>CM077165.1:28827961-31736781 GCA_039583875.1 Platanthera guangdongensis | reverse complement strand
AGGATGCATCCCACACGTTAGTTCCTTCTTGACCTATCCTCCTTGACGTGAGTAGGAGACCTAAAAACATACGAGGGGTCTCAGCTCGGAGGTCCCACCTCTTTCTCGGAAGAATTGAAATCTTCCCTCCCTAGCCAATACTGAGCCAGGTGCCTGTGAGGAAGACAGTGGAAAGGTTCAACAACCATCCCAGGCACCTTATCGGTTTATTTATATGCCTCTGAATCTGATCTGCAAATATCCCTTTTGAACTATCCTGAAATAACCAAAACACCCTGAGCTGGGTCTGCCAATAGCCAAATTCCGCTATTCTGGAGGGCTATACGCAGACCTCCAGGGGTAGAATTGTAAAATTACCTGGGGCGCAAAGGTAAAATCCCCCTTGGGGGTAAAAAGGTAAAAACATCTTTCTCCCATGTGCGAGTGGGGAAAAGACTACCGGGCGAGACGACCTTCTCTGTCCGTCTCGTCGGCCTCTCGCCTTATAGGCTATCTCGCCGCCTAGAACCATCTCGCGCTAGCTCGGCATCTCGCCTACCTCAGAGAATCCCCCATCCCGCCTCTTGCAGGTGGGCCTCCTAGTCTTACTCTCCTGTTTAATCCATCTTGCCAGCCCCTCCTTCTCGCTCATTGAACCACCTCTCGCGAGCCCAATGTTGTACACAATCCCCGCTCTTTTCGAGGTTACCCTAACCTCGGAAAGATAAGTCCAACCGAGGCTCGCGACGTTGGGATTCGTTCATGAGAATCTTGGGCGGGTCCCCCCCCCCACTGGGGCCTATAAATATGAGATCCCCATCTCTCCTTAGGGTCCCTTTTATATCCTCCATTTCTCCAATCCTCAGCATGTCTCACAGCCAGAGCTTTTGTGAGAGCCTCGCGATGTGCGAAAATGAAATAAAGCCAACACGACCGCCCTGTCCCGGATTTGGGGCGTACTCCTTCCTCAGCTCCTCCCTCCTACCCGCCTGAAGAAGATGAAGGCTGTCTGCCCTCCACTCTCGGCCGGCGCGACCTCCTCTGCCCCCTTGACAACAGAGAATCTCTCTCTCGCATCTCCCGGAGAGACAAGTAATTCCTTATTCTTCTCCCTCTTCTTCTTTCATCCCGCTTATGATCACGATTTTACAGGGAAAATTCGCCTGATTCCCCGATGCCCGCAAATCCTCCCGACGCTATCAACAAAACTCATCAGCGCGCCAACTCGCCCGAGGCATCCTCCCCCCCTCACATCACGGAAAGAAAACCTCTCGCGGGTTATGGGAACCCTCGCATTCCGAGTAAGAACTCGCCCTTCTTGGCTTCGCCCTAATTCTTATTCCTTTACCCCACTTCTGCGAGATAACTGGGTCAACTTTTGACATCCTGAAGCGCGGTTGCGAGATCATCCTTTATTACGATTTCTCGTTGTCTGTGCAGGCCTTCAATTTGAATCCGACACTGAGGACGCTCCCGCTTCTCCTCCCCTCTCGCCTCTTCCATGTCCTGATGAGATCGAGGACTACTTGGGTGATCCCATGGATACCATGGAGCTAAAACGGAGGACGGCTAGGATTTCGCAAATATACGCATATAATCCGCGAGATGGAGCTGGAGAAGCAGGCCTCTGACCGGCGCATGGACTGGCTAGAAACAGAGTGCCACAGCCTTTCTGCCGAGATGGAAGCCGACGACGTAATGGATGGGACAGACCCCCAAGCCATCCTAAATGAGACGGATGGACACCTCCGTCTCACGCACCGCGGCGTGGTCGCCGTCCGCACTTTTCATCTACCTGGCCGCCCTCCATTCATAGGAGGTCAGGATGGTCGCTGGAAATGGGTCAGGAACCAAGCGGTCGCGGCCCCATCTCGCCTTCTCAAGGCCCTCCTGTATTATTATTGCCAATTTAATTATGTTTAATTATTGATGTGTTGTATAAAACTTCTCTGGATGGGATGCTTCCCCCGCATAGGATGAAATATTTTATCATTATGGTACTGTGCCTGTCATGTCGTCCTAGGTTTTCATCATTACTGTGATTAGCTCATTTTCCATTAATTAGTCCGTCATGATGGCTTTGACTTCGAAAAAGTCACTGCGACATTTTTCGCCCCTTGGGTTCTAGAGAGAGAGAGAGAGAGAGAGAGAGAGAGAGAGAGGGAGAGAGAGGGAGAGACGAAGCGTCGGGCTATCTCTTCATTTCTCGCCCCTTGATTTTCCCGCTTGATCCCCTCTCTCTCCTTCATCCGTTATAAATACCTCTTAGATTCGGATATTCCCATACTTTTGTTACTATTCTTGGCTATTTTTACGGTCAGAGCTTCTGCTTACCCCTCTTCTTCTACACACTTCTTGCGTCCCACTCTCCCTCTAAATCGTTCTTTTCTCCTATTTTTGCCTCCTCGCCTGCTATGGGAAAGAAGAGGGTGGAAGAAGGTGAGGGCCGCAGCCGCTGCGGAAAGCGATTTATGGATCACGATTTTCTGCTCGGCAGACTACCAGAGGAAGTGTATACTCGCTTCGCCAGCGAGTTCCTTGCTGATGGTTATTTGTCTCGCCCCCCAAAGTTGGAGAGGGCATCAATACTTTTTATCCCAACGAACTGGCCTTCCCCGTCTCGCACTTCGAGGCGGGGTTGCGACTTCCCCTTTGGCCAGAGGTCAAATTAGTATTTAAGTACTTCGGGGTTGTTCCCACCCAATTCAACCCCAACGCTATCTCTATGCTGGTTGCTTTCGCCTGCTACCTGCGGCAAGAGCGCATCGAATTCAGCTTGACCCCCTTTCGCAAGCTGTTCATCTATCACGCGAAAGATGATGGCATTTCCTACTTCACCTGCCAAGGCCTAAAGGTGTGCGAGACGCCGAACAAGAATCATCACTGGCTGACTCGCTTCGTCTTCATTCGCGGGGATTTGGGAGCATCCCTCTCGCCCAGGTATCCCCTACTGAGTGCTACTATGAAACCCCCAAGGTTGGGGGTGCCGAGAAGGATCTCCTGCGACTTCTTCGTAGGGAAATATTCGAGGTCAATTACCTCAGCGAGACCTCGACTCGCTTCCAGCTTGTCTTCCCCGGCGAAGGTATACTCCTACCCCCCCTCTCTCCTTAGCATTGTAAATTTTTGTTTTATGCTGACTGCCAACCTACCCAGGGGAGAGAACCATCCCTGTTCATCCTGCTTACCAGAGTAACAGGGGTCTCGCCTTAGTGAGTATGGCGGCGGAGGCCGCGAAGGATACGCTGACCCCCACCCTAAATAAAAGGCCCGGGGACGAGGGCACTTCTCGACACAGCCCAAAGAAGAAGGTGAAGAAATCGGTGTCCTTTAAAAAGGATAAAAAGTCCGCCCCCAAATAAAGGAAAGAGTTTTCGGGATCCATGTTCCCCATTTCTTTAGGGTCTCCCTCACCTCCTCAACTATCCGTCTCGCCTACCCGCGAGACGGTCTTGTCAGAACCAGCCGCCACCATGGAGTCTGTTGAGGCCTCAATGTCTCGTATGACCAATTCCCGGGCTAACCAGAGTCCTGCGATGATTGCCTCATATTCCGCTTGGTTGTTGGTGATCGTGAAATGGATCTTCAAGGCCTGTTCAATCCTGGTCCCCTCCAGACTTATCAAGACCATTCCCCCTCCGAAGGAATTTCTTCTCGACGCTCCATCTACCAAAATCTTCCAGGTTGCTTGAGGGGACGCTTCAGTCTCTTGGACCTCAACTACATAGTCCGCCAGGAAATCGGCCACCGCCTGTGCCTTAATGGCGAGCCGAGGAACAAAAGTGAGGTCGAATTCACTGAGCTCTATTGACCACTTGGCTAGCCTCCCGGAATGTTCTACCCCTTCCAAGATGCGACGGAGGGGGTGATCCGTTACCACCTGAATAGAATGAGCCTGAAAATACGGTCTGAGCTTTCGGGCCGAGACGACGAGGGAAAACGCTATTTTTCAAGGATGGGATACCCGAGATCCGCTTTCTTTAATACCCTGCTCACGTAGTAGATCGGAAATTGCCTCTTCCCTTCTTCTTGCACAAGAACCGAGCTCACAGCCCCAGTCCCTACCCTAAGTATAAAAACAAGACCTCTCCTTCCCTTGGTCCCTGGAGTAGAGGCGTCTGGGTGCTGTTGCTTTAGAGCCTGGAAATCCTTTTCACATTCTGGGGTCCATTCAAAATTCTTGCCTCCATGCAGTGTCTGAAAGAAAGGCGAGCATCTCTCTCCGGCTCGAGAGAGAAACCTGCTTAGCCCGACCAACTTGCCGGTGAGACGCTGATCCTCCTTAGCATTTCTAGGGGACTCCAACTCCAGGATTGCTTTTACTTTCTCGGGGTTGGGCTCCACTCCAGATGGAGTGAGAAGATGTCCGAGGAAACTTTCCCCTATTGGCTCCAAAAACACATTTCAGGGGGTTGAGTCTCATTTTATATTTCCTCAGGGTCTCAAAGGTCTCCTCAAGATCTTAGGATATGAGCTTCGAGGTCCTTGCTTTTGACCATCAAGTCATCCACGTACACCTCGAGGTTCCTCCCTCTGTTTTCGGAAGATCCCGATCCATCATTCTTTGGTAGTTGCTCCCGCATTTTTTAACCCGAAAGACATCATATTAAAACAAAAGAACCAATCCTCCGTGACGAAGGTGACATCCTTAATGTCCGGAGGATGCATGCGTATTGGGTGATATCCGAAAATGCATCCAAGAAACTTATAAAGGAAAAAACGACGGCTGAGTCAACCAGCGCGTCGATTCGGTGCAGCGGGTACAATCCTTAGGACACGCTTTATTTAAAGAGAGAAATCCACACACATTCTCCATCTACCCTCCCCCTTTTTAACCATTACAACATTACTTACCCACCCCTGATACTACATGCGGACAGAAACCCCGCCTTAAGTAACTCCCCACCTCTCTAATAGGCCCGACCATCTGGAGGCAATGACCCTCTTCTTCTGTTGTATGGGGCGAGTGTGGGAGAGATTCGAGATTGAGGGTGACAAGCGACGTTCCGCATCGACCCCGGGCATGTCTGCGGCGCTCCACGCGAAGATGTCAATATTTTTTTGCACCGCAGCCCTTGATCTTCTCTCGGTCTTCCGGGCTGAGTTCGCCGCTGATCTTTACCTTCTCCTTTCTCCCTTCCTTGGTGCGGATCTTACCTCGAGTACCTCCACCCGCCTTCAGCTTTGATGGCTCTTCCTCTCCTTCCTGCTCTTCCAGCGCGTCCTATTCTCTGACTTCGTCTTCCGCGACAGCCATCACCATTTCTTCCCCAGCTTTTCCACCCCCACTTGCTGGCCCTCTCCATCCTGCAGTGGCTCTTCTTTTTTTCCAGCCGGGCCCCCCTCCTGGGCTTCCTCCATCTTCCTCTTCTTTCCTCCTTTCCTCTTCTTTTGGCTCCCCTTCCTCTTTTGCCTCCATCTCTCCCTCCTCCTTTCCAGCCATTTCTAGCTCCCCCGTAATGCCTCCAACCATTACCACTTCTCCCTCTCCTCCAGCACCTTCTTCCTCTCTTTCTTCTACTTTGCCCCCAGTTCCTGTTGGCATCATTCCATCCTCTTTTCATCTCTTCAGCATCCTCTGTCAGGAGACGGTGTTTACTGCCATCACGTAGCATTCCCTTACTGCCTTTGGATCCCCCCGCACCTGATTAGGGTACCTCTTGAGTTCAAATTCAAGCACTAGTGAAACAATGAGGGGACGCATCTGAAAGTGCTGATAAAGGGGCGCCCAAAAATGGCGTTGTAACTACTTGGGGCATCCACTATGACGAAGCAGCAATTTCGGGATAGCCCTCCCAGGGTTACTTGGAGTCCCACTCCCCCTCGACTTCTTTCCTCTCTCCTGAGAACCCAAACAATGGTCCATCCGCCGCCAGCACCCTCCGAGCCTCCACCCTCATCTCATTGACTGCTTTCTTGAAAATCACGTTCACTGAGCTCCCATTGTCCACTAGGATCCGTGACACCGTAAAGTTTTGATGGCGGTTCATATCACCAGCGTGTCACAGAAAGGGTATTCTTGATCTGGCATGTCCTTCTTGAAAAGGTGATATTTTCATCTGGGGGAGGGGATTGCGACGTTGAGGCTACGCTTCGGCGATACATAGTGTGAAGGCTCGCCTTTCGGGCCACCTCTATTCCTATTCCCCCATGGATTTCTCTGATTCCCCCTCGATATCCTACATCCGTTCGATCTACGCATCGATCCTCCTCTCCTGTACCTGTCACTTCCTCTATCCGCACCGGTCTCTATTGCACCCCTGCTCCTCTAGTTCTTCTCATTTCCAAGAAATCTGGGCAGGTAGCCGTTGCGTGACCTTCCTCCTCGTGGAAGTCGCAATATAGCAACGCCACCTCCCCCTTGCCTTACCTCCTGAGGGTTTCTCCTCCTCCCAGTTCCTGCTCTTCTTCCTCTCTCCTGGCCTCTACCTCTACCTCGGCCGATCGCCATAGCCTACTACGGAGGGGGCAGGGGTGGTCTATGACCATACACCCACCCCTGCTGGTGAAATCTTCCGGCCCTCCTTGTTGGTTCCTCCCCCCATGGAGAAATCCTCTCCCTTGTCCTGGGGCATAGCCTCCCTGTTGCCTCCATCCCAACTCTTGATATGCCAGTGCCCTCGGCTCTTCTCTTCTTCTTGCTTCCTGCTGTCTCCCCCCTAACTCCCTCGACTCCACCTCTGTGAGCCTTGCCAACTTTTTTACAAAAGCAGGATTTGCCGCCTCCATCTCTATTTCCTTCGCTGCCTTCTCCATCAAGCAATCAAAAGACAGCGGCGCCTTCCAGGTGAGGCTCATTTTTGAAGAAACCTTCCCGTAGTACCACGGTAAAGGCCATCTGGAGGGCAATCCCCGACACCTCCTGTATATCCAAGATCTCCTCTTGGAACCTATCCACGTACTGAGCTAGGGATTCATCTGCCCTCTGCTTAATCAAAAAGATTGACTCCAGATTCTTCTTTCTCTTCTTCGAAGTGGAGAACTGTAGATGGAAGCTCCTGCTTAGGTCTCGAAGCATTATATCGAGCCTGTCGGGAGCTGGTGAAACCAGTCTCTAGCCTTGTCCTTTTAGGGTGATGGCGAAAAGACGACATTTAAACACGCCGTCATGGGCCTGATCGAAACCGCGTCCTTGAACCATTGCAAGTGATGAAGGGGATCATCTTTCTCCACATAGTAGTTCATTTCGGGTTCCCGGAACCCTTCCGGGACGGTAGCTGACAGGATCAACTCACAAAAAGGGCCACTGGTCTCGCCTCCCCCACTCGTGCGACGACCTCTCCTGGCGAGATGGTACTCGCCGGGCTTGAGAATAGCTCCCTTTCTGCTATGTCTCTCCCGCTCCTTCCGCCATCACCTCCTTCCCCGGTCTCCTCCCTGGGGCATCTTCTCCCACTCATGCCGAGACGAGCTCTTCTTACGACACGAGAGCTGGTACTTGAGGCAGTGGGGTTGAACAATCTCCCTGTCGCGAAATCCCTTGCATCAAGTCCATGATCCCCTTGATTGAAGACATAAACTCTTCTCTTCCGACAAATCCTCCCGGGTTATCCGACCCCTCTCCTTATCCTTATCCGTGACCTCCTGCCATGTGGTTGCTCAAGGTTCTTCTCTGAGGGCTGCGCTCCACCCTTACTGCACCAAAAAATGTTGGAACCAGCTTTCTGGTCCCTCCTAAAGTTCGAAACAGGATGCAGCCCACACGTACTCTTCTTGAGCTATCCTCCTGACGTGGGTCGAAGACCTGAAAACAGACCGAGGGGTCTCAGCTCGGAGGTCCCACCTCTTTCCCGGAAGAACTGAAGATCTTCCCCTCCCTAGCTAATACTAAGCCAGGTGCCTGTGAGGAAGACAGTGGAAAGGTTCAACAACTATCCCAGGCACCTTATTGTTCTATTTATAGGCCTCTGAATCTGATCTGCAAATATCCCTTCTGAACTATCCTGAAATGACAAAAACACCCGGGGCTGGGTCTGCCAACAGCCAAACTCCGCTGTTCTGGAGGGCTATACACAGAAGCTCCAGGGGTAGAAGTGTAAAATTACTGTGGCGCAAAGGTAAAATCCCACTTGGGGGTAAAAAGGTAAAAACATCTTTTCTCCCATGCGGCGAGTGGGGAAAGACTGCCGGGTGAGACGACCTTCTATGTCCGTCTCGCCGGCCTCTCGCCTTATAGGCTATCTCGCCGCCTAGAACCATCTCGCGCTAGCTCGACATCTCGCCTACGTCAGAGAATCGCCCATCCCGCCTCCTGCAGGTGGGCCTCCTGGTCTTACTCGCCTGTTTAATCCATCTCGCCAGCCCCTCCTTCTCACTCATTGAAACACCTCTCGCGAGCCCAATGTTGTACAAATTACAGGAACAAGCATCTATACAAGACGCATAAGCCGCGCGGTTAGACTATCCACCTGACAACTATAATTTGCAGACGACAACCTGACAATATCTTCAAGTTGCCATAGACAAGCCGCCAGACTGCCTGGTCTCCATATTGCAACAACCCGACTACCAAGCCGCTGGGAGAAGCCGCCAGACTGCTAGACACCAATCATCAACAGCCCGGCTACCAAGCCACAGCGAGAAGCCGACAGACCACCAGACCTCCCGTTCTCCATACAACAACAATCCCCCTCAAGCTGGAGCATTGATATCAATCATGCACAGCTTGTCGCAAATGTGAAACAAGGAAGAGAACACCATCTTGGTGAAGATATCTGCCAACTCGTTGTGAGAAGTGACGAACGTAGTACAAATCTGTTTCTTCAAAATCTCTTCTAGAATAAAATGACAGTCGACTTCTATGTGTTTTGTTCTCTCATGAAAGACCAGATTTTTGGAGATGTATATCTCGGCCTTGTTGTCACAAACATTGGAATAAGATAGTTGTAGACCTCTCCTAAGTCAAGCATGAGTGCCCATAACCACTTTAACTCATATGTGGTCTATGCCATACTATGATATTTCACATCTGCACTAGACCTGGAGACAACAGACTGTTTCTTGCTCTTCCAGATCACAAGGTTTCCTCCAATAAATGTGCAAAAGCCTGATGTTGACTTGCGTCTTTTCCTTTATCATCAGCATTGCTCGAATCTGAGTATGCTTCAACCCTCAATGAATTCTTCTAAAAACGCAATCCTTTCTTCTGGTGCTGCTTTGACATACTCCAATATCCTCAGGGCAGACTGTAGATGACACTCCCTAGGAGCTTGCATGAATGGCTAACCTTGATTACAACATAGGAGATGTTGGGTCTAGTTACCGTGAGATAAATGAGTTTGCCCACCAGACGCCGGTACCTTGTAGTATCAGATAGAGGAGGCGAGTCATCTGTCCAAGTTTTGTCTTCTCCAGTAGTCATGGGACATTGGGCAGGTTTAGCACCAGTCAACCTGCCTCTTTTAGTAAATCAAGAGCATACTTTCGTTGGGAGAGGACAAAGAGAGGGCTTCCGAGAGATTTCAATCCCCAAAAAGTACATAGGGGATCCCATATCCTTCGTGACCAGGTGTTGACGGAGGTGTTTCTTTGTCAAAGCTACCCCAACTTGGTTATCACCAGTTAGAAGAATATCATCCACATATACAACAACAGAACTACCATACCAGAGGAGGTTTTGTGGATGAATAAGGAGTGACCAGCTGAACTTCTTCCAAAACCAATGGCCGCAACAATGCCGCTAAACTTGTCCAACCAAGCCTGAGGGCTTTGCTTTAGGCCATAGATGGCCTTCTTCAGCCAACATACTCGTGTCTCCCCATGAGCAACATATACAGGATGTTGCTCCATGTAAACATCCTCATGAAGATTACCATAGCGAAAGGCATTCTTGACATCCAGCTGGAAAATGGGCTAATCTCTATTGACAACCACAGAGAGAAGAACCCAAATGGTGCTGAGACGAGCAACGAGAGAGAAGGTGTCAAAGTAATCAACACCATAAGTCTGAGTAGAGCCTTTGGAGACCAGGCAGGCCATATATCGATCCAAGCTCCTGTCCAGACAGAACTTTACAACAAAGACCCAGCGACATCCAATAACATCAGTGCCCAAAGGGGGAGGATCAAGGGTCCATGTACCCCTTTCAGTGAGAGTAGCAATTTCCTCATCCTTGGCAGTCTTCCAATGAGGAATAGTAATAGCTTCCTGGTAGGTGCAGGAGTGGCAATGGCAGAGATATCCAAGACAAATGCCCTGCGAGAAGGAGTTAGACGATCATAGGAAACAACAACAGCTAGCTGGTGTTGGGTACACGTCCTCACCCCTTTGTGAAGAGCAATGGGAAGATCCAGGTCAGCGTGTTCCTCAGTTTCTGGGGCATCCGTGACAGAGTGAGCTGGCCCGGGAGGAGAGAGAGATGACTACAAAGAGGAGGGAGATATCTCGAGAGGTGGATACGGTGGAGGAGATGGATGTGGAGGAATCTCGTCAAGTGTAGAGAGGATAGAAGGGGTGGTATGAGAAGTAGGAACATTAGGAGGAGAAGAGGAGTCGTGAGAGAACTAGGATGCATTTTCAAAGAAGGTGACGTCCACAGAGACGAACTGCTTGTGCGCAACTGGGTCAAAACAACAATAACCTTTCTGAGTGGTAGAGTACCCAAAAGACACATTTGGTGGCCTGTGGTGAAAGTTTGTCATGTATGGTTGAGGGAGAGTGCACAAAGGCTGTCCACCCAAAGACATGCAAAGGGAGAGGAAATAGATCCTTGCCCGAATAGCGAATGGATAAGGGGGTTTTGCCGTGGAGAATGGTGGAGGGAATGCGATTGATAAGATTTCAGGAGATGGGAACATAGCCCCAATAGGAGCGAGGAACCAACAATTGAGTCAGCAGAGTGCGCGCGACATAAAGGAGATTACGATTCTTGCGTTCTGCCACGCCATTTTGCTGTGAGGTATATACACAGCTAGTTTGATGAATAATACCATGTTTATGCAGAAAGTGGAAAAATCATGACTAAGTTATTTTTTTGCATTATCAGAGCAAAAGATTTTAATAGACACATCAAATTGATTCTTAATCATAAAATAAAAAGATGTCCTTACATTGAATAATTCAGAGCGATCTTTTAAGAGATACACCCAAGAACAACGAGAGAAATCATCAATAAAAGTTAGAAAATATGAACTATCCCGACCTACGGTGAGGGTAGGAGCAGGACCCCAGATATCAGAGTGAACTAGATCAAACGGTCAGGAAGATCCACGACCTTGCTTTGGTGTAAAGGAGGAGCAATGATGCTTGCCAAGCTGACATGCATCATAGTTGAGGGGAGGACTCTGTCGAGGAAGGTGGGGCAGAAGCTGACGAAGAAGTCGTGGAGGAGCATGACTAAGACGAAGGTGCCACTGGAGAAGATCAGTAGAAGAGGAGGAAAAGGCGGACAACGGGGAAATGTTGTCGATGAAGTAGAGGCCGCCACTCTTAGTCCCAGAAGAAATCGTCCATTTGGAGCCCGGATCCTTAAAAGAACAAGAAGTAGAAGTGAATGTGACGGAGCACTGTAGTTGCTTGCAAAGAGAAGTAATAGATAACAAATTGCAAGGGAACATGGGCATGTAGAGGGTGTCCGCCATACGAAGAGATGGTGTGACTTGAACCACTCCTGTTCCATTGGCTGGTGAGGGAGAGCCGTCCGCAATGAAGACCAGGGGCAACCGATCATGCTGTTCTAGTAGAGAAAAACAATGTGGATTATCGGTCATATGATTGGGAGCACTAGAGTGGATCAGCCATTTACCTTGAGTAGCGATGTGGGCACTACCTGAAGATGTGACCACCGAGGCGGACGGCTTCAAAGAGGAGGTGGAAGCGTCCATAGTTGGTCAAAGATGAGTATGCTTCCTACAGCAATGGTCAACCGTATGGACGGTGCGGCCACAATGAGAGCAGAGAAAACATGAAGCACCGCGTTCGCCAGATTGGTGGCTGCGGCCACCAGAGCCACTCCGCTGTGTTTGGTGAGTGTAGTTATCAGGTTAAGGATGGGGGATAACAGCAGACGTTGTAGGAGAGAGGTAACCGCGGCTATGCGGGCAGCAGTGGCATCCAGGGTGGGAGACTCCACCTCACCAAGGATCTGTTGACGGATCATGTCATATGACTCAGGAAGTCGCAGAAGGTAGCAAAAAACCAGAAGCTCCTGGAAGTGTTTGTATTGCTCAGCCAGATCCGCAGAGAAGGGACGATTTTGGAGAATTTCGGCGCCGAGAGCCTGAACTTGTTGGTAAGCAGCAACATGAGACTTGGAGGGACGAGCAAAGAGTCCGCATACAAAGTATAGATGCTAGACGTCTGAGCCCCCTTGGAGTAGAGAGTGGCAAGATGAAGCCAAGAAGCCTTGACCGTTTCATCATGATAGATGATGGGTAGGCATTCATAAGAAAGACTATTAGCCAGCCATGTGCGGACAAGTAGTGCGTCATGCCATCCCAATCATCAAAGAGAGGGGAGTATTGCGGAGGAGGGTCATCGGTGAGATGATGTCATTTGCGTTGAGAGCGGAGAAGAAAGGTGAAGGAGACACTCCAGTTCAGTTAGTTGGGACCGATGAGTTTGGAAACAGTGTCAAGGTTGCCCGAAGGAGTAGGAGGAGTAGGAGGAGGAGCGGCAACGGGAGTAGTGGTAGTAGAGATATCATAGGATGCCATAGAAGAGAGCAGAGAGCAGTGAGAAGAACAAGTCACGTGTAACGACTCCATCCGTTCATATAGCATATCATAGAAGGTTCGGCCGGGGCCCCACATCATATACCACAAAATAGGCGGCGAAGTCACGGGTTGATATCAGAGTTGCGCATTCTAACTCATAGCATTCTAGCGGAAGCTTTTAACAGAAATACTGAATTCCAACCATGAATGTCCACTAATATAGACACCCACATTTATATAGGAATGTACATCAAATACAATATCATTTGGCCTTATGGCCTTACAGTTGCTCTTTAAGAGTGGATTCCTAACATCGGCGCGCAGGCCGACCACGCATGAACAAAACATAACATTTTTCAGCTTAGCCTTCAAGGGCTAGTAGTAGCAGCAGCAGCAGGGACTTCAGCCTTTATATGTACTGCTCAGCTCTCCAGCACCTGTACAAGGATAACCCACCCAATGGTGGCAAATAAGGCAATGGTCAACATTCAGCTGACCAATTTATAGCGACCCTACCCCTTACCTGGGGCAGTGGTATTTCTTCCATGCAGCCATAGTAATTCTTATGCAGATATATAGATATCACACATTGTGCTCTCACACACAAACATTCCATCACAACCGTCAGCCAGGTGGCCTGACGATCAGTGCACTCAGGGCACATTCTTGGTATACCAGCGAACCAAGGTCCCACCACCATATCACGACCGAAATTCAATGGTAAAATTGAGCATTTTGCTCCATGGTGTTCAGTCGAAGACTTTAGTCTTAGTGGTACGCAGGCCTAAGACTCTCGCTATGCGCTCCAACAGACCGCACTTTCAGGTCTTCAAGTCAGACGAACATAACACAGATCGGATCAACCACCCCCCGTTGCTCAAGTCGCCTTGCCATCACCGAATACCAACGTACTCGCGGCTAAGTAGAAGGCGCGGGTTGGTTTCACCTTACCTGTTTGGCATAAAGCTCACACGTAGGCATATCATCCCCGAGGGACTGGTTTCACATTCATAGGCTAGCTAGGTGCCACGCCCAACGTTAACGACAGAACTCATTTTCCATCCCTAGTCTAACCTTAGTATTCATAGCATATAGTACACACACTTGCGAGTATTTTCCTGGGCTTCTACACCAGTACTTCTTGCTACTACCCTTGACAGGCATAACCCATCAACCATCACAAGCATCACAGGGTCTTTTCCTGGACTACCACTCCAGTATTTCCTGCTACTGCCCTTCGCAGGTCCAACCATCGACTCCATAAAGTACACGTTTAACCACAGAGTCTTCTCCGATGTGTAAATGCAACATCACCAATCCAGACCAACCTGTCCAGATGGGCTTCCCACAGCATGCCTATTCCGTACTCTATTTTCGGATCTATATGCAACACTAGTGGGGATTCCAAGAATCAACCCAAGGAAATTCCTTCACAATCCACCCTCTGGTGGGGGAAATCCATGCACATGCGAAAAAAGGAGGACTTCACATGTCCAAGAAGGAAGATCGTTACCCTTGACGATCGCTTTGGAGCCATGGAATTCTAGCCAGTTGGAAAGCACCACAGTGGCCTTGCCTCCACAACGCTAGCCTCGGATCTCGAATCGGAACTCAGCAGCTCCACCGGTGGCCGGATCTCCTCTCCTCCTCATTTCTCTCTCTTCTCTCTTGTTTCTTAGAAAAAGAATGGCCAAGATCAAAATGAGAATTCACTTCTCATTCTCGGCCTTAAAGCAGCAAGGAGGAGCCTAAGCCATCAGATCCTAGTTGAAGAAAATGGACGGCCACAATTTTACCACAAAAGTCTAATTTTTTGCTGACACGGCCTGTGACACGCTCGTGTCACAGGCGTGTACCTTTAGCGGCACACAACCGACTCATCTAGAATAGTACACGGCCATGTGACACGCCCGTGTCAAAGGCCATGTGACCGGACACGGCTTCAGACATGCCTGTGTCTAGCCCGTGTACCTCAGGTGGTACACAACCATCTCAACCCAAGCAAGACACGGCCATGTGACACGCCTGTGTCATAGGCCGTGTTTCCCAGATACACACCCGTGTCCTGCCCGTGCTCACCAAGCCTCATTACCCAGGCCAAATCCAGAAAAGGATACGACCATGTGACACGCCCGTGTCACAGGCCATGTGCCCTTACACAGCAACATACACGCCTATGGCGTGCGCTTCATCGAGCGAAGTTCATCGAACAGAGGGGGACACGCCCTCTGACACGCCGTGTCGCAGGGCGTGTTCCCTCTCGAGAACTCGTCTAGTGCATTTGTCACGCACTCGACAGGCTGCTCAGCCATACAGAGCAGGACACGCCCTGGGACATGTCCGTATCGCAGGCCGTGTCACCCAACTAGAACCCAATCTTAGGATTTGGGTGTTACAACCCTCCACTCCTTATAATAAATTTTGTCCCGAAATTTGCACACAGTAAGGAAATCAAAAACAAGATGTTATAACTTCACCAAAGTTTAATACACCTTGACACGCACTGCATAATAGTTTACACAAATAGCTCAGGAAATTCAGCTCGTATGGTATGCTCTCACTCCCATGTTAGCTCCTCAAGACCACAATTATCCATCTGGACTTTGACCATCCCGATTGTCTTGTTCTGCAACTATTTATCGGCTCGATCCTCGATCTGAATGGGCCTAACCTTCGTCACTAGCCCATACTCCACCGGCACATGATCATTCTTGATCACTTAAGCTGGATCTTTGATGGCTTTCCGAAGCACAGAGATGTGAAATACATCATGTAATCCACCCAAGTCTGCCGAAAGAGCGAGCCGATAGCAGCCTCCCCAATTTGCTCCACCACTTCAAACAGACCAAAATATCTCGGAGTAAACGTTTTCAGATGCCGAATCCTAGACACGCATTTGAAGGGTTTGATCTTCAAATATACCCAATCTCCCACCGCGAACTCCACGTTCTGGTGCTTGGCATTGTAGTACTTCGCTTGTCGATCCTGGGCTATCAGTAGCCTCTCTCGAATAGCGCATATCGTCAAGTTAGCTTCATCTACTTCTTTACGCTTAAAGAGTTTGGATTCGCCCGCTTCTGCCCAAGATAGCAGTGTACGACACTTGCGACCATATAGAGCTTCAAACGGTGCCATACCGATGCTCGCTTGGTAGCTGCTGTTGTAGTCAAACTCCACCATATAGAGATTATCTTCCCATCTCTTACCAAAATCCAGGGCGCACATTCGGGCCATATCCTATATTGTTCTATTGGTCCTCTCAGTTTGGCCATCTGTTTGGGGATGAAAGGTCGTACTGAACGTCAACTTTGTGCCCAACAGTTGATGGATTAGCCTCCTATTCGATGTAAATCACCCATCATGATCACTTACGATGCTACGAGGAACACCGTGCAGTTGGACGATCTGATCCACATAGAGCTTTGCCAAACTTTCCACTGAATCATCCCTCTTGTTCGGAAGGAAGTGTGCCACTTTCATCAACCGGTATACAATCACCCAGATTGAATCATTCCCGCATTGAGATATCGGCAACCTGTGCACGAAATCCATTGAAATATCATCGAACTTCCATTCCGGGATCGACAACGACTTCAAGAAACCGCTAGGCTTCTGGCATTTCGCCTACACCAAATCACAAGTGTGACATTTAGCCACATAATGAGCGATATCACTCTTTAGTCCTGACCACCAGAACAACTTCTTAATATCCCTGAACATCTTTGTGCTCCCAGGGTGAATTGTGTACTTTGTAAAGTGAGCTTCGTACATCAACTCTTCTCGCAGCTTACCCATATTCGGGACGCACAACTGGCCCTCTTTTCGCAAAAGGCCGTCATCCAGGAGAATTGGCGATCGGTCCATCCTTTGCATAGCGTTGGAGACTTTCATCCATCTCCATTGCTCATTGAATCCTGTCCGCCAGATCATATTGTACCTCTGTCCAGTTCAAACATGCATCGGCTGTGGAATTCTTATCAACACAAGAAATCTCTAACGCTTCCAACTCCTGGATCAGACGCTCGTCATGCATCTGCAACCAATTTGCCCTTGAAGGACTCCTATGACTCGCGGCATCTGTGACCACATTTCCCTTCCCGGGAGTATAATGAATCTCAAAGGTGTAGTCCCCAAGGAACTCCAACTATCTTCGTTGTCGCATATTCAGATCCTTCTACTCCAACAAGTACTTTAGACTCTTATGGTCCGTAAAGATATCCACTTTTATGCCATAAAGATAATGTCGCCATAACTTCAGTGCAAAGATCACCACTGCCAACTCCAAGTCATGGACGGGATAATTTCACTCATGCACTTTCAACTGGCGTGAGCCATACCCAATCACTTTACCAAATTGCAGAAGATCGTAGCCTAAGCCGCTTCCTGAATCATCACTATAAATCTCATAGCCGTTTGTACCACATGGCGATGTCAACATAAGTGTCGTGGTTAAACGACTTTTAGCTCTTCAAAAGCTCGTTCGCACTCCGGCGTCCAGACGAACTTCTGATCCTTCCTCATCTGTGTGGTCAGCGGCAAAGCGATCCGCAAGAAGTTTTCTACAAAACGTCTATAGTAGCCTGCCAGTCCAAGGAAACTCCTGACTTCGGCCACCGAAGACAACACTGGCCACTCCTGTATGGCTCTTATCTTTGATGGATCCACTACTATGCCCTCTCCACTTACCACATGGCCAAGCAAGGCAACTGACGATAGCCAAAACTCGTACTTCAAGAACTTGGCATAAAGCTTATTCCTTCGCAAGGTATGCAACATCAACCACAAGTGGTTTGCATGATCAGCTTCAAATTGAGAGTACTTTTTGAACGTTCGGTGCATCAGGTCCATGAATATCGATGGCGCATTGCATATCCCAAACAACATTTTCGTGAACTTATAATGCCCGTACCGTGTTCCAAATGCAGTCTTGGGAATGTCACCTTCCCGAATCCTCAACTGGTAATATCCAGATTTCAAATCCAATTTGGAATAGTCGGTTGATCCCACTAGCTGATCAAACAATTCATCTATCCGTGGAATCATATATTTGTTCTTCTTTGTCAGCTTATTCAATTAACTGTAGTCAATAAATAACCGCAGACCACTGTCCTTCTTCTTCACAAATAGAACAGGTGCGCTCCAAGGTGACATACTTGGGCGTATATATCCTTGCTCCAACAACTCTTGCAATTGGACTTTCAACTCAGCCATTTCCTTTGGCACGACGCGATTTGGCGAGCGCACCACAAGTTTCGCACCTGGCACCAACTCGATCGTGAAGTCGATCTCCCGCTGGGGTGGTAGCCCAGGAAGATCCATAGGAAACACATCCGCAAACTCCGATACAACTGGAACATCACTCACATTGGCCTTTGGCTCAACAACCTAAATCAACATGAAGTATAACTCCGCGCCCTTCCGAACAGCATTGATGACTTGGAGTGCAGACATCAAGGTCCCGCCCACTCCTCGCATACCCGCGAACTTAGTCTCATGCTCGGTATTCTTGCCCAGTGTGATCTCTTTTGGCTGGCAATCAATCAAGGCACGCTGCTCCGCGAGCCAGTCCATACCAAAAATCACATCAAATTCCGATATCGACAGTACATATGCAGTCAAATAGAAATCCCGACTTTCAATTTGAACCGCCACATCACAAGCTCTATCCGCAAGCATCAAACAACCATTCGGTAGTAACACTCTTATACTATCTGCCTTCACATGACTCGGTACTCCAATTCGAGCTACGAAGTCCATAGACAGAAATGAATGCGAGGCACCCGTATCAAACAGTGCTCTCACCAGCATGTTCTGAATCATAACAAAGCCTGTGGCAATCATATCACACAGAAGCCATATACAAAGAATGCAATAAGCAAAGCAATTCAATAACTTAAATCGTACCTGTGATGATATCACTTTGCTTTTATGGCCTCCTGCAGGCCAAGGTTGTAGACTCGGGACTGCGCTTGGGATGCAGAGGACTCCACCACTGCCTTTTCCTTCTCAGCATAAGATGCTCCCGCCTTCTTTTCTGCCTTTGGCGGACCAACCTGACAATCACAGGCGATATGCCCCACTCTTCCACAAGTAAAGCAAGTACGAGTCTCCGGCCTCGAAGTGGACCCCGACGTTGCACCCGATGCAACCGTAGAAGGAGCTTGTCCAGATGACTTGGACCTCTTGCCCCATTTTTTTTTATAATACGATTTCCCAGGTCGGGGCGCCTTGAACTCCGGCTTTGTCACAGCCAAGGCCCGTTTTCCTTGCACCCTCTTCATTCCCTTCTACAACGTACACGCAGTATCAACCAATGCGTGGAACCCTTGGTTCACTGAACTCCAAAGCAGGAATCACAACTCATCCTGTAATCCTTCATAGAACCTATTGGTTTTCTGCTGCTCATCGGCGAAAATGGAGCCCGCATACCATCCCAATCGTGTGAACTCATGCAGGTACGCCTCCACACTACCTTCTCCTTGCATTAGCCATTGGAACTCATTTTCCATGGCAATGCACTGTGCCTCTGGTAGGTGCTTGGCCAGGAATAGTCGCAAGAACTCCTCAATCGACACTTATGTTAACTGCCTACCCGCTAAGTGGTTTAACTCAATCTCGTCCCACCATAGCTGCGCCTCTCCTTCCAATAAGAAGGTGGACAAGGTGACCTTCTAATTTTCCTCCGTCTTGATCGCCATCAAGATACGCTTGACGCGTGATAACCAGTCCTCCGCCTGCATAGGGGATCCCACACTCGTAAACATCGGCGGATTGAAGCACATAAACTGCTTCAACTGCCTTTCAGCTGCTCGAGGATCCACAGCCGCAACAGGTTCTGGCTTCTCTGCAACCTGTTCTGGCCTCAATGCCAGCTGTGCCTGCCCTTACCCCTTCCCAGTAGGCTGTGCTTGAATCATCGCAAACAGGGCCTCACCAACTAAGCGGACAGTTTCAGCAGAAGGGGGAGGTGCAGGCACCTCAGCTGGTGATGTACTCTCATCAGAACGATGGGGCTCCGACTGCCCAACACCACTCCGACATACACATTAGTGACCTCACACAAGCAATAACAATAATATAGGAATGCGCAGGTTCCTCAAACAAGTGTATTTGCATTCCTACATGGGCATTCAAGAGTTCATTAGTGTTAATGCGGTTCGCACCTACACATGCTCGCCACCCCATAAAAGAATTCGACCACGAATTTGAAAGGGAAAGACATAGACAACTGATACCAAAAATGTAACGACTCCATCCGTTCATATAGCATATAATAGAAGGTCCGGTCAGGGCCCCACATCATATACCACAAAACAGGCGATAAAGTCACGAGTTGATATCATAGTTGCGCATCCTCACTCATAGCATTCTAGCGGAAGCTTTTAATAGAAATACTGAACTCCAACCATGAATGTCCACTAATATAAACACCCATATTTATATAGGAATGTACATCAAATACAATATCATTTGGCCTTATGGCCTTACAGTTGCTCTTTACAAGAGTGGCTTCCCAACAACGGCCCGCAGGCCGGCCACACATGAACAAAACATAACATTTTTCAGCTTAGCCTTCAAGGGCTGGCAGCAGCAGCAGCAGGGACTTCAGCCTTTATATGTCCCACTCGGCTCTCCAGCACATGTACAAGGACAACCCACCCAATGGTGGCAAACAAGGCAACAGTCAGCATTCGACTGACCAATTTATAGCGACCCTACCCCTTACCCGGGGCAGTTGTATTCCTTCCCTGCAGGCATAGTAATTCTTATATAGATATATAGATATCACACATTGTGCTCTCACGCACAAATATTCCATCATAACCGTCAGCCACGCAGCCCGACGATCCGTACACTCAGGGCACATTCTTGGTGTACCGGCGAACCAGGGTCCCACCACCATATCAGGGCCGAAACCTAACGGTAAAATTGAGCATTTTGCTCCATGGTGTTCAGCCGGAGACTTTTGTCTTAGTGGGGCGCATGCCTAAGACTCTCGCTATGCCCTCTAATAGACTGCACTTTCAGGTCTTCAAGTCAGACGGACATAACACAGGTCGAATTAACCACCCCCCGTTGCTCAAGGCGCCATGCCATCACCGAATACTAACGTACTCGCGGCTAAGTAGAAGGTGCGGGTCACTTTCACCTTACCTGTTTGGCATAAAGCTCACACGTAGCCATATCATCCCCGAGGCACTAGCTTCACATTCATAGGTTAGCTAGGTGTCATGCCCAACGTTAGCGACAGAACTCATTTTCCATCCCTAGTCTAACCTTAGTATTCATAGCATACAGTACACACACTTGCGGGTATTTTCCTGGGCTTCCACACTAGTACTTCCTACTACTACCCTTCACAGAACAACCCATCAAGCATCACAAGTATCACAGGGTCTTTTCCTGGACTACCACTCCAGTACTTCCTGCTACTACTGCCCTTCACAGGTCCAACCCATTGACTCCATAAATTACACGTTTAACCACGGAGTCTTCTCCGATGTGTAAATGCAACATAACCAATCCAAACCAACCTGTCTAGATGGGCTTCACACAACATGCCTATTCCGTACTCCATTTTTCAGATCTATATGCAACACTAGTGGGGATTCCAAGAATCAACCCAAGGAAATCCCTTCACAATCCACCCTCTGGTGGGGAAATCCATGCACATGCCAAAAAGGAGGACTTCACACATGTCCAAGAAGGAAGATCGTTACCCTTAACGATCACTTTGGAGCCATGGAATTCTAGCCGGCTGGGAAGCACCGCAGCGGCCTTGCCTCCACAACGCTAGCCTCGGATCTCGAATCGAAACTCAGCAGCTCCACCGGTGGCCGGCCCCTCTCCTCCTCCTCCTTCCTCTCTCTTCTCTCTAGTTCTTAGAAAGAGAATGGTCAAGATCAAAATGAGAATTCCCTTCTCATTCTCGGTCTTAAAGCAGTAGGGAGGAGCCGAGCCATCATATCCTAGCTGAAGGAGGGATGGACACCACTATTTTGCCACAAACTCTAATTTTTTGGATGACACGACCTGGACACGCCCGTGTCACAGGCCATGTATCTTAAGCGACACACAATTGACTCATCCAGAATAGTACACGGCCCTGTGACATACCCGTATCATAGGCCCTATGACCGGACACGGCTTCAGACATGCCCGTATCTAGCCTGTGTACCTTAGGAGGTACACAACCATCTCAACCCGAGCAAGACACAGCCACGTGACATGCCCATGTCACAGGCCGTGTTCCAAGAGACATACCCATGTCCTGCCCGTGCTCACTAGGTGTCACTGCCCAGGCCAAATCCAGAAAAGGACACGCCATGTGATACGCCCATGTCACAGGTCGTGTGCCCTTACACGACAACAAACACACCTCCAGCGTGCGCTTCGTCGAGCGAAGTTCGTCGAATAGAGGGGGACATGCCCTCTGACATGCCTGTATCGCAGGGATTGTTCCCTCTCGAGAACTCGTCGAGTGCAGTTTGTCGAGCACTCGACAGGCTGCTCATATATACAGAGCAGGACACGCCCTGGGACACGCCCATGTCCCAGGCCATGTCACCCAACTAGAACCCAATCTTGGGATTTTGGGTGTTACATCGCGGATATAAAATGAGGGCGCAGTGACTATGCACAGGTCGCGGCAAGAAGAATAGGTCGCGACAACAAGAACAGGTCACGACAACTTAAGAGCAGGTCGCGACGACTTAAGAACAAGAGCGGCTAGAAAAGGAGGGCGCGACGACTAAGTACAGGTCACGACAAGAAGAATAGGTCGCAGTGACTTAAGAACAAGTCACATCGAGAAGAAAGGGGAATCCGAGAGGTCGCATACACAAAAGGCTAATGACAAGGAGAGATATAAGCCACGCGAATAGGGCACAAATAGGAGGAAGAAACAAGTCATGAAGACAGGTCGTGAGAAGAAGGATCAAGATACGTGGACAGGTCGTGCAGACAAAGAGAGCTCACAGAATCAGGAGGAAAAGATCGAGTCCTCTGATACCATGTGCGAACAGAAAACAAGTAGACCGAAAATTTGGAGTAACAAAATTTTTATTATCCAAGAAGGTATCCATTACAAAGGTATGACCTACCTTTTATAGAATGAAGGAGAGAAGAGAGATTACAAATAAGCAATGTGAGACTAATAATTACAGGAACACGCATCTATACAAGCCGCATAAGCCGCGTGGTTAGACTAACTGCCCGACAACTACAATGTGCATAAGACAACCCAACAATATCTTCAAGTCGCCATAGACAAGCCACTAGACCGCCCGGTCTCCATACTACAATAGCCCGGCTACCAAGCCGTTGGGAGAAGCCGCTAGACCGTCAAACACCAATCATCAACAACCCGGCTACCAAGCTGCTGGGAGAAGCCGCCAGACCACCAAACAAACCGCCAGACTGCCCGGTCTCCATATAATAACAAATGCAACCTTTATAGTTAAAAATATGAAAGTTATGGTTAGATCTGATATACTCTAGAGGGGGGGGGGGGAATAGAGTATCTTGAAACTTTTAATGCTTTTTGCTGTAAATAAAAAACAGTCATAAGATGAAATAATCTACCACAGGCACAACAAATATAAACTAGCTATTACAGACACAAAACCTAACTAGCACAGCCATAGTAAGAACAAAAGAAAAAGATGGCAACCAACAACGCAAGAATTTTATAGTGGTTCCCCACCTGGGTACATCCCTCTTCTACCACCCTGGTAGGAATCCACTCAAGTTTTTGATCAGGTGACTGCCACCAATGAGTTTTTGATCAGGTGACTGCCACCAATGAGCTTTTGATCAGGTGCTCAAAAAAAATCCCAAGTCTTTTGATCAGGTGACTTGCAACCAGGAATAACTTTTGAAGGGAGTTAAAGAACCCTTTTTATAGTGGGGGTGAGAGAGTGATGATGTCTTCTCTATCTCAAATACAACTGAGAAGACTTTAGTGGATCTTTGATTTTAACAAAGTCTCCCCCTGAGATATTGATTTGGTCAGGAAGGTTGGAGCTTTGCTGCAGGGTGAGTAGGTCTTCAATGTTTCAGCCTTGACCAGAAGGTATCCAGGAACTTCTTGACTGATAGAGTATTGTTGTCCTCTGAAGAATCCTGGAATGAAGAAAGAAGAAGACTCTTGATTTTGAATGGCTCTTCTTCTTCTTCTTCAGCTTCTATGATTTCTCTGGTCTAGGGCTTCTTGTTTCTTGACTGTGTTATTTCTCTGTGTATTGCTTGGTCTCTTTCAAAATTCCTGATCTCTTTGTTCTTGAATGCTGTCTATCTGTCTGTGTGTTATACTGTGTGTTCGATAAGGAAGAAGAAAAAATCCTTTTATATTTTCCATGTAATCTTCCTTCTAGATTTTGAATTTCTTCAGCATTGATACTACGGCCTTGAGAATGTCCGCATTGATTGATTTCCCCAACTATCCCATTGAAAAACGACAAGTAATAATCCTGATGAAGGCCATAATCAATGTTGTGTCTAAGGTAGTATTCAGAGAATATTAAACATTGATTATACAAGAATTATTGCAATAAAATAAGGACAGATGTAGGAAAAGTCCATGTCTGGAACTACTCATAAATCGTCGAGTGAAGAATAGAATTCGTCGACCTGGGTCCTGAGTTCGTCGAGCTGAGAAGTTATGTTCGTCGACCAGATATTGTTGTTCGTCGACCTGAGATCCAAGATCGTCGACCTAAGAATAGATAACTGCTTTCTCTAGAACCTTGCCAATTCTGTGTATCAAGATCGTCGAGCTGAGATTCTAACTTCGTCGACTGGAGTTCATTGAAATGTTTCTTGGACTTGAGAATGTTGAAGAAAAGTGTCCAGAAATCGTCGACCTGAGAATTAAGTTCGTCTACCTGAGAATTGCTAACAGCTACTTGATACAACTTGTCGAGACTGTGGTCCAAGTTCGTCGAGCGGAGAACATGAATTCGTCGACTGGAGTATGATTCTGGACTTAGAATATTTAGATGTTTTTGGACTTTAGAATGTTGAGGTATAGCATCCAGAGATCATTGAACTGAGAACCAAATTCGTCGAGCTCAGCTCAGAGAATTATTTGTGAGTTCGTCGAGCTGAGCACGCCTTTCGTCGAGCTGAGTTCGACGAACGTCGAACTCATTTCTCGAGTCTTTGAAATTTCTCTAAGTCCTGAGTCTTCTGCAGTCTGTTGATGGCTGGTCCATGTAGTGTTGATTCTAAGGACATGGCCTAAACTCTAGGACACAAACATTACCCTGGCTATACATGTTGGGTCAAACATCCTAGATTAGTGAACCTAGCCGAAATCTAACTAGGGATCCAACAATCTCCCCCTATTTGGGTAAGGTCACTAATTACAGACACATACAAATTTACAAAGCAAGAAAACATATATCTGGCAGGAAAAATTTAAATGTGCAGCAGATATATATATATATATAAGTAAGCTTTGTCTCATGAATTAACTAGACAGTTTTAGAATAACAGAAAGACTAAAGGCAGTTCAAAATTTATTTCTTATTCTTTTGCTCCTTATGCTTCTCCTCTTTAGCTTTTTTAGTAGGCTGAGTGAACCTGATCTCCCTATTTGGATTAGCTGCTTGTACTTTTGTCATTGTCATATCAGTAGCCCCAATGATATTAAGGGAGGTGGCCCTTGGCACTAGAGCTTCTGGATGCAATTTCATATAGTCATCAACATTAAAAAAAATTTTAGCTTTAGCAAAACTGTTGAGTTCTACCTTCCTGTATTTGGACATGGTAGTGTATTCATAAGGATCCTTTCCTTCAACTTTTGCTTTGCTGATCATGGATATGCCAACAAATTCCTGTAATCTGGCCATCCTTGCTGTTGTAGCTGTTTCTGGATCTTCAAAAGGTATATGAGGGGAGGCAGGTCTCTTTGGGCTTTCAGCTTTCTGATGTTCAGTGATTTGTTGTTGTTGTTGTTGATGATGCTGTTTGCCACATGAATAATACCTCTGCTGGCTTCTTCCTAAAGAGGTGGAGGACCTACCCTGATGTCTCTGATATGTTTGGTATTGGGTAGTCCTCTGAGTTGAAGAACCTGAAGCACACAAAGGTGGAGGAGGAGGAGGAGGGTCCTTTCTGAATCTTTGAGGAGGAGGTGAGTACTTCCTGCTTTTCTTTCTTTGTAATGTTCTTGACAGCCACATCATGCTGGCATGCCCTTATAAGGTGTTATTTTCTAAAGTATATAATAGGGAGTATCATTTGTTGGATTAGGTTTTGGGGCAGGAGGTGGAGAAGCTTTCCTTTTCTTGGAGACTTTCTTCTTTTTAGGCTCATCATCAGAATCCTCTTCATCATCATCATCAGAAGAATCTTGAGGAGTATCATACAGTGTATTTATTTCTTTTAGAGCCTCTGCAGATATCAAGGGTTTCTTTGCGAGGGAAGGAGCTGGAGGAGGAGGAGCTGGAGCTGGAGCAGGAGAGCTATACACAACAGTGCTTTCATCAACTATTTTATTCTCTTCTTCTATGTCAGCCATGATCAATTCATCAAGATCAGGCATTGGGGAGTCATCCATAACAAACGTTGGAGCAGAAATATCTCTAGGAGGGGATGAAGTAATGAGGGGAGCAGCTTTTGGTGGAGATGAAATAGCTGGAGCCTCTATAATAGCAAAACTAGCCTTTAGTTGCTTGACAACCTTGGGGCTTATTGGTGAGGTGTAGGGGACTATAGCCAAAGATGGCTTTATGCAGTCTTCTGGTAGAAAGTTCAAATGAGCTGTATCAAACATGCTCAATAATTTCAAAAGATCAAATGTGGGATTTATAATATAATCACCAACAGTGTCTATCTCAGCCATAACAGACTCATCCATATTAGTATCTGATTCTATTAAATCTATTATGTCAGAAGGATATGCATCTTCTGAAGAATCAGTCATGAAAGAATCAAGTTCTGCTGCTGCTTTTTTCTACTACTGCGGCTTCTGCTTCTACTGCTGCCTTTTCTGCTGCTGCTGCTGTTTCTGCTGCTATATTCACTGGAGCTTCTTCATCATGAAGCATATCGCCCTGACTGGCTGCAGAAGGCATAGACAAGACAGCACTAGCACTCGTCTTCTCAGCCAGGAAGCTTTGTCCCTACTTTCAGGCTCATACATTCAAAGTGTTGACCGAGCTACCTCTCAGCGCAATCCTCCAAAAACCTGAAGCATCCAGCCGATTGGTCAAGTGGGCGGTCGAGTTAGGTGAATTCGACATCCCCACTTGACAGGTCCTACCACAGCAGAGACAGAGAGCGCACAAGTCAAACCAGATCAGCGATGGACTTTGTACGTCGACGGAGCGTTTGGGCTCGAAGGGGAGGGAGTGGGATTGCTTCTCATAGGCCCAAAGCTTATCACTTTGGAGTATGGACTCCAATTAAAGTTCTCTGCCACCAACAACATCGTTGAGTATGATGCTTTGATTGCAGGACTCAGGCTCGCCATCGACTGCCACATCAAGGGGTTGGTAGTCTACCCAGACTCTTAGCTTATTGTCTCCCAAGTAGAAGGGGATTACGAGGTGAGAAACGAGCAGCTAACACAGTACTTCCTACTTGTAAAGTCCCTCCTGCTCAAGATTCCACAAGTTCAGCTGCTTCATATCCCCAGGGAACAAAATTCCCGCGTGGATGCTCTGTCAAGGTTGGCCAGATCATCTTCTCAGTACCAGACAAGGAGGCGACAAGTCGAGGAGATTATCTTTCCCAGTATCCAAGGACCATGAGAGATCACAGAGATCGACGAGCTAGAAGAATCTTGGATTGGTCCACTGGTTACCTACCTGAAGCACCAGCAACTGCCGGAAGACCAAACAGAAGTGCGACACCTGAGGATGCGGGCAGCCACCTTTGTGTTGATCAATGGAGAATTGTACAAATGGTCTTTCTCGGGACATACCTAAAATGCCTAACCAAAAGAGACGCCGAGTCTACTTTGTGAGAAGTCCATGAAGGGGTGTGCTGTGAGCACTTTAGTGGAAAGGCCTTGGCACAAAAAAATTGCGTCAGGGTTCTTACTGGCCACTATAAAGAAGGAAGCAACCGACTTCGTTCAACGGTGCAAGAGTTGCCAACTGCAAGCTAACGTCCCACAACAACCTCCCGTCACCCTCTATGCGCTGCAAGGGGCATGGTCATTTGCGCAATGTGGAATAGACCTTCTTGGCCCTCTACCTCAAGCTTCGGGGGAAAGGAAATTCCTCATAATGGCCATCGATTATTTCACTAAGTGGGTGGAGGCAGAGCCGTGGGCCAAGATCACCGAGGAGAAAGCAAAATAATTTGTGTAGAAGAACATCGTTTTCCGCTTTTGGAATCCCTGCAATCATCATCACAATAACGGTAATCTGTTCACAGGAAGATCCTTCACAAAGCTATGCGAACATCTGAAGATCGAGTTACGACACACGGCTGTGTCACATCTGCAAACAATGGGCAGATCGAGATGACCAATCAACTATTTTAAAAGGTTGAAGACGCGACTTCAGGATGGGGGGGGGGGGGGGGGGGGGGGGGGGGGCAGTGGGTAGATGTGCTCCCAGCATCCTATGGGCATACCGAACCAGCGAAGGGACCCCCACTAGAGAAATGCCATACAATCTCTGCTACGGTGCTGAAGCCATCAACGCGGTCAACATCGGCGTTCCAAACCCATGGGTTTCTAACTTCAATCTCGAGAAGAAAGATGAATCACACAGAGACAACTTGGATTTGATCCCTGAAGTCCGAGAGGAGTCAGCTCTCCGCATTGTGGCTTACCAACAATGGACTGCTCGATACTACAATCGCAAGATGAGACCCCGACCAATCAACGTCAGGAACTTGGTCCTCCGCTCCGTAGTGGCCGTCGGCGAAGGGACACATTGGGACAAGTTCTCACCTACATGGGAAAGTCCCTTCGTCGTCACAATAATGATAAAACCTGGAACATACAAGCTACGGACCGCCGAAGTAAAGAGTCTTCCCCTCATTTGGAATGCGTGAAACATGCGCCGATTTTATCAATAATTTCTCGCTTTATGTTTCCTGAATTGTATAACGCATTTATTTTTGACAAAAAGACTCTATGATGTGTGCAAGACGCGGGCCTGGTCCCACGCAAGTTATCTTTATTCCAGTATTGCATTATGTTGCTGCAAATTTTGTCTATTCAAATTGAAAGTTTATAGTTGCCTACCTAAATCACCTATATGGGGGTGAATAAGTGAATTGTTCATCTTTTTGTGGAATACAAATTACAAACCAACGCATAGATCTATCTACCAATCAACACAGACAAGGCAAGATTTATAGTGGTTCCCAACCTGGGTACATCCACTTTCCTCACCGATCTAGAAATACACTAGACTCGGCTACTCCACTATCTCGGATTGAAAATCACTCCTACCATCCCCACAACCCCACAATCTCGATCCACAAAACGGATTCACTTAGGTAAAACTTCCTAAATCTCCCCCCAACAAAAGCTCCCACAACTCAAAATTTCTTACAAGAATGTAATAAATTGTATAGAAATACAAATAGTAATTCCTTTTTTAGATCTGCAATAAATGACCAGCAATTTCTTCTTTTAGGCTTCGCGGATTTATCAGAATGATGAAGAGAAATCTCGACAAGATTGGATCTGAAACTTTTGGCTTCACACGATCGATCAAATCAGAAAATGAGGAGTTGAGCGAATCTCGATCTGGAAACTCTTCTTGATCTGAATCCTCAAAAGATGAAACCCTGGCCGGTCGGGAATCAGCGACGGCAATGGCGGTGGTTTTCATTTCTTAGAGAGAGAAAGTGGAAACAAAAGCGGCTGCAAAACTTTCTTAGAATAATTTTCTTAGAATTAGGGTTGTTGGTTTAGACAAGACTATTTATAGGATCAGAAAAGATTAGACATAATTGAGTCATTATGAGAGACACGTGAACCAATCACGTCAAAGTTCATTAAGAAAACCGTTATTCTGGACTTAAACGAATTTTCGGAAAAGTCAAAGTAAAATACTCGAGATATAAAAGATTACTCGAGTACATGCAGCACTACTCGAGTAGGTAGAAGATGACTACACGAGTATATGAGAAGAACTACTCGAGAGGGAATGAGATAATTACTCGAGTACATGGAGTCAACTACTCGAGTAAGTAAAAAGAAAAGGAATCAGCTACACGAGTAACAAGAATAACATACTCGAGTAATTGAGTACTTACACGAGAGGTGGGAAGATTACTCGAGTATAAGAAATACTACTCGAGTATATAAGAATGAACTTACTCGAGTATATAAGGAATGAACTACAAGAGAAAAGACTTAGAAAATTTCCTGGAACTGGAATACTGGGACTACTCGAGTATAGAAGTTGTACTACTTGAGACAAATAGAACTACTCGAGTTTATGGAGATGATACTCGAGTAATTCACTTAGAGAAATTTTCTGGAAAGGGAATCCTTGGTCACTCGAGTATTAAATTTCTGACTACATGACTTAAACTACTCGAGTAAGTGAGAAGTACATGAGAGTCAGAATACAAATACTCGAGACAGAAGATAAAACTACTCGAGTACTATACAACATTACTCGAGTATTTAACTTAGAAAAACTTTTGAGAAGAAAATTTCTGTAAACCCGAGAGGTAAAAGGAAACTACTCGGGATATATCTTAACTACTCAAGTAAGAGTATTATTACTCGGGTATGAACTCAGTAACTTACTCGAGTAAGTATAGAAACTACTACTCGAGTACTTTACTTAGGAAATTCTCTTGACATAACTTTTCTTCTTCTAAGGTGAAACCATCATCAAGTCTTTTCACTTAGTCCTAGAGCTTGAATATGAAGTGTATCCCAATAGAGAGGCTACACATGAGTCAACACTTTGGAACAAACAATGAGGGATTACATTATATGCTCCTGTGTTTGGTGACCCATTGTAGACTAACATTGGTCTACACTTCCCATAAGATTCCTGGAAACACATAACTCAAACCAAGCATCAAATACAACTTAAGTCATCTTAGTTCAAGGGTGACTTCATCAAATCTGGGTTAGTGTGGATACAATACCCAACACAAATAGGAAGAAAGACACACTCAAATTCCCCGTGGAGGGTCCTCCCCCCTCACGGCCAAGCCGCGAGCAACCCTCACTCAAACTAAGCCGCGAGCAGCCCTCGCGCAAACTAAACCTCGACTAACCCTCGCGCAAACTAAACCTCGACTAACCCTCGTGCAAAGAAAGCCTCAGACCTGAGCCATGCGAACAAAGCCGCAGACTTGAGCCGTGCAAACAAAGCCACGAACCTGATCCGTGCAAACTAAGCTGCGTACCTGAGCCATGCAAACTAAGATACGGACCAGATCCTTGCAACCTAAGCTGCGAGCCTGACTCATGCAACCTCGCAAGGGCCTGCCTCCCTTTCGCGACAAAGCCACGGACCTGGGCCGTGCAACCTCAGCCGCGAGCCTGACTCGTGCAATCTCGCAAGGGCCCTCCCCCCTCTCGCGATAAAGCTGTGGACTAGAGCCGTGCAAACTAAGACGCGGACCTGAACCGTGCAAACAAAGTCGTGAACCAGAGCCGCACAAACAAAGTCGTGGACTAGAGCCACGTAAATAATGCCGTGGACTAGAGCCACGCAAATAAAGCCGCGCACCAGGGTCGCGCAAACAAAGCCACAGACCAGAGCCGTGCAAACGAAACAGCTAAGATGGCATGAAAAAATAAAGTCATACAAAAATAGCTGGAATGATTCTAAAAGGGCAATCAGCGCGTATGGGCAACAACAACAAATGCTGAACAAAAGGAAAAATACAATATAAACTAAATAGAAAACAAAATGCAAATGAACAACTGCAGAGATATAAAAGCTTACTACTCATCGTCCGAGTCAGAATGCTCGTCTTCGGAAACATCTACAAAGCTGAAGCTGGATGTGTCACATCCCAAGCTCTTGCTAACCAGGCGGAAGGCCTTCGAGACAACGCGCTGGAGCGCTAACTCACGAACGTCGTCCATCTGAGGCTCCACCTCCTTGGACAAAATCTCGTCACGAACCTCCTTTGCAATCAGACTACGGTCTCGTATGTAGTCCAATGATTCTACGTACTGTACAAGTCTCGCAGCCTTCAATTATGACACGTGGCTATCAGAAGACAACATCTCCACTTGGGCCTTCGCCGCCCGAAGCTGAGTCTCAAGGCGGTGGCTTCCTCCCGTGCTGCCTGTAATTGAGTCTCCAAACCCAGAGCCTCCTCCTTCGAGTGCTTAAACATCTTGGTGGTCTTCTTCCACCAGGGATTTCTCCACCTCTAAGGCTCCGCGTGCATCCTCTAGCTCGGATTTCAGCGCCGACCCGGTCCGGTGTAACCGTGCAATGTCCCGATCATGCTCCTCCTTCAATGAGGCGAGCAAGCTCGATGTCGACCCGATACTGCATCACTTATCGCCCTTAAAGAAGAGGACATCTATGGAGCATCTATCTCCGAAGATAGCTGAGGAACTAGGGACGTAAGTATCTGCACCTCGAGAGTCGACTCAGGACATGCATCAGAAGAAGCCACCACCACTACTGTATCAAGGTAGCCAGGAGGGGCCTCCACAGATTTCCTCTTCTGGCCCTCGCCATGAGAAGTCCCAGCGATCTGAGCAGCGTCCGAAGAGATACCACACTGTAACAAACACTTCTCCTCCACATTGACGAAAATATTGAATACACGGTTGGCGAGTTCACGAGGCTCTTAAAACCCAAGCACCGAGGAAAATTCTAGTTCCTTCCCTCTCACGTGACGACAACGATCAAGCAATGTGTCCCACGCCTCAGGAAGGTCCCATAAATTCGTAACATATCCAAACAGAGTATTCCCATGTCAGCGGTCTTTACAAGCCTCAAAATCCAACCAACTTTTGTTACTACGGTCCTCCACCTGCTCACCACCATCGGAGCGGACATCGCACCAATCTCGAAATTGGTCCAAGGAAAACCATCCTCCATGCTCGCGAAAAAAGGCAACTAAGCCCATAATTCGAGCAATTCCAACCGGGATAAACTGGGAAATTGGCACCCCACGGAACTTCAAGATCTCGATCGCCTCCTCATATGGCGGGAAGTGGAAGCCGGATCTCAGGGAAACTTTGCAAATCGTCAACCAGCCGCGAGTGGGATTCTGGACTCACTCCTCGGAACGTGGAATCCTCACCTCCAAATCAGCAGGAAACCCATATTTCTTCCTCCAGATTTCAACATTGTCATCGGTTAAAGAGGAGCGCAAGCGCATTGGACCAGAAGAACGCTTCGAGACCTGCACAGCGCAAAGATAAAAGAGACAGGTTTTCCTAATAAAAAGTGAAGGCTTGGAGTCACGAATCCAAGCACGTGCAACCTAAAACACGTGCAAAATAAGTGCATACCCGCATACGGGAATGCGCGCAACCAAAAAAATAATCCCGCCCCCGCGCACCCGTACCGTTAGCTCAGACCCGCGGGCGCGGGCTGGCGCGCGCGAGTCCCACATGGCCCGTCGCGCGCACGCGACCTGGGCAGGCGCTGGCCGGGCGCGGCGCGCATGACCTGGTCGCGCGCCGACCTGGCGCGCCCGGGATACCGGGGCACACGCGGCCTAGGCGCATGCGCGCCCTCGTCCGTGCGGGGCCTGGCGTGCGCGCGCGACCTAGTCCACGGCGCGGCCTGGTGCGCGCGCGGCCACATACGGTGTCTTCGTCGGCCATCTCTTCTTCAGCAAGCATGCTCCAGGTACCTTCAAAACACTACCCTTCGCCGCCTCCGCCTTCTCGCCGGAGGTTGACATGACAGCAGGAGAGATGATGGCAGTGGGAAAATCCTTCTTCTCTCACTCGCTTCGCTCTCCAACAATAAGAATTTGAGGGGCAATTGATGGGTTACACCACTATTTATAAGGAAGATTCCCCCATTGATCTCCTCCAAAAATAGGAGATCAACCCCACCTCCCATAAACTCCCCATAATGAAGGAAACATGGGGGGGGCACTCCCTCTCTCTCCCACTAAAAAACCACCCCCTTTTAAGGGGACACCGTAGTCCGCAGCCGCGGCCGTCCAGGCCGCGGCCGCCGGCCAGGCCGTCGGTCCAGGCCACGGACCTCCCCGCCAGGCCGCCGCCGGCCAGACAGCTTCCCGCCAGGCCGCGGTTGGCCTAGCCTTCGGCTTAGCCGCGACCACCGGGCCAGGCCGCCGGCCAGGCTGACGTGGCCAGGCCGCGGCCCCCGGAAAAGGTCGCGGCCGCCGTCCTGGCCGCAGCCCCCGGCCAGGCCCCCCGCCGGCCAGGTTGCTGTCCGCAAGGCCGCGGCCGGCCTAGCCACCGACCTGGCCACCAGCCTAGCCACGACCACTGGCCAGGCCGCGGCCGGACTAGCCGTCGTTCAGGACGCCGCCGCCACACGCCGCCGCACCACCGTAGACAGCTTGCCCGCCGTCCGATCGTGGCGGGCTCTCGTCGTCGTCTGATCCGGTGGGTAACCACCCACTAACCCACTAAGTTAGTGGTGGGGCCGCCATAATCCTCCCTATGAGGTTATAAAAGGAACCCCAGGGCCTCCTCATAATTCACGTTTTTTGTCTCCCGGTCATCTTCTTCCTCAGGCGATAGCTCTGCCGGATTCCTTGCTCGCATCATCCTCCAGCCACCTCAAGCCACCGGTTTGCCGCCAGCAGGAAAATGCCCAAGTCCTGGAATGCGTGAAAGAAGGAGGAGGAAGACCGCTGCGAGCGGACAAGCGCCGTAGCCACGCTCCAATCTTCAAGGCTTCCATAACCACCTCTCGGATTCCAGTAACCAAGACGCTCCCGCGGCGCAGCCTGTTGCCTGCCGGTAGCTGAAGTCTCTCTCCCCCCCCCCCCCCGAAGTTCTAACGGGGAGCGACCTGTCTCCCCCGATTCTTCGAACACATTGTAATCACAAGCAGCTAGTGGACTTTGAACGACACAGATCCGGTCACGTGGTTTTTTACCCGGTTGAGAGGTTTTTCCACGTCCTCACATCGTGTGTCAACCTTTTATTCACATTGACTGTGTACGCGCTCGACCGCTCCGTAAGATAAGACGGTTCAAGTAAATCGGGTCCGATCGGGGCATCGAGTTAGTCCGCAACAATAACTACCATGTTGATGACAGCCACCACGTGCCAAACAAAACAATACTAATCAGTTACATTTAATAATTAGAAAAGGAAGCGGGAAACATGCTTTTCGAACATAGGCAAGATGAGCGGGGGAGTCTATTTGATAGAAGAAAATGATGAAAGATGAGTCGGCGAGCTAACCAGTGCGGTGCTGCTACGGGGGCTCTAGAGGAGCCACATGAGATGCACACTCAGGCTTCGTTTGGTTCGGCGTTTCGCCGTCTTCGTTTTGGAGCAAACGCCCCCGGATGGCTGGTAAACAAACGGCCGCTGGTGACGTTTGCTCCGTTTGCACCCGCAACAAGGAGGAAAAGACCCCGATCCGCTCCGTTTCGAGCTCCATCTCTCCCCCTCGAGTTCCAAAGTGACGTATTGACCCACCAGATACACCTGCCACCGCCAACCAAATATAGCCTCAATATCAAACTTCGAGCACCTACAAAAAAATGCTTAATGTGGCATACATTTCCGGTGGTCGATTTACACCATTGTGAAGCCGACCCGTGGGGTATTAAATTGATATGGCGGGGACACAACTAAGAATTTATGTAGATCTAAACTAAAATAAAGTGATGTTATATGAAGGTTGGTTTTGTCTTTACGTGCAGGTCTCCGTTAAAAAAACAATTCTGTTCTTTTCAATCGGCAGGCCGATTTGGGTTGTAACAACTATTCTCACTGTGCATTCCGAGTTCAACGCCGCCTAAGCTGTCGGTAAACCTCTACTCCAAATTCCATCGCTCCTCCGATGCCGCCCGTGCGCCCTCTGCTCTTGTGCCGCCGAGCTCCCTCTCGGACCCCGAGATTTCAACCTCCCCTTTGACGCAGTGCCTCCAGCGACATCGACAACGTCTACCTCTGCCGCTTCCGCGACCACACCGCTGGAGATCACTCCTCCTTCACCAATGCCATGAAGAGCGTCTACCTCTGCCGCCTCTGCCGACTCAGATTGCTCATTTCAATGTTTTCCCAATTTTTTTTGCGTGCGCGCACAACCAGCCCGCACGGCCATGCATGGCCAGCCTGCACGTCCGCACCCTGCACTGCCGCACCCTGCGCGGCCGCACCCCACGCGGCCGCGCGCGGACAACCCACACGACCGCAGGTCTGCGCGCCCGCGCAGCAGCAGGCCGCGCACCGCGCGACCGCTCCCCGCTCGCGGCCGCAACCTCGCCTTACGCGACCGCCCGCCGCGCGGTCGCGCCCAGTGCATGCGCGCCCAGCTCACTGGCGCAGGCGGCGGAGGCCGCCGCAGCCGGTAGAGTCCCTCGCCACCCCAAGGCACCTCCGATCACTGCTGCCGCCACCGAGCACTTTGCCCGGGCTGCCCAAACTGTCCGGAGGGAAGGGGGCACTCTCATCATTTCGACATAATTGGCAATCCACGTGATCAAAATGGAGCGACGACATTCACCAACGCAAATCAGTATTCGCCGCAATTACCACTGCGACCCTCCAAAAAAACTATAAATAGGCCCCCAGACCTTCATTTTAATCCAAGAACTTCAGAGATAAGAGAGAGCTCTGAGGTTTTCCAGCGAGATTGTGGACTTAGGCCGATTCTCCGTTCAGAAATTTGCTCTGCTCTCCTTAGGGGTGAGCATGAAAAACCGCAAATCGCAAAAACTGCCCGCACCGCAAAAACAGCATCGTTTTTTAAACCGCACATCACAGTTTAGGTGCGGTCAACCAAGCAAAGCTTGTTGAAGATATCTGAAAAGGAATACATGGGTTTGACAAAGACATCGATAAGCTCTTTATGAGAGATGACAAACTGAGTGCAGATCTGATTCTTCAACACTTTTTCTCTGATGAAATGACAGTCAACTTCAATATGCTTTGTCTTTTCATGAAAAACTAAATTCTTGTAAATATTTATAGTGGTCTTGTTGTCACAGAACATTGACAAAGGATAATCATAAATTTCTCCCAAATCAAGCTTAAGTGTTCGCAAGAACTTCAGCTCATAAGTAGTCAAGGCCATGCTTCTGTATTCGGCTTTAACACTTGACCTGGAAACTATAACCTATTTCCTGCTTTTCTAGCTGACCAGATTCCCTCCAACAAAGGTGCAAAAATCAGACGTGGACTTTCTATCTTCCTTATCATCTGCATAGCTAACATCAGAATTGTTGAATTTTCTCAAAGTGGTCAGCAAGATACCCCAAAGCCAAATTAATATTCTTGGCACTATCCAGTTCACACTTTGATCTAGTGGAACCCAAGGAGCAAGCTCAACACACAAAGCATATGGAAGAACAAACAGATCTTATATTCATTTACTCTTCTTTACAAAGCAAGGTATACATAGTGAGACATGATTTCACTAGTACACAAGCTATAACAGAAAGCATAAAAACAAGCCGGGCGGACAGCACTGGAAACCGCCGAGACCGCCGAAGTTGCCAAGTCCGTCGAAGCCGCCCGAGCTGAAGCTGCAACACGCCGAATAGACACGGAGTTCGCCGAGGCCGCGAGGCCGCGCAGACACACAGTTATTTGCCTACTGCTAATGAACTGATGAACAGACCGCCTACCAGCCTGAGATTGGCGGACAGGTTATTGGAACTTGCAAAGTTGAAGCAGAGAACTGACAAGCCGCAGAGCGACCTGCTGAAAACGGAGAGACCGCACACTTCCAAGTACTTGACCGAAGTCAAAATCAAACTCCTAGGCTCCTTGAAGCTAGCTACGCGACCTGCGCACAGCAAACAGTTAACTCTGATTCAATCTGCGCGGACAGAAAACAGAGACTGCACCACTTTGACAAGCCCTCACTTACTGTTCACTCAGTTGTTATAGACGTCCGGGGGGGGGGGGGGGGGGTCCTATTTATAGGCGAGGTGAGGAGTGTGGTCAACGCTCTAGTGGATAGAGACACCGCCCCAGCTCGCGCGCTAAAAACACCCATCCGAAGAGTCCGCAAGGACTTAGCCGGATTCCAAGGAACAAACCTCCAGGAGCAAGGCACTGATCACAACAAGACGGACTTGCCTCACACTATGCGGACAGTCCGCACAGTCCGCATAGTCCGCAACATCACCAAATGAACAACCACAACACTTTCAGAAACAGTCCGCACACTAAAAGAGGCAGTCCGCATAGTATAAGATCAAAGCCTCCATCTGCCACAAGTCCACGACCAAAGGTAGGGTTAGCAACAGTCCGCCCGGTCAACAGCTGACTTGGCGGATACAGCAGACACACTGTACTTGTCACAGAATGTGACCAAGTCCAGTAAATCACAAAGGGCCTAATGCGAGCTTGGCGGACAAGGCTCAGTCCGCCAATCATCCAAAGAGAAAACCTCCAACACTTCTCCAGAGTTAAGGCCGAGTCCGCAAGCAATCCTCGCAAGGCTGCCCAAACGGCCAACTGCCGGACTCTACACACCAGTCCGCCACATCCACAACACCGCTGTCCTACCAGAGCTCGGCAAGGTCACAACCAAAATCTAAGGCCAGTCTGCAATAACGAACACTGCGGACACGCCAGTCCGCAAGCCTCCCGCGGACAGGACCCAATCCGCCGGGTAACGCTAGCTTGCAACACGGCCACTGAGCAAAGTACTGCTACAGTCCGTGAACCTTTATCCGCTCAGGCCGCTCGTTAGCCAAGCCAGCAAGACAGCCAACGCCCAATCCGCATACAACAGTCCTCCCAGGCTGCTCCTTACTCAGCCAAGCCAGCCAAAACAGACAACGTCCTATCCGCAGACAACAGTCCGCCCAGGCCGCTCCTTACTTAGCCAAGCCAGCCAAAACATCCAACGCCCTATCCGCAGACAACAGTCCGCCCATGCCGCTCCTTACACAGCCAAGTCACCGAAAACAGCCAACGCCCTATCCGTAGACAACAGTCCGCCCAGGCCGCGGACTTAGTCCGCACAGGCCGCTCAGAAGAATAGCCAGATCCTAGGCCTAACACCAGGCAACATAACAGCAGCTGTCCGCCCAGTCCGCCTAGTCCGCCCAGTCCGCGGACTCTGTCTGCTCAGCCCGCTTGGCCTTCCCATCAACCACTTCCACTTCACAACTTTCAACACTCCCCCTTGAAGTGAGAAGTGGTGATCAAGCCCAGCAAGCTGCGCAATCGCTCAAAAGGCCCCTTCGACAGTGGCTTCGTGAAGATGTCAACAAGATTATCTTCACTCTGAACATGCCCGACCAGAAGAGATCCCTCCAACACCTTCTCCCTTATTAAGTGTTGATCGATCTCAATATGCTTGGTCCTAGCGTGACATACTGGATTGTTTACCAGCTTGAGAGCACTCTCATTGTCACCCCAGAGTAAAGTTTGCCCTTACACTTCTTCATGCACATCCTCTACAAGTCTCCTCAACCAGATGGCTTCCCGAGCAGCCAAGACCGAAGCCTTATACTCTGCCTCAGTAGTTGAGACGGACACCGAGTCCTGCTTCTTGCTACACCATGAGATGCTAGCTGATCCGCAAGTGAACACATAACTTGAAGTTGACCTTCGATCATCCGAATCACCACCATAGTCAGCATTCGTGTACCCAAGCAAGGCAAAATCCGAGTCCCTTTTGTAGAGAAGTCTCATGTCAGAAGTTGTCTTGACAAACTTCAGAATGTTCTTTGCCGCCACTAGATGAGACTTCCTTGGTTCAGCCATAAAACGACTTACTCGGCCAACAACGTAAGCAATGTTTGGCCTTGTAATCGTCAGGTAGATCAGGCTTCCAACAAGAGCTCTGAACACCAAGGGGTAAGAAAGAATCCTTCCATCATCTCGTCGAAGCTTCAGCCCATATTCAAGTGGAGTAGAGCAACTCTTTCCTTCACCCATGCCGAACCGCTTCATAATGTGATCTGCATATCCTCTTTGGCAAAAAAATATATCGCTCTTCTTCCTCTCCACTTCAAGACCAAGAAAGTGATGAAGCTCTCCCAAGTCTTTCATCTCGAAGCGTATAGCAAGTTCATCCCTGAGCCTTGCTACTTACTCCTCCGAATTCCCTGTGATGATCATATCGTCCACATACAGCAGGACCAAGACTTGAAGCTCCCCCTTCTTCTTGACGAACAAGCTAGAATCTGAGTTGGAAGCAAGATAACCGCAGAATTGCAAATACTCTGCTATCTTCCCATACCAAGCTCTAGGAGCTTGCTTCAACCCATAGAGAGCCTTCCTGAGCTTGCAGACATAGTCCAGATGAACTTCAGAGACAAAACCAAGTGGTTGATCCATGAAGATGTCCTTGTCAATCTCTCCGTAAAGAAAAGCATTCTTCACATCAAGCTGCCACATCATCCATCCCTTGCTAGCAGCCAAGGCGATCACCACTCTAACTGAAGTCATCTTTGCAACCGGACTGAACGTCTCCTCATAGTCTTCTCCATACTATTGTGAGAATTCTCGAGCGACCAAGCGAACTTTGTATCTATCAATGCTCCCATCAGCCTTCTTCTTCAACTTAAACACCCACTTGCAAGTCACTGGAGTAATGCCATCAACCTTGGGCACAAGATCCCAGGTTTCATTCTTCTTGAAAGCAGCGATCTCTTCCTTCTTGGAATCTTTCCACTCCTTGACTCCAGTGGCCTCATTGAAGTTTGCAGGCTCTCGCTCATCCAGAGGACCTGCAAAGAAGCAGGAGACAAAGCTCACTGCATTCCCATTACAGTAACGAGTCGGTGGCTTAATAACCCTCTTCGATCTCCGAAGGGTCTGCTCCTTGCTTACAACCTCCGTTGCTTCTTCAGGCTCAACTCCTACTTGGGGCAAGCTTTGAGCAGTGCTCCCCCTGCTTCCTGAGCCAGAAGGCTTAGCCTCAGAGTTTGAAGCAATAGGAGCCGCTGGTGAAACAGCAAGCTCCACTTCCAGGCCTTCAACAGCCATCATCGGTTCTTCATCAACCTTGCTTCCGGTTAGCTCAACCGAGCCACATCCATACGACGTCAGATCGTCAAAGACAACATCTCTTGACACAACGAATTTCTTCGTCGCAGGATCCATGCATTTCCATCCCTTCTTCCGCTCATCGTAGCAAAAAAAAACAAGTTTCCTTGCCTTTGCATCCAGCTTAGTCCGTGAAGCATCCGGGACATGCACATAGCAAGTTGAACCGAACACACAAAGGTGTCCTACACTAGGCTTTTGCTTCAGCAACAACTCGATAGGAGTCTTCATGTTGATTGGGCTGAGCGGCATCTGGTTGATGACATAAGAAGCACAAGACATCCCCTCCTCCCAAAAGGACCTTGGGATGTCTTTCGCATGAAGCCAACATTTGCAAGTTTCTGTCAGATGACGAATCTTCCGCTCCGCTACTCCATTTTGTTGTGGAGTGTGAGCATAAGTGAGCTCTTGTTGGATTCCATGCTTCCTGCAGAAGTTAGAAAACTCGGAGGAGATAAACTCGCCACCATTGTCTATTCTAAGCTTCTTGATCCGCAAGCCAAGACGGCCCTCCACTAGCTACTTGAACTCCACAAACAACCGGAAGGCTTCAGACTTCTCCTTCAAGAAATAAACCCAAGTATATCTTGAGTAGTCATCAATCAGGACAAGCATGTATCTGCTTCCACCGAGGCTGGCAGTGACAGTTGGTCCCATCAAGTCGCCATGAATACACTCCAATGGATTCTTGCTCCTTGTTTGTGATTTATCAAACGGAAGGCGATGTGCCTTACCGTATTGACATCCCGCGCAAACATGCCCGTCACCAAAGGAGGACAACTTAGGCAAACCTCTCAACAAACTTCTACTAGCCATAGCCTTCAGCTTGTCCATTCCTACATGCCTCAGCCTCTCATGCCAGATAGCATCGCTATCGTTGGCTCTCATACGATGAACATAAGAATTAGTTGCAAGAACAAATAAGTTCTTAACTCTCCTTCCTACATGAGCAACATCAGCCTTAACCGCTGATATGTTGCGAAGGAACCTCACGTCTGTTTGCCCAAACAGAATGTGATAACCAGCATCTACTGCATTGGTCACAGAGAAGAGGTTCTTCTTCATGCCCGGTACGTGATACACACTCCTTAATGTGAGTGGTTCCTGATCACTACCCAAAGACACAACCCATTCTTTCTCTACTGCATAAATAGTGTTATCAGCAGTTATGATAGCTTCGTTACCTGAGTATGCTTGCAAGGAAGAGAACTTCGACTTGTCTCCGGTGAGGTGAAGACCACACCCGGAGTCCACGATCCATTCATCGTTGAAGTCCTCAGCAGACAAGGCACGGACACAAGTTCCCGTCATGAAGGCACCACCCCATTCTGCTTCCTCACTCTTAGAGCAAGCTTCCTCCTTTCCTGCAGCATGCCCAGGCTGCAGCTTGACCTTGCAGCCCCGCTTGAAGTGCCCTCGCTGATGACACCTGTAGCACTTCAAGTTCTTCTTCCAGTCTTTCTTCGGAGAAGCGCTCCTCTCTGGCTGATAAGAAGTTGAAGGCTCATTCTCAGTAGCGTCTTGCTTCTTCTTCTTCCCTTCCCATCTCTTATTCTTCTTGCTTGTGAACAGCGCTTCACTACCACCTTCAGAGACAGTCACTCCTTCCATCTGCCTTGTCAAACTTTCCTGCGAAGCAAGCAGGTTCTCAAGCTCCAGCAAGGATGGTTGAGTAGCCCACCCTTGAACAGAAGTAACAAAGGCAACATATTCCTTCTACAAGCCGCGGATAATGTGCCTTTTCAACTTAGCCTCCGAGATAGGCTCATCAGGGTCAAGCACTGATATCTCTACGCACAAGCTTTTTATCTTCAAGAAGAACTTTGAGATAGTAAGGTATACTTGAGTTGTTCTGGCCAACTCATTCTCCAGAAACTGAAGTCTAGCCACATTCTTCCTATTGAACAACTCATCAATAGTTGTCCAAATATCAGCAGCAGACTCACATCCAATGATTTGATCAAACAGTTCTGGTGAAACAGATCTCTTGAGAACAAACTTCGCTTTTGCATTTATTTTTCTTCAGAGCCTCACCTGCTCAACAGTACCAAACGCAGCAGTAACTTCCTGTCTATCGTCACCACCGACGACCTCCCACAGCTCCTCGCCAAGAAGAAAACTGTTCATACACGACTTCCACTTCTTGAAGTTAGTCGTGGTCAAGAGTTCAATACCAAGACCCCTTGCATAACTTCCTTCCATTGCAACAACTGCTTGGTTAAGCCTTTAGAAGCACAGAGCACCAACATAGGTTGATCACCACTCAAGCACAAAGCAACAACACTGGTTGAACACCGCTCAAGCAACTTAACATCGCTCTGATACCATGTTGAATTTTCTCAAAGTGGTCAACAGGATAGCCCAAAGCCAAATTAATATTCTCGGCACTACCCAGTTCACACTTTGATCTAGCGAAAACCCAAGGAGCAAGCTCAACACACCAAGCACATGGAAGAACAAGCAGATCTTATATTCATTTACTCTTCTTTACAAAGCAAGGTATACATAACGAGATATGATTTCGCTAGTACACATGCTATAACAGAAAGCACAAAAACAAGTCGGGCGGACAGCACTGGAAACCGCCGAGACCGCCGAAGTTGCCAAGTCCGCCAAAGCCGCCCGAGCTGAAGCTACAACACGCCGAATAGACACGGAGCCTGCCGAGGCCGCGAGGCCACGCGGACACACCGTTATTCGCCTACTACTGATGAACTGATGAACAGACCGCCTACCCGCCTGAGACTGGAGGACAGGTTATTGGAACTTGCAAAGTTGAAGAAGAGAACTGACAAGATGCAGCGCGACCTGCTGAAACCGTAGAGACCGCACACTTCCAAATACTTGACCGAAGTCAAAACCAAACTCCTGGCTCCTTGAAGCTAGCCGCGTGACCTGCACACAGCAAACAGTTAACTCTGATTCAATCCGCGCGGACAGAAAACTGAGACCACAACACTTTGACAAGCCCCCACTAACTGTTCACTCAGTTTCTATAGACGTGTCGGGGGGTCCTATTTATAGGCGAGGTGAGGAGTGTGGTCTGCGCCTTAGTGGATAGAGACACCGCCCCAGCTCGCACGCTAAAATCACCCGTCTGCTGAGTCTGCAAGGACTTAGCCGGATTCCAAGGAACAAACCTCCAGGAGCAAGGCACTGATCACAATAAGGCGGACTTGCCTCACACTATGTGGACAGTCCGCACAATCCGCACAGTCCGCACAGTCCGCACAGTCTGCAACATCACCAAATGAATAGCCACAACCCTTTCAGAAACAGTCCGCACACTAAAAGAGGCAGTCTGTATAGTACAAGACCAAAGCCTCCATCTGCCACAAGTCCATGACCAAAGGCAGGGTTAGCAACAGTCCACCCGGTCAACAGCGGACATGGCGGATATAGCGGACACACTGGACTTATCATAGAATGTGACCAAGTCCAGTAAATCACAAAGTTCCTAATGCGAGCTTGGCGGACAAGCTCAGTCCGCCAATCATCGAAAGTGAAAACCACCAACACTTCTCCAGAGTTAAGGCCGAGTCCGCAAGCAATCCTCGCACGGCTGCCCAAACGACCAACATCCGGACTCTACACACTAGTCTGCCACAGCCACAACACTGCTGTCCTACCAGAGCTCGGTAAGGTCACAACCAAACTCTACGGCCAGTCTGCAACAACGAACATCGCGGACATGCCAGTTCGTAAGCCTCCCGCGGACAGGACCCAATCTGCCGGGTAATGCTAGCTTGCAACACGGCCACTGAGCAAAGTACTGCCTACAGTCCGCGAACCTTTATCCTCTCAGGCCGCTCCTTAGTCAAGCAAGACAGCCAACGCTCAATCCGAAGACAACACTCCGCTCAGGCCGCTCCTTACTCAGCCAAGCCAGCCAAAACAGCCAACGCCCTATCCGCAGACAACAGTCCGCCCAGGCCGCTCCTTACTCAGCCAAGCTAGCCAAAATAGCCAACGCCCTATCCGCATACAACTGTCCGCCCAGGCCGCTCCTTACTCAGCCAAGCCTGCCAAAACAGCCAATACCCTATCCGTAGACAACAGTCTACCCAGGCCGCAGACTTAGTCCGCACAGGCCGCTCAGAAAAATAGCCAGATCCTAGGCCTAACACCAGGCCGCATAACAGCAGCTGTCCGCCCAGTCCGCCTAGTCCTCGGACTCTGTCCGCTCAGCCCGCCCGGCCTGCCCATCAACCATTTCCACTTCACAACTTTCAACAAGAATAACATCAATCCTCAAATGACCATTCTTCTAAAACATAAGCCCTTTTCTTGGAGCTCCTTTCACATATTCTAAGATTTTTATAGTTGATTGAAGATGACACTGCTTAGGACATTGTGTAAACTGGCTCACCCTTCCTATAACATAACATATATCCGGTCTTGTAACTGTCAGATTAATGAGTTTTTCAACAAGCAATTGATATCTGGTAACACCTTCAAGTAGAGGTGAATTCTCATTCCAGAACTTGTCATCACCAACACCCATTGGACACCGAGCAGGTTTAGCCCCAAGAAGACCTATCTCTTTCAAAAGATCCAAGGCATACTTTCACTGTGAAAGAACTACAAAATTGGGATTTTGGGAGATCCAAATCCCCCGGGAGTACTTGGGAGACCCTATATCTCTTGTGATAAAATACTTAAAAAGATGCTTCTTTGTCAGGTCAATGCCCTTCTAATCATCCCCTATAAGAAGAATGTCATCCACATACAATGCAAGAACAACTAGGCCATCCATAGTCTCGCGAATGAATAAAGAGTGATCTGCAGCACTTTGAGCAAACCCAACAACAAAAATAACCTCGCCAAACTTCTCAAACCAGGATCTCAGACTTTGCTTTAGGCCATAGATTTCCTTCCTTAACATATAAACCTGAGACTCCCCCCGAGCAACATACCCAAGAGGTTTCTCCATATTGGCAGTCTCCTATAAATCACCATAAAGAAAGACATTTTTGACATTCAACTGAAACATCTCCTAGTCTTTGTTAATTGCCACAGAAAAAAGAACGCAGATTATAGTAATCCTAGCAACAGGGGAGAAAGTGTCAAATAAATACACACCGTTTGTCTGAGTAAAACCCTTGGCGACAAGCCGAGACTTGTAACGATCAATTGTACCATCAGGAATAAAATTGATTATAAAGATCAAGAAACAACCAACCACATAATCACCTGGAGAGGTAGGAACAAGAGACCAAGTACCCCGCTTAGTTAGAGTTTTCATTTCTTCATCCATGACAGCTTTCTAATGAGCAACAACAAGAGACTCTTGATAGGTTGTTGGGAGGATAATTTCTAAGAGAGTGAGAGAAAAGCTCTTAGAGGAAGTGGATAGTCGAGCATATGAAATAAAATCATAAATAAGATGTTGAGTTTATGTCCGAACTTTTTTTCGAACAACAATTAGCAGATCAAGATCTGTCTTTGTTGGAGCATCAAATCCTTCCATTGGAGTGACTGCTGCCCGGAAACTATTAGTAGTGGCTCAGGGAAAGAAGCATAACCAGGAGAAGAAGTAGGAGACTCGAAGATAGTTGGTGAAGGAAGAGACACTGGTTCAGGTGGAGGAGTAGAAAGAATGGGTAGATAAGAGGTGTCATCAAAAGGTATAAGCATACTTCAGGAAACGTAAGGAGTATTTTCGAAGAAAGTGACGTCCACGGAAACATATTGTTTCCAGATAAGAGGATCATAACACCAATATACTTTATGTGTAGGACAGTGGCCTAGAAAAATGCACTTAACTAAGCAAGGAGAAAGTTTGTCAAACCCTAGAGAGGGAGAGTGAAAAAATGTTGTGCATGTAACATCCCATTTTGTGCTAGATCCCTCACACGTGTTTTGAGTCAAGAAAATTGACTCAGGTTTGAGGAGCGTCGAGTGTGTCGGCCGGACTCAATGACTAGATCAGGAATTAACTTAGAATTCTGTCAGGTTTGGCGTCGAGTGCGTTGAGTGCACTCAACACACCCAACACCAATTAACTTAAAATCATTTGGTGGGTTGGGCTTCGAGAGCATTGAGTGCACTCAACGCACTCGACGCCATTTAACTTAGAATAATTCTGCAGGTCAGGCGTGGAGAGCATTGAGTGGACTCAATGCTCTCGACACCATTTAAATTAGAACAATTTTGAGGGTTGGGTGTTGAGAGCATTGAGTGACTCAACGTCGAGCTCAATGCTCTCGATGCTATTTAGCTTAGCTGAGCTAAATTCGTCGAACGTTGAATCTGTCAAGCTCTAATTCGTCGAGCTGATCTAAATTTGTCGAATACTGATTCCATCAAGCACGAATTCGTCGAGCTGAGCTAAATTCGTCGAATGCTAAAATTCGTCGAGCGCTGATTCGTCAAACTAAGGAAAATTCATCGAACACCAAAATTGTCGAGTGCCATTCGTCGAACTTGGCTAAAATTCGTTGAAGGTCATTTAACTAAGATAAATTTTGCCTTGGGCGAATTTTCGGCCCTGTTTGCAGCTGAACCAGATTTTCGAGAATTGCGCCAAATCGAATGAAATGGGCCGCATCCTTTCAACATGATCATTTAAAGCAATATTAGGCGGTCCAATGTCAGACCGACACAAGGAAAGACAGTTACCCTAATTTCTCATTATAAAAGGGACATGCGGAAACCCTAGTTGTCTCTTTACCACTTTGCCGAATAGTTGTCTTTGCCGAGCCGTTGCTGTGCAATCCTGACAAAATAGAGGTGCCGCCGGAGTAGAATACTGGAAGAAAATTCTCCCTCTTCCTCTTTTTCCCTTGAAGAACGAACACCAACGAGGGAGAAGAAGATGCCGCAAAGAAGGGTGACAAGATCAATTGCTGGAAACCTCAGAAATGTCGGGACTGAGGTGAGCTTCCTACCCTCTTCCTTGATGCTAGATCTTTAGTTATTACTAGGAGAGATATCGACTCAAAGGAGTCTCAATTTGTGAGAAGAAGTGTTCCTAGGAGAAGGCCATGCTAGGGTTTGTACCCTAGAGATAAGATGTCTTAGAACACTCCTTCCTTACATGAGAAGATAAGGACTTGGTTTCGTGAAGAAAGTTGGCCTTTTGAGGGTGAACAAGGGAGGAGGAATTCTAGATGTGACGTGAGAATATCGGTTGGAGGAAGAAGACGAACCGATGTCGTTCGTCTCACTTTAAGATGCGTTCAAAAATCTATTTTTTGCGCACAATGATCTTTGAGGCCATTTTCGGATATGATATTTCCATATCTTGGCTTTCGACTAAACACAAAAGTCGTAGCCCTTGGAAATACCTTTCTAACGAATGGTTATACACTTTCACCGGATTCCTGTAGCCTCGTAAATCTCCGATCGAAGTTGCTGTATAGTAAACCTTCCTGAACAAATAATTCTCTGGTTTGTGCTGAGTTGGCTTTGAATTTGGCAGGTAGAGGTTGTAGTACAACAATATTAATGTCTTGGTAAATTTAGTGTATATGTAATGGTGACAAAATATTGTTAATGGCATTTGTTGGATAAACCCATAACGAACGCATGATGTGGTGAACGAGTGGGTTGATGAGTTAAGATTGTAGGAATGATTTAAATATGTGAACCAATAAGGACGTACATGACAATGGTAAAATGTTGAATAATGATAGGGTTGGCTTGAACTTGTTGTACATGGTTGGTAGTGATTGCTATGAGCAAATGGTTGTTGGCATTTGGTGGATAGATCCTTATGTGCACTAAAGGTTTAACTTGGTGAAAAGATCGTATCAAATCGATGTTAAGTTATGTGATCATAATATATATGTAATTATGGTAACCAAATGGTTGGTGAATACGGGAAGTACTATTATGTTGATGGAGAACCCTTAGGTGTCTTGGGGAACGAGATAGTGAAAGGGTGTGAGTGCGGGTGTTTGACCGCACTGGATTGGTAATGATGAGAAGGGACATAAGTGGATGGTCGGCCTTGGTCCTCTGGTGTTTTGCCCATAGAGGCATCTTCTGTGCCATGATGATGTGAAATTACATGCAGTGTGAGTCGACACACGGTGTCGTAATCCTAGGTTAAGGATGGTGTGGCAGGCCTACGGGCTCCCCAGTAATCACACCGATGAGAGTTTACAGATAGACTTGAACAGTTGGGCTTTGGTCCTCGGTGCTTACTTCCCGAGGCACCCTCCGTGCTAGTGGATGGTTGGCCTTGGTACTTTGGTGATTTGTTCACAGAGGTATGCATGTGAGCTCCGTTGTTGTATTTTCAGCGTTGAGGCGTGCGGAGGACTAGGCTTAGTAGTGTGGATGCCCATCTAGTAGTGGAGAAGCCCGCTCCACTGTCACTGTCTGGCCATGACGGTTGACATCTGAGAGGTTAGCTACCTGCTCGAAAAGTGGGCACTAAAATTCTGTGTCATCATAGCGGCTGCATGTGCATGATCATGGGTGAGTCATTGTATTGCATTCATGGCATTACATTACCCTGCATACACAAGATCCTCATTGTATAAGTTTGTATGAGCACTCTTATACGATGAGTTACTTTACTGTTGAGCCGATCCTCAACTTATATGTCTGTATGAGCATTCATATAAGTTCAGTTACTTCCTGTTGTAGCTTTACCTTTATACTATTGTAGATGAAAGAATTACTAGAGTAGATTGTATACTCATTCATTATACTATTGATATACATTGATATTGCTCACTCATTTACCACCTGTTTGTACTACTACTCTTATATATATATTGTACTTGTCCGTTTATCCGCCCGGTGCCGAGGAGACGCCAAGGGAGCGGATGTAAAGCCACTTAGTCTTTATGACTAACGGTTGCTACGTCGTCCTTTTTAGGAGGGAACACCGCAGACATAGCAACAACAGGTTATGCAGCAGGACAGCCAGGCCAGGATGACTGGGCCTGAAGGGACAGTGCCATCGCTACCGTCAGTGACTTATGTGAGTTAGAGTGACTCGTTTTTGTACACCTACTCTGATGTTATAAAACCTTGTTGATGCTTCTTTATTTGATGTACTTTTGGACTATTTACTTATGTGTGGATTTGACTTCTGTTTTATATTCTTGGTTGGGTTATCAATGTTTGATATTGATTATAGCCGACAGAATAGGTGTCTTGTAGTACAGGTTAGCCTGTGTGCTAGCGCTACCGCAAGGTGGTTGTTCTGGGCAAAAGACTCCCCTCGTGCCATGTTTTGTGTTCCGGGAGGTGAGGGGTCTTACAAATGGTATCAGCTTGGTACGATCCTGAACTAAGAAAGTCATTCAATAATGGAACACCACCACTTGATTAGTCAGTTTGGGGATAAACTGACTTAGCGGAAGCAGTGGTGTGCCCATATGTAATTCACGCTAAGTATGTCCAACTTTGACCTTAAGATTAGCCAATCTGGCCTTAGGTTTGTACCTTACATATAGATCCCAGTGCATGTTGAGCCAGTAGGGGGCACTCCCGCCCTATCCGTACCCACACAGTTTCAGCAATCGGATCTAGGGCAGACACTCACAACTATCTTGGATTCCTTTAGGTCCCAACAAGCCCCTGTACAACAAAACACGATGGGCTCTAATTGGTTGAGCAATTTCCGAGCTCTCTCCCCTCCAGCATACCTTGGGATAGAGTCGACAGTGCGTACGGAGGAATGGCTCGACACCGTGTAAGAGATGATGGCGGGAATTAGATGTCCAAATAATATGGTTGTGACCCTGGTAGTGTCACTTCTGTAACTGCATACAAAAAGGTAGTGGAAGTCTCTCATGGGCTCCACCTTCCAAGGAAGAGTCTATACGAATATTAGTTGGAGCGAGTTTTCTGAAGCTTTCTTAGAGCACTTTATCCCTTTGACAACTCAAGATGAACTTGAAGAAAGATTCATACAGCTGAAGCAGGGATCCAAGTCAGTGACAGAGTACTACCGAGAGTTTCAGTATCTGGCTAGATTTGCGGACTCCTATGAGTTGGACGACAGAGGATATGCTAAAAAGTTCTACAAAGGCTTGCAGGACCCCGTAAGACAAGTCCTTTTGTTTATAGCAGACTCCAGCTTAGCAAAAATAATTGACATGGCAGACCACTTGGGAAGTGGTAAGAGACCCGCTGAGGGTGTGATGGAAGCTAGCCCTAGTAACAGAAGGAGGAATGACAAAAGAGGTGGAAGAGGATACCAGAGAGGTGGCGGGCGTTTCCAACGGAATTTTAGAATGGAGTGCCCGGTCCCACGGCCTCCAGCATTGCCTCCACCTCCACAGCCCCAATAGTTCCAAAAACCTGAAGGATGGTATGAGCGGCTATGCTTCCAATGCAACCAAACGAGCCACATCTGATGTCACTGCCCGAAGCTAGTTAGGAATGCTCCTCCTGCTCTCCTTCCGGCAGCTCCACGAGGACGGGTACATATGCGTGGTCGAGGACGAGGATCACGAGGTGGAAACCCAGGACCTGCTCGGGATCAGGTGTTCGCGCTGAACATGGAGCATGAGCAGAACCCTCAGGAGGTGATCGAAGGTATGTTAGAGTTAATTAGCACATTTTCATTAATTCACCTTAAGTTGCCTAAGATGTACTAGAAATCTTGCTTTGAGTATTTGCTATTGGTACCTAGGCATCGTGGTGATTGAGGGGAAACCGACCTATATGCTATTCGATACCGGTGCCTCGTACTCATTTGTGTCTGCAGACTTCATTAAAGACCTAGAAGGAGTGCAATACTTCACCAGTATTGCTAGGAGAGTATGCCTCCCTAATGGCTCTGAGATGACCGCAACAGCCAAGTGCGAATTGGAGATACTCCTTGGAGGAAAGACCTTTGATACCCCTGTAACAGTTTTGAGGATGCAAGAATTCAACCTCATTCTAGGGATGGCATGGTTGAACTGGCATAATGCAAGAATTGACTGTGCGGAGAAGCGAATTTAATTGAGACATAGAGACACTGAAGTCATTTTTCAAGGTATGAGATTCGCACCACGTTCATTATTATCTTCAATTCAGGTCTTAAAATCCCACATGAGGGGGGATGAAGTTTACATGATATGATTCGAATTGAAAAGAGGACAATAGATATGAAGGATGTACGAGTGGTGCGGGATATTCCCGAGGTATTTCCTGAGAAATTGCCAGGACTACCCCCACATAGTGAGGTGGATTTTCAAATTAAGCTAGTACCTGGTGCCAAGCTCATCTCCAGTACCCCTTATCGAATGTCCCCGAAGGAACTTGCAGAGTTTAGAGCTCTATTGCAAGAACTGGTGGAATTAGGATTTGTTCGCCCCTGCTCATCACCTTGGGGAGCCCATGTTCTGTTCGTTAAGAATAAAGATGGGACCTTACGATTATGCATAGACTCTCGGTAGCTCAATCAACTGACGGTGCGAAACACTTATCTGCTACCCCGGATCGACGAGTTGTTCGATCAATTGGTTGGAGCGCATTGGTTCTCCAAGTTGGATTTGCACTCGGGGTATTATCAGTTGAGGATACAAGAAGAGGATATCCAGAAAACGGCGTTTAGCTCGAGATATGGGCTATATGAGTTTACCATGATGCCGTTTGGGCTCACAAATACCCCTTCAGCTTTCATGAGTCTGATGAATAAGGTGTTTGAGCCTTATCTAGAATCTTCGTCATCGTCTTCATCGATGACATTTTGGTCTACTCAAAGATAAAGGAGGAGCATGTCGAACATCTGACCTTGGTACTGAAGAAGCTAAAAGTGCATGCCTTGTTTGTCAAGTTTAGCAAGTGCAAATTCTGGCTCCAGGAAGTTGCCTTCTTAGGCCATGTGATCAGTGGGGCTAGACTAGCTGTGGATCCGGCCAAAGTGCGTGCTGTGAAGGAATGGTCGCACTTGAAGTTAGCGGCCAATGTACGGAGTTTCCTTGGACTTGTCGGGTATTATCGCAAGTTTGTGAAAGTATTCTCAAAGATTACCCTTCTTCTTACTACTCTGACAAAGAAAGGTGTGCCATACAAGTGGACACCCCAGTGTGAAGCTGTGTTCCAAGAACTGAAGGATAGACTTACTACGACACCCATCCTAGCCCTTCCATATGAGAAGGAAGGATTTCAAGTCTACACTAACGCGTTGTATCAAAGGATGGGAACAGTATTGATGCAACACGGGCATGTGATTGCTTATGCTTCAAGACAACTGAAGAAGCATGAAGTCAACTATCCAGTACATGATCTAGAATTGGGAGCAGTGGTGTTCGCCTTGAAGTTTTGGAGACACTATCTATACGGCGTCCACTGCAAAATCTTTTCGGACCACAAGAATTTAAAGTACGTTTTACCTCTAAGGAATGGAAGGCCGTACATGAGTATTTGGGTTCAAACCTTACCTTCAACACAACCTTTCATCCATTGACGGACGAACAGTTTGAGAGGACCATCAGAACCTTGGAAGATCTATTGAGGTTGTGTGTGCTGGATAGGGGAGAGCCGTGGGAAATGTTCTTACACCTAGTAAAATTCTCATATAACAATAGTCACCAGGCTAGTATCGGGATAGCACCCCATGAATCCCTTTACGGCAGAAGGTGCAGAATCCCCTTGTCATGGGTGCAAGATGAAGACCCGAAGGTTTTGGGAATTGAATACATCGATGATACTGATGCTATTGTTAGACTAATACGAGATCGCATGCTTGAGGCTCAAAGTAGGTAGGATAAATACTATAATGCAAAGCACCGATGGTAGAATTTCAAGTGGGTGACAAAGTGTTCCTAAAGATCCAGCCGATGCATGGAGTGTCACAGGTACGTGGTGTGAAGAAGCTCAGCCCAAGGTATGTTGGGTCGTATGCTGTTGGGTACATTGGAATATATGTACCTGATTTGAAGAAGCCTCACCCTACTCAATGATATACATCAAGGTGTATTTTATGTACTTTGAGTTTATATGTGCAGGTTAAGTAATTACAGGAAATGCAGAAAAGTTTCTAAGTCCATGTGTCGACACCTAGAGGTGAAGTGTCGACACTTATGAAGGCTTGTGTCGACACCCAGAGAAGTTGTGTCGACACTTGGAGTGATTGTGTCGACACCAGGAAAGGCAGAGGCGACACCAGAAGAAAAGTGTCGACACATACAGGCAGTGTCGACATATAGTGAAGAATTGTCAACATAATCTGTATCGACACTTAGAGGCAGTGTCGACACCCAGAGAAACTTTGTCAACATCAAATGTGTCGATACCAGGAGGCTGTGTCGACACTCAGCAAACTTCAACAAAGTTAAAGTACTTGTGTCGACACCAGGAGATGTGTCGACACTCAGCAAGTTTCAACACATGAAGGCATGTGTCGACGCAAAGGAGATGAGTCGACACTCAGCAAATTTCAACACAAGAAGGCTTGTGTCGACACAAAGGTATTGTGTCGACACACAACAGAATTCAACTAAGTATTAAAGAAGAAGTATTTGTGTCGACACACTCAACCAGTATCGACACATTCAACAGAAGGCTTGTGTCGACACACAGAATCAGTGTCGACACATTCTGAAGAAGCAGTGTCGAGAAGCTGTTACAACAACATAAGGAGTTGTGTCGACACCATCAAGGCTAATGTCGACAGTTAGTCTACTTGTGTCGACACTTAGTCTATTTATGTCGACACATAATGACTATCCGTCTCGACACTTTCAGACAGTGACAGTGATTTCAAGAAGTAACTGGATGACTTGACAGCTGCCATTTCAACCCGTCAACTGCAACTATCAGAGCCGTCAGAATGTTGTTAGAAACCGGATCAGCCGGTTACCTTGGATGAAGACTATATAAAGACCTTTATCCTTCAATAGAAAAGAGGAATCACAATAAAAGAAGGATCACAATTAATCAAGAGATCTAACAACACAAAATAAGAAGACCTTCGACAGAAGATCTAAGAAGTTGGAGAGAGAGAGCTCCTTCTAAGAAGAGCAGCTGCTGAACCAGGCTGCAAAGTAAGATTCAGATTGAGATCTGAATCTCAAGACAGAAGTTGATTGAAGATCATCTTCACAGGAGATTCAACCCTACTGTATTCTAATTCAAGAAGCTTTGAAGAAAGCCAAGGGAGGTTGATCTCTGCCAAGTTCTTCCAAGAGCTCATCAAGAAGCCAGTCAACTCATCTCTCTCTTTCAAAGTTGTGGTTAATTACGTTGTATAATCAAAATATCTGTAGGATCTTGTATAGATCTGAGCTGTAAGCCTATTTTATAAAGGCTGGGTGTAGGAGACTGTGTGCTCTGAGTGTAGGTCTTGTTGACGACTGAGGTAGGGCCTTGTGCCTGAGTTATAGGAGACTTTGTTCTCTGAGTGTGGGTCTTGTTGAAGACTGAGTGGTAGGGCTTTGTGCCTGAGTTGTAGGAGTGGGGACACTCTGAGTTGTAGGAATCTGTTTGGGGTTCTAAGCTGTAAGATCTGAGGATCTGAGGAGAAGTGCTGAAGTTAGGCCGAATCTAGTACTCTACTAGATAGGCGAAGGGGGAAAGTGGATTTACCCAGTCTTTGGGGAACCACTATAAATATTGTGTGCACTTTGTGTATGTTTGTTTCTGTGGTTGCTGTGTTGTGATAGTTGTAGAATTGCATTTGCTGTACAGAATTTCTGCCTTAAAATTAAAAAGTAAAGTACACCTATTCACCCCCCCCTCTAGGTGGTTAGGCACTATTTCTTTCAAGTGGTATCAGAGCCAGGTTACTCAAAAAGGGACATAACAGTCTGAGTAAGATCCTGTAGGCAGATTCAGAACAAAGAAGATTCAAGAAAATGGGTTCTAGTGAGAATCACAAAGAGCTGGGGTCCATGAAATTACCAATATGTAGAAAAGAGATATTTGACATTTGGAAAGAGAGGGTTAGACTCTTTATGGAAGCATCTGACCCAAGGATATACATTACAGTTAAAGAGGGCCCATATGTGCCAATGAAGATATCTATTCTGGATGCAAATCAGAAAACTCCCAAGGAATTTTCTGAAATGACTAAAGATGAAATTATTCTGGCCACTATGGACAAGAGAGCCCAGAATATAATTGTTAGTGATATTGATGATGCAACATTTCAGAACTTAATTCATTGTAAAACTTCTAAAGAAATGTGGGACACATTAATAGTCTATATGGAGGGATCAGAAGAAGTAAGACAAGACAGGAAGTCTTTGTTAAATCAGGAATATGAAAGATTCAGACAAGGAAAGTCTGATAGCATTACTGAATGTTACAAGAAGTTCTATAGGATAGTCAATGAATTGATGTCCTATGGAAGAGAATTCAGCAACTATGAGCTGAATGACAAGTTCTTAAGATCCCTGACTAAGGACTGAGACACCAAGATTTGTGTCATTAGGGGAATGGCCAAATTAGCTGATATACCTCCTCCAACTTTGTTTGGAAAACTGTTATCTTATGAAATGTAGTTAATGGTTAGAAAGGAGGAAGAGAAGACTACTAGAGTGGAGCACAAGGAAAGATCTGTGGCCTTCAAGACTGAAGCCACTAGGAAGTATAGAAGCAAGTCTCCATCTCCACCTCAAATAGTTGCTGAGACTGTCACAGAAAATTCAGATAGCAAGAATTCAGATAGTAGTGAAAGTGATGAAGACTTTGCTGCTTTTACGAGGAATTTTCAAAAGTTTCTGAAGAAGAAGCAGTGGAGGTCCAAGCCTTCTACTTCTCAGCCAAAAGATGACTACTATCAGAAAAGGAAGTCATCAAGAAATGACAGAAGTAGGTCCAAGCCAAGCAAAGCTACATCTTCAAAGATTATGTGCTATTGCTGCAATAGACAGGGACATGTAGTGGCTGACTGTCCTAAAAAGAGGAAGGAGTCAGCTGACAAAAAGAAGACTCAGTTTAAGGGCAAAAAGGAAAGGTCCTTTGTTTCTAAGAAAGACAAGAGTTTGACTGATCAGTCATCTTCAGAAACAGAATCAGAAGCTGAAGTCTATATTAAATTATTTGCTGAAGAGGAAGAAGATGAGTTCATGCAGCTAATGAACTCAATTTATGAGCATGAGGACAATCAGTGCAAGGGACTGATGGCCTTATCTGAAGGAGACAAGATCCAGGATCATCCTAGACCCAGTAAGGTACAAAGTTGTTCTTCTAGTTCAATTTCTAGTACTGAGTCAGAATCAGATACATCTGCATCAAGTGATGTGGGTGGGTCTGAATCTGAAGGAGATATTCATCAGTTAATTGATGAATATATGGACTTGTTGCAGGCCTTGAAGAAAAGCAAAACCTTGGCCAAAACTCAGGCAAAGGAGATTGCTAGTCTTAAATTGGCTGCTGCTGATTTAGACAAGTTGTTTGATCAGAAACTGAATGAAATAGCCAGGCTGAAGAACATTATTGTTATTCAGATGGGTACTATTACATTTAAGAATGATCAAATTAGAAATCTGGAGGCTAAACTTCAAAAGGAGAGAGAGATTGTAGAAAGTTTTTCTAAACCAAAATCTGTTTTACCTTTGATAGATGAGTTTGTACCTCAAAAGGGTAAGACTGGATTGGGGTTTACAAAACCTTCCTGGACAGCTAGGTCTAAATCTAAGGGCAAAGCCCCAGCACTAAACAAGAAGCCTGCAGTAGATAATTCAGCCAGGGTTGTACCTAAACAAAGGTACAACAGGTTTGAGTGCTGGTGTTGTGTCAAGATAGACCACTTTGCCATATATTGTTGGCACAATTTAAGTGTCAAGGAGAGTAGCAAACTGCCTGCTAGAACAGATACAGGTAGTTTTGTTAAAGGTCAGACTAACCAGCACCAAGGACCCAAGAATTATTTGGGTTCTAAGGTTAAGTAATCTGTTTTGCAGGTGAGTCCAATTGGCCATGCCCCTATATGGTACTTGGACAGTAGATGTTCCAGGCACATGACTGGAACTAGGGGGTTGCTGAAGGAATATACACCTATCAAGGATGGCCCTAAAGTTACCTTTGGTGGTTCAGAAAAAGGAATCATCAAAGGCTTTGGTAATATTTCTAGTAACCAAATTACAATTACTTAAGTGGCTTATGTAAAGAGTTTGAAACATAACCTCATTAGCATAAGTAAGCTGAGTGATTTAGGATATGACATCTCATTTGTCAAGGATGGTTGTCATATCAAAAGGTCAAGTGATCAAAAGATCATTCTGACAGGATAGAGGAAGAGAAATGTCTATTGTCTTGACTTTGTATGTGAGAACAATATTTCTCCTATTTGTCTTGTAGCTGATGAGAAAGTCTCACATTGTGTTAAATGGCATAAGAGGCTGGCTCATCTTAACTATAAGATAATTGGCCAACTCTTTAGCAAAGAGTTAGTGAGGAATGGTCCTCAGGTTAAGTGTATAAAGGATGGGATATGCTCAGCTTGTCAAAAAGGCAAGCAGACCAAATCCACCTTTCATAGCCTTGAGAACAAGGATTCTGTGAGGTGTCTATACCTCTTGCATATGGATCTTTTTGGTCCTATGCCAGTTCATAGCCTAGGTAGGAAGGTCTACACATTTGTGGTTGTAGATGACTATTCAAGGTATTCCTGGGTGTTCTTCCTTAGACAAAAATCTGAAACCCCAAGTATCTTATATAGTTTTGTTAAACAAATTCAGAATGAATTGGACAGTATAGTGGTCAAAATCAGAAGTGACCATGACACTGAATTTCAGTCTGAAAGTATGACAAAACTGTGTGAAGAGTATGGGATTTTTCAGGAATTTTCTTCACCTAGAACACCTCAGCAAAATGGTATTGCTGAAAGGAAGAATAGAACCTTGATAGAGGCTGGTAGAACCCTATTGAGTGACACTTCTCTCCCAGAATATTTCTGGGCTGAGGCAGTAAATACTGCTTGTCATGTGATCAATAGGGCTACTATCACCAAGAGCCACAAGAAGACCCCCTATGAGATTGTGAAGGGCAGAAAACTAAATTTATCCTATTTCAGGATCTTTGGTTGCAAGTGCTATATACTTAACAATGGTAAGTCTTATCTAACCAAGTTTGCTGCAAAATCCCAAGAGGGGATCTTTGTTGGGTACAACAATAATAGTAAGGCTTATAGGGTCTACAACTTGATTACTCAAGTTATATAAGAGTCTGTCCATGTAGTTTTTGATGAAGCAAGACTTATTAACTGTGAATTGTCAAGAAGTGTTTGCAGCTCCACAGGTGTAACTGAGAGAATGGACAAGCTTACCTTAACAAAAGGTTCTTCTGCAAGTCAGCAAGTGGAAGATGGTGGCTGTTGTCCAGGGGGAGTACAAGATACTCCTGATGCTGAAGAAGACCAAGAGGAGCAGCTAAATGAAGAGACTGAAGGTGTACAACCTGAAGACAGACTGCCTCCAGCAAATAGGCACTTAAAGGATCATCCAGCCAATCAAATAATTGGAGATCCCAAACAAGGGGTGCAAACAAGGACCAGAAATCTAAGTACAGTTCTTTACTCTAGCTTCCTATCCCAAGTGGAACCAAAGAAGATTGAAGAAGCAATCCTAGACCCTCATTGGATTGAGACCATGCAAGAGGAGCTGAATCAATTCAAAAGATTCAAGGTCTGGGAGCTAGTTCCTAAACCCAAGGATCATAACATTATTGGAAGTAAGTGGATCTTTAGGAATACGTTGGATGAGAATGGAATCTTCATAAAGAATAAAGCTAGACTTGTTGCAAAGGGATATAGGTAGGAAGAAGATATTGATTTTGATCAAACATTTGCTCCAGTAGCAATACTGGAAGCAATAAGGATGTTCCTTGCCTATGCAACATATCAAGGATTTAAGGTATATTAAATGGATGTTAAGTCAGCTTTTCTAAATGGAAATCTGAAGGAAGAAGTCTATGTAGAGCAGCCATCAGGTTTTGTTGATTCTCTTAAGCCTGATTATGTATATAGACTTAGGAAGGCATTGTATGGATTAAAACAAGCCCCAAGGGCTTGGTATGAAACCTTGTCTAGTTTCCTCATTGAGAACAAATTCTCAAGGGGGAAAATAGACAAGACTCTATTCCTTAGGGAATCCACAGGCAAGATTATCTTAGTCCAAATATATGTAGATGACATAATATTTGGGTCTACAGAAAGTAGTCTTTGCAGAAAGTTTGCAAAACTTATGCAAGGACAATTTGAAATGAGCAGTATAGGGGAACTTAAGTTCTTCTTGGGTCTCCAAGTTAGACCGACTGAAGATGGATTATCCATATGTCAGTCTAAGTTCACCCTAGAGTTGATAAGGAAGTATGGTATGGAATCATCCACTACCATGAAAACTCCTATGGGGTCAAACATGTCTCTAAGCAAAGATGATGCAGGGAAACCTGTAGATGAAACTTTGTATAGAGGGATAGTTGGCTCCCTACTGTATTTGACTGCTAGTAGACCAGATATCATGTATGCTATATGTGTCTGTGCTAGGTACCAAGCATGCCCTAAAGAATCTCATCTGACTGCAGTCAAAAGAATTTTGAGATATCATAAGGGCACACCTTATCTAGGCCTTTAGTACCCTAGGAATGGAGATTTTGTACTAACAGGTTATTCAGATGCAGATTTTTCAGGCTGCAAGGAAGATAGGAAGAGTACTACAGGAACCTGTCAATTTTTACGTGGAAGGCTGGTGTCATGGAGTAGCAAGAAGCACACCAGTGTGGTCATCTCCACAGCTGAGTCAGAATATGTTGCTGCAGGAAGTTGCTGTGCACAACTCTTATGGATTCAACACCAGCTAGAAGACTATGGTATTCAAGTAAGTAGAACACCTTTATTTTGTGATTCTACAAGTGTTATTTCTATTGTAAATAATCGTGTCTCCCATAGTAGGACTAAGCACATAGAAATTAAATACCATTTTCTTAAAGAACATGTAGAAAAAGGAGACATTTCCCTAGAGTATGTTAAGACAGATAATCAGTTAGCTGATATGTTTACTAAGCCCCTAGATGAAATCAAATTCAATAAGTTTAAAATTGAATTAGGAATGATAAACTTAGAATAATTTAAAAATTAGCTAAGTAAAATAGTGTCGACACACAGAGTTGTCTGTGTCGACACATAGAAGTGGTGTCGACATTTCAGAGAAATGGTGTCGACACATCTAGACAGTCAGTGTCGACACATCAGAGAATTAGTATCGACACATGCAGAGTAGGTGTCGACACATCCAGGGTGTTGTCGACACTTAGGATTTACACAGAATTTGTCGAGTAGAGTCTCGACTAATCGTCGAGCTGAGATGTATAAGTGTCGACACATATATTCTGTCGACTATATTTGTGTCGACACATAGTTGTCGAGACATTCGAAGTAAGTGTCGACACTTTTCAACAGTGTCGACACATTTCAAGTATTTTGACGTGCCTTTTCACCTTCGATTTTAGAAAGGTATAAATAGGTCTTCACCATTGTTTGTCGACACACTCACCATAGTTTCGAGACCAAACTTGTGTGTCGACATCTCTTCTCTAAATTCAAAATTTCTTCAATCCCTAATGGCGCCCAAGCTAGAAGAGAACATCAATGAAGGTTATGAGCTCGTGCGACACGCCTTTGATGACGCGGAACCAGAAATCCAAGGTGTGGTAACCCTAGTTGCAGAGACTGGGTTAGAGTATGTTATTTCAGAACCAATCAAGATATGAAAGAAGGAGGTCCTCAAATTCTTTAATGCAGCTACCTAGATGAAACTGGTCTTAAGATTAAATCTAAAGTCCATGGAGTTAAGGTGAAGGTCACCCAGAAGAATCTCAGAAAAGTTCTACATCTCCCTAGAACTAAAGAAGAAGAAGATGTACCTTCATCAAAGATAAGGGAGGCACTGGCATGGTGTAGACTTGATTCAAGCCTGAAGATTGGATCAGTTTTCAACAGGAAAGGCATGAACATGCAGAGCAAGTTCTTGTCTGAAATAGTTGGCAAGGTAATTCTGAGCAAGCCTGGTGGGCATGATAGAATATCAGCCCACATGTTCAGTTTGATGATTAGGATAATTTTCCAACTTAAAACTAATTGGTTAGTAGTAATGTTTGATAAGATAAAGGAAAGTCTGAAGAAGCTCAATCTGGGTAGGATTATAAGTTTATACTTAGGTGGAAGTATCCTTGAATTGATGAACCAAGCTGCTGGATCTAAGATAAACCATATGAGGAGAATGGATGTTAGAATTATCTCAAGGTGGGATAGAGTGTTGACAAAGGAAATACCAACTCCAGAAAAGGAAACACCTCAGAAGAAGAAGAAGAAGAAAGCCATTGTGGCTCCTGAATCCTCAAGTAGCTCAGAGGAGCAGGTGGTTTTTAGTTTTGATGATGGAGAGGATGACAATGCTGGACAGTCACCAGCAAGACAAGAAGATGCACAGAGGCAGGGGGAGCTACCATCAGCTAGCCCTATTCACCTGGATCCACTCCAGGGGGAGTCTCAACATGTGAATGAGTCAACTCAATTAGATAGTGAAAGGGCTACCCAAACAATTCTTGAGGTAATCAATGAAGTTAATCAATCTATTTTAAATATTGAGGATGAAGTATTGACTGAATCATTACTTGATGTTGATCAGCCATCTCAGATACATAGTCAACCACAGGATGTGGTCATGGAAGACACATCAGTTATAAAAAATGCTCCTGAGATAAGATATTCTCATGTACAACCTCAACATGAGTTTACACAAGAAGAGCTGTTCCCTGATCTTTTACAGACTGATTTTAAGGGAGAGAAAGCTGCTGTTGAGGGGGAGCCAGCTAATATTGAGGTGGAGCATGTAGAGGAAACTGCCAGAAATGAGACTAAGGAGCAAAGAAATGCTGAGGAGCTACCAAGGACTGAGAAGGATTTACCTCCTAGTCCTAAGGACAGGGTAGACATTGTCAGTACTTCTGCTTCAGAGGATGAAGAGGCTGCTAGAGCCAAGAAAAGAAAGTTCCAGGTCTTCAAGAGAAGAAGCCAGACCTACAAGAAAGCACTGCAAACCATAGTTCCACAACAAGCCCCAACTGCTGATTATAGTTCATTGATGTTGGCTTTGTAGATCAAGCTAGATGAGCAAAGGAAAGCTTTACAAACTTATATGGATGAAGGACATAAATCACTTCAATTTGATCTGGCTCAAGACATAAAATCTATAAGATTTGAAGTGAATCAAAACAAGAAGGAAATGACTGGTTGTTTCCATAAAGGAGGCAATGCAGTGGTCTATCTGGCTACTCATCAAGAGAATATAAAGAAACAGGTTGATGACATGACAGTAAAATAAGGATATATCCTAGAAAATCAGATTAGGATGAATGACAATCTGACTGCTTCTCATAATGCCATTGTAAGTGAAATGAAAAATATAGCTACTGCCCAGACTGCTGTAAGTGCTACTGCCAAAGAAACCTTTGATAAGCAATTACAAGAAAGCCTCACTGCTGTTAAAACTGTCATTGAAGATTCTCAAAAGGCTATTATTGACAAGCTACAAAGGTTAAAACCTTTTTATAAAGATGGAGTTAACTATTTGAATGCTCAAATAAGTTTTTAGAAGGATGATCTTAGAGATCATATAGAAAGAGAAGTCATAAAGGGGGAGAGGGTATTAGTCAAAGCAGACTCTAACCATGCTAAATGGATTTCAAACAGCATCAGATCTACCCTTGGATATCCACCTTTATATGATGATGATAATGTAGCAGAGTCTGGAATAAATCCTGCATATTTTGGAGGAGAGCAAGCTGAAGTAGCTCAGGTGATCTACCCTCCTGCAGATTTTGACATGATATATCAGGAGGTACAATCTATGTATAGTCCTTCTAAGGGTAATCAGAATGTTATTCTTGAGAAAGTAGTACAGCTTGTGTCAGAGGCAATATTAAAAGAGCAAGAGGCATTATTAAAGGAGCAAGAAGCTCAATTATCTAAGAAGAGGTTCAGAGAACAGGCAGAGTTAAGGCCTGATTTTGAGCAATGAAGCCCAACCTCTAGAAATATCATATTGACTGCTTGGAAGGCTGCAAAGGATAATTTCCTAGAGAGGGGCAAATGGTATTCTGACCAGGAATGGAAAAAACATGAGGCTAGGCAAGAGGCCATAGTACAATAGAGAAGGAAGACTAAATTAGGGAAGCTACCTCCTAATGCATAGGAGCCTAGCAAGTATTTCCCTAAGCCTTATCATTATTTTGAGAGACAGAAGATAAGGGCTGAAGAACAGAAAAAGAAAGATCTTAAGGGAAAGAAGCTTGCTGATGACAATGATGCTCCAGTTCAAGCAAAGATTCAATCTGGAAAGTGAATTATTTTCAAGGAGCCAGAGCAGCCATATGATAGAATTTTCTTAAGTTTACAACCTTGTAATCATTTGCATTAAACTTCATGTAAACTTTTGATTAATAGAACTTTTGGAAGTTGTAAAAAACAATGTTTAATGTTCAATCTATTACATTGTTATTATGAGATAATTGTTTATACATGTTTTGTTTATACATGTTTAGTATTTACCCTGTCATATAATACTGTTTTACATCATACTGAGAATTTGTTATGTATGGTGTATATCATTGACTAAGGGTTATGACTTCTCCAAATAGGGGGAGATTGTTGGGTACATTGGAATATATGTACCTGATTTGAAGAAGCCTCACCCTACTCAATGATATACATCAAGATGTATTTGATGTGCTTTGAGTTTATATGTGCAGGTTAAGTAATTATAGGAAATTCAGAAAAGTTTCTAAGTCCATGTGTCGACACCTAGAGGTGAAGTGTCGACACTTATGAAGGCTTGTGTCGACACCCAGAGAAGCTGTGTCGACACTTGGAGTAATTGTGTCGACACCAGGAAAGGCAGAGTCGACACCAGAAGAAAAGTGTCGACACATACAGGCAGTGTCGACACAAAGTGAAGATGTAAGCCCCCCCCTTTTTTTTCTTTTTCAACACCGGGGTCGTAGGCCCAGAATCGCCGTTTTGCGGTGACACCTTCACGCCCTGAAGGGTCATCACCACAAGGCGCCGATTCTGCCGGCCGATTTCTATCACAGAAAAGTAGCATAATAATGTAAATGCAAAATGCAGTCCACAGAAAATCACATATCATAGTAAATAAGTCTCCACGAAGGGAGTGTCCACAGAATAAAACATCAGAGTAGCAAAATATGGGCTTATGCCCGGTACATCATATCCTCACTACAAAATCACTCATGCAGAAGCAAAAGCAGAAAAACTACTCAAGGTCGAGACTCACGGTCCCGGCTGTATGAACTCCGGAGCTAGACTGCCCCTGTAACGCCCCGAAACTCAAAGGAGCAGAGGGGAATAATTTGGGCCAGTTTGAGTTCTGGCTGCAGGCACACGGCCTGGGACACGGGCGTGTCCCAGGGCATGTCGACCCGTGTCGACACTTAGCCGTGAAGTCGACACAGTGCTTCGACGTTGTGTCGAGACACGGCACACGGCCTGCGACACGGGCGTGTCGCAGGGCGTGTCAACCCGTGTCGACACTCGTCCCGCGAAGTCGACACTTTGGTGTCGACAGTGTGTCGAGACATGGCACACGGCCTGCGACACGGGCGTGTCGCAGGGCGTGTCGACCCGTGTCGACACTTAACCGCGAAGTGCCGAGACCTTGTACACGGCCTGGAGCCCAGGCGTGTCAAGGTGACACGGGCAAGGACACGGGCGTGTCCTAGAACCCGTGCAGTGCTCGGGTTGAAAACGGGAGAAAATCATGGGGTACACGGCCAGCTACACAGCCGTGTCAGGTGGAACACGGGCGTGTCAGCTCGAACACGGGCGTGTTCGAGACCCGTGTGAGGTTCCAGGTGATTCGATTTTGACGGCGAATGAGGCACACGGCCCTGGACACGGGCGTGTGCCAGGCCGTGTTCGGCCCAGATTGGGCATTTCAGTCCCGAATCGAAGCCGTTCATTTCTTTGACTGAAGATCCAACGGCTGGGGGTTGTTCCTGAAGGGATATACCCGGGTTTTGACTTAGAAAACCCTCACTTTTTCCACTTGTTCTCTCTCCAAACCCTTGGAGAAAGAAGAGCTAAGGCAAGAAGAAGAGGAGCTAGATCCGCCATTGGAGGAGCTTCGGAGCTCCGAATCGCAAGCCGACTCCGGATCCGCGGAGGCAACGCTAGTGCGGTCAATTCCATCCGATTACTTTTCGATGGCGCCGAAGAGGAACGCAAGGGTAACGATCCTCACTTTTGAGCATGATAGCTCTCTTTCTTAGCATAGGAAGCCCTCTCTCGCGAGTTGGCGAAGAGTTGGAGGCGTTCCTTCGGGTAGATATGTAAAGTCCCCGTTGTTTAGCGTCCGTATGCGAGAACGGACATAGGCATTTTGGTTGAAGCCTACCCGGACATGTAGTTCGGATCGGTGATGTTGCATTGCATAAGGCCGGAGAAGACTCCGTGCTATTTGGTGTTTTTCGGGTTTTCTACGCGGTAGATTGCAGCAGGGAGCCTTGGGGACTAACCCAAAGGTGCACCCGGAAAACTGGGCGGACACGAGGTCTTGCCAACTTGGTGGCCTGAGAGCCAACTTGAACATAACGGGTTATGTGACTTGTGATAGAACGGGACTCGGTGAAAGTTTGACCGCGCATATGGCTTAAATTGCCGTTGCGATGTGAGCACGGGTTAGATGGAGCCGTACCCGCTTTATGTCGTTCGGGTTAGAGAGACCTAAAGGTACATGGCACTCGCCGTTGGCATAAATGGGGGTCTTCGGTGGTCGATGGCTTAAATTGACGTGACCAATACCATGAAGACGAATTGCTCATAGGAATGGCCGTCTAAGTGGCGGTGGTGAGTCCGGAATGTTAATGGCTTCAATTGACGTAACATCGACCGGTTCACCGAGAATGTGCCCTGAGTGCACGGGACGTGTGGCCGTACGAGCCAACGTCTGTGATGAAATGGCTATGGTTATATGCATTGCTCGCTTGTGCTAATGAAATGCAGGGAAGGAGCATCGCCGCCCCGAGTTGGGGGCGGGATCGTTATAATTTGGTCAGCATTGCTGACCGTTGCTTTGTTTGCCACCGTGCGGTGGTTTGTTTGCTTGCAGGTGCAGCTGGACCAAGCGGTCAATAGCGGGCTAAAGCCCTCTTTGCGAAGCTGGCCCTCGAAGGCCCAAGTGGAAATGTTTTATGTTTTATTCATGTATGGCCGGCCTGCGAGCCGAGGTTTGGAAATCATGTAAAAGACAAATGAAACATCTTGTAAGGCCTTAAGGCCGACTTTTGAGTATTTTGTAATGACATTCCTTTTGGCTTTAGTGGACATTCATGCTTGTGCTGGGTTCTTGATTTGTAACTCTTATAAATTGCTTCCGCTAGAATGCTCTGTGTAGGACGTTGAGATTGGTTGGATGGTTTCCATAGTAACCACCCGGTCTGTCTGTGGTATATGGCGTCGGGCCCCGGCCGGACCTACTGCTATATGCTATGCGACGGATAGGGGGTGTTACAATTTGGTATCAGAGCGACTGGTTTTGGTCGGGCTTAAAGTGAATTCGTGGGCGAATTCTTTTTAAGGGGTGGTGAGCACATTGTGTGCGTCATCGTTATAACAGTAAAAAGAACCCATGAATGTCCACTTAGGAATGAAAATACTCGTGTTTGAGGAACCTGCGTGTTCCTATAATTGCTGTTTGCAATGTTATTTGGTCGCTTAACGGTGTTTTGTACCACTATAGGTGACCCGAAGTGGTGTTGGGCCGTCAGAACGCCGAGGTTCTGAGGCTAGTAGTGCACCCGAAGTTGCTCCCGCAACACCTTTGTCGGCTGAAAATATAAGATTGGTGGCTGAAGCGGTGTTGGCCGTGATCAATGCGCAGCCTGGGAGGCAAGCGCAGCAGCCCGCTCCTGTGATGGAGCAAGTACCTCTTCAAGAGGCTGAGCCGAGGAGGATGGAGCAAGTGGTTGTAGAACCAATAGTGCCAAGGAGGGCGACTGAGAGGCAGTTGAAGCATGTAATGAGCTTTAACCCTCCGTTATTCTCGGGGTTGGGAACCCCATCTCAGGCTGAAGACTGGCTCTCTAGGGTGAAGAGAGTCATGACAGCGACGGAGACGGAGGAGTGGCAGATGACCACCATTGCTACGTTCCTGCTGGACGGTGAAGCGAGGATGTGGTGGGAAGGTTTGGAGCTGCATCATCTGCGAGGTAGACAACTGATAGACGTTCCGATGGAAGAGTTCTCGGAATTGTTCTTAGCAAGATACCTCCCTTCTACTCAGAGGATTTCAATGGAGAATGAGTTCCTGAGGTTGGTACAGGGTGAGAGGAGCGTGGATGAATATCTCCACGAGTTTACGCGGTTGAGTCGTTATGCGAGCTCTACCATCATGGATGAGGAGCGCAAGACTAATCGTTTTTATGAAGGCTTGAGGGATGAGCTGAGACTATTACTGTCGGGGCCGATGACGCAGGGTTTCTTAACCTTGGTCAATACTGCCCGGTCCTTGGAGAAGGACATGAAGAACGTGCAGGCGAAGAAAGGCTTGGTTGATAGAAAATCTGAGTTTAAAGTGCCGACTACCTCAAAGTCCGGCTATCGGAAGTCTTTCAAGAAGCCTAGGACTTCGGGTCCAGCTCCTTCTGGCGCTTCTGGGGCGACTACGAGTCGGACCCCGGGCGCGTGCTTTACTTGTGGCAAGACGGGGCATTTCGCCCGTGATTGTTGGAGCGGACGTCCTAAGTCCGAGAGGAGGCCGGGAGCCACTTATGAAGAGAAGGGAAAGGCGGTGGAGTCGACCGCATCCCACTATGCTCCGGCCCAACCCAGGGTTTACAATCTTGGCCAACAGGAGGCCATTAAACAAGCTGACGTGGTGACAGGTACGGTTTAATTTATAGCAAGTCAATTCCTTTATATGCTTGTTATGTATATGTTACCTTACCACTGCTTGTTAGGATTTGTGTTGATTTGTGAAAACCCGGCACGAGCACTCTTTGATACGGGAGCTTCACACTCCTTCTTGTCCGAAGGATTTATATCACGCATCGGAGTCCCTTCTTCGATGGCGAAGGATAAGTTGGATGTGTTGTTGCCCAATGGGTGTTCGATGCGAGCGGTTAGGATCTGCGACGTTAAAGTTCGTATTGGGGAGCAGGAGTTCGACCTGCAGGCGTCTTTACTTCCGTTGGCGGAGTTCGACGTCATATTTGGCATGGACTGGCTCTCGGAGCAGCAGGCCCATATAGATTGCGGTAGCAAGGAAGTAAAGCTGGGAGCAAGTCGTGAGACGACGTTTACGGGCTTAAAGGGGTCGAGCAAGACGTTGATGTCTGCTCTTCAGGTGGTGAAGGCGGTTCGTGCTGGAGCAGAACTGTTCTTTACACTAGTGGAGGTTGCAAAGCCGAAGCCCGCGATGGATTGTATTTCAGTGGTATCGGAATACCCTGATGTGTTCCCCGCAGATCTTCCTGGAGCCCCGCCTCAGCGGGAGATCGATTTTACGATCGAGCTAGTGCCAGGTGCAAAGCCTGTGTCACGATCTCCGTATCGGCTAGCGCCTAAGGAAATGGCGGAGCTGAAAGTTCAACTACAAGAGTTGTTGGAGCAAGGGTATGTGCGCCCGAGTTCTTCGCCTTGGAGCGCACCGGTCCTCTTTGTTAAGAAGAAGGACGGAAGCTTGAGATTATGTATTGATTATCGGGAGCTAAATAAGCTGACTGAGAAGAACAAGTATCCGATCCCCCGGATTGATGATCTCTTTGATCAGTTAGTCGGGTCGACGGTGTACTCGAAGTTAGATCTCAAGTCTGGATACTATCAGCTGCGGATAAGGGAGAGTGATATCCCGAAGACAGCGTTTAGTACGAGATACGGGCATTATGAGTTTACGGTCATGCCGTTTGGGCTGACTAATGCGCCGTCAGTATTTATGGATTTGATGAACAGGACGTTCAGGGAGTACTTGGACCATTTTGTGATCGTCTTCATCGACGATATTTTGGTGTACTCGCAAAGTGAGGAGGATCACTTCAAGCATCTCCATTTGGTGTTGGAGACACTCAGGAGAAACCAGTTGTATGCCAAGTTCTCGAAGTGCGAGTTTTGGCTATCCTCAGTGGCGTTCCTTGGGCATATAGTGAGTGGAGAGGGTATTGCGGTGGATCCGGCGAAGATTGTTGCGATACGGGAGTGGCCTGAGCTTGCTACGGTAGCAGAAGTCCGGAGCTTTTTGGGGCTTGCCGGTTATTATAGGCGCTTCGTAGAGAACTTCTCGCGGATAGCGCTACCTCTCACTACTTTGACGAGGAAGGAGCATAAGTTCGTTTGGACGCCGGAGTGCGCGCGAGCTTTTGAGGAATTGAAGTGTCGGTTGACCACGGCGCCTGTGCTGAGTTCGCCGGTTGGAACCGAAGGCTATGAGATATATAGCGATGCTTCGGGCAGCGGTTTGGGTTGCGTGCTATTGCAGCACGGCAGCGTGATAGCTTATGGCTCGAGACAGCTAAAAGTGCACGAGAGGAATTATCCGGTCCACGACTTGGAGTTGGCGGCCGTGATTTTTGCCTTGAAGCTGTGGAGACACTATTTGTACGGTGTGAAGATTGATATCTACACCGATCACAAGAGCCTAAAGTATTTGATCGATCAGAAAGATCTGAATATGCGGCAGCGTAGGTGGATGGAGTTCCTGGGGGACTATACTTTTAAGATCCACTACGTGCCTGGCAAAGGGAATGCGGTTGCGGACGCGTTGAGTCGTCGAGCCCCAGCTCAAGCTAATTGGCTATCAGTGCATGATGAGCGGTTGGTGCAGGAGCTGGAGGCGTTGGAGATTGTTTGTGTGGATAGACAATCTAGTGCTGAAGCAGTGCTGAATTGGACTGAAGTCCAATATGACCTGGCTGATCGGATTCGGCAGGCTTTGGATATGGATGCTCATATGAAGCAGTTCATGATAGAGGCTCTGGATGGGTCAAATTCCCAATTCGTTGTGGAGGACGGATTGTTGTGGAAAGACGGTCGTTTGTGCGTCCCAAGTGTGGGCAGTTTACGGGTGGAGTTGTTGTACGAGGCGCACCATACCAAGTACTCGATTCACCCGGGGAGCACGAAGATGTACCGTGATGTAAAGAAGCTATTTTGGTGGCCGGGTTTGAAAAAGGATGTGGCGCTATATGTAGCGAAGTGCCAAACCTGCGCCTTGGTAAAGGCGGAGTGCCAAAAGCCGGGAGGATTTCTTAAGTCCTTGCCTATTCCGGAGTGGAAATTCGACGACATCTCTATGGACTTTGTGCATGGTTTGCCAAGGTCGCAGAAGGGGAACGACGCCATTTGGGTGGTGGTCGATCGATTAACAAAGGTGTCGCATTTTATTCCGCATAGGAAGGATGATCCGGTGGAGAAGCTGGCGAAGCTTTATGTGGATAATATAGTGCGGCTTCATGGTGTGCCCCGCAGCATCGTGAGTGACCGTGATGGGCGGTTCACGTCCAATGATTGGAGGCTGGTGCAGCAAATGTTGGGAACAAAGCTGAAGTTTAGCACAGCCTTCCATCCGCAAACGGATGGGCAGACCGAGAGGGTCAATAGAACCATGGAAGACATGCTTCGCATGTGTGTCTTGGACTTTGGAAAGCAATGGGAAGACCACCTTTATCTGGTGGAGTTCGCATACAACAACAGCTACCAAGCAAGTATTCAGATGGCGCCCTTCGAGGCCCTTTATGGTAGACGATGTCGCACGCCGTTGTCTTGGTTAGAAACGGGCGAGTCGAAGTTGTATAAGCGATCGGAAGTGGAGGATGCTACTTCTTGGTGAGAACCATTCGGGAGAGGTTGCTTATCGCTCAGGACCGACAAGCAAAGTACTATAATGCCAAGCACAGGAACGTGGAGTTCGCTGGGGGCGATTATGTGTACTTGAAGATCAAGCCGTTCAAGGGTGTCTCGCGGGTGCGGCGATTGAAAAAGCTAAGCCCGAGGTACCTTGGACCGTTCGAGGTTCTGGAGCGAGTAGGAGAAGCGGCCTATCGGCTGAAGCTTTCAGTGGAGCTAAGTGGATTACATGATGTATTCCATATTTCGGTGCTTCGGAAGGCGGTGCAAGAGCCTACGCAAGTGATCGCGGCCAATCAAGTGCCGGTGGATAGTGGGCTAACGACAAAAGTCAAGCCCGTGCGGATTGAGGACTCGGAGGTCAAGCGGCTACGCAATAAAGAGATCAGGATGGTCAAAGTCCGGTGGGACAATTGCGATCGTGAGGAGCTCTCTTGGGAGCGAGAGCAGACGATGCTTGACGAATATCCGGAGTTGTTCCGCTCAGGTACAAATTTAAGTTTGTACATGTTTTTTTCCCTGTATGTAATTTCGTGGGCGAAATTCTTTTAAGAGGGGTAGAGTTGTAACGCCCCGAAACTCAAAGGAGCAGAGGGGAATAATTTGGGCCAGTTTGAGTTCTGGCTGCAGGCACACGGCCTGGGACACGGGCGTGTCCCAGGGCGTGTCGACCCGTGTCGACACTTAGCCGTGAAGTCGACACAGTGCTTCGACGTTGTGTCGAGACACGGCACACGGCCTGCGACACGGGCGTGTCGCAGGGCGTGTCAACCCGTGTCGACACTCGTCCCGCGAAGTCGACACTTTGGTGTCGACAGTGTGTCGAGACATGGCACACGGCCTGCGACACGGGCGTGTCGCAGGGCGTGTCGACCCGTGTCGACACTTAACCGCGAAGTGCCGAGACCTTGTACACGGCCTGGAGCCCAGGCGTGTCAAGGTGACACGGGCAAGGACACGGGCGTGTCCTAGAACCCGTGCAGTGCTCGGGTTGAAAACGGGAGAAAATCATGGGGTACACGGCCAGCTACACGGCCGTGTCAGGTGGAACACGGGCGTGTCAGCTCGAACACGGGCGTGTTCGAGACCCGTGTGAGGTTCCAGGTGATTCGATTTTGACGGCGAATGAGGCACACGGCCCTGGACACGGGCGTGTGCCAGGCCGTGTTCGGCCCAGATTGGGCATTTCAGTCCCGAATCGAAGCCGTTCATTTCTTTGACTGAAGATCCAACGGCTGGGGGTTGTTCCTGAAGGGATATACCCGGGTTTTGACTTAGAAAACCCTCACTTTTTCCACTTGTTCTCTCTCCAAACCCTTGGAGAAAGAAGAGCTAAGGCAAGAAGAAGAGGAGCTAGATCCGCCATTGGAGGAGCTTCGGAGCTCCGAATCGCAAGCCGACTCCGGATCCGCGGAGGCAACGCTAGTGCGGTCAATTCCATCCGATTACTTTTCGATGGCGCCGAAGAGGAACGCAAGGGTAACGATCCTCACTTTTGAGCATGATAGCTCTCTTTCTTAGCATAGGAAGCCCTCTCTCGCGAGTTGGCGAAGAGTTGGAGGCGTTCCTTCGGGTAGATATGTAAAGTCCCCGTTGTTTAGCGTCCGTATGCGAGAACGGACATAGGCATTTTGGTTGAAGCCTACCCGGACATGTAGTTCGGATCGGTGATGTTGCATTGCATAAGGCCGGAGAAGACTCCGTGCTATTTGGTGTTTTTCGGGTTTTCTACGCGGTAGATTGCAGCAGGGAGCCTTGGGGACTAACCCAAAGGTGCACCCGGAAAACTGGGCGGACACGAGGTCTTGCCAACTTGGTGGCCTGAGAGCCAACTTGAACATAACGGGGTTATGTGACTTGTGATAGAACGGGACTCGGTGAAAGTTTGACCCGCGCATATGGCTTAAATTGCCGTTGCGATGTGAGCACGGGTTAGATGGAGCCGTACCCGCTTTATGTCGTTCGGGTTAGAGAGACCTAAAGGTACATGGCACTCGCCGTTGGCATAAATGGGGGTCTTCGGTGGTCGATGGCTTAAATTGACGTGACCAATACCATGAAGACGAATTGCTCATAGGAATGGCCGTCTAAGTGGCGGTGGTGAGTCCGGAATGTTAATGGCTTCAATTGACGTAACATCGACCGGTTCACCGAGAATGTGCCCTGAGTGCACGGGACGTGTGGCCGTACGAGCCAACGTCTGTGATGAAATGGCTATGGTTATATGCATTGCTCGCTTGTGCTAATGAAATGCAGGGAAGGAGCATCGCCGCCCCGAGTTGGGGGCGGGATCGTTATAATTTGGTCAGCATTGCTGACCGTTGCTTTGTTTGCCACCGTGCGGTGGTTTGTTTGCTTGCAGGTGCAGCTGGACCAAGCGGTCAATAGCGGGCTAAAGCCCTCTTTGCGAAGCTGGCCCTCGAAGGCCCAAGTGGAAATGTTTTATGTTTTATTCATGTATGGCCGGCCTGCGAGCCGAGGTTTGGAAATCATGTAAAAGATAAATGAAACATCTTGTAAGGCCTTAAGGCCGACTTTTGAGTATTTTGTAATGACATTCCTTTTGGCTTTAGTGGACATTCATGCTTGTGCTGGGTTCTTGATTTGTAACTCTTATAAATTGCTTCCGCTAGAATGCTCTGTGTAGGACGTTGAGATTGGTTGGATGGTTTCCATAGTAACCACCCGGTCTGTCTGTGGTATATGGCGTCGGGCCCCGGCCAGACCTACTGCTATATGCTATGCGATGGATAGGGGGTGTTACAGCCCCACCTCCAAGCGCACCGGTCTCTGGGGCTGCTCCTCCATGCTGGTCTCCACGATCCCCTAAATGATGCGGTTCGAAAACCGTTAGTCTAAAAGACTAAGTCCTATCATTCCCCGCCCCTTCCCCCATGGCTCCTAGGCATCGAGCGGAGAGAAAGAAAGGGGAGGACTTGAAGGTGGAGAATATCAAGAAAAACAGATGGCAGCGGACCTATACTAGTAACTCTATAACATGTATAGACAATAAGCTGAAATATGAAAAGTAACTTTCACTTATGTGAGAACACATAAGCCAAGGGGTCTTCTGCAAGTCTCCCATCGTATAAAAAGTCCCATACCAATTTATACGTTGGGGTGTCGGTTATCAAACAGCAGTAAATATATATATATCAAAATTAAACTTAATTTATAAACTTGCCCACACAAGCTTATAGATCAAGGGGTCGTTTTGCAGGTCCTAAAGTATAAGAGTCCCATTCCACTTATACTTTAGGTATCAGGGTTAAATGAATCGATTATGCTATGACATGCAAGTGGGTATGATGGATCATGCAAGTGCAACACACACACCCGACTCGGTGCACACAGACCTTTAGTTCCCCCTTTCTAGAGTCGTAACCTCCCAGGATACCTCCGTAGTGGCAGACAGAAGCGGTGGGTTGGGCCTCGCCCACCTCTAAACCAGTAAAGCACTACCGGTCAGACCTATCGTACGCCTCAACGCTTGGTGCACGAAGCGGACTGCTGTGTACTCTTGCCGGCTGGCGCACCGGACTTCTGTTGGCGAAGTGCTAACCACACTTGCCGATTCAACGTATTGGCGTCGGTGCATCGACCCTCCAATACCGAAGACCCACCACCTTAGTTTTTCCTTCCTTTTATGCACATGCAAATTTAGCGTAATCAAACCCGAGCCGAAGCTCCCCGGACCAACACGTCCGTCTCAAACAATCGAGTCGAAGCTCTTCGGACCCAAAGTCCGTCTTTTAACCATCCGAGCCGAGGCTCCAGCTAACTTCCGGTGCTATCAGTGTTTGTGAAAGGTGCAACCCTAATTACTAAGTTACTCTTTTCAGCTTGTTAATACAGTTTACGTTAACCCAGGACTGCCACCGGTATTTCCTGTGAAGGGCTCTCAAGGGGCACTAGGAACTATGTTGGGATTACGCCCAGCGTTCCCTTTCGCAAGCTACTTATTTTTATTGTTGGTTGATTCCCTTACCCATTACTTTCTCATGTTCCGATATGCTAATCCTAGGGTGATTTGACTCCAACTCTCCTTGGGTAGGACGATCTTTCGTCGGACCCGAAAGCCTTTAAACCCTAGACAAAACAACACCCTACTCACTTATCTTCCATAGATGCACCCAATTCTACTTATCCTTCCAGCAAACCAACAAGACCCATCACACGTGCTCTAATTCATATCCAAAATGATTTCCTGCAGTTTTGCTATATGCAGACCACTTAAGCTACATGACCCGTAAAAAGGGAAGTACATGAAATACTCATCCAGTACCCCTATGATAATTATTAGAGGGCTACAATGACATTTGTAGCATAAATTCAGAAATTCATAATTTTCCTAATTTGTCTGATAATTTATTTATTTATTCTAGTATCCAAAAAGCCCAAGTTTGAACATGAAGTACCAATTTTAGACAAGATAATATTCCAATAAATTTATGTTAATTACAAAATGCATAATCAACTCTAAAGCCTAAGTCTTCAAATTTTTCAGCAAGGTTTAGTCCCTTAAATTTAATTTCAAAGATATCTCATAAAAAGTCATTTTAAAAGATTTTACAGCAATAATACCTCCAAAACTTCAGAGAAAATTCAGGGATGATTATGATGACATACAAATACCCTAGAAAATGTTTCATAATTTATCATTTAATAATAAGGCTATACTTGATTTTCTCATGAAATTTCAAGTTTATCGGTTAATGAACAAAGTATACTAATTATCCATCAAAAATTTCCACAAAAATTCCCACATGATAATAATGAATTAGGAACACTATGTATCAAGTTTCATAATTTTTCAACAAGTAGTGAGCTCTTGTAAGAATTATTTAGTATGTAACCGAAGTAATGCACCTGTGAAGTAGATGCCCTACCTAGGTATCCAAAAATTCTATCAAAAATCATATATGATCAGTATGGTCTAAAACTACCTCTGCCAATGCTTCATGACCTTTCAATGGGCAGTGAGATCACAATAGTCAAATTATTAATTAGGGCAATCCTATTGGTTACAAATGAAGTGCTACCAATATTGATCAAAACTTCCCAAATAAATTACCAGAGGCTCAAAATATCCTTATTCCCTCACTACCCAAATTTAACTAAATTTCAAGAAGTTTAGCTAACCTAAACTAGCACTATAAGTTTTATGTCCTAAGCTAGGGTTAGGGTTTTGTGGACTCTACCCTTTTCAAAATTATTTAATATTTTTACCAGAGGGTTTTATATACCCTAGGACCCTCCATGCGAAATTTGATCTTCATCCAAGGTGTTTAGGACTCATGCCCTTCACAAGGCAATAAGGTCCTTCCTTAGGGTTTGGCCTAGGAACTTAGGGCAAATCAATTCCACACTACCCTACATTCCATGGGGAGGTGATAAATGCCAAAGCAAGTAAGTGTCCCAAATTTCAGCCTCTGTTGAGGTGATTTGGTCACTCAAAATCAAAAGTGCACTTTTTGAACAAAAACACCACCTTAGGGACACACTAGGGTTTGGTGATTCCCTAACCAAAACCTATCCAAATGTGCTCAAATTTTGTACAGAACTAGGTCTGGTAGCCAGGGACCACTCCCCAAAATTTGGGATGGTTTGGAGGTCATTTGGAAACTTCATTAAATTACCCTAACTTTATTAAATAAAATCAAAAACTTTAGGAAGAGTGTGTCCAAAAATTCTGAGTTTTGGGCAGGCCCTAGGTATAGCTAGGTTAGGCTCCCTGCCAAACTTTCAATTGATTTGGGTTAGGGATGAAGTGTGGGCACTCAGTTTAATGACTGTCTAGCCCTAAGGGTATGTCCCACCAAAATGGGTGCCCTGGTCAGACCATGCACCCAAATGGGTTCAAACAAATTTTAAAATAAATTAGACTTAGAGGGATACAACTTTTGTGTTGGGGACGTTTTCTGCAGAGGGGCATAAGTATTTTTAAAATTTAAAACCAATCATACCAAAATCTGTGACATAATTCACATGAATATAAAATGAATCCTATAGTTTAAAATCGGGAGAGGCACGAATCTTGACGCAGATTCGACGGAATCCCGTCATCTTCTTCAATGAGCCAATGGCCAGGATCCATCCCGCCTGGAGCCGCTTCCAAGCCTTGCCGCCGGCGATCCAGCCCCTTCCCCGGCCGGCCACCGCCACCACCACCTCCGTTGAGGTGGTCGCTATCGCAAGGCGGCGGCTCTGCCGCCGGAGAGGCGTTTTCCAGCGGCTATAGCAAGAAAATTTCTTGTCGAAACTATGAAAAATGCTGGATTTGATCGGGCTCAATTGAGCCCGAATCTTAAGCCTAAGAAGTCCTATGATCTACCTGAGAGTTAAGGAGAGGGGGAGGACCTTCCTGGCGGCCTGGATGCGGGAAGAGCGGCGGGATGCCATTGTTGACGGCGGCGGCGCTCGGCTTCTACAACAGTACAGTGGGATGGCCCGTCTCCTCCAGGTAAACGCTCGAAAATGTTCTCGTTTGCCCACTGATGGTGTTTAAATGGCAATTGGGGAAGGGGGTGGCTGGTTCTTCAATGGCCATCAAGACCATTTATGGTGTGGCTCGGGTAGAGTGGAGGGGGGCTGAATCCACCCCTGGGTGGCCGGGAAACGGCTGGAATCAACTCCTCTTCCCTAGAGGAGTTGATTGAAGCCATTAAAGGTGGCTGTTAGCCTCCCTTGGCCGGCTCCACTCTCTCCCTTCCTCTCCCCCATCTTCTCTCTCCTCCATTAACATGGAGGGAAGCTTCGTTCTCTCTCCTAGTCACTCCTAGTTGACTGGTCAACCCCATAAGCTAAATGCAGCCCACTTGGTTATGATGAACATGGAAATGGGGTTAGCCTAAGGAAGAAGTGGCTTGGGCTTGGGTTAGCCCTTTTGGGCTAGGTTTGACTTGGCTTAAATGAGGGTTGACCTGGGCCAATTTGACCATCTGGGTTGACCCCATTGGGTTTTTAGTGGCCCATTGGACTCCCGTAAGGTCTAGGATTACTTGAATAGGGTTGGTTGGGCACCTTGGTGGTCACATGTCCCTTGGTAAGGGCACTTTGACCATTTTAGGGCTAGAGTTGACTTGCGTCAACATGACCAATTGGGTTGACCCCTATGGGTCCTTGGTGACACATTGGCTTCCCCTAAGGTATAGGTAGGGTTATGTAGGGTTACCCTGCACTTCGGAGGTCACATACCCTTAGTAAGGGTACTTTGACCAAATTAGGAGCTTGAGTTGACTTGGGTCAACCTGGCCTCTAGGGCTGGCCCCAATGTGTCCTTAGTGACCCATTGACCTCACTTTAGGGTTAGGAGGGCATGGGTGGGGTCCTCTAGGCTAGGAGTAGGTCAATTGACCCTAAGTAGGCTAGTTTGACCCCCCCCCTTAAGGGCTAGGGTTGTGCTTGGTCAACTAAGCCTCTTTGGTTGACCCCAATGGGTCCTTATGGCTCTAAAGGGCCTCCCAAGGTATTAGGGGGTGTTGTGGTAGGGTCTTGGGGTCAAGGTGTAGACTATGGTCATCCTAAACCATTGCTTAGAGTTCTACTATTGGCAGACCATGATGAGTTTCCCCACTTTGTCTCCTACCTCTTGGCCCATTCCTGGCTTCCTAGGGTTTGTCATGACCTAGCTATGGAAAAAACCACACCTCGGGGTCTAGTTGGAAATGGGATGTTACAAATCCCAATAAACAAAACAAAGATTTCGTCCCCGAAATCAAGGTTACGCCCACGGAAATTTTCTACCGAAGAAGGAAACTTGTAACATCCCATCACGACGCCATGTTTGCTAAACTAGGTTTTAAGGGAAACCTAAATCTATGTTCAATTCACCCAATTGATGAAGCCAAGATCCCAATAAACAAAAGATAAGCCCCCAATAAACAAAAGATAAGACTCTACCCGCCTAAAGCAGCCCTTACTAGTTAAAGTAGGAAAATAATTAAAACATCTTGAGTGGTTTGTGAGGTATACCTGACTGAACAGCTCTGGGTATCTTTGTCGCATAATGTCCTGTGGCTTCCAGGTATGCTCCTCCTGGCCGTAGTTCCTCCACAGGACCTTGACTAGTGGGACCTTCTTGCGTCGTAAGACCCATACTCCTCGCTCGTCGATCCTAACCGGCTCCAAACGAACCGACCGGTCTGATGCTACCGGCCCTTCGGTGGTCAAAATCTGCTGCTCCAGGCGTAGCAAAGCCCTCCTCAGCGAAGAAATATGGAAGACATCGTGCAGCGCTTCCAGCTCTGGTGGTAACTCCAGCATGTAGGCTAGGGGCCCGATCGGCTCCAGGATCCTGTAAGGGCCCATGTACCTAGGGCTGAGCTTCTTCCTCCGACCACGCACCCGCGAGACTCCATGCATGGGCCGGATCTTCAAAAACACCCGGTCCCCCACCTAGAACTCCACCTGCCGATGCCGGGCATCATAGTACTTAGCATGTCTACTCTGCGCCTCTAGCATCCTGTCTCTGATCAGCCTCACCTGAGCCTCGGTGTCTTCAACAAACTCTGATCCCAACACCTTCGGATCTTCGTCCTGAACCCAAGAAAGCGGGGTCCGGCATCTCCTTCCGTACAAGGCTTCGTAAGGCGCCATCCTGATGCTGGTCTGGTAGCTGTTGTTATAGGAGAACTCGACCAGGGGTAAGAGTTTCTCCCACGGTTCCCCGCGGTCCAAAATGCATAGCCTCAAAAGGTCTTCCATCGTCCGGTTGGTGCGTTCTGTCTGCCCGTCCGTCTGGGGATGAAATGCAGTGCTGAAGGTCAATCGCGTGCCTAAGTAATCTTGCACGGATCTCCACTCACTGGAAGTGAACCGGCGATCCCGATCCGACACGATCGTCTTGGGCACCCCGTGATATCGAATGAACTGCTCCACAAATCTCCGTACTAATACTCCCACAGCATCGTCCTTCCTGATCGGAATGAACCTGGCTACCTTAGTCAACCGATCGACGATGACCCAAATTGAGTCATTCCCTGTTCGTGATCGGGGAAGTCCGTGAATAAAATCCATCGCGATGTCTTCGAACTTCCACTCTAGTACCGGGAGTGGTTGCAACAACCCCGGAAGGTTTTTGCACTCTGCCTTCACTAGCTGACAAGCTTTGCAGTGGGTCACAAACCGAGTGATATCCTTCTTCATGCCAGGCCAGTACATAGTCTTCTTCAAGTCCGCAGTCATCTTCGTGATGCCAGGGTGCACCGAGTATCTGCTGTGGTGGGCTTCCGCCATGATATCCTCTCGGACCTGGCCTCCTCCCGGTATATAAGTCCGACCTCTGAAGCATACCACGCCGTCCCTCATCGTATAATCTCTTGCTGTACCATTCTCCAAGGACCAGAATATCGGCTCTAGATTGACATCTCGCCTCTGTCCCTCTCTGACTCTGTCCCGGATATCATCTGTAGCACTCACCGCTGCTAAATACTCCGTGTAAAGCTTGGGATCCTCGGATGACACCAGTGTGATGTGCATATCCTCCAATCTCCTCACCAGCTCCATAGATATAACCTGAGGCCCGACTTCGGAAGTGGCAGCTCTTCGACTCAGTGTGTCCACCACCACGTTTGCCTTCCCTGGATGGTAGTGCATCTCATACTGATAATCTGCAAGGAACTCCACCCAGCGCCTCTGCCTGATGTTCAGTTCCTTCTGCGTGCCCACGTATTTCAGGTTCTTGTGGTCGGAATAGATATCGCAGTGGACTCCATAAAGATAATGGCGCCAGACCTTCAAAGCAAAAACGACCGCCCCCATCTCAAGGTCGTGCACCGGATAGTTCTGCTCATGCTTCTTCAACTGGCGAGATGCATATGCAATCACATGGCCCTTCTGCATCAGTATAGCTCCCATACCCTGGTAGGAAGCATCAGTGTAGACCTGAAATCCTTCCCTCCCCGAGGGGAGAGTAAGAATGGGAGCCGATGTTAGCCGATCCTTCAGCTCCTGGAAAGCTGTCTGGCACTGCGGGGTCCACACGAACGGTACCTCCTTCTTCGTCAAGGATGTGAGCGGGAGGGCGATTCGAGAGAATCCCTCCACGAACTTCCGGTAGTAACCGGCAAGTCCTAGAAAACTCCGTACGTCGGTGGCTGTCTTCAGCTGCGGCCAATCCCGAATAGCCTGAATCTTTGCCGGGTCCACTGCCAATCCGGCTCCACTGATAATATGGCCTAAGAAGCCCACCTACTTCAGCCAGAACTGATATTTACTAAACTTCGCATATAGAAGATTCTCCCGCAGTCTCTGCAGGGTCAGTGTCAGATGGCGAGTGTGCTCCTCCTCCGTCCTCGAGTAAATGAGAATGTCATCGATGAACACAATGACAAACACATCAAGATATTCCTTGAAGACTTAGTTCATGAGGGTCATGAATGCTGATGGTGCGTTGGTGAGTCTGAAGGGCATCACCGTAAACTCATATAAACCATATCTGCTACTAAAAGCAGTCTTCTGAATGTCCTCCTCCCGAATCCGAAGCTGGTAGTATCCCGACCTCAAATCTAATTTCGAAAGGAACTGCGCTCCCTGCAGCTGGTCAAAAAGCTCGTCTATCCTTGGCAGTGGATAGGTGTTCCGGACCGTCAGCCGATTTAGTGCTCGATATTCGATGCACAATCTGAGGGTCCCGTCTTTCTTCTTGACGAATAATACCGGGGCTCCCCAAGGTGAAGAGCTTGGCCGGACAAATCCGGCTTCCACTAACTCCTGAAGCTGGCTCCGGAACTCCGTCAACTCCTTTGGGGCCATCCGGTAAGGTGCCTTGGACGCTGGCTTGGCCCCCGGCACAAGCTGTATCTGGAAGTCCTGCTCCCTGCGCGGGGGTAATCCGGGTAACTTCTCCGGAAAGACGTCCTCAAACTCCCGCACCACCAGGATATTCGATATAGAACTCGTGGCCTCCGTCATCTCAAACAGCACCTCGTAGACCTCCTCCCCCTGTAAATAGGCCTTGACGGCCTGTACTGAAGATAAGGGTATACGTGAGGCAGGTATTATACCTTCGATGATGATGGTAGATTCCCCGTGCCTCACGGTGATCCTCTTCGCTTGACAATCAATCTGGGCATGATTCCACTGCAACCAAGTCATGCCCAGGATCAGTTCGAAGACTGGCATCCTCAGGACCGTTGCCGGAACTTCGAACGACTTACCTCCAATCTCCGCCTCAATGCTGCAGTGAGCTGAGGTGAGTATCTCTGATCCGTCGGGTAGACGCACCCTACTCATCCGGCCTGAGAACCGTTCCACTCCTTCCAGCCCTTCCAGGAAGGCCTCCGACACAAACGAGTGCGAAGCACCCTCTTCGAACAGAGTATAGGCGGGCTTGCCGCTGATGAAGACTATACCTGTGATGATTAAAGGTCTTAGTATTTTATGACGTGTTTTCTTTGTTATTTATTCTGCTTAGGACAGTTCTACTTGTTGGACAATTGAGAACGGGAATTTAGCTTAAACAATTTAAAACATCTTAGCTTACCTGTGATGACCCGCTCCGGATTTCGAGGCTGTGCCAGATCCAAGGCATATGCCTGCTCCCTTTCCTGTCTTCGGTCTCCTCCCTGGTAACCACGTCCTCGGCCGCGTCCTCGGCCTCCGAAATGCTGGGCAGGTGGGCCACCCTGTGGTGCTGGAGGTGGTGCCCCCCTCATGGGGCAGTTTCTCCGGAGGTGTCCCACATGATGACAATGGAAGCACTCCGGCGGGGGATACGCCATACCCCCGGGTCTCGGCATCTCCTGTATCCGAAGAGGTTGAGTGGCCAAAACCACCTGCTCTCTCGGCTCCTGCCTCACCTCCTGACGAGGCTGCTCCTCTGTCCTTCTCCCATCTGGTATGGTGCCTCGCCGCTGATCATTTCGGGCCCTCCGTCCCTGATCCTCCGCTTGCCACTTCCGGCCCCGAGTGGTGTGCCAATCAGCCTCAATCCTCTTTGCCATCTCCAAAATTCGGGAGATAGGCCTGTCAGATACAAACAGCAAGGCCTCCCTCAACTCCTCTTTTAGGCCCTAATAAAATCTCTTGACGTATCCTGCTTCGTCCAGCTGGTAAGAACCCGCATATCGGGCCAAATGGTCGAACTCTCGGTTGTACTCCACCACCGTCCTGGTGCCCTGCCTCAGCTGCAAGAACCGCTCCTCCAACTCGTCCCTGGCTGACTGCGGAACAAAGTGCTCCAGCAGCGTGGCCCTGAATTCCTCCCAAGTGATTTCTGCAATCTCCCTATCAGCAAACGTCGTGTCCAACAGCGTCTTCCACCACCTCTTGGCATGGGACTCCAAGCAAGATACCACCAAGGCCACCCTCTCCTCCCAAGGGCATCGTATCCCAGTCAACATCTCGTACATAACATCCAGCCACTCCTCTGTCCGCACTGCCGACTCTGTCCACAAGTATGACGGGGGAGAGAGACCTCGGAAGGTGCTCATCCAGTTAGCCCCTGGGTTTGGCTGCTGGGCCGGAGCCTGCTGAGCCCGGAAGGCCTCAAGTATAGCTGTAAGGGATTACCCCATGTCTGACTGAAGGAAAGGTGTGGGGACCATAGGAGGTGGTGCAATGTCTGGAGTCTGCTGAGCTCCACCTTGTGGGGTGGGCTGAGCTGGGGGCTGCAAAACGAACTACATTAGTAGGTAATCGACTCAATGCCTAATAAAAGTGGACAATTTACATGTGATCCCCCATATGGGCACACCACTGCTTCCGCTGCTTAGTTTGTCCTCAAACTAAACTCGCGTGGGGGTGACCCAGGGTTGTGGACTGCTACTTTTCGATCGAGGTCTTCTTTGATACCACTTGTAAGACCCCCCCCCCCTTTTTTTTTCTTTTTCAACACCGGGGTCTTAGGCCCAGAATCACCATTTTGCGGTGACACCTTCACGCCCTGAAGGATCATCACCACAAGGCGCCGATTCTACCGGCCGATTTCGATCACAGAAAAGTAGCATAATAATATAAATGTAAAATGCAGTCCACAGAAAATCACATATCATAGTAAATAAGTCTCCACGAAGGGAGTGTCCACAGAATAAAACATCAGAGTAGCAAAATACGGGCTTATACCTGGTACATCATATCCTCACTACAAAATCACTCATGCAGAAGCAAAAGCAGAAAAACTACTCAAGGTCGAGACTCACGGTCCCGGCTGTATGAACTCTGGAGCTAGACTGCCCCACCTCCAAGCACACCGGTCTCTGGGGCTGCTCCTCCATGCTGGTCTCCACGATCCCCTAAATGATGCGGTTCGAAAACCGTTAGTCTAAAAGACTAAGTCCTATCATCCCCCGCCCCTTCCCCCATGGCTCCTAGGCACCGAGCGGAGAGGAAGAAAGGGGAGGACTTGAAGGTGGAGAATATCAAGAAAAACAGATGGCAGCGGACCTATACTAGCAACTCTATAATATGTATAGACAATAAGCTGAAATATGAAAAGTAACCTTCACTTATATGAGAACACATAAGCCAAGGGGTCTTCTACAAGGCTCCCATCGTATAAAAAGTCACATACCAATTTATACGTTGGGGTGTCGGTTATCAAACAGCAGTAAATATATATATCAAAATTAACCTTAATTTATAAACTTGCCCACACAAGCTTATAGACCAAGGGGTCGTTTTGCAGGTCCTAAAGTATAAGCGTCTCATTCCACTTATACTTTAGGTGTCAGGGTTAAATGAATCGATTATGCTATGACATGTAAGTGGGTATGATGGATCATGCAAGTGCAACACACACACCCGACTCTGTGCACACAGACCTTTAGTTCCCCCTTTCTAGAGCTGTAACCTCCCAGGATACCTCCGTAGTGGCAGACGGAAGCGGTGGGTTGGGCCTCGCCCACCTCTAAACCAGTAAAGCACTACCGGTCAGACATATCGTACGCCTCAACGCTTGGTGCACGAAGTGGACTCCTGCATACTCTTGCCGGCTGGCGCACCGGACTTCTGTTGGCGAACTGCTAACCACACTTGCCGGTCAACGTATTGGCGTCGGTGCATCGACCCTCCAATACCGAAGACCCACCACCTTAGTTTTTCCTTCCTTTTATGCACATGCAAATTTAGCATAATCAAACCCGAGCCGAAGCTCCCCGGACCAACACGTCCGTCTCAGACAATCGAGCCGAAGCTCCTCGGACCCAAAGTCCGTCTTTTAACCATCCGAGTCGAGGCTCCAGCTAACATCCGGTGCTATCAGTGTTTGTGAAAGGTGCAACCCTAATTACTAAGTTACTCTTTTCAGCTTGTTAATACAGTTTACGTTAACCCAGGACTGCCTCCGGTATTCCCTGTGAAGGGCACTCAAGGGGCACTAGGAACTATGTTGGGATTACGCCCAGCGTTCCCTTTCGCAAGGTACTTATTTTTATTGTTGGTTGATTCCCTTACCCATTACTTTCTCATGTTCCGATATGCTAATCCTAGGGTGATTTGACTCCAACTCTCCTTGGGTAGGACGATCTTTCGTCGGACCCGAACGCCTCTAAACCCTAGACAAAACAACACCCTACTCACTTATCTTCCATAGATGCACCCAATTCTACTTATCCTTCCAGCAAACCAACAAGACACATCACACGTGCTCTAATTCATATCCAAAATGATTTCCTGCAGTTTTGCTATATGCAGACCACTTAAGCTACATAACCCGTAAAAAGGGAAGTACATGAAGTACTAATCCAGTACCCCTATGATAATTATTAGAGGGCTAAAATGACATTGGTAGCATAAATTCAGAAATTCATAATTTTCCTAATTTGTCTGATAATTTATTTATTTATTCTAGTATCCAAAAAGCCCAAGTTTGAACATGAAGTACCAATTTCAGACAAGATAATATTCCAATAAATTTATGTTAATTACAAAATGCATAATCAACTCTAAAGCCTAAGTATTCAAATTTGTCAGTAAGGTTTAGGCCCTTAAATTTAATTTCAAATATATCTCATAAAAAGTCATTTTAAAAGATTTTACAGCAATAATACCTCCAAAAATTCAGAGAAACTTCAGAGATGATTATGATGGCATACAAACACCCTAGAAAAAGTTTCATAATTTATCATTTAATAATAAGTCTATACTTGATTTTCTCATGAAATTTCAAGTTTATGGGTTAATGAACAAAGTATACTAATTATCCATCAACAATTTCCACAAACATTCCCACATGATAATAATGAACTAGGAATACTATGTATCAAGTTTCATAATTTTTCAACAAGTATTGAGCTATTGTAAGAATTATTTAGTATGTAACCGAAGTAATACACTTGTGAAGTAGATGCCCTAACTAGGTATCCAAAAATTCTATCAAAAATCATATATGATCAGTATGGTCTAAGACTACCTCTGCCAATGCTTCATGACCTTTCAATGGGCAGTGAGATCACAATAGTCAAATTATTAATTAGGGCAATCCTATTGGTTACAAATGAAGTGCTACCAATATTGATCAAAACTTCCCAAATAAATTACCAGAGGCTCAAAATATCCTTATTCCCTCACTACCCAAATTTGATTAAATTTCAAGAAGTTTAGCTAACCTAAACTAGCACTACAAGTTTTATGTCGTAAGCTAGGGTTAGGGTTTTGTGGACCCTACCCTTTTCAAAATTATTTAATATTTTTACCAGAGGGTTTTATATAACCTAGGACCCTCCATGAAAAATTTGATGTTCATCCAAGGTGTTTAGGACTCATGCCCTTCACAAGGCAAAAAGGTCCTTCCTTAGGGTTTGGCCTAGGAACATAGGGCAAATCAATTCCACACTACCCCACATTCCATGGGGAGGTGATAAATGCCAAAGCAAGTAAGTGTCCCAAATTTCAGCCTCTGTTGAGGTGATTTGGTCACTCAAAATCAAAAGTGCACTTTTTAAACAAAAACACCACCTTAGGGCCACACTAGGGTTTGGTGATTCCCTAACCAAAACCTATCCAAATGTGCTCAAATTTTGTACAGAACTAGGTCTGGAAGCCAAGGACCACTCCCCAATATTTGGGAGTGTTTGGAGGTCATTTGACCACTTAATTAAATTACCCTAGCTTTATTAAATAAAATCAAAAACTTTAGGAAACGTGTGTCCAAAAATTTTGAATTTTGGGTAGGCCCTAGGTATAGCTAGGTTAGGCTCCCTGCCAAAATTTCAATAGATTTGGGCTAGGGATGAAGTGTGGGCACTCAGTTTAATGACTGCCTAGCCCTAAGGGTATGTCCCACCAAAATGGGTGCCCTGGTCCGACCATGCACCCAAATGGGTTCAAACAAATTTTAAAATAAATTAGAATCAGAGGGCTACAATGTTTGGGTTGGGGACTTTTTCTGTAGAGGGGCCTAAGAAGTTTTAAAATTTAAAACCAATCATACCAAAATCTGTGACATAATTCACATGAATATAAAATGAATCATATAGTTTAAAATCGGGAGAGGCACGAAACTTGACGCAGATTCGACGGAATCCCGTCATCTTCTTCAATGAGCCAACGGCCAGGATCCATCCCTCCTGGAGCCGCTTCCAAGCCTTGCCACCGGCGATCCAGCCCCTTCCCCGACCGGCCACCGCCACCACCACCTCCGTTGAGGTGGTGGCTATCGCCAGGCGGCGGCTCTGCCCCCAGAGAGGCGTTTTCTGGCGGCTATAGCAAGAAACTTTCTTACCGAAACCATGAAAAATGCTGGATTTGATCGGGCTCAATTGAGCCCGAATCTTAAGCCTAAGAAGTCCTATGATCTACCCGAGAGTTAAGGAGAGGGGGAGGACCTTCCTGGCGGCCTGGATGCGGGTAGAGCGGCGGGATGCCATTATTGACGGCGGCGGCGCTCGGCTTCTACAACAGTACAGTGGGATCGCCCGTCTCCTCCAGGTAAACGCTCGAAAATGTTCCCCTTTGCCCATTGATGGTGTTTAAATGGCAATTGGGGAAGGGGGGTGGCTGGTTCTTCAATGGCCATCAACACCATTTATGGTGTGGCTCGGGTAGAGTGGAGGGGGGCTGAATCCACCCCTGGGTGGCCGGGAAATGGCTGGAATCAACTCCTCTTCCCTAGAGGAGTTGATTGAAGCCATTAAAGGTGGTTGTTAGCCTCCCTTGGCCGGCTCCACTCTCTCCCTTCCTCTCCCTCATCTTCTCTCTCCTACATTAACATGGAGGGAAGCTTCCTTCTCTCTCCTAGTCACCCCTGGTTGACTGGTCAACCCCATAAGTTAAATGCAGCCCACTTGGTTATGATGAACATGTAAATGGGGTTAGCCTAAGGAAGATGTGGCTTGGGCTTGGGTTAGCCCTTTTGGGCTAGGTTTGACTTGACTTAAATGAGGGTTGACCTGGGCCAATTTGACCATCTGGGATGACCCCATTGGGTTTTTAGTGGCCCATTGGACTCCCTTAAGGTCTAGTATTACTTGAATAGGGTTGGTTGGGCACCTTGGTGGTCACATGTCCCTTGGTAAGGGCACTTTGACCATTTTAGGGCTAGAGTTGACTTGGGTCAACATGACCAATTGGGTTGACCCCTATGGGTCCTTGGTGACCCATTGGCTTCCCCTAAGGTCTAGGTAGGGTTATGTAGGGTTACCCTGCACTTTGGAGGTCACATACCCTTAGTAAGGGTACTTTGACCAGATTAGGAGCTTGAGTTGACTTGGGTCAACCTGGCCTCTAGGGCTGGCCCCAATGTGTCCTTAGTGACCCATTGACCTCACTTTAGGGTTAGGAGGGCATGGGTGGGGTCCTCTAGGCTAGGAGTAGGTAAATTGACCCTAAGTAGGCTAGTTTGACCCCCCCCCTTAAGGGCTAGTGTTGACCTTGGTCAACTGAGCCTCTTTGGTTGACCCCAATGGGTCCTTATGGCTCTAAATGGCCTCCCAAGGTATTAGGGGGTGTTGTGGTATGGTCTTGGGGTCAAGGTGTAGCCCATGGTCATCCTAAACCATTGCTCAGAGTTCTACTATTGGCAGACCATGATGAGTTTCCCCACTTTGTCTCCTACCTCTTGGCCCATTCCTGGCTTCCTAGGGTTTGTCATGACCTAGCTATGGACAAAACCACACCTAGGGGTCGAGTTGGAAATGGGATGTTACAAATCCCAATAAACAAAACAAAGATTTCGTCCCCGAAATCAAGGTTACGCCCACGGAAATTTTCTACCGAAGAAGGAAACTTGTAACATCTCATCACGACGCCATGTTTGCTAAACTAGGTTTTAAGGGAAACCTAAATCTATGTTCAATTCACCCAATTGATGAAGCCAAGATCCCAATAAACAAAACATAAGCCCCCAATAAACAAAAGATAAGCCTCTACCCGCCTAAAGCAGCCCTTACTAGTTAAAGTAGGAAAATAATTAAAACATCTTGAGGGGTTTGTGAGGTATACCTGACTGAACTGCTCTGGGTATCTTTGTCGCATAAGGTCCTGCGGCTCCCAGGTATGCTCCTCCTGGCCGTGGTTCCTCCATAGGACCTTGACCAGTGGGACCTTCTTGCGTCGCAAGACCCGTACTCCTCGGTCGTCGATCCTAACCGGCTCCAAACGAACCGACCGGTCTGAAGCTACCGGCCCTTCGGTGGTCAAAATCTGCTGCTCCGGGCGTAGCAGAGCCCTCCTCAGCGAAGAAATATGGAAGACGTCGTGTAGCACTTCCAGCTTTGGTGGTAACTCCAGCCTGTAGGCTAGGGTCCCGATCCGCTCCAGGATCCTGTAAGGGCCCATGTACCTAGGGCTGAGCTTCTTCCTCCGACCACGCACCCGCGAGACTCCATGCATGGGCCGGATCTTCAAAAACACCCGGTCCCCCACCTGGAACTCCACCTACCGATGCCGGGCGTCATAGTACTTATCCTGTATACTCTGCGCCTCTAGCATCCTGTCTCTGATCAGCCTCACCTGAGCCTCGGTGTCTTCAACAAACTCTGGTCCCAACACCTTCGGATCTTCGTCCTGAACCCAAGAAAGCGGGGTCCGGCATCTCCTTCCGTACAAGGCTTCGTAAGGCGCCATCCTAATGCTGGTTTGGTAGCTGTTGTTATAGGAGAACTCGACCAGGGCTAAGAGTTTCTCCCACGGTTCCCCGCGGTCCAAAATGCATAGCCTCAAAAGGTATTCCATCGTCCGGTTGATGCGTTCTGTCTGCCCGTCCGTCTGGGGATGAAATGTAGTGCTGAAGGTCAATCGCGTGCCTAAGTAAGCTTGCACGGATCTCCACTCCCTGGAAGTGAACCGGCCATCCCGATCCGACACGATCGTCTTGGGCACCCCATGATATCGAATGAACTGCTCCACAAATCTCCGTACTAATACTCCCACAGCGTCGTCCTTCCTGATCGGAATGAACCTGGCTACCTTAGTCAACCGATCGACGATGACCCAAATTGAGTCATTCCATGTTCGTGATCGGGGAAGTCCGTGAATAAAATCCATCGCGATGTCTTCGAACTTCCACTCTGGTACCGGGAGTGGTTGCAACAACCCCGGAGGGTTTTTGCACTCTGTCTTCACTAGCTGACAATCTTCGCAGTGGGTCACAAACCGAGTGATATCCTTCTTCATGTCAGGCCAGTACATAGTCTTCTTCAAATCCTCAGTCATCTTCGTGATGCCCGGGTGCACCGAGTATCTGCTGTGGTGGGCTTCCGCCATGATATCCTCCCGGACCTGGCCTCCTCCCGGTATATAAGTCCGACCTCTGAAGCATACCACGCCATCCCTCATCGTATAATCTCCTGCTGTACCGTTCTCCAAGGACCAGAATATCGGCTCTAGATTGACATCTCGCCTCTGTCCCTCTCTGACTCTGTCCCGGATATCATCTGTAGCACTCACCGCTGCTAAATACTCCGTGTAAAGCTCGGGGTCCACGGATGACACCAGTGTGATGTGCATATCCTCAAATCTCCTCACCAGCTCCATAGACATAACCTGAGGCCCGACTTCGGAAGTGGCAGCTCTCCGACTCAATGCGTCCGCCACCACGTTTGCCTTCCCTGGATGGTAGTGCATCTCATACTGATAACCTGCAAGGAACTCCACCCAGCGCCTCTGCCTGATGTTCAGTTCCTTCTGCATGTCCACGTATTTCAGGTTCTTGTGGTCGGAATAGATATCGCAGTGGACTCCATAAAGATAATGTCGCCAGACCTTCAAAGCAAAAACGACCGCCCCCATCTCAAGGTCGTGCACCGGATAGTTCTGCTCGTGCTTCTTCAAATGGCAAGATGCATATGCAATCACATGGCCCTTCTGCATCAGTACATCTCCCATACCCTGGTAGGAAGCATCAGTGTAGACCTGAAATCCTTCCCTCCCCGAGGGGAGAGTAAGAATGGGAGCCGAGGTTAGCCGATCCTTCAGCTCCTGGAAAGCTGTCTGGCACTGCGGTGTCCACACGAATGGTACCTCCTTCTTCGTCAAGGATGTGAGCGGGAGGGCGATTCGAGAGAATCCCTCCACGAACTTCCGGTAGTAACCGGCAAGTCCTAGAAAACTCCGTACGTCGGTGGCTGTCTTCAGCTGCGGCCAATCCCGAATAGCCTGAATCTTTGCCGGGTCCACTGCCAATCCGGCTCCACTGATAATATGGCCTAAGAAGCCCACCTCCTTCAGCCAGAACTGACATTTACTAAACTTCGCATATAGATGATTCTCCCGCAGTCTCTGCAGGGTCAGTGTCAGATGGCGAGTGTGCTCCTCCTCCGTCCTCGAGTAAATGAGGATGTCATCGATGAACACAATGACAAACACATCAAGATATTCCTTGAAGACTTGGTTCACGAGGGTCATGAACACTGATGGTGCGTTGGTGAGTCCGAAGGGCATCACCGTAAACTCGTATAAACCATATCTGCTACTAAAAGCAGTCTTCTGAATGTCCTCCTCCAGAATCCGAAGCTGGTAGTATCCCGACCTCAAATCTAATTTCGAAAAGAACTGAGCTCCCTGCAGCTGGTCAAACAGCTCGTCTATCCTTGGCAGTGGATAGGTGTTCCGGACCGTCAGCCGATTTAGTGCTCGATAGTCGATGCACAATCTGAGGGTCCCGTCTTTCTTCTTGACGAACAATACCGGGGCTCCCCAAGGTGAAGAGCTTGGCCGGACAAATCCGGCTTCCACTAACTCCTGAAGCTGGCTCCGGAACTCCGTCAACTCCTTTGGGGCCATCCGGTAAGGTGCCTTGGACGCTGGCTTGGCCCCCGGCACAAGCTGTATCTGGAAGTCCTACTCCCTACGCGGGGGTAATCCGGGTAACTTCTCCGGAAAGATGTCCTCAAACTCCCGCACCGCCGGGATATTCGATATAGAACTCGTGGCCTCCGTCATCTCAAACAGCACCTCGTAGACCTCCTCCCCCTATAAATAGGCCTTGACGGCCTGAACTGAAGATAAGGGTATACGTGAGGCAGGTCTTATACATTCGATGATGATGGTAGAGTCCCCGTGCCTCACGGTGATCCTCTTCGCTTGACAATCAATCTGGGCATGATTTCACTGCAACCAAGTCATGCCCAGGATCATCTCGAAGACTGGCATCCTCAGGACCGTTGCCGGAACTTCGAACGACTTACCTCCAATCTCCGCCTCCATGCTGCAGTGAGCTGAGGTGAGTATCTCTGATCCGTCGGGTAGACGCACCCTACTCATCCGGCCTGAGAACCATTCCACTCCTTCCAGCCCTTCCAGGAAGGCCTCCGACACAAACGAGTGCGAAGCACCCGCTTCAAACAGAGTATAGGCGGGCTTGCCGCTGATGAAGACTATACCTGTGATGATTAAAGGTCTTAGTATTTTATGACGCGTTTTCTTTGTTATTTATTCTGCTTAGGACAGTTCTACTTGTTGGACAATTGAGAACGGGAATTTAGCTTAAACAATTTAAAACATCTTAGCTTACCTGTGATGACCCGCTCCGGATTTCGAGGCTGTGCTAGATCCAAGGCATATGTCTGCTCCCTTTCCTGTATTCGGTCTCCTCCCTGGTAACTACGTCCTCGTCCGCGTCCTCGGCCTCCGAAATGCTGGGAAGGTGGGCCACCCTGTGGTGCTGGAGGTGGTGCCCCCCTCATGGGGCAGTTTCTCCGGAGGTGTCCCACCTGATGACAATGGAAGCACTCCGGCGGGGGATACGCCATACCCCCGGGTCTCAGCATCTCATGTATCCGAAGAGGTTGAGGGGCCAAAACCACCTGCTCTCTCGGCTCCTGCCTCACCTCCTGACGAGGCTGCTCCTCTGTCCTTCTCCCATCTGGTATGGTGCCTCGCCACTGATCATTTCGGACCCTCCGGCCCTGATCCTCCGCTTGCCGCTTCCGGCCCCGAGTGGTGTGCCAATCGGCCTCAATCCTCTTCGCCATCTCCAAAATCCGGGAGATAGGCCCGTCAGATACAAACAGCAAGGCCTCCCTCAACTCCTCTTTTAGGCCCTTATAAAATCTCTTGACGTATCCTGCTTCGTCCAGCTGGTAAGAACCCGCATATTGGGCCAAATGGTCGAACTCTCGGTGGTACTCCACCACCGTCCTGGTGCCCTGCCTCAACTGCAAGAACCGCTCCTCCAACTCGTCCCTGGCCGACTGCGGAACAAAGTGCTCCAGCAGCGTGGCCCTGAATTCCTCCCAAGTGATTTCTGCAATCTCCCTATCAGCAAACGTCGTGTCCAACAACGTCTTCCACCACCTCTTGGCATGGGACTCCAAGCAAGATACCACCAAGGCCACCCTCTCCTCCCAAGGGCATCGTATCCCAGTCAACATCTCGTACATAACATCCAGCCACTCCTCTGTCCGTACTGCCGACTCTGTCCCCAAGTATGACGGGGGAGAGAGTCCTCGGAAGGTGCTCATCCACTTAGCCCCTGGGTTTGGCTGCTGGGCCGGAGCTTGCTGAGCCCGGAAGGCCTCAAGGATAGCTGTAAGGGTTTACCTCATGTCTGACTGAAGGAAAGGTGTGGGGACCATGGGAGGTGGTGCAATGTCTGGAGTCTGCTGAGCTCCACCTTGTGGTATGGGCTGAGCTGGGGGCTGCAAAACGAACTACATTAGTAGGTAATCGACTCAATGCCTAATAAAAGTGGACAATTTACATGTGATCCCCCATATGGGCACACCACTGCTTCCGCTGCTTAGTTTGTCCTCAAACTAAACTCACGCGGGGGTGACCCAGGGTTGTGGACTGCAACTTTTCGATCGAGGTCTTCTTTTATACCACTTGTAAGACCCCCCCCCTTTTTTTCTTTTTCAACACTGGGGTCTTAGGCCCAGAATCGCCGTTTTGCGGTGACACCTTCACTCCCTGAAGGATCATCACCACAAGGCGCCGATTCTGCCGGCCGATTTCGATCACAGAAAAGTAGCATAATAATGTAAATGCAAAATGCAGTCCACAGAAAATCACATATCATAGTAAATAAGTCTCCACGAAGGGAGTGTCCACGGAATAAAACATCAGAGTAGCAAAATACGGGCTTATGCCCGGTACATCATATCCTCACTACAAAATCACTCATGCGGAAGCAAAAGCAGAAAAACTACTCAAGGTCGAGACTCACGGTCCCGGCTGTATGAACTCCGGAGCTAGACTGTCCCACCTCCAAGCGCACCGGTCTCTGGGGCTGCTCCTCCATGCTGGTCTCCACGATCCCTAAATGATGCGGTTCGAAAACCGTTAGTCTAAAAGACTAAGTCCTATCATCCCCCGCCCCTTCCCCCACGGCTCCTAGGCACCGAGCGGAGAGGAAGAAAGGGGAGGACTTGAAGGTGGAGAATATCAAGAAAAACAGATGGCAGCGGACTTATACTAGCAACTCTATAACATGTATAGACAATAAGCTGAAATATGAAAAGTAACCTTCACTTATGTGAGAACACATAAGCCAAGGGGTCTTCTACAAGGCTCTCATCGTATAAAAAGTCACATACCAATTTATACGTTGGGGTGTCGGTTATCAAACAGCAGTAAATATATATATCAAAATTAACCTTAATTTATAAACTTGCACACACAAGCTTATAAACCAAGGGGTCGTTTTGCAGGTCCTAAAGTATAAGCGTCCCATTCCACTTATACTTTAGGTGTCAGGGTTAAATGAATCGATTATTCTATGACATGCAAGTGGGTATGATGGATCATGCAAGTGCAACACACACACCCGACTCTGTGCACACAGACCTTTAGTTCCCCCTTTCTGGAGTCGTAACCTCCCAGGATACCTCCGTAGTGGCAGACGGAAGCGGTGGGTTGGGCCTCGCCCACCTATAAACCAGTAAAGCACTACCGGTCAGACTTATCGTACACCTCAACGCTTGGTGCATGAAGCGGACTCCTGCATACTCTTGCCGGCTGGCGCAACGGACTTCTGTTGGCGAAGTGCTAACCACACTTGCCGAGTCAACGTATTGGCGTTGGTGCATCGACCCTCCAATACCGAAGACCCACCACCTTAGTTTTTCCTTCCTTTTATGCACATGCAAATTTAGCGTAATCAAACCCGAGCCGAAGCTCCCCGGACCAACACGTCCGTCTCAAACAATCGAGCCGAAGCTCCTCGGACCCAAAGTCCGTCTTTTAACCATCCGAGTCGAGGCTCCAGCTAACTTCCGGTGCTATCAGTGTTTGTGAAAGGTGCAACCCTAATTAGTAAGTTACTCTTTTCAGCTTGTTAATACAGTTTACGTTAACCCAGGACTGCCCCCGGTATTCCCTGTGAAGGGCTCTCAAGGGGCACTCGGAACTATGTTGGGATTATGCCCAGCGTTCCCTTTCGCAAGGTACTTATTTTTATTGTTGGTTGATTCCATTACCCATTACTTTCTCATGTTCCGATATGCTAATCCTAGGGTGATTTGACTCCAACTCTCCTTGGGTAGGACGATCTTTCGTCGGACCCGAACGCCTCTAAACCCTAGACAAAACAACACCCTACTCACTTATCTTCCATAGATGCACCCAATTCTACTTATCCTTCCAGCAAACCAACAAGACCCATCACACGTGCTCTAATTCATATCCAAAATGATTTCCTGCAGTTTTGTATCCAAGTGATACAAATCAAGAAGATCTTGCTGTCCAACGGCAGATCTAAGAAGTTGGAGAGAGAGAGCTCCAATCAAGAATTCAGTCTTTGGAACTAGGCTGAGAAGAAGAATTCAGAAGCATCTGGATCTTAAGAAGCAGAGGTCAAGGAACAACTGCAGAGGATTCATACTTATTCAGTTCTAGTCAAGAAGCTTTGAAGGAAGCTAAGTCAGTTTGGATCTATCTGAGTTCTTCCAAGAACTCAGCAAGAAACTCACAACTCCTCTCTTATTTTCTGAGTTGTTGAGTTATTTGTTGTAATACTATTTTAACTTGTAGGATCTTTGGATCTGAGTGCATTGTAAGCCTAAATTTATAAAGGCTGAGAGTAGGGCTTGATAGCCTGAGTGTAGGAGTTAAAGAACTCTGAGTGTAGGCCTTGATTGGCTGAGTGTAGGCCTTTGTGGCTGAGTGTAGGCTTTGGAGAAAGCTGAGGTGTAAGGCTTTGGGCCTGAGGTAGGAACCAATTTGGGTTCTGAGACAGTGGAGAAGTTAGGCTGAATCTAGTACACTGCTAGATAGATGAAGGGGGAAAGTGGATGTACCCAGATCTTGGGGAACCACTATAAATCACTATGTGCTGTGCTGTGTTTGTGCTGTGGATGATCTGTGTTTGTTTGATTATTGTTGATTGCTGAAATTGACTTGTTAGAAATCTGTGATATAACTGTTTGACTGCCAACAAAATTAGAAAAAGGAGTAGGTCACCTATTCACCCCCCCCCTCTAGGTGTTTAGGTACCATATCTTACAAGTGGTATAAAAGCGAGGTTCCTCAAAACAAGGACTAACAGTCTAAGGAGATCCTGTTTGGCAGAAACAGTCTAGGTCAGAAAACAACTTCAAGAAAATCAAGAACCATGGGTTCCTTTGAAAATCATAAAGAATTGGGTTCCATGAAATTACCTATTTGCAGAAAGGAAATTTTTGGGATCTGGAAAGAGAGGGTAAGACTATTCATGGAGGCCTCAGACCCTAGAATATACATCACAGTAAAGGAAGGGTCTTATGTGCCAATGAAGATCTCAGTATTGGATGCAAATCAGAGGACTCCAAAGGATTTCTCTGAGATGACCAAGGATGAAATTGTCCTAGCCACTATGGACAAGAGGGCACAAAACATAATAGTGAGTGCCATTGATGATGCAACTTTTCAGAACTTAATTCACTGTAAAACAGCAAAAGAAATGTGGGATACCCTCATTGTCTATATGGAAGGTTCTGAAGAAGTTAGGCAAGATAGGAAGTCCTTGCTTAATCAAGAGTATGAGAGCTTTAGGCAAGGCAAGGGAGATAGCATCACTGAATGCTATAAGAAGTTCTATAGAATAGTTAATGAACTCATGTCTTATGGAAGAGAGTTCAGCAACTATGAACTAAATGACAAATTCCAAGGGTCCCTAACCAAAGATTGGGACACCAAGATCTGTGGCATAAGAGAAATGGCAAAGTTGGGAGAAATTCCTCCTCTACACTATTTGACAAGTTGTTGTCATATGAGATGCAGCTGACAGTGAGGAAAGAGGAGGAGAAATCAACAAGGACTGAGCACAAGGAAAGGACTGTTGCCTTCAAGACAGATGTTCCCAGAAAATGCAGAACTAAGTCATCAACTCCACCTCCAGAGGTAGTTGAATCTGAGTCAGAAGGGTCTGTCAGTACAAAGTCTACAAGCAGTGAAAGTGATGAAGACTTTGCTGCCTTCACTAGACACTTTCAGAAATTCCTGAAAAAGAAACAGTGGAGGTCCAGACCATCTACTTACAAGGGAAAAGAAGTCTTGTATTAGGAGAAAAAGCCTTCTAAGAAGGACAGGAAGAAGACAAAGACAAGCAAGGCAACTGGATCAAAGATTGTGTGCTACTGCTGCAATAGACAGGGTCATGTCATTGCTGATTGTCCTGAGAAAAGAAAAGAATCCAGTGACAGGAAAAAGACTCACTTCAAAGGGAAGAAAGAGAAGTCTTTTGTTGCCAAGAATGAGAAGACTCTTTCAGATATTTCTTCTTCAAACACTGATACTGATGCTGAAGCCTACATAGGGCTATTTGCTGAAGAAGAAGAAGAATTTATGCAGATCTTGGAGTCAATTTATGAACAAGAAGACTGCCAGTGCCAAGGACTGATGGCATTAACTGAGAGTACCAAAATCCTGGAGCAGCCAGGACCTAGTCAGGTGAATCCAAGTGGCCATACCCCAACATGGTACTTGGATAGTGGATGTTCCAGACATATGACTGGAACAAGGGGACTACTGAAGGACTATATTCCAATCAAAAATGGTCCTAAAGTGACCTTTGGTGGTTCTGAAAAAGGAATCATCAAAGGGTTTGGTAACATTTCTTCAAACCTTGTTACCATTACTCAAGTGGCTTATGTTAAAGGGTTGAAACACAACCTTATAAGTATAAGTCAGTTAAGTGATGTAGGGTATGACATCTCATTTGTTAAAAATGGTTGTCATATCAAGAGGTCAAGTGATCAAGAGATCATTTTGACAGGATATAGAAAGAGGAATGTCTACTGTCTAGACATCATGATTGAGAACAATGGTTCTCCTGTTTGTCTTGTAGCTGATGAGACAGTCTCTCATTGTGTCAAGTGGCACAAGAGGCTAGCTCATCTTAACTACAAGACTATTAGCAAACTCTTTAGCAAAGAGTTAGTGAGGAATGGTCCTCAAGTTAAGTGTGTTAAAGATGACATTTGCTCAGCTTGTCAAAAGGGCAAGCAGACCAAATCCACCTTTAAAAGCATTGAGAACAAAGATGCTGTGAGGTGCTTATACCTCTTGCATATGGATCTCTTTGGTCCAATGCCAGTTCACAGCTTAGGTAGGAAGGTCTATACCTTTGTAGTTGTTGATGACTACTCAAGGTTTTCCTGGATGTTCTTCTTAAGGCAGAAATCTGAAACACCTAGTGTCTTCTACAACTTTGTCAAGCAAATTCAGAATGAACTAAATAGTACTGTGGTCAAAATTAGAAGTGACCATGGTACTGAGTTTCAATCTGAATGCATGACAAAACTATGTGAAGACTTTGGGATATTTCAAGAATTCTCTTCACCTAGAACACCTCAGCAAAATGGCATTGCTGAGAGGAAGAATAGAACCTTGATAGAGGCTGGTAGAACCCTACTTAGTGATACATCACTGCCAGAGTATTTCTGGGCTGAAGCAGTTAACACTGCATGCCATGTGATAAATAGGGCTACCATCACTAAAATACTAAACAAGACCCCCTATGAAGTAGTGAAAGGCAGGAAACCAAACCTATCCTATTTTAGGATCTTTGGTTGCAAATGCTTCATACTTAACAATGGGAAGTCTTACATAACTAAGTTTGCTGCCAAGTCCCAAGAGGGAATTTTTGTTGGGTACAGCAACAATAGTAAGGCTTATAGAGTATACAACTTGATTACACAAGTTGTAGAGGAGACTGTGCATGTAGTTTTTGATGAGACAAAACTTATTAACAATGAGTTGTCTAGCAATGTATGTAGCCCCACAGGTTTGACAAAGAAATTGGACAAGCTTACTATAGAAGAGATGCCTGCTGCAAGACAGCAAGTAGAAGGCAATAGCAGTTGTCCAGGGGGAGAACTACATGTGCCAATAGCTGAAGAAATAAGAGAAGTACAGCATGATGCAGATGCTGAAGAAGTTCAACCTGAAGCTAGGATGCCTCCAGCCCACAGGCATCTAAGAGATCATCCAGTAGAGCTGATTATTGGAGATCCAAGACAAGGAGTTCAGACAAGGAGCAGAAATCAGAATGCTGCAGTATATTCTAGTTTTCTATCTCAAATAGAACCTAAGAAATTTGAAGAAGCTATACAATATCCACAGTGGACTGAAGCTATGCAAGAAGAACTTAATCAGTTCAAAAGGTGCAAGGTTTGGGAACTGGTTCCTAAACCTAAAGACCACAATGTTATAGGAACTAAGTGGATCTACAGAAATAAGTTAGATGAACAAGGGGTCATCATTAAGAATAAAGCAAGACTGGTTGCAAAAGGATATAGGCAAGAAGAAGGTATTGATTTTTATCAAACCTTTGCCCCAGTAGCCAGACTGGAGGCCATAAGGATGTTCTTGGCCTATGCAACCTATCAAGGATTCAAGGTTTACCAGATGGATGTCAAGTCAGCATTCTTAAATGGTAATCTTAAGGAAGAAGTCTATGTGGAGCAGCCTTCAGGTTTTGTTGATCCAACTCAACCTCATTATGTCTATAGACTTAGGAAAGCATTGTATGGGTTAAAACAAGCTCCTAGAGCTTGGTATGAAACCCTATCTAGTTTCCTCATTGAGAACAAGTTCACAAGGGGGAAAATAGATAAGACTCTATTCCTTAGGGAATCTAGAGGCAAAGTCATACTTGTCCAAATATATGTAGATGACATTATATTTGGGTCTACTGAAAGTAGCCTTTGCAAAAAGTTTGCAAAGCTTATGCAAAGTCAATTTGAGATGAGTAGTATGGGAGAGCTAAAGTTTTTCTTGGGTCTCCAAGTTAAACAGACTGAAAGTGGCTTGTCCATATGTCAGTACAAGTTCACCCTAGAACTCATAAGGAAATATGGTATGGATTCATCCAGTACCATGAAGACTCCTATGGGGTCAAGTATGTCTCTTAGCAAGGATAATGCAGGGAAACCTGTAGATGAAACCTTGTATAGAGGGATAGTTGGCTCCTTACTATACTTGACTGCAAGTAGGCCTGACATTATGTATGTTACATGTGTTTGTGCCAGGTATCAAGCCTGCCCTAAAGAGTCTCACTTGACTGCAGTCAAGAGAATTTTGAGATATCTAAAGGGCACTCCCTATCTAGGCCTCTGGTACCCTAGGAATGGAGATTTTGATCTAACAGGTTATACAGATGCAGACTTTGCAGGATGCAAAGAGGATAGAAAGAGCACAACTGGAACCTGTCAATTTCTAGGTGGAAGAATAATTTCATGGAGCAGCAAAAAGCAGACTAGTGTGGCTATCTCCACAGCTGAGTCAGAATATGTAGCTGCAGGAAGTTGCTGTGCTCAACTTCTATGGATTCAACATCAGCTGGTGGACTATGGATTTCAGGTAAGTAGAACTCCACTTTACTGTGATTCTACAAGTGCTATTTCAATAGCTAACAACCCTGTATCTCATAGTAGAACAAAACATATTGAGATTAAATATCACTTTCTTAGGGAGCATGTAGAAAGAAATGATATTGCACTTGAATATGTTAAAACTGATAATCAGATAGCTGACATGTTTACTAAGCCCTTAGAAGAAGCTAAGTTCAATAGATTCAAAATTGAACTAGGTATGATAAACTTAGACTAAGTTTACAGAATAGAAAATTGGCTAAGTAAAAAGGTGTCGACACATAGACAAGTCTATGTCGACACAGAATAAAAGTGTCGACACTTCAGGAAAAAGGTGTCGACACATCTAGGATGTTGGTGTCGACACTTCAGAATGTTAGTGTCGACACATGTCGAGTAGGTGTCGACACATCCAATGTGGTGTCGACACTTAAGTTTTACTCAGAATTTTTTTTCTAAGTAAAGTCTCGACTATTCGTCGAGTAGAGTGGTGTCGACACATAAACATGTGTCGACACATAATATCTGTTGACTAAACTTGTGTCGACACATATGTGTCGAGACATTATGAGTCAGTGTCGACACTTATTGCCAGTGTCGACACATGTTTAGCTAGCTGTCCCGCCTGTTCATCTTCAAAAATAGACAGGTATAAATAGGGTTCTGTCTTTGATTGTCGACACGCTTTCAAAGTTTCGAGACCAAAACTCTTGTGTCGACATTTCTCTTTTCTCAAGCCTAATTCTCCAAACCCTAATGGCTCCCAAGCTCGAGGAAAACGTCAACGAAGGCTACGAACTTGTGCGCGGCGCATTCGACGATGGCGATCAAGATATCAAATCAGTGGTTACCATAGTCAGCGATTCAGGACTAGAATACTTGGTTTCAGAACCAACCAAGATATGGAAGAAGGAAGTGCTTGAATTCCTTACTGGAGCAACTGTGGATGACTCTGGATACAGAATCAAATCCAGAGTGCATGGAACCAAGGTCAAGGTATCACCCAAAAGTCTGAGAAAGGTACTTCAGCTACCTAAGACTCAAGAAGAAGAAGAAGTTTCTACATCCAAGACCAGGGAAGCTTTGGTCTGGTGTGGTCTTGATTCTAAGATGAAGATAGGTTCTGTCTTTACCAGAAAAGGCATGAACAGTAAAGAAAAATTTCTGTCAGAGATAGTGAGCAAGGTCATTCTCAGTAAACCTGGAGGGCATGACAGGGTGTCAGCCTCCATGTTCAATATCATGACAAGAATCATCTTCACCCTACAAACAGATTTGTCAATGGTAATCTATGAAAAGATCAAGGAAAGTCTGAAGAAGCCCAATCTGGGCAGAATTATAAGTCTCTACCTGGCTGGTACAATACCAGAGGTAATGAGCACTGCTGCAGGTAGCAAGATCAATCATATGAGAAAGATGGATTCTAGGATATTTTCTAGGTGGGAAAGGGTGTTGTCAAAGGACATGCCTACCCCTGAGAAGCCAGTTTCTGAGAAAGTTACTCCTCCCAGGAAGAAGAGAAAGACTGCTGCTGTGACACAAGAGTCCTCCAGCAGTTCTGATAGTGAAGAACAGGTTGTTTTCACACCTGATGACCATGAAGAAGTGGCTGCAGAGAAGACTCCTGCTCCTCAAGATGTAGCTGAGATCCAGGGGGAGCTGCCTCCAGCTAGCCCCATCCATAGGGATCACAGCCAGGGGGAGCTTCCAGTAGTAGAAGAAACATCTACTCTGGACAGTGAGCAAGCCACCCTCATTATCCAAGAGGTACTCACTGACTTAAAAACTTTAGACTATATTATAGAAGATGCTAATTTGTTTGATGTTCATCAGCAAACTCAGCTAGACAAACCAGTTCCAGATGTTATTTTAGAAGACAAATCTGCTGAACAAGAAGTGGTACCTGAGTCAGTGGATGAAGAACAAAGACTATCTCCAGCTCCATCCCCTCATGAATATACTATGGAAGATTTGTTTCTGAATTTAGATCAAGAGGACTTTGACATGGATAAGGTTGTTGCTGCTGAAGAGAAGGGTGCTGCTGCTGAGGGGGAGCACATGACAGTTCTGGAAGAGCCTTTAAGGCTAGACACTGAGAAGGCACTAGATGTGCAAGCTGAAAAACCACAAAGCCCTAAGGATAGGGTTGAGATTGCCAGCACCTCTGCCTCTGAAGATGAGGAGAGTGCTAGGGCTAAGAAGAAGAAATTGTTTGTATTCAAAAGAAGAAGTCAGAGCTACAAGAAAGCCCTTCAATCCATTGCCCCTCAGCCTATAGTTCAGCAAGCTCCAACTGCTGACTATAGTGCTTTACTGATTGCACTACAGATAAAAATGGATGAACAAAGGAAAGCCATAGAGGCTTATGTTGATGTAGGGCACAGATCATTACAATTTGATTTAGCTCAAGATATAAAATCAATAAGGTTTGAGATGAATCTGAATAAGAAGGAAATGACTGAATGCTTCCACAAGGGTGGAAATGCTGTGGTGTATCTGGCAACTCACCAAGAGAAGATAAAGGCTCAAGTAGAGGATATAGCACTAAAGCAAGGCTATGTGCTGGAAAATCAATTAAGGATGAATGATAATTTGACTGCATCCCACAATGCTATAGTCACTGAATTGAAGAATAAGACTGCTGAATCTTCTACATCTGCTGATGTTAAGGCTGGATTTGACAAAGTTTTCCAAGAAGAAATCCAAGCTGTAAAGACTGCAATACAGGATTCCCAGAAAGCCATCTCAGAACAGCTTACAAAGCTTAAACCCTACTTTAAGGATGGAATCAGATATTTGGATAGTCAGATTAGATTCCAAAAGGATGATGTCAGAGACCATGTGGCCCAAGAAGTCATAAAGGGGGAGAGAGTATTAGTCAAAGCTAGCTCTGACCATGCCAAATGGATATCTAACTCCATCAGAGCTACACTGGGCTATCCTCCACTCTGTGATGATGATAATGTTGCTGAATCAGGGATTCAAAGTGCATATCTTGGAGGTGAGCAACCAGAGGTAGCTCAAGTGATTTATCCACCTCCAGATTTTGAAATGATTCATGCAGATGTCAGCACAATGTATAGCCCAACTGCAGGAAAGTCAAATGTTGTTCTGGAAAAGGTTGTTCAACCTATTACTGCAGCTATGCAAGAGGCATTAGAAAAAGAAGAATAGACAAGGTTGTCAAAGAAGAGGTTTATGGAACAAGCTGAATTAAAGCCAGACTTTGAACAATGGAGCCCTACCTCTAGAAATATCATTCTAACTGCCTGGAAAGCTGCTAAAGACAACACTAATGATAGAAACAAGTGGTTCTCTGAAGCAGAATGGAGGAAGCATGAGATCAGGCAGGAAGCCATTGTCCAGTACAGAAGAAAGGCTAAGTTAGGAAAGCTACCTCCTACTACAGTGGAGCCTAGCAAGTACTTTCCTAAGCCCTATCATTATTTTGAAAGGCAGAAAATCAAGGCTGAAGAACAAAAGAAGAAGGACTCAAAAGGCAAGAAGCCTGCTGATGCTGAGCCTACTGCTGCTGCTGTCAAAGCTAAAGTCCTAGCTGGCAAAGGAATTGTTATCAAAGAACCTGATCAGAAATAGATTAGGAATTAATTTGAAGATTGTTGTAATCCTTTGTATGAGAAACATTTTTGTAAATCATTAAAGATGTATTAGAAAAATGTTAGAACAATTTATGATTAATATAGTATAATTGTTCTGAAATGTGTCTATTCTTTGATTATTCTGAAATGATTAATGTGTATACATGTATGCATTATTGCATGTTTAAGTTTACCCTGATGAAATATACCTGCTTTACATCATTTTATAATTTTTAATTATGAGTGGTGTATATCATTGACTAAGGGTTATGACTTCTCCAAATAGGGGGAGATTGTTGGGTACATTGGTCAAATGTACCTGATTTGAAGAAGCCTCACCCAACTCAATGATATACATCATAATGTATTTGATGTATGTTTGAGTTACTTGTGCAGGTTAGGTATTCACTGGACTGAAGCTAAAACTTTCTAAGTCCATGTGTCGACACCCAGAGGGAAAGTGTCGACACTTGAGAAGGCTTGTGTCGACACCCAGACAAGCAGTGTCGACACTTGGAGTCATTGTGTCAACACCTGGGATGAAGAGTCGACACCAGACAGAAAGTGTCGACACAAGGAGCTGTGTCGACACTCAGTGAAGAAGAATGCAGAGAAGCTGTGTCGACACTTAGCAGAAATGTCGACACCTAGAAGAGATGTGCCTACATCAGAAAGTGTCGACACTTGGAGTTGTGTCAGCAAAAGTCTGCAGAGTCTAAGTACAAGTGTCGACACTCAACACAATGTGTCGACACTATGCAAAAGAGTTAGCACTTGAAGTAAGTGTCGACACTCAACACAATGTGTTGACACTATGCAGAAGAGTCAACATTTGAAGTATGTATCGACACCCAGAACAATGTGTCGACACACAGCTAAAGACTCAACACTTGAAGAAAGTGTCGATACAAGGAGCTGTGTCAACACTTAGCCAAGAACAGAAAGAACAGCAAATTATTCTAAGTACAAGTGTCGACACTAAGGGAATGTGTCGACACTCAGCTGAAGTCTCAACAAGAAGAAGATGTGTCAACATAAGGAGCTGTGTCGACACTTAGCAAAGAACAGAAATATCTACAAAAATATTCTAAGTTCAAGTGTCGACACTAAGGGAATGTGTCGACACTCAGCTGAAGAATCTATATTGAAGACTTGTGTCGACACTAAGAAGCAGTGTCGACACTTGACAGTTTCAACACATGAAGATGTGTCGACACAAAGGACATGTGTCGACACTTAGAAGAATTTAACAAGTTACAGAAGATCAAGTACTTGTGTCGACACTCAATTCCAAGTGTCGACACCTGAATAAGAATCTGTGTCGAGACATACAAGGAGTTGTGTCGACACCTTGTAGACTTGTGTCGACACTTACACAGCATGTGTCGACACTTGGTCTATAAGTGTCGACACTTAAGAACAGAAAGTCTCGACACTATCTGACAGTTGGAGAATTTCAAGAATTGACTGGATGACATGACAGCTGCCGTTCCAGCCGGTCTACAGCACTTGTCAGAGATCTCAGAAGTCAGTTATGAACCGGACCAGCCGGTTACCATGAAGAAGGCCTATAAATAGGCACAAACTGTTTACAGAAATAGAGGTCAAGATTGTTAAGAGTTAACAAAAGAAGATTAAGTTCTGATTGAGTTCAGATTAAACTAAGAGATTTGTTCAAGTGGTTGCTGATCAAGTTATCCAAGTGATACAAATCAAGAAGATCTTGCTGTCCAACGGCAGATCTAAGAAGTTGGAGAGAGAGAGCTCCAATCAAGAATTCAGTCTTTGGAACTAGGCTGAGAAGAAGAATTCAGAAGCATCTGGATCTTAAGAAGCAGAGGTCAAGGAACAACTGCAGAGGATTCAGACTTATTCAGTTCTACTCAAGAAGCTTTGAAGGAAGCTAAGTCAGTTTGGATCTATCTGAGTTCTTCCAAGAACTCAGCAAGAAACTCACAACTCCTCTCTTATTTTCTGAGTTGTTGAGTTATTTGTTGTAATACTATTTTAACTTGTAGGATCTTTGGATCTAAGTGCATTGTAAGCCTAAATTTATAAAGGCTGAGAGTAGGGCTTGATAGCCTGAGTGTAGGAGTTAAAGAACTCTGAGTGTAGGCCTTGATTGGCTGAGTGTAGGCCTTTGTGGCTGAGTGTAGGCTTTGGAGAAAGCTGGGGTGTAAGGCTTTGGGCCTGAGGTAGGAACCAATTTGGGTTCTGAGACAGTGGAGAAGTTAGGCTGAATCTAGTACACTGCTAGATAGGCGAAGGGGGAAAGTGGATGTACCCAGATCTTGGGGAACCACTATAAATCACTGTGTGCTGTGCTGTGTTTGTGCTGTGGATGATCTGTGTTTGTTTGATTATTGTTGATTGCTGAAATTGACTTGTTAGAAATCTGTGATATAACTGTTTGACTGCCAACAAAATTAGAAAAAGGAGTAGGTCACCTATTCACCCCCCCCTCTAGGTGTTTAGGTACCATATCTTACAGTCGAGCTGAGATAATTTCGTCAAACGTTGAATCCGTCAAGCGCTAATTCGTCGAGCTGAGCAAAATTCATCGAATGTCGAATCCGTCAAGCACTAATTCGTCGAGCTGAGCTAAATTCATTGAACGCTGAATCCGTCAAGCGCTGATTTATCGAGCAGAGCTAAATTTGTCAAACGCTAAATCCGACAAGCGCTAATTCGTCAAGCTGAGCAAAATTTGTCGAACCCTGAATCCGTCAAGCGCGAATTCGTCGAGCTGAGGTAAGTTCATCAAACGCTAAAATTTGTCGAGCGCTGATTCGTCGAACTTAGGAAAATTCGTCGAACTCAGGAAAATTCGGTGAACGCCAAATTTATCGAGCGCCATTCGTCTAACTAGGCTACAATTCGTCGAACACCATTTAACTTCGATAAATTTGCCTTAGGCGAATTTTTGGCCCTGTTTGCTGCTGAACTGGATTTTCGGGAATTGCACCAAATAGAATTAAATCGGCCACATCCTTTCAACATGACTCATTTAAAGCAATATTAGGCGATCCAATGTAAGGCAGACATAAGACAAGACAGTTTCCCTAATTTCTCATTATAAAAGGGACATGCAGAAACCCTAGCCATCTCTTTACCACTTTTCCAAACAGTTGTCTTTGTCGAGTCGTTGCTGTGTAATCCTGACAAAACAGAGGTGTCGTCGGAGTCGAGCACTGGAAGAAAATTCTCCCTCTTCCTCTTTTTCCCATGAATAACGAACACCAGCGAGGGTGAAGAAGATTCCGCAAAGAAGGGTAACAAGATCCATGGCTGGAAACCTCAGAAATGTCGGGACCGAGGTGAGCTTCCTACCCTCTCCCTTAGTGCTAAATCTTTAGTTATTCCTAGGAGATATATCGACTCAAAGGAGTCTCGATTTGTGAGAAGAAGTGTTCCTTGGAGAAGGCCATGCTATGGTTCGTACCCTAGAGATAAGATGCCTTCGACCACTCCTTCCATCCATGATAAGCAGTGATCGTGCGGTGAAAATGTGTGCTTTCTCCTTGTCCCTGGGCCAGCTTGGTCCACTCAACAAATACGGGGTTGTACAAAATCCCCACTCTTTGCGAGATCTGTCCCAGGCTTGAAAAGATAGTTCAATCCCATTGTTATTTGGCGAGTGGGGACTGAGGAGAATCTTATGGTTGGCCCCAACCGAAGCTTATAAATACCGTGGGGGAGTGTTCACCCCAAAGAATACCTTCTGCTCCCCTCTCCTTCCAAAAGTCTCCTACTCCCCATCATCATGCTGCACTCACAATGTAACACCTATGCCCGTCACATAAAATATAATAGAGGGTCCGGCCGGGGCCCCACACCATATTCTACGGACAGGCAGCAGGATTACATGTTAATATAAAAAGACAACTCACATCCTAACTCAGAGCATTATAGCAGAAGCTTTAAGGTTGCATGAACTCATACCAATTGAATGTCCACTATATATAAACCATACCATTTATATATATCACATGAATGTCACTTACAAATACACAAAAGTTATGGCCTTAAGGTCTTACAGTTACATTTCACAATTGTGGTTTACAAACATCGGCGCGTATGCCGGCCACACATGAAAACAGTAAAATTTCTTCGCTCGGCCTTCGAGGGCCAACATAGCAGTATGGTCTTCAACCTGTTATTTCCCTCTCGGCTCTCCAGCACTAGCACAAGGACAATCCACCATAAGGGTGACAAACAAGGTAACCGTCAACATTCAGCTGACCAATTTATAACGACCCTACCCCTTTCCCGGTGCAGTGGTATTCCTTCCCTGCAGGCATAACATTAGCACAAGCAAATATATTACAAAAACGAGCACTCACGCACAGTTCAATATATTACAAATGAATGCCTCAATGGCCAAATATTTCGTGCACTCAGGGCACATTTTCGGTGTACCTGTTGTCAGGGTTTCACCACCGTTCTGACGTCCCAGACATAATGGTTAACTTTGAGCATTTATAGTCTCTACGGCCCCTGACCTGAGACTTTAGTCTTGACGACGTATAGCCTAAGACTCTCATTATGCGATCCAAACAAATGCTAATAACTTAGGCACTCGAGTTAGACAACCATAACACAGATACAGTTCAGTCATTACCCGTTGCTCAAATCGTCAATTCACTGTCTAGTCTGACACGGGTCGGCTTCCCCTTGTCCGTTTGACACATTGGCCTTTTGGATATCGCAGCTCACAGATTAGCCTCACAGTCTCCCAGAGACAGGCTTTACAATCAAATTGGTATCTAGACACTATCACTAGCAAGACTCACTCTCGCTAGGCATTAACCACAGATATCACTTTCTGTACCAGACCTAGCAAAAAACCCTGCAGTAAACTGCAGTGCCAGAAACACTGGATGTTTACAGCACACAACATAAATAGCTCACCAAGTGCTATTGTCGTTGGCGATACTCACTATCGCTCGGCGATATCCAACAGTCGTTCAAACTATGGTATTTCGTGGGTATTTCCTGAAGTGCAAATTCAGTACTTCCTGCTACTTTCAGTTCACAGGGACAATCCCGCAGACCCCATAAACTACTCGTTTATACTCAGAGTCTTCTCCGGCATACAAAATAAACATCACCAATCTAGACCAACCTATCCAGATGGGCTTCACACATCACGCCTATTCCATATTACATATTTCCTGTACTATATGCAAGACTCACTGAGGATTTCATGAATCAACCCAAAGGAATTCCCTCAATTCTCCACCTTTTGGTGGGGGATTCCATATATATGCCAAAATAAGGACTTAACTTGTCCAAGAAGGAAGATCGTTACCCTTATAGTCTTCTTTGGAGCCATGGCGAAGCTTTTCTACCCAGACGAAAAGGAGCACCTCACTTCCCTCTTCGTGGATCTAGCCTCGGCTCTGAATTCTGATTACCGAATCTCCTCCAGCACTCTCACAAAGATCATCCTAACTCTTTCTTAGCTTCTTCTTCTCAAAAGCTTTGAATGAAAGGAAGAGAGAGAGAGAGTGATAAGAAGAGAATGACTTCTCATTCCTCCAATCCTCTGGTTAAGTAACCTCGGGATTAATCCCAGCCTCAGGCTTATTCCATCAAGAGAAATGAGTGGCTGCAAAATTAGCTGAAAAGTCAAAGTAGTCATTATCGCCGCGCGATATCGATGTCACCTGGCGACATTGACTTCAGTGCTTGACTCCAGTCAACCATCGCTCTTTGGCCGCTTAACATCCATCTGACACGTGTCCATGTCACGTGACACTATCACCTGGCGATATCCACTGTCTCCACGCGACATCAAGCCAATAGCTCACTCAACGCTTTCAGGCATTGAGTGTACTAAACTCATTCAATGCTTTATGGCGTTGAGTGTCTTGTTCTCACTCAATGCTTTCCCACTATCGCCCAGGAGATACCCACTATCGTCTGATGTTATCTAAGCTATTAGCTCACTCAACACTTCGAGGCGTCGAATACGTCGAGCTCACTTAACGCTTTAAGTCGTTTAGTGCGTTGAGAGCAGGGCTATCGCCGCGCGATACCCACTGACGCTATGTGATAGTCTCTTACTCAACGATTCGTTAAAAGGCATCGAGTGTGCTTGCCTCACTCAATGCTTTATAGCATTGAGATATATCGATATCGCCCCGGCGATACCCATTACCACCCGACGATAGTGACTAAAAGTTCTGCTGAAAAATTTTCGGTGTTACAACCCTCCCCACCTTACAGAAATGTTGTCCCGAAAATCTTTATACATCTATAAGGGAAAAATACAGTAACTTATTTGTTATAACATTCAAAATCCTAAGTTACAATATCACTATACAAACAAGTCAAGATATTCCTCACGCATGGTCTGCTCACGCTCCCATGTCAGCTCTTCATGGACAAATTTGTCCCACCGGACTTTGACCATCCCGATTGTTTTGTTATGTAGTTGCTTGACCTCCGTATCCTCGATCCGAATGGGCCAAACTTTCGTCGTCAGCCAAATATTGACTAGTACTTTATCATCTGCAACCACTTGATCTGGCTCTTTCACAGCTTTATGCAACACCGATATGCACAACATATCAGGCAGTCACTTAGATCCACAAAAAGACCTAATCGATAGTTCGCTTCTCCAATTCATTTAACTAAATTAGAAGAACTACTATACCGCAGACTCAACTTTTCCACAAATCGAATCCCGGACACGCCTTTGAATGGCTTAGTCGTCAAGTATACTCACTCGCCAACCACAAAAGCCATGTTTCAGTGCTTGGCATCGTAGAACTTTGCTTTCCTATCTTGGGATACCAATATACTCTCTCATATAGTACGTGTGGTCGAATTTTCATTTTGACCTCTGTACGCTTATATCGCTTTAATTTGCCTGTTTTCGCCCTAGCTGAAGGTGTACGACACTTCCAACCGTATAAGCATCATAGGGCGTCGTCGATATGCTAGAGTGATAGCTATTTTGTTGACAAACTCAATCTTATAGAGATGGTTTTCCCACCTCCTCCAAAATCCAGGGCGCACATAAGGAGCGTATCCTCCACAGTTTTGTTGGTACTTTCGATCTAACCATCCATTTGAGGATAAAAGGCCGTACTTAACTTTAGCCTAGTTCCCAACCACTAATGGATTACTCTCCAATCATTTTTAGTACAACACCCTTATTGGTCACCAACGATGCTACGAGCACACCGTGCAATCGTATTATGTCATATACGTACAACGTAGCCAACTTTGCATGAAATCACCCTTTTTGTTCGATATGAAGGGCGATACTTTTGTCAATCGGTCAATGATTACCTACTCGACTTTATTTTTGCTCTGTGATCTAGGCAGTCCATATACGAAGTTCACAAGGACCTCATCGAACTTCCGTACTGGAATGAGTTCATGCACATCTTTGTGCTCTCTAGGTGAAGTGAGTATTTCATGAAGCGTTGTTCACGTATCAATTCATCACATAGCTTACCCATATTGGGAATGTACCACTAACTGTCCTTTTCATCAGGCCAACATCCAAGGAGAACTAGGGAATTTAACCCATCCTCTGCAAAGCGTTTCATACTCATCACGAGTCCCTTACTTGTCAAACCTTGTCTGTAAGGTCATACTGTACATCCGTACAGTTCAGGCACTCATTTGTCGTGGTACTCTTGTCATTACAAGATATGTCTACAATTTCCAACATTTGAATTAGGCATTCATCATGTATTTTTACTCCCCTTGCACTTGCTAGTGTTTTACATCTCCATACATCTGCGACTATATGTCCATTCTTGCGAGTGTAATGAATCTGGAAGTTGTAGTCCCCGAGTAACTCCAACCACCTCCGCTGTATGATCAAATCTTTTTGATCCAAGAGATACTTAAGGCTCTTATGATCTGTGAAGATGTCAACTTTCACGCCACATAAATATAGACGCTACAGTTTGAGTGCAAAAATCACTACTGCCAACTCCAAGTCGTGAACGAGATAGTTACGGCCATGCACTTTCAACTGGAATGAGCCATAAGCTATTGATTTTCAAAACTGAAAAGCATGCAGTCCAAGCCGCTCCTTGATGCATCACTATACATCAGCTGTCCTAACCACATGGCTAACTCAAAATAAGTGTCGTGATCATACGATTCATTAATTCTTCAAAATCTCGTGCGCACTAGGGTGTGCAAACGAACTTCTAATCTTTCCTCGTCAGTGTGGTGAGAGATAAGGCTATCTGCGAAGAGTAGACAGCAAGTCCAAGGAATTTCTAACTTTATCTACAATAGACACACAAGTCACTCCTGTATCGTAATTATCTTCACAGGATCTACTACAATACCTACAACCCTAACCATATGGCCAAGAAAGCCACTGACGATAGCCAGAACTCGCATTTTGAGAACTTGGTCTAGAGTTTGTTTTTTTGCAGGGTATGCCAAATCATTCTCATGCGGTTTGAAGAATCTTTGTTTAGCTAAGAGTACACCAATATGTCATCAACACAAATAGGTCCAAGTACTCCTTAAAAGCTTAAGGTATTCAGTCCATGATGACCGACATCGTATTCGTCTGTCCAAACGATAGTATCATGACTTTATAATGTCCGTAGTGTTTTCCACACGCCACCTTGGGGAATGTGATATCCCCACATTCTCCACTGGTCATATCCAGATTTCAACTCTAGCTTTGGTTATACTATCCAACTAGCTGATCGAACACGTTATCAATCTATGGAATCAGATACATGTTCTTTTTCGTCAGCTTATTCAGCTCTCTATTATAAATGCATAGATGCAGGCTACCATCCTTCTTTTCTTTTCCCTAAAGGGCCCGGTGCACCTCAAGGCGATACCCTTAGACTTTAATAGTCTTATCTTAGCAATTCTTGTAGTTGAACTATCCATTTTGCCATTTCCTCTGACGTTATTTGATATGGTGAGTAGGCCATAGGTTTCATACCTGACACCACTGTAATAGTGCCTTCGGTCTCCTATGGGGAGATCACCCATGGATATCATTAGGAAACACATCTGTATAGGCCATCACAATAGAAGCGTCAATCAACAGGGCTTTGGCCCAAAGGCCTCTTTAGGCATGAAGAATTACTTTGCGCACAATGGAACAGTTTTGACTACTTGGAGAGCAGACATGCTCTATCCTCGCATAAGCGAACTTAGTCCCTCGTTTGGTGATCTATCCTAGTGTGACTTCCATAAAGGTGCAATCTATACCGGTATACTGCTCCAAGAGATAGTCCATACCTATGATTACATCAAACACAACTATTGACAGCATAGATGCTTCCACGTCATGATATGACGTCATAACTACAACTTAACATATCACTTTCTACCCATATTCACATTTTATTCTACGACCATGTTATTCCACTTTTATTTGTGATACAAAGATAAGAACACAAGGCATACTTTAAGACTTAATGAAACAACTTTTTGATTATTCATCACAACATGTTTATATACGCAAAACATGCATTGTATACATTATTACTTACGAGGAAATGTACGGTACACAATTACAGTTATTTATGTGCATATACTCAACATTCCCTTTTAGATTGCCATCGACGAAAGGATGGTTCGGCATTCGCGAGCCTTATGACCCTCTTTGCCATACGTGTAACACGTAGGTGGCGCCCACCTCATAGTTGCTCCAGCCTTCGCCTTCTTTGTCCTTGGCGCATCACCACGGCATTCTCAGGCAAGATGGCCTTCCTTGCGACAAGAAAAGCAAACATATGGACCACACCTTTTCATTGATCCTATGATTGTGGAAGATGTTGATACCAACATATGTAACTTCTTCTTCCACTTGCAAAAGTTTGATTTTGACACATTTGCAAAGTTCGACACGTTGAACTCTCGTTTTATCCTGAACTTTTCCAAGTCTATTTCCAAAGACCTAGCAGTCATCACCAAGGCATGGAATCCAATTAACTTTGGACCCATCAATAGACGTCTCAGTTCATCACGCAGACCATCATAAAATCTGTTGGTCTTAGTCTCTTCGGTCTTAAACACAAACCCTGCATGTTGTCTTTGCTCAACAAATGCATGAAAGTACTCCTCAATCGTGTACGGTCCTTGCATCAGACACATATTCAATGGCGGGGCCGATGCACTTCCCTTTGCAATCTGCTCGAGTACACCAACCAGCATTGAACTCACCACTAGAACAAAGGGTTGTACATGCCTCTCATGTTGGGCCTTGATCATTGTGAAGACCACATCAACGATAAACTAGACCGTCTCTATCAAAGGAGGAGGTGTTGGCACCTCAGTTAGCGCATTACTCCCCATTAAATGCTGGGGTTCTTGCTGCCCCTCAACACTTCTAGTCACCTACAATCATGTGACACACAAGTAAGAAACTCACACTATTGTAAAAGCAATAACAGGAACACACAAGTTCCTCAAACATGTGTATTTTCATTCCTAAGTGGACATTCTTGAGTTCATTTATGCTATAACGATAATCACTTACACGTGCTTGCCACCCCTCAAAAGAATTTAACCATGAATTCGCATGAGGAAGACCAAGACAAGCTGATACCAAATTGTAACACCTCTGTCCGTCAAATGAAATATAATAGAGGGTCCGGCCGGGGCCCCACACCATATTTTACGGACAGGCAGCGAGATTACATGTTAATATCAAAAGACTACATGCATCCTAACTCAGAGCATTCTAGTGAAAGCTTTAAGGTTGAATGAAATCATACAAATTGAATGTCCACTATATATAAACCATATCATTTATATATATCACAGAAATATCACTTAAAAATACACAAAAGTTATGGCCTTAAGGCCTTACATTTACATTTCACAAGTGTAATTACAAATATCGGCGTGCAGTCCGGCCACACATGAAAACAGTAAAATTTCTTCGCTCGGCCTTTGAGGGTCAGCATAGCAGCAAGGGCTTCACCCACTATTTACATCTCGCCTCTCCAGCACCTGCACAAGGACAATCCACTAAAATGGTGGTAAATAAGGCAACAGTCATCATTCAGCCATTTCCCATTGCTAAAATCGTCAATTCAGTGTCTAGTTTGACGCGGGTCAGCTTCCCCTTGTCTGTTCAGCTCATTGGACTTTAGGAGCTCGCAGCTTACAGATTAGCCTCACAGTCTCCCAGAGATAGGCTTTATAATCAAAAGGGTATCTGGATGCTATCACCGGCGAGACTCATTGTCCCAAGACGTTAGCAACAGAATTCACTTTCTGTACCAGACCCAGCATATAACCTTGCAGTAACTTGTAGTGCCAAAAACACTGGACTTTTACAACACACAACACAAATAGCTCACCAAGAGTTATCATCGTTGGCGATACTCACTATCACCCGACGATATCCAACAGTCATTCAAACAATGGTGTTTCGTGGGTATTTCCTGGAGTGCAACTTCAGTACTTCCTACTACTTTCAGTTCACAGGTACAACACCACAGACCCCGTAAACTACTAGTTTATACTCGGAGTATTCTCTGACATGTAAAATAAACATCACCAATCCAGACCAATCTATCCAGATGGGCTTCACACAACATGCATATTCCATACTACACATTTCCGGATCTATATGCAAGAATCACTGGGGATTTCACGAATCGACCCAAAGGAATTCCCTCGATTCTCCACCTTTAGGTGGGGGATTCCATGCATATGCCAAAAGAAAAACTTCAGTTGTCCAAGAAGAAAGATCATTACCCTTGTAGTCTTCTTCGGACCCATGTCGAAGCTTTTCTACCCGGTTGGAAAGGAGCACCTCACTTACCTCTTCTCGGATCTAGCCTCATCTCCGACTTTCGATTACCGAAAATCCTCCAACACTCTCACAAAGATCATCCCAACTCTTCTTTAGCTTTTTCTTCTCAAGAGCTTTGAATGAAAGGAAGAGAGAGAGTGAGAAGAAGAGAGTGACTTCTCATTCCTCCACTTCTTTAGTTAAGTGGCCTCGGGATTAATCCCAGCAATATGCTTATTCCATCAAGAGAAACGAGTGCCTGAAAAATCAGCTGAAAAGTCAAATTAGTCGTTATCACCGCGCGATATCAATGTCGACATCGACATCAGCCGCTTGACTCCAGTCAACCACGTCTCTTTGGACGTTTAACAGCCATTTGACACGTGTCCATGTCACATGGCACTATCGCCTGGCGATTTCCACAGTCTCCACGCGACATCAAGCAATATCTCACTCAATGCTTTCAGGCGTTGAATGTATTAAACTCATTTAATGCTTTATATCGTTGAGTGCCTTGCACTCACTCAATGCTTTCCCGTTATCTCCTAGGTGATACCCACTGTCGTCAAGCGTTATCAAAGCTATTAGCTCACTCAATGCTTCGAGGCCTCGAGTGCATCGAGCTCACTCAACACTTTAATGCATTGATAGCTGGGCTATCGTCACACGATACCCACTAACGCTAGGAGATGGTCTCTTACTCAATGATTCATTGGAAGGAGTCTAGTGTGCTTGGCTCACTCAATTCTTTATGGCGTAGAGACCTATAGTTATTGCCCCGGTGATACCCACTATCGCCCGGCAATAGCGACCAAAAGTTCTGCTATCAAATTTGGGGTGTTACACGCAAGCTGCTCTCGCACGTATTTTCATCGACAGGGAGAAGAATAAGATGGACACTGCCAACCTGATAGCCATCACCATGGAGCATTCCTCATAGAATGTTTCGAAGAAGCCTTAGGATCGAGTGCTTAAGAATTCGATGGTTGATCTCCCAAGAGGGGTGTCGGGCCCACTGAAATCCCCTCCACTTATATCCATCCATGAGGCCATATCCCAATCCCTAACACGCTCTGAAATCTTGCTTTTCTTAATTCAACACTCACCTAGCTGGAACTTGCTATTTACGTACACTTTCGTAGTCTAATGACTCTGCCGAGATCGTGGAGCATCTCGCTAACAAGGCGCAAGGGATGCCTATGAGTCGGAGCGAGCCGGACACCTGTGCATAGATTCCTGGTCGGTGTTAGTTTTTTTGATTCCGCTTGTGCTCGTTGGCAAGTATGGTTCTAAGTCTTCCTTATGTCTGCATAGTGCCTTCCTTGATTGATGTCACCTTGACTCCTTCGGTGACCAGGCCTCCAATATGTGATCACGGTCATTATCTTGACAATGCCACAAAATCCCCTGTGAGTGAAGGTGCATGGACCTCGATGACGCAAGTCCAAGTTCCTCATAATTTCGTTGTCCGACAAGTTGGATCGGGAAAGTCGCTGATGCTACCCCTCAACGATCCCTTCTATGGTCAACCCAGCATTCCCTCACATCGCCCTGGTAAGGAGGGGGAGACCTCCCTGGGTAAGCAGTTTACACGCTTCATACCTTTTGCCTCGCTTGTCTGTACTAATCGCAGCCTTCTCTCACCAGATGTGACTGACGTCTCCATTGGGGGTGATCATGATGTTACCACAACATACTCAACCCCACCCTATCCAGACCTAATCTGAGGCTACCTCAGTGAGCCGACGTCCGTTGTAGAGCTAACGGATCTTGTGGCAGTCCATTTGTAGAAACATGAGTCCATGCTTTGTAAAATGCAGGGCAAACGGGCTCAGCCAATGGACGACGACCTACCTCACCTTATCGCTTTACAGTAATGAGTGGAGATGTTAGAGCACGAGTGCAACTCTTTTACGTGTGAGATGCAAAAGCTCCTTGGAGTGAACACAACTTCCCTGGAGTTGCACCTAAATAAGATGGAGTGCTGACAAACGCTTTAGCACGAAATCATTGCCGTTCATGACGATGTCACCCAGAGGCGAGGTTCGCAAATGACGAAACGAGGACAGGGCTCGTTAAAATGGGTTCCACACTAATTCTATGAGAGCAAAACTATCTCGAACTGAATTTGTTTAATATTATCTTTTATGCGGACAAAAAGACTAGATAATGATTGTTTGCTCCTGAATGTTTTAATGATTTGATCATTATGAGTATGTATATTATCGTATGTATATAATTTTTGTCTTGCCGCAATTGCGTGACTCGTGATGTCGAGTGGCTTTTTTTCTTACAAATGAGGGTGTTTGAAAGAATTAGTGCGTAACCACCTAGGGGGGTGAATAGGTGTAATTCCATTTTCTTCTAAGGCAGAATATCTATTCAGTTAATTACTTAACAACAGATAAAGCTACAGCTAACACAACATAAAATTCACAAAATCACACAATCACAGAGTGCACACAGATTTTATAGTGGTTCCCCAAGATCTTGGTACATCCACTTTCCCCCTTCGCGTATCTAGCAGTGTGCTAGATTCGCCCTAACTTCTTCTCTTCACCTCAGATCCTCAAATCTTACAGTAGCTCAGAACCCCAACAGGGCTCCTACAACTCAAAGTGAGTCCACGCTCCTACAGCTCAGGCAATCTGCCCTACCTCAGCCTTCAACAAGGCCTACAACTCAGAGATCACAATCTCCTACAACTCAAGCTCACAGCCCTACCACTCAGAGATCTAAATCTCCTACAACTCAGCCTTTATAAAACAGGCTTACAACTAAGATCTTATAAAGATCCTACAAAAAATTGATTTAAGTTTGTAATATACCACCACCCTAGTAGAGAGAGAAAGGATGGATGACTTCTTGATCAGTTCTTGGAAGAATCTGATGGCAGAGAACAACCACTCTTAGCTTTCTTCAAAGCTTCTTGAATCTAAACTCAGTAGGATTGAACTCCTGTGAAGTTGATCTTCAATCAGCTTCTTTCTTGATATTCAGATCTCAATCTGAATCCTTCTTGGCAGCCTGGTTCAGCAACTGCTCTTCAGGGACTTGTTGATATAAGCCCCTTCCTTCTCTTCAATAGATGGAGCTCTCTCTCTCCAACTTCTTCTTAGATCTTCTTAATTCTGTATCTAGAACTCTTGTGTCAAAATCGATCTGTGAAAATCATCTTTTGTTGAAGGAGAATGCCTTTATATAGACTTTCTCCATGGTAACCGGCTGATCTGGTTTCTAACAAACTTATGGCAGCACTGCCAGTTACAGTAGACCGGTCGGTAATGGCAGCTGTCATGTCATCCAGTCACTTCTTGAAATTCTGTCTATCAGCAAGGTGTCGAGACTGAACTTCATCATGTGTCGACACAAGTACACTAAGTGTCGACACATGCCTTGGTGGTGTCGACACAGCTCCTTTGGTGTTGACACTGCTTCTCGACACAACATCTATAGAATGTGTCGACACTGATTCTGTGTGTTGACACAATCACTTCTTCTCTTTAACTTTGTTGAAACTCTGCAGTGTGTCGACACAAGTCCTGTGTGTCGACACAGTTGATGTCGATAGAGTCTTCTGTGTGTCGACACTGCCTCTGTGTGTCGACACAGTTGATGTCGACTAAGCTTTTCTATGTGTCGACACTGCTTCTGTGTGTCGACACAGTTGATGTCGACTAAACTTCTCTGTGTGTCGACACTACCTCTGTATGTCCACACAGTTGATGTCGACAAAGCTTCTCTGTGTGTAGACACTGCCTCTGTATGTCGACACAGTTTCTTCAGGTGTTGACACAACCTTTCCAAATATCGACACAAATAACTCCAAGTGTCGACACAGCTTTTCTCTAGTGTCGACGCAAGCCTTCATAAGTGTCGACATAGCTTCTTCTGGTGTCGACACATAGACTTAGAAATTTTTCTGCATTCCTGCATTTACTTAACCTGCACATATAAAATCAAAACAACATCAAATACACCTTGATGCATATCATTGAGTAAGGTGAGGCTTCTTCAAATCTGGTACACATTTTCCAATGTACCCAACAATCTACACCTATTTGGAGAAGTCATAACCCTTAGTCAATGATATACACCATTCAAAACAAATACACATTATGATGTATAACAACATTATATGACAGGGTAACTTCTAAAACAAAACATATATAACAAGTCATTACAGAATAATAATGCAACCAGAATAAGCATTAATTATTGTTTTGTTTCAACTTCCAATAGTTTCTTATCAAAAGTGTACATAGATTTCAATACTAAAGATTACAAAGTTGCAAAATCTTAGTAAATCTATCCTAAGGTTGCTCAGGTTCCTTGATGACTATGTCTTTGCCTGATTTGATCTTGGCTTGAACAGGAGCATCAGTATCATCAGCTGGCTTCTTTCCCTTTAGATCTTTCTTCTTTTGCTCTTTAGCCCTTTTTTTTGCCTTTCAAAGTAATGAAAAGGCTTAGGGAAATATTTGCTAGGCTCCTGAGCATTAGGAGGTAGCTTCCCAGCTTTAGCCTTTCTTCTATATTGAACAATGGCTTATTGTCTAGCTTCATGCTTTTGTCATTCTTGCTCTGAGTACCATTTTCCCCTGTCATCGGTCTGGTCCTTTACAGTTTTCCAGGCAGTCATTATAATGTTCCTGGATGTTGGAATCCACTGCTCAAAATCAAGCTTCAACTCTGCCTGTTCTCTGAATCTTTTCTTAGACAATAGAGCTTCTTGCTCTTTATTCAAAACTGCCTCTGGCACTGGCATATCTACTTTCTCAAGTATAATATTTTGAGCACCTTCTGGAGGGTTGTACATTGACTGTACTTCTTGATGAATCATTTCAAAATTTGCTAGACAGTAAATGACTTGAGCAACTTCAGCTTGATCACCTCCAAAATAAGCAGGGTGTATACCTGACTCATCAACATTATCATCATCATAGAGGGGTGGATATCCAAGGGTGGCTCTGATGCTATTAGATATCCATTTAGCATGATCAGAGCCTACTTTGACTAACACTCTCTCCCCCTTTATGACTTCTCTGGCAACATGATCCCTGAGGTCATCTTTTTGAAATTTGATTTGTTCATCAAGAAAATTTACACCATCTTTATAGAAAGACTTTAACTTCAGTAGCTGTGCAGAAATAGTGTTTTGAGAATCCTTAATAGCTGTTTGGATAGTAGCTAGGCCTTCTTGTAATTGCTTGTCAAAATCTGCCTTGGCTGTAGCCCTTGCTTTAGTCTGAGCAGTAGCAATAGTCTTCATTTCTGTAATAATCGCATTATGTGATTCTGTCAGATTATCATTCATTCTAATTTGATTCTCTAGGACATAGCCTTGCTTGACAACTAAATCATCAACTTGAGTCTTGATCTTTTCTTGATGTGTTGCTAGGAAAACCACAGCATTGTCTCCTTTGTGAAAGCAATCTGTCATCTCCTTCTTATTCTGATTAACTTCAAATCTTATTGACTTTATATCCTGAGCCAAGGAGAATTGTAGATCTTTATGGGTCTCATCCATATATTTCTCCATGGCAATCCTTTGTTCATCTAGCTTTACTTGTAATGAGATCAACAAGGAGCTATAATTAGTTGCTGGGGCAGATTGTGGAGCAGTTTGTAATGCCCTCTTATCGTTTTGGCTCCTTTTGAAAACCATCAGTTTTCTTTTCTTAGCCAAAATTTCTATTTCCTCTTCAGAAGCTGAGGTACTGTCTATATTAACTCTTTCTTTAGGACTAGGGGCAATTCCTATTCAGTCCTAGGATGCTCCCCCTGAGTCTCTTGATACTTCCCCATAGTACTTACATGCTCCTCCTCAATGTTAACTTGCTCCCCCTCAAAATCTGCTTTCTCCCCCTCAAACTCAGTTTGCCCAAGATCAGGGAACAACTCTTTAAGGGTAAACTCTTGTTGAGTAGGAACTTGAGGGTCCACCAACTCAGGAGCATTAACAGCAGCAGATGTATCCTCCATGATAACATCTTGTGCTTGACTATTCAGTTGTGTGTTCTGGTCAGCATCATCCAAAGACACAATTAGTGTTTTATCATTATTAATGAAAATTGATTGATTAATTTCTTGAATTACCTCAAATATGGTCTGTGTAGCCATTTCACTTTACAAGTGAGTTGGCTCTTCCTCAAGATGAGGCTCCCCCTGCACTTGAGCACTATCTCCAATAACTTGTGCATGAGATTTTTCAGGAATTTCTTGCCTCTCTTCATCTGGCATGTCCTTTGTTAGGACTCTATCCCATCTGGAGATAATCCTTATGTCCATTCTTCTCAAATGGTTAATCTTTGAACCAGCAGTCTGTGCCATTACTTCTAGAATTATTCCTGACAAGTAGAGACTCATAATCCTTCCTAGATTTGGTTTATTAATACTTTCCTTAATCTTTTCAAATATTACTGCTGACCAATCAGTGTTTAGTCTGTAAATGATCCTGGTCATCAGGCTGAAGATATAGGCAGAAATCCTATCATGCCCCCTGGCTTACAGAGAATGACTTTGCCAACTACTTCTGAAAGGAATTTTCCTTGCTGATTCATTCCTTTTATGTTCATTTAGGATCCAATCTTCATGGTGGGATCCAATCCACACCATTGAATTGCTTCCCTTATCTTGGATGAGGTAACTTCTACTTCTTCTTGAATTCTTGGTAGTTGAAGAGTTTTCCTCAAGCTCTTCAAAGTTAGTTTAACTTTAGCACCATGAACTAAAGATTTGATCTTAAATCCAGTTGAATCTATAGAAGCTGCACCATATAAATCCAGAACTTCTTTCTTCCAAATCTTTGTTGGTTCAGATACCAAAAATTCCAACCCACTTTCAGCAATTAGGGTTACTACTACTTTAATTTCCGGTTCCGCATGATCAAAGGCGTTGCGTACCAGCTCATAGCCTTCATTGACATTGTATTCTAGCTTTGGCGCCATTAGGGTTGAGAGAAAGATTGGATTAAGATGAGAGAATTTGTCGACACAATATTTTGGTCTCGAAACTATGGAGAGTGTGTCGACAGACTATGTTGTTGACCTATTTATACCTTTCTAAATAAGGAAGGTCAAAAGGCTCGTCAAAATCCTCTTAATGTGTCGACACTGTTGAAATGTGTCGACACAGACTTCTAATGTCTCGACATAAGTGTTGACATCTATGTGTCAACACTTATTCCATTTGCACTCGACGAAATCTGTGTTAATCCTAAGTGTCGACACCACTTCTTGATGTGTCGACGCCACTTCTGGATGTGTCGACACAACTTCTTTGAAGTGTCGACACCTATTCCCTAGATATGTCGACACCACTTTTCTGGAATGTCGACACCATCTACTTTGTGTCGACACAGTCAATTTCTGATGCCGACACAATTTTACTTAGTCAAATTTTGTAAACTAATTTATGTTCAACATACCTATTTCAATTTTGAAATTGTTGAATTTAATTTAATCTAAAGGCTTAGTAAACATGTCAGTTAGTTGTAAATCAGTACTAACAATTTCTAAAGAGATATCTTCTTTCTCTATATGGTCTCTAAGAAAATGGTACCTTATTTCTATATGTTTTATTCTACTATGAGAAATTGGATTATGTGCAATAGAAATAACACTAGTAGAATCACAAAATAATGGGGTTCTACTTACATGGATACCATAGTCTTCTAACTGATGTTGTATCCACAATAGTTGTGCACAGCAGCTTCCTGCAGCAATATACTCAGACTCAGCTGTGTAAATTGCCACACTAGTCTGCTTCTTACAGCTCCATGACACCAGTCTTCTTCCTAGAAATTGATAGGTGCCAGTTGTGCTTTTCCTGTCTACTTTGCAACCTGCAAAGTCTGCATCTGAATAGCCCATTAGTAGAAAATCTCTATTCCTAGGATACCAAAGGCCTAGATTAGGTGTGCCCTTAAGATATCTCACAATCCTTTTTATTGCAGTAAGATGAGATTCTTTAGGGCAGGATTGGTACCTAGCACAGACACATGTAGCATACATGATATCTGGTCTACTAGCAGTCAGATATAGGAGGGAGCCAACTATCCCTCTATACAAAGTTTCATCTACAGGTTTCCCTGCATCATCTTTGCTTAAAGACACACTTGTCCCCATTAGAGTTCTCAGGGTAGTGGATGATTCCATACCATACTTCTTAATTAACTCCAGGGTGAACTTAGACTGGGATATGGACAAGCCATCTTCAGTCTGTCTTACTTGGAGACCCAAGAAGAACTTAAGTTCTCACATACTGCTCGTTTCAAATTTCCCTTGCATAAGTTTTGGAAACTTTCTACGAAGGTTACTTTCAGTAGAACTAAATATTATGTCATCAACATATATTTGGACTAGGATTATCTTTTCTTTGGATTCCCTAAGTAATAGAGTCTTATCTATTTTCTCCCTTGAGAATTTATTCTCAATGAGGAAAGTAGATAGGGTTTCATACCAAGCCCTTGGGGCTTGTTTCAACCCATACAATGCTTTTCTAAGTATATAGACATAAGTAGGATAGAGTGGATCAACAAAACCTGAGGGTTGTTCTACATAGACCTCCTATTTTAAGTCTCCATTTAAGAAAGCAGACTTACATCCATCTGGAACACTTTGAAGCCTTGAAATGCTACATAGGCTAGGAATAGTCTAATAGCTTCCAACCTAGCCACTGGAGCAAAGGTTTGATCAAAGTCTATGCCCTCCTCCTGTCTATATCCTTTAGCTACTAGTCTTGCCTTGTTCTTCACTATGATCCCACTCTCATCAAGCTTGTTTCTGTATATCCACATTGTCCCTATGACATTGTGGCCCTTTAGTTTTTGGAACCAAATCCCAAACCTTGCACCTTCTGAACTGATTTAACTCTTCCTGCATGGCATCAATCCATTGTGGGTCCTTAATAGCTTCTTCAAATCTCTTGAGTTCCACTTGAGATAAGAAGCTAGAGCAAAGAACTGTGTTCAAGTTCCTGCTCCTTGTTTGTACTCCTTGTCTTGGATCACCAATGATTTGGTGTGCAGGATGATCCTTCAATTGTCTAACTGCTAGAGGTAATCTATCAGCAATTTGATCTTTTCCAATCTCTTCTTCATGCTGCACCTCATGGTCTTCATCGACATCTTGAGTGTCTTGTACTCCCCCTGGACAGCAACTACCATTTTCCACATCCTCCTTTGTAGTTGGAACTTCTCTGATTGTAAGCTGGTCCATCTTCTGCTGTATACCTGGAGAACTACAAGAACTACTTAGCAACTCACTGTTAATAAGTCTAGTTTCATCAAAGATGACATGAACTGACTCTTCTACAAATTGAGTAGCCAAGTTGTAGACCCTATAGGCCTTACTATTGTTGTTGTACCCAATAAATATCCCATCTTGGGATTTGGAAGCAAACTTAGATAGGTGAGATTTGTCATTGTTGAGTACATAGCACTTACAACCAAAGATCCTAAAATAGGATAAGTTTGGTTTTTTGCCTTTCACAATCTCATAGGGTGTCTTTTTGTGGCTTTTGGTGATGGAAGCCCTATTGAGCACATGACATGCAATGTGAACTGTCTCAACCCAAAAATATTCTAGGAGAGAAGTATCACTCAATAGTGTTCTTCCAGCCTCAATCAATATCATATTCTTTCTCTCTGCAATGCCATTTTGCTGAGGTGTTCTAGGTGAGGAGAATTCCTGATGAATCTCAAACTCTTCACACAGTCTTGTCATACTTTCAGATTGGAATTCAGTTTCATGGTCACTTCTGATTTTGACCACTAAACTATCTAATTCACTTCTAGAGTTCCATGGTGCCTCAGGGAGGCATTCCCTTGGAGTGGGGATGATCCTTGAAAGCCCTCAGGGGACTCGAATTGAGCAGATGGTGGTGGTACACTTCGCCATTACAAACAACCAGGCTGAATACGAGGTCGTGATAGCAGGGTTACGCCTGGCCAGGGAGCTGGGGGTGTCGGACGTGGAGGTCCTTACTGACTCTATGTTGGTAGCTTCCCAGATCAACGGGGAGTTCGAGGCAAGGGAGCCCACCCTGCGATCATACTTGGCCAAAGTGAAGGGGGTCATAGGCACTTTACAAACCTTCTCCATCCGACACGTGCCCAGGGAAGAGAATGAACAAGCCGACCAGCTAGCAAAGCATGGTCCCCAGGTGGGGGGTACCATCACCGACCTGTTCCGCCCCTCCATCGAAGAGGGAGAGCTCATGGAAATTGATCAACAAGCTTCGTGGATGGACCCAGTTGTTGCTTTCCTCTCCACGGGAGAGTATCCGGAGGGGGCAAATAAAAAGAAGCTAAGGCACAAGTCAGCTTATTACCTCCTCCAGGACGGGCAGCTGTACAGGAAGACCCTCTCAGGGATGTTGGCTCGCTGCATGCCCGAGGGCGAAGTGCAAAGGATCTTGGAGGAAGTCCACTCCGGGGAACGTGGGAGACACTCCGGGAGTCGGACCCTTGAAGTAAGGATAGTCAGGAAAGGGTATTTCTGGCCCACCCTGGGCCGAGACGTCGCGGAGTTCGCAAGAAGTTGTCATAAGTGCCAGCTGTTTGCCCCCCTCCAGCTACAGCCGGCCCAGCGACTCAGAAGTATCACGGCCCCCTGAGCCTTCGCAATTTGGGGGATGGATTTGGTTGGACCATTCCCCCAAGCCAGTGGTCAGAGAAGGTTCCTCCTAGTAATGATTGACTACTTCTCAAAGTGGATGGAGGTGAAGGCGCTGGCCAAGGTGACCTCCCAGGTAATCAGGAACTTTGTTTGGGGGGAGATCATCTGCCGCCATGGGCTACCCCAGGCCATCGTCACGGACAACGGGCCCCAGTTCGCCAGCGCTGCATTCACCAGCTTTCGCGAACAGCTTGGAATCGACCTCATGTTTGCCTCGGTCCATCACCCTAGGAGCAACGGGCAGGTGGAGGCCGCAAATAAGATCATCGTCAACCTCCTCAAGAAGAAGGTGGAGAATTTGAAGGGGAGCTGGGTGGACCAGCTTCCCGCAGTTCTTTGGGCCCTAAGAACCACCCCCAACACGACAACTGGAGAGACCCCCTTCAATCTCTCCCTTGGGTGCGAGGCAGTGCTCCCCGTGGAATTTGAAGTCCAAACACCTCGAGTCGTTGCGGCCAAAGAAGTCCGAGAGGAGTGGCAAGCGGAGAACGAGGAGGAGCTGAGGCTCTCCCTTGACATGGTGGAAGAGCTGAGGGACCTTTCCGCTATCCGACAGGAGGAGGTGAAAAGAAGAATGGCCAAGTACTTTGACAAGCATGTTACGGTCAAGCAGTTCGTGGAAGGGGACTTGGTGCTGAAGAAGGTGGATGCAGCAGGGAGTTCGGCATCCGTAGGGAAGCTCAATCCCAGCTGGGAGGGACCATTTATTGTAAAGGAAGCTTTGAAGTCAGGAGGCTATTGACTCCAAAATATAGAGGGCGAGACCCTGAGTATCACCTGGAGTGGTGACGACCTAAAACGATTTTTCCCCTGAAGCATGTAAGCGATACTTTGATTATAATAAATTTCTTCAACCCTCCAGTATTGTCATAGCTAGCCTGCATAGAGAAATGGAATGTGTTTGGACCCCGAGCAGATCCCGCTGCCAGGCTCTCACCTAGCTGGCAGGGCCGGAAGTAACTCGGTGTCATCCTTGGCCTCGAGCAGATCCTGCTGTCAGGCTCTCACCTAGCTGACAGGGCCGAAAGTCACTCAATGTAATGTGTTTGGACCACGAGCAGATCCCGTTGTCAGGCTCTCACCTAGCTGGCAGGGCCGGAAGTCACTCGGTGTCATCCTTGGCCTCGAGCAGATCCTGCTATCAGGCTCTCACCTAGCTGACAGGGTCAGAAGTCACTCGATGGAATGTGTTTAGACCCCCAGCAGATCCCGCTACCAGGCTCTCACCTAGCTGGCAGGGCCGGAAGTCACTCGGTGTCATCCTTGGCCTCGAGCAGATCTCGCTGTCAGGCTCTCACCAAGCTGACAGGGCCGAAAGTCACTCGATGGAATGTGTTTGGACACCGAGCAGATCCCGCTGCTAGGCTCTCACCTAGCTGGCAGGGCCAGAAGTCACTCAGCATCATCCTTGGCCTCGAGCAGATCCCGCTGTCAGGCTCTCACCTAGCTGACAGGGCCGAAAGTCACTCGATGGAATGTGTTTGGACACCGAGAAGATCCCGCTGCCAGGCTCTCACCTAGCTGGCAGGGCTGGAAGTCACTCGGTGTCATCCTTGGCCTCGAGCAGATCCCGTTGTCTGGCTCTCACCTAGCTGACAGGGCCGGAAGTCACTCGATGGTGTCGGCCCCGAAATCTCCAGATAAAGATCAAGAAGTCTCAAAGTGCCAGGAAGCAAGGGGAAAGAGGTTCTGTAGAGGCGAGCTCGGGCTCGGCTAACCCAGTTCGGCATCAGCAAGAGGATTCTGCATGGGCGAGTTCGGACTCGTCATTCCCGGCTCGGCATTGGCGAGTAGGTGGCGAACCCGGGCCTCGCCAAAGGAAGGCGAGGCAGGCCGGGGCACCTCAACCCTTTGCCCGTTTGACTTAGAAAATTTTCTCTTCTTTTTCAGGCTCAACCTGGATGGCTCGCGTGCGAGTTATGGTGGCGTGACAAGGGCAGAGAGCAACCCACCCCCGAATCGCTTGGGGCTCGGCGAACACTCAAAACGCATCCACTCGCGGGCGCGCTCTCATAACTACTCTACTCGCGGAACCTGTCTCGGCGAGGTCGCGTGGGGAAGCACTCGCATATATTCAGAGCATAACAAACAAAGTAAAGAAAAAGGAAAAAAGTAAGTGGCACGGGTATGATCAAAAGCTCTTTCATTAATTGCTTACAAAAAGTAATTACAGGGGGCTCGCCTCGGCGAGTGAACAAAAAAGGAAAAAGGAAAAAGTACAGGCTATCCTCAGGCCTCGCCCCCTCCACCGGACTGATCCTCGTCGTCACCCGAAGGATCCTGGAAGCTTTTCCCGAACATCGCGTCCAGACTGTCTTCCTTCTCACTGGGCGGCGTTGCCGGGAACAGGCACGACATCAGGTCCCGGGCCGAGATCCCCTCGCACCCCTCCACCAACACCCCAGAATCCTTCATCATCTGGAGGGTACACTCAGCCGCTTGGATGGAGTTGATCCGCATCCGCTCGGCAAGGTCGTCCTCGCCGAAGATCCGCGGGCTCTTGTAGGGGAGGGTAGGGTCGATGTTGTGGGGCGGGAAGAAGATCTGTGCCTGGCGACGGACCTCGCTGAGGAGGTGCTGATTCCCCCCCTTCAACTTCGCGTCCGCACCCTCCAGCTTGGCCAGGCGTGCGCGCAACTGGCTGATCTCCTCCCCCTGCTCGGAGTTGCGAGCCTGAAGCTCCCCCGCGGCCTTGGCATCCTGGTAAAGAGAGACCATTTAGCAGCAGCACAAAATATCCTAAGTAAAAGAGAAGAGTAGTGCTTGACACTCACCAGCCCGCCGGCGGCTTGGGCGAGTGGACCCTCCGCTATGTCGAGCTGCCTCACCTGGTCGGAGACCTTATCCTTGGCGATGTCACGAGCCTGCTCAGCCTTTTCGAGTTGGTGGCTGAGGGCGAAGCTGCGGCGTGCCAGCATGAAATGCAGCTCCATGGTCCGCAGGTGGGACTGTAGGCCCTCATGGCCGAGCTGCCGAAGGGTCATCTTTTTGTATGCCTCGGCGTCCTCCCAGCCATATAGGCCGAAGCCGAGGGTGTAGGTGTGACCGGTGGCAGGCTCACGGTCATGCCAGGAGGGGTGCGGGGTGGAGACGGAGACTCGATGAGCGAGCTCGTCCCACTGTAGCATGGGCTCGCCCGCCGAGTCCTTCCACCGCCCGCCGAAGTTGAAGAGGGGGTGTTGCTTCGGCGGCGCGCACTCGCGGGCGGCCCTCTTCGCCGATGTAGGAGGGGAGGTCTCTGCCGTGAAAGAGGGGCCCTCGCCACCTTTCCGGCCCTGACTAGTTGTCTCCTTCAGCGGGCTCTCCGGCGACGTGTCAGGAGGGGTCTCCGACGAGCTGATGTATTTGGGGCTGGGCTGTTGTTGTTGTTGCCCCCGCGGAGCCAGCAGGGCTCTCCTCATCTTCTTTAAATGTCGCTGGTGGAGTGGCGGGTTCGACCCTGCATCCTCAGGTCGCCTCATGATGGAAGAGGGTTGCGAGAGGGCCGCCTCATCTCGGCAGGCCGCCGCCGCCGCCCTCTCGCGAGCAAGAGGGTCGGTATGAAACCCCGGATCCGCGAACGGCGGGTTCACGGGGATTATTCGCTCCCCTGCAGGAAAATACTTTGAAAAAGTTAGGAATTCAACAATGATATGGCGAGCTCGGCGATCAGGCAAACTCGGCAAGACGGGGAGAGAAGCATACCTTCGCCGGGCAGAACAGGAGGGAGCGCATCGAGGCCCCTTCGTAGGAAGGCGACCTCGAAGTCTTTATGGAGGAAGTACTTGTGGAGCTCAGCGTCGTTGTCGGACACGGCCGGCGGGCGGTACACCTCCTCGCCCTTCTGCTGAGGCGAGTAGGGGATGTTGCCGAGATCGCGCTTGATGAAGGCGATCTTGGTCATCCAGGTATGGTGCTTGTTTGCGATCTCGCGAACTTTCATCAGCGAGCCGCCGAAGTAGGCGACCCCGTCCGGCGTTGCCTTGTAGGAGAAGAGCTTCCTGAACACTGTCAGGTTGAACTCGATCTTCTCCCGCCGGAGGTAACTCGCGAACGCCACCATCATCGTGATGGCATTGGAATTCAGCTGCGCGGGCATGGCTCCGTAATATTTCAAGATTTGCCGGATCTCCGGCCACAAGGGGAGGTGTAACCCCACCTCGAAATGTGAGAGGGGGAAGGCGAGCTCGTCCTCATAAAAAGTATTGATGGCCTCCCCCAGCCTCGGCCTGCGTGCCTCGAAGCCTGGCGGCACACGCTCCGCCACAAACTCGGCGAGCTCCTCCTTGCTAGTGTGCCCCTCGAAGAAGCAGTAGTCCGTGAAATGCTGTGCGCACTTGGAGCGGCCGTCGGCATCTGGATTCGTCTTGCCCATTTTCACGGAGGAAGAGGTAGAGCGCGAGCAGGAAATAGAAATGCACAGGGAGAGGGAAAGAAAGCAATAAAGGCACAGTACGGGGTAGGTGAAGTGGGGGCTATTTATAGGAAAAGAAATTTGGGGTAGGCTATCCAATCAACACAGCTCGCCGCCCCAGCTCGCCACCCTAGTTCGCCACCCCAGCTCGCCGACTTCCGGCGCATCCCAACCAAGGCTAAGTCAAACATTGCAGCATTTTATTTGAGTAACATGATCAAGAATATTCTAAAAGCTATTTATTACAGATATAAAGTTCAGGAATTAAAAAGCAGGGCGCGCAAGCAGGGAGGGCATCGGCATGCGAGTACCGGTCGGCTCGGCAAAGGAGCCGCTCACTTACCTACCCCGGCCTCGTGACCCCCACCCCCAGACTGCCGCGCGCGGAGCAGCTCGCGGATCCTTCCGGAATTCCTCTGCGCAACCGAGAGACCGTCATCTATCTCGTCCAGGAGCCGGGAGGGGGACATCAGCTCGTCAGCCTGGCTGCTTCGCACCTCGTTGGCGAGATGTGCATAGTCGCGCTGCAGTGTCTCATTGACCCCCTGCACCTCGCGCAGCCCGCACACCAACTTCTTCATGAGCTTGATCTCCCTCCTCGTCAGCTCGCCTTGATCAACCTTTGGACCCAGGTAAGAGTCCAGCGAGCTCGGGGAGGGAAGGGGAGAGTAGTGGGTTGCCCGTGAGGATTCCTCGGCAGCGGATTGGCTAGGAAGAGCTGTGAATACAAGTGTTAGTAGGAAGGGAAACGCAAAAAGAACTCATGGGGCAAGAAGGAAGGTTGACCTGACGAGCTCGGCCGCTCAAATGAGATGCGGGGAGGAATAAACCTGAGATCCTTCCCGCGACCTGGACCGCGAGCCCCCGGCGAGAGGAGCTCAAATCCCGGGGTGGGGATACTTCCCAGACCCACCCACGCAGCCGCGTCAGTTTGTCGAGGAGGGGAGGCGTGCACTGACGAGTTCGGCCTATGCGAACTCACTGGCAAGATGCCAAAGAGGAGAGGCGGGTCCTCGGGACGACTGTCCGGTTCCATAAACCGCGAGTCGGCTAGCATGGTCTCGCCTCGCGGTGTGGGCTCTCGCCCCCCCCCCCCCCCCCCCCCCCCTGCCGCCTTCCGGTTGAGCATCCGGGTTGTCGCCGACTTCGACGACCTCTCTGTCCTTCTCATAAATCATCCGGGTGGAGGAGCCGGTCTCGCGCTCCAGGGTAGCCCTCAAGTCTTGGTAAAGGTGCTCGAATGCCTGGGGGAATGGCTTTGACCTGTTAGAGCTGGGCTCGGAAGAGTCGATTTGGGGAGCTTTGACGGGGACCGCCGTCAGGGTGGCTACGCGAACTGCGGAGGCTTGGCGAGCTCGGTCTATACGCTCTTGGATCTCCTTGGGAAGAGGCATCTTGGCAGGGTAGCAAAGGGAATGGCAAGAGTCAGGCAGGTGGGCAGGTGCACATATATATAGCTGCAGGTGGCCCCTACCAAAAGATTCCCTCCAACTCGCCAACCCGCGCTCGCCGCACACTTGGGGTTGGATGTTTCTTTCCGAGCTTTGACAAGCTCAAAAAGAGCGGGGATTGTGTACAACCCCTTGTCCGGCGAGCAAGGTCACCAGGGTCTAGGCAGATCAGGCTGAGGATAATAGGCGAGCTCGGCAGTGGAGGGGGCCGAGCCCGAGCTCGGCATCCGTCGACCAGGGATCGACGTTCGGCAACCCCGAGCTCGGCATTCGCCGAGCGAGACAGAACTCGCGTCCTCGCAGTGGAACTCAGCAACAGTAGGTGAGCAAGGCCTGCTGAGGTGATCAAAGCTCCCCAGCTTGCCTGGATGTATGAGGTACTTTTTACTGTTTTGCCCCCGCTGGCCTTCCCATAGCCCTTCAAAACAGCGGAGCTTGGCTGTTGGCAGGCCCAGCCAAGGGTTTTCAGGTAATTTCAGGTCAGCTCTTTCGGTTATTGGCAGTCCAGATTGTAAAAACTATAAATAGGTCCCAAGGGGTACCCTAGAAGGCGGGTTTTTTCCTGTGCTCTCCTACTCCAATCTTCAAGTGCTTTCTGAGGGTACCTTAGCTCGGCTTCTGGCTAAGGAGGGGAAGCGCTCTGAGATCTTCCGGGTTTGTGGTGGGACCTCCCCCGCCGAGCCCTTGGGTCGGTCTTACCTTGTCTTCTTTGTTGTTTTGCTTGCAGGGGCGAAGTAGGCGCGAGATTACCCCTTTCCCCAAGGGTCGAACTCCACAGGAAATCGAGGAATCGGTTTCAACAGGCTGGTTCGACCAACTTGTCAAACCAACCTCCCTCTGATACCAACTGTCACAACCCGCATTTTTCACCGCCAATAATTGTATATCAGAGTAAGGGAAAAATGCACGTCATGATGCCACATCAGCATGTGATAACTGTGGACGCTCAGGAAAAACTCCTACTTAACTATGAAGAAAGATTCATTAAGTTATTTAGAGGTGAAATCAGTTTTAGTAGTAGTTAGTCGTATCCCTCGGCTTAGCGGCTCATCTAGTCCATAAGATAAGTAATTAAATGCTGCGGAAAGCACTTCTTTTATCCAGTTAGGCATCCTACAAAAGCTTAGAGGTACCCAAGGTACACCTCAAGGCATGCAAGTTCTAAATTTATAGTAGAAGTAAAAGTAGATTTTTTTGTGATCGTTAAATATAGTGATTTAACATTTTGAGTTATGCAATGCATGGGGTAATAATAGTAATTTTTTATACTTGAAAATAACTACCGTGCAATCCTAACATAAAACGTCCCAGAGAGCAAGTAATCCACATCCATAGAAAGAAAACTAAGCAGCTACCAAGTATCCAAAAAAAACAATCCTGTGGGCGTCAATAAACTGACACGAAGCCACATGAAACAAGTATTTATGAACTATAAAAGTAAACAAAACAACAATCTACCTCGCTATGGCGAGGCAAAATCACAGCCAACACAGCTACCCAGGAACTCCAAAACCAGCACGGCTACCAGCTATAGCTTTGAATCTGAGGCATTTTAAAAACATAACACCTCAGCAAGAAAGTACAAGTGATGGCAGAAAGTAAGCCAAAAGTAATCATAGTCAATGGGTACCAACCAAAGACCACGGGAAAAATACTTAAATAAGGTACAATACTGAGGTACAAAAGTAAAAAGGGGACACTTACATGAAGCATCACGTAAAACAACAGCACCCCAAATGCACAAGACCATAAGGGCAAAAAGGTCAGGATTAATTCATCAGTAAGAGGAACAAACTCCTACTAGCCACCTGTGGTCAACTCCACCCAAAAACCAAAACGGGCGGGGTGTCCAACCTGAAAGACAATTCATCCATCTAAAAGCGGGGGAGATTGGATACCCTACCATACACCGCAAATGCCCAAAAACCCGGTGGAGCCACACAAAGTACTAATAGGAGAACAAACATTACGGCGGTGATTTCGTCCACAAATAACACCCACAACAAAGGAAACCCGGAGAGAAAATCCCGTAACGACACAGGTTTAGAGCTCAGAGCCCCACCATAACCCTTCATGGTCTGGAGGCGTGTCTCACCCCACGGCGTCGCCACAAAGGAAAACATGACATAAATCTCAAGACAATAATGGCACATCGGATTCTACTAGATAATTCTAGAATGAAACGGTTGATCAACCTTTAGGAAGAATTTACAATCCTAAATAACTCTAATGCATTATACATGAAAGTTACAGAACGTTAAGAAGAGTGATATGTGATCTCATCATCAAAACATATAGCACTTTCAAGGTTTGGTAACCAATATCAAGAACAGGAAATTAAAATGGAAATGGACAAAGATCTTATCAACACTTTAATCAGCAAGTTATTTATTAATCGTGATAGAAAGAAATTTGAAACCTCTACAAATCTGGATAAAGAAGGGAAGGGGAGGAGAAAAACAATCACTTGCCTTGATTTAACCGGAGAAAGACGTCCAAATCACTCAACGTAGATTAGGACGAAAGAAGACGAGGGAAGTCGAAACCTAACAAGAATGGCCGAAAATAAGAGTTAGGGTCAAAAACCCTAGCGAGGAAATCTGAAGGAAAGGGGGAGATTTTACTACGATAGCGTAGCTCTCGTTGAGTGCTTTCGAGATCTATATTCGGTGGAAGATTTCGAGCACTGAAGCATCGTCGGTGGCCACCGGAAGATTCACGGAAAAAATTTCTCTCTCTCTCTCTCTCTCACGCTGCTCTGGTTCGGGAGATGAACATGAAAATCGGTCCAAATGAGGGAGGAAAAGAAATAGGTATATATATATATACTAAGTGTATTTCCACAACACTTAAGAAAAAAGAACAGGGAAGCTGAACCAGGCCTCTCGAGAAGAATTCACGGACCGCTCGGGTACTATAAGGACTACTCGAGTACTAAGGAGACTACTCGAGAACACTACTCGAGTACTAGACTGACTACTCGAGTACTAAGAAATCCCTTCTCGAGAACAAGAAGACAATTCTCGAGAACTAGAAGACATTCTCGAGAACAAAGAAAGAATTTCTCAAGAGCAGGCACCCCTCTTGATAACATGAAATCCCTTCTTGAGAACAAGAAATCCCTTCTCGAGAACAAGAAATCCCTTCTCGAGAACAAGAAGTCACATCTCGAGAACAAGAAATCCCTTCTTAAGAATAAGAAGTCCCTTCTTGAGAACACGAAGTCCCTTCTTGAGAACAAGAAGTCACATCTCGAGAACAAGAAATCTCTTCTCGAGAACAAGAAGGTAGTTCTCGAGAACAGCAAAGGCATCTTGAGTGTTGGATCCCTAGTTGGATTTGGGCTAGATTCACTAAGTTAGGATGTTTGACCCAACATATATATATAGGGTCATGTATGAGTCCTAGAGTACAGGCCAAGTCCTTAGAGTCATCACTGCATGGACTAGCCATCAACAGACTGCAAAAAGACTCAAGACTTAGAGATTTCAAAGACTCGGGAAAATGAGTTCGATGTTCGGCGAACTCAGGTCGACGAAAGTTATGCTCAGCTAGACGAACTCTGAGACAATTCTCTGAGCTGAGCTCGACAAACTTGGTACTCAGGTCGATGACTTATGGACACTCTACTTCAATATTTCAAGTCCAAAATTTCTCTGAACTCTAGTCAACGAACTTAGTTCTCAGGTCGACGATATATGGGTATTCTACTTCAACATCTTATTCCAGAAACAACTAAATATTCTAAGTCCAGGATCACACTCCAGTCGACGAATTCACCTTCTTAGCTCGACGAACTTAGACCACATTCCTGGCAATACTTATCTAGCAGTTAGAAGTTCTCAGCTCGACGAAACTAGTTCTCAGGTCCACGATTTCTAGACATTTTACTTAAGACATTTTTGAGTCCAAGAAACATGGTATTCTGAACTCCTGTTGACGAAGTTTTATTCTCAGCTCGACGAACTTCATGCACAGAATTGGCAAGGTTCTGAAGAAAGCAGTTGTCTATTCTTAGGTCGACGATCTTGGATCTCAGCTCGACGAACAGCTATTATCAGATCGACAAACATAACTTCTCAGCTCGACGAACTGTGGACTCAGCTCGACAAATTCTGTTCTTTGTTCGACGATTCCAGACTTGATTATTTTCATCCTTCTATCCTTATTCTATTGCAATATTTCCTGAGTAATTAATACTAAAATATTCTCTGAATATTACCGTTAAACGGAGCATTGATTATGGTCTTCTTCAGGATTATTGTTTGTCGTTTTTCAATGGGACAAATGGGAAAATCAATCAATATAAATTATTCTCCAGGCCGTCAGCAATGAATGTAGAGAGGAATTCAAATTTCAAAAGGGAAATTTATATGGAAAATATAAAAGGGATTTTCTTGCTCTTCCAGTATTAGCACAGCAGTCACAAACATACAGAACATAAGAATCTTCTTTCTCGACAGTACACAGGGAAACAGCCCTAGACCAGAAACATCAAAGCAATCTGAAGAAGAAGAAGAACAGATAATCAAAATCAAGAGTCTTCTTCTGGCTTCTTCTAGGATTCTTCAAAGGACAATAACTACAATATCTGTTAAGAAGTTCCTGGAGCTCATCTACTCAAAGCAACAGTTTGAAGGCCTATCACCCTGCAGCAAAGCTCCAACTTCCTGAACCATTCTACATCTCAGGGGGAGCATTTGCTAACATCAAGATCCACTTAAGTCTTCTCAAAGTGTATTTGAGAAAGAGAAGGCAAAATCAATCTCTCATCCCCCACTGTAAAAAGGGTTCTTAACTCCCTTCAAAATTTATTCCTGGTTGCAAGTCACCTGATCAAAAGACTTGAGGTTTGGTTTTTGAGCATCTGATCAAAAGCTCATTGGTGGCAGTCACCTGATCAAAAACCTGAGGGATGCCTACCAGGGTGGTAGAAGAGTGGATGCACCCAGGTTGGGGAACCACTATAAAATTCTTGTGTTGTCTGGTTGCTCTTTTTTTTTTGTTCTTGTTGTGCCTGTGCTAGTTAGGATTGTTGTGTTTGTCTTTAATTAGTTTATATTCTACAGCACCTGTGATAGCCTATTTTATCTCAGGTCTGATCAACTCTGCAGAAGTTCTATTTACACCAAAAAGGTTTGAAAATTTAAAGTACTCTATTCACCCCCACCCCCCCCCCCCCCCCCCCCCCCCGCTAGAGTATTCCTGATCTAACCCCTCACTTTCAATTGGTATCAGAGCCTGGATTCCCTTAGTTGTATAAGCTAACCCTTGAACCAAAGATCTTGTGTTAGATCTGTCTTTTCATTTCTATTAGATATTCACACACAGCATGTCATAGAACAAAGACTATGCAAGCACAAGACCTCCAGTATGCAATCTAAATAAGTTTGCCATTTGGAAGGCAAGAATTAAATTATATATGAAATTTGGATATCTATAATTCTATTGAAACAGGCCCTCCTCAGGCTACTGCCTCTACATCTACAGCAGCTTCAAGCACAAATGTAGTTCCACCACCTGAGTGGACTGAAGCCCAGAAGAAAGCAAAGGTTGCTGATGCTAAGGCAATGAACATTCTGGCCCAAACAATGTCAGATGACATTTTTCAGAAGGTGGCTGAATGCACATCAGCCAAGGCCATCTGGGATTCTCTAAATCAAATGGTGGCTGGATCTGCAGATGAAAGGAAAGATAGAAGATCCAACCTCATATCACAATATGAGAACTTCAAGAAGGAGGAAACTGAATCAGTTGCAGACATGTATAATAGGCTGAGCTCAATCATCAATGAGCTAAAGACATTGGACAAAGACATCACCCTCACAGATGTGAATGACAAAATCCTTATATGCTTCTCAAGCTCATGGGATTCAAGGATCTGGCCCATCAAGGAGGCCAAAAGCCTAAATGAGATTTCCACTGAGTCTCTTTTAGGAAAACTAAAGTCCTATGAGAAGCTTATCAAATCCAGAGAAGCAGCTGAGCAGAGAATACCTCCACCAACAAGGAAGGAGCACAGCATTGCATTTAAAGCAGCTGAGGAGAAAGAGACTCCAACAATCAATGAAGAGTTTATGAGTCTATTTGCCAGAAGATTCAGCAAAATGGCAAAGAAAGACTTCAAAAGAAAGTCATCCAGGCAGGATGACAAGATAAGGTATAACAAAACCCCCACTTAATAAGTAGTTTGATTTGGTTGTAGGAAACATGGACACTTACTCTCAGATGTCCAGAAAATCAGAAGAAGGAGAAGAGAAGAGAAAAGGATTCTAGAAGACAGCATAGCAGCAGGCCTTCCTCCAGTAAATATAAAAAGAAGGAGAAAGGCTTTGTAGCTAAAAGCTGGAGTGAAATAGAAGATGAATCCTCATCTTCCAGCACCAGTGAAGAAGAAGAAGAGGTAACGGCCAAAGAAGTGTACCTCATGGCCATTGATGCTTTCAGAAGCCAGTCAGATGAAGATGCATCTGACAGTGAAGAAGCTTCAGAATCTGAAGCTGACAAGGTACTTTCTTCTTTTGATTATAGTTCTGATTCATTCAAATCTGAATTTAAAACCATGTGCATTGATCTAATAAATTCAGAAAAAGAAATTAAGACACTTAGGGAAAGACTAGGAAATCAAGAAAATGTTATCTCTGAAAACAATATGCTAAAAGATGAACACACATTAGTTAATGAACAAATTATTGCTTTAAAATCTGAGATATGTGAGGCCAAACAACTTGAGGAATCTCTCAATGGGAGAAGCCTCAAGCTGATGGACATTATAAGCACTGTTAATGCCAGACTAAATGGCAAGCTAGGCTTGGGTGCTTCATCAAGTTTGCCCCCCATTCTTAAGAAGAATATTTTGTCAACCCCCATCAAGTTTGTTTCTGTTAAAGGCAAAGAGATAATAACTAATAAACAAATCACAGAAGAAATGTCCAACCTTAAAAATCAAAATAACAGAAACCAGAAAACAAGTAAGAACAAAGTTCAGCAGATTTCGTCGAACTCGGATTGACGAAATGTGGTCAGTTCGTCGAACTCTAGTCAACGAACTCTGAACGCAAATTTTAACTATAATTATTCATCTTACTACGATCGACGAACTTTGTATGGTTTGCCGAGCAGAGATCGACGAACATGGGGCACAGAAAATAACTATGTTCATTCTCTGGGCAGAGATCGACAATCTCATCCCAATTCGTCAAACTCTGGTCGACGAACTCACAACATTTCGTCGAACCCAGAAAGACTTAATAAAAATGATAACTATAACGGTAATCCTATTAAATCTAGAAAACCATTTAATCCATTAGCTGATTGGATAATTCCACCCATAAGATATCATCCATTAAGATACAAATCTCAACCAAAAATCTCTATGATATCTAGTTTTTCATATCAACAATATAAAGGACCCAAGGTAACCTGGGTCAAGAACAACTAACTATTTTTATTGCCGGAAAAGGGATGTCCAGTGATTAATCAAATATGGTATATGGATAGTGGATGCTCCAAACATATGACTGGCAACAAGGATAATTTAATCAACTATAAGTCCAAGCTGGGACCAAAGGTAATCTTTGGTGATTCAAAGTATGGACAGTCAGAAGGCTATGAAGAAGTGAAAATTGGAGCAGTCACCTTAAAGAAAGTGACTTATGTAAGAGGACTCAAACATAATATCATCTAAATAAGTCAATTATGTGATGAAGGTTATCCGGTACATTTCAACTCAAAAACTTGTATTATTTCTAATAAAGAGAAACAAAATGTTTTAATTGGAAATAGACAAGGAAACATTTATTTAGTTGATTTTCATTCTGCCAATTCAGATATCTGCTTACTTAACATAATTAGTAATCAGAATAAATTATGGCATAAAAGGCTAGGACATGTAAATATGAAAGACATTGTTAGGCTATCTAAAGACAACCTTGTGAGAGGTTTACCTTCTGGTCCCTACAAGAATGAAGGCCTTTGCAGGGCTTGTCAACTAGGCAAGCAAACTAAATCTAGCTTTAAATCAGTAAATAAAAGTGATTCACCTAGGATCTTATACCTGCTACACATGGATCTCTTTGGACCCATTGCTGTACAAAGCCTAGGAGGGAAATCCTACACTTTAGTTATTGTGGATGACTTCTCAAGGTCCACTTGGGTGTTCTTTCTGAGATCTAAGTCAGATACCTTTAAAGTTCTTACAGATTTTCTCAGGACCATACATATTGAGTACTCTACTCATGTTGCATTGATCAGAAGTTATTATGGTACAGAGTTTGAGTCTCTTTTTATGCATGAGTTCTGTGAGAAGGAAGGTATCAGGCACTGCTTCTCAGCTCCTAGAACTCACCAAAAAAATGGGGTAGCTGAAAGGAAAAATAGGACCCTAATTGAAGCCGCAGGCACATTACTTGCAGATGCTTACATGCCCCTATCCTTTTGGGCAGAGGCTGTAAGCACAGCAAATTATGTACTGAACAGGAGTTTGATATATAAACTAAAGAACAGGACTCCCTATGAATTACTTAAAGGGAAGAAACCTAAAATCACCTACTTTAAAGTATTTGGTTGTATTTGTTATATACATAATAATAACAAGAAATATATTAGAAAGTTTGAAGCTAAGGCTGAAGATGGAATTTTTTTAGAATATTCCCAAGTAAGCAAAGCTTATATGGTGTTTAATAAATCATCTTTAAAAATTGAAGAGTCTATACATGTTACTTTTGATGAAACTAACATGTCTTGCAAGGAGAAAGAAGTTTCTACCAGTAACCCTTTGCAGGTACCTCACTTGTGTGAGAATTTGGATGGACTAAGCCTCACCCAAGAGGCTCCAACACATCCTTCTCCACATGTTGATGAAGACAGTGAAGAAGAACAGTTGGAAGAAGTTCAACCTCATCCAACAGCAAACTCAATTCCACAAGAGGAATTAATTCAAAATGTTATTGTTGAACCAACTCCACCAAATGATTTTATCACATTGAGGGATCACTCTAGATCACAAGTGATTGGAGACACGTCAGCAGGTATACAAACAAGGCATCAACTCAACTAAGACTTGATGCATGCCTATTTTCTCTCTCAAGTTGAGCCTCAATCCATTCATGATGTTGAGCAGGATCCCCACTAGATCATTGTTATGCAAGAGGAACTCAATCAGTTTGAGAGATGTAGAGTTTGGGATTTGGTTCCAAGACCCAAAGACTACCCAGTCATTGGAATCAAATGGGTATATAGAAATAAACTAGATGCCCAAGGTACAATTGTGAGAAACAAGGCTAGGCTTGTTGCACAAGCATATATGCAAGAAGAAGGCATAGATTATGATCAGACCTTTGCACCAGGGTCAAGGTTAGAGGCAATCAGAATTTTTCTTTCCTATGCTGCCTACAAGAAGTTCAAGGTGTATCAGATGGATGTAAAGAGTGTTTTTCTAAATGGAGTGCTAAAAGAAGAAGTGTATGTTGAACAACCTCCAGGTTTCATCTCTCCAACCCATCCTTATCATGTATTTAAATTGCATAAAGCCCTCTATGGTCTAAAGCAAGCTCTAAGAGCTTGGTATGAGAAGTTAGCTAGCTTTCTGACAGAGCATGATTTCACTATAGGCATAGTACATAAAACACTATTCACTAGATATCATAAGGATAAAATCTTGTTAGCACAAATTTATGTGGATGACATCATATTTGGATCTGCTGACTCTAAACTAGGCAAGAGGTTTTCTGACCTCATACATTCTAAGTTTGAGATGAGTAGTATTGGTGAGCTCTCCTACTTCCTAGTCTCCAAGTGAAGCAGCAACCTGATGGCATCTTCATCTCCCAAGCTAAGTATGCTAACGAGCTTCTTAAGAAATTTGGGATGGCTGATGCCTCAGCTAAGAAAACACCTATTGCTACTAATGTTGTAATAGATTCTGATCCACATGGGAAACCTATTGACCAGAAGTTATATAAGGGCATTATTGGGTCCTTATTATATCTTACAGCTAGTAGACCTGCTATCATGTTTGCCACATGCCTTTATGCTAGGTTCCAAGTGAACCCTAAAGAATCTCACCTAATTTTTCTAAAAAGAATTTTGAGATATATAAAGAGTTGTCCCAGTATAGGCCTATGGAATCCTACTGAGTCAGAATTTGAGTTAACTGGATACTTAGATGCTGACTTTGCTGCATGCAGGGTTGACAGAAAAAGTACCTCAGGAACATGTTGGTTCCTTGGTATGAGATTAGTCTCTTAGTTTTGTAAGAAGCAGTCATCTGTGTCCACATCAACTGCTGAAGCAGAATATATAGCAGATGGCAGTTGTTATTCCCAGATGCTGTGGATCCAAAACCAACTCCTAGACTATGGTTTCAACTTAAATAATTCAACTCTCTTATGTGATAACACAAGTACTATAGCTATAGCACAGAATCCAGTCCATCACAGTAGGACTAAGCATATAGACATTAGGCATCATTTCATTAGAGAGTGTGTGGACAAAAACAAAATTAAACTTGTCTATATCTACACTGATTTACAAAGAGCTGATATTTTCACCAAACCCTTGGATGAAAGAAATCACCTGTTCTTCATAAATCAGCTTGGAATGATCAATGTAGAAACCTTAGTTTAATTTTTGTCTGCACTCGACGAATTTGCCAATGTTCGTCGAACGGAGCTCGATGAACTGGGGAAAGTTCTTGAGATATTCGTCGAACGGAGTTCGACAAACTCTCTGTGAGTGAAGTCACTTTCGTCGAACAGAGATCGACGAATCTACTTCAGAAAACTTTCGTCGAACGGAGCTCGACGAAATGTCTTCAAATCTTCAGACTGAGATTAATGAATTATTTTACTGCAAATTACTTCGTCGACCTCAGATCGAAGAATTATTTTACTTTTCGTGCAACGGAGTTTGTCGATTCATATTCTGGAAAACCTTATATCTATGTTTTCTTCGACCTCCGTCCCGCGCTTTCAGTTCCTGTGCACTTGATCTTCGTTTTTCTCTTGCAGGTGATATAATGGCGATTCCAGCAGGAACTCTTGCGGCAATGAAATTCGACACCTGGTTTGATGTCGATTTCAATTTTTTCCAGCATTCAGACCCCATCTTCCTGGGAATCCTGCAACTGCTTAAAGACCAGCAACTGAAAACTCTACTATCCACTAGAATAAAGATATCTACCACAGAAATCAGAGAGTGGGTGTATACCTCTTCTACAACAGCTGACAACACCATGACTGGAACTATAGCGGGTAATGTTGTTTCCCTCACCCCTGTTGTTTTAACAGAAATTTTTGGATTAAGTAATGGGGAAGAAGAGTTAGAATTGGATACTGAATGGTATGATGAGATGTTAAGTTTGATGGGTTACTCTGGACAAACCCCCAATAAGTTGCTAAAGAAACATCTTTCTGCTGAATTTAAATTCTTAGCAGATATAGTGGGGAAAGTGCTGCTAGGCAAGCACACTGCACATGACTGCATAACCAGGCACCAATTCCTGGTCATGTGTGCTGTGGTAAATAAGAAGGTAAACTGGGCCCAGATCATGTTTGATCTGATTAAGAAAAATAATACTAAGAAAGAGGTTTGTTTTGGAAGGATCTTAGGGATCTTCCTGAAAGAAAAGGCTGTTGAATCCATGGTCTCCCAGACCATATTCATCAATACCTCTAAGAGGATAACTTGTGCCCTTTTTGGCAAGTGGGAGAGGACCATAACCAAGCCCTCGAAGGGTTCCTCCTCTTCCACCAGGGCTTCTGAGAGTACTAGGGCTGGTTTAGCCACTCCCCACCCTACTGATGAGATTCCTCCTCCGCCTTCATCCTCTTCCACCATTCCTTCTCTACAACAAGCACAACAACAACCACTGCAACAAACACAATAGCAACCACAACAACAACCACAACAACCTGTTCATGTTCCTACTCTAGCTACATCTCCTGCAACTTCTCCACCAATAGATCTCACTGACATCCCCTCTTCCCCACTTCAGGAATCTCGATAACCTTCTCCCTCTCAATCACCACAACAAACACCACCTTAATCCCCCCATGATACACACATTCTCTCACCACCTTCATCTCCCTTACCCCCTCATTTGGACAACATCCCATTCTTTACTCTACCTACTTCCCCTCCTCATACTTCCTCTCTTCCAGATGTCCACATGCAAGATGCTCTTCCTCCTACTCCACCAACTATTACCATCCCCACTTCTGTCTCCATTCCAACACCCTCTGCCACCCCCTCTACCACTCCACTATTGGATCCATCCATAATTTCTTCTCTTATTGCACTGCTTACTCCTCTCCTCAAGAATCTTATAGTAGAGGCTATCTTACATCTCAATGTTTCCATCTCTTCCTTAGCTGCCCCCTCTTCAGTAAGGGGCATGGCTTTAGTTTCCACTGAAATCAGGCAGGAGGAGATACTTGATGAAGAAGTAGCAGCAGCAGTACTAGTAGCAGCAGTACCAGCAGTAACAGTACCAGCAGTAGTAGAAGTAACAACAGTAGCATCAGAAGAAGCAGTAGCAGCTACTGATGATGAATTATTTGATTTCATTAATTTCATTGATATTGACATAGATGTGGATGAGACTGCCACAGAAGAAATAACTACTGTTGGTGATTATATTATTACTCCCACAGTGGATCTGTTAGATTTATTGAAGGTTTTTGATACAGCTTATTTCACCATACTTCCAGAAGACAGCATTAAGCCATCAATGGTTATAGTACCATACACTTCACCCATAAGCCCCAAAGTTGTCAAGCAACTCAAGGCCATTTTTGTTACTCCAGAGATTCCAGCCATTCCATCTCCACCCAGAGCTATTTCACCCATTATTTCATCTCCTCCAACAGATATTTCTGTTCTAGTTTTTGTAATGGATGACTCACCTATGCCTGATCTTGATGCCTTGATCATGGCTGACATTGAAGAAGAAAATAAGATAGTGGCTGAAAGCACTGTTATTAATAGCCCTCCTGCTCCTCCTCCAGCTCCAGTTGCAGCTCCTCCTCTAGCTCCCTCTTATGCTGAGAAACTGTTGGATCCCTAGTTTGATTTGGGCTAGGTTCACTAACTTAGGATCTTGTGACCCACAATGTATAGCCAGGGTCATACTTGTGTCCTCGAGTCTAGGCAAAGTCCTTAGAGTCAACATCACATGGACCAACTATCAACAAGACTGTCAGAGACTCAAGACTTAGAAGATTTCAAGACTCTGTAAAGTGAGTTCGACATTCGTCGAACTCAGGTCGACGATAGTCGTGCTCATCTCGACGATCTCAGAGTAAATTCTCTGAGCTGAGCTCGACGAACTTGGTACTCAGGTCGACGAAAACTTGGACACTACAACCACACTTCAAGTTAAGAAAACATCAAGATATTCTAAGTCCTTAGTATCATACTTTGGTCGACGAAATTAGTTCTCAGCTCGACGAACTCTATTCTTTGGTCGAGGAATCTTTGGACTACTACAGCATTCTGTCAAGATTATGTTCTCTAGTCTCAGCTCGATGAACACAGTTCTCTGCCCGACGAATTCTGGATTATCTACTTCAACAACTTAGAACCAGAAGACTTGTATCGACAATTAGAGTATATGTCGACACCAACTGAGTCAACACTAGAAGAACTTGTGTCGACACCCAGATCATCAGTTGACACTTTGGAAAGGTTATGTCGACACCACACAAAATATTTGATAACTCCAGAAACTCAGCTCGACGAACTTCAGACACAAAATAGGCAAAAGAGACATCAGCTCAGTTTCCAGCTCGACGATCATGGAACTCAGCTCGATGAACAGAAGATGTCTGGTTGATAAACACAACATCTCAGCTCGATGAACTATGGACTCAGTTCGACGATTTCTGTCAACTGTTCGACGATTCTAGACTAAGTCACTTTCAGCCATGTCCTCATTATTACTGCAATAATTACTGGGTAATCAATGCTCTAACATTCTCTGAATATAACCGTTATAGGAGCATTGATTGGGATATTTTCTAGGATTATTGCCTACCATTTTTCCACGGGACAGTTGAGGAAATTATTCAATGCTGCTTATTCTCTAGGTCGTCAGCATTGAATGAAGAATGAATTCAAATTCGAAAGACCAATTTCCCCAGGAAAATATAAAGAGAGATTTTTCTCTTTTCTCTAATACACAGACAAACATACAGATCAGACAGATAGAAAGAAAGTTAGAAAAATATCCATAGAGAATTACTGAATCAGACAAGAAAAACTCAACCCGTCTGCTCTCAGTCTGACATAATATTTCTGATATTGAAGAAGAAGAACAATCATTAAAATATCAAGAGTCTTTATTCTTCAAACTCTCCAGGACACTTCACAGGACAACAAATCTTCCATCTGTCAAAGAAGATCCTGAAGATCTCTCTGATCAAGGCTAAAAGCTTGAAGGCCTATCACCCTGTACAAAGCTCCAGTTCTCCTGAACTCTTTTACATCTCAGGGGGAGCTTTGACAACATCACTGAATCCACATAGTCTTCTCATTGTGATTGAGAAAAGAAGACTTTCATCACTCTCTCATCCCCATCTCTGTAAAGGGTTGTCATCTCCCTTCAAAAGTGATTCCTAGTTACAAGTCACCTGATCAAAAGACTTGAGGATTTGGTTTTTGAGCACCTGATCAAAAGCTCATTGGTGTCAGGCACCTTATCAAAAACCTGAGTGGATTCCTACCAAGGTGGTAGAAGAGTGGATGTACCCAGGTTGGGGAACCACTATAAAATTTCTTGTGTCGTCTGGTTGCCCCTTTTCTTTTTGTTCTTGTTGTGCTTGTGTTTTTAGGACTGCTGTGTGATTATTTACTTTAGTTTAATTCTGCACACTTTAATTACAGCAAAAGCTGTAATAGTTTTATAAGGACCTACAAATACTCTATTCACCCCCCCCCCCTCTAGAGTATATTAGATCTAACACATCATTTTCAATTGGTATCAGAGGAGGTTCCTTTGGTTGTACAAGCTAAACCTTGAACCAAAGATCCTTTGTTAGTTCTAAACATTATTTCATTTTCATTTAGATTATAATCACAGTCATGTCACAGAACAAGGATTATGTGTAACGCCCCCATTCGTCACATGGCATATAACGGTGGGTTCGGCTGGGTCCCCACGCCATATGTCACAGACAAGTAGTGGAATTACTTGTGGAAATCAAATTCTATTCGCATCCTTAACTCAATCCATTCTAGCGCAGCATATTTTAAGTTAAACTCAGCTCAGAGAATGTCCACTTCTATATAAACTCCACATTTATATAGCAACACCAGGAATGTATACAACGCACACTGGACTTAAGGCCTTACAAATTTCTCTTTTCACACAATTACATTTTTATACATCGGCACGCAGGCCGGCCACACATGAAATCCAAACACACTTCTTCGCATGGCCTTCAAGGGCCTTTAGCAGCAATCCATCCATTCCACTTGTTCATTCTACCTGCAATTTGCCATCCAAGCCAAAACAGAAAACAAAGTAACGGTCAGCATTCGCTGACCCATTATAACGACCCTACCCCTTAGCCGGGGCAGTGGTTCCTTCCCTATATGCATTGCCATCATCTATCATCAAGCATCATCAAGCATCATATGTATCATTCTCTTTATCAATCTATTAAGCACATCACATCATAAACGCTGGTATCCACCAGACGCTCTGTGCACTTAGGGCACCTTCTTGGCTTACCGGGCATCCTAGTCGTACACTGCCGATCAGAGGTTTTAACTTGTTGGTTGACCGGAGCTAGTCCACCAGTCTCGCAAGCTGGCGACATACCGCTCAAACCACTCAGAGGTACAACTTCACAGCATCCATAAACAACCAGAGCAGATCGACCCACCCAATGTGGTGTAGCATTTACTACCAATCGACCCCTCACTTATTCCTGATCGACCCACCATTGTGGTGCAGCAAGGTGGGTGCTCGCTTCCCGGATCATGCCACCAATCGATCCCTTCTAACCAGATCAACCCACCCTAGTGGTGTAGTCGGCCGGGTACTCGCTACCTGGGCGCACTACCAATTGATCTCTCTTCATACTAGGAGCTTTCTCAAAGCCTCCTCACATCCATCATCACATCCATACATTCATCACATCATAAATCTCTTTGCATATCATCAAATCCACGGAGTCTTCTATGGTTTACCCATGAACATCACCAATCCAGACTACCCGTCCAGATGGGCTTCACACAACATGCCTATGTCATACTCCACACTTCCGGCTCTAGATGCAGACTCAATAAAGGAATCACTTCTGAAATCCTCCTCTTGGTGGAGGATTCCAAGCACATGCATAAAGAAAAGGACTTTGATGTCCAAGAAGGAGATCGTTACCCTCGAAGATCGCTTCGGTGCCATGAAGTAGCCGGATGGAAGTCACCGCCTTGGCTCAGCCTTCACGAATCTGCTCTCGGATCTTCGCTCCGCACTCCGCAGCTCCTCCAGCAGCTGGCTTTACTTTCCTCCTTCCTTCCTTTGCTCTCTCCTTCTCTTTCTCTCTCTTGAAATGAGATGAAAAAGAAGAAGGGATTAAAAAACTTAGATCTCGGCCAGAAATCCACCTGGCTAAAGCCTAATCCCTTGGATCCAGGACAGAGAAAACAACGGCCAGAAAAACACTGAAAAATCAGGTTTCGGCCCTGACACGCCCTGTAACATGCCCGTGTCATAGGCCGTGTCCCCCAAAAGCGGTGCGCGAACCGACTTATCCAAACTTATCCACGCCAAGATGACATGTCCATGCCACGCCCGTGTTAGCCCAGTCACGCCCGTGTCACAGGGCGTGACACCCACTCGTCGATCTTCGCTCGACTATCTCCGCTCGACGATCGACAAGAAAATCATCGAACCGATGTGACACGCCCCCTGTCACGCCCGTGTTACAGGGCGTGACCACCCAAACACTTCGTCGACCGAAAAATTGTCGACCTCGCGCCTAACGACGCAACCCGAGCGGGACACGCCCGTGTCCCAGGCCGTGTCACCCACTTTTTGCCAATTTCCGAATTTGGGCTGTAACAACCCTCCCCTCCTTCAAGCAATTTCGTCCACGAAATTCGTACATAGGCAGGAAAACAGCAACCAAATTTTTACAACAACCAAAATCATAGGTTACAACCACCTTTGTCCTGTTCACTTGTGCACATTCATCCAGCAATTCAACAAATAAACAAACATTTTATCCCCTCAAACAACATATATTTATATCAGAACACCAAGTATGCACCAACATTACATTGTTCTCACATAGAACACATGATCAGATATATACAATACACATATTGTCCAAGTGATACAAATCACGATTCACTTTCGCTCAGCCTCCTTATTTTGCATTTCTCGCGAAAGGGACAAATTAAACACTCGAGGCTGAATTTCGCCAATGGAACTATGCGGCTCTTGCACTTCCAAATTATGTAATTGAGGCTGCGTCCGGGATGCAGATGACTCGGCCACTGCTTTACCCTTTTCTTCATACGACGCACCTGTCTTTTGCTCACTTCCTGCGGGAGCATTCCAACAAAATCTCGCTATGTGCCCTTACTTTCCTCACTTATAACAGACACGTGTATCAACACGTACTTGCCCATAGGTTGCCCCCGAAGAAATAGTCGACAGAGCTGAATCATCAGGCCTAAACCATTTCTTCTCTCGTCTTCTCAACTACTGCTCCGACTGTGGCACTTTGAACTCTGTCTTCTCCACTGCCAATTTCTTCTTTTCTTGTACCCACTTCAAATCCTTTTCCAGGGCACGGATCGTATCTACCAATGCTTGGAAGCCTTGGTTTACCGAACTAGGGAGTAATAATCTCAACTCATCCCGCAGTCCCTCATAAAAGAAATTTGTCTTTCGCGCTTCCTCTGTGAAGGTAGACCCCGCATAACGACTAAGTCTGGTAAACTCATGCAGGTACATATCAATATCCATAGCGCCCTGCACCAGACGTTGAAACTCATTCTCCATCGCAATCCGCTGCGACACCGGCAAATATTTGGCAAGAAATAATTGGGAGAATTCCTCCATTAAAACCTCCGCTAAACCTCGACCTGCCAAATGATGCACTTCTATCTCATCCCACCACAATCCTGCATCTCCTTCCAGCAGAAAAGTGGCTAAGGTCACTTTCTTCTCTTCTGCCGTCCTGATTGCAGTCAGCATCTTCTTCACTCAAGCCAACCAATCTTCCGCCTACGTTGGGGAAATCGCCCCACCGAACGTAGTTGGATGAAATTCCATAAAGCTTTTCAAGGACTCATCGATTGCTTGCGCCTCCACCTCAAATGCAGCATGCTCTTATCTTACACCAGGCCTTGCCTGTCCAGTAGGATGTGCCTGTAACACCGCAAGCACTGTCTCCGTCACCACCCGTATAATCTCCGCCAAAGGAGGCGTAGGTGCTTCAACGGGTGCTACACTCTGATCAGACCGCTGGGGCTCAGACTGCCCAGCTCCACTCCTTGCTACCTATAGATCATCCATGGCATACCGGGAATTATACATTGACTACACACACATGTACCGCACATACATGAATACATTCCTAGTGGACATTCGTGAGTGCAATAATGTTCTCTCCCTCCCAAACAATCTCAACCTGGCTCTGATACCACTTTGTAACGCCCCCATTCGTCACATGGCATATAACGGTGGGTCCGGTCGGGGCCCCACGTCATATGTCACAGACAATTAGTGGAATTACTTGTGGAAATCAAATTCTATTGGCATCCTTAACTCAATCCATTCTAGCGCAGCATGTTTTAAGTTAAACTCAGCTCAGAGAATGTCCACTTCTATATAAACTCCACATTTATATAGCAACACCAGGAATGTATACAATGCACACACACTGGTCTTAAGGCCTTACAAATTTCTCTTTTCACACAATTACATTTTTGTATATCGACACGCAGGCCGGCCACACATGAAATCCAAACACACTTCTTTGTATGGCCTTCAAGGGCCTTTAGCAGCAATCCATCCATTCCACTTGTTCATTCTACCTGCAATTTGCCATCCAAGCCAAAACAGAAAACAAAGTAAGGGTCAGCATTCGCTGACCCATTATAACGACCCTACCCCCTACCCGGGGCAGTGGTTCCTTCCCTGTATGCATTGCCATCATCTATCATCAAGCATCATATGTATCATTCTCTTTATCAATCTATCAAGCACATCACATCATAAACGCTGGTATCCACCAGACGCTCCGTGCACTCAGGGCACCTTCTTGGCGTACCATGCATCCCAGTCGTACACCGCCGATCAGAGGTTTTAACTTGTTGGTTGACCGGACCTAGTCCACCATTCTCGCAAGCTGGCGACATACCGCCCAAACCACTCAGAGGTACAACCTCACAACATCCATAAACAACCAGAGCAAATCGACCCACCCAATGTGGTGTAGCATTTACTACCAATCGACCCCTCACCTATTCCTGATCTACCCACCATTGTGGTGCAGCAAGGCGGGTGCTCGCTTCCCGGATCATGCCACCAATTGATCCATTCTAAACAGATCAACCCACCCTAGTGGTGTAGTCGTCCGGGTACTCGCTTCCCGGGCGCACTACCAATTGATCTATCTTCATACCAGGAGCTTTCTCAAAGCCTCCTCGCATCCATCATCACATCCATACATTCATCACAGCATAAATCTCTTTGCATATCATCAAATCAACGGAGTCTTCTCTGGTTTACTAATGAACTTCACCAATCCAGACTGCCCGTCCAGATGGGCTTCACACAGCATGCCTATGCTGTACTCTACACTTCCAGCTCTAGATGCAGACTCAACAAAGGAATCATTTCCGAAATCCACCTCTTGGTGGAGGATTCCAAGCACATGCATAAAGAAAAGGACTTCGATGTCCAAGAAGGAGATCGTTACCCTCGAAGATCGCTTCGGTGCCACGAAGTAGCCGGATGGAAGTCACCACCTCGGCTCTGCCTTCACGAATCCGCTCTCAGATCTTCGCTCCGCACTCTGCAGCTCCTCCAGTAGCTGGCTTTACTTTCCTCCTTCCTTCCTTTGCTCTCTCCTTCTTTTTCTCTCTCTTGAAATGAGATGAAGAAGAAGAAGAAGAAGGGATTAAAAAACTCAGATCTCGGCCAGAAATCCACCTGGCTAAAGCCTAATCCCTTGGATCCAGGACAGAGAAAACAACGGCCAGAAAAACACTGAAAAATCATGTTTCGGCCCTGACATGCCTGTGTCACAGGTCGTGTCCCCCAAAAGCAGTGCACAAACCGACTTATCCAAACTTATCCACGCCAAGATGACACGTCCATGTCATGCCCGTGTCAGCCCAGTCACGCTCGTGTCACACGGCGTGACACCCACTCGACAATCTTCGCTCGACGATCTCCGCTCGACGATCGACAAGCAAATCGTCAAACCGATGGGACACACCCCCTGTTACGCCCGTGTTACAGGGCATGACCACCCAAACACTTCGTCGACCGAAAAATCGTTGACCTCGCGCCTCACGACGCAACCCGAGCGGGACACGCCCTGGGACACGCTCGTGTCCCAGGTCGTGTCACCCACTTTTTGCCAATTTCCGAATTTGGGTTGTTACATTATGCAAGCACCAGACCTCCAGTTTGCAACCTTAATAGGTTTGCCATCTGGAAGGCAAGAATCAAGTTGTACATGAACTCTATTGATGAAGACATCTACAATTCTATTTTGACAGGTCCTCCACAGGCATCTACATCTACAACATCTTCCAGCAACAATGCAGTCCCACCACCTGAGTTGACTGAAGCCCAGAAGAAAGCCAAGATTGCTGATGCCAAAGCCATGAACATATTGGCTCAGACTATGTCAGATGATATCATTCAAAAGGTGGCTGAGTGCACCTCTGCAAAAGCAATCTTGGATTCACTTAATCAAATGGTTGCTGGCTCAGCAGATGAGAGGAAAGATAGAAGATCAAACCTCATCACACAATATGAAAACTTCAAGAAGGATGAGGCAGAAATAGTTGAAGTGATGTACAACAGGCTTAGCTCCATCATCAGTGAGTTAAGGACCTTAGATAAAGAAATCACCTTGACTGAAGTGAATAATAAGATCCTAATGTGCTTCCCAAGCTCATGGGACACCAGAATCTGGCCAATCAAAGAGGCCAGAAGCTTGAATGAGATTTCAACTGAATCTCTCCTAGGAAAGCTCAAATCTTATGAGCAGTTAATCAAGTCCAGAGAAGCAGTGGAACATAGGACTCCTCCTCCAGCAAGGAAAGAACAATCCATTACATTCAAGGCTGCTGAAGAAACTGAAGCCCCAATAGTCAATGAAGAGCTAATGAGTCTCTTTGCCAAGAGATTCTTCAAACTGGCAAGGAAAGACTTCAGAAGAAATCCAGAAATGACAGCCAGCCAAGGTATGACAAAACCCCCACTAAAGCGGTAATGTGTTATGGGTGCAGGAAACATGGACATTTCATGTCTGAATGTCCTGAAAATCAAAAGAAGAAAAGAAGAAAAGAGAAGGAATCAAGAAGCAAGCATTACAGTAAGCCCTCTTCCAGCAAGCACAAAAAGAAGGACAAAGGATTTGTGGCTGAAACATGGAGTGACACAGAAGATGAATCCACATCTTCCAGCTCCAGTGAAGATGAAGAGGAGGCCAAGGTAAAGGAGGTTTGCCTCATGGCAATTGATGCAAGCAGTAGCAGATCAGATACAGATGAATCTGATAATAAAGAAAACCTGTCAGCTGAAGATCAGGTAATAGCATCTTATGATTTTGAATCTGATGAATTTAAATTTGAATTTAAAAACCTATGCTTAGATTTGATAAGCTCTGAGAAGGAAATCAAACTTCTCAGAGATAAATTGAATGATCTAGATAAAATCACCTCTGAAAATGCAACTCTATCTAGTGAACTGAAATCTGCAAATGAACAAATCACTTTTCTAAAATCAGAACTTAGCAAAGCTAAGATATTAGAAGAATCATTAAATGGCAGAAGTTTGAAATTGCTAGATATAACCAGCACAGTAAATGCTAGAACTAATAACTGCAGATTAGGATTAGGAGCCACATCTAGTGAACCAACCCTAATCCAAAGGAATCATCTGTCAAAACCTGTAAATTTTATCTCTGATAAAGGAAAGAAAAACACTGAACAAGTAAATAAGGTTAATAAAATTCTAGAACAAATTGAAGCTAAGGACAAAATTAAAAACCAGAAGAATGATAAAAATAACAATGTTCAGTAGTTATCGTCGAACTCAGATCGATGATATAGGAACAGATCGTCGAACTCAAAACGACGATCTCTGAACGCAAACTTTAATAATAATCATTCGTCTAACTGCGATCGACGAACTTTGTATGGTTTGTCGAGCAGAGGTCGACGAACGTGGGGCGTAGAAAATGAATATGTTCATTCTCTGGGCAGAGATCGACGATCCCAACCCAATTCGTCGAACTCAAGTCGACGAACTTACAGAAATTTGTCGAACCCAGAAAGATTTTAAAAAAAATTTAACTATAACGGCAACTTAAATAATTCTAGAAAAGCATTTAATCCTCTAGCTGATTGGGTTATACCACCTAGAAGATATCACCCTCTAGGATATAAATCCCAACCAGAATTTTTAGTTATTTCCCGCTTTTCATATCAACAAAACAAAGGACCCAAGGTAACCTGGGTCAAGAATATTTAACTGCTTTCATTGCAGGAGAAGAGCTGTCCAGGAGTAAATCAGCCATGGTTCCTGGACAGTGGATGCTCCAAACACATGACAGGTAGCAAGGACAATCTCACCAATTATAAGTCCAAGCTAGGGCCAAAGGTGATCTTTGGTGATTCAAAAAGTGGCCAGTCTGAAGGATATGGAGCAGTGAAGATTGGAGCAGTTATATTCAAGAAAGTAACATATGTAAGAGGACTCAAACATAACCTCATCTCAATAAGTCAACTTTGTGATGAAGGATATCAGGTAACTTTTAACTCTAGCTCTTGTATTATTTCATCTAAAGGAAACAAACCTGTTTTAATTGGAAATAGACAAGGCAACATATACTTAGTTGATTTTCTATCTACCACTTCTGATATCTGTTTACTTAATTTAACTAGTAACCAGAATGATTTATGGCATAAAAGACTAGGTCATGTAAATCTGAAAAACATTGATAGGCTATCTAAAGACAACCTTTTTAGAGCTCTACCTCCTGGTCCCTACAAGAAGGAAGGATTTTGCAGGGCTTGTCAATTAGGCAAGCAAACTAAATCAAGTTTGAAATCCATTAATAAAAGTGATTCACCTAGGATTTTGTATTTGCTATATATGGATCTATTTGGACTCATTGCTGTACAAAGCCTAGGTGGGAAATCCTACACTTTGGTTATTGTGGATGACTTCTCTAGGTTCACTTGGGTATTCTTTCTGAGATCTAAGTCAGATACCTTCAAGGTTCTTATAGATTTTCTCAGGACCATACAGATTGAGTTCTCTACTCATGTTGCATTGATCAGAAGTGATCATGGCATAGAGTTTGAGTCACTTCTTATGCATGAGTTCTTTGAGAAGGAAGGTATCAGGCATTGCTTCTCAGCTCCTAGAACTCCTCAACAAAATAGGGTAGCAGAAAGGAAAAATAGGACACTCATTGAAGCTGCAGGTACATTGCTTGTTGATGCATACATACCACTAACCTTTTGGGCAGAGGATGTACAAACTGCAAACTATATCCTGAACAGAAGCTTAATTCACAAACTAAAGAACAGGACTCCCTATGAATTACTAAAATGGAAGAAACCTAAAATAAACTATTTTAAAGTATTTGGTTGTACCTGTTATATACATAATAATAATAAGAAATACATTAGAAAGTTTGAGGCTAAGGCTGAAGTGAGAATTTTTCTAGGCTATTCCCAAGTAGGCAAAGCCTATAGGGTCTTTAATAAATCATCACTGGAAATTGAGGAATCAATTCATGTAAGCTTTGATGAGACTAACATGTATTACAAGGAGAAAGAAGTTTCTACCAGTAACTGTTTGCAGGTACCTCACTTGTATGAGAAGTTGGATGACCTAAACCCTACCCAAGAGGTTCCAATTCATCCCTCTAAACAAGTCAATGATTATAGTGAAAAAGAAAGCATTGAAGGGATTGACTCTCCTCCAACAGTCAACATAATTCCACAAGAGGAATTGGTTTCAAATATTGTTGCACAACCAACTCCACCCACTGATCTTGTCACACTTAGGGATCACCCCAGATCTCAAGTGATCGGAAACATATCAGCAGGTGTATAGACAAGGCATCAACTCAATCAACATGTGATGCATGCCTGTTTTCTCTCTCAGATTGAACCTCAATTCATTCATGATGCAGAGTAAGATCCCCACTGGATCATTGCAATGCGTGAGTAATTGAATCAGTTTGAGAGATGTACAGTTTGTGATTTTGTTCCAAGACCACAAAACTACCCAGTTATTGGAACCAAATGGGTATACAGAAATAAGCTTGATGCCCAAGGAGTTATTGTGAGAAACAAGGCTAGGCGTGTTGCTCAAGTCTACAGGCAAGAGGAAGGAATAGATTACGATCAAACTTTTGCTCTTGTTGCAAGGTTAGAAGCCATAAGAATATTCCTAGCCTATGCAGCCTATAAGAAATTCAAGGTCTACCAAATGGATGTGAAGAGTGCATTCTTGAATGGAGTATTAAAAGAAGAGGTTTATGTTGAACAACCTCCAGGTTTTGTCTCTCCAACTCATCCTTTCCATGTATTCAAGTTGCATAAAGCCCTCTGTGGTCTTAAGCAAGCTCCAAGAGCTTGGTATGAGACCATAGCAAGCTTTTTATTAGAGCATAAATTCAATAGAGGCATAGTAGATAAAACATTTTTCACTAGACATCATAAGGACCAAATCTTGTTAGTACAAATATATGTGGATGACATCATCTTGGGGTCTACTGATTCAAAATTATGCAAGAGGTTTTCTGACCTCATGCATTCCAAATTTGAAATGAGTAGCATTGGTGAGCTTTCTTATTTCCTTGGTCTCCAAGTGAAACAGCTCCCTGATGGCATCTTCATCTCCCAAGCTAAATATGCTAAAGAGCTAATAAAGAAGTTTGGGATGGCTGATGCCTTAGCAAATAAAACACATATGGCTACAAATGTTGTGATTGATTCTGATGCATCAGGGAAACCTATAGATCAGAAACTACATAGGGGCATTGTTGGGTCCCTATTATATCTCATAGCTAGCAGACCTGATATCATGTTTGCCATATGCCTTTATGCTAGGTTCCAGGTGAACCCTAAAGAATCTCACCTTATTTTCCTAAAAAGAATTTTGAGATATATAAAGGGTTGTCCTAGTCTAGGCCTATGGTATCCCACAGAATCAGAATTTGAGTTAACTGGATACTCAGATGCTAATTTTGCTGGATGCAGGGTGGACAGAAAAAGTACCTCGGGAACTTGTCAGTTCCTTGGTATGAGATTAGTGTCCTGGTTTTGTAAAAAGCAATCATCTGTGTCAACCTCCACTGTTGAGGCAGAATACATTGTAGCTGGTAGCTGCTGCTCACAAATGCTGTAGATACAAAACCAATTACTAGACTATGGTCTCAACTTAAATAATTTAACTCTACTTTATGATAACACAAGTGCTATAGTCATAGCATAGAATCCAGTCCATCACAGTAGTATAAAGCATATAGACATTAGTCATCATTTCATTAGAGAGTGTGTAGATAAAAATAAAATTAATCTTGTCTATATCTACACTGATTTACAAAGAGCTGATATATTCACCAAACCTCTGGATGAGAAAAATCATGTATTCTTTATAAATCAGCTTGGAATGACAAATTGAGAAGATTTAGTTTAAGTTCTGTCTGCACTCGACGAATTTTCCAAAGTTCGTCGAATGGAGTTCGACGAACCGGGGGAAGTTTGAGAGATCTTCGTCGAACTGAGGTCGACGAACTCTCTGTGAGTGAAACAATGTTCGTCGACCGGAGATCGACGAACTTGCTTCAGAAGATAGTCGTCGAACGGTGCTCGACGAATTGTCTTCAATTCTTCAGGATGAGATCGACGAATTATTTTCTTCTAAATCATTTCGTCGAACTCAGTTCGAAGAATTGTTTTTGTTTTCATGGAACGGAGTCTATCGATTCATATTCTAGAAAACCTTATATCTATGTTTTCTTCGACCTCCATCCCGCGCTTTCTGTTCTCTTGCACTTGATCGTGGTTTCTCTCTTTTGCAGGTGCTTCCATGGCGATTCCAGCAGGAGCTCTAGCCGCTATGAAGTTTGACACTGGATTTGATGTCGACTTCGAATCGTTCCAGCACTTGGATCCAATCTTTCTATATATTCTGGCACTTCTGGAAGAACAGAACTTGATGAACCTGATGACTACCAGGATAAAGTTGGCAGGAACAGAAATCCGAGAATGGGTCTATTCTCCATCCACTTCTGAAGATAATACTATGACAGGATCCATCGCGGGTAACACTGTTTCCTTAACCCCCGCAGTTTTAACTGAAATCTTTGGTTTGACAAATGGAGAAGAGGAATTAGAAATTGATTCTGAAGAGTTTGATACGACGTTAAATTTGATGGGTTATGCTGGTGACAACCCAAATAAATAATTGAAGAAACATCTGTCTGCAGCATACAAGTTCCTGGCAGACATTGTTTGGGAAGGTCTTGCTTGGCAAGCATACTGCCCATGACTACATCATGAGGCATCAGTTCTTGGTCATGTCTGCAGTGGTAAATAAGAAGCAAGTCGATTGGGCTCAGATCCTCTTTGATCTGATAAAGAATAAAAATAATAAGAAAGAAGTGTGTTTTGGAAGGATCCTAGGCATCTTCCTCAAGGAGAAGGCTGCTGAATCCATGGTCTCCCAGACCATATTCATTAATGCCAGCAAAAGTATAACGCCCCCTATCCGTCGCATAGTATATAGCAGTAGGTCCAGCTGGGGCCCGACGCCATATACCACAGACAGACCGGGTGGTTACTCAATGGAAACCATTCAACCAATCCAACGTCCTACACAGAGCATTCTAGCGGAAGCAATTTTATATGTTGCAATTAAAAGAACCCAGCACCAAGCATGAATGTCCACTAATACACCAAATATGAATGTAGTACATACACAAGTACTGGCCTTAAGGCCTTACAAATGGTTTACTTCAAATTACATGTTTTACAAACCACGGCACGCAGGCCGGTCATACATGAATAAAAGCAAGTAAACACTTCAATTAGGCCTTCAAGGGTCGGCTTCGCAATTTGGGCTTTAGCCCGTTATTGACCGCTTGGTCCAGCAGCACCTGCAAGCAACAAACCACCGCACGATGGCAAACAAAAGTAACAGTCAGCAATGCTGACCAAATTATAACGATCCCTCCCCTAATTCGGGGCGGGGATGCTCCTTCCCTGCACTTATTGGCAAAACCAAGCAGTATATAAATATACATTGCATCATAGGTGTTGGCTCGCACGGCCATACACCTCGTGCACTCAGGGCACATTCTCGGTGAACCGGACAATGTCACGTCAATTTAAGCCATAGACATTCCGGACTCACCACCGCCACTTTGATGGCCAAACATATGAGCATTTTGTCTTCTTGGCATGGGTCACGTCAATTTAAGCCATAGACCGCCGAAGACCCTCATCTATGCCAACGGCTCCAACCGAACGACATAGAACGGGTACGGTTCTATCTAACCCGTGCTCACATCGCAATGACAATTTAAGCCATATGCGCGGGTCAAACTTCTCCCGAGTCCCGTTTCCATCACACTTCACATAACCCGGTTATGTTCAAGTTGGCTCCCAGACCACCAAGTTGGCAAGATCACGCATCCGCCCAGGTTTTCGGGTGTGCCTTAGGGTTAATCCCCAAGTCTCCCTGTTGCAATCTACCACGCAGAAAACCCGAAAACCAAACAATCGCACGGAGTCTTCTCCGGCATTTATGCAATGCAACATCACCGATCCGGACCAACATGTCCGGGTAGGTTTCACACATCATGCCTATGTCCGTTCACGTATACTGACTCTAAACAACGGGGACTTTACATATCTACCCGAAGGAACGCCTCCAACTCACCACAAACTCGCGAGAGCGGGCTTCCTATGCAAAGAAGGAGAGCTTCACAAGCTCAAGAAGAGAATCGTTACCCTAGCGTTCTTCCTTGGCGCCATGGGAATGTAAGCGGATGAAAAGTGCCGCACTCTCTTTTCCTCCGTAGATCCGAAGTCGGCTCGCGATTTGGAGCTTCGAAGCTCCTCCAATGGCCGGATCTAAGCTTCTTCTTCCTCCTTTGCTCTCCTCTCTCTCTTGACTTAGAAAGAGAACCACTCAAAATAAATGAGGGTTTTAAGGGTCCAATCCCGTATATATCCCATCAGGAACAACCCCCAGCCGTTGGATCCCAAATTAAAGAAACGAACGGCCTTGATTCGGGCCTGAAATGCTAAAACTGGGCCGAACACGGCCTGCGACACGCCCGTATCCAGGGCCGTGTCCCCCATTGGCCGTCAAAATCGACGCGTCTGGAACAGCACACGGGCATCCGACATGCTCGTGTTCGACCTGACACACCCGTGTTCCAAGTAACACGGCCGTGTGGTCGGTCGTGTGCCTCCATCGACACAGCCATGAAAACAACCCGAGACTCACACGGGTCTTGGACACGCCCGTGTCCACGCCCGTGTCACACCCGAACATGCCTGGGCTTCAGGCCATGTTCACAGTCTCGACACTTCGTCGAGCAAAGTTCGTCGAACACACGACACGGCCTTGGACACGCCCGTGTCCTAGGCCGTGTGTCTTGTCTCGACACATCGTCGATCGAAAATGTCGACTTCGCGGGATGATTGTCGACACGGGCTCGACACGCCCTGAGACACGCCCGTGTCTTAGGCCGTGTGCCCCGTATCGACACATCGTCGAGCGTAAAATGTCGACTTCACGGCCAAATCGTCGACTTGAGCCTGACACTCCCTGGGACACGCCCGTGTCCCAGGCCGTGTGCCTCCTGCCAAATACTAAATTTTGCCCAAAACGCCTCCCGTCGCTCTTTTGAGTTTTGGGGCATTACAACTCTCCCCCTCTTAAAAGAATTTCGTCCACGAAATTTCATAAAGGAAAGATAAGTACCAAAATTAAATTGTACCTGAGCGGAACAACTCCGGATACTCGTCAAGCATAGTCTGCTCTCGTTCCCAAGAGAGCTCCTCTCGACCGCAATTGTCCCATCGGACCTTGACCATCCTGATCTCTTTATTGTGTAGCTGCTTGACCTCCGAGTCTTCAATCCGCACGGGCTTAACCTTTGTCATCAACCCACTATCCACCGGCACTTGATCAACCGCGATCACTTGCGAAGCCTCTTGCACTGCCTTCCATAGCACCGAAATATGGAATACATCATGTAAACCACTAAGCTCCAATGAAAGCTTCAACCGATAGGCTGCTTCACCAACCCGCTCTAGAACCTCAAACGGCCCAAGGTATCTCGAGCTTAGCTTTTTCAATCGCCGCACCAGCGAGACACTCTTGAACGGCTTGATCTTTAAGTACACCCAGTCGCCCACAGCGAACTCCACGTTCCTGTGCTTGGCGTTATAGTACTTCGCCTGACGGTCCTGAGCGATTAGCAACCTCTCCCGAATGGTTCGCACCAACGAAGTAGCATCTTCCACCTCTTGGCGCTTGTACAACTTTGACTCACCCGTTTCTAACCAAGACAACTGCGTGCGACATTTTCTACCATATAGGGCCTCGAAGAGCGCCATTTGAATACTCGCTTGTTAGCTATTGTTGTACGCAAATTCCACCAAATAAAGATGGTCTTCCCATTGCTTTCCAAAGTCCAAGACACACATGTGGAGCATGTCTTCCATAGTTCTATGGACCCTCTCGGTTTTCCAATCTGTTTGCGGATGGAAGGCTGTGCTAAATTTAAACTTTGTTCCCAACATTTGTTGTACTAGACTCCAATCATTGGACGTGAACCGCCCATCTCGGTCACTCACGATGCTGCGGGACACACCGTGAAGCCGTACTATATTATCCACATATAACTTTGCCAACTTTTCCACCGGATCATCCTTCCTATGCGGAATGAAATGCGACACCTTCGTTAGCCGATCTACGACCACCCAGATGGCGTCGTTCCCCTTTTGCGACCTTGGCAAACCGTGCACAAAGTCCATAGAGATGTCGTCGAATTTCCACTACATAATAGGCAAGGACTTCAGAAATCCTCCCGGCTTTTGGCACTCCGCCTTCACCAAGGCGCATGTTTGGCACTTCGCCACATAGAGCGCCACATCCTTCTTCAAACCCGGCCACCAAAACAGTTTCTTTACATTGCGGTACATCTTCGTGCTCCCCGGGTGAATCGAGTACTTGGTATGGTGTGCCTCGTACAATAATTCCCCCCGTAAATTGCCCACACTTGGGACGTACAGACGACCGTCTTTCAAAAGCAATCCGTCCTCCACAATGAATTGGAATTTGACCCATCCAGAGCCTCTACCATGACCTGCTTCATATGGTCATCCAAATCCAAAGCCTGCCGAATCCGATCAGCCAGGTCATATTGGACTTCAGTCCAATTCAGTACTGCTTCAGCACTTGATTGCTTATCTACACAAACAATCTCCAACGCCTCCAACTCTCGAACCAACCACTCAGCATGCACCGATAGCCAATTGGCTTGAGCTGGGGCTCGGCGACTCAACGCGTCCGCAACCGCATTACCCTTACCAGGCACGTAGTGGATCTTGAATGTATAGTCCCCCAGGAACTCCATCCATCTACGCTGTCGCATATTCAGATCTTTCTGATCAATCAAATACTTCAGGCTCTTGTGATCGGTGTAGATATCAATCTTCACATCGTGCAAATAATGCCTCCACAGCTTTAAGGCAAAAATCACGGCCGCTAACTCCAAGTCATGGACCAGATAGTTCCTCCCGTGCACTTTCAGCTGGCTCGAGCCATAAGCTATCACACTTCCATGTTGCAGTAGCACGCAACCCAAACTGCTGCCCGAAGCATCGCTATAAATCTCATAACCTTCGGTCCCACTCGGCAAACTCAGCACAGGCGACGTGGTCAACCGACATTTAAACTCTTCAAAAGCTCGCGCGCACTCCGACATCCAAACGAACTTCTGCACCTTCCTCGTCAAAGTAGTGAGAGGTAATGCTATCTGCGAGAAGTTCTCTACGAAGCGCCTATAATAGCCGGCAAGCCCCAGAAAGCTTCGGACTTCCGCTACCGTAGAAAGCTCAGGACACTCCCGTATTGCAACAATCTTCGCCGGATCCACTGCAATACCCTCCCCACTCACTATATGACCGATGAACGCCACTGAGGATAACCAAAACTCGCACTTCGAGAACTTGGCATACAATTGATTCCTCCTTAGCGTCTCCAAAACCAAATGAAGATGCTTGAAGTGATCTTCCTCACTCTGCGAGTACACCAAAATATCGTCGATGAAGACGATCACAAAATGGTCCAAGTACTCCCTGAAGGTCTTGTTCATCAAATCCATGAACACTGACGGCGCATTAGTCAGCCCAAACGGCATGACCGTAAACTCTTAATGCATGTATCTCGTACTGAACGTTGTCTTCGGGATATCACTATCCCTTATTCGCAGTTGATAGTACCCGGACTTGAGATCCAACTTCGAGTACACCGTCGACCCTACCAACTGATCAAAAAGATCATCGATCCGGGAGATCGGGTACTTGGTCTTTTTCGTCAACTTGTTGAGCTCCCGATAATCAATATATAGCCTCAAGCTTCCGTCCTTCTTCTTAACAAAGAGGACCGGCGCGCTCCAAGGAGAAGAACTTGGGCGCACATACCCTTGCTCCAACAAATCTTGCAGTTGAACCTTCAGCTCTGCCATTTCCTTAGGCGCTAGCCGATATGGAGAGCGTAATATAGGTTTTGCACCTGGCACTAACTCAATCGTGAAATTTATCTCCCGCTAAGGCGGGGCTCCAGGAAGATCTGCAGGGAACACATCAGGGTACTCAGCTACCACTGATATACTATCCAACGCGGGCTTTGGCTTTGCAACCTCCACTAGTGTAAAGAACAGCTCTGCACCAGCACGAACAGCCTTCACCACCTGAAGAGCAGACATCAATGTCTTGATCGACCCTTTTAAGCTCGTAAAAGTCGTCTCACGACTTGCTCCCAACTTGACTTCCTTGCGACCGCAATCAATATAGGCTTGCTGCTCTGAGAGCCATTCCATGCCAAATATAACGTCGAACTCCACCAATAGTAGTAACGACGCTTGCAGAAAGAACTCTTGATTCACAATGCGAATCTTAACACCGTAGATTCTATCTGCGCGCATTGAACACCCATTGGGCAACAACACATCCAACTTATCCTTCGCCATCGAAGAAGGGACTCCGATGCGTGATATAAATCCTTCGGATAAGAAGGAGTGTGAAGCTCCTGTATCGAAGAGTACTCTTGCCGGATTTTCACAAATCCTAAACAAGAAGTGGTAAGGTAATCTGTGCATAACAAGTATTTAAAGGAATTAACTTGTTATAAATTAAACTGTACCTGTCAGCACATCCGCCTGTTTGATGGCCTCCTGTTGGCCAAGATTATACACCCTTGGTTGGGCCAGAGCATAGTGGGACGCGGTCGACTCCGCCGCCTTGCCCTTCTCTTCGTAAGTTGCTCCCGGCTTTCTCTCGGACTTGGGACGTCCGCTCCAACAATCGCGGGTAAAGTGCCCCGACTTTCCACAAGTAAAGCAAGCACCCGCGGTTCAACCCGTAGTCTCCCCAGAAGCACCAGAAGAAGGAGCTGGACCCGAAGTCCTATGCTTCTTAAAAAATCTTCGATAGTCGGACTTTGAAGTAGTCGGCGCTTTGAACTCAGATTTCTTATCACCCAAGCTTTTCTTTGCTTGTACATTCTTCATGTCCTTCTCCAAGAACCGGGCCATGTTGACCAAGGTCAAGAAACCCTGCCTCATCGGCCCCGAGAGTAGTAACCTCAACTCATCTCTCAACCCTTCGTAGAATCGATTCGTCTTGCACTCCTCATCCGCTATGGTGGAGCTAGCATATCGACTCAATCGAGTAAACTCGTGGAGATATTCATCCACGCTCATCTCACCCTGAACCAACTTCAGGAACTCGTTCTCCAACGCTATTCTCTGCACCGAAGGGAGGTATCTAGCCAAGAACAATCTCGAGAACTCCTCCATCGAGACATCAACAAGTTGCCTACCTCTCAATAGGTGCAGCTCCAATCCTTCCCACCACAATCTCGCTTCACCGTCCAAAAGGAACGTAGCAATGGTGGTCATTTGCCACTCCTCCGTCTCCGTTGTTGTCATGACTCTCTTCACCCTGGAGAGCCAGTCTTCAGCTTGAGATGGGGTTCCCAACCCAGAGAATACCGGAGTATTAAGGCTCATGACATGCTTGAGCTGTCTCTCGGTTGCCCTCCTTGGCACCAACGGCTCATCTACTACCTGCTCCCCCGCAGGAGAGGGCTGCTGCATTTGCCTTGCAGGCTGCGCATTCATCATGGCCAACACTGCTTCGGCCACCAATCATATGGTCTTAGCCGATGGAGGTGTTGCAGGAGCAACATCTGGTGCACTGCTAGCCTCAGAAACTCGACGTTCCGACGGCCCAGCACCACTTCTGGTCACCTATAGTGGTACAAAACACCGTTAAGCGACCAAATAAAATTGCAAACGGCAATTATAGGAACACGCAGGTTCCCCAAACACGTGTATTTTCATTCCTAAGTGGAAATTCATGGGTTCTTTTACTATTATAACGATGACGCACACACATGCGCTTACCACCCCTTAAAAAGAATTCGCCCACGAATTCAATTTAATCCTGACCGAAACCAGTAGTCTGATACCAAATTATAACGCCCCCTATCCGTCGCATAGCATATAGCAGTAGGTCCGGCCGGGGCCCGACGCCATATACCACAGACAGACCGGGTGGTTACTTAATGGAAACCATTCAACCAATCCAACGTCCTACACAGAGCATTCTAGTGGAAGCAATTTTATAAGTTGCAATTAAAAGAACACATCACCAAGCATGAATGTCCACTAATACACCAAATAGGAATGAAGTACATACACAAGTACTGGTCTTAAGGCCTTACAAATGGTTTACTTCAAATTACATGTTTTACAAACCACGGCACGCAGGTCGGTCATACATGAATAAAAGCAAGTAAACACTTCAATTAGGCCTTCAAGGGCCGGCTTCGCAATTTGGGCTTTAGCCCGCTATTGACCGCTTGGTCCAGCAGCACCTGCAAGCAACAAACCACCGCACGGTGGGAAACAAAAGCAACGGTCAGCAATGCTGACCAAATTATAACGATCCCGCCCCCAATTCGGGGCGGCGATGCTCCTTCCCTGCACTTATTAGCAAAACCAAGCAGTATATAAATATACATTGCATCACAGGCGTTGGCTCGCACAGCGACACACCCCGTGCACTCAGGGCACATTCTCGGTGAACCGGCCAATGTCACGTCAATTTAAGCCATAGACATTCCGGACTCACCACCGCCACTTTGACGGCCAAACATATGAGCATTTTGTCTTCTTGGCATGGGTCACGTCAATTTAATCCATAGACCGCTGAAGACCCTCATCTATGCCAACGGCTCTAACCGAACGACATAGAACGGGTACGGTTCCATCTAACCCGTGCTCACATCGCAATGACAATTTAAGCCATATGCGTGGGTCAAACTTCTCCCGAGTCCCGTTTCCATCACACTTCACATAACCTGGTTATGTTCAAGTTGGCTCCCAGGCCACCAAGTTGGCAAGATCACGCATCCGCCCAGTTTTCTGGGTGCGCCTTTGGGTTAATCCCCAAGGCTCCCTGTTGCAATCTACCACGTAGAAAACCCGAAAACCAAACTGTTGGGTACATTGGAATAAATGTACCTGATTTGAAGAAGTCTCACCCTACTCAATGATATACACCAAAATGTATTTGATGTGTTTTGAGTTTAGTTGTGCAGGTCAAGTATTTACAGGGAAAACTGAAAAGTTTCTAAGTCCATGTGTCGACACCCAGGAGCAAAGTGTCAACACTTAAGAAGACTTGTGTCGACATCCAGAGAAGCAGTGTCGACACTTGGAGTAATTGTGTCGACACCAGGGATGCAGAGTCGACACCAGAAGGAAAGTGTCGACACATACAGGGTGTGTCGACACTCAATGAAGAAATGTCCAGTGAAGCAGTGACGACACTTAGAAGCAGTGTTGACACCTAGAGGAATTGTGTCTACATCAGAAAGTGTCGACACTTGGAGGCTGTGTCGACACTCAACAAGTTCAACAAATTCTAAGTACAAGTGTCGACATAATGAAGAATGTGTCGACACACAGAAGAAGACTCAATACATGAAGAAAGTGTCGACACTAGGAGGCTGTGTCGACACTCAGCAAAGTTCAACAAATTCTAAGTACAAGTGTCGACACAAAGGAGATGTGTCGACACTCAGCAAAAGTCTCAACAGAAGAAGAATGTGTCGACATAATGAAGAATGTGTCGACACACAGCAGAAGTCTCAACACTTGAAGAAAGTGTCGACACAAGCAGCTGTGTCGACACTCAGTAAATTTCTATGAAGACTAAGTACAAGTGTAGACACCAAGCAGATGTGTCGACACTCAGCAAAAGTATCAACATTGAAGGCATGTGTCGACACCAAGAAGATGTGTCGACACTTAACAAGTTCAACACAAGAAGATGTGTCGACACAAAGGAGTTGTGTCGACACTTACAAGAAATCAACAGAGTACTGAAGAACAAGGAGTTGTGTCGACACACATTATCAGTGTCGACACATGATGAAGAAGCTGTGTCGAGAAGTAATTTCTACAACAAAAGGAGTTGTGTCGACACCTTGAAGGCTAGTGTCGACACTTAGCCTACTTGTGTCGACACTTAGTCTACAAGTGTCGACACTTAAAGACAGACTGTCTCGACACTTTCAGATAGTTACAGATATTTCAAGAAGTGACTGGATGACATGACAGCTGCCATTCCAGCCGGTCTACTGCAACTGTCAGAGTTGTCAGAAAGTCGTTAGAAACCGGATCAGCCGGTCACCATGAAGAAGGCCTATATATAGGCCTATTCTGTCAACAGAAGAAGATGATCAACACATCAAAGGGATTCACACAAGATCAAGCTATTCATTGAAGAATCAATTCAAGTGAAGATAAAAGAAGTTGGAGAGAGAGAGAGCTCCTTCGAAGAAGACAGCCGTTGGAACCAGGCTGTGAAGAAGGTTTCAGATCAAGGTCTGATTCTTAAGTTGCAGTGATTGAAGATCAGCTGCAGAGTGTATCAACCCTATTGTGTTCTACATTCAAGAAGCTTTGAAGAAAGCCAAGTGTGGTTGATCTCAGCAGAGTTCTTCCAAGAACTCATCAAGAACCTGTCAACTCTTCTCTCTATTCAGAGTTGTAGGTATATACATTGTATTCTTAATTTCTTGTAGGATCCTTAGGGATCTGAGTTGTAAGCCTGTAATTATAAAGGCTGAGTGGTAGGGCATGTGTGCCTGAGTGTAGGAGATCCATATCTCTGAGTGTAGCCCTTGTGGCTGAGTGTAGGTCTTTGAAGAAGACTGAGTTGTAGGGCCTTGGGCTTGAGCTGTAGGAACCATTTGGGGTTCTGAGTGTAAGATCTGTGGATCTGAGATATAGTGGAGGAGTTTGGCCGAATCTAGTACACTACTAGATAGGCGAAGGGGGAAAGTGGATGTACCCAAACCTTGGGAAACCACTATAAATCTGTGTGTTCACTGTGTGTATGTTTATTCTGTGATTGCTAATTGTTTGCTGTGAAGAAGTAATTATAAATCTGTGATAGTATCTGCAATCTGCCTAAACGTTTAAAAAAGATTTAGTCACCTATTCACCCCCCCCCCGCCCTCTAGGTGATTAGGGTACAATTTCTTTCAAGTGGTATCAGAGGGAGGTTACTCAAAAAGGACATAACTGTCTGAGTAGATGATGCGTGTAATACGGCAAGCACACCGGTCGCACAAGTAATAAAGTTGTTGGGAGTAAATCCCCAAGTGTCGGTCTCTTGAGGAATGCAATTAGCGTAGAACGGCAACAGTAATGAGAATATCGTTATGAGAGTTAAAAATAGAACAAAAAGAAAATAGCGGACTCGGTAGATTGTGGATGGTTGATCTACTGAACTAGTAAAAGCTATGCGGGTCGACGGCACCGCTTCGCAAGGTGAAATGGGTTTTGTTGGGTACATTGGTCAAATGTACCTGATTTGAAGAAGCCTCACCTAACTCAATGATATACATCAGAATGTATTTGATGTTTGTTTGAGTTACTTGTGCAGGTTAGATATACACTGGACTGAAGCTGATAATTTCTAAGTCCATGTGTCGACACCCAGAGGCAAAGTGTCGACACTTGAGAAAGCTTGTGTCGACACCCAGACATGCAGTGTCGACACTTGGAGTCATTGTGTCGACACCTGGGAAGAAGTGTCGACACCAGTCAGAAAGTGTCGACACTTGGAGCTGTGTCGACACTCAGTGTAGAAGGATGCAGAAAAGCTGTGACGACACTTAGCAGAAGTGTCGACACCTAGAAGAGCTGAGTCAACATCAGAAAGTGTCGACACTTGGAGTTGTGTCGACACCCAGCAAAATTCTGTAGAGACTAAGTACAAGTGTCGACACTCAACACAATGTGTCGACACTCAATCAGCAGAGTCAACATATGAAGAATGTGTCGACACTCAGCACAATGTGTCGACACACACTCAAAGAAGTCAACACTTGAAGAATGTGTCGACACTCAGCACAATGTGTCGACACATAACCAGAAGACTCAACACTAGAAGGAAGTGTCGACACAAGGAGATGTGTCGACACTTAGCAAAGAACAGAAAAGTTGTAAAATATTCTAAGTATAAGTGTCGACACTAAGGGAATGTGTCGACACTCAGCTGAAGAGTCAAGAATGAAGACTTGTGTCGACACCAAGAATCAGTGTCGACACTTGACAGTTTCAACACATGAAGATGTGTCGACACAAAGGAGATGTGTCGACACTTAGAAGAATACAGATAAAGAATGAAGTATAAGTACTTGTGTCGACACTCAATTTCAGTGTCGACACATGCAGAAGAAACTGTGTCGAGACATACAAGGAATTGTGTCGACACCTTGTAGACTTGTGTCGACACTTACACAACATGTGTCGACACTTGGTCTATAAGTGTCGACACTTAAGAACAGAAAGTCTCGACACTAACTGACAGTTAGAGAATTTCAAGAAGTGACTGGTTGACATGACAGCTGCCAATCCAGCCGGTCTACAGCAACTGTCAGAGAAGTCAAAAGTCTGTTATAAACCGGATCAGCCGGTTACCATGAAGGAAGCCTATAAATAGGCACCCACAGTTTACAGAATGAGTAGTTAAGTTGTTAAGTGGTTAAGTTGTTCACAAAGTCATTACTTGTTGTGAGAATAATTGAAGTGGTTGATCAGATTAAATCAAGAAGTGATACATAGAGGATCAACACAAGAAGATCAGGCAGTCCAACTGCAGATCTAAGTAGTTGGAGAGAGAGAGCTCCAACCAAGGATTCAGTCTTTGGAACTAAGGCTGAGAAGAACAATTCAGAGTCATCTGGATTTCAAGAAGCAGAGATCAAGGATCAACTGCAGAAGATTCAGACTAATTCAGTTCTACTCAAGAAGCTTTGAAGAAAGCTAAGTCAGTTTGGATCAAGCTGAGTTCTTCCAAGAACTCTTCAAGAAACTCTCAACTCCTCTCATCCTTTCTGAGTTGTAGAGTTAGCATTTGTAATTTCTATTTTAAACTTGTAAGATCCATTGGATCTGAGTGATTGTAAGCCTATTTTATAAAGGCTGAGGGTAGGGCTTGGTTAGCCTGAGTGTAGTAGTTGAAGAACTCTGAGTGTAGGCCTTTAATTGGCTGAGTGTAAGCCTTGATTGGCTGAGTGTAGGCCTGGGTGGCTGAGTGTAGGCCTTTTGGCTGAGTGTAAGGCTTTGGGCCTGAGGTGTAGGAACCAATTGTTGGGTTCTGAGCTAGTGGAGAAGTTTGGCTGAATCTAGTACACTGCTAGATAGGCGAAGGGGGAAAGTGGATGTACCCAATGATTGGGGAACCACTATAAACCATTAGTGTGTCTTCTGTGCTGTGCTGTGAATTGAATGCTTAATTTCTGTATTTGCTGTTAGCTGTAAAAGTAAAAATCTGTGAAAAAACTGTTGTGCTGCCAAACAAAAGTCACAAAAAGGTTTAGGTCACCTATTCACCCCCCCCCCCCTCTAGGTGTTTAGGTACCATATCTTTCAAGTGGTATCAGAGGCAGGTTCCTCAAAATCAGGACTAACTGTCTGAGGAGATCCAGTTTTGCAGATTCAGTATAAGTCAGGAAACAGGAAACAGTTTCAAGAAATTCAAGAAAATCAAGAACATGGGTTCTTCAGAGAATCATAAGGAGTTGGGTTCAATGAAACTACCTATATGCAGAAAAGAGATCTTTGGGATCTGGAAAGAGAGGGTTAGGCTTTTTATGGAAGCCTCTGACCCTAGGATATACATCACAGTCAAAGAAGGGCCATATGTGCCCATGAAGATTTCAGTATTGGATGCAAATCAGAGGACTCCAAAGGATTTCTCTGAAATGACCAAGGATGAGATTGTCCTAGCAACCATGGACAAAAGAGCACAGAATATAATAGTTAGTGCAATTGATGATGCCACCTTCCAGAACCTTATTCACTGTAAAACTGCAAAAGAAATGTGGGACACCCTCATTGTCTATATGGAAGGTTCTGAAGAAGTAAGGCAAGATAGGAAGTCCTTGCTTAATCAAGAATATGAGAGCTTTAGGCAAGGAAGAGGAGATAGCATCACTGAATGCTACAAGAAATTTTATAGAATTGTAAATGAACTCATGTCATATGGAAGAGAGTTCACAAACTATGAGTTGAATGATAAATTCTTAAGGTCCCTCACCAAAGACTGGGACACCAAGATCTGTGCCATCAGAGAAATGGCAAAGTTGGGAGAAATTCCTCCTCCCACACTTTTTGGCAAGTTGTTATCTTATGAGATGCAATTGTCAGTGAGAAAAGAAGAAGAAAAGTCAACAAGGACTGAATACAGAGAAAAGACTGTTGCCTTTAAGTCAGATGTACCCAGAAAGAGCAGGACCAAGTCATCAACTCCTCCTCCTGAGGTAGTTGAATCAGAATCTGAAGAGTCAGAAAGTACAAAATCTACAAGCAGTGAAAGTGATGAAGACTTTGCTGCATTCACCAGACATTTTCAGAAGTTCCTTAAGAAGAAACAGTGGAGGTCTAGACCTTCATCTTCCAAAGGGAAAGAGATTCAGTATCAGGAAAAGAAGCCTTCAAAGAAGGACAAGAAAAGGACCAAGACTAGTAAGGCAACTGGATCCAAGATAATTTGTTACTGCTGCAATAGACAGGGCCATGTTATTGCAGACTGTCCTGAAAGAAGGAAAGAATCCAGTGACAAAAAGAAAACACACTTCAAAGGAAAGAAGGAGAAGTCCTTTGTTGCAAAGAATGAGAAGACTCTTTCAGATATGTCTTCTTCAGACACTGAGACAGATGCTGAAGCCTACATATTGGGCTATTTGCTGAAGAAGAAGAAGAGTTTATGCAGATCATGGAATCTATCTATGAGCAAGAAGACTGTCAAAGCCAAGGACTGATGGCTTTGACTGAAAGTACCAAAAACCTGGAGCAGCCAGGACCCAGTCAGGTACAAGGTTTAACTCAAAGTTCTGATTTCAGTTCTAGTTCAGAGTCAGATTATTCTTCATCAAGTGATGAGAATATATCTGAGTCTGAGGGAGATATTCATCAACTCCTAGATGAATATCAAGTACTATTGCAAGCCTATAAGAAAAGCAAGACCCTAGCCAAAAGTCATTTGGCCAAGGAAATTGCTGATCTCAAGGCAGCTGGTGCAATAGATTATGAGAAGAATTATGATCAAAAACTGAATGAAGTGGCTAGGCTGAAACACATTACTGTGATTCAGATGGGTACTATTACATTTAAGAATGATCAAATTAAGAAACTGGAGATTAATCTTCAGAAGGAGAAAGAGCTAGTAGCTAGGTTTCAAAACCTAAATCAGTGCTACCCTTGATTGATGATTTTGTTCATCATAAAGGAAAGACTGGACTGGGTTTTGTTAATCCAGCTAGGACTGTTCAGGATCAGTCCAAGTCTAAGTCAAGGGCAAAGCCCCAACATTCAACAAGACTGCTGTAGTTAAGACAGCTAAGTCAGAACCTAAGCAAAGGTACAACAAATTTGAATGTTGGTGCTGTGGCAAGGTTGGCCACTTTGCTTTGGATTGTTGGCACAATGCCAGTGCCAAGTTGAGTAGCAAGTTACCTGTTGGAAAGACAGCAGGTAGCTATGTCAATTTGCAAACTAACAATCACCAAGGACCCAAGAATTTACTTTGGGTTCTAAGGTTCATTAATTTGTTTTGCAGGAGAATCCAAGTGGCCATACCCCTACATGGTACTTGGATAGTGGATGTTCCAGACACATGACTGGAACTAGGGGACTACTGAAGGACTACATCCCAATCAAAAATGGTCCAAAGGTGACCTTTGGTGGTTCTGAAAAAGGAATCATCAAAGGGTTTGGTAACATTTCTTCTAACCTTGTTACCATTACTCAAGTGGCTTATGTTAAAGGTTTGAAACATAACCTCATTAGTATAAGTCAATTAAGTGATGTAGGGTATGACATCTCATTTGTTAAAAATGGTTGTCATATCAAGAGGTCAAGTGATCAAAAGATCATTTTGACAGGTTATAGGAAGAGAAATGTCTATTGTTTAGACATTATGGTTGAGAACAATAGTTCTCCAGTTTGTCTTGTAGCTGATGAGACAGTCTCTCAATGTGTCAAGTGGCACAAGAGGCTTGCTCATCTTAATTACAAGACTATTGGCAAACTCTTTAGTAAAGAGTTAGTGAGGAATGGTCCTCAAGTTAAGTGTGTCAAAGATGGCATTTGCTCAGCTTGTCAAAAGGGCAAGCAGACTAAATCCACCTTTAGAAGCATTGACAACAAGGATGCTGTGAGGTGTTTATACCTCTTGCATATGGATCTATTTGGTCCAATGCCAGTTCACAGCTTAGGTAGGAAGGTCTACACCTTTGTAGTTGTTGATGACTACTCAAGGTTTTCCTGGGTGTTCTTCTTAAAGCAGAAATCTGAAACACCTAGTGTCTTCCACAGTTTTGTTAGGCAAATTCAGAATGAATTGAACTGTACAGTGGTCAAAATTAGAAGTGACCATGGTACAGAGTTTCAATCTGAAAGCATGACAAAATTATGTGAAGACTATGGGATATTTCAAGAATTCTCTTCACCTAGAACACCTCAGCAAAATGGCATTGCTGAAAGGAAAAATAGAACCTTGATAGAGGCTGGTAGAACCCTATTAAGTGATTCATCACTGCCAGAATATTTCTGGGCTGAAGCAGTAAACACTGCATGCCATGTGATAAATAGGGCTACCATCACTAAAAGGTTAAACAAGACCCCCTATGAAGTAGTGAAAGGCAGGAAACCAAATCTATCCTATTTCAGGATTTTTGGTTGTAAATGCTTCATACTTAACAATGGGAAGTCTTACTTAACTAAGTTTGCTGCCAAATCCCAAGAGGGAGTGTTTGTTGGGTACAGCAGTAATAGTAAGGCTTATAGAGTCTACAACTTGACTACACAAGTTGTAGAGGAGTCTGTGCATGTAGTTTTTGATGAGACACTTCTTATTAACAATGAGTTGTCTAGGTAGTGTGTGCAGCCCCACAGGTCTTTCTAAGAAGATGGACAAGCTAACCATGGAAGATGTACCTGCTGCAAGACAGCAAGTAGAAGAAGATGGCTTATGTCCAGGGGGAGAACTACATGTACCAGGAGCTGAAGAAGTTCAAGGAACTCAGCATGATGAAGATGCTGAAGAAGTACAACCAGAAGTAAGGATGCCTCCAGCCAACAGGCATCTAAGAGATCATCCAGTGGAGCTGATCATTGGAGATCCAAGACAAGGTGTTCAGACAAGGAGCAGAAATCAGAATGCTGCAGTATATTCAAGTTTTCTGTCTCAAATAGAACCAAAGAAATTTGAAGAAGCAATACAAGATCCACAGTGGACTGAAGCTATGCAGGAAGAGCTAAACCAGTTCAAGAGGTGCAAGGTTTGGGACTTAGTTCCTAAGCCTAAAGATCACAATGTGATAGGAACAAAGTGGATCTACAGAAACAAGTTAGATGAACAAGGAGTCATCATTAAGAATAAGGCAAGACTGGTTGCAAAAGGATATAGGCAAGAAGAAGGTATTGATTTTGATCAAACCTTTGCTCCAGTAGCCAGACTGGAAGCCATCAGGATGTTCTTGGCCTATGCAACCTACCAAGGATTCAAAGTATACCAAATGGATGTGAAGTCAGCATTCCTTAATGGTAATTTAAAAGAAGAAGTATATGTGGAGCAGCCTTCAGGTTTTGTTGATCCTACTCTTCCACATTATGTCTATAGACTTAGGAAAGCATTGTATGGGTTAAAGCAAGCTCCTAGAGCTTGGTATGAAACCCTATCTAGTTTCCTCATTGAGAACAAGTTCACAAGGGGGAAAATAGATAAGACTCTATTCCTTAGGGAATCTAGAGGCAAAGTAATACTTGTCCAAATATATGTAGATGACATTATATTTGGGTCTACTGAAAGTAGCCTTTGCAAAAAGTTTGCAAAGCTTATGCAAAGTCAATTTGAAATGAGTAGTATGGGAGAACTGAAGTTTTTCTTGGGTCTCCAAGTTAAACAGACTGAAAGTGTCTTGTCCATATGTCAGTCAAAGTTCACCCTAGAACTCATAAGGAAATATGGTATGGATTCTTCCAGTACCATGAAGACTCCTATGGGGTCAAGTATGTCTCTAAGCAAGGATGATGCAGGGAAACCTGTGGATGAAACCTTGTATAGAGGGATAGTTGGCTCCCTACTATACTTGACTGCAAGTAGGCCTGACATTATGTATGCTACATGTGTTTGTGCCAGGTATCAAGCCTGCCCCAAAGAATCTCACTTACTGCAGTCAAGAGAATCTTGAGATATCTAAAGGGCACACCTTATCTAGGCCTCTGGTACCCTAGGAATGGAGATTTTGATCTAACAGGCTATTCAGATGCAGACTTTGCAGGATGCAAAGAAGATAGAAAAAGCACAACTGGATCCTGTCAATTCCTAGGTGGAAGACTCATTTCATGGAGTAGTAAGAAGCAAACCAGTGTGGCCATCTCCACAGCTGAGTCAGAATATGTAGCTGCAGGAAGTTGCTGTGCTCAACTTCTGTGGATTCAACATCAGCTAGAAGACTATGGATGTCAGGTAAGTAGAACTCCACTTTATTGTGATTCTACAAGTGCTATTTCCATAGCTAATAACCCTGTATCACATAGTAGAACTAAACATATTGAGATAAAATATCATTTTCTTAGGGAGCATGTAGAAAGAAATGATATTGCACTTATTAGAATATGTTAAAACAGATAATCAGATAGCTGATATGTTTACTAAGCCCTTAGAAGAAGCTAAGTTTAATAGGTTCAAAATTGAACTAGGTATGATAAATTTAGACTAAGTATACAGAACAAAAATTGGCTAAGTAAAAAGGTGTCGACACATAGACAAGTCTATGTCGACACAGAATAGTAAGTGTCGACACTTCAGGAAAATGGTGTCGACACATCTAGGAAGTTAGTGTCGACACTTCAGAATGTTAGTGTCGACACATGTCGAGTAGGTGTCGACACATCCAATAAAGTGTCGACACTTAAGTTTTACTCAGAATTTTTCTAAGTAAAGTCTCGACACATGTCGAGTATAGTGGTGTCGACACTTAACCAAGTGTCGACACATAAAATCTGTTGACTAAATTTGTGTCGACACATGAGTGTCGAGACATTATAAGTCAGTGTCGACACTTATTGACAGTGTCGACACATCATTAGAAATTCATCCCGCCTGTTCGTCTTCAAACAAGACAGGTATAAATAGGGTTCTGTCTTTGATTGTCGACACGCTTTCAAAGTTTCGAGACCTAAACTCTTGTGTCGACATTTCTCTCATCTCAAGACTAATTCTCAAAACCCTAATGGCTCCCAAGCTGGAAGAGAACGTAAACGAAGGCTATGAGCTTGTGCGAGGCGCATTTGACGACAGCGACCAAGAAATCAAATCAGTGCTAACCCTAATTGCCAATTCAGGATTGGAGTTCTTGGTTTCAGAACCAACGAAAATATGGAAGAAGGAAGTCATTGAATTCCTTTCTGGCGCGTCTGTAGATGACTCAGGCTACAGGATTAAGTCAAGGGTGCATGGCACCAAGGTCAAAATATCACCCAAGTCTTTAAGAAAGGTACTTCAGCTACCTAAAGTTCAAGATGAAGAGGAAGTAACTGCTTCTAAGACCAGGGAAGCTCTTACTTGGTGTGGACTGGATCCAAAGATGAAAGTGGGATCAGTCTTTAACAGAAAAGGTATGAATAATCAAGGCAAGTTCTTGTCTGAAATAGTGGGCAAGGTCATACTGAGCAAGCCAGGAGGGCATGACAGGGTGTCTGCCTCCATGTTTGAAGTCATGACCAGAATCATCTTCAATCTGAAAACAGACTGGTCAATGGTGGTTTATGAAAAAGTGAAGGAAAGCCTGAAGAAGCCCAATCTGGGCAGGATACTAAGTCTCTACCTGGCTGGATCAATTCCAGAGGTAATGAGCAATACTGCAGGAACTAAGATCAATCATATGAGGAAGATGGACTCAAGAATATTCTCAAGATGGGAAAGAGTGTTATCCAAGGAAGTTCCACTCCAGAGAAACAAATTCTGAGAAGAAAGATTCTCCTCCAAAGAAGAAGAGGAAGTTAGCTGCTGTGATTCAGAGTCCTCAAGCAGCTCAGGCAGTGAAGAACATGTGGTCTTCACTCCTGAAAGTCCAGAAGATGTGGCTGCAGAGAAGACACCTGCTCCTCAGGAGGCAGCTGACATCCAGGGGGAGCTTCCAGGTGTAGCAGAACCATCTACACTGGAGAGTGAGCAAGCCACCCTCCTCATTCAAGAGGTACTTGTTGACCTTAATACTTTGGATTTTTCTATAATAAATTCTGATTTGTCTGATGACCATCAGCACAATCAGCCAGCAAGTACAGTACCAGATGTTGGTCTTCCTGACACATCTGTTGTACAAGAAGTTATCCTGATAAAGAAGTTGCTGAACCAAGTACATCTCCTGCACAATCTCCACCAGAATATACCATGGAAGATCTATTTCTGAATTTAGAACAGGATGATTTTGATATGGAAAAGAATGATGCTGATACAGTAAAGAATGCTGCTGCTGAGGGGGAGAACATTGAAGTTGTGGAAGAGCCTATAAGGCTAGATACTGAGCAGGCACAAGATGTGCATACTGAAAAACAATCCAGCCCTAAGGATAGGGTGGATATAGCCAGTACATCAGACTCTGAAGATGATGAAGCTGAGCAAGCTCAGAAAAAGAAGTTCTTTGTTTTCAAAAGAAGAAGCCAGAGCTATAAGAAGGCTCTCCAAACAGTTGCTCAACATTCCTTAGTTCAACAAGCTCCATCCACTGATTACAGTGCTCTATTGCTTGCCATGCAAATCAAGATGGATGAACAAAGGAAAGCTTTAGAAACTTATGTTGATGAAGGGCACAAAGCACTACAATCTGATCTGGGCCAGGAAATCAAGTCAATAAGGTTTGAAATGAACCTTAATAAAACAGAGATGACTGATTGTTTTACAAAGGGTGCTCATGCAGTAGTCTATTTGGCAAACCATCAAGAGAAAATAAAGACTCAAGTTGATGATATAGCACTAAAACAAGGTTATGTGCTGGAGAATCAACTCAGGATGAATGATAATTTGACTGCATCTCACAATGCCATAGTCACTGAACTCAAGAAAAAGTCTGATGAACCATCAACCTCCACTGCTGCTGCCAAGGCTGATTTTGATAAGATATTTCAAGCAGAGATTGCTGCTGTACAGACTGCAATAAAAGACTCACAGAAGGTCATTTCAGAACAGCTTACAAAGCTTAGACCTTTCTTTAAAGAGGGACATAAGGTATTTGGATAGCCAAATCCGATTCCAGAAAGATGATGTGAGAGATCATGTGGCCCAAGAAGTCATAAAGGGGGAGAGAGTGTTAGTCAAGGCCAGTTCTGAGCATGCAAAATGGATTTCCAATTCTATCAGGGCTACACTTGGATATCCTCCCTTGTGTGATGACAATGAAGTAGCTGAATCTGGTATTCAAGGAACATATCTTGGAGGTGAGCAACAGGCAGTGGCTGATGTAATCTATCCCCCTCCAGATTTTGAAATGATTCATGCAGATATAAGCACAATGTATAGTCCACCTGCTGGCAAGCCTAATATTATTCTGGAAAAGGTTGTTCAACCTATCACAGCTGCAATGCAAGAGGCTTTGGACAAGGAAGAAGAAACTAGGCTGTCAAAGAAGAAGTTTAGGGAAATTGCTGAGCAAAAGCCAGATTTTGAACAATGGAGCCCTACTTCTAGAAACATAATTCTCACGGCCTGGAAAGCTGCCAAGGACAATGCCCATGAGAGGAACAAGTGGTTCTCAGAGGCTGAATGGAGAAAGCATGAGAGTAGGCAGGAAGCAATTGTCCAATTTAGAAGGAAGGCTAAGTTAGGAAAGCTACCTCCAACAGCTGTGGAGCCTAGCAAGTACTTTCCTAAGCCCTATCATTATTTTGAAAGACAAAAGATCAAGGCTGAAGAACAGAAGAAGAAGGACTCTAAAGGGAAGAAGACTGCTGAAGCTGAGCCTGCTGCTGCTGCTGCTGTGAAAGCTCAAGTTAAAGCTGGAAAAGGCATTGTTATTAAAGAACCTGATCAGCACTAGATTAGGAATTAACTTGATGCTTGTTGTAATCTGTTAAGTGATAAACATTGTAATACTTCATTGAAAATGTATAAGGAACATTATTGGACAGTATATGATAAATATAGTATGAATGTTCTGAAATATGTGTGTTTCTTAATTGTTCTGCAATGTTTAATAAGTATACATGTGTGCTTTATTACATGTTCAAGTTTACCCTGTTGTCATTTATATGTTTTACATCATTTTGTAATTGTTAATTATGAGTGGTGTATATCATTGACTAAGGGTTATGACTTCTCCAAATAGGGGGAGATTGTTGGGTACATTGGTCAAATGTACCTGATTTGAAGAAGCCTCACCTAACTCAATGATATACATCAGAATGTATTTGATGTTTGTTTGAGTTACTTGTGCAGGTTAGATATACACTGGACTGAAGCTGAAAATTTCTAAGTCCATGTGTCGACACCCAGAGGCAAAGTGTCGACACTTGAGAAAGCTTGTGTCGACACCCAGACATGCAGTGTCGACACTTGGAGTCATTGTGTCGACACCTGGGAAGAAGTGTCGACACCAGTCAGAAAGTGTCGACACTTGGAGCTGTGTCGACACTCAGTGTAGAAGGATGCAGAAAAGCTGTGACGACACTTAGCAGAAGTGTCGACACCTAGAAGAGCTGAGTCAACATCAGAAAGTGTCGACACTTGGAGTTGTGTCGACACCCAGCAAAATTCTGCAGAGACTAAGTACAAGTGTCGACACTCAACACAATGTGTCGACACTCAATCAGCAGAGTCAACATATGAAGAATGTGTCGACACTCAGCACAATGTGTCGACACACACTCAAAGAAGTCAACACTTGAAGAATGTGTCGACACTCAGCACAATGTGTCGACACATAACCAGAAGACTCAACACTAGAAGGAAGTGTCGACACAAGGAGATGTGTCGACACTTAGCAAAGAACAGAAAAGTTGTAAAATATTCTAAGTATAAGTGTCGACACTAAGGGAATGTGTCGACACTCAGCTGAAGAATCAAGAATGAAGACTTGTGTCGACACCAAGAATCAGTGTCGACACTTGACAGTTTCAACACATGAAGATGTGTCGACACAAAGGAGATGTGTCGACACTTAGAAGAATACAGATAAAGAATGAAGTATAAGTACTTGTGTCGACACTCAATTTCAGTGTCGACACATGCAGAAGAAACTGTGTCGAGACATACAAGGAATTGTGTCGACACCTTGTAGACTTGTGTCGACACTTACACAACATGTGTCGACACTTGGTCTATAAGTGTCGACACTTAAGAACAGAAAGTCTCGACACTAACTGACAGTTAGAGAATTTCAAGAAGTGACTGGTTGACATGACAGCTGCCAATCCAGCCGGTCTACAGCAACTGTCAGAGAAGTCAAAAGTCTGTTATAAACCGGATCAGCCGGTTACCATGAAGGAAGCCTATAAATAGGCACCCACAGTTTACAGAATGAGTAGTTAAGTTGTTAAGTGGTTAAGTTGTTCACAATCATTACTTGTTGTGAGAATAATTGAAGTGGTTGATCAGATTAAATCAAGAAGTGATACATAGAGGATCAACACAAGAAGATCAGGCAGTCCAACTGCAGATCTAAGTAGTTGGAGAGAGAGAGCTCCAACCAAGGATTCAGTCTTTGGAACTAAGGCTGAGAAGAACAATTCAGAGTCATCTGGATTTCAAGAAGCAGAGATCAAGGATCAACTGCAGAAGATTCAGACTAATTCAGTTCTACTCAAGAAGCTTTGAAGAAAGCTAAGTCAGTTTGGATCAAGCTGAGTTCTTCCAAGAACTCTTCAAGAAACTCTCAACTCCTCTCATCCTTTCTGAGTTGTAGAGTTAGCATTTGTAATTTCTATTTTAAACTTGTAAGATCCATTGGATCTGAGTGATTGTAAGCCTATTTTATAAAGGCTGAGGGTAGGGCTTGGTGCCTGAGTGTAGGAGTTGAAGAACTCTGAGTGTAGGCCTTTAATTGGCTGAGTGTAAGCCTTGATTGGCTGAGTGTAGGCCTGGGTGGCTGAGTGTAGGCCTTTTGGCTGAGTGTAAGGCTTTGGGCCTGAGGTAGGAACCTTGTTGGGTTCTGAGCTAGTGGAGAAGTTTGGCCGAATCTAGTACACTGCTAGATAGGCGAAGGGGGAAAGTGGATGTACCCAATGATTGGGGAACCACTATAAAATTAGTGTGTCTTCTGTGCTGTGCTGTGAATTGAATGCTTAATTTCTGTATTTGCTGTTAGCTGTAGTAATCAGTGAAAAACTGTTGTGCTGCCAAACAAAAGTCACAAAAAGGTTTAGGTCACCTATTCACCCCCCCCCCCCCTCTAGGTGTTTAGGTACCATATCTTTCAGGTTTGTCGGTCGCTATGCCGAACTTCAGTTGGCGAGTGGAAGGGAAACTAATGGATTGCAGCGTTCTTGTGTGGATTGCAATCGGACAAGGCACAGGAATGAAGTGGATGTGGGGTGAGTGAGGCGCATTCACAGACAGAACTCACAAGCATAAGAAGAAACTAACATTCCATTAACTAGAAAGTAAACTTGATATTCAGGGATGGAAATGTTCATTACACTGCTCAAAATAGTCATAACACAGAGGAAAGGGAAGAGGAGTAAACCAAAAGAGAATGAAGATCCACCGCGGGTCGTGGCCGGAGTAGCGAGTTGTCAATCCGCTTCCGAGCTCAGTCCGAGGAGGCTTCCGGTACCAACGATCTGTCACCTCGAAGGCCTTTAAGTCCGTTCTCTAGGTTATCTACTTCACCAACTCTGCAGGAAAGCTTGGAGTTGAAGTCATCAATGGCCGAGGGCTTCGCCGGAGTGTTGGAAAGCTTCGGAGTAAGTGGAAATGGCTTCCCGGCGAAGGTGGAAGTTATGGAGCAGCTGGAGAAGTGAAAAGGGGATTCCCGTGCACTCTCCGATCGCAGCAAATGGCAGGCGTTGACCTAAAACGCGGAGCAGGGCCTTTTATATGGAGGCAGCAGAAGCAGTGCGCATGCTCAGTGGCGCATGACCAGTGGTCGTGCGCACTGTAGGTCGATGATCGTGCGGCTTTTCCAAATAAACCTGCAACCTGGACAAGAAGCATCAGCATATACGCTCACGAGCAGTGGCGCACGACCAGTGGTCGTGCGCACTATGGCCAGTGCTCGTGTGATTACCGAGACAGGGTTATGAAAAAGGGGGTGTAATGCGCACGAACGGTGGCGCACGACCAGTGGTCGTGCGCAGTAAGTCCAGTGGTCGTGCGCTTACCCAGGCTGATTCAGTTGAAAACGTAGAGTAGTGCGCACGATCGGGGGCGCACGACCAGTGGTCGTGCGCAGTAGATCCCCTGATCGTGCGCAGTATTCCTGTTTAACAATCATCCCGGAACACGCACACGACCCCTGTACCAGCAGAAGGGGCAGAAAAGCCACCAGAACGTGCACACCACATCCCCGAGATAGGGCTAAATAATAACAACAAAATGGAAACATAGAAAGCACACAGAAGCGGGCATACAGTGCACGTAATCGTGAAAAAGGTACATAAGCACAAATAAGCAATAACGGCTCTCAAGTGTAGTGCTACGACGATAAAACTAGCTCAGATGAGTCCAAAAATCAGTGTAAAATGTGGACTCATCACACCCCCATACTTAACCATTTGCACGTCCCGAGCAAATCATCACTCCATGGACTCGAAGATTGCTAACTGGCTCGACAATTTCAAAAAGAAGTAAGGCGAGAAATCAAATATATCATGAGTATAGAAGCAATAATAGAAAAACTTTTTAATTATACAACGTAGTTTAAAACTATTCGACAGACGTAAATAAATATTGTAATTGCTCAAAATTAGAATTCTGGAGAATCGTACGATCATGTGCAGGAAGAAAGTAGGCAGGCCGCTAAGGTGAGCATTGCCAAAGTTCGGGACTCAGGATCACCTCCAAAGGAATCCACCAATGTCGGGGACCATACGCTTGCACGTTTACACTCTCTCCACGGCGCGGGTTAGACTCAAGCGTGAATCAGTAGGACTTGTAGGAGGAAATGGGGCTTAGGCAACGGCTTGGTGGTCAAGGATAAACATGAAGGCTCTATGCAACCAAAGCGAGCGAAAACAACCCAAATCAAAACAGCCACTTAGAAAAGAATGGGGCACACACCCCCAAACTTAGCGTGAAATCCGGGTGTGAACACGGCTGAACCCGACCAAATTCAATAAAGAGGATGGGGATCGAAATCTCAAAGCAATTCTTTCACATAAATATTTGTTTTTTCGATTGTGCGAATCAGCTTTTTATTTTCATAAATTGTTGTTTTCTTTTCTGCGCTAGCAATCCCCAAACGAAGCAATCAAAATGGGAAGAAAATCAGCACCCCCAAAACAATGTCCACTAAACACAACCCCGGCAAAACAGGAATTACAAATCAGCTCAAGCATTTGATTGCGAAGGTGGGTTTAGCTTCAGGCCTTGGTGAAAGTGAGTGGAGCTGGATCAAAGGAAGGGTAGGTACAAATTTGGCATGCAATGGTTAACAGGTAGGAAGGGCTAAACAAGGCTCAAACTAGCCAAAAAGAAGGCCTACGTCATGCTCACGCTTAACTAACCGTGCACCAATGCTTCGAGAGTAGCTTAGGGCAAGTTCTTAGCCACCGAGAAAGATGATCCTTCCCCCCGACTCGAGCAATATGAGTCTAGTGGCTGCTACACACATTCCTACACTATCGTTTGATTATCCCAGATTCAGATTTTGAGCATTACAAACAATATTGACGTGAGCAGAAAAGAATAATTCTACGAGCATAAAGAAAAATTAGTTCTATCCTAACTCTACACAAACCATGAGTATTCGATTAGGAGCACTGCATGAGTTTCGAATGACTCAATCCTGAAATCCTAAGCCAGTACCACTATTTTAAAGTGTACACAAAAGCAATAAATTTAATTCCAACCCGGCCACCAAAATAGTTTCTTAACGTCGCGGTACATCTTTGTGCTCCTCGGGTGAATCGAGTACTTGGTATGGTGCGCCTCGTACAACAAATCCACCTGCAAACTGCCCACGCTTGGGACGCAAAGATGACCGTCTTTCCAAAGCCATCCATCTACAACTTCATATTGGGAATTTGACCCATCCAGAGCATCTATCATGAGTTGCTTCATATGGGCATCCAAATCCAAAGCCTGCTGAATCCGATCATCCAGGTTATATTGAACTTCAGTCCAATTCAATAGTGATTCAGCACTTGACTGCTTATCCACACAAGAAATCTCCAACTCCTCCAACTCCCGAACCAACCTCTCATCATGCACCGATAGCCAATTGGCTTGAGCTGGGGCTCAGCGACTCAACGCGCCCACAACCGCATTACCTTTACCAGGCACGTAGTGGATATTGAATGTATAGTCCCCCAGGAACTCCATCCATCTACGCTACCGCATATTCAGAACTTTCTGATCAATCAAATACTTCAGGCTCTTGTGATCGGTGTAGATATAAATCTTCACACCGTACAATTAATGCCTCCACAGCTTAAAGGCAAAAATCACGGCCGCTAACTCCAAGTCATGGACCGGATAGTTCCTCTCTTGCACCTTCAGCTGTCTCGAGCCATATGCTATAATGCTTCCATGCTGTAACAGCACACAACCAAAACCACTGCCCGAAGCATCGCTATAAATCTCATAATCTTCGGTCCCACTCAACGAACTCAGCACAGGCGCCGTGGTCAACCGACATTTCAACTGCTCAAAAGCTCGCATGCACTCCGACGTCCAAACGAACTTCTGCTCCTTCCTCGTCAAAGTAGTGAGAGGTAATGCTATCCGCAAGAAGTTCTCTACAAAGCGCCTATAATAGCCGGCAAGCCCCAGAAAGCTCCGGACTTCCGCTACCGTAGCAAGCTCAGGCCACTCCCGTATCGCAACAATCTTCGTCGGATCCACTGCAATACCTTCCCCACTCACTATATGACCGAGAAACAACAATGAGAACAACCAAAACTCGCACTTCGAGAACTTGGAGTACAATTGATTCCTCCTTAGCATCTCCAAAACCAAATGAAGATGCCTGAAGTGATCTTCCTCACTCTACGAGTACACCAAAATATCGTCGATGAAGACGATCACAAAATGGTCCAAGTACTCCCTGAAGGTCCTGTTCATCAAATCCATGAACACTGACGGCGCATTAGTCAGCCCAAATGACATGATCGTAAACTCGTAATGCCCGTATCTCGTACTGAATGCTGTCTTTGGGACATCACTCTCCCTTATTCGCAGCTGATAGTACCCGGACTTGAGGTCCAACTTAGAGTACACCGTCGACCCGACCAACTGATCAAAAAGATCATCGATCCTTGGGATTGGGTACTTGTTCTTTTTCGTCAACTTGTTGAGCTCCCGATAATCAATAAATAGCCTCAGGCTTCCATCCTTCTTCTTAACAAAGAGGACCGACGTGCTCCAAGGCGAAGAACTTGGACGCACATACCCTTGCTCCAACAACTCTTGCAGTTGAATCTTTAGCTCCGCCATTTCCTTAGGCGCTAGCCAATATGGAGAGCGTGACACAGGCTTTGCACCTGGTACGAGCTCTATCGTGAAATCTATCTCCCGTTGAGGAGGGGCTCCAGGAAGATCGCTAGGGAACACATCAGGATACTCTGATACCACTGAAATACTATCCAACGCGGGCTTAGGCTTTGAAACCTCCACTAGTGTAAAGAACAGTTCTGTATCGGCACGAACCACCTTCACCACCTGAAGAGCAGACATCAACGTCTTGCTCGACCCCTTCAAGCCCGTGAAAGTCATCTCACGAGATGCTCCCAGCTTGACTTCCTTACTACCGCAATCAATATAGGCTTGCTACTCCGAGATCCAGTCCATGCCAAATATAACGTCGAATTCTACTAGCGGCAATAACGACGCTTGCAAATGGAACTCCTGGCTCCCAATTCGAATCTTCACGCCATAGATTCTATCTGCGCGCATCGAACACCCATTGGGCAACAACACATCCAACTTGTCCTTCGTCATCGAAGAAGGTATTCTGATGTGTGATATGAATTCTTCGGACAAAAAGGAGTGTGAAGCTCCTGTATCGAAGAGTGCTCTTGCCGGATTTTCACAAATCAAAACAAATCCTAAACAAGCAGTGGTAAGGTAACATGTGCATAACAAGTATTTAAAGAAATTTAAATTACTACAAATTTAAATTTTATATGTCACCACATCCGCCTGTTTGATGGCCTCCTGTTGGACAAGATTATAAACCCTCGGTTGGGCCGGAGCATAATGGGACGCGGTTGACTCCACCGTCTTGCCCTTCTCTTCATAAGTCGGTCCCGGCTTCCTTTCGGACTTGGGACGTCCGTTCCAGCAATCGCGGGAAAAGTGCCCTGACTTTCCACAAGTAAAGCATGCACCCAGGGTACGACCCGTAGTCGCCCCAGAAGCACCAGAAGAAGGAGCTGGACCCAAAGTCCTAGCCTTCTTAAAGAATTTACGGTACCCAGACTTTGAGGTAGTCGGCACCTTGAACTCAGATTTCTTGTCCCTAACGCTTTTCTTTTCTTGAACCTTCTTCATGTCCTTCTCCAAGGACCGGGCCGTATTTAGCAGGGTCAAGAAGCCCTGCGTCATAGGCCCCTAGAGTAGTAGCCTCAAATCATCTCTCAACCCTTCATAGAATCAATTTGTCTTGCGCTCCTCATCCGCGATGGTGGAGCTAGCATACCGACTCAGTCGAGTAAACTCGTGGAGATATTCATCCACGCTACTGTCTCCTTGAACCAACTTCAGGAACTCATTCTCCAATGTTATCCTCTGCACCAAAGGGAGGTACCTAGCCAAGAATAGTCTCGAGAACTCTTTCACCGTCCAGAAGGAACGTAGCAATAATGGTGATTTGCCATTCTTCCGTCTCCTTTGCCGTCAAGACTCTCTTCACCCTGGAGAGCTAGTCTTCAGCTTGAGATGGGGATCCCAACCCTGAGAATACCGGAGGATTAAAGCTCATGACATGTTTGAGCTGTCTCTCGATTGCCACCCTCGGCACCACCGGTTCCTCTACTACCTATTCCACCCATCTCTGCTCAGCCGCTTGCAGTGGTACCTGCTCCATCGTAGGAGCGGGCTGTTGCATTTACCTTCCAGGATGCGCATTGATCATGGCAAACACTGCTTCGGCAACCAATTGTATGGTCTCAGTCGATGGAGGTGTTGTAGGAGCATCATTTGTTGTACTGCTAGCCTCAGAAACTCGACGTTCTGATGGCCCAGCACCGCTTCTGGTCACCTATAGTGGTACAAAATACCGTTAAGCGACCAAACAAAATTGCAAACAACAATTATAGGAACACGTAGGTTCCCCAAACAGGTGTATTTTCATTCCTAAGTGGACATTCATGGGTTCTTTTGTTGTTATAACGATGACGCACACACATGTGCTCACCACCCCTTAAAAAGAATTCTTCCACGAATTCATTTAAGTCTGACCGAAACCAGTAGTCTGATACCAAATTATAACACCCCCTATCCGTCGTATGGCATATAGCAGTAGGTCCGGCTGGGGCCCGACGCCATATACCACAGACAGACCGGGTGGTTACTCAATGGAAACCATCCAACCAATCACAACGTCCTACACAAAGCATTCTAGCGGAAGCAGTTTAAATAGTTGCAATTAAAAGAACCCAGCAACAAGCATGAATGTCCACTAACAAGCTAAGAATGAATGAGGTACATACACAAGTACTGGCCTTAAGGCCTTACAAATGGTTTACTCAAATTACATATTTTCCATACCACGGCACGCAGGCCGGTCATACATGAACAAAAGCAAGTAAAACACTCCAATTTGGCCTTCGAGGGCCGGCTTCGCAATTTGGGCTTTAGCCCGCTATTGACTGCTTTGTCCGGCAGCACCTGCAAGCAACAAACCACCGCACGGTGGCAAACAAAGGCAACGGTCAGCAATGCTGACCAAATTATAACGATCCCGCCCCCAATTCGGGGCCGCGATGCTCCTTCCCTGCAGTTTATTAGCATAACCAAGCAGTATATAAATATACATTGCATCACAGGCATTGGCACGCTCGGCCACATGCCCCGTGCACTCAGGGCACATTCTCGGTGAATCGGCCAATGTCATGTCAATTTAAGCCATAGGCATTCCGGACTCACCACCGCCACTTTGATGGCCAAACATATGAGCATTTTGTCTTCCCGGCATGGGTCACGTCAATTTAAGCCATAGACCGCCGAAGACCCTCATCTATGCCAACATCTCTAACCGAACAACATAGAACGAGTACGGTTCCATCTAACCCGTGCTCACATCGTAACGGCAATTTAATCCATATACGCGGGTCAAACTTCTCTGAGTCCCGTTTCCATCACATACTTCACATAACCCGATTATGTTCACGTTGGCTCCCAGGCCACCAAGTTGGCAAGATCACGCATCCGCCCAGTTTTCTGGGTGCACCTTAGGGTTAATCCCCAAGGCTCCCTGTTTCAATCTACCACGTAGAAAACCCGAAAAACAAACATTCACACGGAGTCTTCTCCGACATTTATGCAATGCAACATCACCGATCCAGACCAACATGTCCGGATAGGCTTCACACATCATGCCTATGTCCGTTCTCGATTACGGACTCTACACAACGGGGGACTTCACATATCTACACGAAGGAATGCCTCCAACTCACCACAAAATCGTGAGAGCGGGCTTCCTATGCAAAAGAAGGAGAGCTTCACATGCTCAAGTAGAGAATCGTTACCCTAGCGTTCTTCCTTGGCGCCATGGAAATGTACGCGGATGAAAAGACCGCAATCTCCTTGCCTTCATAGATCCGAAGTCGGCTTGTGATTTGGAGCTCCAAAGCTCCTCCAAAGACTGGATCTTAGCTTCTTCTTCCTCCTTTGCTCTCCCCACTCTCTAGGATTTAGACAGAGAACCACGACAGAAAATAATGGTTTTGAAACCCTGTACATGGGTATAACCCAATCAGATTAACCACCAGCCATCGGATCCTACAAAAGGGAAATGCACGGCTACGATCCAGGTCTGACCTGGACAAATGGGGCTAAGCACCGCACAGTTCACCAATAGGAGCGGGACACGTTCGCGCCAAAACAGTGTCGGAATATTTAGTCAACTCCCGCCAAAACCCCTGCATAAACTCTCCACATTGACAGAATCAAACACGCCACAATGCGCGCCCTTCTCGACGATCGTCGAACCAAGATCGTCGACTGGAGATCCCTTGCCCAATTGTCGAACGTAGCCAGATCGTCGAACGGAGATCTCTGGCCAAATCATCGAACGCACGACCCAATCGTCGAACCCATGGCCCGATCGTCGAACCCAGAAAACTACCTGATCGATGAACATACAGCCCGATCGTCGAACCCACGGCCCGATCGTTGAACGGAGATCGCTGGCCCGATCGTCGAACACACAGCCCGATCGTCGAACCCATGGCCCGATCGTCGAACATAGAATATCGACAGATCGTTGACTGCAGCATTGTGACCAGATCGTCGACCGCTGCTCGACGATCGTCAAACCCAGAATATCGACAGATCGTCGACCGCATCATTGTGACCAGATCGTCGACCGCTGCTCGACGATCGTCGAACCCAGATTTCTACCTGATCGTTGCTAGATCTTTGAACGACCCCTACACGCCCCGGGACACGCCTGTGTCCCAGGCCGTGTACCCTTGACAAATTCCAAATTTGGTACAGAAACGTCACCCGTCGCTCTTTTGAGTTTCGGGGTGTTATAGTCTGGAGCTCGACGATTATCGTGCTGAGCTCGACGAAGCGTCGAGCGGAGCTTGCGGTAGGTCTAGCGGTTCTGGGTGTTAAGTTCGACGATCTGGCCCTACGTGTTGAGTTCGACGATCTTCGAATTGAGTTCGACGATCTGGCCCTACGTGTTGAGTTTGATGATTTTCGAATTGGGTTCGACGATCAGGCCTTGCGTTCGACGATTTTCGAATAGATTTTGTCGAGTGGAGTTTTTCCTTTTGTTCGATGAACGTCGAGCTGAGCTCGACCAAGAATCGAACGGAGTTGTCTCCCTTTAGCACTAAAGTAATTTTTCCATCCGGGTACTCGAGAGATTTTCTTCCCTTGTACTCGAGTAGTTCTGCCTTCAGTACTCGAGTAAGTCCTTAGTACTCGAGTACTCCCCGTGCAGTACTCGAGTAAGTGCCTTAGTGCTCGAGTAGTTTCCCTGTGCAGTACTCATGTGGGTGCCTTAGTACTCGTGTAATTCCCTTAGTACTCGAGTAATCCTCCCTTCTGTCTCGAGAAATCCGGTTCAGCTGAACCCGATTTATTTGTTTGTTCTTCATGTTATCACCTTTAGTATAAATACCTTCTTTATCTTCTTCTCCGATTCTTTTTTTTCCTCCCGAACCATAGCGGCGTGAGCGAGAAAGAGGTTGTTCGTCCTTACTTCTTCTGGTGGCCGTTGACGGTGCTCCGGTGCTCGAAATTTCAAACCAATTGTAGATCTGGAAAGCTCTCGTCGAGAGCTACGACATCGTGGTAATTGCTTCCCCATTTCTTGAGATTTTTTCATTAGGGTTTTTCAGCACTAATCCCCTTTTCGACCTTTTTATCTAGATTTCAACTCCTCCCGCAGTCTTTTGCCCCGATCTACGACGTGGAGCGATTCAGAGGACTATTCCAGTAAAACCAAGGCAAGTGGTGGTTTCGCCTCGTTTCTCTTTGTCCGATTTGACGGTAACGGCTATACTTTCATGTTCCTTAAAATTTTCTGCGCTTATTCTTCCAAATCATTGTTATGATTAATCATGTTCAGCAATCCTTTGACATTTTAAGGTTTTGTCTTGGAAAGCCCGATCTTGTCAGGTTTTGGTTAATTATTCCTGGTGTGTCTTAGTGATGTCTATGCATGCCTTAGCTTTCGTTATTAAACGCGTTAGAATTTATCTAGGACTATAAATAGCTCCTAGAGGTTAATCAACCTTGTCTTGTATCTAATAATGCCAAGTAGAGTCTGACGAGCCAAATCTCGAGATATTTGTGTTGTGGTTTCTTTGGGTTTCTTGAATGCGGGAGTTAGTGGACGATTCCACCTCCGCAGTGTTTGTTACCTTCTTTAGTGCCCTGTGGAAGTCTACCTAGTTTTGGATGTCTGCGGTGTATGATGGAGAGTATGAGACTCCCTTACAGTTAGATGGATTATATATCCATTTTGTTTTTGGGTGGTGTGTCCAAGACTGACCACCTCGCCCGTGTTTTTGGGTGGTGTGTCCAAGAGTGACCACTTCGCCGTGTTTTTGGGTAGAGTCGACCACATGTGCTTAATAAAGGTTTTGTATTTTCTTTCTTGTGAAATATTCATGCAGTCACCTTATAGCCTTGTGCGTCTGGTGTACCCTTGTGGAACGTGACAAATCACGTAGGAGTTCTTTTCCTGTTGATGCCCTTTTTTTCTTTTGTACTGTACTTCAGTGTTTTTGGTCTTGGGTTGGTACCCCTGTTGACCTTTGCTTATTTTGGCTTATTACTTTTCTGCCACCATTTGTACCTTCTTGCTGAGGTGTTCTGTCTTTGGAATGCCTCAGGTTCAGAGCAGTAGTAGTTAGCAGTGCTGGTTTTGGACTTTTTTGGGCGGCAGTGTTGGCCGTGGTTGTTGCCTCATCTTAGCGAGGTAGTTTGTTGTTTGTTTAGTTTTACTAGTCCAGACATACTTTTGTTCGTGGTTTCGTGTCAGTTTGTTGGCGCCCACTGAATTGTTAGTTGTTTGATACTTGCTAGATGCTCATTTCTTTAAATGTGGATGTGGATTACTTATTCTCTGGGAGGATTTATGATAGGAATGCATGTTAGGCATTTTCAACTATAAAATCTACTACTATTACTTCATGCATTGCATAATTTGAAACTATAACTTGTGATTTTTAGCGACCGTAAAAGCTATCTTTCCTACTATAATAAATTTAGAGTCTTGCATAGCATGAGTTGTCCTTTAAGGACGTTTTTACTCATGTAGGATGTTTGAGTTAATATAATCATGTATTTTTCCGCAGCGTATAATATATTTTGATTTGTGAACTAAATGAGCCACTAAGCCGAGGGATACGGCTAACTACTGCACTTAACTGATTTTCCTTAAAATAACTTAAAAAGAACCTTTCTTCATGATTAGTTTGGTGTCTGCCTGAGCGTCCGCAGTTATCCCCTGCTGACGTGGCATCATGACGCACCTTTTTCCTTACTCTGATAAGCTTTTTATATGCGGTGAAAATGCGGGTTGTGACAAAGGTTATGTGGATAAAGCTATAAAGGGTGTCAAGGATAAGCTAAACTAGAGAATTGGTGATCAGAAGGTTGAAGTGCATGAGTTAAATGCATAAACTACTCACTGGTTCATGAAAGTTGCACATACAGTGTATGAACCTCCCAATAATTATTCATGGTCAAGGTAATTCTTATGCCCAAGGTAGTTTACATATGGTAGTTTTAGCTAAAGTGCTAACCTCTACAGTATAACATCTACCGTGTATGGCTAATTATCATCACATCATAGTTTTACCAATCTATAACAAAAAATGTAAGGAACAAATATGAAGTTTAAAGTGCAACTATATATATATATATAAATAAATTAAAGGATCAGGAACAATAGAAGACTAGTAAACAAGCCCTTCAAAAATGCTAAGGAAAAATACATGACTTTTGACAAAAAGCGGGCTACTATATGCCCTGAGTACTAAAAACTATTATATGTCCATAGTGCTAAGTAAGGATGAGGGAACACAGATATACACTCACATCTCTCAGCATCTATACTATTATGGAAGAATGGTCTTGGATGGTGTCCATGACCAAAACATCTCTATCTATATCGCAGGGATCTCTGGCCTGTGTTGGAATGGGGGTTGTTGATGTGGGAACTACTGCAGCCACAGATCCAATAAGGGGTTATCACAAACCATTAGTCAATCTGACTAAGAGGATTCATTTCCTTTCCCAAACGTATCCTAGAGCATTGGGTAGAGGGAAGGGCCAGGTGCACAAGTGGTAATACAAGTGATGAGAGGAATGAGATTAATGTTATGAAGTGAGTTATAATGGGGGAAAATAAATTACTGAGCTTATAAGAATGCCCGTACAACCTTACAAATTGAGTGTTTTGTTCCAACAGAAGTATAAAGTCTAGTAGGAAGCTTATATAGAATAAGAAAGGTAAATGCATAACAGTTTATGGCACTAAAATAAATTAACTTGTATGAATGCCCATAGAAACTTTTAAGTAAATGGTCTTGAAATTATCATAACACGGGCTTATCTTACAATATTGCACATACAAATTTGTAGTATAAGGATTTAAAATATGCAAGGTATGTTAAAGTTGAACGATAAGATGAAATACTAGTATTTGATGTCTAAGTCATACCCAATCCACATGTAAAGTGGGTACCTGACCACATGGTCCTTACCACCATAGCGGATGATAACAACAGATCAGACACCTATGATTTTAGGTAGGTGATATAGAACTATCCTAGGCTTTAATGTACATCACTGGCCCGCACCTGTATTACTACCCATCATCCTGCTAAACTATGGAGAGATGATGCAGACTAAGGTGATTTGCCCACCGAGAATATATCTACAAAAAATAATTACCCTAAATAATCCAAGGGCCTAACACTCGAGTCTCTCCTTTAGTGTGTTACATTTGGTAGAGTGGTTTGACATGCCATAGTTTTATAGAACTAAACAATACTTCTATGTTGTTCTCCATACCAGACAAAACATCAGTCTCCATAATCCTTTATTCTATCATAGACTTGAATGATGCTACAAATTAACCCTGGGGATTTGCTAGATAACGCCTTATAAATACATTGCGATACTTAATTTAAGTTGCCAACTATCCAGGTAAGAATATTATTGATGGTCATAATGTGTATCGTTATAAACCACCTTTCTTGTGGGGGATACAAGATCATCTCTTACTTTTTTCCTAAACATCAGTTAGAAGTCTTAAATATGGGTCTCGTCGATGCATACTAAATTTACTACAAGCTCCATAAGTAAATTATAATTATAAATAGAATTATGTGACATGCCAATTGTTTACTATGAACTGCTTATGATTACCCGGCGTGTATAAGTAAGATATGATATTAATAGAATTGCATGCTGGAACATGATATAGTAGTGAAGCTAGAAATGAGATGAGCATTGATAATAACTATCATAATCAAAACATTTCATAAGTATTGGGCAAATGGTAGGTAAACGATAGAGCTTTACTTTCGATACATTTAGTTTTGTAAGGGTTTTAATTTAATTCCAAACCCTCCCAAAATTGAAACTAACGTTATTTATAAGAATATAAGTACACTATAAAAATTTGAGGATTTATTGAAAGCTTTAAGGCCATTTTATTTCATTTATACACAAGGAGTGACACATGATGAATTAAATTATATATTTAGTATGTATAGTTTCATAAAGTGATCAATTCAAGTAAAAACATTTTCAATTTTTAAACCATGGTCATCCATGAACAAATTAGGGTGCTATAAACATTTGAGGATTAATTGAAAGCTTTAATGTCCCTTTATTTTATTTATACACAAGGTGTGACATATGATGAATTAAACTATCACTACAAGAAAATTGGGTTTTAGTGACAAAAATTCAGTGGCGAAATATATTTTGTCACTAAAAACATGTTTTTTGTGACAAAATAAATCTGTCACTGAAGACACGTCTTTTGTAAAGAAATTATTATTGGTCACTAAAGAGACATCTTTAGTGACTAAATAAAAATTTGGTCATTAAATACACCACTATAGAGACAAAATAAAAGTTCAGTCACTAAATCTATGTCTTAAGTGATAGATATTTTGTGGCAAAGAATATTTCGTCACAAAAGACATACCTTTAGTGACGAAATACATGATTGTCACTAAATAATCATTTTAGTGACAATATAAGTTCGTCGTTATAACTTTTTTTAATGATAAAAACTAATTTTGTTACGAAATTATTTACCAAAATTTATATATATCCTACTTTATAAATGAATTAGCATGTTTATAATTAAAAAATATAAAAGTTTGTTCGTGCGCTTCCCAAAAATTTTGTCTTTCTTTTTCGCAAGCAGGAAGCTTTGACGTCCACGTGATTTAGGTCACGGCCGATCAACTACCGCGATGAGCCGACGAATGATGCAATGACATCCCGGGTAAATCTGCACGAGTCCTTTCTCTGCATGACGACATCTTCGTGTTACCATAAAAATTAATCATTCATTTTAATTATACCTAATGAGGACTTTCTATCATAAATAACAAAAATTTATAATAAAATCATTAAATATATGCAAAAACAAATTAATTTTGATTAAGTCACTAATATAAATATAACTCAATAGACACTAATAGTGGGATAAAGACTTTTAGTTTTGTTGTTGTTTAAGTCACTAATATAAGCACTTAAATTTTTTTGACTTAACCTTCTTTGAAATAAATTTTAAATTCAACTATTACCCAAACCTACCACCAAACCAATCGGAATCCCGGCCCACGTCCTGTAACCAACCCACCTCTTCGATCTCCAAACAGCAATTTCTTCCAACAACCATCTCGTCTTTCTCCCCAAATCCCACTGTCGACTCATCCACTTCTTCTAGGCGGGGATCTAGCGCGCTTTTCCCCTCTTGCTCGCACACTCCACTCTAGATGATTAAGCCCGTGAATCCTCCCACCAATACCGCTGACATAGCCCGGCGTCGCTTGCTGCTACCAAATTTCAGCCTCATCGCCATCAAAGACAAAAGATGCCCACTGCTTACTTTCACCATCGTCATCTACATCATGGAGGAAGCGGAAATATGCGACCACTACATTTCTACATTGTGGCATACCACGATCCCTCCCGCTCAACATTTTCATGCTCTGCTATGACATCGCCTCCACATGCCCTTTGCACACCGATCTCTCCCGCTCGATATTTTGATTTCTTCATCCACGCTCTCCAGTGACCTGGTACATGCTCCACAATCGCTTGATTTTCATTCTTTGCCCGAGCTCCTCTAATCACTTCCCCCATCTTCCTAGCTATCCATTTTTGCAATGGATATCTTCTTGGGGTGGCTCTTACTCCTCTTAATGTTATGCAACTCTTCTTCCACCTCTAAATGGTATGCATCTTTTATTCTTCCTCTTAATGCTATGCAACTCTTCTTCTACCTTTGAATGACATGCACGATCTATTCTTCCTCTGAATAGTGCACAATTACTCTTTTTTCCAACAAAAATGCCCTACTTTTTTTTAATGTCTATGGTTGCTTCTCCTCTCTCACAAAACATGGTCTAGATGCTAATTATGCTCTTAAGACATTTGACATTTGACCTAATATAGAAAAAAAAGGCAAAAATGAAGTCACTAACCAAGAATAAAAGGACTATTAATACTCATTGATCCACTGGACATAGCCGGATGAGTTCCATCTGGCTGGTTTAGGCATTCAACCAGCAAGGAGCATGGGAAATTGTATCAGGCTTGAGGTATACATATATGAAGATAACTGAAAAATTGCATGAATTATAACAAGTGTTATTCTTGCTTTTATATGTTTGGAATTACAGAAAATCTCCATTTTTTCATTAGAGATGGAATTGAAGTTGGCAATCCCATAAATGAGTTGTTAAAAAGTGTGATACTTATATCTCCTACATTGTTTTGAGATTTGAAGCTACTCTACAGTTACTTAAATATTCTGCTACAATTCTTTAGAGGTTCGAAGTTACTTATCTAATAGTTCTTATAAAAAAAATTCCATGAGTTTTATACAATTCTTTAGAGTTTCGAATTGTAATTTTATGATGATTTCATTCTTTTAAGTATTAGTATACAATCCCCCCTCCCTATATGGGGCTAAAGGCCGCCCGAGAGCATCAAGCATAGCGGTAGACCATGCGAAGATGCCCGTACATTAATATATACTTATAGACATGTATTTGTATATATACAGGTGATGATAATTGATTATGTTTTTTGCCAGAAAAAATATGGTATGCATGTTAATAACTTCTGCATATTATATATCTATTAATCTGTAATTTCATATTACATGGAGGCTACCATGATTTTTTTTTCTACTGTGTAGAGTGATCACATGGTGACAATAAAAGTTCTTTTCAAGACCCAGTTGAAGCAATCACAAGTTTAGCATCAGCTCTGAGGGAAAGTATAGATTCACCTTCATCTCGGACACCCAAATATGTTGCGGCTATATGAGTATTTCTTTGATCAGACAAACCAAATAATTCTAACACTAAGTTGGATAGAAAACTTAAAAAAGTTTTCTTAATTTCATCATTATTTGCACTATAGATGAGTGTTTAGTCAGAACACACCTTTACTCGCTGGCAGATAATGTGTGACACTTTAGATTGCCTTTCGCCTAAAATGGGTATATTGATCATTCCCATGCATTCATTTTGTCATGATTTTACATATGATGTATGCATTATTCAAATTCATATTGTTAATTGTTATTACAGTTGAAAGTGTTGAGCATGATCGATGCCAATGTGGACATTTGGAGCTTGGGCCTTCTGTGTTGGACATCTAAGAAAGTTTTTTGTTGATCATAACATACTTCCTCTATTTGAAAAAGTTCATGTAGAAGCTTCAGATGGAGAATAAGTTCAAGGACAAGAAATTTGATAAATTCCGAAGCAAAATTCTACGTAAAGAGGAATAAATACTGCAACTTTTATGTACCTACTTTAATTAGAGATGAAAATTTTATTAACATGTATTGAGAGGTTTGGGCTATCTCCCACTCTCTTTTTTATCAATTAAAAAAATAATTTATGTTGAATAAATTTCTCTTTGCAAGTGAGTATTTTATTTATTCTAACATTTGAATGTCTAAATTAAAATGTAATAAATAGTAAATCAAATAACTTGATCATATTTTGTTAGGAATTGGAACAAAATTTAATGGTAGAAATTGTCATTATTGCATCATTTCTGTTGTGATTAGATATTTTCTCACTAAAATATACATATTTAGTGACAAAATAAACTTCGTCACTAAATACTTTTTTAGTGACTGTATTAATTTGGTCACTAAAATTTCTTATAGTGACCAAGCTAATTTGGTCACTCAAGTTTCTTCAGTAACCGAATTAGTTTGGTCACTGAAAATTATTTTAGTGACCAAATTTATTTGGTCACTAACTATGCACATTTAGCGACAAAAAATTTTTTGATCGCTAAATATATTTAGTGGCGGGGCATTTGTGACCACTTTGTGATGAACTGAATTTGGTCACTAAATAACTTTAGTGACCAAAATAAAACTTTTAGTGACTAACAATTTCGTCACTAAAAGTCAATTTTATAGTAGTGTATATATTTAGTGTGCATAGTTTCAAAAGGTGATAGATTCAAGTAAAAACCATTTAAAATTTTAAAACATGATTATTCATGACTATATAAGTGCGCTATAAAAATTTGATGATTTATTAAAAATTTTAATGTCATTTTATTTCATTTATACACAAGGTGTGACATATGATGAATTAAACTATATTTTTTATATAGTTTTATAAAGTGATCAATTCAATTCAAAACCTTTTCAATTTTAAACCAAGGTCAGTTATGATCATATTAGGTTGGTATAAAAATTTGAGGATTTATTGAAAGCTTTAAGGTCATTTGATTTCATTTATACACGAGGTGTGACATTTGATCAATCAAACTATATATTTAGTATGTATAGTTTTATATTGTGATCAATTCTAGTCAAAACCTTTACAAAATTTAAACCAATGTCAGCCATGACCATATTATGTTGCTATATAATTTGAGGAATTATTGAAAGCTTAAGGGCACTTTTACTTTTTTATACACAAGGTGTGACATATTATGTACTTTTATCTTAACCAACAGAGAAATTGTCCCAAAAATTCCAAGTCTCTACATATAGATTTTCTGATGCATAGAGAGTTTAGACACAATTTTACTTATTCATATTAGGTCATAGGGCAGAAAATTAGACAAAATTTGCTAGGTTGTATAGTTTATGACAAATGATCTTTGAAAATTAATTTAGGGAGTTATACGTTTCCTTCGAAAATGAGCAGTCCAAAATTGGAAAGCTAAGACCAAGCCCTAAAATTTTTATGTTGATAACTTGGTCAAGTTCATTCATTAGGGAACCTAAAAATAGAGATTTAAATTTCTTTTGGGGTGTGAATATTACAATTCTTATTTTATTATAACTGTATTGATTTTAATTGAAGCTGCACAGATCATGGCATAAATCTGTGTAAGCTAATTATTATTTAAGGATAGAAATGGCTCTGATTGCAACTTCTATCTTGATCCAGTGGTCGAGATTGATCCCACTTAGGATGAGCTGTCGGGGTTCCTCCACCGTCGTTCGACCATCTCCACCCGTCTACACCACAATAAAATTTTAAACTTGGCAAGGGTTATCCTTTTGCGGTGGTCTGATGGCATAATCTTGTTGGCCTCAGCCTAATGCTAGAGGCGGCAGGAAAATGTTGTCGGCAGCAGCCAGAATTCTAAGTTGATTTTGACGGCATTTCGCCTTCAAATTATGTGAAATAAAATTCTAATCAAGCTCAATTTTGATTCAAAATAATTCTAGGATACATATAGAAGTGGAAGAAAATATACCTCATATGTAACTGCCTTTCGCTCCTTATTCATGTTAGGGTATCAGTGGCTCAGACTACTGAGTTGGAAACACTTCTATAGAGGGCTCCTCCTCAATTTATCTACTTAGAAATGTTGTTTGGGACTGGTGTGAGGTTCCTGAGGGGTGTGGGGGTGATTTTATAGGTTGGGGGTAAGTCCTAAAAGCTCCCCTTAAGCTCACTATGGCCAATCATGGATAAGCTCTCACATGTACTTCCAGCAACCTTGCATTTTATCTCTAGTTTGGATAAATTTAGAAGTTTTTATTAGATTCATATAAAATGTAATCAGTATAAGTATTATACCTCTTCATCATGATTAACTTCAAGGTTTGAGACATTTAGAGTCATATTGACCTCTAATTATTCAGTCTCCTCATCATTTGAGATGGAGGGGCTTTCTTCTCATTGACTCTAGATTTTAGTAATGAAATCTTTGTCCTTTTTGGCCTTGTCTCCTATGTCCTCTGTGTTCTTATGAGAAATTTGTGGTGCTCTTTCATTTCTCCTTTAATTAGAAGAGGTTTCTTCAAATCTAGCGAGGGTATTGTAGTTTTCTTTTGCCAAAAAGCATTCAGCTACTTTCTGAAAATTATTTTTAGACATTATTAATATTAGAAACTTCATAGCCTCAGTATCACATGCTTTCAACGTTTTGTCCACTTCTGACCACTCATCTTTTGCAACATTTATAGTTTGTCCATATACATTTAACCTTGTACGGGTTACAAAAACTGTTAATATAGATTCAAATATGTCTTCATCTTTAGAATTTACATATAATCTAATTCTAGATTTTTATAAATAAAGATTACTTAGATTACAAGTAGTGGTATTGAGGCAGCATATTCTCTGGCTTGTGATATGTTCATGTTTAATATATAAAGTTTTCTAAATGTATTAAATTCTTAGGGGATCTTGTTGATCAGGGTTTTAGGCTTTTTTTGATCAACCTCCCTCTAATACCAATTAAAAGAGATGATAATCTCTTTAGAAGAGCACTAGAGTGGTGGGTGGGGTGAATAGAGTAACTAAAATCTGAAGGGATTCACATTCTTGTTATTAATAGTTCTTCAATTTCATAGAATCCCATAGTTATAACACAATCATAGCAATTCAAAAGTAAAAATGGCGAGGAAAAGGAAAAACATAGAGAAGAGGCAATCAATCATAGACGACATAAATAATTATAGTGGTTCTCCAAATACAGGTATATCCACTCTTTTTCCACAGTACGATTCCACTATTACTTGTGTTAAGTATTTGGATATGGAGACTCTTATAACTAGGACTATTGATAAAGTATCCATGAACCATTAAGTATTTGAATAAGAAAGCTCTTAGAACCATGTCAGTTGATGATAATGTCACTCTAACAAAATATGATATTGATAAGGAAGATCAACCATAGAGTTTTTTTAGTAGAGAATCTCAAAGAAAAATCTGAATCCTTTAAGGTGCGATCCTTGTTGAAACTGAAAACTCGATGTCTTTGGAGTTCACCCTTGGGGAAGGAGTGATCACACACTTACTTATCTCTCGCGAGCTAAACAACTAAGGAAAAGGAATAGGGGACATACCCAAGGGCTTGGCGTGGAGGTCCCACCACACACTTGGAAGATCTTAGAGCGCTTCCCCTCCATAGCAAAGTGCCAATCTAAGGATACCTCAGAAAGTGCAAGAAGACCGTGAAACAAGTGAGCATGTCATCTGAGGTACTCCCTTGGGTCTATTTATAGATTTTTGAAAACGACCTGCAAATAGCCAACCTCTGTTGTTTTGAACAGCTACGTGCAGCACAACTGAGTCTGCCAACTGTGTAACTCAGCTATTCTAACAGGCTCTAGACAGACAAATAGGGGTGAAATGGTGAAAACACATCATAAGGGGCTAGGAGAGTGGCCTTCTGGAACCTCGACTCACCGGGGGCAGCGAGTGCTCGATGGAGCTAGCACTCGGCGCCTCAATCCAACCATGTGCGAGTGCGGGCCCTGCCTGCCCCACTCGCATGTTGCTTGTCGAGCCTCCTTGGGCGAGTGCGAGCTAGCCTGCTCCACTCACCCGCTGCTCGCTGAGCCACTGAGGTGAGTGCGAGTCGACCTGCTCCACTCGCCCCTCAAACGGTCTGCTCCATTTGGGCGAGCCGGAGTGCTAAACTTTGGTTGATCTGATTCATGTCGCCCACTACTCGCCGGATATGGATTTTACAAAATATACGCACTTTGTGAGGTTTGCCCAAGCTCGGAAAGAAACATCCAACCCCATAATATGCGGCGAGTGCGACAGGGGCCAAAGAATCTTTTGGTGGGCTACACCAGCGGCTATAAATACATGCCTGCATAACTGTATGGCCTTCGCCATTCCTCTAACTTGAGTTTTGCCGAGATGCCTCTCTCCAAAGAGCTCCAAGAGAAGCTTATTCGTGCCTGTGAGCTTAACGCCACTCGTGCTGATGTGCTAGTCAGCATGTCTCCCAATACAGCACTGCGAGCAGTCCAAGTCCAATCCTGCCAAGAAGGCGAAGTTCATCCCTAAGAATGCCGAGTCCATCTACCGCGACCTAGAGTCCAGCCTGATTCCCAGGATTGCCTCCTCCAAACCGGCCGATGACCCCAAGGGGAAGATGGTCGTCGATATTCTCGTCGACCCTGAATGAGGTTAGGCCGACCTTGAGACCTACAAGCCGCGAGTCTGTACCCCATACAATGACTCGCAGCCTCAGACTCTCCCCGACGTTTGCCTACAGAGAAAATCACCTACCTTCGGGACCACGGGGCTAGACTCACTGAAGTCCAGGTTGCCAGCTGTTGGGTATTGTATCCACAACGTACCTGATTTGAATAAGCCCCTGAACAAGCTAAGGTAAATAGACAATGTATTTGATAAAATATTTCAAGTTGTGCTTGCAGTTATTCCACGCTAAGTGCACACCAATGTTAGGGTGTAGTAGGTCAATATACACGGGTCTGCACGACGTAATCCCTCGTTGAGCAGATCAGTGTGTTGGCCTACGTGTACTCTCTCTAGTGGAGTGTACTTATTTTCAAGTACAGGGCTGTGATATTGCCAGATCAGACAAGGAGCAAGGATGGGTCAAAGAGCAGCCCATGGGAGGATAGACGAAAAATCGTCTAAGTGTTAATCGACGAGAATCACCAAGTGATTCTCGCCGATTCGGCGAGAATCACTAGTGATTCTTTCTCGCCGAATCGTCGAGAATCACTAGTGATTCTCGCCGAATCGTCGAGAATCACTGGCTGATTCTCGCCGTCTCTTTCCGGCTAAAACAGTGCGTGCAAACAAGTCAACTTCGACGAGAATCACCTTTGATTCTCGCCGAATCGTCGAGAATCACCTTTGATTCTCGACGATTCGACGAGAATCACCTTCGATTCTCGCCGATTTTGCCTTGGGCGAATTCTGGATCCCGCTGGACCAGACTCAGCCGCAGGCGCTGTTTTGAACCGGGCTTAGGGTTTCTTTAGGTGGGACCCATAACGGTTATAATGGAGTATTTCTACCGTATAAATACACGCGTATTTTGAACAAAAAAAGACACTAAAAAAGACGAAGCCGAGCCGCCGACCTTGACCTAAATCGTGATACCTGCTCCGCCGCCGTCGCCGCTCGTGCAAGTCGATCGCCGACCATTTAATCGTGGTTTCCTCCAGATCTCCCGGCGATAGAAGCTTAGCCAAGCATAGCGTCTCACGCATCTAACCAGAGATCCTTTGTCTCTTGATTCGTTGATCAGGAAAACCTTCCCCTTCCGAATCGATCGAGACGATCGATCCTAGTGTGACCGTTGGTAGACCTAGCTAGCTTTGCTACGAAGATTGAGTCTCCAAAGTACAGCAACCACACACCGTTGTCGCCACCGATCCCGAGAATCAAGCTGCTGCCCTTCTTGCTGCTGCCCTTCTTGCTGCCGCCGGTTTCGGGGAGACTCTCTCCAAGAGAGATCTAGGGTTGTGGACTCTTCGTTGACTTCAAGAACACGTCATCGAACGAAGTGGGACACCTTAGTCTCCAAAAGTTGTTTGTATTTCTTGTACATTCTATTTTCATTCTTGTTGTAAAGGAACGTTGGTTCCTAGTTGTAAGGGTTGGGTGCAACCCATGTTGTGGGAGTGTTGTCTCCTACGTGTGGAAGGGTTTCTTCCGATAGTGCAAGGATTGGATTTCAATCCTGTTGGTGAAGTGACCGAGTCGTCCCTTGTTGGGAGATAGGTCGAAGAGGGAAAGTGGATGTACCCAAATCGGGGAACCACTATAAATAGCTTGTGTACCTTCTTTGCTGTGTTGTTTTGTTATCTTGTGCAGGTACAATTTTAAATTCCGCAAAAACGCTGCACGTCACCTATTCCCCCCCCCCCCCATAGGTGAAGATAGTTGACACTAGGTGGACTTTCAAGTGGTATCAGAGGAAGGTTGCTCATCAAAAAGGTTAACAACTTGAGTAGAATCCTGCCGCTAGTGTCAAGAAGAAGGCAAACATCTACTATGGATGGGCTCAAGTTCACAGGCAAGATCCCAGTGTGCACCAGGCTCAACTTTCCTATCTAGAAGGAAAGGATTAGGTTCTACATGGAAGCAGTTGATCCTCAACTCTTAATGATCGTGGAGGAGGGACCTTATGTTCCCACTAAGGTCTCCACCATAGATCCTACCAAGAAAGTGCCAAAGAAAATTTCTGAAATGGATAAGGATGAGATGGTGCTGGTGGGACTTGACAAGAAGGCGCAGAACATTCTGGTCAGCGCGGTCGATGACTCAATGATGCAGAACTTCGGTAATTGCAGGACAGCAAAGGAGATCTGGCACTGCCTGATTATCCTAATGGAGGGCACTGATGAAGTGAGGGATGATCGGAGATCTCTTCTGAACCAGAAATATATGGCCTTCAGACAAGGGCCTAAGGAAGAGATCGGAGTCACCTTCGAGAACTTCCTCAAGATTGTCAATGCCCTCAAAGGATATGGAAGAGTGTTCACTGATGGTGACCTTAATGATAAATTCCTTAGGTCCCTTACTAAGGAATGGGACACAAAAATCTGCGCCATCCGAGAGTTTGGCAGACTAGCTAAAACAGACCCGCAAATTCTGTTTGGGAAGCTGATGTCCTATGAGCTTCAACTGAACACCAGGAAAGCAGAAGAAGAAGCAGAGAAGGCTGCAGCCAAAGAAAAGACTGTGGCTCTAAAAGCCATTCACTCCAGAAAAGGCAAGGGTGCGGTTTCATACCGTGCCAGGAAAAAGGATGAGGAGGAGGACTCCGAGCCATGCTCCTCCAGCTCAGAGCTGTCTGAGCAGGATTTCTCCCTCATCACCTGAGAATTCAAGAAGTTCCTCAAGATGAGGAATCAAAGAAAGAAAGACGGCTCCTCCTCCCGGCATCAGAAGAAAAATTATTCTTCTGACAGGTATGCTTCTAAACCGAACAAACATCGCTCCTCTGACATTATTTGTTTTGGATGCAATAAGCCAGGACACGTCGTGGCCGACTGCTACCAAGGAAAGAGAGAAAAAGGGAAAGGAGAGGAGCACAAATCCTCTAGAGATAAGAAGAAAGAGCGGAGCTACATCGCCAAAAGGCCAAAGACACTGAGTGAGTCTGATTCCGCAGACTCCAGTGATGATGAGGAAGCCTACTTCGGGCTGGTGGGTCACTCCGACTCAGAAGGAGAATGCCCCCCATTTACTGGGAAGGTAAAAGCTCACACCCCTCTCTCCGACTCTGAATCTGATCCTGAGTCTCAGGATGATGACCCTGAGGATAGCCTTTCGGCCCGTGAAGCGGAGCTCCTCGAGAAGTATGAGCTTCTGCTCAACACTTTCGAGGAGTGCCGTAAGAGATTGAAGGCTGAGAAAAAGGAAGTGAAATTCCTTAAGGGTGAGAGTGTCTCCCTAAGGGAAGAGATCACCAGTTTGATTTCTCTCCGACAGGAGCACCTTGACCTGACTTCAAAGCATTCAGAGTCTCTTAAGCTCCTTGATCTTAAGCAGGAGGAAGTCGACAAGTTGGAAGAACAACTTGCGGCAGAAAGGAAGATCGTCAAGAGCTTCTCTATGCCAAAAACAGTTCTTCTAGTAGTTGATACCTTCTCTGCTCAGGCCAAAGGAGCTGGCTTGGGGCATGTATGGGTATCTGGTTCCTCATCCAGGAGAAACAGGAACCAGAGGAAGAATAAGGCCGCCAAGAAGGCCTCTGCTGCTGAAAAGGGAAAGGCTCCGCTCAGTCCTGTTGCGTTCAGAAAGCCTAGCTTTCCTTGCAACCAACATGACTTTAAATCAACCTTTGGTCATCATTTCCGGCCATCGGTTGCAAAGCCAAAGAGCCGATATGATGGTTGGACTTTTCCCCGGAACTTCGGTGAGAGTGCCTTCAAGGCACCTTATGAGGAAATCCACATGGGAAATTATGGTCAATTCTCTAGCGTCCATAATGGAAAGCAGGCACCAAGAGTCAAGCCTGTTATACTGACGAAACAGAAGGTGAAGAAGTCATGTGACTGCAATCACTATGAGGCCTCCACCTCCAGATCCAAGGCCCCGGCTGTACCCACCATTCCCAGGGTAAAGCAGGAGCCTGGGAAGAGGTACAACAGATTTGACTGTTGGTGTTGTGGCAAAGTAGGTCACTTTGCCGTGGATTGTTGGTTTAATCCGAGGTATAACGAGACTCCCTATGTTAGCACTGCGAGGCCGACCACTCGTAAGGTTAACCAACCGAGGGGGAGTATGCTAACCAAGAATCTAGGACCCAAGTTCGATTGGGTTCCTAAGGGAAATTAATTTTTTTTTGCAGGAATGTCCAAAGGCCACCAAAACGCCAATATGGTACTTGGACAGTGGATGCTCCCGGTATATGACTGGGACAAGAAGCCTGCTGCGTGATTACACTCCAATCGAGAATGGACCCAAAGTCATCTTTGGGGGGTCAGATCGAGGAGTCACAAGAGGTTACGGTATGATTTCCAATGGTATAATCTCTATCACCGACGTGGCTTATGTTGAAGGGTTAAATCATAACCTGATCAGTGTAAGTCAGTTATGTGACAAAGGTTATGACGTTAAGTTCTGCAAGGATAAATGTCTGATAATATCTTGTGCCTCTTCTGAGACGGTATTAACAGGCATTAGGAGCAGAAATATCTTCTGCTTAAATTTTCTCAGTTTAGATTCATCTACCCCCGTATGCCTTGTGGCAACAGGCAGTGCATCTATTTGTGAACAATGGAACAAGAGATTGGCACATATTAATTTCAAAACAATTAGTATGTTGTTTTCTAAAAACTTAGTAAGGGATGCTCCCATTATCAAGTGCATCAAAGATAGCCCCTATCCTGTATGCCAGATGGGCAAACAGACTCGGGCTACCTTTAAGAGCATTGCAGACAAAAACTCTTCCCGATGTCTTTACCTTCTATATATGGACTTGTTTGGTCCAATGCAAGTTCATAGCTTGGGAGGCAAGTCCTATACGCTAGTGATAGTTGATGATCATTCTCGGTTTACATGGGTGTTCTTCTTAAAACGAAAGTCGGATATGTTTGACATCTTCACTAGTTTTGTCAAGCAGGTTCAGAACGAATTTAACTACCCAGTAGTCAAAATCAGAAGTGACCATGGAACAGAATTCGAATCTGGTGCTATGACAGAGTTTTGTGAAAAACAAGGTATCTTTCATGAGTTTTCCTCCCCGTGCACTTCTCAGCAAAATGGAGTTGCGGAGAGGAGAAATAGAACTCTCATTGAAGCCTGCACGACAATGTTGAAAGACGCTTCTCTCCCAGAATACTTCTGGGCAGAGGCGGTCAATACAGCTTGTCATGTACAAAACCGAGCATTGATCAACAAGCATCATCGTAAGACGCCTTACGAGCTACTGAGAGGCAGGAAACCAACCATGTCCTACTTAAGGATCTTTGGTTGCAAATGCTATGTACTGAATAATGGGAAGTACCCGCGTACTAAATTTGGTGAAAAATGCTTCGAAGGCATATTCATGGGCTATAGTTCCCACACTCGGGCATATAGGGTCTTCAATAAGAAAACCCTAGTGGTAGAAGAATCAATTAATGTTGTATTTGATGAAGGAAGTTTGCTTAACAGCAATTCTTCCAGTGGTATTCTTGAAGATGCAGGTGCACGACTTGAACAGCTGAGTCTCGATGAGACCGCTAAATATGAAACTCCTAAGTACGTCAAAGTTTCCACCTCAACATCAACTGGGAATGTTGAAGATCAAAATGGAACAAATCTCTTAGAAGAAGGAGAAGCCCAAGAAGTAGTCGAAGCTCCAGACGCCAGACTTCTTGAGCTCCGGCACGTGAGGGATTGTTGGGTACATTGGTCAAATGTACCTGATTTGAAGAAGCCTCACCCATCTCAATGATATACATCATAATGTATTTGATGTATGTTTGAGTTACTTGTGCAGGTTAGGTATTCACTGGACTGAAGCTAAAACTTTCTAAGTCCATGTGTCGACACCCAGAGGGAAAGTGTCGACACTTGAGAAAGCTTGTGTCGACACCCAGACAAGCAGTGTCGACACTTGGAGTCATTGTGTCGACACCTGGGATGAAGAGTCGACACCAGACAGAAAGTGTCGACACAAGGAGCTGTGTCGACACTCAGTGAAGAAAAGTGCAGACAGAAAGTGTCGACACAAGAAGCTGTGTCGACACCCAGTGAAGCAGTGTCTACACCAGAAAGTGGCGACACTTGGAGCTGTGTCAACACTCAGCAAAAGTCTGCAGAGTCCAAGTACAAGTGTCGACACTCAACACAAAGTGTCGACACTATGCAGAAGAGTCAGCACTTGAAGTAAGTGTCGACACTCAACACAATGTGTCGACACTATGCAGAAGAGTCAGCACTTAAAGTATGTGTCGACACTCAACATAATGTGTCGACACACCATCAGAGAAGTCAACATTTAAAGTATGTGTCGACACTCAACACAATGTGTCGACACACCATCAGAGAAGTCAACATTTAAAGTATGTGTCAACACTCAGAATAATGTGTCGACACACAGTTAAAGACTCAACACTGGAAGGAAGTGTCGACACAAGGAGCTGTGTCGACACTTAGCAAAGAACAGAAATATTTACAAAAATATTCTAAGTACAAGTGTCGACACTAAGGGAATGTGTCGACACTCAGCTGAAGAATCTATATTGAAGACTTGTGTCGACACCAAGAAGCAGTGTCGACACTTGACAGATTCAACACAAGAAGTTGTGTCGACACAAAAGAGATGTGTCGACACTTAGAAGAATACAGTTAAAGAATGAAGAACAAGTACTTGTGTCGACACTCAATTTCAGTGTCGACATATGCAGAAGAATCTGTGTCGAGACATACAAGGAGTTGTGTCGACACCTTATAGACTTGTGTCGACACTTACACAGCATGTGTCGACACTTGGTCTATAAGTGTCGACACTTAAGAACAGAAAGTCTCGACACTATCTGACAGTTAGAGAATTTCAAGAAGTGACTGGTTGACATGACAGCTGCCGATCCAGCCGGTCTACAGCAACTGTCAGGGAAGTCAGAAGTTTGTTATGAACCGGACCAGCCGGTTACCATGAAGAATGCCTATAAATAGGCACTCACAGTTTACAGAAATAGTTATTGAAGCTATTTGAAGTAATTGATCAGATTATTCAAGTAATCAAAAAAGTGGTACATAGAGTATCAACATAATAAGATCTGGCAGTCCAACTGCAGATCTAAGAAGTTGGAGAGAGAGTGCTCCAATCAAGAATTCAGTCTTTGGAACTAGGCTGAGAAGAAGGATTCAGAAGCATCTGGATCTTAAGAAGCAGAGGTCAAGGAACAACTGCAGAGGATTCATACTTATTCAGTTCTACTCAAGAAGCTTTGACAGAAGCTAAGTCAGTTTGGATCTATCTGAGTTCTTCCAAGAACTCAGCAAGAAACTCTCAACTCCTCTCTTATTTTCTGAGTTGTTGAGTTATTTGTTGTAATACTATTTTATCTTATAGGATCTTTGGATCTGAGTGCATTGTAAGCCTAAATTTATAAAGGCTGAGGGTAGGGCTTGATAGCCTGAGTGTAGGAGTTGAAGAACTCTGAGTGTAGGTCTTGATTGGCTGAGTGTAGGCCTGGGTGGCTGAGTGTAGGCCTTTGTGGCTGAGTGTAGGCTTTGGAGAAAGCTGAGGTGTAAGGCTTTGGGCCTGAGGTGTAGGAACCTATTTGGGTTCTGACACAGTGGAGAAGTTTGGCCGAATCTAGTACACTGCTAGATAGGCGAAGGGGGAAAGTGGATGTACCCAAAGATTGGGGAACCACTATAAATCATTGTGTGCTGTGCTGTGAATGTGCTGTGTATGTTTGATTTTTGCTGATTGCTGTAATAGACTACTTAGAAATCTGTGATATAACTGTTTGACTGCCAACAAAGTTAGAAAAGGATTAGGTCACCTATTCACCCCCCCCCCCCCTCTAGGTGTTTAGGTACCATATCTTTCAAGTGGTATCAGAGCCAGGTTACTCAAAACAAGGACTAACAGTGTAAGGAGATCCTGTTTGGCAGAAACAGTCTAAGTCAGAAAACAGCTTCAAGAAAATCAAGAACCATGAGTTCCTTTGAAAATCATAAAGAATTGGGTTCCATGAAATTACCTATTTGCAGAAAGGAAATTTTTGGGATCTGGAAAGAGAGGGTAAGGCTATTCATGGAGGCCTCAGACCCTAGAATATACATCACAGTAAAGGAAGGGCCGTATGTGCCAATAAAGATCTCAGTATTGGATGCAAATCAGAGGACTCCAAAGGATTTCTCTGAAATGACCAAGGATGAAATTGTCCTAGCCACTATGGACAAGAGGGCACAAAACTTAATAGTGAGTGTCATTGATGATGCAACTTTTCAGAACTTAATTCATTGTAAAACAGCAAAAGAAATGTGGGATACCCTCATTGTCTATATGGAAGGTTCTGAAGAAGTTAGGCAAGATAGGAAGTCCTTGCTTAATCAAGAGTATGAGAGCTTTAGGCAAGGCAAGGGAGATAGCATCACTGAATGCTACAAGAAGTTCTATAGAATAGTTAATGAACTCATGTCTTATGGAAGAGAGTTCAGCAACTATGAACTAAATGACAAATTCCTAAGGTCCCTAACCAAAGATTGGGACACAAAGATCTGTGCCATAAGAGAAATGACAAAGTTGGGAGAAATTCCTCCTCCTACACTATTTGGCAAGTTGTTGTCATATGAGATGCAGCTGACAGTGAGGAAAGAGGAGGAGAAATCAACAAGGATTGAGCACAAGGAAAGGACTGTTGCCTTCAAGACAGAAGTTCCCAGAAAATGCAGAACTAAGTCATCAACTCTACCTCCAGAGGTAGTTGAATCTGAGTCAGAAGGGTCTGTCAGTACAAAGTCTACAAGCAGTGAAAGTGATGAAGACTTTGCTGCCTTCACTAGACACTTTCAGAAATTCCTGAAAAAGAAACAGTGGAGGTCCAGACCATCTACTTACAAGGGAAAAGAAGTCTTGTATCAGGAGAAAAAGCCTTCTAAGAAGGACAGGAAGAAGACAAAGACAAGCAAGGCAACTGGATCAAAGATTGTGTGCTACTGCTGCAATAGACAGGGTCATGTCATTGCTGATTGTCCTGAGAAAAGAAAAGAATCCAGTGACAGGAAAAAGACTCACTTCAAAGGGAAGAAAGAGAAGTCTTTTGTTGCCAAGAATGAGAAGACTCTTTCAGATATTTCTTCTTCAGACACTGATACTGATGCTGAAGCCTACATAGGGCTATTTGCTGAAGAAGAAGAAGAAGAATTTATGCAGATCTTGGAGTCAATTTATGAACAAGAAGACTGCCAGTGCCAAGGACTGATGGCATTGACTGAGAGTACCAAAATCCTGGAGCAGCCAGGACCTAGTCAGGTACAAAGTCCAACTCTAAGTTCAGATTCTTGTTCTAGTTCAGAATCAGATTCATCTTCATCAAATGATGGAAGTGTTTCTGAGTCTGAAGAAGATATTCATCACCTCATAGATGAATATAAGGTGCTGTTACAGGCTTATAAGAAAAGCAAGTCCCTTGCCAAAAGTCAGGCAAAGAAAATTGCTAATCTAAAAGCTGCTGCAACAGACCTTGAGAAGCAGTATGATCAAAAACTGAATGAAGTAGCCAGGCTGAAACACATTACAGTGATTCAGATGGGTACTATTACATTTAAGAATGATCAAATTAAGAGACTGGAGACAAATCTTCAGAAAGAGAGAGAACTGGTTGCAAAGTTTTCAAAGCCTAAATCAGTTCTACCTTTGATTGATGATTTTATTCATCACAAAGGCAAGGCTGGACTGGGTTTTGTTAAACCTGCTAGGACTGTTCAGGATCAGTCCAAGTCCAAGGGCAAGACCCCAACATTCAATAAGTCAGCTGCAGTTAAGACAGCAAAGTCTGTACCTAAGAAAAGGTACAATAAGTTTGAATGTTGGTGTTGTGGCAAGGTTGGCCACTTTGCCTTGGATTGTTGGCACAATGCAAGTGCCAAAGGGAGTAGCAAGCTACCTGGTGTAAAGCCAGTAGGTAGTCTTGTTAAGTTGCAAACTAACAGTCACCAAGGACCCAAGAAACCATTGGGTTCTAAGGTTCATTAATTTGTTTTGCAGGTAAGTCCAAGTGGCCATACCCCAACATGGTACTTGGATAGTGGATGCTCCAGACATATGACTGGAACAAGGGGACTACTGAAGGACTACATTCCAATCAAAAATGGTCCTAAAGTGACCTTTGGTGGTTCTGAAAAAGGAATCATCAAAGGGTTTGGTAACATTTCTTCAAACCTAGTTACCATTACTCAAGTGGCTTATGTTAAAGGGTTGAAACACAACCTTATAAGTATAAGTCCGTTAAGTGATGTAGGGTATGCCATCTTATTTGTTAAAAATGGTTGTCATATCAAGAGGTCAAGTGATCAAGAGATCATTTTGACAGGATATAGGAAAAGAAATGTCTATTATCTAGACATTATGATTGAGAACAATGGTTCTCCAGTTTGTCTTGTAGCTGATGAGACAATCTCTCATTGTGTCAAATGGCACAAGAGGCTTGCCCATCTTAACTACAAGACTATTAGCAAACTCTTTAGCAAAGAGTTAGTGAGCAATGGTCCTCAAGTTAAGTGTGTTAAAGATGGCATTTGCTCAGCTTGTCAAAAGGGCAAGCAGACCAAATCCACCTTTAGAAGCATAGAGAACAAAGATGCTGTGAGGTGTTTATACCTCTTGTATATGGATCTATTTGGTCCAATGCCAGTTCACAGCTTAGGTAGGAAGGTCTATACCTTTGTAGTTGTTGATGACTACTCAAGGTTTTCCTGGGTGTTCTTCTTAAGGCAGAAATCTGAAACACCTAGTGTCTTCTATAGCTTTGTTAAGCAAATTCAGAATGAATTGAACTGTACAGTGGTCAAAATTAGAAGTGACCATGGTACTGAGTTTCAGTCTGAAAGCATGACAAAACTGTGTGAAGACTTTGGGATATTTCAAGAATTCTCTTCACGTAGAACACCTCAGCAAAATGGCATTGCTGAGAGGAAGAATAGAACCTTGATAGAGGCTGGTAGAACCCTACTTAGTGATACATCACTGCCAGAGTATTTCTGGGCTGAAGCAGTTAACACAGCTTGCCATGTTATAAATAGGGCTACCATCACTAAAAGGCTAAACAAGACCCCCTATGAAGTTGTGAAAGGCAGGAAACCAAACCTATCCTATTTTAGGATCTTTGGTTGTAAATGCTTCATACTTAACAATGGGAAGTCTTACTTAACAAAGTTTGCTGCCAAGTCCCAAGAGGGAATTTTTGTTGGGTACAGCAACAATAGTAAGACTTATAGAGTATACAACTTGACTACACAAGTTGTAGAGGAGACTGTGCATGTAGTTTTTGATGAGACTAAAATTATTAACAATGAGTTGTCTAGCAATGTATGCAGCCCCACGGGTTTGACAAAGAGATTGGACAAGCTTACTATAGAAGAGATGCCTGCTGCAAGACAGCAAGTAGAAGGCAATAACAGTTGTCCAGGGGGAGAACTACATGTACCAATAGCTGAAGAAATACAAGAAGTACAGCATGATGCAGATGCTGAAGAAGTTCAACCTGAAGTTAGGATGCCACCAGCCAACAGGCATCTAAGAGATCATCCAGTAGAGCTGATTATTGGAGATCCAAGACAAGGTGTTCAGACAAGGAGCAGAAATCAGAATGCTGCAGTATATTCTAGTTTTCTGTCTCAAGTAGAACCTAAGAAATTTGAAGAAGCTATACAAGATCCACAGTGGACTGAAGCTATGCAAGAAAAGCTTAATCAGTTCAAAAGATGCAAGGTTTGGGAACTGGTTCCTAAACCTAAAGACCACAATGTTATAGGAACTAAGTGGATCTACAGGAATAAGTTAGATGAACAAGGGGTCATCATTAAGAATAAAGCTAGACTGGTTGCTAAAGGATATAGGCAAGAAGAAGGTATTGATTTTGATCAAACCTTTGCCCCAGTAGCCAGACTGGAGGCCATAAGGATGTTCTTGGCCTATGCAACCTATCAAGGATTCAAGGTTTACCAGATGGATGTCAAGTCAGCATTCTTAAATGGTAATCTTAAAGAAGAAGTCTATGTGGAGCAGCCATCAGGTTTTGTTGATCCAACTTTACCTCATCATGTCTATAGACTTAGGAAAGCATTATATGGGTTAAAGCAAGCCCCTAGAGCTTGGTATGAGACCCTATCTAGTTTCCTCATTGAGAACAAGTTCTCAAGGGGGAAAATAGATAAGACTCTATTCCTTAGGGAATATAGAGGCAAAGTAATACTTGTCCAAATATATGTAGATGACATTATATTTGGGTCTACTGAAAGTAGCCTTTGCAAAAAGTTTGCAAAGCTTATGCAAAGTCAGTTTGAGATGAGTAGTATGGGAGAGCTGAAGTTTTTCTTGGGTCTCCAAGTTAAACAGACTGAAAGTGGTCTATCCATTTGTCAGTCCAAGTTCACCCTAGAACTCATAAGGAAATATGGTATGGATTCATCCAGCACCATGAAGACTCCTATGGGGTCAAGTATGTCTCTTAGCAAGGATGATGCAGGGAAACCTGTAGATGAAACCTTATATAGAGGGATAGTTGGCTCCCTACTATACTTGACTGCTAGTAGACCAGACATCATGTATGCTACATGTGTTTGTGCAAGGTATCAAGCATGTCCTAAAGAGTCTCACTTGACTGCAGTCAAAAGAATATTGAGATATCTAACGGGCACTCCCTATCTAGGCCTCTGGTACCCTAGGAATGGAGATTTTGATCTAACAGGTTATACAGATGCAGACTTTGCAGGATGCAAAGAGGATAGAAAGAGCACAACTGGAACCTGTCAATTCCTAGGTGGAAGAATAATTTCATGGAGCAGCAAAAAGCAGACTAGTGTGGCTATCTCCATAGCTGAGTCAGAATATGTAGCTGCAGGAAGTTGCTGTGCTCAACTTCTGTGGATTCAACATCAGCTAGAGGACTATGGATTTCAGGTAAGTAGAACTCCACTTTACTGTGATTCTACAAGTGCTATTTCAATAGCTAACAACCCTTTATCTCATAGTAGAACAAAACATATTGAGATTAAATATCACTTTCTTAGGGAGCATGTAGAAAGAAATGATATTGCACTTGAATATGTTAAAACTGATAATCAGATAGCTGACATGTTTACTAAGCCCTTAGAAGAAGCTAAGTTCAATAGATTCAAAATTGAACTAGGTATGATAAACTTAGACTAAGTTTACAGAATAGAAAATTGGCCAAGTAAAAAGGTGTCGACACATAGACAAGTCTATGTCGACACAGAATAAAAGTGTCGACACTTCAGGAAAAAGGTGTCGACACATCTAGGAAGTTGGTGTCGACACTTCAGAATGTTAGTGTCGACACATGTCGAGTAGGTGTCGACACATCCAATGTGGTGTCGACACTTAAGTTTTTACTCAGAATGTTCTAAGTAAAGTCTCGACTATTCGTCGAGTAGAATGGTGTCGACACATAAACAAGTGTCGATACATAATATCTGTTGACTAAACTTGTGTCGACACATATGTGTTGAGACATTATAAGTCAGTGTCGACACTTATTGCCAATGTCGACACATGTTTAGCTAGCTGTCCCGCCTGTTCATCTTCAAAAATAGACAGGTATAAATAGGATTCTGTCTTTGATTGTCGACACGCTTTCACAGTTTCGAGACCAAAACTCTTGTGTCGACATTTCTCTTTTCTCAAGCCTAATTCTCCAAACCCTAATGGCTCCCAAGCTCGAGGAAAATGTCAATGAAGGCTACGAACTTGTGCGCGGCGCATTCGACGATGGCGATCAAGATATCAAGTCAGTGGTTACCCTAGTCAGCGATTCAGGACTAGAATACTTGGTCTCAGAACCAACCAAGATATGGAAGAAGGAAGTGCTTGAATTCCTTACTGGAGAAGCTGTGGATGACTCTGGATTCAGAATCAAATCCAGAGTGCATGGAACCAAGGTCAAGGTATCACCCAAAAGTCTGAGAAAGGTACTTCAGCTACCTAAGACTCAAGAAGAAGAAGAAGTTTCTACATCCAAGACCAGGGAAGCTTTGGTCTGGTGTGGTCTTGATTCTAAAATGAAGATAGGTTCTGTCTTTAACAGAAAAGGCATGAACAGTCAAGGAAACTTTCTGTCAGAGATCGTGGGCAAGGTCATTCTCAGTAAGACTGGAGGGCATGACAGGGTGTCAGCCTCCATGTTCAATGTCATGACCAGAATTATCTTCAACCTAAAAACAGATTGGTCAATGGTTATCTATGAGAAGATAAAGGAAAGTCTGAAGAAGCCCAATTTGGGCAGGATACTTAGTCTCTACCTGGCTGGTACAATACCAGAGGTAATGAGCACTGCTGCAGGTAGCAAAATCAACCACATGAGAAAAATGGATATGAGGATCTTTTCTAGGTGGGAAAGGGTGCTGTCAAAGGATATACCTACCCCTGAGAAGCAAGTTACTAAGAAAGATTCTCCTCCCAGGAAGAAGAGAAAAACTGCAGTTGTGGCACAAGAGTCCTCCAGCAGTTCTGATAGTGAAGAACAGGTTGTTTTCACACCTGATGACCATGAAGAAGTGGCTGCAGAGAAGACTCCTGCTCCTCAAAATGTAGCTGAGATCCAGGGGGAGCTGCCTCCAGCTAGCCCCATCCATAGGGATCACAGCCAGGGGGAGCTTCCAGTAGTAGAAGAAACATCTACTCTGGACAGTGAGCAAGCCACCCTCATTATCCAAGAGGTACTCACTGACTTAAAAACTTTAGACTATATTATAGAAGATGCTAATTTGTTTGATGTTCATTAGCAAACTCAGCTAGACAAACCAGATCCAGATGTTCTTTTAGAAGACAAATCTGCTGAACAAGAAGTGGTACCTGAGTCAGTGGATGAAGAACAAAGACTATCTCCAGCTCCATCCCCTCATGAATATACTATGGAAGATTTGTTTCTGAATTTAGATCAAGAGGACTTTGACATGGATAAGGTTGCTGCTGCTGAAGAGAAGGGTGCTGCTGCTGAGGGGGAGCACATGACAGTTCTGGAAGAGCCTTTAAGGCTAGACACTGAGAAGGCACTAGATGTGCAAGCTGAAAAACCACAAAGCCCTAAGGATAGGGTTGAGATTGCCAGCACCTCTGCCTCTGAAGATGAGGAGAGTGCTAGGGCTAAGAAGAAGAAACTGTTTGTATTCAAAAGAAGAAGTCAGAGCTACAAGAAAGCCCTCCAATCCATTGCCCCACAGCCTATAGTTCAGCAAGCTCCAACTGCTGACTATAGTGCTTTACTGACTGCACAACAGATCAAGCTGGATGAGCAAAGGAAGGCTATAGAGACTTATGTTGATGAAGGGCACAAGACCCTACAATTTGATCTGGCACAGGAAATCAAGTCAATAAGGTTTGAAATGAACCTTAATAAAAAGGAGATGACTGAATGTTTTTCAAAGGGTGGTAATGCAGTAGTCTATCTGGCAACCCACCAAGAGAAGATAAAGTCTCAAGTAGATGATATAGCACTGAAGCAAGGCTATGTGCTGGAGAATCAGTTGAGAATGAATGATAATTTAATTGCCTCCCACAATGTTATAGTCACTGAATTGAAAAATAAGTCTGCTGAACCTTCTACCTCTACTGATGCTACCAAGGCTGATTTTGATAAAATCTTTCAAGCTGAGCTTACTGCTGTCAAAACTGCTATACAAGATTCCCAGAAAGCAATCTCTGAACAACTTACAAAGCTTAGACCTTACTTTAAAGATGGAATCAGGTACTTGGATGGTCAAATCCGATTCCAGAAGGATGATGTAAGAGATCATGTTGCTCAAGAAGTCATAAAGGGGGAGAGAGTGTTAGTCAAGGCCAGTTCTGAGCATGCAAAATGGATTTCAAATTCAATCAGGGCTACACTTGGATATCCTCCCCTGTGTGATGACAATGAAGTTGCTGAATCTGGACTGAACCCTGCCTATTTTGGAGGTGAGCCACAAGAAGTAGCTCAAGTCATTTATCCACCTCCAGATTTTGAAATGATTCATGCAGAGGTGAGCACTATTTATAGCCCATCTGGGGGCAAGGACAATGTCCATTTAGAAAAGGTTGTTCAACCTATAACAGCAGCTATGCAAGAGGCCTTAGACAAAGAAGAAGAGGCAAGGTTGTCAAAGAAGAGGTTTAGGGAACAAGCTGAACTAAAACCAGATTTTGAACAATGGAGCCCTACCTCTAGAAACATAATTCTTACTGCCTGGAAAGCTGCAAAGGACAATGCTCATGAAAGGAACAAATGGTTCTCTGAGGCTGAATGGAGAAAGCATGAGATTAGGCAGGAGGCTATAGTATAATATAGAAGGAATGCTAAGATGGGAAAGCTACCTCCTACTGCTGTGGAGCCTAGCAAGTACTTCCCCAAGCCATACCACTATTTTGAGAGACAGAAAATCAAGGCTGAAGAACAAAAGAAGAAGGACTCAAAAGGCAAGAAGCCTGCTGATGCTGAGCCTACTGCTACTGCTGCTGTCAAATCTCAAGTTAAAGCTGGAAAAGGAATTGTTATCAAAGAACCTGATCAGAAATAGATTAGGAATTAAACTTGAAGCTTATTGTAATCTTTTAAATGAAAAACATTTTTGTACAACATTGAGAATGTATAAGGAACAATGTTAGAACAATATATGATAAATATAGTATGATTGTTCTGAAATGTGTTTGTTTCTTATTTGTTCTGGAATGTTGAATGTGTATATGTGTGAAGTTTTACATGTTCATGTTAACCCTGCTGATTATAATCTGCTTTTCATCATTTTGTAATTTTTAATTATGAATGGTGTATATCATTGACTAAGGGTTATGACTTCTCCAAATAGGGGGAGATTGTTGGGTACATTGGTCAAATGTACCTGATTTGAAGAAGCCTCACCCATCTCAATGATATACATCATAATGTATTTGATGTATGTTTGAGTTACTTGTGCAGGTTAGGTATTCACTGGACTGAAGCTAAAACTTTCTAAGTCCATGTGTCGACACCCAGAGGGAAAGTGTCAACACTTGAGAAAGCTTGTGTCGACACCCAGACAAGCAGTGTCGACACTTGGAGTCATTGTGTCGACACCTGGGATGAAGAGTCGACACCAGACAGAAAGTGTCGACACAAGGAGCTGTGTCGACACTCAGTGAAGAAAAGTGCAGACAGAAAGTGTCGACACAAGAAGCTGTGTCGACACCCAGTGAAGCAGTGTCTACACCAGAAAGTGTCGACACTTGGAGCTGTGTCAACACTCAGCAAAAGTCTGTAGAGTCCAAGTACAAGTGTCGACACTCAACACAAAGTGTCGACACTATGCAGATGAGTCAGCACTTGAAGTAAGTGTCGACACTCAACATAATGTGTCGACACTATGCAGAAGAGTCAACACTTAAAGTATGTGTCGACACTCAACACAATGTGTCGACACACCATCAGAGAAGTCAACATTTAAAGTATGTGTCGACACTCAACACAATGTGTCGACACACCATCAGAGAAGTCAACATTTAAAGTATGTGTCGACACTCAGAACAATGTGTCGACACACAGTTAAAGACTCAACACTGGAAGGAAGTGTCGACACAAGGAGCTGTGTCGACACTTAGCAAAGAACAGAAATATCTACAAAAATATTCTAAGTACAAGTGTCGACACTAAGGGAATGTGTCGACACTCAGCTGAAGAATCTATATTGAAGACTTGTGTCGACACCAAGAAGCAGTGTCGACACTTGACAGATTCAACACAAGAAGTTGTGTCGACACAAAAGAGATGTGTCGATACTTAGAAGAATACAGTTAAAGAATGAAGAACAAGTACTTGTGTCGACACTCAATTTCAGTGTCGACATATGCAGAAGAATCTGTGTCGAGACATACAAGGAGTTGTGTCGACACCTTGTAGACTTGTGTCGACACTTACACAGCATGTGTCGACACTTGGTCTATAAGTATCGACACTTAAGAACAGAAAGTCTCGACACTATCTGACAGTTAGAGAATTTCAAGAAGTGACTGGTTGACATGACAGCTGCCGATCCAGCCGGTCTACAGCAACTGTCAGGGAAGTCAGAAGTCTGTTATGAACCGGACCAGCCGGTTACCATGAAGAATGCCTATAAATAGGCACTCACAGTTTACAGAAACAGTTGTTGAAGCTATTTGAAGTAATTGATCAGATTATTCAAGTAATCAGAAAAGTGGTACATAGAGTATCAACACAAGAAGATCTGGCAGTCCAACTTCAGATCTAAGAAGTTGGAGAGAGAGAGCTCCAATCAAGAATTCAGTCTTTGGAACTAGGCTGAGAAGAAGGATTCAGAAGCATCTGGATCTTAAGAAGCAGAGGTCAAGGAACAACTGCAGAGGATTCATACTTATTCAGTTCTACTCAAGAAGCTTTGAAGGAAGCTAAGTCAGTTTGGATCTATCTGAGTTCTTCCAAGAACTCAGCAAGAAACTCTCAACTCCTCTCATATTTTCTGAGTTGTTGAGTTATTTATTGTAATACTATTTTATCTTGTAGGATCTTTGGATCTGAGTGCATTGTAAGCCTAAATTTATAAAGGCTGAGGGTAGGGCTTGATAGCCTGAGTGTAGGAGTTGAAGAACTCTGAGTGTAGGCCTTGATTGGCTGAGTGTAGGCCTGGGTGGCTGAGTGTAGGCCTTTGTGGCTGAGTGTAGGCTTTGGAGAAAGCTGAGGTGTAATGCTTTGGGCCTGAGGTGTAGGAACCTATTTGGGTTCTGAGACAGTGGAGAAGTTTGGCCGAATCTAGTACACTGCTAGATAGGCGAAGGGGGAAAGTGGATGTACCCAAAGATTGGGGAACCACTATAAATCATTGTGTGCTGTGCTGCGAATGTGTTGTGTATGTTTGATTTTTGCTGATTGTTGTAATAGACTACTTAGAAATCTGTGATATAACTATTTGGCTGCCAACAAAGTTAGAAAAGGATTAGGTCACCTATTCACCCCCCCCCCCCTCTAGGTGTTTAGGTACCATATCTTTCAGGGATCATCCTAGAGATCAGATCATCGGAGATCCTCGTGACGGTGTCAGAACTCGAAGAGGTACCATTAACGAGATTTTGCATCTTAGCTTCCTGTCACAGGTTGAGCCAAAGAAGTTCGACGAGGCGAACAAATATACGGCATGGATTTTGGCCATGCAAGATGAACTACATCAATTCGAACGATGCAACGTTTGGACGTTGGTTCCCAGACCACACAAGCAGAATGTGATTGGCACCAAGTGGATCTTCAGAAACAAACTGGATGAACATGGTGTCATCATAAAGAACAAGGCAAGGCTGGTGGCTCAAGGTTACAGACAGGAGGAGGGGATTGACTTCGACCAGACCTTTGCACCAGTGGCAAGGCTCGAGGCAATCAGATTGTTCCTGGCGTATGCTTCGCACAAAGGATTCACAGTCTATCAAATTGATGTGAAATCAGCATTCTTGAACGGAGACCTGAAAGAGGAAGTATACGTCGCTCAACCCCCAGGTTTTGTCAATCCTACTTATCCCAATAATGTATATTTTCTTAATAAAGCTTTATATGGTTTAAAACAAACTCCATGAGCTTGGTATGAGACTTTATCTAGTTTTCTTCTTGAGAACAAGTTCTCTAGAGGTAAAATAGATAAGACATTGTTTCTCAGGGAAGTCAAAGGCAAGATTTTGCTGGTGCAAATCTATGTCGATGACATAATATTCGGCTCAACGGACAACAATCTTTGCAAAAAGTTTTCCAAACTTATGCAAGGAAAGTTTGAAATGAGCAGTATGGGAGAGCTAAAGTATTTCTTGGGACTTCAAGTGAAACAGTCTGAGGATGGCATCTTCATCTCTCAGACGAAGTTCACAAATGAACTACTCAAGAAATTCGGTATGGAGAATGAAACCTCTACGAGGACTCTAATGGGATCCACTATGTCTCTGGATAAGGATGAGAAAGGTAAACATTTCGATGAAACCAAATACATAAGCATCATTGGATCCCTGCTGTACCTTACTGCCAGTAGACCGGATATCATGTTCTCCACATGTGTCTGTGCCAGATATCAGGTGAACACTAAGGAATCTCACTATGTCGCTGCAAAGCGAATTCTACGATACCTTAAAGGTTCTCCCAATCTTGTCTTGTGGTACCCGAGAAACAACGATGTCGAGCTAATAGGTTTTTCAGATGCTGATTTTGCAGGGAGCAGGGATGACAAGAAAAGCACCTCCGGGACGTGTCAATTCCTCGACAGAAGGCTTATCTCATGGAACAGCAAGAATCAGAATTGTGTAGCTACCTCCACAGTAGAGTCTGAGTACATCTCGGCAGGAAGATGTTGCGCACAACTCCTATGGATCAGAAACCAGTTAGCCGACTACGACCTTCAGTTCACTGAAGTACCAATGTATTGTGACTCCTCCAGTGCAATTGCTATTGCCAACAATCCGGTATCGCACAGCAGAACGAAGCATATTGAAGTGCGGTATCACTTCATTCGGGAGCACGTGGAGAACAAGGACATCTCTCTCTGTTATGTCCCCACAGACAAGCAGATTGCAGATATATTCATAAAGCCCTTAGACGAGGCCAAGTTCAGTCTTTTCAAAACTGAATTGGGGATGCTAAACTATGAGGAATGAAGACTACAGAAGCTCCAGGATCGTGCCTCTAGGGGGAGCCTCTGCCAGGAACTCAAGTGTGAGCACAGGTGCAAGAACTGAGGGGGATCAAGGGGTCAAATGAAACAGACCTAGATTTGCAGAAGCCGAAAAGGGGGAGATTACCCTCTCGGCTAAGGCTAAGGTGGCTCCAAGTTTGCCCTCAAGAAATTGGTATTGGTAATGAATATCTCTCTCAACTCAATTTCAAGTTTATGATTTTCATTCCCATATGCTCTATTCACCTTAGCTTGTAGGGTTTAGGCTTCTTCAAATAGGGGGAGATTGTTGGGTATTGTATCCACAACGTACCTGATTTGAAGAAGCCCCTGAACAAGCTAAGGTAAATAGACAATGTATTTGATAAAATATTTCAAGTTGTGCTTGCAGTTATTCCACGCTAAGTGCACACCAATGTCAGGGTGCAGTAGGTCAATATACACGGGTCTGCACGACGTAATCCCTCATTGAGCAGATCAGTGTGTTGGCCTACGTGTACTCTCTCTATTGGAGTGTACTTATTTTCAAGTACAGTGCTGTGATATTGCCAGAGCAGACAAGGAGCAAGGATGGGTCAAAGAGCAGCCCATGGGCGGATAGACGAAAAATCATCTAAGTGTTAATCGACGAGAATCACCAAGTGATTCTCGCCAATTCAGTGAGAATCACCAAGTGATTCTCGCCGATTCGGTGAGAATCACTAGTGATTCTCGCCGTCACTAGTGATTCTCGCCGAATCGTCGAGAATCACTGGCTGATTCTCGCCGTCTCTTTTCGGCTAAAACAGTGCGTGCAAACAAGTCAACTTCGACGAGAATCAACTTTGATTCTCGCCGAATCGTCGAGAATCACCTTTGATTCTCGACGATTCGACGAGAATCACCTTCGATTCTCGCCGATTTTGCCTTGGGCAAATTCTGGATCCCGCTGGACCGGACTCAGCCGCTGGCGCTGTTTTGAACCGGGCTTAGGGTTTCTTCAGGTGGGACCCATAATGGTTATAATGGAGTATATCTACCGTATAAATACACACGTATTTTGAACAAAAAAAGACACTGAAAAAAGACGAAGCCGAGCCGCTGACCTTGACCTAAATCGCGATACCTGCTCCGCCGCCGTCGCCGCTCGTGCAAGTCGATCGCCGGCCGTTTGATCGTGGTTTCCTCCAGATCTCCCGGCGACAAAAGCTTAGCCAAGCGTAGCGTCTCACGCGTCTAACCAGAGATCCTTTGTCTCTTGATTCGTTGATCGGGAAAACCTTCCACTTCCGAATCGATCGAGACGATCGATCCTAGTGTGACCGTTGGTAGACCTAGCTAGCTTTGCTACGAAGATTGAGTCTCCAAAGTACAGCAGTCACACACCATTGTCGCCACCGATCCCGAGAATCAAGCTGCTGCCCTTCTTGCTGCCGCCGGTTTCGGGGAGACTCTCTCCAAGAGAGATCTAGGGTTGTGGACTCTTCGTTGACTTCAAGAACACGTCATCGAATGAAGAGGGACACCTTAGTCTCCAAAAGTTGTTTGTATTTTTTCTACATTCTATTTTCATTCTTGTTGTAAAGGAACGTTGGTTCCTAGTTGTAAGGGTTGGGTGCAACCCGTGTTGTGGGAGTGTTGTCTCCTACGTGTGGAAGGGTTCCTTCCGATAGTGCAAGGATTGGATTTCAATCCTGTTGGTGAAGTGACTGAGTCGTCCCTTGTTGGGAGATAGGTCGAAGAGGGAAAGTGGATGTACCCAAATCAGGGAACCACTATAAATAGCTTGTGTACCTTCTTTGCTGTGTTATTTTGTTATCTTGTGCAAATACAATTTTAAATTCCGCAAAAACGCTGCACGTCACCTATTCCCCCCCCCCCCCCCCCATAGGTGAAGATAGTTGACACTAGGTGGACTTTCACCAGCTCACACCCCTTCTCAGCAACCCGCACATGTTCCTACTCTTGTGGGGGAAAGTATCGTGGACACCCTGGTTCCCAGCTTCAACCTCATCTCTCATGGGGTCCATCCACCTGGTTTCGGTAAGAAATTAGCCTTGCCTCCTCCGCACACCCTCCAAGGACTGCCAAGCTCATCCCGCAAGCCCCGCTTATTAGAATATTTTTCCCAGACATCTTTATTATGCTCACACCCTTTCTCTATCAGAGTTGATCATTTTTTGCAGGTCTACCCACTCCATCTGAAATTGAGAAATCTTTGGAATAAGCTCGCCACTCACCACCCCCTGACCCCGGGATGGAAAGCTTATTGGACAACTCGTTGGATCCTGTCGAGCTGAGACAGCGAATGGTAGAAGTGCTGAAGAAGCAAGATGCCGCCTTGCGCCAGCTTCGAGCGGACAATGCATATGGCGAGCTGATATTACAGGCACTGGAGCAGAATTTCTTGCTGCTCGCGGATAAGATGCAGTACAGTTCGGTGGGTGAGATGATGTCCCACACCCCAGTTTTGGTGAGGATCCATGAGAACCTGCAGACCTTCAATGTAATGCCCTGAAACTCAAAAGAGCGACGGGGGACGTTTTGGGCCAGTTTTGGGTTCTGGCATGAGGCACACGGCCTGGGACACGGGCGTGTCCGAGGGAATATCAGGCTGGAGTCGACGACTTGGCCGCGAAGTCGACGAATTTCGGTCGATACTGTGTCGAGACATGGCACACGGCCTGAGACACGGGCGTGTATCATGGCGTGTTGAGCCCGTGTCGACGATCAACCTTGAGTGTCGATGATTTTCGCTCGACGAAGTATCGAGACGAGGAACACGGCTTGAGACACGGGCGTGTCTCAGGGCGTGTCGAGCCCGTGTCGACAACCGGCCTAGGGTGTCGACATTTTCACTCGACGAAGTGTCGAGACAAGGCACACGTCCTAGGACACAGGCGTGTCCAAGGCCGTGTCGTGAGGCTGACGAACTTCGCTCGACGAAGTGTCGAGACCGTGAACACGACCTGGAGCCCAGGCGTGTTCGAGTGGACACGGGTTAGGACACGGGCGTGTCCAAGAACCTGTGTTGTTATCGAGTTATTTTTGGGATAAATCGATGGGGCACACAACTGACCACACGGCCGTGTCAGTTGGAACACGGGCGTGTCAGGTCGAACACGGGCGTGTTCGATGCCCGTGTGTTGTTCCAGGTGCGTGGATTTTGACGGCGAATGAGGGACACGGCCCTGGATACGGGTGTGTGCCAGGCCGTGTTTGGTCCAGATTGTACATTTCAGGCCCGAATCAAAGCCGTTCGTTTCTTTAATTTGGGATCCAACGGCTGGGGGTTGTTCCTGATGAGATATACCCTGGATTGGACCTTTAAAACCCTCACTTTTACTTGAGTGGTTATCTTTCTAAAGTATAGAGAGAGGAGAGTCAAGGGAGGAAGAAGAAGCTAGATCCGGCCATTGGAGGAGCTTCGAAGCTCCAAATCGCGAGCCGACTTCGGATCCACGGAGGCGAAGAGAGTGCGGTGCTTTTCATCCGCTTACTTTTCCATGACGCCAAAGAAGAACGCTAGGGTAACGATTCTCTTCTTGAGCAAGTGAAGCTCTCCTTCTTTGCATAGGAAGCCCGCTCTCGCGAGTTTGCGGTGAGTTGGAGGCGTTCCTTCGGGTAGATATGTAAAGTCCCCGTTGTGTAGAGTCCATAAGCGAGAACGGACATAGGCATGATGTGTGAAGCCTATCCGGACATGTTGGTCTGGATCAGTGATGTTGCATTGCATAAATGTCGAAGAAGACTCCGTGCGATTGGTTGTTTTTCTGGTTTTCTACGTAGTAGATTGCAACAGGGAGCCTTGGGGATTAACCCAAAGGTGCACCCGGAAAACTGGGCGGATGCGTGATCTTGCCAACTTGGTGGCCTGAGAGCCAACTTGAACATAACCGGGTTATGTGAATTGTGACAGAAACGGGACTCGGGAGAAGTTTGTCCCACGCAAATGGCTTAAATTGTCGTTGCGAAGTGAGCACGGGTTAGATGGAACCGTACCCGTTCTATGTCGTTCGGTTAAAGAGACCTAAGGGTACGTGGCAATTGCCGTTGGCATAGATTAGGGTCTTCAGCGGTCTATGACTTAAATTGTCGAGACCCAGGCCAAGAAGACATAATGCTCATAGGTTTGGTCGTCAAAGTGGCGATGGTGAGTACGTAATCTCTATGACTTTAATTGACGTGACATTGGCCGGTTCGCCGAGAATGTGCCCTGAGAGCACGGGGTGTGTGGTCGTATGAGCCTACGCCTGTGATGAAATGAATATTGATATATTGCTCGCTTATGTTAATGAAATGCAGGGAAGGAGCATCGCCGCCCCGAGTTGGGGGTGGGGTCGTTATAATTTGGTCAGCATTGCAGACCGTTTCCTTGTTTTGCCACCGTGTGGTGGTTTTGTTGCTTGCAGGTGCTGCTGGACCAAGCGGTCAATAGCGGGCTAAAGCCCTAATTGCGAAGCCGGCCCTCGAAGGCCTAATTGGATTGTTTACTGCTTTTATTCATGTATGACCGGCCTGCGTGTCGTGGTTTGTAAATCATGTAATATGAAGTGAACAATTTTTGTAAGGCCTTAAGGTCTGTACGTGTGTATGTGCAACATTCCTATTTGATATTAGTGGACATTCATGCTATTGAGCTGGGTTCTTTATTGCAACTTATTAAACTGCTTCCGCTAGAATTCTCTGTGTAGGAGTTATAATTGGTTGGATGGTTTCCATGAGTAACCACCCGGTCTGTCTATGGTATATGGCGTCGGGCCCCGGCCGGACCTACTGCTATATGCTATGCGACGGATAGGGGGTGTTACATTCAGCAACGACCTCGACCAGGTCCACGAGTTCCTCACCCCGCGCCAACCTCCAGGGATGGGAGCGCGAGGATGGGGTAGATGGAAATGGCTCCCTAGCTGAGCCTATCGGCCCCCGCCCCACCCATCACCCTAGGTCGTGTGGGCTGACCGAACTTTTTCTGCTCGCTAAGAACTTCTTTATTTTCGGTGTTGCGATATTCCCTATCTGTAATAACTTAAACAATTTTTTAGAACTATGTATGTTATTAGAAATAATAAGATGTGCCAACTAGATCTCTGCTCGCACTAGGATAGGTCAGGTCACCGGAATGGTGAGCTGGGGCTGGCGAGCTGTGGCTGGAGAGCGGGGGCCGGTGAGCTGGACTGACCGGTCAGCTCGACCATAAATTCTATTTTCTATAAATAGGCCCCTCACCAACCCCCTTGCCCATTGTTTTTATTGCAGTCAGACCCCTCCTTCCTCCCCCTCTCTCTATATGTTCTCGCACCACAACCCATTTCGCGAGCATGGCAAAGCACGACCTTATGCCAACGGGCATTCCAAGTGCGCCTGTCAGTTTACCGACTACTTTTTCTTTGATGGAAACACCACCGAGCGCGAGCTCGCTGCCTTCAAAATAGAGTACCTCCCCCCCTGTTATGAGGCGCACCGACCGACAGAGGGCGAGGCCATCAACACCTTTTCCAGAGACGAGCTCGCCTTCCCCATCTCGTACTTCGAGGTGGGGTTGCGCTTGCTCCTCTGGCCTGAAATTCGCCAGATCTTCAAATACTTTGGCACGGTGCCCGCACAGCTGAACCCGAACTTGATCTCTATGATGGTCTTGTTCGCCTGTCACATCCGCCGTAAGTGGATCAAATTCAACCTCGCCGTCTTCCGCAAACTCTTCACTTATCGTGCGACCAATTATAGGGTAACCTACCTGATGGGCTCGCAGATCAAGGTTCGCCATAATACGAACAAAAACCACAACTGGGTATCCAAGATCATCTTCATCAAGGCCGACCAGGGCAACATACCCTTCTCCCCCCAGTAGAAGAGCGAGGAGGTATACCGGCCTCCAACGTTATCCGGCGATGACGCCGAGCTGCACAAGTTCTTTGCAGACAAGGACTTCGAGGTTTCCCACCTTCGAAGGGGCCTCAACTCGCTCCTCCCTGTTCCACCCGGTGAAGGTATACTTCTTCCCTTTCTACTTACAGCTCGACAATGATTGTCATTTCTGATCCCAAGTCCTTTCTTGCAGGGAAGCGATCAATTCCGAAGCACCTACCTTATGCATGCTCGGGACCCAACCCAAACCATCTCGCGCGTGAGCGCGCAGCTTCAGTAGCCTCCCGAGATGAGTTGGGGTCAGGCGGACCTTCCTCCAGTCTGAAATGACCTGGCCTCGAAGGGTCCAGCTCGCCCCGCCACCCTCCGCCGCCAAAGAAGATGAAGGCCCTGGTAGTCTCTAGGAAGCAATAACAGATCTATGGTCGTCGGCGAGCTCGCTGAAAGGCTTGCTGATAAAAGATCGGGAAGGCGGCGAGCCCTCCGCTCCCCCTGCTCCATCGAAGACCGTGGTGCGCGAGCCAGGCCTGCCAAAGAGCCACCCCCTCTTCGGCTTTAGAGGAAAGTCAAAAGACCCGGCCGGCAAGCCGATGGTGCAATGGGATGAGCAGACCCACCGGGTCTCCATCTACTCGCTCCATCCCACCTATTCGGGGGGTCAACCAGCATTCAGGCACGCCTATGCACTGTACTTCAGCCTATATGGGTGCGAGGATGTAGAGGACTATAAGGGCCTGACTCTCCGGCAGCTCAGCCTAGAGGATCTTCCAGCACAGATGCGGGCCCTGGAGCTGCACCACATGGTGGTCTGCCGTGGCTTCAGCCTCAACCACTAGCTACTGAAGGCCAAGCAGGACCGCAACTTCGCCAAGGACAACGCCGCTCACCTGGCGGGGCAACTAAAGGTCGCTAAAAATCTACTCGCAAAAGTTATCGGTAGGATGGTAAGTGGTGGCCATCCCCTTCCTTTTTTAACTTGAGATTTTTCATGGACACAAATCTTACCTTGCCTTCTTCCCAGGATGCTGAAGCTGCGAGTGGGCTACCACTTCGTGCCGCCGAGCTGGATGCTCGCACTGCCGAGCGGTGGAAGGAGAATACGAAGCTGAGGGAGGACAATAAGGGACTACGGGGTGAGCTAATCCGGCAGGCAGACATCTTCTTCCCCCAGTTTGGCAGTGAGCCGAGTAATCCTCCCAAGTGGCCAAAGGTCTATAACGAGGCCGAGGTTGCCGAGAGGCTGCGGGTCAACTATAATAGCACCGCCGACTGTACCGTCCAGATGATTAAAGATATGGAGGTGCTGGTGGAGGGATGCGAGGAGATCTTAGCGAGGGACCTTGTGCCGAATCTGTTCTCGCCGACCACCCCTCCCAGCAAGAATGAGGAAAGCTTTGAGTCCCAATTCAAGGACGTCAAGGGCTACAAGGATGGCCACACATCTGGAGGGGAAGGTGAGGACCACCGATCTGGAGGGGAGGGTGAGAGCTGACTCGCAGACCCCGCCTTTTTTGTTTTTTTGTAATTCTCTTGTCTCCCTTTTGTAACCTCGTCGAGGCGATCTTCCTATATGTAGAGTACTTGTTAATGAAACGAATACTTTTACTCCCTCCTTGTGTCTCCTTTTTTTCATGTACTTGTTGCAATGCTCTCGACTGCGAGCTGTCCTCCTTTATAAAGCTACTTCACCAGCCTGGAGCGAGCCACTAGAATACATTTGTGTTAGGATTCATGCCCACGAAGATGCCTTGAGGGCTCGCCAACCCCGGGCAATCAAGGGCTGATTACTCGTCTTGCTAGGCCCGCGACTACCTAGCTCGCCCCTGATCTTTCCTCTTTCTTACCAACGTCAAGATGATATCGTTAGAAATTCATAAGTAAAATTTTAGGAGAGTAGAAATATACCACTGAGGACCACCTCCTTTTGCCTTCCTCAGCGGATGCCGAGACCCCAGCTTGCAATCCTTTTTACCCTTTATTTTTCCCACGACAACCGGGCTGGTAGCTTGTGAGCTAGCTCCACGAATGCCCAGCTCACCTATCATGGCTCTCCTTATTTAAGACTTGGAAAAGATCCAGGAATCTTCCAAGTAAAAGTTTTGTTGGTTGAACTGTAATAGATGACATTTGACCCGGCTCGCCGACCTGTCGAGGTCTCGGCTCGCAACTTTTGGCTTGCCAACCTGACGAGCTCACGGCTCGCCACTTCCGGCTCACCAACCTGCCGAGCTCAACGTGTCACCCCTGCGATCTTTTCCTCAGAAGTTCGAATGTCTGGGTCCCTGCTTTAGATATCATTACGCCCACCGAGATCCCCAGCCCTGTAAGCTAGATAGAAGCCTGACCGTGGGAGCATTTCGAGACCTATCCCGAGAGCGAGAAACACTTTCTTTCCATCAATAAACCTACGGGCTCTACCACCAGCACAATCAGCTTGGTGGAAGCCTGACGGCAGGTGTTGAGCCTCCATCGGAATCAGCCCTCCAGGGTCATAACGACGTCACTCGAGGATCCCGGCCCTACCAGTAAGGTGGAAGCCTGATTGCGGAAGCATCTCGGGACCTAACCCTGGAGCGAGAATACTTGCCATCCAATAATATCTGGGCGCTACCACCGGCCCATCAGCTAGGTGAGAGCCTGACAACGGGTGTTGAGCATCCATCAGACTCATCCCTCCAGGGTCATAATGAGTTCACTCAAAGATATAACATCGTATTTCGTGCTAGACCTCTCGCACTCATTTTGAGTCAAGAAAATTGACTCAAGCTCAGAAAGCGTCGAGTGATTTCGACACCATTTGAAAATGATTTGAGTGATCTCGATGAAATTAACTTAGAAATACTTAAGAAACTTTAGTCCTCGAGTGATCTCGATGCCATTCGATGAAGCATTGAGTGAACTCAATGCCACTCAATGTGGCGTTGAGTGGTTTCAATGCACTCGACTCTGTTTTACTTAAACTCTATGGGATGATGTTGGAGTTGAGTGCTCTCAATGCCACTCAATGCGGCGTTGAGTGGTCGCAATGCCACTCAACTCTTTGACTTAGAATTGCTGGAATGCGGACGGCGTTGAGTGGTGTCAACACCACTCAACACGGCATTGAGTGGTGTCGAAACCACTCAACGCTTTGACTTAAGATTTTTCTGGAGTGCTAAAGGCATTGAGTGGTGTCGACATCACTCAATTCAGCATTGAGTGGTGTTAACACACTCAACGCTTTTGTACTTGAGAATTTTTCAGTCTGAAAATTATGTTGACCGGTTCACTTGTATATGGGTTGAACCGGGTTCAGGATAATATGGTGATGAGACATTTATCTCTACAACAAAACTATATAATCTATTCATCATTTCACGAAAACATATTTATGGCAATGATTGACGGTCCAATATATTGCTGACAGGTAGCGGCATGAGGAATCATACTGCCGGCCATGCCTAGCCACTCATCTTAAGTCAAAACATTTAAACTAGCCAGCCTCACCTCCAATCCACCCCACCATCACCTTTAGTGAGGCATAAGGAGCAGAAACCGATAGTTGGGCAGAGGATTATCCATAGAAATCAGCAAATGAGCTAGCTCGCCGGAACAAAGGTCGGCCATGGTGCACCACCACCAAACCCGCCGTCAAGCTCGTCTAAGAGTCTGTTTCTCCTCGCCTCCCTCTGTGCTAGCTTTCTAGCTCTTTTAGGAAAGATATAAGGCTCAAATGAGGCTGATGCTATGTGTGAGGGAGAAATGAAGCATTTGTTCTTAGTCGGGTTCGCCGCAGGAGCCACCTCTGGCGGCCACATCACCGGGAAATGCTAACCGCCACCTCGATGGAGGTGGTGGAGACAATCGTCAGTGGTGGCAGCGGCCAGAAGGTCGGGAAATGCAAGATCTATCTGTTCCTGGTAGGGGCAATCTGGATCGTTGGCTCATTGGAGAATAAGACCTGATGCTCTTGATTTTTTTTGAAATAATTAAAAATGTATTTTCTACCGCAGTTTATATAGTCAACTCATATACAATATTTAGTCCTCTTAGATGTATTTTTAGAAATGATGCTCAACATGAAAAAGGTAGATCTTGGTCTTACCATTAATTTGACACCCTAAACATGATATTTGGAGCACTGAAGCTCCCTGTAAGTCCATTCTATTATGACTGGTCCTAGCTAGGGCATATTTTAAAATGAGTGCCCAAGCCAAACCCTAAGTTTACATGTCATGAAATTTTATACATACAAGTGTTTATGCTAGTTTTAGGGCCCTATCCAAAAATCAGAATTTTGGGATGTATTTTCTATAGTTTTTATAAAAATTTCATTTATTAAATTGCATGTGCATAGAACATATTAGTGGTGGGTCATGCGATATGATATATTTTCGCATCAAGTCCGAAAACTTAATGTGGTTAAAACTCCAAAAAGATTACGGTTCACGCGGCGACCCAGCAGTTTTATTTAAGTAGAAAAGCAGATTTGGTTTTATTTAGAAAACGGGGCGTGCGTATTTATTTATTTTGGATATAAAAGGTTGTGATCGAGTTTTAACGAAAGGAGGCAAGTGCACCTATCGTGAGTAGTACATGATATTCCGGCTGGAATATCGAAGTCGTATTGTTCTCAGGGTCGGTTCGATTATTTCTACTCTTCCCTGGTGGGGACTATTATTTTACCGATAATTAACCTGTCGGGTTATATATTATATATAATAAAATGACAGAAGATAAAAGGCATAAAAGGAAAGCAATAAGGTGGTGATGATGAAGAGCTTAGCTCGATGGCACTGAAAAAACAATTGAACTAAAATAGACTTTAAATAAAAAGAGCTCCTAAATTTCTAATTAATTAAGGCGGAGACTTGGCCGTGGAGGTAAAAGTCCACCTAGTGTCAACTACCTTCACCTTTGGGGGGGGGGGGGAATAGGTGACATGCAGCATTTTTGCGGAATTAAAATTGTACCTGCACACGAAAATAAAACAGCACAGCAAACAGAGTACACAAGCAATTTATAGTGGTTCCCCGATTTGGGTACATCCACTTTCCCCCTTCGACCTATCTCCCAACAAGGGACGACTCGGTCTCTTCACCAACAGGATTGAAATCCAATCCTTGCATAATCGGAAGGAACCCTTCCACACGTAGGAGTCAACACTCCCACAACACGGGTTGCACCCAACCCTTACAACTCGGAACCAACGTTCCTTTACAACAAAAATGAACTAGAATGTACAAGAAATACAAACTACTTTTGGAGACTAAGGTGTCCCTCTTCATTGACGACGTGTTCTTGAAGTCCACGAAGAGTCCACAACCCTAGATCTCTCTTGGAGAGAATCTCCCCGGAACCGGTGGCGGCAAGATGGGCGGCGGCTTGGTTCACGGGATCGGCGGCGACAACGGTGTGTGACTCCTGTACTTTGGAGATCCAAACTTCGTAGCAAAGCTAGCTAGGTCTTCCAACGGTCACACTAGGATCGATCGTCTCAATCGATTCGGACGGGGAAGGTTTTCCCGATCAACAAATCAAGAGACAAAGGATCTCCGGTTAGACACGTGAGACGCTATGCTTGGCTAAGCTTCTGTCGACGGGAGATCTGGAAGAAACCACGATCAAGACCGGCGATCAACTTGCTCGTGCGGCGACGGCGGCGGTGGCAGAAATCGTGATCTAGGTCACGCCGTGGCTCGTCTTTTTCAAATCTTCTTCGCTGAACTACTGTTCAAAAATACGCGTGTATTTATACAGTAAATTACTCTTTTATGACCGTTATGGGTCCCACTAGAAGAAACCCTAATTCCGGTTCAAAACAGTGCCAGCGGCAGAATCCGGTCCAACTGCTTCCAAAAAATTGCCCCAGTCAAAATCGGCGAGAATCGAAGGTGATTCTCGTCGAATCGGCGAGAATCAAAGGTGATTCTCGTCGATTCGGCGAGAATCAAAGATGATCCTCGTCGATGTTGACTTGATTGCACGCTCTGATTTAGCCGGGTCGAGACGGCGAGAATCAGCCAGTGATTCTCGACGATTCGGCGAGAATCACTTGTGATTCTCGCCGAATCGGCGAGAATCACTTGGCGATTCTCGCCGAATCGGCGAGAATCACTTGGTGATTCTCGTCGATTATTACTTAGCATCAGAGTTGCTTGCTTTGAAGTAGCTGGATCGAGTCGGCGAGAATCAGCCAATTATTCTCGACGATTCGGCGAGAATCACTAGTGATTCTCGCCGAATTGGCGAGAATCACTTGGTGATTCTCGTCGATTTACACTTAGATGATTTTTCGTCTTTCCACCCATGAGGTGTTCCTTTACCCATCCTTGCTCCTTGTCTGCTCTAGAGTTAACATAGCCCTGTACTTGAAAATAAGTACACTCCAATAGAGAGAGTACACGTAGGCCAACACACTGATCTGCTCAATGAGAGATTACGTCGTGCAGACCCGTGTATATTGACCTACTGCACCCTGACATTGGTGTGCACTTAGCGTGGAAAAACTGCAAGCACAACTTGAAAGATTTTATCAAATACATTGTGAATTCATCTTAGCTTGACAGGTGGCTTCCTCAAATCCAGGTAATTGTTGATACAATACCCAACAATCTCCCCCTATTTGACGAAGCCAAAATCCTACTAGCTAAGATGAATACCACCAACCAGATAATATATACAACATAGAGAATATAAAGATGCGGCACAAGAAAATATAGGCAAATAGATCAAGGCTTGAGTCAATCATAAATTCATATACATATATATAAATATAATCAGGATTGTTCATATATTAATAAGACAAGATAGAAGTGTTCAAGAGACAATGACAATCTATGAATTTCTGTCTATGGATTTTTGGCTAGGTCATCCTTATGTTTCTGAGCCAAAAACTTCTTTCTTTGCCTTTCAACATACTCCTTGGGCTTTGGATAGTATCTGGGAGGAGGAGCTTTATCTGCCGCAGTGTTGGTCCTGAAGAAGATATTCCGTTTAGCTTCATAAGTTTTGTGCAGCTCTCACTCATGTTGGCTGTATACATCGTTCCGATTGATTTCCCCTTTTTCTTGTAGTCAGAATGTGTCCATGATGATACTCTTTGATACCGGACTCCACTTTTCGTTTCTTACTTCCTCCTCCTTCAGTCTGATTCTCTTTTCAGCTTGTGTTTCCTTAGATGTCCCTTCTTGTGATTTCCTCTTGTCCCTGGCTTTTGCTAGGGCTCCTTGGTCAAACATTGCCATCAGTTTTGCCTTGGAGGAGGCCCTAGCAGCCCTATGAACATCAGCTTCACTTACAGGAACTTCTTCAACACTGGCGCCCTCATCACCCACAGTATTATCTTTAGGAGCAGGAGCACCCTCAGGATTTTCAGGGATGTTAGCGCCTAACGCTTGTTTGAGCATCCACCAGCAAGTGTCATAAACATATATGTTTGATTGCTCAAAATTTTTGATCATGATTTCTTGAAGCTCGGCCATCTTAGCTATATATTCTTTCTCCCCCTTTTTGGCTTCGACTGTAATGGAGTTTGCATAAGAATGCAGTGACTCATAAATGTGCTTTGTAGTCCTAGAGAATTCAGTGACCAAGGCTTGTTGATTGGTGTTAAGAGTTACCATATTGCCATCAAACTTTTGAATGTTATTTGCTACGACATGAGCATTCTGATTTACGATTGCGAGAGTATCGGTGTTCCTTTTTAATCCGTCCATAAGAAGAGTGACAGCTTGGCCGGCCGCTGCATATTTATCTTCAAACTTCTTTTCCATCACGTCCAGTTTGTGATTGATCTCCACCATGTTCTTGAGCATGAGATTCTCCGATTTCTTAATTCTTTTTAACATTTTATTTTGAGCTTTCTCAAAAGATGCTTTGAGCTCATCCACGATACCCTGAATAACATTCACAGTGTGATTGGCTAGATCAGCTCGTAGTGGATGATCCGGAGGTATTCCTTGGCCTTGTTCCTTATCAGATGCACTTGTAGAGCTGGACACGAGCACAGTCTCTAAGGGGGGGAGTGCTAGCTGCCTCTGTAGATTTCTCGGAAGTACTAAGCAGTCTCAGCTGAGAGGACTCCCCCTCCACTGTTGCACCAATGTTCTCAGGAACGATCTCAGGAGCGTGCTTGTCAGATGGAACTTCAGTGATATCCTGAGTCTCCAAAGCTTCCTGTCCCTCATTGCCATCTTCCTCATCTTCATCATCCATGAGATCATTCTCATCAGCATCATCTTTCAAACTTCCCTCATCATTTTCCTCTATATTAGCTTCGGCTCCTTGATCATGCACGGTCAGGGCCGCCTCATTCTCCATCACAGCTTCACTTTCTTCTTGTATATCCGCCACTGCATCTCTGTCCATCTGAGAGATATCAGATAAGATATTAGCATAAGTGGGTAGAGGCTCCCCCTCAATTCCTGCAGTCAGTCCATCAGGAATTTCACTGGGGATTACTAAGGAATCAGCCACAGTTCCGTCCTCGGCTGGAGATACTTCTTGTTGTTCTACCACGGCAGCCTGCCCAATGCGTCTCTCCCATCTGTCAAAGTCGCTCGAGTCCATTTTCTTCAAGTAATGCAGTGGAACTCCATTACTCATGTCATACTTATCTCTGTTTAACTGATTGAGATATAGACTGATGATTCGGCCAAAGCTAGTAGATCTGAGAGTGTCATTTATCTTCTCAAACAGCAATGCCCCCCAGTTGAATCTTTTTCTGCAGACAATTGCCACAAGGATCTTGAACATATCCGTAGAGATGTGGTCATGAGAGCCCGGCTTGCATATGAGTACTTTTCCAATGATGTCTGACAGAAGTTTCCCCTCCTCATTCATATCCTTTCGCTTTATCGACCTAGTTCCTCGAGCGAGTCCACAGAATAATAAAGTCCTGGTTTTGTCCTGTTCATCCAGATAATCCTCGTGCGTCGAGCTAGTGAGCTGCAAGAAGTGGGTCAGCTTGCTGGCAGACATCTTGATCTTTGCCCCTGCAACCTTGCTCTTGATGAGAGAGTCGTCATTCCGGAGTTTTGCGGTTGCGAAGAACTCCATCACTTCTGTTGGGTATTGTATCCACGATTACCTAGATTTGAGGAAGCCCCCTGTCAAGCTAAGATGAATTCACAATGTATTTGATGAAACATTTCAAGTTGTACTTGCAGTTTCTCCACGCTAAGTGCACACCAATGTCAGGGTACAGTAGGTCAATATACACGGGTCTGCACGACGTAATCCCTCGTTGAGCAGATCAGTGTGTTGGCCTATGTGTACTCTCTCTATTGGAGTGCACTTACTTTCAAGTACAGGACCGATCATATGCAAGAGAAGACAAGGAGCATGGAGGATCAAGGAGCAGCTCCCAGGTGGAAGACGAAAAATCGTCCAAGGCAAATTCGACGAGAATCACCAAGTGATTCTCGCCGAATCGGCGAGAATCACTTGGTGATTCTCGCCGAATCGACGAGAATCATCAGTGATTCTCGCCGACTCCTTCTGGCCATCTCAATATGGTGCCAAGCAAGATTCGGCGAGAATCACTTGTAATTCCCGCCGAACCAGTGGTCATGCAGCCCATGAATACCAAGTCCAATTCGTTGAGAATCGGCAAGTGATTCGACGAGAATCACAAACGATTCTCGACGAATCGACGAGAATCACTTGGTGATTCTCGCCGATTCGTCGAGAATCGTCTGCGATTCTCGCCGATTTTTACTTGGCGTTTTCTCAGAATGCTGCTGGACCGGATTCTGCTTCTGGACTTATTTGAACCGGATTTTGGGGATTTCTTTTGTGGGTCCCACAAACGGTCATATTTGAGAATACTACAGTATAAATACATGAGTATTTTTGAACAGCAGAGTACGATAAGAGAAAAAGAAAAACGAGCGGCGACGTAACCCTAAATCCGCGAACTCGCTCCGCTCCGCCGCCGCCGCTCGCGTCAAGTGGTCGCCGCTGCTGATCGCTCCTCTTCCCGATCTCCGGTGACAGAAGCTTAGCAAGGCTTGTATCTCACGCGTCTATCCGGAGATCTCTTGTCTCTCGATTCGTTGACCGGGAAAAACTCCCCCGTCCGAATCGATCGAGACGACTGATCCTAGAGTGACCGTTGGTAGACCTAGCTTGCTTCGCTACGAAGTTTAGATCTCCAAGTTCTGCAGCCACTCTTCATCGTAGCCGCCAATCCGAAGCTAGCCGCCGCTCGTGTGCCGCCGCCGGTTCCGGGGAGATCTTCTCCAAAAGAGACCAAGGTCGTAGACTCTTCATCGACTTCAAGAACACGTCGTCGAACAAAGAGGAACACCGAAGTCTCCAAAAGAAGTTTGTATTTCATATACATTCCATATTTACTTGTGTTGTAAAGGAACTTTTGTTCCGTGGTGTAAGGGTTGGGTGCAACCCGATTTGTGGGAGTGTTGACTCTCACGTGTGGAAGGGCTCCTTCCGTTAGTGAAGGGATTGGATTTCAATCCCGTTGGAGAATTGACCGAGTCGTCCCTTGTTGGGGAGATAGGTCGAAGGGGGAAAGTGGATGTACCCAAGTCGGGGAACCACTATAAATTTGCTGTGTATTCTGTGTTCTGTGTTTGTTGCTTTTATTGTGCAGGTACATCTGTGAATTCCGCAAAAGAACCATACGTCACCTATTCCCCCCCCCCCCATAGGTGCACATAGCCGACACTAGGTGGACTTTCAAGTGGTATCAAAGCCAGGTTCCTCAACAAGAAGGCTAACACCTTGAGGTGAATCCTGCCACCAGTGTCAGAAGCATGGATCTGGACTATGATGTATTGCCACTCAAACTCCCAGCATGCACCAAGGATTATTATCCTATCTGGAGGATGAGAGTGTTATTTCACCTGGATGCCATCGATCCTCGAGCATCCCTCATCCTGGAAGAGGGTCCATTTATCCCTATGAAGACCACCGACTCGGGGACCCAAGTGCCCATGTGCATCCCTGAGATGACAGAGATGGAACTCTCATTTTTCCAACTGGACCAGAGGATTCGACAAATTATTATGGATGTCTGGTCTGGAGCCTCTCGCTCCAGGTTGGAAAAATGTAAAACGGCTAAATCTCTATGGATGATGATCTCAGAGCTGATGGGGGGGTCAGAGGAAGCTGAAATTTGCTGCCAATCTGAGGATGAAGCATATGTGGGGGTAATCACTTCTGAAGATGAATGCAAGGATCCTTCGGATTGCATCAGAGCTCCAGTATCCTTGTCAGAGACTGAAGAAGATAGTGAGGAAAGCAGCTCCGACGAGGAAGAACCATTGGTCACTGATTCTAATGACAATAACCCAGATGAGCAGGTACCATCTTCATCCTGTCCCTCATCTTTTGACTTCTCTGAAGACAGAAACTGCTCTCCTCCAGAAAATACTGATTCCCTGAAGAGAGCCCTTCAGGAAAGCAATCTACTTGCTGAGGAGCAAGCTCGAGAGATTGCTCAACTGAAGATCTTGTTGGTTCTCCAATTGGCGTCCAACAAGGTCAAGGACTCTAAGATCTCAGCTCTAGAGAATAGTCTAGAAAATGAGAAACGTATAGTATCCAACTTCTCCAAAGTTGATGCTATAAAGAGAAAACAAGAAACCGGGTGGATCTCCCGGATTATCCAGGGATGGAGAAATGGGGAAACGGTGTTCCGACCTCCCACTCCAAGCGGGAAGGCAACTCATCATGCCTTCAGGTATGACCACAGGAATAATCGTGGTCACTGTAAGGGTGAGTTGTCCCCATGTGGAAATGTCCATAGTGCAAGAGGCATCATGGCCACCCTTGAAGAAATACCTAAGGCTCAGTCTGAGCCCTTTGTATTCACGGCCACTGCCACAACAAAGTGTGGATCTGCAGGTCCTGGTTCACAGAAGAATTCTCTCCATTCAAGGACACGGGATAGGGAGAATAGAAGTCATGATGTCAGGCGTCATGGAGCCTCAGCAAGGAAGATGCCTGAAAGAATGGCACCACCTTCTCGGCCTCATAACGCTCACATCATGCATTCATTCCACCCTTCATCATGCCTCGATGGAAGAGGAATTTGTGCAACAAGAACATGCCCTATCCCCTTGAGACCTAGGACCGTGACTACATCAGTCACTAGATCAGGTCAAAAACGGCGATACAACATTCACTCTTGTTGGTGCTGCGGCAAAGTGGGACACTTTGCCATTGACTGTTGGCACAACCTCTCTGTGCCCACAGCAAGGGCTTCTCCACATTATAGGGACAGAGGCAGTCTTCCAGACAGGTTTTCTCACGGAAGGCAGTTGCGTGTTCATGCTAATAGAAACCTAGGACCCAATATGATTTGGGTTCCTAAGGTAAAGTAATTCTGTTTTGCAGGGTAGTCTAGATCCCCATGAATACTTGGGAACTAGACAGTACGTGGCTCAAGGCTAACTTGGAACAAGCGTCTACAATAACAGACGTGCTACCTGATGAGCATAATCACTTTAAGCTACCGATATGTTCTACCTGTGGGACTAAGACGATGACTCTCCTTATCCCAGGTAACTTTGATCAGTTCAAGGACTTGTGTCATGATGCATCCTCATTCAAATTAAATATATATATATATATTTTTATCCTTGTGTATAAGTGTACTTATGCTTATCATATATGTGTGCACCTTTAAGGAGAGATTACATCGAGGCATGCCAACCATTACACATCGATAAAAGGATAACAAAGATATGTCATTGCGAATTTTGACACATCACAGTTGACATCAAGAAGGGTCTGAAGAGGTCTCGTTCTAATCCTAATAAAGTGTCGTTATAACAAACATGTACGTATTAATCCTGTATTAACTTGACATTTGAGGACATGTCATTGTAAATTTCGACAACAAAAACAAATTGACATTGAGAAGACTTTGCAAAAACCTCAGTAAAATTCAAATAGATTGACTTTAGAATATACTTGCATTTATCATTCCTTTTAGTAACTTGACATCGGAAAATCTAAAATGGTGCAATGCTTCCCAAAGTAATCAAGAAAAACATCAATATTTACTCCGAATCCCGCCGACCCATTTTACATCTCGCCGAATTAGATAAATCCCGCCGAAGAAGCTCCCGACCGCTCGACTTCCCCCGAATCCCGACGACTCCTATAAATCCCGCCGAAGAATCTCCGCCTGTTCACCTTCCTCACGACTCGCGCAGGAGACCTCTGGACGACCCTCGCCTTCCTCGCACAAGTGCACTTCCGCGAACTCGCCGACACCCGCAGCCCTCCGACGCTCTCGTCGACGCCGTCGAATTGCCTCTGTGCGTGATCTTCTTCTCCCGAAGCTCACCAACTCCCGAAGCTCCCGTGAGATTCTAACTAGGTCGCATCCCACGGGATACTCTTCCCTCCACCGAAGCTCTTCCCGAAGCTCACCAACTCTCTCCCACCGAAGCTCTTAGGTAACCGCCTCCTCACTGGCTCCAAGGCCGAACCCCATGTGATGCCTTCTTTTTTGAATGTACACTAATGCTTGAAGTCGGGCTTCTTTCTAGATCCTCAATGGCCCCTAGGACGACCGCAGGTTTGATTTCTGGTTGCGAACTGGTTCGCACTGGTTTTTCTCATGCCTCGGACGAGTTCCGGAACATCGTTCTCATGCTGGAAGAAGCCGGGCTAACCTTCATATTGGAGCATCCTTGCAAAGTCTTAGATAAAGAAGTGCTGGAGTTCTTTTCTACAGCAAGGCTTCGAAATCGAGACTCCATCATCAAGAGCAAGGTGGCGGGGACTAAGGTCAAGATGTCTGCCGGTAAGCTAACTCGCTACCTGCAGCTCTCAAGTGCGGAGCAGGAAGACTATTTGGAGGACGAGGACAAAGTCAGAACCCTCCTGTTCTGCGGTCTACCCAGAGGCACACGATCAGTAAAACGCAAAGAGATGAATGAAGAAGGGAAGCTCCTATCCGACATCATAGGAAAAGTACTCATTTGTAAGCCAGGCTCCCATGATCATATCTCCGGAGATATGTTCAAAATTCTCATAGCCGTGGTCTGCAGAAAGAGGTTCAACTGGGAGAGTTGATGTTTCAAAAGATCAAGGACACTCTGGGCACTCCGAGCTTCGGCCGCATCATCAGTCTATATCTCAACCAGCTCAACGGAGATAAATTCGACATGAGCAAAGGAGTTCCTCTACATTACTTGAAAAAAATGGATGCTACTGTATTTGATCGATGGGAACGGCGCATCGGGCAGCCGGCTGTGGAAGAGCAAGAGGAAGTATCTCCAGCATCCTCTCCCCGTGAAATTCCTGATACTGTGACTGCAGGAATCGAGGGGGAGACTCTACCCACACATCTGGATATAATATCTGAAATCGCCCAGGTGGCAAGGGATGCGGTGGCAGAAGTTCATGAAGAAAGTGAACCTGGGTTGGAGGATGAGGAGGTCCTGAACAGAAACACCCTCGGAACTGAAGCTGAAACACTGGACTCTGCTGATCAAGAAGTGGAAGAAGATGCTGAAATGGATGAGTTTTTGGATGCGGACGGAAAGGACGAGGTCAGTGAGGGCCATAAAGTGGTTGAATCTCCAGATACTGATGAACCTCCTACTGCTAAGTCTGCACCAGTGGAGGGGGAGGTAAATGAGGCCACCAACATTCCTCCCATAGAGGCTGTGATTGTATCCAGCTCTACTGATGCTTCTGCGGCCGAGCCAGAACAAGGCCAAGAAGTGCCTCCGGGTATTCCACTACGAGATGACCTAGCCATTCACACTGTACATATAATTCAGGGCATCGTGAATGAGCTCAAAACCTCTTTTGATAAAACTCAGAAAACAATACTGCAAGAGATTAAGACTTCTGAAGATCTCATGCTGAAGAATATGGTGGCACTCAACCACAAACTGGATATGATGGAGAAGAAGTTTGAAGAAAAGTATACTGCGGCCGGCGAAGCTGTCACACTGTTAATGGCCGGCTTGAAAAAGACTACTGATACTCTGGCTGTTGTCAATCAGAACGCACACGTTGTGGCCAACAATATTCAGAAATTTGATGGCAACATGGTCACTTTAAATGCAAATCAGCAGGCCCTAGTCACTGAATTCAGCAAGACAACTAAGCACATTGATGACTCCTTGCACTCATATGCCAATTGCATAGCTGAAGAAGCCAAAAAGGGGGAGAAGGAGTATATCGCTAAGATGGCTGAGCTCCAGAAAAGCATGGATGCAAACTTTGTGAAATCAAGCAACTACGTCTATGAGAGTTGCTGGTGGATGCTACAACAGGCACTGGGCACGTTAGGAGTCGTCCTACCTGACCAACCTGCCGGTGCTCAGGCTCCTGAGACTTCTACGGCTGCCGAGGAAGTACACATTGCTGAGAATGTAAGTACAAGTGCTGCTGATATTTTCACTGATGAAGCTGACGCTAGGGCCATCTCCAAATCTAAGCTGAGAAGCATGTTTGACCAGGAGGCCTTAGCTAAAGCAAGGGGAAAGAGGAAAATTCAGGAAGGGACATCAAAGGAGACACCAACTCAAAAGAGGATCAGACTAAGTGAGGAGGAGGTACGAAACGAAAGGTGGAGCCCAGTCTCAAGGAGCATCATCCTAGACACCTTCCTGCTGCAAGAAAGAGGAGAGATAAATCGAAATGAAGCATATAGTCAGTATGAATGGGAGACGCACAAAGCATTTGAAGCGAAACGCAACATTTTCTTCAGAAACAACAAGGATCCAGACAAAGTTGCTCCTCCTAGGTACTATCCGAAGCCCAAGGAATACATGGAAAGGCAGAGCAAAAAGTACTTGGCGCAAACTCTTAAGGGTGACGGAGCTAAGGACAAATAGTCATTATCTTATAGCTGGTCACGGTGTATTAAGAACATTTAACAATTATTACTGTCGTGTGAACAATTCTGACTTATATGTGAATATATTTCTCTTGGTATATATATATATATATTATTGAATGTGTGAATGACTCAAGTCCTGTTCTAATTGCATTTATTACCTTGTGTTGCATAATTAATTTTTTAAATGCTATAATTATTATTTGATAGGTGTTATTCATCTTAGCTAGTAGGGTTTTGGCTTCGTCAAATAGGGGGAGATTGTTGGGTATTGTATCCACGATTACCTAGATTTGAGGAAGCCCCCTGTCAAGCTAAGATGAATTCACAATGTATTTGATGAAACATTTCAAGTTGTACTTGCAGTTTCTCCACGCTAAGTGCACACCAATGTCAGGGTACAGTAGGTCAATATACACGGGTCTGCACGACGTAATCCCTCGTTGAGCAGATCAGTGTGTTGGCCTATGTGTACTCTCTCTATTGGAGTGCACTTACTTTCAAGTACAGGACCGCTCATATGCAAGAGAAGACAAGGAGCATGGAGGATCAAGGAGCAGCTCCCAGGTGGAAGACGAAAAATCGTCCAAGGCAAATTCGACGAGAATCACCAAGTGATTCTCGCCGAATCGACGAGAATCATCAGTGATTCTCGCCGACTCCTTCTGGCCATCTCAATATGGTGCCAAGCAAGATTCGGCGAGAATCACTTGTAATTCCCGCCGAACCAGTGGTCATGCAGCCCATGAATACCAAGTCCAATTCGTTGAGAATCAGCAAGTGATTCGACGAGAATCACAAACGATTCTCGACGAATCGACGAGAATCACTTGGTGATTCTCGCCGATTCGTCGAGAATCGTCTGCGATTCTCGCCGATTTTTACTTGGCGTTTTCTCAGAATGCTGCTGGACCGGATTCTGCTTCTGGACTTATTTGAACCGGATTTTGGGGATTTCTTTTGTGGGTCCCACAAACGGTCATATTTGAGAATACTACAGTATAAATACATGAGTATTTTTGAACAGCAGAGTACGATAAGAGAAAAAGAAAAACGAGCGGCGACGTAACCCTAAATCCGCGAACTCGCTCCGCTCCGCCGCCGCCGCTCGCGTCAAGTGGTCGCCGCTGCTGATCGCTCCTCTTCCCGATCTCCGGTGACAGAAGCTTAGCAAGGCTTGTGTCTCACGCGTCTATCCGGAGATCTCTTGTCTCTCGATTCGTTGACCGGGAAAAACTCCCCCGTCCGAATCGATCGAGACGACTGATCCTAGAGTGACCGTTGGTAGACCTAGCTTGCTTCGCTACGAAGTTTAGATCTCCAAGTTCTGCAGCCACTCTTCATCGTAGCCGCCAATCCGAAGCTAGCCGCCGCTCGTGTGCCGCCGCCGGTTCCGGGGAGATCTTCTCCAAGAGAGACCAAGGTCGTAGACTCTTCATCGACTTCAAGAACACGTCGTCGAACAAAGAGGAACACCGAAGTCTCCAAAAGAAGTTTGTATTTCATATACATTCCATATTTACTTGTGTTGTAAAGGAACTTTTGTTCCGTGGTGTAAGGGTTGGGTGCAACCCGATTTGTGGGAGTGTTGACTCTCACGTGTGGAAGGGCTCCTTCCGTTAGTGAAGGGATTGGATTTCAATCCCGTTGGAGAATTGACCGAGTCGTCCCTTGTTGGGGAGATAGGTCGAAGGGGGAAAGTGGATGTACCCAAGTCGGGGAACCACTATAAATTTGCTGTGTATTCTGTGTTCTGTGTTTGTTGCTTTTATTGTGCAGGTACATCTGTGAATTCCGCAAAAGAACCATACGTCACCTATTCCCCCCCCCCCCCATAGGTGCACATAGCCGACACTAGGTGGACTTTCAACTTCCTTGTCCAGGATTTTACAGGGGTGCTCCAGTATGAATGAGAGTCCAGCCTCTTCAAGTATAAGGATGATGTTTCTGAATTCATCCGATGCATGTGAGAACCATGTTCGAACCAGCTCACATCCAGTGATCAGTCCAGCGGTTGTCCTTGGAGCCATTGCAAACCTAGGGAGAGAATCCCTACTCTATGCTTAATCAAAAGTCAAAAGGGAAGCGACACTAGTAATAAAGTCCTTGTAAGGATGAGGATGTGGTTACCCAAAAGCGTAGACAGTGAGTTAGTTTGACAAAGACGACGGACACCCGGGAGGTGCACGCGACTGGGATTGATCGAAACTGCGGAGAAATCCCTGGACGAGAGAGAGGAGAGATCCACGGAAGTCAATCGGCGAGATAGACGGGATTCTTCACGAGTTGCAGGATTCTTGCACGTCGAGATCGACGGAATTCTTCACGAGTTGCGGGAATCTTGCGGGATGTCGACGGAAGGGGAAGAATTGGCGAGAGTCCTTCGGTTGTCGTCGGAAGGGGAAGAGGCGGGATTCCTGCGGTTGTCGACGAAAGAGGCGGGATTCCTGCGGTCAATCGGCGAGTTTCCTTCGGTGAGCTTCCTGCGGAATATGAAGGGTCAGCGGGATACTATGCGATATCGACGAGTTTAAAAAGGATTTCCGTGTGAAGAGTAAAATGCTAAGGTTCGGTGGAAGTCTTCGGGTTAAGCGGGTTTTAGAGGGTTTCCAGTTTGTCTAAGTCGAAATCGGAGGGATTCTTTGATAGGAATCTACGGGTTAAGAGCCATGCCAGATTCTCGAAGTCTTCTGATTAAAAAAAATCTTCTAAATATATATATATTTCTTAAAGCCAATCTATTTAGGGTTTGAGCGGGGCGTTTTCATACACTTCTTGATGTCAATTGTAAGTTGTCGAGATTTCCAATGACGTATCTTCGTTAGTTTTCAGCGAACTTATTTACGCCTGTAGATGTTAGTTCTTGAATCTACCAGTGAAACTTCCGATAAATCTTTATTGATGTATCTAAGGTTTATATTTACCGTGTTAACCTATCCTTAGGTGTACACTCATATATGTGTATATATGTATATATAAATATATATATGTATATGTCAATACAATGTGACTCAAGTATATGAGCTGAACAAAAATACCTGGGATTATGAGATTCATAATTTACCCCCTCAGTTTAAGACAGACCAGGTGTTCAATGCGAGTATCTCATTGTAAATGGTACTTCTGATATTCCATATATTTGTTCCAATTTAGTCTTGAAACAACTACTGTCTAGTTCCCATCATGTTTACGGGAACCTAGACTACACTGCAAAAGAGAGTTACTTTACCTTAGGAACCCAATACATATTGGGTCCTAGGTTCTTGTTAGCATAAACACTCGAATTCCTTCCCTCAGAAATCCTGTCAGGAAGACTACCTCTGCCCAGGAGATGTGGATAGGCCCTTGCCCTTGACACAGACGGGTTGTGCCAACAGTCTATGGCAAAGTGTCCCACCTTGCCACAGCACCAACACGCGTGAATGTTGTATCTCCGTTTCTGACCTGATCTAGTGACTGAGGTAGTCATGAACCTAGGTCCAAACGGGATAGATCTGGATCCGCTCCCAAAACTGCCCCTTCCACCGTGACACGTGGAAGGGTGGAAGGAATGCATGCAGCTAGCGTCACGAGGCCTGGGAGGTGGTGCCTTCCTTTCAGTTAGCCCCCTTCCTGAGGCCCCATGAGAACTTGCAGCATGACTTCTAACCTCCCTTTCCTGTGTCCTTGGGTGGAGAGAAGAGTTCTGAGAGCTGATCCCAGCAGATTCATGCCGAGTAGGGGCAGTGGCCGAGAATACAAAGGGCTTAGAATGAGCCTTAGGTATTCTCTCATGGGTGGCCATGACGGCCCTTGCACTATGGGTGTCTCCACATGAGGACAGATCACCCTTGCAGTGACCACGATTGTTCCTGTGATCATACCTGAAGGCATGATGAGTTCCCTTCCTACTCGGAGTGGGGGTTCGGAATACCGTTTCCCCATTTCTCCATGAATTTATAATTCAGGAGATCCACCCATTTTCTTCCTTTCTCTTCATAGCATCAACCTTGGAAAAGTTAGAGACTATCCTTTTCTCATTCTCTAGACTACTCTCTAGATCTGAGATTTTAGAGTCCTTGACCTTGTTGGATGCCAATTGGAGAACCAACAAGATCTTCAGACGAGCAATCTCCTGAGCTTGCTTCTCAACAAGTAGATTGCTTTTCTGAAGGGCACTCTTCAGGGAATCAGGATCTTCTGAAGGGAAACAGTTCCTGTCTTCAGGAACTTCAAGAGAGACGGGGCAAGATGAAGAAGTTACCTGCTCTTCAGTGTTATTGTCACTAGCGCCAGTGACCGCTGTGTCATCCTCATCAGAACTGCTTTCCTCAATTTCTTCTTCAGTCTCTGACAAGGACACTGGAGCTCTGATGCTGTCTGATTGATCCTTGCCTTCATCTTCAGAGGCGAGGACCCCCATATAGGCTTCATCCTCTAGTTGACAGTAGATCCCAGCTTTCTTTGATCCCCCCATCAGCTCTGAGATCATTACCCACATAGATTTTGCTGTCCCATATTTTTCCAATCTAGAGCGAGAAGGTCCAGACCAGACATCCAAGATAATCTGACGAATCATCTTGTCCAGATTAAATAATGAGAGTTCCGTCTCCGACATTTCAGCAATACACTTGGGCACGTGGATATTCTTTCCAGAGCCGGAAGTCTTCATAGGAATAAAAGGACCATCTTCCATGATGAAAGATGCTCGAGGATCGATAGCCTCCAAGTGATATGACACTCTCATCTTCCAGACTGGATAATACTCCTTTGTGCATGTGGGAAGTCTTAGTGGAGAGATCTCATGATCCAGCTCCATGCTTCTGACATTGGTGGCAGGATTCTACTCTAGGTGTAAACCTTTTTGATGAGTAACCTCCCTTTGATACCACTTGAAAGTCCACCTAGTGTCAACTACCTTCACCTATGGGGGGGGGGGGGGGAATAGGTGACGTGCAGCGTTTTTGCGGAATTAAAATTATACCTGCACACGAAAATAAAATAGCATAGCAAACAGAGTACACAAGCAATTTATAGTGGTTCCCCGATTTGGGTACATCCACTTTCCCCCTTCGACCTATCTCCCAACAAGGGACGACTCGGTCTCTTCACCAACAGGATTGAAATCCAATCCTTGCACTATCGGAAGGAACCCTTCCACACATAGGAGTTAACACTCCCACAACACGGGTTGCACCCAACCCTTACAACTCGGAACCAACGTTCCTTTACAACAAAAATGAACTAGAATGTACAAGAAATATAAACTACTTTTGGAGACTAAGTTGTCCCTCTTCGTTGACGACGTGTTCTTGAAGTCCATGAAGAGTCCACAACCCTAGATCTCTCTTGGAGAGAATCTCCCCGGAACCGGCGGCGGCAAGATGGGCGGCGGCTTGGTTCACGGGATCGGCGGCGACAACGGTGTGCGGCTGCTGTACTTTGGAGATCCAAACTTCGTAGCAAAGCTAGCTAGGTCTTCCAACGGTCACACTAGGATTGATCGTCTCAATCGATTCGGACGGGGAAGGTTTTCCCGATCAACAAATCAAGAGACAAAGGATCTCCGGTTAGACACATGAGACGCTATGCTTGGCTAAGCTTCTGTCGACGAGAGATCTGGAAGAAACCACGATCAAGACCGGCGATCAACTTGCTCGTGCGGCGACGGCGGCGGCGGCGGAAATCGCGATCTAGGTCACGTCGCGGCTCGTCTTTTTCAAATCTTCTTCGTTGAACTACTGTTCAAAAATACGCGTGTATTTATACAGTAAAATACTCTTTTATGACCGTTATGGGTCCCACCAGAAGAAACCCTAATTCCGATTCAAAATAGTGCCAGCGGCAGAATCCGATCCAGCTGTTTCCAGAAAAATGCCCAAGTCAAATTCAACGAGAATCGAAGGTGATTCTCGTCGAATCGGAGAGAATCAAAGGTGATTCTCGTCGATTCGGCGAGAATCAAAGATTATTCTCGTCGATGTTGACTTGATTGCACGCTCTGATTTAGCCGGGTCGAGACGGCGAGAATCAGCTAGTGATTCTCGATGATTCGGCGAATCACACCGAATCGGCGAGAATCACTTGGTGATTCTCGTCGATTATTACTTAGCATCAGAGTTGCTCGCTTTGAAGTAGCTGGATCGAGTCGGCGAGAATCAGCCAATGATTCTCGACGATTCGGCGAGAATCACTAGTGATTCTCGTCGATTTACACTTAGACGATTTTTCGTCTTTCCACCCATGAGGTGCTCCTTGACCCATCCTTGCTCCTTGTCTGCTCTTGAGTTAACACAGCCCTGTACTTGAAAATAAGTACACTCCAATAGAGAGAGTACACGTAGGCCAACACACTGATCTGCTCAACGAGGGATTACGTCGTGCAGACCCGTGTATATTGACCTACTGCACCCTGACATTGGTGTGCACTTAGCGTGGAAAAACTGCAAGCACAACTTGAAAGATTTTATCAAATACATTGTGAATTCATCTTAGCTTGACAGGTGGCTTCCTCAAATCCAGGTAATTGTGGATACAATACCCAACAGGAGGTTCCACTAAAATGAGCTCACTTAGCTATAGGGCTATCGCTCACCTGAACGCTAAGACTATTCGACCGGGCTCTCGTCCGATGAAGGATTCCTCTTAACGCCCGCATTACGCTAAGATCCCCGCTATTGGGTGGGGAACCCAATCCGGTAGAGTTGGCGCGCCTCCTCTCTCGAGGGTTAGTGCGGAACTCTCTTTGCCAAGGGGTGATATGTCCATACGCACGGCCTCTCGGCGAGCGTATGGAAAACGGAAATAGGGCCCACACATCGATATGTGTTCCTACGCGTCGTTAACCCTGGGCAAACCTTAAGTACTTTTAATTAATTAGAAAAATACGACCTTTAATTGTTTTAAGCTATTTTATCTGTCCCAATGCTCTTCGATACCGAGGTCTAAGAACGGTTAGCCACTCATCGCAATGGGGACGACTTGCGGGAAAAGCAGAAAAAAAAGCAGAAAATGGAAAGCAGGAAATGAAAGCAGTAAAATAAAGCAGTAAAGGAAAGCTGAAAATTGCAAGTCCTACTCAAACGAGTAGGACTGAAGAAAGCTGTAAATTGCGAGTCCAGGCGCAAACGCGTGGGCGGGAGAAATGAAAGCAGTAAAACGCACACACGCAAGTCCTACTCAAATGAGTAGGAGAAAATAAATGCGGGTCCTACTCAACCGAGTAGGACAAAATAAATGCAACACACGCACACACTCTCTCGACATGAAAATAAAAACTCATACACACAACTTAAAGTAAAGACACCCACACGACAAAATGTAAAAACTCACACACTCTACTGAATGGAATAAAGCAAAGCGTCATTTAACTCTTAACGAGTAGGTGGAAATAAATGCGCACACACACATGAGCGAAAAAATTAAGAAAAACTAAGTTGACGAAAAATTAAAATAACTGCATTTCTACCGCTAGAATACGGTAAAAATTCGTAAAAAGCTGAAATAAAAATAAACCGGGCAAAAAGATTTGCAAATAAACGCAAAATGAAAATGCCCGAAAAATTGAAACGAATACATTTCTACCGCTAGAATGCGGTAGAAATGCGTAAAAAGAGAGCGAAAAAATTAAAAGAGCAAAAGTTTAAAATGAAAAACTAAGTGCATGAAAAATTAAAACAACTATATAATCATTCCTATAACTCTGTAAAAACTATTAAAAAGTGAAAATAAAAGGAAAAGAACTAAAACGTTTTACCACCTAAAAAAAAATCTAGGTTAAAAGAAATGAAAATCACCTTGAAATCATTTTTACGGGTTTATAACAATGAAATAGAAGGCTATAAAAACCTAAGTTAACAAAACGAAGTAAGAAAATTAACTAATCATAAAACTAAAAAGCTAAACTCATACACACACACACACACCCATTTTAAAAGAACTAAAACTAAGTTAAAACAAAATGAAAAATAAGATTGCTTAAGAGAGTGTTGCTTAGACTCATTCCAACACCATATAAAGAGACGAAAATAACACATTTTATTAAGTAAAAACACGGTTACAAAGGAACAAAAACAAAAAGCTAAAGAGAGGGGGAGAAAATATCCCTTACATAGCATTTGGAACTCATCCCAACAGCATAACTCCTAAGCAAAATGGATCCAAAAAGGGGAACAGGAACTCAAGCAGAACACTGGTATTTATAGGGGAAAATTTACAAGTACACGCCCTCTGACACGGGCGTGTCAGGGGGCGTGTCGACACTATTCATGATGGCGGTCGGCGATGTGACTGGAAATTTGACTTCGGGCTGGACACGTATCGGTCACGCAGTGGTCACGCCCCAGGTCACGGGCGTGACGCTGGGCATGTCAAGAAGGTGGATCTGGGCGCGGGCTGCGCCGAAAGTCATCCCGCGGGTCTTGTCAGCCAGGTGGAGAAGTCACGCCCCAGGTCACGGGCGTGACTCTGGGCATGTCGGTTGGTGTCGACACTCGATAAACGTCGAGCGGAAAATGTCGAGTTGAAAATCATCGAGCGGGAAGAGGTATCACGCCCTAGGTCACGGGCGTGACTCTAGGCGTGTCGAGGGGTCGTCGAACGTTGAGCTGAAAATGTCGAGCGGGTGGACACAGGTTGGGTCACGCCCCGTGTCTTGTTACACGGGCGTGACCTCGGGCGTGTCAAGCTTTTCTTCTCGAAAATTGCTGATTTCACGGTTTTTGCATTGTCACACCCTGGTCACGGGCGTGACCAATTTGTCACGGGCGTGACTTGACAATTTTTGGCATTTTTCCTGAAAATTTCAGGAAACAAAAATAAATTTAAGTTAGAAATATTTACAAAAAAAGAAGCAATTTATTAAAGAAATATAAAACAAAAATAAACTAAAATGACTTATTTAATGTACATAAAAATAGGTATATTTACAATTCATCAAATACCCCCATACTTAAACTTTTGCTATTCCAGAGCAAAAGTTGGAGATGAACTTATAAGGAATAAAAGAAATCCTAAGTTTAGCTACCGCTTGAATTAATTAAAAGTAAGATCAAAATAAACATCCGGGGTTAAAGAATTAAATCCTAATTTATGAAATGTTATGAATAGAGGAAGAGTTTCAAAAAGGCTTCTAGATAAAATAAAAGAGAAAGCAACAATTTATTTTTGTTAGTTTAACAAAGATGGATTGAAATTATATAAAAAAAACTTTAGCTTAAAAGAAGTTAAAAGGAAATAATGCAATTTAAAAATTATGCTCTCAAAAAATGTTAAATTAATTCTAGAATCATTGAAATATGCTAAGTGGTTTGGTGGTTTATGAAGAAGGCTTGAATATTGAGGTGAGACAATTTTTTCTCGAACCTCCAATTTTTTTCTTTTTGGATAGTTAGGAAAATGAAATCTTATTTTCCTAACACATAATAAATTTTTTTCTTGCATCATAAATAATAAATAACCCAATGTATATGTGTAGGAGTAATGAATTTTATCCTCTTACTCCATAACATATAATCTTTTTAAATATTGAGTGTCTATGTTTACGGAATGAAATCTTATTTCCATTGACATAAGATCTTTTAAGGGATAGGGGTAAACATGTCAAGTAAGACATGAAAAAAATGGAAGTGGGTTTATTTTTTCAAAAAGAAAACTAGATTTTAATAAAAAAGTTTTGAGAGCAACCTTTTTAAAATGAACGTTCCATTGTTTCTAAAAGCATAGAGTAGAAATAATTGAAATCCATGGATGTTATTTACTAACATAAAAAACGAGATTCTATTTATAAAATTAGAAGTGGTGGTGAAAAACAAGTTCCCTATTATAAGGATAAGACATAAAAAATTTTTTAAAACTTAACCCCAGACACTTAAATCTATCGAACTTTAATTAATAAACGAATAGTAAGCAAAGAATAATTAAAATTTGCTTATAAATTAACTCGAAACTAGATTTTTGGAAAGCAAAAAAAGGTTAAGAAATGGTATATTCGAATTATTTTGTTACAAAACATATATATTTTTGGATTTTTTAGAGTTTTAATCATTTTTTGTATTTTTTTGTGATTATGATCTTTTTTGTTGAATTTTTAGAGTTATTATCTTTTTTAGAAATTTTTGGTTTTTCCAATTTTTTTTTTGATGTTTTAGTTTTTTTTGATAAGTAATTTACAAGAATAAGGAGAGAAAGAAGTGTTATTTACAAAGAAGGTAGTGGGGAAAGAGAGATTTTTACAAAAAAAATACAAAGTAAAAAACTCGAATGCAGCCCGCGAACAGACTCTTATTGAGGTGGTTGGTTCGATGAGTCGCCCGTCGCGGGCAAGCAAAATGCGAGTTTTTACAAACAAGAAGAGGGGGGGGAAGAGATTTAGTTTTTGAAAAAAATATTTACAAAGTAAAATGAAATTTTTTTTTTTGAATTTTTTTTGTGATTTTTGTTTGTGGTTTATGATTTTTTTGTTTTTTGATTATATAAAACAAGGATTTTTTTTTATGTTTTAAGTTTTGCAATTTTTTTTGTATGTTTGATGAGTACAGAATAAAAAAGCAGTATAGGAAAACACCCTCATACTTAAACCCAACATTGTCCCCAATGTTGCAATCTAAGTATGCGGAACAGATAATATACAAAATATAATAAGTACAAAAAGAAAAAGAGAAGGTAGAAGCTTTCCTAAAGACGAGTCCGGTAGGCCCGGGTCGAAACCCTGTATTATTATTAGAAGAGGAAAGAATAGCAAAACAATAATAGAAAAAACAAAAAACGAAAAATTCGGCTAAAAGGTTGCGGGCGGTGGGGGGGGTCGAAAGGTAGCTAAGGCCTTAGCTACGTGAGTGTGAGGGAAATGCGCACCCCTAGCGCGCACAAGAATGGAAGCACGCCGAAACAAAATAAATTAATATATAATAAGTGAAATTAAATTAAACCAAAAAATATACATTATTTTTTTGGTTTTTTTTGTTTTAAAATTAAATTATTACATTTGTTTTTGTGTTTTTAAGTAAATTTTTAGTTTTTTTAGTGTTTTTTTAATGAAAATATAATTTTTTTTTGTGTTAAGTTTTTTTCATTTTATAGATTTGTTTTTTAGTTTTTTTAGTTTTATATAGTTTTTGTTTTTTTTTCATAAAAAGAATGAAAATAAATTTTTTCTTTTTTTTAAGTTTTTTCATTTTTTGAGTTTTAGTGTTTTTTTAATTTTTTTTAGTTTTATAGTGTTTTCAAATTTTTAGTTTTTAAGGTTTTTCAAAATTTTTTTTTTTGTGTTTCATAATTTCGTAATTTTTATAGTTATTATTATTATTTTTTAATTATTATTGTTAATCAAATTTTTGGGGGCCCTTTTTGTAATTTTTAGTACATATAAATATAAATAGGTAAAATTAATAGATTTCTAGGGTTCAAAATAACGAAACGACAAATTCCCCGGCAACGGCGTCAAAAACTTGATTGATATTTTCGCATCAAGTGCGAAAACTTAATGCAGTTAAAACTCCAAAAAGATTACGGTTCACGCGGCGACCCGGCGGTTTTATTTAAGTAGAAAAGCGGATTTGGTTTAATTTAGAAAACGGGGCGCGCGTATTTATTTATTTTGGATATAAAAGGTTGTGATCGAGTTTTAACGAAAGGAGGCAAGTGCACCTATCGTGAGTAGTACAGGATATTCCCGGTGGAATATCGAGGTTGTATTGTTCTCGGGGTCGGTTCGATTATTTCTACTCTTCCCTGGAGGGGACTATTATTTTACCGATAATTAACTTGTCGGGTTATATATTATATATAATAAAAATGACAGAAGATAAAAGGCATAAAAGGAAAGTAATAAGGTGCTGTCGATGAAGAGCTTAGCTCGATGGCACTGAAAAAACAATTGAACTAAAATAGACTTTAAATAAAAAGAGCTCCTAAATTTCTAATTAATTAAGGCGGAGACTTGGTCGTGGAGGTTCCACTAAAATGAGCTCACCTAGCTATAGGGCTATCGCTCACCTGAACGCTAAGACTATTCGACCAGGCTCTCGTCCGACGAAGGATTCCTCTTAACGCCCGCATTACGCTAAGAACCCCGCTATTGGGTGGGGAACCCAATCCGGTAGAGTTGGCGCGCCTCCTCTCTCAGGTGTTAGTGCGGAACTCCCTTTGCCAAGGGGTGATCTGTCCATACGCACGGCCTCTCGGCGAGCGTATGGAAAACGGAAATAGGGCCCACACATCGATATGTGTTCCTACGCGTCGTTAACCCCGGGCAAACCTTAAGTACTTTTAATTAATTAGAAAAATACGACTTTTAATTATTTTAAGCTATTTTATCTGTCCCAATGCTCTTCGATACCGAGAGCTAAGAACGGTTAGCCACTCATCAGAATGGGGACGACTTGCGGGAAAAGCAGAAAACAAAGCAGAAAATGGAAAGCAGGAAATGAAAGCAGTAAAATAAAGCAGTAAAGGAAAGCTGAAAATTGCAAGTCCTACTCAAACGAGTAGGACTGAAGAAAGCTGTAAATTGCGAGTCCCAGCGCAAACGCGTGGGCGGGAGAAATGAAAGCAGTAAAACACACACACGCAAGTACTACTCAAATGAGTAGGAGAAAATAAATGCGGGTCCTACTCAACCGAGTAGGACAAAATAAATGCAACACACGCACACACTCTCTCGACATGAAAATAAAAACTCTCACACACAACTTAAAGTAAACACACCCACACGACAAAATGTAAAAACTCACACACTCTACTGAATGGAATAAAGCAAAGCGCCATTTTACTCTTAACGAGTAGGCGGAAATAAATGCGCACACACACATGAGCGAAAAAATTAAGAAAAACTAAGTTGACGAAAAATTAAAATAACTGCATTTCTACAGCTAGAATGCTATAGAAATGCGTAAAAAGCTGAAATAAAAATAAACCGGGCAAAAAGGTTTGCAAATAAACGCAAAATGAAAATGCCCGAAAAATTGAAACGAATACATTTCTACCGCTAGAATGCGGTAGAAATGCGTAAAAGGAGAGCGAAAAAATTAAAAGAGCAAAAGTTTAAAATGAAAAACTAAGTGCATGAAAAATTAAAACAACTATATAATCATTCATATAACTCCGTAAAAACGATTAAAAAGTGAAAATAAAAGGAAAAGAACAAAAAAGTTTTACCACCTAAAAAGAAAAAAATCTAGGTTAAAAGAAATGAAAATCACCTTGAAATCATTTTTACGGGTTTATAACAATGAAATAGAAGGCTATAAAAACCTAAGTTAACAAAACGAAGTAAGAAAATTAACTAATCATAAAATTAAAAAGCTAAACTCATACACACACACACACCCATTTTAAAAGAACTAAAACTAAGTTAAAATAAAATGAAAAATAAGATTGCTTAAGAGAGTGTTGCTTACACTCATTCCAACACCATATAAAGAGACGAAAATAACACATTTTATTAAGTAAAAACACGGTTACAAAGGAACAAAAACAAAAAGCTAAAGAGTGGGGGAGAAAATATCCCTTACATAGCATTTGGAACTCATCCCAATAGCATAACTCCTAAGCAAAATGGATCCAAAAAGGGGAACAGGAACTCAAGCAGAACACTGGTATTTATAGGGGAAAATTTACAAGTACACGCCCTCTGACACGGGCGTGTTAGGGGGCGTGTCGACACTATTCATGATGGCGGCCGGCGATGTGACTAGAAATTTGACTTCGGGCTGGACACATGTCGGTCACACAGTGGTCACGCCCCAGGTCACGGGCGTGACGCTGGGCGTGTCAAGAAGGTGGATCTGGGCGCGGGCTGCGCCGAAAGTCATCCTGCGGGTCTTGTCAGTCAGGTGGAGAAGTCACGCCCCAGGTCACGAGCGTGACTCTGGGCGTGTCGGTTGGTGTCGACACTCGACAAACGTCAAGCGGAAAATGTCGAGTTGAAAATCGTCGAGCGGGAAGAGGTGTCACGCCCTAGGTTACGGGCGTACTCTAGGCGTGTCGAGGGGTCGACGAACGTTGAGCTGAAAACGTCGAGCGGGTGGACACGGGTTGGGTCATGCCCCGTGTCTGGTGACACGGGCGTGACCTCGGGCGTGTCAAGGTTTTCTTCTCGAAAATTGATGATTTCACGGTTTTTGCATTGTCACGCCCAGGTCACGGGCGTGACCAATTTGTCACGGGCGTGACTTGACATTTTTGGCATTTTTCCTGAAAATTTCAGGAAACAGAAATAAATTTAAGTTATAAATATTTACAAAAAAAGAAGCAATTTATTAAAGAAATATAAAACAAAAATAACAAAAATAAACTAAAATAACTTATTTAATGTACATAAAAATAGGTATATTTACAATTCATCATGATACTGAGCCAATCATCACACTGATGGCAGTATAGTTATTGAGGTGAGGTGTGAGGCTTTAATGGTCTAGTATGTTATTTATACTGTGGTCTGGAGGACAATCCCCGAAAATGCATACTCTGTAATGCCTCGAAACTCAAAAGAGGGACGGGTGGCATTTTGAGCCAAGTTTTTGACTCGGTAGAGGTCACACGGTCTAGGATACGGGCGTGTCCCAGGGCTGTGCCGTGTTCGGTTTCGACGAGCTACTCGAGTGGTCGACGAAAGAAACTCCAGACAATGAACACGGCCTGAGATACGGGCGTGTCTAGGGTCGTGTCATGCTCGGGTTCGACGATCGTCTCGAGTGTTCGATGAAAGGTACTCGAGATATCGAACATGGCCTGAGATACGGGCGTGTCCCAAGCCGTGTCGTACTCGGGTAGTTGGCCGAGTTGTGTGGGGGGAGAAACACGGCCTGGAGCCCAGGCATGTTCGGGTTTGACGCGGGTATGTCAAATGGTTCACGGGCATGTCGAATACCCGTGTTCTCCTCAGCTTAGTGTTGGTCCTGTGTCAATGGAGGAACACGCCGATCTACACGGGCGTGTACTGGATGACACGGGCATGTCAATCCGGACACGGGCGTGTCGAGAGCCAGTGTACTTTTCGGGATGCGACGGTTTCAGCATCGAATGGGGCACACGGCCTTGGACACGGGCGTGCCACAAGCCGTGTTCGGACCAGAAATCTGATTTTAAGTGCGAATCGTGGCCATCTGTTTCCTTATTTTGGGATCCAACGGCTCAGTGCTGTTCTTGCTGGGTTATACACGGGAATAGGGTTTGGATGCCTTCATTTCTTTCAAACCTTCTCTTTTTAAAGTTCTAGAGAGAGGGGAGAGCAAGGAAGAAGAAGGAAGAGAGATCTGGCCACCGCTGGAGCTTCGGAGCCCCAAATCGCAAGCCGAGTTCAGATCTACGGAGGCGAGGACATTGCGGTGCTTTTCATCCGCATAGATCTTCATGGCGCCAAAGAGGAATGATAGGGTAACGATTCTCATCTTGGACATGGGAAGTCCTCTTTTACCTTGCATAGGAAGCCCGCTCTCGCGAGTATTCGGTGAGTGTGAGGTGTTCCTTCAGGTTGACATGAATAGTCCCCGTTGTTTTGCATGCAGAGTCCGTAATCGAGAAATGGACATAGGCATGATGTGTGAAGCCTTCCCGGAGAAGTTGGTCTGGATCAGTGATGTTGCATTGCATGAATGGTCGGAGAAGACTCCGCGCCGATGGTTGTTTTTTGGGTTTTCTACGCGGTAGATTGCAACAGGGAGCATTGGGGAGTAACCTCAAGGTGCACCCAGAAAATTGGGCAGAAGCCTGGTTCTGCCATCTTGGTGGCCTGGGAGGCAACTTGTATATAACTGGGTTATGTAATATTGTGTGTTCGATACTCAGGCTTCGAGGAAGCTTGACCCACGCCGATGACTTAAATTGCTGTGGCGAGGTGAGAAACGGGTTAAGTGGAACCGTACCGGCTCTATGTTGTTCAGTGTTAGAGGCCTATCGATGGCATAGAGGGCGGGTCTTAGGCTGTCTAAGTCTTCAATTGGTGTGACTTCTGCCGAAAAGACTCAAATGCTCACGAGGTTTGTCGTTCATGGGGCGATGGTGAGACCGCGGACTTTGACAAGGTTCACCGAGAATGTTCCCTGAGAGCACGGGGTGTGTAGCTGTGCGAGTCTATGCCTGTAATGATGTGGAATTTCTCTATTATATGATAATGTTAATAAAGTGTAGGGAAGGAGCATCGCCACCCCGAGTTTCAGGGCGGGATCGTTATAATTTTGTCAGCTTAGTTGACCGTTGCTTTTGTTTTCCACCGCTCGGTGGATTGTTGCTTGCAGGTTCTGCGGAGCCAAGTGGCAAATAGCGGGCAAAAGCGCCTTTTGCTAAGCCGACACTTGAAGGCCTAATTTTTTGAGTGTTTTTTTTATACTCATGTATGACCAGCCTGCGTGCCGAGGTTTGGAAGACACTTAAATTTGAGAAAACTATTATAAGGCCATAATGCCATATACTTGTGTATTTGTACGTTCATTCCTGTTGGGTTTCTGTAGTGGACATTGATGCAGTTGGCTGGGCTCTTATTATTGCAACTTTTAAATTGCTTCCACTAGAATGTACTCTGTGTAGCACGTTGGTTATTGGCAGGATGGTTTCCATTACGTAACCTTCCGGTCTATCTGTGGTATATGGCATCGGGCCCCGGCCGGACCTACTTCTATATGGTATGTAATGGATAGGGGGTGTTACAATTTGGTATCAGACTACTAGTTTCGGTCAACTTAAATGAATTCATTGACGAATTCTTTTAAGGGTGGTGAGCACATGTGTGTGCGTCACCGTTATAACATAAAAAAGAAACCATGAATGTCCACTTAGTAATGAAAATACACATGTTTGAGGAACCTGCGTGTTCCTATAATTGCTTTTTGTAATTTTGTTCGGTCACTTAACGGTGTTTTGTGTGACTATAGGTGACCATGAGTGGTGTAAGGCCGTCAGAAAGCCCGCTTTTTGAGGAATACAGTGTACCCAGCAACGTGCTCGAGACCCCTCCTTCATTTGAAACCATAAGAAGGGTCGTTGAAGCGGTGTTCACTGTGACTAATGCACAACATGGAAGGAATGTGCAACCCTTTGCCCCTGATGTGGCTTCAACGCCGGGTGGCGTGATGGAGCAAATGACATTTGGTAGACCATCGGGTCAGCAGTTGAACGTGAGTTTAGTGCAGGGAGTGCACTCAGTTGACAAATATTTGCAAGCATTTCTTATGATTAGCCGCTACCCATGCTTTGAGTTGGAGAACAAGCAGTCTATAGTCGATAGATTTTATAATGGACTGCGTGGTGTGCTGCGAATTCTACTGCTAGGACCAAAATTATTGGGATTCCGAGCCTTGGTGGAGTCGGCCAGATCTTTGGAAGTAGATTTGAGGAAGACTCACCAGACGCCAGTGAGCAGGGTATCGAACTCTGCAAGCCCTATAAGAGCTGCATTCGCAGAATGCTGAAAAAGGGTGTTAGAACATCGACTAGCAAAGCTAATTACACTTGTCATACTTGTGGCAAGAAAGGGCACTTTGCCCGAGATTGTTGGGATGGTGCTTAGAAGACAAAGAAAGCTATGTCAGGAGCAGTTGAGGACTCTAGTGCAAAGGAAACGGTGTTAAAAATGCCGACTACCTCAAAATCTTGGTATCGTAAGTTCCATAAGAAGGTTAGGACTTCGGGTCCAGTCCCTTCTTCCGGAGCTTTGGGGGCAACTACAAGCCGAACCCCAGGCACATACTATAACTGTGGAAAGCCGGGACACTTTTCCCGAGACTGTTGGAGCGGACGTGGTGACAGGTACGGCTTTAATTTATAGCAGTTTAGCCTTAAATACTTGTTGCCCTTATGCGTGTCAGCTTAGGACTGTTTGTGCTAGGCTTTGTTTCGCATTTTGTTTATTCGGCGAGAGCACCATTTGATTCGAGAGCTTCGCACTCCTCTTTATCCAAAGGATTTGTATTGCGCATTGGAGTACCTTCTTCGATGGCAAAAGAAAAATTGGATATGTTGTTGTCTAAAGGGTGCTCAATGCACGTGGATAGAGTCTGTTGCGTTTAGGTGTGGTTTGGGAGTCAAGAGTTCGATTTGCAAGCGTCGTTACTGCCGCTAGTGGAGTTTGACGTGATATTTGGTATGGACTGGATCTCGGAGAAGCAAGCATGCATTCATTGTAATCGCAAGGAGATCAAGTTTGGAACAGGTCGTGAGACGACGTTTGCGGGCTTAAAAGGGTCGAGCAACACTTTGATGTCTGCTCTTCAGGTGATTAAGGCGGTTCATGTTGGTGCAGAGCTGTTCTTCACGCTAGTGGAGGCTTCGAAGCCTAAGCCTGCTTTGGACAGCATCCTAGTGGTATCTGAATACACTGATGTGTTCCCTGGCGATCTTCCTGGAGCCCCACCTCAATGGGAGATAGATTCCACCATCAAGCTAGTGTCAGGTACGAAACCTGTGTCACGCTCTCAGTATCGGCTAGCGCCTAAGGATATGGCGGAGCTGAAGGTACAACTTCAAGTGCTTTTGTAACAAGGTTATGTGCGTCCAAGTTCGTCGCCTTGGAGCACACCAGTCCTTTTTGTGAAGAAGAAGGACGGAAGTTTGCGGCTCTATATTGATTACCGAGAGCTGAGCAAGTTAATGGAAAAGAACAAGTACCCGATCCCAAGGATTGATGATCTGTTCGATCAGTTAGTCAGTTCATCGGTGTACTCAAAATTGTATCTTAAGGACGGGTATTATCAGCTGAGGATAATGGAGAGTGACATCCACAAGACAGCTTTTAGTACGAGATACGGTCATTATGAGTTTACGGTCATGCTGTTTGGGCTAACTAATGCGCCGTCAGTGTTCATGGATCTCATGAACAGGACTTTCAGGGAGTACCTAGACCACTTTGTGATCGTCTTCATCGACGATATATTGGTGTACTCGCAGACTGAGGAGGATCACTTTAAACATCTGCATTTGGTGTTGGAGACGCTGAGGAGGAATCAACTGTAAGCCAAGTTCTCCAAATGCGAGTTTTGGTTGTCCTCAATAGAGTTCCTTGGTCACATAGTCAATGGAGAGGGAATTGTGGTGGATCCGACGAAGATTGTTCTTATATGAGAGTGGCCTGTGCTGTCTACGGTAGTAGAAATCCGGAGTTTTCTGGGGCTTGCTGGCTATTACAGGCGCTTCATGGATAACTTCTCGCGGATAGAGTTACCCCTCACGACTCTGACGAGGAAAGAGCAGAAGTTTGTTTGGACGTCGGAGTGCGCCCGAGATTTTGAGGAGCTAAGGAGTCGGTTGACCACGACGCCTGTGCTGAGTTCGCCGAGTGGAACCGAAGGCTTTGAGATCTACAACGATGCTTCGGGCAGCGGATTGGGTTGTGTTCTACTACAACATGGAAGTGTGATAGCTTAGGGCTCGCGTCAGCTGAGGGTGCATGAGAGGGATTATCCGTTCCATGACTTGGAGTTAGCGGCCGTGATATTTTCCCTGAAGCTGTGGAGGCATTACTTGTGTGGGGTGAAAGTCGATATCTATACCAACCACAAGAGCCTGAAGTACCTGTTGGATCAGAAGGATCTGAACATGCGACAGCGGAGATGGATGGAGTTCATGGGGTACTACACATTCAAGATTCATTATGTGTCTGGGAAAGGCAATGCAGTTGTAGATGTGTTGATTCGCAGGGCCGCAACTCAAGCCAACTGGCTGTCGGTTCATGACGAGCGTTTGGTTTGGGAGTTGGAGGCGTTGGAGATCTCTTGCGTAGACATGCAATATAGTGCTGAAGCGTTATTGAACTGGATAGAAGTTCAGTGTAACCTGGCTGATCGGATTCGGCAGGCTCTGGATATGGATGGCCTCATGAAGCAAATCATGGTTGAGGCTTTGGATAGGTCAAATTCCCAATTTGAGGTTGTGGATGGATTATTATGGAAGGACAGTTGTTTGTGCGTCCCAAATGTGGGATATTTCGGGTGGAATTGTTGTACGAGGCTCATCATACCAAGTACTTGATTCACCCGTGGTGCACGAAGATGTATCGTGATATGAAGAAATTTTTCTGGTGACCAGGACATAAGAAGGATGTGGCACTGTACGTGGCGAAGTGTCAAACATGCGCCTTAGTGAAGGCAGAGTACCAGAAGCCTAGAGCATTCTTGAAGTTCTTGCCTATTCCGGAGTGGAAGTTCGACGACATTACTATGGACTTTGTGCATGGGTTGCCAAGGTCGCAGAAGGGAAATGACGCCATCTGGGTGACGTAGATCGTTTTACGAAAGTGTCGCACTTCATTCCGCATAGGAAGGATTATTCTGTGGAGAAATTGGCAAAATTATATGTGGATAATATTGTGCGGCTTCACGGTGTGCCACACATCATCGTGAGTGGCTGAGATGGGCGGTTCATGTCCAATGATTGGAGGCTGGTGAAGTAGATGTTGGGAATAAAGTTGAGTTTCAGCACAGCCTTTCATCCGCAGACGGATGGTCAGACCGAGAGGGTCAACATGATGATGGAAGATATGCTTCGCATGTGCGTTCTGGATATTAGAAAGCAGTGGTAAGATCACCTGTACTTGGTGGAATTCACTTACAATAATAGCTAGTAGGTGAGCATTCAGATGGCGCCCTTCGAGGCCCTTTATGGTAGAAGATGTCGCACGCCGTTATCGTGGTTGGAAATGGGTGAGTCAATGTTATACAAGCGGCAAGAAGTGGAAGATGCAACCTCATTGGTACGAACCATTTGAGAGAGATTGCTAATCACTCAGGACCGGCAAGCTAAGTACTATAACGCCAAGCATAAGAACGTGGAGTTCACTGTTGGCGACTGGGTGTACTTGAAGATAAATCCGTTCAAGGGTGTCTCGCGGGTACGGTGCTTGAAGAAGCTAAGCCCGAGGTACCTTGGACCGTTTGAGGTTCTGGAGCGGATTGGCGAAGCAGCTTATCGATTGAAGCTATCAGTGGAGCTAAGTGGTCTACACGACGTATTCCATATATCGGTGATGCAGAAGGCGGTGCAAGAACCTTCGCAAGTGATTGTGGTCGATCAAGTACCGGTTGATGTTGTGTTGACGACGAAGGTCAAGCCCGTTCGCATTGAGGACTCGGAAGTCAAGCGTTTGCGTAACAAGGAAATTAGGATGGTCAAGCTCCGTTGGGACAACTGCGGTCGGGAGGAGCTTTCGTGGGAGCAAGAGGAGACCATGCTTGAGGATTACCCAGAGTTATTCCACTCAGGTACCGTTTAAGTTTTGTTTATATCTTTCCTTTCTGTAATTTCGTGACGAAATTCTTTTAAGAGGGAGGGAACTATAACGCCTCGAAACTCAAAAGAGGGATGGGTGGCATTTTGAGCCAAGTTTCGGACTTGGTAGAGTTCATACGGCCTGGGACATGCCCGTGTCCCAGGGCCGTATCGTGTTCGGTTTCGACAAGCTACTCGAGTGTTCGATGAAAGACACTCGAGACAGCGAACACGACCTGAGATACGGGCGTGTCCAGGGCTGTGTTGTGCACCGGTTCGACGATCGTCTCGAGTGTTCGGCGAAAGGTTCTCGAGATATCGAACCCGACCTGAGACACGGGCATGTCCCAGGCGGTGTCCTACTCGGGTAATTGTCTGAGTTGTGTCGGGGGAGATACACAACCTGGAGCCCAGGCGTGTTCGGGTTTGACACGGGCGTGTCAAATTGGACACGGGCGTGTCAAATACCCGTGTTCTCCTCGGGTTGGTGTTGGTCCTGTGTCGATGGAGGAACACGCCCAGCTACACGGGCATGTACTGGATAACACGGGCATGTCAATCCGGACATGGGCGTGTCAAGAGCCCGTGTACTTTTCGGGATGCGATGGTTTCGGCGTCGAATGGGGCACGCAGTCTTAGACACGGGCATGTCACAAGCCGTGTTCGGCCCAGGAATCTAATTTTAAGTGAGAATCGTGGCCGTCTGTTTCCTTATTTTGGGGTGCGACTGTTTCGGCATCGAAGAGGAATGCTAGGGTAATGATTCTCATCTTGAACATGTGAAGTCCTCTTTTCCCTTGCATAGGATGTCCGCTCTTGCGAGTATGCGGTGAGTGTGAGGTGTTCCTTCGGGTAGACATGAATAGTCCCCATTATTTTTCTTGTAGAGTCCGTATTCGAGAAACGGACATATGCATGATGTGTGAAGCCTACCCGGACAAGTTGGTCTGGATCGGTGATGTTGCATTGCATGAATGACCGGAGAAGACTCCGCGCCAATGGTTGTTTTTAGGTTTTCTACGCGGTAGTTTGCAATAGGGAGCCTTGGGGACTAACCTCAAGGTGCACCCGTAAAACTGGGCAGAAGCGTGGTTCTTCCATATTGGTTGCCTGGGAGCCAACTTGTACATAACTGGGTTATGTAATATTGTGTGTTAGATACTCGGGCTTCAGGGAAGCTTGACCCGCACCGATGACTTAAATGGTCGTGGCGAGGTGAGCAACAGGTTAAGTGAAACCGTACCCGCTCTATGTGGTTCGGTGTCAGAGGCCTACCGATGGCATAAAGGGGGGGTCTTAGGTTGTCGATCTCTTCAATTGATGTGACTTCTGCCGAAAAGACTCAAATGCTCATGAGGTTTGTCGTCCATGGGGCAGTGGTGAGATCGCGGACTTTGACCGGGTTCACCGAGAATGTGCCCTGAGAGCAAGGGGTGTGTGGCCATGCGAGCCTACGCCTATGATGATGTGGAATTTCTCTATTATATGCAATGCTAATAAAGTGCAGGGAAGGAGCATCGCTGCCCCGAGTTTAGGGGTGGGTTCATTATAATTTGGTCAACTTAGCTGACTATTGCTTTTGTTTGCCACCGCTCGGTGGATTGTTGCTTGCAGGTGCTGCGAAGCCAAGTGGCAAATAGCGAGCAAAAGCCCTTGTTGTTAAGCCGGCCCTCGAAGGCCTAATTTTTTGTGTGTTTTCTTTTATACTCATGTATGACCGGACTGCGTGGTGAGGTTTGGAAGAAACTTAAATTTGAGAAAACTATTGTAAGGCCATGAACTTGTGTATTTGTATGTTCATTCCTGTTGTGTTTCTGTAGTGGACATTCATGCTGTTGGCTGGGTTCTTATTATTGAAACTTTTAAATTGCTTCCGCTAGAATGTACTCTGTGTAGGATGTTGGTTATTGGTAGGATGGTTTCCATTGCGTAACCTTCCGATCTGTTTGTGGTATATGGCGTCGGACACCGGCCGGACCTACTGATATATGTTATGCGACGCATAGGGGGTGTTACACACTCGGCTTAAAAGTCTGGTGGTTTAGCCAGCGGATTAGTACGTGGTGACTCTGGTGTGTTCTTCAGAGGCATACGGAAGCCCTAGGCCTAGTAGTGTGTATACTCTCCTAGAAGTGGAGATGCCAGCTCCACTGCTACCGTAGCCACAATGGTAGTACTTGAGAGTTAAACTAACTCCAAAAAGGGGGAACTAAAGATCTGTGTGCATAAAGTTGTGTGGGTGAGTTGCACTTGTATGAATCATAACCTGCATATTATACTGATGCAATCACAGCAAGTGCACCGATCTTCGTCAAGTAATAAACTGGGGGAGTTATCCTCCGAGTATTGAATCTCTCGAGGAGTGCAGATTGGGAGTGTTATATTTCTCGTCAGAGAGCGATTGCAAACATAATAAAGGTTGTGGGGTGTTTTAAAACAACAAAAAGTAACTATGCGGGTCGCCTTCAGCGCTTCGCAAGGGTGGAATACTCCGATGAGTATTATGGTGTGCAGTTGTAACCATTGAGGGTCGAAAACACCTCTTCTCCAAGCCAACCCCTAACACACGTTAGAGCGGTGTTTCATGTAACGAACCGGGTTTAGGCCCTTTAGACTGCCCCACGACATTGCCCGGCACACCATGCAGCCCAGGAGTACCTGACACCACTGGTGGTACAGCTAGATTATACAAGGGCTGTAGGTCGTACACCCGAAAGCTTCTCGCGCCTGTTTTTCGGTCGCGCGCATTATTCCCATGGGGTTTCGAACCCGAGACCAAGATAAGGAGCCTTTAATACCACTCCTCATCACCAACTGAGCTGCAGCTCAGTTGGTGATGAGGAGTGGTATTAAAGGCTCCTTATCAGGGTCTCGGGTTCGAAACCCCGTGGCAACAATGCGCGCGGCCGATAAATAGGCGCGAGATGCTTTGGGGTGTACATCGTACAGGCCTTGTATATTCCGGCTATATCAGCCGTGGTGTCATGGTCCTCCTGGGCTGCTTGGTTGGTCGGGCTATGCCGTGGGGCGGTCTTATGGGCCTAAACTCGAGTCGTTACATTTCACCAAGCAACAAATCAAAGCGAGCAAAGGAGGGAAAGCTAAGCTACGAACCACAACAACATTTAACATAATAACATAACATGAACAATGTTAATAGTCCTAGCAAGTTTAGCTAACATCCCAAGCATAGAAACAGAGTCCAAATCAGAGTAAGATAGAGATTTTCAACCCAACGCGTGAAGGCTAGCCACAATTCTTTGCCAGAGTCAAAGGTTGTCGGTCTTCGTGTAACGCCCCGAATTTTGTGTGCGAGTCGGTCGCGGAAAAAGAGTTTTTGGTGCCTGTAGGGGTACACGGCCTAGGACACGGGCGTGTCCAAGGCCGTGTCTGGCTGGTGATTTTTGGCCGTTTCCAACCCGAGAAGGACACGGCCAGGAACACGTCCGGATGACACGGGCGTGTCATCCGACACGGGCGTGTGCCAACCCGTGTCCCTACCCGTGTCCTGATGGGTCGTGTCTGTTGCCGTGGCGGTTATGCGTGACACGCCCACGAACACGGGCGTGTCGAGGAACCCGACACGGGCGTGTCAGGTCCGACACGGGCGTGTCTTGGCCCGTGTGCATTTCTCAGTTCGACGATCGTGCCTGGATCGAGGCACACGGCCTTGGACACGGCCGTGTGCCAAGCCGTGTGCGGCCCAGGTCTGGGGAATTTTGTGCAGATCCGAGCCGTTCATTTTCTTTAATTAGGATCCAATGGCCCAGATGAGATCCTGCTCTGTTAAGGCCGGGAATAGGGAGTTATTCCCTCATTTTTCTCTCCAAAGTTCTCCCCTTCCAAAGTGAGAGAGGAGAGGAAGAAGAAGGAGGTTTCCGGCCGCCGGCGGAGCATCGGAGCACCGTTTCGAAATCGGAGAGCGGATCCGTGGAGGGAAGGTCATTGCGAAGAGTTCTAACCGCGTAGTTTTTCCATGGCGCCAAAACGGACTACAAGGGTAACGATTCTCAACTCGAGCGCTTGAATCTCTTTCTTTCTGCATAAGGAATCCCGCTCCCGCGAGTATGCGGTGAGTGCGTGGTGTTCCTTGGGGTTGACGGGAATAGTCCCCCTTGTGTTGCATGTAGAGCCCGGAATCGTAAGTACGGGCATAGGCATTGTGTGTGAAGCCTACCCGGACGTGTTTTGTCTGGATCGGTGATGTTGCATTTGATATGGTTTTGCCGGAGAAGACTCCGTGCTTTGGATTTTTCGGGTTTCCATGCGGTAGATTGCAGCAGGGATCCTTGAAGGTTAGCTTCAAGGCGCACCCGGAAAATTGAGCGGAAACGTGTTCTGCTAACTTGGCGGTCTGGGAACCGGCCTTGATCATAACTGGGTTATGAGATTGTTTTGGAAAATTTGGGATCCGAGAGAAGCTTGGCCCGCGCAAAGTTCCTTAAATTGGACATGCGGCGTGAGCAACGGGCAAGTGGAATTGGACCTAGGCTATGTGATTCGGTGCGAGAGACCCGAAGACGGGGACTGGCCGTTAGCATAGTCGGAGCCTTAGACGGTGGTCAGAAAGGCTAAATGCTCACATGTTGTTGCCATCCTGGGGATGGTGGTTAATGCACTGATTTGTCAGGGTTCACCATGAATGTGCCCTGAGTGCACGGGGTGTTTGGCCGTGCGAGCCTACGCCTGTGGCAAATTATAATTGCAATATATATTGTTGGGCTAATGTTTTGCAGGGAAAGAGCACCGCCGTCCCGAGTAAGCGGCGGGGTCGTTATAATTTGGTCGGCTTTTAGCTGACCGTTGCTTTATTTGCCACCGTGCGGTGGTATGTGCTTGCAGGTGCTGCGGAGCCGAGCGCCAAATAGCGGGCTGGAGCCCATGTTGTTGTGCTGGCCCTAGAAGGCCGTAGAATAGTTGTTTTTATATATTTCATGTGTGGCCGGCCTGCTAGCCGATGTACGTAAAACACTATTTATGAAGTGAACATTTGTAAGGCCATAAGGCCATGTACCCGTTTCTATGTATTTGGGGTTTCTTTCCTATTGTTGTACCTGTGGACATTCATATTGATGGATTTATTTTTGGGTTCTTTCAACTTTAAAATCTTCCGCTAGAATGCTCTGTGATTAGGACGAGTAGTCTTAATTAGATGGTTTGATTTATTCATTTAGTAACCCTTCCGACTGTCTGTGGTATATGACGTCGGGTTCCAGCTGGACCTTCTGTTATATGCCATGCGACGGATGGGGGTGTTACAATTTGGTATCAGACTTCTGGTTACGATCAATCTTAAATGAATTCGTGGGCAAATTCTTTTAAGGGGTGGTGAGCACATGTGTGCGTCATCGTTATAACATTAAAAAGAACCCATGAATGTCCACTTAGGAATGAAAATACACTTGTTTTGTGGAACCTGAGTGTTCCAATGATTGCTTTTAGCAATTTGTTTGTCGTCTAATCGTGTGTCTTTGCTATTATAGGCAGCTAGGAGCGGTGCTGGTCAGTCAGAGCGTCCGCAATCAGCGGAAAGTAGTGCACCAAGGGACGTGCCTGCTACACCTCCTTCAGCGGAAACCATCAGGATGGTGGCTGAAGCCGTGTTCGCAATGATAAATGCCCAACCTGCAGGGCAAATGCATCGCGCACCTCCTGCGGATGAGCAAGAACCGGTTAGGGCGGCAGAGCCGAGAGTGGTGGAACGTGCAGCAGTTGAGTTAGTAGAGCCGAGGAGAACTACGGAGCGGCAGCTAAAGCACGTGATGGGCTTTAATCCTCCGAGGTTTAATGGGGTTGGAACGCCAACTCAAGCTGAGGACTGGCTCTCTTCCATAAAGAGGGTGTTGACGGCCACAATGACTGAGGAGTGGCAGAAGACCACCATAGCGACTTTTCATTTGGAAGGTGAGGCGAGGCTGTGGTGGGACGAGTTGGAGTTTCATCTTCTAGTGGGAAGGCAACTTGCGGATGTGCCGATGGAAGAATTTTCAAGATTGTTCCTGGCCAGATTTGTACCTTCTGCTCAGAAGTTGGAAATGGAGAATCAATTTCTTGGGTTGACTCAGGGATCCAGAAGCGTGGACGAATATCTGCATGAGTTCACACGGTTGGGTCGTTATGCTGGTGCTATGTTTTCTGAAGAAGAGAGGAAGACCAACCGATTCTATGAGGGTCTTCGTGGCGATTTACAGTTACTCCTTGCTGGGCCTAAGGCGCAGGGCTTCCTAGCCTTGGTCAATTCGGCCCGATCGTTGGAAAAGGTTGCGAAGAAAGTTCAAGAGAAGAGGGACCCAGGAGAAAGGAAGACCGAGTTCAAGGTGCCAAGTAACAAGACAGGTTTCCGCAGATGGAACAAGAAGCGGAGGACTTCAAACTCAGCCCCTTCGGCTGATGCATCGGGGGCAACTACAAGTCGAGTCCCCGGAGCTTGCTATAACTGCGGGAAGACGGGGCATTTTGCTCGGGAGTGTTGGAGCGGACGTTCAAAGTCCGAGAGGAGACCTGGAGCGACTTATGAGGAGAAAGGGAAGGCGGTGGAGTCAACCGCATCCCATCATGCTCCAGCCCAGCCTAGAGTCTACAACCTTGGTCTACAGGAGGCCATAAAGCAAGCAGACGTGGTGACAGGTATGAGTTAAATTCAGTGGTTTAACTTTTATAGTTATTACCTGTGTATTTGTTAGCTTACGTTTGTTAGTGCTAGGCTTTGTGTTAATCTTTGGGTTTCCGGCGAGAGCCCTTTTGATACGGGAGCATCACATTCCTTCTTGTCTGAAAAGTTTATATCGCGCATCGGAGTTCCGTTCTCGATGGCAGAAAACAAGTTGGATGTGTTGTTGCCTAATGGGTGCTCAATGCGTGCGGATAGGATCTGTGTTGTAAAGATTCGGATTGGAGACCGGGAGTTTGATTTGCGGGCGTTGGTTCTACCATTAGTGGAGTTCGATGTAATCTTCGGTATGGATTGGCTCTCGGAGCAGAGTGCATGCATTGATTGCAACCGTAAAGAAGTCAAGTTGGGTCTGGACACTGATCGGGAGACTACTTTTGCGGGCATGAAGGGGTCAAGGAAAGTTCTGATATCGGCCCTTCAGGTGTTTAAGGCAGTTCGGTCTGGGGCAGAACTGTATGTCACTCTAGTGCAGACTTCGACGCCTAAACCTAGTTTGGGCAACATCCCAGTTGTGTCCGAGTATCCTGATGTGTTTCCAGATGATCTCCCAGGAGCCCCTCCTCAGCGGGAGATAGACTTTACTATAGAGCTGGTACCGGGTGCCAAACCGATGTCACGCTCCCCCTATCGGATAGCCCCAAGAGAAATGGCAGAGTTGAAGGTGCAACTGCAGGAGTTGCTAGAGCAAGGTTATGTGCGTCCAAGTTCGTCGCCTTGGAGCGCACCAGTTCTCTTTGTTAAGAAGAAAGATGGGAGCTTGTGGCTTTGTATCGATTATCGGGAATTGAACAAACTTACGGAGAAGAACAAATATCCAATCCCGAGGATTGACGATCTATTTGATCAGTTGGTTGGGTCAACTGTATATTCGAAGTTAGATTTGAAGTCTGGTTACTATCAGTTGAGGATAAGGGAAAGCGACATTCCAAAGACAGCATTCAGTACGCGGTTTGGGCATTTTGAGTTCACAGTCGTGCCGTTTGGGTTGACGAATGCTCCATCCGTGTTTATGGATCTGATGAATAGGACGTTCAGAGAATACTTGGATCAGTTCGTGATAGTATTTATTGATGATATCCTGGTATATTCGCGGTGCGAGGAAGATCACTACAAGCATTTACACCTGGTGTTGGAAACATTGAGGAAAAGTCAGTTATATGCAAAGTTCTCCAAGTGTGAATTCTGGTTATCCTCGATAGCGTTCCTTGGTCATGTTGTCAGTGGAGAAGGAGTAGTTATGGATCCGGCGAAGATAGTGGCGATACGGGAGTGGCCTACTTTGACTACGGTGGCAGAGGTCCGGAGTTTTCTGGGACTTGCTGGCTACTACAGGCGCTTCGTAGAGAACTTCTCGCGGATAGCACTACCACTCACGACGTTGACAAGAAAGGATCAGAAGTTTGTGTGGTCTCCGGAGTGCGAACAGGCTTTTGTAGAGTTGAAGAGGCGGTTAACCACGACGCCTATTTTATGTTCGCCAAGTGGAACCGAAGGGTTCGAGATTTTTAGTGATGCTTCAGGCAGTGGTTTGGGCTGTGTTCTGCTACAGCATGGGAGAGTGATAGCTTATGGTTCACGACAATTGAAGGTTCACGAGAGGAATTATCCGGTCCACGACTTAGAGTTAGCGGCCGTGATTTTTGCTCTAAAGCTTTGGAGGCACTATCTGTACGGTGTGAAGGTAGATATTTACACCGATCATAAGAGTTTGAAGTACCTATTGGACCAAAAAGATCTGAACATGAGGCAGAGGAGGTGGATGGAGTTCTTAGGGGACTACACCTTCAAGATACACTATGTGCCTGGGAAGGGAAATGTAGTGGCGGATGCGTTGAGTCGTAAGATTCCCGCACAAGCCAACTGGTTATCAGTGCATGATAAGAGATTGGTACAAGAGTTGGAGGCATTGGAGATATCTTGCGTTGACAAGCAGTCTAGTGCCGAGGCGAAACTGTTTTGGACAGAGGTGCAGTGTGACCTAGCGGATAGAGTTCGGCGGGCTTTGGTTCAGGATACCAGCATGAAGCAAATTCTAGATGGATCTTTGGATGGGTCAAATTCCCAGTTTGTGGTTGAAGATGGGTTGCTAAGGAAGGACGGTCGTCTATGCGTTCCTAGTGCGGATAATATTCGGGAGGAGTTGATGTATGAGGCTCATCATACCAAATACTCAATCCACCCGGGAAGCACGAAGATGTATAGAGACATGAAGAAATTATTCTGGTGGCCGGGTTTGAAGAAGGATGTGGCGCTTTATGTGGCCAAGTGTCGTACTTGTGCATTAGTGAAGGCGGAATGCCAGAAGCCCGGAGGTTTCTTGAAATCACTTCCTATCCCAGAATGGAAGTTTGACGATATATCTATGGATTTTGTGCACGGTTTGCCGAAGTCGCAGAAAGGAAATGACGCCATTTGGGTGGTCGTAGATAGATTGACAAAGGTGTCGCACTTTATCCCAATGAGAAAGGAAGATCCAGTAGAAAGGTTAGCCAAACTCTACGTGGATAATATTGTACGACTGCATGGTGTGCCTCGCAGTATTGTTAGTGATCGTGATGGACGCTTCACGTCAAATGACTGGAGGTTGGTGCATGGTCTGTTGGGTACTAAGCTAAAGTTCAGCACAGCCTTTCACCCACAGACAGATGGCCAAACCGAGAGAGTCAACAGAACTATGGAGGACATGCTTCGCATGTGCGTCCTAGATTTCGGGAAGCATTGGGAGGATCACCTGTACATGGTGGAGTTTGCGTACAACAATAGCTTTCAGGCAAGCATTGGAATGGCGCCTTTCGAAGCTTTGTATGGGAGGAAGTGACGTACGCCATTGTCTTGGTTGGAGGCAGGCGAATCAAAGTTGTATAAACGTCAAGCGGTGGAAGATACCACTTCAATGATACGGACAATTCAGGAAAGGCTGAAGATTGCTCAGGATAGACAGTCAAAGTACTACAATGCCAAACATAGAAATGTGGAGTTCAACGTTGGCGACATGGTATATTTAAAAATCAAGCCGTTCAAGGGTGTATCGCGGGTTCGACGCTTGAAGAAGCTGAGTCCGAGATACCTTGGACCATTTGAAATCCTGGAGCGTGTTGGCGAGGCGGCGTATAGATTAAAGCTGTCGACGGAGTTGAGTGGGCTGCATGACGTATTCCACGTATCGGTGTTGCGTAAGGCAGTTCAAGAGGCTTCGCAGATCATTGCAGACGATCAGGTACCGGTTGATTATGAGTTGACAACAAGGGTCAGACCAGTACGAATTGAAGATGTTGCGGTCAAACGACTCCGCAACAAGGAGGTCAGAATGGTTAAAGTCCGTTGGGATAATTGCGGACGTGAGGAGCTTTCTTGGGAGCGAGAGCAAGCTATGTTGGAGGAATACCCCGAGTTATTCCACTCAGGTATCATTTAGCTTTTGTGTACCTTTGCTTAATTTCGGGACGAAATTCCTTAAGTGGGGGAGATTTGTAACGCCCCGAATTTTGTGTGCGAGTCGGTCGCGGAAAAAGAGTTTTTGGTGCCTGTAGGGGTACACGGCCTAGGACACGGGCGTGTCCAAGGCCGTATCTGGCTGGTGATTTTTGGCCGTTTCCAACCCGAGAAGGACACGGCCAGGAACACGTCCGGATGACACGGGCGTGTCATCCGACACGGGCGTGTGCCAACCCGTGTCCCTACCCGTGTCCTGATGGGTCATGTCCGTTGCCGTGGCGGTTATGCGTGACACGCCCACGAACACGGGCGTGTCGAGGAACCCGACACGGGCGTGTCAGGTCCGACATGGGCGTGTCTTGGCCCGTGTGCATTTCTCAGTTCGACGATCGTGCCTGGATCGAGGCACACGGCCTTGGACACGGCCGTGTGCCAAGCCGTGTGCGGCCCAGGTCTGGGGAATTTTGTGCAGATCCGAGCCGTTCATTTTCTTTAATTAGGATCCAATGGCCCAGATGAGATCCTGCTCTGTTAAGGCCGGGAATAGGGAGTTATTCCCTCATTTTTCTCTCCAAAGTTCTCCCCTTCCAAAGTGAGAGAGGAGAGGAAGAAGAAGGAGGTTTCCGGCCGCCGGCGGAGCATCGGAGCACCGTTTCGAAATCGGAGAGCGGATCCGTGGAGGGAAGGTCATTGCGAAGAGTTCTAACCGCGTAGTTTTTCCATGGCGCCAAAACGGACTACAAGGGTAACGATTCACAACTCGAGCGCTTGAATCTCTTTCTTTTTGCATAAGGAATCCCTCTCCCGCGAGTATGCGGTGAGTGCGTGGTGTTCCTTGGGGTTGACGGGAATAGTCCCCCTTGTGTTGCATGTAGAGCCCGGAATCATAAGTACGGGCATAGGCATTGTGTGTGAAGCCTACCCGGACGTGTTTTGTCTGGATCGGTGACGTTGCATTTGATATGGTTTTGCCGGAGAAGACTCCGTGCTTTGGATTTTTCGGGTTTCCATGCGGTAGATTGCAGTAGGGATCCTTGAAGGTTAGCTTCAAGGCGCACCCGGAAAATTGAGCGGAAACGTGTTCTGCTAACTTGGCGGTCTGGGAACCGGCCTTGATCATAACTGGGTTATGAGATTGTTTTGGAAAATTTGGGATCCGAGAGAAGCTTGGCCCGCGCAAAGTTCCTTAAATTGGACATGCGGCGTGAGCAACGGGCAAGTGGAATTGGACCTAGGCTATGTGGTTCGGTGCGAGAGACCCGAAGACGGGGACTGGCCGTTGGCATAGTCGGAGCCTTAGACGGTGGTCAGAAAGGCTAAATGCTCACATGTTGTTGCCATCCTGGGGATGGTGGTGAATGCACTGATTTGTCAGGGTTCACCATGAATGTGCCCTGAGTGCACGGGGTGTTTGGCCGTGCGAGCCTACGCCTGTGGCGAATTATAATTGCAATATATATATTGTTGGGCTAATGTTTTGCAGGGAAAGAGCACCGCCATCCCGAGTAAGGGGCGGGGTCGTTATAATTTGGTCGGCTTTTAGCTGACCGTTGCTTTATTTGCCACCGTGCGGTGGTATGTGCTTGCAGGTGCTGCGGAGCCGAGCGCCAAATAGCGGGCTGGAGCCCATGTTGTTGTGCTGGCCCTAGAAGGCCGCAGAATAGTTGTTTTTATATATTTCATGTGTGGCCGGTCTGCGAGCCGATGTACGTAAAACACTATTTATGAAGTGAACATTTGTAAGGCCATAAGGCCATGTACCCGTTTCTGTGTATTTGGGGTTTCTTTCCTATTGTTGTACCTGTGGACATTCATATTGATGGATTTATTTTTGGGTTCTTTCAACTTTAAAATCTTCCGCTAGAATGCTCTGTGATTAGGACGAGTAGTCTTAATTAGATGGTTTGATTTATTCATTTAGTAACCCTTCCGACTGTCTGTGGTATATGGCGTCGGGTTCCCGCTGGACCTTCTGTTATATGCCATGCGACGGATGGGGGTGTTACACTTCGTCCGGTCTCGGTCGATGCTTGACGTCCGAGGATGCTTGAAGTGTTGTCACCTACTTCAAAGGCCTTTTCCCCGTCTTCTTCACATTCCGTAAAGGCTGGAAGTCATCGGAAAACTCTTCAATGGTGGCAAGAAAGAGCTCCAAATGCTCCCCTTGAGATGGGGAAGCGAAAAACAACGGAGGATCTTTGCTTGCGTTGAGGTTTTGAGGAACAATGGTGGCCGGATGAGCTCTTCAAGGAGGAGAGAGGAAAAAGTGGCTGGGATAAGGATTTCACGCTAAGAGGAGCGGAAATGGCAGACTTATCCCGTCTCTAGTCAACTCCTAAACTTAAATAGAAAATGGTCAAAAAAATGGTCACACATGGTTTGGCGCATGATCGTGCGTTAAATGTGCGATATTAACTTCCAGGACAAGATTGCGGAAGAAGATGTGTTGACCCGTGTATTTTCCTCTCGCGCGGGAGCTTCCGCCCGTGCGTGAAGGAAAATGCACGGGCAACCACAGAGCGCTGAAATTCACAGCAAGTAGGTGGAACTGTGCATTTTACTCGCGCACAAACACTTCTACCGAGCGCTATAAAACTATAATGCAATAGGAAAACCGCGCGTCTCCTTCACGCACGGTTCCAAAGAGACCATGCATGCAGAAATCGCACGGGTTCGTCAGTCCATCCAGATAAAACCTGTAGAAATCGCATGATTTGGTGGAAATCGTGCACTAAGAAATCGCACGACCGTACGTTTTCCACAAGTCATAATTCCAGAATTGGGGGAAAACTGACCACCTGCACAGCAAAACTAAAGCGGGAGCAAAAGCTTCCAGCACCAATATACAGCAAAGAATATCCAAAGCAGCACGGGGAGTACCCTGGTACATACCCCCAACATCCCGGTGCAAATCGCAAACCAAAATGGGTTGAAACAGTGCACAATGGCTAAGTGAGGCCCTAATCAAATATATGACATTTCCTACAGAAATAGTAGTGCACCAGTATGATAATAAGCCCAGATGAGTCCAAAAAACCCTATATAAATCGGACTCATCACGCCACCAGACTTAAACATTTGCTCTTCCCGAGCAAATCATCCCTAACACGGACAAGTAAAATAGCATAGCTGGCCTATAACTGCGAGGCGGAGTACCATGCGAAATCGCATGCACACGCTCATAGGAATACCGTAGAAGGAATTTCTAATTATGCACTAATAGCCTATATATTTCTAAAGGCGTATCAAAATATTATTACTACGCTTCTATAGAATTGAGGGGAATCATTCGGTCACGCGCAAGGAGAAAACATACAATCACTAAGTGGAGAATTGCCAAAGCAAGGGACCGGGATAACCTCCAAAGGAATCCACCAATGTCGGTGACCATGTTGGGTCCATTGTTCCCAATGTCCCTAATTTGTGATAAGTCAAACATGTCAATGTCACACACATCAAATGTATTTGATGTGCATTTGACTTCTTGAGTGCAGGTTAGTCCATATCATATTGATTGGTCATGTGGACATAAGAAGTGGTTGCTGGACATAACACAAAAAATGACTAACTCCACAGGCGTTGAGTGAAGCAAGCGTTGAGTGAGGCAAGCTCTCTCAACGCCCTTGACAGTCTCAACGCCTTGAAACAGAATTTTGGCTAAGTCCAAATGTGTGGTTAGCTTGGCTTTGGTCGAGCTCAGATTCATCGACCTGAGCTCAACGTTCGTCGAACTGAGCCTAGTGTTTGTCTAACTGAGTTTAACAAAATGTCGAGCTAAGTGTACTGTTCATCGATCTGACTTTACAATTTAGTCGAGCTCAGCTTCGTCGAAATGAACTCAGCATTTGTCGAACTGAGGCCGCAGTTCGTCGAACTGATTTTTATGTACTTGTAGAGCTGAGCTTATCGTTTGTCAAACGGAGCTCAGAGATCGTCGAGCTCAATACCTAGACAGACAGAATTTTGTCTAAGTATTGTGGTGTTGAGTGATTCCTACTCAATCAACGCCTTTGGTACTAATGATTGAATTTTGGCTAAGTCCACAGGTGCTGGGTCTTTTCTGACATCAGCAAAGTCAACAGTCAACCAAAATTCAAATGTTGCGGAATTGCTACCAGAGACGTTGGCGGGCCAGCTGTTGCTATCTTCTACAATTATCAAGGATTATTTCATCATTAAGTGTTGTGGCCCACTCTAGCAAAGAGTCGTTGAATCGGGAATGAATGGAAAGAGTGGGCTGATCGGCTAAATCTCGACCATCAATCCTGGTGGTGGGACCCACTACTCAAATGGCCATAGATATAAAGAATCAGATCTTCGAATCAAGGATGTCTTCCTTGTCTAGATTTTCTGAAAACAAAAAGTGCGGCTGAACGTCATCTTCTTCCTCGCCATTTTCGTCAAGCCTGAAGAAGTTGTTCTGCACAGAGAACCTTGATGAGAAAGTGATAGCTGAAGTAATCCCCAACTGCATCAGCGGGATCATAAGTTGTTCTGAAGCTAGCAGACCTACAAGTTCTCCAGGGAAAAAGGAAGCTGCTTGAAGAGAGATTCAACTGCCTACATATTGTCTTCAACAGCAATATCGTGGATCTGACATCTGCTCAGTCCAAGATGAAGGGGACACAGAGCATGCTCTGGTGTTTTAACATCTCATTCTTTATTTCTATTTTCTATAAAAAATTCTTAGTGAATCAGGAGTTGTAAGCCTGTTCTATAAAGGCTGAGGTCTTAGTGACCTGTGTGTTTGGTTTAGTACCAGGTGATAGGTCTTTGTGACCTAGTTTGGCTTAGTTCCTAAGTTGTTGGTCTGTGTAACCTGTGTGTGGTCCTGCGGGATCGGTGATGTAAGCTGTTAAGAAGCTGAGTTCTGGAGGGAAAGAAAAATCTAACACACTATAAGATAGGCGCAGAGGGACAGTGGATGTACCCAAGATTGGGGAACCACTATAAATTTGTTATGTCATTTGTGAATGTTCTTGAAAGCTGACCTAATCTAATCAACATACAAAGTAATCTAATAAATAGATTAGAAAACTTAAACAGAGACAAAAACCTATTCCCCCCCCCCCCCTCTAGGTGTAATGCTAGCCTTGAAAACATGACTTTCAAGTGGTATTAGAGGGAGGTTGCTCTTTAAAGGCTTAACAGTCTGAGTAGATCTCCAAGGTTAGATAGAAGTCTGTCTCCATGGGATCAGGAATGACCAATAGGGAGTTGAGTGCTGTGAGACTTTCAATCTGTAGGAAGGAAGATTCTGGCATATGGAAAGAAAGGGTGAGGCAGTTCATGAAAGTTGCGGACCCTAGGATGTATATTATAGTTGAATAAGACCTTTCATCCCTGTGAAGGTCTCAGTACTCGATGCCAATGTCAATACTATAATGCCCCTGATTTTCCGGCAATTATTTAATCCTCTTGTTGACGTCATAATGATGTAAGATGCTTTACGTTAAAGTGGATTTGACGGCGCGTCGTCGTTAGTGCATTTTCGCGTCTATTCGGTCCAGTCGGCCAAAAATCATGAATCCTTGTCGAAAATGGAAAATTTCTCGTTGGGAAATTGAATTAATTAATTTTTGACATACTCGTCAAGTTTCGTGGCGATCCGAGCAATATTCGAGCCTCGGTGAATTTTCGAAGTTTTGTAGAATTTATGTTTGCCGTAAAATTTGAAACTTTATATCTCAAGAATGGCTCATCGGATTTTTGTTCTGTCTTGTGTTCGTAGCTTCTGTGTTCGCCTATGATGTGAGTTTTGTTCAATTTGGCACGAGTTTTGTCCTCCATATTAAAGGCTCCTTATCAAGGTCTCGGATTCGAAACCTCGTGGCAATAATGCACCGTGCTGATAAACTGGCCGGAGATTCTTTGGGTTGTACGGCCTGCGGGCCTTGTAAATTTTGGTTGTACCACCGTGGTGCCATGGGACCTCCATGGGCTGCTGGTGGGCCGGGAGACGCTAGGGGTCCTCCCAAGGTTGTTACAAAAAAAGTGCACATTTTATGTAACGATCCGGCCCACGGCAAGCTCGCCGACCCCAAGCATCGTTACAGGGTTACAGCCCATGACACCCCAACCCATCTCCGACCTGTTTATTAGTAAAGTAGGTTGTTGAGGCGTGGCTTCGATCCCGCAACCTCCTTGATAAGGTGCATTAAACTGCCAAAACAACCTACTGTGCTGATAAACAGGCCAGAGATGGGTTGGGGTGTCATGGGCTGCAGCCCTGTAACGATGCTTGGGGTCGGCGAGCATGTCGTGGGTCGGATCATTACAAAGGCCCCCAAAACATATGATGAGATGACCAAGGATGATTTGGCCCTGGCCTCAATAGACAAGAGGCCAAAGAATATCATTATGAGTGTTATTGATGATTCTACACTCCAGAATCTTATCCATTGCAAAACAGTAAAGGAAATGTGGGAAACACTAGTGATCTACATGGAGGGGATAATTGTTCTTTAGGATTGTGAATGAGTTGAAGACTTATAGAAGAGTTTTCAGTCACTATGAACTAAATGATAAGTTCCTTAGATCTCTCTCTAGAGAGTGGGACACAAAAATCTGTTCCATAAGGGAAGTGGCAAAGCTGGGTGAAACAGCTCCTCACACCCTTTTTGGACAGTTGCTTTCATACGAGATGCAGCTGGCTGCCAGGAAAGATGAGGAGAACAACAACAAGCCTTAGGCAAGGGACAAGTCTGTGGCATTCAAAACTGAATGCTTCAGCAGAAGCATAAGGAAGTCTCCCTCTTCACCAAGGAGAGATGCTAAATCTGAGTCTGGAAAATCAGAGGAAAGCACATCAGACTGCCAATGGTATGATGAAGACTTTGCTGCCGTCACCAGGCAATTCCAGATGTTCATGAAGAAGTACTGGAGAGGCAGGCCTTCCTCCTCCTATCATCCTAAGGATGACTACTACAAGGGCAAGAGAAAATCATCTAAGGAGTACAGGTATGTTTCCAAATCGGGTAAACATGTTTCCTCTAACATAACTTGCTATCATTGCAGAAAACCTGGGCATGTGATAGCCGACTTCCCAGTCAAAAGGAAGGAACATGGTGAGAAAAAGGATCACCAGCAAAAAGGCAAGAAGGAGAAATCCCTCTTTGCCAAAAAAGCAAAAGAGCTAGACTGACTCCTCCTCATCAGAGTTAGAAGAATAAGAAGAAGAATCCTACATTGGGTTGTACTCTACTGAAGAAGGAGCTGTTGAAGCAGACTACATCAAAAGGCTGGCTACTTTAGAAGAAGAAGCTGAGGAGGTGCATCCTGCTGTCAGGATTGAAAATAGGTCCCCTCTATCACAATCAGAAGGTGATTCAGAGGTGGATTCTGAAGAAGATTGCTGCTGCCATGGGCTGATGGCCAGGTCAGATGAAGAAATCAGCCAGGATCAGCCTGGTCCAAGCAAGGTAAATTCTATCACTACCTCTGCATGTTTAGATTATGAATCTGTTCCAGATTCATGTGCCTCTACATCAAGTGATGATGATGGCTCAAGATCTAAGGGAGACATCAATCAATTGATTGATAATTATGGTGCACTTTTGTATGGATGTGTGTTCTGTCATCTTCAAATAGGGGGAGATTGTTGGGAATTGTGTCCTACAATGTTCCTCAGGATTTGAAGTGGCATCACCAATCATACTAATGGGCATAATGTATTTGATGTGTGCTGTAGTTCATGCATGCAGGTAGTCCATGATTGGACACATAAAGAAAAATGAGTTGGGCAGTAAACTCAAATTTCATCGAACTCAGCTCAGAGTTCATTGAAATCAGCTTGTTGATCGTCGAGCTCAACTCAGTATAAGCTTAAGCAATCAGGATACAAAATTCGTCAAACTTAGCTCGAAGTTCGTCGAGCTCAAGTTACAGTTCGTCGAGCTCAGCCCAATGCTTGTCAAGCTAAAGTAGGAGAAATTTGACTAAGGTAAAAAGCACTGAGATCGCTGAGACGATCAAAGTTCGTCTAGCTCAGTTTGCAGTTCGTCGAGATCAGCTCAAATCTCGTCAAGCTAAAGCCAGAAAATCTGTCTATGGCATAAGTGCTAAGTTTGCTGAGAAGAAGGAGTTGAGACCGCTGAGATAGCTGAGACAGCTGAGAAGATGCCGTCGAGACAATTGAGATAGCTGAGAAGATAGTGTTGAGACAGCTGAGACACCTGAGAAGATGGCGTTGAGATAGCGTAGATAGCAGAGACAAAGTTAGCTCGAAACTTTCTAAGTCTAGAAGCGGTGAGTGAAGCAAGTTCAATCAACGCTTCTAAATAAAGAAGTGTTGAGGCAGTCAAGAGGTAAACAGCTGAGAACAAAATTAGCTGGAATTTTTCTAAGTCCAGAAGCATTGAGAGAAGCAGGTTCACTCAACATTTCTCATGAAGAGGAAAGCGCTGAAACAAATAATTGTCTCAGCTAATAAATGAAAAGCCGCTTAGACAAAACCGTTGAGACAGTTAAAGTGTAAAAACCGCTGAGACAGCAGATAAGAGGAAAGCGCTGAGACAAAGGCTTGTCTCAGCTAATAATGGAAAACCGCTGAGACCGCTGAGAACGCTGAGACAAAACCGCTGAGACAAAGCCAGGGAATGTTCTAAGTCCAGAAGAGCTGAGAGACAAGGCTGATGGCGTTTAGTGTCTCAACATCATTCAATGGTTAATGAGATTCTTGAAAATTTTCTAAGTCCAGATGTTGATGACCACTGCTGACGTCATCAAAGTCAAAATTGCAGGAAGCCGTTGCGGGAAAGTTGCTACAGCGCCGAAATATGTTTTGTCCCTTTCTGATGGAGTTGGCGCTCACCAATCCTTAGTGGGGCCACATACTATGGTGTCGTTAATTCAAATCAACGCATATAAAAGGTGAAACAGTAAAGGGATTAGGGTGAACAAATGAAACGGACAGAAAGATACATTGAAAGAGGCTGCTGGACATTTACATCCGATCAAGCTTGAAAGCTGAAGTCCAGCCAAGATAGCCTGAAGGCAAAGAAGGATAGTTGAAGCTCTTCAAGCTTAGCAAGGTTGTTCTCTACAGAACAAATTAGCTAATTCATCTCTCAGCAAGGTGGAAGCTGCTCATCAATGCGGCATTATAAAAGTGATAACTATAGAAGAAGGTTGATTCCTTCTACAGCAAGTGAGCTGGACTGAAATTTGCTCAGTCCAACAAAGTTGACTCAGAGTTAATTCTCTGAGTTAGTTATTTCATTTTCTTCAATTACTGTTTTATTTCCTGTAGGATTCAGGTTTCCTGAATCTGAGTGTAGGGCACTTTGTGCCTGAGGTAGGTGACAAATTTGTCACTGAGGTAGGTGCCTGGATGATGCAGGCTTGTCCCTTTGGGCGTTATGGTGACGGATGTAACTAAACTCAACGCTCTCCGCTAACTCTCCCGTCAGGCTCAAGCAAAATCCAGCAACATCACAACTCGAATATTCATTAAATATATACTACGGAGGGTTCGCAAAGCCCTTCAAGATAGTACCAGGGTGATAGGCCAAGGTCCTCTCAAGCGAAAGGAACCCACATGGTTCGGTCGAGCCTTGTTGTACAAAAAGAGAATCCACTGAAAGACAAAGATTCGAACAAGGGTGGTTCTCTCCCAACAAAATAAAATGAGGGCTGCCACACCTCACGAACTTAAACAAAAAAGGCAACCCCAACAATATCTATGAAGAAATTAACCACGAAATTTCAAACATTTCACAAGCCACGCAACACGCATATGCCACAAGATCTATCAAGAGGAGAAACTCAATAACTAGTGGAGGAATGTTCGTTACCCTGCTCGGATGTCGACGAGTATGAGAGGATCATTCATTTTCGGTTCCACCAGAATCACGCTGATTGGAGGGAAACACGTTGCCTTCGTGGCTTCACGTCGGAGTTGGGAGTCCACGAGGAGGAAAACCCTTTGCCTGTGTCGATTTCTTCAATGAGGGGGCTGACTGTGTTCTTTGTTGATGGGGTCGGTTTTGGTGAGGATGAAGTGTGGCGGGCTGTAGGTGAGGAAGGGAGGTGCTCGGCTGTTCGGGTGGTTAAGAGGGCTGCTCGGGTGGGGGGAAGGAGAGGTTGGCTGGTCGGGTGGTTGGAGAGGGCTACTCGGGTGGAGAGGGGAGGGGGAAAGTGGTCGGTGGCCAAATCTAGGATGGGAAAGGGGAATTCGGCCAAGGGGAAGAAAGAGAGGAGGGAGGGAAAATCTCAAGATAGATTTTAGGGTTTTTTTATCATTCATTCTCTACCAAAAATATCAAAGTCTAGCCTCTTATAGGCTTTACAAATAAAAGGGATAAAAGCACCCCAACATGGCTAAACATGTGCCAAATTAAAATAAAAACAAGGCTATTAGAAGCCCAACTAACATGAAATATTGAAAATAAAAACAAGGCTATTAGAAGCCCAACTAACATGAAATCAAAACATGAAATAGATGTTAAAATATGTGGTAAAATATTTTAACAAAACACGTGTAAGACCCTCCCCCCCACCCGGATCCCAAAACACGACACGAAGGGGGAGTCTTATGCACGCAACAGCTGCCTTGTGATAGCATTAGCACACGGGCTAACCTGTACCACAAGACGCCTATTCCGCCGGCTATAACAATATCAATATGACATGCCAACCCAACCAAATATAACAAGCAAGAGAAGTCAAATCCACACTAAGCATATAGTCCAAATACATCAATAAAGGAGAAGCTAATACATGCTTCTACAATATATCAGAGTACAGCTAAACATTTCCCAAACGGGCTACATCAGAGTATCAAAATACTAACATCTGTAACCGACGGTAGCGATGGTACCATCCCCTCAGGCCCGGTCGTCCTGACCTGGTTGTCCTGCTGCAACGCCTGCTGCTTCTCTACCTGCGGGGTGGCCTCCTAAAAAGCAAGACGTAGCAACCGTTAGTCGAAACAACTAAGTGGTTTCACATCCGCTCCCCCGGTGACTCCTCGGCACCGGGCGGGGAAAAAGGAATTATAGTACAATATATAATATGTATAAAAGATACAAGTAGGTGGCAAGGTTCATGAGTATCAATGTATAAACTAGCAGTTCTACAAGTGCTAACAATGTATAAACTAACAATTCTACAAGAGCTAGTATAACATCAAGTGTAAGAAAACTACAGCAGGTAAGTAACTTAACTTATAAGGATGCTCATACAAGCTTATAAGTTAAGGGTCGATTTGCATAAAGTAACTCATCATATAAGAGTGCCCATACAAACTCATACGATAAGGATCTTATTGTGCAATGATATGAAATGGTATGTATGCTATGCAATGACTCACCCATGCACACCCATGCAACCGCTATGTCGACATAGACCATTAGTTCCCACTTTTCGAGCAGGTAGCTAACCTCTCAGGCATCAGCCGCCGTGGCCAAGCGGTGACAGTAGAGCGGCATCTCTACTACTAGGCGGGTATCCACACTACTTCACCTAGGCCTCCATACGCCTCAACGCTAAGAACACAACAGCGGAGCCCATGCATACTATGGCCCTGCGGGAGCCTCGGGTAGATGAGCACCGAGTACCAAGCCCCGAACTGACCTTGTGTGACCCGGAAGGAGCCTCAGAGTGAGCACGAGGACCAAGCCCAACCTTTCACCTGGCACAGAAGGAGCCCCGGGATGTGAACACTGAGGACCAAGCCCAACCGCCCAAAGTCTAAATGTCGACTCCCGTCGGTGTGACGATCGGCGAGCCCGTAGACCTGCCACACTATCCTTAACCCAGGATTACGACACCACGTGTCGACTCACACCATATGCAAATTCCACATCATCGTGGCATGGAAGGAGCCTCGGAAAAAGGCACGAGGACCAAGCCCAACCATCCACCTGGCACGGAAGGAGCCCCAGGACGTGAACACCGATGGCTAAGCCCAACCGTCCGTTTGTCTCATCTCAAGCTATCCAAGCTTGTGACGGTTAACGCCACACTTACATCCCTTCCCAATACTACCCGTATGGAGCCGACGCTCTAAGTAATGGACTACTAAGTCTCATTCAACAATCAAACATACAGCTGGCCATAACTTATCATCCCCTATGACAACCCAAATGATCCCAACATAATACATATATGATGCGCCTATGATAATCTACCAATTTCTATCAAGTCATACATATATGATGCGCTTATGATAATCTACCAATTTGTATCAAGTCATACATATATGATGCGCTTATGATAATCTAACAATTTCTATCAAGTCTTTCCGTTCAAGTAATCTTGCATCACAATTCGATTGTAAGAAATCTGCTTCCAACATGATATAATAAGACATGCATCTATAACAACTTACCAAATTCTATCAAGTCAATTCATTCATTAAAGTTGTTTCACAAATAGTTGTATGAAATCTAATTAATAAGATTCATCATTCATAATATTACCGTGGTTTATTATGAAATATTTCATCAAAAACCTCAAGCTAATTTGCAACATCGATTCCACCGAACCCAAATCCATATTATATAAAACCCAGAATTTTAAGTGCAGATTGAATCTGGGCAGCAAATTAAATCGGATATTTGCGAGGCTACGAGAATCCGATGAGGATGTGTAACCCCTCGATGGAAAGGTATTTTTATGGGTTACAACTTTCATATTCAGCCCGCAACCCAGATTTCAATGTATCCTATTTGAATTTTGCTTCAAAGTCCGCTACGCATAGAACACAATTCTACATGCAGGATTTATCGGATGTCATTTTCGTCCAAGCTTTACCGTGGCTATAGACTTCTCCTGAAGTCGTGCAACCATTCGTTGGAAAGGTATTTTAAAGGGATTCAACTTTCATGTCTAGCCGAAAGCCCAGATCTGCCCATATCATACCTATAAAATGGCCACGAAGTTCGCTGCACGCAGAATACAGATTCTGCATGCATCTTAAGGCGGAATGAACGACATCGGTTCATCTTCCTCGTCAAGGCGATCTTCCCAAGTCATTCCAGAAAACCTCCTCCCTTATTCAACCTCAAGAGACCAATACCCTTCACGAAACCATCCCCTATCGTCACACAGAAGAAGGGAGTGGTTGAAGAGATCTAAAACCTAGGACACAAGTCCTAACATGGCCTTTCCTAGAAAACTCCTCCTCTCTATCAAGACTCTCTTGAGTCGATGTCTCGCCTAAAAAAATATCTATAGATCTAGCACCAATGGAGAGGGTAGGAAACTCACCTCACTTCCAGCGGTTCCATTTCCGGCCATAGACCTTGTGATTCTTTGCGACGACATCCACTCCTCTATGGCGATGGCGGATCTCCTTCCCTAGATCTTCATCCAGTAAAATCTCCTTCTCTACAGGACTTCTCTCAGAAAAACACGGCTGGGAGGAAGAGTGAAACGGCTAGGGTTTTTCCACTGTTCCTTATATATATAATGTGATACGGGTAGGGACACGGTCGTGTCCTTACCCGTGTCCCGCTCGGGCGAAGCGTTACAGGCAGTTACGTTGTCGGTTCGATCTAAAATGGCGGAAGGACGTACACGACCGTGTCAGTCAAGTCATGCCCATGACATGGGGAGTGACACCTAAATCGTCGAACTCAACTATCGAGAATTCATCGAACTCACTTAAAATCGTCGAACGGAGGTCACACCCATGGTCACGCCCATGGTCACGCCCGTGACATAGGGCGTGTAACCGTCCCACTCGAGAACTAACCACCCACTCGAGTACCTTGGGCACCTACTCGAGTACCTTAAGTCACGCCCCTGGGTCACGCCCGTGACCCAGGGCGTGTAACCCACTTTACTCGAGTACTTTGAAAACTACTCGAGTAACCTCGGCAGCTACTCGAGTTCCTTCAGTCACGCCCCTGGGTCACGGCCGTGACCCAGGGCGTGTAACCTATTTTACTCGAGTATTTTGAAAACTACTCGAGTAACCTCGGCTGCTACTCGAGTACCTTCAGTCACGCCCCTAGGTCACGCCCGTGACCCAGGGCGTGTAACCCATTTTACTCGAGTATTTTGAAAACTACTCGAGTAACCTCGGCAGCTACTCGAGTACCTGCAGTCACGCCCCTTGGTCACGCCCGTGACCCAGGGCGTGTAACCTGCTCTGGACTAACTTCCCCAGTTCACAAGTGCCGCCATTTTTCCTCCACTTTCCTGAACTCAAGCCTGCCCTACTGACTCAAAACTCGCATGGGGGCCAAGCGCGAATCAGGACGTTACAAATACTATAAACAAAATAAAAGATTTCGTCCCTGAAATCAGGCTACGGCTATGGGGAAGACAAACATACAGAAAATAAATATGCCTTTAAACAAAATTACCTGGAGGAAATAATCCCGGGTAGCGTTTTTGCATCAAGTCCACCGGCTCCCAGGTAAACTCCTCCTTCCCATGATTGGACCATTATACCTTCACCAAGGGAACACTTTTGCGGCGTAATGTTCTTGTCTCGTTGTCAACAATCCGCACCGGCTCTAGTCGTACAGACATGTCCGACACCACTGCACCATCAGTAGTGGGAATATATTGATCAGGCCGCAACAGCGCCTTTCGAAGCGACGACACATGGAACACGTCGTGGAGATTCTCTAGTTCTTGTGGTAACTCCAACCGATAGGCCAACGGGCCAATCCTTCCCAAAATAGTATAAGGTCCAACATATCTTGGGCTGAGCTTTTTCACACCACGAACCCGTGACACTCCATGCATCGGCCGAATCTTCAGAAACACCTTATCTCCCACTTGAAACTCCACCATTCGGTGATTTGCATTATAATACTTCGCCTGTCGACTTTGAGCCTCCAACATATGATCTCGTATCAGCCTAACCACTGCATCGGTATCATCAATATACTCAATACCCAAGGTCTTCGGGTCTTCATCTTGCACCCAAGACAAGGGGGTTCTACACCTTCTACCATAAAGCGCTTCATGAGGTACCATACCGATGCTCGCCTGATGACTGTTGTTGTAGGAGAATTCCACCAGTGGTATGAGTCTTTCCCACGGCTCACCCCTATCCAACACACATAATCTCAGCAGATTCTCCAATGTCCTAATGGTCCTTTCAGACTGCCCGTCCGTCTGAGGATGAAATGCGGTGCTGAAGGTAAGGCGTGAGCCCAAATATGCTTGTACCGCCTTCCACTCCTTGGAAGTAAAGCGACCATCACGGTCAGAAACGATCGACTTAGGCACGCCGTGATATCGTACAAACTGCTCCACGAAGATGCGTACCAAGACGTCCACGTGAGCCTCTTTCTTCATGGGAATGAATCGGGCTACATTTGTCAGCCGATCAACAATAATCCACACTGAATCATTCCCGGAGCGTGAGCGAGGTAGCCCATGGATAAAGTCCATGGAGATATCCTCGAACTTCCATTCGGGGATGGGCAACGACTGCAACAAACCACCGGGACTCCTGCATTCAGCCTTCACTCTTTGACAGGCTTCACATTGAGTAACATAATACCAGACATCCTTCTTCATTCCCGGCCAACACATGGTCTTCCGCAAACCGGCGTACATCTTAGCAATGCCCGGGTGCACTGAATATTGAGAGCTATGTGCCTCTCTCAAAATATCCTCCTGGATTTTACCACCCTTGGGAATGTAAAGCCGACCGCGAAAGTAAACGAGGCCGACTTTGAGTGTATACTCGTCGATAGTTCCTTCTTCAATTGATTTAATTGCCGGGGCCAAAGCCGCATCCATTCCTTGCTCCACCCGAATCAGGTCCTGAATATCACAAATTATGCTCATGCTTGCCAAAAATTCTATATACTCTATCGAAGGAGCCTTGAATATCAAGGTAATATCCATCTCTTCGATCATTCGAGCCAACTCCATGCTCATCAACCGAGACTCTGGGCTAGAGCCTGACACTTTTCTACTCAATGCATCAGCCACCGAGTTCGCCTTTCTGGGGTGGTAGTTCATGTTAAACTCATAGACGCATAGAAATTCTAACCACCGCCGTTACCTCAAGTTCAACTCCTTCTGTGTATGAACATACTTCAAGTTTTTATGATCCGAAAAGGTCTCACATTGGACGCCGTATAGATAGTGCCTCCAAACCTTCAAGGCGAACACCACTGCTCCCAACTCCAAATCGTGAACCGGGTAATTGATTTCATGCTTCTTCAGTTGCCTTGAAGCATAAGCAATCACATGCCCGTGCTGCATCAATACCGCTCCCATCCCTTGATATGACGCGTCCGTGTAAACTTGAAATCCTTCCTTCCCAGATGGGAGTGTAAGGATGGGTGCGGAGTTAAGTCTTTCCTTCAACTCTTGAAATGTCGCATCACATTGAGGTGTCCACTCAAAAGGCACACCCTTCTTCATCAAGGAGGTAAGAGGAAGGGCAATCTTGGAGAACCCTTTTACGAACTTGCGGTAGTACCCGGAAAGTCAAAGAAAACTTCGTACATCGGATGCTGATTTCAAGGGCAACCACTCCTTCACGACATGCACCTTGGCCGGATCCACCGCCAATCCAGCTCCACTGATTACATGGCCCAAGAAGGCAACCTCTTTGAGCTAAAATTCGCATTTGCTGAACTTGGCGAACAAAGCGTGCTCTTTTAATTTCTTCAGAACCAAGGTCAGGTGCTCGGTATGCTCCTCCTCCGTCTTTGAGTAGACCAGTATATCGTCGATGAAGAAGATGACGAAGACGTCCAAATAGGGTTCGAATACCTTGTTCATCAGGATAATGAAAGCCGAAGGGGCATTTGTGAGCCCAAACGGCATTACCGTGAACTCATACAACCCATATCTTGAACTGAAGGCCGTCTTTTGGATGTCCTCCTCCTGTATCCTCAATTGATAGTAACCCGAGAGTAAGTCCAGCTTAGAAAACCAATGCGCTCCCACTAGTTGATCGAACAACTCGTCGATCCGAGGTAGCGGATAAGTGTTCCGCACCGTCAGCCGGTTGAGTTCCCGATAGTCTATACACAAGCGCAGGGTTCCATCCTTCTTCTTCACAAACAATATAGGGGCTCCCCAGGGTGACGAACTGGGGCGAACGAACCCTGACTCCACCAATTCTTGCAATTGAACTCTAAACTCCGCGAGTTCCTTCGGGGCCATTCGGTAAGGGGCCTTGGATACGGGCTTGGCACCCGGTACTAGATTAATCCGGAAATCGATTTCTCTATGAGGGGGTAACCCTGGTAGTTTCTCTGGAAACACCTCGGGGAAGTCCTGCACTACCCGAACAACTTTTACCTCCAATGTTACCTCCTTCAACTCAAACCAGATCATGAAGTCCTCATCCCCTTTCATATGGGCCTTTACAACCTGAACTGAAGATAAGAGCATACGGGGTGCGAAATTAATACCTTGGAAGATAACGTCAGTGTCCCCATGTCTCAAATAGATCTTCTTCTCCGCGCAGTAGATCCCCGCGAAGTGCCAATTCAACCATGTCATGCCCAAAATGATGTCGAACTCCGGCCTCTTCAGGACCGTGGCAGGCGAATCGAAAGCCCTTCCTTCAATAAATATCTCAAACTCGCACTTGGCAGTAGCGATCATCTCCGAGCCGTCCGGGAGGCGCACTCGTCGGGCTATTCCAGAAAAGTATTCTATGCCCTCCATACCTTTAATGAAATCTTCGGACACGAATGAGTGTGAGGCACCGGTATCGAACAATGCATAGGTCGTCTTCCCACCGATTAGCACGGTGCCTAAGTACCAATAACCAAACTCAACCACTAGGTATCTAGTATGTCTTAAACAGTTTAAATTAAACGACAAAAATTGAGAAGGTTACTGCACATACCAGCTATAACATCCCGGGGATTCCGCTCTTGCGCCATGTCCAGCGCATACACCTGATCCCGGATCGGGCCGGGGTTTCCTCTTGGCGGTCCTCGTCCTCGACCATGCATATATCCCCATCCTCATGGGGCTACTAGAGGGAGAGTAGGAGGGAGAGCAGGAGGACGTTCCCATACAGTTGTGGGCAGTAGCGCCTAATGTGGCCCGGTTGATTGCACTCGAAACACACCAACCCACGACGCCCCTCAGGTTGTCGGAATTGCTGAGGCTGTGGTGGTGGAGGCAGGGCGGCCGGCTGCTGGACTGGGTGCTCCACTCTATAGTTTTGATGGAAATGCCCTCCACCCCTCTAATATCCCCCTCCTCTACGATCCTGTCTCCTCCTATTGCTCGGAGCGGCCTCCATAATGCCATCTGCAGGCCTCTTGCCACTACTCAAGTGATCCGCCTCCAACCTCTTTGCCATGTCAATAATCTCCGCCAAATTCCCATCTGCTATAAACAAAAGGGACTGTCTTAGGGGATCTCGCAAACCTATATAGAAACGTTTGGCATAACCTCTATCGTCCAACTCATAAGAGTTTGCAAACCTTGCGAGATGCTGGAATTCCCGCTGGTATTCCATAACTGATTTTGATCCCTACTTCAGTAGTAGAAACCTCTGCTCAAGCTCATCTCGGGCCAAAGTAGGAATGAAGTTCTCCAAGAAACACCCGAAAATTCACTCCAACTTATCTCTGTATAGACTCGGCCATGGAAGGTAGAGCCCATAAGGGACTTCCACCACCTCTTAGCATATAACTCCAAGGTGGACACCGCCAATGACACAGCCATGTTAGCTGGGCAACGGATACCAGCCAATAGCTCTTCTACTGTGTCGAGCCATTCCTCCGTACATACGGCTGACTCCGTCCCAAGATATGCGGGAGGGGAGAGAGCCCGGAAGGTGCTTAGCCAGTTAGAGCCCGGGGCCTGTTGTTGCACCGGAGGATGTTGCGCCTTAAAAGCATCAAGAATGACGGTGAGCGTCTGCCCCAACTCAGACTGTTGGAACGGAGTGGGTATGGGAGGGGTAGGAGTACCCCCCATCGGCCCAACATGCACTGGAACCTACACGTACATGATAAATTTGTGGTCATGTTGGCTAAACTTAAGGTCAAAATTGGACAAATTTAATGTGAATTACATATGGGCACACCACTGCTTCCGCTAAGTCAGTTTGTCCCCAAGCTGACAAATCGAACGGGGGTGGCACCATTGTTGAATGACTTCTTAGTTGAGGATCGTGGCAAACTAATACAATTTGTAAGACCCACCCCCCCCCCCCCACCCGGATCCCAAAACATGGCACGAAGGGGGCGTCTTATGCCCGCAATAGCCGCCTTGCGGTAGCATTAGCACATGGTCTAACATGTACCACAAGACGCCTATTCTGCCGGATACAATAATATCAATATGACACGCCAACCCAACCAAATATAACAAGCAAGAGAAGTCAAATCCACACTAAGCATATAGTCCAAATACATCGATAAAGGAGAAGCTAATACATGCTTCTACAATATATCAGAGTACAGCTAAACATTGCCCAAACGGGCTATATCAAAGTATCAAAATACTAACATCCGTAAACGATGGTAGCGACGGTACCATCCCCTCAGGCTCTATCGTCCTGGCCTGGCTGTTCTGCTGCAACGCCTGCTGCTGCTCTACCTGCGGGGTGGCCTCCTAAAAAGGAAGACGTAGCAACCGTTAGTCGAAACGACTAAGTGGTTTCACATCTGCTCCCCTGGCGACTCCTCGGCACCGGGCGGGGAAAAAGGAATTGTAGTACAATATATAATAGGTATAAAAGATACAAGTAGGTGGCAAGGTACATGAGTATCAATATATGAACTAGCAGTTATACAAGAGCTATCAATGTATAAACTAACAATTCTACAAGAGCTAGTATAACATCAAGTGTAAGAAAACTATAGCAGGTAAGTAACTTAACTTATAAGGATGCCCATACAAACTTATAAGTTAAGGGTCAATTTGCATAAAGTAACTCATCCTATAAGAGTGCCCATACAAACTTATACGATGAGGATTTTGTTGTGCAATGATATGAAATGGTATGTATGCTATGCAATGACTCATCCATGCACACCCATGCAACCGCTATATCGACATAGACCATTAGTTCCCACTTTTCGAGCAGGTAGCTAACCTCTCAGGCATCAGCAGTCGTGGCCAGGCGGTGACAGTAGAGCGGGCATCTCTACTACTAGGCAGGTATCCACACTACTTCACCTAGGCCTCCGTACGCCTCAACGCTAAGAACACAGCAGCGGAGCCCATGCGTACTATGGCCCAGCGGGAACCTCGGGTAGATGTGCACCGAGGAACAAGCCCCGAATTGACCTTGTGTGACCCGAAAGGAGCCTCAGAGTGAGCATGAGTATCAAGCCCAACCGTTCACCTAGCACGGAAGGAGCCCCGGGACGTGAACACCGAGGACCAAGCCCAACTTCCCAAAGTCTAACTGTCGACTCCCGTCGGTGTGACGACCGGCGAACCCGTAGACCTGCCACACTATCCTTAACCCAGGATTACGACACTGCATGTCGACTCACACCATATGCAAATTCCACATCATCGTGGCATGGAAGGAGCCTCGGAAAAAGGAACGAGGACCAAGCCCAACCATCCACCTGGCACGGAAGGAGCCCCGGGACGTGAACACCGAGATCCAAGCCCAACCGTCCGTTTGTCTCATCTCAAGCTATCCAAGCTTGCGACGGTTAACGCCGCACTTACATCCCTTCCCAATACTACTCGTATGGAGCCGACGCTCTAAGTAATGGACTACTAAGTCTCATTCAACAATCTAACATACACCTGGCCATAACTTATCATACCCTTTGACATCCCAAATGATCCCAACATAATACATATATGATGCGCCTATGATAATCTACCAATTTCTATCAAGTTATTCCGTTCAAGTAATCTTGCATCACAATTTGATTAAAAGAAATCTGCTTCCAACATGATATAACAAGACATGCATCTATAACAACTTACCAAATTCTATCAAGTCAATTCATTCATTAAAGTTGCTTCACAAATAGTTGTATGAAATCTAATTAACAAGATTCATCATTCATAACATTACGGTGGTTAATTATGAAATATTTCATCAAAAACCTCAAGCCAATTTGCAACATCGATTCCACCGAACTCAAATCCATATTATATAAAACCCAGAATTTTAAGTGCAGATTGAATCTGGGCAGCAACTTTAACCGGAGATTCCTGAGGCTATGTGAATCCGGTGATTACGTGTAACCCATCGATGGAAAGGACTTTGCATGGGTTACAACTTTCATATTCAGCCCACAACCCAGATTTGAATGTATCCTATTTGAATTTGGCTTCAAAGTCCGCTGCGCATAGAACACAATTCTGCATGCAGGATTTATCAGATGTCATTTTCGTCCAAGGTTTCCCGTGGCTACAGACTTCTCCTGAAGTCGTGCAAGCATTCGTTGGAAAGTTATTTTCAAGTGCTTCAACTTTTATGTTTAGCCGAAAGCCCAGATCTGGCCATAGCACACCTAAAAATGGCCACGAAGTTCACTGCGCGCAGAATACAGATTCTGCACGCATCTTAAGGCGGAATGAACGGCATCGGTTCATCTTCCTCCTCAAGGCGATCTTCCCAAGTCATTCCGAAAAACCTCCTCCCTTATTCAACCTCAAGAGGCCAATACCCTTCACGAAACCATCCCCTATCGTCACATAGAAGAAGGGGGTGGTTGAAGAGATCTAAAACCTAGGACACAAGTCTTAGCATGGCCTTTCCTAGAAAACTCCTCCTCTCTATCAAGACTCTCTTGAGTCGATGTCTCGCCTAAAAAATATCTATAGATCTAGCACCAAGGGAGAGGGTAGGAAACTCACCTCACTTCCAACGGTTCCATTTCCGACCATAGGCCTTGTGATTCTTCGCAGTGGCATCCACTCCTCTACGGCGATAGCAGATCTCCTTCCCTAGATCTTCCTCCAGTAAACTATCCTTCTCCACAGGACTTCTCTCAGAAAAACATGGCTGGGAGGAAGAGTGAAACGGCTAGGGTTTTTCCACTATTCCTTATATATATAATGTGATACAGGTAGGGACACGCCTGTGTCCTTACCCGTGTCCCACTCGGGCGAAGCGTTATAGGCGGTTACGTTGTCGGTTCGATCTAAAATGGCAGAAAGGATGTACACGCCCGTGTCAGTCAAGTCATGCCCGTGACATGGGGCGTGACACCTAAATCGTCGAACTCAACTATCGAGAATTCATTGAACTCACTTAAAATCGTCGAACGGAGGTCACGCCCATGGCCACACCCGTAACATAGGGCGTGTAACCCTCCCACTCGAGAACCAACCACCCACTCGAGTTCCTTGGGCACTTTCTCGAGTACCTTAAGTCACGCCCCTGGGTCACGCCCGTGACCCAGGGCGTGTAACCCACTTTACTCGAGTACTTGGAAAACTACTTGAGTAACCTCGGCAGCTACTCGAGTACCTTCAGTCACGCCCCTGGGTCACGCCCGTGACCTAGGGCGTGTAACCCATTTTACTCGAGTATTTTGAAAACTACTCGAGTAACCTCGGCTACTACTCGAGTACCTTCAGTCACGCCCCTGGGTTACGCCCGTGACCCAGGGCCTGTAACCCATTTTACTCGAGTATTTTGAAAACTACTCGAGTAACCTCGGCAGCTACTCGAGTACCTGCAGTCACGCCCCTGGGTCACGCCTGTGACCCAGGGCATGTAACCTGCTCTGGACTAACTTCCCCAGTTCACAAGTGCCGCCCTTTTTCCTCCACTTTCCTGAACTCAAGCCTGCCCTACTGACTCAAAAATCGCATGGGGGCCTAGCGCGAATCGGGACGTTACAACACGTATGAGAACGGTCGCGGACATTGTAGCGGCGGCAGTGACGGCGAGCAACGAACCAAGCATGTCATACAAAATCATCTTTCGGTGGTGGTGACGTATCATCCGCCACGAGCCGACACCAACAACAACCGGGTCGCCAAAATCATCGAGAAAGGAGCGTCCATATCAACATGTACCAGGTCACCATCGTCGACGGGAGGGGGATTCTCCATGTCAACATATCGGGGGTAGTCGGCTCCTTCACTGGAGGGGCACTAAGGTAGGATCCAAGTGAGGATCTGAGTTGTAGGGCTTAAGTGCCTGAGGTAGGAAAGTGCTGCTCTCTAAGTGTAGGGCCTTTGTGTCTGAGGTAGGTGACAAGCTTGTCACTGAGCTATAGGTGCCTGGAGGGGCACTGAGGTAGGTACCTGGAGGGGTACTGAGTTATAGGAGTGATGCAGCACTCTGAGAGTAGGGCCTTGTGCCTGAAGTTATAGGGCTGAAAATCCTGAGTTCTAGGCCTTAGAGATAAGGCTGAGGTAGGTGGCTTGCGGGTCATTGAGTACAGGAGCACTTCAGAGCTCTGAGGTAGGATCCTTTAGGATCTGAGGCAGGGCTGTCCTCTCAACATGAGTATAAGGCTTAATAGCCTGAGGTAGGTGGTCAGCTGACCACTGAGTGTAGGACATTATGGCTGAGAAGTGAGTCTTGGAGGAGACTTAAAGATCCTACGGGATCTGATGTTTAAGCTCTTAGGAGCAGTTTGGAGGAGTTTGTGTCGAGTCCAACAAATAAGCTTGGATAGTGAAGTGTTGAACAACAAGTGTACCGGTCGCACAAGTAATATATAATGGGCGAATTTGCTCAAGTATCGATCTCTTCAAGGAACACAGTAAGGTGGAGTTAATTTCGAGGAGGACTTGAGATTGAAGTCCTTTGGTCAGAGTTAACTATGGGGTTTGAATGATTGCGAAGCAAAAAATAAAACACTATAAACTACTCCTATGCAACACCACTATTGGATGTTTTGCCAGGCGGGATGAAAGACTATACGGACTGCTATGCACTGAATCGCTAGGTGGATGGACGAGTAGGAAAGCGAAAGACCAAACGAACCAAGGAATATGAGGGTCGTAATCACCTCTTCGCTACGCACACCTCTAACAATTGATAGAGCGACAAATCCGGATATGGTGGTGGATGGAAATGCGGGCGCAACTCAAGCAACTAAAGCGTAAAACAATACAAGATCACATGGACATGAATCACATAAAGTTTATAACTAAAGTGCACATCATCAATATAAATAGATTTAAGCACCAATATTCAGCAAGAAAACAAGAACAAGCCAAGAGATCAAACGAATCCAAAGGCTCGTCGAGGGGTCGCGGAAGGAATCGTCGGGTTTTCAATCCGCATCCAAGCATGGTCCTCATCTACGTCCGGGGTAGAGGAGGCTGTCAGTAACTCCCAATGGACCCATCTTCTTCGTGTCACAAACCGGAAGAAACTTGCAAGCTTCCCTTTGCTTGTTGGCTATGACATCAAACCATGAAAAAGAGCTCAAGAAATGATGGAGAAGGCCGAGAGCAAGCACCGACAAGATGTAGGCTTCGCGTGCATGGCCGAAGCTTCTCTCCTTGGTGGAAGATGGAGGATGGAGGTGGAAAGGCGGAACTTTGCCCTAAAAGGGCGGAGGAAATGACTGAAATCCGGTTTTTCCCAAAATGGTGAGAAATCTGGGCTTCAAATAGAAGCAGGTCAGAAAATTAGGCACGCACGGTTTGGCGCACGACCAATATGAGCATATCGGTGATTACCAGTTCCTTTTATTCGAATACACATCAATTCTTGAGCTCCACTGTTATCCTCTACATTCAAAAGGGTCTGAGGTTGAATCATATCATTTTTATTTGAATCTCTTATTTCAATGTAAGTGAAAAAATAAATATTGTCTGTCTAGAGATAAAGAAACCCGCATTTTTTTTCATTATCAATATTACTTTACTTTTGTTTACCTATCCTGAAATAACAAATTGAGTTCGTATAGGCATTTTGCATGCAACTATGGAAATAGCTGCTTTGGCTACAGTTTCTGATACTCCACTCATTTCATAAAGTATTCGGCCCGGTTTTACAACGGATATCCAATATTCGGGAGATCCCTTGCCCGAACCCATGCGTGTTTCCGTAGGTCTTACTATAACAGGTTTGTCGGGAAAGATACGTACCCATATCTTTCCACCACGACGCGCATATCGTTTCATTGCTCTTCACCCTGCTTCTATTTGTTTAGCTGTAATCCAGGCAGGTTCAAGTGCTTGAAGAGCGTATCCGCCAAAACAAATATGCTTGCCTCGGCAAGATATTCCCTTCATTCTACCTCTATGTTGTTTACGAAATCTGGTTCTTTTGGGGTTATAGTTGATGGTTGTTTCTCAATTCCATCTCTACTGCAAAGTCGGACGTGAGAGTTTCTTCTCATCCAGCTCCTCGCGAATAAAATGATTCAATAATCTTACATATAGACATGTATTTCATTCTATAAAAAAAAATAGATTAATTTTTATTATTATTATTATTGAATTTGTTACTGTTATATAGGGAGATATATATATATAAGTAGATAACTGGGGCATGTTTGTTTATATATGATGTTTCTTTCTTTTATCAATATAAAATTTGAAAAAGTATTTAACTTTACCTCTATTGAATCATGCCAAAAGTTATTTGCTAATTTGTTATATGAAATATAAATGAAATTGTTAAATTTCATAAAAATAAATAAAGTGTTCGCGGGCGAATATTGCCTCTTTCCTCCATTTATTTCTTGGTTCATTTCTCCATCCTACCCAGTTAATAATTAGGATTAATTCGTTTTAAAAAAAAATCCTATGTAATCATAGGTTCCATCGTTCCAATAGCTTCTCCATTAATGTTTAGGCCTGAACTCTGCAATGGAGCTTCCAACAAAATATGTTATTTGTTTACGAGTAAATATTTTCTTAACTCGAAGCTCGATTCAATTATTCATCTATTTTATATCTTTTCTATCTTTGATATCTTATTTTTCTAGCTTATTAGATAGATAATAGACAATATTGTCTATATTTATTATATAAATTGAATTTTTTTATTTATTCTCTTTTTTTGTATATTTCTTATTATATTATTATATTGTAATCGCATATTTTGTATCTTTATTTCATAATTTCATATTGATGTTGATGCTTTATCACACTGCCTTTTTATGGAGTGATTCTTCATAAACCATACATATGGGAATCATATATCATTGAGATCTTTATTCTCTCTTTCTATCATCCTTCCGCCTTTTCCACATCCCTTTTCTTTATTTCACAATTCATAATAAGATTTATTTTTTTTGAAAAGAGTTTCAGTTGCTACAATTATATGATTGATTCAATCATATAGTGACTGTTTCTTGGGATCTCGACAATACGAAGCAATAAGTTGGTTATTAGTTTTGAGTTTCTTTAGTTTTCATAGTTATTAAGTTTATAGTGGGGTCATCCTTTTTTTATCTCTATTTTCAACTATAAAGTTTTAAGAAAAAATTAACGAGTCACACACTAAGCATAGCAATTCTACTAAATATAAATAAAGTGTAAATCAAATTTTTATTCAACCTTATAGAAATAGAATTGTTCTTCCTATCTTAACAAAAAAAAAGAATAAATAAAAAAATAGTTACTAAAATTTTCTATCGCTGAGCATAATGGCGAGATAAAAAAGGTCCATTATTATTATTTTATTCTTGGTTTACAAATATCCAAATATTTATGCCTAAGACTCCATATATAGTTCGAATTGTATGGGAACAATGATCAATTTTAGCGCGAATTGTTTGTAAGGGAACTCTGCCTTCTCTGATCCATTCAACACGTGCAATCTCTTTTCCGTCGATACGCGCTGCAATTTGCACTTGAATTCCTTTTATACCCGTCTGTTCAGTTAATTCAATAGCTTTTTTCATTGCCTTTCGAAACGAAACTTTTTAATTGTAAAGCTATATATTCTGCAAGAATATTAGGTTGTCCATAAGTCTTTTCAATTCTTGTTATAGCAATGTTGAGTCTACGGTGAAACTCTTTTTGTACATTCATCTGTAATTCTTCGATTCCCCGCGTTCGTCCTTCTATTAATAAATTGGGAAATCCTATTCCTATATAGATTATGACCTTAATCAAATCTATTCTTTTTCGAATCCCCATATAGACAATTCCTTCGAAACCTGAGGATATTCTATTTTTTTGTACATAGTTCTTAATACAATTCCTTATTTTTTCATCTTCTTGTAAATTCATGGAAAAATCCTTTGGTTTTGCGAACCAAAAAGAATGATGACTTTGAGTTGTTCCAAGTCTGAAACCAAGTGGATATATTTTTTGTCCCATATTTTTATATATATATATATATATATATTACATCCATATATTTTTTATTTTTAAATAGGAATTTAATTTATCTTTTTTTAGGTTGATTTTTCTTTTAAAACAATGTTTATATCACAAGTGGTTTTTTTATCATATAACTATGCCCTCGAGCCCGGGGTCTTAACTTTTTCATAATAGCACCTCCATTTACTTCAGCTTTACTAATAAATAAATTAGCTTCATTCAAACCCATATTATTACTAGCATTTGCTGCTGCAGAATAAACTAATTTTAAAATTGGATATGAAGCCCGACAAGGCATTAATTCCAATATCATGAGTGTTTCTTCATAAGAACGTCCGCGAATCTGATCAATTACTCTTTGTGCTTTGAAAATAGACATATGTATATGTTTAGCTAACACTTTTGCTTCTTTATCCGAATCCGATTTCTCAAAATTTTCGTGCCCACGACCGTGCGCTAACTGTGCGTTATTAACTTGCAGGCCAAGCTTGCAGAGGATGAAGCGTTGACCCGTGCGTTTTACTTCGCGCACGGGCAGTTCCGCCCGTGCGTGAAGGTAATCGCACGGGTAAACACAGAGCGCGGGAAAACAAGAAAATATAGTGGAACCGTGCGTTTTACTCGCACACGGGCGCTGTTGCCCGTGCGTGAAGGAAACGCACGATTAACCACAGATCACTGGAAAGCTCGGCAAAATATGCAGGCCGTGCGATTCCTTCTCGCACGGTTTGGCCGAAACCGTGCAGGAATAAATAGCACGGGTAGAAATAGATGCCGCAGGAAAGCTGTGTAAAATGCACGATTAGACTGGAACCGTGCGCGAAGAAATGTGCACGACCATGCGTTTTACACAGAAACTGGAAATGGAATTCGGGACATCCCGACTACCTGCACAATAATAAAACCATGCTGGAGCACAAGCTTCCAGCACCGAAATTCAAACAAAACTAAACAGAAAGATAACGAGGAGCACCATGTGCATACCCCCGACAATATAATGCGCAATTGCACACCCACGGGCCCAAAATAATGCACTTAGCGTGAAAAATGGTATAAATGAAATATCAATGATACCATACCAAAAGTGAAGTGCAAGTGCGTGAAAACTAGCCCAAATGAGTCCGAAAAACACTATAAATCAGACTCATCACACCCCCAGACTTACCTGTTTGTGCGTTTCGAGCAAACACAATCTATGCAGATAGGGAAAATGATTTAGCTAACATGGAAATTGTGATATGGAGTACCATGCGAAGTCCCATGCTCGTACGCGTAAAAATATAAATAGAGGAAATTTCTAAGTATGCAAAATAATTTACACTTTTCACAATGCGTATCAACATTTTATTACTACTCAAAAATTGAATCACGGTGAATCTTCCGATCACGAGTAGGAAGAAAGTAGGCAGGCCACTAAATTGAGCTTTGCCAAAGACCGGGGCTCAGGATCACATCCAAAGGAATCCACCAATGTCGGGGACCAAATGCTTGCCCGATCACACTCTCTCCACGGTACTAGTTCGACTCAAGCGTGAAACTGTAGGACTTTACGAGAATCATTGGGCTTGGGTTACGGTGAGATAAATAAAGATAAATAGGAAGGCTATGCACCTAACCCAAATGAGCTATCATAAAAAGAATCCCTCTGCCAAGCAAATAACATGCAGGTACACCACACCCCAGACATAGTTTTTCAAATATGGGTGTGCGCACCGCACCGCCTACTCCAAAAATAATCTCCTCTCAAATAGGATTTTCAATCATGCTTTTTCTTTTTTCTCTTTTTTTACTTTTCATTTTCACATATATTTCTTTTCAAATCATTTTTTTTATTTAAACAGTTTTAGCAAATAGAAGCTTTGGTGCACATCCACATATTCACAAGTAATAACACCACATCAACACCCCAACATGAAAAATGTAAAACACTAAAGCTCGACTTGGGGTGCCTATGGGAAAATGAATTCTGTTTTGCAGAATAGTCCAAGTACCTGTCCACTTAATACTTGGTATTTGGAAAATGGGTGTCCCAGGGAAATGATTGGGACAGGATAGTTGCTCGTGGAATATGCTCCAAAAAAGCAATAAATTAAGGTTGAGGCTGTCAAGTAAGTAATCCTCAAAAAGCTAGAGGAAGCAAGCCTCAAGGTATGTCTCTCTCTCTTATATTGAGATTAAGTCAACCATTTGTTAAGATATGTTAGTTGTGCACGAGATGAATCAAATCTAGCACATTAAATAGAAAAACTGTTATTCAATTATTCACACTGTAAAGTTTTGTAGATATTACTCAAAAATTTCAAATAACTCATCAGCAAGCTTTAGGACAAAATAATGCACAAATTGGGTGCCAATAGAACAGGCCTTAGGTTCAAAGCAATCAGCAAGGGAATTGTACAACCTTCTTTTAGGTCACTTTCTTTTACTTTATAATTTACTAAGTCAAGTAATTTGCACAACCAATCAGTAAGGGATATAGTAAAAGCTCTAAGTGTCCAGTATCATAATAGGAATGATTGAATAAGCCATAAAGTCTAAAATACAAAATTAAACAGTCAAATGAAAATTTTAATTAAGTTAATTAAAACTTTTCATTTCATATATAAAGGCGACAAGAAATGAAAAGCCACATCGCTGTCTAAAAGCCTTAACCCTAGCCGTCGAGACCGAATCCGTCTCAGCATCTTGCCACTCTGTTTCAATGGTGCCAAATGACATCAAGGAGCTTTAGGATGGATACGAAATAGTGAGGGATGCATTCAATCATGCCTCTCCTGAGATTAAAGCCGTGTTAAGGATAATTGATGTTGCTGGCTTAGAATACACTCTTTTTGAACCTTCCACCATTCTTAGAAATGAGGTTGTGGAATTCTTTTCAAACATTAAGATGTCCCCTTCTCAAAACTCTCTCAGGTCTAAGATTGAAGATCTCAAAATAAAGGTAAACCCTAAAAGGTTAGAAAAGGAACTTCATATCCCCTCCGTTAACACTAGCGAGGAAGAGGAGCTCGCCAACACGGATAGAGACGGTTCTCTCTTATGGTGTGGATACAATGAGGCCAAATCTAGGTCTTTGAAAAGGAAATTCTTCAATCATAGAGGAAAATTGCTAGCAGACATTGTAGGGAAAGCCCTCATCTGCAAACCTGGATCACATGACACCATCTCCAAGTTCATGTTTGAAGTCAAGACCAGAATTATATTGAATAGAAAGTCCTCATGGACTTCTCTCAACTATCAGAGAATAGTAGAATGTATATCCTCTCCAAATATGGGAAGAATCTATTCCTTATACCTAGTGAACACCTATCCTAGCACTTTCAAACAAGAACATGAGGTGAAGATTCACTACTTAAAAAGAATGGATATAAAGGCTTTAGACAGATTCTATAGATTCCTACCAATGGTCCAACCCACAGGAATAAATGAATACTCTAAGGGTACAAGGAAGAAAGAACTTCCAGCCCTGAACCAGTGCTTCGATCATCCTCTCCACTTGATGTTGGTCTGTAGGTTCACTTATCTTTCAGTCAATCCTCTGCCAACATTCAACTTCAGGATGTTGCTTTGCATGTTGACAATATCCTTGCCAACCCAAGATTAGGACAGGTGTCACAGATTGGGCTGAAGAAGAGGTTGCTACAGAAGATAACATGGAGCCTCCTGAGACTTTAGTACCTATCTTAATAGGTCAAGTCAAGAGAAGGATGCTCAGTCTGAGGGGCAGCATGATCAGATGGATGTGACAAACTTTGATCAAGTTATCAATAAGATAGTTGAGTTTGCACCCACTATTGGTAAAACTCATTCCCTCTTGATTAATAGTGTTAAAACAGCTTTAGCTAAGAAAATGTTTCCTTCTATAGGTGTTATAGTTGAGGGGGAGACTTCTTAGATCCCTGCTCAGGATGTTATACCTACTTATCTGGGCCATACTTCATCTACCCTCATCTCCAATGAGGAATTTTTAAACCAAATTAAAGTACTCTTGGATAATCAGACCACAACCCTCAAGCAGTATGTTGATCTATCTGTTGCCAAACTGAGCGATGAAATGTCAGCCAAAGTAAATGAAACTAACGAAGAAATATCACATTTAAACAAACAGGTCACCCAACTTTAGGAGAATCCTCTCTTTGCATATATAGAAGGAAAAGTACTCATTTGTAAAGTAGGTTCTCATGACCAAATATCACAGGAGTTATTTGAAATGATGGTGAAAATTATTTTGAAAAAGAATACTAAATGTGGAAGAATTATATTTGAGAAGATGGAGGAATCCCTGATAGCACCCAACTTTAGGAGAATCGTCTCTTTGCTTCTATGCAATTCTTCAAAAGAATTGGAGTTGAATTAGTCAGTGGGAGCAACAATCCACTTTAATAAAAGAATTGACTTGTATACTATGTTTAAGTGGGGCCAAGCCATCCCAGAGGATGGAGAGAAGTTGAAGGGTAATAACTCTGGAGTGAGTGAGGAGACCTAGGAGGAAGTGGAGCAACCTGGAGTGAGAGAAGATGTTGTTGAAGAAAGGAACCCAGAAATCCCTGAACAAATTAAAGAGGAGGAAGTTCTAAATCGAGGTTAGGAATAAGTATCGGAACTTGTGGGTGAACCCATGATTGTTGATGTTTCTATAGTTGAACTATATGTATCCATCACCCCTTCGATTGTTCAAGTTGAGAGGGAGACTCATGATGAGTTCTCAACCTAAGAGATTGTTAGAAATTTATAAGGAACAACTTCATTTGAGGGGGAGTCTCATAATGACCTCCCTACTCTAAAAGTTGAGGAAGGTACAAATGCTAGGCTATTTATCAAAGAAGATCTAGAACAATCCATAATTGTTGAAATTATCCATGAGTTGATTTTGGAAGATGTAGTTGAAGAAAATCCTCATAGAGAGATTCTCCATCATAAAGGACAAGATGTTCATGAAGAAACTATTTGTACAGTTTATATGGATGCTTTAGATACTCCAAACTTTATGTATGATGGTGTTGCATTGTAATACATGCATAAAATCCACAGAGAAGAGTCTGTGATGGAGCCAGATGCTCCCAACAAATCCATAGCAAGTAACCCAGAAGAATCTTCTACTTCCATCATAAGTCAAATAAGGATTCTACTGGGAGAACAAAAGTACTTTGAAGGTTATGTGGACAAAGCTATAAAGGGTGTCAAGGATAAGCTCAACTAGAGAATTGGTGATCAGAAGGTTGAAGTGCATGAGTTAAATGCATAAACTACTCACTGGTTAATGAAAGTTGCACATACAGTGTATAAACCTCCCAATAATTATTCATGGTCGAGGTAATTCTTATGCCCAAGGTAGTTTACATATGGTAGTGTTAGCTAAAGTGTTAACCTCTATAGTATAACATCTACCCTATATGGCTAATTATCATCACATCATAGTTTTACCAATCTATAATAAAAAGTAAGGAACAAAAATGAAGTTTAAAGTACAACTATATATATATGTATATACATAAATTAAAGGATCAAGAACAATAGAAGACTGGTGAACAAGCCCTTCAAAAATGCTAAGGAAAAACACATGACTTTTGACAAAAAGCGGGCTACTATATGCCCTGAGTACTAAAAACTATTATATGTCCTTAGTGCTAAGTAAGGATGAGGGAACACAGATATATACTCACATCTCTTAGCATCTACACTATTATGGAAGAATGGTCTAGGATAGTGTCCATGAGCACAACATCTCTATCTATATCACAGGTATCTCTGGCCTATGTTGGAATGGGGGTTGTTGATGTGGGAACTATTGTATCCACGGATCCAATAAGGGGTTATCACAAATAATTAGCCAATCTGACTAAGAGGATTCATTTCCTTTCCCAAACGTATCCTAGAGCATTGAGTAGAGGGAAGGGCCAGGTGCACAAGTGGTAATAGAAGTGATGAGAGGAATGAGATTAATGTTATGAAGTGAGTAGTAATGGGGGAAAATAAATTACTCAGCTTATAAGATTGCCCATACATCCTTACAAATTGAGTGTTTCATTCCGACAGAAGTATAAAGTCTAGTAGGCAGTTTATATAGAATAAGTAAGGTAAATGCATAACATTTTATGGCACTAAAATAAATTAACTTGTATGAATGCCCATAGAAACTTATAAGTAAATGGTCTTGAAATTATCATAACACGGGCTTATCTTACAATATTGCCCATAAAAACTTATAGTATAAGGGTTTAAAATATGCAAGGTATGTTAAAGTTGAACGATAAGATGAAATACTAGTATTTGATGTCTAAGTCATACCCAATCCACATGTAAAGTGGGTAGCTGACCACATGGTCCTTACCACCATAGCAGATGATAGCAACAGATCGGACACCTATGATTTTAGGTAGTTGATTTAGAACTATCCTAGGCTTTAATGTACATCATTGGCCCGCACATGTACTACTACCCATCATCCTGCTAAACTATGGAGTGATGATGCAGACTAAGGTGATTTGCCCACCGAGAATATATGTATAAAAAATAATTACCCTAAATAGTCCATGGGCCTAACACTCAAGTCTCTCCTTAGTGTGTTATATTTGGTAGAGTGGTTAGACATGCCATAGTTTTATAGAACTAAACAATACTTCTACGTTGTTCTCCATACCAGACTAAACATCAGTCTCCATAATCCTTTATTCTATCATAGACCTGAAGGATGCTATAAATTAACATCGGGGATATGCAAGATAACTCCTTAGAAATACGTTGCGATACTTAATTTAAGTTGCCAACTAGCCAGGTAAGAATATTGTTGATGGTCATAATTCGTTATAAATCACCTTTCTTGTGGGGGATAATAGATCACCTCTTACTTTTTTCCTAAACACCAGTTAGAAGTCTTAAATATGGGTCACGTCGATGCATACTAAATTTAATACAAGCTCCGTAAGTCAAATTATAATTATAAATAGAATTATGTGACATGCCAAATGTTTACTATGAACTGCTTATGATTACCCGGTGTGTATAAGTAAGATATGATATTAATAGAATTGCATGCTAGAACATGATATAGTAGTGAAGCTAGAAATGAGAGGACATTGATAATAACTATCATAATCAAAACATTTCATAAGTATTGGGCACATGGTAGGTAAACGATAGAGCTTCACTTTCGATACATTTAGTTTTGTACGAGTTTTAATTTAAGTCCAAACCCTCCCAAAATTGAAACTAATGTTATTTATAAGAATATAAGTACACTATAAAAATTTGAGGATTTATTGAAAGCTTTAAGGCCATTTTATTTCATTTATACACAAGGAGTGTCACATGATGAATTAAATTATATATTTAGCATGTATAGTTTCATAAAGTGATCAATTCAAGTAAAAACATTTTCAATTTGTAAACCATGGTCATCCATGAACAAATTAGGGTGCTATAAACATTTGAGGATTTATTGAAAGCTTTAATGTCCCTTTATTTTATTTATACACAAGGTGTGACATATGATGAATTAAATTATATATTTAGTGTGCATAGTTTCAAAAGGTGATAAATTCAAGTCCAGACCTTTTAAAATTTTAAAACATGATTATTCATGACTATATAAGAGCGCTATAAAAATTTAATGATTTATTAAAAATTTTAATGTCATTTTATTTAATTTATACACAAGGTGTGACATATGATGAATTAAACTATATTTTTTTATATAGTTTTATAAAGTGATCAATTCAAGTCAAAACCTTTTAAATTTTAAACCAAGGTCAGTTATGATCATATTAGGTTGGTATAAAAATTTGAGGATTTATTGAAAGCCTTAAGGTCATTCGATTTCATTTATACACGAGGTGCAACATTTGATCAATCAAACTATATATTTAGTATGTATAGTTTTATAATGTGATCAATTATAGTCAAAACCTTTATAAAATTGAAACCAATGTCAGCCATGACCATATTATGTTGCTATATAATTTGAGGAATTATTGAAAGCTTAAGGGCACTTTTATTTTTTTATACACAAGGTGTGACATATTATGTACTTTTATTTTAAACAATAGAGAATTTGTCCCAAAAATTCCAAGTATCTACATATAGATTTTATAATGCATAGAGAGTTTAGACACAATTCTACTTATTCATATTATGTCATAGGGCAGAAAATAGACAAAATATGCTAGGTTGTATAGTTTATGACACATGATCTTTGAAAATTAATTTAGGGAGTTATACACCTCCTTCGAAAATGAGCAGTCCAAAATTGGAAAGCTTAGACCAAGCCCTAAAATATTTATGCTAATAACTTGGTCAAGTTCAGTCATTAGGGAACCTAAAAATAGAGATTTAAATTTCTTTTTGGGTGTGAATATTACAATTCTTTTTTTATTATAATTGTATTGATTTTAATTAAAGCTGCACAGATCGTGGCATAAATTTGTGTTAGCTAATTATTATTTAAGGATAGAAATGGCTCTGATTGCAGCTTCTATCTTGATCCAGTGGTGGAGATTGATCCCACCTAGGATGAGTTGTCGGGGTTCCTCCAGCGTCGTTCGACCATCTCCACCCGTCTACACCATAATAAAATTTTAAACTTGGCAAGGGTTATCCTTTCGCGGTGGTCTGATGGCATAATGTTGTTGGCCTCAGCCTAATGCCAGAGGTGGCAGGCAAATGTTGTTGGCAGTAGCCAGAATTCTAAGTTGATTTTGACGGCATTTCGCCTTCAAATTAAGTGAAATAAAAGTCTAATCAAGCTCAATTTTGATTCAAAATAATTCTAGGATACATATAGAAGTGGAAGAAAATATACCTTATATGTAACTGCCTTTCGCTCCTTGTTCGTGTTATAGTATCTGTGGCTCAGACGACTGAGTTGGCAACACTTCTATAGAGGGCTCCTCCTCAATTTATCTGCTTAGAAATGTTGTTTGGGACTGGTGTGAGGTTCCTGAGGGGTGTGGGGGTGTTTTTATACTTTGGGGGTAAGTACTAAAAGCTCCCCTTAAGCTCACTTTGGAAAATCATGGATAAGCTCTAACATGTACTTCCAGCAACCTTGCATTTTATCTCTAGTTTGGATAAATTCAGAAGTTTCTCTTAGATTCGTATAAAATGTAATCAGTAGAAGTATTATACCTCTTCTTCATTATTAACTTCAAGGTTTGAGACATTTAGAGTCATATTGACCTCGAATTACTCAGTCTCCTCATTATTTGAGAGGATGGGGCTTTCTTCTCATTGACTCTAGATTTTTGGAGTGAATTCTTTGTCCTGTTTGGCCTTATCTCCTATGTCCTCTGTGTTCTTATGAGAAATTTGTTGTGATCTTTCATGTCTCTTTTAATTAGAAGAGCTTTCTTCAAATCTAGCGAGGATATTCTAGTTTTCTTTTGCCAAAAAGCATTCAGCTACTTTCTAAAAATTGTTTTTAGACATTATTAATATTAGAATCTTCAAAGCCTTAGTATCACATGCTTTCAACTTTTTGTCCACTTCTGACCATTCAGCTTTTGCAACATTTATAGTTTGTCCATATACATTTAACCTTGTATGGGTTACAAAACCTGTTAACATAGATTCAAATATGTATTCATCTTCAGAATTTACATATAATCTAATTCTAGATTTTTATAAATAAAGATTACTTAGATTATAAGTAGTGGTATTGGTGTTGCATATTCTCTGGCTTGTGATATGTTCATGTTTAATATATAAACTTTTCTAAATTTATTAAATTCTTAGGGGATCTTGTTGATCTGGGTTTTAGGCTTTTTTTTTATCAACCACCCTCTAATACCAATTAAAAGAGATGATAATCTCTTTAGAAGAGCACTAGAGTGGTGGGTGGGGTGAATAGAGTAACAAAAATCTGAAGGGATTCACATTCTTGTTATTAATAGTTTTTCAATTTCATAGAATCCCATAGTTATAACACAATCATAGAAATTCAAAAGTAAAAATGGTGAGGAAAAGGAAAAACATAGAGAAGAGGCAATCAATCATATACGACATAAATAATTATAGTGGTTCTCCAAATACAGGTATCCACTCTTTTTCCAAAGTACAATTTCACTATTACTAGTGTTAAGTATTTGGATATGGAGACTCTTATAACTAGGACTATTGTTAAAGTATCCATGAACCATTAAGTATTTGGATAAGAAAGATCTTAGAACCATGTCAGTTGATGATAATGTCACTCTAACAAAATATGCTATTGATAAGAAAGGTCAACCATAGAGTTTTTTTTATAAGAGAATCTCAAAGAAAAATCTGAATCCTTTAAGGTGGGATTCTTGTTGAAACTGAAAACTCGGTGTCTTTGGAGTTCACCCTTGAGAAAGGAGTGATCACACACTTACTTATCTCCCGCGAGCTAAACAACTAAGGAAACGGAATAGGGGACATACCCAAGTGCTCGGCGTGGAGGTCCCACCACACACCTGGATGATCTTAGAGCGCTTCCCCTCCATAGCCAAGTGTTGGGCTAAGGATCCTCATAAAGTGCAAGAAGACCGTGAAACAAGTGAGCATGTCATCTGAGGTACCCCCTTGGGTCTTTTTATGGATTTTTGAAAACGACCTGCAAATAGCCAACCTCTGTTGTTTTGAATAGCTACGTGCAGCACAACTAGGTCTACCAACAGCGTAACTCAGCTGTTCTAACAGGCTCTAGACAGACTAGCAGGTGTAAAATGGTGAAAACACATCACAAGCGGCTGGGAGAGTAGCCTTCTGGAACCTCCACTCACCGGGGGCAGCGAGTGCTCGATGGAGCTGGCACTCGGCGCCTCGATCCAACCATAGGCGAGTGCGGGCCCGGCCTGCCCCATTCGCCCGCTGCCTGTCGAGCCTCCTGGGGTGAGTGCGAGCTGGCCTACTCCACTCGCCTGCTGCTCGCCGAGCCACTGGGGTGAGTGCGAGCCGACCTGCTCCACTTGCCCCTCAAACGGTCTGCCCCATTTGGGCGAGCCGGAGTGATAAACTTTGGCTGATCTGATTCATGTTGCCCACTACTCGCCGGATATGGGGTTTTACAAAATACACGCACTTTGCGATGTTGGACTAAGCTCAGAAAGAAACATGCAACCGCACATTATATGGCGAGTGCGACAGGGGCCAAATAATATTTTGGTGAGCTCCACCAGCGGCTATAAATACTAGCCCGCATAACTGCCTGGCCTTCGCCATTCCTCTGACTTGAGTTTTGCCGAGATGCCTCTCTCCAAAGAGCTCCAAGTGAAGCTTATCTGAGCCCGCGAGTTCAACGTCACTCGTGCTGATGGCTAGTCAGCATGTCTCCCAGTACAGCACTGCGCGAGTAGTCCAAGTCCAATCCTGCCATGAAGGCGAAGTCCATCCCCAAGAATGCCGAGTCCATCTACCGCGACCTAGAGTCTAGCCTGACTCCCAGGATCGCCTCCTCCAAACCGGTCGATGACCACAAGGGGAAGATGGTCATTGACATTCTAGCCGACCCTGAATGCCGCCAGACCGACCCTGAGACCTACAAGTCATGAGTCCATACCCCATACAATGACTCGCGGCCTCAGACTACCCTCGACGTTCGCATATAGAGCAAATCACCTCCCTTCGGGACCACGAGGCTGGACTCACTGGAGTCCAGGTTTCTAGCTCGCACCCCTTCTCAGCAACCAACACATGTTCCTGCGCTTGCAGGGGAAAGTGTCGGGGACATCCCGGTTCCCAGCTTCAACCTCGTCTCTCAGGGGGTCCATCCACCTAGTTGCGGTAAGAACTTAGCCTTGCCGCCTCTGCACACCCTCCAAGGACAGCCAAGCTCATCCCGCAAGCCCCGCTTATTAGAATATTTTTCCCAGACATCTTTGTTGTGCTCACACCCTTTCTCTATCGGAGTTGATCATTTTTGCAGGTCTACCCACTCTATCTGAAATAGAGGAATCTTCTGAATAGGCTCGCCACTCACCAACCCCTGTACCTGGGATGGAAAGCTTATTGGACAACTCGTTGGATCCTGCCGAGCTGAAATGGCTAATGGTAGAAGTGCTGAAGAATCAGGACGCCGCCTTGCACCAACTTCGAGCGGAAAATGCATATGGCGAGCAGATATTACAGGCACTGGAGCAGGATTTCATGCTTCTCACGGATAAGTTGGAGCACATCTCGGTGGGTGAGATGATGTCCCACACTCCAGTTATGGCGAGGATCCATGAGAACCTGCAGACCTTCAGCCACGACCTCGACCTGCTCCACGAGTTCCTCACCCCGCGCCGACCTCCAGGGATGGGGGCGCGAGGATGGGATAGATGGAAATGGCTCCCTAGCTGAGCCTATCGGCCCTCCCCCCCCCCCCCCATCACCCTAGGTCGCATGGGCTTAACGAACTATTTCTCCTCGCTAAAAACTTCTTTATTTTCGGGGCTGCGATATTCTCTATTTGTAATAACTTAAATAATTTTTTAGAATTATGTATGCTATTAGAAATAATAGGATGTGCCAACTAGATCTCTGCTCGCACTAGGATAGGTCAGGTCACCGGAATGGTGAGCTGGGGCTGGCGAGCTGGGGCTGGAGAGCGGGGGCCGGTGAGCTGGACTGACCGGTCAGCTCGGCCATAAATTCTATTATCTATAAATAGGCCCCTCACCAACCCCCTGGCCAATCGTATTTATTGCAGTCAGACCCCTCCTTGCTCCCCCTCTCTCTATATGTTCTCGCACCACAACCCATTTCGTGAGCATGGGCAAAGCACGACCTGATGCCGATGGGCGTTCCAAGTACGCCTGTCAGTTTACCGACTACTGTTTCTTTGATGGAAACACCACCGAGCGCGAGCTTGCTTCCTTCAAAAAAGAGTACCTTCCCCCGGTTATGAGGTGCACCGACCGGCAGAGGGCGAGGCCATCAACACCTTTTTCCGAGACGAGCTCGCTTGCCCCATCTCTCACTTTGAGGTGGGGTTGTGCTTGCCCCTCTGTCATGAAATCCGCCAGATCTTCAAATACTTTGGTGCAGTGCCCGCACACCTGAAACTGAATGTGATCGCTATGATGGTCGTGTTCGCCTGTCACATCCGCCGCAAGTGGATCGAATTCAACCTCACCGTCTTCCGCAAACTCTTCACTTATCATGCGACCAATTATAGGGTCGCCTACCTGTTGGGCTCGCAGATCACGGTTCGCCATATCGCGAACAAAAACCACAACTGGGTATTCAAGACCGTCTTCATCAAGGCCGACCTGGGAAACATACCCTTCTCGCCCTAGCAGAAAAGCGAGGAGGTATACCGGCCTCCAACGCTATCAGGCGATGACGCCGAGCTGCACAAGTTCTTTGCGGGGAAGGACTTCGAGGTTTCCCACCTTCTAAGGGGCCTCGACTCGCTCCTCCCTGTTCCACACGGTGAAGGTATACTTCTTCCCTTTCTACTTACAGCTCGCCTATGATTGTCATTTTTGATACCAAGTCCTTTCTTGCAAGGAAGCAATCAATTCCGAAGCACCTACCTTATGCGTGCTCGGGACCCAAACCAAACCCGCTCGCGCGCGACGCGGGCAGCTTCGGCAGCCTCCCGAGATGAGCTGGGGTCAGGCGGACCTTCCTCCAGTCTGAAATGACCCGGCCTCGAAGGGTCCAGCTCGCCCTGCCACCCTCCGCCGCCAAAGAAGATGAAGTCCCTGGTAGTCTCTCGGAAGAAATAACAGTTCTACATCAGCTCGCTAGAGACTACACCCGAAGGGTCGCCGGCGAGCTCGCTGAAATGCTTGCTAATAAAATATCTGGAAGGCGGCAAGACCTCCTATCCCCCTACTCCACTGAAGACCGTGGTTCGCGAGCCAAGCCTGTTGAAGAGCCACCCCCTCTTCGACTTTAGAGGAAAGTCAAAAGACTCGGCTGGAGAGCCGATGGTGCAATGGGATGAGCAGACCCATTGAGTCTCCATCTACTCGCTCCATCCCTCCGAGTCGGGGGTCAGCCCGCATTCAGGCATGCCTATGCGCTGGACTTCGGGCTATATGGGCACGAGGACATCGAGGACTACAAGGGCCTAACTCTCCGGCAGCTCAGCCGAGAGGATCTGCCAGCCCAGATGCGGGCCCTGGAGCTGCACAACATGGTGGTCTACCGTAGCTTCAGCCACAACCACCAGCTGCTGAAGGCCGAGCAGGACCGCAACCTCGCCAAGGACAACGCCGCTCACCTGGCATGGCGACTAAAGGTCACTAAAAATCTACTCGCAAAAGCTGTCGGCAGGATGGTAACTGGTGGCCATCCCCTTCCTTTTTTAACTTAAACATTTTTCATGGACACAAATCTTACCATGCCTTCTTCCCAGGATGCTGAAGCTGCGAGCGGGCTACGAGTTCGCACTACCAAGCTAGAGGCTCATGCTGCCGAGCTGTAGTAGGAGAATACGAAGCTGAGGGAGGACAACAAGGGACTCCGGGGCGAGCTGATCCGGCAGACGGACATCTTATTCCCCCAGTATGGCAGTGAGCCGAGTAATCCTCCCAAGTGGCCAAAGGTCTATAACAAGGCCGAGGTCACTGAGAGGTTGTGGGTCAACTCCAATAGCACCGCATACTGTACCCTCAAGATGATAAAAGATATGGAGGTGCTGGTGGATGAATGCGAGGAGATTTTAGCGAGGGACCTTGTGCCGAATCTGTACCCGCCGGCCACCCCTCCCAGCAAGAAGGAGGAAATCTTCGAGTCCATATTGAAGGACGTCAAGGGCTACAAGGATGGCCACACGTCTGTAGGGGAAGGTGAGGACCACCCATCTGGAGGGGAGGGTGAGAGCTGACTCGCAGACCCCGCCTTTTTTGTTTTTTTGTAATTCTCTCCTCCCCCCTTTTGTAACCTCGTCGAGGTGATCTTCTTATATGTAGATTACTTGTCAATGAAATGAATAGTTTTGCTCCCTCCTTGTGTCTCCTTTTTTTTATTTACATGTTGCAATGCTCTCGCCTGCGATCTGTCTTCCTTCATAAAGCGACTTCACCAGGCTGGAGCGAGCCACTAGAATGCATTTGAGTTAAGATTCGTGCCCACGAAGATTCCTTGAGGCTCGCCAACCCCGGGCAATCAAGTGCTAATTACGCATCGTGCTAGGCCCGCGACTACCCGGCTCGCCGCCGATCTTTCCTCATTCTTACCAACATCAAGATGAAATCATTAGAAATTCATAAGTAAAATTTTAGGAGAGTAGAAATATACTGCTGAGGACCACCTTCTTTTGCCTTCCTCAGCGGATGTCGAGACCCCAGCTCGTCATCCTTTTTACCCTTTGTTTTTCCCACGGCAAACGGGTAGGTAGCTTGCCGAGCAGGGTCCGCGAATGCCCAGCTCGCCTATCATGGCTCTCCTTTTTTAAGACTTGGAAAAGATCCAGGAATCTTCCAAGTAAAATTTTTGCTGCTTGAACTGTAATAGATGACAGTAGACCCGGCTCGCCGACCTGTCGAGGTCTCGGCTCGCAATTTTTGGCTTGCCGACTTCCGAGCCCTCAGCTCGCCACTTCCGCCCCGTCGACCTGCCGATCTCAACCCGTCACCCCTCCGATCTTTTCCTCCGAAATTCGAATGTTTGGGTCGCAACTTTAGATATCATTACGCCCACCGAGACCCCCAGCCCTGTCAGCTAGATAGAAGCCTGACAGTGGGAGCATCTCGGGACCTATCCCTAGAGCGAGAAACACTTTCTTTCCATCAATCAACCTACGGGAGCTACCACCGTCCCAATTAGCGTGGTGGAAGCCTGACAACAGTTGTTGAGCCTCCATCGGACTCAGCCCTCTAGGGTCATAACGACGTTACTCGAGGATCACGACCCTTCCATTAAGGTGGAAGCCTGATCGCGGAAGCATCTCGGGACCTAACCCCAGAGCGAGAATACTTGCCATCCAATAACATCTGGGAGCTACCACTGGCCCATCAACTAGGTGAGAGACTGACAGCGGGTGTTGAGCATCCATCGGACTCATCCCTCTAGGGTCATAATGTGTTCACTCAAAGATGTAACATCATATTTCGTGCTAGACGTCTCGCAAGTATTTTGAGTCAAGAAAATTGACTCAAGCTCAGAAAGCATCGAGTGAGTCGAGTGGAAATGACGCCACCCAACGAATTTAACTTAGAAATACTTGGGAAACTTTAGGCGTCGAGTGATTTCGACGCCATTTCAAAATGATTTGAGTGATCTCGAAGAATTTAACTTAGAAATACTCGGGAAACTTTAGGCCTCGAGTGATCCCTATGCCATTAGACGAAGCATCGATTGAACTCGACGCCACTCAATGTGGCATTGAGTGGTCTCAATACACTCGACTCTGTTTTACTTAAACTCTATGGGATGATGTTGGAGGTGAGTGGACTCAACGCAACTCAACGTGACATTGAGTGGTCGCAATGCCACTCAACTCTTTGACTTAGAATTGCTGGATTGCGGACGGCATTGAGTGGTGTCAACACCACTCAACACGGCATTGAGTGGTATCGACACCTGTAACACCTCCCCTGTAATGACCGTATAAATGGGTCCGGCCGGGGCCCCACAACATACAGACGCCACAGCTTTAGTATTATAAGATGATATAACTACCCAAATTCAAAACTCATAAGCAAAACACATCGGAAACATCAACCAAGACTAGAAGTTATCCACATCCACATGAGTCTCGAAACGACATTATGGCCTTACAACAAACGAGAGTCCAAATCTCCAACAATACATAAACATCAAAGTGCATATGCACTCCTAAGCTACCTCGGCATGCAAGCCGGAAGACAACAACATAAAGCATACAAAATCACAAAAGTAAAGCCATAGCAAGGATGGTAACACTTCATGAGGCTTAGGCCTTTCTGGCCGGAGAGCTAGCTCCTGCTTGCGATCCTTGCCCTGTAAAATTTGGTTGTAACGTGGGTCAGCAAAGGCTGACCTCAAACTGTGTAACAAATACATCTCCGCCCGGCCGCCCCTAACGGACCCCGGGGTACCCCTCGAACCTACAAGTCAGCACTTTGTATACAATATACAAAAATAAGTATAGCACTAATGAACAGGCTTGGATGTCTCAAACAACATGCACGTTCTCTACTGTTGAGCATATAAAGAAAAAGGGCCTACTATGTAGCATAAATACAAAACCCGGGCTTCACCCAAGGTACCCTAACGCGTATGCATCTAGCACATCATCACATCATCTGGGTACTGATCATTTCCCCATTAGCATTAAGCCGCAAACAAAGGGGGGCACTGCAATTCCCCCAACGGCATACAAGCCGCTACACGGAACTCTTGCAAAGGCCCGACCCGCTCATGGTCTTAGACCCGGGCTTGCCTGCAAGCTCTGACTTCTCATGTCAGGATTCCGTATAACACACTGACTGATTCTAAGAAGCCTTGCTGGACCCCACCCGCTCATGGCCTCATTGCCCGGGCTTGACCCATGCATGGCATTCTAGTCAGTCTCACAGAAGGAGACTAGTCTCGTCGGGACACTCTCCACACATGACCTACATGTCACGGGATAGCCAGCCGACCACGGAGATAAAGCCACGCCTTAGCACATTACAATCCAAAAACCATTCCCACCCTAACCCCTCATTCGTACTACAACGTCCTTGCGCACCAAGGAAACCATCTACCGCCAATGCGGAGCTAACCTTGTCCACCAAGGAAACCATCTACCACCATTGAGGAGCTAACCTTGTCCAGTTCTGACTGCACGTACTCACTCGAGAAAAGGGGGAAACACATCACAAACATCACAAACGACATCTTGCCACAACGGATCTCTACGAATCCTTAAAGCTCGTATGCAACATCACCGAGTCGGACTAACGGTCGCGACTACAGCTTCACCCACCATGCCTAATCCACTAACGGAGCGAATCTCTAATGCAAAAACATGCCGGGGACGGACTCAATCGACCCAGAGATCCCTCTTGAACCTTGGCGACCCAAACCCCTCTCATTTGAGAGTTTGGTGCCCAAAAACTAGAAAGTAAAAGATGCTAAACATGCATCCTAAAACCAAGAGAAGAAGTGTCGTTACCTTCCGACCTCTCTTCCTAGTCATGGCAACTTAGCCAGATGAAAACCTTCGCAACGTTCTTGCCTCCACAGATCTGGACTCGGCTCGCGATTTGGAGCACCAAAGCTTCTCCGGCAGCCGGATCTCTCCTTCACCTTCTTCCTTGCTCTCCCTTCTCTCTAGATCTTAGAAAGAGAGTGTTTGAAGAAGAATGAGGGTTTCTATACCCTATTCTCGGACTTAACTCAGCAAGGGCAACCCTGGACCATCAGATCCCAAAAGAAGGAAATGAATGGCCACGATCCGAACATAAAATCAAAACACCTGGGCCGAACACGGCTTGTGACATGCTCGTGTCCAAGGACGTGTTCCCCAATCGACTCCAAAAACGTCGCACCCAAAGCAGGACACGAGATCTGAACACGCCCATGTCAGAGCTGATATGGTCGTGTCATGCAGTACACGCCCGTGTGCCTGGGCGTGTTCCTCCATCGACACAAGACCAATCACAACCCGAGAAGGACACTGGTACTTGACACGCCTGTGTCACATTTGACACGGCCGTGTCCAACATAAACACGCCTGGGCTCCAGGCCGTGTTCAATCCCCTTATAAGGCCCGACTCACAATCTGAGAAGGAAATGGCCTGGAACACGCCCGTGTCTCAGGCCGTGTTCCAAGTCTCGATGATCGTCGACTGCCTCTTTGTCCACTTCGCAGAAAAAAATTCGTCGAACACGCTCGACACGGCCTTGGACAAGCCTGTGTCCCATGCCGTGTTCATTGTCTCGACATGTCGTCGAACGCAGTTTGTCGACCACCCGGGCTCTCGACGAACCCGGCACAACACGGCCATGGACACGCCCGTATCCTAGGCCGTGTTCCCTGTCTCGACACATCGTCGAGTGAAAATCGTCGACTTCCCGGGCTCTCGACGAACCCGGCACGACACGGCCACAGACATGCCTGTGTCCTAGGCCGTGTGACCCTTACCAAGACCCAAACTTGGCTCTCGATTCTGCTCGTCCTTCTTTCGAATTTTAAGGCATTACAACTCTAAGGGACCGAGCCATGCTAGACTCGCCCCTTGATACACACTCCAAGCTGAGGGACTCTCATTCCCGCACCAACCGCTCATCATGAGCGTCAATCCAATTCCCTTGCCCCGAGTACTTTCTACTCAAGGCATCTGCCACCACATTGGCTTTATCTGGCGTATACTGAATCGCCACCTCATAGTCTCCAAGCAACTCGACCCACCTGCGCTGTCGCATATTTAGGTCCTTCTAATCTAGGTGATAATTCAGGCTTTTGTGATCCGTGAAGATCTCCACCTTCGCACCATAAACATAGTTCTGCCACAATTTCAACGCGAAAATTAACGCCGCCAACTCCAAGTCATGGACGGGGTAATTCCTCTCGTAAGGCTTCAGCTGCTTAGACCCAAAGGATATTACACTGCCATGCTGCACCAAAACACAACCCAAACCGCATCCTGATGCGTCACTGTAGATCTGAAATCCTTTGGTCCCCATCGATAGACTTAGGATTGGAGCCGTCATCAGTCATTCCTTCAGTGTCTCAAATTCCTGACTGCACTCCTAAGTCCACACAAACTTCTGATCCTTACGAGTTAGTGACGTGTGGGGTAGAGCTATCCGCGAAACGTTTTCCACGAATCTTCTATAGTACCCGGCTAGTCCAAGAAAACTTCGGACTTCCGCCACGGTTCTCAAAACCGGCCAATCTCCGATGGCCTCCACTTTTGTTGGATCTACCGCCACCCCATCCCCACTGATCACATGGCCTAAAAATTCCACTTTCTCGAGCCAGAACTCGCACTTTGAGAACTTTGCATAAAGCTGGTTCTCCCGCAACACTTTCAAGACTACCCTCAAGTGCGTCTCATGCTCCACCTCCGATTTGGAATATACCAAGATGTCATCAATAAAGACAACTACAAAAGAGTCCAAGTATTTCCAAAACACTTGATTCATCAAATAAATGAATACGGATGGTGCATTCGTCAGCCCGAACGGCATCACCGTGAACTCAAAGTGACCATACCTCGTACCAAATGTTGTTTTGGTTATGTCCTCATCTCGAATTTGCAACTGATAGTATCCTGACTTTAAGACGAACTTTGAATACACCACCGACCCTACCAGCTAGTCAAACAGGTCGTCAATCCGAGGAATCAGATACTTATTCTTGACAGTCAGTTTATTCAATTCTCGGTAGTCTATGCACAGCCGCATACTACCGTCTTTCTTCTTTACGAACAACACCGGCGCGCTCCACAGTGAAGAACTGGGTCTGATATACCCCTGCTCCAATAGTTCCCGCAACTGTACCTTGAGCTCAGCCAACTCTTTCGGTGGCATCCTAACCGGAGGACGTGACACCGGTCGTGCCTCTGGCACTAACTCAATTGATTAATCGATCTACCGCCGAGGAGGTGCCCCTGGAAGATCTTCAGGAAACACATCCTCGAACTCTGCCACCACTGGTACTTCCCCAAGTGATAACCTGGAAAGGCGAACCTCCAATAACGCTACAAGCGCTACTCCACCCTGATTAACTACCTGTGCCAACTACAAGGCCCTCAAACTTGACCTCCGTCTGCCCTTCGCTTCTTAGGGTCACCACCTTGGATAGGCAATCAATACTGGCACGCTGCTCTGCTAGCCAGTCCATTCTTAAAATCACATCAAACTCGACTAACGGTAGGACCGCTGCTATCAACACGAAGCCAACTCCGCTTAGCTCCCAACAAATGTGCCCGTTCTTCCTGGTGGTCATGAATGACCCATTGGGCATGCGCACCTTCAACTCCACATCCACCGAAAATGATTCAACTCCAATCCTCCGGATGAAGCTTTCCGCAAGAAAGGAGTGTGACGCTCCTGTATCAAACAATACTCTAACGGGGTATCTAGAAACAAACACAAAGCCTAAAACATAGACATCAATCATAACGGTCTAAAATCATGAGACACAAGGTTAAACTTAAACTTCCTCATACCGGTCACCACATTGAGTTGGCGGATCGCTTCCTGCTATCCAAGGTTGTAGGCCCTTGGTTGCACTGGTGGAACCGAGAAGCGCTAGACTACGCCATATTCCCTTTTTCTGCGGCACTGGGGCCGGAGTGCACAGTCTGCTACTGCCTTGCCTCCTGCTCTGCACCTCTTTGGTTACAAAAACGAGCAATGTGCCCCACCTTACCACAGTTGAAGCATGTTGGTGGCCCCTTAGAGTGAGTTCCTCCGGACGTCCACTTACTTTTCTCACCGGACTTGTACGGGTGAGGCTTTCTCCTCCGTCTATTCCCTTCCGACTTTCCTTGTGATTGAGAAGGCTTCCCCTCTCCTTGCTTGGGCGCAAAACCCTTGCAACGTTGGCTTCGCTCTAGATCGCTCTCCAACGTCCTGGCTGTCTCAACCAACTCATTGAAACTGGCTCTCTTCATGGCAATGAGGGGTTGCCTTAGATTCTCCCTCAACCTTTGGTAGAAGAGGTTATCACTCTCTTCATCGTCCGCCATGGTCATTCCCGCGTAACGACCCAAACTAGTGAACTCCTGAACATACTCGTCCACTGTATTATCTCGCTGCATCAAGTGCAGAAATTGCCTCTGAAGGGCCAACCTTGTTGAAACAGGTATGTATTTCTTCAGGAAAGCATGCCCAAATTCTTCCATGGACGGGGTGCGTCCAGGAAATTGGCGGCCGCTATGGCTCAGCCACCACAACTTTGCGTCTCCCTCCAACATGAACGTCGCAAACTCAGATTTCTTCTCCTCTGGCGTCTCTGCAGCCCTCAAAAGCTCTTGCATCCGTGCCCACCAATCCTCCGCATCAGTCGGTGTACCAACTCCCATGAACGTCGGGGGATGGAAGCTCAGAAAATACTTCATCTGCCGATCTACATGCCCGACAACCACCCTTTCTGCGAAAGGCTCTACTCGCCTAGCTTCTCCGCACGGCACGGCCGTCGCCGTATCTGGTGTAGCAGGATTTGCCACCTAAGCTGTCGCTGCAGCTTGGGCTACCACCATTGCTTATGCTAGAATGCTGATGAGTCCAATTAATATAGGGTTTTTCGGACTCATCTGGGCTAGTTTTCACGCATTTGCACTTCACTTTTTGTTCTATATCGTTCATATTTCATCTTCTCTATATTTCCATAGGAAGTGCACACTTTGGCCCGTGGTTGTGTATTTTTTATACTTTTATTGTTTGTACTCCTTATTGTGCTCGTCTGGAATGTCTGCACATATCAGTGCTGGGTTTAGGGGTCGTGTGCGTGTTCTGGGGACGTTTGGAAGCAGGAATATTGCGCACGATCATCGGATAAAGTGCGCACGACCACTGGTTGTGCGTCGATGATCGTGCGCAATGTACCCTGATTTCCAGAATCTGCCTGGGGTAATTGCACGACCACTGGACATAGTGCGCACGACCACCAGTCGTGCGCCACTGATCGTGTGCATTGATTCCTCTTTTCCTGGAGTTCTGTCTGCGGAAATCGCACGGCCATTGGACATAGTGTGCAAGACCACCGGTCGTGCGCCACTGCTCGTGTGTGTTACCCCAGTTCTTCTTCCTATTCTGCCATGCCAGTGCGCACGATCACTGGAAATAGTGCGCAGAACTATTGGTCGTGCGCCCGTGATCGTTCGCATTATTCAATTCTGCTTTCTATAAATATGCAGGTTTCGCCCTAAATCTGGATCGCTCATTTCTCCTCCACCGTTTTCATCTTCGAGGATGGATTCCGTTGTCCTCCTTCAATCTCCACCCTACGGAGGTGCTCTGGGCAAGCTTTCACTGCAAAATCCAAGCCGGAGCTTCCTCTCGGCCTCCTTCATCATCTCTTGGGCTCATTTCAAGCTTCAACGCCATAGCCATCAAGCAAAGGGAAGCTTGCAACTTTCGTCCGCTATCGTGACACAAAGAAGACGAGCCATTGGAAGGTGGTGACAGCCCTTCTCTACGCCGGACACAGTTGAGGACCGAGCTTGGACGCGGATTGAAAACCCGACGATTCTAACCGTGAATCCTCAGCAAGACTTCGGATTCGGTCGATCTCTTGCCTTGTTTTTCCTTTATTATGGTCTATGTGTTGTTGTAAACTTTATTTATAGATGATGTGCGCTTAGTTGTAAAACGCTTATATTAAATCATGTCTTTGTGATTTGTATTTTCGTTATATTTGCTTGAGATGCGCCATATTCAATCCACCACCATCCACCCTTGCTGCACTAGCAATTACTAGTGGCATGCGTATCGAAGAGGTGCTTTCGACCCTTATTTCGCCATTCTAACCACCTCATCTACAAGCCTACTCGTCCATCCGCCCAGTGATTCGGTGCATAGCGGCCCGACTAATCTTCCATCCCGCTTGACGAAGCATTGCATAGCGGTGTTGCATAGGAGTAGTTGTTAGCCTTTTATTTTCTTTTTCCTCAAATATCAAAACCCCCTTTAGTTAACTTCGACCTAAGCACTTCAATCTCAAGTCCTCCTCAAAATTAACTCCACCTTACTGTGTTCCTTGAGAGATCGATACTTGGGAAAACTCACCCATTTTATATTACTTGTGCGACCGGTTCACTGCCGTGATCTTTAGCATCAAGTTTTTGGCGCCGTTGCCGGGGAACACAGTCGTGTGAGTTTTTGGAGAGGGAGACGTGAGATTGCTTTCCTTTTCCTTTGTAAATCGCTTTTGTTTTGTTCTGTCTCTATTTTGCCTGCCTTTTTCTTTTTTGTTTAGGCAATTGTAGTAATATATTGTTGGATTTAGTAATTTGCACAATTTATTTTGAATCTGCTATTTCAACACCATGTGGGGATATACGTATGCCCAGTGTCGTTGGTGTGGAAAGTCTTCCCACGCTAGTCATGAATGCCCTACGAGAGATATTGAGCATAAGCCTCAGCGCACACTGCATGAGATGTTGTATTCATATAGCCCTTCAAACACTGTGCCCCGGGCTTATGGTCAATCATCCTCGCCACATACACCGTTCTCTTATTCCTTTTCGGCCCCACAAGGACCGCAGAGTAATGGGAGAAAGTGTTTATATTGTCGTAGAACAAATCATGTCCTGAAGGATTGTGCCGAGTACCTCTGTGTTATGGAAGAGGATGATGAGCCGGACATCTGGATCATCCCGACTCCTACCCTCGGTGGCACACCTTCATCATCTGGTTATGTGTCCCTGTCACCTTTATTTGTTGAAGGGAATGATGTGGACACAACCACCAGATGTGTGGCTGATCTAGGCTTCGACGTGGCTGAGCTCATCTCTCCTGTGCAAACATCTCCAAGCGTGGAGCAGATTCTTTGTGAGGAACCTGTGCTTGACTTTTATCGAAGCAAAGTTCTTCCACCTTTTATGCATTCTACTTCAGTCGTCTCTGACGACATTTTCGACGACGCAACACAAGTTGAGGCTTGTGATACATGGATTGTTTCCACTCCCATGGAGGAGGACAACCATCCTGATGTCGAGGATTCTCCCTCGATACCAAAGGAGGAAGTCCAAGTCTTGGTGTAGGCCTCTATGGATCTGGAGAAGCCTTGTAGCATTGTCGACATTGCTGGCGATATTTTTATACCTTAGCCTGTGGGGAGTGAAACCGGGATCACTCCCCCGATTATTTCTTTATGTTCTTCGTCTCTTTTATTTCTTGACCGCCCCCCCCCCCCCCCTTCCTTATTTGAGACTGTGCAGGTTGAATCTCCACGGGTAAGTTGGGTTGACGTTGAGCCTTGCACTCAGGATGTCGACGAGTGCATCTTCTTGTGTGAGGAGGTTCTTACCTCCTTCACTGTGGAAGCCCATGCCGTCACCTTCGCCCCCAGCGAACTTGTGGTGCACGAAACCTTGCTAGGCAAGGATTTGTTTTGTGGTGAGATGAGTGAGGACCAGGCCTCCTCCTCATCCTATTTCCTCTGCCTGCGAGGAGCAGGTATGATTATTTAGGCAGAGGGGTAACTGTTTTATCACTGTATCGGTACCCGTTACCGCAACGGATAATGGAACAGTTGCCTGTGCATTTTTCTTTTCATAGACCCATTAGCTAGAACTATATAGAATTTAATAAGTCGTGTTGGGATGACAATAACCCCAGTACTTATCTTTCATTTCCTATACTTTTATTTTTCATGACTAGCTTAGTTTTAGTATTTCTTTGTATTTTGTATATTTTTCTTTTATTTTTGCGGAGCTCACCCCTGCAGGTATTCATAACAAATTCGTATTGGCGGGGTTGTGATTCTTTGTATGGCGAGCCTGCTTCAGTTTTTCACGCGTCTTCTGGTATGCTCACTAGCTGAGCATTGGTAACCTCTCCCCTTATTTCTATCTGATTTTAATTTCTATATCATATACTGTGTTGCTTAGTTTAAGTCTTGGGGAGAGCCAGTTTTGTTACCTTTTGCATGTGCACATCTCATATGCATACTAGAAGCTTTTATAGGTTTATTTTGATTAGTTCATTGCACTGCACACCACTGCACCCACTTGAGCGCATGCTTAGCTGTTAGTGTACCGCGAGTTAAACTCATTTCTTCGTTAGATTTTGGAAAATTATGGTGCTGACATAGGATTGTGAGACAGAGTAAAATGTTGACCTTGTTGTGTTTCTAGTCAACTGCTCTCGTCTCGTGTAGAAATTCGAGTAGATTTAATTTTTCTGTATGCTTATGGTTTTATACTTTTCTATTTGCGTAAAAATCTTTTTATTCTACTCAAAAGTTGGTGAATCCGGTGTGAATCAAACGGTAGTATAGGAATGTGTGTAGCCGTCACTAGACTGGTATTGCTCGAGTTAGGAGGATGGATAGTCTTTCTCGTTGGCTAAGAACTTGCCCCAAGCTATTCTTGAAGCATGGGTATAGGTTAGTTCACTCGCATGTGCGTGATAGGCCATCATTTTGGCCCGGTTGAGCTTTGTACCTTTCCTAACGTCACATCCTCGCTAGCCCTGTTGTGCCTACCCTTCTTTTGATTCAGCTCCACCTTCATTCACCAAAGCCCCATAGCCTATCCTAGTCGCACACCCAACTCGAGTTTAGTGTTTTATATTTTCATGTTGGGATGTGATGTGGTGTTATTATTTGTGAAAATGTGGAAGTGCTCCCAAGTTTATATCTGCTGAATTGTGAAAATAAAATGAAGAAAAAGAAAAAGAAAAAGAAAAGAGAAATATTTTTAAAGACAAAAAAAAGTGAAAAAAGAAGTTTAAATTGAAAATCTTTTTGGAAATGTGATTATATTTAGAGTAGGCGGTGCACACACCCATATGTTAAAAGTTAAGTCTGGGGGTGTGGTGTACCCGCGTATATTTTGCTTAGCAGAGGGATTCTTTTTATGATAGCTCATTTGGGTTAGGTGTGTAGCTGTAACGCCCCCGATTTGTTTTCGATGATTTTATTTGAATGGGCAATGTCATATTTATGACGTCGTGGCGTTACTTTTAACGTCGAGTTGATGATGCAATGTCATTAAGGCATTTTCACGTCCGTGCGGACGAGTCGGCCGAATCCTTGTTGTGATGGGAAAATTTTGCATTTGGAATTTAAGTTATGTAATTTTGGGCTTGCACGTCAAGTTTAGTCGCAATCCGAGCATTTTTGGAGTCTCGGCGCGCGATTGAAGTTTTGGATTTTTTATGTTCGCCGTATACTTTGAAGATTAATATCTCGGGAATGGCTCGTCAGATTTTGGTTTTGACTTCGTAATTGTGTTCGTAGCGTCAGTATTCGCCTATGGCGTGAGTTTCGTTTAATTCGGCGATCGTTTGGGCCTCCGTTTTGATCTCGTAGTTTCCTTGTTCAAAAATATATAAGTATGATTATTTTAATATTATAGTACTATTCAAAAATGTCTTTTACTATTCATTCATATGGTTTGATCAAAAGGTTACATTTGCAAAGAAATTGTTTTTCCTGCAAGGCTTGACTCGAGTGAAATTCCTGCGTCTCGTGTAGGTGTACTGTTCATGCAAATAATCGGTTAGTACTCGAGTAACTGCTTTATAAGTACTCGAGTAGGTCTCTTCTTGTACTCTAGAAGTTGCCTCACTACTCGAGTAGTTCTTTTCGAGTACTCGGGTAGCTGTCTTATAAGTACTCGAGTAGGTCTCTTCTTGTACTTGAGTAGTTGCCTTACTACTCGAGTAGTTCTTTTCGAGTTCTCAAGTAGCTGCCTTATAAGTACTCGAGTAGGTCTCTTCTTGTACTCGAGTAGTTTCCTTACTACTCGAGTAGTTCCTTTCGAGTACTCGAGTAGCTGCCTTATAAGTACTCAAGTAGGTCTCTTCTTGTACTCGAGTAGTTACATTACTACTCGAGTAGTTGCCTGGCACTCGAGTAGTTCTTTTCATGTACTCGGGTAGTGATCTTACTACTCGAGTAGTTCTTTTCGAGTACTCGAGTAGTCACCTTACTACTCGAGTAGTCCTTTTCTTGTACTCGAGTATCCCTCGCTGTACCCAAGTAGTACCCCTATAGTACTCGAGTGGCCCGTTCCTTCTGTCTCGGAAAACCGGTTTTAGCTGTACCCGGTTTATTTCTGCTGTTTGAGTATAAATACTTTCTTCTTCTTCACCATCATTAAACAGACCGAGAATTTCTTCTTCTTCCCGAACTAGAGCGGCGTGTCAGAAATAGGTTGTCCATCCGTACTTCTTCCGGTGGCCGTCGACGGTGCTCCGGTGCTCGAAATCTTCAACCGAGTATAGATCTGGAAAGCTCTCGCCGAGAGCAATGCCATCGTGGTAATATCTTCCCCATTTCTAGAGATTTCTCGTTAGGTTTTTTCGGCCCTAATCTCCTTTTCGGCCGTTCTTGTTCAAATTTCAAATCCTCCCGCATCCTTTTGCCCCGATCTACGATGTGGAGTGATTCGGTGGACTTTTTCGGTTAAACCAAGGCAAGTGGTGGTTTCCCCTCATTTCTCCTTGTCCGATTTGATGGTAACTGCTATATTTTCATGTCTTTAAAATTTTCTACGCGTATTCTTCCAAATTATTGTTATAATTAACCGTTTCAACGATCACATGATATTGTAAGGTTTTGTCATGGTAAGCTCGATCTTGTCTGGTTATGTTTAATTGTTCCTGATGTGCCTTAATGATGACTATAAATGCCTTAGCTTTCGTTATTAAACGCGTTAGAGTTTATCTAGGATTGTAAATTTCTCCTAGATGTTGATCAACCGCGTCTTGAATCTGGTAATGTCATGTAGAATCTGTCGAGCCAAATCTCGAGATATTTGTGTTGGGGTTTCATTGGGTTTCTTGATTGCGGGAGTTAGTGGACGATTCCACCTCCGCTGTGGTTGTTTCCTTCATTAGTGCCCTGTGGAAGTCTACCCGACTTTTGGGTGTCTGCGGTGTATGGTGGAGAGTATGAGACTCCCTCGCAGGTAGACGGATTTTATATTCGTGTTTTTGGGTGGTGTGTCCAAGAGTGACCACCTCACCCGTGTTTTTGGGTGGTGTGTACACGAGTGACCACCTCGCCCGTGTTTTTGGGTAAAGTCGACCACAGGTGCCTAATAAAGGATTTGTATTTCTTCCTTACGAATTATTCATGTTGTCACCTTATAGCCTCGTGCGTATGGTGTACTATTGTTGTACGTGACGAATCATGTAAGAGTTCTTCATCATGATGATGTGTTCATCTTTTTGTACTTTATTTCAGTACTGTTGGTCTTGGGTTGGTACCCCTTTGACCTTTGTTTATTTGGGCTTATTAATTTCTGCCACCATTTGTTCCTTCTTGCTGAGGTGTTCTGTCTTTGGAATGCCTCAGGTTCAGAGCAGTAGCAGATTGCAGAGCTAGTTTTGGAGTTTCTGGGCGGCAGTATTGGCTGGGGTTGTTACCTCGTCTCAATGAGGTAGTTTGTTGTTTATTTAGGTACTGGTCCGGACATACTTTTCTGTATGTGGGTTCATGTCAGTTTGTTGACGCCCACAGTATTGTTACTTTTTGATACTTGCTAGCTGCTTAGTTTTTCTATATGTGGATGTGGATTCTTGCTCTCTGGGATGATTTATGCTAGGAATGCATGTTATGTATTTTTAAGAATAAAATCTACTACTATTACTTCATGCACTGCATAATTTAAAAACTCTAACTTGTTATATTTGGTGACCGTAAAAACTATCCTTACTACTATTATAAATTTAGAGTCTTTCATAGCATGAGTTGTCCTTTGGGGACGTTTTTACTCATGTAGGATGTTTGAGTCAATCTAAACAAGTATTTTTTCGTAGCGTATAACTATATTTTGATTCGTGGACTAAGTGAGCCACTAAGCCGAGGGATACAGCTAACTATTGCACTTAGCTGATTTTCCTTAAAATAACTGAAAGAATCTTTCTTCATGTTTAAGTAGGTGTCTGCATGAGCGCCCGCAGTTATCCCCTGCTGACATGGAATCATGACGCACATTTTCCCTTACTCTGATAAGTTATTATATGCGGTGAAAAAGTGGGTTGTGACAGTAGCCTTCATGTTTATCTTTGTTTACCTCACCGAAACTCAAGCCTCATCTCTTCACCTAAAGTCCTACTAATTCGTGTGTGAACCAAACAGTGCCGTGGAGGGAGTACGACAGGGCAAGCATATGGTCACCGACATTGGTGGATTACTTTGGAGGTTATCCCGAGCCCCGATCTTTGGCAATGCTCGCCTAACGATTAGTCTAATTTATCCCTACGCATGACCGGATGATTCACCGTGATTCCATTTTTGAGTAATAATAAAATGTTGATACGCATTGTGAAAATCATAAACTATTTTGTATACTTAGAAATTTCTTCTATTATATTTTTACACGTGCGAGCATGCGACTTCGCATGGTACTCTGTATCGAAATTTCCTTGTTAGTTAAATCATTTTCCCTATCTTCTTAGATTTTGTTTGCTCGGGACGCGCAAACATTTAAGACTGGGGGTGTGATGAGTCCGATTTATATAGGGTTTTTCGGACTCATCTGTGCTAGTTTTCACACGTTTGCACTTCACTTTTAGTTCTATATCGTTCATATTTCATCTTGTCTATATTTCCATAAAAAGTGCACACTTTGGCCCGAGGTTGTGTATTTTTTATACTTTTATTGTTTGTACTCCTTATTGTGTTCGTCTGGAATGTCTGCACATATCAGTACTGGGTTTAGGGGTCGTGTGCATGTTTCGGGGACGTTTGGAAGCAGGAATACTGCGCACGATCATCGGATATAGTGCGCACGACCACTAGTTGTGCGCCGATGATCGTGCGCAATGTACCCTAATTTCCAGAATCTGCTTGGGATAATCGCACGACCACTAGACATAGTGCGCACGACCACCGATCGTGCGCCACTGATCGTGTGCATTGATTCCTCTTTTCCTGGAGTTCGGTCTGGGGTAATCGCACGACCATTGGACATAGTGCGTGTAACACCCCAGTTTTTGCAAGAGGATCAGTCTGCAGTTCTGAAAATTTTTGGGTTCTGGCAGGAGGCACACGGCCTGCGACACGGGCGTGTCGCAGGGCGTGTCGAGGCCGTGTCGACACTCGGCCCAAGTGTCGACACTTTGTGCTCGACAGAGTGTCGAGAGAGGGGCACACGGCCTGCGACACGGGCGTGTCGCAGGGCGTGTCGAGGCCGTGTCGACACTTGGCCCAAGTGTCGACACATTCGTTCGACAAAGTGTCGAGACTGGGGCACACGGCCTGTGACACGGGCGTGTCACAGGGCGTGTCCCGGTTGGTCGACGATCTTCGCTCGATGTTTTTCCGCGGTGTCGACACAAAGCCTGTCGACGGGTGTCGAGACTTGGCACACGGCTTGGGACACGGGCGTGTCCCAGGCCGTGTCACCTCTCGGGTTGGTGTTGGGGCCGTGTCGTTGGAGACACACGGCAGGCCACACGGCCGTGTCGCTGGGGACACGGGCGTGTCGGATTGAACACGGGCGTGTCGAATGCCCGTGTCTGATTCCAGGCGCGTCGATTTGAGACGGCGAATGAGGCACACGGCCCTGGACACGGGCGTGTGCCAGGCCGTGTTCGGCCCAGGTCTTTTATTTTCCAGGCGAATCGCGGCCAGTCTTTTTCTGGTTTTGGGATCTAACGGTTCAGGCCATCTCCTGGGAAGTTAAGTCCGAATTTAGGGTTACAGATCCTCATTCTTTTTCAAGTCCTCTCTTTCTTAGTTCTTGAGAGAAACTAGAGCAAGGAGGAAGAAGAAGAACTCTTGGGCTGTAGGAAGGGTTTCGGAGCTCCAAATCGCGAGCCGAGTCCGGATCCGTGAAGCTTGGAGCGTTGCGAAGTTTTCCATCCGGCTAGTTTGCCATGGCAAGAAAGAGGAGTCGGAAGGTAACGATATCTCTTTGTGTAACGGCCCGGCCTTACCGTCCGTGGCGCTTAAAGCCCACTAGGAGTAGCACGGCACCGTCACCGGGCTGCAGCCCAAGCACCCCAAAGCCTCTCCGCGCCTGTTTCTCAGCAGCGGTGCATTGTTGAGGCCAGGTCTCGAACCCGCAACCCCCTTGATAAGAGAGCTTTAAGCGCCACGGACGGTAAGGCCGGGCATGTTATGTAGTATGGGATGCATAACATGTGTTTGTATATGTATCCACCATAAGAGGCAACATGTGAGGGTTATGTAGTATGGGATGCATAACCTCACCACATGAATGCAGCTAGCACATTTTCTTTTTTTGTTGCATGGGAATGTTATGTAGTATGGGATGCATAACATTTTCATGTGTACGCCGCACATGGCATGCACTAAGGCCTTTTTAGAATGCATAGCACATCATGCATAGCATAACATTTCATAAGCACAATGTGCCAAGCTAAAGATTTGCAAGATGACATATGTACACACATGGTTGAGTCAAAAAGAATACAAATACATGCATTCATGGTTTAGGCACCTGAGTTAGTATGATGGTGGTGAACCATCTTAGGTTAAACATAACATCATCATGGTAAAAACAACTCCCAGAGCAAGTTTTGCAGTTGAAGTTCATATTTAAGTGTGTTTGTCCATACCGGGTAGTTTTGTTCTAGCTGATGGGCTAGGTTTTGTCTAAAGCTTGTGCGATTTTAGGATGGTGAGACGTCCTGCGACGAGATCGACCCCCAATCCGAGGGTGAGACGTCAGGAGCGCAGAGCAACGCGTTGGTAGAAAGGCTGCGGTAGAGTAATGAGGCGTTATCGAGGCAGGTAGTGGCTATGCAGGCTCAGATTCAGTCCCTTGTAGCAGTGGTGGCGGGACAGACTCCGAGAGTTCAGGACCCTGCTGAGGGGGTAGCTGTTCCTACCCCTCCTGCTCCTCTCATTCCTTTGGTTGTCGTGCCCCCGGAGATGATGTTCATATCCCAGTTTCAGCGGCTGAGACCCCCTACCTATGATGGGCAGGCAGATTTCATAATTTTGGATGACTGGTTGATTACCATTGAGGAGATGTTCTCCTACTCAGGGATTACGGACGATCAGAGAGTGATGCTCGCTGCCTACCAGCTCAAGGCTTAGCAAAGAATTGGTGGCTGAGGGAGAAAGAGAGCTTAGTGGCAGGTTGCACTTGGGAGTCATTTAAGGTGATGTTGTTAAGTAAGTTTCTGCCTTCAGTCGAGCGGGACCGGCTAATGAATGACTTTCTTCATTTAAAGTAGAGGAAACACACGGTTAGTGAGTATGAGATTGAGTTTAGTAAATTGAGTCGGTTTGCTCCGGGTCTGGTGAGTGTTGAGGCAGACCGAGTTAAGCGATTTCTGGGTGGACTAAGAAGCGACATTCAGCAGTTAGCGAATGCCTATGGAGTTGTCAGTTATGCCAGCGTGGTTGAAGCTGCCTTGAGAGTTGAGGCCATTGAGAATGCCAAGAATAGAGGCCAGCAGTTAAGGAAGGATAAGAGGAAGTCCGATGGAGGGAAGAGCCCTCAGGAACCTGATGTTGTCTCGAGAAAGAAGATCAAAGAGATTTGTAGCTTTCGTGGCCGGCCAGGCCACCCCTTTGAGAAGTGTTTCAAAAGGTTGGGAGCGCAGAATAAGGAACAGGTGCACGCGATTCAGGGTGTTTCCAGGGGAGACTTGGTGTGTGCCTTGTGTGGAAGGAAGGGGCATGAGGCTGCCCGTTGTTGGTTAAAAGATAAGGTCTGTTTTCAGTGCGGCTAGAAGGGTCATCTCAAGATAAGGTGCCCTCAGACTCAGCCTATTCTGCAGCAAGTTCCCCTCCAGGCTTTGCCACCGCCTCAGCAAATGGATAAAGGAAAGGGGAAGCTGAATGTGCTTTCGGCAGACGAAGCGAAGACCTCGACCCATGTTATCTCAGGTTCGACTCCTCCCCAATCGTCTCGTTACGTTCCCTTTTTGGTTGTAGTTTTCGTTTTAGCGCTTGTTGCCTTATATGCGTGTGCAATTCGTAGGACGATTTAAGGTAAAGAACCGATGGGCGCGCGTTCTCTTCGATTCCGGCGCTACCCACTCGTTTGTGGCTAGAGCCTTCGTGGAGCGGTTCAGTTTGGGCCTAGATCATATTGGTGGTGCCTTCTGCGTTAAGTTCCCCTCCGGTAACTCTGTGGTTACGGACCTGGGTGTCCTCGATTGTCCGATTTTGTTGGGAGATTTTCTAGCCAAGGCAGATCTGAAGGTGATTGACCTGGGGGACTTCGATGTTATTTTCGGCATGGACTGGTTGTTAAGGTACGATGCTGTGATCCAGTGCAAGGGTAAGCGCTTGGACTTCGTCAAAGACAACGGTCAGCCAGGGAGCGTTTATGGGTATTCCCTCCAGGAGTCTCCAGTCATTTCTGCGGTGCGTGCTCGGAAGTTGCTTGATTCTGGCTGTTTTGCCTGTGTGATCTCTCTGGTAGGGACGATTGTTAGTGTGCCCCGCTTGGAAGAGATTCCTGTGGTGTGTGACTTCTCTGATGTGTTTCCTGACGATCTTCCCGGTCTTCCACCCGATCGAGATGTCGAGTTTGCCATAGATTTGGAGCCAGGCACGCGTCCTATTGTAAAGGCGCCGTACCGGATGGCCCCGCGAGAGCTGGAAGAGTTGCGAATTCAGCTGGATGAGTTGTTGGCAGAAGGCTTTATAAGGCCGAGTGCTTTGCCTTGTGGTGCGCCAGTGCTGTTCGTTAAAAATAAGGATGGGTCGATAAGGTTATGCATCGACTATATAGAGCTGAACAAGGTTACTATTAAGAACAGGTACCCTTTGCCACGAATCGACGATTTGTTTGACCAACTGCGTGGTAGTGTCGTGTTTTCCAAGATAGATCTTCGTTCGGGCTATCACCAGTTGAGGATTCGGGAGTCAGATGTTCCGCGGACGGCGTTCCGCTCTCGTCATGGGCATTTTGAGTTTTTGGTTATGTCATTTGGTTTGACTAATGCGCCCTCAGCTTTTATGGATTTGATGAACAGAGTTTTCAAGGACTTTCTAGATAAGTTTGTGATTGTCTTTATAGACGATGTTTTGGTTTATTCTAAAGATGCGGAGGAGCATGATCGACATTTGCGACTGGTCTTGGTGACTCTGAGAGACCATAAGCTATACGCCAAGGTGAGAAAATGTGAATTTTGGTTGCCTCAAGTTTCTTTTCTAGGCCACGTGATTAATAAGGAGGGAATATCGGTGGACCCATAAAAGATCGTTGTTGTTATGGAATGGGCGAGACCTGTTACTCTCAAAGAGATCAGAAGCTTCTTGGGTCTGGCTGGTTATTATATAAGATTTGTAGAAGGCTTCTCTACCTTGTCCGTACCGTTGACCAAGTTGACGCAGAAGAATGTAGCCTTTATATGGGATGGTAAGTGTGAGAAGGCTTTTGAGGAACTAAAAAGAAGGCTATGTTCGGCTCCAATTTTGTCTTTGCCTACGGAGGGTAGTGAGTATGATATATATGTGGATGCGTCGCATGTCGGACTGAGCTGCGTTTTGATGCAGGGCGGGAAGGTGATTGCGTACGGGTCGAGGCAGCTAAAGACTCATGAGAGGAATTACCCTACGCATGACCTGGAGTTTGCAGCTGTGATCTATGCGCTGAAATTGTGGAGGCATTTGCTATATGGCGCGCAGTGCAAGATTTTCACGGATCATAAGAGTTTGAAGTATGTCTTCACTCATAAAGAATTGAATCTGCGCCAGCGGCGGTGGTTGGAGTACGTGGCCGACTATGATGTTGAAATTCAGTATCATCCGGGCAAGGCAAATGTGGTGGCCGATGCCCTAAGTCGGAAGTCAGGTAAGATTTTTAATCTTTTCGCCGAGCGTCTAGTGGAAGAGTTTCTTTTGATGGACATTTCTGTGGGAAGCTGTGATTCGCAGAGTAGCTTGGCAGTGGTAGAACCTTCGTGGATTGCGCTTACGAGACTGCATCCGAAGGACGATCCCGATCTTCTGCATTTGTATCTTCGAGATGAAAAAGGTGAATTACCAGATTTCTCTATAGATGATGCGGGTACCTTGAAGTATCATGGCAGGTTTTGCATCCCCGCGGTTGGAGATATCCGGGATTTGGTATGCAGAGGAGCCCACGGATCTAGTGTCGCCTACCATCCAGGGTCGACCAAGATGTATCATGATTTAAAACAGATTGCCTGGTGGTACGGGATGAAGAAGGACATAGCCAGATTTGTTTCAGAGTGTTTCACTTGCAGGCGTGTGAAAGCCGACCATGGGAGGCATGGTGGCAAGCTGACTCCCTTGGAGATTCCGATGTGGAAGTGGGAGAGTATCTCGATGGATTTCATTACCGGCTTACCGAGATCTCCTAAGGGGCATGATTCAGTCTGGGTAATCGTAGACAGATTGACGAAGAGCGCTCATTTCGTACCATTTAAGATCGATTATCCGATGAGGAAGATATCCGAGCTGTATCTGGAAGAGGTTGTCAGATTGCATGGTGTACCCGTAAGTATCATATCAGATCGAGACTCCAGGTTCACGTCTTGTTTTTGGAAGAGCCTTCCAGAAGGGTTGGGTACAGATTTGAGATATTCTACGGCTTATCATCCGCAGACCAATGGTCATACGGAGCGAGTAAATCAGATTGTGGAAGATATGATCCAAAAAGCTTGGAGTTGAAGTCATCAATGGCTGAGGGCTTCGCCGGAGTGTTGGAAAGCTTTGGAGTAAGTGGAAATGGCTTCCCGGCGAAGGTGGAAGTGATGGAGCAGCTCGAGAAGTGAAAAGGGGATTCCCGCGCACTCTCCGATCGCAGCAAATGGCAGGCGTTGACCTAAAACGCGGAGCAGGGCCTTTTATACGGAGGCAGCAGAAGCAGTGCGCACGCTCAGTGGCGTACGACCAGTGGTCGTGCGCACTGTAGGTCGATGATCGTGCGGCTTTTCCAAATAAACCTGCAACCTGGACAAGAAGCATCAGCATATACGCGCACGAGCAGTGGCGCACGACCAGTGGTCGTGCGCACTATGGCCAGTGCTCGTGCGATTACCGAGACAGGGTTATGAAAAAGGGGGTGTAATGCGCACGAACGGTGGCGCACGACCAGTGGTCGTGCGCAGTAAGTCCAGTGGTCGTGCGCTTACCCAGGCTGATTCAGTTGAAAACGTAGAGTAGTGCGCACGATCGGGGGCGCACGACCAGTGGTCGTGCGCAGTAGATCCCCTGATCGTGCGTAGTATTCCTGTTTCACAATCATCCCGGAACACGCACACGACCCCTGTACCAGCAGAAGGGGCAGAAAAGCCACCAGAACGTGCACACCACATCGCCGAGATAGGGCTAAATAATAACAACAAAATGGAAACATAGAAAGCACACAGAAGCGGGCATACAGTGCACGTAATCGTGAAAAAGGTACATAAGCACAAATAAGCAATAACGGCTCTCAAGTGTAGTGCTATGACGATAAAACTAGCCCAGATGAGTCCAAAAATCAGTGTAAAATGTGGACTCATCTGTAGATCCTGTTGGCAGATTCAATTTAAATCAAGTGCAGAATCAAGAAAATCAAGAAAATGGGTTCAACAGAGAATCATAAGGAACTTGGATCCATGAAGTTGCCCATTTGCAGAAAAGAGATTTTTGGCATCTGGAAAGAAAGGGTGAGACTGTTTATGGAAGCCTCAGACCCTAGAATATATATCACAGTTAAAGAAGGGTCATATGTGCCTATGAAGGTTTCAGTCCTGGATGCAAATCATAGAACACCTAAATACTTTTCTAAAATGACAAAAGAAGAGATTATTCTGGCCACCATGGACAAGAGGGCTCAGAATATCATTGTGAGTGCCATAGATGATGCTACATTTTAGAACTTGATACACTGTAAGACATCTAAGGAGATGTGGGATACTTTGATAGTGTATATGGAGGGTTCTGAAGAAGTTAGGCAGGACATAAAGTCTTTGTTAAACCAGGAATATGAAAGTTTCAGGCAAGGCAGGTCTGATAGCATAACAGAATGCTATAAGAAATTCTATAGGATTGTCAATGAGTTGATGTCTTATGGAAGAGAATTCAGCAACTATGATCTGAATGATAAGTTCTTGAGATCTCTAACAAAGGATTGGGACACCAAGATCTGTGTCATAAGGGAAATGGCCAAGTTAGCAGATATCCCTCCTCCAACATTGTTTGGAAAACTGCTATCCTATGAGATGCAGTTGATGGTGAGGAAAGAAGAGGAGAAGACTACAAGAAGTGAGCATAAAGAAAGGACAGTGGCATTCAACACAGAGGCCACCAGGAAATACAAAAGTAAGTCTCCATCTCCACCTCCAAGGGTTGCTGGAACTAAGTCAGATGAGACAGAATGCAAGGATTCTGAAAGCAGTGAGAGTGATGAGGATTTTGCAGCCTTCACAAGACACTTTCAGAAGTTTCTAAAGAAGAAACAGTGGAGGTCAAAGCCATCCACTTCACAGGGAAAAGATGACTATTATCAGAATAAGAAGTCATCAAAGAAAGACATGAGAAAGACCAAGTCAAGCAAAGCAACCTTATCAAAAATTGTATGTTATTACTGTAACAGACAAGGACATATTATTGCTGACTGTCCAAAGAAAAGGAAAGAGTCTAATAATAAGAAGAAGATTCAAACCAAGGGCAAAAAGGAAAGGTCCTTTGTTGCCAAGAAGGACAAAAGCCTGTCAGACTTATCATCTTCAGAAACTGAGTCAGAAGCTGAAGCATATATAGGACTGTTTGCTGAAGAAGAGGAAGAGGAGTTCATCCAGATAATGAACTCTATATATGAGCAAGAGGACATTCAGTGCAAAGGACTGATGGCCTTAACAGAAGGTGACAAAATCCAGGAGCAGCCTGGACCCAGTCAGGTACAAAATTGTTCTTTAAGTTCAATTTCTAGTACTAGTTCAGATTCAGTTACATCAGCATCAAGTGATGCCAGTGGATCTGAATCTGAAGGGGATATTCATCAATTAATTGATGAATATAGTGTACTGTTGCAAGCTTTTAAGAAAAGCAAATCCTTGGCCAAGAGTCAGGCAAAGGAGATTGCTAATCTTAAAAATGCTGCAACAGATTTTGAGAAGTTGTTTGATCAAAAAATAAATGAAATAGCCAGACTGAAAAACATAACTGTTATTCAGATGGGGACTATAACATTTAAGAATGATCAAATCAGAAATCTGGAGATTAGTCTTCAGAAGGAGAGAGATTTAGTAGCAAGGTTCTCTAAACCAAAATCAGTTCTACCTTTGATAGATGAGTTTATCCCTCACAAGGGTAAAACTGGATTAGGGTTTACAAAACCTGCTAGGACTGCAAAGTCCAAGTCTAAGGGCAAAGCCCCAGTACTCAACAAGCCTGCTGTAGATAGAATAGCTAGGGTTGTACCTAAGCAAAGGTACAATAGATTTGAGTGCTGGTGCTGTGGCAAGGTAGGTCACTTTGCCATGGACTGTTGGCACAATTCAAGAGCCAAAGTGAGTAGCAAACTGCCTGTTGGAAAATCTGCAGGTAGCTTTGTTAAGAGGCAAACTAACCAGCACCAAGGACCCAAGAATTCTTTGGGTTCTAAGGTCAACTAATCTGTTTTGCAGGTGAGTCCAAGTGGTCATGCCCCAATATGGTACTTGGACAGTGAATGTTCCAGGCACATGACTGGAACTAGGGGATTGCTAAAGGACTACACACCTATCAAGGATGGTTCTAAAGTCACCTTTGGTGGTTCTGAAAAAGGAATTATCAAGGGTTTTGGTAACATTTCTAGAACCCATATAACTATTACTCAAGTGGCTTATGTTAAAGGTTTGAAACATAACCTTATTAGTATAAGTCAACTGAGTGATTTAGGATATGACATCTCATTTATCAAAGATGGTTGTCATATCAGGAGATCAAATGATCAAGAGATCATTTTGACTGGTTACAGAAAAATAAATGTCTATTGTCTAGACATTATGAGTGAGAACAATGCTTCTCCAGTGTGTCTTGTAGCTGATGAGAAAGTCTCTCATTGTGTCAAATGGCACAAGAGGCTAGCCCATCTTAACTACAAGACAATTGGCCAACTCTATAGCAAAGAGTTAGTGAGGAATGATCCTCAAGTTAAGTGTATTAAAGATGGAATATGTTCAGCTTGTCAAAAGGGCAAGCAGACTAGAACCACCTTTAATAGCATTAAAAACAAAGATGTTGTGAGGTGTTTATACCTCTTGCATATGGATCTCTTTGGTCCTATGCCAGTTCACAACCTAGGTAGGAAGGTCTACACATTTGTGGTTGTAGATGACTACTTAAGGTTTTCCTGGGTGTTCTTCCTTAGACAGAAATCTGAAACACCTAGTATCTTCTATAGTTTTGTCAAACAAATTCAGAATGAGTTAGACAGTACAGTGGTCAAAATAAGAAGTGACCATGGTACTGAATTCCAGTCTGATAGTATGACAAAACTATGTGAGGAATTTGGGATATTTCAGGAATTTTCTTCACCTAGAACACCTCAGCAAAATGGCATTGCTGAGAGAAAAAATAGAACCTTGATTGAGGCTGGTAGAACCCTATTAAGTGACACATCTCTCCAAGAATATTTCTGGGCTGAGGCAGTTAATACTGCATGCCATGTAATTAATAGGGCTACCATTACTAAGAGCCACAATAAGACCCCCTATGAGATTGTGAAAGGCAGAAAACCAAACCTATCCTATTTTAGGATCTTTGGTTGTAAATGATATATACTTAACAATGGTAAGTCTTACTTGACCAAGTTTGCTGCCAAGTCCCAAGAGGGGATCTTTGTTGGGTACAGCAACAACAGTAAGGATTATAGGGTCTACAACTTGACTACACAAGTTGTAGAGGAGTCAGTACATGTAGTATTTGATGAATTTAGACTTATTAACCATGAGTTGTCTAGAAGTATTTGCAGCTCCACAGGTGTGACTAAGAAGATGGACAAGCTCACTATTGAAGAAGGATCTACTGCAAGTCAGCATGTAGATGATAGTGGTTGTTGTCCAGGGGGAGTACTAGATGCACCTGATGCAGAAGAAGACCAAGGAGTGCATCAAGTTGAAGAAGTTGAAGGAGTTCAACCTGAAGTCAGGCTGCCACCAGCTAATAGACATCTAAGGGATCATCCAGAAGATCAAATTATTGGTGATCTAAGACAAGGGGTACAAACAAGGAGCAGAAATCTTAGTTCACTCTACTCCAGTTTTCTATCCCAAGTTGAGCCAAAGAAGTTTGAAGAAGCCATCCTAGACCCTCATTGGATTGAGGTAATGCAAGAGGAGCTAAATCAGTTCAAGAGATGCAAAGTCTGCGAGCTTGTTCCTAAACCAAAAGACCACAACATAATTGGGACCAAGTGGATCTTTAGGAACAAGATGGATGAACATGGAGTGATTATAAAGAACAAAGCAAGACTAGTTGCTAAGGGATTTAGGCAGGAAGAAGGTATTGACTTTGATCAAACCTTTGCTCCAGTAGCCAGACTGGATGCCATAAGGATGTTCCTGGCCTATGCAACCTATCAAGGATTTAAAGTATACCAAATGGATGTTAAGTCAGCCTTTCTAAATGGTAATCTAAAGGAAGAGGTCTATGTGGAACAGCCATCAGGTTTTGTTGATTCAACTCAACTTAATTATGTCTATAGACTTAGGAAGGCTTTATATGGGTTAAAACAAGCCCCTAGGGCTTGGTATGAAACTCTGTCTAGTTTCCTCATTGAGAATAAATTCACAAGGGGGAAAATAGACAAGACTCTATTCCTTAGGGAATCCAGAGGCAATATCATACTAGTCCAAATATATGTAGATGACATCATATTTGGGTCTACTGAAAGTAGTCTTTGCAGAAATTTTGCAAAACTTATGCAAGGACAATTTGAGATGAGCAGTATGGGGGAACTTAAGTTCTTCTTGGGTCTCCAAGTTAGACAGACTGAGAATGGTTTATCCATATGCCAGTCTAAGTTCACCCTAGAACTGATAAGGAAGTATGGTATGGAATCATCCAGTACCATGAAGACTCCTATGGGGTCAAGTATGTCTCTTAGCAAAGATGATGTAGGGAAACCTGTAGATGAGACTTTGTATACAGGGATAGTTGGCTCCCTATTGTATTTGATTGCAAGTAGACCAGATATCATGTATGCTACATGTGTCTGTGCTAGGTACCAAGCTTGCCCTAAAGTGTTTCATTTGACAGCAGTCAAAAGGATACTTAGATATCTAAAGGGCACACCTTATCTAGGCCTTTGGTACCCTAGGAATGGAGACTTTGAACTGACAGGTTATTCAGATGCAGATTTTGCAGGCTGCAAAGAAGATAGGAAAAGTACAACTGGTACATGTCAATTCCTAGGTGGAAGACTGATATCTTGGAGTAGCAAGAAACAAACAAGTGTGGCTATCTCCACAGCAGAATCAAAATATGTGGCTGCAGGAAGTTGTTGTGCTCAACTTCTATGGATACAACATCAGCTTGAGGATTATGGTATTCAAGTAAGTAGAACACCACTATTTTGTGATTCTACTAGTGCTATATCTATTGCAAACAATCCTGTTTCCCATAGTAGAACTAAACACATTGAAATAAAATATCATTTTCTAAGGGAACATGTTGAAAAAGAAGATATTTCACTAGAATATGTCAATACAGATAATCAACTAGCTGACATGTATACTAAGCCTTTAGAAGAAACCAAATTCAATAGATTCAAAATTGAATTAGGTATGATAAACTTAGAATAAGTTTTCAGAAATGGCTAAGTAAAATAGTGTCGACACACAGAGTTGTCTGTGTCGAGACAGAAAATTGGTGTCGACACTTCAGAGAAAAGGTGTCGACACATCTAAGAAGTTGGTGTCGACACTTCAGAAAATTAATGTCGACACATACAGGATAGGTGTCGACATATCCAAGGTGGTGTCGACACTAAGACTTTATGCAGAATTAGTGAAGTAAAGTCTCGACCAAGTGTCGATCTAAGTGGTGTCGACACATAAACAAGTGCCGACACATATATTCTGTCGACTATACTTGTGTCGACACATAGTTGTCGAGACATTATAAGTCTGTGTCGACACTTTTCAACAGTGTCAACACAATTTAAGTATTTTGACGCGCCCTTTCATCTTCGATCCTAGAAAGGTATAAATAGGATTTCGCCATTATCTGTCGACACGCTCACTAAAGTTTCGAGACCAAACTTGTGTGTCGACACCTCTCTTCTCTCAATTCAAATTCTTCAAACCCTAATGGCGCCCAAGCTCGAAGAGAACGTTAATGAAGGATATGAACTGGTGCGGCATGCGTTTGATGACGCAGAACCAGAGATCAAGGATGTGGTAACCCTAGTTGCAAACTCAGGGTTAGATTTTCTTGTTTCAGAGCTGACCAAGATATGGAAGAAAGAAGTTCTGGAATTTCTGAATGGAGCATCCCTAGATGAATCAGGACTAAAGATTAAGTCTAGGGTTCATGGGGCAAAGGTGAAGATCTCATCTAAGAGTTTGAGAAAGGTACTAAACCTACCAAGGACTAAAGAAGAAGATGAAGTTTCTGCTTCTAAAATTAGAGAAGCATTGACATGGTGTGGACTGGATTCCAAGATGAAAATTGGATCAGTATTCAACAGAAAGGGAATGAACAGCCAAGGAAAATTCTTTCTGAAATAGTTGGAAAAGTGATCCTGTGCAAGTCTGGAGGACATGACAGGATTTCAGCATATATGTTCAGTATAATGACAAGGTTAATCTTCCAACTAAATACTGATTGGTCTACAGTATTGTTTGATAAGATAAAGGAGAGTTTGAAGAAACCCAATTTGGGTAGGATTCTAAGTCTTTACTTGGCTGGTAGTATACCAGAGATAATGACCCAAGCTGCAGGATCCAAAATTAACCACATGAGAAGAATGGACATGAGAATCTTCTCTAGATGGGATACGGTCTTGACTAAGGAAATGCCAACTCCTGAGAAGGTAACACCCCAGAAAAGGAAGAAGAAATCAGCCCCAGTGACTCAAGAATCATCTAGCAGCTCTGAGGAGCAAGTTGTCTTTACTCCTGATGAGGAAGCAGAAGGAAATGCTGGACAATCTCCAGCAAGACAAGATGATGCAGAGAGGCAGGGGGAGCTACCACAGGCTAGCCCACTTCACCAGGATTCCATCCAGGGGGAGTCTCTACTGGTTGAAGAGCCAACTCCCTTAGAAAGTGAAAGAGTCACTCAAACCATTCTTGAGGTAATCACTGAAATCAATCAATTAGATTTCCTTATTGAGAGTGAAGTTATAATTGACAAATTCTCTGATGTTAATCAACAACCTCAGATTCAAAGTCAACCCCTAGATGTTGTCATGGAGGACACATCTGTTACAGATCAAGTAGTATCTGATCAAGTTGTTGATGAGACAAGAGAATCTCCACCCCATCCTCAACAAGAATTTACCCTAGAAGAACTATTCCCAGATCTTCTACAAACAGACTTTGAGAAAGAAAGTGCTGCTGCTGAGGGGGAGAATGCTCATGTTGAGGGGGAGCAAGTAGTTCTTGTTGAGGAAACTACAAGGAAGGAACCTGAAGTGCAGAAGGAGTTACCTCCAAGCCCTAAGGACAGGGTTGATATTACAAGCACATCTGCTTCTGAAGATGAGGAGGTTGCCAGAGCTAAAAAGAGAAAGTTTCAAGTCTTCAAGAGGAGAAGCCAAAATTATAAGAAAGCTCTGCAAACCATTGCACCACAGCCTACACCACAGCTAGCACCATCTGTAGATTACAGTTCTCTGATGATTGCAATGCAGATAAAGCTTGATAAGCAAAGGAAAGCAATAGAAACATATATAGATGAGGGGCATAAGTCTCTACAGTTTGATCTTGCACAAAACATTAAGTCCATTAGATTTGAGATGAATCTGAATAAGAAGGAGATGACTGACTGCTTTCATAAGGGAGGGAATGTAGTAGTCTATCTAGCCACTCATTAGGAGAAGATAAAAGCTCAAGTGGATGAACTTGAAGTAAAGCAAGGCTATGTTCTGGAGAATCAAATAAGAATGAATGATAATTTGACAGCTTCCCACAATGCTATTGTCACTGAACTAAAGAATATAGCAACTGCCCAGAATGCAGCCTTGACTACTGCCAAAGAGGAATTTGACAAAGCATTGCAAGAGAGCCTCACTGCTGTAACTTCTGCAATTCAAGATTCCCAGAAGCTCATCACTGAAAAGCTCCAAAGGTTAAAACCTTTCTACAAGGATGGAGTAAATTATTTAAATGCCCAAATAAGATTCCAGAAAGATGATCTAAGAGATCACATTGAAAGAGAAGTCATAAAGGGGGAGAGGGTGTTAGTCAAAGCAGGCTCTGATCATGCCAAATGGATTTCCAATTCCATCAGAGCCACCCTTGGATATCCTCCATTATGTGATGATGATAATGTTACAGAGTCTGGGATTAATCCTGCATATCTTGGAGGGGAGCAAGCTGAAGTGGCTCAAGTAATATACCCTCCTCCAGACTTTGATATGATTCAATCAGATATACAGTCAATGTATAGCCCACCTGAGGGAAAGCAAAATGTCATCATAGAAAAAGTGGTTCAGCCAGTGTCTGAGGCTATACAAGAAGCTATACTGAAGGAACAAGAAGCCAAATTGTCTAAGAAAAGGTTCAGAGAGCAAGCTGAACAAAGGCCTGATTTTGAACAGTGGAGCCCCACCTCCAGGAATATTATCTTAACTGCATGGAAGGCTACCAAGGATAATATTCAAGATAGAAATAAGTGGTATTCTGAACTGGAATGGAGGAAGCATGAGTCCAGGCAAGAAGCCATTGTGCAATACAGAAGAAAGGCAAAGATGGGAAAGCTACCTCCTACTGCCTAGGAGCCTAGCATGTACTTTCCCAAGCCTTATCATTACTTTGAGAGGCAAAAGATCAAGGCTGAAGAGCAAACAAAGAAGGATCTTAAAGGCAAGAAGCCTGCTGCTGCTGAAGATGTTGAAGCCCCTGTCCAAGCAAAAATACAATCTGGAAAGGGCATAGTGATCAAGGAGACTGAGAAGAAATAGAATAGAATTATCTTAAGTTTGCTATGTGTAATCACATGTATTAAAACTTTCTGTAAACTTTTGATAATGAAAATGTTGAAGTTCTTAGAACTATGTGATATATGTTATATTCTTGTTCTGAGATATTGGTATATACATGTTTTGTTTATTACATGTTTATGAATTTACCCTGTTATATAATCCTGTTTTACATCATACTGTGATTTTATTGTGTATGGTGTATATCATTGACTAAGGGTTATGACTTCTCCAAATAGGGGGAGATTGTTGGGTACATTGGAATAAATGTACTTGATTTGAAGAAGTCTCACCCTACTCAATAATATACATCAAAATGTATTTGATGTGTTTTGAGTTTAGTTGTGCAGGTCAAGTATTTACAGGGAAAACTGAAAAGTTTGTAAGTCCATGTGTCGACACCCAGGAGCAAAGTGTCGACACTTAAGAAGGCTTGTGTCGACATCCAGAGAAGCAGTGTCGACACTTGGAGTAATTGTGTCGACACCAGGGATGCAGAGTCGACACCAGAAGGAAAGTGTCGATACATACAGGGTGTGTCGACACTCAATGAAGAAATGTCCAGTGAAGCAGTGACGACACTTAGAAGCAGTGTCGACACCCAGAGGAATTGTGTCTACATCAGAAAGTGTCAACACTTGGAGGCTGTGTCGACACTCAACAAGTTCAATAAATTCTAAGTACAAGTGTCGACATAATGAAGAATGTGTTGACACACAGAAGAAGACTCAATACGTGAAGAAAGTGTCGACACTAGGAGGCTGTGTCGACACTCAGCAAAGTTCAACAAATTCTAAATACAAGTGTCGACACAAAAGAGATGTGTCGACACTCAGCCAAAGTCTCAACAGAAGAAGAATGTGTCGACATAATGAAGAATGTGTCGACACACAGCAGAAGTCTCAACATTTGAAGAAAGTGTCGACACAAGGAGCTGTGTCGACACTCAGCAAATTTCTATGAAGACTAAGTACAAGTGTCGACACCAAGCAGATGTGTCGACACTCAGCAAAAGTATCAACACTGAAGGCATGTGTCGACACCAAGAAGATGTGTCGACACTTAACAAGTTCAACACAAGAAGATGTGTCGACACAAAGGAGTTGTGTCGACACTTACAAGAAATCAACAGAGTACTGAAGAACAAGGAGTTGTGTCGACACACATTATCAGTGTCGACACATGATGAAGAAGCTGTGTCGAGAAGTAATTTCTACAACACAAGGAGTTGTGTCGACACCTTGAAGGCTAGTGTCGACACTTAGCCTACTTGTGTCGACACTTAGTCTACAAGTGTCGACACTTAAAGACAGACTGTCTCGACACTTTCAGACAGTTACAGATATTTCAAGAAGTGACTGGATGACATGACAGCTGCCATTCCAGCCGGTCTACTGCAACTGTCAGAGTTGTCAGAAAGCCGTTAGAAACCGGATCAGCCGGTCACCATGAAGAAGGCCTATATATAGGCCTATTCTGTCAACAGAAGAAGATGATCAACACATCAAAGGGATTCACACAAGATCAAGCTATTCATTGAAGAATCAATTCAAGTGAAGATAAAAGAAGTTGGAGAGAGAGAGCTCCTTCGAAGAAGACATCCGTTGGAACCAGGCTGTGAAGAAGGTTTCAGATCAAGGTCTGATTCTTAAGTTGCAGTGATTGAAGATCAGCTGCAGAGAGTATCAACCCTATTGTGTTCTACATTCAAGAAGCTTTGAAGAAAGCCAAGTGTGGTTGATCTCAGCAGAGTTCTGCCAAGAACTCATCAAGAACCTGTCAACTCTTCTCTCTATTCAGAGTTGTAGGTATATACATTGTATTTTTAATTTCTTGTAGGATCCTTAGGGATCTGAGTTGTAAGCCTGTAATTATAAAGGCTGAGTGGTAGGGCCTGTGTGCCTGAGTGTAGGAGATCCATATCTCTGAGTGTAGGCCTTGTGGCTGAGTGTAGGTCTTTGGAGAAGACTGAGTTGTAGGGCCTTGGGCCTGAGCTGTAGGAACCATTTGGGGTTCTGAGTGTAAGATCTGTGGATCTGAGATATAGTGGAGGAGTTTGGCCTAATCTAGTACACTACTAGATAGGCGAAGGGGGAAAGTGGATGTACCCAAACCTTGGGGAACCACTATAAATCTGTGTGTTCACTGTGTGCATGTTTATTCTGTGATTGCTAATTGTTTGCTGTGAAGAATTAATTATAAATCTGTGATAGTATCTGCAATCTGCCTAAAAGTTTAAAAAAGATTTAGTCACCTATTCACCCCCCCCCTAGGTGATTAGGGTACAATTTCTTTCACAAACAATCGCACGGAGTCTTCTCCGGCATTTATGCAATGCAACATCACCGATCCAGACCAACATGTCCGGGTAGGCTTCACACATCTTGCCTATGTCCGTTCACGTATACGGACTCTAAACAACGGGGACTTTACATATCTATCCGAAGGAACGCCTCCAACTCACCGCAAACTCGCGAGAGTGGGCTTCCTATTCAAAGAAGGAGAGCTTCACATACTCAAGAAGAGAATCGTTACCCTAGCGTTCTTCCTTGACGCCATGGGAATGTAAGCGGATGAAAAGCACTACACTCTCTTTGCCTCCGTAGATCCGAAGTCGGCTCGCGATTTGGAGCTTCGAAGCTCCTCCAATGGCCGGATCTAAGCTTCTTCTTCCTCCTTTGCTCTCCTCTCTCTCTTGACTTAGAAAGAGAACCACTCAAAATAAATGATGGTTTCAAGGGTCCAATCCCGTGTATATCCCATCAGGAACAACCCCCAGCCGTTGGATCCCAAATTAAAGAAATGAATGGCCTTGATTCGGGCCTGAAATGCTAAAACTAGGCCGAACACGGCCTGCGACACGCCCATGTCCAGGGCTGTATCCCCCATTCGTCGTCAAAATCGACGTGTCTAGAACAGCACACGGGCATCCGACATGCCCGTGTTCGACCTGACATGCCCGTGTTCCAACTAACACGACCGTGTGGTCAGCCGTGTGCCTCCATCGACACAGCCCCGAAAATAACCCGAGACTCACACGGGTCTTGGACACGCCCGTGTCCACGCCCGTGTCACACCCGAACACACCTGGGCTTCAGGCCGTATTCACAGTCTCGACACTTCGTCGAGCGAAGTTTGTCGACCACATGACACGGCCTTGGACACGCCCGTGTCCTAGGCCGTGTGTCTTGTCTCGACACATCGTCGATCGAAAATGTCGACTTCGCGGGTCGATTGTCGACATGGGATCGACACGCCCTGAGACACGCCCGTGTCTCAGGCTGTGTGCCCCGTCTCGACACAACATCGAGCTCAAAATGTCGACTTCGCGGCCAAATCGTCGACTCCAGCCTGACATGCCCTGGGACACACCTGTGTCCCAGGTCGTGTGCCTCCTTCCAAATACCAGATTTGGCCCAAAATGCCTCTCGTCACTCTTTTGAGTTTTGGGGCGTTACAAAAAGGCTTACATGTGCCTTTTTTGGCAGGTGGGAGAGGACCATACCTAAGCCATCCAAGTCTTCTACCTCTTCCACCCCAGCTTCTGAAGGCATCAGGGTTGTTAAAGCCACTCCCACACCTACTGAAGAGATTCATCTAACACCACCATCTCTTCAAGACCCCCTTCCAGTAACACAAATCCATCCCTCATCCCCTACTCAACCTCCTACTCCACCAGAATCTCCACATGCTTCACCAGCACCAACTCCTCCATCATCTCCACTTCCTCCTCATTTATCCTCCATACCATTATTCAATATACCTCCATCACCTCCCAATTCCCCTTTTCCTCCAAACACCCACATAGAAGATGCCACTCATCCATCCCCATCAACATCTACCATCCCTCATCATGCATCCCCTCTAGATGTTCACATACCAGATGCTCCACTTCCTATCCCTCCCACAGTTCCCACTTCTACACCTTATGACACACCATCTACCACTCCACCATTGGACACCTCAACAATTACTTCTCTCATTGCCCTCCTCACTCCCCTTCTCAAAACACTAATAGTAGAGGCCATTACACCTCTTGCTACTTCAATTACTACCCTCTCTGCACAAATCACTGCCCTCACTACTGCCCTATCTTCAGTTAGATGCATGGCTTCAGGTCTTACTAAAACCATGCAGGGGGAGATGTCTGATGATGAAGCTGCAGTAGTTCCAGCAGTAGCAGCTTCAGAGGCAACAACAGTAACAGCAGATTGTATAGATTATATTGATACAGATGATATTGATTTTATTAATTTTATTGATACTGATATGGACTTCGAAGAGTCAGTCTCTGAGAACATAACTACTGGTGGTGATTTCATCATTAATCTCATAGTTGATTAAGATAATATGTTGAAGACTTTTGAATTTGCAGTTTTGAGATGTCTTACAGAAGAATATACTACTAAGCCATACTTGGTTATTGTACCATATACATCCCCAGTAATCCACAAGTTACAAAGCAACTCAGTGATAGTTTTGATGTTCCTAAGCCCATAGTTATTCCAGCTCCTCCAGCAATTTCTTCTGCTCCTAGTTATGTCATGGATGACTCTCCATTGCCAGATCTGGATGATGTGATCTTGGCTGACATTCAATAAGAAGAAAAGGCAGCTGCTGAAAGCACTGTCAGAGTTGATGACACTCCAGCTTCTTTTATGGCTTCTCCTCCAGTTCCTGTTGATATTCCTGCTCAAGCTCCTTCTCAACCTGATAAGCCTATCATTTCAGCTGAGGCACTGAAGGCTCTGAATGCTTTATATGATAATCCTCAAAGATCTGATGATGAGGATAGTGATGATGAGCATGATGATGATGAATTTGATGATGAACCAAAGAGGAAGCCAGTATCCAAGAAAAGAAAAGCCCCTCCTCCTCCTGCTCCTAAGCCTAATCCAAACAGTAACACTCCTTATTACATTATTCAAAAGATAACACCATATAACGGGATGCCAGCTTGGATGTGGCTGTCCAAGAATCAGCAGAAGGAGAGGAAGAAAAGTAGAAGATACTCTCCTCCTCCATGTTGAAACCGAAATCCGGTCTCCTGTGGAGTTCGACCCTTGGGGAAGGGGTGGTCTCGCGCCTACTTTGCTCCTGCAAGAAAAAATAACGAAGAAGGCAAGGAGAAACAAACCCAAGGGCTCAGCAGGGAGATCCCACCACAAACCTGGAAGATCTCAGAGCGCTTCCCCTCCTTAGACAGAAGCCGAGCTAAGGTACCCTCAGAAAGCACTTGAAGATTGGGGCTGCAGAGCACAGGGAAGAACCTGCTTTCTGGGGTACCCCTTGGGTCCTATTTATAGCTTTTGAAATCCGGACTGCCAATAACCAAAAGAACTGACCTGAAATTACCAGAAAACCCTTGGTTGGGTCTGCCAACAGCCAAACTCTGCTGTTTTGAAGGGCTATGGGCAGACCAGCGGGGGCAGAATAGTAAAAAGTACCTCACACATCCGGGCGAGCTGGGGAGTTTTGGCCACCTCAACCTGTTCTGCTCGCCTACTATTGCCGAGCCCCACTGCGAGGACGCGAGTTGTGTGTCGATCGGCGAATGCCGAGCTCGGGGTCGCCGATCGTCGACCTCCGGTCGACGGATGCCGAGCTCGGGCTCGCCCCCTTTACTGCCGAGCTCGCCTATTGTCCTCAGCCCGATTTGCCTAGTCCCTGGTGACCTTGCTCGCCGGACATGGGGTTGTACACAATCCTCGCTCTTTTCGAGCTTGTCAAAGCTCGGAAAGAAAATATCCAACCCCAAGTGTGCGGCGAGCACTGGTTGGCGAGTTGGAGGGAATCTTCTGGTGGGGGCCACCTGTGGCTATATATATGTGCACCTGCCCAGTTGCTTGGCTCTTGCCATTCCCTCTACTGCCTTGCCAAGATTCCTCTTCCAAAGGAGATCCAAGAGCGCATAGACCGAGCCCGCCAGGCCTCCGCGGCTCGCGTTGTCGCCCTGACGGCGATCCCCGCGAAAGCTCCCCAAACCGATCCTGCCGAGCCCAGTTCCAAGAAGTCAAATCCATTCCCTGAAGAGGCCGAGCCCATTTTCAACGACCTGAGGGCCACCCTGGCTCGCGAGACCGGCTCTTCCACCCGAACCATTCTTGAGAAGGACAGAGAGGTTGTCGTGGTTGGCGACGACCTGGACGGTTAACCAGATGGCGAGGGCGTCGTGCCGCGAGACGCCACACCGCGAGGAGAGGCCACGCTTGCCACCTCGCGATTCTCGGCACCGGACAGCCATCCCCGGGATCCGCCGCTTCTCTTTGGGATCTTGCCTGTAAGCTCGCAGAGGCCAAATTCGCCAGCGGGCTCCCCCCTCCTCGGCAAATTGACGCGGTCGTAGGGGAGGGTCTGGGGACCATTCCCATCCCGGGATTCGAGCTCATCTCGCCGGGGGCTCGCGGCCCCGGTCGCGGGAAGGATCTGAGGTTCATTCCTCCCCGCATCTCCTTTGAACCGCCGAGCTCTTCAGGTCAGTCTTGCTTGACGCCTTGCTTCATCAGTTTTTGCACTTTTTGCTAATACCTGTCTTCACAGCTCTTCCCAGTCAATCGGCTGTCGAGGAATCCTCGCGGGCAGCCCACTACTCTCCCCTCCCCTCCCCGAGCTCGCTGGACTCTTACCTGGGTCCTGAGGTGGATCAGGGCGAGTTGACGAGGAGGGAGGTCAAGCTCCTCAAAAAATCGGTGTGCGGACTTCGCGAGGTGCAGGGGGTCAACGAGACGCTGCAGCACGACTATGCGCGTCTTGCTGACGAGGTGCGTCGCGGCCAAGCTGGCGAGCTGATGTCCCCCTCCCGGATCCTGGACGAGATAGACGACAGCCTCTCGGTTACGCAGAGGAATTCCGAAAGGATCCGCGATCTGCTCCGCACGCGGCAGCCTGGGGGGCAGGGGTCGCGAGGCCGGGGTAGGTAAGTCAGCGGCTCCTTTGCCGAGCCGACCGGCACTCGCATCCCGATGCCCTCCCTGCTTGTGCGCCCTGCTTCTTTAAATCCCGAACTTTATTTCTGTAATAAATAAATCTTAGGATATTCTTGATCATGTTACTTAAATAAAATGCTGCAATGTTTGACTTAGCATTGGATGGGGGACGCCGGAAGTCGGCGAGCTGGGGTGGCGAGCTGGGGTGGCGAGCTGCGTTGATTGGACAGCCTGCCTCTGATTTCTTTTCCTATAAATAGCCCCCCCCCCCCCCCCTCTACCTACCCCGGTACTGTGTCTTTATTGCTTTGCTTCCCTCTCTCTGTGTTCTCTTCTTTCCCTGCCCGCGTGGTGCTTTTTTCCTGCGAATATGGGCAAGACCAACCCAGATGCCGATGGCCGCTCCAAATTCGCGCAGCACTTCACGGAATACTGCTTCTTCGAGGGGCACACCAGCGAGGAGGAGCTCTCTGAATTCGTGGTGGAGTACGTGCCACCAGGCTTCCAGGCGCGCAGGCCGAAGCCGGGCGAGGCCATCAACACCTTTTATGAAGATGAGCTCGCCTTCCCCATCTCGCACTTCGAGGTGGGGTTGCGCCTTCCCTTGTGGCCGGAGATCTGGCAGATCTTGAAGTACTATGGGGCCGTCCCTGCACAGCTGAACTCCAACGCCATCGTGATGATGGTGGCGTTCGCGAGTTACCTCCGGCGGGAGAAGATTGAGTTCAACCTGACGGTGTTCAGGAAGCTTTTCTCCTACAAGGCGACGCCAGACGGGGTCATCTACTTTGGCGGCTCGTTGATCAAAGTTCGTGAGATCGCGAACAAGCACCATACCTGGATGACCAAGATCGCCTTCATCAAGGGCGATCTCGGCAACATCCCCTACTCACCGCAACAAAAAGGCGAGGAGGTGTACCGCCCTCCGCCCGTGTCCGGCAACGACGCCGAACTCCACAAATTCTTCCTCCACAAAGATTTCGAGGTCGCCTTCCTGCGGAGGGGCCTCGATGCGCCTCCCCCCGTTCTGCCCAATGAAGGTATGCTTCCCTCCTCATCTTGCCGAGCTTGCCGGTCCGCCGAACTTGCCATATTATTGCTGAATTCTTAACTTTCTTAAGTGTTTTCCTGCAGGGGAGCGAATAATCCCCGTGAACCCGCCGTTCGCGGATCCAGGGCTCCATACCGACCCTCTCGCTCGCGAGATGGCGGCGGCGACGGCCTACCGGAATGAAGCGGCCCTCTTGCAACCCTCTTCCAGCAAGAGAGGACCCGAGGACACGGGCTCGAACCCGTCATTCGGCCACCGATAGATGAAGAAGATGCGGAGAGCACTGCTGGCTCCGCGGGGGCACCAACGACAGCCCAGCCCCAAGTATATTAGTTCGTCGGCGACCCATCCCGATGCGTCGTCGGTGAGCCCGCTGAAGGAGACAACCAGCAAGGGCCGGAAAGGTGGCGAGGGCCCCTCTTCCACGGCGGCGATCTCTCCTCCTCCAGCGGCGAAGAGGACTGCCCACAACTGCGCGCCGCCGAAGCAACACCCCCTCTTCAACTTCGGCGCGCGCTGGAAGGATTCGGCGGGCGATCCCATGCTGCAGTGGGACGAGCTCGCTCATCGAGTCTCCGTCTCCACTCTGCACCCCTCCTGGCATGACCGCGAGCTCGCCACCGGTCACGCCTATGCCATTGGCTTCGGCCTATATGGTCAGGAGGATGCCGAGGCCTATAAGAGGATGACCCTTCGGCAGCTCGGCCATGAGGGCATGTAGTCCCACCTGCGGACCCTGGAGCTGCATCACATGCTGGCACGCCGCAGCTTTTCCCTCAGCCACCAACTCGAAAAGGCTGAGCAGGCTCGCGACCTCGCCAAGGATAAGGTCACCGATCAGGCGAGACGGCTCGGCATAGCGGAGGGTCTACTCGCCCAAACCGTCGGTGGGTTGGTAAGTGTCAAGCGCTGCTCCTCTCTTTTACATAGAAAATTTTGCGCTACCGCTAAATGGACTCTTTTCCAGGATGCCAAGGCGGCGAGCGAGCTTCAGGCTCGCAACACTGAGCTGGGGGAGGAGGTCGGCCGGCTGCGCGCACTACTGGCCGCGGATGCCGACACTACAGGGGAGCTCCAGGCTCGCAACGCAGAGCAGGGGGAGGAGATCGGCCGGTTGTGCGCACGCCTTGCCGAGCTGGAGGGCGTGAACACAAAGCTTCAGGGGGAGAACCAGCACCTCCTCGGCGAGGTGGGCCGCCAGGCGGAGATCTTCTTCCCGCCTCACGACATCGATCCCACACTCCCCTACAAGAGTCCGCGAATCTTTGGCGAGGCCGACCTCGTCGAGAGATTGCGGATCAACTCCATCCAAGCCGCCGAGTGCACCCTCCAGATGATGAAGGATTCTGGCATGCTGGTGGAGCAGTGCGGGGGGATCTCGGCTCGGGACCTGATGCCAAGTATGTTCCCGGCAACGCCGCCCAACGAGAAGGAAGACAGCCTGGACGCGATGTTCGGGAAAAGCTTCCAGGATCCATCGGGTGACGGCGAGGACCAGTCCGGCGGAGGGGGCGAGGCCTGAGGATAGCCTGTACTTTTGTTTTTTTCCTTTTTTCTTTGTTCACTCGCCGAGGCGAGCCCCTCTGTAATTACTTTTTGTGAATGATTAATGAAAGTTTTTGATCATACCGGTGTCATTTCCTTCTCTTTTCTTTCTTTACTATGTTTGTTGTGCTCTGAATTTATGCGAGTGCTTTCCCCCGTGACCTCGCCGAGACAGGTTCCGCGCATAGAGTGGTTATGAGAGCGCGCCCGCGAGTAGATGCGTTTTGAGTGTTCGTCGAGCCCCAAACGATTTGGGGGCGAGCTGCTCTCCGCCCTTATTACGCCACCACAACTCGCACGCGAGCCATCCAGGTTGAGCCCGAGAAAGGAGAAATTTTTTCATGTCTAATGGGCAAAGGGGGCGAGGTGCCCCGGTCTGGCCTGCTTTCCTTTGGCGAGGCCCGGGCTCGCATTCCACTCGCCAATGCTGAGCCGGGATTAACAAGTCCGTACTCGCTTTTGCAGTCCTCCAGCCTGGCTTGCCTTCTTGATCATGTCGAGCTGAGTTTGTCAAGCCCGAGCTCACCCTGACAGAACCTTTTCCCCTTTGCTCCCTGGCACTGAGACTTTGACCCGTTTCTGACGATTTCAAGGCCGACACCATTGAGTGACCTTCGGCCCTGTCAGCTAGGTGAGAGCCTGACAGTGGGATCTGCTCGGGGTCCACTGCTAACACCATCGAGTGACTTCCAGCCCTGCCAACGAGGTGAGGGTCTGACAGCGGGATCTGCTCGAGGCCAAGGATGACACCGAGTGACTTCCAGCCCTGTCAGCTAGGTGAGAGCCTGACAGCGGGATCTGCTCGGGGTCCACTACTAACACCATCGAGTGACTTCCAGCCCTGCCAGCTAGGTGAGAGCCTGACAGCGGGATCTGCTCGAGGCCAAGGATGACACCGAGTGACTTCCAACCCTGTCAGCTAGGTGAGAGCCTGACAGCGGGATCTGCTCGGGGTCCACTACTAACACCATCGAGTGACTTCCAGCCCTGTCAGCTGGGTGAGAGCCTGACAGCGGGATCTGCTCGAGGCCAAGGATGACACCGAGTGACTTCTAGCCCTGTCAGCTAGGTGAGGGCCTGACAGCGGGATCTGCTCGGGGTCCACTACTAACACCATCGAGTGACTTCCAGCCCTACTAGCTAGGTGAGAGCCTGACATCGGGATCTGCTCGAGGCCAAGGATGACACCGAGTGACTTCCAGCCCTGTCAGCTAGGTGAGAGCCTGACAGCGGGATCTGCTCGGGGTCCACTACTAACACCATTGAGTGACTTCCAGCCCTGTCAGCTAGGTGAGAGCCTGACAGCGGGATCTGGTCGAGGCCAAGGATGACACCGAGTGACTTCCAGCCCTGTCAGCTAGGTGAGAGCCTGACAGCGGGATCTGCTCGGGGTCCACTACTAACAGCATCAAGTGACTTCCAGCCCTGTCAGCTAGGTGAGAGCCTGACAGCGGGATCTGCTCGAGGCCAAGGATAACACCGAGTGACTTCCAGCCCTGTCAGCTAGGTGAGAGCCTGAGAGCGGGATCTGCTCGGGGTCCACTACTAAAACCATCGAGTGACTTCCAGCCTTGTCAGCTAGGTGAGAGCCTGACAGCGGGATCTGCTCAAGGCCAAGGATGACACCGAGTGACTTCCAGCCCTGTCAACTAGGTGAGAGCCTGACAGCGGTATCTGCTCGGGGTCCAAAATACATTGCATCCCTCTATGCAGGCTAGCTATGATAATATTAGAGAGTCGAAGGAATTTATTATAATCAAAGTGTTGCGTACATGCTTCAGGGGAGAATCGTTTGAGGTCGTCACCACTCCAGGTGAGACTCAGGGTCTCGCCCTCTACATTTTGGAGTCGATAGCCCCCTGACCCCAAGGCTACCTTTATAATGAATGGTCCCTCCCAGCTGGGATTGAGCTTCCCTACGGATGCTGACCTCCCTGCTGCATCCACTTTCTTCAGCACCAAGTCCCCTTCCACGAACTGCTTGACACTGACATGCTTGTCAAAGTACTTGGCCATTCTTCTTTTCACCTCCTCCTGCCAGATAGCGGAAAGGTCCCTCACCTCTTCCACCATGTCAAGGGAGAGCCTCAGTTCCTCCTCATTCTCTGCTTACCATTCCTCATGGCCTTCTTTTGCCGCCATGACTCGCGGTGTTTGTACTTCGAATTCTATGGGAAGCATTGCCTCGCATCCATGGGAGAGTTTGAAGGGGGTCTCCCCCGTAGCCGTATTGGGGGTGGTCCTTAGGGCCCAAAGAACTGTAGGAAGCTGCTCCACCCAGCTCCCGTTCAAATTCTCCACCTTCTTCTTGAGGAGGTTGACGATGATCTTGTTTGCCGCCTCCACCTGCCCGTTACTCCTGGGGTGATGGACCGAGGCGAACCTGAGGTCGATTCCAAGCTGCTCGCAGAAGCTGGTGAACTCGGCACTGGCGAACTGGGGCCCGTTGTCCGTGACGATGGCCTGGGGCAGCCCATGGCGACAGATGATCTCCCCCCAAACAAAATTCCTGATCACCTGGGAGGTCACCTTAGCCAACGCCTTCACCTCCATCCACTTTGAGAAGTAGTCAATCATCACTAGGAGGAACCTTCTCTGGCCGCTGGCTTGGGGGAATGGCCCAACCAAATCCATTCCCCAAATTACGAAGGGCCATGGGGACGTGATACTTCTGAGTCGCTGGGCCAGCTGTAGCTGGAGAGGGGCAAACAACTGGCACTTATGACATCTTCTTGCGAACTCGGTGGCGTCTCGACCCAGGGTGGGCCAGAAATACCCTTGCCTGACTATCCTCCCTTCCAGGGTCCGACTCCCGGAGTGGCTCCCACATTCCCCTGAGTGGACTTCCTCCAAGATCCTTCTCACTTCTCCCTCGGTTACGCAGCGGTCTAGCATCCCTGAGAGGGTCTTCCTGTATAGCTGCCCGTCCTGGAGGAGGTAATAGGCTGACTTGTGCCTCAGTTTCTTCTTATCTACCCCCTCCAGATACTCTCTTGTGGAGAGGAAGACCACAACTGGATCCATCCATGAAGCTTGCTGATCGATTTCCATGAGCTCCCCTTCTTCGATGGAGGGGCGGAACAGGTCGGTGATGGTGCCCCCCACCTGGGGACCATGCTTTACTAGCTGATCGGCTTGTTCATTCTCTTCCCTGGGCACGTGTCGGATGGTGAAAGTTTGAAAAGTGCCAATGACCCCCTTCACCTTGGCCAAGTATGATCGTAGGGCGGGCTCCCTTGCCTCGAACTCCCCGTTGATTTGGGAAGCTACTACCACGGAATCAGTGAGGACCTCCACGTCTGACACCCCAAGCTCTCTGGCCAGGCGAAGCACTGCTATCACGGCCTCGTACTCGGCCTGGTTGTTGGTAATGGGAAAGTGTACCACCACAGTCTGCTCAATTCGGGTTCCTTGAGGGCTTTCTAGGATCACCCCCACTCCAAGGGAATGCCTCCCTGAGGCTCCGTCCACCCTCACTTTCTAAGGAGTCGGGCGGGTGAGCTCTTCCTCCGCTACTTCAACCACGTAGTCGGCCAAGAAGTCGGCCATAGCTTGAGCCTTGATCGAGAGCCGCAGAACGAAGGAGACATCGAACTCGCTTAGTTCTACCGACCACTTAGCCAGCCTACCTGAATGCTCCACCCCCTCAAAGATGTTGCGTAGGGGATGGTCGGTCACTACCCGTATTGAGTGCGCCTGGAAGTAAGGTCGCAGCCTCCTGGCCGAGATGATTAGGGCAAAAGCTAGCTTCTCCAAAATCGGATACCTGAGCTCGGCCTTCCTTAGGACCCGACTCACATAATAAATAGGGAGCTGCCTCTTCCCTTCTTCGCGAACCAAGACAGAGCTCAAGGCCTCCGACCCGACCCCGAGGTATAAGAATAGGTCCTCCCCCTCCTTCAGCTCTTGGAGCAGCGGGTTTTGTGTCAATTGCACTTTGAGGGCCTGGAATGCCTCCTCACACTCCTTGGTCCATTCAAACCTCTGACCACCCCTTAGCGTTTTGAAGAAGGGGGAGCACTTCTCCCCTACCCGTGAAAGGAAGCGACTCAGCCCTGCTAGCTTTCCCATCAGCCGTTGGACCTCCTTTGCATTCCGCGGGGACCCCAGCTCCAAGATAGCCTTGACCTTATCTGTATTTGGCTCGACCCCTGCGGGGGTGAGGAGGTGCCCCAAAAACTTTCCCCTGCTGGCCCCAAAGACACATTTTTGGGGATTCAATCGCATCTTGTATTTGCACAGGGTGGCGAAGGTCTCCTCCAGGTCCCGGAGGTGGGAGTCCACATCCCGGCTTTTGATCATGAGTTCATCCACATACACCTCCAAATTCCTCCCCCTTTGCTCCTTAAAGACCATATCCATCATTTTCTGGTAGGTTGCCCGGGCATTCTTCAACCCGAAGGGCATCATCCTATAGCAGTAGCATCCATCCCCTGTGATGAACGAGACATCCTTGATATCTGGGGGGTGCATCCTGATCTGATGATAACCTGAAAAAGCATCTAAAAAACTCATTACAGAAAAACCGACGGCTGAGTCAACCAGCGCGTCGATTCGAGGCAAAGGATAACAGTCCTTAGGACAAGCTTTATTAAGTAAGGAAAAGTCGATACATATCCTCCATCGGCCGTCTCCTTTTTTTACCATAACCACGTTGGAGACCCAGCCGGGGTACTGAATCTCAGACACGAAGCCGGCCTGGAGGAGTTTCGCCACCTCCTCCCTGATGGGCTCCGCTAGCTTGTCCGCGGTGGACCTCTTCTTCTGCTGAACGGGGCGTGTTCCCGGGTCCAGGTTGAGGCGGTGGCAGGCCACATCCGCATCAACCCTCGGCATCTCCACGGCGTTCCAAGCGAAGATGTCCACGTTCTTCTGGATGCATTCCAGCATCCGGCCCTGGTCCTCCGGGGTCAGTCCCCCATTGACGCGGATCTTCTCCATCCTTCCTTCTCGGGTGAGCACCTCCAGCTCCACCACTTCCTCTACTGCCTCCAGCCTGGATTGCTCCCCCCATCCCTCGGCATCCCCTTCCTCCGGAACGGGGACCTCTACCTCCATCTCTCCTCCCATGGCCCTCACTTCGTCCACCTCTTCAAGATCTCCTCCTGCCGCCTCCTCCGCGCAGTCCTTCACTCCCGGCTCCTCCCCTCCCGCTTCCTGCTCGACCTCCTCCATCCTTCGCCCCATATCCTCGGCTCCCTCCTGCCAGGAGATGGTGTTTACCGCAGTGACATAGCACTCCCTCGCCACCTTTGGATCCCCCCTAACCCTGACCTAAACCCCCTCAACGTTGAACTTCAAGCACTGATGGAAAGATGAGGGGACGCAGCGGAAGGCGCTGATCAGGTGCCTCCCGAAGATGGCGCTGTAGCTGCTGCGGGCGTCCACAATGACGAACTTGTAGTTTCGGGACTGCCCCCCCAAGGTGACATGGAGACCAACTCCTCCCTCTACTTCCTTCATTTCTCCTGAAAACCCGAACAAGGGGCCATCTGAGGCCAGCACCCTCTTTGCCTCCACCTTCATCGTGTCGAATGCCTTTTTGAAGATGACGTTGACGGAACTCCCGTTGTCCACGAGGATCCGAGAGACGGTGAAATTCTCGATGGCCGCCTTGATGACCAGCGCATCACAGAACGGATCCTCGTGGTCTGACATATCACTCCTGGAGAAGGTGATCCTCTCCTCCGATGGCGGGGTCTGGGATGTAGAGGCGACGCTCCACCGGTATATGGTGTGGAGACTCACCTTGCGGGAAGCCTCGATCCACACTCCCCCGTGGATCACTCCGATCCCTCTTCGGGTCCCCACATCCACCCGGTCTTCGCAACGATCCTCCTCCGCCCGAGGCGGGACCTCCTCAATCCTCACTTCCTGCCGCCCCTACTGTTGCTGCTGCTGCTCCCTATTCCCCCTCATCTCGAGGAACTCCGGACAGGTGGCCGTGGCATGCCCCTCTTCCTGATGGAAGTCGCAATATGGCAGCTCCACCCTAACCTCTCTTCTTCTCCTCCTCCACGCTCCCCTCCTTGCTCCCAAGGCTATGGCCATGGCCTCTTCTTGATCGGGGAGCCGGGGCCTCTGGCCCTGCCTCCAGCCCGGGGGGTGGAACTGATCTTGCCTCCCCTGGTAGTGGTCCCTTCCGTAATACCCTCTCTACGGCCCCTGCCCCTGCCACTCGGTTCTCCATCCTAGCCGTCGGTCGGGCTCTTGATGCCCCCACCTCGGCTGCTGCTGCCACTGGAGCTGCCTCTGCTCCCTCTGCCTGTGTTCTCCTCTCCTATCCTCCTGTCCTCTTCCTCCCTTCGACTCCTTTTCCTCCTCGGTTGCCCACCTGGCCAGCTTCCTCGCAAATTCCGAGTTCGACGCCTCCCCGTCGACTTCCCTTGCCACCCTCTCCATCAGCTCCTCGTAGGAGAGGGGGGAACTCTCTTCAGCTCCATTCGGAAGAAACCCTGTTGCAGGCCCAGGGTAAAGGCCATCATTAGACTATGGCCCGGCATCTCCTGGACTTGAGTAACTTCCTCCTGGAATCGGTCCACATAGCTCCCCAACGTCTCGTTCACCCCCTGCTTTATGTGGAACAAAGACTCGGACTCCTTCTTCCTCCTCTTCGAGGTGGTGAATCTCAGCATGAACCCCCGGCGCAGGTCCTCGAAGCAGTAGATGGAGCTGGCCGGGAGCTGGTGGAACCACTCCCTTGCCTTCTCCCGGAGGGTGATAGCGAAGAGTCGGCATTTGAATCCGTCCGACATCTGACGGATGGAGACCACATCCTCGAACCATTGGACATGCTGGACTGGGTCTCCCTTCCCGGTATAGTAAGACATCTCGGGTTCCCTGAACCCATCTGGGACTAGAGCTGACGAGACCAGCTCGCTGAAAGGACTGCCTCCCCCCACTGGGCGAGCTGGCGAGTCTCGCGAGCCCAGCTCGCCGAACCAGCCTCGGCCTGCCGAGCCGGGGAAGAGCTCTCACCCTGGGAGCTCACACCCTCGGCCTTCCTCGGCCACTTCCTTCCCAGCTCGCCGGCCGGGAGCGTCCTCGCCCAAAGAGGGGGCGGACGCGATCTGGGCTGCCGGAGTCGAGCACTCGGCATGCGCGCCGAGTGCGAACTTGATGAGGCCCGGCACCTCGTTCCTGAAGTCTTCCAACATCCCCACCGTTGCGAGAGGCGGGGTGCAGCGAGTTCTACCTGTCAGATCCTTGTCCTCCCGTCATTGAGCTCACCGAAGCTTTTCTGCGCTGACCACGATCCACGCTCACCGCACCAAAATGTTGAAACCGGAATCCTGTCTCCTGTGGAGTTCGACCCTTGGGGAAGGGGTGGTCTCACGCCTACTTTGCTCCTGCAAGAAAAAACAACGAAGAAGGCAAGGAGAAACAGACCCAAGGGCTCGGCAGGGAGGTCCCACCACAAACCCGGAAGATCTCAGAGCGCTTCCCCTCCTTAGCCAGAAGCCGAGCTAAGGTACCCTCAGAAAGCACTTGAAGATTGGGGAAGGAGAGCACAGGGAAGAACCTGCTTTATGGGGTACCCCTTGGGTCCTATTTATAGCTTTTGAAATCCGAACTGCCAATAACCAAAAGAACTGACCTGAAATTACCAGAAAACCCTTGGTTGGGTCTACCAACAGCCAAACTCCGCTGTTTTGAAGGGCTATGGGCAGACCAGCGGGGGCAGAATAATAAAAAGTACCTCACACATCCGGGCGAGCTGGGGAGTTTTGGCCACCTCGGCCTGTTCTGCTCGCCTACTGTTGCCGAGCCCCACTGCGAGGACGCGAGTTGTGTGTCGATCGGCGAATGCCGAGCTCGGGGTCGCCGATCGTCGACCTCCGGTCGACGGATGCCGAGCTCGGGCTCGCCCCCTTTACTGTCGAGCTCACTTATTGTCCTCAGCCTGATTTGCCTAGTCCCTAGTGACCTTACTCGCCGGACACGGGGTTTTACACTCCAGTTCAAAGATACAGAAAAGATCCACCTCCTCCTCCTCCCCCAGCAGCAGGAGCCTCTGGATTAGCATCTTAAAGATCTCCTTCTATTACCCAGACCTATCAAAGGCAATACAGATCTTCAAATCCTCCTCCAGCTGGATCATCTGATAAGCATTCATCCTCTCAAAGTTCTATTACTTCAGGAAAGTCAAAAGGAAAGTTTAGTGAAGTCCCACCTCCCAGGTATTTATACTCCAGTCAGAAACAGCAACATACAGTGTCTACAAATTTCCAGGACCAATCTACTAAGTTTAGAATCTCTTCTATGAAGTCAGACCAGGTAGAAAATTCAGAGAGACCTCCTTCTCCTCATCTTGATCCTGAGCTTGACCCCAACTTCAGAATGGCAAGGTTTAATGAATTAGTTGGGCTCTCTCAAATGAATAAAGCCAGGAAAGAAGGTCAAGACCCCTCTAAATTCACTACTATGTCATCATATGGAGAGAAAGAACTTAACAGATTGCAGGTCAGCAAGAAAGTATTTAATCCATCAGAATATATGTCTCTTCATCCTGAAGCAGTTGTCCCGAGGGCTACATCTCTGAAGATTATAAGGGCTGCTGACATGACCATGACCAGTGTGCAAGCTTCAGATCCTAACAGAGAAATAATATTTACAAAGCCAGGAGACAAGAGCAAGGATGCAATGCCAAAGGAAAAGGGGCAGAAGAAGTGATTTTTAACTCTATTTATCTTTATGCATTATTTATAACTGCTTTATATTTTCTGAACAAAGCTCATGTATATATATATTTGTTGCATGTGTTATTTATCTCTGCCAGATATATGCTTTTTCTATTTTGTTTATTTTCAGTTTAAGTCTGAGTTTGTAGTTAGTAACCTCACCCAAATAGGGGGATATTGTTGGATCCCTAGTTTGATTTGGGCTAGGTTCACTAACTTAGGATCTTGTGACCAATAATGTATAGCCAGGGTCATACTTATTTCCTAGAGTCTAGGCAAAGTCCTTAGAGTCAACATCATATAGACCAGCTATCAACAAGACTGCCAGAGACTCAAGACTTAGAAGATTTCAAGACTCTGTAAAGTGAGTTCGACGTTCATCGAACTCAGGTCGACGATAGTCGTGCTCAGCTCGACGATCTCAGAGTAAATTCTCTGAGCTGAGCTCGATGAACTTGGTACTCAAGTAGACGAAAACTTGGACATTACAACAACACTTCAAGTTCAGAAAACATCAAGATATTCTAAGTCCTTAGTATCAGACTTTGGTTGACAAACTTAGTTCTCAGCTCGACGAACTCTATTCTTTGGTCGATGAATCTTTGGACTACTACAGCATTCTGTCAAGACTATGTTCTCTAGTCTCAGCTCGACGAACTCAGTTCTCTGCCCGACGAATTCTGTATTATCTACTTCAACAACTTAGAACCAGAAGACTTGTGTCGACACTTAGAGTATATGTCGACACCAACTGAGTCGACACTAGAAGAACTTGTGTCGACTCCCAGATAATCAGTCGACACTTTGGAAAGGTTGTGTCGACACCATACAGAATATTTGACAACTCCAGAAACTCAGCTCGACGAACTTCAGACACAGAATAGGCAAAAGAGACAGCAGTTCAGTTTCCAGCTTGACGATCACGGAACTCAGCTCGACGAACAGAAGCTGTCTGGTCGACGAACACAACATCTCAGCTCGACAAACTGTGGACTCAGTTCGACGATTTTTGTTAACTGTTCGACGATTCCAGACTAAGTCATTTTCAGCCCTGTCCCCATTATTACTGCAATGATTCCTGGATAATCAATGCTCTAACATTCTCTGAATATAACCGTTAGAGGAGCATTGATTGGGATATTCTGCAGGATTATTGTCTGCCATTTTTCCACGGGATAGTTGGGAAAATTATTCAATACTTCTTATTCTCTAGGCTGTCAGCATTGAATGAAGAAGGAATTCAAATTTGAAAGACCAATTTCCCCAGGAAAATATAAAAAGAGATTTTTCTCTTTTCTCTAATACACAGATAGACAGACATACAGAACAGACAGATAGAAAGAAAGTTAGAAAAATATCCAGAGAGAATTACTGAATCAGACAAGAAAAACTCAACTCGTCTGCTCTCAGTCTAACACAAGATTTCTGATACTGGAGAAGAAGAACAATCATTAAAATATCAAGATCTTCATTCTTTAAACTCTCCAGGACACTTCACAGGACAATAAATCTTCCATCTGTCAAAGAAGTTCCTGAAGATCTCTACGATCAAGGCTGAAAGCTTGAAGGCCTATCACCCTGTGCAAAGCTCCAGTTCTCCTGAACTCTTCTACATCTCAGGGGGAGCTTTGACAACATCACTGAATCCACATAGTCTTCTCATTGTGATTGAGAAAAGAAGACTTTCATCACTCTCTCGTCCCCACCTCTGTAAAGGGTTGTCATCTCCCTTCAAAAGTGATTCCTGGTTACAAGTCACCGGATCAAAAGACTTGAGGATTTGGTTTTTGAGCACCTGATCAAAAGCTCATTGGTTTCAGGCACCTGATCAAAAACTTGAGTGGATTCCTACCAGGGTGATAGAAGAGTGGATGTACCCAGGTTGGGGAACCACTATAAAATTTCTTGTGTTGTCTGGTTGCCCATTTTCTTTTTATTCTTGTTGTGCTTGTGTTTTTAGGACTGCTGTGTGATTATTTACTTTAGTTTAATTCTGCACATTTTAATTACAGCAAAAGCTGTAATAGTTTTATAAGGACCTACAAATACTTTATTCACCCCCCCCCTAGAGTATATTAGATCTAACACATCACTTTCAGAAACCTCCAATATCTACTGAAGCCCTAAAAGCATTAAATGCATTATATGATAATCCTCAGGACTCCACTGATGATGATGAGGATAAAAATGAGGACTCAGATGAGGAACCCAAGAAAAAGAAAGTTTCCAAGAAGAGGAAAGCTCCTCCACCTCCTGCTCCAAAGCCCAACCCAGCAAATGACATACCTTATTATATACTCCAGAAGATCACTCCTTACAAGGGCATGCCAGCATAGATGTGGCTGTCCAAGAATGAACAAAAAGAGAGAAAGAAGAGCAGAAGATATTCACCTCCTCCTACTCAAAGATATAAAAAGGATCCTCCACCTCCTCCTCCAGCTACTGGTGCTTCAGGCACAACATCTCAAAGGTCTGCCCAGTTTCAAACATACCAAAGACAACGAGGTAGATATTCATCTTCAGGAAGTAGCCAGCAGAGACACTATTCATCTGGCAAGCAGCACCAACAACAACAGCAGCACCATCAACAACAAAAATAGCAACAACTCCCTGAACATCAAAAAGCTGAAAGCCCCAACAGACCTGCTTCCCCTCCTGTACCACTTGAAGATCCTGAAACAGCTACAACAGTAAGGATGGCCAGGTTCCAGGAACTGGTTGGCCTTTCCATGATCAACAAAGCTAGAGCTGAAGGGAAGGATCCATCTGAATATACAACAATGTCCAAATATAGAAGGGAAGAGCTCAACAGGTTTGCTAAGGCTAATAAATTTTTCAATGTTGATGACTATATGAAACTGCATCCAGAAGCAGTAGTGCCCAGGGCTATATCTCAAAAATCATAAGGGCTGCTGACATGACTATGTCAAAGGTGCAAGCTGCAGATCCCAACAGGGAAATCATATTCACTCAGTTTGGAGAGAAAGGCAAAGAGGAGAAGCACAAGGAGAAAAAGCAAAAGAAATGATACTTAAACTATCTTTAGTCTTTCTGAGTTTGTTTAAAACTGCTTAAAAAATTCTTAATATAAATCTTATTGTATATATCTGCTGCATATGCTAATTTTTCCTGCCAGATATATGTTTTTCTGCTTTGTAAAATTTTTTATGAGTCTGTAATTAGTGACCTCACCCAAATAGGGGGAGATTGTTGGATCCCTAGTTGGATTTGGGCTAGGTTCACTAAGTTAGGATGTTTGACCCAACATGTATAGCTAGGGTCATGCATGAGTCCTAGAGTATAGGCCAAGTCCTTAGAGTCATCACTACATGGACCAGCCATCAACGGACTGCAAAACGACTCAAGACTTAGAGATTTCAAAGACTCAGGAAAATGAGTTCGACGTTCGGCGAACTCCGGTCGACGAAAGTCATGCTCAACTTGACGAACTCAGATACAATTCTCTGAGTTGAGCTCGACGAACTTGGTACTCAGGTCGACGACTTATGGACAGTCTACTTCAATATTACAAGTCCAAAATTTCTCTGAACTCCAGTCGACGAACTTAGTTCTCAGGTCAACGATATATGGGTATTCTACTTCAACGTCTTATTCCAGAAACAACAAAATATTCTAAGTCCAGGATCATACTCCGGTCAACAAATTCACCTTCTTAGCTCGACGAACTTAGATCACATTCCTGGCAAGACTTATGTAGCAGTTAGAAGTTCTCAGCTCGACGAAGCTAGTTCTCAGGTCGACGATTTCTGGACATTTTACTTAAGACATTTTTGAGTCCAAGGAACATGGTATTCTGAACTCCAGTTGAAGAAGTTTTATTCTCAACTCGACGAACTTCATTCACAGAGTTGGCAAGGTTCTGAAGAAAGCAGTTGTCTGTTCTTAGGTCGACGATCTTGGATCTCAGCTTGACGAACTTCTATTATCAGATCGACGAACATAACTTCTCAGCTCGACGAACTGTGGACTCAGCTCGACGAATTCTGTTCTCTGTTCGACGATTCCAGACTTGGTTATTTTCTTCCTTCTATCCTTATTCTATTGCAATAATTCCTGAGTAATTAATGCAAAAATATTCTCTACATATTACCGTTAGACGGAGCATTGATTATGGTCTTCTTCAGGATTATTGTTTGTCATTTTTCAATGGGACAGTTGGGGAAATCAATCAATGCAAAATATTCTCCAGGCCGTTAGCAATGAATGCAGAGAGGAATTCAAATTTCAAAAGGGAAATTTATATGGAAAATATAAAAGGGATTTTCTTGCTCTTCCAGCATTAGCACAGCAGTCAGAAACATACAGAACATAAGCATCTTCTTTCTCGACAGTACACAGGAAAACAACCCTAGACCAGAAACATCAAAGCAATCTGAAGAAGAAGAAGAACAGCTAATCAAAATCAAGAGTCTTCTTCTGTCTTCTTTCAGGATTCTTCAAACGACAACAACTACAATATCTGTCAAGAACTTCCTGGAGCTCATCTGTTCAAAGCAACAGTTTGAAGGCCTATCACTCTGCAGCAAAGCTCCAACTTCCCTAACCATTATACATCTCAGGGGGATCATTTGCTAACATCAAGATCCACTTAAGTCTTCTCAGAGTGTATTTGAGAAAGATAAGACAAAATCAATCTATCATCCCCCACTGTAAAAAGGGTTCTTAACTCCCTACAAAAGTTATTCCTGGTTGCAAGTCACCTGATTAAAAGACTTGAGGTTTGGTTTTTGAGCACCTGATTAAAAACTCATTGGTGGCAGTCACCTGATCAAAAACCTGAGTGGATTCCTACCAGGGTGGTAGAAGAGTGAATGTACCCAGGTTGGGGAACCACTATAAAATTATTGTGTTGTCTGGTTGCTCTTTTCTTTTATTCTTGTTGTGGTTGTGCTAGTTAGGATTGTTATGTTTGTGTTTAATTAGTTTATATTCTGCAGCACCTGTGATAGTCTATTTTATCTCAGGTCTGATCAACTCTGCAGAAGTTCTATTTACACCAAAAAGGTTTGAAAATTTAAAGATACTCTATTCACCCCCCCCCCCCCCCCTAGAGTATTCCTCATCTAACCCCTCACTTTCATCGAGAAAAGAAGGTAGTTGTTGAGAACAGCAAGGACATACTTCTCAGGAACGAAGGACCATTCTTGAGTACAACAAGCCTTCTCGAGAACCAGAAAACAGCTCTCGAGTACAAGGAAAAACACTTCTCCGGAATTAGAACATCATTTCTCGGGAACAACAGGACTCCTCGAGAACCAGGAGGACAGTTCTCAAGTACAAGAAAAGTTTCTCGAGCACAAAAGCAGAGTAAATTTCAGAAATTCTAATTTGACTAACATTCGGGATAAAATGTGACTCTACGAATTTAGAGCGAGGAAAAATCCCTAGAATCTGACGTACCATTCTTGAGACACTATCATCAAAAGCTTACATAAGAAAAGAAAATCCGCACAAGGATCCAAACACGCGCTGAGACTCCAAAATGCTCGGAACACAATAAAATCAGACAAGTCCAAGTCCTCAAAACCTCAACCTTTATAACTGGGAAGACATTCCAACCCAACAGAATCCCAAAATCTGGATAAAGAGGCCTGACGAATGTGAAAATGCACAAATGGTGCAGCGTCGTCAACAAAATGAAAAAGGGTAACGCCTTGACGTTGAAATTATGACTTAGACAAACCAAATAATGACATCAGAAAATCGGGGGCGTTAAACAAGGGGCTGCAGTGATGTGGTGTATCAATGATATCACCACAAGTGGATGCTGATTCTGTAGATACAACATCAGCAAGTGGAACTATGTGTGCAGCAAGTTCAAGTGATGCAGTGTCGTGTTGTTTCAGTGTATCAACACAAAAGGTATGACTCCTAATCTAGTAGATTGATCAGTAGGATAATTTCCTTAGTGTTATCAACATAGGACTTTGACTAGGATCAAGAGATAATCTCTCCCATAATCATTTCTCCTCCCTCAATAGATATACCTATTGAAGAAGACGGAAAGGGGGAGATGTGTGGCAATATATAAGGGGGAGATATAGAAGCAATACTTGACATGATTAGGTCATGTTTAGTAGGTACATATTACTGGAAAAGGTTCTAGTAGTATGATAAATGCAATGACTGATTACATGATGAGCCATGATTGTGTCAGTGCATATTTTGAGGTAAGTGCTTCTAGTGGTGCTCCATTTAAATATTAAGTGGTATAAAGGAGAGTGCCTGTTACTTGAGCAATTGCTCAAGTAGTATGAAGATGCATTGACTTAACATATTGAGTCAATACAATTAAATGAAGCACATTGAATTAATATAGCATAAGCTAGCAGTTGTAGCAGATTTTAATCTACATCTGCATGAAATTATTCTACCTATTATGGTAATGCCTCTTAGTATTGTTGGGTGTTCTGTCTTCTTTAAATAGGGGGAGATTGTTGGGTATATTGCCCACAATGTTCCCTAGAGTGGATTTGAAGGGGCATCACCATCAACACCAAGAGCATAGTTGTATTTGATGTAGTTTACGCTCATATTATGCAGGATGTTCCATGGAATAAGTCTAGACAGATTGTCTAAGTGATGTGACAGGTGGTCATAAGGCTGAAAGGTGGACACCAAGAGAAGATGTTGGAAAGGCAAGAATTTTCCTAAGTCCACGGGCGTTGAGTGAGGTAAGCTCACTCAACTCCAGAAGTCAAGGAGCAGTTGACAATGCAGCTAAGTCCACAGGCGTTAAGTGAAGCAAGCTCACTCAACGCCAGAGGTAAGAAAGAATGTTAGCAAGTTATAAATGTGGCTATGTCAACAGGCATTGAGTGAAGTTGACTCACTCAATTCCATACAGCTATAGCTAAAAAATGGCTAAGTAGTTTGGCGTTGAGTGATGAAGACACACTCAACGCCATACAGCAAAACGCTGTTAGTTGAACTCAGTTCAGAATTTGTCAAACTGAGTTCAGAGTTCGTCGCGCTGAGCTCACCATTCGTCCAGCTAAATTCAGAGTTTGAGATTCTGAGTTCATCGAGTTCAGTTCAGAATTCGTCGAACTGAGTTCAGAGTTTGTCAAACTGAGCCCACCATTTGTCGAGCTAAATTCATAGTTTGAGATTCTAAGTTCGTCGAGCTCATTTAAGAATTCGTCGAACTGAGTTCAGAGATCGTCGAGCTTAGTTCACCATTAGTCAAACTCAGTTCACAGTAAGGCAGGCTGAGTCAGTCAATGCCTAAATTTAAGAGGCAGAAATGTGGCTAAGTCCACAAGCGTTGAGTGAAGTTCATTCACTCAACGCCATAGCCTCATAAGTGTTGAGTAACACTCACAGTCTAATCCAGTGTTTTTAAACATAAAAAATTTGCTAAGGCAAAAAATATTGAGTGAGGCGTGCTCACTCAACGCTCTCAACGCCTAAGATGCAGAAAGCTTTTCCCGGGCAAAAAACATTGAGTGATGAAGACACACTCAACGCTCTCAACGCTAGAGAAGCAGGAAGATTTTTGGCTAAGGCAAAAGGCATGGAGTGAGGTTTGCTCACTCAACTCTCTCAACGCCAGGCATGCAGAAAAGGCTGCAGAATTGGTTAAGGCATAATGCGTTTAGTGGAGGTTGCTCACTCAACTCTATCAACGCCTAGTGAAGACAGAATTTTCTCTAAGGAGTTTGGCGTTGAGTGATGCTCACTCACTCAACACCAAGCAGCAAAAAGCTGATAAAGCAAGTTGGCGTTGAGTGAAGCTAAATCACTTAAAGCCTAGAAACAGATTTATATTCTAAGTAGTTTGGCGTTGAGTGAAGGTTACTCACCCAATGCCAAGAGTCAGTAAATCTATCTAAGTGATTTGACGTTGAGTGAAGGACCCTCACTCAATGCCTATACTAATGTTGCTTGATTTTTGGCTTAAGCCACAGCTGGTGACATCAACAAGTCAATAAGACAACATATTTCAAATTAGTGGCATGATGGCTACAGTACGCGACAAATGTTGTCGCATACCTACTGTACGATAGTTGGCGTTAAAGCAAGGTTATTGCAGGCCATTATATGTGTGGGGCCCACTACTCAAGAGTCGTTGGGTCCAAATTAATAAAAGGAAAAGGCTTTACAGAGAAAGATAATTTTTCGGAAAAAGCAATCAGGCAGTTCTTCTTCTCCGCCATTGTTGTGGAGCTGAAGAATAGGAAGCTCAAGTCAGTAAGACGAAGAGCAAGTTAGTTGTTGGTGTCAACATATTCAACAACAAGATAGCTAGTGTGATCTTCATCTGTACCGGGAAGTTAGGTCAGAGGGATTCTCTAAGAAAAAGGTAGCAGCTTGGGCCGACCCTTATTGCAGGTGCTTCACAGACCTAGCCAACAAATCCTAAAGAATATTCTCTTGGGGAGCTGTGAAGAAGGAGATAGGGCGGAGGAGTTGGCTCAGCTCAGAAAGGAGCAAAGTAGTTGATCTACATGCTACTTCCAGCATAGGCCAAAGCAAGATATTCATCCTTGTTGCTGTGAAGAAAGGAGTTGGGCTGGGATTCTTCCAGCTCAGGTTGCAGCAAGATCTGCTGCAGTTACTTCTCTAGTTCCAGCTATATAAAATCCATGGTGCTGAGAAGAGGAAGTTAGGTCTAAGTATTTTCTTAGTCCAGATAGGTAGACTTAGGAAATATATTTCCTGGAGTCAAGGTTGGGCTGAGTTTATCTCAGTCCAGGTAGATTAGCTGTAACACTCCAAATCCTAAGTTTGGGTTCAGGATGGGCAACACGTCCGGGGACACGGGCGTGTCCCAAGCCGTGTCCTGCTATGTGTGGTTGAGCAGCCTGTCGAGTGCTCGACGAGTTCTCGAGAGGGAACACGCCCTACGACACGGGCGTGTCCGAGGGCGTGTCCTCCTCTGGTTCCTCGACCTCCACTTGAGTAAATGTGCTCGACGATACTCGAGTGGGGAACACGGCCTGTGACACGGGCGTGTCACATGTGACATGAGCATGTCACATGGCCGTGTCTTTCTCTGGAATTGGCCATGGCATTAAGGCCTTATGAACACGGGTAGGACGTGTGTCTCTGGGAACACGGCCTATGATACAGGTGTGTCACATGGCCGTGTCCTGTTTGGGTTGAATCAGGTGTGTACCGCCTGAGGTACACGGCCACAAACACGAGCGTGTCTGAAGGCGTGTCAGGGCACACGGTCTGTGATACGGGCGTATCACATGGCCATGTCCTGCTCTGGGCAAGTCGGTTGTGTGCCGCTTAAGGTACACGGCCTGTGACACGGGCGTGTCAGAGGCTGTGTCAGCCCAAAAATAGACCTTTGTGGAAAATTTGTAGCCGTCCATTTCCTTCACCTGGGATCTGATGGCCCAGGCTTCTCCCTGCTGGTTTATAACCACGAATTGAGAAAAGGATTCTCAAATAACTTATGACATTCTCTTTCTAAAAGTGCTAGAGAGAAGGGAGAGGAAGGAGGAGTAAGAGAAAGGGAGCCAGCCACTAGTGGAGCTGCCAAAGTTCCGAAGCAAGGTCTGAGGCCAGATTTGTGGAGGCAAAGCCGCAGCGGTGCCTTCCAACCGGCTAGAATTTCATTGCTCCAAAGAGGTCGTCAAGGGTAACGACCTTCCTTCTTGGACATGTGAAGTCCTTCTTTTTGGCATGTGCATGGATCTCCCCCACCAGAGGGTGGATTGAGAATGGATTTCCTTGTGTTGATTCTTGGAATCTCCAATAGTCTTGCATATAGATCTGGAACTGTGTAATATGGAATAGGCATGCTGTGTGAAACTCATATGGACAGGTTGGTTTGGATTGGTGATGTTTCATTTGTACACCGGAGAAGACTCCGTGGTTAAACGTATAGTTTGTGGAGTCGATGGGTTGGACCTGTGAAGGGCAGCAGCATAAAGTACTGGAGTAGTAGTCCAGGAAAATACCCTTGTGATGTTTGTGATGTGTGCTATGGCAAGACCAGTTTTCTAGCACTGCAGGATGCTGCAGGGTTTGGGCAGAGTTGGGTGCAGAAAGTGAGTTCTGCGGAACCCGCTAGTCGATTGTGAGAAATGCTAGCATGTACTCCCCTTATTGATTGTGAAGCTCGTCCCATGGTGGACATTGTGGCTAGTGTAAAGTCAGTCCCTTGGTGGATATTGTGGCTATTGTGAAGTTAATCCCTGGTGGACAGTATGGTTATTATGAGCTTGATGAGCTCTTGAAAAGGCCTCGTGTCGAATAGGAAAGGTGAAACCAACCCGCGTCTTATATTTAGCCTCGATTATATTGGTATTCGGTGATGGCAAGGCAACTTGAGCAACGGGAGGTGGCTGATCCGTACCTGCGTTATGTTCGTCCGACTTGAAGACCTGAAAGTGTGGTAAGTTGGAGCACATAATGAGAGTCTTAGGCATGCTCGCCGGAAAGACTAAATGCACAATTTTACCGTCGGGTTTCGGACTTGGAACGGTGGTGGGAACCTGGTTTGCCGGTACACCAAGAATGTGCCCTGAGTGCACGGATCGTCGGGCCACGTGGCTGCCGGTTGTGATGGATTGTTTGTGTGTGAGAGCACAATGTGTGATATATATATATATATATATATATATATATATATATATATATATATATATATATATATATATATATATGCCTATGAATTGCTATGCCTGCAGGGAAAGAATACCACTTCCCCGGGAAAGGGTTAGGGTCGTTATAAATTGTTCAGTTGAATGCTAACCGTTGCCTTGTTTTTCACCGTTTGGTGGGCTGTCCTTGTGCAGGTGCTGGAGAGCAGAGCGGGACACATAAGGGTTGAAGTCCCTACTGCTGCTGTTGCAGCTGCTAGCCCTTGAAGGCTAAGCAAATAATTCTATGTTTTGCTCATATGTGGCCGGCCTGCGCGCTGATGTTTGTAATCCACGTTGTAAAGAGTAACTGTAAGGCCATAAGGCCAAACGATGTTGTATTTGTTGTGCATTCCTCGAAAGTTTATATATGAATGTGGTTTTATATATATAGTGGACATTCATGGTTGGAGTTCTATATTATTGTAAATATCTTCTGCTAGCATGCTCTGAGTTAGGATGTGATTGTGTTGTGGTATTAACCTATAACTTCCCCGCCTGTTTTGTGGCATATGGTGTGGGGCCCCGGCCGGACCTTCTATTATATGCTATATGAACGGATGGAGACGTTACATTTTGGTATCAGCCTGTCTTGGTATTTCCCTTTCGAATTCGTGGTCGAATTCTTTTGTGGGGTGGCGAGCAAGTGTACGTGCGAACCGCGTTAACACTAATGAACTCTTGAATTTCCACTTAGGAATGCAAATACACTTGTTTGAGGAACCTGCGCGTTCCTATATTGTTGTTATTGCTTGTCCGAGGTCGCTAATGTGTGTCTTGTTCACCTATAGGTGACTCGTAGTGGTGCTGGGCAGTCGGATCCCCAGTGTTCTGATGAGAGTACGGCACCAGCTAAGGTGCCTACACCTCACCCTTCTGTGGAAACTGTCCGCTTAGTTGTTGAGGCGTTGTTTGCAATGTTTCAAGCACAGCCTGGTAGGCAAGCGCAGCCGGCAGCGGTGGTAGAACAGGTTGGTGGAAGGCCAGAACCTGTTGTGACTGTTGATGCATGAGCAGCTGAATGGCAGTTGAAGCAGTTCATGAGCTTCAACCCCCCTACGTTTACGGGTGTGGGATCCCCTACGTAGGAGGAGGATTGCTTGTCGCACATCAAGCGTATATTGACGGCGATTAGGATGGAGGAAGATCAGAAGGTCACCTTGGCCACCTTCTTATTGGAAGGAGAGGCTCGGCTCTGGTGGGACGAGATCGAGTTACACCACTTAGCGGATAGGCAATTAACACAAGTTTCGATCGAGGAGTTCTCATGACTATTCCTGGCAAAGCACCTACCAGCGGCACAACGCATTGCCATGGAAAATGAGTTCCTAGGTAGTGGGTTGTAGTCATGTGGGGCCCACTAAGGGGCCAAAGTCAAACTAGGTCAAACTAACCTAAATTGGAACCCTAGCCACACCATGACCCCACCACATTGCCCTAACTCTAAAATAATATAAGTGGACCCTAGGGCATGTCATTAGGTCAACCCTTTGACCCTAGTTGACCAAAGTCAACCATGGCCCTAATTTGGTCAAACCTATACCTATAGGCCTAATTAGCCCAGGTAGGGCACCACATTGACCCAACCCAAGTTGGGTGTTGCCATTATACCCATGACCACCAAGTGGGGTCAGCCCACTCATCATGGTTGACCAAGTCAACTCAAGTCAACCTAGTCAACCTAATTGATCTAAAGGAGAAAATGAGGACTAAGCCCACTCTCCTTGGGCCAAGACCACCCAACATGGTCCATTATCAGCCCAAGGTGTCAAAGACCAGCCCTACCCCTCTGGTTTTGGAGAGAGAGTGCATGCATGGGGGCATTTTGGAGAATTTACCCAAAGGTGGAGAGAGAAGATGAGTTAAGAAGAAGAGGTCACTTGGTCTTGGCTCCATCTGCCCAAAATGGTGCTGGCTGGCCTCCTCAGTAAATTCCAGAGAATTTGGCAGCATGGTGGCCACTTGGCACTAAGGGTGAAGCCTCCAAAGCCCCAAACCGAGCTCACCTTGGTTGTATCTCCCTATACAGCCACTTTCAGCTCAAACCGACCACACCATCAGCTTCAGAGAGTGGAATCGAGTGGAGAGCGAGTCCTGGAGCAAAGCTTTTGGTGGAGAATCAAGGATTTGAGCAGGAGATCACTGGAGCAGCTCAATCATGGCCAACTGCCGCCAACCTCGCCGTTGTGCCGCCATTCGGGTCCGTTTCACCTCCCCTCTACTCGTACTAGCTTTCTAGATCTTTAGGGAGAGACATCGGGCTCAATTGAGCCCGATACCATGTGAGGAAAATGAGATTTTTCCGAGCTTTTCTTCTTGCTCGGGTTCACCAGAGGAGCCAATTCCGACGGCCTCATCGCTGGAAACCGCTAGCCACCACCTCAGTGAAGGTGGTGGCGACATCCGCCGGCGATGGTGGTGGCTCAGCTGGCCGAAAACAGCCAGCAAAGGTGGCCCAGCCAGAATCAATCTGGGTCGTTGGCTGTTTGGGGACGATGACCCGATTCTGTCTATCTTACTTCAAGATTCGTGCATATCAGTTAAATTAAATCAAAATAAAAACTATAGTATTATATATATTTGTCACACTATTTCAGTAATATTGCATGGCTATTTTAGGCCTCTTAGATGCATTTCCAGTACCTGAACCTTAAATGAAAGTTGTATCTCAACCTCGTAAATTTAATTTGCCACCATAATCTTGTAATTTGGAGAAATATACTGCTCTGTAGGTCAGTTTTCCTAGGACTGGTACTAGGCAAGGGCAGAATTTCAAATTGATGCCCAAGCCAAACCACTAATCAAAATGACTCCAAATTTTGGGTGCGTGCATGTGTATGGCATATTTAGTCCTTGCCAAAAATTGAGAATTTTTGGGAAAACTTTTTCTATAGTTTTATTCATAATACACAAAATTAAATAAATGAAATATTTGGAGTGTTTTGGCTCCACATGGCCCCAAAGTTTGGTGGCATGTCCTTGGGGACTATTCATGTGCATGGTAAAAATTGCAGTGCATTTGGACCACTGTATGTTGGGTAAACTCACTTGCATGTGTTGATTATATATAGGCTTGGGGTGCAAATAGCCAATTTTGATATATTGTGAATTAAGCCTATTTGGAACACCCAAAAATCATGGTATTGATTTCAGAGGCTCATTAGGGTGAATCATACCCACACGTTGTAATAATGGGATTTTTGGAAGAAAAAACCCATTATTTGGAATTTTTGGAATAATAGAACTTTTGAAAAATAAATGTAAAAATAGATTCATCATTAAGATAAAATCTCCAATTTTTGTCAAGGTCAATATTATGTTAGATTTAACTCCTGAAATTTTTTATATCTCTGTTTGAAGAATTTTGATATGAGTTATGTGGAAATTAGCTTTTTACCGTCATTTTACTTAATTAGCAAATTGGTGAAACTACTTTGTAGAAAATTTTGGAATATTTCTTGATGATCTATCAGAGTATGAATAACCTTGTATAATTTTCTCCGCATTTTTGGATGAATCAGTAATTTTTAAAAACTTATAATGGCATTTTGGTAAATTGTTAAGAATTGAATTTGGTAGGCCATTATATTATAGAAGTTGATGAAACTCTTCCATTAGCCTTAAATTAATTATATATATGCTCTGTAATTTTTCCTATAATTTTTAGTAATGTATTCCTTATACTTCATTTGGAAAATGACAATTGTTTGAATTTTGTATTAATTAAGAAATAAATAGAAATATTTAAAGGAAAATTATAAATTTTGGTAGACAGCAATATTTTACCAAGATATAACTTAAAAAAAATTCCTTAGGTCAGTGGATTATAAATTGTGATACTTCATATATTAAATGACCTGGGGGATTAATTAAATGATTTAATTAGAGGCCTTAATGACTTAAGAAAATTATGAAAATCAATAGGCTCACTTCATTTGTCCATACCATCCTAGGATAAATAATTAGGGGTAGGTGGCCTAAGGAATTGGAAGTTCCATTTCAGGGTGGTATTAGGTCATGGGTTGCGCATAGTGTAAGTTGGTCATGTTATAAAGACGACCGGGGGATAGATCAATAAATGAGCTAGAGACTTCAATTGGAATATTACCCTAGTGGGTAGAGTTGTCTTAGTGATGAGAGTAAAGTTCAAACCCTTGGATAGCAACTGGAGTGGAGGCCGGCGGAAGACCGTCGCCCTTCTGAGAACATCTTAAGTCATTAGGATCACTCAAGAGTAATAACGAGTGCTGGGGGTGAATTTTGGGTAGCCATAAACTAAAGTAAATATCCTTAAGAAAGGGAGCTTTGGGCGTAATCCCATCGTAGTTCCTAGTGCCCCCGAGAGCCCTTCACCGGGTATACCCTGGGCAGTCCTGGGATTAACCTTAAATCACTAAGTGTAATAATCTGTAGACAAGAGTGGTCTAATAGGTTAGGACATTATGATTCATTCTCGCCCGTGACGGGTTTGAGGGATTTATAATAAAGGCACTATTGTGCATTCCCACCCATGTAGGGTTGGAGGGATTGTGATAAATGCTCACCCGTGTAGCGTTTGAGGGATTCAGGACAGGTTGGTCCTGCAAGCTGAAGGCTCGAGATGAAATACTTGCATGTGTATAAATTTAGTGGCGGGGCATGCGGTACTGGCTATTCGTCACACCGATGGCAGTACGGTGCACCAGGCGGGTGTGAGGGTTTGAGGGGTCAGTAGGTTGTTTTACACTGCGGTCTGGAGGACGATCCCCGATAACACACACCCGACCCAACAAGACTGACGGGTTGTCAGCAAAGTATGTACGCATAGACTCTAGAGTGCACCTTGGACGTATATAGAGGCGTATGAGAGGGGTCTAAGGTTTGGTAGTGTGCATACCGGCCTAGAAGTGGAGATGCTCGCTCCGCTGCTGCCGTAGCCACATCGGTGGTACCCTAGAGTGAAGCTAGCTCTCAAAAAGTGGGAACTAAAGGTCTGTGATCACAGAGTCATTGTGTGTGAGTTGCACTTGCATGTGCATAAATTGCATCATAAATATTCATTCATATTAGGTCATACGCTTCATAGATCCTTATCATATAAATTAGTATGGGCTCTTTTATATGATAAGTTAAATTTCCTGGAAACCCTAACTTATAAATTTATATGGGCATTTTTATAAGTTAAGGTACGATTTGTGATGGTAGAGTAGTGGTAGCATACTTTTACTTTCCTGCTCTTACTTTCAGTCTTTACTTACTTTATCGTACTGCACTTGTCTTACTTACTTCAGTTTTATACTTCAATTACTGCATTTGTACTTCTTACATAGAACTTCTAGAGTAGAACTACTATTACTCCTCATATACTTGTTAGTATAGTGTCACTGCCACCTGTTTACACTTGTTACCCGTTGTTGTCCTCCGCTTCGTCCTCCCGTACGGTGCCTAGGAGTTGCGGGGCGAGGTGTGGAGGAAACGACTTAGTCCTTTTGACTAATGGTCGGTGACCAAACTATTTTTAGGAGCTCGAGGAGGTGGAGCACCAGCACGACCGGCAGGACGAGATGGCAGGACATGAGGAGCTGATACCGCCACCTACTACTACTGCTACAGAGTTACCTTAGGTGGGATGACTTGGTGATGATAGATATCTTCCGCGGTTTAGAGTTGTGAGAGAGAGAGATTTTGATATGATGTACTGGGCATAAGCCCTTATTACTCTTCATATTATTTCTGTACTCATTTGGACTGATGTTTTCCTTTTTATATATTTATATATATGTGTTGTGACTGTGGACTGGCTTTGTTCTACTCTGCTATGTATTACTTCTTTTATTATATTGGCCTACAGGTTTATGATCGTACTAGCCGGCAGAATTTGCGTGTTGCGGTGTCCACTAACCCGTGCGTTAGTATCACCTTAAGACGACGGTTCTGGGCATAAGACCGGGTAGCCTCCTTGGTAAGGGGGAGGGGGGTCTTACAAACTGGTATCACTTGACCGAACGATCATATGAGAAAGAAGTCCACAACAATGGACCACCCCGCGCGAGCATTAGTTTGCGGACAAACTATGCAGCGGAAGCAGTGGTGTGCCTATGTGTAAAAAGTCACATAAAACAGTCCATTAAGTACAATGAGTTAGGTCAGTTCTGTTTTAACATTACCTTTATGCAACCTCCACAGATCGCTGCACCGCAAAATATGGTTCCTCCCCCTCCAGCTGCCACTCTATTTCTACAGACGGAGATGGTGTAACGCCCCAAAACTCAAAGGAGCGAAGGGGGGATGTTTTGGGCCAGTTTGTGTTCTGGCAGCAGGCACACGGCCTGGGACACGGGCGTGTCCCAGGGCGTGTCAAGCCTGTGTTGACACTGAGACGGGAAGTCGACACTTTGGCCTCGACTTTGTGTCGAGACTGGGCACACGGCCTGCGACACGGGCGTGTCGCAGGGCGTGTCAACCCGTGTTGACACTTAGCCGCAAAGTCGACACTCTGCTTCGACGAAGTGTCGAGACATGGCACACGGCCTGCGACACGGGCGTGTCGCAGGGCGTGTCAACCCGTGTCGACACTCGTCCCGGGGAGTCGACACTTTGGTCTTGACATGGTGTCGAGACAAGGCACACGGCCTAGGACACGGGCGTGTCCAAGGCCATGTCATCAGGTTGACGATCTTCGCTCGACGAAGTGTCGAGTGTCGAGACCCTGTACACGGCCTAGGGTCCAGGCGTGTTGAGGTGACACGGGTAGGGACACGGGCGTGTCCTAGAACCCGTGCAGTGCTCGGGTTGTTTTCGGGGAAAAATGATGGGGGTACACGGCCGGCCACACGGCCGTGTGAGGTGGAACACGGGCGTGTCAGCTCGAACACGGGCGTGTCAGCTCGAACACGGGCGTGTTCGATACCCGTGTGAGGTTCCAGGCGAGCCGATTTTGACGGTGAATGAGGCACACGGCCCTGGACACGGGCGTGTGCCAGGCCGTGTTCGGTCCAGATTGGGCATTTCAGTCCCGAATCAAAGCCGTTCGTTTCCTTATTTTGAGATCCAACGGCTGGGGGTTGTTCCTGAAGGGATATACCCGGGATTGGACTTAGAAACCCTCACTTTTCTTAAGTTGTTATCTTTCTAAAAACCTTAGAGAGAGAGGAGAGCCAAGGAAGGAAGAAGGAGCTAGATCCGGCCATTGGAGGAGCTTCGAAGCTCCGAATCGCGAGCCGACTCTGGATCCACGGAGGCAAAGCTAGTGTGGTGCTTTTCATCCGCTTACTTTTCAATGGTGCCAAAGAGGAACGCTAGGGTAACGATCCTCATCTTGAGCATGAGTAGCTCTCTTTCTTTGCATAGGAAGCCCGCTCTCGCGAGTTTGCGGAGAGTTGGAGGCGTTCCTTCGGGTAGATATGTGAAGTCCCCGTTGTTTAGAGTCCGTAAGCGAGAACGGACATAGGCATGATGTGTGAAGCCTACCCGGACATGTTGGTCTGGATCGGTGATGTTGCATTGCATAAATGCCGGAGAAGACTCCGCGCTTGGATTGTTTTTCGGGTTTTCTACGCGGTAGATTGCAGCAGGGAGCCTTGGGGACTAACCCAAAGGTGCACCCGGAAAACTGGGCGGAAACGAGATCTTGCCAACTTGGTGGTCTGAGAGCCAACTTGAACATAACCGGGTTATGTGAATTGTGATGGAAATGGGACTCGGTGGAAGTTTGACCCGCGCAGATGGCTTAAATTGTCGTTGCGATGTGAGCACGGGTTAGATGGAACCGTACCCGTTCTATGTCGTTCGGTTAAAGAGACCTAAAGGCACGTGGCACTTGCCGTTGGCATAGATTAGGGTCTTTGGCGGTCGATGGCTTAAATTGTCGTGACCCAGGCCAAGAAGACAAATGCTCATAGGTTTGGCCGTCAAAGTGGCGGTGGTGAGTCCGGAATGTCTATGGCTTTAATTGACGTGACATCGACCGGTTCACCGAGAATGTGCCCTGAGAGCACGGGGCGTGTGGCCATGCGAGCCAACGTCTGTGATGAAATGGCTATATTTATATATTGCTCGCTTATGCTAATGAAATGCATGGAAGGAGCATCGCCGCCCCGAGTTGGGGGCGGGATCGTTATAATTTGGTCAGCATTGTTGACCGTTGCCTTGTTTTGCCACCGTGTGGTGGTTTGTTGCTTGCAGGTGCAGCTGGACCAAGCGGTCAATAGCGGGCTAAAGCCCGAATGCGAAGCCGGCCCTTGAAGGCCTAATTGGAAGTGTTTACTATTTTATTCATGTGTGACCGGCCTGCGTGCCGTGGTTTGTAAAACATGTAATTTGAAGTGAAACATTTTGTAAGGCCTTAAGGCTTATTTTGGGTATTTTGTATAACATTCCTATTTTTTATTAGTGGACATTCATGCTTTAATGCTGGGTTCTTTGTTACAACTTTTATAAAATGCTTCCGCTAGAATGCTCTGTGTAGGACATTGATTGGTTGGATGGTTTCCATAAGTAACCACCCGGTCTGTCTGTAGTATATGGCGTCGGGCCCCGGCCGGACCTACTGTTATATGCTATGCGACGGATAGGGGGTGTTACAATTTGGTATCTGACTACTGGTTTTGGTCGGGCTTAAGATGAATTCGTGGGCGAATTCTTTTTAAAGGGTGGTGAGCACATTGTGTGCGTCATCGTTATAATGGTAAAAGAACCCATGAATGTCCACTTAGGAATGAAAATACTCGTGTTTGAGGAACCTGCATGTTCCTATAATTGTTGTTTGCAATTTTATTTGGTCGCTTAACGGTGTTTTGTACCACTATAGGTGACCAGAAGTGGTGTTGGGCCGTCAGAATGCCGAGTTTTTGAGGCTAGTAGTGCACCGGATGTTGCTCCTGCAACACCTCTGTCGGCTGAGAACATACGATTGGTGGCTGAAGCGGTGTTGGCCGTGATAAATGCGCAGCCTGCAAGGCAAACGCAGCAGCCCGCTCCTGTGATGGAGCAGGTGCCTCTTCAAGAGGCTGAGCCGAGGAGAGTGGAGCAAGTGGTTGTGGAACCGGTGGTGCCAAGGAGGGCAACTGAGAGGCAGCTTAAGCATGTAATGAGCTTTAACCCTCCGGTATTCTCGGGGTTGGGAACCCCATCTCAGGCTGAAGACTGGCTCTCCAGGGTGAAGAGAGTCATGACAGCAACGGAGACGGAGGAGTGGCAAATGACCACCATCGCTACGTTCCTTCTGGACGGTGAAGCGAGGATGTGGTGGGAAGGATTGGAACTGCATCATTTGAGAGGTAGACAACTTATAGACGTTCCGATGGAAGAGTTCTCGGGATTGTTCTTAGCAAGATACCTCCCTTCTACTCAGAGGATTTCGATGGAGAACGAATTTCTGAAGTTGGTTCAGGGTGAGAAGAGCGTGGATGAATATCTCCATGAGTTCACTCGTTTAAGTCGATATGCTAGCTCCACCATCGTGGATGAGGAGCGCAAGACTAATCGCTTTTACGAAGGCTTGAGAGATGAGTTGAGATTACTACTTTTGGGGCCAATGACGCAGGGTTTCTTAACCTTGGTCAATACTGCCCGGTCCTTGGAGAAGGACATGAAGAATGTGCAAGCAAAGAAAAGCTTGGGTGATAAGAAATCTGAATTTAAAGTGTCGACTACTTCAAAGTCCGGCTATCGGAGGTATTTCAAGAAGCATAGGACTTCGGGTCCAGCTCCTTCTAGTGCTTCTGGGGCGACTACGAGTCGGACCCCGGGCGCATGTTTTACTTGTGGAAAGACGGGGCACTTTGCCCGTGACTGTTGGAGCGGACGTCCTAAGTCCGAGAGAAGGTCGGGAGCTACTTATGAAGAGAAGGGCAAGGTGGTGGAGTCGACCGCGTCCCACTATGCTCCGGCACAACCAAGGGTCTACAATCTTGACCAACAGGAGGCCATCAAACAAGCTGATGTGGTGACAGGTACGGTTTAATTTATAGCAAGTCAATTTCTTTAAATACTTGTTATGCACGTGTTACCTTACCACTGCTTGTTTAGGATTTGTATTGATTTGTGAAAATCTGGCACGAGCACTCTTCGATACGGGAGCTTCACACTCCTTCTTGTCCAAAGGATTTATATCACGCATGATGTTGCCCGCGAACAGACTCTTACTGTGGTTGGTTCGGTGAGTCGATCGCCGCGGGCTTGCTCGGGTAGGCAAGTGCACCTATCGCAAGTAGTACTCGATATTCGGGGGAATACCGAGGTCGTATTGTTCTCGGGGTCGCGTTGACTATTCTTACTCCTCCGGGAGGACTATTATTTTACTGAAAGAAAGATGGATTTTTTGTTACTTAATAAAAGACGGAAAAGCAAAGGAGCGAAAAAACGATTTAGAAAATATTCGATGAAGGGTTAACGCTCGGCATCGAATCGGATTAAGACTAAAACAATTTTTAATAATAAAAAGACTTAGTTTTCAAATTAATAATAAGGCAACTTGGCCGTGGAGGTTCCACAAATGTGAGCTCACCTAGCTATAGGGATATCGCTCACCTAAACGTTAAGACTATTCGACCGAACGTTAGTCCGACGAAGGATTCCTCTTAACGCCCGCTTTACGCTAAGAACCCCGCTATTGGGTGGGGGACCCAATCCGGTAGAATTACGCTAGTCCTCTCTCGAGGGTATGCACGCAACTCTATTTACCCAGGGGTGATCGGTCCATATGCACGGCCTCTCGTCTAGCTAGCATATGGACTACGGAAATAGGGCCCACACATCGATTATGTGGTCCTACGCGTCGTAAACCCGGGGTAAACCCTAAGTGCTTAAATTAAAATGAAAATAAAAAACTTTAATTATTATAAATCATTTTAAATGTCCCAATGCTCTTCGATGCCGAGGCTAATAGCGATTAGCCACACATCGGTTTGGGGACGGCTTATAATTTAGTGAGGCGCGAGTTCGAAATTAAATACTAAACGATTATAAGAAGGGGACACAAGAAAAATAACAACATTTAGAAAACTGAAAAAATTAGCTAGAACAAGAACTCACGCACACTCCAAATTATAAATTAAAAAGGAACTAAGTTACACATAAAAAGAAATTTTGCATAATTCAAATTTGCGAGTCTCACTCAAACGAGTGGGGGCGGTAAATAAAGGCTGAAAATTACAAGTCCTACTCAAACGAGTAGGACTGAAATGAAAGCGAGTCCTACTCAAATGAGTAGGAGAAAATAAATGCGATTACAGGGCTAAAAAGTCCGGCCATTTAACTCAAGTGAGTAGGCGGAAAAAATAAAGAAAGAAAAATTACAAGTCCTACTCAAACGAGTAGGACTGAAATGAAAACGATGCGCCATTTAACTCTTAACGAGTAGGCGGAAATAAATGCACACGAACACACACACTCTATATGAAATTCAAGAAAGCAATAAAATTATACACCTACACTCACACACTCTACATAATTTGAATCAAAGCATAAAAGTTAATACACCTACACTCACACACACTTCATGAAAATTTAAGAAGAACAAAAGAAAGTTTATTCTCATACACACACACACTAATAATAAAGAAAAATCAAAGTTACCTAAAAATTAAAACTTTAACTATTTCAAGCATAGGTTTTGCCAAAAACAAATAAAAAGAAGAAATTATAATTTTAGAAGACAAAAGTTTTTCAAAACAAATTAAAAACCAATGTTTTTGGAAAATAAAAATTTCAACATTTTCATTCCTAGGATTTCATAAAAGAGCTAAAAAAGTTGAAATAAAAGAGAAAGAAGAAAAAAAGTTTTCGTCCTAAAATAAAGCTAAGTAAAAAAAACAAAAGAAACTTTAGTAACTCTTTTACATACTCATAAGAGTGAAGATGTTGAAGAAATTAAAAGAAGACAAGAAAAAAAAGAAAAACCTAATTCATCATTTCATGAATTTCAAACAAAACCTAACTTGAAAAAATCAAAGGCATGTAAAGAGGAAAACCTAACATTCCTAAGCATGAAAACAAGTTAAAAACATGAATATTAAGCATGTTACACTCATACACACACACACACTTTTCATAAATGAAGAACAAGTGAAGAACAAAGATAAAACCAAGGATAAAAAGGGAAAGAGGTGAGCCATCCAAATGAATTTTTCATGCTAAATAAAGAGAGAAAATCTAACATTTTTATTAAAATTTTCAAGCTATTACAAAGCTAAAAGGTAAAGCAAAACAAAACATGAAATAAGAAGGGAGAAATCTCCTTACATAGCACTAGAGTCCACGGATTAAGCCCACAAAAAGACACTAACTTGGCCCAAAAATCTGAACCCTTGGACCTTACAGAACTGGGCTATTTATAGGAAAAAAATTCTAAGTACACGCCCTCGGTCACGGGCGTGTAGGGGGGGCGTGACAGTACTATTCATGAAGGCGGCCGGCGATTGGACAGCAAAGTTGACTTCGGGCTGAGTTCGCAGCAGTCACGCCCTAGGTCACGGGCGTGACTATGGGCGTGTCGGGGAGGTAGAACCGGGCGCGGGTTGCGTCAAATGTCCTTGGCAGCATCTTGTCGGGCCAGCTGGAAAGGTCACGCCCCATGTCACGGGCGTGACTATGGGCGTGACAGTTGGGGTCGACACTCGACGAATGTCGAGCGGAAAGTGCCGAGTCGAAATCATTGAGCTGAAATTGGGTCACGCCCTCGGTCACGGGCGTGACACTGGGCGTGACAGTTGGTGTCGACACTCGACGATCGTCGAGCGGAATTCGTCGAGAGGAGAGGACACGGGCTTGGGTCACGCCCCGTGTCGGGTGACACGGGCGTGTCGCCAGGCGTGTCAAGCCTTTTCTTCAGAAATTTTCCGATTTCACGGGAAATGCACAGTCACGGCTCGGTCACGGGCGTGACCCATGTGTCACGGGCGTGTACTTCCCAAATTTTGGCAGATTTTGGAATTTTTCTGCAAAATCAAATAAAACAAGTTAGGAGAAAATTTACAAGAATAGGAACATTTTATTGAACAAAAATAAGTAAAAACGACGAAAATAAATGAAAATGACTAAATTAATGTGCATAAAAATACGCATATTTACAGTTCATCAACGCATCAGAGTCCTTTCTTCGATGGCGAAGGATAAGTTGGATGTGTTGTTGCCCAATGGGTGTTCGATGCGAGCGGATAGGATTTGCGATGTTAAGATTCGTATTAGGGAGCAGGAGTTCGACCTGCGGGCGTCTTTACTTCTGTTAGTGGAGTTTGACGTCATATTTGGCATGGACTGGCTCTCGGAGCAGCAGGCCCATATAGATTGCGGTAGCAAGGAAGTCAAGCTGGGAGCAAGTCGTGAGACTACTTTTACTTGCTTAAATGGGTCGAGTAAGACGTTGATGTCTGCTCTTCAGGTGGTGAAGGCGGTTCGTGCCAGAGCAGAACTGTTCTTTACACTAGTGGAGGTTGCAAAGCCGAAGCCCGCGTTGGATTGTATTTCAGTGGTATCGGAATACCCTGATGTGTTCCCCGCAGATCTTCCTGGAGCCCCGCCTCAGCGGGAGATAGATTTTACGATTGAGCTAGTGCCAGGTGCAAAGCCTGTGTCACAATCTCCTTATCGGCTAGCGCCTAAGGAAATGGCGGAGCTGAAAGTTCAACTGCAAGAGTTGTTGGAGCAAGGGTATGTGCGCCCGAGTTCTTCTCCTTGGAGCGCACCGGTCCTCTTTGTTAAGAAAAAGGACGGAAGCTTGAGGCTATGTATTGATTATCGGGAGCTCAATAAGTTGACGGAGAAGAACAAGTACCCGATCCCCCGGATTGATGATCTCTTTGATCAGTTTGTCGGGTCGACGGTGTACTCGAAGTTGGATCTCAAGGCTGGGTACTATCAGCTGCGAATAAGGGAGAGTGATATCCCGAAGACAGCGTTTAGTACGAGATAGGGGCATTATGAGTTTACGGTCATGCCGTTTGGGCTGACTAATGCGTCGTCAGTGTTCATGGATTTGATGAACAGGACTTTCAGGGAGTACTTGGACCATTTCGTGATCGTCTTCATCGACGATATTTTGGTGTACTCGCAAAGTGAGGAAGATCACTTCAAGCATCTTCATTTGGTGTTGGAGACACTAAGAAGAAATCAGTTGTATGCCAAGTTCTCAAAGTGCGAGTTTTGGCTATCCTCAATGGCGTTCCTCGGTCATATAGTGAGTGGAGAGGGTATTGCTGGGGATCCGGCGAAGATAGTTGCGATACGGGAGTGGCCTGAGCTTGCTACTGTAGCGGAAGTCCGGAGTTTTCTGGGGCTTGCCGGCTATTATAGGCTCTTCGTAGAGAACTTCTCGTGGATAGCGTTACCTCTCACTACTTTGACGAGGAAGGAGCGTAAGTTCGTTTGGACGCCGGAGTGCGCGCGAGCTTTTGAGGAGCTGAAGTGTCGGTTGACCACGACGCCTGTGCTGAGTTCGCCATGTGGGACCGAAGGCTATGAGATTTACAGTGATGCTTCGGGCAGTGGTTTGGGTTGCGTGCTACTACAACATGGAAGTGTAATAGCTTATGTCTCGAGACAGCTAAAAGTGCATGAAAGGAACTATCCGGTCCATGACTTGGAGTTAGCGGCCGTGATTTTTGCCTTGAAGCTGTGGAGACACTATTTGTACGGTGTGAAGATTGATATCTACACCGATCACAAGAGCCTGAAGTATCTTATTGATCAGAAGGATCTGAATATGCGGCAGCGTAGATGGATGGAGTTCCTGGGGGACTATACATTCAAGATCCATTACGTGCCTGGTAAGGGGAATGCAGTTGCGGACGCATTGAGTCGCCGAGCCCCAGCTCAAGCCAATTGGCTATCGGTGCATGATGAGCGGTTGGTGCGGGAGTTGGAGGCGTTGGAGATTGTTTGTGTGGACAAGCAATCAAGTGCTGAAGCAGTTCTGAATTGGACTGAAGTCCAATATGACCGGGCTGATCGTATTCGGCAGGCTTTGGATATGGATGCTCATATGAAGCAGTTCATGGTAGAGGCTCTGGATGGGTCAAATTCCCAATTCGTCGTGGAGGACGGATTACTTTGGAAAGACGGTTGTCTGTGCGTCCCAAGTGTGGGGAATTTACGGGTGGAGTTGTTGTATGAGGCACACCATACCAAGTACTCGATTCACCCGGGGAGCACGAAGATGTACCGTGATGTGAAGAAACTATTTTGGTGGCCGGGTTTGAAGAAGGACGTGGTGCTATACGTAGCAAAGTGCCAAACTTGCGCCTTGGTAAAGGCGGAGTGCCAAAAGCCGGGAGGATTTCTTAAGTCCTTGCCTATTCCGAAGTGGAAATTTGACGACATCTCTATGGACTTTGTGCACGGTTTGCCAAGGTCGCAAAAGGGGAACGACACCATTTGGGTGATCGTGGATCGATTAACGAAGGTGTCGCATTTTATTCCGCATAGGAAGGATGATCCGGTGGAGAAGTTGGCAAAGCTTTATGTGGATAACATAGTACGGCTTCATGGTGTGCCCCGCAGCATCGTGAGTGACCGAGATGGGCAGTTCACGTCCAATGATTGGAGGCTAGTACAGCAAATGTTGGGAACAAAGCTGAAATTCAGCATAGCCTTCCATCCGCAAATGGATGGGCAGACCGAGAGGGTCAATAGAACCATGGAAGACATGCTTCACATGTGTGTCATGGATTTTGGAAAGCAATGGGAAGACCACCTTTATTTGGTGGAGTTCGCATACAACAACAGCTACCAAGCGAGTATTCAAATGGCGCCCTTCGAGGCCCTATATGGTGGAAAATGTCGCACGTCATTGTCTTGGTTAGAAACGGGTGAGTCAAAGTTGTATAAGCGATCGGAAGTGGAGGATGCTACTTCTTTGGTGAGAACCATTCGGGAGAGGTTGCTTATCGCTCACGACCAGCAAGCAAAGTACTATAATGCCAAGCACAGGAACGTGGAGTTCGCTGTGGGCGATTTCGTATACTTAAAGATTAAGCCGTTCAAGGGTGTCTCGCGGGTGCGGCGATTGAAAAAGCTAAGCCCGAGGTACGTTGGACCGTTTGAGGTTCTGGAGCGAGTTGGTGAAGCAGCCTATCGGTTGAAGCTTTCAGTGGAGCTTAGTGGTTTACATGATGTATTCCATATTTCGGTACTTCGGAAGGCGGTGCAAGAGCCTACGCAAGTGATCGCGGTCGATCAAGTGCCGGTGGATAGTCGGCTAACGACGAAGGTCACGCCCGTGCGTATTGAGGACTCGAATGTCAAGCAGCTACGCAACAAAGAGATTAGGATGGTCAAGGTCCGGTGGGACAATTGCGGTCGTGAGGAGATCTCTTGGGAGCGAGAGCAGACTATGCTTGACGAGTATCCGGAGTTGTTCCGCTCAGGTACAAATTTTGGTTTTGTACATGTCTTTCCTTTATGTAATTTCGTGGGCGAAATTCTTTTAAGAGGGGGAGAGTTGTAACGCCCCAAAACTCAAAGGAGCAAAGGGGGGACGTTTTGGGCCAGTTTGGGTTCTGGCAGCAGGCACACGGCCTGGGACACGGGCGTGTCCCAGGGCGTGTCAAGCCTGTGTCGACACTGAGACGGGAAGTCGACACTTTGGCCTCGACATTGTGCCGAGACTGGGCACACGGCCTGCGACACGGGCGTGTCGCAGGGCGTGTCGACCCGTGTCGACACTTAGCCGTGAAGTCGACACTCTGCTTCGACGAAGTGTCGAGACATGGCACATGGCCTGCGACACGGGCGTGTCGCAGGGCGTGTCAACCCGTGTCGACACTCGTCCTGGGGAGTCGACACTTTGGTCTTGACATGGTGTCGAGACAAGGCACACGGCCTAGGACACGGGCGTGTCCAAGGCCGTGTCATCAGGTCGACGATCTTCGCTCGACTAAGTGTCGAGTGTCGAGACCCTGTACACGGCCTGGGTTCCAGGCGTGTTGAGGTGACACGGGTAGGGACACGGGCGTGTCCTAGAACCCGTGCAGTGCTCGGGTTGTTTTCGGGGAAAAATGATGGGGGTACACGGCCGGCCACACGGCCATGTGAGGTGGAACACGGGCGTGTCAGCTCGAACACGGGCGTGTTCGATACCCGTGTGAGGTTCCAGGCGAGCCGATTTTGACGGCAAATGAGGCACACGGCCCTGGACACGGGCGTGTGCCAGGCCGTGTTCGGTCCAGATTGGGCATTTCAGTCCCGAATCAAAGCCGTTCGTTTCCTTATTTTGAGATCCAACGGCTGGGGGTTGTTCCTGAAGGGATATACCCGGGATTGGACTTAGAAACCCTCACTTTTCTTAAGTTGTTATCTTTCTAAAAACCTTAGAGAGAGAGGAGAGCCAAGGAAGGAAGAAGGAGCAAGATCCGGCCATTGGAGGAGCTTCGAAGCTCCGAATCGCGAGCCAACTCCGGATCCACGGAGGCAAAGCTAGTGCGGTGCTTTTCATCCGCTTACTTTTCAATGGTGCCAAAGAGGAACGCTAGGGTAACGATCCTCATCTTGAGCATGAGTAGCTCTCTTTCTTTGCATAGGAAGCCCGCTCTCGCGAGTTTGCGGAGAGTTGGAGGCGTTCCTTCGGGTAGATATGTGAAGTCCCCGTTGTTTAGAGTCCGTAAGCGAGAACGGACATAGGCATGATGTGTGAAGCCTACCCGGACATGTTGGTCTGGATCGGTGATGTTGCATTGCATAAATGCCGGAGAAGACTCCGCGCTTGGATTGTTTTTCGGGTTTTCTACGCGGTAGATTGCAGCAGGGAGCCTTGGGGACTAACCCAAAGGTGCACCCGGAAAACTGGGCGGATACGAGATCTTGCCAACTTGGTGGCCTGAGAGCCAACTTGAACATAACCGGGTTATGTGAATTGTGATGGAAATGGGACTCGGTGGAAGTTTGACCCGCACAGATGGCTTAAATTGTCGTTGCGATGTGAGCACGGGTTAGATGGAACCGTACCCGTTCTATGTCGTTCGGTTAAAGAGACCTAAAGGCACGTGGCACTTGCCGTTGGCATAGATTAGGGTCTTTGGCGGTCGATGGCTTAAATTGTCGTGACCCAGGCCAAGAAGACAAATGCTCATAGGTTTGGCCGTCAAAGTGGCGGTGGTGAGTCCGGAATGTCTATGGCTTTAATTGACGTGACATCGACCGGTTCACCGAGAATGTGCCCTGAGAGCACGGGGCGTGTGGCCGTGCGAGCCAATGTCTGTGATGAAATGGCTATATTTATATATTGCTCGCTTATGCTAATGAAATGCAGGGAAGGAACATCGCCGCCCTGAGTTGGTGGCAGGATCGTTATAATTTGGTCAGCATTGCTGACCGTTGCCTTGTTTTGCCACTGTACGGTGGTTTGTTGCTTGCAGGTGCAGCTGGACCAAGCGGTCAATAGCGGGCTAAAGCCCGAATGCGAAGCCGGCCCTTGAAGGCCTAATTGGAAGTGTTTACTGCTTTATTCATGTGTGACCGGCCTGCGTGCCGTGGTTTGTAAAACATGTAATTTGAAGTGAAACATTTTGTAAGGCCTTAAGGCTTATTTTGGGTATTTTGTATAACATTCCTATTTTGTATTAGTGGACATTCATGCTTTAATACTGGGTTCTTTGTTACAACTTTTATAAAATGCTTCCGCTAGAATTCTCTGTGTAGGACGTTGATTGGTTGGATGGTTTCCATAAGTAACCACCCGGTCTGTTTGTAGTATATGGCGTCGGGCCCCGGCCGAACCTACTGTTATATGTTATGCGACGGATAGGGGGTGTTACAGATGGGGCATACTTTGACGGCGATCCTGGAAGCCTTCAAAGCCCAGCAAGTCCCGGCTCCGTAGCCAAATCCGGGGTCAAGCTGGCTGAGTGTTTTCAAGAGCCTGTCCCCACCGATGTACCGTGGGACAGAGGATGTTGTAAAGATGGAGGAATGGCTGGAGGCCATACATGAGATATTGGCAGGCATCAGCTGCCCGGTCGGCTAGGCAATTCCCCTAGGCACCTCTGCACTAGAAGGTCGTGCGAAAATATGGTGGAAGTCTGTACGAGAGTCAACATACGCTAACTGGGAGCTGTCGGACATATCTTGGGAGGAGTTCGGCTATGTATTTTTGGATCACTTCATATCTACTACAGATAGAGATGCTTTGGAGGAGAGGTTTCTGAACCTCAGGCAGGGGAGCAGATCGATGATTGAATACCAGAGGGAGTTTTCCCACCTTGCCAGGTTTGCAGGGATACAGGATACAGACGATAGGAGGTACGCCACGAGGTTCTACCGGGGCCTCAGAGACGACTTGAAGCAGGCTTTGTTGTTCATTTCTCACAACACGTCTGCCCAGATTATCGCGATGAAAAAGAAGCTGGAGGCCGACCAGCTGATGGTGCAAGGCAGAGGGAAGAGACCATACGATGGGTCGACATCAGGAGAGAGCAGTAGGGGCTCTTAGAGAGGCAGGACTATTGGATACAAGAGGGGTGGGGGACGTCGTCGTCCCAACTTCAGGCAGGAGCAGGGGCCTCCTCCCGCATTAGCTCCCCCACCTCTACAGGTGCATGTTCCGAGGATGTAGGATGACCATGGACACCGGCCGGGAGTTTGTTACGGATGCCGCCAGCCCGGGCACATTAGATCAGAATGTTCGCATCGGTTCCATCCTCCTCCTCCTCCTCCACCACCTCCAGTGGACCCAGTACAGCAGGGTCGAGGCCGAGGCCGAGGACGAGGTCGAGGCCGTGGCCGGGGATATCATGGCAGAGGACGTAACCAGGAGCAGATGTACGCTTTGGACCTCACGGAGCAGAGGAACCCCGATGTTGGGTACATTGGATTAAATGTACCTGATTTGAAGAATCCTCACCCTACTCAATGATATACATCAAAATGTATTTGATGTGTTTTGAGTTTAGTTGTACAGGTTAAGTATTTGCAGGGAAAGCTGAAAAGTTTCTAAGTCCATGTGTCGACACCCAGATGAAAAGTGTCGACACTTAAGAAGACTTGTGTCAACACCCAGAGAAGCAGTGTCAACACTTGGAGTAATTGTGTCGACACCAGGGATGCAGAGTCGACACCAGAAGGCAAGTGTTGACACATACAGTCTGTGTCGACACTCAATGAAGAAATATCCAGAGAAGCAGTGTCGACACTTAGAAGCAGTGTCGACACCCAGAGGAACTTTGTCGACATCAGAAAGTGTCGACACTTGGAGGTTGTGTCGACACTCAGCAAAACTTCAACAAAGTTCAAGTACAAGTGTCGACACTTGGAGGCTGTGTCAACACTCAGCAAAAGTTCAACAAATTCTAAGTACAAGTGTCGACACAAAGGAGATGTGTCGACACTCAGCCAAAGTCTCAACACATGAAGAATGTGTCGACATAAAGGATCAGTGTCGACACACAGCAAAAGTCTCAACACATGAAGAAATTGTCGACACTAGGAGGCTGTGTGGACACTCAGCAAATTTCAATGAAGTCTAAGTACAAGTGTCGACACTAAGAAGATGTGTCGACACTCAGCAAAAGTATCAACACAGAAGGCATGTGTCGACACCAAGGAGATGTGTCAACACTTATCAAGTATCAACACAAGAAGATGTGTCGACACAAAGGAGTTGTGTCGACACTTACAAGAAATCAACTAAGTATCTAAGAAGAAGGACTTGTGTCGACACACAGGATCAGTGTCGACACATGTTGAAGAAGCAGTGTCGAGAAGCAGATTCTATAACACAAGGAGTTGTGTCGACACCATGAAGGCTAGTGTCGACACTTAGTCTACTTGTGTCGACACTTAGTCTATCAGTGTCGACACTTAAAGACTGACTGTCTCGACACTTTCAGACAGTTACAGAAAATTCAAGAAGTGACTGGATGACTTGACAGCTGTCATTCCAGCTGGTCTACTGCAACTGTCAGAGCTGTCAGAAAGCTGTTAGAAACTGGATCATCTGGTCACCATGAAGGAAGCTTATATAAAGGCTTATTCTGACAACAGAAAAATAAGATTAACAACAATCAACTGAAGTGATCAGAAGATCTAAGAAGTTGGAGAGAGAGAGCTCCTTCCAAGAAGATAGCTGTTGAACCAGGCTGTAAAGACAAGTTTCAGATTGAGATCTGATTCTCAAGTTAGCAGTGATTGAAGATCAGCTGCATAGAGACTCAACCCTATTGTGTTCTAAATTCAAGAAGCTTTGAAGAAAGCCAAGGGAGGTTGATCTCAGCAAAGTTCTTCCAAGAACTCATCAAGAAACCTGTCAACTCTTCTCTCTTATTCTGAGTTGTAGGGTTATATTCATTGTAATTTTAATTTCTTGTAGGATCCTTAGGGATCTGAGTTGTAAGCCTGAAATTATAAAGGCTGAGTGGTAGGGCCTGTGTGCCTGAGTGTAGGAGATCCATTTCTCTGAGTGTAGGCCTTGTTGAGGGCTGAGTGTAGGCCTTGTTGAAGGCTGAGTGTAGGTCTTGGTGAAGACTTAGTGGTAGGGCTTTGAGCCTGAGCTGTAGGAACCTGTTTGGGGTTCTGAGTGTAAGATCTGAGCATCTGAGGAATAGTGGAGGAGTTTGGCTGAATCTAGTACACTACTAGATAGGCAAAGGAGGAAAGTGGATGTACCCAGACCTTAGGAAACCACTATAAAACTATGTGTACTCTGTGTGTGTGTGTGATTCTGTGATTGCTGTGTTGAATTGCTGTGAAGAATTATTTATAATTCTGTGATATAATCTGCCTAAAAGTTTAAAAAGATAAGGTCACCTATTCACCCCCCTCCCCCCCCTCTAGGTGATTAGGTACAATTTCTTTCAAGTGGTATCAAAGCGAGGTTACTCAAAAAGGACATAACTGTCTGAGTAAAAGATCCTGTTGCCAGATTCAATATAATCAAGGGCAGACTCAGCATAATCAAGAAAATCAAGAAAATGGGTTCAACAGAGAATCACAAAGAACTTGGATCCATGAAGTTGTCAATCTGTAGAAAGGAGATCTTTGGCATCTGGAAAGAAAGGGTTAGACTATTTATGGAAGCCTCTGGCCCTAGAATCTATATCACAGTCAAATAAGGGTCATATGTGCCTATGAAAGTATCAGTCCAGGATGTAAATCAGAGAACTCCTAAGGACTTTTCAGAGATGACTAAAGATGAGATTATTCTGGCCACTATGGACAAGAGGGCCCAGAATATTATTGTGAGTGCAATAGATGATGCCACATTTCAAAATTTGATTCACTGTAAAACATCAAAGGAAATGTAGGACACATTGATAGTGTACATGGAGGGCTCTGAAGAAGTTAGATAGGACAGAAAGTCTTTATTAAACCAAGAATATAAGAGCTTCAGACAAGGAAGGTCTGATAGTATAACAGAATGCTACAAGAAATTCTATAGGATTGTCAATGAGTTGATGTCTTATGGAAGAGAATTTAGCAATTATGAGTTAAATGATAAGTTCTTGAGATCCCTAACTAAAGACTGGGATACCAAGATTTGTGTCATAAGGGAAATGTCCAAATTAGCAAACATTCCTCCTCCAACATTGTTTGGAAAGCTGTTATCCTATGAAATGCAGCTAATGGTTAGGAAGGAGGAAGAGAACACTACCAGATTTGAGCATAAAGAAAGAGTAGTGGCATTCAAGACAGAAGCCACCAGGAAATATAAAAGTAAGTCTCCATCTCCACCTCCAAAAGTTGCTGAGACTGAGACAGATGAGTCAGAAAGTAAGAATTCTGAAAGCAGTGAGAGTGATGAGGACTTTGCAGCTTTCACAAGACATTTTCAGAAGTTCCTAAAGAAGAAACAGTGGAGGTCTAAGTCATCCACTTCACAGAAGTCATCAAAGAATGACAGGAGAAAGCCCAAGTCAAGTAGAACTACATCTTCAAAGATAGTTTGTTATTGTTGTAACAAACAGGGACATGTTGTTGCTGAATGTCCAGAAAAGTGGAAAGAGTCAACTGATAAGAAGAAGACTCAAATCAAGGGCAAGAAGGAAAGGTCCTTTGTTGCTAAGAAGGACAAAAGTCTGTTAGATATGTCTTCTTCAGAAACTGATTCAGAAGCTGAAGCTTACATTGGACTGTTTGCTGAAGAAGAAGAAGATGAGTTCATTCAATTAATGAACTCAATATATGAGCAAGAGGACAATCAGTGCCAGGGATTGATGGCCTTATCAGAAGGAGACAAAATCCAGGATCAGCCTGGACCAAGTCAGGTACAAAATTGTTCTGTTAGTTCAATTTCTAGTACTGGATTAGAATCAGATTCATCAGCATCAAGTGATGAGAGTGGATCTGAATCTGAAGGAGATATTCATCAATTGATTGATGAATATAGAGTAGTGTTGCAAGCTCTAAAGAAAAGCAAATCCTTGGCCAAGAGTCAGGCTAAGGAGATTGCCAGTCTTAAAGTTGCTGCAACAGATTTTGATAAGTTGATTGATCAGAAATTAAATGAAATAGCCAGACTGAAGCACATAACTGTTATTCAGATGGGGACTATAACATTTAAAAATGATCAAATCAGAAATCTGGAGATTAGTCTACAGAAAGAGAGAGATATAGTAGCAAGGTTTTCTAAACCAAAGTCTGTTCTACCTTTGATAGATGAATTTGTACATCAAAAAGGTAAAACTGGATTGGGGTTTACTAAACCTGTCAGGACTGTAAAGTCCAAGTCTAAGGGCAAAACCCCAGTACTCAACAAGCCTGCTGTAGATACTACAGCCAGGGTTGTACCTAAGCAAAGGTACAACAGATTTGAGTGCTGGTGTTGTGGCAAAGTAGGCCACTTTGCCATATACTGTTGGCACAATTCAAGTGCCAAGGTGAGTAGCAATCTGCCTGCTAGAAAAGCTACAGGTAGTTTTTTTAAGAGGCAAACTAACCAGCACCAAGTACCCAAGAATTCTTTGGGTTCTAAGGTTAACTAATCTGTTTTGCAGGTGAGTCCAAGTGACCATACCCCAATATAGTACTTGGACAGTGGATGTTCCAGGCATATGACTGGAACTAGGGGATTGCTAAAGGACTACACACCAATCAAGGATGGTCCTAAAGTCACCTTTGGTAGTTCTGAAAAAGGAATCATCAAAGGTTTTGGTAACATTTCTAATAACCTTATAACAATTAATCAAGTGGCTTATGTTAAAGGTTTGAAACACAACCTCATTAGTATAAGTCAGCTAAGTGATTTAGGATATGACATCTCATTTGTCAAAGATGGTTGTCATATCAGGAGATCAAATGATCAAGAGATCATTTTGACAGGTTATAGGAAGAGAAATGTCTATTGTCTAGACATTATGTGTGAGAACAATATTTCTCCTATGTGTCTTGTAGCTGATGAGAAAGTCTCTCATTGTGTCAAATGGCACAAGAGACTAGCCCATCTTAACTACAAGACAATTGGCCAACTCTTTAGCAAAGAGTTAGTGAGGAATGGTCCTCAGGTTAAGTGTATTAAAGATGGGATATGCTCAGCTTGTCAAAAGGGCAAGCAGACTAGATCCACCTTTAATAGCATTGAAAACAAAGATGCTGTGAGTTTCTTATACCTCTTGCATATGGATCTTTTTGGTCCTATGCCAGTTCACAGCCTAGGTAGGAAGGTCTACACATTTGTAGTTGTAGATGACTACTCAAGGTTTTCCTGGGTGTTCTTCCTTAGACAGAAATCTGAAACTCCTAGTATCTTTTATAGTTTTGTCAAACAAATTCAGAATGAGTTAGACAGTATAGTGGTCAAAATAAGAAGTGACCATGGTACTGAATTCCAGTCTGACAGTATGACAAAGCTATATGAAGAATTTGGGATATTTTAGGAATTTTTTTCACCAAGAACACCTCAGAAAAATGGCATTGCTGAAAGGAAAAATAGAAACTTAATAGAGGCTGGTAGAACCCTACTAAGTGACACATCTATCCCAGAATATTTATGGGCTGAGGCAGTAAACACTGTATGCCATGTAATTAATAGGGCTACTATCACCAAAAGTCACAATAAGACCCCCTATGAGATTGTGAAAGGCAGAAAACCAAATCTATCCTATTTCAAGATCTTTGGTTGTAAATGCTATATACTTAACAATGGTAAGTCTTACTTAACCAAGTTTCCTGTCAAATCCCAAGAGGGGATCTTTGTTGTGTACAGCAACAACAATAAGGCTTATAGGGTCTACAACTTGACTACTCAAGTTGTAGAAGAGTCAGTACATGTAGTATTTGATGAAGCTAGACTCATTAACAATGAATTATCTAGAAGTATTTGCAGCTCCACAGGTGTGACTAAGAAGATGGACAAGCTCACTATTGAAGAAGGATCTACGGCAAGTCAGCATGTGGTTGATAGTGGCTGCTATCCAGGGGGAGTACTAGATACACCTGATGTAGAAGAAGATCAAGGAGTGCAGCAAGTTGAAGAAGCTGAAGGAGTTTAACCTGAAGACAGGCTGCCTCCAGCTAATAGACATCTAAAAGATCATCCAGCCAATCAAATTATTGGTGATCTCAGACAAGGGGTATAAACAAGGAGCAGAAATCTAAGTTCAGTACTCTACTCCAGCTTTCTATCCCAAGTTGAGCCAAAGAAATTTGAAGAAGCCATCCTAGACCCTCAATGGATTGAGGCAATGCAAGAGGAGCTGAACCAGTTCAAAAGATGCAAAGTCTGGGAGCTTGTTCCTAAACCAAAAGACCACAACATAATTGGAACTAAGTGGATCTTCAGGAACAAGATGGATGAACATGGAGTTATTATAAAGAACAAAGCAAGACTGGTTGTAAAAGGTTATAGGCAGGAAGAAGGTATTGACTTTGATCAAACCTTTGCTCTAGTAGCCAGACTGGAAGCTATAAGGATGTTCCTGGCTTATGCAACCTATCAAGGGTTTAAAGTATACCAAATGGATGTTAAGTCAGCCTTTCTAAATGGAAATCTGAAGGAAGAAGTCTATGTGGAACAGCCATCAGGTTTTTGTTGATTCAACTAAATCTAATTATGTCTATAGACTTAGGAAGGCTTTGTATGGGTTAAAACAAGCCCCTAGGTCTTGGTATGAAATCCTGTCTAGTTTCCTCATTGAGAATAAATTCACAAGGGAGAAAATAGACAAGACTCTATTCCTTAGGGAATCCAGAGGCAAGATCATTCTAGTCCAAATATATATAGATGACATCATATTTGGGTCTACAGAAAATAGTCTTTGCAAAAAGTTTGCAAAACTTATGCAAGGACAATTTGAAATGAGCAGTATGGGGGAACTTAAGTTCTTTTTGGGTCTCCAACTTAGACAGACTGAGAATGGTTTATTCATATGCCAGTCTAAGTTCACTCTAGAATTGATAAGGAAGTATGGTATGGAATCATCCAGTACCATGAAAACTCCTATGGGGTCAAGTATGTATCTTAGCAAAGATGATGCAGGGAAACCTGTAGATGAGACCTTGTATAGAGGGATAGTTGGCTCCCTATTATATTTGACTACTAGTAGACCAGATATCATGTATTCTACATGTGTCTGTGCTAGGTACTAAGCTTGCCCTAAAGAATCTCATTTGACAGCAGTCAAAAGAATTCTGAGATATCTTAAGGGCACATCTTATCTAGGCCTTTGGTACCCTAGGAATGGAGACTTTGAACTGACAGGTTATTCAGATACAGATTTTGCAGGCTACAAGGAAGATAGAAAAAGTACATGGAGTAGCAAGAAACAAACAAGTGTGGCTATCTCCACAGCAGAATCAGAATATGTTGCTGCAGAAAGTTGTTGTGTTCAAATTCTATGGATTCAACATCAGCTATAATATTATGGTATACAAGTAAGTAGAACACCTCTATTTTGTGATTCTACAAGTGCCATTTCTATTGCAAACAATCCTGTCTCCCATAGTAGGACTAAGCACATAGAAATAAAATACCATTTTCTAAGGGAACATGTGGAAAAAGGAGATATTTCACTAGAGTATATTAATACAGATAATCAACTAGCTGACATGTATACTAAGCCCTTAGATGAAACCAAATTCAATAAATTCAAAATTGAATTAGGGATGATAAACTTAGAATAAGTTTTCAAAATTGGCTAAGTAAAAAGGTGTCGACACACAGAGTTGTCTGTGTCGACACATAGAAGTGGTGTCGACACTTCAGAGAAATGGTGTCGACACTTAGGCTTTGCTTAGAATTAGTCTATTAAAGTCTCGACTAAGTGTCGAGCAAAGCGGTGTCGACACATAAACAAGTGTCGACACATATATACTGTCGACTATACTTGTGTCGACACATAGTTGTCGAGACATTATAAGTCTGTGTCGACACTTATCAACAGTGTCGACACAATTTAAGTATTTTGACGTGCCCTTTCATCTTCGATTCTAGAAAGGTATAAATAGGTTTTTGCCATTGTATGTCGACACGCTCACCAAAGTTTCGAGACCAAACTTGTGTGTCGACATCTCTCTTCTCTAGATTCAAATTTCTTCAAACCCTAATGGCTCCCAAGCTAGAAGAGAATGTGAATGAAGGATATGAACTCGTGCGGCATGCTTTTGATGACGCAGAACCAGAGATCAAAGGCGTGATAACCCTAATAGAAGTGACAAGGTTAGAATTTCTTGTTTCCGAACCGACCAAGATATGGAAGAAAGAAGTCCTGGAATTTCTGAATCCAGCAACCCTAGATGAATCAGGACTCAAAATTAAGTCAAGAGTTCATGGGGCAAAGGTGAAGGTCTCTCCTAAGAGTCTGAGAAAGGTACTTCAAATACCTAGGACTAAGGAAGAAGAAGATGTTTCTGCTTCTAAGACTAGAGAAGCATTGACATGGTGTGGACTGGAATCCAACCTGAAGATAGGATATGTATTCAACAGAAAAGGAATGAACATGCAAGGCAAATTCTTATCTGAGATTGTTGGCAAGGTTATCCTATGCAAGTCTGGAGGACATGACAGGATTTCAGCTTATATGTTGAGTCTAATGACAAGGTTAATCTTCCAACTTAATACTGATTGGTCTGCAGTATTGTTTGATAAGATTAAAGAGAGCCTGAAGAAACCCAATATGGGTAGAATTCTAAGTCTTTACCTAGCTGGTAGTATACCAGAGGTGATGAGTCAGGCAGCTGGATCTAAGATCAACCACATGAGGATGATGGATATGAGAATCTTCTCTAGGTGGGATAGAGTGTTAACCAAAGAAATGCCAACTCCTGAGAAGGAAACACCCCAAAAAAGGAAGAAGAAGTCAGCCCCTGTGGCTCAAGAATCATCAAGCAGCTCTGAAGAGCAGGTTGTTTTTACTCCTGATGAGGAAGACACTGGAAATGCTGGACAATCTCCAGCAAGACAAGAAGATGCAGAGAGGCAGGGGGAGCTACCACAAGCAAGCCCAAGTCACCAGGATTCAATCCAGGGGGAGACTCTACTTGTGGAAGAGCCAACTCCTCTAGAAAGTGAACAAGCTACCCACATCATACTTGAGGTAATAACTGAAATTAATAAATTAGATTTCCCTATTGAGGATGATGTTTTGTCTGATTCATTACCTAATGTTAATCAGCAAACACAAACACATAGCCAACCCCAAGATGTTGTCATGGAGGACACATCTGTTGCTGATCAAGTTATTGATGAGATAAGAGTTTCTCCACCCCATCCTCAACAAGAATTTACCCTAGAAGAGCTATTCCCAGATCTTCTACAAATAGATTTTGAGAAAGAGAAAGCTGCTGCTGAGGGGGAGAAGGACCATGTTGAGGGGGAGCATGTAGATATTGTTGAAGAAACTGCAAGCAAAGAACCTGAACTGCCAAAGGATGCTGAGCAGGTTCCTAGGACTGACAAGGATTTACCTTCAAGCCCTAAGGACAGGGTTGATATTGCTAGCACATCTGCTTCAGAAGATGAAGAGGCTGCAAGAGCCAAGAAGAGGAAATTTCAAGTCTTCAAGAGGAGGAGCCAGACATACAAAAAGGCTTTACAAACTATTGCACCACAGCCTGCCCCATCTACAGATTACAGTTCATTGCTGGTGGCAATGCAGATTAAGCTGGATGAGCAAAGGCCAGCTCTGGAAAAGTACATGGATGAGGGGCATAAGTCACTGCAATTTGATCTGGCCCAAGACATCAAGTCAATCAGATTTGAAATGAATCTGAACAAGAAAGAAATGACTGACTGCTTCCATATGGGAGGAAATGCAGTAGTCTATCTGGCCACTCATCAGGAGAAGATCAAAGCACAAGTGGATGATATTGCAGTGAAGCAAGGCTATGTCCTGGAGAATCAGCTGAGAATGAATGATAATTTAACAGCTTCTCATAATGCAATAGTCACAGAAATGAAGAATATAGCTACTGGTCAGTCTGCAGCCATGACTACAGCCAAGGCAGAATTTGATAAAGCATTAAAAGAAGGTATAACTGCTGTTACTTCTGCACTTCAGGATTCTCAGAAGTTAATAACTGAAAAGCTCAAAGGTTGAAACCTTTCTACAAAGATGGAGTAAATTACCTAAATGCACAAATCAGATTTCAGAAAGATGATCTAAGGGATCACATTGAAAGAGAAGTCATAAAGGGAGAGAGGGTGTTAGTCAAAGCAGGCTCTGATCATGCAAAGTGGATTTCAAATTCCATCAGAGCCACCCTTGGATATCCTCCATTATGTGATGATGACAATGTTGCAGAGTCTGGAATTAATCCTGCATATCTTGGAGTGGAGCAAGCTGAAGTGGCTCAAGTAATATACCCTCCACCAGACTTTGACATGGTACAGCAAGAGATACAGACCATGTATAGTCCTCCTGAAGGAAATCAAAATGTCATCATAGAAAAAGTAGTTCAGCCAGTGCCAGAGGCTATACTGAAAGAACAAGAGGCTTTGCTAAAAGAACAAGAAGCACAATTATCTAAGAAAAGGTTCAGAGAGCAAGCTGAACTTAGGCCTGACTTTGAACAATGGAGCCCCACTTCCAGGAATATTATCTTTACTGCATGGAAGGCTGCCAAGGACAATATCCAGGATAGAAACAAGTGGTATTCTGAACTGGAGTGGAGAAAGCATGAGACCAGGCAAGAGGCAATTATGTAATATAGAAGAAAGGCTAAGATGGGAAAGCTTCCTCCTACTGCCTAGGAGCCTAGCAAGTACTTTCCCAAGCCTTATCATTACTTTGAAAGGCAGAAGATCAAAGCTGAAGATTTGAAAAAGAAGGATCTTAAAGGAAAGAAGCATGCTGCTGCTGAAGATGCTGAAGCCCCAGTCCAAGCAAAGATACAATCAGGAAAGGGCATTGTGATCAAGGAGCCTGAGTAGCAATAGGATAGAATTTTTCTTTAGTTTATAGTTGTAATCATTTGATTTTAAAACTTTCTGTAAACTTTTGAATAATGAAAATGTTGAAGTTCCTAGAACAATGTGATATGTGTTAAATTTATTACATTATTGTTCTGAGATATTTGTGTATACATGTTTGTTTATACATGTTTATGTACTTACCCTGTTATATAATCTTGTTTTACATCATACTGTGAATTTGTTATGTATGGTGTATATCATTGACTAAGGGTTATGACTTCTCCAAATAGGGGGAGATTGTTGGGTACATTGGATTAAATGTACCTGATTTGAAGAAGCCTCACCCTACTCAATGATACACATCAAAATGTATTTGATGTGTTTTGAGTTTAGTTGTGCAGGTTAAGTATTTGCAGGGAAAGCTGAAAAGTTTCTAAGTCCATGTGTCAACACCCAGATGAAAAGTGTCGACACTTAAGAAGACTTGTGTTGACACCCAGAGAAGCAGTGTCGACACTTGGAGTAATTGTGTCGACACCAGGGATGCAGAGTCGACACCAGAAGGCAAGTGTCGACACATAAAGGCTGTGTCGACACTCAATGAAGAAATGTCCAGAGAAGCAGTGTCGACACTTAGAAGCAGTGTCGACACCCAGAGGAACTTTGTCGACATCAGAAAGTGTCGACACTTGGAGGCTGTGTCGACACACAGCAAAACTTCAACAAAGTTCAAGTACAAGTGTCGACACTTGGAGGTTGTGTCGACACTCAGCAAAAGTTCAACAAATTCTAAGTACAAGTGTCGACACAAAGGAGATGTGTCGACACTCAGCCAAAGTCTCAACACATGAAGAATGTGTCGACACAAAGGATCAGTGTCGACACACAGCAAAAGTCTCAACACATGAAGAAAGTGTCGACACTAGGAGGCTGTGTGGACACTCAGCAAATTTCAATGAAGTCTAAGTACAAGTGTCGACACTAAGAAGATGTGTCGACACTCAGCAAAAGTATCAACACAGAAGGCATGTGTCGACACCAAGGAGATGTGTCAACACTTATCAAGTATCAACACAAGAAGATGTGTCGACACAAAGGAGTTGTGTCGACACTTACAAGAAATCAACTAAGTATCTAAGAAGAAGGACTTGTGTCGACACACAGGATCAGTGTCGACACATGTTGAAGAAGCAGTGTCGAGAAGCAGATTCTACAACACAAGGAGTTGTGTCGACACCATGAAGGCTAGTGTCGACACTTAGTCTACTTGTGTCGACACTTAGTCTATCAGTGTCGACACTTAAAGACAGACTGTCTCGACACTTTCAGACAGTTACAGAAAATTCAAGAAGTGACTGGATGACTTGACAGCTGCCATTCCAGCCGGTCTACTGCAACTATCAGAGCTGACAGAAAGCTGTTAGAAACCGGATCAGTCGGTCACCATGAAGGAAGCCTATATAAAGGCTTATTCTAACAACAGAAAAATAAGATTAACAACAATCAACTGAAGTGATCAGAAGATCTAAGAATTTGGAGAGAGAGAGCTCCTTCCAAGAAGACAGCCGTTGAACCAGGCTGTAAAGACAAGTTTCAGATTGAGATCTGATTCTCAAGTTAGCAGTGATTGAAGATCAGCTGCATAGAGACTCAACCCTATTGTGTTCTAAATTCAAGAAGCTTTGAAGAAAGCCAAGGGAGGTTGATCTCAGCAAAGTTCTTCCAAGAACTCATCAAGAAACATGTCAACTCTTCTCTCTTATTCTGAGTTGTAGGGTTATATTCATTGTAATTTTAATTTCTTGTAGGATCCTTAGGGATCTGAGTTGTAAGCCTGAAATTATAAAGGCTGAGTGGTAGGGCCTGTATGCCTGAGTGTAGGAGATCCATTTCTCTGAGTGTAGGCCTTGTTGAGGGCTGAGTGTAGGACTTGTTGAAGGCTGAGTGTAGGTCTTGGTGAAGACTGAGTGGTAGGGCTTTGAGCCTGAGCTGTAGGAACCTGTTTGGGGTTCTGAGTGTAAGATCTGAGGATCTGAGGAATAGTGGAGGAGTTTGGCCGAATCTAGTACACTACTAGATAGGCGAAGGGGGAAAGTGGATGTACCTAGACCTTGGGGAACCACTATAAAACTGTGTGTACTCTGTGTGTGTGTGATTCTGTGATTGCTGTGCTGAATTGCTGTGAAGAATTATTTATAATTCTGTGATATAATCTGCCTAAACGTTTAAAAAGATATGGTCACCTATTCACCCCCCCCCCCCCCTCTAGGTGATTAGGTACATTTTCTTTCACCCGAGGAAGTGATTACAGGTACTTAAATTGTTTTAATTTAGAAATTTCAACCCTAGTAATGCCTTGAAAACCATAGAAATAACATCCATTATACCTCAAATAAATCTCAGGCATAGTTATGATCAGCGGCAAGCCCGCACATACCCTCTTCGATACGGGTGCTTCCCACTCATTCGTGTCGAACACTTTTATTGAAGGACTAGAGGGTGTGGAGAGATTCCCTGGCATAGAGATGAGGGTGCATCTTCCTAATGGCTCAGAGCTACGGACCACGGATATCTACAACATGGAGGCCGAGATAGGAGGCAAGACATTCGAAGCTCCAGCGGCGGTCTTGAGATTGTCGGACTTTGATTTGATTTTGGGCATGACTTGGCTTCATTGGAACTATACCCAGATCGACTGCCCCTCTAAGAGGATCACACTCAGGCATGGAGACTCATACGTTACTATTGAAGGTATCCGACCTATTCCCCATCTATCATTATCTTCTGTATAGGCTGTCAAGGCCTATGAGCAGGGGGAAGACGTGTATCTTATCTACTTCGAGATGGTGGCAGCAGAGAGTTCTATAGCTGATATACCGGTGGTTCGGTATTTCTCTGATGTATTCCCGGAGAAATTGTCCGGACTACCACCAGCTCGGGATTTGGATTTCAGGATTCAGTTGGTGCCGGGGGAGAGGCCAGTATCCCGGGCACCTTACAGGATGGCTCCCAGAGAGTTGGCAGAATTCAGGACTCAGCTTCAGGAGCTTGTGGAATCGGGATTTGTGCGGCCGAGCTCGTCACCATGGGGAGCACCAGTTCTCTTTGTGAAGAAGAAAGACGGATCACTGCGGTTGTGCATAGATTACAGGGAGCTGAACCTGTTGACGGTCCGTAATACCTATCTACTGCCACGGATAGACGAGTTATTTGATCAGCTTTAGGGGGCCTTCTGGTTCTTTAAGCTGGATTTGAGATTCGGTTACTATCAGCTACGTATCCGAGAGGAATACATCCCGAAGATGGCTTTCAGCTCACGTTATGGGTTATACGAGTTCATGATGATGCCTTTTGGGCTCACGAATGCCCCTGCTACATTCATGAGTCTAATGAAACGTGTATTCGAGCCCTTCTTGGACCGCTTCATCATTGTATTCATTGACGATATTCTGATCTATTCCCGGACTCAAGAGGAGCACACAGAGCATTTGACACAAGTTTTGCAGAGGGTGTGGGAGTCCCAGATGTATGCGAAGTTTTCTAAGTGCCTGTTCTGCCTACAGGAGGTGGCCTTCTTGGGGCATACGATCAGTGGAGCTGGATTGGCGGTGGATCCAGCCAAGATAGAGACAGTGAGAGATTGGCCATGGCCGAAGACAGCGTCCGACATTCGCAGTTTCTTGGGGTTAGTAGGTTACTATAGTAAGTTCGTGGAGGGGTTCTCGAGGATAGAACTCCCCCTCACGACCTTGACGAGGAAGGATGTAAAGTTTGCTTGGGCAGAGCAGTGCGAGACAGCGTTTCAGGAGTTTAAGGACCGACTTACCTCATCCCTTATCCTTGCACTCCCATCCGGGAGTGAGGAATTTCAGATTTACACGGATGCCTCATACGAAGGGATGGATGTTGTACTGATGCAGCACGGCCATGTTATCGTTTATACTTCGAGATAGTTGAAGAAGCACGAGCATAACTATCTGGTACACGATTTGGAGCTCGGGGCTGTTGTATTTGTGCTAAAGATATGGCAGCATTATCTATATGGGATTTATTGTGACATTTTCTCAGATCACAAGAATCTCAAGTACATCGATACGCAGAAGGACCTAAACCTGCGATAGAGGAGATGGCTAGAGTTTCTCTGTGACTATGATTAACAGATTCACTACCACCCGGGGAAGGCAAACACAGTAGCAGATGCATTGAGCAGGAGGGTCGGCACCTCTGGACCAGAGCCCCGGATGATGGCTATGGAGCTGATACAGGTGATGGACGATATGCATATTACTATGGTTTCTGAGGCCGAACCAGTAGGGTATCGAGAGTACCTGAGCTCTTTAACCAGTGATGATGACATTCAGGAGCGCATTATGGCGCATCAGAGGCTAGATGCTACATTGGAGCCGATTTTCAGTGCCCTGGAAAGGGGCAAGGTTGAGGATTACACGCTACAGGATGATCTCCTTCGATTCTGTGGACGCATTTACATACCAGCAGGGGGCGGTATCCGGGATGATATACTTAGAGAGGCACATTGCTCCAGATATTCAGTGCATCCCGGCATCACCAAGATGTGGGCAGATTTACGGAAGACTGTGTATTGGCCTGGGATGAAGAGGGAGATCACCCACTTTGTGACACATTGTGAGACGTGCCAGCACGTTAAGGCAGAATGCAAGAGCCCGGGAGGTTTATTACAGCATCGCCAGTCCCAGAGTGGAAGTTCGAGGACATTGCTATGGACTTTATGCACGGACTACCTCGCTCCCACTCTGGGCATGATTCCATCTGGGTCATAGTAGACAGACTGACCAAGGTATCGCGCTTTATTCCAGTCAGGAAGGATGCTCCAGTTGCAGTTTTGGTGAGATTATTCATGGAGCAGTTTGTCAGATACCATGGCATCCCCTGGACGATTGTTTCGGACCGTGATGGTCGGTTCACTTCGAGCGAGTGGAGGGCTGTGCATGCTTACTTGGGCTCTTGGCTTACTTTTAGTATCGCCTTCCACCCGCAGACCGGCGGACAAACCGAGCGGACCATCTGGACCATGGAGGATCTACTCCGCCTATGCATATTGGATATGGGGAAGCCTTGGGAGAGGCTGCTACCATTGATCGAGTTTTCCTACAATAACAGCCACCAGGCTAGCATCAGGATGGCTCCATATGAGGCACTTTACGGGAGGAAGTGTCGGACACCGCTGTCATGGGTTCAGGATGTGGATACCAAGGCTCTTGGTTCTGATTATGTGAAGGATACGGAGACTCGGGTTCATTTGATCAGCGATCGGCTGCTAGAGGCCCAGAGTAGATAGGCAAAGTATTATGATGCTCGGTACCGGAAGGTGGAGTTCTAGGTTGGAGACAGAGTTTTCTTGAAGATACGTCCGGTACACGGTGTCTCTTGGGTGCGGAGGCACAAGAAGCTCAGTCCTCGATACATGGGGCCAAACTTGATCCTGGAGCGGATCGGCCCCTTAGCTTACCGACTGCAGTTGCCACCGGAGTTGGGTACCCTACACGATGTCTTCCATGTCACTTCCCTGTGAAGAGCTCTCCTACGGCGGAATAGCATGTTACTACTACAGCCGGTCCGATAGCGCCAGATAGATCCGTCAAATTGGAGCAGATCCAGATTGATGATACAGATGTCTGTGTGTTGCGGAAGAAGAAGGTCCCTCTCGTGAAGGTGTTGTGGTCCAATCATGGACAGGAGGAGCACACCTGGGAGCCGAGGGATCTAATGTTGGAATGACACTCAGAGCTGTTTACTTCAGGTATGCTGCAAATTATGTTTTGAATTTACTTAAACTGTTACAGATAGAACCCCGTAGACCCGAACTTGAATTTCGGGGACGAAATTATTTTCTTGTTTATTGGGATTTGTAACATCCCATGTTACTTCTAGACCCCCTCAACTTAGCTTGGGTTAGGTATGGGGTGGGTGATAGAGAATTTAGCTAGGTTTGACCCTAGGTAGTTGGTTGTAGTCATGTGGGGCCCACTAAGGGGCCAAAGTCAAATTAGGTCAAACTAACCTAAATAGGAACCCTAGCCACACCATGACCCCACCACATTTTCCTAACCCAAAAATAATCTAAGTGGACCCTAGGGCATGTCATTAGGTCAACCCTTTGACCTTAGTTGACCAAAGTCAATCATGGCCCTAATTTGGTCAAACATATACCTATAGGACCAATTAGCCCAAGTAGGGAACCACATTGACCCAACCCAAGTTGGGTGGTGCCATTAGACCCATGACCACCAAGTGGGGTCAGCCCACTCATCATGGTTGACCAAGTCAACTCAAGTCAACCTAGTCAACCTAATTGACCTAAAGGAGAAAATGAGGACTAAGCCCACTCTCCTTGGGCCAAGCCCACCCAACATGGTCCATTATCAGCCCAAGGTGTCAAATACCAGCCCTACCCCTCTAGTTTTGGAGAGATAGTGCATGCATGGGGGCATTTTGGAGAATTTACCCAAAGGAGGAGAGAAAGGTGAGTTAAGAAGAAGAGGCCACTTGGCCTTGGCTCCATCAGCCCAAAATGGTGCTGGCTGGTCTCCTCAGTAAATTCCAGAGAATTTGGCAGCATGGTGGCCACTTGGCACCAAGGGTGAAGCCTCCAAATCCCCAACCCGAGCTCACCTTGGTTGTATCTCCCTATACAGCACCTTCCAGCTCAAACCGACCACACCATCAGCTTCAGAGAGTGGAATCGAGTGGATAATGAGTCCTGGAGCAAAGATTTTGGTGGATAATCAAGGATTTGAGCAGGAGATCTCCGGAGAAGCTCAACCATGGCCAACCGCCGCCAACCTCGCCGTCGTGCTGCCATTTGGGTCTGTTTCGCCTACCCTCTACTCGTACTAGCTTTCTAGATCTTTAGGGAGAGACATCGGGCTCAATTGAGCCCGATACCATGTGAGTAAAATGAGAATTTTCTGAGCTTTTCGTCTTGCTCGGGTTCGCCAGAGGAGCCAATTTCGGCGGCCTCGTCGCCGGAAACCGCTAGCCACCACCTTAGTGAAGGTGGTGGCGACATCCGCCGGCGGTGGTGGTGGCTCAGCTGGCCGGAAACAGCCAGCAAAGGTGGCCCAGCCAGAATCAATCTAGGTCGTTGGCTGTTTGGGGATGATGACCCGATTCCGTATATCTTACTTCAAGATTCGTGCATATCACTTAAATTAAATCAAAATAAAAACTATAGTATTATATATATTTGTCACACTATTTCAGTAATATTGCATGGCTATTATAGGCCTCTTAGAGGCATTTCCAGGACCTGAACCTTAAATAAAAGTTGTAGCTCAACCTCTTAACTTTAATTTACCACCATAATCTTGTAATTTAGAGCATTATACTGCACTGTAGGTCATTTTTCCTAGGACTGGTCCTAGGTAAGGGTAGAATTCAAAATTGATGCCCAAGCCAAACCATTAATCAAAATGACCCCAAATATTGGGTGCATGCATGTTTAGGGCATATTTAGCCCCTGCCAAAAATTGCGAATTTGTGGGAAAACTTTTTCTATAGTTTTATTCATAATACACAAAATTAAATAAATGAAATATTTGGAGTGTTTTGGCTCCAAATAGCCCCATAATTTGGTGGCATGTCCTTGGGGACTATTCATGTGCATGGTAAAAATTGCATCACATTTGGACCACTGCATGTTGGGTAAACTCACTTGCATGTGTTGATTATATATAGGCTTGGGGTGCAAATAGCCAATTTTGATATATTGTGAATTAAGCCTATTTGGAACATCCAAAAATCATGGTATTGATTTCAAAGGCTCATTAGGGTGAATCATACCCCACGTTGTAATAATGGGATTTTTGGAAGCAAAAATCTCATTATTAGGAATTTTTGGAATAATAGAACTTTTGAAAAATAAATGTAAAAATAGGTTCATCATTGAGATAAAATCCCCAATTTTTGTCAAGGTCAATATTATGTTAGATTTAAATCCTGAAAATTTTTATGTCTCTGTTTGAAGAATCTTGATAGGATTTATGTGGAAATTACCTTTTTACCCTCATTTTACTTAATTAGCAAATTGGTGAAAATACTTAGTAGCAAATTTTTGTAATATTTCTTGATGATATATCAGAGTATGAATAACCTTGTATAATTTTCTCAGCATTTTTGGATGACTCAGTAATTTTTAAAAACTTATAATGGCATTTTGGTAAATTGTTAAGAATTGAATTTGGTAGGCCATTACATTATAGAAGTTGATGAAACTCCGTCATTAGCCTTAAATTAATGATATATATGCCCTGTAAGTTTTTTAGAATTTTTAGTAATGTATTCCTTATACTTCATTTGGAAAATAATAATTGTGTGAATTTTGTATTAATTAAGGAATAAATAGAAATATTTAAAGGAAAATTATAACTTTTGGTAGACAGCAATATTTTACCAAGATATAACTCATGAAAAATTCCTTAGGTCAGTGGATTATAAATTGTGATACTTCATATATTAAATGACCTAGGGGATTAATTAAATGATTTAATTAAAGGGCTTAATGATTTAAGAAAATTATGAAAATCAATAGGCTCACTTCATTTGTCCATACCATCCTAGGATAAATAATTAGGGGCAGGTGGCCTAAGGAATTGGAAGTTCCATTTCGGAGTGGTATTAGGTCATGGGTTGTGCATAGTGTAAGTAGGTCATGTTATAAGGACCACCGGGGGAAAGATCAATAAATGAGTTAGAGACTTCAATTGGAATATTACCCTGGTGGGTAGAGTTGTCTTAGTGACGAGAGTAAAGTGCAAACCCTTGGATAGCAACTGGAGTGGAGGCCGGCGGAAGACCGTCGCCCTTCTGAGAACATCTTAAGTCATTAGGATCACTCAAGAGTAATAATGAGTGCTGGGGATGAATTTTGGGTAGCCATCAACTAAAGTAAATATCCTTGAGAAAGGGAGCTTTGGGCGTGATCCCATCGTAGTTCCTAGTGCCCCCGAGAGCCCTTCACCGGGTATACCCTGGGCAGTCCTGGGATTAACCTTAAATCACTAAGTGTAATAATACGTAGACAAGAGTAGTCTAATAGGTTAGGACATTGTGGTTCATTCTCGCCCGTGACGGGTTTGAGGAATTTGAAATAAAGGCACTATTGTGCGTTCTCACCCGTGTAGGGTTGGAGGGATTGTGATAAATGCTCACCCGTGTAGGGTTTGAGGGATTCAGGACAGGTTAGTCCTGCGAGTTGAAGGCTCGGGATGAAATACTTGCATGTGCATAAATTTAGTGGCGGGGCATGCAGTACTGGCCGTTCGTCACACCGATGGCAGTACGGTGCACCAGGCGGATGTGAGGGTTTGAGGGGCCAGTGGGTTGTTTTACACTGCGGTCTGGAGGACAATCCCCGATAACGCACACCCGACCCAACAAGACTGATGGGTTGTCTGCAAAGTACATACGCATAGACTCTAGAGTACACCTTGGACATGTACAGAGGCGTATGAGAGGGGTCTAAGATTTGATAGTGTGCATACCGGCCTAGAAGTGGAGATGTCCGCTCCGCTGCTGTCGTAGCCATAGCGGTGGTACCCGAGAGTGAAGCTAGCTCTCAAAAAGTGGGAACTAAAGGTCTGTGATCACAGAGTCATTGTGTGTGAGTTGCACTTGCCTGTGCATAAATTGCATCATAAACATTCATTCATATTAGGTCATACGCTTCATAGATCCTTATCATATAAATTAGTATGGGCTCTTTTATATGATAAGTTAAATTTCCTGGAAACCTTAATTTATAAATTTGTATGGGCATTTTTATAAGTTAAGGTACGATTTGTGATGGTAGAGTAGTGGTAGCATAGTTTTCCTTTCCTGCTCTTACATTCAGTCTTTACTTATTTTATCGTACTGCACTTGTCTTACTTACTTCAGTTTTATACTTCAATTACTGTATTTGTACTTCTTACATAGAACTGCAAGAGTAGAACTACTATTACTCCTCATATACTTGTTATTATAGTGTCATTGCCACCTGTTTACACTTGTTACCCCTTGTTGTCCTCCTCTTCGTCCTCCAGCACAGTGCCTAGGAGTTGCGGGGCGAGGTGTGGAGGAAACGACTTAGTCCTTTTGACTAATGGTCGGTGACCAAACTATTTTTAGGAGCTCGAGGAGATGGAGCACCAGTACGACCGGCAGGACGAGATGGCAGGACATGAGGAGCTGATACCGCCACCTACTACTACTACTACTGCAGAGTTACCTCATGTGGGATGACTTGGTGATGATAGATATCTTCCGCTGTTTAGAGTTGTGAGAGAGAGATTTTGATATGATGTACTAGGCATAAGCCCTTATTACTCTTCATATTATTTTTGTACTCATTTGAACTGATGTTTTCCTTTTCATATATTTATATATATATGATGTGACTGTGGACTAGCTGTGTTGTACTCTGCTATGTATTACTTCTTTTCTCATATTGGCCTACAGGTTTATGATCGTACTAGCCGGCAGAATCGGCGTATTGTGGTGTCCACTAACTCGTGCATTAGTGTCACCGTAAGATGGTGGTTCTGGGCATAAGACCGGGTAGCCTCCTTGGTAAGGGGGAGGGGGGTCTTACATGCAAGGAGAAAATAGTGTTGAGACTTACCTGCATGAGTTCACACGGTTGGGATGTTATGCGGGTTCCATCTTTGCCGATGAGCAACGAAAAACAGACAGGTTCTACGAAGGATTGCGGGATGAGCTGCGATTCCTGCTCTCGAGTTCGGTGAACAAAGGGTTCCAGGCATTGGTTGATACTACGTGTGAGCTGGAGAAAGATTTGAAGTGGGTGCAAGGGAAAAGGGCCTTGGTTATGACAAATCCAGAGTTTAAAGCACCCCGACCTAGAAAATTGTACTATCAAAAGAAATGTGGCAAGAGGTCCAAGCCTTCTGGACAAGCTCCTTCAACAGTTCTGTCGGGAGCCACTTCGAGGCCAGAGACTCGTACTTGCTTTACATGTGGTAGAGTGGGGCATATAGCTCGTGATTGTCGGGTTGGTCCACCGAAAGGTGACAAGAAGACAGGAGGGTCTTATGCTGAAAAGGGAAAGGCAGTGATGGAGTCCTCTGCATCCCAAGCGCAGCCCAGACTCCTTAGACAGAATTTTCTCTGAGGAGTTTGGCGTTGAGTGATGCTCACTCACTCAACACCAAGCAGCAGAAAGATAATAAAGCAAGTTGGCATAGATTGAAGCTGAATCACTCAAAGCCTAGAAACAGATTTATATTCTAAGTAGTTTGGCATTGAGTGAAGGTTACTCACCCAATGCCAAGAGTCAGTAAATCTATCTAAGTGATTTTACGTTGAGTGAAGGACCCTCACTCAATGCCTATACTAATGTTGCTTGATTTTTGGCTTAAGCCACAGCTGGTGACATCAGCAAGTCAACAAGTCAACATATTTCAAATTAGTGGCATGATGGCTACAGTACGCGATAAATGTTATCGCAGACCTACTGTACGACAGTTGGTGTTAAATCAAGGTTGTTGCAGGCCATTAAATGTGTGGGGCCCACTACTCAAGAGTCGTTGGGTCAAAATTAATAAAAGGAAAAGGCTTTACAGAGAAAGATAATTTTTCGGAAAAAGCAATCAGGCAGTTCTTCTTCTCCGCCATTATTGTGGAGCTGAAGAATAGGAAGCTCAAGTCAGCAAGACGAAGAGCAAGTTAGTTGTTGGTATCAACATCTTCAACAACAAAATAGCTGGTGTGATCTTCATCTGTACCGGCAAGTTAGGTTAGAGGGATTCTCTAAGAAAAAGGTAGTATCTTGGGCCGACCCTTGTTGCAGGTGCTTCACAGACCCAGCCAACAAATCCTGAAGAACATCCTCTTGGGGAGCTGTGAAGAAGGAGATAGGGTGGAGCAGTTGGCTTAGCTCAGAAAGGAGCAGAGTAGTTGATCTGCATGCTACTTCCAGCGTAGGACAAAGCAAGATCTTTATCCTTGTTGTTGTGAAGAAAGGAGTTGGGCTGCGATTCTTCCATCTCAGGTTGCAGCAAGATCTGCTACAGTTACTTCTCTAGTTCCAGCTATATAAAATCCCTGGTGCTGAGAAGAGGAAGTTAGGTCTAAGTATTTCCTTAGTCCAGATAGGTAGACTTAGGAAATATATTTCCTGGAGTCAAGGTTGGGCTGAGTTTATCTCAGTCCAGGTAGATTAACTGTAACACACAAAATCCTAAGTTTGGGTTCAGGTTGGACAACACGTCATGGGACACGGGCGTGTCCCAAACCATGTCCTGCTCTGTGTGGTTGAGCAGCCTGTCAAGTGCTCGACAAAATACACTCGACGAGTTATCGAGAGGGAACACGCCCTGCGACACGGGCATGTCCAAGGGCATGTTCTCATCTAGTTCCTCGACCTCCACTCAAGTAAATGTGCTCGACGATACTCGAGTGGGGAACACGGCCTGTGACACGGGCGTATCACATATGACACGGGCGTGTCACATGTGACACGTGCGTGTCACATGGATGTGTCTTTCTCTGGAATTGGCCATGGCATTGAGGCCTTATGAATACGGGAAGTACGTGTGTCTCTGGGCACACGGCCTATGACACGGGCGTGTCTAATGGCTGTGTCCTGTTCGGGTTGAATCGGGTGTGTGCCGCCTGAGGTACACAGCCACAGACACGAGCATGTCTGAAGGCGTGTCAGGGCACACGGCATGTGATACGGGCATGTCACATGGCCATATCCTGCTCTGGGCAAGTCGGTTGTGTGCCGCTTAAGGTACACGGCCTGTGACATGGGCGTGTCAGAGGCCGTGTCAGCCCAAAAATAGACCTTTGTGGAATATTTGTAGCTGTCCATTTCCTTCACCTGGGATCTGATGGCCCAGGCTTCTCCCTGCTGGTTCATAACCACAAATTGAGAAAAGGATTCTCAAATAACTTATGACATTCTCTTTCTAAAAGTGCTAGAGAGAAGGAAGAGGAAGGAGGAGGAAGAGAAAGAGAGCCGGACATCGGTGGAGCTGCCAAAGTTTCGAAGCGAGATCTGAGGCCAGATTTGTGGAGGCAAAGCCGCTGCGGTGCCTTCCAACTGGCTAGAATTCCATGGCTCCAAAGAGGTCGTCACGGGTAACGATCTTCCTTCTTGGACATGTGAAGTCCTTCTTTTTGGCATGTGTATGGATCTCCCCCACCAGAGGGTGGATTGAGAATGGATTTCCTTGCGTTGATTCTTGGAATCTCCAATAGTCTTGCATATAGATCTGGAACTGTGTAATATGGAATAGGCATGCTGTGTGAAACTCAACTGGACAGGTTGGTTTGGATTGGTGATTGAAAGATATTGTACCTAATCACCTAGAGGGGGGTGAATAAGTGACTTAAATCTTTTTAACCTTTTAGGCAGAATTCAGATTTTATCACAGAGTTATATCCACTTTTACACAGCAATCAATCAGCAATCACAGCAATCAATCAAGCACACAGTGAACACACAAATTTATAGTGGTTCCCCAAGGTTTGGGTACATCCACTTTCCCCCTTCGCCCATCTAGTAGTGTACTAGATTCGGCCAAACTCCTCCACTATCTCAGATCCTCAGATCTTACACTCAGAACCCCAAAACAGGTTCCTACAGCTCAGGCCCAAGGCCCTATAACTCAGTCTTCTCCAAAGACCTACACTCAGCTTTTTCACAAAGCCTACACTCAGCCACAGCAGGCCTACACTCAGCCACAACAGGCCTACACTCAGAGATACAAATCTCCTACACTCAGGCACACAGGCCCTACCACTCAGCCTTTATAATTACAGGCTTACAAACTCAGATCCCTAAGGATCCTACAAGATAATATGAATACAAAATGTAAACCCTACAACTCAGAGAAAAGAGAGAAGAGTTGTGAGTTTCTTGATGAGTTCTTGGAAGAACTCAGCTGAGATCAACCTGTCTTGGCTTTCTTCAAAGCTGCTTGAATGTAGAACACAATAAGATTGATCTCCTCTGCAGTTGATCCTTGATCTCTGCTACTTAAGATTCAGAACAAAATCTGAACCCTTCTTCTCAGCCTGGTTCCAACGGCTGTCTTCTTGGATGGAGCTCTCTCTCTCCAACTACTTAGATCTACACTGGATTCTTCAATAAATAGCTAGATCTTCTTTATATTACTTGATGTGTTTTTCTTGTGAATGATCATCTGTTTCTGTAGACAGTATAAGCCTATATATAGGCCTTCTTCATGGTAACCGGCTGGTCCGGTTCATAACTGATTTCTGTCAACTCTGACAGGTGCAGTAGACCGGCTGGAATGGCAGCTGTCAAGTCATCCAGTCAGTTCTTGAAAAATTTATAACTGTCTGAAAGTGTCGAGACTGTCTGCCTTTAAGTGTCGACACTTATAGACTAAGTGTCGACACAAGTTGACTAAGTGTCGACACTAGACTTCAAGGTGTTGACACAACTCCTTGTGTTGTAGAATTCACTTCTCGACACGGCTTCTTCATCATGTGTCGACACTAATATTGAGTGTCGACACAACTCCTTGTTCTTCAGCACTTAGTTGAATTCTTGTAAGTGTCGACACAACATCTTTGTGTCGACACATCTTCATGTGTTGAACTTGTTCAGTGTCGACACATCTTCTTGGTGTCGACACATGCCTTCTATGTTGATACTTGCTGAGTGTCGACACAGCTCCTTGTGTCGACACATTCTTCTTCTGTTGAGACTTTGGCTGAGTGTCGACACATCTCCTTTGTGTCAACACTTGTACTTAGAATTTTGTTGAACTTTGCTAAGTGTCGACACAGCTCCTTGTGTCGACACTTTCTTCAAGTGTTGAGTCTTCTACTGAGTGTCGACATATTCTTTCTTGTGTCGACACTTTCTTCAAGTGTTGAGTCTTCTGCTGAGTGTCGACACATTCTTTATTATGTCGACACTTATACTTAGACTCTGCTGACTTTGCTGAGTGTCGACACAGCCTCCAAGTGTCGACACTTTTTGATGTAGACACAGTTTCACTGGGTGTCGACACAACTGCTAAGTGTCGACACAGCTTCACTGGACTTTTCTTCATTGAGTGTCGACATAGCTCCTTGTGTCGATACTTTCTGTCTGGTGTCGACTCTGCATCCCTGGTGTCGACACAAGTACTCCAAGTGTCGACACTGCTTGCCTGGGTGTCGACACAAGTCTTCTTAAGTGTCGACACTTTGCTCCTGGGTGTCGACACATGGACTTAGAATCTTTTCATCTTTTCCCTGCAAATACTTAACCTGCAAAACTAAACTCAAAACACATCAAATACATTTTGATGTATATCATTGAGTAGGGTGAGGCTTCTTCAAATCAGGTACATTTAAATCAATGTACCCAACAATCTCCCCCTATTTGGAGAAGTCATAACCCTTAGTCAATGATATACACCATACAAAATAAAATCATAGCATGATGTAAAGCAGGATTATATAACAGGGCAAATTCATAAACATGTATTAATCAAAACATGTAAACACAGATATCATTTCAGAACAATTATGAAATAGATTTATCACACAGCACATTGTTCTAACAGCTTTGTCATATTCATTTTTCAAAAGTTTACAAGGTGTTTAAAATCAAAAGATTACAATTGTAAACTTAAGATAATGTTATTCTATTTTTGCTCAGCCTCCTTGATCATTATGCCCTTCCCAGACTTTATCTTTGCTTGCACAGGGGCTTCAGCATCTTCAGTATCAACAGGCTTTTTCCCTTTCAACTCCTTCTTCTTTAACTCTTCAGCTTTAATCTTTTGCCTCTCAAAGTAATGATAAAGCTTGGGAAAGTACTTGCTAGGCTCCTGAGCAGTAGGAGGTAGCTTTCCCAACTTTGCCTTTCTCATGTATTGCACTATGGCTTCTTGCCTTGTCTCATGCTTCCTCCATTCCAATTCAGAAAACCATTTGTTTCTTTCTTGTATATTATCTTTGGCAGCCTTCCAAGCAGTCAAAATAATATTTCTTGAAGTGGGGCTTCACTGCTCAAAATCAGGTCTTTGTTCAGCTTGCTCTCTGAACCTCTTCTTAGACAATCTAGCTTCTTGTTCTTTCTGCAAAGCTTCTTGCATAGCCTCAGATACTAGCTGAACCACCTTCTCTATGATAACATTGTGATTTCCCTCAGGTGGGCTATACATAGATTGTATATCAGCTTGTACCATGTCAAAATCTGGAAGAGGGTAGATTACTTGAGCCACTTCAGGTTGCTCCCCTCCTAGATATGCAGGATGTTTCCCAGATTCTGCTACATTGTCATCATCACATAAAGGAGGATAACCAAGAGTTGCTCTGATAGAATTAGAAATCCACTTGGCATGATCAGAGCTGACTTTGACTAACACCCTCTCCCCCTTTATGACTTCTCTTTCCATGTGATCTCTTAGATCATCCTTTTGAAATCTTACTTGGGCATCCAAGTAGTTTACTCCATCTTTAAAGAAAGGTTTTAACCTTTGGAGTTTTTCTGAGATCAGTTTCTGAGAATCTTGAATAGCAGATGTAACAGCAGTGATGCTCTCTTGTAAGGCTTTATCAAATTCTGCCAAAGCAGTAGCATTAGAAGTAGTCAGTCCAGCAGCTATGTTCTTCATCTCTGTGACAATTGCATTGAGTGAAGCAGTTAAGTTATCATTCATTCTGATCTGGTTCTCAAGAACGTATCCTTGCTTCAGTGCAATGTCATCCACTTGAGCTTTTATTTTCTCCTGATGAGTAGCTAAGTAGACTACTGCATTCCCTCCCTTGTGGAAGCAGTCAGTCATCTCCTTTTTATTAAGATTCATTTCAAATCTTATAGACTTTATGTCTTGGGCCAGATCAAACTGTAAGGACTTATGCCCCTCATCCACATATGTTTCAATGGCTTTCCTGTGCTCATCAAGCTTTATCTGCATAGCAACCATAAGAGCACTGTAATCTACAGTTGGTGCCGGCTGTAGTGCAGGCTGTAATTCTGGCTCCTTCTCTTAAATACTTGGAACTTCCTTTTCTTAGCTCTTGCAGCCTGCTCATCTTCAGAAGCTGATGTGCTGGTTATATATACCCTCTCCTTTGGTAGCTCCTCAACTTCCTTGGGCTTCTCTGGCTCTTTCCTTGTTGTTTCTTCTAGAATTTCCATATGCTCCCCCTCAACCTGAGCATTCTCCCCCTCAGCAGCAGCACTGTCCTTGTCAAAGTCTGTCTGATCCAGATTAAGGAAGAGATCTTCCATAGTATATTCTTGTTGAGGAAGTGAAGGAGATTCTCTTATCTCATCTGTTACTTGATGGGGTTCCTCTTGATTTGCAACAGATGTGTCCTCCATGACAACATCTGGGGGTAGACTATCAATCTGAGGTTGCTGATTAACATGATTTAATGAATCAAACAAATCAGTATCCTCTATAGGAAAATCTAATGCATTAATCTCAGTGATTACCTCAAGAATAGTGTGGGTTGCTTGCTCACTCTCTAGTGGAGTTGGCTCTTCCACTACTAGTGGCTCCCCCAGGATAGTATCCTGGTGAATGGGGCTAGCTTGAGGTAGCTCTCCCTGGCTCTCTGCAACATCTTGTTGAGCTGGAGACTTCCCAGCAGTTCCAGGTTCTTGTTCATCATCTGGTGTAAAGACAACTTGCTCCTCAGAGCTACTTGATGATTCTTGAGCTACTGGAGCTATCTTCTTCTTCTTTTGAGGAGTTATTTTCTCAGGAGTAGGCATCTCCTTAGTTAAAACTCTGTCCCACCTTGAGAAGATCCTCATGTCCATCTTTCTCATATGGTTGATCTTAGTTCCAGCAGCTTGACTCATAACCTCTGGTATACTACCAGCAAGGTACAGACTAAGAATCCTACCCAAATTGGGTTTCTTCAAGCTCTCCTTAATCTTCTCAAATAATACTGCAGACCAATCAGTAGTTAGTTGAAAGATAATCCTTGTCATGATGCTGAACATATAAGCTGAAATCCTGTCATGTCCTCCAGACTTGCACAAGATAACTTTGCCAACAATTTCTGAAAGGAATTTTCCTTTGCTGTTCATGCCCTTCCTATTGAATACAGATCCAATTTTCATCTTGGAATCTAGACCACACCAAGTTAATGCTTCTCTGGTCTTAGAAGCAGTAACTTCATCCTCTTCTTTTGTCCTTGGTAGATTTAGGACCTTTCTCAAACTTTTAGGTGATACCTTCACCTTTTCACCATGAACCCTTGAATTGATCTTGAATCCAGATTCGTCTAGGGTTGCTCCATTCAGAAACTCTAGAACTTCTTTCTTCCAAATCTTGGTTGGTTCTGACACAAGAAAATATAACCCTGAGTTTGCGACTTGGGTTACCACATCTTTGATCTCTTGTTTTGCATCGTCAAACGCATGCCGCACTAGTTCATAGCCTTCGTTCACGTTCTCCTCAAGCTTTGGCGTCATTAGGGTTTGAAGAATTTGAATAGAGAGAAGAGAGGTGTCGAAACTTTAGTGAGCGTGTCGACAGACAATGGATAAATCCTATTTATACCTTTCTAGGATTGAAGATGAAAGGGCGGATGAACTAACTTAAATTATGTCGACACTGTTGATAAGTGTCGACACCGACTTATAATGTCTCGACACCTATATGTCGACACAAGTTTAGTCAACAGAATATATGTGTCGACACTTGTTGATGTGTCGACACCGCTTAGCTCGACACATAGTCGAGATATTACTTCACTAATTCTGCATAAAGTTTAAGTGTCGACACCACCTTGGATGTGTCGACACCTACTTATCATGTGTCGATACTAATTTTCTGAAGTGTCGACACCAACTTCCTAGATGTGTCGACACCTTTTCACTGAAGTGTCGACACCAATTTTCTGTCTCGACACAGACAACTCTGTGTGTCGACACTATTTTACTTAGTCATTTCTATAAACTTATTTTAAGTTTATCATACCTAGTTCAATTTTAAACTTATTGAACTTAGTTTCTTCTAAAGGCTTAGTATACATATCAGCTAGTTTATTATCAGTATTTACATACTCTAGTGATATATCTTCTTTTTCTACATGTTCCCTTAGAAAATGATATTTTATCTCAATATGTTTAGTTCTACTATGGAAAACAGGATTGTTTGCAATTGATATAGCACTAGTAGAATCACAAAAGAGTGGAGTTCTACTTACCTGAATTCCATAATCCTCAAGCTGATGTTGTATCCATAGAAGTTGAGCACAGCAACATCCTGCAGCCACATACTCTGATTCTGCTATGGAGATAGCCACACTTGTTTGCTTTTTGCTACTCCATGAAATCAGTCTTCCACCTAGGAATTGACAGGTTCCAGTTGTACTTTTTCTGTCTTCTTTGCATCCTGCAAAGTCTGCATCTGAATAACCTGTTAGATCAAAGTCTCCATTCCTAGGGTACCAAAGGCCTAGATAAGGAGTGCCCTTTAGATATCTCAGTATCCTTTTGACTGCTGTCAAATGAGACTCTTTAGGGCATGCTTGGTACCTAGTACACACACATATAGCATACATGATATCTGGTCTACTTGTAGTCAAATAGAGTAGGGAGCCAACTATCCCTCTATACAAAGTCTCATCTACAGGTTTCTCTGCATCATCCTTGCTAAGAGACATACTTGACCCCATAGGAGTCTTCATGGTACTGGATGAATCCATACCATACTTCCTTATGAGTTCTAGGGTGAACTTAGACTAGCATATGGATAATCCATTCTCAGTCTGTCTAACTTGGAGACCCAAGAAGAACTTAAGTTCCCTCATACTACTCATCTCAAATTGTCCTTGCATTAGTTTTGCAAACTTTTTGCAAAGACTACTTTCAGTAGACCCAAATATGATGTCATCTACATATATTTGGACTAGTATTATCTTACCTCTGGATTTCCTAATGAATAGAGTCTTGTCTATTTTCCCCCTTGTGAACTTATTCTCAATGAGGAAACTAGATAGGGTTTCATACCAAGCCCTAGGGGCTTTCTTTAACCCATACAATGCCTTCCTAAGTCTATAGACATAATTAGGTTGAGTTGAATCAACAAAACCTGATGGCTGTTCCACATAGACTTCTTCCTTTAGATTACCATTAAGAAAGGCTGACTTAACATCCATTTGGTAGACTTTAAATCTTTGATAGGTTACATAGGCCAGGAACATTCTTATGGCTTCCAGTCTGGCTACTGGAGCAAAGGTTTGATCAAAGTCAATACCTTATTCCTGTCTATATCCTTTAGCAACCAATCTTGCTTTGTTCTTTATGATGACTCCATGTTCATCCATCTTGTTCCTAAAGATCCACTTGTTCTCAATTATGTTGTGGTCTTTTGGTTTAGGAACAAGCTCCCAGACTTTGCACCTCTTGAACTGATTCAGCTCTTCTTGCATTGCCTCAATCCAATGAGGGTCTAGGATGGCTTCTTCATACTTCTTTGGCTCTACTTGGGATAGAAAACTGGAGTAGAGTGATGCATTCAGGTTTATGCTCCTTGTTTGTACCCCTTGTCTTAGATCACCAATGATTTGATCTGCTGGATGATCTCTTAGATGCCTATTAGCTGGAAGCATCCTGGCTTCAGGTTGAACTTCTTCAGTTTCTTCATCTTGCTACACTCCTTGGACTTCTTCTGCATTAGGTACATGTAGTACTCCCCCTGGACAACATCCACTATCTTCTACCTGCTGTCTTGCAGTAGGTCCTTCTTCTATAGTGAGCTTGTCCATCTTCTCAGTCACACCTGTGGAGCTGCAAATACTACTAGACAACTCATTGTTAATAAGTCTAGTTTCATCAAATACTACATGCACTGACTCTTCTACAACTTGAGTAGACAAGTTGTAGACTCTATAAGCCTTACTATTGTTGTTGTACCCAACAAAGATCCCCTCTTGGGACTTGGCAGCAAACTTAGTCAAGTAAGACTTTCCATTGTTAAGTATAAAGCACTTACAACCAAAGATCCTGAAATAGGATAGGTTTGGTTTTCTGCCTTTCACAATCTCATAGGGGGTCTTGTTGTGGCTTTTAGTAATGGTAGGTGTAGGACCCCCCTCCCCCTTACCAAGGAGGGCTACCGGGTCTTATGCCCAGAACCGCCGTCTTACGGTGGCACTAACTCACGGGTTAGTCGACACCGCAACACGCCGATTCTGTCGGCTAGTACGATCATTTAACCTGTAGGCCAATATGAGAAGAAAGAAGTAAAACTGTATATAAAACCATCAGTCCACAAGTCACATGGTACAATCATGTAAATGAAATGAAAAGTACATCACTATAGTCCACAGAAGAGTATAAATGAAAGAGTAAAAAGGGCTTATGCCCAGTACATCAAAATCACTCTCTCACAAAATAATAAATGCGGAAGCTAAACTAGAACATCAGATCTCGTCCCACCCGAGGACGCACAGTAGTGGTAGTAGCCTACTGAAGCGGTATCTGCTCCTCATGTCCTGCCTCCTCGACGTGCTGGTGCTCCATCTCCCCGGGCTCCTAAAAATAGTTGGTCACCGACCATTATTCAAAAAGACTAAGTCGTTTCCTCCGCACCTCGCCCCGCAGCTCCTAGGCACCGAGCGGGAGGACGAAGCGGAGGACAACAAAAGGGGGTAGCAAAGTGGAAGCAGGTGACAGTATCTAACTAGAGTTGTAATAAGTAATGTAGTTCTACTCTAGCAGTTTTAAGTACGGTACAAGTAATAAGTAAGAGCAGTGCAGTAAAGGAAAGTAAAGAACAGTAATATGAACAAGTAAATAAACTAAACTACCACTATGCTATCATCACAAACGTACCCTAACTTATATAAATGCTCATACAAATATATAAGTTAGGGTTTCCAGAAATTAAACTTATCATATAAAAGAGCCCATACTAATTTATATGATAAGGATCTATGAAGCGTATGACCTAATATGAATGAATGATATGATGCAATTTTATGCGCAGGCAAGTGCAACTCACACACAACGACTCTGTGATCACAGACCTTTAGTTCCCACTTTTTGAGAGCTAGCATCACTCTCGGGTACCACCGCTGTGGCTACGGCAGCAGCGGAGCGGGCGTCTCCGCTTCTAGACCGGTATGCACACTACCAAGCCTTATACCCCTCTCATACGCCTCTGTACACGTCCAAGGTGCACTCTAGAGTCTCGCGTACGTACTTTGCTGACAAACCCGTCAGTCTTGTTGGGTCGGATGTGTGTTATCGGGGATTGTCCTCCAGACCGCAGTGTAAAACAACCCACTGTCCCCTCTAACTCCCACAACCGCCTGGTGCACCGTACTGCCATCGGTGTGACGAACGGCCAGTACCGCATGCCCCGCCACGATATTTATGCACATGCAAGTATTTCATTCCGAGCCTCCCGCTCGCAGGACCAAACCCGTCCTGAATCCCTCAAACCCAAACCCGGGTGAGCATGCACATTAGTGCTTTTATACCAACTCCCTCAAACCCCAAAACGGGTGAGATCGCACATTAGTGCCTTTATACCAACTCCCTCAAACCCAAAACGGGTGAGCATATATCATGAATCTCTCTAACCCTACACGGGCGAGAAGGTACAACAATGTCCTAACCTACTAAACTACTCTTGTCTACGGGTTATTATACTTAGAGATTTAAGGTTAATCCCAGGACTGCCCCTGGTATTCCCTGTAAAGGGCTCTCAAGGGGCACTAGGAACTGTGTTGGGATTATGCCCAGCGTTCCCTTTCGCAAGGATACTTATTTTAGTTGATGGCTACCCATGTATCTCCCCAGCTCTCCTTATTGCTCTAGTATAACCCTAGTGACTTAAGGTGTTACCGGGAAGCCGACGGTCTTCCGCCGACCCCCACTCCAGTTGCTCACTAAGACTTGCACTTTTGATCCCTCACTAAGACAACTCTACCCACCAGGGTTATTCATGTTGAACTCTCTTATTTCAGCCGATAATCAATCCCCTGGTAATCCCTAAGGCAAGAACTATTTGTGTTATATGCAGACCATGTCCTATGATTACCCTAAAAATGTGATCTTCCAAACCTTAAGGCATCTTGCCTCTAAATATTTATCCTAGGGTGGTATGGACTAAGGGAACTACTCTATGAATTCTCATAATTTTTCTTGGCCAAATAGTCCTTTAATTAAATCTTTTAATTTAAACACTAGGTCACTTTACACATAAAGTAGTATGATTTAACATTCTCTGACCTAGGCAATTTTTCCTGAGTTGTATAATGATACAATATTGCTGCCTATAGAGTTTAATAATTTTCCTTTAATTATTTATTCTCATTTCTTATTTAATATCAAATTCACATAAATTCCATTTTCCAAATGAAGTATAGGCAATATGTAATCAAAAATTCCAGGAAACTTACAGAACATTTAGAACACTAATTTATGACTGTTGGCAGAGTCTCATCAATTTTTATTGTGTAATGGCCTATAAAATTCCATTATAACATATTTACCAAAAATGTCATTGTATTAATTTAACAACTAACAATGCATCCATTAATTCTGAGAAATTCATAAAAAACTAATAATACCATTTTTAGCAGTAGAATAAATTCTAAATTTTTCTGAGGTACATATCCATCATTTCAAGAATTAATAAGATAAGGGTAAAATGGGCAATTTAAGATATCTAATCCAAAAGCTCTTCAAAACAGATGGATCATATTTTTCCTAAGTCAATTGTAACCTTATCTATGCCTTGGCAAAATTGTAGGATTTGTGCTTGAGGAAAACCTATTTTCCAATTTTATTTCCAAAATAGCTATATTTAAAATAAATTCCAATAAATGGAATTTTTGATTCCAAAAATTCCATGATTAATTTGAGGGATGAAATTTACCCTAATGAACCACTGTAAATAATTCCAAGATCTTTGCATGCCACCATTGGGCTGAATACACTATATTTGCATTTTTGCTAATTGCACACCAAGGCATAACATGAGCTAACACATGCAAGTGGATTCTCCAACATGAAGTGAACCCAAGATGCTAACCGCTCGCATCGAACACCCATTGGGCAACAACACATCCAACTTATCCTTCGCCATCAAAGAAGGGACTCCAATGCGTGATATAAATCCTTCGGACAAGAAGGAGTGTGAAGCTCCCGTATCGAATAGTGCTCGTGCCGGATTTTCACAAATCAATACGAATCCTAAACAAGCAGTGGTAAGGTAACATGTGCATAACAAGCATATAAAGGAATTGACTTGCTATAAATTAAACCGTACCTGTCACCACGTCAGCTTGTTTAATGGCCTCCTGTTGGCCAAGATTGTAGACCCTTGGTTGGGCCGGAGCATAGTGGGATGCGGTCGACTCCACCGCCTTTCCCTTCTCTTCATAAGTAGCTCCTGGCCTCCTCTCGGACTTAGGACGTCCGCTCCAACAATCACGGGCGAAATGCCCCGTCTTTCCACACGTAAAGCACGCACCCGGGGTCCGACCCGTAGTCGCCCCAGAAGCGCCAGAAGGAGCTGGACCCGAAGTCCTATGCTTCTTGAAAGTCCTCCGATAGCCTGACTTTGAAGCCGTCGGCACTCTGAACTCAGATTTCTTTTCACCCAAGCTTTTCTTCGCTTGTACACTCTTCATGTCCTTCTCCAAGGACCGGGCAGTATTGACCAAGGTTAAGAAACCCTGCGTCATCGGCCCCGACAGTAACAATCTCAGCTCATCCCTCAAGCCTTCATAAAAACGATTAGTCTTGCGCTCCTCATCCATGATGATGGAGCTAGCATAACGACTCAACCGCGTAAACTCGTGGAGATATTCATCCACGCTTCTCTCACCCTGCACCAACTTCAGGAATTCATTCTCCATTGAAATCCTCTGAGTCGAAGGGAGGTATCTTGCCAAGAACAATTCCGAGAACTCTTCCATCGGAACGTCTATCAGTTGTCTACCTCGCAAATGATGCAGCTCCAAACCTTCCCACCACATCCTCGCTTCTCCATCCAGCAGGAATGTAGCGATGGTGGTCATCTGCCACTCCTCCGTCTCCGTTGCTGTCATGACTCTCTTCACCCTAGAGAGCCAGTCTTCAGCCTGCGATGGGGTTCCCAACCCCGAGAATAACGGAGGGTTAAAGCTCATTACATGCTTCAACTGCCTCTCAGTCGCCCTCCTTGGCACTATTGGTTCTACAACCACTTGCTTCATCCTCCTCGGCTCCGCCTCTTGCAGAGGTACTTGCTCCATCACAGGAGCGGGCTGCTGCGCTTGCCTCCCAGGCTGCGCATTGATTACGGCCAACACCGCTTCAGCCACCAATCTTATATTTTCAGCCGACAAAGGTGTTGCGGGAGCAACTTCTGGTGCACTACTTGCCTCAGAAACTCGGCGTTCTGACGGCCCAACACCACTTCGGGTCACCTATAGTGGTACAAAACACCGGTAAGTGACCAAATAAATTGCAAACAGCAATTATAGGAACACGCAGGTTCCTCAAACACGAGTATTTTCATTCCTAAGTGGACATTCATGGGTTCTTTTTACTGTTATAACGATGACGCACACAATGTGCTCACCACCCCTTAAAAAGAATTCGACCACGAATTCCATTCAAGCCCGACCAAAACCAGTAGTCTGATACCAAATTGTAACACCCCCTATCCGTCGCATAGCATATAGCAGTAGGTCCGGCCGGGGCCCGACGCCATATACCACAGACAGACCGGGTGGTTACGTATGGAAACCATCCAACCAATCTCAACGTCCTACATAGAGCATTCTAGCGGAAGCAGTTTATATAAGTTGCAAAACAAGAACCCAGCAACAAGCATGAATGTCCACTAACATGATAATAGGAATGTTATTACAAAATACTCAAAAGTCGGCCTTAAGGCCTTACAAAACGTTCCACTTGCTTAACACATGATTTACAAACCTCGGCACGCAGGCCGGCCATACATGAATAAAACATAAAAACATTTCCACTTGGGCCTTCGAGGGCCAGCTTCGCAAAAAGGCTTTAGCCCGCTATTGACCGCTTGGTCCAGCTGCACCTGCAAGCAAACAAACCACCGCACGGTGGCAAACAAGGCAACGGTCAGCAATGCTGACCAAATTATAACGATCCCGCCCCCAACTCGGGGCGGCGATGCTCCTTCCCTGCATTTCATTAGCATAAGCGAGCAATTTATAACCATAGCCATTTCATCACAGGCGTTGGCTCGCACGGCCACACGCCCCGTGCACTCAGGGCACATTCTCGGTGAACCGGTCCATGTCGCGTCAATTAAAGCCACCAACATTTCGGACTCACCACCGCCAACAGACGGCTATTCCTATGAGTAATTTGTCTTCCTGGCATTGGTCACGTCAATTTAAGCCATCGACCGCCGAAGGCCCTATTCTATGCCAACGGTAAGTGCCACGTGCCTTTAGGTCTCTTTAACCGAACGACATAGAACGGGTACGGTTCCATCTAACCCGTGCTCACGTCGCAACGACAATTTAAGCCATATGCGCGGGTCAAACTTCCACCAAGTCCCGTGTCCATCACAAATCACATAACCCCGTTATGTTCAAGTTGTCTCTCAGGCCACCAAGTTGGCAAGACCTCGTGTCCGCCCAGTTTTCCGGGTGCACCTTTGGGTTAGTCCCCAAGGCTCCCTGCTGCAATCTACCGCGTAGAAAACCCGAAAACACCCAATAGCACGGAGTCTTCTCCGGCCTCATGCAATGCAACATCACCGATCCGGACTAACATGTCCGGGTAGGCTTCACACAAAATGCCTACGTCCGTTCTCGCATACGGACTCTAAACAACGGGGACTTTACATATCTACCCGAAGGAACGCCTCCAACTCTTCGCAAACTCGCGAGAGAGGGCTTCCTATGCTAAGAAAGAGAGCTATCATGCTCACAAGTGAGGATCGTTACCCTTGCGTTCCTCTTTGGCGCCATCGAAATGTAATCGGATAGAAATCACCGCACTTGCGTTGCCTCCGTGGATCCGGAGTCGGCTTGCGATTCGGAGCTCCGAAGCTCCTCCAATGGCGGATCTAGCTCCTCTTCCTCTTGCCTTAGCTCTTCTTTCTCCAAGGGTTTGGAGAGAGGATAAGGCATGAAAAGTGAAGTTTTCCAAGTCAACTCCCGGGTATATCCTCCCAGGAACAACCCCCAGCCATTGGATCTTCAATCAAGGAAACGAACGGCTTTGATTCGGGGCTGAAATGCCCAATCTGGGCCGAACACGGCCTGGCACACGCCCGTGTCCAGGTCCGTGTGCCGCATTCGCCGTCAAAATCGAATCTTCTGAACACGCACACGGGTATCGAACACGCCCGTGTTCGAGCTGACACGCCCGTGTTCCAGCTGACACGGTCGTGTAGCCGGCCGTGTACCCCATTATTTTCTCTCGTTTTCAACCCGAGCACTGCACGGGTTCTAGGACACGCCCATGTCCTTGCCCGTGTCATATTGACACGCCTGGGCCCCCAGGCCGTGTACACGGGACATTTCGTCGAGGGGAGAACGACGACTGGATGACACGGCCTTGGACACGCCCGTGTCCTAGGCCATGTGCCTTGTCTCGACGATCGTCGAGTGAATCTCGACGATTTCACCTTGACGATCGTCGACACGGGTCGACACGCCCTGTGACACGCCTGTGTCGCAGGCCGTGTGCCCATTCTTGACGAATCGTCGAGAACAACTCGACGATTTCACGGCTAAGTGTCGACACGGGTCGACACGCCCTGCGACACGCCCGTGTCACAGACCGTGTGCCCATTCTCGACGAATCGTCGAGAATAACTCGACGACTTCGCGGCTAAGTGTCGACACACGCTCGACACGCCCTGGGACACGCCCGTGTCCCAGGCCGTGTGCCTTCAGCCAGAAACCAAAACTGGCCCAAAACGTCCCCCTTTGCTCCTTTGAGTTTCGGGGCGTTACACACCGTGTACTGGACGTATCTTCAAGAATACCCTGTCTCCAACCTGGAACTCCACCTTCCGGAGCCGAGCATCATAATACTTTGCCTGCCTGCTCTGGGCCTCTAGTAGTCGATCTCTGATCAATCGAATCTGAGCCTCAGTATCCTCTATATAATCAGATCCAAGAGCCCTGGTATCCACATCCTGAACCCATGATAGCGGTGTCTGGCATCTCCTCCCATAAAGTGCCTCGTATGGAGTCATCCTGATGCTAGCCTGGTGGCTGTTATTATACGAGAACTCAATCAATGGCAGCAGCCTCTCCCAAGGCTTCCCCGTATCCAATATGCATAGTCTGAGCAGGTCCTCCATGGTCCGGATGGTCCGCTCGGTCTGTCCATCGGTCTGCGGATGGAAGGCGGTACTAAAAGTAAGCCGAGATCCCAAGTAAGCATGCACGGCCCTCCACTCGCTCGAAGTGAACCAACCATCACAGTCCGAAACAATCGTCCTGGGGATGCCATGATATTTGACGTACAGCTCCACAAATAATCTCACCAGAACTGCAACTGGGGCATCCTTTCGAACTGGAATAAACCGCGCTACCTTGGTCAATCTATCCACTATAACCCATATAGAGTCATGCCCAGAGTGGGAGCGAGGCAATCCGTGTACAAAGTCTATAGCAATGTCCTCGAACTTCCATTCTGGAACTGGCAGTGGTTGTAGTAAACCTCCCGGGCTCTTGCATTCTGCCTTCACACGCTGGCAGGTCTCACAATGGGTCACAAAATCCGTGATCTCCCTCTTCATCCCGGGCCAATACATAGACCTCCGCAAATCTGCCCACATCTTGGTGATTCCGGGGTGCACTGAATATCTCGAGCAATGTGCCTCTCTGAGTATGTCCTCCCGGATACTGCCCCCTGCTGGTATGTAGATGCGCCCCCGGAACCGAAGAAGATCATCCTATAGCGTGTAGTCCTCGACCTTGCCCCTCTCTAGGGCACTGAAAATCGGCTGTAACGCAGCATCCAGCCTCTGATGTGCTCGGATGCGCTCTTGTATATCATCGCCACTAATCACTGAGCTCAAATACTCTCTATATACTACTGGCTCGGTCTCGGACACCATGGTAATGTGCATGTCCTCCATCATCTGTAGCAGCTCTATAGACATCAATCGGGGCTCCGGTCCAGAAGTGTCGGCCCTCCTGCTCAAAGCATCTGCTACCATGTTCGCCTTCCCTGGATGATAGTGGATCTTGTAATCATAATCACAGAGGAACTCCAGCCACCTCCTCTGTCTCAGGTTTAGGTCCTTCTGCGTATCGATATACTTGAGATTCTTGTGATCTGAAAAGATGTCACAATGAATCCCGTATAAGTAATGCCTCCATATCTTTAGGGCGAAAACCACAGCCCCGAGCTCTAGGTCATGTACTGGATAGTTACGCTCATGCTTCTTCAACTGTCTCGAAGCATAAGTAATAACGTGTCCATGCTGCATCAGGACTGCACCCATCCCCTGATAAGAGGCGTCTGTGTAGATCTGGAATCCTTCGCTCCCGGATGGAAGCGCAAGAATGGGGGATGAGATGAGTCGGTCCTTCAGCTCCTGAAAAGCCGTCTCACACCGCTCTGACCAAACAAAATCTGTGTCCTTCTTCGTCAAGGACGTGAGGGGGAGTGCTATCCTCGAGAACCCCTCCACGAACTTGCGATAATACCCTGCTAGTCCCAAGAAACTGCGGATATCAAATGCGGTCTTCGGTCGTGGCCAATCCCTCATTGTCTCTATCTTGGCCGGGTCCACTGCTAATCCAGCCCCACTGATCGTGTGCCCCAGGAAAGCCACCTCCTGCAACCAGAACTGGCACTTTGAAAATTTTGCGTACATCTGGGTCTCCCTCAGCCTCTGCAAGACCTGTGTCAGGTGCTTCGCATGCTCCTCCTGAGTCCGAGAATATATAAGGATGTCGTCGATGAATACAATCACGAAGCGGTCTAAGAAAGGCTCAAATACACGGTTCATTAGACTCATGAATGCGGCAGGAGCATTCGTGAGCCCAAAAGGCATCACCGTGAACTCGTATAATCCATAGCGTGAACTGAATGCCGTCTTCGGTATGTCCTCTTCCCTGATACGGAGCTGGTAGTAGCCGGATCGCAAATCTAGCTTGGAGAACCAGAAGGCTCCCTGTAGCTGGTCAAATAACTCATCTATCCGAGGCAGAGGATAGGTGTTGCGGACCGTTAACCGGTTCAGCTCCCGGTAATCTATACATAATCGCAGTGATCCGTCCTTCTTCTTCACAAAGAGAACTGGCGCTCCCCATGGCGATGAACTGGGCCGCACAAATCCTGACTCGACTAGCTCCTGCAGTTGAGTCCTGAACTCTGCTAACTCCCTGGGAGCCATCCTGTAGGGTGCCCGGGACACCGGCCTCGCTCCCGGTACTAGCTGAATCCTGAAATCCAAGTCTCTAGCAGGTGGTAGCCCGGGAAATTTCTCCGGGAATACGTCGGAGAAATCCCGGACCACCGGAATATCTGAGATAGTCGCCTCTGTTCCCACCATCTCGAAGCAGACAAGATAAACTTCTTCACCCTGCTCATGGGCCTTCACAGCCTGTACAAAAGATAACAGTAGGTGGCAGATAGGCTGGATACCTTCAACGATAACATGAGAGTCGCCATGCCTTAGTGTGATCCTCCTGGACGGACAATCTATCTGGGCATGGTTCCGATGCAACCAGGCCATGCCCAAAATCAAGTCAAAGTCCTGTAGCTTCAGAATAGTTGCCGGCGCCTCAAATGCCTTGCCGCCAATCTCGGCCTCCATATCACAATGTGCAGTGGTCCGCAGCTCCGACCCATCGGGTATACGCACCCTCATCTCTAGTCCAGGAAACCTCTCCACACCTTCGAGTCCGTCGATGAAGGCCTTGGATACGAACGAGTGCGAAGCACCCGTGTCGAAGAGAGTATGAGCGGGCTTGCCGCTGATCATAACTATGCTTGAGGTTTGTTTACGTGAAAGTTAATTGTTATCCTATAGTTCCAGGTACTATATATATAATTGAAAATTCAAGAAAATCAATAATTAACTTCAAGTACCTGTGATAACCTCCTCGGGGTTCCTCGGCTCTGTGAGGTCCAAGGCGTATATCAGCTCCTGCTCGCATCTCCTGCCGTGATATCCCCGGCCTCGGCCTCGTCCTCGGCCCCATCCTCGGCCCTGTTGTACTGGGGTCACTGGAGGTGGAGGAGGAGGAGGGGGATGGAATCGGTGCGGGCACTCCGACCTGATGTGCCCGGGCTGGCGGCATCCGTAACAAACCACTTGTCGGTGGCCTCGGTCATCCTGTCTCCTCGGATCATGCATCTGTAGAGGTGGGGGAGCCAATGCTGGAGGAGTCCCCTGCTCCTGCCTGAAGTTGGGACGACGACGTCCCCCACCCTTCCTGTATCTGATGGTCCTGCCTCTCTGAGAGCCCCTACTGCTCTCTCCTGATGTCGACCCATCAAATGGTCTCTTCCCTCCGGCTCACACCATCAGCTGGTCAGCCTCCAGCTTCTTCGCCATCTCGATGATCTGCCTAGATGTGCCATGAGAAATGAATAGCAAGGCCTGCCTCAAATCGTCCCTGAGACCCCGGTAGAACCTCTTGGCATACCTCCTATCATCGGTATCCTGAATCCCCGCGAACCTGGCCAAATGGGAGAACTCTCTCTGATACTCTATCACCGATCTAGTCCCCTGCTTGAGGTTCAAAAACCTCTCCTCCAAGGCATCTCTGTCCGTAGCAGAGACGAAGTGCTCTAGAAACACATCGCCAAACTCCTCCCATGATATCTCTGACAGGACAAAGTCCGCATATGTAGACTCCCAGACTGATTTCCACCATCTCTTCGCATGGGCCTCTAGCACAGAGGTGGCTAGGGGTACTGTCTCGCCGACTGGGCAGCTGATGCCTGCTAAGATCTCATGTATGGCCTCCAGCCATTCTTCCGTCTTCACCGCATCCTCTGTCCCACGGTACGTCGGTGGGGACAGGATCTTGAATGCACTCAGCCAGCTCGACCCCGGATTTGGCTGTGGAGCCGGGACTTGCTGGGATCTGAAGGCATCCAGAATCGCCGTCAAGGTCTGCCCCATCTCCGTATGTAGGAATGGAGTGGCAGCTGGAGGGGGAGGAGCCACATTTTGCGGCGCGGCGACCTGTGGAGGTTGCATAAAAGTAAGGTTAAAAACAAAACTAGCCTAACTCATTGTACTTTGTGGACCATTTATGTGACTTTTGTACATGGGCACACCACTGCTTCCGCTGCATAGTTTGTCCGCAAACTAATGCTCGGGCGGGGGTGGTCCCATGTTGTGGACTTCTTTCTCATATGATCGTTGTTCAAGTGATACCAGTTTGTAGGACCCCCCTCCCCCTTACCAAGGAGGGCTACCGGGTCTTATGCCCAGAACCGCCGTCTTACGGTGGCACTAACTCACGGGTTAGTCGACACCGCAACACGCCGATTCTGCCGGCTAGTACGATCATTTAACCTGTAGGCCAATATGAGAAGAAAGAAGTAAAACTGTATATAAAACCATCAGTCCACAAGTCACATGGTATAATCATGTAAATGAAATGAAAAGTACATCACTATAGTCCACAGAAGAGTACAAATGAAAGAGTAAAAAGGGCTTATGCCCAGTACATCAAAATCACTCTCTCACAAAATAATAAATGCGGAAGCTAAACTAGAACATCAGATCTCGTCCCACCTGAGGACGCACAGTAGTGGTAGTAGCCTGCTGAAGCGGTATCTACTCCTCATGTCCTGCCTCCTCGACGTGCTGGTGCTCCATCTCCCCGGGCTCCTAAAAATAGTTGGTCACCGACCATTAGTCAAAAAGACTAAGTCGTTTCCTCCGCACCTCGCCCCGCAGCTCCTAGGCACCGAGCGGGAGGACGAAGTGGAGGACAACAAAAGGGGGTAGCAAAGTGGAAGCAGGTGACAGTATCTAACTAGAGTTGTAATAAGTAATGTAGTTCTACTCTAGCAGTTCTAAGTACAGTACAAGTAATAAGTAAGAGCAGTGCAGTAAAGGAAAGTAAAGAACAGTAATATGAACAAGTAAATAAACTAAACTACCACTATGCTATCATCACAAACGTACCCTAACTTATATAAATGCCCATAAAAATATATAAGTTAGGGTTTCCAGAAATTTAACTTATCATATAAAAGAGCCCATACTAATTTATATGATAAGGATCTATGAAGCGTATGACCTAATATGAATGAATGATATGATGCAATTTTATGCGCAGGCAAGTGCAACTCACACACAACGACTCTGTGATCACAGACCTTTAGTTCCCACTTTTTGAGAGCTAGCATCACTCTCGGGTACCACCGCTGTGGCTATGGCAGCAGCGGAGCGGGCGTCTCCGCTTCTAGACCGGTATGCACACTACCAAGCCTTAGACCCCTCTCATACGCCTCTGTACACGTCCAAGGTGCACTTTAGAGTCTCGCGTATGTACTTTGCTGACAAACCCGTCAGTCTTATTGGGTCGGATGTGTGTTATCGGGGATCGTCCTCCAGACCGCAGTGTAAAACAACCCACTGGCCCCTCTAACTCCCACAATCGCCTGGTGCACCGTACTGCCATCGGTGTGACGAACGGCCAGTACCGCATGCCCCGCCACGATATTTATGCACATGCAAGTATTTCATTCTGAGCCTCCCGCTCGCAGGACCAAACCCGTCCTGAATCCCTCAAACCCAAACCCGGGTGAGCATGCACATTAGTGACTTTATACCAACTCCCTCAAACCCCAAAACGGGTGAGATCGCACATTAGTGCCTTTATACCAACTCCCTCAAACCCAAAATGGGTGAGCATATATCATGAATCTCTCTAACCCTACACGGGCGAGAAGGTACAACAATGTCCTAACCTATTAAACTACTCTTGTCTACAGGTTATTATACTTAGAGATTTAAGGTTAATCCCAGGACTGCCCCGGTATTCCCTGTGAAGGGCTCTCAAGGGGCACTAGGAACTGTGTTGGGATTACGCCCAGCGTTCCCTCTCACAAGGATACTTATTTTAGTTGATGGCTACCCATGTATCTCCCCAGCTCTCCTTATTGCTCTAGTACAACCCTAGTGACTTAAGGTGTTACCGGGAAGCCGACGGTCTTCCGCCGACCCCCACTCCAGTTGCTCACTAAGACTTGCACTTTTGATCCCTCACTAAGACAACTCTACCCACCAGGGTTATTCATGTTGAACTCTCTTATTTCAGCCGATAATCAATCCCCTGGTAATCCCTAAGGCAAGATCTATTTGTGTTATATGCAGACCATGTCCTATGATTACCCTAAAAATGTGATCTTCCAAACCTTAAGGCATCTTGCCTCTAAATATTTATCCTAGGGTGGTATGGACTAAGGGAACTACCCTATGAATTCTCATAATTTTTCTTGGCCAAATAGTCCTTTAATTAAATCTTTTAATTTAAACACTAGGTCACTTTACACATGAAGTAGTATGATTTAACATCCTCTGACCTAGGCAATTTTTCCTGAGTTGTATAATGATACAATATTGCTGCCTACAGAGTTTAATAATTTTCCTTTAATTATTTATTCCCATTTCTTATTTAATACCAAATTCACATAAATTCCATTTTCCAAATGAAGTATAGGCAATATGTAATCAAAACTTCCAGGAAAATTATAGAACATTTACAACACTAATTTATTACTGTTGGCAGAGTCTCATCAATTTTTATTGTGTAATGGCGTATAAAATTCCATTATAACATATTTACCAAAAATGTCATTGTATTAATTTAACAACTAACAATGCATCCATTAATTCTAAAAAATTCATAAAAAACTAATAATACCATGTTATAGCAGTAGAATAAATTCCAAATTTTTCTGAGGTACATATCCATCATTTCAAGAATTAATAAGATAAGGGTAAAATGGGCAATTTAAGATATCTAATCCAAACGCTCTTCAAAACAGAGGGATCATATTTTTCCTAAGTCAATTGTAACCTTATCTATGCCTTGGCAAAAGTTTAGGATTTGTGCTTGAGGAAAACCTATTTTCCAATTTTATTTCCAAAATAGCTATATTTAAAATAAATTCCAATAAATGGAATTTTTGATTCCAAAAATTCCATGATTAATTTGAGGGATGAAATTTACCCTAATGAACCACTGTAAATAATTCCAAGATCTTTGCATGCCACCATTGGGCTGAATACACTATATTTGCATTTTTGCTAATTGCACACCAAGGCATAACATGAGCTAACACATGCAAGTGGATTCTCCAACATGAAGTGAACCCAAGATGCTGAAAATTTTATCATGTACCAAGGATGTCCCCATTGACCTACCACCAAGATTTTGGGACCATGGGGAGGTGTAAAACTCCATGTATTTCACTTATTTATATTTTGATATTTTGGCAAAAACTATAGGAACATTTTCTCCAAAAATTCCTAAATTTTGGCAGGGTCTAAGTATGCCCTAATCATGCACGTGCCCAAAATATGGGGCTATGGTGACTAATGGTTTGACCTGGGCATCCAATTTAATTTCTGTCCTACTCTAGGACCAATCCTAGGAGAAATGTCCTACAGGACTGTACACTACACCAAATCACATCTTTAAGGTGGCAATTTAACGATAAGACCATCAGCTACAATTTTCATTAAGAGACTAAGTTCTGGAAATGCCCCTAAGAGGCCTAAAATTAACATGCAAAGTGGCTGTATTTGTGTGACAGAGATTTCACTATTCATCATATAAAATTTAATCATATTAATTATCATTGCACGAATCTTAAAGTCTAAACCGACGGGATCGGTTCATCGTCCCCGATGGATTGACGGCTACGATTGCATTTTCCTGGACGATGTTGGCTGGCATTTTCCGGCCAGCTGAGCCACCACCACCGCCGGCGGATATCGCCACCACCTTCGTTAAGGTGGGGGCTAGCGTTTCCCGGCGGTGGGGCCGCCGGAGTTGGCTCCTCCGGCGAACCCGAGCAAGAAGAAAAAGCTCGGTTTTCTCCATTTTCCTCTCATGGTATCGGGCTCGATTGAGCCCGATATCTCCCTAAATAGATCTAGAAATCTAGTACAGGAAGAGGTGAGGTGAAACGCACCTGAATTGGGGCTTGGCTGCGGGTCAGGCGGCGGTTTGCCGTGGTGGTGGTGCGCCGGCGAGCTCCACCCCGAAAACTCGATTCTCCACCATTCTCCATGATCCAGCACTCGATTTTCACTCCCTTCTGTCTCCTGAAGCTGTTGGTGAGGTCTATTTGGACTGAGGTGGAGTATATGGGGAGGTATTTCCTATGTGAGCTCGGTTTGAGCTTTGTTTGCTCCGCCCAGCTGACAAGTGGCACACCGCCCTGGTTTTCTGCTGGAAATGGAGAGGGGAGGTCGGCCACCTGGTTTTGGGCAGGTAAAACCAGCTGATGGGGTGGCCATGTGGCCACCATTTCCTCTCTTTCCATTTTCTCTCTCCTCCTACCCTTAAAATCCCACTTTTACCCCCTTGCATGTATTCTCTCTCCTGATTTAGAGGGGTAGGACTGGTCTTGTTCACTTGGGCTGGCCATGGGCCAATTTTGGTGGGCTTGGTCCAAGGGAAAATGGCTTGGTCTTCATTTCACTCCTTTAGGTCAATTTGTTGACTTGTTGACTTGGGGAGTTGACTTGGTCAACCATGGTGGGTGGGCTGACCCTACTTGGTGGAAATGGGTCTAGTGGCACCACCCAACTTGGGTTGGGTCAAGGGGGTGACCTACTTAGGCTAATTGAGCTTATGAGTGTGGGTTTGACCAATTAAGCCCAAGGTTGACTTTGGTCAATTTAGGTCAAAGTGTTGACCTAGTGATATGCCCTAGGGTCCACTTAGATTGTCTTTAGGGTTAGGGAAATGTGGTGGGGTCATGGAGTGGCTAGGGTCCCCACTTAGGATAGTTTGACCTAGTTTGACTATGGTCTTATAGTGGGCCCCACATGGTTACCACCCACTACCTAGGGTCAAACATAGTTGGTCTTCCTTAAATCTCACCCAGGCCTAACCCAATCTAAGTTGAGGGGTCCAAAAGTAACATGGGATGTTACAGTAGCCCTATTAATTACATGGCATGCAGTATTAACTGCCTCAGCCCAGAAATATTCTGGGAGAGATGTGTCACTTAATAGGGTCATACCAGCCTCAATCAAGGTTCTATTTTTCCTCTCAGCAATGTCATTTTGCTGAGGTGACGTTCTTGGTGAAGAAAACTCCTGAAATATCCCAAATTCTTCACATACTTTTGTCATACTATCAGACTGAAATTCAGTACCATGGTCACTTCTTATCTTGACCACTGTACTGTCTAGTTCATTCTGAATTTGTTTGACAAAGCTATAGAAGATACTAGGTGTTTCAGATTTCTGTCTAAGGAAGAACACCCAGGAAAATCTTGAGTAATCATCTACAACCACAAAGGTATAGAACTTCCTGCCTAGGCTGTGAACTGGCATAGGACCAAAGAGATCCATATGCAAGAGGTATAAGCACCTCACAGCATCTTTGTTTTCAATGCTACTAAAGGTGGATCTAGTCTGCTTGCCCTTTTGACAAGCTGAGCATATTCCATCTTTAATACACTTAACTTGAGGACCATTCCTCACTAACTCTTTGCAAAAGAGTTGGCCAATTGTCTTGTAGTTGAGATGGGCTAGCCTCTTGTGCCATTTGACACAATAAGAGACTTTCTCATCAGCTACAAGACACACTGGAGAACCATTGTTCTCAACCATAATGTCTAGGCAATAGACATTCCTTTTTCTATAACCTGTCAAAATGATCTCTTGATCATTTGACCTCCTGATATGACAACCATCTTTGACAAATGAGATGGCATATCCTACATCACTCAATTGACTTATACTAATAAGGTTATGTTTCAAACCTTTAACATAAACCACTTGAGCAATAGTTATATGGGAGCTAGAAATGTTATCAAAATCCTTGATGATTCCTTTTTCAGAACCACCAAAGGTGACTTTAGGACCATCTTTGATTGGAGTGAAGTCCTTTAGCAATCCCCTAGTTCCAGTCATGTGTCTGGAACATCCACTGTCCAAGTACCATATTGGGGCATGGCCACTTGGACTTACCTGCAAAATAGATTAGTGAACCTTAGAACCCAAAGAATTCTTGGGTCCTTGGTACTGGTTAGTTTGCTTCCTAACAAAGCTACTTGCAGGTCTTCCAATAGGCAGTTTGCTACTCACTTTGGCACTTGCATTGTGCCAACAGTCCATGGCAAAGTGGCCTACCTTGCCACAGCACCAGCACTCAAACCTATTGTATCTTTGCTTAGGTACATCCTTAGCTATTTTATCTACAGCTAGCTTGTTGAGGGCTGGGGCTTTGCCCTTAGACTTGGACTGAACAGTCCTAGCTGGTTTAGTAAACCCCAGTCCAGCTTTACCTTTTTGATGAACAAATTCATCAATTAAGGGTAGAACAGACTTTGGTTTAGAAAACCTAGCAACTAAATCTTTCTCCTTCTGAAGACTAATCTTCAGACTTCTGATTTGATCATTCTTATATGTTATAGTCCCCATCTGAATCACAGTTATGTGCTTCAGTCTGGCTATCTCATTAAGTTTTTGATCAAACAACTTCTCATAATCAGTTACAGCCACTTTGAGACTTGCAATCTCCTTAGCTTGACTCTTGGTCAAGGATTTGCATTTCTTAAATGCTTGCAACAGAATTTTATATTCATCTATCAATTGATGAATATCCTCTTCAGACTCAGATGCACTCTCATCACTTGATGATGATGAATCTGATTCTGAACTAGCACAAGAAATTGAACTTAAAGAACAATTTTGTACCTTACTAGGTCCAGGCTGCTCCTGGTTTTTGTCATCATCTGTCAATGCCATCAGTCCTTGGCACTGACTGTCCTCTTGTTCATATATGGAGTTCATTATCTGGATGAACTCTTCTTCCTCTTCCTCAGCAAACAGTCCTATGTATGCTTCAGCATCTGACTCAGTTTCTGATGAAGATATGTCTGACAGGCTCTTATCCTTTTTGGCAACAAAAGACTTTTCCTTCTTGCCCTTGAATTGAGTCTTCTTCTTATCATTAGACTCCTTCCTTTTCTCTGGACAGTCTGCAATAACATGTCCTTGTCTGTTACAGTAATAGCAAACAATTTTTGATAGAGTTGCTTTGCTAGACTTGGTCTTTTTCCTGTCTTTCTTTGATGACTTTTTGTTCTGATAATAGTCTTCTTTACCATGTGAAGTAGATGGCTTTGTCCTCCACTGTTTCTTCTTTAAGAACTTCTGAAAGTGTCTTGTGAAAGCTGCAAAGTCCTCATCACTTTCACTGCTTTCAGAATTTCTACTTTCTGAATTATCTGACTCAGTCTCAGCAACCTTTCGTGGTGGAGATGGAGACTTATTTCTGTATTTTCTGGTGGCTTCTGTCTTGAATGCCACAGTCCTTTCCTTATGTTCACTTCTTGTAGACTTCTCCTCTTCTTTTCTCACCATCAACTGCATCTCATAGGATAGCAGTTTTCCAAATAAAGTTGGAGGAGGAATTTCTGCTAACTTTGTCATTTCCCTTATGGCACAGATCTTGGTGTCCCAATCTTTTGTAAGGGACCTTAAGAACTTATCATTAAGCTCATAATTACTGAACTCTCTTCCATAGGACATTAGCTTATTGACAATCCTATAGAACTTTTTATAGCATTCTGTTATGCTATCAGATCTACCTTGCCTGAAGCTTTCATATTCTTGGTTTAATAAGGATTTTCTATCCTGTCTCACTTCTTCAGAACCCTCCATGTACACTATAAGAGTATCCCACATCTCCTTAGATGTCTTACAGTGTATCAAATTCTGAAAGGTAGCATCATCTATAGCACTCACAATGATATTCTGAGCCCTCTTGTCCATTGTGGCTAGAATTATCTCATCTTTTGTCATCTCAGAAAAATCTTTAGGTGTTCTCTGATTTGCATCAAAGACTGAAACCTTCATGGGCACATATGGCCATTCTTTAACTGTGATGTATATCCTAGGGTCTGAGGCTTCCATAAACAGTCTCACCCTTTCCTTCCAGATGCCAAAAATTTCTTTTCTGCAAATGGGTAACTTCATGGATCCAAGTTCCTTATGATTCTCAGTTAAACTCATGTTTCTTGATTTTCTGGATTCTGCAATTTACTTAGACTGAATCTGCCAACAGGATCTACTCAGACAGTTATGTCCCTTTTTGAGTAACTTTGCTTTGATACCACTTGAAAGATATTGTACCTAATTACCTAGGGGGTGAATAGGTGACTTAAATCTTTTTAACTTTTTAGGCAGAATTCAGATTTTATCACAGAGTTATATACACTTTTACACAGCAATCAATCAGCAATCACAGCAATCAATCAAGCATACAGTGAACACACAAATTTATAGTGGTTCCCCAAGGTTTGGGTACATCCACTTTCCCCCTTCGCCTATCTAGTAGTGTACTAGATTCGGCCAAACTCCTCCACTATCTCAGATCCTCAGATCTTACACTCAGAACCCCAAAATAGGTTCCTACAGCTCAGGCCCAAGGCCCTACAACTCAGTCTTCTCCAAAGACCTACACTCAGCTTTTTCACAAAGCCTATACTCAGCCACAGCAGGCCTACACTCAGCCACAACAGGCCTACACTCAGAGATACAAATCTCCTACACTCAGGCACACAGGCCCTACCACTCAGCCTTTATAATTACAAGCTTACAAACTCAGATCCCTAAGGATCCTACAAGATAATATGAATACAAAATGTAAACCCTACAACTCAGAGAAAAGGGAGAAGAGTTGTGAGTTTCTTGATGAGTTCTTGGAAGAACTCAGCTGAGATCAACCTGCCTTGGCTTTCTTCAAAGCTTCTTGAATGTAGAACACAATACGATTGATCTCCTCTGCAGTTGATCCTTGATCTCTGCTACTTAAGATTCAGAACAAAATCTGAACCCTTCTTCTCAGCCTGGTTCCAACGGCTGTCTTCTTGGATGGAGCTCTCTCTCTCTCCAACTACTTAGATCTACACTGGATTCTTCAATTAATAGCTAGATCTTCTTTGTATTACTTGATGTGTTTTTCTTGTGAATGATCATCTGTTTCTGTAGACAGTATAAGCCTATATATAGGCCTTCTTCATGGTAACTGGCTGGTCCGGTTCATAACTGATTTCTGACAACTCTGACAGGTGCAGTAGACCGGCTGGAATGGCAGCTGTCAAGTCATCCAGTCAGTTCTTGAAAAATCTGTAACTGTCTGAAAGTGTCGAGACTGTCTGTCTTTAAGTGTCGACACTTATAGACTAAGTGTCGACACAAGTTGACTAAGTGTCGACACTAGCCTTCAAGGTGTCGACACAACTCCTTGTGTTGTAGAATTCACTTCTCGACACAGCTTCTTCATCATGTGTCGACACTGATATTGAGTGTCGACATAACTCCTTGTTCTTCAGCACTTAGTTGAATTCTTGTAAGTGTCGACACAACACCTTTGTGTCGACACATCTTCATGTGTTGAACTTGTTCAGTGTCGACACATCTTCTTGGTGTCGACACATGCCTTCTGTGTTGATACTTGTTGAGTGTCGACACAGCTCCTTGTGTCGACACATTCTTCTTCTGTTGAGACTTTGGCTGAGTGTCGACACATCTCCTTTGTGTCGACACTTGTACTTAGAATTTTGTTGAACTTTGCTAAGTGTTGACACAGCTCCTTGTGTCGACACTTTCTTCAAGTGTTGAGTCTTCTACTGAGTGTCGACACATTCTTTCTTGTGTCGACACTTTCTTCAAGTGTTGAGTCTTCTGCTGAGTGTCGACACATTCTTTATTATGTCGACACTTATACTTAGACTCTGCTGACTTTGCTGAGTGTCGACACAGCCTCCAAGTGTCGACACTTTCTGATGTAGACACAGTTTCACTGGGTGTCGACACAACTGCTAAGTGTCGACACAGCTTCACTGGACTTTTCTTCATTGAGTGTCGACACAGCTCCTTGTGTCGACACTTTCTGTCTGGTGTCGACTCTGCATCCCTGGTGTCGACACAAGTACTCCAAGTGTCGACACTGCTTGCCTGGGTGTCGACACAAGTCTTCTAAAGTGTCGACACTTTGCTCCTGGGTGTCGACACATGGACTTAGAATCTTTTCATCTTTTCCCTGCAAATACTTAACCTGCACAACTAAACTCAAAACACATCAAATACATTTTGATGTATATCATTGAGTAGGGTGAGGCTCCTTCAAATCAGGTACATTTAAATCAATGTACCCAACAGTGATGTTTCATTTGTACACCGGAGAAGACTTCGTGGTTAAACGTATAGTTTATGGAGTCGATGGGTTGGACATGTGAAGGGCAGCAGTATAAAGTACTGGAGTAGTAGTCCAGGAAAATACCCTTATGATGCTTGTGTTGTGTGATATGGCAAGACCAGTTTTCTAGCACTGCAGGATGCTGCAGGGTTTGGGCAGAGTTGGGTGCAGAAAGTGAGTTCTGCGGAACCAGCTTGTCGATCGTGAGAAATGCTAGCATGTACTCCCCTTATTGATTGTGAAGCTCGTCCCATGGTGGACGTTGTGGCTAGTGTAAAGCCAGTCCCTTGGTGGACATTGTGGCTATTGTGAAGTCAATCCCTAGTGGATAGTATGGCTATTGTGAGCTTGATGAGCTCTTGAAAAGGCCTCGTGCCGAATAGGAAAGATGAAACCAACCTGCATCTTATATTAAGCCTCGAGTATGTTGGTATTCGGTGATGGCAAGGCAACTTGAGCAAAGGGGGGTGGCTGATCCGTACCTGCGTTATGTCCGTCCGACTTGAAGACCTGAAAGTGCGGTAAGTTGGAGCACATAATCAGAGTCTTAGGCATGCGCGTCGGAAAGACTAAATGCACAATTTTACCGTCGGGTTTCGGACCTGGAACGGTGGTGGGACCCTGGTTCGCCGGTACACCAAGAATGTGCCCTGAGTGCACGGATCGTCGGGCCACGTGGCTGACGGTTGTGATGGATTATTTGTGTGTGAGGGCACAATATGTGATATATATATATGCCTATGAATTGCTATGTCTGCAGGGAAAGAATACCTCTTCCCCGGGAAAGGGGTAGGGTCGTTATAAATTGGTCAGTTGAATGCTAACCGTTGCCTTGTTTTCCACTGTTTGGTGGGTTGTCCTTGTGCAGGTGCTGGAGAGCAGAGCGGGACACATAAGGGCTGAAGTCCCTACTGCTGCTGTTGCAACTGCTAGCCCTTGAAGGCTAAGCAAAGAATGCTATGTTTTGCTCATATGTGGCCGGCCTGCGCGCTGATGTTTGTAATCCACGTTGTAAAGAGTAACTGTAAGGCCATAAGGCCAAATGATGTTGTATTTGCTGTATATTCCTCGAAAGTTTATATATGAATGTGGTTTTATATATATAGTGGATATTCATGGTTGGAGTTCTATATTATTGTAAATATCTTTTGCTAGCATGCTATGAGTTAGGATGCGATTGTATTGTGGTATTAGCCTATAACTTCCCCGCCTGTTTTGTGGCATATGGTGTGGGGCCCCGGCCAGACCTTCTATTATATGATATATGAACTGATGGAGATGTTACATTTTGGTATCAGCCTGTCTCAGTCTTTCCCTTTCGAATTCGTGGTTGATTTCTTTTGTGGGGTGGCGAGCACATGTACGTGCGAACCGCGTTAACACTAATGAACTCTTGAATGTCCACTTAGGAATACAAATACACTTGTTTGAGGAACATGCGCATGCCTATATTGTTGTTATTGCTTGTGTGAGATCGCTAATGTGTGTCTTGTTCACCTATAGGTGACTCGTAGTGGTGTTGGGCAGTCGGATCCCCAGCGTTCTGATGATAGTACGGCACCACCTGAGGTGCCTACACCTCCCCCTTCTGCGGAAACTGTCCTCTTAGTTGCTGAGGCGCTATTTGCAATGTTTCAAGCACAGCCTGGTGGGCAAGCGCAGCCGGCAGTGGTGGTAGAATAGGTTGGTGGAAGGCCAGAACCTGTTACGGTTGTTGATGCGCGAGCAACTGAACGGCAGTTGAAGCAGTTCATGAGCTTCAACCCCCCTACGTTTACGGGTGTGGGATCCCCTACGCAGGCGGAGTATTGGTTGCCGCGCATCAAGCATATATTGACGGCGATCAGGATGGAGGAAGATCAGAAGGTTAGCTTGGCCACCTTCTTATTGGAAGGAGAGGCTCGGCTCTGGTGGGACGAGATCGAGTTACACCACTTAGTGGGCAGGCAGTTAACACAAGTTTCGATCGAGGAGTTCTCACGACTATTCCTGGCAAAGCACCTACCAGCGGCACAACGCATTGCCATGGAAAATGAGTTCCAATGGCTAACGTAAGGAGAAAATAGTGTTGAGACTTACCTGCACTAGTTCACACGGTTGGGACGTTATGCGGGTTTTATCTTTGCCGATGAGCAACGGAAAACCAACAGGTTCTACGAAGGATTACGGGATGAGCTGTGATTCCTGCTCTCGAGTTCGGTGAACCAAGGGTTCCAGGCGTTGGTCGATACTGTGTGTGCGCTGGAGAAAGATATGAAGCGGGTACAAGGAAAAAGGGCCTTGGCTATGACAATGCCAGAGTTTAAAGCACCCCGACCTAGAAAATTGTACTATCAAAAGAAATGTGGCAAGAGGTCCAAGCCTTCTGGACAAGCTCCTTCAACAGTTCTGTCGGGGGCCACTTCGAGGCCAGAGACTCGTACTTGCTTTACATGTGGTAGAGTGGGGCATATAGCCCGTGATTGTTGGGTTGGTCCACCGAAGGATGACAAGAAGACGGGAGCGTCTTATGCTGAGAAGGGAAAGGCAGTGGTGGAGTCCTCTGCATCCCAGGCGCAGCCCAGAGTGTATAACCTTGGTTAGCAGGAGGCCATAAAGCAAAGTGATGTCATCACATGTACGAGTTAAGTTATTGATTGCTTTTCTTATTGCATGTTTGTATGAGGCTTGTATGTGATATGGTTGCCACAGTCTTTGTTATGATTCAGAATACGCTGGCGAGGGCACTATTTGATATGGGTGCTTTGTATTCATTTCTGTCTAAGGACTTCGTAGCTCGAATTGGAGTACCTAATCATGTGAAGGCAGATAGTGTAAGGGTGTTGTTACTGAATGGTTGTTTGATGCTTGCGGATAGGGCTTGTGATGTGGCGGTTCAAATTGGAAGTTGGGATTTTTGTTTGAATGCATATGTGCTACCAATATCGGAATTTGATGTGATCTTTGTTATGGACTGGCTTGCGAAGCAGCATGCCTTTATTGATTGCAAGTCAAAAGAGATCACACTTGGCCAGAATACCGAGCTTGAGATGAAGTTCGCTGGTATGCGAGGAGTGAGCGAGACCTTAATGTCTGCACTCCAAGTCGTCAATGCTGTTCAGAAGGGCGAGGAGTTATTCTTCATGCTGATTTAGGCTGTTGAGCCAAAGGCCAATGTGAGTGATGTTCCGATTGTATCGGAGTTTGCGGATGTTCTCTTAAGGATCCTCCTGGGCTGCCACCCCAGCGGGAGATCGACTTCACTATTGAGTTGGTGACGGGTGCGAAACCTATGGCCCGCTCGCCATATTGCGTCGTGCCAAAGGAAATGACTGAATTGAAGGTCTAATTGCAAGAGTTGCTGGAGCAGGGATATATACGCCCAAGTATGTCACCTTGGAGCGCACCTGTTCTGTTTGTGCAAAAGAAGGACGGTGATTTGCGGTTATGTATTGATTACCGTGAATTGAATAAGCTGACAGAGAAGAACAAGTATCTAATTCCACAAGTAGATGAATTGTTCGATCAGCTAGTGGGATCAACCATCTATTCCAAATTGGATTTGAAATCTGGGTAATACCAGTTGAGGATTTGGGAAGGTGACATTCCCAAGACTGCATTTGGAACACACTACGGTCATTATGAGTTCACGGTAATGACGTTTGGGCTATATAATGCGCCATCAGTGTTCATTGACCTAATGCACCGAATGTTCCGAGAGTACTTGGACATGTTTGTGATTGTATTCATTGATGATATTTTGGTGTACTCTCAATCGGAAGATGATCATGCAAACCACTTGCGGTTAGTATTGCATGCCTTACGAAGGAATAAGCTCTATGCCAAGTTCTGAAGGTGTGAGTTTTGGCTATCGTCGATGGCTTTTCTTGGCCATGTGGTAAGTGGAGAGGGCATAGCAGTGGATCCGTCAAAGATAAGAGCCATTCAAGAGTGGCTGGTGTTGTCTTCGGTGGCCGAAGTCAGGAGTTTCCTTGGACTGGCAGGCTACTATAGACATTTTGTAGAAAACTTCTCGTGGATCGCTTTGCCTCTGACCACACTGATGAGGAAGGATCAGAAGTTCGTTTGGACGTCAGAGTGCGGGTGAGCTTTTGAAGAGCTAAAGAGTCGTTTGACCACGGCGCCTTTGTTGACATCGCCATGTGGTACGGACAGCTATGAGATCTATAGTGATGCTTCCGGGAGCGGCTTAGGATGTGTTCTTCTGCAATTTGGAAAAGTGACTGCTTATGGCTCACGCCAGTTGAAAGTGCATGAGCGAAATTATCCCGTCCACGACTTGGAGTTGGCGGCGGTGATCTTTGCACTTAAGTTATGGCGGCATTATCTTTATGGTGTAAAAATGGATATCTTTAAGGACCATAAGATCCTAAAGTACTTGTTGGATCAGAAGGATCTGAATATGCGACAACGAAGGTGGATGGAGTTCCTTGGGGACTACACCTTTGACATTCATTATACTCTCGGGAAGGGAAACGTGGTCGTTGATGCCTTGAGTTGTAGGACTCCATCAAGGGAAAATTAGTTGCAGATGCATGATGAGCATCTGATTCAGGAGTTGGAAGTGTTAGAGATTTATTGTGTTGACAAGCATTCCACAGTCGATGCATGCTTAAACTAGACGGAGGTATAATATGACCTTGCGGACAGGATTCGACGAGCAACGGAGCTGGATTAAAGTCTCCAATGCTATGCAAAAGATGGGCTAGATGGAAAATTCTCCTGGAATGACGACCTTTTGAGGAAAGAGGTGTTGGAGTTACCATTGTGATCTGGAAGTGATCAAACATGTAATCTCACTGCCAACGCGATATGAGCCTGCAGGGTCGCACATAAGAGATGTGGAGAAGTTGGATGATTAACTGTGTTGGTCAAGGTTACCAATCACCGACCTAAATGGGTTTATGGGCAAAGTGTTGCCTTAAAGAATCATCGGGTTGGGCAAATGTTGCCTTGAAGGACTGGTAAGAATAGTCGGTCGATGGTCGACGAGAATCGACGAGAATCGTCGAGAATAGTTCTCTAATTCTCGCCGATCGACGAGAATCGTCGAGAATAGTTCTCTGATTCTCGCTGATCGACGAGAATCGTCGAGAATTAGTTCTCTGATTCTCGCCGATCAGCGTGTATCGTCGACCCACGATCGGCGTGAATTGTCGACCCACGTTCGGCGTGAATCGTCGAGAATAGTTCTCTGATTCTCGCCGATCCGGGTGATTCTCGCCGATTGTGATTCTCGCCGATTCTGATTCTCGCCGATCCTGACCGACTCTCGCCGATTGATACTCGCCGATTCTGAACCCTATTTCTGGGTGGTCTGCGGATAGCGATTTTCCTAAGTCTATTTATGCCTTCGGTATAAAAGGGACACTTAGGGTTTTTCGGGATACATCTGTTCTGTTCCTTGCGTGCTGATCGAAACCCGCGACAGAAGAGTTCCGTCCCGCGATCGTTCCGCCGATCCCGAATCCCGCCGCCGACGGAAGTGTTCCGCCGCCGCCGTGTTCGCTCCGTCGACCTCCTTCTCTCCGGCGATCATCGCTGGTGTTGCTCTTCTTGGCGCGGACCTAGCAGTCCGTGGAGAAGCAAGGTGCGGTCTTCATCCTTCCCGATTTTCCGTGCGACGGAAAGATCGGTGTTCTCCTGCTCATGTGGACTTCTGCAGAAACATGGACATTATTCCACGTACAACTCGCCACCAGCAAGAATACAAAGTTTGGAGCATCTTCGTTGAGTTGTGACTCAACGCCACCGAGGTAATTTATGCTTAGTTGTTTGTTAACTTCTTGATTCAACTATCATGACCCGATCCCATCTCTTTTGGGTTTTTCTTGATGTTTTATTTCTTCCGCTGCGTGCACAAGCATTGTGCCATCTCCATAGAGAAACCCAACAGTGGTACCAGAGCCAGGTTCGGCCATGATCGTTGTATTGGAAGTTTGTTATTCCAGTGCGTGTAAACCTAGGGATTTAGAAGTGTTCTAAATGTCTAGATTTAGTCTTGATACCCCGCCAAGAACCTCTGGAATTGCGTGGAATTTCTAATTGTTAGAAATTGTAGTCTCCTTAGCAGTAACCATCCCTCGTTTTTGTTTTGGATTTTGAATCCAACAAAGAGAGATGAGCTTGTCTACTGCTTTAAGTTGAGTTGTCTTTGCCTTTGTCCAATGCATGTAAATCTGAGGATTTAGAAATTTCTGGATGTTCAGATTTAGCCCTTCCTTCTATCAATTGTTGATGGTGTCAGGATGTGCACATAAGGGATGCATGTGGTTTTAGAAGAATTGTTTTTCTTTGGATGTGCACATTGATCAAATGTTGATCATGGTTAATTGTTAACCTATAATTAAAATCCCTTCATCTAATATTAAGTGTTTGGATGCCTTCCGATGGATGACACTCTTCCTGCCTCGATCGATGAAGTGTGGGCTTGCCAAAGCAAGGTGCATTAATCTATCTTGGTAAGGGTGCGAGCGGATAATTGTGATATCCCACTGTCGACATCGGGTCCTACTTAACTAGGTGACCTCAAAGGTTGAGTGCCTAGAGGCATAGGGTTGGCATGCACCATATGATGGATGCGAATAAGGAGTTATTCACCAACCATTCAAGAATTGCATGAGGATGCAATTGGCAAGCGTTGCCTACCTAAATAACCGCATCGTGAGAGGAACGCCAAAGCGGACTCATAGTGTTGGTGAAATACGGATCTTGTCCACTAAGAGAGTAGCTCGCATGAACTCTCCGAATTGTTAGTGAGGGCTATCATTTCGAATAAAAATAGTGGGAGTGTTTTAATTGAAGTCCAAATTAAAATAAATTGTATTTGAAATTTTGGTACTGATTTTATTCTGCATAAATTCTTGTAGAATTCCATGGCAAGTGTTTCACACTCCACTTTGTCTCTGAGATCCATCCTTGAGAAGGATAAGCTCAGTGGGACTAATTACATGGACTGGTATAGGAACCTGAGAATTGTTCTCAGGCAAGAGCGAAAGCTCTATGTCTTGGAAGAAGAAGCCCCCGAGGTGCCGACCGGGAACTCTTCCCGTGCTGAGAAGGATACTTATAAGAAGTATACTGACGATGCTTTAGATGTCGAATGCCTTATGCTTGTCACTATGAACTCTGAGCTTCAGAAGCAACATGAGAACATGGGGTGCAAGGAGATTGACGAGCATCTCAAGAAAATGTTTCAAGGGCAGGCTCGTCAAGAGAGGCTCGACATCACAAAAGCGTTGTTTCAGTGCAAGATGGGAGTTCGAGACCCAGTAGAGACTCACGTACTCAAGATGATTAGGTATATAGAGAACCTTGAAAGGCTGGGTTTTCCTCTTGGTCAAGAGTTGGCCACGGATCTGATCCTGCAATCGTTGCAGGACAGTTATGAGCAGTTCGTCTTGAACTATAACATGAATGAAATAGACAAGACACTGCCCGAACTCCTAGGCATGTTGAGAACTGCCGAAATCAATATGAAGAAGGCCAAGCCTGCCAGCCTCATACTGATGGTGCATAAGGGCAAGGGCAAGGCCAAGGGCTCTAAGAAGACGAAGGTGTGACCTAAGTCATACCTTGAGCCCAAGTCTTCAGCACTGATGAAAAATAAAAGCATGTTGAAGGAAGGGAAATGCCACCACTGTGGCAAGGCTGGTCATTGGAGGAGGAACTGTCCTTCGTATATTGAAGGTCTGCAGAAATTGAGGGGAGGTATGACTTCCGCTTCAAATGTCTACGTTATAGAGATAAACCTTTCTGCTCCTTCATCTTGGGTATTGGATACCGTATGTGGTTCTCACATTTGTACAAATGTACAGGAACTGGGAAGGAGAAGATTGCTGAGTAAAGGGGAGGTGGACCTCCGCGTCGGCAATGGAGCAAGAGTTGCTGCTGTAGCCGTAGGGGTTTACCATCTTTCTTTGCCCAGTGGGCTTGTAATAGAACTAGATAACTGTTATTTTGTTCTGGCCATAACTAGAAACATTATATCTATTTCATGTTTGGACATGATTGGATTTTCTTTTATAATTAAGAACAATTGTTGTTCTATATTTAAGAATGATGTTTGTTATGTTGTAGCCCAATTGTTTAATGGTCTTTATGTTTTGAACTTGGACCATCTGATCTGTAATGTAGAAAATAATAAAAGACTAAGAACAAATGACACGAACCCTACATTTCTCTGGCATTGTCGTTTGGGCCATATCAACGAGAAGCGCATATCCAAGCTCCATAGAGATGGACTTTTGGACTCATTTGATTATGAATCATTTGAGCGATGCGAATCTTGTTTGTTAGACAAGATGACTAAAGCTCCTTTCACTGGTTATACTGAGAGGGCTGAGGATCTCTTGAGTGTTGTACATAGTGATGTATGCGGACCCATGAGTTCCATGGCTAGAGGTGGGTATTTCTACTTTGTTACATTTACTGATGATTTCAGTAGATACGGATATGTGTATCTTATGAAGTGCAAATCTGAGACCTTTGAAAAGTTCAAAGAGTTCAAGAATGAAGTAGAAAACCAGTTGGGTAAAAGGGTTAAAGCACTCCGATCTGATCGAGGTGGCGATACCTGAGTCATGAGTTCCGTGATCATCTGAAAGAGTGTGGTATTGTATCACAGCTCACTCCACCTAGAACACCACAACATAATGGTGTGTCTGAGAGGAGAAATTGTACTCTGTTAGACATGGTACGTTCGATGATGATTCATGCAGACTTGTCTGTTTCCTTTTGGGGTTTTGCTTTAGAGACTGCTGCAATGACATTGAATCGCGCTCCAACGAAAACGGTTCTGAAGACACCATATGAGATATGGACTGAGAAGCGTCCTAGTATGTCGTTCATTAAAGTTTGGGGCTGTGAGGCATACGTGAGACATCAAATGCCTGACAAGCTGGAACCCAAATCGGATAAATGTTATCTGGTGGGATATCCTAAGGAAACGAAAGGGTATTACTTTTACCTGCCGTCTGAGGGCAAAGTGTTTGTCGCAAGGACTGGTGTCTTCTTGGAGAAAGAGTTTTTATCAAGAAAGACTGATAAGGTAGAGCTTGAAGAAGTTCAAGAACCACATGTAGTGAATGAACCGGAATTAGATTCTGAGACAGGACTACAAGATGTTGTAGCTAGAGAACCTGCTCAGGGAACACAAGTCCTACGTAGATCTGGTAGACCGAGGTTTGAGCCTGAGAGATATGGATTTCTCGTGTCTCAAATAGGTAATGTGTTGCTTATGGATCATGATGATGAACTAGCAACCTACCAAGAGGCTATGAATGGACCGGACTCCGACAAATGGCTTGAGGCTATGAAATCTGAAATGGACTCAATGTATGCAAACCAAGTTTGGAACTTGGTGGAACCACCTGAAGGGGTACGACCCATAGGGTGCAAGTGGGTATTCAAGAAGAAGACCGACATGGATGTGAATGTACAGACATTCAAAGGGCGACTAGTGGCTAAGGGTTTCAAGCAAATTCATGGTATTGACTATGATGAGACCTTTTCCCTTGTTGCCATGGTAAAGTACATAAGGATATTGCTTGTTGTTGCTGCGTATTATGACTGCAAGATCTGGCAGATGGATGTCAAAACGGCTTTCCTTAATGGAAACCTCCTTGAGGAAGTGTATATGACACAACCCGAGGGTTTTGTATCCCCAGATGAAGCCACTAAAATATGCAAGCTGAATAAGTCCATCTATGGACTGAAACAGGCCTCTCGAAGTTGGAATATTCATTTTGATGAGAAAATCAAAGAGTTTGGTTTCATCAAGAATGAAGATGAGCCTTGTGTTTACAAGCGAATCAGTGGGAGCATTGTTGTCTTCCTGATATTGTATGTAGATGACATACTGTTGATTGGGAATGACATTCCTACCCTGAAAGTTGTTAAGAACAACCTAGGGAACTGCTTTTTAATGAAGGATTTGGGTGAAGCGACTTATATACTTGGTATTAAGATCTATAGAGATAGATCGAAGAAGTTGCTGGGTTTGACCCAGAGTACGTACATCGAAAAGGTGTTGAAGCAGTTCAACATGCTTGAGTCCAAGAAAGGATTTTTGCCCATGTCTCATGGTGTGAATCTCTCTAAGGACCAATGTCCAAAGTCTTATGAAGATAAGGACCGCATGAAGTTGATTCCATATGCTTCGGCAATTGGATCAATCATGTACGCGATGTTATGTACTTGACCCGATGTCTCCTTTGCTTTGAGCATGACTAGCAGGTATCAGTCAGACCCCGGTGAGTGTCACTGGATTGCAGTCAAGAATGTCCTGAAGTACTTGAGAAGGACTAAGGATGTATTCTTGGTGTATGGTGGAGAGGAAGAGCTCGTTGTAAGTGGTTACACGGATGCTAGCTTCCAAACTGATAGAGACGACTCCAAGTCTCAGTCAGGTTTTGTATTTTGCCTGAATGGAGGAGTTGTGAGCTGGAAGAGTTCCAAGCAAGAGACAGTTGCTGATTCTACAACAGAGGCCGAGTATATCGCAGCAGCTAATGCTGCGAAGGAGGCTGTATGGATTAGGAAATTCATCAGCGAGCTTGATGTAGTTCCTAGCATTGTTGGTCCCGTAGTTCTCTACTGTGATAACAATGGTGCAATTGCACAATCTAAGGAACCTAGATCTCATCAGCGCTCCAAGCACATACTTCGGCGGTTTCATCTTATTCGTGAGATTGTCGAACGAAGAGATGTAAACATTTGCAGAGTGCCGACTGAGGAGAATATTACGGATCCACTGACAAAGCCTCTCGTACAGAGAAAGCATGATGGTCATACTAGATCGATGGGTATACGATACCTAAATGATCAACTCTAGTGAGAATCTTGTGGATTGCATGTAAACTTGTATTTTGTTGGCTATTTGTTCATATGATGAACATTGTACCTAGTTTTTCTTTTACAATTAATGGCAAGTTCTTTTATTATGTCTTTTTCTATATGATAGTTAAATGTTAACATAATAGATACCCTTAGAATGTTCGCTTCCATGGGACATCAAGTACGTGACTTGAATGTGAGAGCCCATGATTTATTTGAAGCTTCATTCTTAAAAGGTCCCTGGTCGAGTATCATCATAGAAGCTAAGGGTGATGATGGTACATGAAGACCAGCACGTGTGTTGACTGATGATCGGTTCTCACAGGTCATGATATTATGATATCAAGTCATCACGTGGGTACTTGTTAGTGAACAAGTTGTACTGGACAGACCCAACCTGAGACTACTCTGTGGATTGTCATCCAATCGTGTCACGAGTAGGTCTCAATTGACAATGGTGTTGTGATCCTTTGACCTGAAGTCACAGCATTCATCAAGTGAGGAAGAGCGTGCTTTGATGCCATCTAAAGTCTTCCTTGAGAAAGGTTGATGATAAGGGTGGTTGTTGGGCATGTTACGAATCATTTGGGTGTTTGTGTGTGAGCAGATATGGGATTTGTCCTCCTGTATGACAGGAGTTGCATCCATGGGCCCCTTGATGGAACTGGACTGATAAATACATGGCCATGCTTGGTTGAGTCAATATGTGATATTGGACTCACCATTCTCTGGAAGTCCGTCCTGGATCAAGAAACTTGGATTGAGCTATTACGAGGGTGACATGGTCCATGCCTCTAGTTCTTTCCGGATGTAAGGGACAAAGACAACGCTGATACATTGGTCATATAGGCTTATGAGTTATTAACTCATATTGCTTGGGGAGCAATGATGCATTGCTAGATGCCGCTCATTGTTTGTGAGGTTTTTGATTTGATACTTTCGAGATCAAGTGGGAGTCTGTTGGAGTTACCATTGTGATCTGGAAGTGATCAAACATATAATCTTACTGCCAACGTGATATGAGCATGCAGGGTCGCACATAAGAGATGTGGAGAAGTTGGATGATTGACTGTGTTGGTAAAGGTTACCAATCACCGACCTAAATGGGGTTATGGGCAAAGTGTTGCCTTAAAGAATCATCGGGTTGGGCAAATGTTACCTTGAAGGACTGGTAAGAATAGTCGGTCGAGGGTCGACAAGAATCGACGAGAATCGTCGAGAATAGTTCTCTGATTCTCGCCGATCGACGAGAATCGTCGAGAATAGTTCTCTGATTCTCGCCGATCGACGAGAATCGTCGAGAATTAGTTCTCTGATTCTCGCTGATCGGCGTGTATCGTCGACCCACGATCGGCGTGAATTGTCGACCCACGTTCGGCGTGAATCGTCGAGAATAGTTCTCTGATTCTCGCCGATCCGGGTGATTCTCGCCGATTGTGATTCTCGCCGATTCTGATTCTCGCCGATCCTGACCGACTCTCGCCGATTGATACCCGCCGTTTCTGAACCCTATTTCTGGGTGGTCTGCGGATAGCGATTTTCCTAAGTCTATTTATGCCTTCGGTATAAAAGGGACACTTAGGGTTTTTCGGGATACATCTGTTCTGTTCCTTGCGTGCTGATCGAAACCCGCGATGGAAGAGTTCCGTCCCGCGATCGTTCCGCCGATCCCGAATCCCGCCGCCGACGGAAGTGTTCCGCCGCCGCCGTGTTCGCTCCGTCGACCTCCTTATCTCCGGCGATCATCGCTGGTGTTGCTCTTCCTGGCGCGGACCTAGCAGTCCGTGGAGAAGCAAGGTGCGGTCTTCATCCTTCCCGATTTTCCGTGCGACGGAAAGATCGGTGTTCTCCTGCTCGTGTGGACTTCTGCAGAAACGTGGACATTATTCCACATACAACTCGCCACCAGCAAGAATACAAAGTTTGGAGCATCTCCGTTGAGTTGTGACTCAACGCCACCGAGGTAATTTATGTCTAGTTGTTTGTTAACTTCTTGATTCAACTATCATGGCCCGATCCCATCTCTTTTGGGTTTTTCTTGATGTTTTATTTCTTTCGCTGCGTGCACAAGCGTTGTGCCATCTCCATAGAGAAACCCAACAAGAGGGCCATTTGTGCGTCTCGAGTATAGGTAAGTTGAGAGAAGAATTGATGTATGAAGCGCATTTTACGAAATACTCAATTCACCCTGGGAACACAAAGATGTTCAAGGATATGAAAAAATTGTTCTGGTGGCCATGACTGAGGAAAGACATAGCTCATTATGTAGTAAAATGTCAAACTTGTGCTATGGTGAAAGTGGAATACCAGAAGCCCGGAGGCTTTTTGAAGTCGTTACCGATTCTGGAATGGAAGTTTGATGATATTTCAATGGATTTCATGCACGGATTGCCGAGATCTCAATGCGGGAATGATTCAATCTGGGTGATTGTAGACCGGTTGACGAAAGTGTCTCACTTTCTTCTGAATAAGCGGGATGATTGAGTGGGAAGTTTGGTGAAGCTCTATGTGGAGCAGATCGTACGGCTACACGGTGTTCCCCGTAGCATCGTGAGTGACCGTGATGGGCGATTTACATCAAACGATTGGAGGCTAATCCATCAATTGTTGGGAACAAAGTTGACGTTCAGTACGACCTTTCATCCCCAAACGGATGTCCAGACAGAGAGGACCAACAGAACAATGGAGGATATGCTTCGAATGTGCGCCCTGGATTTTGGGAAGAGATGGGAATATCATCTCTATATGGTGGAGTTTGCCTACAACAATAGCTACCAAGCAAGCATCGGTATGGCACCGTTTGAAGCTCTGTATGGTCGTAAATAACGTACACCATTAGCTTGGGCAGAAGCAGGCGAATCCAAGCTATATAAGCGGAAAGAAGTCGATGAAGCTAACTCGACGATACGTTCTATTCGGGAGAGGCTACTGATAGCCCAGGATCGACAAGCAAAATACTACAATGCCAAGCATCGAAACATGGAGTTCGCGGTGGGCTATGGGTATATTTGAAGATCAAACCCTTCATAGGAGTGTCCAGGATTCGGTGTCAAAACGTTAAGCCCGAGATATCTTGGTCTGTTCACAGTGGTGGAGCGAGTTGGGGAAGCTGCCTATCAGCTAGCTCTTTCGGCAAAACTGAGTGGATTGCATGATGTGTTTCACATATCTGTGCTTCAAAAAGCCGTCAAAGATCCAGCTCAAGTGATCAAGAATTATCGTGTGCTGGTGGAGTATGGGCTAACGACGAAGGTTAGGCCCATTCAGATTGAGTATAGAGCCATAAATAGTTGTGAAACAAGACAATCGGGATGGTCAAAGACCGGTGGGAGAATTGTGGCCGTGAGGAGCTAACATGGGAGCGAGTGCAGACCATGCGGGCTGAATTTCCCGAGCTGTTTGTGTAAACTGTGGAACAGTGCACCCCTTGTTGTAACAGACATTTTGAAGTTATAACATTATGACTGCTGATTTCCTTACTGTGTGCAAATTTCGTGACGAAATTTCTTGTAAGGAGGGGAGGGTTGTAACACCCCAAATCCCAAGTTTGGGTTCAGGTTGGGCAACACGGCCTGGGATACGGGCATGTCTCATGTCGTGTCATGCTCTATGTGGTTGAGCAGTCTGTCGAGTGCTCGACGAAATGCACTCGATGAGTTCTCGAGAGGGAACACGCCCTGCGACACGGGCATTTCCGAGGATGTGTCCTCCTCTGGTTCGTTGACCTCCACTCGAGTAAATGTGCTCGACAATACTCGAGTGTGGAATACGGCCAGTGAACAGGCATGTCATATGTGACACGGGCATGTCACATGGTAGTGTCTTTCTCTAGAATTGGCCAAGGTATTGAGGCCTTGTGAATACGAGCAGGACGTGTGTCTCTGGGCACACGGCCTGTGACACGGGCATGTCACATGGCCGTGTCCTGTTCGGGTTGAATCGGGTGTGTGCCGCCTAAGGTACATAGCAACAGACACGAGCGTGTCTGAAGGCGTGTCAAGTCACTCGGCCTGTAACACGGGCGTGTCACATGGCCATGTCCTGCTCTGGGTAAGTCAGTTGTGTGACGCTTAAGGTACACGGCCTGTGACACTAGCGTTTCACAGGCCGTGTCAGCCCAAAAATAGACCTTTGTGGAAAATTTGTGGTCATCCATTTCCTTCACCTGGGATCTGATGGCCCAGGCTTCTCCCTGCTGGTTCATAACCACGAATTGAGAAAAGGATTCTCAAATAACTTGTGTCATTCTCTTTCTAAAAGATCTAGAGAGAAGGGAGAGGAAGGAGGAGGAAGAGAAAGGGAGTTGGCCACCGGTGGAGCTGCCAAAGTTCCGAACCGAGATCCGAGGCCAGATTTGTGGAGGCAAATCCGCTGCGGTGCCTTCCAACCGGCTAGAATTCCATGGCTCCAAAGAGGTCGTCAAGGGTAACGATCTTCCTTCTTGGACATGTGAAGTCCTTCTTTTTGGCATGTGCATGGATCTCCCCCACCAGAGGGTGGATTGCGAAGGAATTTCCTTGGGTTGATTCTTGGAATCCCCAATAGTCTTGCATATAGATCCGGAACTGTGTAGTACGGAATAGGCATGCTGTGTGAAGCCCATCTGGACAGGTTGTTCAGGATTGGTGATTTTTCATTTGCACACTGGAGAAGACTCTGTGGTTAAACGTATAGTTTATGGAGTCGATGGGTTGGACCTATGAAGGGCAGTAGCAGGAAGTACTGGAGTAGTAGTACAGGAAAATATCCTTGTGATGCTTGTGATGTGTGCTATGGCAAGACCAGTTTTCTTGCACTGCAGGATGCTGCAGTGTTTGGGCAGAGTTGGGTGCAGAAAGTGAGTTCTGCAGAACCCGCTAGTCGATCGTGAGAAATGCTAGCATGTACTCCCCTTGTTGATTGTGAAGCTCGTCCTGTGGTGGACATTGTGGCTAGTGTAAAGCCAGTACCTTGGTGGACATTGTGGCTATTGTGAAGTTAGTCCTTGGTGGACAGTATGGCTATTGTGAGCTTGATGAGCTCTTGAAAAGGCCTCGTGCCGAACAGGAAAGGTGAAACCGACCCGCGCCTTATATTTAGCCTCAAGTACGTTGTTATTCGGTGATGGCAAGGTGACTTGAGCAACGGGGGGTGGCTGATCCGTACCTGCGTTATGTCCGTCTGATTTGCAGACCTAAAAGTGCGGTCAGTTGGAGCGCATAATGAGAGACTTAGGCATGTGCGCCGGAAAGACTAAATGCTTAATTTTACCATCGGGTTTCGGACCTAGAATGGTGGTAGGACCCTGGTTCGCCAGTACACCAAGAATGTGTCCTAAGTGTACGGATCATCGGGCCACGTGGCTGATGATTGTGATGGATTGTTTGTGCATGAGAGCACAATGTGTAATATATATATCTGCCTATGAATTGTTATGACTGCAGGGAAGGAATACCACTGTCCCGAGAAAGGGTTAGGGTCATTATAAATTAGTTAGCTGAATGCTGACCGTTGCCTTGTTTGTCACCGTTTGGTGGGCTGTCCTTGTGCAGGTGCTGGAGAGCTGAGCAGGACACATAAGGACTAAAGTCCATGTTGATGCTGCTACTGCTAGCCCTTGAAAGCTAAGCAAAGAATGTTGTGTTTTGCTCATGTGTGGCCGGCCTACGCACTGATGTTTGTAATCCATATTGTAAAGAGTAACTGTAAGGCCATAAGGCCAAATGATGTTGTATTTGTTGTTCCTTGAAAGTTTATATATAAATGTGGCTTTATATATATATAGTTGACATTCATGGTTGGAGTTCTATATTATTGTTAATATCTTCCGCTAGCATGCTCTAAGTTAAGATGCGATTGTGTTGTGGTATTAACATGTAACTTCCCTGTCTATTTTGTGGCATATGGTGTGGGCCCCCGGCCGGACCTTCTATTATATGCTATATGAACGGATGGAGACGTTACATTAGCACAGTGAAATTCTCACTTATGGCCAATCATCACTCCAACCCACTTTCATCTTGTAGGATCCAAGTGTGGATTTGAGCTGTAAGGCTGTCCTCCCAGCCTTAGTAGTAGGGCCTAGTGCCTGAGGTAGGTGACTGTTGAGTCACTGAGCTGTTGGTGATAAGTGTGTCACTGAGTTGTAGGCCTTGCAGGAGGCTGAGATGTAGGTGCCTGGAAGGGCACTAAGGTAGGTACCTGGAATGGTACTGAGCTGTAGGAGTGTTGCAGCACTCAGAAATTAGGACCTTGTGCCTGAAGTTATAGGGTTGAGAAGCCTAAGCTGTAGGGCTTTATATAAGGCTGAGGTAGGTTGCTTGAGGGTCACTGAGTGTAGGAGCACTGCAGAGCTCTGAGGTAGGAACCTTTGTGGTTCTAAGGTAGGGTTCTGAAGAGAACCTGAGTGTAGGGATGAGGGCTTGAGGTGTAAACTCTGAGGAGCATTTTGGAGGATTTTGTGCCTTATCTAATATAAGTTAGAAAGGTGAGAGGGAAAGTGGATGCACCTTAGTTAGGAGGACCACTATAAATCACTGTGTGCTTTTCTGTGTTGTTTTCTTTGTACATGTTGTGTACATATTGAAAGCATAAAACAACCTAAAGCCAATGCTCTTAAAGAAGAACTATTTAAAAAACTAGAAAAGAGACAAATAACCTATCCCCCCCCCACCTCTAGGTTGTTAGCTATCCTTGAAAATAAAGTCTTTCAGGTACTGTCTGTTACAGCTGACAAAGAGTTTGCAGCTATTGTTGTTGACCTGCATGCAACTGAAAGCATGGAAGAGGTTGAGGTGGAGATACCATATGATCTCCTTATTAATGAAGTGCATGATTTAGTTTCCTCAGAATTTGAGAAAGAGGAATATAGTCATGAGAAAGCTTACTCCTCACCACATCCAAAAAATGAGCAGATCAAGAGTGACACAACTCAAGAAACAGGGAGCAAGCCTGTATAAGAAGCTCTGGATGAGGGCACATCTACCATAGTTGATCAGCTGCCACCAACTTTCTTAGCCCAACTAAAGGGTTTGATGGATGAACAAAGGAGGGCACTACAAAATTATGTGGATGATGCCCTAAAGGATGTTAGAAATGATCTAGCAACTGAGATCAAATCTATAAGATTTGAACTTAATCCGCTGAAAGGGGAAACAGTCAAATTCTTAACAAGAGCTGTTGGAGCTGTAGACTTTATAATGTAGAAGATGGATATGTTAGGTCAGAACATTGTTATTATCATAAAAAAATCAAGTGATTCGGGCCAAGAATAGTGTGACAATCCATAAAAATGATAAAATTCTGAGAAGTGAATAAAACACTGAAATTTTCACAAAAATAGATGTCTGCACCAAGATGCTTGATGAACACATGTTGGAAGTCAAGAATCATATCACTGCTAGAGTAAACTACCTAGAAGTAGAAAGAAGCGAGACAAGCAGCTCCCAGACCACTACATTAATTGAAGAAGCCAAAAAGGGGGAGAGAGAAGCTATAAGGACCAATACTGAAAACATGGTCTGGGCAACAAATGTTGTGAGAGGCTGACTGGGATTAGAGCCAGTACAATATGGCAATATCCCAATGATGCCTACTCAAGTGCTAGAAACTTTGAACAGAGAACCTACTCAAGATAATCAAGAGTATGGGATGTATATAGAAGATCATGATAGTGTTGGTAATTAGTGGGGAGTGCAGTTCACTTATGCTGAAATTCCCTCCTTCAGCCCCACTATAGACCAGGCACTACAGACAAGAGAAATGACTGCTGAAACTGCTGAAACTGAAGAGGAAGTCAGGATGAGAAAGAGAAAATACAGAGAAGAAATGGAGAAACGACCTGATTTCGAGCAGTGGAGCTCAGAGTCCAGATCCATCATCTTGCTTGCTTGGGATCATGTCAAGAATAAGAAATAAGACAAAGGAAAATGGTATAGCAAAATTGAATGGGATAAGATGGAAGAGAGGGACACAGAAAGAAGGACTTTATGGAGGAACAAAAAGGCCAATCTTCTTACTCCCGATGCTGTTGAACCATCTAAATACTTCCACAAGCCTTTCAGCTATTTTGAGAGACAGATGGATAAAGCTGAAGCTGAAACTGAAAAAGAAAAAAGGCACTAAGTCTAAGGCTACTGATGAAGCAGATAAATGGAAAGAAGATAGCTGGAGCAAAAGACAAGCCAGCAAATAAATCCAGAAGCAGTGGGATTATGATAAGGGAACCTGAAACTTGAAATATTTCAGGTTTTGCTTACAGGGCTAAGGGATGTGATACTTTTTTAATTGCACAAACATTTATTCCCTATATGATTAAATAGAACAATCATTTGTTATAATTATGATTTGTATGACTCATCAATTGCTATGTTTTTGACTTATCTGCTACATCATTTGTTGTGTAAATGATTTATCTTAATTATGCTGTGATAATGTGTTTTGTATATATACAGTATAAGTGTGTTAGTGTATACATTGGCTTAGGTTTTGACTTCTTCAAATAGGGGGGATTATTGGGTCCATTGATCCCAATATCCTGGATTTGAAGATGGACCAACAAATAATGTATACACATGTGGTGATCTAACTTATGTTCAGGTTTAATGATCGCAGATTGTCCTAGTAAGCAGTGATGAGACAGATAGCCTAAGTGGCTAAGTCAGGTAAGTTCTTACCTAAGTGGCGGAAAGATAGAAATATGTCTAAATACACACGCATTGAGTGAAGATCATTCACTCAACGCCAGATGACCTATAACGCTGAGTGAATCCTATACAGTCAAAGCCAAAGCAGTGGCAAGCTGAGAAAGTGGCTAAGTCCACAGGCGTTGAGTGAAATCAACTCACTCAACGTCATACAGCAAAAGGCTGTGAGTTAGGCTAATTCAGTCATAGCGTAAAGAGAAATGAGTTGAAAAGTGACTAAGTCCACAGGCATTGAGTGTGGCTCACTCACTCAATGTCTTAGCTTCACAATTATTGATTAGTTGAGTTTAGAGTTCCTCTAACTAAGCCTTGAGTTCATCGATCTAAGCTTTCACTTATTCGTCAAGCTGAAATATAAATTCGTCAAACTGAGTTTTTACTTATTCTTCGATCTGAGCTCAAAGTTCGTCAAACTATGTTCTAAGTTCGTCGAACTCAAACTGATTTCTGAAATAGAAAATCTAGCTTCGGCAGAAAGCATTGAGTGAGGCGTGCTCACTCAACTCTCTTAACGCCATGACATAGAATTAGTTAAAGTAAAAAAGCGTTGAATGAGGCATACTCACTCAACACTCTCAACGCTTAAGATGCTGAAGAAGCATAAATGGCTAAGGCAGAAAGCGTTGAATGAGGCATATTCACTCAACTCTCTCAATGCCTAAAATGTTGAATGTAGTTAAGGCACAAGGAGTTGAGTGAAGTATGTTCACTCAACACTCTCAATGTCATGCAAGAAGAGGCTGCAGAAAGGGTTAAGCCAAAATGAGTTGAGTGAGATTTATTCACTCAACGCTGTCAACGCCTAGATAGACAAAACTGTCTAAGTAGTTTTGCATTGAGTGAAGATCATTCACTCAACGCCTATACTGCCGATGCTTGAATTTTGACTAAGTCTTCAGGTGCTGATGTCAACAAGTCAAAAAGTCAACCATATTCAAATTTTGAGCGGCAATGCCACAGTACATGACAAAGGCGTTGCAGGCCTACTGTACGATAGTTAGGCATTAAAGTAAGGATGCAGACAGCATTTATGGAGTGGGACTCACTGCAAAAAGAGCCGTTGGGTTACATTAAATACAAGGAGAAGCTCTTTATAGAAGGAGCAGCAATTATAGTAGTTCTTCCTAATCGCCATTGTTATGGGTGTGGCTGAAGAACAGAGAGCCCAAGACAAGCAAGTCTAGAGGTAGATCAAGTTTATTGTTGCTATCAACATCTTCAACAGCAAGATTGTTGGTGTCATCTTCATCTGCACCAGCTAGAAAGCTTAGGGTTATTTATTGAGAAAGAGATAGCAGATAGGGCCGACATTTACTGCAGGTGCTTCACAGATCCAGCCAACAAATCCTAAAGAAAATTCTCTTGGGGAGCTGTGAAGAAGGAGATAGGGCTGAGCAGTTGGCTCGTTCAGAAAGATGCAGAGAAGCTAATTTGCAAGTTGCTTCCAGCATAAGCCAAAGCATCTACATCTTTGTTGATGTGAAGAAGAGAGGTCTGAGCTTTTGGTTCAGTTCAGAAAGGGGCAGAATAGTGTTCTGCAAGTCACTTCCAGCTCAAGTGGATATACTTGGTGTTGTGAAGTAGTTGGTGCTAAGGTGTACTTAGTCTAGAAAAGTAGACTCAAAAAACATTCATAGTGTCAAAGTTGGGCTGAGTCTAACTCAGTCGAGGTAGATTGGCACAGAGTAATTCCTCTTATGTCCAATCAATAACCTCAATAACCCACTTCCATCTTGTAGGATCCATTGTGGATCTGAAAGGTAGGAGTAAACTTGCTCTGAGGTAGTTGTGTTTAACTCACTGAGAAGTAGGGCAATACTGCCTGAGCTATAGGAGAGTGAATCTCTCTAAGTTATAAGAGCTAATTTGCTCTGAGGTAGGCCTATCCTCCATAGCCTGAGTGGTAGGGCTTAATTTCCTAATGTAGGTGATACATGTATCACTGAGTGTAGGCCCTTGTGGCTGAGGTGTAAGTCTTGGAGAATACTGAGAGATCCTGAGGGATCTGAGGTGTAAGCTCTTTGGAGCACTATTTTGGAGAAGTGCCTTAACCAATAGGAAGTTGGCAAGGTGGGAGGAGAGTGGATGTACCCAAAGATTGGGGAACCACTATAAATCTATGTGTACTCTATTTTGTTACTTTTCTTTGTGCAGGTAGCTTATCTTGAAAGCAAAACTTAATCTACCAATAAAGCAGCCAACTAAAAGAGATCAAAAATAGTCACTAAGGACTAAGAAACCTATTCACCCCCCCCCCCCCCCTCTCTAGGTGATTTAGCTATCCTTGAAATAAAGACTTTCAATCACATCATGATGGAGATCATCAAAAGAAGCGTTACACAAATGACAAGTATAAATCTAAACAAAACAAACATAATTCTACTGACATTGTGTGATATTGTTCTAATAAGCCAGGTCACGTGATCGTTGATTGCCCTCATAAGAAGAAGGAGGGTGGAAGAAGAGAATAACATAAGTCGTCCCATGGTAAAAAGAAGGAGAAGATTCTCATGGCAAAGAAGCAAAAGAGCTTTAGTGACACTGACTCATCCGAGTCAAGTAAGGATGAAGATTCCTACTTCGGGCTCATGGCTCACTCTGATGGAGAAGAAGCTGACCCCCAATTTCATGGGGATGTAAATTCTCACACCATTCTTTCGGAGTCTGATGCTCCAAACGATGATCATGGGGACTCTCCCTCTGATGATGAATCAAAACTCATGTCTCAGTATAAAGAGCTAATCAAGGTGTATGACTGGTGTAGGAAAGTTGTTAGAACTCAGGCCAAGGAGATCAAATCCCTTAATGTTGAGACCACTTTGACTGAGGAAGTTGTAAGAATGAACTCATTGAGAGAGGAACTCCACGCCCTAGCCGATGATAACAACAGTTCACACGAGCTCCTTAACCTAAAAGAGAAAATCATTGAGAAGCTAGAAGAACAGCTTGCTGCCGAAAAGAAACTTGTTGAAAGTTTCTCCAAGCCCAAGTGTTGGGTACATTAGAAACTGTGTACCTGATTTTGAGAAGCTCACTTAACTCAATGATATTCATCAATGTGTATTTGATAGGATGTTGAGTTTTAATGTGCAGGTTAAGGAAATGCAGAAAAACTTAACTTTCTAAGTACAAGTGTCGACACTGGAGAAGGAGATGTGTCGACACCAGAAGCCAGATTGTGTCGACACCAGAAGCCAGATTGTGTCGACATACAGGACTTGTGTCGACACACACCAGATTTCTGTCAACATCAACTATGTCAAGACTAGAAGCCAACTGTGTCGACACACAGAACTTGTGTCGACACACACCAGATTTCTGTCAACATCAACTATATCAAGACTGGAAGCCAACTGTGTCGACACACAGGACTTGTGTCGGCACATAAAATTCAGTCTACAGCAATTGTGTTGACACACCGGACTTGTGTCGACACACTTAAGAATTCTGTCTACACCAACTATATCGAGACTAGAAGCTATTGTATCAACACACAGGACTTGTGTCGACACATTCCACAGAAGCTGTGTCGAGTAGATAAAGAAAGGGTGTGTCGACATTATGTGAGCTGTGTCGACATCATCAATAATTGTGTTGACACATGGTCTATTTGTGTTGACACATTTGAAGTATTGTCTCGATGCTTTTCTGCTGAGATAGAGTATAATGAGGTATCAGGTGTCAAGACTGAAGACTTGACAGCTGTCATAACTAACAAAGTTGTTGCATCTATCAAAGCTGTCAGAAGGCCGTTATGAATCGGAACAACCGGTAATCTCAGATGGGTCTATATAAAGACATGTTCTATCATCAAACGAGAGAGATCTAAAAAGAAAGAACTTGACATTTTACTAACAGTTGAAATTTACAAGTCATCAAGAGAAGGTAGATTCTAAACAAATCTGCAAGAAGTTTTCAGATCAAATTCTGAATAGAAGAAGGAAGCTGGATTGAGGATCATCTCCAACTTCACAAGAAGATCAACCTTACTTTGTTCAGATTCAAGAAGCTTGGAAGAAGCTAAGACAGGTTGAATCTTAAACACTCAGATCAATCAAGAACTGATCAAGAAGCTTCACCCCTTTCTCTCTCTACCTGGGTGAAGGATTTATCTCTTTTATAATCAATTTTTATGTAAGATCTTTTATAGATCTGTGTGTAAGAGAGTTATCTCTCTGAGTTGTAAGCTTATATCTATAAAGGCTGAGGTATGGTTGATAGCCTGGGGTAGGGGATTGGTTTCTCTGAGTTATAAGCCTGGTGAAAGAGGCTGAGGTAGGGTTGGATTGCCTGAGTTGTAGGAGTGTGGACTCACTCTAAGGTAGGATTCTCTGGAAGAATCTGAGTTGTAGCACTTGGTGAAGTGTAAGCTGTAACGCCCCCGGTTTTTCTATGTTTTGTTTGATCTTTGGCTGGCGTTACGATGGCGTATTTTCCGGCTTTTTTCCATTGTAGAGCGTGGTCTTAGCTCTTAGGGTTCCCTGTGTAGCTTGTTTGTAGCCTGTTAGCATGATTCCCCAGCTAGCCGGAGTCCGTTTGAGGACTCGGTTGGGCCTCTTAGGGAATGCTTGTGTTTTAGCTTCGGGAGGTGTTATCCCGGGTTTTGTTCGTCGAATGTTAATTTCGACTTCGTAGTTGCGTTCGTAGCGTGGGTTTTTAGCTGCGGCGTAAATTTCGTCTTTTTCCGAGAAGTTTCAGGTTTCGTGTTGTTTTGATTCTGAGAGTAAATAATTATTATTATGTATTGTTGTTTATTATTATTACTGCTGATATATATAGTCTTGGGTCAGATTAGGGCTGGGTTCCTTTTTGGTTCTTTTCCTGTTTCTGTGTTTGGAGGAAGTCGTCGCCTGTACGAGAGGAGAGGAAGAGCTCTGTCGGACTACCCTAGCCTTGGGACGCCGTTTTCCTGGAGATTTAGCGGTCGGATTTCGGTTTCGAGGGTGGATCTGGACTGCCCCCGCCGGGATCTGCCTTCTTTCTACTCCTCAGCTTGCTGCCCTGCGGCCAGATCCGCAAGCGGGGGAGGCCGCCGACCGAGTTCCTGGTATTGAGGCAAGCGATGTACCCTCATCCTTGCCTTAGTTGATCTTTGCCTTCTTTTGATTTAAATTTTTATCTCTTTCTTGTTGGGATTTTAGGTGTAAGCTAGGGCTTGTTCCCGATCATACCGTGGTTAGTGTAGAAGGTTCCAGTTAATCTCAGTTTTCCTGAGGGATTGTGTCTATTAGGGACAGATTTGGTTCGGTCTAGGTTGAGTAGTTACCATTGCCGATGGAGGTTGTACTCGAGAGAGAAGAGAGAATCCTCGTTCTTGTTTTTGGTCGTTTGCTGGATCTGGCTCCTGTAGCCAGGTGGGGTGTCGACACTGTTGTGTCGACACCGGCCAGTCTTGGTGTCGACACTTGGTGTCGACACCGGCCAATCGTGGTGTCGACACCAGCAGCGGCAGTGTCGATACAAGGTGTCGACACCGGCTGCAGTGGTGTCGACACTTGGTGTCGACACCAGCGGCTGTAGTGTCGACACCATGTGTCGACACCGGCAGCAGTGGTGTCGACACTTGGTGTCGACACCAGCAGCTGCAGTGTCGACACCATGTGTCGACACCGGCAGCAGGTGTCGACACTTGGTGTCGACACCAGCAGTGGTAGTGTCGACACCATGTGTCGACACCGGCTGCAGTGGTGTCGACACTTGGTGTTGACACCAGCCGCGGCAGTGTCGACACCGGCCGCTGTAGTGTCGACACTTGGTGTCGACACCGGCCGTGGTTGTGTCGACACCTTGTGTCGACACCGGCTTGTCGAGGTGTCGACACATCATGTCGACACTGGTGCTGCGCTTGTTTTGGGGTCAGGTAGACTCGGGGTTGGTTCGGGTTAGGCGTGCAAGGCCGCGTCGGTTGGACCCGACATTTTGCCTTGGGTTCATGTGTTTCTTAGGATTGTTAGAATGACTTTTTTCCCTAGGGGGGGGTGCTTTGGGTGTTCGGCTAATTTTCTGCATGCTGACTCTTGGGTCGTGGCAGGTGGTGGAGTTTTGGTGGCCTCTAGAGGGGTGGTTTTATGTGGAGAGCTGTGGCCACCGCCTTTTGCCCCGGTTTGGGTTGGTGTGTGTGGGACCCTAAAGCTGCCACTGTTTGACCCCTTAGCCCTTTTTGGGTCTGATTCTAGTTATGCAATCAGACCCATGTTTGACCACTTCCACTTACCCACGTGTTAGGACTGTTAGTCCCTTTCCTGTTTATGCTTCCTTTCTTTTGGCATATGTATATGTCTTGGTGCTGTTGCAGGCTCTCTCTTGGTAAGGCACATTGGTTTTTAATGCTCGCCCTTGGTGTGCTCTGCGGTGTTTTAGACAATACTCTTTTCTTACTGCCTTTCCTTTTTCTTTTCCTTATAGCAGCTTGTTGCCGGGTTGGTAAACCCTTCATCTTATTTACTCATTAATCTATTGCTCTATTTACTTTTGATTGTTCCCTTGCTGAGGTGTTCTTTTCTTGAATGTCTCAGGTCCAGGTTGTAGCCAGTTCAGCGGCTAGGTCTTTTGGAGGGGCTTGTTGGTGGCCTCTAGGGTAGCTGAGATTTGATGATCCCCGTTTACTGTGAGGTAGTTCTTTACTCTTCCGTATAGACATACATACTCGCCAGTGGGTTTGTGTCAGGTTGTTGGCGCCCACTGGTGGCTTCTTGTGATGCGGAATATGAATTTAAACTGTTGTTTTTGCCTATTTGTGGTTGGTTACTTGCTTCTGGGAAGGATTTATGCTAGGTTGCATGTTAGATATTTTAAAACCTAAAAGCATTATTATATGTACCCCATGCACAACATGATTCTAAATCAAAGACACTATTTTTCCTCAACGTAAAACACTATTTTCCATACCTACTATATTCACCTTAGAGTCGTGCCCGCATAAGTCGTCCCCCGGGGACACTTATGCTCTTTTAGGGTGTCACTTAATTAAACCAAATTATTTTCTGATGCGTATATATATAGTTTTAACTGTGGACTAGCTGATCCACCGAGCCGAGGGATACGGCCATTCAACAAAACTGATTTTTCTTTCATACTTAATTAACAATTATCCTTAAAATCTAACGTCTGGAGTTTTGCCTGAGCATGTGCAGTTATCCCCTGCACGACGTGGCATCACGGCGCGTGTTTTCTCTTACTCTGATACGTTTTTACCATTGAGAAAATGCGGGTCGTGACAGTTGGTATCAGAGGGAGGTTGCTTGACAAATGGTTGGGCAACCTTTCCCTTGTCTGCTTTAGTATTTAGCATCATACCATTCACACACCGAGATGTCATCGGCAGGTCTTGGCTGAAGCACGAACACTACACTCATGAGCATAAAGAAGTATACGGGACATATTATGTAGTATGGGATGCATAATATGTGTTTGTATATGGATCCACCATAGGGGGCAACATGTGAGGGTTATGTAGTATGGGATGCATAACCTCACCACATGAATGCGGCTAGCACGTTTTCTTTTTTTTCGTTACATGGGAATGTGATGGCGCGGCCCCTCCTCCACCGATTGAATACGATGCTGATGATGTTGTTGATGATGCGGTTGCTAAGGCCATACGACTCAAGGACGTGAGGCGGCACGATGACGCTAACGGACGGCTACGCTATAACCTCCGCCCGCGCCGTGCTACCGCCACGACAACGCCTTAGTTTTATTTATTTCCTTTTCGTGCACTTTATTTTATAATTGGAATATAAAATTATCCTATGCTTATGTGATAATTTTATATTAATTGCATGTGTTGTTGTATTTTTAATTTGAACTATTTTAGTTTTGGTGTGCAATTAGCCATTTGGATGGATGAGATTAAATCTCCATCATGAAGGGTTAAGGCTTATTTGTAACTCCTATTAGTCATTCGAATGGATGAGATTAAATCTCCATCATGAAGGGCTAAGGCTTATTTGTAACTCCTATTTAAAGGAGGCTATCATGAAGAGTTAAAGCAATTGGAAAAGAAACCTAAAAAACCCCCTTGTGGAAATTTCGGCCACCATGGAGAAGTCCATAGCCGCCCCCTCCCCTTTGGTGTGAAGCCAAGCCTTGCCTCCTCCATCCCCGTTCGGTGCGACTCCGGCGTGGCTTCCTTCGGTGCGACTCCTTGGAAGAAGGTTGCAAACCATTCGGTGTGACGCCGGTGGATCCATGGAGAGAGTGATTCTCCCACAGTTATCTCGTGTGAACGTTTTCCGGTTGGGTAATCTCTTTCCCCTCCCTTGTGTGATTTCTTCTCTTTAGTTGTGGTGGATTTCGCTCATCGTTTTCTCCGGATCTTTAATTTAATCGCTGCAAGTTTTGAATCGAAATCGCCGTTGCAAGGCTTTTATTTCCGGATCGGGTGGATCCTATTTGCTTGAGCGGATCTTGTCCTATAGTCTTGGTCTTGCTCTCAAAAAGGAGTGGCAACCTTTGTGTTTTCTTGGGGAATAATCCGACTCAAATTTCCGATCGTTGTTTTCGAGTCGACCATTCCTCCTTTGTTGTTTGTGTTGTGTTTTGTGATGAGGAAATATTATGGGCGATAGGTGCTGTGTAGGTGCGGTAGATCTACGACGTGTTGTGCGTAGGGAGAGCGTTAGCTTCGCGGAGATCTCCGTTTCCGGATAACCCTACATCAATTTGGTATCAGAGGCGGTCGTTTCAACTTTCACATTGCAAACATCCTCTCTGCGTTCCTTGTTGGAGATCGGATCGTTAGAAAATCAAAAAATTATTTTCTGTGGTCTGCCAATAGCGGGCTGAAGTCTTTATTTTTCAGCAAAATTTCAAAAAAAAAAAAAATTTAACGATCTACGTGTTATTCACTTTGGGAATATATAAAAATATCTTATTTTCAATATAGCTACAGCCCTAGGAAAATTCATCTTGCCCGGGGCCTCCCAAACCTGAATGCCCACTAGGCTAGGAACGGAGTACGCCACCCCGTCTACGTCTAGTATGACTGCGAACGAGCATGGTGATCCCAACACCGCGGCTATAGCGGGTCTTCGTGCCGACATGGCTGAGCTTAGGAACGTCTTAGCCCAGATCCTACAAAACCAAGCTAGGCCACCCCCGCCACCCGTTAATGTTGACCGGCCCAACCGGCACCAACATAACTCTGATTCGGATTCTGATGGGGACTCTCCGCGGGTGCCCCCTAGAGGACACCGCCCCGAGCGAGACTTTGACATTACTAGGGCCATTAAGATAAATGCCCCCACGTATGATGGCATGGGAGACCCCCAAATCTTCCTTAACTTGACTGTGGATATGGAGTGTTACTTCGAGTGGCACAACCTGACGGATCCCCAAAAGGTCCAAGTTGCCCGGATGAAGTTAACAGGTCGTGCAAAGACGTTCTGGCTGAATAAGGAGCGAAGATTAGGAACCGAACACGGAGCCCCCCTAATAGGTTGGCCAGTAATGAAGAACCTGTTGACCGATCAGTACGTTCCCGCATACCATCGGACACAGATGTTCGATGAGCTTGCCACTCTGCGGCAGGGCTCAAGCTCGGTAGCTGAATATATGGGTGAACTTAAGGACCGAATGGTGCGATGTGACCTTAGGGAGATTCCTGAAGTCACTTTATCTAGATTTCGAAAGGGCCTTAACCCCGATATCCAAAGGAAGCTCTTGCGATATGGGCATACGGACTTGAGCACGACTTTCAATGCCGCCTTGGACATTGAAAAACACCTAGCCTATAAGGCTCACTCCCGTTACGCTCATGCGAAGCACAAGTCCACCACTGGGGCATCTTCTTCCACATATCCTGATAAGGGAAAGTTTAAATCTACCGAGTCGAAGTCAATCGTGATCACCGCTAGGAACTCCAAGAACCCTTCGAGTGAGCGTGTCCCTATCGGGAAGGTTAGCAAGGCTAACACCACTTGTTACTCTTGCGGCATTCAAGGCCACTATGCCTACGAATGCCCAACAAAGACAAAAACTCTAGCCTTGTTAGAGCCAACTACCGACCCTGACGATTATGTATACGAGGCCGCAAAAGAGAGTGACCCCGAAGGAGTCCCTAGTGACTTAGAAGACGATCACCCCCTTATGGTGATGCGTTGTATTTTGACCACTCCTCGTCCATTAGATGATTGGAAGAGGACGAGCATATTTTCTCTGATTTTTAAGAGTGGCGAGAAGCTTTGCAAGTTGATTATTGATAGTGGTAGCTGCGTGAATGTCGTATCTGAGAACGCCGTTGCACGTATGTCCTTGATCACGGAACCACACCCGACCCCATACCAGGTCGCTTGGATCAACAAGCTCTCTGTACCCGTTACCAAGCGATGCCTGGTCCCACTCTCATTCAAATCCTACATTGATGAGGTGTGGTGTGATGTCCTTCCGATGGACGCTTGTCATGTGTTGTTAGGCCGCCCTTGGCTATACGACCATGATGTTACCCATTTTGGTAGAGCCAACACTTATGAGTTCAAATTCAATGGCAAAACCATAACTTTGAAGCCGACCGTCCCGAAGGAGCCCGTAGTCTTGGCTAAGGACACCACTATCCCGGTAGAATGGAAAATGTTGAATCTCGTTGGTAGGAAAGAGTTTGAGAGAGATCCGTTCTTTGATGGAATTATGTATGCGCTAGTCCTCTTGAGTGCGAAGCCCGATTCTAGCATTTTGGATGAGCTACCTAGTGAGTTACGGGTACTGTTGGAGGAGTATAGGGACGTGTACCCGGATGAGTTGCCGCCCACGTTACCCCCGCTTAGGAATATCCAGCATGCGATAGATCTCATCCCGGGGTCTTCCTTGCCAAACCAGCCCCATTATCGACTCCACCCCGCGGCTCACCTAGAGTTGCAGTCTCAGATCGAGGGCTTGCTAGCGAAAGGTTTTATTAGTACTAGTATGAGTCCATGTGTTGTACCAGCCCTACTTGCCCCCAAGAAGGATGGTACATGGAGGATGTGCGTTGATAGCCGGGCTATCAACAAAATCACCATCAAGTATAGGTTCCCCATTCCCCGCCTAGATGATTTGTTGGATGTCTTGTCTAGAGCCACCGTATTCTCCAAATTAGATCTTCGGAGTGGCTAACACCAGATTAGGATACGAGAGGGCGATGAGTGGAAGACGACATTTAAGTCGAAGGATGGTCTGTACGAATGGCTTGTGATGCCCTTTGGGTTGTCCAATGCCCCTAGTACCTTCTCCCGGATGATGACACATGTCTTTCAGCCATTCATGGGAAAGTTCGTTGTCGTCTACTTTGACGATATCCTGATTTGTAGCACCTCTACTACCGAGCACATCTCCCACATGAGAGTGATGCTTTCCACCCTGCGGAAGGAGACGTTATTTCTCAACCTTAAGAAATGCACTTTCTATGTCTCGGAGGTAGAGTTCTTGGGCTATATAGTCGGCTCTAAGGGTATTCGAGTCGATCCGGGCAAGGTTCAGGTCATTAAGGACTGGCCCGTGCCAACCACCCTACGTGAGGTGCGTAGTTTTCATGGGTTAGCCACGTTTTATCGTCGTTTCATACGAGACTTCAGTAGCATTATGGCGCCTATCACGGACTGTATGAAGAAGGGAGAGTTTACGTGGATGAAGTCCGCCACCCATGCTTTTGAGCGAATCAAGGAGCTTATGACTGAGACACCTGTCTTACGTCTACCTGACTTTGCTAAAGTCTTTGAGCTCACATGCGATGCGTCTGGGGTGGGGATTGGAGGTGTCTTGAGCCAGGAGGGCCATCCCGTTAGTTATTTTAGCGAGAAGTTGTCCGGCCCTAAACTGAACTATTCCAATTACGATAGGGAATTTTATGCTGTAGTCCGATGTCTACACCATTGGAGGCACTATCTCCTCTCCAAGGAGTTTGTGATCCTCTCCGATCATGAGGCTCTACGTTTCATCAACGGCCAACATAAGATCAGCCCACGACATGCTAAGTGGGTATCTTTCTTACAAGGCTACACGTTTAATCTCAAGCACCTTAAGGGAGCTGATAACCGAGTCGCGGACGCCCGTAGTCGTCTTACGCTTTTACTCACCTCTATGGAAGTACATGTTGTAGGCTTTGAGCGGATTAAGGATGAGTACGCCACGTGTCCTGACTTCCAGGACTTCTATTTATCTGCCCAGGATAGCTCCCCCACGACGATATCTGCATACGTCATCAAGGATGGTTACCTGTTTAGGAACGGAAAGCTATGTATTCCGCAGTCATCGTTACGACTACATATTATATGGGAGTTGCATAGCGGAGGGTTGAGTGGCCACTTCGGTAAAAATAAGACCATTACGTTAGTAGAGGACAAATTCTATTGGCCAAAACTTAAGGTTATGGTGGGACAGGTAGTGAGTAGCTGCCGCACGTGCCAGGTGTCTAAGGGTAGTAAAACCAACGTAGGATTATATACACCCTTTCCTATTCCCTCAATGCCTTGGGTCGACGTTAGTATGGATGATCTCTCTCTTTCGGTCTCCATAGGTATATCATCGGATGGTAAGTTGCCTTCTTTCCTGTCTACTACTAATATGTTCCCCAGGTTTCCACGGACGTTCTCCACTCCAGAGAAGATACTTGATGCTGAGCCTGTTACCACTGCTGATGGCGACACCCACCGCTTTCTCATCCGTTGGCGTGATCGGCCCCCTTCGGATGACTCTTGGGTACTCGAGACGGAGCTGCAGAGTTTGGATGCCGCTCTCCTTCACCGCTATCGCTTGGACCACGCAACGGAGATGCGTGCATTTGAGCGGGGGAGGATTGATGGCGCGGCCCCTCCTCCACAAATTGAAGACGATGCTGATGATGCTGTTGATGATCCGGTTGCTAAGGCCATACGACTCAAGGACGTGAGGCGGCACGATGACGCTAACGGACGGCTACGCTATAACCTCCGCCCGCGCCGTGCTACCGCCACGACAACGCCTTAGTTATTTTTATTTCCTTTTCGTGCACTTTATTTTATAATTGGAATATATAATTATCCTATGCTTATGTGATAATTTTATATTCATTGCATGTGTTGTTGTATTTTCAATTTGAACTATTTTAGTTTTGGTGTGCAATTAGCCATTTGGATGGATGAGATTAAATCTCCATCATGAAGGGTTAAGGCTTATTTGTAACTCCTATTAGCCATTCGGATGGATGAGATTAAATCTCCATCATGAAGGGCTAAGGCTTATTTGTAACTCCTATTTAAAGGAGGCTATCATGAAGAGTTAAAGCAATTGGAAAAGAAACCTAAAAAACCCCCTTGTGGAAATTTCGGCCACCATGGAGAAGTCCATAGTCGCCCCCTCCCCTTTGGTGTGAAGCCAAGCCTTGCCTCCTCCATCCCCATTCAGTGCGACTCCGGCGTGGCTTCCTTCGGTGCGACTCCTTGGAAGAAGGTTGCAAACCATTCGGTGTGACGCCGGTGGATCCGTGGAGAGAGTGATTCTCCCACAGTTATCTCGTGTGAACGTTTTCCGGTTGGGTAATCTCTTTCCCCTCCCTTGTGTGATTTCTTCTCTTTAGTTGTGGTGGATTTCGCTCATCGTTTTCTCCGGATCTTTAATTTAATCGCTGCAAGTTTTGAATCGAAATCGTCGTTGCAAGGCTTTTATTTCTGGATCGGGTGGATCCTATTTGCTTGAGCGGATCTTGGTCTATAGCCTTGGTCTTGCTCTCAAAAAGGAGTGGCAACCTTTGTATTTTCTTAGGGAATAATCCGACTCAAATTTCCGATCGTTGTTTTCGAGTCGACCATTCCTCCTTTGTTGTTTGTGCTGTGTTTTGTGATGAGGAAATATTGTGGGCGATAGGTGCTGTGTAGGTGCGGTAGATCTACGACGTGTTGTGCGTAGGGAGAGCATTAGCTTCGCGGAGATCTCCGTTTCCGGATAACCCTACATCAGAATGTTATGTAGTATGGGATGCATAACATTTTCATGTGTATGCCGCCCATGGCATGCACTAAGGCCTTTTTTTAGAATGCATAGCACACCATGCATAGCATAACATTTCATAAGCACAACGTGCCAAGCTAAAGATTTGCAAGATGACATATGTACACACATGGTTTTGAGTCAAAAGGAATACAAATACATGCATTCATGGTTTAGGCACATGAGTTAGTATGATGGTGGTGAACCATCTTAGGATAAGCATAACATCATAATGGTAAAAAAAACAACTCCCAGAGCAAGTTTTGCAGTTGAAGTTCATATTTAAGTGTGTTTGTCCGTACCGGGTAGTTTTGTTCTGGTTGATGGGCTAGGATCTATCTAAAGCTTGTGCGATTTTAGGATGGCGAGACGTCCTGCCACGAGATCGACCCCCCAATCCGAGGGTGAGACATCAGGAGCGCAGAGCGATGCATTGGTAGAAAGCTTGCGGTAGAGTAATGAGGAGTTATCGAGGCATGTAGTGGCTATGCAGGCTCAGATTCAGTCCCTTGTAGCAGTGGTGGCGGGACAGACCCGAGAGCTTAGAACCCCGCAGAGGGGGTAGTTGTTCCTATCCCTCCTGCTCCTCTCGTGCCTTTGGTTGTGGTGCCTCCGGAGATGGCGTTCATATCCCAGTTTCAGCGACTGAGACCCCCTACCTATGATGGGCAGGCAGATTTCATGATTTTGGATGACTGGCTGATTACCATTGAGGAAATGTTCTCTTACTCAGGGATTACGGACGATCAGAGAGTGATGCTCGCTGCCTACCAGCTCAAGGGCTTAGCAAAGAATTGGTGGCTGAGAGAGAAAGAGAGCTTAGTGGCAGGTTGCACTTGGGAGTCATTTAAGGTGCTGTTGTTAAGTAAGTTTCTGCCTTCAGTCGAACGGGACCGGCTAATGAATGACTTTCTTCACTTAAAGCAGAGGAAACTCACGGTTAGTGAGTATGAGATTGAGTTTAGTAAGTTGAGTCGGTTTGCTCCGGGTCTGGTGAGTGTTGAGGCAGACCGAGTTAAGCAATTTCTGGGAGGACTAAGAAGCGACATTCAGCAGTTAGCGAATGCTTATGGAGCGGTCAGCTATGCCAGCGCGGTTGAAGCTGCTTTGAGAGTTGAGGCCATTGAGAATGCCAAGAATAGAGGCCAGCAGTTAAGGAAGGATAAGCGGAAGTCTGGTGGAGGGAAGAGCCCTCAGGAACCTGATGTTGTCTCGAGAAAGAAGGTCAAGGAGATTTGTAGCTTTTGTGGCCGGCCAGGCCACCCCTTTGAGAAGTGTTTCAAAAGGTTGGGAGCGCAGAAGAAGGAACAGGTGCACGCGATTCAGGGTACTTCCCGGGGAGACTTGGTGTGTGCCTTGTGTGGAAGGAAGGGGCATGAGGCTGCCCGTTGTTGGCTAAAAGATAAGGTCTGTTTTCAGTGCAGTCAGAAGGGTCATCTCAAGACAAGGTGCCCTCAAACCCAGTCTATTCTGCAGCCAGTTCCCCTCCAGGCTCTGCCACCGCCTCAGCGTGTGGATAAAGGAAAAGGAAAGTTGAATGTGCTCTCGGCAGATGAAGCGCAGACCTCGACCCAGGTTATCTCAGGTTCGACTCCTCCCCAGTCGTTATGTTACGTTCCCTTTTATGGTTATAGTTTTCGTTTAGCGCCTGTTGCCTTAGATGCGTTTGCAATTCGTAGGGCGATTTAAGGTAAAGAACCGCTGGGCGCGCGTACTCTTCGATTCCGGCACTACCCACTCGTTTGTGGCTAGAGCCTTCGTGGAGCGGTTCAGTTTGAGCCTAGATCGTGTTGGTGGTGCCTTATGTGTTAAGTTCCCCTCCGGTGACTCTGTGGTTACTGTAATGCCCCGAAACTCAAAGGAGCAAAGGGGGACGTTTTGGGCCAGTCTTGGTTTCTGGCTGAGGGCACACGGCCTGGGACACGGGCGTGTCCCAGGGCGTGTCAAGTGTGTGCCGACACTTAGTCGCGAAGTCGTCGAGTTATTCTCGACGATTCGTCGAGAATGGGCACATGGCCTGCGACACGGGCGTGTCGCAGGGCGTGTCGACCCGTGTCGACGATCGTCAAGGTGAAATCGTCGAGATTCACTCGACGATCGTCGAGACAAGGCACACGGCCTAGGACACGGGCGTGTCCAAGGCCGTGTCATCCAGTCGTCGTTCTCCCCTCGACGAAATGTCCCGTGTACACGGCCTGGGGGCCCAGGCGTGTCAATGTGACACGGGCAAGGACACGGGCGTGTCCTAGAACCCGTGTAGTGCTCGGGTTGGAAACGGGGGAAAATCATGGGGTAAACGGCCGGCTACACGGCCGTGTCAGCTGGAACACGGGCGTGTCAGCTCGAACACGGGCGTGTTCGATACCCGTGTGCGTGTTCAGAAGATTCGATTTTGACGGCGAATGCGGCACACGGCCCTGGACACGGGCGTGTGCCAGGCCGTGTTCGGCCCAGATTGGGCATTTCAGCCCCGAATCAAAGCCCCTCGTTTTCTTAGGTTGAGATCCGATGGCTGGGGATGGTTCCTGAGAGGATATACACGGGTTTGACTTAAGAAAAATCCATTTTCCTTCACTTGATCATCTCTCCAAACCCTTGGAGAAAGAGGAAAGCTATTGGAGGAAGAAGAGCTAGATCCGCCATTGGAGGAGCTTCGGAGCTCCGAATCGCAAGCCGACTCTGGATCCACGGAGGCAATGCAAGCGCGGTGATTTCTATCCGATTACATTTCGATGGCGCCAAAGAGGAACGCAAGGGTAACGATCCTCATCTTGAGCATGAGTCGCTCTTTTCTTTGCATAGGAAGCCCGCTCTCGCGAGTTTGCGGAGAGTTGGAGGCGTTCCTTCGGGTAGATATGTGAAGTCCCCGTTGTTTAGAGTCCGTATGCGAGAACGGACATAGGCATTTTGGTTGAAGCCTACCCGGACATGTTAGTCCGGATCGGTGATGTTGCATTGCATAAAGCCGGAGAAGACTCCGTGCTATTGGGTGTTTTTCGGGTTTTCTACGCGGTAGATTGCAGCAGGGAGCCTTGGGGACTAACCCAAAGGTGCACCCGGAAAACTGGGCGGACACGAGGTCTTGCCAACTTGGTGGCCTGAGAGCCAACTTGAACATAACGGGGTTATGTGACTTGTGTTAGAATGGGACTCGGTGAAAGTTTGACCCGCGCATATGGCTTAAATTGCCATTGCGATGTGAGCACGGGTTAGATGGAGCCGTACCCGCTTTATGTCGTTCGGGTTAGAGAGACCTAAAGTTACATGGCACTCGCCGCTGGCATAGATGGGGGTCTTCGGTGGTCAATGGCTTAAATTGACGTGACCAATACCATGAAGACAAATTGCTCATAGGAATGGTCGTCTAAGTGGCGGTGGTGAGTCCGGAATGTTAATGGCTTTAATTGTCGTGACATCGACCGGTTCACCGAGAATGTGCCATGAGTGCACGGGGCGTGTGGCCGTGCGAGCCAACGTCTGTGGTGAAATGGCTATGGTTTTAATTGCTCGCTTATGCTAATGAAATGCAGGAAAGGAGCATCGCCGCCCCGAATTGGGGGCGGGATCGTTATAATTTGGTCAGCATTGCTGACCGTTGCCTTGTTTGCCACCGTGCGGTGGTTTGTTTGCTTGCAGGTGCAGCTGGACCAAGCGGTCAATAGCGGGCTAAAGCCCTTTTTGCGAAGCTGGCCCTCGAAGGCCCAAGTGGAAATGTTTTATGTTTTATTCATGTATGGTCGGCCTGCGAGCCGAGGTTTGTAAATCATGTAATAGACAAGTGAAACCTTTTGTAAGGCCTTAAGGCCAATGTTTGGGTATTTTTGTATACATTCCTAAATGTGGTATTAATGGACATTCGTGCTCTTATGCTGGGTTCTTGTTTACAACTTATATTAACTGCTTCCGCTAGAATGCTCTGTGTAGGACGTTGAGATTGGTTGGATGGTTTCCATAAGTAACCACCCGGTCTGTCTGTGGTATATGGCGTCGGGCCCCGGCCGGACCTACTGCTATATGCTATGCGACGGATAGGGGGTGTTACAATTTGGTATCAGACTACTGGTTTTGGTCGGGCTTAAACGGAATTCGTGGTCGAATTCTTTTTAAGTGGTGGTGAGCACATTGTGTGCGTCATCATTATAATGGTAAAAGAACCCATGAATGTCCACTTAGGAATGAAAATACTCGTGTTTGAGGAACCTGCGTGTTCCTATAATTGCTATTTGCAATGTTATTTGGTCGTTTAACGGTGTTTTGTACCACTATAGGTGACCCGAAGTGGTGTTGGGCCGTCAGAACGCCGAGGTTCTGAGGCTAGTAGTGCACCAGAAGTTGCTCCCGCAACACCTTTGTCGGCTGAAAATATACGATTGGTGGCTGAAGCGGTGTTGGCCGTGATAAATGCGTAGCCTGGGAGGCAAGCGCAGCAGCCCGCTCCTATGATGGAGCAAGTACCTCTTCAAGAGGCCGAGCCGAGGAGGATGGAGCAAGTGGTTGTAGAACCAATAGTGCCAAGGAGGGCGACTGAGAGGCAGTTGAAGCATGTAATGAGCTTTAACCCTCCGTTATTCTCGGGGTTGGGAACCCCATCGCAGGCTGAAGACTGGCTCTCTAGGGTGAAGAGAGTCATGACAGCGACGGAGACGGAGGAGTGGCAGATGACCACCATCGCTACGTTCCTGCTGGACGGTGAAGCGAGGATGTGGTGGGAAGGTTTGGAGCTGCATCATCTGCGAGGTAGACAACTGATAGACGTTCCGATGGAAGAGTTCTCGGAATTGTTCTTAGCAAGATACCTCCCTTCTACTCAGAGGATCTCAATGGAGAATGAGTTCCTGAAGTTGGTGCAGGGTGAGAGGAGCGTGGATGAATATCTCCACGAGTTTACGCGGTTGAGTCGTTATGCTAGCTCCACCATCATGGATGAGGAGCGCAAGACTAATCGTTTTTATGAAGGCTTGAGGGATGAGCTGCGATTGTTACTGTCGGGGCCAATGACGCAGGGTTTCTTAACCTTGGTCAATACTGCCCGGTCCTTGGAGAAGGACATGAAGAGCGTGCAAGCGAAGAAAGGCTTGGTTGATAGAAAATCTGAGTTTAAAGTGCCGACTACTTCAAAGTCCGGCTATCGGAGAGCTTTCAAGAAGCATAGGACTTCGGGTCCAGCTCCTTCTGGTGCTTCTGGGGCGACTACGAGTCGGACCCCGGGCGCGTGCTTTACTTGTGGCAAGACGGGGCATTTCGCCCGTGATTGTTGGAGCGGACGTCCTAAGTCCGAGAGGAGGCCGGGAGCCACTTATGAAGAGAAGGGAAAGGCGGTGGAGTCGACCGCATCCCACTATGCTCCGGCCCAACCAAGAGTTTACAATCTTGGCCAACAGGAGGCCATTAAACAAGCTGACGTGGTGACAGGTACGGTTTAATTTATAGCAAGTCAATTCCTTTATATGCTTGTTATGCACATGTTACCTTACCACTACTTGTTTAGGATTTGTAATGATTTGTGAAAATCCCGCACGAGCACTCTTCGATACGGGAGCTTCACACTCCTTCTTGTCCGAAGGATTTATATCACGCATCGGAGTCCCTTCTTCGATGGCGAAGGATAAGTTGGATGTGTTGTTGCCCAATGGGTGTTCGATGCGAGCGGTTAGGATCTGCGATGTTAAGATTCGTATTGGGGAGCAGGAGTTCGACCTGCGGGCGTCTTTACTTCCGTTAGTGGAGTTCGACGTCATATTTGGCATGGACTGGCTCTCGGAGCAGCAGGCCCATATAGATTGCGGTAGCAAGGAAGTAAAGCTGGGAGCAAGTCGTGAGACGACTTTTACGGGCTTAAAGGGGTCGAGCAAGACGTTGATGTCTGCTCTTCAGGTGGTGAAGGCGGTTCGTGCTGGAGCAGAACTGTTCTTTACACTAGTGGAGGTTGCAAAGCCGAAGCCCGCGTTGGATTGTATTTCAGTGGTATCGGAATACCCTGATGTGTTCCCCGCAGATCTTCCTGGAGCCCCGCCTCAACGGGAGATAGATTTTACGATCGAGCTAGTGCCAGGTGCAAAGCCTGTGTCACGATCTCCGTATCGGCTAGCGCCTAAGGAAATGGCGGAGCTGAAAGTTCAACTACAAGAGTTGTTGGAGCAAGGGTATGTGCGCCCGAGTTCTTCGCCTTGGAGCGCACCGGTCCTCTTTGTTAAGAAGAAGGACGGAAGCTTGAGGTTGTGTATTGATTATCGGGAGCTAAACAAGCTGACTGAGAAGAACAAGTACCCGATCCCCCGGATTGATGATCTCTTCGATCAGTTAGTCGGGTCGACGGTGTACTCGAAGTTAGATCTCAAGTCTGGGTACTATCAGCTGCGGATAAGGGAGAGTGATATCCCGAAGACAGCGTTTAGTACGAGATACGGGCATTATGAGTTTACGGTCATGCCGTTTGGGCTGACTAATGCGCCGTCAGTATTTATGGATTTGATGAACAGGACGTTCAGGGAGTACCTAGACCATTTCGTGATCGTCTTCATCGACGATATTTTGGTGTACTCGCAAAGTGAGGAAGATCACTTCAAGCATCTCCATTTGGTGTTGGAGACACTCAGGAGAAACCAGTTGTATGCCAAGTTCTCGAAGTGCGAGTTTTGGCTATCCTCAGTGGCGTTCCTCGGGCATATAGTGAGTGGAGAGGGTATTGCTGTGGATCCGGCGAAGATTGTTGCGATACGGGAGTGGCCTGAGCTTGCTACGGTAGCAGAAGTCCGGAGCTTTTTGGGGCTTGCCGGCTATTATAGGCGCTTCGTAGAGAACTTCTCGCGGATAGCGTTACCTCTCACTACTTTGACGAGGAAGGATCATAAGTTCGTTTGGACGCCGGAGTGCGCGCGAGCTTTTGAGGAGTTAAAGTGTCGGTTGACCACGGCGCCTGTGCTGAGTTCGCCGGTTGGAACCGAAGGCTATGAGATATATAGCGATGCTTCGGGCAGCGGTTTGGGTTGCGTGCTATTGCAGCACGGCAGCGTGATAGCTTATGGCTCGAGACAGCTAAAAGTGCACGAGAGGAATTATCCGGTCCATGACTTGGAGTTAGCGGCCGTGATTTTTGCCTTGAAGCTGTGGAGACACTATTTGTACGGTGTGAAGATTGATATCTACACCGATCACAAGAGCCTAAAGTACTTGATTGATCAGAAGGATCTGAATATGCGGCAGCGTAGATGGATGGAGTTCTTAGGGGACTATACATTCAAGATCCACTACGTTCCTGGCAAAGGGAATGCGGTTGCGGACGCGTTGAGTCGTCGAGCCCCAGCTCAAGCGAATTGGCTATCAGTGCATGATGAGCGGTTGGTGCAGGAGCTGGAGGCGTTGGAGATTGTTTGTGTGGATAGACAATCTAGTGCTGAAGCAGTGCTGAATTGGACTGAAGTCCAATATGACCTGGCTGATCGGATTCGGCAGGCTTTGGATATGGATGCTCATATGAAGCAGTTCATGATAGAGGCTCTGGATGGGTCAAATTCCCAATTCGTTGTGGAGGACGGATTGCTGTGGAAAGACGGTCGTCTGTGCGTCCCAAGTGTGGGCAATTTACGGGTGGAGTTGTTGTACGAGGCACACCATACCAAGTACTCGATTCACCCGGGGAGCACGAAGATGTACCGCGATGTAAAGAAGCTGTTTTGGTGGCCGGGCTTGAAAAAGGATGTGGCGCTATATGTAGCGAAGTGCCAAACTTGCGCCTTGGTAAAGGCGGAGTGCCAAAAGCCGGGAGGATTTCTTAAGTCCTTGCCTATTCCGGAGTGGAAATTCGACGACATCTCTATGGACTTTGTGCATGGTTTGCCAAGGTCGCAGAAGGGGAACGACGCCATTTGGGTGGTGGTCGATCGATTAACAAAGGTGTCGCATTTTATTCCGCATAGGAAGGATGATCCGGTGGAGAAGCTGGCAAAGCTTTATGTGGATAACATAGTGCGGCTTCATGGTGTGCCCCGCAGCATCGTGAGTGACCGAGATGGGCGGTTCACGTCCAATGATTGGAGGCTGGTGCAGCAAATGTTGGGAACAAAGCTGAAGTTTAGCACAGCCTTCCATCCGCAAACGGATGGTCAGACCGAGAGGGTCAATAGAACGATGGAAGACATGCTTCGCATGTGTGTCTTGGACTTTGGAAAGCAATGGGAGGACCACCTTTATTTGGTGGAGTTCGCATACAACAACAGCTACCAAGCAAGTATTCAGATGGCGCCTTTCGAGGCCCTATATGGTAGAAGATGTCGCACGCCGTTGTCTTGGTTAGAAACGGGCGAGTCGAAGTTGTATAAGCGATCGGAAGTGGATGATGCTACTTCTTTGGTGAGAACCATTCGGGAGAGGTTGCTTATCGCTCAGGACCGACAAGCAAAGTACTATAATGCCAAGCACAGGAACGTGGAGTTCGCTGTGGGCGATTATGTATACTTGAAGATCAAGCCGTTCAAGGGTGTCTCGCGGGTGCGGCGATTGAAAAAGCTAAGCCCGAGGTACCTTGGACCGTTCGAGGTTCTGGAGCGAGTAGGAGAAGCGGCCTATCGGCTGAAGCTTTCAGTGGAGCTAAGTGGTTTACATGATGTATTCCATATTTCGGTGCTTCGGAAGGCGGTGCAAGAGCCTACGCAAGTGATCGCGGCCAATCAAGTGCCGGTGGATAGTGGGCTAACGACAAAGGTAAAGCCTGTGCGGATCGAGGACTCGGAGGTCAAGCGGCTACGCAATAAAGAGATCAGGATGGTCAAGGTCCGATGGGACAATTGCGGTCGTGAGGAGCTCTCCTGGGAGCGAGAGCAGACTATGCTTGACGAGTATCCGGAGTTGTTCCGCTCAGGTACAAATGTTGTTTTTGTATATCTTTCCTTTATGTAATTTCGTGGGCGAAATTCTTTTAAGAGGGGGAGAGTTGTAACGCCCCGAAACTCAAAGGAGCAAAGGGGGACGTTTTGGGCCAGTCTTGGTTTCTGGCTGAGGGCACACGGCCTGGGACACGGGCGTGTCCCAGGGCGTGTCAAGTGTGTGCCGACACTTAGTCGCGAAGTCGTCGAGTTATTCTCGACGATTCGTCGAGAATGGGCACACGGCCTGCGACACGGGCGTGTCGCAGGGCGTGTCGACCCGTGTCGACGATCGTCAAGGTGAAATCGTCGAGATTCACTCGACGATCGTCGAGACAAGGCACACGGCCTAGAACACGGGCGTGTCCAAGGCCGTGTCATCCAGTCGTCGTTCTCCCCTCGACGAAATGTCCCGTGTACACGGCCTGGGGGCCCAGGCGTGTCAATGTGACACGGGCAAGGACACGGGCGTGTCCTAGAACCCGTGCAGTGCTCGGGTTGGAAACGGGGGAAAATCATGGGGTACACGGCCGGCTACACGGCCGTGTCAGCTGGAACACGGGCGTGTCAGCTCGAACACGGGCGTGTTCGATACCCGTGTGCGTGTTCAGAAGATTCGATTTTGACGGCGAATGCGGCACACGGCCGTGGACACGGGCGTGTGCCAGGCCGTGTTCGGCCCAGATTGGGCATTTCAGCCCCGAATCAAAGCCGCTCGTTTTCTTAGGTTGAGATCCGACGGCTGGGGATGGTTCCTGAGAGGATATACACGGGTTTGACTTAAGAAAAATCCATTTTCCTTCACTTGATCATCTCTCCAAACCCTTGGAGAAAGAGGAAAGCTATTGGAGGAAGAAGAGCTAGATCCGCCATTGGAGGAGCTTCGGAGCTCCGAATCGCAAGCCGACTCCGGATCCACGGAGGCAACGCAAGCACGGTGATTTCTATCCGATTACATTTCGATGGCGCCAAAGAGGAACACAAGGGTAACGATCCTCATCTTGAGCATGAGTCGCTCTTTTCTTTGCATAGGAAGCCCGCTCTCGCGAGTTTGCGGAGAGTTGGAGGCATTCCTTCGGGTAGATATGTGAAGTCCCCGTTGTTTAGAGTCCGTATGCGAGAACGGACATAGGCATTTTGGTTGAAGCCTACCCGGACATGTTAGTCCGGATCGGTGATGTTGCATTGCATAAAGCCGGAGAAGACTCCGTGCTATTGGGTGTTTTTCGGGTTTTCTACGCGGTAGATTGCAGCAGGGAGCCTTGGGGACTAACCCAAAGGTGCACCTGGAAAACTGGGCGGACACGAGGTCTTGCCAACTTGGTGGCCTGAGAGCCAACTTGAACATAACGGGGTTATGTGACTTGTGTTAGAATGGGACTCGGTGAAAGTTTGACCCGCGCATATGGCTTAAATTGCCGTTGCGATGTGAGCACGGGTTAGATGGAGCCGTACCCGCTTTATGTCGTTCGGGTTAGAGAGACCTAAAGTTACATGGCACTCGCCGCTGGCATAGATGGGGGTCTTCGGTGGTCAATGGCTTAAATTGACGTGACCAATACCATGAAGACAAATTGCTCATAGGAATGGCCGTCTAAGTGGCGGTGGTGAGTCCGGAATGTTAATGGCTTTAATTGTCGTGACATCGACCGGTTCACCGAGAATGTGCCCTGAGTGCACGGGGCGTGTGGCCGTGCGAGCCAACGTCTGTGGTGAAATGGCTATGGTTTTAATTGCTCGCTTATGCTAATGAAATGCAGGAAAGGAGCATCGCCGCCCCGAATTGGGGGCGGGATCGTTATAATTTGGTCAGCATTGCTGACCGTTGCCTTGTTTGCCACCGTGCGGTGGTTTGTTTGCTTGCAGGTGCAGTTGGACCAAGCGGTCAATAGCGGGCTAAAGCCCTTTTTGCGAAGCTGGCCCTCGAAGGCCCAAGTGGAAATGTTTTATGTTTTATTCATGTATGGCCGGCCTGCGAGCCGAGGTTTGTAAATCATGTAATAGACAAGTGAAACCTTTTGTAAGGCCTTAAGGCCAATGTTTGGGTATTTTTGTATACATTCCTAAATGTGGTATTAGTGGACATTCGTGCTCTTATGCTGGGTTCTTGTTTACAACTTATATTAACTGCTTCCGCTAGAATGCTCTGTGTAGGACGTTGAGATTGGTTGGATGGTTTCCATAAGTAACCACCCGGTCTGTCTGTGGTATATGGCGTCGGGCCCCGGCCGGACCTACTGCTATATGCTATGCGACGGATAGGGGGTGTTACAGTTACGGACCTGGGTATCCTCGATTGTCCAATTTTGTTGGGAGATTTTCTAGCTAAGGCAGATTTGAAGGTGATTGACCTGGAGGACTTTGACGTTATTTTGGGCATGGACTGGTTGTCAAGGTACGATGTTGTGATCCAATGCAAGGGTAAGCGCTTGGACTTCGTCAAAGACAACGGTCAGCCAGGGAGCCTTTATGGGTATTCTCTCCAGGAGTCTCCAATCATTTCTGCGGTGCGTGCTCGAAAGTTGCTTGTTTCTGGCTGTTTTGCCTGTGTGGTTTCCCTGGTAGGGTCGATTGTTAGTAAGCCCCGTTTGGAAGAAATTCCTGTGGTGTGTGACTTTTCTGATGTGTTTCCAGACGACCTTCTCGGTCTTCCACCCGACCGAAATGTCGAGTTTGCAATAGATTTGGATCCAGGCACGCGTCCTATCGTAAAGGCGCCGTACCGGATGGCCCCGCGAGAGCTGGAAGAGTTGCGAATTCAGCTGGATGAGTTGTTGGACAAAGGCTTTATAAGGCCGAGTGCTTCGCCTTGGGGTGCGCCAGTGCTGTTCGTTAAAAAGAAGGATGGGTCGATGAGGTTATGCATTGACTATAGAGAGCTGAATAAGGTTACTATTAAGAACAGGTACCCTTTGCCGCGAATCGACGATTTGTTCGACCAGCTGCGTGGTAGTGCTGTGTTTTCCAAGATAGATCTTCGTTTGGGCTATCACCAGTTGAGAATTCGGGAGTCAGATGTTCCGCGGACGGCGTTCCGCTCTCGTCATGGGCATTTTGAGTTTTTGGTTATGTCATTCGGTTTGACTAATGCGCCCTCAGCTTTTATGGATTTGATGAACAGAGTTTTCAAGGATTTTCTAGATAAGTTCGTGATTGTCTTTATAGACGATGTTTTGGTGTATTCTAAGGATGCAGAGGAGCACGATCGACATTTGCGGCTGGTCTTGGCGACTCTGAGAGACCATAAGCTATACGCCAAGCTGAGCAAATGTGAATTTTGGTTGCCTCAAGTTTCTTTTCTAGGCCGCATGATCAATAAGGAGGGAATATCGGTGGACCCAGAGAAGATCGCTGCTGTTATGGAATGGGCGAGACCAGTTGCCCCCAAAGAGATCAGAAGCTTCTTGGGTTTGGCTGGTTATTATAGAAGATTTGTAGAAGGTTTCTCTACCTTGTCTGCGTCGTTGACCAAGTTGACGCAGAAGAATATAGCCTTTATATGGGATGACAAGTGTGAGAAGGCTTTTGAAGAACTAAAAAGAAGGCTATGTTCGGCTCCAATTTTGTCTTTGCCCGCGGAGGGTAGTGAGTATGATATATATGTGGATGCGTCACATGTCGGTCTGGGTTGCGTTTTGATGCAGGGCGGAAAGGTGATTGCGTACGGGTCGAGGCAGCTAAAGACTCACGAGAGGAACTACCCTACGCATGACCTGGAGTTTGCAGCTGTGATCTATGCGTTGAAATTGTGGAGGCATTTGCTATATGGCGCGCAGTGCAAAATTTTCACGGATCATAAGAGTTTGAAGTATGTCTTCACTTAGAAGGAATTGAATCTGCGCCAGCGGCGGTGGTTGGAGTACGTGGCCGACTATGATGTTGAAATTCAGTATCATCCAGGCAAGGCAAATGTGGTGGCTGATGCCCTGAGTCGGAAGTCAGGTAAGATTTTTAATCTTTCCGCCGAGCGTCTAGTGGAAGAGTTTCTGTTGATGGACATTTCTATGGGAAGCTGTGATTCGCATAGTAGCATAGTAGTAGCAGAACCTTCGTGGATTACACTTACGAGACTGCATCAGAAGGACGATCCCGATCTTCTGCATTTGTATCTTCGAGCTGAGAATGGTGAATTACCAGATTTCTCTATAGATAATGCGGGTACCTTGAAGTACCGTGGCAGGTTTTGCATCCCCGCAGTTGGAGATATCCGGGATATGGTGTGCAGAGACGCCCACGGATCTAGTGTTGCCTACCATCCAGGGTCTACCAAGATGTATCATGATTTAAAACAAATTGCCTGGTGGTACGGGATGAAGAGGGACATAGCCAGATTTGTTTCAGAGTGTTTCACTTGCAGGCGTATGAAAGCCGACCATGGGAGGCCTGGTGGCAAGCTGACTCCCTTGGAGATTCCGATGTGGAAGTGGGAGAGTATCTCGATGGATTTCATTACCGGCTTACCGAGATCTCCTAAGGGGCATGATTCAGTTTGGGTAATTGTAGACAGGTTGACGAAGAGCGCTCATTTCGTACCATTTAAGATCGATTATCCGATGAGGAAGATAGCCGAGCTGTATTTGGAAGAGGTTATCAGATTGCATGGAGTACTCGTAAGTATCATATCAGATCGAGACTCCAGGTTCACGTCTCGTTTTTGGAAGAGCCTTCAAGAAGGGTTGGGAACAGATTTGAGGTATTCCACGGCTTATCATCCGCAGACCAATGGTCATACAGAGCGAGTAAATCAGATTGTGGAGGACATGATCCGATGCTATATTCTGGACCACAGAGGAGTATGGGACGAGCGCTTGCGGCTTATGGAATTCGCATACAACAACAGTTATCAAGAAAGCTTGCAAATGGCTCCCTTTGAAGCTTTGTATGGGAGGCGCTGCAGGACTCCCTTGTTTTGGGCTGAGCTTGGCGAGGGACCTTTGTTGGGTCCAGAAGCGCTTGAGGAGATGGAAACCGCTGTGAAGCTTATTCGGGAAAAGCTTCGGATAGCCCAGGAAAGATATGAGAAGAACGCCAATCGGCGTAGATCGGACTTGGAATTTGTTGTGGGGGACTCGGTGTTCTTAAAGGTCTCCCCGTTGATTGGAGTCAAGCGGTTTGGCAAGAATAGGAAGTTGGACCCGAGGTACGTGGGGCCGTTTCCGATTGTTGAGCGGATTGGGGTATCAGCCTACAGGCTGGCTTTGCCCGCAAATTTCCCTGGCGTGCATGATGTCTTTCACGTCAGCCAGCTGCGAAAATGTGTGATGAATGGCAGGCAGGTTTTGGATTCTGTGCCTCAGTTGGAGCTGAATCTTTCTTATGTGGAGGTGCCTGTTCGCATTCTGGATTCTCAAGTTCGGGCATTGCGGAAGAAGACTATTCCGATGGTTAAAGTTTTATGGAGGAATCAAGATGTGGAGAGCGCGACTTGGGAGTTGGAGTCGGCTATGAGGGAGGCTCACCCTCATCTGTTTCCCTGACCTTGTGCTTGGTATGTTCTATTTTATTATTTATTTAGCCCTTTCCCGACTTTTTCTCTCGCCTTCTTAAAGGGGTGTTGTGAGTAAAGTTTCGAGGCGAAACTTTCTCTTAGGGGGAGTGGCTGTAACGCCCCCGGTTTTTCTGTGTTTTGTTTGATCTTTGGCTGGCGTTACGATGGCGTATTTTCCGGCTTTTTTCCGTTGTAGAGCGTGGTCTTAGCTCTTAGGGTTCCCTGTGTAGCTTGTTTGTAGCCTGTTAGCAAGATTCCCCAGCTAGCCGGAGTCCGTTTGAGGACTCGGTTGGGCCTCTTAGGGAATGCTTGTGTTTTGGCTTCGGGAGGTGTTATCCTGAGTTTTGTTCGTCGAATGTTAATTTCGACTTCGTAGTTGCGTTCGTAGCGTGGGTTTTTAGCTGCGGCGTAAATTTCGTCTTTTTCCGAGAAGTTTCAGGTTTCGTGTTGTTTTGATGCTGAGAGTAAATAATTATTATTATGTATTGTTGTTTATTATTATTACTGCTGATATATATAGTCTTGGGTCAGATTAGGGTTGGGTTCCTTTTTGGTTCTTTTCCTGTTTCTGTGTTTGGAGGAAGCCGTCGCCTGTACGAGAGGAGAGGAAGAGCTCTGCCGGACTACCCTAGGCTTGGGACGCCGTTTTCCTGGAGATTTAGCGGTCGGATTTCGGTTTCGAGGGTGGATCTGGACTGCCCCCGCCGGGATCTGCCTTCTTTCTGCTCCTCAGCTTGCTGCCCTGCGGCCAGATCCGCAAGCGGGGGAGGCCGCCGACCGAGTTCCTGGTATTGAGGCAAGCGATGTACCCTCATCCTTGCCTTAGTTGATCTTTGCCTTCTTTTGATTTAAATTTTTATCTCTTTCTTGTTGGGATTTTAGGTGTAAGCTAGGGCTTGTTCCCGATCATACCGTGGTTAGTGTAGAAGGTTCCAGTTAATCTCAGTTTTCCTAAGGGATTGTGTCTATTAGGGACAGATTTGGTTCGGTCTAGGTCGAGTAGTTACCATTGCCGATGGAGGTTGTACTCGAGAGAGAAGAGAGAATCCTCGTTCTCGTTTTTGGTCGTTTGCTGGATCTGGCTCCTGTATCCAGGTGGGGTGTCGACACTGTTGTGTCGACACCGGCCAGTCTTGGTGTCGACACTTGGTGTCGACACCGGCCAATCGTGGTGTCGACACTTGGTGTCGACACCAGCAGCGGCAGTGTCGACACAAGGTGTCGACACCGGCTGCAGTGGTGTCGACACTTGGTGTCGACACCAGCGGCTGCAGTGTCGACACCATGTGTCGACACCGGCAGCAGTGGTGTCGACACTTGGTGTCGACACCAGCAGCTGGAGTGTCGACACCATGTGTCGACACCGGCAGCAGTGGTGTCGACACTTGGTGTCGACACTTGGTGTCGACACCAGCAGTGGCAGTGTCGACACCATGTGTCGACACTGGCTACAGTGGTGTCGACACTTGGTGTCGACACCAGCCGCGGCAGTGTCGACACCTTGTGTCGACACCGGCCGCTGTAGTGTCGACACTTGGTGTCGACACCGGCCGTGGTTGTGTCGACACCTTGTGTCGACACCGGCTTGTCGAGGTATCGACACATCATGTCGACACTGGTGCTACGCTTGTTTTGGGGTCAGGTAGACTCCGGGTTGGTTCGGGTTAGGCGTGGAAGGCCGCGTCGGTTGGACCCGACGTTTTTCCTTGGGTTTGTGTGTTTCTTAGGATTGTTAGAATGACTTTTTTTCCCTAGGGGGGTGCTTTGGGTGTTCGGCTAATTTTCTGCATGCTGACTCTTAGGTCGTTGCAGGTGGTGGAGTTTTGGTGGCCTCTAGAGGGGTGGTTTTATGTGGAGAGCTGTGGCCACCGCCTTTTGCCCTGGTTTGGGTTGGTGTGTGTGGGACCCTAAAGCTGCCACTGTTTGACCCCTTAGCCCTTTTTGGGTCTGATTCGAGTTATGCAATCAGACCCATGTTTGACCACTGCCACTTACCCACGTGTTAGGACTGTTAGTCCCTTTCCTGTTTATGCTTCCTTTCTTTTGGCATATGTATATGTCTTGGTGTTGTTGCAGGCTCTCTCTTGGTAAGGCACATTGGTTTTTAATGCTCGCCCTTGGTGTGCTCTGCGGTGTTTTAGACAGTACTCTTTTCTTACTGTCTTTCCTTTTTCTTTTCCTTATAGCAGCTTGTTGCCGGGTTGGTAAACCCTTCATCTTATTTACTCATTAATCTATTGCTCTATTTACTTATGATTGTTCCCTTGCTGAGGTGTTCTTTTCTTGAATGCCTCAGGTCCAGGTTGTAGCCAGTTCAGCGGCTAGGTCTTTTGGAGGGGCTTGTTGGTGGCCTCTAGGGTAGCTGAGATTTGCTGATCCCCGTTTGTTGTGAGGTAGTTCTTTACTCTTCCGTATAGACATACATACTCGACAGTGGGTTTATGTCAGGTTGTTGGCGCCCACTGGTGGCTTCTTGTGATGCGGAATATGAATTTAAACTGCTGTTTCTGCCTATTTGTGGTTGGTTACTTGCTTCTGGGAAGGATTTATGCTAGGTTGTATGTTAGATATTTTAAAACCTAAAAGCATTATTATATGTACCCCATGCACAACATGATTCTAAATCAAAGACACTATTTTTCCTCAACGTAAAACACTATTTTCCATACCTACTATATTCACCTTAGAGTCGTGCCCGCATAAGTCGTCCCCCGGGGACACTTATGCTCTTTTAGGGTGTCACTTAATTAAACCAAATTATTTTCTGCTGCGTATATATATAGTTTTAACTGTGCACTAGCTGATCCACCGAGCCGAGGGATACGGCCATTCAACAAAACTGATTTTTCTTTCATACTTAATTAACAATTTTCCTTAAAATCTAACGTCTGGAGTTTTGCCTGAGCGTGTGCAGTTATCCCCTGCACGACGTGGCATCACGGCGCGTGTTTTCTCTTACTCTGATACGTTTTTACCATTGAGAAAATGCGGGTCGTGACATAAGCTGTAGGAACCATTCTGGGTTCTGAGATGTAAGATCTAAGGATCTGAGAAGAAAGAAGGGAGTTAGGCCGAATCTAGTATACTCCTAGATAGGCTAAGGGGGAAAGTGGATGTACCTATCTCTTGGGGAACCAATATAAATCTGTGTGTATGCTGTGATTGGCTGTGTTATTATTAATCTGTGTTGTGATAGTTGTTTCATAGGTTGTCTACTAGTGACATATATTATCTGCCTTAATAAAAAGAATTGAACCTATTCACCCCCCTCCCTCTAGGTGTTTAGGATATCTTGAAACCAATTCTTTCAAGTGGTATCAGAGCCAGGTTACTTAAGAATAGACTTAACAGTCTGAGCTGATCTCCAAGGCAGTTATCAGAAAGTCAAAATGGGTTCAGGTGAAAATCACAAGGAACTTGGATCCATGAAATTACTCATATGTAGAAAGGAAATCTTTGGCATATGGAAAGAGAGAGTCAAATTATTCATGGAATCTTCTGACCCAAGAATCTACATCACAGTTAAAGAAGGGTCATTCATTCCTATGAACATCTCAGTTCTTGATGCCAACCTCAGGACTCCAAAACGTTACTCTGAAATGACAAAGGATGAGATCATCTTAGCCACTATGGATAAGAGAGCACAGAACATAATAGTTAGTGCTATAGATGACTCAACTTTCCAAAACTTGGTTCACTACAAAACCTCCAAGGAGATGTGGGACACTTTGATTGTCTATATGGAGGGATCAGAAGAAGTAAGAGAGGATAGAAAGTCTATGCTAAATCAAAAATATGAAAGTTTTAGACAAACCAAAACAGACAGCATAACTGAGTGCTATAAGACGTTTTTCATAATAGTCAATGAGCTAATGTCATATGGAAGAGTCTTCAGCACATATGAGCTCAATGATAATTTTCTCAGATCACTAACCAAGGACTGGGATATCAAGATATGTGTCATCAGGGAAGTGGCCAGACTTGCAGACACCTCTCCTCCAACCCTTTTTGGAAAATTGCTATCATATGAGATGCAGCTTATGGCCAGAAAGGAGGAAGAGAAAATCAATAGGTCTGAGTAGAAAGAGAAATCTGTGGCCTTTAAGGTTGAAGCCATAAAGAAGGACAGGAGGATGTCTCCATCTCCTCCTAGGAAAGCTGCTGAAGTTAACTCAGATAATTCTGATAACAACACATCAGATAGCCCTAATTCTGATGAAGACTTTGCTGCTTTCACAAGGCAATTCCAAAGATTCATGAAGAAAAAATAGTGGAGAACCAAGCCATCATCCTCACAGTCCAAGGATGACTATTACTAGAAAAATAAATCTTCTAAGAAAGACAGGTATGGCACTAAACCCAGCAAAATAACTTCTTCTAAGATCGTTTGTTATTATTGCAACAGGTCTGGACATGTTGTAGCTGACTGCCCTGATAAAAGAAAGAAATCTAATGACAAGAAGAAGCATCAAAATAAGGGAAAGAAGGAGAGATCCTTTGTTACAAAGAGGCAGAAAAGTTTGACTGACTCATCATCATCAGGTTTAGGAGAAGAGGCTGAAGTTGAAGCCTATATTGGACTGTTCACAACTGAAGAGGATTCTGAAGAAACTGAATTATTTAAAATGCTGGACTCTATAAATGGGATTGAATATCATCATTACAGAGGGCTGATGGCTTTGTCTGAGGAAGATCAGTGCCAGGATCAGCCTGGTCCCAGTAAGGTAAACAATCTATCTTCAGTTTCTGATTATTATATTAGATCAGAATCAGAAGCATCTGCATCAAGAGATGAGGATGGTTCTGAATCTGAAGGGGATGTTCATCAACTAATTGATGAGTATGGTGATCTATTGCAAGCTCTTAAGAGAAGCAGAATCCTTATAAAAAACAGGCTAAGGAAATTGCATCTTTTAAATTGGCTGCATCAGATTCAGCAAAAATGCTGGATTTGAAATTGAATGAAGTTGCCAAACTTAAAAACATAACTGTTATTCAGATGGGTACAATTACCTTCAAAAATGATAACATCAAGAGTCTGGAAGTCAGACTTCAAAGAGAGAAGGATCTTGTGGCTAAATTCTCAAAGCCAAAGTCAGTCTTACCCTTAATTGATAATTTCATCCTCCAAAAGGGTAAGATAGGATTAGGCTTCAAGGGAAGAACAAGGGCAGCTAATTCCAAAACAAAAGACAAAGCCCTAGTTCAGCCACTAGCCTCCAAACCCCATATTTCTTTCAGGAAAGTGATGCAGCCTACTAATAGGTATGATCATGACATCACACATGGTCACTGTAAGCATGGTGATCAGAATGACAAGGATGCAAATGCCAATAGGGCAGCCCATGAACAAACACACCATGTTCTTCAGGAATCATTAGTGTTTTATGCACCAGCCCCAGCACTCAATAAAAGGACCATTGTACCTACAGAATTAAGGATTGCTGACAGATATGCTGTTAAGACTGTACTTAAAAGAAGATACAACAGATATGAGTGCTGGTGTTGTGGCAAAGTGGGTCATTATGTCATTGATTGTTAGCACAACACTAGTGTCAGGAAAAATGCCAACTTACTTGTCAGAAAGGTTGCAGGGAAGTATGTCAAATTTCAAGCTAACCTGAACCTAGGACCCAATAATAATTAGGGTTCTAAGGATAGGTAATTTTATTTGATGCAGGTGAGTCCAAGTGGTCATACCCTAATATGGTACTTAGATAGTGGATGTTCCAGGCACATGACTGGAACAAGAAGGATGTTTAAGGATTACTCTCCCATAGAAAATGGATCCAAAGTGATCTTTGGTTGATCTGAAAAGGGGGTCATCAAAGGGTTTGGTAACATTTCCAATAGCTCTATCACTATGACCCAAGTGGCTTATGTGAAAGGTCTGAAACATAACCTAATAAGCATAAGCCAACTAAGTGATCTTGGTTATGACACTTCTTTTATTAATAATGGGTGTCAGATTAAAAGAACAAGTGATCAAGAGGTCATCTTGTCAGTTTATAGAAAAGGAAATGTCTATTGTCTAAATTTTGTGGGTGAAAATAAAGATTCTCATATTTTCCTAGTTGTAGATGAGAAAGCTTCTCATTGTGTCAAATGGCACAAGAGGCTAGCTCACCTTAACTACAAGACTATAGGTCAACTCTTTAGTGAAGAGTTAGTGAGAAATGGTCCTCAAGTCAAGTGCGTCAAGGAGGGTGTATGTTCAGCTTGTCAAAAAGGCAAATATACCAAGACCTCCTTCCACAGTCTTGATACCAAAGATTCAGTGAGGTGCTTATATATCCTGCATATGGACCTATTTGGTCCTATGTCAGTTCATATTCTAGGTAGGAAAGTTTATACCTTTGTGGTTGTTAATGACTTTTCTAGATTTGCCTGGATATTCTTTCTGAGTAAGAAATCTGAAACTCCAACTGTCTTCCAAATATTTGTTAAGCAAATAAAGAATGAATTCAACAATTCTGTGGTTAAGATTAGAAGTGACTATGGGACTGAGTTTTAGTCTGAATGCATGACAAAATTCTGTGAAGAACTTGAAATTTCTCAAGAATTCTCATCACCTAGAACTCCCCAGCAAAATGGAATTGCTGAAAGAAAAAATAGAACACTCATTGAGGCTGGTAGAACATTATTAAGTGACACATCTCTCCCAGAATATTTCTGGGCTGAGGCAATAAACATTGCTTGTCATATTCTCAATAGAGCTTCCATCAATAAAAGCAACAAGAAGACTCCCTATGAGATTTTGAAGGACAGAAAACCAAATATATCCTATTTTAGGATCTTTGGTAGCAAGTGTTATGTACTTAACAATGGTAAGTATTATTTAACTAAGTTTGCTGCCAAGTCTCAAGAAGAGATACTTGTTAGGTACAGCAGAAATAGTAAGGCATACAGGATCTACAATTTGACTACTCAAGCTGTAGAAGAATCTGTCCATGTAGTCTTTGATGAATCTAAGCTAATCAACTGTGAACCGTCTAACACTTCTTGTAGCTCTACAGGTTTGAAGGAAAAGATGGACAGGCTAACCATTAGTGAAGACCAACCTGCAAGACAGGATAAAGAAATTGATGGATGCTGTCCAGGGGGAGTACAAGATCCACAAGCTGATGATGAAGACAATGAAGTATAGCTTGGTGAGGAGATTGGAGAAAATCAAGTTGTGGATAAATTTCCTCCAGTAATAAGACATCTAAGGGATCATCCAGTACACCAAATTATTGGTGATCCAAGACATGGTGTTTGAACCAGAAGCAAGAGCTTGGACACAGTTCTATGCTCAAGTTTCCTATCCTAGATGGAACCCAAGAAATTTGAAGAGGCCATACAAGACCCAAATTGGATTGATGTCATGCAGGAAGAGCTAAATCAATTCAGAAGATGTAAAGTCTGGCAGTTGGTTCCTAAACTAAAGAATCACAATATCATTGGGACTAAGTGGATCTACAGGAACAAGTTAGATGAAAATGGCATTATAGTTAAGAACAAAGCAAGACTGGTAGCAAAAGGCTACAGATGGAAGAAGGAATAGATTTTGACCAGACATTTGCCCCAGTGGCAAGGTTGGAAGCAATAAGGTTGTTCCTTGCCTATGCAGCTTACCAAGGGTTCAAGGTATTCCATATGGATGTAAAGTTAGCATTTTTTAATGGTGACTTAAAAGAGAAAGTTTATGTTGAACAACCCTCAGGTTTTGTAGACTCTCTTTATTCTAATTATGTTTATGGGCTTAAGAAAGCTCTATATGGATGAAACAAGCCCTTAGTGCTTGGTATGAAACATTGTCTACCTTCCTCATTGAGAACAAATTCTCAAGGGGGTAAATAGACAAAACTCTATTCCTAAGGGAATCAAAAGGCAAGATCATCCTAGTCCAGATATATGTTGATGATATTATCTTTGGATCAACTGAAAACAACCTTTGTAGAAAGTTTGTAAAACTTATACAAGGGAAGGTTGAGATGTGCAGCATGGGTAAGCTAAAATTCTTCTTGGGACTCCAAGTTAGACAGACTGATGATGCTTGTCCATATCCCAGTCTAAGTTCACCAAGGAGTTAATTAAGAAATATGGCATGGATTCATCCTCCACCATGAGAACTCCAATTGGGTCAAGTATGCCTATAGGCAAAGATGATGCAGGAAAACCTGTAGATGAGTCTTTGTACAGAGGGATAATTGGCTCACTTCTTTACTTAATTGCTAGTAGACCAAACATCATGTATGCTACATGTGTCTATGCTAGGTATCAAGCTTGCCCAAAAGAATCTCATTATACTGCTGTCAAAAGAATTTTGAGATATCTTAAGGGAACACCAAATCTTGGCCTTTGGTATCCTAATAATAGAGATTTTCTACTAACAGGTTATTCAGATGCAGACTTTGAAGGATGCAAAGAAGATAGGAAAAGCACCACTGGCACATGTCAGTTCTTAGGTGGAAGATTGGTGTCATGGAGCAGCAAAAAGCAGACAAGTGTGGCTAAATCCACTGCTGAGTCCGAATATATAGCTGCAGGCAGTTGCTGTGCTCAGCTGTTATGGATACAACATCAACTTTAAGACTATGTGTTGGGTACATTGGTTAAATGTACCTGATTTGAAGAAGCCTCACCTAACTCAATGATATACATCATAGTGTATTTGATGTTTGTTTGAGTTACTTGTGCAGGTTAGGTATTCACTAGACTGAAGCTAAAAGTTTCTAAGTCCATGTGTCGACACCTAGAGGGAAAGTGTCGACACTTAAGAAAGCTTGTGTCGACACCCAGACAAGCAGTGTCGACACTTGGAGTCGTTGTGTCGACACCTGGGAAGAAGAGTCGACACCAGTCAGAAAGTGTCGACACTTGGAGCTGTGTCGACACTCAGTGTAGAAGAATGCAGAAAAGCTGTGTCGACACTTAGCAGAAGTGTCGACACCTAGAAGAGCTGAGTCAACACCAGAAAGTGTCGAGACTTGGAGTTGTGTCGACACTCAGCAAAAGTCTGCAGAATCTAAGTACAAGTGTCGACACTCAACACAATGTGTCGACACTATGCAGAAGAGTCAACACTTAAAGAAAGTGTCGACACCCAGCACAATGTGTCGACACTTAGCTAAAGACTCAGTATTTGAAGTAAGTGTCGACACTCAACACAATGTGTCGACACTATGCTGAAGAGTCAGTAGTTGAAGAAAGTGTCGACACTCAGCACAATGTGTCGACACTTAGCTAAAGACTCTACACTTGAAGAAAGTGTCGACACAAGGAGCTGTGTCGACACTTAGCAAAGAACAGAAAAGTTACAAAATATTCTAAGTACAAGTGTCGACACTAAAGGAATGTGTCGACACTCAGCTGAAGAATCAAAAGTGAAGACTTGTGTCGACACCAAGAAGCAGTGTCGACACTTGACAGTTTCAACACATGAAGATGTGTCGACACAAAGAAGATGTGTCGACACTTAGAAGAATACAGTTAAAGAATGAAGTACAAGTACTTGTGTCGACACTCAATTTCAGTGTCGACACATGCAGAAGAATCTGTGTCGAGACATACAAGGAATTGTGTCGACACCTTGTAGACTTGTGTCGACACTTACACAGCATGTGTCGACACTTGGCCTATAAGTGTCGACACTTAAGAACAGAAAGTCTCGACACTATCTGACAGTTAGAGAATTTCAAGAAGTGACTGGTTGACAAGACAGCTGTCGATCCAGCCGGTCTACATCAACTGTCAGAGATATCAGAAGTCTGTTATAAACCGGACCAGCCGGTTACCATGAAGGAAGCCTATAAATAGGCATCCATAGTTTACAGAAACTGTTGTTGTTGTGATTGATGAAGTGATATAGAAGTAGTTGAAAAAGTTTTTGACAGAGAGAGTTCAGATCTTTGTAAAAGTGGTATATTGAGTATCAACACAAGAAGATCTTGCTGTGCATCGGCAGATCTAAGAAGTTGGAGAGAGAGAGCTCCAACCAAGAATTCAGTCTTTGGAACTAAGGCTGAGAAGAAGAATTCAGAGTCATCTGGATTTCAAGAAGCAGAGGTCAAGGAACAACTGCAGAAGATTCAGACTAATTCAGTTCTAATCAAGAAGCTTTGAAGGAAGCTAAGTCAGTTTGGATCTAACTGAGTTCTTCCAAGAACTCTTCAAGAATCTCTCAACTCCTCTCTTATTTTCTGAGTTGTAGAGTTAGCTATTGTACTTTCTATTTTAACTTGTAGGATCCATTGGATCTGAGAGAATTGTAAGCCTATATTATAAAGGCTGAGGGTAGGGCTTGCTTGCCTGAGTGTAGGAGTTGAAGAACTCTGAGTGTAGGCCTTAATTGGCTGAGTGTAGGCCTGGGTGGCTGAGTGTAGGCCTTTTGGCTGAGTGTAAGGCTTTGGGCCTGAGGTAGGAACCTAGTTGGGTTCTGAGTTAGTGGAGAAGTTTGGCCGAATCTAGTACACTGCTAGATAGGCGAAGGGGGAAAGTGGATGTACCCAAAGATTGGGGAACCACTATAAATTAGTGTGTCTTTTGTGCTGTGCTGTGCTGTGGAATTACTGTTTATTTCTGTAATTGCTGTTAATTGTAATAATCTGTGAAATAACTGTTGAGCTACCAACAAAATTGCAAAAAAGGTTTAGGTCACCTATTCACCCCCCCCCCCCTCTAGGTGTTTAGGTACCATATCTTTCAAGTGGTATCAAAGCGAGGTTCCTCAAAAAGGACTAACTGTCTGAGGAGATCCAGTTTGGCAGTTTCAGTGTAAGTCAGGAAACAGTTTCAAGAAAATCAAGAAACATGGGTTCTTCAGAGAATCACAAGGAATTGGGTTCAATGAAACTGCCCATATGCAGAAAGGAGATTTTTGGAATCTGGAAAGAAAGGGTAAGGCTGTTCATGGAGGCCTCTGACCCTAGGATCTACATCACAGTCAAAGAAGGGCCTTATGTGCCCATGAAGATTTCAGTCTTGGATGCTACACAGAGAACTCCAAAGGATTTTTCTGAGATGACCAAGGATGAGATTGTCCTAGCTATAATGGACAAAAGGGCACAGAACATCATAGTTAGTGCAATTGATGATGCCACCTTCCAGAACCTTATTCACTGTAAAACAGCAAAAGAAATGTGGGATACCCTCATTGTCTACATGGAAGGTTCTGAAGAAGTAAGACAAGATAGGAAGTCCTTGCTTAATCAAGAATATGAGAGCTTTAGGCAAGGAAGAGGAGATAGCATCACTAAATGCTACAAGAAGTTTTATAGAATTGTTAATGAACTCATGTCCTATGGAAGAGAGTTCTCTAACTATGAATTGAATGATAAATTCTTAAGGTCCCTAACCAAAGACTGGGACACCAAGATCTGTGCCATCAGAGAAATGGCAAAGTTGGGAGAAATCCCTCCTCCCACACTGTTTGGCAAGTTGTTATCTTATGAGATGCAATTGTCAGTAAGAAAAGAGGAGGAAAAGTCAACAAGGACTGAACACAGGGAAAGGACTGTTGCCTTTAAGTCAGAAGTACCTAGAAAGAACAGGACTAAGTCATCAACTCCTCCTCCAGAGGTAGTTGAATCAGAATCAGATGAGTCTGTGAGCACAAAGTCTACAAGCAGTGAAAGTGATGAAGACTTTGCTGCATTCACCAGACATTTTCAGAAATTCCTTAAGAAGAAATAGTGGAGGTCCAGACCTTCATATTCCAAAGGGAAAGAAGTCCAGTATCAGGAGAAGAAGCCTTCAAAGAAGGATAAGAAAAAGACAAAGACTAGTAAGGCAACTGGGTCTAAGATTGTGTGTTACTGCTGCAATAGATAGGGTCATGTTATTGCTGATTGTCCTGAAATAAGGAAAGAATCCAGTGACAAAAAGAAGACTCACTTCAAAGGAAAGAAGGAGAAGTCCTTTGTTGCAAAGAATGAGAAGACTCTTTCAGACATTTCTTCTTCAGACACTGAGACAGATGCTGAAGCCTACATAGGGCTATTTGCTGAAGAAGAAGAAGAGTTTATGCAGATCATGGAATCAATATATGAACAAGAAGAGTGTCAGTGCCAAGGACTGATGGCATTGACTGAAAGTACCAAAATCCTGGAGCAGCCAGGACCTAGTCAGGTACAAAGTCCAACTCAAAGTTCAGATTTCAGTTCTAGTTCAGAGTCAGATTCATCTTCATCAAGTGATGGAAGTGTTTCTGAATCTGAGGGAGATATTCATCAGCTCTTAGATGAATACCAAGTACTGTTGCAAGCCTATAAGAAAAGCAAGATCCTAGCCAAAAGTCAGGCAAAGGAGATTGCTGATCTCAAGGCAGCTGCAACAGATTTTGAGAAGCAGTATGATCAAAAACTGAATGAAGTAGCCAGGCTGAAACACATTACTGTGATTCAGATGGGTACTATTACATTTAAGAATGATCAAATTAAGAGACTGGAGATCAATCTCCAGAAGGAAAAAGAACTTGCTGCCAGGTTTTCAAAACCTAAATCAGTATTACCATTAATTGATGAATTTGTTCATCAAAAAGGCAAAGCTGGACTAGGTTTTGTTAGACCTGCAGGGACTGTACAGTCCAAGTTCAAGTCCAAGGGTAAAGCCCCAACATTCAACAAGCCTGCTGTAGTCAAGACAGCAAAGGTTGTATCTAAGCAAAGGTACAACAAGTTTGAATGCTGGTGCTGTGGCAAGGTTGGCCACTTTGCCTTGGATTGTTGGCACAATGCTAGTGCCAAGTTGAGTAGCAAGTTACCTGATGGAAAGCCAGTAGGTAGCTATGTCAAGTTGCAAACTAACAATCACCAAGGACCCAAGTTTACTCTGGGTTCTAAGGTTCATTAATTTGTTTTGCAGGTGAATCCAAGTGGACCATACCCCTACATGGTACTTGGATAGTGGATGTTCCAGACACATGACTGGAACTAGGGGACTACTGAAGGACTACATCCCAATCAAAAATGGTCCAAAGGTGACCTTTGGTGGTTCTGAAAAAGGAATCATCAAAGGGTTTGGTAACATTTCTTCTAACCTTGTTACCATTACTCAAGTGGCTTATGTTAAAGGTTTGAAACACAATCTTATAAGTATAAGCCAATTAAGTGATGTAGGGTATGACATCTCATTTGTTAAAAATGGTTGTCATATCAAGAGGTCAAGTGATCAAGAGATCATTTTGACAGGATATAGAAAGAGAAATGTCTATTGTTTAGACATTATGGTTGAGAACAATAGTTCTCCAGTTTGTCTTGTAGCTGATGAGACAGTCTCTCAATGTGTCAAATGGCACAAGAGGCTTGCTCATCTTAATTACAAGACTATTGGCAAACTCTTTAGTAAAGAGTTAGTGAGGAATGGTCCTCAAGTTAAGTGTGTCAAAGATGGCATTTGCTCAGCTTGTCAAAAGGGCAAGCAGACTAAATCCACCTTTAGAAGCTTAGACAACAAAGATGCTGTGAGGTGTCTATACCTCTTGCATATGGATCTATTTGGTCCAATGCCAGTTCACAGCTTAGGTAGGAAGGTCTACACCTTTGTAGTGGTTGATGACTACTCAAGGTTTTCCTGGGTGTTCTTCTTAAAGCAGAAATCTGAGACACCTAGTGTCTTCTATAGTTTTGTTAAGCAAATTCAGAATGAATTGAACTGTACAGTGGTCAAAATTAGAAGTGACCATGGTACAGAGTTTCAGTCTGAAAGCATGACAAAGCTGTGTGAAGACTATGGGATATTTCAAGAATTCTCTTCACCTAGAACACCTCAGCAAAATGGCATTGCTGAAAGGAAAAATAGGACCTTGATAGAGGCTGGTAGAACCCTATTAAGTGATTCATCACTGCCAGAATATTTCTGGGCTGAAGCAGTTAACACTGCATGCCATGTGATAAATAGGGCTACCATCACTAAAAGGTTAAACAAGACCCCCTATGAAGTTGTGAAAGGCAGGAAACCAAATCTATCCTATTTCAGGATTTTTGGTTGCAAATGCTTCATACTTAACAATGGAAAGTCTTACCTAACTAAGTTTGCTGCCAAGTCCCAAGAGGGAGTGTTTGTTGGGTACAGCAATAATAGTAAGGCTTATAGAGTCTACAACTTGACTACACAAGTTGTAGAGGAGTCTGTGCATGTAGTTTTTGATGAGACACAACTAATTAACAATGAGTTGTCTAGTAGTGTGTGCAGCCCCACAGGTCTTACTAAGAAGATGGACAAGCTAACCATAGAAGATGTACCTGCTGCAAGACAGCAAGTAGAAGAAGATGGCTTATGTCCAGGGGGAGAACTACATGTACCAGGAGCTGAAGAAGTACAAGGAACTCAGCATGATGAAGATGCTGTAGAAGTACAACCAGAAGTAAGGATGCCTCCAGCCAACAGGCATCTAAGAGATCATCCAGTAGAGCTGATAATTGGAGATCCAAGACAAGGTGTTCAGACAAGGAGCAGAAATCAGAATGCTGTAGTATATTCAAGTTTTCTGTCTCAAATAGAACCAAAGAAATTTGAAGAAGCTATACAAGATCCACAGTGGACTGAAGCTATGCAAGAAGAACTTAATCAGTTCAAAAGGTGCAAGGTTTGGGAGCTGGTTCCAAAGCCTAAAGACCACAATGTTATAGGAACTAAGTGGATCTACAGAAATAAGTTAGATGAACAAGGGGTCATCATAAAGAATAAAGCAAGACTGGTTGCAAAAGGATATAGGCAAGAAGAAGGTATTGATTTTGATCAAACCTTTGCCCCAGTAGCCAGACTGGAGGCCATAAGGATGTTCTTGGCCTATGCAACCTATCAAGGATTCAAGGTATACCAAATGGATGTGAAGTCAGCATTCCTAAATGGTAATTTGAAAGAAGAAGTCTATGTGGAGCAGCCTGCAGGTTTTGTTGATCCAACTTTACCTCATTATGTGTATAGACTTAGGAAAGCATTATATGGGTTAAAACAAGCACCTAGAGCTTGGTATGAAACCCTATCTAGTTTCCTCATTGAGAACAAGTTCTCAAGGGGGAAAATAGATAAGACTCTATTCCTTAGGGAATCTAGAGGCAAAGTCATACTTGTCCAAATATATGTAGATGACATTATATTTGGGTCTACTGAAAGTAGCCTTTGCAAAAAGTTTGCAAAGCTTATGCAAAGTCAATTTGAGATGAGTAGTATGGGAGAACTGAAGTTTTTCTTGGGTCTCCAAGTTAAACAGACTGAAAATGGTCTATCCATATGTCAGTCCAAGTTCACCCTAGAACTCATAAGGAAGTATGGTATGGATTCATCCAGTACCATGAAGACTCCTATGGGGTCAAGTATGTCTCTAAGCAAGGATGATGCAGGGAAACCTGTAGATGAAACCTTGTATAGAGGGATAGTTGGCTCCCTACTATACTTGACTGCAAGTAGGCCTGACATTATGTATGCTACATGTGTTTGTGCCAGGTATCAAGCCTGCCCTAAAGAGTCTCACTTGACTGCAGTCAAGAGAATCTTGAGATATCTAAAGGGCACTCCTTATCTAGGCCTCTGGTACCCTAGGAATGGAGATTTTGATCTAACAGGTTATTCAGATGCAGACTTTGCAGGATGCAAAGAAGATAGAAAAGCACAACTGGATCCTGTCAATTCCTAGGTGGAAGAATAATTTCATGGAGCAGTAAAAAGCAGACTAGTGTGGCTATTTCCACAGCTGAGTCAGAATATGTAGCTGCAGGAAGTTGCTGTGCTCAACTTCTGTGGATTCAACATCAGTTAGAAGACTATGGATTTCAGGTAAGTAGAACTCCACTTTACTGTGATTCTACTAGTGCTATTTCAATAGCTAACAATCCTGTATCACATAGTAGAACTAAACATATTGAGATTAAATATCACTTTCTTAGAGAGCATGTAGAAAGAAATGATATTGCACTTGAATATGTTAGAACTGATAATCAGATAGCTGATATGTTCACTAAGCCCTTAGAAGAAGCTAAGTTCAATAGGTTCAAAATTGAACTAGGTATGATAAACTTAGACTAAGTTTACAGAACTAAAATTGGCTAAGTAAAAAGGTGTCGACACATAGACAAGTCTATGTCGACACAGAATAGTAAGTGTCGACACTTCAGGAAAATGGTGTCGACACATCTAGGAAGTTGGTGTCGACACTTCAGAATGTTAGTGTCGACACATGTCGAGTAGGTGTCGACACATCCAATAAGGTGTCGACACTTAAGTTTTACTCAGAATTTTCTAAGTAAAGTCTCGACTACATGTCGAGTAATGTGGTGTCGACACTTAACCAAGTGTCGACACATAAAATCTGTTGACTAAACTTGTGTCGACACATATGTGTCGAGACATTATAAGTCAGTGTCGACACTTATTGACAGTGTCGACACATCTTTAGTAATCCATCCCCCCTGTTCGTCTTCAAACCAGAAAGGTATAAATAGGATTCTGTCTTTGTTTGTCGACACGCTTTCAAAAGTTTCGAGACCAAAACTCTTGTGTCGACATTTCTCTCTTCTCAAGACTAAATCTTCAAACCCTAATGGCTCCCAAGCTCGAGGAGAATGTTAACGAAGGGTATGAGCTCGTGCGAGGTGCTTTTGACGATGGCGATCAAGAAATCAAGTCGGTGGTAACCCTAGTCACCGATTCAGGATTGGAGTTCTTGCTTTCAGAACCAACCAAGATATGGAAGAAGGAAGTTATAGAATTTCTTACAGGAGCTTCTGTAGATGACTCAGGCTACAGAATTAAGTCAAGGGTGCATGGCACCAAGGTCAAGGTTTCACCCAAGTCCTTGAGAAAGGTACTTCAGCTACCTAAAGTTCAAGAAGAAGAAGAAATTTCTACATCCAAGACCAGGGAAGCTTTGGTCTGGTGTGGTCTTGATTCTAAGATGAAAATAGGATCAGTTTTCAACAGGAAGGGAATGAATAATCAAGGCAAATTCCTGTCTGAAGTAGTAGGCAAAGTTATACTAAGCAAACCAGGAGGACATGACAGGGTGTCAGCCTCTATGTTCAATGTCATGACCAGAATTATCTTCAACCTAAGAACAGATTGGTCTATGATTGTCTTTGAAAAAGTGAAGGAAAGTCTGAAGAAGCCCAATCTGGGCAGGATTCTAAGTCTCTACCTGGCTGGATCAATTCCAGAGGTAATGAGCACTGCTGCTGGAACTAAAATCAACCACATGAGAAGGATGGACATGAGAATCTTCTCCAGGTGGGAAAGGGTGCTGTCAAAGGAATTGACCACCCCTGAGAAACAAGCTTCTAATAAAGATTCACCCCCACAGAAAAAGAGGAAGATAGCTGCTGTGACTCAGGAGTCCTCCAGAAGCTCAAACAGTGAAGAACATGTTGTTTTCACTCCTGATAATCTTGAGGATGAGGCTGCAGAGAAGTCACCTGCTCCTCAGGAGCCAGCTGACATCCAGGGGGAGTTTCTAGGTGTAGCAGACCCATCTACACTGGAGAGTGAGCAAGCTACAATGATTATCCAAGAGGTACTTTCTGAGCTTAATACATTAGATTTTTCTGGAATAAATTCTGATTTGTCTGATGTCCATCAGCAAAATCTGCAAACATGTACAGAACCAGAAGTTGTTCTTCAGGACACATCTGCTGTTGTGCCACAAGTTCCTGATCAAGTACTTGATGAAACCAGTACATCTCCTGCACAGTCTCCAGCTGAATACACAATGGAAGATCTATTTCTGAATTTAGATCAAGATGATTTTGATATGGAAAAGACTGCTGCTGATGAAGAGAAGGATGCTGCTACTGAGGGGGAGAACTTGGATGTTCAAGAAGAGCCTATAAGGCTAGATACTGAGAAGGCACAAGATGTGCAAACTGAAAAACCATCCAGCCCTAAGGATAGGGTGGATATAGCCAGTACATCAGAATCTGAGGATGATGAAGCTGAGCAAGCTCAAAAGAAGAAATTCTTTGTCTTCAAAAGAAGGAGTCAGAGCTATAAGAAAGCTCTACAAACAGTAGCTCAACACTCACTAGTCCAACAAGCTCCATCAACTGATTATAGTAGCCTAATGGTAGCAATGCAAGTAAAGCTGGATGAGCAAAGAAGGGCAATAGAGATATATATTGATGAAAGCCAAAAGTCCCTACAATTTGATCTAGCTCAAGATATCAAATCAATAAGGTTTGAGATGAATCAGAATAAGAAGGAAATGAATGAATGCTTCCACAAGGGTGGAAATGCAGTGGTATTCCTGGCCAAACATCAAGAGACAATAAAGACTCAAGTGGATGATATAGCACTAAAGCAAGGCTATGTGCTGGAGAATCAACTCAGAATGAATGATAATTTGACTGCATCCCACAATGCCATAGTCACTGAACTGAAGAGTAAGTCTGATGAACCTTCAACATCCTCTGCTGCTGCCAAGACTGAATTTGATAAGGTCTTTCAGGAAGAAATTGCTGCTGTCAAGAATGCAATCAAAGAATCACAGAAGGTCATTTCTGAACAGCTTACAAAGCTTAGACCTTTCTTTAAGGATGGAATAAGGTATTTGGATAGCCAAATCAGGTTTCAAAAAGATGATGTGAGAGATCATGTAGCACAAGAAGTCATAAAGGGGGAGAGGGTGTTAGTCAAAGCTAGCTCTGACCATGCCAAATGGATTTCTAATTCCATCAGAGCTACACTGGGCTATCCTCCCCTGTGTGATGATGACAATGTAGCTGAATCTGGTATTCAAAGTGCATATCTTGGAGGTGAGCAACAGGAAGTAGCTCAGGTGATCTATCCACCTCCAGATTTTGAAATGGTTCATGCTGATGTAAGCACAATGTATAGTCCAACTGCTGGCAAGCCCATTGTTATTCTGGAAAAGGTTGTTCAACCTATTACAGCTGCTATGCAAGAGGCTTTGGACAAACAAGAAGAGACTAGGCTATCAAAGAAGAAGTTCAGGGAACTTGCTGAGCTGGAGATCAATCTCCAGAAGGAAAAAGAACTTGCTGCCAGGTTTTCAAAACCTAAATCAGTATTACCATTAATTGATGAATTTGTTCATCAAAAAGGCAAAGCTGGACTAGGTTTTGTTAGACCTGCAGGGACTGTACAGTCCAAGTTCAAGTCCAAGGGTAAAGCCCCAACATTCAACAAGCCTGCTGTAGTCAAGACAGCAAAGGTTGTATCTAAGCAAAGGTACAACAAGTTTGAATGCTGGTGCTGTGGCAAGGTTGGCCACTTTGCCTTGGATTGTTGGCACAATGCTAGTGCCAAGTTGAGTAGCAAGTTACCTGATGGAAAGCCAGTAGGTAGCTATGTCAAGTTGCAAACTAACAATCACCAAGGACCCAAGTTTACTCTGGGTTCTAAGGTTCATTAATTTGTTTTGCAGGTGAATCCAAGTGGACATACCCCTACATGGTACTTGGATAGTGGATGTTCCAGACACATGACTGGAACTAGGGGACTACTGAAGGACTACATCCCAATCAAAAATGGTCCAAAGGTGACCTTTGGTGGTTCTGAAAAAGGAATCATCAAAGGGTTTGGTAACATTTCTTCTAACCTTGTTACCATTACTCAAGTGGCTTATGTTAAAGGTTTGAAACACAATCTTATAAGTATAAGCCAATTAAGTGATGTAGGGTATGACATCTCATTTGTTAAAAATGGTTGTCATATCAAGAGCTCAAGTGATCAAGAGATCATTTTGACAGGATATAGAAAGAGAAATGTCTATTGTTTAGACATTATGGTTGAGAACAATAGTTCTCCAGTTTGTCTTGTAGCTGATGAGACAGTCTCTCAATGTGTCAAATGGCACAAGAGGCTTGCTCATCTTAATTACAAGACTATTGGCAAACTCTTTAGTAAAGAGTTAGTGAGGAATGGTCCTCAAGTTAAGTGTGTCAAAGATGGCATTTGCTCAGCTTGTCAAAAGGGCAAGCAGACTAAATCCACCTTTAGAAGCTTAGACAACAAAGATGCTGTGAGATGTCTATACCTCTTGCATATGGATCTATTTGGTCCAATGCCAATTCACAGCTTAGGTAGGAAGGTCTACACCTTTGTAGTGGTTGATGACTACTCAAGGTTTTCCTGGGTGTTCTTCTTAAAGCAGAAATCTGAGACACCTAGTGTCTTCTATAGTTTTGTTAAGCAAATTCAGAATGAATTGAACTGTACAGTGGTCAAAATTAGAAGTGACCATGGTACAGAGTTTCAGTCTGAAAGCATGACAAAGCTGTGTGAAGACTATGGGATATTTCAAGAATTCTCTTCACCTAGAACACCTCAGCAAAATGGCATTGCTGAAAGGAAAAATAGGACCTTGATAGAGGCTGGTAGAACCCTATTAAGTGATTCATCACTGCCAGAATATTTCTGGGCTGAAGCAGTTAACACTGCATGCCATGTAATAAATAGGGCTACCATCACTAAAAGGTTAAACAAGACCCCCTATGAAGTTGTGAAAGGCAGGAAACCAAATCTATCCTATTTCAGGATTTTTGGTTGCAAATGCTTCATACTTAACAATGGAAAGTCTTACCTAACTAAGTTTGCTGCCAAGTCCCAAGAGGGAGTGTTTGTTGGGTACAGCAATAATAGTAAGGCTTATAGAGTCTACAACTTGACTACTCAAGTTGTAGAGGAGTCTGTGCATGTAGTTTTTGATGAGACACAACTAATTAACAATGAGTTGTCTAGTAGTGTGTGCAGCCCCACAGGTCTTACTAAGAAGATGGACAAGCTAACCATAGAAGATGTACCTGCTGCAAGACAGCAAGTAGAAGAAGATGGCTTATGTCCAGGGGGAGAACTCTATGTACCAGGAGCTGAAGAAGTACAAGGAACTCAGCATGATGAAGATGCTGTAGAAGTACAACCAGAAGCAAGGATGCCTCCAGCCAACAGGCATCTAAGAGATCATCCAGTAGAACTGATAATTGGAGATCCAAGACAAGGTGTTCAGACAAGGAGCAGAAATCAGAATGCTGTAGTATATTCAAGTTTTCTGTCTCAAATAGAACCAAAGAAATTTGAAGAAGCTATACAAGATCCACAGTGGACTGAAGCTATGCAAGAAGAACTTAATCAGTTCAAAAGGTGCAAGGTTTGGGAGCTGGTTCCAAAGCCTAAAGACCACAATGTTATAGGAACTAAGTGGATCTACAGAAATAAGTTAGATGAACAAGGGGTCATCATAAAGAATAAAGCAAGACTGGTTGCAAAAGGATATAGGCAAGAAGAAGGTATTGATTTTGATCAAACCTTTGCCCCAGTAGCCAGACTGGAGGCCATAAGGATGTTCTTGGCCTATGCAACCTATCAAGGATTCAAGGTATACCAAATGGATGTGAAGTCAGCATTCCTAAATGGTAACTTGAAAGAAGAAGTCTATGTGGAGCAGCCTGCAGGTTTTGTTGATCCAACTTTACCTCATTATGTGTATAGACTTAGGAAAGCATTATATGGGTTAAAACAAGCACCTAGAGCTTGGTATGAAACCCTATCTAGTTTCCTCATTGAGAACAAGTTCTCAAGGGGGAAAATAGATAAGACTCTATTCCTTAGGGAATCTAGAGGCAAAGTCATACTTGTCCAAATATATGTAGATGACATTATATTTGGGTCTACTGAAAGTAGTCTTTGCAAAAAGTTTGCAAAGCTTATGCAAAGTCAATTTGAGATGAGTAGTATGGGAGAACTGAAGTTTTTCTTGGGTCTCCAAGTTAAACAGACTGCAAGTGGTCTATCCATATGTCAGTCCAAGTTCACCCTAGAACTCATAAGGAAGTATGGTATGGATTCATCCAGTACCATGAAGACTCCTATGGGGTCAAGTATGTCTCTAAGCAAGGATGATGCAGGGAAACCTGTAGATGAAACCTTGTATAGAGGGATAGTTGGCTCCCTACTATACTTGACTGCAAGTAGGCCTGACATTATGTATGCTACATGTGTTTGTGCCAGGTATCAAGCCTGCCCTAAAGAGTCTCACTTGACTGCAGTCAAGAGAATCTTGAGATATCTAAAGGGCACTCCTTATCTAGGCCTCTGGTACCCTAGGAATGGAGATTTTGATCTAACAGGTTATACAGATGCAGACTTTGCAGGATGCAAAGAGGATAGGAAAAGCACAACTGGAACCTGTCAATTCCTAGGTGGAAGAATAATTTCATGGAGCAGTAAAAAGCAGACTAGTGTGGCTATTTCCACAGCTGAGTCAGAATATGTAGCTGCAGGAAGTTGCTGTGCTCAACTTCTGTGGATTCAACATCAGTTAGAAGACTATGGATTTCAGGTAAGTAGAACTCCACTTTACTGTGATTCTACTAGTGCTATTTCAATAGCTAACAATCCTGTATCACATAGTAGAACTAAACATATTGAGATTAAATATCACTTTCTTAGAGAGCATGTAGAAAGAAATGATATTGCACTTTAATATGTTAGAACTGATAATCAGATAGCTGATATGTTCACTAAGCCCTTAGAAGAAGCTAAGTTCAATAGGTTCAAAATTGAACTAGGTATGATAAACTTAGACTAAGTTTACAGAACTAAAATTGGCTAAGTAAAAAGGTGTCGACACATAGACAAGTCTATGTCGACACAGATTAGTAAGTGTCGACACTTCAGGAAAATGGTGTCGACACATCTAGGAAGTTGGTGTCGACACTTCAGAATGTTAGTGTCGACACATGTCGAGTAGGTGTCGACACAGCCAATAAGGTGTCGACACTTAAGTTTTACTCAGAATTTTCTAAGTAAAGTCTCGACTACATGTCGAGTAATGTGGTGTCGACACTTAACCAAGTGTCGACACATAAAATCTGTTGACTAAACTTGTGTCGATACATATGTGTCGAGACATTATAAGTCAGTGTCGACACTTATTGACAGTGTCGACACATCTTTAGTAATCCATCCCCCCTGTTCGTCTTCAAACCAGAAAGGTATAAATAGGATTCTGTCTTTGTTTGTCGACACGCTTTCAAAAGTTTCGAGACCAAAACTCTTGTGTCGACATTTCTCTCTTCTCAAGACTAAATCTTCAAACCCTAATGGATCCCAAGCTCGAGGAGAATGTTAATGAAGGGTATGAGCTCGTGCGAGGTGCTTTTGACGATGGCGATCAAGAAATCAAGTCGGTGGTAACCCTAGTCACCGATTCAGGATTGGAGTTCTTGCTTTCAGAACCAACCAAGATATGGAAGAAGGAAGTTATAGAATTTCTTACAGGAGCTTCTGTAGATGACTCAGGCTACAGAATTAAGTCAAGGGTGCATGGCACCAAGGTCAAGGTTTCACCCAAGTCCTTGAGAAAGGTACTTCAGCTACCTAAAGTTCAAGAAGAAGAAGAAATTTCTACATCCAAGACCAGGGAAGCTTTGGTCTGGTGTGGTCTTGATTCTAAGATGAAAATAGGATCAGTTTTCAATAGGAAGGGAATGAATAATCAAGGCAAATTCCTGTCTGAAGTAGTAGGCAAAGTTATACTAAGCAAACCAGGAGGACATGACAGGGTGTCAGCCTCTATGTTCAATGTCATGACCAGAATTATCTTCAACCTAAGAACAGATTGGTCTATGATTGTCTTTGAAAAAGTGAAGGAAAGTCTGAAGAAGCCCAATCTGGGCAGGATTCTAAGTCTCTACCTGGCTGGATCAATTCCAGAGGTAATGAGCACTGCTGCTGGAACTAAAATCAACCACATGAGAAGGATGGACATGAGAATCTTCTCCAGGTGGGAAAGGGTGCTGTCAAAGGAATTGACCACCCCTGAGAAACAAGCTTCTAATAAAGATTCACCCCCACAGAAAAAGAGGAAGATAGCTGCTGTGACTCAGGAGTCCTCCAGAAGCTCAGACAGTGAAGAACATGTTGTTTTCACTCCTGATAATCTTGAGGATGAGGCTGCAGAGAAGTCACCTGCTCCTCAGGAGCCAGCTGACATCCAGGGGGAGTTTCCAGGTGTAGCAGACCCATCTACACTGGAGAGTGAGCAAGCTACAATGATTATCCAAGAGGTACTTTCTGAGCTTAATACATTAGATTTTTCTGGAATAAATTCTGATTTGTCTGATGTCCATCAGCAAAATCTGCAAACATGTACAGAACCAGAAGTTGTTCTTCAGGACACATCTGCTGTTGTGCCACAAGTTCCTGATCAAGTACTTGATGAAACCAGTACATCTCCTGCACAGTCTCCAGCTGAATACACAATGGAAGATCTATTTCTGAATTTAGATCAAGATGATTTTGATATGGAAAAGACTGCTGCTGATGAAGAGAAGGATGCTGCTACTGAGGGGGAGAACTTGGATGTTCAAGAAGAGCCTATAAGGCTAGATACTGAGAAGGCACAAGATGTGCAAACTGAAAAACCATCCAGCCCTAAGGATAGGGTGGATATAGCCAGTACATCAGAATCTGAGGATGATGAAGCTGAGCAAGCTCAAAAGAAGAAATTCTTTGTCTTCAAAAGAAGGAGTCAGAGCTATAAGAAAGCTCTACAAACAGTAGCTCAACACTCACTAGTCCAACAAGCTCCATCAACTGATTATAGTAGCCTAATGGTAGCAATGCAAGTAAAGCTGGATGAGCAAAGAAGGGCAATAGAGACATATATTGATGAAAGCCAAAAGTCCCTACAATTTGATCTAGCTCAAGATATCAAATCAATAAGGTTTGAGATGAATCAGAATAAGAAGGAAATGAATGAATGCTTCCACAAGGGTGGAAATGCAGTGGTATTCCTGGCCAAACATCAAGAGACAATAAAGACTCAAGTGGATGATATAGCACTAAAGCAAGGCTATGTGCTGGAGAATCAACTCAGAATGAATGATAATTTGACTGCATCCCACAATGCCATAGTCACTGAACTGAAGAGTAAGTCTGATGAACCTTCAACATCCTCTGCTGCTGCCAAGACTGAATTTGATAAGGTCTTTCAGGAAGAAATTGTTGCTGTCAAGAATGCAATCAAAGAATCACAGAAGGTCATTTCTGAACAGCTTACAAAGCTTAGACCTTTCTTTAAGGATGGAATAAGGTATTTGGATAGCCAAATCAGGTTTCAAAAAGATGATGTGAGAGATCATGTAGCACAAGAAGTCATAAAGGGGGAGAGGGTGTTAGTCAAAGCTAGCTCTGACCATGCCAAATGGATTTCTAATTCCATCAGAGCTACACTGGGCTATCCTCCCCTGTGTGATGATGACAATGTAGCTGAATCTGGTATTCAAAGTGCATATCTTGGAGGTGAGCAACAGGAAGTAGCTCAGGTGATCTATCCACCTCCAGATTTTGAAATGGTTCATGCTGATGTAAGCACAATGTATAGTCCAACTGCTGGCAAGCCCATTGTTATTCTGAAAAAGGTTGTTCAACCTATTACAGCTGCTATGCAAGAGGCTTTGGACAAAGAAGAAGAGACTAGGCTATCAAAGAAGAAGTTCAGGGAACTTGCTGAGCAAAAACCTGATTTTGAACAGTGGAGCCCTACTTCTAGGAACATCATTCTCACAGCCTGGAAAGCGGCCAAGGACAATGCCCATGAGAGGAACAAGTGGTTCTCAGAGGCAGAATGGAGGAAGCATGAAAGTAGGCAGGAAGCCATTGTCCAACATAGAAGGAAGGCTAAGTTAGGAAAGCTACCTCCAACAGCTGTGGAGCCTAGCAAGTACTTTCCTAAGCCCTATCATTACTTTGAGAGGCAAAAAATCAAGGCTAGAGAACAGAAGAAGAAGGACTCCAAAGGGAAGAAGCCTGCTGATGCTGAGCCTGCTGCTGCTGCTGCTGTAAAGGCCAAAGTGCAAGCTGGAAAGGGCATAGTCATAAAAGAACCAGAGCAGAATTAGACTAAGATTAAACTGAAGAATGTTATAATCTGTTACATCAAACATTTTGTGTAAATCATTGAAAATGTATTAACAACAATGTTTGAACAATTTTTGTTAAATAAATTTCATGATTGTTCAGATGAATGTGTCTAATTCTTGTTTGTTCTGTAATGCTGAATGAGTATACATGTGTGCTTTATTACATGTTTAAGTTTAACTCTGTTGACATATACCTGTTTTACATCATTTTATAATTTTTAATTATGAGTGGTGTATATCATTGACTAAGGGTTATGACTTCTCCAAATAGGGGGAGATTGTTGGGTACATTGGTTAAATGTACCTGATTTGAAGAAGCCTCACCTAACTCAATGATATACATCATAGTGTATTTGATGTTTGTTTGAGTTACTTGTGCAGGTTAGGTATTCACTAGACTGAAGCTAAAAGTTTCTAAGTCCATGTGTCGACACCCAGAGGGAAAGTGTCGACACTTAAGAAAGCTTGTGTCGACACCCAGACAAGCAGTGTCGACACTTGGAGTCGTTGTGTCGACACCTGGGAAGAAGAGTCGACACCAGTCAGAAAGTGTCGACACTTGGAGCTGTGTCGACACTCAGTGTAGAAGAATGCAGAAAAGCTGTGTCGACACTTAGCAGAAGTGTCGACACCTAGAAGAGCTGAGTCAACACCAGAAAGTGTCGACACTTGGAGTTGTGTCGACACTCAGCAAAAGTCTGCAGAATCTAAGTACAAGTGTCGACACTCAACACAATGTGTCGACACTATGCAGAAGAGTCAACACTTAAAGAAAGTGTCGACACCCAGCACAATGTGTCGACACTTAGCTAAAGACTCAGTATTTGAAGTAAGTGTCGACACTCAACACAATGTGTCGACACTATGCTGAAGAGTCAGTAGTTGAAGAAAGTGTCGACACTCAGCACAATGTGTCGACACTTAGCTAAAGACTCTACACTTGAAGAAAGTGTCGACACAAGGAGCTGTGTCGACACTTAGCAAAGAACAGAAAAGTTACAAAATATTCTAAGTACAAGTGTCGACACTAAAGGAATGTGTCGACACTCAGCTGAAGAATCAAAAGTGAAGACTTGTGTCGACACCAAGAAGCAGTGTCGACACTTGACAGTTTCAACACATGAAGATGTGTCGACACAAAGAAGATGTGTCGACACTTAGAAGAATACAGTTAAAGAATGAAGTACAAGTACTTGTGTCGACACTCAATTTCAGTGTCGACACATGCAGAAGAATCTGTGTCGAGACATACAAGGAATTGTGTCGACACCTTGTAGACTTGTGTCGACACTTACACAGCATGTGTCGACACTTGGCCTATAAGTGTCGACACTTAAGAACAGAAAGTCTCGACACTATCTGACAGTTAGAGAATTTCAAGAAGTGACTGGTTGACAAGACAGCTGCCGATCCAGCCGGTCTACATCAACTGTCAGAGATATCAGAAGTCTGTTATAAACCGGACCAGCCGGTTACCATGAAGGAAGCCTATAAATAGGCATCCATAGTTTACAGAAACTGTTGTTGTTGTGATTGATGAAGTGATATAGAAGTAGTTGAAAAGGTTTTTGACAGAGAGAGTTCAGATCTTTGTAAAAGTGGTATATTGAGTATCAACACAAGAAGATCTTGCTGTGCATCGGCAGATCTAAGAAGTTGGAGAGAGAGAGCTCCAACCAAGAATTCAGTCTTTGGAACTAAGGTTGAGAAGAAGAATTCAGAGTCATCTGGATTTCAAGAAGCAGAGGTCAAGGAACAACTGCAGAAGATTCAGACTAATTCAGTTCTAATCAAGAAGCTTTGAAGGAAGCTAAGTCAGTTTGGATCTAACTGAGTTCTTCCAAGAACTCTTCAAGAATCTCTCAACTCCTCTCTTATTTTCTGAGTTGTAGAGTTAGCTATTGTACTTTCTATTTTAACTTGTAGGATCCATTGGATCTGAGAGAATTGTAAGCCTATATTATAAAGGCTAAGGGTAGGGCTTGCTTGCCTGAGTGTAGGAGTTGAAGAACTCTGAGTGTAGGCCTTAATTGGCTGAGTGTAGGCCTGGGTGGCTGAGTGTAGGCCTTTTGGCTGAGTGTAAGGCTTTGGGCCTGAGGTAGGAACCTAGTTGGGTTCTGAGTTAGTGGAGAAGTTTGGCCGAATCTAGTACACTGCTAGATAGGCGAAGGGGGAAAGTGGATGTACCCAAAGATTGGGGAACCACTATAAATTAGTGTGTCTTCTGTGCTGTGCTGTGCTGTGGAATTACTGTTTATTTTTGTAATTGCTGTTAGTTGTAATAATCTGTGAAATAACTGTTGAGCTGCCAACAAAATTGCAAAAAAGGTTTAGGTCACCTATTCACCCCCCCCCCCCTCTAGGTGTTTAGGTACCATATCTTTCACTATGACATCAAGGTAAGTAGAACTCCATTATATTGTGATTCTACAAGTGTCATATCTATTGATAGAAATCCTATTTCATATAGCAGAACTAAGCACATAGAAATCAGGTTTCATTTCCTTAGAGATCATGTTGAAAAAGAAGACATAAGTTTAGAATTTGTCAACACTAATAATCAAATTACTGACATGTTCGCCAAACCACTGGATGAAACTAAATTCAATTACTTAAAAATTGAATTAGGCATGCTAAACTTGGAATAGAATGGTAAATATGACTAAGTAATTCTGAGTCGACAAATAAAACAATTTGTGTCTACACTTAGTAGTTGGTGTCGACACATAAGGAAAATTCTGTCGACACAGCAAGAAGATTGTGTCGACACTAAGAATTTGGTGTCAACACATAGATTTCCTGACATTTAGATATTGGTGTCGATACATAGCTTTCCTGACATTTAGATATTGGTGTCAACACATACAGTTGTCTGTGTCGACACACAGAAATTAGTGTAGACTCTTAAGGTTGTTCGTGTCGACACATTGTAATTGGTGTCGACACATTGTATTGTAACACCTTTAAATTCTCTGTCGAGACTTTAGTAGTCTGTGTCGACACCATCCTAACAGTGTGGACACAATAAGCAAATTTTTGCCCGCCTTTTGGCCTTCTTTGTTTAGGGATGTATAAATAGGTGGAAACAAGACCTTGTCGACTACACTCTCAGAATTCTCGACACCAAACCATTTGTGTCGACAATACCTTCATCTTCCTTCTCCTAAATCTCTCTCTCTCTCTCTTATCCCTAATGGCGCCAAAAATGGAAGAGAACATCAACGAGGGATATGAACTGGTTCGCAATGCGTTTGAGACTGCCACGCAAGAAATCCAAGCCATGTGTACCCTAATCACCGATAATGGATTGGAGTACTCAGTCTCGGAACCTACCAGGATATCGAAGAAGGAGGTTCTTGAATTCTACTCGTCGGCATCAATGGATTCAAAGGGCATGAAAATTAAATCATCTGTCCAAGGAACTAATGTAAAACTCATACAAAAGAGTTTAAGTAAGACACTTCAGCTTCCCAGGATTAAGGAAGAAGATGACATAGCATCTTCCATGACAAAAGATGCTCTCCAATAGTGTGGACTGGATCCTACTACCAAGATTGGATCTTCAATGCACAGGATGAGAATGAATTCACAGGGCAAATTCATGTCTGAGATTATAGGCAAGGTTATTTTGTGCAAATCAGGAGAACATGATAGGATTTCAACCTATATGTTCAATCTTATGATCAGAGTTATATTCAAGGTGAAAACTAACTGGTCTGTTGTTGTCTTTGAAAAGATCAAAGAAAGTATCAAGAAACCTAATCTGGGCAGAATACTAAGCTTGTATCTGGCTTTGAATATTCCAGCGGTGATGAATCAGACTACAAGTTCTAAGATTAATCATATGAGGAGAATGGACTTAAGAATACTGTCCAGATGGGATAGGGAATTGACCAAGGATGTCTCTACACCTTAGAAACACCAGAAACTAGTTCAGAAAAAGAAGAAAACTCCACACAAGACAGCTGAATATTCCAGTGATTCAGAGGAGGAAGTTGTTTTCAGTTCAGATAACGATGGACCAGAAAGGACTAGAAAATCACCTACTCTAGAGACTGTAACTGATGGTCAGGTGCAGGGGGAGCAGATTCCTACAAGCAACATCCCAGTGGATCAGGTCCAGGAAGGACCTCTTCAAGGGGGAGCTACCGAGATTTTTCCAGTTCCAGCTCAATAAGTGTCATCACCTTCAGGGGGAGCTATTGTGCAAGAGCCAAATGTCCAAACAGTTGCATTGGACAGTGAAGCAGCCACTCAATCTATACTTGAGGTAGTACAGGATATAAATCAAGCTGCTATAGGCATTGAGAATGATGCACTGGACGTGCTCATGAATGATGTTGATAAAAATAATCAAGACAATGTCCCTGAACATGAAATTACCATGGAAGAAACTTTTGAATTTGAAGGAGATCCATCTGCTGAGAAATAGAAAGTTATTCCTCCAGTTCAGATGCAACAAGAAGTAACATTAGAAGAATTATGTCCTGACTTTCAAGGAGCAATTACGGAGGGGGAGATGCCAAGAACTGAGGGGGAGACGCCAAGAACTGAGAAAGAGCTGCCAATCATTGCCTCTAGTCCAAAAGACACAGTGGATATAGCTACTTCATCTGATTCCTCTGAAGATGAAGAAGCATACAGGGAAAATAAAAGGAAACTTATGGAGCTCAGGAAGAGGAGCTCAGTTGACTTCAGTTCACTTTTAGTATCACTGCAATTGAAATTGGATGAGCAAAGAGTTGCTCTTGAAAAATATGTGGATGAGAGTCATAAAGATCTGCAATTTACCTTTGCTCAGGATATCAAATCCATTAGGTTTGAAGTCAATTTGCATAAAACAGAAATGACTGAATGCTTCCAAAAGGGAGGTCATGCTGTCGTCTACTTGGCCAAACAACAACAGGTGGCCAAGATTCAGATAGATGACATTGCAGTAAAACAAGGTTATGTTCTGGAAAATTAAATCAAAATGAATGACAAACTCACAGAATCCCATAATGCTATTGTCACAGAACTCAAGAATAAAGCAACTGCTTTCACTGAACACATGGCTACATTAAAGTCTGAGTTTGATAAACAAATCAAAGCAGATTTAGCAACTGTCCACATCACTATCCAGGCCTGTCAAAAGGCAATTTCTGATCTGCTGCAGAAGTTCAAATCCTTCTACAAAGAAGGAACAAATTATCTAGCTAATAAGATACGATTTCAAAAGGATGATCTAAGAGATCATATCGAACGATAAGTCATAAAGGGGGAGAGAGTATTAGTCAAAGCAAGCTCAGATCATGCTAAATGGATATCCAATTCCATCAGAGCAACTCTTGGTTATTCACCCCTTTGTGATGATGACAATACTGTTGAATCAGGAATTCAACCTGCTTATATTGAAGGGGTTCAGCAGGAAGTAGCCCAAATTATTTATCCACCTTCAGATTTTGCAGCAATTCAGTCTGCAGTACAACAAATGTACTGTCCTCCATAGGAGGTACATAATGTTATTATTGAAAAGGTTGAAATGTCTGAAGCTGCATTACAAAGAGAGCAAGAAGCATAAAGATCTAGGGATGCTCAGAAAGAAGCTCAACTATCTAAGAAAAGGTTCAGAGAACATGCAGAATTAAAGCCTGATTTTGAAAAATGAAGTCCAACCTCCAGGAATATTATTCTCACTGCTTGGCAAGCTGTTAAAGATAATATGCATGATAGAGGCAAGTGGTATTCTGAACAGGAATGGAGCAAGTATCAGAAGCGGTAAGATGTCATATACCAGTTCAGAAGAGACCTCAAAGCTGGGAAAATACCTACTAACTCTGTGGAGCCTAGCAAATATTTTCCAAAGCCTTATCATTACTTTGAAAGGCAAAAGACCAAGCCTGAAGAGCTCAAGAAGAAGGATCTGAAAGGAAACAAGTCGGCTGATGACACAGAAGCTAATGTATAAGCTAGGATTCAATCTGGCAAAGGAATTATCATCAAGGAGCCTGATCAATCCTAGGATAGATTAACTAGGTATAGAACTATGTAATCTTTTGTTCTAAAATCCTTGTAATGTAACAAAAAAATTGATTCTTGTTCACTGTATTTTATCATATTTTGTGATAATATTACATGTTGTTTCTGTTTATGAGTTACCCTATCTGAGTAATGCTTTTATACATCATAATCGTTGTTTTATTATAAGTGATGTATATCATTGACTAAGGGTTATGACTTCTCCAAATAGGGGGAGATTATTGGGTACATTGGAAACTGTGTACCTGATTTGGAGAAGCCTCACTTAACTCAATGATATTCATCAATGTGTATTTGATGGGATGTTAAGTTTTAATGTGCAGGTTAAGGAAATGCTGAAAAACTTTCTAAGTACAAGTATCGATACTTGAAAAGGAGATGTGTCGACACCAGAAGCCAGATTGTGTCGACACACAGGACTTGTGTCGACACACACCAGATTTCTGTCAACATCAACTATGTCAAGACTGGAAGCCAACTGTGTCGACACACAGGACTTGTGTTGACACACAGCAGATTTCTGTCAACATCAACTATGTTAAGACTGGAAGCCAACTGTGTCGACACACAGGACTTGTGTCGACACACAAAATTCAGTCTACAGCAATTGTGTCGACACACCGGACTTGTGTTTACAGCAATTGGCACAGAAAATTCTCTTGGGGAGCTGTGAAGAAGGAGATAGGGCTGAGCAGTTGGCTCAGTTCAGAAAGATGCAGAGAAGCTAATTTGCAAGTTGCTTCCAGCATAAGCCAAAGCATCTACATCTTTGTTGATGTGAAGAAGAGAGGTCTGAGCTTTTGGTTCAGTTTAGAAAGGGGCAGAATAGTGTTCTGCAAGTCACTTCCAGCTCAAGTGGATATACTTGGTGTTGTGAAGTTGTTGGTGCTAAGGTGTACTTAGTCTAGAAAAGTAGACTCAAAAAACATTCATAGTGTCAAAGTTGGGCTGAGTCTAACTCAGTCGAGGTAGATTGGCACAGAGTAATTCCTCTTATGTCCAATCAATAACCTCAATAACCCACTTCCATCTTGTAGGATCCATTGTGGATCTGAAAGGTAGGAGCAAACTTACTCTGAGGTAGTTGTGTTTAACTCACTGAGAAGTAGGGCAATATTGCTTGAGCAATAGGAGAGTGAATCTCTCTAAGTTATAGGAGCTAATTTGCTCTGAGGTAGGCCTATCCTCCATAGCCTTTGTGATAGGGCTTAATTGCCTGATGTAGGTGATACTTGTATCATTGAGTGTAGGCCCTTATGGCTGAGGTGTAAGTCTTGGAGAACACTGCGAGATCCTAAGGGATCTGAGGTGTAAGCTCTTTGGAGCACTGTTTTGGAGAAGTGCCTTAACCAATATGAAGTTGGCAAGGTGGGTGGAGAGTGGATGTACCCAAAGATTGGGGAACCACTACAAATCCATGCGTACTCTATTGTGTTGCTTTTCTTTGTGCAGGTAGCTTATCTTGAAAGCAAAACTTAATCTACCAATAAAGCAGCCAACTAAAAGAGATCAAAAATAGTCACTAAGGACTAAGAAACCTATTCACCCTCCCCCCCCCCCCTCTCTAGGTGATTTAGCTATCCTTGAAATAAGACTTTCAATCACATCATGATGGCGATCATCAAAAGAAACGTTACACAAATGACAGGTATAAATCTAAACAGAACAAACATAATTCTACTGACATTGTGTGTTATTGTTGTAATAAGCCAGGTCACGTGATCGTCGATTGCCCTCATAAGAAGAAGGAGGGTGGAAGAAGAGAATAGCATAAGTCCTCCCGTGGTAAAAAGAAGGAGAAGAGCCTCATGGCAAAGAAGCAGAAGAGCTTCAGTGACACTGACTCATCAGAGTCAAGTAAGGATGAAGAATCCTACTTCGGGCTCATGGCTCACTCTGATGGAGAAGAAGCTGACCCCCAATTTCATGGGGATGTAAATTCTCACACCATTCTTTCGGAGTCTGATGCTCCAAATGATGATTATGGGGACTGTCCCTCTGATTATGAATCAGAACTCATGTCTTAGTATAAAGAGCTAATCAAGGTGTATGACTGGTGTAGGAAAGTTGTTAGAACTCAAGCCAAGGAGATCAAATCCCTTAATGTTGTGGAGACCACTTTGAGGGAGGAAGTTGTAAGAATGAACTCACTGAGAGAGGAACTCCATGACCTGGCCAATGATAACAACAGTTCACACGAGCTCCTTAACCTAAAAGAGAAAATCATCGAGAAGCTAGAAGGACAGCTTGCTGCCGAAAAGAAACTTGTTGAAAGTTTCTCCAAGCCCAAGTGTTGGGTACATTGGAAACTGTGTACCTGATTTTGAGAAGCCTCACTTAACTCAATGATATTCATCAATGTGTATTCGATGGGATGTTGAGTTTTAATGTGCAGGTTAAGGAAATGCAGAAAAACTTTTTAAGTACAAGTGTCGACACTTGAGAAGGGGATGTGTCGACTCTAGAAGCCAGATTGTGTCGACACACAGCACTTGTGTCGACACACATCAGATTTCTATCAACATCAACTATGTCAAGACTAGAATCCAACTGTGTCGACACACAGGACTCGTGTCGACACACACCAAATTTTTGTCAACATCAACTATGTCAAGACTGGAAGTCAACTGTGTCGACACACAAAATTCAGTCTACAACAACTGTGTCGACATACCGGACTTGTGTCGACACACTCAAGAATTCTGTCTACACCAACTATGTCGAGACTAGAATCTATTGTGTCGACACACAGGACTTGTGTCGACACATTCCACAGAAGCTTTGTCGAGTAGATAAAGAAGGGGTGTGTCGACATTGTGTGAGCTGTGTCGATATCATCAAGAATTGTGTCGACACATGGTCTATTTGTGTTGACACATTTGAAGTATTGTCTCGACGCTTTTCTGCTGAGACAGAGTACAATGAGGTATCAGGTGTCAAGACTGAAGACTTGACACCTGTCATGACTAACAAAGCTGCTGCATCTGTCAGAGCTATCACAAGGCCGTTATGAACCGGAACAACCAGTAACCTCAGATGGGTCTATATAAAGACCTATTCTATCATCAAACGAGAGAGATCTAAGAAGAAAGGACTTGACATTTTACTAATAGTTGAAATTTACAAGTCATCAAGAGAAGGCAGATTCTGAACAAATCTGCAAGAAGTTTTCAGATCAAATTCTGAATAGAAGAAGGAAGCTGGATTGAAGATCATCTCCAACTTCACAAGAAGATCAACCTTACTTTGTTCAGATTTAAGAAGCTTTGAAGAAGCTAAGACAGGTTGAATCTTAAGCAGTCAGATCAATCAAGAATTGATCAAGAAGCCTTCAACCCTTTCTCTCTCTACCTAGGTGAATGATTTATCTCTTTTATAATCAATTTTTTTGTAAGATTTTTTATAGATCTGTGTGTAAGAGAGTTATCTCTCTGAGTTGTAAGCCTATATCTATAAAGGCTGAGGTAGGGCTGATAGCCTGAGGTAGGGGATTGATTTCTCTGAGCTGTAGGCCTGGTGAAAGAGGCTGAGGTAGGGCTGGATTACCTGAGTTGTAGGAGTGTGGACTCACTCTGAGGTAGGATTCTCTAGAAGAATCTGAGTTGTAGCACTTGGTGAAGTGTGAGTTGTAGGAACCATTCTGTGTTCTAAGTTGTAAGATCTGAGGATCTGAGAAGAAAGAAGGGAGTTAGGTAGAATCTAGTATACTGCTAGATAGGCGAAGGGGGCAAGTGGGTGTACCCATCTCTTGGGAACCACTATAAATCTGTGTGTATGTTGTGATTGGCTGTGTTGTTATTAATTTGTACTATAATAGTTATTCCATAGGTTGTCTACTAGTGACATATATTATCTGCCTTAATAAAAAGAATTGAACCTATTCACCCCCCCCCCCCTTCGAAGTGTTTAGGATATCTTGAAACTAATTCTTTCACTAAGACTATCCTTCCTCTCATAGCTTAATTGTCTGCTCCGGCTAAAGGAACTGGTTTAGGTCATGTGGCTGCTCCTAGTAAGTCTTCTAGGCGAGCCAAGGCCGGAAGGATGAATAAGGCTGCTATGAAAGCAAGCGTCGAAGCTAAAGGTAAAGCACTTGTAAGTCAAATAAAGTTCAAGAAGGTGATATTCCCTTCTAACCCATTTGACTTCGAGACTTCCTATGGACATCTTACCCGACCAACTTACATTGAGCCAATTGATAGATACCAAGGGTGGACTTGACCGCGTGACTTCGGTGCTAATGTCTTCAAAGCACCTTATGAAGAGATTACTCTATAGAGCTATGGTCCATAGGTAATACCCCAAAGCCCAAATTAGGTTTTGTAACACCCCCATCTGTCGCATGGCATATAACAGAAGGTCCAGCTGGAACCCGACGCCATATACCACAGACAGTCGGAAGGGATACTAAATGAATAATCAAACCAACCAACTAAGACTACTCGTCCTAATCACAGAGCATTCTAGCGGAAGATTTTAAAGTTGAAAGAACCCAAAATTAAATCCATCAATATGAATGTCCACAGCTACAACAACAGGAATGAAACCCCAAATACACAGAAACGGGTACATGGCCTTATGGCCTTACAAATGTTCACTTAATAAAGAGTGTTTTACATACATCGGCTCGCAGGCCGGCCACACATGATAAATATAAAAACAGCTATTCTACGGCCTTCTAGGGCCAGCACAGCAACATGGGCTCCAGCCCGCTATTTGGCGCTCGGCTCCGCAGCACCTGCAAGCACATACCACCGCACGGTGGCAAATAAAGCAACGGTCAGCTAAAAGCCGACCAAATTATAACGACCCCGCCCCTTACTCGGGACGGCGGTGCTCTTTCCCTGCATAACATTAGCCCAACAATATATATAGCGCAATTATAATTCGTCACAAGTGTAGGCTCGCACGGCCAAACACCTCGTGCACTCAGGGCACATTCATGGTGAACCCTGACCCATCAGTGCATTCACCACCACCCCCAGGATGGCAACAACATGTGAGCATTTAGCCTTTCTGACCACCGTCTAAGGCTCCGACTATGCCAACGGCCAGTCCCCGTCTTCGGGTCTCTCGCACCGAACCACATAGCTTAGGTCCAATTCCACTTGCCCGTTGCTCACGCCGCATGTCTAATTTAAGTCCTTTGCGCGGGCCAAGCTTCTCTCGGATCCCAAATTTTCCAAAACAATCTCATAACCCAGTTATGATCAAGGCCGGTTCCCATACCGCCAAGTTAGCAGAACACGTTTCCGCTCAGTTTTCCGGGTGCGCCTTGAAGCTAACCTCCAAGGATCCCTGCTGCAATCTACCGCGTAGAAACCCGAAAACCCCAAAGCACGGAGTCTTCTCCGGCAAAACCACATCAAATGCAACATCACCGATCCAGACGGTACACGTCCGGGTAGGCTTCACACACAATGCCTATGCCCGTACTTACGATTACGGGCTCTATATGCAACACAAGGGGGACTATTCACATCAACCCCAAGGAACACCACGCACTCGCCGCACACTCGCGGGAGCGGGGTTCCCTATGCAGAAAGAAAGAGCTTCAAACGCTCAAGTTGAGAATCGTTACCCTTGTAGTCCGTTTTGGCGCCATGGAAAAACTACGCGGATAGAACTCTTCGCAACGACCTTCCCTCCACGAATCGCTCTCCGATTTCGAAACAGTGCTCCGATGCTTCGCCGGCGGCCGGAAACCTCCTTCTTCTTCCTCTTCTCTCTCACTTTGGAAGGGGAGAACTTTGGAGAGAAAATGGGGAATTAACCTCCTTTCCCGGCCTAAAATAGAGCAGGGACTCATCTGAGCCGTCGGATCTAAATTAAAGAAAACGAACGGTTCGGATCTGCACAAAATTCTCCAGACCTGGGCCGAACACGGCTTGGCACACGGCCGTGTCCCAGGCCGTGTGCCTCGATCCAGGCACGATCATCGAACTGAGAAACGTACACGGGCCAAGACACGCCCGTGTCTGACCTGACACGCCCGTGTCGGGTTCCTCGACACGCCCGTGTTCGTGGGCGTGTCACGCATAACTGCCACGGCAACGGACACGACCCATCAGGACACGGGTAGGGACACGGGTTGGCACACGCCCGTGTCGGATGACACGCCCGTGTCATCCGGCCGTGTTTCTGGCCGTGTCCTCGGGTTGAAAACGGCCAAAAATCACCAGCCAGACACGGCCTTGGACACGCCCGTGTCCTAGGCCGTGTACCCCTACAGGCACCAAAAACCCTTTTTTTCGCGACCGACTCGCACACAACTTTCGTGGCATTACAAATCTCCCCCACTTAAGGAATTTCATCCCGAAATTAAGCAAAGGTACACAAAAGCTAAATGGTACCTGAGTGGAATAACTCGGGGTATTCCTCCAACATAGCTTGCTCTCGCTCCCAAGAAAGCTCCTCACGTCCGCAATTATCCCAACGGACTTTAACCATTCTGACCTCCTTGTTGCGGAGTCGTTTGACTGCAACGTCTTCAATTCGTACTGGCTTGACCCTTTTTGTTAACTCATAATCAACCGGTACCTGATTGTCCGTAACGATCTGCGAAGGCTCTTGCACTGCCTTACGCAACACCGATACGTGGAATACGTCATGCAACCCACTCAACTCCGTCGACAGCTTTAATCTATACGCCGCCTCGCCAACACGCTCCAGGATTTCAAATGGTCCAAGGTATCTCGGACTCAGCTTCTTCAAGCGTCGAACCCTCGATACACCCTTGAACGGCTTAATTTTTAAATATACCATATCGCCAACGTTGAACTCCACTTTTCTATGTTTGGCGTTGTAATACTTGGACTGTCTATCCTGAGCAACCTTCAGTCTTTCCTGAATCGTCCGTATCATTGAAGTGGCATCTTCCACCGCTTGACGTTTATACAACTTTGATTCGCCTGCCTCCACCCAAGACAACGGCGTGCGACACTTCCTCTCGTATAAGGCTTCGAAAGGCGCCATTCCAATACTTGCCTGAAAGCTGTTGTTGTAAGCAAACTCCACCATGTACAGATGATCCTCCCAATTCTTCCCGAAATCTAGGACGCACATGCGAAGCATGTCCTCCATAATCCTATTGACTCTCTCGGTTTGGCCATCTGTATGCGGGTGAAAGGCTGTGCTGAACTTTAGCTTAGTACCCAACAGACCATGCACCAACCTCCAGTCATTTGACGTGAAGCGTCCATCACGATCACTAACAATACTGCGAGGTACACCATGCAATCGTACAATGTTATCCACGTAGAGTTTGGCTAACTTTTCCACTGGATCCTCCTTCCTCACTGGGATAAAGTGCGACACCTTTGTCAATCTATCTACAACCACCCAAATGACGTCGTTTCCCTTCTGCGACTTCGGCAAACCGTGCACGAAATCCATAGATATGTCGTCAAACTTCCATTCTGGGATAGGAAGGGATTTCAAGAAACCTCCGGGCTTCTGGCATTCCGCCTTCACCAATGCACAAGTACGGCACTTGGCCACATAAAGTGTCACATCCCTCTTCAAACCCGGCCACCAGAATAATTTCTTCATGTCTCTATACATTTTCGTGCTTCCTGGGTGGATTGAGTACGTGGTATGATGAGCCTCATACATCAACTCCTCCCGAATATTATCCGCACTAGGAATGCATAGACGACTGTCCTTCCTTAGCAACCCATATTCAACCACAAACTGGGAATTTGACCCATCCAAAGATTCATCCAAGATTTGCTTCATGCTGCTATCCTGAACCAAAGCCCGCCGAACTCTATCCGCTAGGTCACACTGCACCTCTGTCCAAAACAGTTTCGCCTCGGCACTATACTGCTTATCGACACAAGATATCTCCAATGCCTCCAACTCTTGGACCAATCTCTCATCATATACTGATAACTAATTGGCTTGTGCGGGAATCTTACGACTCAACGCATCCGCCACTGCATTTCCCTTCCCAGGCACATAGTGTATCTTGAAGGTGTAGTCCCCTAAGAACTCCATCCACGTCCGCTGCCTCATGTTCAGATCCTTTTGGTCCAATAGTTACTTCAAACTTTTATGATCGGTGTAAATATCGACCTTCACACCGTACAGATAGTGCCTCCAAAGCTTTAGAGCAAATATCACGGCCGCTAACTCTAAGTCATGGACCGAATAATTCCTCTCATGAACCTTCAGTTGTCGTGAACCATAAACTATCACTCTCCCATGCTGTAGCAGAACACAGCCCAAACCACTGCCCGAAGCATCACTATAGATCTCGAACCCTTCGGTTCCACTTGGCGAACATAAAATGGGTGCCGTGGTCAATCGCCTCTTCAATTCTTCAAAAGCATGTTCGCACTCCGAAGACCACACAAACTTCTGATCCTTTCTTGTCAACGTCGTGAGTGGTAGTGTTATCCGCGAGAAGTTCTCTACGAAGCGCCTGTAGTAGCCAGCAAGCCCCAGAAAACTCCGGACTTCTGCCACCGTAGTCAAAGTAGGCCACTCCCGTATCGCTACTATCTTCGCTGGATCTACAGCTATTCCTTCTCCACTGACAACATGACCAAGGAATGCTATCGAGGATAACTAGAATTCACACTTGGAGAACTTTGCATACAACTGATTTTTCCTCAATGCCTCCAACACCATGTGTAAATTCTTGTAATGATCCTCCTCGCAGCGCGAATACACCAGAATATCATCGATGAATACTATCACGAAATGGTCCAGGTATTCTCTGAACGTCCTATTCATCAGATCCATAAACACGGATGGCGCATTTGTCAACCCAAACGGCATAACCGTGAACTTGTAATGCCCAAACCGCGTACTGAATGCTGTCTTTGGGATGTCGCTCTCCCTTATCCTCAACTGATAGTAACCGGACTTCAAATCTAACTTCGAATATACAGTTGATCCAACCAACTGATCAAATAGATCGTCAATCCTCGGGATTGGATATTTGTTCTTCTCCGTAAGTTTGTTCAATTCCCGATAATCGATACAAAGCCGCAAGCTCCCATCTTTCTTCTTAACAAAGAGAACTGGAGCGCTCCAAGGCGATGAACTTGGACGCACATATCCTTGCTCTAGCAACTCTTGCAGTTGCACCTTCAACTCCACCATTTCTCTTGGGGTTATCTGATAGGGGGAGCGTGACACCGGTTTGGCACCCGGTACCATCTCTATAGTAAAGTCTATCTCCCGCTGAGGAGAGGCTCCTGGGAGATCATCTGGAAACACATCAGGATACTCGGACACAACTGGGATGTTGTCCAAACTAGGCTTAGGCGTCGAAGTCTGCACTAGAGTGACATACAGTTCTGCCCCAGACCGAACTGCCTTGAACACCTGAAGGGCCGATATCAGAACCTTCCCTGACCCCTTCATGCCCACAAAAGTAGTCTCCCGATCAGTGTCCAGACCCAACTTGACTTCTTTACGGTTGCAATCAATGCATGCACTCTGCTCCGAGAGCCAATCCATACCGAAAATTACATCGAACTCCACCAACGGTAGAACCAACGCCCGCAAATCAAACTCCCGGTCTCCAATCCGAATCTTCACAACACAAACCCTATCCGCACGCATTGAGCACTCATTAGGCAACAACACATCCAACTTGTTTTCTGCCATCGAGAAGGGAACTCCGATGCGCGATATAAACTTTTCAGATAAGAAGGAATGTGATGCTCCCGTATCAAAAAGGGCTCTCGCCGGAAACCCAAAAATTAATACAAAGCCTAGCACTGACAAACGTAAGCTAACAAATACAAAGGTAACAACTATAAAAGTTAAACCACTGTAATTTAACTCATACCTGTCACCACGTCTGCTTGCTTAATGGCCTCCTGCAGACTAAGGTTGTAGACTCTAGGCTGGGCTGGAGCATGATGGGATGCAGTTGACTCCACCGCCTTCCCTTTCTCCTCATAAGTCGCTCCAGGTCTCCTCTCGGACTTTGAACGTTCGCTCCAACACTCCCGAGCAAAATGCCCCGTCTTCCCGCAATTGTAGCAAGCTCCGGGGACTCGACTTGTAGTTGCCCCCGATGCATCAGCCGAAGGGGCTGAGTTCAAAGTCCTCCGCTTCTTGTTCCATCTGCGGAAACCTGTCTTGTTACTTGGCACCTTGAACTCTGTCTTCCTTTCTCCTGGGTCCCTCTTCTCTTGAACTTTCTTCGCAACCTTTTCCAACGATCGGGCCGAATTGACCAAGGCTAGGAAGCCCTGCGCCTTAGGCCCAGCAAGGAGTAACTGTAAATCGCCGCGAAGACCCTCATAGAATCGGTTGGTCTTCCTCTCTTCTTCTGAAAACATAGCACCAGCATAACGACCCAACCGTGTGAACTCATACAGATATTCGTCCACTCTTCTGGATCCCTGAGTCAACCCAACATCTCCAACTTCTGAGCAGAAGGTACAAATCTGGCTAGGAACAATCTTGAAAATTCCTCCATCGGCACATCCGCAAGTTGCCTTCCCACTAGAAGATGAAACTCCAACTCGTCCCACCACAGCGTCACTTCACCTTCCAAAAGAAAAGTCGCTATGGTGGTCTTCTGCCACTCCTCAGTTATGGTGGCCGTCAAGACCCTCTTTATGGAAGAGAGCCAGTCCTCAGCTTGAGTTGGCGTTCCAACCCCATTAAACCTCGGAGGATTAAAGCCCATCACATACTTTAACTGCCTCTCCGTAGTTCTCCTCGGCTCTACTAACTCAACTGATGCGCGTTCCACCACTCTCGGCTCTGCCGCCCTAACCGGTTCTTGCTCATTCGCAGGAGGTGCGCGATGCATTTGCCCTGCAGGTTGGGCATTTATCATTGCGAACACGGCTTCAGCCACCATCCTGATGGTTTCCGCTGAAGGAGGTGTAGTAGGCACGTCCCTTGGTGCACTACTTTCCGCTGATTTCGGACGCTCTGACTGACCAGCACCGATCCTAGCTGCCTAAATTAGCAAAGACACACGATTAGACAACAAACAAATTGCTAAAGGCAATCATTGGAACACTCAGGTTCCACAAAACAAGTGTATTTTCATTCCTAAGTGGACATTCATGGGTTCTTTTTGATGTTATAACGATGACGCACACATGTGCTCACCACCCCTTAAAAGAATTCGCCCACGAATTCATCTAAGCTTGACCGTAACCAGAAGTCTGATACCAAATTGTAACACCCCCATCTGTCGCATGGCATATAATAGAAGGTCCAGCTGGAACCCGACGCCATATACCACAGACAGTCGGAAGGGATACTAAATGAATAATCAAACCAACCAACTAAGACTACTCGTCCTAATCACAGAGCATTTTAGCGGAAGATTTTAAAGTTGAAAGAACCCAAAATTAAATCCATCAATATGAATGTCCACAGCTACAACAATAGGAATGAAACCTCAAATACACAGAAACGGGTACATGGCCTTATGGCCTTACAAATGTTCACTTAATAAAGAGTGTTTTATATACATCGGCTCGCAGGCCGGCCACACATGATAAATATAAAAACAGCTATTCTACGGCCTTCTAGGGCTAGCACAGCAACATGGGCTCCAGCCTGCTATTTGGCGCTCGGCTCCGCAGCACCTGCAAGCACTTACCACCGCACGGTGGCAAATAAATTAACGGTCAGCTAAAAGCCGACCAAATTATAACGACCCCGCCCCTTACTCGGGACGGTGGTGCTCTTTCCCTGCATAACATTAGCCCAACAATATATATAGCGCAATTATAATTCGTCACAGGTGTAGGCTCGCACGGCCAAACACCCCGTGCACTCAGGGCACATTCATGGTGAACCCTGACCCGTCAGTGCATTCGCCACCACCCCCAGGATGGCAACAACATGTGAGCATTTAGCCTTTCTGACCACCGTCTAAGGCTCCAACTATGCCAACGGCCAGTCCCCGTCTTCGGGTCTCTCGCACCGAACCACATAGCCTAGGTCCAATTCCACTTGCCCGTTGCTCATGTCGCATGTCCAATTTAAGTCCTTTGCGCGGGCCAAGCTTCTCTCGGATCTCAAATTTTCCAAAACAATATCATAACCCAGTTATGATCAAGGTCGGTTCCCAGACCGCCAAGTTAGCAGAACACGTTTCCGCTCAGTTTTCCGGGTGCGCCTTGAAGCTAACCTCCAAGGATCCCTGCTGCAATCTACCGCGTAGAAACCCGAAAAATCCAAAGCACGGAGTCTTCTCCGGCAAAACCACATCAAATGCAACATCACCGATCCAGACGGTACACGTCCGGGTAGGCTTCACACACAATGCCTATGCTCGTACTTACGATTCCGGGCTCTATATGCAACACAAGGGGGACTATTCACATCAACCCCAAGGAACACCACGCACTCGCCGCACACTCATGGGAGCGGGGTTCCCTATGCAGAAAGAAAGAGCTTCAAACGCTAAAGTTGAGAATCGTTACCCTTGTAGTCCGTTTTGGCGCCATGGAAAAACTACGCGGATAGAACTCTTCGCAACGACCTTCCCTCCATGGATCCGCTCTCCGATTTCGAAACGGTGCTCCGATGCTCCGCCGGCGGCCGGAAACCTCCTTCTTCTTCCTCTTCTCTCTCACTTTGGAAGGGGAGAACTTTGGAGAGAAAATGGGGAATTAACCTCCTTTCCCGGCCTAAAATAGAACAGGGACTCATCTGAGCCGTCGGATCTAAATTAAAGAAAACGAACGGCTCGGATCTGCACAAAATTCTCCAGACCTGGGCCGAACACGGCTTGGCACACGGCCGTGTCCCAGGTCGTGTGCCTCGATCCAAGCACGATCGTCGAACTGAGAAACGCACACGGGCCAAGACACGCCTGTGTCTGACCTGACACGCCCGTGTCGGGTTCCTCGACACGCCCGTGTTCGTGGGCGTGTCACGCATAACCGCCACGGCAACGGACACGACCCATCAGAACACGGGTAGGGACACGGGTTGGCACACGCCCGTGTCGGATGACACGCCCGTGTCATCCGGCCGTGTTTCTGGCCGTGTCCTTCTCGGGTTGAAAACGGCCAAAAATCACCAGCCAGACACGGCCTTGGACATGCCCGTGTCCTAGGCCGTGTACCCCTACAGGCACCAAAAACCCTTTTTTTCGCGACCGACTCGCACACAACTTTCGGGGCGTTACAGGTTTTAGGTTGGGTGACATGGCCTGGGACACGGGCGTGTCCCGGGGTGTGTCGTGCTCAGGTTGAGTAGTTGGGTGTGTGGTCGATGAAATTTGGTCGACGATCATCGAGTGCAGGGTACACGGCCTGTGACACGGGCGTGTCATAAGGAGTATCCCTTGCGGGATTGCGTGTGTTACTGGACATGGGTGTGTCCTGGTGTACACGTCCTGGGACACGGGTGTATCCCATGGGCGTGTACCTCTTGGGTGAAGTGGAGATTGTGTTGTGTGAAGTACATGACTGGTAGACACGGGCGTGTCGGGCATGACACGACCATGTAGGGTGTGCCACGGGCGTGTCACATGGTCATGTACTGGTTGGATTTGAGTCGGTTGCCTGCCGCTTAAGTGACACGGCCTGTGACACGGGCGTGTCACAGGGCGTGTCAGGCCGTGTTTAGCCTATTCTTGGGCAAATCTGAGCCGTTCATTCCCTATCCTGGAGCCAAGTGTCCAAGCTGTTTCCATGTCGATATAAGGCCGAGAATGAGGAGTTATTCCCTCATTTTCATTCTTCTTTTTCTTCTCACTTTCCAAGAGAGAGGAAGAGAGAGGGAGAGCTAGGGAGGGGAAGGAGAAAAGAGAAACCAGCTGCTGGAGGAGCTGCGGAGTGCGGAATCAAGATCCGAGATCAGATTCGTGAAGGCAAAGCAGAGGCGGTGACTTCCATCTGGCTACTTCATGGCGCCGAAGCGATCGTCAATGGTAACGATCTCCATCTTGGACATTGAAATCCTTCTTTTATGCATGTGCATGGGATCCTCCACCAAGAGGTGGATATCGCAAGGGATTCCTTGGTTGAGTTTACATCTAGAGCCAAAAGTGTGGAGTACGGCATAGGCATATTATGTGAAGCTCATCTGGACGGGTAGTCTGGATTGGTGATGATTATGGGTAAACCGGAGAAGACTCCGTAGATTTGATGATATGAAAGGTGTATGCTTTGTTGGATGGATGTATGAATGTCTAGATGTGCTAATGAATGTATGGAGTCTTTGAGCAAGCTCCTGGTTGTGGTGAGAGATCAATTGGTAGCACGTCTGGGGAGCACTGGATAAACCCGTCCTGCTACACCACTAGGGTGGGTTGATCTGGATAGATGAGGTATCGATTGGTAGCACTGCCTGGGGAGCCGAGTTAAGCCCGCCATGCAGCACCACAGGGGTGGGTCGATCGGAAATAGGTGAGGGGTCGATTGGTGGTAATGCCTGGGGAGTACGATAAACCTGGCTTGCTACACCACTTGGGTGGGTCGATCTGCTCTAGTTGTTTGTGGATGCTGTGAGGTAGTACCTCTGAGTGGTATGGACGGAATGTCGCCAGCCTGCGGGATTAGTGGACTAGGATGGAACCGGCCAACCAACAAGTGAAGAACCTCTGATTGGCGGTGTACGATTGGGATATCTGGTACACCAATATGGTGCCCTGAGTGCACGGAGCGTCTGGTGGATATCGACGTTTGTGATATGGTTGTGATTGGTAGACTGATAGAGATTGTTATGGCAATGTATACAGGGAAGGAACCACTGCCCCGGGTAAGGGGTAGGGTCGTTATAATTGGTCAGCTAATGTTGACCGTTACTTTGTTTACCGTTCTTGGGTGGATGGCTAAGTGCAGGTGCTGATGATTGAATTGATTTGAGCGGAATGGAGGCTTGCTGCTTAAGGCCCTTGAAGGCCGTGTGAAGCGTGGTTGGATTTCATGTGTGGTCGGTCTGCTTGTCGATGTATGAACATGTTCATATGTGTAAAGAGAAATTTGTAAGGCCATAAGGTCATGGATGTGTGTGTGTGTTGTATACATTCCTGATTTTGATATATAAATGTGGAGTTTGTATATTAGTGGACATTCATTGAGCTGAGTTCATCCAACTTAAAATGCTGCGCTAGAATGTTTTGAGTTAGGGTACGAGTAGATTTTGATTTCCACACGTAATTCCATAGTTAAGCGTGCTCGGGCTAGAGAAGTCCTGGGAGGGGTGACCTCCTGGGAAGTCCCCATGCTGTCCACTTAACTAGAGAATTTCACTCATTAAAGGGAGGTTGTGGCCACCAACAACCCGCCTGTGGAGGGAGAGGGGTTGGGGTGCTTGGACTGCAGCCCGCGATCGGTGCCATGGTGTCCTGGTAAGTCCCTTCGGGGCAGGGGTCGGGCCGATATGTATAGCGGTGCCATGGTGTCCTAGTAAGTCCCTTCGGGGCAGGGGCCGGACCGTTACACATGTTCATGGTACAAATGATAAGAAAGCTCCAATGGTGAAACCTGTTGCTCAAAAGCCACTTGAGAAGAACAGACCATGTTAGTGTTATCCCCATGAGACTTCTATCTCCAAGTCAGCCGCTCCTACTAGACCACACGTTCAAAAGGCCAAGCAGGAGACTTGGAAAAGATACAAAAGGTTTGACTGTTGGTGTTGCAACAAAGTTGGTCACTTTGCTGTGGATTACTGGTTTAATCCTAGAAACATTGAAACTTCTCAAGTTAATCATACGAGATAGACCACTTATAATGTTAACACTCGTAGGGGCGTATGCTAACAAGGAACTAAGGACCCAAATCTTATTGTGTTCCTAAGGTAAAATGATCTAAGATTTCATGTTTGTCCAAAGGCCAACAAAACGCCTATCTGGTATTTGGACAGTGAATGCTCTTAGCATATGATCGGGACAAGAAGCCTACTTCAAAATTATACTCCAGTCAAAGACGATCCAAAGGTTATCTTTGGTGGTTCTGACCGGGGAATTACAAAAGACTACGGTATGATTTCTAATGGTGTAGTCTAATTCACTGATGTGGCTTATGTTAAAGGACTAGAACATAATTTGATTAGCATAAGTCAATTATGTGATAAAGGCTTTATTGTTAATTTCTCTAAGGATCAGTGCCTGATAAAATCGGCCTCTACTATGGATACGGTATTAACAGGAACTAGGAGTAGAAATATTTTTTTGCCTTAATTTTATATGCTTAAACACTTCTACTACAGCGTGTTTTGTTGCAAAAGATAGTGCATCTCTTTGTCACCAATGACACAAGAGACTTGTATCTATTAATTTCAAAACTATAAATATGTTATTTTCTCAATACCTAGTACGTGACACACCGACTATTAAGTGCATTAAAGAGAGTTCATATCATGCATGCAAAATGGGCAAGCAGACAAGGGCTACCTTTAAGGGTATTGTTGATAGAGATTCCTCAACGTGCTTGTATTTACTATACAGTGACTTATTTGGTCCAATGTAAGTTCATAGCTTAGGAGGTAAGTCATACACGCTGGTAATTATTGATGATCACTCACATTTTACTTGGGTGTTCTTTCTGAAACGAAGGTCAGATACCTTTGATGTGTTCACGAATTTTGTCAGGCAAATTCAGAATGAATTAAACTATTCAGTGGTCAGAATCAGAAGTGACCATGGGAAACAATTTTGAGTCTGGTAACATGACAGAATTCTATGGAAGTCTAGGTATCTTTCATGTGTTTTCCTCCATGCGTACTCCACAATAAAATGGAGTTGCAGAGAGAAGGAATAGAATACCCATTGAAGCATGAACTACAATGCTGACTGACTCCACTCTACCAGACTACTTCTGGGTTGAAGCCGTTAATATAGCTTGTCACGTGCAAACAGTGTGTTGATCAACAAGAGTTATCGTAAGACTCCCTATGAGCTACTAAAAGGCAGGAGACCAACTGTGTCCTACTTTAGAATCTTTGGCAGCAAATGCTATGTACTTAATAGTGGGAAATATCATCGTACAATGTTTGGAGAAAAATATTTTGAAGGTATTTTATGTAACGTCCCAATTCACGCTAGGCCCCCTTGTGCGGACTTTTGAGTCAGGAGAGATGACTGGGCTCAGGGTGTGCTGGAAGTTAGGATTGCAATCGAGTAAGGGAGGTGAAGTTGGTCCAGAGTAGGACACGGGTAGGGACACGGGTGTGTCCATACCTGTATGGTTCTCTATGCCTTTGCATCGTCTATGTGAGATTTCCAGAGAAGGACACGGGTAGTGACACTGGCGTGTCCATACCCGTGTGCTTCTCTGGCAGTTGTGGGCAATATTTGATGTTTCCTGAGCAAGACACGGGTATGGACACAAGCGTGTACCTACCCGTGTCTGTCCATACAATAGCTCGATGATTCATCGAGCGGAGATCGACGAATTATCGACCGTGTTCCTCCCGAGTAGGACACGGGTCGTGACACGGGCGTGTCCCTACCTGTGTGTGTCCAAACAGCTCGACGATCCATCAAACGGAGATCGATGAATCATCGACCATGTTCCCGAGCAGGACACGGGTAGTGACACGGGCGTATCACTACCCGTGTAGTCCAATTTTGGATTTTGGCAAATTTTACGGCCCCGTAGTTTCGAAGGGAGACATTTACTGAGTTGATTTGCGGTCCAATTACAGGCCGACAAGTAGCTAGGCTGTTATCTCACTATAAAAAGGGATATGAGAAAACCCTAGCCTTCTTTATCACTTGGCTGAGCCATTTCCCTGTCAACCATCCCTGTATGAAATTTTTGGAGAGGAAGAAGGTGCTGGAGCCGATTTTCTTTCTGTGAAGAACTAACACCGACAAAGGAGAAGAAGATGTCGTCAAGGAGGGTGACAAGATCCATGGCCGGAAATGCCGGAAACGGGGTGAGCTTCCTACCCTCTCCCTTGGTGCTAGATCTTTAGTTATTTCTAAGAGAGACATCGACTCAAAAAAGTCTTGATTTGTGAGAAGAAGGTTTCTAGGAAAAGGTCATGCTAGGACTTGTGTCCTAGAAGTTAAAGTCTTCAACCCTTCCCTCACTTCGAATGCATTTTGTGGACGGGTTTCGTGAAGAGAAGTGGCCTCATGAGGGTGAATAAGGGAGGAGCAATTCTGGATGTTATTCGAAAGTTTGGTTGAAGGAAGAAGACGAACTGATGTCGTCTGATCTGCTTTAAGATGCACGCAGAAATCTGCTTTCTGCGCGCAGCAATCTTTGAGGCCGTTTTCAGACATGATGCGGCCAGATCTGGGCTTTCTACTAAACATCAAAGTCGTAACCCTTGGAAATACCTTTCCTACAAGTGGTTAAACGCCTTTATCGAATTCATGTAGCTTCGGGAATCCCCGTTTGAAGTTGTTGTGCAGTAATTATTCCTGCACATATAATTCTCGTGTTTGTTTTGTATTGGTAGAGAGATCATGGTATAGTAACGTAAGGTTTGAGGAATTTAGACTATAGATGATTGGGGTGAAATATGATAATAACATTTGTTGGATTGATTCCCTAATGAACAGATGATGAAAAAGAGTGTACTCGATCGAGGTGATTTTGGTGGAGGTTCGAGAAAGATTTAAATATATGTGAAATAATGAAGACGTGCCTGACAGTGATATATGTTGGTTGGATTATGATGAACTTGTCCTAAATATTTTTGTACATAATTAATAATGACTGTTACGAACAAATGGTCATGGTCTTAGATGACGAATGTGTGAAATAGTCCTTCACCGATAATGAAACCCATATGTACCTTGGGCACGGGATTGTGAAAGGTTTGTAAGTGCGGGGGGTTGACCGCACTGGCTTGGTAACGCTGAGAAGAGACTTTGGGAGGTGGGGCTTGATCCTCGATGCTCATTCTCGGGGCTCCTTCCGTGCCAAGTGGATGGTTGGGCTTGGTCCTCGTGTTTTTCCGAGGCTCCTTCTGTGCCACGATGATGTGGAATTGCATGCGGTGTGAGTCGACACGCGGTGTCGTAATCCCGGGTTAAGGATAGTGTGGCAGGTCTACGGGCTCGCCAGTCATCACAACGACGGGAGTTGACACTTAGACTTTGGGTGGTTGGGCTTGGTACTCGGTGCTCATTCCCGGGGATCCTTCCGTGCCAAGTGGACGGTTGGGCTTGGTCCACGTGCTTTTTTGGAGGCTCCTTCCACATGACAACATAGGCCAGTTCGGGGCTTGGTTCTCGGTGCACATGTAACAACCCCATCCGTTCATATGATATATTCTAGAAGGTCCGGCCGGGGCCCCACAGGATATACCACAAAACAGTCGGTGAAGGTACAGGATGATACCAGAGTAGCGCATCGCACCTATCACAAGCATTCTAGCGGAAGCCTAAACTACTTGAACTCCTCATGAATGTCCAAACATAAAACTTCACATTTTATATATATATAGGAATGTCTTACAACATGAACAAAGAGTTAGCCTTATGGCCTACATGGCTTTCACACAGTGGCCTAAAACAGATTGGCGCGCAGGCCGGCCACAATAAAAGAAAACATTCAAAAGAACATATTTAGCCTTCGAGGGCTAACAGCAGCAGCAGCAACACCAGCAGGAGCATCAACCTCTATGCGTCCCGCTCGGCTCTCCAGCACCTGTGCAAGGGACAATCCACCCACCAGGTGGCAAACAAAAGCAACGGTCAGCGTTCAGCTGACCCTAAATTATAACGACCCTACCCCTTCTCTCGGGGCAGCGGTATTTTTCCCTGCAGGCATAGCATATCACAAGTATGGCAAGCTAGAGCATCAAAAGGTGCTTTCACGCACACAAGCCATCCAACCGTTCGCACCCGGCCCAACGGTCCGTGCACTCAGGGCACATTCTTGGTGTTCTGGCAACCTCTTGCCCACCACCGTATCAGGGTTATCACCCAACGGTAAATCTCTTGAGCATTTATTCCATGGCGTGCAGCCAGAGTTAGTCCTCGGACACCGGGATGGCACGTAGCCCCCGTTGTGTCATGGCGCGCAGGCCGAAGACTCTTGCTATGCGCTCCAACAGACCGCACTTTTTGGTCTCACGTCGGACGGACATAGCGCAGGTCGGATCCTCCACCCCCCGTTGCTCAAATCGCCTTTCCTTCTCCGAGTACAGCGTACTCATGGCTATATCAAAGGCGCGGGTCGGTCTCACCAATCCTGTTCTTGGCATTCAAGCCTGGGTATGTCACTATACCCATTTCCTCACAGCAACAGCGGGTCTTTCCTGGGCACACCAGTACTTCCTGTGACTCGCTTCACAGGTGGACACGCCAAGTACAAATGTCAGGGGTCTTTCCTGGGCACACCATACTTCCTGTTACTCGCTTCACAGGTGGACACCCTATGACATCAAGCATCACAAAAAGGGCCTTTCCTGGTCCCACCAGTACTTCCTGTGCCTCATTCACAGGTTGGACCCAAAACATCACATGGCTATTTTCCTGGGCTACCACCCCAGTACTTCCTGCTACTCCTTTTCGCAGGTTTAAACGTAGACTCCGTACACTACATGTTTATCACAGAGTCTTCTCTCGGTTCGTATGCAACATCACCAATCCAGACCAACCTGTCCAGATGGGCTTCACACAACATGCCTATTCCGTACTCCATTTTCCGGATCTATATGCACAACAAAGGGGATTTCAAGAATCACCCAAACGACTCCAAAAGCAGCCACCTCTTGGTGGGGGAATCAAAAGATATGCCAAAACGGAAGCCTTCACATGGCTAGGAAGAAAAGTCGTTACCCTTGACGATCGCTTCGGTGTCATGGCCTCCAAGCTAGCTTGCAAGACTCGCAAGAGCGTTTCCTCCGCAACGCTGGCTTCGGATCTCTCGTCGGTAAACCGCGCACCACCAGCAGCAGCCCCCTTTCCTCTTCCTCCTCCTTTTTCTCTCTCTTTCTCTCTCTTGAAGAAAGATGAAGGCCAAAGCAAATGATTCATACTTCTCTGATTTTGGCCCTTAAGGAAAAAGAAGAAGAAGCTCCAGCCCTTGGATCCAGAAGGAATGGACGGCCACGATTCTGCCAAAAACACAGATTTTGACCCGACACGGCCTCGAACACGGCCCGTGTGCCAGGTCGTGTGCCTCAAGCGGTGGTCAACCGACTTATCCAACCAGTGACACGCCCACGGCACGACACGCCCGTGTCATGGGCCGTGTCACCAACACGCCTTCAGACACGCCCGTGTCTGTGGCCGTGTACCTGGGGAAAAAAATCTCAAAATCATCCCGAGACTTCACACGGCCTGTGACACGCCCGTGTCCAGGCCGTGTGCCCAGACACGGCACAAAGACACGCCCTGTCGAAAATCCTTCGGCGGGCTGAGTTCGTCGCCTGACTTGACACGCCCTGTGACACGCCCGTGTCACAGGCCGTGTTCAACACTCGACACACACTTCTCGACACTCGACGATCGTCGAGAAAAACTCGTCGAGAATGCGACACGGCCTTGGACACGCCCGTGTCCTGGGCCGTGTGCCTCCTCTCGACGAATCGTCGAGATCAAAAAACGTCGAGACAAAGCCCAATCGTCAACACAACCTCGACACGCCCTGCGACAGCGCCCGTGTCGCAGGCCGTTGTCACCTGACACGCCCTGGGACAGGCCCCGTGTCCCAGGCCGTGTCACCTAAATTTCCTGTTTCTGAACTTTGGGCTGTTACAATCCTCCCCTCCTACAAGAAATTTCGTCCTCGAAATTTAGAGACAGGAAAGCACAGACTTAGCAAGAAAAATGTAACAACATATCTATAATTACAGAAACAACTCAGGGAACTCTTCTCGCATGGTTTGCTCGCGCTCCCATGTCAGCTCTTCACGGCCGCAGTTGTCCCACCGGACTTTTACCATGCCGACCGTCTTGTTCCGTAACTGTTTTTCGGCTCGATCTTCGATCTGAACGGTCTAACTCTCGTTGTTAGCCCATACTCCACCGGCACACGATCATCCGCGATCACTTGAGCTGGATCTTTCACGGCCTTCCGAAGCACCGAGATGTGAAAGACATCATGTAACCCACCCAAGTCCGCCTGACAGAGCTAGCCGATAAGCCGCTTCTTCGCCAATTCGCTCAACCACTTCAAAAGGACCTAAATATCTGGACTCAAACTTTTTCAATCGTCGAATCCTGGAGACACCTTTGAATGGCTTGATCTTCAAGTAGAACCCAATCGCCAACCGCAAATTCGACATTCGGTGCTTGGCATTGTAGTACTTCGCTTGTCGATCTTGAGCAATCAGCAATCTCTCTCGAATAGTCTGAATGGTTGAGTTTGCTTCATCCACCTCATTTGGTTAACAACCCGGGCTTCACCCGCTTCTACCCAAGCCAAGGGGGTACGACACTTCCTTCCATATAGGGCTTCATATGGTGCCATCCCAATGCTTGCCTGGTAGCTGTTATTATACGCAAACTTGACCATATAGAGATGATCTTCCCATCGCTTTCCGAAGTCAAGGGCGCACATTCGGAGCATGTCCTCCATTGTTCTGTTGGTACGTTCAGTTTGGCCATCCGTTTGGGGATGAAAGGCGTACTGAAAGTCAACTTCGTGTCCAACAGTCGGTGTAACTAGCTCAATCATTTGACGTGAATCGCCCATCTCGATCACTTACGATGCTCCGAGGAACACCGTGAAGCCGCACAATCTGATCAACATATAACTTTGCCAAACTTTCAACCGATCATCCTGCCTGTGTCGGGAGAAAATGTGCTACTTTCGTTAGCCGGTAAACTATCACCCAATGGATCATTTCCTCGCTGCGATCTTGGCAATCCATGCACAAAATCCATGGAAATATCATCAAATTTCCACACTGGGATCAGCAGTGACTTCAAATAACCGCCCGGCTTTTTGCATTCCGCCTTCACCATCGCACATGTTTGGCATTTGGCTACATACAAAGCAACATCTTTCTTGAGCCCTGGCCACCAGAAAGCTCTTCATCATTTGTTGAACATCTTTGTGCTCCCGGGGTGAATGGAATACCTTGTTAATGTGCTTCATACATCAGTTCTTCCCTCAGTTTCCCCACATTCGGGACGCACAAACGGCCCTCTTTGCGCAAAAGACCATCAATCCAGGTGAATTTGCCTTCTGGCCCTTCATTCACATAGCGCAAGAGATCTTCATCCAACTCCGTTGCCCGTCGAACTCGGTCCGCAAGGTCACATTGCACCTCGGTCCAGTTCAAACATGCAATGGCAGTGGAATTCTTATCAACACAATAGATCTCCAATGCCTCCAACTCCTGGATAAGACGTTCATCATGCCTTTGTAACCAATTCGCTCTAGCCGGAACTCGCCGACTCAAGGCATCCGCGAACAAACTTCCCCTTCCCGGTGTATAGTGAATCTCGAAAGTGTAGTCCCCGAGGAACTCCAACCACCTTCGTTGTCGTATGTTCAACTCTTTCTGCTCCAACAGATATTTTAGGCTCTTATGATCGGTATAGATCTCCACCTTCACGCCATAAAGGTAGTGTCGCCACAACTTGAGTGCAAAAATCACCGCCGCTAATTCCAAATCATGGACGGGATAGTTTCGCTCATGCACCTTCAGCTGGCGTGAGCCATAAGCAATCACCTTTCCGCTCTGCAGAAGAACGCAGCCTAAGCCGCTTCCTGAGGCATCACTATAAATCACAAATCTATCGGTTCCATATGGCGAAGACAACATCGGCGCCGTGGTCAACCGAACCTTCAGCTCTTCAAAAGCTCGTGCGCACTCTGGCGTCCAAACGAACTTCTGATCCTTTCGCGTCAGTGTGGTTAGCGGCAAAGCGATCCGCGAGAAGTTTTCCACAAATCTTCTATAGTAGCCCGCAAGTCCAAGGAAACTCCTGACCTCGGCCACGGAAGACAATATTGGCCAATCTTGTATGACTCTTATTTCGCTGGATCCACTGCAATGCCCGCTCACTCACCACAATGGCCCAAAAATGCCACTGACGATAGCCAAAACTCGCACTTCGAGAACTTGGCATAGAGCTGATATTTGCCTACAACGTGTTCAACACCAACCGCAAATGAATCTCATGCTCAGCTTTAGACTTCGAGTACACAGGATGTCATCAATGTAACACAATCACAAACAGATCCAGATACTCACGGAAAATACGGAGCATCAAATCCATAAACACACCGAAGGCGCATTACACAATCCATATGGGCATGACTGTGAACTCATAGTGTCCCTAGCGCGTTCCAATATGCGGTTTTAGGGAATGGTCACCTTCCCGATTTCTTACTGGTAATAACCAGACTCGGCCAAACTTGAATATGGCGGTCGAGCCAACTAGCTGATCAAATAATTCATCAATCCGAGGTATAGGATACTTATTCTTCTCGGTCAGCTTATTCAATTCACGGTAATCAATACACAACCGTAACCCACCATCTTTCTTCTTTACAAAAAGCACAGGCGCGCTCCAAGGTGACATACTTGGGCGGATATAACCTTGCTCTAGCATTTCTTGGAGTTGAACCTTCAATTCAGCCATCTCTTTAGGCGCAACGCGAAATGGCGAGCGTGGCACGGGTTTCGCACCTGGCACCAACTCAATTGTGAAGTCAATCTCCCGCTGGGGTGGTAGCCCAGGGAGATCCGTGGGAAACACATCTGTAAATTCTGCCACAATCGGACCTCGCACAACGTGGCCTTAGGCTCAACAGCCTGAATTAGTGCAAAGTAACACTCCGCACCCTTCCGAACAGCTTTGACTACCTGGAGTGCAGACATCAACGTCCCGCCTACTCCTCACATACCGCGAACTTGGTCTCCTGTTCGTATCTTCCTGGCCCAACGTGATTTCTTTGACTGGCAATCAATCATAACATGCTGCACGCCAGTCAATCCTCCCAAAAATCACATCGAATTCCGAATTGGCAAAACAAATGCGGTTAAACAAAAATCCCGACTTCCTAACTGAACCGCCACATCGCAAGCTTGATCCGCAAGCATCCAACATCCATTCGGCAACACCACTCTGATGCTATCTGTCTTTGCACGACTGGGTATCCCAAGCCGCGTAAGAAACTCACGAGACAGAAATGAATGCGATGCACCTGTATCAAACAGTGCTCGCCCAGCGTGTCCTGAATCATTACAAAACCTATGACAATCATGTCACACACACAAACACAACATAGGGGTACAAAGCTAAGCAAACAAACATTGCATATGCAAAACCAAACTCATACCTGTGACCACGTCACTCTGCTTGATGGCCTCTTGCAGGCCAAGATTGTAGACTCGGGGTTGCGCCTGCGAGGCAGAGGAATCCACCACCGCCTTTCCTTTTTCCGCATAGGATGCTCCCGCCTTCTTTTCACTCTTTGGCGGCATCCGACAATCTCGCGCAATATGCCCCATCCTACCACAATTGAAGCAGGTACGAGTATCTGGCTTGGAGGTTGCCCCTGATGTTGCTCCCGTTGCAACTGATGAAGGCGCTTGTCCACTAGGCTTGGACTTCTTGCCCCATCTCTTCTTATAAAACGATTTTCCCGATCGGGGCGCCTTCCACTCTTGTTGCGACACAACCAAAGCTCTCTTCCCTTGCACCCTCTTCATATCCTTTTCCAACGCTGTCGCGGTGTCAACCAATGCTTGTAAACCTTGGTTCACAGAACTAGACACAAGGAACCTCAGCTCGTCCCTCAGCCCTTCATAGAACCGATTAGTCTTCCTCTGCTCATCAGCAAAAATCGAACCCGCATATCGCCCTAAGCGAGTAAACTCATGCAGGTACGCGTCAACACTGCCATCCCCTTGAGTCAACCGTTGGAATTCGTTTTCCATGGCTATCCGTTGCGCCACAGGAAGGTGCTTTGCTAGGAAGAGCCGAGAGAATTCTTCCATCGACACTTGGGTTAACGGACGACCCGCCAAATGATGCAACTCCATCTCATCCCACCATAAACGCGCTTCTCCTTCAAGCAAGAAGGTGGCTAAGGTAACTTTTTGATGTTCCGCCGTGCCTATCGCCGTCATCACTCGCTTGATGCGCGATAACCAATCCTCAGCCTGTGTCGGGGTTCCCGCTCCCGAGAATGTAGGCGGATGGAAACTCATAAACCGCGTTAGCTGCTTCTCAGACGCTCGAGGAACCACATCCATAACAGGTTCAGGCCTTGCCACCACCTGTTCTGGCCTCACAGCCTCTTGTTCCTGCCTGAGTGGCTGACCTTGGATCATGGTAAATAAGGCCTCCGCAACTAAACGGACATGTTCCGCAGACAGTGGAGGTGTAGACACCGCGGCTGGTGCTGTACTTTCATCAGAACGCTGGGGCTCAGACGGCCCAGCTCCACTCCGTGTCACCTAAAGGTGGACAAGACACACACATTAGCGGGCGTACCCAAGCAAACAACACAAAATAGGAACACGCAGGTTCCTCAAACATACAAAAATGCATTCCTATCATGGACATTCAGGAGTTCATTCGTAGACTTTGGTGTGCACAAACACGTGCTCGCCACCCCACAAAAGAAGTCGACCACGACTTCGAGAGGGAAAGACCAAGACAACCGATACCAAAAATGTAACAACTCCATCCGTTCATATGATATATTCTAGAAGGTCCGGTCGGGGCCCCACAGGATATACCACAAAATAGTCGGTGAAGGTACAGTATGATACCAGAGTAGCGCATCGCACCTATCACAAGCATTCTAGCGGAAGCCTAAACTACTTGAACTCCTCATGAATGTCCAAACATAAAACTCCACATTTTATATATATATAGGAATGTCTTACAACATGAACAAAGAGTTGGCCTTATGGCCTACATGGCTTTCACACAGTGGCCTAAAACAGATAGGCGCGCAGGCCGGCCACAATAAAAGAAAACATTCAAAAGAACATATTTAGCCTTCGAGGGCTAACAGCAGCAGCAGCAACACCAGCAGGAGCATCAACCTTTATGCGTCCCGCTCGGCTCTCCAGCACCTGTGCAAGGGACAATCCACCCACCGGTGGCAAACAAAAGCAACGGTCAGCGTTCAGCTGACCAAATTATAACGACCCTACCCCTTCTCTCGGGGCAGCGGTATTTTTCCCTGCAGGCATAGCATATCACAAGTATGGCAAGCTAGAGCATCAAAAGGTGCTTTCACGCACACAAGCCATCACAACCGTTCGCCACCCGGCCCAACGGTCCGTGCACTCAGGGCACATTCTTGGTGTTCTGGCAACCTCTTGCCCACCACCGTATCAGGGTTATCACCCAACGGTAAATCTCTTGAGCATTTATTCCATGGCGTGCAGCCAGAGTTAGTCCTCGGACACCGGGATGGCACGTAGCCCCCCGTTGTGTCATGGCGTGCAGGCCGAAGACTCTTGATATGCGCTCCAACAGACCGCACTTTTTGGTCTCACGTCGGACGGACATAGCGCAGGTCGGATCCTCCACCCCCCGTTGCTCAAATCGCCTTTCCTTCTCCGAGTACAGCGTACTCATGGTTATATCAAAGGCGCGGGTCGGTCTCACCAATCCTGTTCTTGGCATTCAAGCGTGGGTATGTCACTATACCCATTTCCTCACAGCAACAGCGGGTCTTTCCTGGGCACACCAGTACTTCCTGTGACTCGCTTCACAGGTGGACACCGCCAAGTACAAATGTCAGGGGTCTTTCCTGGGCACACCAGTACTTCCTGTTACTCGCTTCACAGGTGGACACCCTATGACATCAAGCATCACAAAAAGGGCCTTTCCTGGTCCCACCAGTACTTCCTGTGCCTCATTCACAGGTTGGACCCAAAACATCACATGGCTATTTTCCTGGGCTACCACCCCAGTACTTCCTGCTACTCCTTTTCGCAGGTATAACCCGTAGACTCCGTACACTACACGTTTATCACGGAGTCTTCTCCGGTTCGTATGCAACATCACCAATCCAGACCAACCTGTCCAGATGGGCTTCACACAACATGCCTATTTCGTACTCCATTTCCGGATCTATATGCACAACAAAGGGGATTTCAAGAATCACCCAAACGACTCCTAAAAGCAGCCACCTCTTGGTGGGGGAATCAAAAGATATGCCAAAACGGAAGCCTTCACATGGCTAGGAAGAAAAGTCGTTACCCTTGACGATCGCTTCGGTGCCATGGCCTCCAAGCTAGCTTGCAAGACTCGCAAGAGCGTTTCCTCCGCAACGCTGGCTTCGGATCTCTCGTCGGTAAACCGCAGCACCACCAGCAGCAGCCCCCTTTCCTCTTCCTCCTCCTTTTTCTCTCTCTTTCTCTCTCTTGAAGAAAGATGAAGGCCAAAGCAAAATGATTCATACTTCTCTTATTTCGGCCCTTAAGGAAAAAGAAGAAGAAGCTCCAGCCCTTGGATCCAGAAGGAATGGACGGCCATGATTCTGCCAAAACACAGATTTTGACCCGACACGGCCTCGAACACGGCCGTGTGCCAGGCCGTGTGCCTCAAGCGGTGGTCAACTGACTTATCCAAACCAGTGACACGCCCACGGGGACACGCCCGTGTCATGGGCCGTGTCACCAACACGCCTTCAGACCATCCGGCCGTGTCTGTGGTCGTGTACCTGGGGAAAAAAATCCCAAATCATCCCGAGACTTCACACGGCCTGTGACACGCCCGTGTCCCAGGCCGTGTGCCCAGACACGGCACAAAAACCCTTTTTTTCACGACCGACTCGCACACAACTTTGGGGCGTTACAGGTTTTAGGTTGGGTGACATGGCCTGGGACACGGGCGTGTCCCGGGGTGTGTCGTGCTCAGGTTGAGTAGTTGGGTGTGTGGTCGATGAAATTTGGTCGACGATCGTCGAGTGCAGGGTACACGGCCTGTGACACGGGTGTGTCATAGGGAGTGTCCCTTGCGGGATTGCGTGTGTTGTTGGACACGGGTGTGTCCTTGTGTACACGTCCTGGGACACGGGTGTATCTCATGGGCGTGTACCTCTTGGGTGAAGTGGAGATTGTGTTGTGTGAAGTACACGACTGGTAGACACGGGCGTGTGGGGCATGACACGGCCATGTAGGGTGTGCCACGGGCGTGTCACACGGTCATGTACTGGTTGGATTTGAGTCGGTTGCCTGCCGCTTAAGTGACACGGCATGTGACACGGGCGTGTCACAAGGCGTGTCAGGCCGTGTTTAGCCTATTCTTGGGCAAATATGAGCCGTTCATTCCCTATCCTGGAGCCAAGTGTCCAAGTTGTTTCCATGTGGATATAAGGCCGAGAATGAGGAGTTATTCCCTCATTTTCATTCTTCTTTTTCTTCTCACTTTCCAAGAGAGAGGAAGAGAGAGGGATAGCTAGGGAGGGGAAGGAGAAAGGAGAAACCAGCTGCTGGAGGAGCTGCGGAGTGCGGAATCAAGATCCGAGATTAGATTCGTGAAGGCAAAGCCGAGGCGGTGACTTCCATCTGGCTACTTCATGGCGCCGAAGCGATCGTCAAGGGTAACGATCTCCATCTTGTACATTGAAGTCCTTCTTTTATGCATGTGCATGGGATCCTCCACCAAGAGGTGGATATCGCAAGGGATTCCTTGGTTGAGTTTGCATCTAGAGCCGGAAGTGTGGAGTACGGCATAGGCATATTGTGTGAAGCTCATCTGGACGGGTAGTCTGGATTGGTGATGATTATGGGAAAACCGGAGAAGACTCCGTAGATTTGATGATATGAATGGAGTATGCTTTGTTGGATGGATGTATGAATGTCTAGATGTGCTAATGAATGTATGGAGTCTTTGAGCAAGCTCTTGGTTATGGTGAGAGATCAATTGGTAGCACGTCTGGGGAGCACTGGATAAACCCAGCCTGCTACACCACTAGGGTGGGTTGATCTGGATAGATGAGGTATCGATTGGTAGCACTGCCTGGGGAGCCGAGTTAAGCCCGCCCTGTAGCACCACAGGGGTGGGTCGATCGGAAATAGGTGAGGGGTCGATTGGTGGTAATGCCTGGGGAGCACGATAAACCCGGCTTGCTACACCACTTGGGTGGGTCGATCTGCTCTAGTTGTTTGTGGATGCTGTGAGGTAGTACCTCTGAGTGGTATGGACGGAATGTCGCCAGCCTACGGGATTAGTGGACTAGGATGGAACCGGCAAACCAACAAGTGAAGAACCTCTAATTGGCGGTGTACGATTGGGATATCTGGTACACCAATATGGTGCCCTGAGTGCACGGAGCGTCTAGTGGATATCGGCGTTTGTGATATGGTAGTGACTGGTAGACTGATAGAGATTGTTATGGCAATGCATATAGGGAAGGAACCACTGCCCCGGGTAAGGGGTAGGGTCGTTATAATTGGTCAGCTAATGCTGACCGTTACTTTGTTTACCGTTCTTGGGTGGATGGCTAAGTGCAGGTGCTGATGATTGAATTGATTTGAGTCGAATGGAGGCTTGCTGCTTAAGGCCCTTGAAGGCCGTGCGAAGCGTGGTTGGATTTCATGTGTGGCCGGTCTGCTTGCCGATGTATGAACATGTTCATATGTGTAAAGAGAAATTTGTAAGGCCATAAGGCCATGGGTGTGTGTGTGTTGTATACATTCCTGATTTTGATATATAAATATGGAGTTTGTATATTAGTGGACATTCATTGAGCTGAGTTCATCCAACTTAAAATGCTGCGCTAGAATGTTTTGAGTTAGGGTACGAGTAGATTTTGATTTCCACACGTAATTCCATAGTTAAGCGTGCTCGGGCTAGAGAAGTCCTGGGAGGGGTGACCTCTTGGGAAGTCCCCGTGATGTCCACTTAACTAGAGAATTTCACTCATTAAAGGGAGGTTGTGGCCACCAACAACCCGCCTGTGGAGGGAGAGGGGTTGGGGTGCTTGGACTGCAGCCCGCGATCGGTTCCATGGTGTCCTGGTAAGTCCCTTCGGGGCAGGGGTCGGGCCGATATGTATAGCGGTGCCATGGTGTCCTAGTAAGTCTCTTCGGGGCAGGGGCCGGACCGTTACACATGTTCATGGTACAAATGATAAGAAAGCTCCAATGGTGAAACCCGTTGCTCAAAAGCCACTTGAGAAGAACAGACCATGTTAGTGCTATCCCCATGAGGCTTCTATCTCCAAGTCAGCCGCTCCTACTAGACCACATGTTCAAAAGGCCAAGCAGGAGACTTGGAAAAGATACAACAGGTTTGATTGTTGGTGTTGCAACAAAGTTGGTCACTTTTTTGTGGATTACTGGTTTAATCCCAGAAACATTGAAACTTCTCAAGTTAATCATACGAGATAGACCACTTATAATGTTAACACTCGTAGGGGCGTATGCTAACAAGGAACTAAGGACCTAAATCTTATTGTGTTCATAAGGTAAAATGATCTAATATTTCATGTTTGTCCAAAGGCCAACAAAACGCCTATCTGGTATTTGGACAGTGGATGCTCTTAGCATATGATCGGGACAAGAAGCCTACTTCAAAATTATACTCCAGTCAAAGACGATCCCAAGGTTACCTTTGGTGGTTCTGACCGGGGAATTACAAAAGACTACGGTATGATTTCTAATGGTGTAGTCTAATTCACTGATGTGGCTTATGTTAAAGGATTAGAACATAATTTGATTAGCATAAGTCAATTATGTGATAAAGGCTTTATTGTTAATTTCTCTAAGGATCAGTGCCTGATAAAATCGGCCTCTACTATGGATACGGTATTAACAGGAACTAGGAGTAGAAATATTTTTTGTCTTAATTTTATATGCTTAAACACTTCTACTCCAGCGTGTTTTGTTGCAAAAGATAGTGCATCTCTTTGTGACCAATGACACAAGAGACTTGTATCTATTAATTTCAAAACTATAAATATGTTATTTTCTCAATGCCTAGTACGTGACACACCGACTATTAAGTGCATTAAAGAGAGTTCCTGTCATGCATGCAAAATGGGCAAGCAGACAAGGGCTACCTTTAAGGGTATTGTTGATAGAGATTCCTCAACGTGCTTGTATTTACTATACATTGACTTATTTGGTCCAATGTAAGTTCATAGCTTAGGAGGTAAGTCATACACGCTGGTAATTATTGATGATCACTCACATTTTACTTGGGTGTTCTTTCTGAAACGAAGGTCAGATACCTTTGATGTGTTCACGAATTTTGTCAGGAAAATTCAGAATGAATTAAACTATTCAGTGGTCAGAATCAGAAGTGACCATGGGAAAAAATTTTGAGTCTGGTACCATGACAGAATTCTGTGGAAGTCTAGGTATCTTTCATGCGTTTTCATAAATGCGTACTCCATAATAAAATGGAGTTGTAGATAGAAGGAATAGAATACCCATTGAAGCATGAACTACAATGCTGACTGACTCCACTCTACCAGACTACTTCTGGGTCGAAGCCGTTAATATAGCTTGTCACGTGCAAACAGTGTGTTGATCAACAAGAGTTTTCGTAAGACTCCCTATGAGCTACTAAAAGGCAGGAGACCAACCGTGTCCTACTTTAGAATCTTTGGCAGCAAATGCTATGTACTTAATAGTGGGAAATATCATCGTACAATGTTTGGAGAAAAATATTTTGAAGGTATTTTATGTAACGTCCCAATTCGGGCTAGGCCCCCTTGTGCAGACTTTTGAGTCAGGAGAGCTGACTGGGCTCAGGGTATGCTGGAAGTTAGGATTGCAATCGAGTAAGGGAGGTGAAGTTGGTCCAGAGTAGGACACGGGTAGGGACACGGGTGTGTCCATACCTGTATGGTTCTCTATGCATTTGCATCGTCTATGTGAGATTTCCATAGAAGGACACGGGTAGTGACACTGGCGTGTCCATACCCATGTGCTTCTCTGGCAGCTGTGGGCAATATTTGATGTTTCCTGAGCAAGACACGGGTATGGACACAGGCGTGTACCTACCCGTGTCTGTTTATACAACAGCTCGACGATTCATCGAGCGGAGATCGACGAATTGTCGACCGTGTTCCTCCCGAGTAGGACACGGGTCATGACACGGGCATGTCCCTACCTGTGTGTGTCCAAACAGCTCGACGATCCATCAAGCGGAGATCGATGAATCATCGACCATGTTCCCGAGCAGGACACGGGTAGTGACACGGGCGTGTCACTACCCGTATAGTCCAATTTTGGATTTTGGCGAATTTTACGGCCGTGTAGTTTCGAAGGGAGACATTTACTGAGTTGATTTGCGGTCCAATTACAGGCCGACAGGTAGCTAGGCTGTTATCTCACTATAAAAAGGGACATGAGAAAACCCTAGCCTTCTTTATCACTTGGCTGAGCCATTTCCCTGTCAACCATCCCTGTATGAAATTTTTGGAGAGGAAGAAGGTGCTGGAGCCGATTTTCTTTCTGTGAAGAACTAACACCGACAAAGGAGAAGAAGATGCCGTCAAGGAGGGTGACAAGATCCATGGCCGGAAATGCCGGAAACGGGGTGAGCTTCCTACCCTCTCCCTTGGTGCTAGATCTTTAGTTATTTCTAAGAGAGACATCGACTCAAAAAAGTCTTGATTTGTGAGAAGAAGGTTTCTAGGAAAAGGCCATGCTAGGACTTGTGTCCTAGAAGTTAAAGTCTTCAACCCTTCCCTCACTTCGAATGCATTTTGTGGACGGGTTTCGTGAAGAGAAGTGGCCTCATGAGGGTGAATAAGGGAGGAGCAATTCTGGATGTTATTCGAAAGTTTGGTTGAAGGAAGAAGACGAACTGATGTCGTCTGATCTGCTTTAAGATGCGCGCAGAAATCTGCTTTCTGCGCGCAGCAATCTTCGAGGCTGTTTTCAGACATGATGCGGCCAGATCTGGGCTTTCTACTAAACATCAAAGTCGTAACCCTTGGAAATACCTTTCCGACAAGTGGTTAAACGCCTTCATCGAATTCATGTAGCTTCGGGAATCCCCGTTTGAAGTTGTTGTGCAGTAATTATTCCTGCACATATAATTCTCGTGTTTGTTTTGTATTGGTAGAGAGATCATGGTATAGTAACGTAAGGTTTGAGGAATTTAGACTATAGATGATTGGGGTGAAATATGATAATAACATTTGTTGGATTGATTCCCTAATGAACAGATGATGAAAAAGAGTGTACTCGATCGAGGTGATTTGGTGGAGGTTCGAGAAAGATTTAAATATGTGAAATAATGAAGACGTACCTGACAGTGATATATGTTGGATTATGATGAACTTGTCCTAAATATTTTGTACATAATTAATAATGACTGTTACGAACAAATGGTCATGGTCTTAGATAACGAATGTGTGAAATAGTCCTTCACCGATAATGAACCCATATGTACCTTGGGTACGGGATTGTGAAAGGTTGTAAGTGCGCGGGGTTGACCGCACTGGCTTGGTAATGCTGAGAAGAGACTTTGGGAGGTGGGGCTTGATCCTCGATGCTCATTCTCGGGGCTCCTTCCGTGCCAAGTGGATGGTTGGGCTTGGTCCTCGTGTTTTTCTGAGGCTCCTTCTGTGCCACGATGATGTGGAATTGCATGCGGTGTAAGTCGACACGCGGTGTCGTAATCCCGGGTTAAGGATAGTGTGGCAGGTCTACGGGCTCGCCAGTCATCACACCGACGGGAGTTGACACTTAGACTTTGGGTGGTTGGGCTTGGTCCTCGGTGCTCATTCCCGGGGATCCTTCCATGCCAAGTGGACGGTTGGGCTTGGTCCACGTGCTTTTTTTGAGGCTTCTTACGGATCACAACATAGGCCAGTTCGGGGCTTGGTTCTCGGTGCACATCTATCCGAGACTCCCGCTAAGCTGTAGTATGCATGTGAGCTCCGTTGTTGTGCTCTTCGCATTGAGGCGTACGGAGGCCTGGGCTTGGTAGTGTGGATGCCCGCCTAGTAGTGGAGAATCCCGCTCTACTATCACCGCCTGGCCACGACGGTTGACGCCTGAGAGGTTAGCTACCTGCTCGAAAAGTGGGAACTACAAGTCTGTGTCGGCATAGCAATTGCATGCGCATGATCATGGGTGAGTCATTGCATACACAAGATCCACATCGTATAAGTTTGTATGGGCACTCTTATACAATGAGTTACTTTACTGTTGAGTCGATCCTTAACTTATAAGTTTGTATGGGCATTCTTATAAGTTAAGTTACTTTCCTGTTGTAGATCTTATGCTTAGATGAATTGATATAGCTTAAGTAGAATTGCTGAATTAGTATGCTGATAATATTATTTTACATTACTTCTATTGGTACTCCTGACATGTATATTTACTCCACTTGCATGTACTACTGCTTAAATAAATATAATGTACCCTTGTTCCTTTCTCCTCCCGATGCCGAGGAGTCGCCGGGGGAGCGTATGTGATAGTCACTTAGTCTTTTTGACTAACGGTTGCTACGTCTTCCTTTTTAGGAGGAAACCCTGCAGACAGGACAGCAGCAGGTCATACAGCAGGACAGACAGGCCAAGATGACAGGGCCTGAAGGGACGGTGCCTTCGATACCGTCAGTGACCGATGTGAGTTGAGAGTTTCATGATGTAGCCCTTTGGGCAAGTTGTACCCGTACTCTGATATTTTAGAAGCTTGTTGTAGCTTCTTACTCTTGATGTACTTTTGGACTATTTTGCTTATGTATGAATTTGACTTCTATCTCTTATTGTTGGTTGGGTTGGCATTGAATGATATTGTTTTGGCTGGCAGGATAGGCATCTTGTAGTGCAGACCAACATGTGCGTTGGTGCCACCGCACATCGGCTGTTCTGGGCATAAGACTCCCCTCGGCCGTGTCTTGTGTTTCGGAGGGGTGGTCTTACATTTTCGTAGGCTATAGTGGCCATAGTAAGGCTTATAGAATTTTTAATAAGAAAACCTTGGTTGTAGAAGAGTCGATTAACATTGTATTTGATGAGACAAGCATGCTACAAAGCAGCTCTTCCAGTGTTTTTGTTGAAAATATAGGTTCAAGGTTGAAAGAGTTAAGCTTGGATGAGACAGTTGAAGAAAATGCGCAAACGTTTATCAAGATCACTCCTCCAACCTCAATTTGAGAGGTAGATCACCAAGATGAAGAAGTTATACAAGTTGAGGAAGACACTCCAGAAATAGAAGAAGCTCCTGATGCAAGGACCCTAGAGCTCAGACACTTGAAGGATCACCCGGTTGATCAAATCATAGGAGATCATCGTGATAGTGTAAGAACTCGAAGAGGTACTACTAATGAAAATATGCATTTGAGTTTTCTCTCGTAGGCTAAACCAAAGAGAATTGAAGAAGCAAATGAAGATGCATCTTGGATAGTTACAATGGAAGAAGAACTCAATCAGTTCAAGAGCTTGTCAAGTCTGGAAGCTTGTACCAAGACCCAAAGGCAAAAATATAATTGAAACAAAGTGGGTCTACAAGAACAATTTGTATGTAGATGGAACTATCATCAAAAACAATGCCAGACTTGTAGTTAAAGGATATAGACAAGAAGAAGGGATCACTTTTGATCAGACTAATGCTCTAGTGGCAAGACTCAAAGCCATCTGGTTGTTCCTTGCATTTGCTGCTCTCATGGGTTTCATTGCCTATTAAATGGACATGAAGTCAGTCTCCTCAATGGTAAAATAAAGGAAGAAGTGTATGTGAAACAACCCCCGGGTTTTATTGATCCTAACCATCCTGATTATGTTTATTTATTATTTAAAGTATTATATTGTTTAAAACAAGCTCCATGAGCTTGGTATGAAACGCTGTCTAACTTTCTTCTTGAGAACAAGTTCATAAGGGGAAAGATAGATAAGACATTATTTCTTAGGGAAGTAAAAGGCAAGATTTTGCTAGTGCAAATCTATGTCGACGATATTATCTTTAGCACTTCTGATGACAATCTTTGCAAGAAGCTTTCCTAACTTATGCAAGGGAAGTTTGAAATGAGCAGTATGAGTGAGCTGAAGTATTTCTAAGGACTTCAGGTGAAACAATCTGAAGATGGAATTTTCATCTCTCAGATAAAGTTCACCAAGGAGTTGCTAAAAAAATTTGGAATGGAGAATGCAACCTCTATGAGGACTCCAATGGGTTGAACTATGTCTCTGGACAAGGATGAGAAAGGGAAATCTTTTGATGAAACCAAGTATATAAGCATAATTGGATCCTTGCTCTATCTTACTGCTAGCATGCCTGACATAATATTTTCAACATGTGTGTGTGCTAGATATCAGGTGAACTCTAAGGAATCTCACTACACAGCTACAAAGCGGATTTTGAGATACCTTAAGGGAATACCAAATCTTGGCATATGGTACCCAAGAAGTAATGATAGCGAACTAATTGGATTTTCTGATGTAGACTTTGCAGGTAGAAAATATGACAGAAAGAGCACTTCCGGGACTTGCCAATTCCTAGGAAGAAGGCTCATATCTTGGAGCAGCAAGAAAAAAAAATTGTGTTGCAATCTCAACTGTCGAGTCAGAATATATTTTTGCAGGCAGTTATTTTGCACAACTTTTTGGATAAGGAATCAATTTTAAGACTACAACTTGAAGTTCAGAGACATCCCCATGATTTATGAATCCTTCAGTTATATAGCAATTGCCAACAATCCAGTTTCTCATAGCCGAACAAAGCATATCTAATTGAGATATCATTTCATCCGAGAGCATATGGAGAATGGGGACATCAACATCCAGTATGTTCCAACAGATAGGCAAGTGTTGGGAATTGTGCCCTACAATGTTCCTCATGATTTGAAGTGGCATCAGTAATCATGCTAAGGGGCATAATGTATTTGATGTGTGCTTTAGTTCATGCATGCAGGTAGTCCATGATTGGACAAGTAAAGAAAAATGAGTTGGGCAGTAAACTCAAATTTCGTCGAACTCAGCTCAAAGTTCGTCGAACTCAGCTCGCTGATCGTCGAGCTTAACTTAGCATAAGCTTAAGAACTTAGGATATAGAATTCGTCAAACTTAGCTCGAAGTTCATCGAGCTCAGGTTACAGTTCGTCGAGCTCAGCCCAACGCTTATCAAGCTAAAGCAAGAGAAAAATTGACTAAGGCAAACAGCGTTGAGACCACTGAGAAGATCAAAGTTCGTCGAGCTCAGTTTGCGGTTCGTCGAGCTCTGCTCAAAGCTTGTCAATCTAAAGCCAAAAAATCTGTCTAAGGTAAAAGCGCTGAGATCGTTGAGAAGAAGGCGTTGAGACCGCTGAGACATCTAAGACAGCTCGAAAGATAGCGTTGAGACAGTTGAAGACAACTGAGAAGTTAGTGTTGAGACCGCTGATATAGCTAAGACAGCTGAGAAGATGGTGCTGAGATAGCTGAGACAGTAGAGACAATATATGCTGGAAACTTTCTAAGTCCAGAAGCATTGAGTGAAGAAGGTTCACTCAATGCTTCTAAATAAAGCAGGAAGCACTGAGATAGTTAAGAGGTAAACAGTAGAGAACAAATCTAGCTGGATTTTTTTTCAGAAGCGTTGAGTGAAGCAGGTTCACTCAACGCTTCTAATGAAGAAGGGAGCGTTGAGACAGTTAACAGTAAAAACCACTGAGACTGCTGAGACCAAGGCTTGTCTCAACTTAAAATGAAAAACTGTTGAGACCGCTGAGACAAAACTGCTGAGACAGTCAAAGTGCAAAAACTTCTGAGACAGTAGATAAGAGGAAAGCGTTGAGACAAAGAATTGTCTCAGGTAATAATGAAAAACCACTGAGACTGCTGAGACAAAGTCCAGGGAATATTCTAAGTCCAGAAGCGCTGAGAGCCAAGGCTGATGGCGTTGAGTGTTTTAACATCACTCAATGCTTGATAGGATTCTGAAAAATTTTCTAAGTCCAGATGTTGATGACCACTACTGACGTCATCAAAGTCAAAATTGTCGGAAGCCATTGCGGGAAAGTTGTTACAACGCTGAAAGATGTTTTGTCCCTTTCTGATGGAGTTGGCGCTCACCAATCCTTGGTGGGCCCACATACATTGGTGTCGTTGATTCAAATCAATGCATATTAAAGGGTAAACAGGAATAGGGTTAGGGTTAGCGATTCAAAGGAACAGAAAGAGAAATTGATAGAGGCGATTGTACATTTTTACTTCCGATCAAGCTTGAAAGCTGAAGTCCAGCCAAGATAGCCTGAAGGCAAAGAAGGTTAGTTGAAGCTCTTCAAGCTCAGCAAGGTTGTTCTCTACAGAATAGTTTAGCCGATTCATCTCAACAGCAAGGTGGAAGCTGCTCATCAGTGCATCAGTATTAAGTGATAACTGTAGAAGAAGGCTGATTCCTTCTACAGCAGGTGAGCTGGACTGAAATCTGCTCAGTCCAGCAAAGTTGACTCCGAGTTATTTCTCTGAGTCTGTTATTTTAATTTCTTCATTATCTATATTTATTTCCTGTAGGATTCAGGTTTCCTGAATCTGAGTGTATGGCACTTTGTGCCTGACATAAGTGCCAAATTTGTCACTGAGGTAAGTGCCCTGTTGGGGCACTGAGGTAGGATCCAAGTGATGATCGGAGCTGTAGGGCTTAAGTGCCTGAAGTAGGAGAGTGCTGCTCTCTGAGTGTAGGGCCTTTGTTCCTGAGGTAGGTGACAAGCTTGTCACTGAGCTGTAGGTGCCTGGAGGGGCACTGAGGTAGGTACCTGGAGGGGTAATGAGTTGTAGAAGTACTGCAGCACTCTGAGAGTAGGGCCTTATGCCTGAAGTTATAGGGCTGAAAAGCCTGAGCTATAGGCCTTAGAGATAAGGCTGAGGTATGTGGCTTGCGGGTCACTGAGTGTAGGAGCATTGTAGAGCTCTGAGCTAGGATCCTTTGGAATTTGAGGTAGGTCTATCCTCCTAGCCTGAGTGTAGGGCTTGACATTCTGAGGTAGGTGGTTTGCTGACCACTGAGTGTAGGACATTGTGGCTGAGAAGTTATTCTTGGAGGAGACTTGAAGATCCTGCAGGATCTGAGGTGTAAGCTCTTAGAAGCAGTTTGGAGGAGTTTGTGTCGAGTCCAATAAATAAGTTGGATAGGTGGAGAGGGAAAGTGGATGTACCCAATTGGGGAACCACTATAAATTCTATTGTTTGTTGTGTGTGCTTGTTTGTCTTTATGATTGCAGGATTAAGGAGAAGCTCTAGATAGAACAAGTTAAAAACAACAAAAGATTTATTAAAAGCTCAAATACCTATTCACCCCCCCCCCCCCCCCCGCTCTAGGTAATTAGCTAACCTAACGTTAAACAACTTTCAAGTGGTATCAGAGGGAGGTCACTCAAAAAGGATTTAACAATCTGAGTATACCTCCAAGGTTAGCTAAAAGGGTTACACTTGTGGGTTCAAAAGAGAACCACAAGGAATGGAGCTTCAAGTCTGCAATAAGGAAAACTTTAAGACTTAGAAAGAAAGGGTCAAGCAAATCATGGAAGCCTTTGATCCTAGGGTCCTTGCATCAATTCAAGAAGGACCTTTCATCCCCATGAAGGTCTTAACATCAGATGCAAGCATCCAGACTCCAAAGAGTTATGCAGAGATGTTTGAAGAAGAAATCAACTTTACATATATGTACAAGAGGGCACAACACATCTTGGTGAGTGCCATGGATGACTCAACCCTCATGAGAGTGGCCCACTGCAAGTCAGCCAAAGAGATATGGGATTCTCTCACTGATTATATGGAAGGGACAGAGAAAATCAGTCTTTCTGACAGTGGTTCAGAGTCTGAAGATGAAAAGAACAAGAAAAAGTCCTTTATGACCCAGAAGGAGAGAAGCTGGACAGATTCTTCATCCTCAGATGCTAAAGATAAAGAGGAAGAAGTCTACTTAGGGCTGATATCAGTTGTTATAGATCCAGAAGAAGTGGAATATCCTGTCCCACTATCACACTCAGACAGTGACAATGAGGAGGATGAAGAAAACTATGGATGTCATGGGTTGATGGCAATGTCTGCAGAAGAAAGAAGTCAAGAAGAATCAGAATCATTCAAGGTACAATCTCTCTCAAATTCTGCATCTTTCTCTAACTTTTAATCCAGCCCAGATACTGGTACATCTTCATCCCGTGATGAAGATTGCTATGAATCTGTGACTGATGTCAATCAATTGATTGACAAGTTTGCACTACTCCTAATTGCTCTAAAGGAGAGCAGAATACTTGCCAAAAGTCAAGCCAGGGAAATAGATGTCCTAAAGCCTTATAAAACTCTCTATAACAATAAATCTATTGAGTTTTATAAGAATAGTCATGAGATGTCTAAGCTCAAGAAAAATCTTGAGTGTCAGACCATGCTTCTAGAAGAAAATAAGAAGCACATCAGATATCTGGAACAAAAGTTCTCAGAGAGGTTGGGGATTGTGATTAACCCTTCTCAGTCACAGGGTCAGTTGCCAAAAGCTGCAACTTGCCAAGTCTCTGAGAAGTTGGGTATTGATCACATCAATCACCATTTCAAATCTGATTTCCCTGATAATAGGACAGTGTTTTAGAAGGCAAATACACCTTCTAAAACTGTCAAGTTTGCACCACTCCAGAAGGATCAATCAAATGTGTGTTCCACCAGAGGGGTGAAGGTACATGATCCAAGAAAGAGTGACACTATCCACTCTAGCCATAAAGTTCGGGAGAAAATCTTTATATTTGGATCCAAATATCCACTATCTAAGGAAATGAGAATGTTCACTAGATGGCAGGCTCCAAAAATACATCAGGCCCATATTGGACCAGCTGTATTTAGATCATCAGCACCTTCACTCAGGAAGAAGGGGGCAACATCATACAATGCTCATCCAGCAAAGTTTGATGTTGCTCACATCTCTCATGAATAGCAAGTCTGTGTTGTCCTAAAGAGAAGGTACAACATTCATAAATGTTGGTGTTGTGGGAAAGTGGGTCACTATGTTATTGATTGTTAGCATAACCTAACTGTGACTAGTGTACAGAAAGGCACTCAGCCCAGGCAGAGAGTTGGGCAGATGTTTTATAATGCTAACAAGAACTTAGGACCCAATTATCATTGGGTGCCTAAGGGAAAATGAATTCTATTTTGCAGGATAGTCCAAGTACCTGTCCACTTAAGACTTGGTACTTGGACAATGGGTATTCCAGGGAAATGACTGGGACAAGATTATTGCTCTTGGAATATGCTCCAGAAAAAGCAATAAATTAAGGTTGAGGCTGTCAAGTAAGTAATCCTCAAAAGATAGAGGAAGCAAGCCTCAAGGTATGTCTCTCTCTCTCTTTATATAGAGATTAAGTTAACCATTTGTTAAGTTATGTTAGTTGTGCTCGAGATGAATCCAATCTAGCACATCAAATAGAAAAACATTTATTCAATTATTCACACTGTTAATTTTTATAGGCATTACTTAAAATTTCAAATAACTTATTAGCAAGGTTTAGGACAAAACAATGCACAAATTGGGTGCCAATAGAACTGGCCTTGGTATCAAAGCAATCAGTAAGAGAATTGTACAACCTTCTTTTAGGTCACTTTCTTTTTCTTTACAATTTACTAAGTCAATTAATTTGTACAACCAATCAGTAAGGGATACAGTAAAAGCTCTAAGTGTCATGTATCATAACAGGAATGATTGAGTAAGCCGTAAAGTCTAAAATACTAAATTTAATAGTCAAATGAAAATTTTAATTAAATTAATTAAAACTTTTCATTACATATATAAAGGTGACAAGAAAGGAAAAGTCGCATCGCTCTCTAAAAGCCTTAACCCTAGCCGTCGAGACTGAAATCGTCTCAGCGTCTTGCCGTTTTGTTTCAATGGCGCCAAATGTCATCAAGGAGCTTCAGGATGGATATGAAATAGTGATGGATGGATTCAATCATGCATCTCTTGAGATTAAAGCCGTGTTAAGGATGATTGAGATCGCTGGCTTAGAATCACTCTTTCTGAACCCTCCACCATTCATAGAAATGAGGTTGTTGAATTCTTATCAAACATTAAGTTGTCTCATTCTCAAAACTCTCTCAGGTCTAAGATTGAAGATGTTAAAATAAAGGTAAACCCTAAGAGCTTAGGAAAGGCACTTCATATCCCCTCCGTCAACCCTAGCAAGGAAGAGGAGCTCGCCGACACAGACAGAGACAGTGCTCTCTCATGGTGTGGATACAATGAGGCCAAATCTGGGTCTCTAAAAAGGAAATTCTTCAATCAGAGAGGAAAATTGTTGGTAGACATTGTAGGGAAAGCCCTTATCTGCAAACCTAGATTACATGGCACCATCATTTGGTTCATGTTTGAAGTTATGACCAGAATTATACTAAATAGAAAGACCTCATGGACTTCTCTCATCTATCAGAGAATAGTAGAATGTATATCCTCTCCAAATATGGGAAGAATTATTTCCTTATACCTAGTGAACACTTATCCTGACACTTTCACGCAGGAATAGGGGTGAAGATTCACTACCTGCCCCGCTCCCGCGTCCCGGATCGAGGAGGCATGTGAGGATAGAAGTATTCACGAACCGCCGTTAATTCTCGCTAGGTCAGGTCGACCTGCTCCATAGCATGCCTAAGCCGCTCCTCGGCCCACGTGATGTGCACCCCTGGAGAAGTAACTCCATCCCCATCATCTGGACGCCTTATTCCTTCCAGAACCGCGAACCGCTCCTAGGCGTCGGCCTTATCCTCGGCTACCTTATTGCAGACCTCCTGTAGCAACAAGGATTGCTCTTGTAATAGTTGCGTCACCCTCTTCTTCATCCCCTCGGCATCCAGCGGGTCGCCCAAATATTCAGAGATATAATCAGTGGAGGGGGAGGCGAATACCACTCGTTGATGTCAACATCGGAGGAGGAGATCGCGTGAAAACCTATAGAGGCAAGGGTCAGGAAAACCAGGCAGTAATAAATAGAAGAATACAAACTCACCAGGAGTCGGCACGTCGCCCGCACCAGCAGATGGCCGGGAGGTGCCCGGCCGGCCCTGAAAGAGACCCCCTTCAAGAACAGCGAAGGATTTCCCCAGCCTATGGGGGAATTGGTGACTAGGAAATTGTCGGAGGGGCATGCCCCTAGGCCGAAGGGCTGGCAGCCCACTCAGTTATCAATGGGAGGGAATGACCCTACTCCTCTCCATCGCCTCCATTTTCGCGAGGCGTCACCTGCAGAAAAAGGAATCAGAGGCAGAATGGCGAATCAGACAGGAGGTTCGTTTACCTCATGGGCAACCTCGACACCGACCGCCAAGCTGGATCCCGGGAGGTCGTTTACAGGATGTAAGACCCCATTTTTTTTGCAACAACCACCGTGGTCTTAGGCCCAGAACCGTCGCTTTGCGGTGACACCTTCGCACCCGGGAAGGTCATCACTACAAAACGTCGATCCTGCCGGCCAAATCGATCACCATCGACAGAATGTATAATGAATGAAAATGTAAGCATCCAAGTCCACAATAGTATAAAGGAGGAAATCACATGACAAATAAATAGTGCACACCAGAAAGTGAATACGGGCTTAAGCCCGGTACATGATAACCTCACTACAATCCACTCATAAAAGTAAAACTACTAATACTCGGCTCCACTCATGGATTTGGATGCCTGTCCACCCGAGCTACACTGGCCCATCTCCATCTGCACCGTACCCTGCTGGTGTCGCGTCTCCTGCGGATGTTCCCTGTCTCCTATCCGGAGCACCTAAAATATGGTGGTCAAACGACCGTCAGTCAAACTAGACTCAGTCAACGATGCCCCACCCCTCTACCCGTGGCTCCTAGGTACCGGGCGGAAAGGAGTGAAAAGGAGGACCAAAGCAGGGTGTAATCAAGCAGGTGACATCTACCCTAAGGAATAAAGTAATAAGGTATAGCAGGGGTATCACAATAATTAAACATGAGTAAACAAGTATGTAACTGTACAACCCCGTGTCCGGCGAGCGGGTCCCGCCAGGGAAGTCGAGCAGACCTAGCCCCACGACCCGCATCCAAGCGGCAAACAAATTTACGGCAGGAAGGCTGGCCCGCTCCCGCCCATTTCAGGCGAGCGAGCCGGGCGAGGCGAGCGAGCGGGTCGCGCAGAGAATCGCTGACCAAAGCGGATGGGTTTGGCGACCCGCGACTAGCGAGCCGATCGGGGGGTCGCGATGGCCGCCGGCCAGCCCCTACACGCGACCTGGCCGCCGGTCCGCCCCGGCAGAAGACAGGCAGGTCGCGGCGGCCCGGCTCGCGCTTGCCCAGGAAGAATAGGCAGACCGCTGGAGCCAGGTTGTGCCCGCCTCCCGCGGAGGGGGATCGGAGGCGAGCCGACTCCCCAGGGGTGCGAATGGCCCCTCAGAACGGCGGAGCCACGCTATTGGCAGACCAGGTTGGACTGCGTGTAGCCACTCAGGACAGCGGAGTTTGGCTGTTGGCAGACCCAACCAGGGGCTCTTTGGTATTTTCAGGTCAGTTCTTTTGGTTATTGGCAGTTCGGATTCCAGAAAACTATAAATAAGACCCAAGGGGTACCTCAGAGGGGACGCCTGGAGTGCCTCCTTACTCTCGTTTTCAAGTACTCTCTGGGGGTACCTTAGCTCGGCTTCTGGCTAAGGAGGGGAAGTGCTCAGAGATCTTCCGGGTTTGTGGTGGGACCTACCTGCCGAGCCCTTGGGTCTGTTTCTTCTTGTCTTCTTCGTTGTTTTTCTTGCAGGAGCAAAGTAGGCGCGAGACCACCCCTTCCCCAAGGTTCGAACTCCACAGGAGGCCGGATTCCGGTTTCAACAGTAACAAAAGTAAACAGTAAGGAGTAGCAAGTAAGTAAAAGCAGTAAGAAGAGTATATAAGAGCAACGAGAAATATAACTGTTGATTTATATGGATTACCCCTATAGACCAAGGGGCCATTTTGGAGGGCCTATCGTATAAAATGTGTCATACCATTTTATACGATAGGTGTCAGGGGTTAAATGCAATGATTATGCTATGACATACAAGTATGTTATGGTATGCACATGCAAGTGCAACTCACACACACGACTCTATGCGCACAGACCTTTAGTTCCCCTTTTTGGAGTTAGCTAAACTCTCAGGAGCCTCTCATCGTGGCCAACGGAGACAGTGGGTTGGGCCTCTCCACTTTTAGACTGTTAATCACATTACCCCGTCTAGCCCCTCACGTACGTTTCCGTACTATTCCTAGCAAACTAGCTAGTCTCCCCGAGTCAACGTACCGACGACGGTGTGATCGATCGTCCAATACCGAGGACCCACCACTGTTATGCACATGCAACCATGATAGTTTGTATCTAATTATAGTACCGAGCCTCCAGCTCTTTAGACTACCGAGCCTACTAGTTCACCATGTTCCCAAGCCCACGACTCCCTGGACTAATCAAGTCTCCTTTTTTTCCAAGTCCCCGAGCATCCAGCTCCCCGGACTTCCAAATCAATACCGAGTCCATTTAACTCTTCCAGTAAGCCCTTAGGCCACGGAACTACTCTATCCTTTCACTACCAATTCATCTGCCTACGTGTACAAGTGTGAGTGTAAGGTGAAACTATTATTAGGGTTACTCTTGCCCAAATTATTCCTAAGGTTTACGTTAGCCCAGGACTGCCCAAGGTATTCCCCGTGAAGGGCTCTCGAAGGCACTAGGAACTATGATGGGATTACGCTCAAAGCTCCCTTTCGCAAGGCACTTAATATTATTGATTTCTACCCTTGATCAGATTTCTCATTTATTTACCCAAACCAGCAACCTACTAAGAATTCAACTCTTCAAATTCATTACCCACTCTAGTTCAGTTTTCGCAATTACTATATGCAGACCACCCTATACTATATGAAATGTATAAAGGAGGTACTCCGGATTGTCTTCCAAATCTCCTATAAAATTTACCAGAGGTATATCATAACAATTTTAGTCTAAAATTAGAGAATCATAATTTTTCTAATTAAAATTATATCTATTGAATTTTCCCAAATGTTTGGCCATGGGCAATTTTGAACATGAACTATATGATCTACTCAAGTAATGGCCACCCAAAAATTTTGATCACTAAATAATAGAGATATATTACTAGATACTAATTTCCTTAATTTTTCAGAAAATATGTGACCTCCAATTAATTTATCCAAAATAATTCCCTTAATCGTTTGTAAAGAAAGAAGTACCAAAATTATTCATCAGAAAGTTATATAAAAATTACAGAATCCTAATATGGTTCAGAAAAGATCATTGTACAAAAATCATAATTTTAGAGGCTTGTTAGACTCCAAAATAAATTAAATTAAGTTTTCATGGGAAACAATACTTAATGAAGCAATCCTTAGAAATTTTCTTCCAAAAATCCCATAAAACTTCACAGAGCTTTAAAACTTAATAAGGAGTCCTTCGGCTAATGTTCATCAATTTCCAGCAAGTAGTTACTTTATAATAAATTTCCAAGTAAATAATTCAAATTGCTAAATTGGTAATGAAGTATCCAAAATAATAATTCTAAATTCATAACAAAATCTCCAGAGCTTGTACTAACTTTAAACACTACTCTACCCAAATTTCAAGTGATTTTAAAGTGATTTGATAGCCTAATACTCCAAATCAGGTTTGGTGCCCTAAACTAGGGTTAGGGTTTTGAGGGGGTTTAAGACTTCCAAATTCCCTAAAATTTTAACCAGAGGACTATACTAACCTTATGGTTCTCTCCACCAATTTTCAAGCCATTCCAAGGTCATTTGACCTCATGACCTTCAAACCCTAAAAATCCCCATCAAGGGACCTTCCCTAGGGTTCTAGGGTTACCCTGCTCTTAACCACCCCAAATTCCATTGGAGGGTCTGTCATTCCATAGAGAGTCGGTGGCCAAAATATCAGCCTCTGTTGAGGTGATTTAACCACTCAAAACCCAAAGGGGGTGTTTTGACCTAATTAACCCTATAAGTGGCAAACTAGAGTTGGATAAAACCTAATCAAAACATCTCCAAAGGAGATGAAATTTTTACCATAGCCCTAACATGCTCTCTAAGACCACCCACCCAAAGTTGGGGGGATTTTGAGGTGTTTATGACACCTAATTAATTTATACTTGGTTTATTAAATTTTTCTAAAAACTATAGGAAAATATTTTCCAAAAATTCCGATTTTTGGATATGTCCTAGATATAGTTAAGAATAGCCCCTCCCCCAAATTTCAGATTATTTGGATGTCTAGTTGGGAGTGGGCACTAACTCTAATGTCTGATCATGTCTATGTATAGGTTACACCAAAATGAGTGTTGTGGTCTAACCAGAGCTCCACATTGCGTGAAATAAATTTTAAATTACACTAGACATCAAGGGCTACATCGTTCATGTTGAATACTTTTGCAGTAGAGGCCTCTAAGTATTTTTAAAAATTAAAACCATCTACTGTTAATAATTTCCAGGAAATCAATTAATATTATTAAAATACTTGATCAAAACGGACGGTATCCGCTCATCCTCAACCTCCAGCTAAGGGCCAAGATTGGCCCGACCTGGAGCCTCTTCCAGCCAACTTTCTGGCCACCCCGACCACCTCCCTGGCCGGCCACCACCACCACCACCTCTGTTGAGGTGGTGGCTAGCGTTTGGCAGCGACCATGCCGCCGGAGGCGGCGGTTTCCGGCGAACTCTCACCACCATTTTTCATGGAATTTCACGGAAATATTCTCTCTGATCCGGCTCGTTTGAGCCCGAATTCTCAACCTAAACAAGTTTAGATCTAGCACTCATAGAGAGGAGAAGGATTGGACCTTTTCGGTGGCCTGAAGTCGGGAAGATCGTCGGGAAGCCATTTCTGAAAGTTGCGTCGCTCGGCTTCTGCAACAGCAAGGAGGCGAGGCTCGGTTTCTTCGGGTAAGGATTGGGAAAGCCTCCTCTCAACTCACTGGTGGTGTTTAAAGCCTCAGATTGGGAGAGGAGGGGCTGGAGCATTAATGTCCTTCAAAGCCATTAATGGCTAGGCTCGGCTATGGAGGAGGGGGGCTGAATCGGGTCTGATGGCCAGGGGAAACGGCTGGAAACTTCTCCCCTTCCCTGGGAAATTGAATTCAGCCATTAAATGTGGATTTTGGCGAACCGTTTCCTTCCCTCTCCTTCCTAATTTCTCTCTCCGCCTCACGGCGATTCTACCCAGAACCGCCGTGTCACGCCTGGTGACACGGCTGTGACACGGGCGTGTATCATCCTACATGGGCGTGTCGGGTGGGTGTGTTCCCTTCTGTTCGATGAAATGAGATTGACGATCGTCAAGCTGAGCTCGACGAAATGAGCTCGATGATCGTCGGGCTGACGACACGCCTGGCGACACAGGTGTGTCGGGGGCGTGTTCCCCCTGTTCTGCGAAATGAACTCGACGATCGTCGAGCTGAGCTTGACGAAATGAGCTCGACGATCGTCGGGCTGACAACACGCCTGGCGACACGGGCATGTCGGGGGCGTGTTCCCCCATTGTACGAAATGAACTCGACGATCGTCGAGCTGAGCTCGACGAAATGAGCTCGACGATTGTCGGGCTGACGACACGCCTGGCGACATGGGCGTGTCGGGGGCGTGTTCCCCCGTTCTACGAAATGAACTCGATGATCGTCGATCTGAGCTCGACGATCGTTGGGCTGACGACACGCCTGACGACACGGGCGTGTCTGCGCCGATACGGGCATGTTAGACCCGGAAGAGTTATTTTCAGGGAATTTGTGTGGCCGTTTATTTCTTCCTAGAGGATCTGACGGTTCAGATCTACCCTTGGTGATATAAGGCTGAGTTATAGGCAGACCAAGGTGATTTTCACCTTGGCCTTCTTCACTTGGTCCCTTGGGCTTCCTAGGGTTTTGACATGACCAAAATCACTCTTGGGGGTCTAGTCGGAAATGGGATGTTACACAGGAGACCGCCTGACGATTTTCCCTTTCATCGTCCGAAAGAGGGGACTGGGCGATCCGCGCGCCAACCATGGGGCGACGTCAAGAACTTGCACCCTAGTACCCTCCCTCACGGTCGCTAGGTGCGCCCGTATCTCTTCAGAAACAGGTATCTTTCAACTATAGCTCACAAGGGATATCAAAGAAGTACAGGATTTTTTCCAAAGGACCGAGGGCATATTTATAGCATGATAATTGGACCCACCAAAAGATTCTCTTCAGCTCAGCAAAGCACTCACCGAACACTTGGGTTTGGATGAGTCTTTTCGAGCTCTGTCAATCTCAAAAAGAGCGGGGATTGTGTACAACCTCGTGTTCACCGAGTAGGTCCACCAGGCCAAGCGAGCGAGCTAGAGCAACCGGCCCGCGTCAGAACAGCCAACGGGCGAACTCAGAATAGCCAAATCGCTCTCGCCAAAGTTAGGCGGGCGAGCTGCATGAGCCGGTCCATCTAGCCTGCTCTCACATAGGCGACCTGGTTGCCAGACCGCTTCACAACAAGATCTGGCGGGCTGCGGTGGCCTGACTCGCGCTCGCCTATGGAGGGAAGGCGAGCTGCAGGAGCCAGGTCGCATCCGCATCAGCGGGATGGTGAGTTAAGGTGAGCCGACCCGGTGTTTGGAAAACACGCCCTGTGGGGTCCAGAGGCAAAATTACCTGGATACCCTTGCTGGGGGTGCAAATAGCTTGTTAGAACAACAAAGTTACGTTGTTGGCAAACCCAGTTGGGTTGCACATAGCTGTTCAAAATAACGGAGGTTGGCTATTTGCAGGCTGATTTCAGAAACTATAAATAGACCCGAGGGGGTATCTCAGAAGGCACATTTTCCTTGTGCCCCGGTCATCTAGCGCTTTCTGAGATATCCTTAGCTCGACTTTTGGCTAGGGAGGGGAAGCGCTCTAAGATCTTCTGGATGTGTTGTAGGACCTCCACGCCGACCACTTGCGTCTGTCCCTTGTTCTTTTTCTTTTGTTATTTTGCTTGTAGGAGAGAAGTAAGTGCGCAATCGCCCATTCCCCAAAGCTGAACTCCACAGAGACCGAATTCTCGGTTTCAACATTATGTTTTTTTTGTTTGCTACTAAACCCAAAAAATCAATATATATATATATATAACCCAAAATAAAAAAAGAAGAAAAAACTGAAATTCGATCATATCTACGGGCTCACATGACCTGAACTTAGACCATAACGAGCACATACAATGTTTAAGTTAAGAGTGCTAATCCATGTGAACATTGTCCCCGGTCATGGTGTGTCGAATCTATAGGTGCTTAGCTGTTGAGTGCGACAATACATGCTAGTGTCTGTTGATTATGCCTCTTGGTATGTGTGAGAATTTAGATATGGGAATGACTTCACACTATTCACACATCCCTAGACTGAGCACTCATGTACAAATGCTAGCTTACATGTTATAACTCGTGTCATTGTATCTTAACATGTTAGAAATACTTTGAATAATCAATGTCACTATATATATGTGATTATATAAAGATTAAAACTTTGGGCCAAATATCTAGTGTTAGAGCCTAATGTATGCAAGTTAAAGTGTATCTATCTACGTGGGTAGATTTTGATTGACTCGGGACTCCTTGAACTCAAAACACAAATATAAAAGTGATAGCTCAACGCAAACTAAAAAGAAACTATGCAAGCTATCAAATATCATGTCAAAGACCCCCAAGCACTACTCACTCCTCCTGATTAGTCTTTATAAGCATTGTGCGGATGAGCACCTTAGTTCAAAGAGTCATTTTGATCTTGTGTATACACTCTAACTTAAGCTTAGTGCCCCAAGTTCAAGTCTTGGTATGACATAGATAGATATGTGACATGATTGTTCACTCTATTTCTTTTGTATTAACATTTTGAAGGATCGAGATAAAACATGTAAAATATGATATATCTACTTGATGTTTCTCTCCTTTTATGCTACACATACACATGTCATTGCCTTATTTAACGCTTACATGCATAAGTGTCACAACCCGCATTTTCTCTGAATTTAAGAAGTATCAGAGTATGAGAAAACACGCGTCGTGATGCCACGTCGAGCAGGGGATAACTGTCGACGCTCAGGTGAACACCATCTAACTAGACTATGAAAATTCATAAGTTTAATGATTAGAAAATCAGTTATATTTTAAAGGTCGTATCCCTCAGCACAGTGGATCATCTAGTCCACAGTTTAAAAACTGTACTTATACACAGCGGAAAATACTTTATTTATATTTGACATCCTATGAGAGTGCATAAGTGTCTCCCGAGGTCAACTTATACTATGCAAGACTATAGATTTATTTTATATTATAAGTAAGAAAACGATCTTTTTACGTTACTTGGAAAGTAGTTTATAAGTTTCATAAACATGTTGATCATGAGATATACTTACAGTAGTGTTTTTAAGTTTAAAAGTAACTAGCAACCTAGCATAAATCTTCTCAAGCGCAAATAGACTAACTCCAGAAAGGTAGTAGTAAAAGAAACATATCTAGTATCATAAGTAAAAACCACCAGCGGGCGTCAACAACCTGACACAAACCCACTGGAGAGCATGTATGTCTGTAAGAAAAACAGAAAACTACCTCACAAAATCAAGGAGGAATATCCCAGCAACCCAAGGGATCAACAACAATCACCAAGGAAAACCAACCACACAACCGGTTACTACTCTAAACCTGAGGCATCCAAAGAAAGAACACCTCAGCAAGTAAAAAAATAGGAAAAACTGAAGTAGAGCAAAAATATCCAGAAGGAACTAGTGAAAGCAAGAAACATGACAGTAAAAAAAACAAACACTGTCTAAAGGTAACCAAAAGTACACCAGGTACAAGGAAACAACAACAAGCCCTGCTCAAATCCTGCAGAGGCTACAAGGCAAAAAAAACCCGCCACAATATGTTGCATTCTACATGGAAGAAACACCTAACAAACCTAATTTGTGAGTTAATGGCAGTAGTAAAATCCACATGGATCTGGGTTGGAGGAAAATGCGGTCCCCCAAACAGCCATCACCAAAACAAAATAAGCTCAAGGGTCGCACAGGGAGAGCACTAGGGACCTACAAACCACACACACCCAGCCTGTACCTGGGAAAAAATAGTGGCGGCCATGGCTCAACACGTAACCGCACCCCTATTAAGAGCTAAAAACCACCCCTACTAGACATAACCCACGATTCGGCATTCAAAATTTAGCCAACAAATAACCCCAAACCCAACGGGATTCACTCGGGAAAACAAGGGGAGACAGAGGGAAAATCATTGAGATCACTCAACGAGGCATTGAGTGGCTTCAACGCCCTCAACGCCAGACCCTACTGCTCGACGGCGTTGACTGCACTCAGCTACTCAACGCTGTCGAGACAGCGACCTGCTCGACGGCGTTGAGTGCACTCATCTACTCAACGCTGTCGAGACAGCAACCTTCTCGACGACGTTGAGTGGTCTCGGCTACTCAACGTTGTAGAGACAGCGGACTGCTCGACGGCATTGAGTAGTCTCGGCTACTCAATGCTGTCGAGACAGCGGACTGCTCAGAAAAGAACAAAGCTCACGATCAGCGGTGCACGACCAGCGGTCGTGCGTGCTCACCTGCACACACACAAAAATCCGAAATAGCACACGATCAGTGACGCACGAACAGAGGTCGTGCTCACTTTATACACTAATTGTGCGATAGGCCAGGCAGAACTACAAAAATAGACCTGGCAACGCGCATGGACAGTGGCTCACGACCGGTGGTCGTGGGCACAGTGAACCGTGCTCGTACGCAGCAATCCTGTACATCCTATTTCATTTCCGACCATTCCTCTTAGCCTAATTTGATCCTATCACTCATAAACAAAGTATGAAAACCCACTGCTACTAGTTTTAGGGCTGATAGGCTAAATACTACACAATCCGAGATTAATAAGGAACAAATTTGATAAAAGACAAGACTACAGCAGCCCGACCGAAAACTTGGAGTTTCAGAACTTGAGAAAGTGAAAAAAAACATAAAGGAGCATTCATGGTTCAAGACCTGATATTCAGTAAGCTTGGAATAGGCCTAAGGGTTCAAGATCCACATGATTTTGACGGGAAAATAGAGCAAAATAAACAATCTCGGGAAAATGAATGATAACAGCAAATATGAATATGAAAAGGAGAAAAGCTTGGCAAGGGTAGGAGCACCACTTGCCTCAAATTTCGGTGAAGCTTGGTCGGCCCCTTCCTCTCACTCGGCACCAGTAGCACAGCACAAGACGAAAACTTCTGGACATTGCCGGCGAAAAACAGTCAAAATCCGAGAATTTGAAACCACAAGCAAGGCTACGATTTCAGAGAAACTCACCGTAGGAGTGAAGGTCTAAGCGAGAGAAATCCAAATCCGCTTTCGAAATCGAATTCTGTCCACAAACGCTCCTGGAATCGTCGTCTGAATGGTAGCAGGTTCGGCGGTTTCCTCTGTTTCGCACGAACAGACGCTGCGGGTTTTCGGGAAGATGAACAGCGGTTTTCTTAATTCGTCCTATTCTATCCTATATATAGTATCAGATTACTACACTTAATAACTAACTAATTAATTAATTAATTAATATATAATAATTAAAAACATAACCGCCAAGCACGCTGCCACCCTTCTAAAGTATTAAATAATAAAATACTTAATAAATAGTATTATTTTACATAAAATACAAAACGACGGAAAATCGAACATCCTCGGAATTCGACGAAATTCGCACCGTAGCTAAATATTCACGCTACGAACACAACGGCAAAGTCGAAATCAACTTTCGACGAACAAATCTCGGGTTATACCCACCCGAAGCCAAAACACAAGCATCCCCCGAGAGGCCACACCGGGTCACCCAAAACGACCCGGCTTGCTAGGGGATCTTGCCAATAGGCTACAAAATAGGTCGCTCAATACTAAGGAGCTAAGACCACGCTCCAACAAATGGTACAAGCCAAAACGCGTCAACGTAACGCCAAATAAATCGCAGAAAAACCGGGGGCGTTACAGTCACTCCCCCTAAAAGAAAATTTCGTCCCGAAACTTTACGCACACAACTTCTACTATAGAAGGAAAGTAACAAAACAAGAGTTACTAGAAAGAAAACGTACCAATCAAATCAGGGGAACAGTTGAGGGTGAGCCTCCCTCATAGCCGACTCTAACTCCCAAGTCGCGCTTTCCAAATCCTGATTCTTCCATAGAACTTTGACCATCGGGATGGACTTTCTTCGCAGCACCCAATCTTGAGTATCCAGAATGCGGACCGGCACTTCAACATAGGAAAGATTTGACTCCAACTTGGGCACAGAATTTAAAACTTGCCCACTGCTTTGAACACACTTCCGTAGTTGGCTTACATGAAACACATTGTGAACACCAGGGAAGTTTGCTGGCAAATCCAGCCTATATGCTGACACGCCAATCCGTTCAACAATCTTGAATGGACCCACATACCTCGAATCCAATTTCCGGTTCTTCCCAAACCTCTTAACACCAACCATCGGGAAAACCTTAAGAAACACAAGGCCCCCCACCACGAACTCCAAGTCAGATCTACGTCGGTTGGCATTCTTCTCATGTCGTTCCCGAGCTATCCGAAGCTTCTCTCTAATAAGCTTCACTGCGACTTCCATTTCCTCGAGCGCATCCGGACCCAATATAGGCCTCTCACCATCCTCAGCCCAAAACAAAGGACTCCTGCAGCGCCTCCCATACAGTGCCTCGAAGGGAGCCATTTGCAAGCTTTCTTGATAACTATTATTATATGCAAATTCCATAAGTCGCAGACACTCATCCCACGCTCCTCTGTGGTCTAGAATGTAGCACCTGATCATATCCTCCACTATCTGGTTCACCCGCTCTTTCTGCCCATTGGTCTGTGGGTGGTAAGCAGTAGAATACCTCAAATCTATACCCAGACCCTCTTACAGACTCCTCCAGAAGCGAGATGTAAAACGGGAGTCTCGATCAGAAATGATTCTAACAGGCACGCCATGCAATCTGATGACCTCGTTCAAGTACAGTACTGCTATCTTCTTCATCGGGTAATCTATCTTATAGGGTACGAAGTGCGCACACTTCGTCAATCGGTCCATGATCACCCAAACTGAATCAAATCCCCTTGGAGATCTCGATAAGCCTATAATGAAGTCCATAGAAATACTTTCACACTTCCAAGTCGGGATCTCCAACGGATTCAACTTGCCACCAGGCCTTCCGTGATCGGCCTTCACACGGTTGCAAGTGTGGCACTCAGCAACAAATCAGGCTATGTCCCCCTTCATCCCATACCACCAGGCGATTTACTTCGAATCATGGTACCTCTTCGTAGATCCTAGATGGTAGGCAACACTGGATCCATGAGCCTCTCTGCATATCATAACCCTAATGTCTCCAAAAGCGGGGATGCAAAACCTGTCGCGGCACTTCAAAGTACCTGCATCATCAATAGAAAAATCCGGCAACTCCCCTCTCTCAGACCTGAGTTATAAGTGCAAAAGATCTGGATCATCCTTCTGGTGCAACCTGGTAAGTGAAATCCAAGACGGCTCTGCCACTGCCAAACTGCTCTGCATGTCACAGCATCCCACGGAGATATCCATCAGGAGGAACTCTTCCACTAAACGATCGGCGGAGAGATTAAAGATCTTCCCCGTCTTCCGGCTCAGGGCGTCGGCCACCACATTGGCCTTGCCCAGATGATACTGGATCTCCACATCGTAATCAGCCACATACTCTAGCCACCGCCGCTGGCACAGATTCAACTCCTTCTGTGTGAACACGTACTTTAGACTTTTATGATCTGTGAAGATCTTGCACTGGGCACCATAAAGTAGATGCCTCCACACCTTTAGCGCATAAATCACCGCTGTAAATTCAAGGTCATACGTAGTGTGGGATCCCTAGTTGATTTGGGCTAGGTTCACTAACTTAGGATGTGACCCAACATGTATAGCCAGGGTCAAGTTTGTGTCCTAGAGTCTAGGTCAAGTCCTTAGGTTCAACTTCAGATGGACCAGCTTTCAACAAGACCTTCAGAGACTCCAGAGTTAGAAGTTTTCAAGACTAAGTCAAATGAGTTCGACGTTCATCGAACTCAGGTCGACGAAAGGTGTTCTACGCTCGACGATCTTGAGATAATTCTTAGTGCTGATCTCGACGATCTTAGTTCTCTATTCGACGAAGACTGAGTTACTTCAACAGACTAAAGTCAGGGCAACTCCAAAATTTTTCTAAGTCCAGCTTCAAGCTTTAGTCGACGAACTAGATTCTGAGCTCGACGAACTTGGACCTCAAGTTCACAACCTCTCAGGACAATGGAGTCAACTTCTCAGGTCAATGAATGCAGTACTCTGCTCGACGATGTCTGGTCGACGAATGAAGATTGTCAGTTCGACGAAGAATGAAGCAGAATTGATAAGATTTCCTTGAAGACAAATTATTATTGTCTGGTCGACGAACTCATCAAGCTCAGCTCGATGAACTCAAGCTCAGCTCGACGAACCCAAACTCAGCTTGACGAATTATGTTCTTCGTTCGACGATTCCAGACTAGGTCTTCTCCATTTTCTCGTCTCTTTTCTCGGCAATGAATCCTCAGTAATTAATGCCCAATCCTCTCGGAATGTTGTCGTTAGAACGCGCATTGATCATGGATTATTACATGTCATTTTTCCATGGGATAGTTAGGGAAATCATTGATTGCCGCTTCCTTCCCATGCCGACTGCAATTACTGCTCAACATTCAAATTTCGAATATTCCTCAGTCAGTAAGAAGTCAGAAAAAAATAATATAGAGATTAACCAGTACTACAACACTAGCAGTGATACAGACACACAGTACTAAGAACAATCATACAGAAATGTAAAGCTTTACTGCAATCAGCCCAGGCCAGAGAATAATTTCATCAAGAAGAAGAAGAACATACAATCACTATCAAGAGTTTTCTTCCTTCAATTCTCAGGACAACTTCAGAAGGACAACAAACTAATCTATCTGTCAAAGAAGTTCCTGAAGCAATCTCTGGTCCAGGCACTCAAGCTATTTGAAGACCTGTCACCCTGAAGCAATGCTCCAGTTTTCCTGATCCCTTCAAGATCTCCGGGGGAGCAATCTGCTGACATCAATCCACAAGTCTTCTCAGTTGATATTAAGAAAGAGAAGACCCCATCACCCTTTTTCCATCTACTGTACAGGGTTTTAATTCCCTTCAAAATTATTCCTAGTTACAAGTCTCCTACCAAAAGACTTGACGTTTTGGTTTTTGAGCACCTGAACAAAATTTCATTGGTGTCAGGCACCTGATCAAAAACCTGAGTGAATTCCTACCAGGGTGGTAGAAGAGTGGATGTACCCAGGTTGGGGAACCACTATAAATTTCTTGTATCGTCTTGTTGCCCTTTTTCTTTTGTTTTAGCTGTGTTGCTCTGTGATTAGATAGGTTGCTGTGCTTATTTATTTTATTTATTGACCTGTTCACTTAGGAATATAACAAAAGTTGTAAAAGTTTGAAAATAGCACAATACTCTATTCACCCCCCCCCCCCCTCTAGAGTATTTCAGATCTACCTTCACTTTTAATTGGTATCAAAGGGAGGTTGGTTAATCTACCACACCTTAAGAGATCAAGTGGTTGTACAGGATAACACCTGAATCATAAAGATATCTCTAGTTAGATCTGTTTGTTTTGATTTTTTTTTATTAGATTTATTTCTTCACAGACATGGCTCAAAACAAAGATTATGCAAGCATCAGACCTCCAGTATGCAATCTTAACAAGTTTGCCATCTGGAAGGCAAGAATCAAATTATGCATGAACTCTATTGATGAGGATATTTTTGCTTCTATCTTGACAGGAGTACCTCCAGCACCTGCAGCTTCTACAAGCACCTCTACCAACATGACTGCAGTACCTCCTCTAGAAAATAATGATGCCTACAAGAAAGCCAAAATTGCAGATGCAAAGGCAATGAATATCTTGGCTCAGACAATGTCTGATGACATATTTCAGAAGGTGGCTGAGTGCACCTCAGCCAAGGCCATTTGGGATTCCCTCAACCAAATCGTAGCTGGTTCAGCAGATGAAAGAAAAGACAGGAGATCAAATCTCATATCCCTGTATGAAAATTTCAAGAAGGATGAGACTGAATCAGTGGCTGAAATGTATAATAGGTTGAGCTCAATCATCAATGAGCTTAAAACCTTGGATAAGGACATCACCCTGACAGAGGTGAATGATAAGATTTTGATGTGCTTCCCTAGCTCTTGGGATTCAAGAATCTGGCCTATCAAAGAAGCCAGAAGCCTAAATGAGATATCAACTGAATCTCTGCTAGGCAAATTAAAGTCTTATGAGCAGTTGATCAAATCAAGAGAAGCAGCTGAACAGAAGTCAACCACCCCAGTGAGAAAGGATCACAGCATATAGCCTTCAAAGCATCTGAGGAAAGTGAGACCTCAACATCCAATGAGGAACTCATGAGCCTCTTTGCAAAAAGATTCTATAAGATGGCTAGAAAGGATTTCAGAAGGAAATCATCCAGGCAGGATGATAAGCCCAGATTTGACAAGACACCAACCAAGGAGTTTGTGTTCTTTGGATGTAGAAAGCCTGGACATTATATCTCAGAATGTCTAGAAAATCAGAAGAAAGAGAAGCGCAAAGAAAAGAACTCCAGAAGAAAACACGGCAGCAGACCCTCCTCAAGTAAGTACAAAAAGAAAGACAAGGGTTTTGTTGCTGAGACATCGAGTGATACTGAAGAAGAATCATCCTCTTCCAGCTCAAGTGAAGAAGAGGAAGAAGCAAGATCCAAGGAGGTTTGCCTTATGGCAATTGATGCCTCCAGGAGCAATTCTGGATCAGAAGGAGAATCTGAAGATGAAGTAGCCTCAGACTCAGAGGTAGATCAGGTCCTTTCAAGCTTTGATTTCAATTCTGATTTATTTAAAATTGAATTCAAAACTATGTGCCTAGATTTAATTAGTTCATAAAAGGAAATAAAAACCCTTAGAGAAAGACTAGGAAATCTTGAATCTGTCAACTCAGAAAATATTAAACTACAAGATCAACTAACCTTAGCAAATGAACAAATAATTAAATTAAAATCTGATTTATGTGAGGCTAAACAACTTGAGCAATCTCTCAATGGGAGAAGTCTCAAGCTGATGGACATAACAAGCACAGTAAATGCCAGATTAAATGGCAAGCTGGGCTTGGGTGTTTCATCAAGTTTGCCCCCCATAATTAAGAAAAATATTCTTACAACACCCATTAAATTTATTTCTGCCAAGGGAAAAGAAAAGATAATAGACAAACCGATGTCAGCAAACAATCCAAAACTCATAGACAAGAGAAATAGAAATCAGAAAACAACTGGTAAAAACAAGGTTCAGCAGCATTCGTCGAACTTAGATCGACGAAATGTGGCCAGTTCGTCGAACCCAGATTGACGAACGCTGAACGCAAACTTTAGCTATAACAATTCGTCTAACTGCAATCGACGAACTTTGTATGGTTCGTCGAGCAGAGGTCGATGAACTTGGGGCGCAGAAAATGACTACTGTCATTCTCTGAGCAGAGATCGACGATCTCAGCCCTATTCGTCGAACTCTGGTCGATGAACTTACAGAAATTCGTTGAACCCAGAAGGACCAAACTTAAATCATTTCTCTTATAGAAATTCTAAGCCAACTAATAAACCATTCAATCCAGTAGCTGATTGAGTTATTCTACCTAGGAGATATCATCCCTTAGGTTATAAATCTCAACCTTCCTTATTAGTTATATCCAGTTTTTCATTTCAACCAAATAAAGGACCCAAGGTAACCTAGGTCAAGAACAATTGAGTTTTGTTTTTCATTACAGGTACAGTTGAAGAACTGTCCAAGGGTGAGTCAGACCTGGTACTTGGACAGTGGTTGCTCCAAGCATATGACAGGCAGCAAGGATAATTTATCCAACTACAAGGCCAAACTAGGACCAAAGGTGATCTTTGGTGATTCAAAGAGTGGCCAGTTAGAAGGATAAGGAGCAGTAAAGATTGGATCAGTTACCTTCAAGAGAGTAACATATATAAGAGGACTCAAACATAACCTAATATTCATAAGTAAATTGTGTGATGAAGGTTATCAGGTACACTTTAACTCTACCTCTTGTTCTATTATTGATAATGACAACAAAACTGTCTTAATTGGAATTAGACAAGGCAACATATATCTAGTAGATTTTATTTCTGCCAAGACTGATGTTTGTTTACTTAATATCACTAGTAACCATAATGAGTTGTGGCATAAAAGGTTAGGACATATAAACCTTAAGAATATAGCTAGGCTATCTAAAGACAACCTTGTTAGAGGTTTACCTTCTAGCCCCTACAAGAAGGAAAACCTATGCAGGGCTTGTCAATTAGGCAAGCAAACTAAAACTAGTTTCAAATCCATTAATAAAAGTGATTCACCTAGGATTTTGTATTTGCTTCATGTGGATCTATTTGGACCCATTGTTGTACAAAGCCTAGGAGGGAAGTCTTACACTTTAGTGATTGTTGATGACTTCTATAGATTCAGTTGGGTAGCCTTTTTGAGAGCTAAGTCAGATACATTCAAGGTTCTTACAGATTTTCTCAGGACCATACAGATTGAGTTCTCTACTCATGTTACAATGATTAGAAGTGATCATGGTACAGAGTTTGAGTCTCTTCTTATGCATGAGTTCTGTGAGAAGGAAGGTATCAGGCAGTGCTTCTCAGCTCCTAGAACTCCCCAACAAAATGGGGTAGCTGAAAGGAAAAATAGGACACTCATTGAATCTGCAGGTACATTATTGGCAGATGCTTACATACCTCTATCCTTTTAGGCAGAAGCTGTAAACACTGTTAACTATGTCCTGAATAGAAGCCTTATACATAAGCTGAAAAATAAGACCCCCTATGAATTACTTAAAGGGAAGAAACCTAAAATCACATACTTTAAAGTTTTTGGTTGTATATGTTATATTCACACTGACAACAAAAGATACATTAGAAAGTTTGAGGCTAAGGCTGAAGAAGGGATTTTTCTAGGATATTCCCAAGTAAGCAAGGCCTATAGGGTTTTTAATAAATCCACTCTTAAAATTGAAGAATCAGTTCATGTATCTTTTTATGAAGCTAACATGTCTTATTAGGAGAAAGAGATTTCTACCAATAGCTCTTTGTAGGTTCCACAACTGTGTGAGTCTATGGATGGAGTAAACCTTACACAAGAGGTATCATCCCATCCTTCTCCACAGGTTGCTGAAGATAGTGAAGAAGAGATTCAAGTGGAAGTGGCTGAACTTCCCTCAACAGCTAGTATCATTCCTCAAGAGGAATTAATTACAGAAGTTGTTGCTGAACAAACTCCACCAACTGATCTTGTCACACTTAGAGATCACCCCAGATCTCAAGTGATTGGAGACATTTAATTAGGTATACAGACAAGGCATCAACTCAACCAAGACTTGATGCATGCCTGTTTTCTCTCTCAAATTGAACCTCTCACCATCCATGAAGTTGAGCAAGATCCCCACTGGATCATTGCAATGCAAGAGGAACTAAATCAGTTTGAGATATGTAGAGTTTGGGATTTGGTTCCAAGACCTCATAACTACCCAGTTATTGGAACCAAATGGGTCTACAGAAACAAGCTAGATGCTCAAGGGAACATTGTGAGAAACAAGGCTAGGCTTGTTGCTCAAGGCTACAGGAAAGAAGAAGGAATTGACTATGACCAAACTTTTGCCCCTGTTGCAAGGTTAGAGGCCATAAGAATATTCCTTGCCTATGCAGCTCACAGGAGATTCAAAGTGTTCCAAATGGATGTCAAGAGTGCATTTCTGAATGGAGTGCTTCAAGAAGAGGTTTATGTAGAACAACCTCCAGGATTTATCTCTCTAACTTATCCCTCTTTTGTATTAAAATTGCATAAAGCTCTCTATGGTTTAAAGCAAGCTCCAAGAGCTTGGTATGAGACCTTAGCAAGCTTTCTTTTAGAGTATAAATTTACAAGAGGAACCATAGATAAAACTCTTTTCACTAGACATCATAAGGACCAAATTTTGTTAGTACAATATATGTGGATGACATCATTTTTGGGTCTACTGATCCCAAATTGTGCAAGAGGTTTGCTGACCTCATGCATTCCAAATTTGAGATGAGTAGCATGGGTGATCTTTCCTACTTCCTTGGTCTCCAAGTGAGGCAGCTCCCTGATGGTATCTTCCTCTCCCAAGCTAAGTATGCTAAAGAGCTTATTAAGAAGTTTGGGATGGGTGATGCTTCAGGAATGAAAACACCTATGGCTACTAATGCTGTTGTGGATTCTGATACAGCAGGGAAACCTGTAGATCAGAAAAATTATAGGGCAATTGTTGGATCCCTATTATACCTAACAGCTAGCAGACCTGATATCATGTTTGCCACATGCCTTTGTGTTAGGTTCCAAGTGAACCCTAAAGAATCTCACCTTATTTTCTTAAAAAGGATTTTGAGATATATAAAGGGTTGTCCTAATCTAGTACTCTGGTATCCTGTAGAGTCAGAATTTGAGTTAATTGGATACTCAGATGCTAACTATGCTGGATGTAGAGTGGACAGGAAGAGTACCTCTGGAACTTGTCAATTCCTAGGTATGAGACTTGTCTCCTGGTTTTGTAAAAAGCAAACATCTGTGTCTACATCAACTGCAGAAGCAGAATATATGGCTGCTGGCAGCTGCTGTTCACAAATGTTATGGATACAAAACCAACTCCTAGACTATGATGTCAACTTAAACAATTCAACATTATTTTGTGATAATACTAGTGTTATTGCTATAGCACAGAATCCAGTTCACCATTGTAGGACTAAGCATATTGAAATAAGACATCATTTCATTAGAGATAATGTAGACAAAAAGAAAATTAACTTAATCCATATTCCTACTGATCTACAGAGAGCAGACATTTTCACCAAACCTTTGGATGAGAAAAATCATCTGTTCTTCATAAATCAACTGGGAATGATCAATGAAGAAGAGTTAAATTAGTTTTTGTCTGCATTTGACGAATTTTCCATAGTTCGTCGAATGGAGTTCGATGAATTAGGGAAAGTTTGAGAGATTCTCGTCGAACGGAGATCGACGAACTCTCTGTGTGGAAACAATTTTTGTCGACCGGAGATCGACGAACTTTGCTTTAGAAGATATTTCGTAGAATGGAGTTCGACGAACTGTTTTCGATTCTTTTGGATGAGATCGACGAATTACTTATCTATAATTTATTTCGTCGACCTCAGTTCGAAGAACTGTTTCTTTTTCGTGGAACAGAGTTTGTCGATTCATATTCTGGAAAACTTATATCTAGGTTTTCTTCGACCTCCGTCCTGCGCTTTCAGTTCTTTTGCTCTTGATCGCCGTTTTCTCTGTCTCTCTTGCAGGTCATCAATGGCGGTTCCAGCAAGCACCATAGCCGCAATGAAATTCGACACCGGCTTTGACATGGATTTTGACTCTTTCCAGCACTCTGACCCAATATTTCTATACATTCTGGAACTTTTGGAAGAACTTGGTCTCAAAGATTTCATGACCCGAAGGATTAAACTACATGCGACTGAGATTAGAGAATGGGTATACACTTCGTCAGTTTCTGAGGAAAATGTTCTGACAGGCAATATCGGGAGTAATGTGGTTTCTTTGTCTCCCGCCGTTCTTGCTGAAATTTTTGGTTTGGTAAATGGAGAAGATGATATGGATATGGATTCTGAAGAATACAGTTCGATGCTGAAGTTGATGGGGTTTTCTGGAAGCAACCCTAACAAGTTGTTAAAGAAACAACTTTCCACCGCCTATCAGTTCTTGGCGGATATCGTGTGAAAAGTACTGATGGGCAAGCACATTGCACATGATTACATAACCCAACATCAGTTCCTTGTTATGTGTATAGTGGTCAACAAGAGACAGGTCGATTGGAGTAAGATTTTCTTTGAGTTGATTAAGAAGAAAAACAGCAAGAAAGAGGTTTGCTTTGGAAGAATCCTGGGGATCTTCCTCATGGAAAAGGCTGGTGAATTCATGGTCTCCCCGACCATATTCATCAATGCCAGCAAGCGCCTCACCTGCGCTTTGTTTGGCAGATGGGAGAGGACGATCTCCAAGCCATCCAAGGCTTCCTCCTCTTCCATCCCTGCTTCAGAAGGCACCAGGGTTGTTAAAGCCACTCCCACACCTGCTGAGGAGATCCATCCCCCTCCACCATCTCTTCCAGCACCCCTTCCAACCAAGCAGCCTCATCATGTGCCTACTCCTCCTCCATCTCCACCACTGGACATCACCAATATCCCATCTCCACCTCCATCTTCCCCTCTACAAGCTAATCAACAATCAACACCTCCAGCTTCACCTCATGACACACATATCCTTACACCTCCCCAGTCTCCACTTCCCCCTCATTTGTCCTCCATCCCATCTTACACCCTACCCTCAGACATTGTCATGTCAGATGCCACCATTCCATCTTCATCACCATACACTCATCACATATTTGCTACTCCACCCTCCATTCCATCCTTAGTTGCTCCCTCCTCCACACAAAATGCAACATCCTCTTCCCCTTCCTCCTTTAATTCAACTACCATATCATCTATCCTCACCTTCATCACTCCTCTCATCAAAACCCTTATCACAGAGTCCATTACACCTCTTGTGAATTCTATTAATTCTTTATCTGCTCAATTTTCTGCCCTTTCTGCTGCCCCCTCCTCAGTCTAGGGCCTGGCCTCAGTCCCCACTGAACCCAGGCAGGGGGAGATGCCTGATGATTGAGCAGCAGCTCAAGCTTCAGATACAGCTTCCCCAGCAGATACAGCTTCAGAAGTTTTTCCAGATTGTACAGATACAGAGTTAATTGATTTGGTTAATTTTATTAATACTGATATGGATATTGCTGACATGGATACTGCTGAAACTGTTGGTGATTTTTCTCTCAATCCCACAGTTAATCTACAAGAATTACTGCAAGTTTTTGATACTGTACATATGCAGTCTCTTCCAGCAGACTTTACTAAGCCACAGCAGTTGGTTATTGTGCCCTACACATCTCCAGCTAGTCCAGCAGTTGCTAAGCAACTCTGTGACAGTTTTGTTATCCCAGCTTTAGCTTCAATTTCTGCAGCTGGTCCAGAAGTTATTCCAGAAGCTATCTCAGCCCCAGTTTTTGTTATGGATGACTCTCCTATGCCTGATTTGGATGAGCTAATCCTGGCTGATATTGAAGAGGAAAATAAGGTAGTAGTTGAAAGCTCTGTCCCTACCATTTCTAATTCTTGTACAGTCTCCTCCTCAACAGTTGCTGAAACTCCAGTTCCTGAAATCTCTGCCCCTTCTACAGAGAAAGCTGTTATTGATGATAAAGCTTTAAAAGCATTGGATGCCTTATATGACAACCCTCAGGGTTCTGATATTGAAGATGATGAACATGATGATGATGATGATGATTCAGATGAAGAAGTCTCCAAGAAGAAAGAGAAAATGTTATCAAAGAAAAGGAAGGCTCCTCCTCCTCCAGCTCCTAAACCCAATCCAAATGCTGACACTCCCTACTATATTCTGCATAATGTTACTCCATATAAGGGAATGCCTGCATGGATGTGGTTATCAAAAAACCAGCAGAAGGATAGGAAAAGAAGTAGGAGATATTCTCCACCTCCAGTTCACAGATATAGAAAGGATCCACCTCCTCCTCCTCCAGTAGTTGGTGCCACTGGCTCTAGCTCTCAGAGATCTGCCCCCATGCAAACCTACCAGAGAAATTCAGGGAGATCCTCTGGAAGCAGCCAGCAGAGGCAACAACCTTCAGGTAGTCAACATCAGCAGCAGCAGCAACAACAAAAATATGAAGTACAAAAAGCTGACAGTCCTAAAAGGCCATACTCTCCTCCTATTCCATTTGAAGATCCTGAAACTGCAAATACTGCAAGAATGGCTAGGTTCCAGGAACTTATTGGTCTATCTCTGATCAATAAAGCGAAGGCTGAAGGAAAATACACTTCTGGATTAACAAATATGTCAAAGTACAGAAAAGAAGAGTTAAAAAGGTTTGACAAAGGCAACAAACTCTTCAATGTTGATGATTATATGAAGCTCCATCCAGAAGCAGTTGTCCCTAGAGCTACATCACTGAAAATCATTGGGGCAGCTGACATGACCATGACCCAGACAGAGGCTTCAAATCCTAACAGAGAAATTATCTTCAAAAAGGCAGGAGAGAAGTCAACAGAAGACAAATCTTTGCAAAAGAAGAAGAAGTAATCCTTATTTTGTTTCAATTTCATTCTGTAATTTGGTTTCAAACTTTGCTTTTGTTTAAACAAAGCCTATGTATATATATCTGTTGCATGTGTTAGTAATTCTCTGCCAGATATATTTCTTTTCCTGCTTTGTTTATCTGTTTGTTTCTACTTTGAGTCTCTTAGTGACCTCACCCAAATAGGGGGAGATTGTTGGATCCCTAGTTGATTTGGGCTAGGTTCACTAGCTTAGGATATGACCCAACATGTATAGCCAGGGTCAAGTTTGTGTCCTAGAGTCTAGGTCAATTCCTTAGGTTCAACTTCAGATGGACCAGCTTTCAACAAGACCTTCAGAGACTCCAGAATTAGAAGTTTTCAAGACTAAGTCAAATAAGTTCGACGTTCGTCGAACTCAGGTCGACGAAAGGTGTTCTGCGCTCGACGATCTTGAGATAATTCTTAGTGCTGAGCTCGACGATCTTAGTTCTCTATTCGACGAAGACTGAGTTACTTCAACAGACTAAAGTCAGGGCAACTCCAAAATTTTTCTAAGTCCAGCTTCAAGCTTTGGTTGATGAACTAGATTCTGAGCTCGACGAACTTGGACCTCAAGTTCACAACCTCTCAGGACAATGGATTCAACTTCTCAGGTCGACGAATGCAGTACTCTGCTCGACGATTTCTGGTCGACGAATGAAGATTGTCAGTTCGACGAAGAATGAAGCAGAATTTACAAGATTTCCTTGAAGACAAATTATTATTGTCTGGTCGACGAACTCATCAAGCTCAGCTCGACGAACTCAAGCTCAGCTCGACGAACTCAAACTCAGCTCGACGAATTGTGTTCTTCGTTCGACGATTCCAGACTAGGTCTTCTCCAGTTTCCCGTCTCTTTTCTCGGCGATGAATCCTCAGTAATTAATGCCCAATCCTCTCGGAATGTTACCGTTAGAACGCGCATTGATCATGGATTATTACATGCCATTTTTCCATGGGACAGTTAGGAAAATCATTGATTGCCGCTTCCTTCCCAGGCCGACTGCAATTACTACTCAACATTCAAATTTTGAATATTCCTCAGTCAGTAAGAAGTCATAAAAAAAATAATATATAGATTAACCAGTACTACAACACTAGTAGTGATACAGACTTACAGTACTAAGAACAATCATACAGAAATCTAAAGCTCTACTGCAATCAGCCCAGGCCAGAGAATAATTTCATCAAGAAGAATAAGAACATACAATCACTATTAAGAGTCTTCTTCCTTCAATTCTCAGGACAACTTCAGAAGGACAACAAACTAATCTATCTGTCAAAAAAGTTCCTGAAGCAATCTCTGGTCCAGGCACTCAAGCTATTTGAAGACCTGTCACCCTGAAGCAGTGCTCCAGTTTTCCTGATCCCTTCAAGATCTCAGGGGGAGCAATCTGCTGACATCAATCCACAAGTCTTCTCAGTTGATATTGAGAAAGAGAAGACCTCATCACCCTTTTTTCATCTACTGTACAGGGTTTTAATTCCCTTCAAAATTATTCCTGGTTACAAGTCTCCTACCAAAAGACTTGAGTTTTGGTTTTTGAGCACCTGAATAAAGGCTCATTGGTGTCAGACACCTAATCAAAAACTTGAGTGGATTCCTACCAGGGTGGTAGAAGAGTGGATGTACCCAGGTTGGGGAAACACTATAAATTTCTTGTGTCGTCTGGTTGCCCTTTTTCTTTTGTTTTAGTTGTGTTGCTCTGTGATTAGATAGGTTGTTGTGCTTATTTATTTTATTTACTGACATGTTCACTTAGGAATACAACAAAAGTTGTAAAAGTTTGAAGAGAGCACAATACTCTATTCACCCCCCCCCCCCCTCTAGAGTATTTCAGATCTACCTTCACTTTCACGTAGGGTAATTTCTCTCATGAGTCTTTAATTGTCTTGACCCATACGCAATCACTTTTCCAGCCTGCATCAACACGCAACCCAGACCAACATGCAAAGCATCCACGTACACATCATACTCCGTACCCTCAATAGGTAGGGTCAGAATGGGAGCAGTGCACAATCTGTTCTTTAGTTCCAGGAAGGCTTCTTCGCACTTCTCGCTCCAAATAAAGGCCGTGTTCTTCTGATTCAACCTAGTCAAAGGTTCATCCAGGGTGGAGAAACCCTCCACAAACCTCCGGTAGTAGCCAGCCAACCCTAGGAAGCTTCTAATCTCCTTGGGCGTGCCCGGCCTGCCCCAATCCATCACTGTTGTGACCATTTCCGGGTCAACTGAGATACCATCCTTATTCACCACGTGGCCCAGAAACAAGACTTGAGGCAACCAAAATTTGCACTTGCTCAGCTTGGCGAATAACTTGTGGTCCCTCAACACCGATAGAACCAAGCGCAGATACTGCTCATGCTCCTCAGCACTGCGAGAGTAGATCAACACATCATCGATGAATACCACAACGAACTTGTCTAGAAAATCCTTGAACACCCGGTTCATCATATACATGAAAGCTGATGGTGCGTTGGTCAAACCAAACGACATCACAAGAAACTCGAAGTGTCCATGCCTCGATCTAAACGCAGTCCGTGGAATATCTGCCTCATGGATCCTAAGCTGATGATAGCCAGAACGAATATCGATCTTGGAAAACACCGTGTTACCACGCAACTGATCAAATAAGTCATCGATCCTCGGCAGAGGGTACTTGTTCTTAATGGTGACTTTGTTCAGCTCCCTATAATAGATGCACAGCCTCATCGACCCATCCTTCTTCTTCACAAATAGAACAGGAGCACCCCAAGGCGACGAACTCTGCCTGATAAATCCTTTTACCAACAACTCATCCAACTGGACTCGCAACTCCTCCAACTCACGAGGGGCCATCTGATACGGAGCCTTAGCAATAGGACGCGTTCCCGGTTCCAAATCAATCACAAACTCAACATCCCGATCGGGAGGAAGACCAGGAAGGTCATCAGGAAAAACATCAGAGAAACCACGTACAACAGGAATCTCCTCCAAGCGCGATACACTAACAGCAGTCCCAACCACCGAGACTAAACAAGCAAAACAATCAGAATGAAACAGCTTCTGAGCACATACCGCAAAAATGACAGGAGAATCCTAGCACGGATCAGCATACACACTTCCAGGCTGACCGTTATCCTTGATGAAGTCCAAGCGCTTCCCTTTGCACTGAATAACGGCATCGTACTTAGACAACCAGCCCATGCCCAAAATAACATCGAAGTCCTCTAGATCAATCATCTTCAAGTCTGCCTTCGCAAGAAAGTCCCCCAACAAAATAGGGCAATCTAGAATGCCCAAATCTGATAATACAGATTCACCAGAAGGGAACTTGACGCGGAAGGTTTCACGAACTTGATCTAGAATCAACTGATATCGCTCCACAAAAGCTCTAGCCACAAACGAGTGGGTAGCGTCGGAGTCGAACAGAACACGCGCCCAGCGGTTCTTCACCTTAAATTTCCCTATAGGAGTACATATGCAACTAAGGAACTACCAAAACAAAACTATAACCATTCTAGCCAATAAAACTTTCAGGCTAGGGAAACAACTAACTTGAGATGACCTGAGTCGAAGTTTGAGCCTCCTCGGAATAGATCACATTCAGCTTTCCTTTGCCCTTATCCACACGCTGAGGCGGAGGTAATGCCTGAAGTGGAACTGCATGAAGAACAGGCTGGACCTGAGGACACCTTGTCTTGATATGGCCCATCTGTCCACACTGATAGCAGACTTTATCCTTAGACCAACACTGGGCAGTATCATGCCCGGGTCGCTTGCAAACAGAACAAGAAACATCCCTCCTAGGAGCACCTTGAAAAGCATGAACTTGCTCCTTCTTCTGAGCTCCTGCCTTCTTGAAACACCTCTCAACAGGGTGGCCTGACCGGCCATAGAAGCTACACACTACCTTGCTCTTCTTTCCCGAAGCAGCACAGGGTACCTGGGGGTTCTTCTCTTCAACAGATTTCCTCTTGTCCTTCCTCATTTGCTGGCCTCTGTTCTTTGCGGTCGCAATTGCCTCCACTTTCAGAGCAGCCTCCACTACCCCTGCATAAGTCTCTGATCCATATGCACTGGCCAACTGCTGAACCACGCTCCTCAAGCCACCAAGGAACCACTTGACTCGATCACCTTCAATACTCACCAACCCAGGGGCAAACCGGCTCAACTTGCTGAACTCTATCTCGTACTCACTGACTGTGAGTTGCCTCTGCTTCAGGTGGAGGAAGTCGTTCATTAGTCGGTCACGCTCGACTGAAGGCAACAACTTCATCAACAGCATCTCCTTGAATAATCCCCAAGTGCAACCGGCCACCAAGCTCTCCTATTCCCTAAGCCACCAGCTCTTAGCCAAACCCTTTAGCTGATAGGTGGCTATCATCACTCTCTAATCATCTACAATACCGGAGTACGTGAACATCTCCTCCATGGAGATCAACCAATCATCTATGACCATGAAATCTGCCTTCCCATTATATGTAGGAGGGCTAAGTCTCTGAAACTGTGAGATAAAGGCCATCTCTGCTGGCACAACCACTGGGGTCTCAGGGGAGCAGGATGGGGAGGAACAGCTAACCCCCCTGTAGGGTCTTGCATGTAACGTACCGAAACTCAAAAGAACGACGGGAGGCATTTTAGGCCAAATTTGGATTCTAGCAGGAGGCACACGTCCTGGGACACGGGCGTGTCCCAGGGAGTGTCAGGCTGGAGTCGACGATTTGGTCGAGAGGTCGACGATTTTGGATTCGACAATCGTCGAGCAGAGAACACGGCCTGAGACACGGGCGTGTCTCAGGGCGTGTCGAGCCAGTGTCGACGATCGGCCCGGGGAGTCGACGAATTTCGCTCGACGATGTGTCGAGACAAGGCACACGGCCTAGGACATGGGCGTGTCCAAATCCGTGTCAGGTAGTCGACGAACTTCGCTCGACGATGTGTCGAGACAAGCCACACGGCCTAGGACACGGGCGTGTCCAAAGCCGTGTCAGGTAGTCGACGAACTTTGCTCGACGAAGTGTCGAGGCAGTGAACACGGCCTGGCGCCCAGACGTGTTCGAGTAGACACGGGTTAGGACACGGGCGTGTCCAATACCCGTGTGAGTCTCGGGTTGTTTTCGGGGCTGTGTCGATGGGGGCACACGGCCGACCACACGGCCGTGTCGGGTGAAAAACGGGCGTGTTAGGTTGAACACGGGCGTGTTGGATGCCCGTGTGTTGTTCCAGGCACGTTGATTTTGACGGCGAATGGGGGACACTGCCCTGGACACGGGCATGTCGCAGGCCGTGTTCGGCCCAGTATTAGCATTTCAGGCCCGAATCAAGGCCGTTCGTTTCTTTCATTTGGGATCCAACGGCTGGGGGATGTTCCTGATGGGATATACACGGGATTGGGCCTTTGAAACCCTCATTTCACGTGAGTGGTTCCCTTTCTAAAGTCTAGAGAGAGGAGAGCAAAGGAGGAAGAAGAAGCTAGATCCGGCCATTGGAGGAGCTTCGAAGCTCCAAATCGCAAGCCGACTTCGGATCTACGGAGGCAAAGAGAGTGTGGTGCTTTTCATCCGCTTACTTTTCCATGGTGCCAAGGAAGAACGCTAGGGTAACGATTCTCTTCTTGAGCATGTGAAGCTCTCCTTCTTTGCATAGGAAGCCCGCTCTCGCGAGTTTGCGGTGAGTTGGAGGCGTTCCTTCGGGTAGATATGTAAAGTCCCCATTGTTTAGAGTCCGTATTCGAGAACGGACATAGGCATGATGTGTGAATCCTACCCGGACATGTTGGTCTGGATCGGTGATGTTGCATTGCATAAATGCCAGAGAAGACTCTGTGCGATTGTTTATTTTTCGGGTTTTCTACGTGGTAGATTGCAACAGGGAGCCTTGGGGATTAACCCAAAGGTGCACCCGGAAAACTGGGTGGATGCGTGATCTTGCCATCTTGTGGGCCTGGGAGCCAACTTGTACATAACTGGGTTATGTAATATTGTACGTTCGATTCACGGGCTTCGGGGAAACTTAACTCGTGTCGATGATATTAAAATGTCGTGACAAGTGAGCAGCGGGTTGAGTGGAACCGTTCCTGCTTTATGCCGAGGGCATAGAGGTCGGGTCTTGCTGTCGATGATATTAAAGTGTCGTGACATAGGTTGTTGATGACATTAAAGTGTCGTAACATCTGCCTAAAAGACCAAATTGCTCACGAGAGATTGTCGTCCTGGAGATGGTGGTGAGTTAACGGGCTTAGACTATGATCACTGAGAATGTGCCCTGAAAGCACGGGGCGTGTGGCCATGCATGCCAACGCCTGTGATGCAATGCATTTATATACTGCTTGGTTGTGCTAATAAAATGCAGGAAAGGAGCATCGTCGCCCCGAATTGGAGGCGGGATCGTTATAATTTGGTCAGCATTGCTGACAGTTGCTTTTATTTGCCACCGTGCGGTGGTTTGTTGCTTACAGGTGCTGCTGAACTAAGCGGTCAATAGCGGGCTAAAGCACAAATTGCGAAGCCGGCCCTCGAAGGCCTAATTGGAGTGTTTACTGCTTTTTTTCATGTATGACCGGCCTGCGTGTCGTGGTTTGTAAATCATGTAATATTAAGTAAACAATTTTTTAAGGCCTTAAGGCCAGTACTTGTGTATGTACACATTCCTCTTTGGTATATTAGTGGACATTCGTGCTCTTTGTGCTGGGTTCTTAATTACAACTTATAAATTGCTTCCGCTAGAATGCTCTGTGTAGGACGTTGGATTAGTTGGATGGTTTCCATTGAGTAACCACCCGGTCTGTCTGTGGTATATGGCATCGGGCCCCGGCCGGACCTACTACTATATGCTATGCGACGGATAGGGGGTGTTATAATTTGGTATCAGACTACTGGTTTTGATCGGGCTTAAACTGAATTTGTGGCTGAATTCTTTTTAAGGGGTGGTGAGCACATGTGTGTGCACCATCGTTATAACAGTAAAAAAAACCCATGAATGTCCACTTAGGAATGAAAATACACGTGTTTGAGGAACCTGCGTGTTCTTATAATTGTTGTTTGTAATTTTATTTGGTCGCTTAACGGTGTTTTGTACCACTATAGGAGACCAGAAGTGGTGCTGGGTCGTCGGAACGTCGAGTTTCTGAGGCTAGCAGTGCACCATATGTTGCTCCTGCAACACCTCCATCGGCTGAGACCATACGATTGGTGGCCAAAGCAGTATTGGCCATGATGAATGCGCAGCCTGCAAGGCAAATGCAGCAGCCCGCTCCTGCGGTGGAGCAGCTAGTAGTGGAGTCGTTGGTGCCAAGGAGGGCAACCGAGAGGCAGCTCAAGCATGTCATGAGCTTTAATCCTCCGGTATTCTCTGGGTCCTCATCGCAAGCTGAAGACTGGCTCTCCATGGTGAAGAGAGTCATGACAGCAACGGAGACGGAGGAGTGGCAAATGACCACCATTATTACGTTCCTTTTGGACGGTGAAGCGAGATTGTGGTGGGAAGGATTGGAGCTGCACCTACTGAGAGGTAGGCAACTTGTTGATGTCTCGATGGAGGAGTTCTCGAGATTGTTCTTGGCAAGATACCTTCCTTCGGCACAGAGGATAGCGTTGGAGAACGAGTTCCTGAAGTTGGTTCAAGGAGACAATACCGTGGATGAATATCTAAATGAATTTACTCGTTTGAGTCGATATGCTAGCTCCACCATCGCGGATGAGGAGCGCAAGACGAATCGATTCTATGAAGGGCTGAGAGATGAGTTGAGGTTACTACTCTCGGGGCCGATGATGCGGGGTTTCTTGACCTTGGTCAACATGGCCCGGTCCTTGGAGAAGGACATGAAGAATGTACAAGCAAAGAAAAGCTTGGGTGAGAAGAAGTCGGAGTTCAGAGTGCCAAACTCCTCAAAGTCTGTGTTCCGAAAGTGGAACAAGAAAGCTAGGACTTCGGGTTTAGCCCCCTCTGCTGGTGCTTCTAGGGTGAATACGGGTCGGATCCCGGGCACATGTTACAACTGTGGGAAGTCGGGGCATTATGCCCGTGAGTGTCGGAGCGGACGTCCCAAGTCCGAAAGAAAGCCGGGAGCAACTTATGAAGAAAAGGGCAAGGCGGTGAATTCGACTGCGTCTCATTATGCTCCGGCCCAACCAAGGGTATATAATCTTGGCCAACAGGAGGACATCAAACAGGCAGATGTGGTGACAGGTACGGTTAATTTATAGCAAGTTAATTTCTTTAAATACGTATTATGCACATGTTACCTTACCACTGCTTGTTTAGGATTTGTTTTGATTTGTGAAAATCCGGCAAGAGCACTCTTCGATGCGGGAGCTTCACACTCCTTCTTGTCTGAGGCATTTATATCATGCATCGGAGTCCCTTCTTTGATGGCGAAGGATAAGTTGGATGTGTTGTTGCCCAATGGGTGTTCGATGCGCGCGGATAGAATCTGTGGTGTTAAGATTCGTATTGGGAATCAGGAGTTCGATCTACAAGCGCTGTTACTTCCGTTGGTGGAGTTCGACGTTATATTTGGCATGGACTGGCTCTCAGAGCAGCAGGCCTATATTGATTGTGATCGCAAGGAAGTCAAGTTAGGAGCAAGTCGTGAGACGACTTTTACGGGCTTAAAGGGGTCGAGCAAGACGTTGATGTCTGCTCTTCAGGTGGTGAAGGCGGTTCGTGTCGGTGCAGAACTGTTCTTTACACTAGTGGAGGTTGCAAAGCCGAAGCCCGCGTTGGATAGTATTTTAGTGGTATCGGAGTACCCTGATGTGTTCCCTAGAGATCTTCCTAGAGCCCCGCCGCAGCGGGAGATAGATTTCACGATTGAGCTAGTGTCAGGTGCAAAGCCTGTGTCACGATCTCCATATCGGCTAGCGCCTAAGGAAATGGCAGAGCTGAAAGTTCAACTGCAAGAGTTGTTGGAGCAAGGGTATGTGCGCCCAAGTTCTTCGCCTTGGAGTGCGCCAGTCCTCTTTGTTAAGAAGAAGGACGGAAGCTTGAGGCTATGTATTGATTATCGGGAGCTCAACAAGTTGACGGAGAAGAACAAGTACCCGATCCCCCGGATCGATGATCTTTTTGATCAGTTGGTCGGGTCGACGGTGTACTCGAAGTTGGATCTCAAGTCCGGGTACTATCTGAAAGATATGGTACCTAAACACCTAGAGGGGGGGTGAATAGGTGACCTAATCCTTTTCTAACTTTATTGACAGCAATCAGTTATATCACAGCAATCTAACTAGTTTATCACAGCAAACACAGCATACACAGCAACAATTTACAGCACACAGTGATTTATAGTGGTTCCCCAAGATATGGGTACGTTCACTTTCCCCCTTCGCCTATCTAGCAGTGTACTAGATTCGGCCAAACTCCTGCACTGTCTCAGAACCCAAATTGGTTCCTACACCTCAGGCCCAAAGCCTTACAACTCAGCTTTATCCCAAAGCCTACACTCAGCCAATCAAGGCCTACACTCAGCCAACCAAGGCCTACACTCAGAGATCTCTATCTCCTACACTCAGGCTAACAAGCCCTACCCTCAGCCTTTATAAATATAGGCTTACAATCACTCAGATCCAATGGATCCTACAAGTTAAAAATGTAATACAAATAATAACTCTACAACTCAGAATTAAAGGAGAGGAGTTGAGAGATTCTTGATGAGTTCTTGGAAGAACTCAGCTGGATTCACCCTGACTTAGCTTTCTTCAAAGCTTCTTGAGTAGAACTGAATAAAACTGAATCCTCTACAGTTGTTCCTTGACCTCTGCCACTTAAGATCCAGACTGAATCTGAATCCTTCTTCTCAGCCTAGTTCCAAAGGCTGATTTCTTGGATGGAGCCCTCTCTCTCCAACTTCTTAGATCTGCACTTGAACTGCTAGATCTTCTTGTGTTGATCCTCTTTGTAACACTATAATTACTTCAATAATCTGATCAACAACTTTGAACTTCTTTCAACAACTTTAACAATTTTGAACGACAGTTTCTGTAAACTGTAGGTGCCTATTTATAGGCTTTCTTCATGGTAACCGGCTGGACCGGTCCATAACTTACTTCTGATATCTCTGACAGGTGCTGTAGACCGGCTGGAACGGCAGCTGTCAAATCATCCAGTCACTTCTTGAAAATCTCTAACTGTCTGTAAGTGTCGAGACTTTCTGTCTTTAAGTGTCGACACTTATAGTCCAAGTGTCGACACATGTTGTGTAAGTGTCGACACAAGTCTACAAGGTGTCGACACAACTCCTTGTATGTCTCGACACAGATTCTTCAGTATGTGTCGACACTGAAATTGAGTGTCGACACAAGTACTTGTTCTTCTAGCTTTTGCTGAATTCTTCTATGTGTCGACACATCTTCTTGTGTTGAATCTGTCAAGTGTCGACACTGCTTCTTGGTGTCGACACATAGTCTTCTATGTTGAATCTTGCTGAGTGTCGACACAGCTCCTTGTGTCGACACACCTTCTTATTGTTGAGACTTCAGCTGAGTGTCGACACATTCTCATAGTGTCGACACTTGTACTTAGAATAATTTGTTGTTCTTTCTGTTCTTTGCTAAGTGTCGACACAGCTCCATGTGTCGACACTTTCTTCCAGTGTTGAGTCTTCAGCTGTGTGTCGACACATTGTTCTGGGTGTCGACACATACTTCAAATGCTGACTCTTCTGTTGAGTGTCGACACATTGTGTTGAGTGTCGACACTTACTTCAAGTGATGACTCTTCTGCATAGTGTCGACACATTGTGTTGAGTGTCGACACTTGTACTTAGACTCTGCAGACTTTTGCTGTGTGTCGACACAGCTCCAAGTGTCGACACTTTCTGGTGTAGACACAGCTTCACTGAGTGTCGACACAGCTCCTTGTGTCGACACTTTCTGTCTGCACTTTTCTTCACTGAGTGTCGACACAGCTCCAAGTGTCGACACTTTCTGTCTGGTGTCGACTCTGCATCCCAGATGTCGACACAATGACTCCAAGTGTCGACAATGCTTGTCTGGGTGTCGACACAAGCTTTCTTAAGTGTCGACACTTTCACTCTGGGTGTCGACACATGGACTTAGAAACTTTTTGCCTCAGTGCAGTGATTTCTTAACCTGCACAAGTAACTCAAACATACATCAAATACATTATGATGTATATCATTGAGTTGGGTGAGGCTTCTTCAAATCAGGTACATTTGACCAATGTACCCCACAATCTCCCCTTATTTGGAGAAGTCATAACCCTTAGTCAATGATATACACCATTCATAATTAAAATTACAAAATGATGTATAGCAGATTATAATCAGCAGGGTAAACATAAACATGTAATATTTCACACATGTATACACATTCAACATTGCAGAACAAACAAGAAATAGACATATTCTCAGAACAATCATGAAATATATTTCTCATTTATTGTTCTAACATTTTTCTAATACATCTTCAATGGTTTACAAAAATGTATTTCATTCAAAAGATTACAACAATCTTCAAGTCAATTCCTAATCTATTTCTGATCTGGTTCTTTGATAACAATGCCTTTGCCTGATTGGACTTGAGCTTTGACAGTGGCTTCAGCAGTTGCAGCATCAGCAGGCTTCTTGCCTTTTAAGTCCTTCTTCTTCAGCTCTTCTGCTTTGATTTTCTGCCTTTCAAAATAGTGGTATGGCTTGGGGAAGTACTTGCTAGGCTCCACTGCAGTAGGAGGTAGCTTTCTCATCTTTGCCTTTCTTCTATATTGAACAATGACCTCTTGTCTGATCTCATGTTTCCTCCATTCTGCTTCAGAGAACCACTTGTTCCTTTCATGAGCATTGTCCTTGGCAGCTTTCCAGGCAGTTAAAATTATATTCCTAGAGGTAGGGCTCCACTGTTCAAAATCTGGCCTTTGTTCTGCTTGTTCCCTAAACCTCTTCTTTGACAACCTTACCTCTTCTTCTTTCTCTAATGCCTCTTGCATAGCTGCAGAAATAGGCTGAACCACTTTAGCCAGAATAACATTAGGCTTCCCTTCAGTTGGGCTATACATTGTCTGGACATCTGCTTGAACCATGTCAAAATCTGGAGGTGGATAAATCACTTGAGCTACCTCTGGTTGCTCACCTCCAAGATATGCAGTTTGAATCCCTGATTCAGCAACATTATCATCATCACAGAGTGGAGGATAGCCCAGTGTAGCTCTGATGGAGTTGGATATCCATTTGGCATGGTTAGAGCTAGCTTTGACTAATACTCTCTCCCCCTTTATGACTTCTCTAGCCATATGGTCTCTAACATCATCCTTTTGAAATCTTTTTTGACTGTCCAAATACCTGATTCTCTCTTTAAAGAATGGTTTTAGCTTTTGCAGTTGTTCAGAGATAGCTTTCTGGGAATCTTTAATAGCAGACTTAACAGTAGTAAGTTCTTCCTGGAATACTTTATCAAATTCAGCTTTAGCAGCAGCAGTAGATGTTGAAGGTTCAGCAGTCTTATTCTTCAATTCAGTGACTATAGCATTGTGTGAAGCAGTCAAGTTGTCATTCATCCTTAACTGATTTTCCAGTACATACCCTTGCTTCAATGCTATATCATCTACTTGGGCTTTGATCTTCTCTTGGTGTGTAGCCAGATACACCACTGCATTGCCACCCTTGTGGAAGCAGTCTGTCATCTATTTCTTGTTGAGATTCATCTCAAACCTTATAGATTTTATATCTTGGGCAAGATCAAACTGTAATGATCTGTGCCCTACATCAACATAAGCCTCTATATCTTTCCTTTGTTCATCCATTTTTATCTGCAGTACAATCAGTAAAGCACTATAGTCAACAGTTGGAGCTTGTTGAACTATAGGCTGTGGGGCAATGGATTGCAAGGCTTTCTTATAACTCTGACTTCTCCTCTTGAAGACATAGAGTTTCTTCTTCTTAGCCTTTGCAGCCTCATCTTCTTCAGATTCTGAAGTGCTGGCTATTTCAACCCTTTCCTTAGGGCTTGGAGGTTTGTCAGCTTGCACAGCAGTTGTCTTTTCAGTTTCTTGCCTAATAGGCTCTTCCAGATCTTATACTAGCTCCCCCTCAGCAGCAGCAGTCTTATCTTCAGCAGCAGCATCCTTGTCCATGTTAAAATCTTCTTGATCTAGATTTAGAAATAGATCTTCCATGGTGAACTCTTGAGGTGATTGAGCTGGAGATATTCTGTGCTCTTCAACCACTGGAATAGCAGGTGTGTCTTTGATAACAACATCTGGTTCTTGGCTAGGCAGCTGAATTTGCTGAGGAACATCAGACAAATCAGCATCTTCTATAAGATATTCTAAAGTTTTTAGGTCAGTGAGTACCTCTTGGATAATGATGGTGGCTTGCTCACTGTCCAGTGTAGATGGTTCCTCTACAACTGGATGCTCCCCCTGGCTTTGATCCCTGTGGATGGGGCTAGCTGGAGGCAGCTCCCCCTGGATCTCTGCATCAGCTGGAGGAGCAGGAGTCTTGTCAGCAGGCTCTCCCTCATGATCATCTGGAGTGAAGACAACCTGTTCTTCACTATCAGAATCACTAGTGGACTCTTGTACCACTTGTACAGTCTTTCTCTTCTTCTTTGGAGGAATTTCTTTTTCAGATACTGGCTTCTCAGGGGTTGACAGTTCCTTGGACAACACCCTGTCCCATCTAGAAAAGATCCTGAGATCCATCTTCCTCATGTGGTTGATCTTACTTCCTGCAGATGTATTCATTACCTCTGGTATGGTACCAGCTAGGTAGAGACTTATAATTCTGCCCAGATTGGGCTTCTTCAAGCTCTCCTTGATCTTGTCAAAAACCACTATTGACCAGTCTGTTTTCAGAGTGAATATGATTCTAGTCATAATTCCAAACATAGAGGCAGACACCCTGTCATGCCCTCCAGGCTTACTGAGAATAACCTTGCCCATAATCTCAGACATGAATTTTCCTTGACTGTTCATGCCTTTCCTGTTAAAGACAGATCCTATCTTCATCTTTGGATCAAGTCCACACCAGGTAAGGGCTTCCCTGGTCTTGGATGCAGTTACGTCTTCTTCATCTTGTGTTTTAGGTAGCTGGAGTACCTTCCTCAGACTTTTTGGTGAAATCTTGACTTTAGATCCATGAACGCTGGATTTGATTCTATATCCAGAGTCATCTACAGCAGCTCCATTAAGGAATTCAAGAACTTCCTTCTTCCAAATCTTTGTTGGTTCTGAAACCAAGTATTCTAGTCCAGAATTGGCGACTAGGGTTACCACTGACTGGATTTCTTGATCTGCGTCGTCGAACGCGCCGCGCACTAGCTCATAGCCCTCGTTAACGTTCTCCTCAAGCTTAGGAGCCATTAGGTTTTGGAGAATTTGTCTTTTAGAAAAGAGAAGTGTCGACACAATAGTTTTGGTCTCGAAACTTTGAAAGTGTGTCGACAAACAAAGACAGAACCCTATTTATACCTTTCTGATTTTGAAGATGAACAGGCGGGACAGCTAGCTTAAAGTGTGTCTACACTGGCAATAAGTGTCGACACTAACTTATAATGTCTCGACACACATGTGTCGACACAATTTTAGTCAACAGATTTTATGTGTCGACACTTGGTTATGTGTCGACACAACATAACTCGACACATTGTCGAGACTTTACTTAGAAAAATTCTGAGTAAAACTTAAGTGTCGACACCACATAGGATGTGTCGACACCTACTTGACATGTGTCGACACTAACATTCTGAAGTGTCGACACCACATTCCTAGATGTGTCGACACTTTTTTCCTGAAGTGTCGACACCACTATTCTGTGTCGACATAGACTTGTCTATGTGTCGACACCTTTTTACTTAGTCATTTTCAAATCTGTAAACTTACTCTAAGTTTATCATTCCTAGTTCAATTTTGAATCTATTGAACTTAGCTTCTTCTAGTGGCTTAGTAAACATATCAGCTACTTGTTCATCTATTTTAACATATTCAAGTGAAATATCTTCTCTTTCTACATGTTCTCTAAGAAAGTGATATTTAATCTCAATATGTTTTGTTCTACTATGAGATACAGGGTTATTAGCTATTTAAATAGCACTTGTAGAATCACAGTAAAGTGGAGTTCCACTTACCTGAAATCCATAGTCCTCTAGCTGATGTTGAATCCACAGAAGTTGAGCACAGCAACTTCCTGCAGCCACATACTCTGACTCAGCTGTGGAGATAGCCACACTAGTCTGCTTTTTGCTGCTCCATGAAATTAGTCTCCCACCTAGGAATTGACAGGTTCCAGTAGTACTCTTTCTATCCTCTTTGCATCCTGCAAAGTCTGCATCTGAATAACCTGTTAGATCAAAGTCTTCATTCCTAGGGTACCAGAGGCCTAGATAGGGAGTGCCCTTTAGATATCTCAAAATTCTCTTGACTGCAGTCAAGTGAGACTCTTTAGGGCAGGCTTGATACCTTGCACAAACACATGTAGCATACATGATGTCTGGTCTACTAGCAGTCAAGTATAATAGGGAGCCAACTATCCCTCTATACAAGGTTTCATCTACAGGTTTCCCTGTATCATCCTTGCTAAGAGACATACTTGACCCCATAGGAGTCTTCATGGTACTGGATGAATCCATACCATACTTCCTTATGAGTTCTAGGGTGAACTTTGACTGACAAATGGACAAACCACTCTCAGTCTGTTTAACTTGGAGACCCCAAGAAAAACTTCAGCTCTCCCATACTACTCATTTCAAACTGACCTTGCATAAGTTTTGCAAACTTTTTGCAAAGGCTGCTTTCAGTAGACCCAAATATAATGTCATCTACATATATTTGGACTAGTATGACTTTGCCTCTAGATTCCCTAAGGAATAGAGTCTTATCTATTTTCCCCCTTGAGAATTTGTTCTCAATGAGGAAACTAGATAGGGTTTCATACCAAGCCCTAGGGGCTTGCTTTAACCCATATAAAGCTTTCCTAAGTCTATAGACATAATGAGGTAGAGTTGGATCAACAAAACCTGAAGGCTGCTCCACATAGACTTCTTCTATCAAATTACCATTTAGGAATGCTGACTTGACATCCATTTGGTATACCTTGAATCCTTGATAGGTTGCATAGGCCAAGAACATTCTTATGGCTTCTAGTCTGGCTACTGGAGCAAAGGTTTGATCAAAATCAATACCTTCTTCTTGCCTATATCCTTTAGCAACCAGTCTAGCTGTATTCTTAATGATGACCCCTTGTTCATCCATCTTATTCCTGTAGATCCACTTAACGACTATTACATTGTGGTCTTTAGGTTTAGGAACAAGTTCCCAAACCTTGCACATCTTGAACTGATTAAGCTCTTCTTGCATTGCTTCAGTCCATTGTGGATCTTGTATTGCTTCTTCAAATCTTTTAGGTTCAACTTGAGACAGAAAGCTGGAATAGATTACAGCATTCTGATTTCTGCTCCTAGTTTGAACTCCTTGTCTTGGATCTCCAATAATCAGCTCTACTGGATGATCTCTAAGATGCCTGTGGGCTGGAGGCATCCTCACTTCAGGTTGAACCACTTCAGCATCTGCATCATGCTGTATTCCTTGGATTTCTTCAGCACTTGGCACATGTAGTTCTCCCCCTGGACAGCAGCTACTCTCCTCTCCTTGCTGTCTTGCAGCAAGCACCTCTTCTATAGTAAGCTTGTCCATTGTCTTTGTCAAACCTGTGGGGCTGCATACATTGCTAGACAACTCATTATTAATAAGTTTTGTCTCATCAAAAACTACATGCACTGATTCTTCTACAACTTGTGTAGTCAAGTTGTAAACTCTATAAGCCTTACTATTATTGTTGTACCCAACAAAAATTCCCTCTTGGGACTTGGCAGCAAACTTAGTTATGTAAGACTTCCCATTGTTAAGTATGAAGCATTTGCAACCAAAGATCCTGAAGTAGGATAGGTTTGGTTTCCTGCCTTTCACAACTTCATAGGGGTCTTGTTTAGCCCTTTAGTGATGGTAGCCCTATTTATAACATGGCATGCAGTGTTAACTGCTTCAGCCCAGAAATACTCTGGCAGTGATGTATCACTCAATAAGGTTCTACCAGCCTCTATCAAAGTCCTATTCTTCCTCTCAGCAATGCCATTTTGCTGAGGTGTTCTAGGTGAAGAGAATTCTTGAAATATCACAAAGTCTTCACATAGTTTTGTCATGCTTTCAGATTGAAACTCAGTACCATGGTCACTTCTAATTTTGACCACAGCACTATTTAGTTCATTCTGAATTTGCTTGACAAAGCTGTAGAAGATACTAGGTGTTTCAGATTTCTATCTTAAGAAGAACACCCAGGAAAACCTTGAGTAGTCATCTACAACTACAAGGGTATAGACCTTCCTACCTAAGCTGTGAACTGGCATTGGACCAAAGAGATCCAAATGCAAGAGGTACAAACACCTCACAGCATCTTTGTTTTCTATGCTTTTAAAGGTGGATTTAGTCTGCTTGCCCTTTTGACAAGCTGAGCAAATACCATCTTTGACACACTTAACTTGAGGACCATTCCTCACTAACTCTTTGCTAAAGAGTTTACTAATAGTCTTGTAGTTAAGATGGGCTAGCCTCTTGTGCCATTTGACACAATGAGAGACTGTCTCATCAGCTACAAGACAAACTGGAGAACCATTGTTCTCAATCATAATGTCTAGGCAGTAGACATTCCTCTTCCTATAACCTGTCAAAATGATCTCTTGATCACTTGACCTCTTGATATGACAACCATTTTTAACAAATGAGATGTCATACCCTACATCACTTAATTGACTTATACTTATTAGGTTGTGTTTCAACCCTTTAACATAAGCCACTTGAGTAATGGTAACTAAGTTTGAAGAAATGTTACCAAACCCTTTGATGATTCCTTTTTCAGAACCACCAAAGGTCACTTTAGGACCATTTTTGATTGGAATGTAGTCCTTCAGTAGTCCCCTAGTTCCAGTCATATGTCTGGAACATCCACTGTCCAAATACCATGTAGGGGTATGGCCACTTGGACTCACCTGCAAAACAAATTAATGAACCTTAGAACCCAAAGTATTCTTGGGTCCTTGGTGATTGTTAGTTTGCAATTTGACAAACCTACCTACTGGCTTTCCAACAGGTAGTTTGGAACTCACTTTGGCACTCACATTGTGCCAACAGTCTACTGCAAAATGGCCAACTTTGCCACAGCACCAACATTCAAATTTATTGTACCTTTGCTTAGGTACTGCCTTGGCTGTCTTGACTACATCAGGCTTGTTGAATGTTGGGGCTTTGCCCTTGGACTTATACTTGGACTGCTCAGTCCCTGCAGGTCTAATAAAGCCCATACCAGCTTTACCCTTATGATGAACAAATTCATCAATTATGGGTAACACTGACTTAGGTTTAGAAAACCTAGCAACCAAGTCCTTCTCCTTCTGAAGATTGTTCTCCAGACACTTAATTTGATCATTCTTAAAAGTGATAGTTCCCATCTGAATCACTGTTATGTGTTTCAGCCTGGCTATCTCATTCAGTTTTTGATCAAATTGCTTCTCAAAATCTGTTGCAGCTACTTTAAGATCAGCAATTTCCTTTGCCTGACTTTTGGCTAGGGTCTTGCTTTTCTTGTAGGCTTGCAACAGTACCTTATATTCATCTATAAGCTGATGAATATCTTCCTCAGACTCAGATACATTCTCATCACTTGATGAAGAAGAATCTGAATCTGAACTAGAACAAGAACCTGAATTTAAACTTGAACTTAGTACCTGACTGGGTCCTGGCTGCTCCAGGATTTTGGCACTGTCTGTCAAAGTCATTAGTCCTTGGCAATGACTGTCTTCTTGTTCATAAATTGATTCCAAGATCTGCATGAATTCTTCCTCTTCTTCTTCAACAAACAGCCCTATGTAGGCTTCAGCCTCAGACTCAGTTTCTGAAGAAGAGATATCTGATAGAGTCTTCTCCTTCTTAGCAACAAAAGACTTTTCTTTCTTCCCTTTGAAGTGAGTCTTTTTCCTGTCACCAGATTCCTTTCTCTTCTCTGGACAATCTGCAATAACATGGCCCTGTCTATTGCAGCAATAGCAAACAATCTTTGAACCAGTTGCCTTGCTTGATTTTGTCCTTTTCTTGTCATTCTTTGAAGACCTCTTTTTCTGATAAGAGTCCTCCTTTCCTTGTGATGTAGAAGGCCTTGACCTCCACTGTTTCTTTTTCAAAAACTTCTGAAAGTGTCTAGTGAAAGCAGCAAAGTCTTCATCACTTTCACTGCTCTTAGACTTTGTGCTGACAGACTCATCAGATTCTGATTCAACTACCTCTGAAGGTGGAGTTAAAGACTTATTCCTGCACTTTCTGGGAACTTCTGTCTTGAAAGCAACAGTTCTTTCTTTATGCTCAGTCCTTGTTGATTTCTCCTCTTCTTTTCTTACTGTCAACTGCATCTCATATGACAATAACTTGCCAAACAGTGTAGGGGGAGGAATTTCCCCCAACTTAGCCATTTCTCTTATGGCACAGATCTTGGTGTCCCAATCTTTGGTTAGGGACCTTAAGAACTTGTCATTTAGTTCATAGTTACTGAACTCTCTTCCATAAGACATGAGTTCATTAACTATTCTGTAAAATTTCTTATAGCACTCAGTGATGCTATCACCCTTTTCTTGCCTAAAGCTTTCATACTCTTGATTTAGCAAGGACTTCCTATCTTGCCTAACTTCTTCAGAACCTTCCATATAAACAATGAGAGTATCCCATATCTCTTTTGCTGTTTTACAGTGAATTAAGTTCTGAAAAGTTGCATCATCAATAGCACTCACTATTATGTTATGTGCCCTCTTGTCCATGGTGGCCAGGACAATTTCATCCTTAGTCATCTCAGATAAATCCTTTGGAGTTCTCTGGTTTGCATCCAATACTGAAATCTTCATTGGCACATAAGGCCCTTCCTTAACTGTGATGTAGATTCTAGGGTCAGAGGCTTCCATAAATAGCCTTACCCTTTCTTTCCAGATCCCAAAGATCTCCTTTCTGCATATGGGTAATTTCATGGAACCCAATTCCTTGTGATTCTCATAAGAACCCATGTTTCTTGATTTTCTTGATTTTCTTGAAACTGTTTAATGCCTTACACTGAATATGCCAAACAGGATCTCCTCAGACTGTTAGTCCTTGTTTTGAGGAACCTCGCTTTGATACCACTTGAAAGATATGGTACCTAAACACCTAGAGGGGGGTGAATAGGTGACCTAATCCTTTTCTAACTTTATTGGCAGCAATCAGTTATATCACAGCAATCTAACTAGTTTATCACAGCAAACACAGCATACACAGCAACAATTTACAGCACACAGTGATTTATAGTGGTTCCCCAAGATATGGGTACATCCACTTTCCCCCTTCGCCTATCTAGCAGTGTACTAGATTCGGCCAAACTCCTGCACTGTCTCAAAACCCAAATTGGTTCCTACACCTCAGGCCCAAAGCCTTACAACTCAGCTTTATCCCAAAGCCCACACTCAGCCAATCAAGGCCTACACTCAGCCAACCAAGACCTACACTCAGAGATCTCTATCTCCTACACTCAGGCTAACAAGCCCTACCCTCAGCCTTTATAAATATAGGCTTACAATCACTCAGATCCAATGGATCCTACAAGTTAAAAATGTAATACAAATAATAACTCTACAACTCAGAATTAAAGGAGAGGAGTTGAGAGATTCTTGATGAGTTCTTGGAAGAACTCAGCTGGATTCACCCTGACTTAGCTTTCTTCAAAGCTTCTTGAGTAGAACTGAATAAGACTGAATCCTCTGCAGTTGTTCCTTGACCTCTGCCACTTAAGATCCAGACTGAATCTGAATCCTTCTTCTCAGCCTAGTTCCAAAGGCTGATTTCTTGGATGGAGCTCTCTCTCTCCAACTTCTTAGATCTGCACTTGAACTGCTAGATCTTCTTGTGTTGATCCTCTTTGTAACACTATAATTACTTCAATAATCTGATCAACAACTTTGAACTTCTTTCAATAACTTTAACAATTCTGAACGATAGTTTCTGTAAACTGTAGGTGCCTATTTATAGGCTTTCTTCATGGTAACCGGCTGGACCGGTCCATAACTTACTTCTGATATCTCTGACAGGTGCTGTAGACCGGCTGGAACGGCAGCTGTCAAATCATCCAGTCACTTCTTGAAAATCTCTAACTGTCTGTAAGTGTCGAGACTTTCTGTCTTTAAGTGTCGACACTTATAGTCCAAGTGTCGACACATGTTGTGTAAGTGTCGACACAAGTCTACAAGGTGTCGACACAACTCCTTGTATGTCTCGACACAGATTCTTCAGTATGTGTCGACACTGAAATTGAGTGTCGACACAAGTACTTGTTCTTCTAGCTTTTGCTGAATTCTTCTATGTGTCGACACATCTCCTTTGTGTCGACACATCTTCTTGTGTTGAATCTGTCAAGTGTCGACACTGCTTCTTGGTGTCGACATATAGTCTTCTATGTTGAATCTTGCTGAGTGTCGACACAGCTCCTTGTGTCGACACACCTTCTTGTTGTTGAGACTTCAGCTGAGTGTCGACACATTCCCATAGTGTCGACACTTGTACTTAGAATAATTTGTTGTTCTTTCTGTTCTTTGCTAAGTGTCGACACAGCTCCATGTGTCGACACTTTCTTCCAGTGTTGAGTCTTCAGCTGTGTGTCGACACATTGTTCTGGGTGTCGACACATACTTCAAATACTGACTCTTCTGTTGAGTATCGACACATTGTGTTGAGTGTCGACACTTACTGCAAGTGCTGACTCTTCTGCATAGTGTTGACACATTGTGTTGAGTGTCGACACTTGTACTTAGACTCTGCAGACTTTTGTTGTGTGTCGACACAGCTCCAAGTGTCGACACTTTCTGGTGTAGACACAGCTTCACTGAGTGTCGACACAGCTCCTTGTGTCGACACTTTCTGTCTGCACGTTTCTTCACTGAGTGTCGACACAGCTCCAAGTGTCGACACTTTCTGTCTGGTGTCGACTCTGCATCCCAGGTGTCGACACAATGACTCCAAGTGTCGACACTGCTTGTCTGGGTGTCGACACAAGCTTTCTTAAGTGTCGACACTTTCCCTCTGGGTGTCGACATATGGACTTAGAAACGTTTTGCTTCAGTCCAGTGATTTCTTAACCTGCACAAGTAACTCAAACATACATCAAATACATTATGATGTATATCATTGAGTTGGGTGAGGCTTCTTCAAATCAGGTACATTTGACCAATGTACCCAACACTATCAGCTGCGAATAAGGGAGAGTGATATCCCGAAGACAGCGTTCAGTACGAGATACGGGCATTACGATTTTACAGTCATGCTGTTTGGGCTGACTAATGTGTCATCAGTGTTCATGGATTTAATGAACAGGACCTTCAGGGAGTACTTGGACCATTTTGTGATCGTCTTCATCGACGATATTTTGGTGTACTCGCAGAGTGAGGAAGATCACTTCAAGCATCTTCATTTGGTTTTGGAGACGCTAAGGAGGAATAAGTTGTACGCCAAGTTCTCGAAGTGCGAGTTTTGGTTATCCTCAGTGGTGTTCCTCGGTCATATAGTGAGTGGAGAAGGTATTGCAGTGGATACGGGAGTGGCCTGAGCTTTCTACGGTAGCGGAAGCCCGGAGCTTTCTGGGGCTTGCTGGCTATTATAGGCGCTTCGTAGAGAACTTCTCACGGATAGCGTTACCTCTCACCACTTTGACGAGGAAGGAGCAGAAGTTCGTTTGGACGCCGGAGTGCGCGCGAGCTTTTGAGGAGTTGAAATGTCGGTTGACCACGGCGCATGTGCTGAGTTCGCCAAGTGGGACCGAATGCTATGAGATTTATAGCGATGCTTCGGGCAGCGGTTTGGGTTGCGTGCTACTGCAACACGGAAGTGTAATAGCTTATGGCTCGAGACAGCTAAAAGTGCACGAGAGGAATTATCCGGTCCATGACCTGGAGTTAGCGGCCGTGATTTTTGCCTTGAAGCTGTGGAGGCATTATTTGTACGGTGTGAAGATTGATATCTACACCGATCACAAGAGCCTGAAGTATCTGATTGATCAGAAAGATCTGAATATGCGGCAGCGTAGATAGATGGAGTTCTTGGGGGACTATACATTCAAGATCCACTACGTACCTGGTAAGGGTAATGCGGTTGCTGATGCGTTGAGTCACCGGGCCCAGCTCAAGCCAATTGGCTGTCGATCCATGACGAGCAGTTGGTTCGAGAGTTGGAGGCGTTGGAGATTATTTGTGTGGATAAGCAATCAAGTGCTGAAGCAGTACTGAATTGGACTGAAGTCCAATATGACCTGGCTGATCGGATTCGGTAGGCTTTGGATATGGATGTCCATATGAAGCAGTTCATGGTAGAGGCTTTGGATGGGTCAAATTCTCAATTCATCGTGGAGGACGGATTACTTTGGAAAGACGGTCGTCTGTGCGTCCCAAGTGTGGGCAATTTGCGGGCGGAATTGTTGTACGAGCCACACCATACACAGTACTCGATTCACCCAGGGAGCACGAAGATGTACCGCAATGTTAAGAAACTGTTTTGGTGGCCGAGTTTGAAGAAGGATGTGGCGCTCTACGTGGCGAAGTGCCAAACTTGCACCTTGGTGAAGGCGGAGTGCCAAAAGCCGGGAGGATTTCTGAAGTCCTTGCCTATTCCGGAGTGGAAATTCGATGACATCTCTATGGACTTTGTGCACGGTTTGCCAAGACCGCAAAAGGGGAACGACGCTATTTGGGTGGTTGTTGATCGGCTAACGAAGGTGTCGCATTTCATTCCGCATAGGAAGGATGATCCGGTGGAGAAGTTGGCAAAACTTTATGTGGATTATATAGTACTGCTTCACGGTGTGCCCCGCAGCATTGTTAGTGACCGAGATGGACAGTTCACGTACAATGATTGGAGGCTAGTGCAGCAAATGTTGGGAACAAAGTTGAAATTCAGCACAACCTTCCATCCGCAAACGGATGGGCAGACCGAGAGGGTCAATAGAACTATGGAAGACATGCTCCGCATGTGTGTCTTGGACTTTGGAAAGCAATGGGAAGACCATCTTTATTTGGTGGAGTTTGCGTACAACAATAGCTACCAAGCAAGTATTCAAATGGCACCCTTCGAGGCCCTATATGGTAGAAAATGTCGCACGCCGTTGTCTTGGTTAGAAACGGGTGAGTCAAAGTTGTACAAGCGCCAAGAGGTGGAAGATGCTACATCTTTGGTTCGTACCATTCGGGAGAGGTTGCTAATCGCTCAGGACCGTCAGGCGAAGTACTATAATGCCAAGCACAGGAACGTGGAGTTCGCCGTGGGCCACTATGTGTACTTAAAAATCAAGCCGTTCAAGGGTGTCTCGCGGGTGCGGCGATTGAAAAAGCTAAGCCCGAGGTACCTTGGGTCGTTTGAGGTTCTGGAGCGGGTTGGTGAAGCAGCCTATCGGTTGAAGCTTTCAGTGGAGCTTAGCGGTTTACATTATGTATTCCATATTTCGGTGCTACGGAAGGCGGTGCAAGAGCCTTCGCAAGTGATCGCGGTTGATTAAGTGACGGTGGATAGTGGGTTGACGACAAAGGTCAAACCCGTGCGGATTGAGGACTCGGAGGTCAAGCGGCTGTGCAATAAAGAGATCAGGATGGTCAAGGTCCGATGGGACAATTGCGGTCGAGAGGAGCTCTCTTGGGAACGAGAGCAGACTATGCTTGACGAGTATCCGGAGTTTTTCCGCTCAGGTACAATTTAATTTTGGCACTTGTCTTTCCTTCATGTAATTTTGTGGGCGAAATTCTTTTAAGAGGGGGAGAGTTGTAACGCACCGAAACTCAAAAGAACGACGGGAGGAATTTTAGGCCAAATTTGGATTCTGGCAGGAGGCACACGGCCTGGGACACGGGCGTGTCACAGGGCGTATCAGGCTGGAGTCGACGATTTGGTCTAGAGGTCGACGATTATGGAGTCGACGATCGTCGGGCAGAGAATACGGCCTGAGACACGGGCGTGTCTCAGGGCGTGTCGAGCCCGTGTCGACGATCGGCCCGGGGAGTCGACAAATTTCGCTTGATGATGTGTCGAGACAAGGCACACGGCCTAGGACACGGGCTTGTCCAAAGACGTGTCAGGTAGTCGACGAACTTCGCTCGACGATGTGTCGAGACAAGGCACACGGCCTAGGACACGGGCATGTCCAAATCCGTGTCAGGTAGTCGACGAACTTCGCTCGATGAAGTGTCGAGGCAGTGAACATGGCCTGGCGCCCAGGCGTGTTCGAGTAGACACGGGTTAGGACACGGGCGTGTCCAATACCCGTGTGAGTCTCGGGTTGTTTTCGGGGCTGTGTCGATGGGGGCACACGGCCGACCACACGGCCGTGTCGGGTGAAACACGGGGGTGTCAGGTTGAACACGGGCATGTTGGATGCCTGTGTGTTGTTCCAGGCGCATCAATTTTGACGACGAAGGTGGGACACGGCCCTGGACACGGGCGTGTCGCAGGCCGTTTCGGCCCAGTATTAGCATTTCAGGCCCGAATCAAGGCCGTTCGTTTCTTTCATTTGGGATCCAACGGCTGGGGGTTGTTCCTGATGGGATATACACGGGATTGGGTCTTTGAAACCCTCATTTCACTTGAGCGGTTCCCTTTCTAAAGTCTAGAGAGAGGAGAGCAAAGGAGGAAGAAGAAGCTAGATCCGGCCATTGGAGGAGCTTCGAAGCTCCAAATCGCGAGCCGACTTCGGATCTACGGAGGCAAAGAGAGTGCGGTGCTTTTCATCCGCTTACTTTTCCATGGCGCCAAGGAAAAATGCTAGGGTAACGATTCTCTTCTTGATCATATGAAGCTCTCCTTCTTTGCATAGGAAGCCCGCTCTCGCGAGTTTGGGTTGAGTTGGAGGTGTTCCTTTGGGTAGATATGTAAAGTCCTCGTTGTTTAGAGTCCGTATTCGAGAACGGACATAGGCATGATGTGTGAAGCCTACCCCGACATGTTGGTCTGGATCGGTGATGTTGCATTGCATAAATGCCGGAGAAGACTCCGTGCGATTGTTTGTTTTTCGGGTTTTCTACGTGGTAGATTGCAACAGGGAGCCTTGGGGATTAACCCAAAGGTGCACCCGGAAAACTGGGCGGATGCGTGATCTTGCCATCTTGTGGGCCTGGGAGCCAACTTTTACATAACTGGGTTATGTAATATTGTACGTTCGATTCACGGGCTTCGGGGAAACTTAACTCGTGCCGATGATATTAAAATGTCGTAGCAAGTGAGCAGCGGGTTGAGTGGAACCGTTCCTGCTTTATGTCGAGGGCATAGAGGTCGGGTCTTGTTGTCGATGATATTAAAGTGTCGTGACATAGGCTGTTGATGACATTAAAGTGTCGTAACATCTGCCTAAAAGACCAAATTGCTCACGAGAGATTGCCGTCCTGGAGATGGTGGTGAGTTAATGGGCTTAGACTGTGATCACCGAGAATGTGCCCTGAGAGCACGGGGTGTGTGGCCATGCGTGCCAACGCCTGTGATGCAATGCATTTATATACTGCTTGGTTGTGCTAATAAAATGTATGGAAGGAGCATCGCCGCCCCGAATTGGGGGCGGGATCGTTATAATTTGGTCAGCATTGCTGACCGTTGTTTTTGTTTGCCACCGTGCGGTGGTTTGTTGCTTGCAGGTGCTGTTGGACCAAGCGGTCAATAGCGGGCTAAAGCCCAAATTGCGAAGCCGGCCCTCGAAGGCCTAATTGGAGTGTTTACTGCTTTTATTCATGTATGATCGGCCTGCGTGCCGTGGTTAGTAAATCATGTAATATTAAGTAAACAATTTTGTAAGGCCTTAAGGCCAGTACTTGTGTATGTACACATTCCTCTTTGGTATATTAGTGGACATTCGTGCTCTTTGTGCTGTGTTCTTAATTGTAACTTATAAATTTCTTCCGCTAGAATGCTCTGTGTAGGACGTTGGATTAGTTGGATGGTTTCCATTGAGTAACCACCCGGTATGTCTGTGGTATATAGCGTCGGGCCCCGGCCGGACCTACTGTTATATGCTATGCGACAGATAGGGGGGTGTTACATTGCACTCCTTGAGTCTATCCTGCCACAACTGCCACCAGAGACTGGATTTGGGCCTGCATCTCCACCAACTGCCTGGTCAAGGAATCGTTGCTCTGTCGCAGTCTCTCGATCACCGCATCACTTTGCGCTCCAGATGACTCACCCTCAGACAGGGGAGTCGACCTCGCCGAAGGACGTCTTGCCATCCTAAAACTATAAAAACTGAGGTCAAAACCTAGTACAACAGTTAGAACAAACTACCAGTACAGACAATACATACATAAATATGAACTTTTAACTGTTATACTTGCTCTGGGATTTTATTTTATTTTTACAAAAGTGATGTTATGCTTAACCTATGATGGTTTACCACCATCAACTAACTCTTGTGCCTAGATCGGGAATGCATGAATTTATATTTTTTTTCTTATTTAAAACCATGTGTGTACATATGTCATCCAGCAAATCTTTAGCTTGGCACGTTGTGCTTATGCAATGTTATGTTATGCATGATTGTGTTATGCATTCTAAAAAGGCCCTAATGCATGTTATGAGTGGTGTACGCATGAAAATGTTATGCATCCCATTCTAAATAACATTCTCATGCAACGAAAAAGAAACGTGCTAGTCGCATTCATGTGGTGAGGTTATGCATCTCATACTACATAACCCTCACATGTTGCTCCTATGGTGGATCCATATACAGACACATATTATGCATTTCATATTACATAATATGCCCCGTATACTTCATGTTATGCTATGGGTGTAGTGTTCGTGCTTCAGACAAAATGTGTTGATGACATATCGGTGTATGTATGATATGATCCTAGACATCTAATACCTACAAGGGAAGGTTGCCCGACAAATTGTCAAGCAACCTCCCTCTGATACCAACTGTCACAACCCGCATTTTCTCCGAATTTAAGAAGTATCAGAGTATGAGAAAACACGCGTCGTTATGCCACGTCGAGCAGGGGATAACTGTCGACGCTCAGGCGAACACCATCTAACTAGACTATGAAAATTCATAAGTTTAATGATTAGAAAATCAGTTATTTTTTAAAGGCTGTATCCCTCGGCTCAGTGGATCATCTAGTCCACAGTTTAAAAAATATACTTATACGCAGCGGAAAATACTTTATTTATATTTGACATCCTATGAGAGTGCATAAGTGTCTCCCGAGGTCAACTTATACTATGCAAGACTCTAGATTTATTTTATATTATAAGTAAGAAAACGATCTTTTTACGGTTCTTGGAAAGTAGTGTATGAGTTTCATAAATATGCTGATCATGAGATATACTTATAATAGTGTTTTTAGGTTTAAAAGTAACTAGCAACCTATCATAAATCTTCCCAAGAGCAAATAGACTAACTCCAGAAAGGTAGCAGTAAAAGAAACATATATAGTATCATAATTAAAAACCACTAGCGGGCGTCAACAACGTGACATGAACCCACTGGCGAGCATGTATGTCTGTAAGAAAAACAGAAAACTACCTCACAAAATCAAGGAGGAAGATCCCAGCAACCCAAGGGATCAACAACAATCACCAAGGAAAACCAGCCACTCAACCTACTACTGCTCTAAACCTAAGGCATCCAAAGAAAGAACACCTCAGCAAGTAAAAAAAACAGGAAAAACTGAAGTAGAGCAAAAATATCCAGAAGGAACTAGTGAAAGCAAGAAACGTGACAGTAAAAAAAACAAAAACTGTCTAAAGGTAACCAAAAGTACACCAGGTACAAGGAAACAACAACAAACCCTGCTCAAATCCTGTAGAGGCTACAAGGCAAAAAAAACCTGCCACAATATGTTGCATTCTACAAGGAAGAAACACCTAACAAACCTAATTTGTGAGTTAATTGCAGTAGTAAAATCCACATAGATCTGGGTTGGAGGCAAACGCGGTCCCCCAAACAACCATCACCAAAACAAAATAGGCTCAAGGGTCGCACAGGGAGAGCACTAGGGACCTACAAATCACACACACCCAGCCTGTACTTGGGAAAAAACAGTGGCGGCCACGGCTCAACACCTAACCCCACCCCTATTAAGAGCTAAAAACCACCCCTACTAGCCATAACCCACAATTCAGCGTTCAGAAATTAGCTGACAAATAACCCCAAACCCAACGGGATTCACTCGGGAAAACAAGGGGAGACAGAGGGAAAATCGTTGAGATCACTCAACGAGGCGTTGAGTGGCTTCAACGCCCTCAACGCCAGACCCTACTGCTTGACAGCGTTGAGTGCACTCAGCTACTCAACGTTGTCGAGACAGCGACCTGCTCGACGGTGTTGAGTGCACTCAGCTACTCAACGCTGTCGAGACAGCAACCTGCTCGACGTCGTTGAGTGGCTCGGCTACTCAACGGTGTAGAGACAGCGGACTGCTCGACGGCGTTGAGTGGTCTCAGCTACTCAACGTTGTCGAGACAGCAGACTGCTCAGAAAAGAACAAAGCGCGCGATCAGCGACGCACGACCAGCGGTCGTGCGTGCTCACCTGCACACACACAAAAATCTAAAACAGCGTACGATCAGTGACGCACGACCAGAGGTCGTGCACACTTTATACACTAATCGTGCGATAGGCCAGGCAGAACTACAAAAATAGACCTGGCAACGCGCACGGACAGTGGCACACGACCGGTGGTCGTACGCACAGTGAACCGTGCTCGTGCGCAGCAATCCTATACATCCTATTTCATTTCCGACCATTCCTCTTAGCCTAATTCGATCCTATCACTCGTAAATAAATCATGAAAACTCACTGCTACTAGTTCTAGGGCTGATAGGCTAAATACTACCCAATCCGAGATTAATAAGGAACAAATTTGATAAAAGACAAGACTACAGCAGCCCGGGCAAAAACTTGGAGTTTCAGAACTTGATAAAGTGAAAAAAAAACATATAGGAGCATTCATGGTTAAAGACCCGATGTTCAGTAAGCTTTGAATAGGCCTAAGGGTTCAAGATCCACATGATTTTGACGGGAAAACAGAGCAAAATAAACAATTTCGGGAAAATGAATGATAACAGCAAATATGAACATGAAAAGGAAAAAAGCTTGGCAATGGTAGGAGCACCACTTGCCTCAAATTCCGGCAAAGCTTGGTCGGCCCCTTCCTCTCACTCGGCACCAGCAGCACAGCACAAGACGAAAACTTCTGGACATTGCCGGCGGAAAACAGTCAAAATCCGAGAATTTGAAACCACAAGCAAGACTACGATTTCAGAGAAACTCACCGTCGGAGTGAAGGTCTAAGCGAGAGCAATCCAAATCCGCTTTTGAAATCGAATTACGTCCACAAACGCTCCCGGAATCGCCGTCTGAAGGGTAGCAGGTTCGGCGGTTTCCTCTGTTTCGCACGAACAGACGCTGCGGGTTTTCGGGAAGATGAACAGCGGTTTTCTTAATTCGTCCTATTATATCCTATATATAGTATCCGATTACTACACTTAATAACTAATTAATTAATATATAATAATTAAAAACATAACCGCCAAGCACGCTGCCACTCTTCTAAAGTATTAAATAATAAAATACTTAATAAATAGTATTATTTTACATAAAATACAAAACGACGCGAAAAACGAACATCCTCGGAATTCGACGAAATTCGCACCGTAGCTAAATATCCATGCTACGAACACAACGGTGAAGTCGAAATCAACTTTCGACGAACAAATCTCAGGTTATACCCACCCGAATGCAGAACACAAGCATCCCCCGAGAGGCCACACCGGATCACCCAAAACGACCCGGCTTGCTAGGGGATCTTGCCAATAGGCTACAAAATAGGTCGCTCAGTCCTAAGGAGCTAAGACCACGCTCCAACAAATGGCACAAGCCAAAACGCGTCAACGTAACGCCAAATAAATCGCAGAAAAACCGGGGGCGTTACAATAAGTATGGGACTGAAACTACACTATATGTTTTTAGCACATAGGTACTAGCACACGATTTATACTTTTGACATTGACAATATTTCAATGTGATTAAATCTATAACTCTCGTAGCATTGCAGTCTTCCTAGCTGTATGTTTGGTCCACTCTGTGTTGTCCAATCCGTGTAAATTCTACAAAATGATTTATTCTATGTTCGTGTGCTTATCATTTATACTATTTCGCATCCCACTTGTATGTTTGATCTGACCCGCACCTTTTTGATACAATCAAAGGGGGAGAAGAGATTGTTCATGAGTATGAGTCACATATTAGGAAGGATCACATGTAGGGGGAGCTTGCTACAATGTGTGCACATAGATAGAGGGAGCGTGTAGAACATGTAGATAGCGGGAGCCTGTGTGTAGGGGAGCTATATAGAGAACCTGAAACCTGAACTTTCAAGATTATCTTTTATATATATTCACCTTATCGTGCATTTCATTGTTATTTCTTATGAACGAGATTTGATATTATCAAAAGGGAGAGTTTGTTGGAACCGATGTTTCACATTTCCTGTGTTTGAGAATATCAACTCTCAGGCTATATTTGATTACGTCTTGTCACTACTAAAAGTCCAAAACCGTAGCTAAAATGTTTTAGCCACGGCTTACCCACGGCAAATGGGCGTGGGGAATGCGAGCGTGGCTAATAGTATTAGCCACGCTGAATCCGTGGCAAAAAAGGTTTTAGCCACGACTTAGAATCATGGCTAAAGGGTCTCTTTTCAGCAATTATTAGCCGCAGTCTCATTGTCGTGGCTAAAGCTCCTTCTTTGCCACGGTTGAATTTCCGTGGCTAAAGGGGCTGTAACAAACGAAAAAGATTCCGCTCGCCTCCCGCCGCCGCCCGCCCGCCCGCCGCCGCCCGCGAGCCCGCCCGCGAGCCCAGCTAATTCAAACATTCATTGCGGAATGGGATATATAAACCCGAAATTTATGTTGAAATTGGCGGTGTGGGACTAAAAATGCCACGACTTTTTGCTACGGTTCAGGCTTCCGTGGCTAATACTAGCTTATTAGCCACGAAATAGGCAAACTGTGGCAAAAAGTGTTTTTTGTTACGGTTCAATCATCCGTGGCTAATACTAACTTATTTGCCACGGTTTAGGTATCGTGGCTATACTTCATTATTAGCCACGATTTTCTGTCGTGGCAAAAAAAATCGTGGTTAAAGGTCATTTTTCTAGTAGTTTGTGTAGATAGAGTGTGTAGGTTGACAGGTTCAAGTAAAGAAAAAGAAGTCTCTTTTGGATACTAACGCCGAGCGATAGATGTTACCGCCGGGCGGTAGCCACGAATTAATTCGACTGAGCGCTCAGGAAACTACCGCGCAGGTGTCAACTCATACCGCTCCGCGCTAGAGTCAATAACGCCGACACTAACGCCAAGCGATACCAGAGGCGATAGCTGGAGGAATTAATTGGACAGAGCGCTCGGGAAGCTCACTCGATGTGCTAGCCGTACCGCCGGCGCTAACGCACTCAACGCCCGCTGAAGTAGAGGCGTCGAGAGCATCGAGACGAAGACGTTGAGTGCATTGAGACGGACCTACCGTCGGGCGCTATCTACTTAACACACCGCGCTAGCACGATGAAAGGAAAAATATTTATTTAAAATATTTTTCCACTTTGCATGACAACTGTCAACATGTAGCGCACGAACCTACCGTCGGACGTTATCTACTTAACGTGTCGCGCTTGCACGATGAAAAGGAAATTATTTAATTTAAATATTTTTCACTTTTGTAGGACAACTGTCAGCACGTAGCGCGCGAACCTACCGTCAGGCGCTAGTCCTACCGCCGACGGTAGCGTATTTTCTTAAAGACGTATATAAGGTGCCTCATGTTCTGAATTCTATATCATGACGAAAAGAGATCAAGAACTGGCATTCTAGTGTTCGACTGCCTCTCTGTGTTCCGTTCCAATCATCTTCGTTGAAGGAAAATAAAACCGCCTCCCTCCCATTCGTGAACGAAGAACTCCGGCGAGCAAGGAAAGACAACGACTACGAAGAGTCCACCATTTGCAAGCGCTCGAAGATTTCAAGCACCGGTTGCGGATCGCTTAACGGTTAAATCGTCAAGAGGGAGACTTTAATCTTTAGACTCTTTAAACCTTAGCTTTATATATTATGGCTCCACTCAAGATAGTCCACTAAGGCTCATCGGTGTGGAATGGCCTTATATAGTATCTCCAGCGTAGAGCCGTTACACTCTAGTGACACGTAACGCGTTGGGTCGGTCCTGACACGCGCGGACATATAATTAAATATTCTAACAATAATTAAATATTCTAACAATCTCCTCCTATGTCTGCGGTAAACCCGACGTCGGAAAAAGGGTGGTGTGTGAAGTGTTCAACCGAACATGAAGCACTCACAACCGTGTCCATCACACTTGTCAAAACATATTGGACGTTAAGAAAAGCAGTTGTATGCATGCATAAGGATAAACAAAAAATCTCAGCAGCATCATAACAAAGTCAAAAGTACAATCACAGCACTGGTACCAGAACACCAAGTGTCTTATGACCAACTAAAGAGCAAGAAAGTCCAAACAAGACAAGTGAAAGAAAGGAGAGCTAAACAGTGCTTTAAGCAGAAGAAAAAGCCAAATTATACTCTAGAAATCAAAGTCCAGTAGGTCATCCTCATCTGAATCCCAACCGGCAAGTGCTCCTCCATCAGCAGCAGCTCATGTAATTTCCAACAGAGAAGTTCATTTAGAATGAATTCAACCTTGGAAAATGTACAAGTATCTAGTTCTACTTATATGAACGTAGTACAATATGAGGAAGCATGAGTAGAGTATTTAGGTTCTACCTCAGAATCCATTATCTATTTTCAAGAAAATGATGTTGTGTACTTCTGGACACCGCAGCTGTATCTGTGTTCCTATGTGGAATGTCACGGTTACTCTTCTTCTAAAGTCAATTGGAACTCATCAAATGTGGAATGGAACCAATAAACAGAAGAAGAAGAGCCAAACCTAGTGGATTGTGTTATCAAAAGTGGAATAACACTCTCCTCCTAGATAAGGAAGACGAACCTAGTGAAAGTTGTTAACATCAAATGTGGAATGAAACAACTCACCAGATTCGTACTCAGCAACCTCGAACATCAGCGGAGCACAACACGCTTGCTTTGACAAAGGAAAGTGGAAAAATCAAAATATTAGGACTAAGGCTGAACTAAATCGTCTATCCTTGAACTAAGGCTGAACTTAAATCGCCTTGAGTCTCATTTCCCCCACTGTTTTGATTGATCGATCTTTAGGCATTCTTTTCGTCAGTGGATCAGCCAGATTATCCTTCGATCGCACATCGATCAAAGTGATAATGTCTTGTTCTTTCAGATAATTCAGTAGAGCATGTCTCAGTCGTACATGTCGCCTTTTAGTATTAAAAAGGACATTCTTCACGACTTGAACTGCTGCTTGATTATCACAATACAGGCTCAAAGAATTGACTTGAAGTCTAGACAAGGGAATGTCTAGAATCAAATTTCTGATCCAATCTGCCTCTTCGCCAGCTGAGGCTAAGGCAAACAACTCGGCTTCCATAGACGACAAAGCTATATAAGTCTGTCTTTTGGATTTCCAAGTGACTGCAGCGCCACCCAAAGTGAAAATAAATCCACTAGTGGACTTGCTGTTCCCAACTTCTGAACACCAGGAGGCATCAGAGTATCCTTCCAACGTAGGAGGGTAACCAGTGTAGCACAGAGCGTGATCTTTAGTACCTTTCAGGTACCTCATCAGCCGATCTAGGGCATCCCAATGCTCTTTGCTTGGACTACTAGTAAAACGACTCAGCATGCTTACCGAGAAAGCAATGTCTGGTCTAGTGCAACTTGTGGCATACATGAGACTTCCAATGATCTTTGAGTACTTTACTTGATCAACACTGGTCCCTTCATTCGGACTCAACTTGACATTTGGATCGATTGGTGTTTCAACAGGCCGACAGTCTTTATAACCCCATGTAGTGAGGATCTGCTCAATGTAATGAGCCTGACTTAGAGTGACACATCCCTTGTCTACTCTAACTTTCATACCTAGTAGGGTATCTACGGGACCAAGGTCCTTCATGTCAAATGCTTTCGCGAGAGCGAATTTAGTATCCCTCACTGCGGCAAGATCTGATCCCAGAATCAACATGTCATCCACATATAGGCATATGATGACTGTTTGATTTGTCATCGAGCGGTAGTAGAGGCACTTGTCTGAGAGACTGGACTGAAATCCAACGCTCTTTACCACTTGATCAAATTTAATGTGCCACATCTTAGGGGCTGTTTAAGCCCATAGATCGATTTATCGAGCTTGCACACTTTGTCTCTTAGATCCTTATGCACATAACCTTCAGGTTGTGCCATATACATCTCTTCATCAAGCTCTCCATTTAAGAAGGTTGTTTTTACATCTATCTAATGAACTATAAAGTTCTCGATAGAAGCTATGGCAAGAAGAATCCTAATAGTGGATAGGTGACACACAGGTGAATAGACGTCAAAATAGTCAATTCCCCCCTGTTGTTTATAACCCTTAGCTACTAAACGTGCTTTATATCTGGCTATAGACCCATCACTGTGCAATTTCTTCTTCAGTACCCACTTGCATCCTAAGACTTTAGCTCCTTTCGGCAGGTCAACTAGATGCCAAGTGTTGTTTTGTAGCAGCGAGTTCATCTCATCATCGATGGCTTCTGCCCACATTAACGCATCTCTAGATCGCATTGCTTCCTGATAGGAGAATGGATCATCCTCTAAGTGGTAGGTGACGAAATTCTCACCAAAATCCTTAGGGATTCTGTCTCTTGTAGATACTCTAAGAGGAACAGCTTCCACCTTTAGAGGTTGGGGAGCAGTGCCAGAGGGGCCAGCTTCAGGTTCTACAGTAGATTCTGAAATCATGTCAGTAGACCCGGAGACGGTCAAGCCATGATCTTTGATAAATTTGTGTTCAAAGAAAATAGCCTCTCTAGATTCTATCACTGTATTAGTGGATAGATCCAGAAACCTGTCAGCTGCACTATCTTCTGCACTATCTAGATAAACGCAAGTCGTTGTTCTAGGTCCCACCTTTGGTCTCTTAAGGTCTTATATCATTACATAAGCGATACAACCCCAAGTCTTTAGAGTGTCATATCTACAAGGATGACCATGCCACAACTCATATGGAGTAGAGTTGAGCTTTGAGTGAGACACTCGATTTAGAATGTGATTTGCAGTTAGAACTGCTTCCCCCCAAAAAGAATTAGGCATGCCAGCTGTGAGGAGCATAGAGTTCAACATTTCTGTTAAATTTCTATTCTTACGCTCAGCAACACCATTCGACTGGGGTGAGTAAGGAGCTGTGGTTTCTAGGATTATACCCTCAGAGGCACAAAAGTCCTTAAACTCAGTTGCAGTGTACTCTCCTCCTCGATCACTTCTAAGTCTCTTAATCTTTATATTTAATTGATTTTCTACCCGAGATTTGAAGATCTTAAAGGTCTCGAATGTCTCATCTTTCGATTTCAATAAGTAAACATGACAATATTTGGAAAAATCGTCGATGAATGTAATTAGATACTTCCTTCCCCCTCTAGTGGCGTGACTACGAAAGTCACAAAAGTCGGAATGTATCAACTCCAGAAGTTGTGTGCTTCTAGAAACTGTCTTGTAAGGGTTTCTATTGATCTTAGTCTGGGCACAAACCTCACACCTATCAAATTGAATAGAAAGATCTAATGGAATGTTTTGACTTTTAGCTAGATCTCGCATTTTCTTATAGTGGATATGTCCAAGTCTATTGTGTAATAACTTTGGATCAATCAGAGTTGAACTCACTTGATTTATGCACTCGTTATCTAGACTAAGTCTATATATACCATTGATCCGGTAAGCGCAACCAAAATAGTGAGAATTAACAGTTAATGTCATTCTACCGTTCACAGTTGTGAAAGACATTCCAGCTTTATCAAGCAAACTCATAGAAATCAAATTGTTAGTTAAATTAGGAACTACTTTAACATTTTGCAAAATTAAAGTTTTACCTGAAGAGAACACTAGCTCTGCAGTCCCAGCATGAGTAACATCAATCGCTCCTCCATTGCAATTTTCGACTCTGTCCTTGACCGCTGTCACCTTAGAAAGAAGACTCCTGTCATTTGTGACGTGACAGGTAGCACCACTGTCTAGCCACCACTCAGAAGACGCACTGCGGTGACTACTCCCAATCATAGTCACGAAGGACTTAGAATCAGAGTTGTCGACCACCATGTGCGCCATATTTTTTGGGGCATCCTCCTTTAGCTTCTTCGGACCCCTGCATTCAGCGGCCCAGTGACCCCATTTGCCGCAGTTGTGGCACTTGCCCTTCTTCCTTTTGAGAGAAGACTTTTTGACCGCCAACGGTGCTGGAGTATCACCCTTAGGTGCCGGGGGCTTCCGAGAATGCTTACTAGGACGTGAAACGAAGTTGACAACCTGTGAGGGCTGCGCAACCTGCTCCAAACTTTTCCCAGCAATGTTTTGGTCACTCTGAACAGTATAGAAACTCTCGCGTTCCTTCATTCCTAGTTGGACTTGAATTTTCCAACTGAGAAAGTCGGAGGCGTCGAACGATTGCAATTTTATGGTGACGAGCGCACTTTTCTTCGACATAGTTCTAGATTTAAAACAGAAATAAAAAATGTTAGAACGGGGTCACCTGAGTCGAGCGGAGACGATGTCTTCGGATCCAATCCAAGAATTATTTGTTTCTCCTCTCTGGCCGAAATGCAGTCGTCGAAGACTAAGTGGAACAAAACTCCTGTGAAGCACGCCTTCTCCAAGTGACACAAAGACTATGAGAGCTCTCTGTTATATGTTAAAAAAGAACTGAAGATGAACACCACCACGGAACAGAGGCAGCAGGCACAAACAAAAAACCAGGAGATTCGGTCCTCTTAATCTGGATCTCCAAAGTCGAGAGAGGGAGACGACTGGATCTAGATCTTAGATCTAGATCTAATTGATGTCCTTGCAGAATCCTACTTCCAGGAACAAGAAATTTGTTCCAAAAACAGTGTTGATCTCTGGAAGATTTGAGCAGTAAAATCGCTAGGAAGAAATCTTTTGTTCCTTCTTCTTCCGGATCGCAACCTCACCTTCACAAATGGAGAAGATGACTGTGAAAAAAATCCTTGCGGACTTTACTTTCAACAGCAAAGAACTATAAATCTCAGAAATTTTTTTTTTCTTCCTTGTGATCTGCTCCAGGAAAACAAAAACAGAGTTTTTGTTCTTTTTTTTAATAGACTGAGTCTGGATTTGTAGAGAGAGCAGTGCACAAAAAAATATCTCAGATCATCGCCTTGGAGAGAGACGACAGTGATTTATCCTTTTCGGCAACCTGCAATCTGCAATGGTGAAGAGAACGATAGATCTGAAAACAAGAATGGCAGATCTGAAAAACTGCAGATCTTGATCTACTCTTCTACAGATCTAGAACCGGATATGAGGAGCGGCGGCCGACGGAAAAATCCCGATGAGAACGACGGGCTTTCCGGCGGCAAAATCCCGATCAGATCCGGATATGAGGAGCGGCGACCGGATCTGCCCCGAAGACAGCACACCCCTCCTTCACGATAGCAACTCGAGATGCAGAGCACACCCCTCCTTCGTCGCGATCTGTATAGAAATGCCCGGCGCCGAAGTCGGCAACAACAACCAAAAAAAAACTGGATCGGGAAACTCGCGAAAGTGAAAATCACGATCGATGATTCCCGACATTGTTGTTATCACGCAAGATCTTCGATGGGAAGAGGGGCAGCACGCGATGAGAAAACCGAGATCTGCGATCCTCGACGGCGACGGAACGAATCTGGTGAGCGAGAGAGCAGACGGGCGCAAGAGCGAAAACCTAATTTCCTATCTTGAGAATGTTATGACTCCGCTCAAGATAGTCCACTAAGACTCATCGGTGTGGAATGGTCCTTATATAGTATCTCCAGCGTAGAGCCGTTACACTCTAGTGACACGTAACCCGTTGGGTCGTTCCGAGTCGGTCCTGACACGCGCGGACATATAATTAAATATTCTAACAATAATTAAATATTCTAACATTATAATCTTCTTTTTTTTTCATTCTTGTGTGGTGAGGAAAATCGACCGACGAAGGTTGTCGGAATCCGGGAAGAATTCCGTGAGAAATCGTCCCGGGGTAGGGATGTCTAGATCGAGAGATCTAGCGGGGCTCTAAGACCCTTTCTTGCGTGGAGGTGAAGAGCCAACTCGAAGACCTTTTTTGGAGGGAAAAAAGAGAGAGTCAACCGGTCCATGAAGCAGGTCGGTATAGAAAACAAAAGAGTTTTCTTTCTCACCGCCTTCGATCACCAGCGTCACTGGGATGACAATTTTGTAATTATCAAAAATATTTGATGTTCTAATTCTTGCAATGAAATACATTTTCTACTTTATTACGTCTGTTATCTGTTGTGAGTGTTAGTTGGTATTCTTCTGTGGGGTGTACAAACGAATCTGCACAGGAAAACGAGTTCATAGACATACCGCCGCGCGTTAGCTACCTAACGTCCCACGGTAGCATCCAGAACTCGATTTTCTGGGGCAAAATCACTTAAATTTCATTAAACGCGAAAAACCTTATCCCCCCATCTAAAGTTGGCCACAAGATCCAACAAAAATTACTAATCAGAACTGTAATATTACTATGAAATATACAAAAATTACTAGTGTAAAATAACTATAAAACCTAATAACAAGTACAACTGTCAAATGGCTGTAAAACCTAATAACAATACAGCTGTAAAATGACCGTAAAACCTAATAACACTACAACTGCAAAATGACTCAAAATGACTGTAGAACCACACCGACACAACTAATAAAAACGCAGCTGTAAAATGACTATATTGTTTATGGCTTTTATAAGTAGAAAATCAAGAAAGCTGCATTTTGATGTATATATTCTAATTTTTTTTTCTTAAGGAGATAACACTTCATGTTTCGACACTTTATATAGTGCTAAACAGTTGAACTATACACCATGCTTGCACACAAAAAGCTTCAAAATGAAAAAACAACAGTTAAACTATACACGAAATATGCACGAAAAATAACTTGTAATGCCAGTTAAAGGATGTGGAACAAAAGCGAGGCTCCCTGCTTCCTACTTCGGAGGTTTACACTCTCCTAGAGGAGAAAGCTCACAAAAAGGAATAAATTTTCTTCTCTACATAGAAAAACTGCTCGCCGCGGAATGGCCGAATTGAGAACGTGAATGGCAGACGCTACATGACATTTGAGGTTGGCGCCTGCTACTTCACCGGTGGCCAATAGGGATAAGAAGATCAGGAAGGGTTTGAGGAGGGGCGGGATGCTTGTTTCGCCGGAAAGGAAATTTCGAAGTTGAAATTAAATTTTGATTTTTGTGGTCCCGGGCGGGATTTTGGGTATTTATGCTGGCAACGTACCCAAAAATTTTCCAAAGCACCTAGCGTGAGTTCAAAATATCGAAAAAGGAAAAGCCGTGAGTTTGTTATTCCCAATGCTGGATTGATTTCATCTTCAAACACCCGATCGTAATCAGCCCTTGGTCGTAGTCCACCAATTGGTCAAAAAACAAAACCTCGTAGAGCACCTCAACAACATTGTCACCGAGTTGCTCGGCCATTAACGACAACAAGTCAATGAATCCATTGACACATTCCTCCAGCATCCCATCGCCTTCGTCCGAACAAACAAGCATGGAAAAAGTTATGTTGTTGCCATTGGTCTTCTTTGGCAGCCAGGCAAGGTAGGGGGTCCAGTGAGGTCGTCCGTAGAAGCAATCAAGTGGTTGGTTGAGGTCAACGACCGGTCGAAGGACGAAACGAGCAAATGTTCGGTGCGAAAGAGTGTCAGGTGGGCATAAGGGTTGGACTCCACATGGTATGGCGGTGGCGGTCGTGAACTCGGTGGTTATGAACCGTCATTTGCGAACGTCCGACCTCACCTAAAAAACTGATTCACTTTTTTGTTCAAAACTAATATTATATTACAATGACATTTTTTTCCAAACTTATCGAGCAAAAACACCACGTCAATTTGTCAAATGCACATACAAGATTTTAGGGTAAATAAAATGAGGAATTTTAAGTCTATTTAGGGGTACAAATAGACATAATAGTTCTCCAATTAACATCACCCAACAAATAATTTGAGTCTAGACGGCTCTAAATGTAAGACCTCATTTTTTTTTTTTAAATCTCGGGGTCTTAGGCCCAGAACCGCCGTTTTGTGGTGACATCATCACGCCCGGGAAGGTCGTTACTACAAAACGCCGATCCTGTCGGCCACATCGATCACAGAATAGTAGCAAAAGCATGAGAGTACATGAAATAGAACTCTAATACATGTCCACAACAATCACATAAATAGTAATAATTCTCCACGAAGGGAGAGTCCACAGCAATAATAATAAAAAGTACTGAAAATAGGGCTCATGCTCGATATGTACAACCCCGTGTCCGGCGAGCAAGGTCGCCAGGAACTAGACAAATCGGGCTAAAGATAGTGGGCGAGCTCGGCAGTAGAGAAGCTGAGCCCGAGCTCGGCATTCGTCGACTAGAGATCGGCATTCGTCGACCGGAGATCGGCATTCGTCGAACGAAGATCAGGCATTCGTCGACCCCGAGCTCGGCATTCGCCGAGCTAGTCCAAGAATCGTCAAGCTCAGGTCAACTGATGGCGACCAATGGATGGGCGAGCTCACTGCCCCAGCTCGCGCCCACGAAACGGAGCTTGGCAACAGCAGACGAGCAGGACCTGCCGAGGTGATCAAGCTCCCCAGCTCGCCCGGACGTGTGAGGTACTTTTTACTGTTTTGCCCCCGCTGGTCTGCCCATAGCCCTTCAAAACTGCGGAGTTTGGCTGTTCGCAGACCCAGCCAAGGGTCTTTTGGTAACTTCAGGTCAGTTCATTTGGTTAATGGCAGTTCATATTCCAAAAACTATAAATAGCACCCAAGAGGTACCTCATAAGGCATGCTTCCTGTGCTCTCCTGCTCCAGTTTTCAAGTACTTTCTGAGGGTATCTTAGCTCGGCCTTTGGCTAAGGAGTGGATGTAACACCCCAATTTTGCAAGAGGGTCAGTCTGCAGTTCTGGAAAATTTTTGGGTTTCTGGCAGGAGGCACACGGCCTGCGACACGGGTGTGTCGCAGGGCGTGTCGAGGCCGTGTCGACACTCGGCCCAAGTGTCGACACTTTCGCTCGACAATGTGTCGAGAGTCGGGCACACGGCCTGCGACACGGGCGTGTCGCAGGGCGTGTCGAGGCCGTGTCGACACTCAGCCCAAGTGTCGACACTTTCGCTCGACAATGTGTCGAGAGTAGGGTACACGGCCTGCGACACGGGCGTGTCGCAGGGCGTGTCGAGTCCGTGTCGACACTCGGCCCGGGGTGTCGACACTTTCGCTCGACGAGTGTCGAGACTGGGGTACACGGCCTGTGACACGGGCGTGTCACAGGGCGTGTCCCGCTTGGTCGACGATCTTCGCTCGACGTTTTTCCCGCGGTGTCGACACAAAGCCTGTCGACGGGTGTCGAGACTTGGCACACGGCGTGGGACACGGGCGTGTCCCAGGCCGTGTCACCTCTCGGGTTAGTTTTGGGGCCGTGTCGATGGAGGCACACGGCCGGCCACACGGCCGGCCACACGGCCGTGTCACTGGGGACACGGGCGTGTCGGATTGAACACGGGCGTGTCGGATGCCCGTGTGTTGTTCTAGGCGCGTCGATTCGAGACGGCGAATGAGGCACACGGCCCTGGACACGGGTGTGTGTCAGGCCGTGTTCGGCCCAGGTCTTTTATTTTTCAGGCGGATCGTGGCCATTCTTTCCCAGATTTTAGGATCTGACGGTTCAGGACTGTTCTTGGGGAGTTAAGTCCGAGAATAGGGTTGAAAACCCTCATTCTTCTCCAAGCTTTCTCTTACTAAAGATCTAGAGAGAAGTGAGAACAAGGAAGAAGGAGAAGGAGAGTTTGGGCTGTAGGAGGGGTTTCGGTGCTCCAAATCGCGAGCCGAGTCCAGATCCGTGAAGCTTAGATCGTTGCAAAAGTTTTCATCCGGCTATTTTGCCATGGCAAGGAAGAGGAGTCGGAAGGTAACGACACTTCTCCTCTCGGTCTTAGGATGCATGTCTTAGCATCATTTATTATTTTTCTCTCTAGTTTTCGGGCACCAAACTCTCAAATGAGAGGGGTTTTGGTTTGTCAAGGTTCAAGAGGAACCTCCGGGTTGATTGAGTCCGTCCCCGACATATTTTTGCATTAGAGATCCGCTCCGTTAGTGGATTAGGCATGGTGGGTGAAGCCGCTGTCGCGACCGTTAGTCCGACTCGGTGATGTTGCATAAAAACGTTAAGGATTCATAGAGATTCTGTTGCGGCAAGATGTCGTTGGTGATGTGGTGATGTTTCCCCCTTTTTCTCGAGTGAGTACGTGTAGTCAGAACCGGACAAGGTTAGCTCCTCGTGGCGGTAGATGTTTTCCTTGGTGGACAAGGTTAGCTCCGTATGAGTTGGAGATGGTTTCCTTGGTGCGCGGACACGCTGCAGACAAATGAGGGACTAGGGTGGATTTGTCTTGGTTTGTGTTGTGCCAAGGCGTGGCTATGTCTCCGTGGTCGGCTGGCTATCCCGTGACGTTCACGTCATGTGTAGAGGGTGTCCCGGCGAGACTAGTCCCCTTCTGTGTGACTGACAAGAATGCCAAGCATGGGGACAAACCCGGGCAATGAGGCCATGAGCGGGTGGGGTCCGGCAAGGCTTCTTAGAATCAGTCAGTTTTGTGTTTGTTGGAATCCTGACATGAGACGTCAGAGCTTGCAGGCAAGCCCGGGTTTAAGACCTTGAGCGGGTGGGGCCTTGACAAGAATTCCATGAGGCGGCCTGTGAGCCGTTGGGGGAAATGGTGACCCCTTTGTTTGCGGCTTATTGCCAATGGGGAATCGATGAGAACCCATATAATGTGATGATGTGCTAGATGCATACGAGTTAGGGTGCCTTGGGTGAAACCCAGGTTATTGCATACATGATTACATAAGTAGCCCCTTTTATATTATGCTCAATCGGTAGAGAACATGTATGATGTATGTGACATCCAAGCCTGTTTCCATAGTTGCTTTTCTTGCTTATGATTATTGCCTACGAAGTGCTAACTTGCAGGTTGGAGGGGTACCCCGGGGTCCGTTAGGGGCGGCCGGGAGGAGATGTGTTGTTGCACAGTTTGAGGTCAGCCTTTGCTGACCCACGTTACTAATAAATTTTTCAGGGCAAGGATCGCATGCAGGAGCTAGCTCGCCGGCCAGAAAGGCCTAAGCCTCATGAAGTGTTTTTCTCTTTTTTTTGTAGCCCTACTTATGAGATGTTATGTTTGAGACTCTTATTGTCTGGCTTGCATGCCGAGGTAGACTAGGAGTGCTAAGCACATTCATGATTAATGTATTATTTTCTTTTGGACACTTGATGAAAGGCCTTAAGGCCATTTGTTTTACTCTTTAGTGGTGGATAACTTCTAGTCCTATTTTGTTTCCGCTGTGTTGTGCAAAGAGTTTTGAGTATGGGTAGCTATATCAACTTTTAATACTAAAGCTGTGGCGTCCGTATGTTGTGGGGCCCCGGCCGGACCCATATTATACGTTCATTACAGGGGAGGTGTTACAGGGGAAGCGCTCTCAGATCTTCCGGGTGTGTGGTGGGTCCTCCCCGTCGAGCCCTTGGGTCGGTCTTTCCTTGTTTTCTTTGTTGTTTTACTTGTAGGAGTGAAGTAGGCGCGAGACCACCCCTTCCCCAAGGGTGAACTCCACAGGAGACCGTTTTTCGGTTTCAACATTTTGGTGCGGTGAGCGTGGTCAGTGCAGAAAAGCTTCAGCGAGTTCGATGATGGGAGGACAGGGATCTGACCGGTCGGACTCGCCGCCCCCCCCCCCCTCCTCTCGCCACGGTGGGGATGTTCGAGGATTTCAGGAATTAGGTGTTGAACCTCGTCAAGTGCGCACTCGGCACGCGGGCCGAGTGCTCGACTCCAGTAGTCCAGATCGCGGTCGCCCCCTCCTTGGGCGAGGACGCCCCCGGCAGGCGAGCTGGGAAGGAAGTGTCCGAGGAAGGCCGGGGGTGCGAGCTCCCCTAGCGCGAGCTCTTCCCCGGCTCGGCAGGTCGAGGCCGGTTCGGCGAGCTAGGCTCGCGAGATTTGTCAGCTCGCCCGGCGGGGGGAGGCAGCCCATTCAGCGAGTTGGTCTCTTCAGCTCCAGTTCTAGATGTGTTCAGGGAACCCGATATATCCTACTACACTGGGAAGGGAGACCCGGTCCAGCATGTTCAATGGTTCGAGGATGTAGTCTCCATACGGCAGATGACGGACGGGTTCAAGTGCTGACTCTTCGCTATCACCCTCAAGGAGAAGGCAAGGGAGTGGTTCCATAAGTTACCGGTCAGCTCCATCTACTGCTTCGAGGACCTGCGTCGGGGGTTCATGCTGAGGTTCACTACCTCGAAGAGGAGGAAGAAGGAGTCAGAATCCCTATTCCACATCAAGCAGGGGGTGAATGAGACCCTGGGGAGCTATGTGGATCGGTTCCAGGAGGAGGTTACACAGGTCCAGGAGATGTCAGGCCATAGTTTGATGATGGCCTTTACCCTGGGCCTACAATAGGGGTTCTTCAGGATGGAGCTGAAGAGAGTTCTCCCACCCCCTCTCCTACGAGGAGCTGATGGAGAGGGCGGCAAGAGAAGTTGACGGGGAGGCGTCAAACCCGGAGTTTGCGCGGAAGCTGGCCAGGTGGGCCACGGAGGAGGAGAAGGAGTTGAGAGGAGGAAGAAGACAGGAGTAGAGGAGAGGAGAGCCCCGGCAGAGGGAGCAGAGGCAGCTCCAGGGGCAGCAGCAGCTGAGGTGGGGGCGTCAGGAGCCCGACCGTCGGCTGGGCTGGAGACCTGAGTGGCAAGGGCAGGGGCCACAAAGAGGATACCAAGGAAGGGATTGCTATCAAGGGGGGCAAGATCAATTCCACCCCCTGGGCTGGAGACAGGCCTAGAGGCCCCGACTCCCCGATCAAGAAGAGGCTATGTCCATAGCCTTGGGGGAGATGAGGAGAGTAGCAAGGCAGAGGAGGAGAAAAGTTAGGGTGGAGTTGTTATATTGCTACTTCCATCAGGAGGAGGGGCACGCCACGGCCACGTGCCCGGAGTTCCTCGAAATGAGAGGGAACAGGGAGCAGCAGCAGCAGGGGAGCCAGGAAGTAAGGATTGAGGAAGTCCTGCCTCGGGCAGAGGAGGACCGTTGTGAAGACCGGGTGGATGTTAGTACCCGGGGAGGGATCAGAGTGATCCACGGGGGGTGGAGGTCGAGGCATCCCGCAAGGCGAGCCTCCACACCATGTATCGTCGGAGCGTTGCCTCCACATCCCAAACCCCACCCCCAGAGGAGAGGATCACCTTCACCAGAAGTGACATGCCAGATCACGAGGATCTATTCCGTGATGCGCTGGTCATCAAGGCAGCCATCGAAAATTTTACCGTCTCTCGGATCCTCGTTGACAACGAAAGCTCCGTCAACGTCGATTTCAAGAAGACGTTTGACGCGATGAAGGTAGAGGCGAAGATGGTGCTGGCCTCGGATAGACCCTTGTTCGGGTTTTTGGGGGAGAGGAAAGAAGTGGAGGGAGGAGTCGGCCTCCATGTCACCCTGGGGGGGGGGGCAGTCCAGGAACTGCAGGTTCATCATTGTGGATGCCCCCAGCAGCTACAGTGCCATCTTCGGGAGGCCCCTTATCAGCGCCTTCTGCTGCGTCCCCTCATCTTTCCACCAATGCTTAAAGTTCAACGGGGAGGGGATTCAGGTCATGGTCAGGGGGGACCCCAAGGTGGCGCGGGAATGCTATGTCACCGCCGTGAACTCCATCTCTTGGCAGGAGGGAGCCGAGGAGATGGGGTGAACAATGGAGGAGGCTGAGCAGGGAGCAGGCAGGGAGGAGCTGGAGGTATAGAACTGCACAGAGGAGGGGACAGCAGGAAGAGACCAGGAGGAGATGGCCTAAGTGATGGCCGTGGCAGAAGAGGTGGAGGTGGAGATCCCAGTCTCGGAAGAGAGGGACGCTGAAGGATGGGGAGAGCAGTCCAGGTTGGAGGCTGCAGAGGAAGTGGTGGAGTTGGAGGTGCTCACCCGTGGAGGCAGGGTGGAGAAGGTCCGCGTCAGCGGAGGGCTGACCCCGGAAGACCAAGGCAGGATGTTGGAGTGCATCCAGAAGAATGTGAACATCTTCGCATGGAACACCGCGGAGATGCCGAGGGTTGACGCGGATGTGGCCTGCCACCGCCTCAACCTGGACCCGGGAACACGCCCCGTCCAACAAAAGAAGAGGTCCACTACGGACAAGCTGGCAGAGCCCATCAGAGAGGATATGCCAAAGCTCCTCAAGGCCGGCTTCGTGTCTGAGATCCAATACCCCGGCTGGGTCTCCAATGTGGACATGGTCAAAAAGGGAGACGGCCGGTGGAGGATGTGTATCGATTTTTCTTTACTTAATAAAGCTTGTCCTAAGGACTGTTATCCTTTGACTCAGATTGACGCGCTGGTTGACTCAGCCGTTGGTTTTTCTGTAATGAGTTTTCTAGATTCTTTTTCAGGTTATCATCAAATCAGGATGCACCCCCGGACATCAAGGATGTCTCGTTCATCACGGGGGATGGATGCTACTGTTACAAGATGAAGCCCTTCGGGCTGAAGAACGCAGGGGCGACCTACCAGAAGATGATGGATAGGGTCTTCAAGGAGCAAAAGGGGAGGAATCTGGAGGTGTACGTGGATGACCTCATGATCAACAGTCGGGATGTGGACTCCCACCTCCAGGACCTAGAGGAGACCTTTGCTACCCTGCGCAAGTATAAGATGCGGCTGAACCCTCTGAAGTGTGTTTTTGGGGCTAGCCGGGGAAAGTTATTGGGGCATCTCCTCACCCCCACGGGGGTCGAGCCAAATCCTGACAAGGTCAGGGCCATCATGGAGCTAGGATCACCACGGAACACCAAGGAGGTGCAACGGCTGACAGGAAAGCTGGCAGGGCTAAGTAGGTTTCTCTCTCGGGCTGGGGAGAAATGCTCACCCTTCTTCAAAACACTAAGGGGCGGTCAAAGGTTCGAATGGACCAAGGAGTGCGAGGAGGCATTCCAAGCCCTCAAGATGCAGCTGACCCAGGCTCCGCTGCTCCAAGGGCCCAAGGAGGGGGAAGACCTGTTTTTGTATCTCGGGGTCGGGGCAGAGGCCTTGAGCTCCGTCCTAGTTCGGGAAGAGGGAAAGAAGCAGCTCCCTATTTACTACGTGAGTCGGGTCCTGAGGAAGGCCGAGCTCCGGTATCCAATTTTGGAGAAGCTGGCTTTCGCCCTGATCATCTCAGCCCGGAGGCTGCGACCTTATTTCCAGGCACACTCAATCCGAGTGGTGACTGACCATCCCCTCCGCAACATCTTTGAGGAGGTGGAGCATTCTGGCAGGCTGGCCAAATGGTCGGTAGAGTTGAGTGAGTTTGACGTTTCCTTTGTCCCCCACCTCTCGATCAAAGCTCAAGCAATGACCAACTTCCTGGCTGATTATGTGATTGAAGTGGCGGAGGAAGAGCTCACTCGTCCGACCCCTTGGAAGGTAAAGGTGGACGGCGCCTCGGGGAGGCATTCCCTAGGAGTGGGGGTGATCTTGGAGAGCCCTCAGGGGACTAGAATTGAGCAGACGGTGGTGGTGCACTTTCTCATCACCAACAATCAAGCCGAGTATGAAGCCGTGATAGCAGGGCTGCGCCTGGCCAGGGAGCTGGGGGTGTTGGACGTGGAGGTCCTTACCGACTCCATGGTGGTAGCTTCCCAGATCAACGGGGAGTTTGAGGCAAGGGAGCCTACCCTGCGATTGTACTTAGCCAAAGTAAAGGGGGTCATCGGCACGTTCCAAACTTTCTCCATCCAGCACGTTCCCCGGGAGGAACGTGAGCAGGTCGATCAGCTCGCAAAGCACGGTCCTCGGGTGGGAGGTACCATCACCGACCTTTTCCGCCCCTCCATCGAAGAAGGAGAGCTCATGGAGATAGATCAACGGACTTCATGGATGGACCCAGTTGTAACTTTCCTTTCCACGGGAGAGTATCCGGAGGGGGCAGATAAGAAGAAGCTAAGGCATAAGTCGGCGTACTACCTCCTCCAAGACGGGCAGCTGTACAGGAAGACACTCTCTGGGATGTTGGCTCGTTGCGTGGCCGAGGAGGAGGTACAAAGAATCTTGGAGGAAGTCCACTCCGGAGAGTGTGGGAGACACTCCGGGAGTCAGACCCTGGAAGGAAGAATTGTCAGGCGGGGGTACTTTTGGCCCATCCTGGGCCATGATGCAATGGAGTTTACAAGAAGGTGACATAAATGCCAGCTGTTTGCCCCCTCCAACTACAGCCGGCCCAGCGACTCAGAAGTATCACGGCCCCCTGGCCTTTCGCCATTTGGGGAATGGATTTGGTTGGGCCATTCCCCCAGGCCAGTGGGCAGAGGAGGTTCCTCATAGTAATGATCGATTACTTCTACAAGTGGTTGGAAGTGAAGGCGATGGCCAAGGTGACCTTCCAGGTTATCAGGAACTTTGTTTGGGGGGAGATCATCTGCCTCCATGGGCTGCCCCAGGCCATTGTCACGGACAACGGGCCCCAGTTCGCCAGCGCTGAGTTCACTAGTTTCTGCGAGTAGCTTGGAATCGATCTCAGGTTCGCCTCGGTCCATCACCCTAGGAGCAACGGGCAGGTGGAGGCCGCGAACAAAATCATCGTCAACCTCCTCAAGAAGAAAGTGGAGAATTTGAAGGGGAGCTGGGTGGAGCAGCTTCCCGCGGTTCTCTGGGCTCTAAGAACCACCCCTAACACAGCTACAGGAGAGACCCCCTTTAAGCTCTCCCATGGGTGCGAGGCAGTGCTCCCCATGGAATTTGAAATTCAAACGCCTCGGGTTGTCGCAGCAGGGGAAGGCAGGGAAGAATTTCAAGCCGAGAACAAGGAAGAGCTGAGGCTCTCCCTTGACATGGTGGAAGAGCTGAGGGACCTTTCCGCCATCCGACAGGAAGAGGTGAAAAGGAGAATGGTCAAGTACTTTGACAAGCATGTCAGAGTCAAACAGTTTGTGGAAGACGACTTGGTACTAAAGAAGGTGGATGCAGCAGGGAGGTCGACATCCGTAGGGAAGCTCAACCCCAACTGGGAAGGACCGTTTATTGTAAAGGAGGCTTTAAAATCGGGAGGTTATCGACTCCAAAATGTGGAGGGCGAGACTCTGAGTCTCACCTGGAGTGGTGACGACTTAAAAAAATTTTTCCCTGAAACATGTAAGTGATATCTTGATTCTAATAAAATTCTTTAAACGCTTCAATACTGTCACAGCTATCTTGCATGAAGAAATGGAATATGTTTAGACCCTGAGTAGATCCCACTGTCAGGCTCTCACCTAGCTGACAGGGCTGGAAGTCACTCGGTGTCATCTTTAGGCCTCGACTAGATCCCGCTGTTAGGCTCTCACCTAGCTGGCAGGGCTGGAAGTCACTCGATGGTATTGGTAGTGGACCCCGAGTAGATCCCGCTGTCAGGCTCTCACCTAGTTGGTAGGGCTGGAAGTCACTCGGTGTCATCCTTGGGCCTCGAGCAGATCCCGCTATCAGGCTCTCACCTAGCTGGCAGGGCTGGAAGTCACTCGATGGTATTGATAGTGGACCCCGAGCAGATCCCATTGTCAGGCTCTCACCTAGCTGGCAGGGCTGGAAGTCATTCGGTGTCATCCTTGGGCCTCAAGCAGATCCCGCTGTCAGGCTCTCACCTAGCTGGCAGGGCTGGAAGTCACTCGATGGTATTGATAGTAGACCCCGAGCAGATCCCGCTGTCAGGCTCGCACCTAGCTAGCAGGGCTAGAAGTCACTCGGTGTCATCCTTAGACCTCGAGCAGATCCCGCTGTCAGGCTCTCACCTAGCTGGCAGGGCAGGAAGTCACTCGATGGTATAGGCCTTGAATTTGCCAAGTAAAGACCAAGAAGTTTTTAATGCCAAGGAATAAGGGGGGAGAGGTTCTTCACAGGCGAGTTTGGACTCGCCCAACCCAGCTCGGCATCAGCAAAGGGGTGGCGAGCCAGTTCTCAGAACCTTGCTGAAGGGAGGCGAGCCAGGCCAGGGCACTTCACCCCTCCGTTTGTTTAACTTAGAAGAATGTTTTCTGAGTCCAACCTGGATGGCTCGCGGGAGAGCTGAGGTGGTGTGACAAGGGCAAAGAGCAGCCCGCTCCCGAATCGTCTGAAGCTCGGCAAGCACTCAAAGCATACCCTCTCGCGGGCGCGTACTAATAACTATCCTACTTGCAGTACCTGTCTATGCGAGGTCGCCTGGGGAAGTACTCGCGGATATACAGAGCACATCAAGTAGAAGACAAAAAACAAAAAAAAGTCACGGGTATGATCAAAAACTTTTCTTTCATTGAATAAAAGTGTTTACAAAAGATGTTTACAGGGGCTCGCCTCGGCAAGTAAACCAAAAAGAAGAATATACAAATTCAGGCCTCGCCCACCCCCCCCCCCCCCCCCCCCCCCCGCCGGACTGGTCCTTCCCTTCACCCTTCCCGAACATTGCGTCCAGGCTATCTTCCTTCTCGCCGGGGGGTGTCGCCTGGAATAAGCTTGGCATCAGGTCCCTGGCAGAGATCTCCTCGCACCCCTGCACCAGCATCCTCGTGTCCTTCATCATTTGGAGGGTGCACTCGGCCGCTTGGATGGAGTTGATCCGCAACCTCTCGGCGAGGTCGGCCTCGCCAAAGACCTGTGGCCTCTTATAGGGGAGGGTAGGGTCGACGTCGCTGATCGGGAAGAAAATCTCCGCCTGGAGGCGGACATCGCGGTTGAGGTGCTGATTCTCCTCTTTCAGCTTCGTGTTCGCCCCCTCCAGCTCGGCAAGGCGGGCGTGCAGCTGGCTAATCTCCTCCCCTTGCTCAGCATTGCGAGCCCGAAGCTCCCCTGCGGCCTTGGCATCCTGGTAAAGAGAAAATCCGGTTAGCAGCAGCACAGAATGTTCTAAGTAAAAGAGAAGAGGAGAGCTTGACACTTACCAGTCCACCGGCGGCCTGGGCGAGGAGGCCCTCAGTGATGCTGAGCTGCTTCGCCTGATCAGCAACCTTGTCCTTGGCGACATCGTGGGCCTGCTCGGCTTTTAGGAGTTGATTGCCAAGGGCAAAGCTGCGGCGGGTCAGCATGTGGTGGAGCTCTAGGGTCCGCAGATGGGCCTGCAGACCATCATGGTCGAGCTTCCGGAGGGTCATGTTCTTGTAGGCCTCGGCATCCTCGCGGCCATAGAGGCCGAAGCCGAGGGCGTAAGCATGGCCGGTGGCGGGCTCGGGGTCATTCCAGGACGGATGCATCCGCATCTTGGTTCCTTCATAACACTTTAACCATAGGAATCTTCTTTCTTCACAACACACGATCTTGCGAATCCAAAATGCGGACATACACCTCTACATAAGAAAGATTTGGTTCTAATTGAGGCACAGATTCTAACACCTGCCTGTCGTTTCGCACACACTTGCGGAGTTGGCTTAAATGAAAAACATCGTGAACACCGGGAAAAGTTGCAGGCAATTCCAACTTATAAGCTGATATACCAACCCGCTCAACAATCTTGAATAGTCCCACAAACCTTGGGTCCAATTTCCGATCTTTCCCAAATCTCTTTATGCCAACCATCGGGGAAACTTTAAGGAATACCAAGTCCCCCACAACACTCCCATGGAATCCTACACATGATTTGGAGTTTGCCGCTGTTATATTTGCGTTGAAATTGTGGAGACATCTTCTTTATGGAGTGCAGTGCAAGATTTTTTCTGATCATAAAAGTTTAAAGTATGTATTCACTCAAAAGGACTTAAATCTGCGTCAGCGGCGATGGTTGGAGTATGTTGCCGACTACAATGAAGAAATCCAGTATCATCCGGGCAAGGCTAATGTGGTGGCCGATGCCCTAAGTCGGAAGACGGGAAAGATTTTTAATCTCTCCGACGACCGATTAGTGGAAGAATTTATGTTGATGAATATTTCTGTAGGGTGCTGCGATTTGCAGAGTAGTTTGGTGGCAGCAGAACCTTCTTGGATTGCGCTGACGCGGCTGCATCAGAAAGATGATCCAGATTTGCTGCACTTATATAAGAGAACGAAGAAAGGAGAAAAGCGCAGGAAGAGAGGGAAAGAGAGCAATAAAAATACAGTACGTGGGTTGGTGGTGAGGGGGGGGGGGGGTTATTTATAGAAAAAGAAATCTGGGGTCAGGCCATCCAATCGGCTCAGCTCGTCGCCCCAGCTCGCTACCCCAGCTCGCCGACTTCCGGCGCGTCCCAACCAAGGCTAAGTCAAACATCGCAAAATATTATTTGAATAATGCATGTCCAAGAATATTCTAAAAAAATACTTATTACAGTGACCAAGTTCAGGAATAAAAAGCGGGGCGCGCGAGCAGGGGAGGCATCAGGATGCGAGTACCGGTCGGCTCGGCAAAGGATCCGCCCTCTTACCTACCCCGGCCTCGCGGCTCCCGCCCCCCAGACTGCCGCGTGCGTAGCAGCTCGCGAATCCTACTCGAATTCCTCTGCGCCACTGAGAGACCATCATCTATCTCGTCCAGAAGCCAGGAGGGGGACATCAGCTCGCCAGCCTGGCCGCTCCGCACCTCGTCGGTGAGACGCATGTAGTCGAGTTGTAGCGTCTCGTTGACCCCCTGCACATCGCGCAGCCCGCACACCAGCTTCTTGAGAAGCTTGACCTCCCTCCTCGTCAGCTCGCCTTGATCCACTTCAGGACCCAGGTAAGAGTCCAGCGAGCTTGGGGAAGGGAGGGGAGAGTGGTGGGCTACCCGTGAAGATTTCTCGGCAGCGGATTGGCTGGGGGAGCTGTGAAGACAAACATCAGCAAGTAGAGGAATGCAGGAAAAGCTCATGGGGCAAGAATCCAAGCAAAATTGACCTGACGAGCTCGACAGCTCAAAGGAGATGCATGGAGGGATGAACCTCAGATCCTTCCCGCGACCTGGGCCGCGAGTCCCCGATGAGAGAAGCTCGAATCCCGGGGTGGGGATGGTTCCCAGACCCACCCCCGCGGCCACGTCAGTTTGTCGAGGAGAGGGGGCGCGCACCGGCGAGCTCGGCCTCTGCGAGCTCATCCCTAAGGTCCCAAAGGGAGGGGATGGCTCCCGGTGACGATTTTCCGGAGTCATGATCCACGAGTCCCCAAGAGTGGTCTTGGCTCGCGGGGTGGCGTTTTGCGACGTGGTGTCTTCTGCACCATCAGGGCAGCGGTCTGGGCCGCCGCAGACCTCGACGACGTTCCTCCCTGTTAGAAAGTAGAGAAAAGAAGCGAAAAGTAGAGAACAAGCGAATAAACTTTTGAATAATTGAAATTTTATTATCCAAAAAAGATATCTATTACAAAGGTATGCCCTCCTTTATATAGAATGGAGGAGAGATGAGAGAATACAAATAAGAGATGTGAGACTATAATTTACAGGACAAGCGGACTATACAAAACAAACCGCACAAGCCGCGCGGTTAGACAGCAGGGCTAACCGCACGGCTACCACCAGAGAGGAAGAGAGACTACCAGGGAAGACCGCCAGACCGCCCGGTCTCCAAGCCGACTGAGACAAACCGCCAGACCGCGCGGTCTTCAACCCGCCAAGACAAACCGCCAGACCGCGCGGTCACCAACTTCAACACTCCCCCTCAAGCTGGAGCATATATATCGATCATGCCCAGCTTGTCACAGATGTGGAAAAAGGAAGCGGACACTGGCTTGGTGAAGATGTCTGCCAACTCGTTGTCGGACGTGATAAATGGAGTGCAAATCTGTTTCTTCAATATTTCTTCTCGAATAAAATGACAGTCGACTTCTATGTGTTTTGTTCTCTCATGAAAGACCGGATTTTTGGAAATGTGTATCGCGGCCTTATTGTCACAGAACATAGGAAGAGGATAGTTGTAAACCTCTCCTAAGTCAAGCATGAGAGCTCGCAACCACTTCAACTCACATGTAGTCGATGCCATGCTACGATATTCAGCCTCTGCACTAGACCTGGAAACGACAGACTGTTTCTTGCTCTTCCAACTCACAAGATTGCCTCCAACAAATGTGCAGAAACCTGAAGTCGATTTGCGGTCCCCTTTGTCATCTGCATAGCTTGAATCAGAGTAAGCTTCAACCCTTAGGTGACCATTCTTCTGAAATAGGAGTCCTTTCCCTGGAGCAGCTTTAATATACTCTAATATCCTCTGAGCAGATTGTAGATGACACTCCCTCGGAGCTTGCATGAACTAGCTCACCTTGCCAACAGCATAGGAGATGTCGGGTCTGGTTACCGTGAGATATATGAGCTTGCCCACCAGACGCCGGTATCTCGTAAGATCAGAGAGAAGAGGTGAGTCATCTGTCCAAGTTTTGTCTTCTCCAGCAGCCATAGGACAACGTGCAGGTTTAGCACCAGTGAGTCCTGCATCCTTTAAAAGATCAAGAGCATACTTCCGTTGTGAAAGGACCATGGAGTTGGGCTTTCTAGAGATTTCAATCCCCAGAAAGTATTTCGGGGAGCCCATATCCTTTGTAACCAGATGTTGACGAAGGTGTTTCTTGGTCATCAGTATCCCATCCTGGTCATCGCCAGTAAGAAGAATGTCATCAACATAAACCGCAAGAACAACAAGACCAGAGGCGGTTTTCCGAACAAACAAGGAGTGATCTGCTGAGCTTCGTGTAAAACCAATGGCCGCAACAATGCCACTGAACTTGTCAAACCAGGCACGAGGACTCTGCTTGAGGCCATAGATAGCCTTCTTTAGCCGGCATACCCGTGTCTCCCCCGGAGCAACATACCCAGGAGGTTGCTCCATGTAAACAGCTTCCTGCAGATCTCCATAGAGGAAGGCATTCTTAACATCTAGCTGCGAGATAGGCCAATCCCTGTTGACAACTACAGAGAGAAGAACTCGAATAGTGCTAAGGCGAGCCACGGGCGAGAAAGTGTCAAAGTAATCAACCCCATAAGTTTGGGTAAAACCCTTGGCAACCAGGCGAGCCTTATAACGATCCACACTGCCATCCGGGAGAAACTTCACCACGAAGACCCAGCGACAACCAACAACATCGGTGCCGAAAGGAGGCGGAACAAGGGTACAGGTACCCCGTTCAGTGAGAGTAGCAATCTCCTCATCCATGGCAACTTTCCAGTGAGGAATAGTAAGGGCCTCCTGGTAGGAACGGGGGGTGGTAGTTGCCGAGATAGCCAGGGCAAAGGCTCGGCGAGCAGGGGTAAGACGATCGTAGGAAACAACTGCAGCAAGAGGATGGTGGGTACAAGCCCGAACCCCTTTGCGAAGAGCAATCGGGAGATCCAGGTCAGCAGGTGCCTCAGTATCCGGAGTATCCGTGGTGGAGAGAGCTGGCCCGGGAGTAGAGAGAGATGGCAGCGGAGTGGAGGGAGAAAGCGGAGTAGAGGGTGGAGATGAGGAGGATGGGGAAGGCGATGGAGTGGGTGGAGAGGGCGGAACCTCAGTGGGAGCAGAGGGAAGGGATGGGTTGGTATGAGAAGGAGGAGCAGGAGGAGTAGAAGAGGAAGCAGGAGAGAAGTAAGAGGCATTGGCAAAGAAGGTGACATCCGCAGAGACAAATTGCTTGCGGGTAACAGGGTCAAAGCAACAATAGCCTTTCTGAGTGGAAGAATAGCCCAGAAAGACACATTTGGTGACACGGGGTGAGAGTTTATCACGGGTGGCAGCGGGAGAGTGCACAAAAGCGGTGCACCCAAAGATGTGTAGAGGAAGAGGAAAGGGATCCTTGTCCGGATAAAGAATGGAGAAGGGGGTAGCACCGTGGAGAACGGTGGAGGGAAGGCGATTGATGAGATAGCAGGAGAGAAGGACAACATAGCCCCAATAGGAGCGAGGAACATGCATTTGATTCATCATAGTGCGAGCGACATCAAGGAGGTGACGGTTTTTGCGTTCCGCCACCCCATTTTGTTGGGAAGTGTAGACACAGCTGGTTTGACGAATAACACCATGGTGAGTGCAAAAGGAGGAGAAGTCGTGGCTAAGATACTCCTGAGCATTGTCAGAACGAAGGATTTTAATAGACGTAGCGAACTGAGTTTTAACCATCGAATAAAAGGAGGTCCAAACAGAGAATAACTCGGAGCGATCTTTAAGAAGATATACCCACGTAGATCGAGAGAAATCATCAATGAAGGTGACAAAATAGGAACTGCCCCGACCGATGGTGAGGGTAGGAGCGGGACCCCATATGTCAAAGTGAACGAGGTCGAACGGATGGGAGGAGCCCCGACGCTGCGTTGGTGGGAAGGAGGAGCGGTGATGTTTGCCAAGTTGACATGCATCACAGTTTAGAGGAGGATGATGAGGAGGGAGGTGCGGCAGGAGTTGTCGTAGAATGCGGGGAGGAGCATGACCAAGGCGAAGATGTCATTGGAGAAGATCTGTAGAGGAGGAGGAGAAGACGGATAGAGCAGAAACGTTGTCAAGGAAGTAGAGGCCACCACTCTCAGTCCCGGTAGCAATCGTCCGTTGGGAGTCCGGATCCTGAAAAGCACAAGAGGTAGGGGTGAATGTGACAGAACACTGTAGTTGCTTGCATAAAGAAGTAACCGATAATAAATTGCACGGAAACTTGGGCACATAGAGGGTATCAGCCAAGCAGAGAGACGGAGTGACTTGAACCATGCCCGTCCCATGGACCGGGGAGGGAGATCCATCAGCGACAATGACTGGGGGCAACTGAGCCTGTGTGTCAAGAAGAGAGAAAAATTGAGGGTTGCCTGTCATATGACTTGTTGCACCAGAGTCGATGAGCCATCGTCCGCGAGTCACAACATGAGCACTACCAGAAGAGGTGACCACGGAGGCTGACAGGCTGGAGGAGAGGAAAGTCATGGAAGCAAGAGAGTAGCAAACCGCTACGAGAAGAACAAGCCGCGAGAAGAGAATAGAGCACCAAGCCGGGCGACCAGAAAATAGGTCGGGCGGCTAGAAAGGCCGCTTCCAAGAAGCCGAGCAAAGCAGAGGGAAAGAAGTCGCACGACCTGAAAAAGTCGGGCGAACAGAGAAGAACAAGTCGCGCGGCCAAAGATGAGGCCGAGGCGACTAGCAAGCAGGAGCGGGTAGAAGGCAACAAGAAGAAAGCGGCGAAAAAACAGGCACAGGTCCAGCGGGGAAGAGGTCGCGCGGACTGAGAAGACCGAGCGAACAGAAGAGAAGAGAAGAGCAGGTGACCGCGACCAAGATGCGGGTAAGAAAGGAATAACTCGCACGGTCAGGCAGAACACAGCAGCTGCGAGAAGGCGGTCAAAGGCACAGCGGGGAAGAGGTCGCGCGGACTAAAAAGGCCGAGCGAACAGAAGAGAGGAGAAGAGCTGGTGACCGCGACCAAGATGCGGGGGAGAAAGGAACAACCCGCACGGTCAGGCAGATCACAGCAGCAAGCCGCGAGTAGACAGACAACACACGCGGATAGGGACAGACCGCAACGACTAGGAAGTCGGAGCGGGAGGAAAGAGCAAGGAGCGCGGCGACAAGGAAACAGGTCGCCGCGACAAAGATCAGTAGGAGAAGAGAAGGAGAAGCAAGCCGCGCGAACAGGGCAGCGGACAGAAACAAGCCGCGCGGATAGAAACAAGCCGCGCGGACAGAGAGAAGCCAAGTCGCAGAAAGCTGAAATCAAGCCGCGAACAACAGAGGGCGCACAGAATCCGGAGGAGATGACCGTGTCCTCTGATACCATGTTAGAAAGTAGAGAAAAGAAGCGAAAAGTAGAGAACAAGCGAATAAACTTTTGAATAATTGAAATTTTATTATCCAAAAAAGATATTTATTACAAAGGTATGCCCTCCTTTATATAGAATGGAGGAGAGATGAGAGAATACAAATAAGAGATGTGAGACTATAATTTACAGGACAAGCGGACTATACAAAACAAACCGCACAAGCCGCACGGTTAGACAGCAGGGCTAACCGCACGGCTACCACCAGAGAGGAAGAGAGACTGCCAGGGAAGACCGCCAGACCGCCCGGTCTCCAAGCCGACTGAGACAAACCGCCAGACCGCGCGGTCTTCAACCCGCCAAGACAAACCGCCAGACCGCGCGGTCACCAACTTCAACACTCCCTATTTCAGAGGCAGGCAGAGTGGAGGAGCCGGTCTCGTGCTCCAAGGTGGCCATCAGGTCATTGTAGATGGGCTCGGCCGCCTGGGGGAATGGTTTCATCTTCTTGGAGCTAGACTCGGCAGAGCCACCCTGCGGCACAGCAGCAGGGACCGCCGTTAGGGCGGCTATGCGAGCTGCAGAAGCCTGGCGAGCTCGGTCTAGACGTTCTTGAATCTCCTTGGGGAGCGGCATCTTGGCAGGGTTAGAGCCAAGGGAATGACAAGAGTCAGGCAAGTGAGCAGGTGCATATATATAGCCGCAGGTGGACCCCACTCAAAGATTCCCTCCAACTCGCCACCCCACACTTGCCGCACACTTGGGGATTGAATGTTTCTTTCCGAGCTTTGTCAAGCTCAAAAAGAGTGGGGATTATGTACAACCCCGTGTCCGGCGAGCAAGGTCGCCAGGAACCAGACAGATCGGGCTGAAGATAGTGGGCGAGCTCGATAGTAGAGAAGCCGAGCCCGAGCTCGGCATTCGTCGACCGGAGATCGGCATTCGTCGACCGGAGATCAGCATTCGTCGAACGAAGATCCGGCATACGTCGACCCCGAGCTCGGCATTCGCCGAGCTAGTCCAAGAATCGTCAAGCTCAGGTCAACTGATGGCGACCAATGGATGAGCGAGCTTACAGCCCCAGCTCGCGCCCTCGCAACGGAGCTCGGCAACAGCAGGCGAGCCGGACCTGCCGAGGTGATCAAGCTCCCCAGCTCGCCCGGATGTGTGAGGTACTTTTTACTTTTTTGCCCCCGCTGGTCTGCCCATAGCCCTTCAAAACAGCGGAGTTTGGTTGTTGGCAGACTCAGCCAAGGGTCTTTTGGTAACTTCAGGTCAGTTCATTTGGTTATTGGCAGTTCAGATTCCAAAAACTATAAATAGGACCCGAGAGGTACCTCAGAAGGCATGCTTCCTGTGCTCTCCTGCTCCAGTTTTCAAGTGCTTTCTGAGGGTACCTTAGCTCGGCCTTTGGCTAAGGAGGGGAAGCGCTCTCAGATCTTCCGGGTGTGTGGTGGGTCCTCCCCGCCGAGCCCTTGGGTCGGTCTTTCCTTGTTTTCTTTGTTGTTTTACTTGCAGGAGTGAAGTAGGCGTGGGACCACCCCTTCCCCAAGGGTGAACTCCACATGAGACCGTTTTTTGGTTTCAACACGATACATCAAAGTCCTCACTATAAGTCACTCATCGCGGAAGCAAATCTATAACAACTACTAGCGAACGGGACTCACTGTCCCAGCTGTCTGAACTCCGGTGCTAGACTATCCCGTCTCCAAGCGTGCCGACCTCCGGGGTTGCACCTCCAAGCTGAGCTCCACAATCCCCTAAAATGATTTGGTCCGAAAACTATTAGTCTAAAAGACTAAGTCCTATCATCCCCTACCACTCCCCAATGTCTCCTAGGCACCGAGCGGGGAGGAGGAAAGGAAAGGTAATGAAGGTGGAGAGTAACAAAGTAGCAGGTGACGACGAAACTAGTTTAACAGTTCTATATAAATATGTAGAGTAAAGTTGTAAGTATGAGAAAGGTAAATAAGAAACATATAACCTTAACTTATATGAATGTTCATACAAACTTATAAGTTAAGGGGTATTCTGTAAGGCTCTCATCATATAAAGAGTCTCATACCAATTTATACGATGGGGTGTCAGTTATAAGCAAGTGGTAAACATTCAAAAGAAAATAACCATAACTTATAAGCATGCTACCCAAACTTATAAGCTAAGGGGTCGTTTTGCAAGACCTATTATATAAAGCGTCTCATACCAATTTATACAAATAGGTGACATGGGTTATATGCAATGTTGATGTTATGTCATACAAGTATGTCATGATGTGAACATGCAAGTGCAACACACGCACTCGACTCTGTGCACACAGACCTTTAGTTCCCCCTTTTTGGAGCCTAACCTCCAAGGATACCTCCGTAGTATCAAACGGAAGCAGTGGGTTGGGCCTCACCCACCTCTAAACCGGTAATTGCACTACCAGTTAGACCTATCGTACGCCTCAATGCTGGTGCACTAAGCGGAGCTCTTGCGTACTCTTTGTCGGCTGGTCCACCGGACTTAAATTGGCGAAGTACTAAACCACACTTGTCGAGTCAACGTATGGGCGTCGGTGCATCGACCCTCCAACACTGAAGACTCACCACCTTAGAATTTATGCACATGCAATCTTGATGTATCAACCTCCGAGTCAATGCTCCCCGGATTAACACGTCCGTCACAACCAATAATCGAGCAAAAGCTCCTGGGACTATCCCGTCTGTCTCATAACAATCCGAGCCATCGGCTCGCCGGGCTAACCTTCCCATCACCAAAACCACCGAGCCTACTGCTCGTGAGACCTAACCTAACTCCCATAACACCGGGGAGTGTGAGTGTAAGTGTAACCCTATAGTATTTCTAATAACTCTTCCATTACATTTATTCTTACGGCTTACGTTAACTTTGTACTGCCTAAGGCATTCCCCGTGAAGGGCTCTCGAGGGCATTAGGAACTACGATGAGCTGAAGCTCAAAGCTCCCTTTCGTAAGGCACTTACTGTTATTGGTTAACACCCGATTCCCTATCCCTATTAATATTACTCTGGATCTAACCCTAGTGTGTTTTGACTCTCTCTCTCTCCCTCCCTCCACAGGAAGGACGATCTTTCGTCGATCCCGAGCACCTCTTAACTCTAGCCAACCCAACACTCTCCTCATCATGGTTCCTAATGAAGATCACTTTCATCTTACCAAATCATCATGCATTTCTCCCCGCATCCTATGACCATATCCCATGTTATCATAATTTTCGTTGTTTTACTAAATACAGACCAACTTAAGCTATATGATGTACATGATAAGAGGTACTCCAAATTTTCTTCCAAATGCCCTAAGATAATTATTGTGTGTCTATCATGACAAATGTAGCCTAAATCCAGAAACTTGAAATTTTCTTAATTAATTTGGCATTTATTTAATTTTCTCAAATTTTGGACATGGGTAATTTGAACATGAAGTACTAGATTTTCTTAAGTTATGTCCACCTAAAATTTATGAACACTACAAGATGCCAAAATATCAAATTGCACCAAATTTCATAATATTCATAAATGAATTAACCTGTAATTAATTAATCCAAGATATTACCAATAAATAGATGTAAAGAAGGAAGCATCATTAAACTTAATCCAAAAATTATACAAAAATTACTAGAGATTTAATATGATCACAAAATATTACTGATTAAGTTTAATAACATTCTAAATTAGTTTAACCACTATTTTATCAAAATCATCAATAGGGGCAACACAATGATTACAACTACAAGTACAATCTACTGTCTTTCAAACATCCTAAAATACTTTTCAGGACTCATATTGTTATAAAAACCTTCCTGCCAGAATTTTCTAAGGATCCAAGGTCATATGCTGCTTCAATATTTTCCTAAAAGGCAAAGGCCTAAACTAACCCTAATTGGTTTAAGTTATGTGTCTAGGTCTAAATGTCATCAAATTCCTCCATAGGACATTTCACCATCATAGAATCACATGGACTAAACACCAAGCTCATAGAAGGACATAACACCCTATGTCCTTCACAAACCCCCAAAGTTCAACCTTAGGGTTTGAACTAGGGTCCTAGGGCAAATCCAGCCTAATCCACCCCATAATCCATGAGAGGGTGTTTACTGACATAACACATCAGGCTACCAAGTATCAACCTCTGTTGAGGTGATTTGGCCCCTTAAGCCCACAATGGACACTTTGACCTAATTACCCCTTTTTGGCCTAAGCTAGAGTTGACTAAATTTCATACCAAATCTTATCCAAATTAAATGAAATTTTATACAGAGTCCTATATTAACCCAAAGGACCACTCACCAAAATTTGGGAGGGTTTGGAGGTAATTAGATCCTTTTAATAATTCATACATGAATTATTAAATTTCTACAAAACTTAAGGAATTTTTTTTTCAAAAATTCTCATTTTTGGATATCTTCTAGGTATAGGTAATAATAGCCCCCATCCAAAATTTCAAGTCATTTGGATGGCTGGATTGATGGAGGCACTCAAAATAATCTCTGATCTACCCTAGGTATAGACCTCATCAAAATGAGAGTTGTGGCCACACCATATATCCAAATTGGTTCAAATCAATTTTAAATTAAACTAGACTTCAAGTGCCACAATTGTCATGTTGGTCATTTTTTTCTGTAGTGGCGCCTAGGTATTTAATTTTAATATTTAATTTAAAACATCCCAGTGAACAGTTACAGAAAATGAAATAAAAATAAATAAAGCACGAATCTTAAAGCATGATCTGAGGGCCCTGACATCGTCTTCTTCCTCCAGCCAAGGGCCACGATCAGCCCGACCTGGAGCTCATTCCAAGCCATTTTCCCGGCCACCCGGCCACCTCCCAGGCCGACCACCCGGCCACCTCCCAGGCCGGCCACCACAGCCACCACCTTCGTTGAGGTAGGGGCTATCGCCGGGCGGCGGCACGACCGCCGGAGGGGCGGTTTCCTGCGATCCCGCAAGGTTGAAAAACCATGAAATTTCAGAATTTTCTCTCACCCGATCGGGCTCAATTGAGCCCGATTTCTCTCCTAAATGATTTAAAGATCTAGCCCACGAAGAGAGGAGTATAGGAGGACCTGTGTGTGTGTGTGTGGGGGGGGGGGGGGTTGTTTCCTTACCGGCCGCCGCGTCGCTATTTCTGGCGGTGGAGCTTTTTGTGCTCTACAATTGTACATCCAACTACCTCGGCTCCTTCCGTGGGACGGTGGAAACGATTGCTCTTGGCCTATAGAAGCTTTTAAAAGAGCCAAATAGGGGATATGGAGGGTTATAACTTGAATTCCCATTTCCACCATTAATGGGGAATTTTGGGAAACTGAATTCTCAATGAATTCAGCCCCTTGGTGACCTGTAGAATGCTGGAAACTCCTCCCCTACTCCTGAGGAGTTGAATCCAGCCATCAATGGGGAGGGGAGTGGTCATGGCTTCAATGCCATTAATGACCTTGAAAGCTTGAATTCGGCCATGGGAAAAACTCTGAATCCAACCACCTAGAGGCTGGAAAAAACCTTTGGTCTCCTCCTAATTAATTCAGGAGGCTGAATCTAGCCTTTGGAGATGAAGAGAGGAGGCCCCTTGGCCTCCCAAGCCATAAATGACCCTTTTTCTCTCTCTTTCTCTCTCCTCCATTAAGGGTAAATGGAGCTTTCTCTCTCCTAGTCACCAAGGTTGAATTGATGACTAATCCAGCCTAATGGCAGCCCACTAGCTCATAATATCAATTAAAATAAAGTTAGTCCAAGTGGGTTTGGCTTGAGCATGGGTTAGCCCATTTGAGCTAAGTTTGACCTAACACTTGAATAGGGTTGACCTTGGTCAATTTGGCCTTTTGGGTTACCCTCAATGGGTCCTTGGTGACCCATTGACCTCCTCTAAGGTTTAGGTAGGGTTGGGTTGTAATGCCCCGAAAATTGTATTCGAGTTGGTTGCGTAAAAAAGGATTTTGGTGCCTGTATAGGGGTACACAGCCTAGGACACGGGCATGTCCAAGGCCGTGTCTGGCTGGTGTTTTGGCCGTTTTTCATCCCGAGAAGGACACGGCTAGGAACACGGCTTAATGACACGGGCGTGTCATTTGACACGGGCGTGTGCCTACCCGTGTCAGTACCCATGTTCAGCAAGGTCGTGTCGGTTAGCGTGGCGGTTATATGTGACACGCCCCCGGACACGGGCGTGTCGAGGACCCGACACGGGCGTGTCGAGTGAGACACGGGCATGTCTGAGCCCGTGTGGTTTTTCTGCGTTCGACGATCGTGCCTGGATCGAGGCACACGACCTGGGACACGGCCGTGTGCGAGGCCGTGTTCGGCCCAGGTCTGGGGATTTTTGTGCAGATCTGAACCGTTCATTTTCTTTAAGTAAGATCCAATGGTTCAGACGGTTTCCTGCTCAGTTAAGGCCGGGAATGGGGGAGTTAATTCTTCATTTTCTCCAAACCATTCTCTTTCCAAGGAGTTAGAGAGAGGACGAAGAAGAAGGAGCATTGTAGCACCGTTTTGAGTTCTGAGAGCGGATCCGTGGAGGAAAGTTCGTTGCGAAGATTTCCATCCGTGTAGTTTTCCATGACGCCAAAGCGTACTACAAGAGTAACGATTCTCTACTTGAACAAGTGAAGCTCTCTTCCTTTTTGTATAGGGAAAACCCGCTCCTGCGAGTGTGCGATGAGTGTGCGGTGTTCCTTAGGATTGAAGGGAATAGTCCCCCTTGTGTTGCATATAGAGTCCGGAATCGAAGTACGGGCATAGACATTGTGTGTGAACCCTACCCGGATATGTTGGTCTGGATCGATGATGTTGCATTTGTTATGATTTGCTGGAGAAGACTCTGTGCTTTGGGGTTTTCGGGTTTCTACATGGTAGATTGCAGCAGGGATTCTTGGAGGTTAACTGCAAGGCGCACCCGGAAAACTGAGCAGAATCGTTATTCTGCTAACTTGGCGGTCTGGGAACCGGTCTTGAACATAACTGAGTTATGTGATTGTTTGGAAAAGTCAGGATCTGAGAGAAGCTTGGCCCGTGCGTACGTCTTAAGGTGAACTACGCGGTTGAGCAACGAGCAAGTAGAATTGGACCTGGGCTATGTGGTTCGGTGCGAGAGACCCGAAAAGGGGACTGGCTATTGGCATAGTCGGGATCCTTAGATAGTGGTCAGGAAGGAAATAATGCTCATGTTGTTGCCATCCTTGGGGTGGTGGTGAAGACGCTTAAGTGTCAGGATTCACCGTTAATGTGCCCTGAGTGCACGGGGTGTTTGACCGTGCGAGCCTACACCTGTGGCAAAGTATGTTTTTACATAATTGTTTAGCTGGGCTAATGATATGCAGGGAAGGAGCACCGCCGTCTCGAGAAAGGGACGTGGTCGTTATAATTTGGTCGACTTTAGCTGACCGTTGCCTGTTTGCCACCGTGCGGTGGAATGTTGCTTGCAAGGTGCTGCGGAGCCGAGTGCAAAATAGCGGGCTGGAGCCCATGTTGTCGTGCTGGCCCTCGAAGGCCTTAGCGTATAGTTATTTTTATTTTGTCATGTGTGGCCGGCCTGCGAGCCGATGTATGTAAGACACTATTTGATAAGTGAACTATTATAAGGCCATAATGTCATGTATCTTTCAGTGTATGGTTATTTCATTCCTGTGGTAGCGATTGTGTACATTCATGTAAATTGATTATTCAGTTTGGGTTCTTTCTACTTTTAAAAGCTTCCGCTAGAATGCTCTGTGTTAGGACGCGTAGTCTTAATTGGAATGTTTGGTTATTAATACGTAACCCTTCCGTCTGTCCGTGGTATATGACGTCGGGTTCCAGCTGAACCTTCTGTTATATGCCATACGACGGATGGAGGTGTTACATGAGTAAGGTTGACTTGGTACCTTGGAGGTCACTTGACCCTTAGTAAGGGCACTTTGACCACTTAGGGGCTAGAGTTGACTTGAGTCAACTTAGCCTCTTAGGTTGATCCTAATGAGTCCTTGGTGATCCATTGACCTCACTTTAGGGTTAGGAAAGGTCTAGGCGGGTCCCTTTGGCCAAGGGGAGGTCAGTTGACCATGTATAAGCTTAGTTTGACCTGATTAGGGTTTGTGTTGACTTTGGTCAACTTGACCATTTTAGTTGACCGTAGTGGGTCCCCATGGATCTAATGCACTCTCTATCAGGTTAGTGATGTTGTGGTGGAGTCATGGTGTCATGGTGAAGCCCTATGGTCATCCCTAAGCTAGTAATTGGAATTCTACTATTTGCAGACCATGGTGGTTTCCACCTTCATGTCTAAGCTCACTTAGTCTTCTTGGGCTTCCTAGGGTTTTCTAGGGTTTTGTCATGACCTAGTCATGGCAAAACCACTTTTAGGGGTCTAGTTGAAAATGAGATGTTACACTAAATTTGGTGCGAGCTGAGAGCTCTCATGAGCTCTCTCAAGTAGATTAGGTGCGACAAATTTAAGGCTTAAATGTGATTGCAAAATACCAATCTGTAGATGAAGAAGAGATGCACAATGAAGAAGCCGAAGACTCACACTGATGGCGCGGTGAGAGGAGGAATGGGTTGCAGTGCTGGAAATTCCTTTGCTAAGTTCGGAAAGGCGGAATTCTAGTCGGGCAAGACAAGAATTGGACTTATGTTTAAAGAAAATTTCTAGATTTTGGGGAATTTCAATTATGCTGCGGATTCTTTCCTGCTGAATAAACTAAATTGAATTACTTAAATACAATTTCAATTCCGCTAGGACAAATCCAACGAACCAAACACATTCCAAGAGATTCTGGCTCCGTTTGGTATGACATTTTTGCTCGGGTGATTTCCGACAAAAATGCCACCATCATAAAACATATATTTGATAGGACAACCGTTATGACAGCCTTGATCTCCACATTCATGAAATTCCTAAGTTGAGATCCTACGGTTCATAATGAAAAAAAAACCACTTGGACCCCTCACCCGAATCTGGTAGGGTGGAGTGAAGTTCAGGGATGCAGTTTATGATAAAGTACGGGCATCAGCCGACATGTGTGGATGTCTGCACATATCTCAAACAAGGGGCATGAGACGAATGTGTGGATGTCTGCACATATCTCAAACAAACGCTTGGCCAGACTTGCGGGCGACGTGTTCGAGAAGCGAAGCTGCGGGACAGAGAGAAATCAAGAATCGGAGACGAGGTGGTGGACGAGATAAGAAGGTAACCATGGGAGCCCCGAAGCAGAAGTGGACTTCGGAGGAAGAGGACGCCCTCCGCGCCGGCGTTGACAAGCACGGCGCCGGCAAGTGGAGGACTATCCAGAAGGATCCCGAGTTCAGCCACTGCCTCTCCACGCGATCCAATATCGATCTTAAGGTTACATTACTGACTCTTTCCTTCGTCTCCCCTTTCCTTTTCTAGTTCTTATACCTCGTTGTGTTCTAAATTCCATCCCTCAATTTGGGAGGCTAAAATTTTAACTCAATGGAATGAGAAATCTTGGCTGGTTCGATTCTGTTTTGTTGACTCTGAAGTGTAGTGTAATTGCAGTCAAGTTGCTCAAGGTTCAAGTTTTTTGTCCAAGCTTGGTTTATTTATTTTTGAACATAATTGGATTCCAGCACAAACAAAATTAATCTAAGGTAAATCAGTATGATTATATAGTTAGAAGTGAGTTCAGCATGAATAATAGTATTATTGTTATTGTTGCGGACTAACTCGACGTCCCGGTCGGGCCGGAATTCTTGGACCGTCTTAGCTCTCGGAACGGTCGAGCGCACACAATCAAAAGAGTAGGTTGATTGTACACAACCAGTTTTAACGTGAAAAAATCCCTCAACTACGTAAAAAGCACGTGACTGGATCTGTGCCGGTCAAAATTCACTATTTCTTGACGATTGCAGCTAGTTTGTGAAGTCGAGGGTGACATGTCACCTCTCGTTACAGTTATGGGATGAGAGAACACTTGACACACGACGGATGACAGACCGTCGCGTCAGGAGTTGTTACAAGTTGCGTTTCACGCTGGTGGTCTTCGGATAGCGGCTTGCCGATTCTGGATGGGAGGCAGAGCACTTGGTCTTGCACTTGCAGGAGCCGCTTGGAAATTGAACGATTTGGCTTCGCCGTGTGGCTTTGACTTAACCCGCTTGTGGCTCGGGTGTGGCTCGGAGGTGGCTCGTTGGAGGAAATTGGCAGAGCTTCGATCTGAGGAAGACGAAAACTCGGAAGAGAAAAGATGTGAAATGAGGAGACCTGTGCCTCCTTTTATAGGCTTCGAGTGGTGGTTATGGTGGTTACGCGGTTATCCGCACACCATAACCACCATCATGATTATTTTTAATATAGTTTTAATGCGCGTATTTCGCTATTTGGAGACCGTCATAAATAAAATAATAAAATATTAATTAAATTCTCCCCACTAACCTGCTGGTTAGTGGGTGGTTACGCGTGAATCGAACAGCTTGTGACGACTTGAGATGACCGGACGGTGGGTGCGACTCACTACGAGCGGTCGACGATCGTGCCGCCGCCCTTACCGTCGGCGGGGGAGGTCGCCGTCGGCCGAGGAGGGGCGGCCCGCCTAGCCGCCCCTGGGCTGCAAGGCGGCGGCCGAGGATGGTGCGACCGGCTTGGCCGCCCGCAAGGCGGCGGCCAAGGAGGGGCGGCCGGCTTGGCCACCCTTGGCCGTAAGGTGGCGGCCATGGAGGGGCGGCCGGCTTGGCCGCCCCTTGGCCGCAGGGCGGCTGCCAAGGAAGGGGCGACCGGCTTGGCCGCCCCTTGGCCGCAAGGCGGCGGCCAAGGAGGGGCGGCCTGCTTGGCCGCCCCTCGGCTGCAAGGCGGCGGCTGCCCCTTGGCCGCAAGGCAGCAACCGGGACGGGGCGGCGGCCGGCGACCGGCAAGGCGGCGCCGGTGGCGGTTCCCATGGTTTGCGTAATGGGATCGACGTGTGAGAGGATTGTGTGTGCGATCAAACCCATGATCCCACTCCGTTTGGGTGGAGATCATGGGGGTGTGGCTATGTGCACACCCAATTCCTATAAAATGTGGGTCATCCCCAACAATTGCCCCCCAGATCCTTATTGCACGAGACCGCTCCGAACGAAGAAAGACAAAGATCTTTCTCTGTTCATTTTATGACGGCGATGGTGGCGAACGGTAATGGACTTGCGCCGGCGAGCGGGTGTGTCCTGCAAACTCGGGTAAAAAATGTTAGCATATATTATGGTATAAGAGAGGTGATGACCGTGCCTGGGGGAGGGAGTCATTGTTCCCGCAGTCGCGACAATGTGCGCTGGTGCGTGCGCAGATATGTGCAATGAAACGCGCGGGCGTACCTGCGATGACGCGGGCGGGTGCTCCCACATTGGAGCGTGCACGACTGGTCGTGTTTGTAAGCACGTGCCAGACTGCGCGCGCGGGCATGCAACTGGCCGCGCAGGCGCGCGGGCGTGCATGCGCGCGCTAGACTGCGCACGAGGGTACACGTCTGTTTGCGCGCGCGAGAGCGCGCCCGATTGCGCGCAAGGGCTTGCGTCTGACTTCATGCGTGGGCACGCGCCCGATCGCGCGCGCGGGCGCGCGGGTGCTCACCTGGCCGCGCGCGGGCCGGGCCATGCGGGGGCCTGGCTGCGCGCATCCGGTTGCGCACGCCTGGCCGCGTGCGCGTGTGCGGGCTTGCATGGGGGGCCTTCCGTGCGTGTCAGGGCACATGTTATGTGCTTGGGCGCGTTGCAGATATTTTTGATTCCATCGGGTGACGCGCCTTTTTGTTCATGACGGGGTGGATGTTTTTTGCTCAGACCTTTTAGTCTAAATTAATTTTTAATTTTTGTGACATGGCTCGTAGAAGAGAAGTGTTTGTTGCGGTGTGACATTTCTTCAGTCTCTAGGCGGATTGCTGAGAAGTCTTTGGGTCGTAGTCGGAAGCGGAAGGCTATTGTAGTTTCCCGGAGTGACAGTAGCTCGGCGCCTTGTTTGTCTTCTCCAAGTGATGACTCTCCTTCCGATGGTCGTGACAGTTCGTCTCCCGAGGTACAGGTGCTAGGTACATCTGCCCCCAATCTTTCCCTGTGGAGGCAGCAGGTCCGAAGCTATCTTTTTCTTTGAAGACGATGAATGAAGTGATATGTGAACTTGATCATTTTTGACTCTTCTTTATTGTTGTATTGTGCTAACTTCTCTCCATCTTTCTTCTTTTGCAGATTAAGGCTGTTGGGTCCATTGCCCACAATGTTCCCTAGATTGGATTTGAAGAAACATCACCATCAAAACTAAGAGCATATGGTTATTTGATGTTGTTTAAGCTAATCATGTGCAGGATGTTCCATAAAATATGTTTAGACAGATTGTCTAAGAGTTTGTGACAGGTTGTCACAAGGCAGAAAGGTGAACACCAAGATAGATGTGGACAGACAGGAATTTGCCTAAGTCCACAGACGTTGAGTGTAGTGTTGAGTGTAGCTTACTCACTTAATGCCTACTGCAGAAATTTGATTAAGTCTACAGGCGTTGAGTGAAATCTATTCAATCAACGACGGGTAAGTAAAAGCGTTGAATATAGCTTGGTTGTCTAAGCATAACTATTGGCTAGTCAGAAAAGTGACTAAGTCCACATGCGTTGAGTGTAGTTTACTAACTCAATGCCATACAACAAAAAACTGTGAGACAGACTGAGACAGTCAAAGCCTAAGGAAAAACTGGCTGAAATTTCGCTAAGTTCACAAGCGTTTAGTGTAGCTTACTCACTCAACGACATATAACAAAAAAGTATGAGACATGCTGAGACAGTCAAAGCCTAAGGAGCAATTGGCTGAAATGTGGCTAAGTTCATAGGCGTTGAGTGAAGTCTACTCACTCAATGTCATACTGCATAAATCATTGAGTATAGCTCAGTCAGTCAAAGCCACTGAAAATCTGTGTAAATATTTGACTAAGTCCACAGACGTTGAGTGAAACTCACTCACTCAACGCCATGTGATAAAAAGCGTTGACTGTACCTTTGTCAGTTATAGTGTGAATTCACAGTAATTTGGCTAAGTGCAAATGCGTTGAGTGTAGCTTACTCACTCAACGCCGGATAACAGAAGAAAATCTGTTAAGTAGTTTGGCGTTGAGTGAAGCTTACTCACTCAACGCCAAGTGGCAGAAAACTGCCTAAGTACTTTGACGTTGAGGGATGAAGGCTCACTCAACGCCTAAAAAGCAGAAAACTTGGGTAAGGCAAAAAGTGTTGAGTAATGAAGATACACTCAACGCTCTCAACGCCATGCAGCAGAAAACTGCTTAAGTGCCATGGCGTTGAGTGTTGAAGGCTCACTCAATGCCTAAGTTGTATAAATTTTTTAAGCGTTGAGTGAGACTTGTTCACTCAACGCTCTCAACGCCTAGATAGACAGAAATCTGTCTAAGTGTTTTGGCGTTGAGTGATGCTTACCCACTCAACGACTATACTACTGATGGTTGTTTTTGGCTAAGTCCACAGATGCTGACGTCAGTAAAGTCAACAAGTCAACAAAATTTAAATTTGTTGCGGGAAAGCTACAACACACGACAAATGTAGCCGCGTGCCTACAGTACTGCAATTAATGCAAAAGCAAAGTTGCAACTGTCAATCTCAGTGGGGACTACGGGTCAAAAGAGCCGTTGATGGGCTAAGAATAAAAGACGGAGATCAAGCAAGAGAAAATAGCTTTCTGGAAAAGACAGCTGACCATCATCTTCTCCCTCGCTATTGTTGCAGAGGCTGAAGGACCAAGTTCAAATCAGCGAGTCTAAAAGCGCAAGAAAAGTTGGCTGTTGTTTTCTTCATCGACATCAACAACAAGATAGCTGATGTCATCTTCATCTGCACCAGCAAGGTCAAAAACATTGTCTCTGAGAAAAGGTAGCAGCCAAGGGAGAAACCCTAGCTGCAGGATCTGAGATCTAAAACCATCAAAAGATAGCTGGTGCCATTCTCACCTGCACCAACATGTTCAGAAAGTGTTCTTTTTGAGGAAGAAGAAGCAACAAAGCCATCTGTTTTCTGTAGTTAAGAAGATAAAGTTGAGTATTTAACAGCTCAGGTTGCTGTTAAGGGAAAAAAACCCTAACAACAATTACTTCTCAGTTCCAGCAGGAAAAAATTCCTGGTGCTGAGAAGAAGTTAGGACTGAGTATAACTCAGTTCAGGTAAAAGTAGACTCAGGGAATATATTCTTGGTGTCATAGTTGGGCTGAGTTTATCTCAGTCCAGAAGTTTGGCACAAAGAAATATCTCGTGTCAAGATCAACTCACCAACCCACTTCCGTCTTGTAGGATTCTTTTGGATCTGAGTGGCAGGTGCAAACTTGCTCTGAGGTAGGATCCAAGTTTGGATATGAGTTGTAGGGCTGTTTAGCCTTGGTGTATGATTCTGTTGAGAATCTGAGAGTGGGGCTTTGACTTGAATTGTAGGATTCATTTGTGAATCTGAGGTAGGATCCAGTTTGGATCTGAGGTAGGTGATCTTTGGATCACTGAGATGTAGGGATTAACAGCCTGATGTAGGTGAGTCATTCTCACTGAGTTGTAGGACACTTGTGCCTGAGCTGTAGGATCCTTTGTATCTGAGATAGGGCTTAACAGCCTGAGGTAAGAGAGTCATTCTTTTTGAGGTAGGATCGCTTGTGGATTTGAGGTTGGGCTGTCCTCCCAGCCTGAGTTGTAGGGCCTTTGAGCCTGAGGTAGGTGATCTTTGGATCACTTAGTTGTAGGGCCTTGTGCCTAAGTTATAGGTCTTGGAGGAGAATAAGTGGTCCTGCGGGATCGTGTTGTAAGCTCTTAGGAGCAGAGATTGGAGAAGTGCCTTGTCTAACTATAAGTTAGAAAGGTGAGAGGGAAAGTGAACGTACCCATAATTTGGGGAACCACTATTTATCTTGTGTGTACTTTTCTGTGTGTTTCTTATTTGCAGGTTCTGTATGTTTTTAAAGCAAAAAACAACTAACAATCATAACACTTACAGAAAGTAAATTTAAAGATAGACACAACTAAGAACCTTATTCACCCCCTTCTAGGTGATTTAGCTATCCTTGAAACAAAGATTTTCAAGTGCTATCAAAGGGATGTTACTAAAAAAAGACTTAAAAGTTTGAGTAGAACTCAAAGAATAGCTAAACGGTTTACACTTTTGGATTCAAAAGAGAACCATAAGAAGTGGAGCACAATGAAGCTTTAAGTCTGCAGTAAGGAGAATTTTTGAGACTTGGAAAGAGAGGGTCAGACAGACCATGAAAGCCTCCGGTCCTAGGATCTTTGCAACAGTTCAAGAAGGACCCTTCATTCCCATGAAGGTCTCTGCATCAGATGCAAGTATCCAGATCCCAAAGAGCTATAGTGAAATGACTGAGGATGAAGTCATCCCGGCTTCTATGGACAAGAGAGCACAACACATCATGGTAAGTGTCATAGATGACTCCACCTTCCAGATGCTGCTCCACTGCAAGACAACCAAAAAGATGTGAGATTCTCTTACTGTCTATATGGAAGGGACAAAGAAAATCAGTCTTTCTGACAGTGATTCAGAGTCATAAGAAAAAGAAGAACCCTTCATTGGGCTACTTGCTGCCATTGCAGATGAAGCAGAAGACAATCCAGATAGTAGTCTAAAGATCAGGTCCCCTCTATCATATCCAAAAAGTGATTCAGAGGTGGATGGTGAAGAAGAAGATGACTGCAGATGTTATGGGTTAATTGCCATGACAGAAGCAGAAGAATCCTGCCAGGATCAGCCTGGTCCAGATCAGGTACAATTTCTATCCAGTTCTTCTTATTGCTCAGGTCATGAGACCAGTCCAGATTCTGATGCATCCTCATCCAATGATGAAGATGACTCTGAATCTAAGGTAGATTTCAATCAATTGATTGACAAGTATGGTCAAATTTTGGATGCTTTGAGAAGAAGCAAAAAGTTGGCCAAGAAGCAGGCTAAAGTGATTATCTCTCGACAGCTAGCTGCTTCCCTGCAATCTGATTCAACATCTTTGTTGGAGCAGAAGGTGAGGGAAGCCAGCCAACTAAAGGCTATCTCAGTCATCCAACTTGAGACCATAAGCCAGAAAGACAAGTTCATTTTGGATCTTGAAGAGGAGCTCCTTAAGAAGAGAAAGATAGTGACTAGTTTTTCTAAGCCAAGTACTGTGTTGCCCTTGATAAATTCTTTCTCCTCCCAAAGGGTAAGAAAGTGGTAGCAGTCAAGGGAAGCACAAGAGTTGACCTTTCCAAAGGGAAAAACAAAGCTCCTGTAGTGCCACAGTCAACCTTTCGCACGGTAATCCTCCTTTCTCACAGGCATGACCCAGGCTGCATGCATGATCACTGAGAGAATTAGAATATTTCTTGTAAGAATACATGAGTATCTTCCAATGGAAGAAGAAATGGTAGGGAAATGAGTGTCTTTAAGGCTCCCCATGAAGAGTACAAATGACCCATTCTGAACCATTTATATTTGGTGCCTCAGCCCCAACTCTCAAGGACAAGGCAATGACTTTCACTCAAGCCCATCCAGCAAAGACTCAGACCATGGGTCAGTCTACTAGTTAGCCTGACTTGGCTATTTCTGATGATATAAACATGTCATCTGCAAAAAAAAAACAGCTGTAAATAGCATTCAGAGCAAGCAAAGGAAGACTGCTGGAAGACTAACCTTCAGTTAGATCCTTGCTGAAAGGAACCTGAAGAAAGCTGCTGCTCCTTTTCCTTCTGTGCAGTCAACAGTTAACCACACTGCAAGACCTGTTCAGAAAAGAAGATATAACATCCATGAGTGTTGGTGCTGTGGTAAGGTGGAGAATTATGCCCTAGATTGCTGGCATAATCCTTCTGTGCCAAGAGCAAAAGTTGGCCTACCCGTCAGAAATGCTGCTGGTAGGCAAGTTAGACTTCAGGTTAACAAAAACCTAGGACTCAATTCACTTTGGGGTCCTAAGGTAAGATAAATCTGTTTTACAGGATAGTGCAAGTGCCCATACCCCCATGTGGTATTTGGACAGAGGAGGTTCCAGAATTAAGACTGGAACAAGAAGGTTATCTTCAAGATCATACACCCTTGAGGGAAAGACCTAAGATCTACAGTTAGGAAGTTGGTAATGGACATTGACCATCTAAGATACTCCTCTTACAGCCCAAGAGGAAGAGAATGTTGAGTGAAATCCTGAAGATGGACAAGTGCACAGTCATAGATGAAGACCAGCTGAATCCATCCATTAAAGGTTAAGATGCCTGAGTGATGAGACAAAGTGTAGCTGCCTCCTCAGCAAACAAAGTGTTGCACAAGTCTTATGCAAAGGCCAGCTGGATCCAGCCAACAAGATTGTCTGGTTGGACAAGGTGTTGCTGCCACACCAACAAACTAGTGAGGAAAAGCAAACTGTACTTACTGAGCAAAGCGTTAGAAGTAGCTCTTTTGAGAGCAGCAAGGAAGGAGCACATAATGCTCAGCTGAGAAGTTTATCAACTGGTATACTCAGCTGTCAATCTCTTCTCAGGAAACATGAAGCGATATGTATGCTCAATGGTCTGTATCATCTGAACTTGCAGCAAGGTATTTCCATGTCAGTGGTTACCAATCAGAAATCTATCCAAGTAAGGTAGCAAAAGTGATAATTGAAGGTGAAGTTATACAAGATATGTGCAAACTCTAAGAGAAAGCTTGTACAGGTTGGTAATCTGGAAAGCTTAAGTCTTGTCTAAAGCATTGGTATCTGAGATTCTTCAGCACCAAAGAGATCAGAAGAATACTTCTGAAGTTCAGAATGTCCCTATGGACAATGCTGAGGATGAGAGAGAGACTATCCTGATGACTGCAACTGTTGTGAGTAAGCAAGTTCACACGAACAGCTGGTCTGCTCCAGCTATGGCTGATACAAGTCAGTATATTCCTATGAGAATAATTTTGAAAAGAAAGACTTGGTATCAAACTGAAGGGATGGTTTAAGGAAAGATCACTCAAGGTTCAAGTGGTCTCAAAGTCCAACAGCTGCAGGAGAAAATTCAGCCTCATGTAGAGAGAAAGCTGGCAGCTGCACCAGTGGTATCATCTGCAATCTGCCAGTGGGAGAAGAGAATCAAAGCAGAACAGCTCCTCCCTGACTATTCATAAACCAAGAAGGGATTGATCAAATGGTATAAGAGAGTTTGGTCAGTGATATCAACTCAAGATATATGATCTCTAGTCAAAGGGTATGAACACTATTGGAGTGGTATAAACCCAAGAAGGCAATGATCAAAGGGGAGTAGGCTGTCTGAGTTGCCAATGGAATCAGAAGTACATTGGGACTAGAACAACATGCAAACAACATTCCTCCTATTAAAGGACTGTGTGGTATCCAGTGTGGTGATCAAGAGGGCAGATCAATGTGATGATCAAGATAGTACTCAGTGGGCTGAACACTCTTGTGCTGCGATCAGATAGCTGGAGCCAAAGACAAGTCTGTTGCTAAAGAAAAGGAGAAGATCTGACTCAACAAGAAGAGACTGTGTAAGGTGCAAGGGAGTTGCTGTGCACAGTGACTGTTAATCCAGCATCAGCTCCTTAAAAGATAAGTTTTGATGTAGTATCAAGACTATAAAAAGATTCTCAAGTGGTATCAGCACTTAAATGAACTCATGTGTCCATTAGAGATGATGATAGTGGTGCTCCTGTTGTTGGGGAGCAAGTACAACACCTGCAGAAATGATGACAGGAAATGCTCCTGTTAAGGGGGAGCATGTCCAACACTTGCTGGAACCAGATCAGCTTCCTGTTGAGAAGGAGCAAGAAGCTACTGCAGTGGATCAGAGACCTTCACTGCTGATCAGTTTGTCCTAAGGACAATGCACATACTAAGTGGGAGATTATTTATGACATAGTCATAATCTTCTCTGAGTCGTAGTAGGACTGTTGCTGCTGAGAAAACAGTGTTGCTGCAGGAGAAGAGGAACAACTAGCTCAAGTGGATCCATGGTCCACTCAAGTGTCAAAGGGCTGAAGTGACGTGGTGTATCAATTATATCATCACAAGTGGATGCTGATTCTGTGGATACAACTTCAGCAAGTGGACTAAAATCTCTGGTATCAGTTCAAGTGGAACTATATTAACAGCTAGTTCAAGTATTGCAGTATTGTGTTGTATCAATGTATCAACATAAAATGTATGACTCCTAATCAAGTGGTTTGATCTCTAGGCTAATTTGCTTAGTGGTATCAACATAGGACTTTGGATAGGATCAAGAGATAAATTCTCCCTTGATCCTATCTCCTCCCTCAATAAAAATACCTATTGAAGAAGCCAGAAAGGGGAAGATGTGTGACTATACATAAGGGGGATATGCGGAAGCAATACTTGACATGATCAGGTCATGTTGAGTCAGTGCTTATAGTGGTGCTTCATTTAAGTATTAAGTTATATAAAAAGCAGTGTATATTACTTAAACAATTGTTCAAGTGGTATGAAGATGCATTGACTTGACTTGTTGAGTCAATGCAATTAAATGAAGTACATGAAATTAATCTGCTTATTATATTAATGTTTTTTAGTATTGCTGGGTGTTTTGCCTTTTTCAAATATGGGGAGATTGTTGGGTCCATTACCTACAATATTTCCTAGATTAGATTTGAAGAGACATCACCATCAACACTAAGAGCATAGTTGTATTTGATGTTGTTTAAGCTCATCATATGCATGATGTTCCATGGAACATGTTTAGACAGATTGTCTAAGAGTTTGCGACAGGTTGTCACAAGGCAGAAAGGTGGACACCAAGATAGATGATAAACATGCAGGAATTTGCCCAAGTCCACAGGCGTTGAGTGTAGCTTACTCAACGCCAATTGCAGGAATTCGGTTAAGTCCACATGCGTTGAGTGAAGTCTATTCACTCAACGCCAGGTAAGTAAAAGCGTTGAATATAGCTTGGTTGTTTAAGCCTAACTATTGGTTAGTCAGAAAAGTGGCTAAGTCCACAGGCGTTGAGTGTAATTTACTCACTTAACGACATACAACAAAAAGCTGCGAGACAGGCTGAGACAGTTAAAGCTCAAGGAAAAACGGGCTAAAATGTGGCCGAGTCCACAGGCGTTGAGTGTAGCTTACTCACTCAACATCATACAACAAAAAACTGTGAGATAGGCTGAGACAGTCAAAACTTAAGGAGAAATTGACTGAAATGTGGCTAAGCCCACATACATTGAGTGAAGTCTACTCACTCAATGCCATACTGCATAAATCGTTGAGTATAGCTCAGTCAGTAAAAGCCACAGAAAATCTGTGTAAATAATTGACTAAGTTCACAGACGTTGAATGAAGCTTAATCACTCAACGACATGTGATAAAAAGCGTTGACTGAACCGTTGTCAGTTAGAGTGTGAATTCACGGTAATTTGACTAAGTTCAAATGCGTTGAGTGTAGCTTACTCACTCAACGCCAGATAACAGAAGAAAATCTGTTAAGTAGTTTGACTTTGAGTGAAGCTTACTCACTCAACGCCAAGTGGCAGAAAACTGCCTAAGTACTTTGGCGTTGAGTGATGAACGCTCACTCAACGCCTAAGAAGCAGAAAAGTTGGCTAAGACAAAAAATTTTGAGTGATGAAGACACACTCAACGCTCTCAACGCAGTGCAACAGAAAACTGCTTAAGTGCCTTGGCGTTGAGTGTTGAAGGCCCACTCAACGCCTAAGTTGCAGAAATTCTTTCTAAGGCAAAAAACGTTGAGTGAGATTTGTTCACTCAACGCTCTCAATGTCTAGATAGACAGAAATCTGTTCAAGTATTTTGGCGTTGAATGATGCTTACTCACTCAACGCCTATACTACTGATGGTTGATTTTGGCTAAGTCTACAGATGCTGACGTCAACAAAGTCAACAAAAATTAAATTTGCTGCGGGAAAGCTACATCACACGACAAATATAGCCGCGTGCCTACCGTACTGCAATTAATGCAAAAGTAAAGTTGCAGCTGTCAATCTCAGTGGGGCCCACGGGTCAAAAGAGCCGTTGATGGGCTAAGAATAAAAGGCGGAGATCAAGGAAGAGAAAATAGCTTACTGGAAAAGACAACTGACCATCATCTTCTTACTCGCCATTGTTGCAGAGGCTGAAGAACCAGGTTCAAATCAGCAGGTCTAAAAGCTCAAGAAAAGTTAGCTGTTGTTTTCTTCATCGACATCAACAGCAAGATAGCTGGTGCCATCTTCATCTACACCAGCAAGGTCAAAGACATTGTCTCTGAGAAAAGGTAGCAGCCAAGGGAGAAACCCTAGCTGCAGGATCTGAAATCTAAAGCCATCAAAAGATAGCTGGTGCCATTCTCACCTGCACTAGCAAGTTCAGAAAGTGTTCTTTCTGGGGAAGAAGAAAAGACAGAGCCATCTAGTTTCTGCAGTCAAGAAGATAGAGCTGAGTATTTAACAGCTCAGGTTGTTGTTAAGGGAAAAAGCCCTAACAACAGTTACTTCTCAGTTCCAGCAAGAAAAAATCCCTGGTGCTGAGAAGAAGTTAAGACTGAGTATATCTCAGTTCAGGTAAAAGTAGACTCAGGAAATATATTCCTTGAGTCATAGTTAGGTTGATTTTATCTCAGTCCAGAAGTTTGACACAGAAATATCTCTTGTGTCAAGATCAACTCACCAATCTGAGTGGTAAGAGCAAACTTGCTTTGAGGTAGGATTCAAGTTTGGATCTGAGTTGTAGGGCTGTTTAGCCTGAGTGTAGGATTCTGTTGAGAATATCAGAGTAGGGCTTTGACCTGAATTGTATGATTCATTTGTGAATCTGAGGTAGGATCCAGTTTGGATCTGAGGTAGGTGATTTTTGGATCACTGAGCTGTAGGGCTTAACAGCCTGAGATAGGTGAGTCATTTTCACTGAGTTGTAGGGCACTTGTGCTGAGCTGTAGGATCATTTGGATCTGAGGTTGGAGAGTCATTCTCTATGAGGTAGGATCCCTTGTGGATCTGAGGTAGGGATGTCCTCCCAGCCTGAGTTGTAGGGCCTTTGGGCCTGAGGTAGGTGATCTTTGAATCACTGAGTTGTAGGACCTTGTGCCTGGGTTATAGGTCTTGGAGGAGATTGAGTGGTCCTACGAGATCGTGTTGTAAGCTCTTTGGAGCATAGATTGGTGAAGTGCCTTGTCTAACTATAAGTTAGAAATGTGGGAGGTAAAGTAGACGTACCCATTATTTGGGGAACCACTATATATCTTATGTGTGTTTTTCTGTGTGTTTCTTATTTGCAGGTTGTGTATGTCTTGAAAGCAGAAAACAACTAATAGCCATATCACTTAAAGAAAGTAAATTTAAAGATAAGCACAAGTAACTAAGAAACCTATTCACTCCCCCTCTAGATGATTTGACTATCCTTGAAATAAAGACTTTCAGAGGCCCAGGTTCAGATTGCCGTTACCTGGAATGATCATTATGTGAGCTTGAAGGATAGATATCGGCCCTTCAGGAGAAGTTTCAAGTCACGGCGGGTTCTCTTGTTGCCTTGAAGGACGATCATGACCGGAATGTTTCTCGATTTCGCCGGATTGGATCAGAGCTGAAGGCGGAACTGGAAGAGACTCGAGCATCCTTAGAGGTGGAGAAGTCTCTGGTGGAGAGGGCTACACAAATGCTAAAACGCGCTCAAAAGTAGACTTCTCGCTTGGAGGCAGATCTTGGTGCGGCGAAGGCCCAAGTGGAAGCGTTAACTTCTGATAGCCATGTGTCGGGGTTGAAGGCTGCTGGCCTTGCAGAGTATATGGAGTCTCTGGATTGCATGCGAGATCGGTGCTTGGTCAGCGAGGAAGTTCGTGATGAGATCTGGAGCAAGGAGGTGGAGCCTCAGATGGAAGACGTTCGAGAGTTGGCCCTCAGGCGTGGAGTCTCGAAGACTTTTCGTTTTGTTGGCAGGAGCTTGAGATGCGATGTGTTCGGCCTTAGCTTTGATGATATCTCTGACGATGAGAGTTTTGATGTTGACGCGACAGACGTATAGCGATGCTATCCTTTTGTATTAATGTGTGTTTGTATTTTTTGATTTTCCAGTCTGGTGTCTTGTAGGTCGTCATTATTGTTTGACGGTTGTTGATTGGCGCGCTTGCGCATGTATTTGTACGTTGCTGTGATGATGATTGTGTCCTTTTCCTTTTCTTGCCTGAGCATTGTTTGGCTCGTAGTATTGCTTTGTGGGGGTTATAATTGTGCCTGTAATTGATTAGTAACATAGTTCGCACGAAAATCGCTCGCGGCTTAATTCGCACGAGCATCGCTCGCGGCTTAGTTTGCACGAGGATCGCTTGCGGCGTAGTTCGCACGAGGATCGCTCGCGGCTTAATTCGAACGAGGATCACTCGCGGCTTGGTCGTGAGGGGGGCAGGCCCTTACGACGTCCTGGCGTAGAAAGACAGGTTCGGTGAATAGCTTTTGTATTCAAACCGCATGCGCAGTCTTACCTTTCATACGAGGATCACTCGCGGCTCAGTTCGCACGACGATCGCTCGCGTCTTAGTTCGCACGAGGATCGCTCCCGGCTTAGTTCGCACGAGGATCGCTCGCGACTTAGTTTTACCTTTTACTTGTCGGACACCGTTGAAGATAAAACATAATGTTTGAATAACTGATTGTCTATACGTGTCTGGTTTTGCGGTTCTTACTAGTCATATAGTTCAAATATGATAAAAGCATTTTTGAGGAAATTCAAAATAAAGAGTCACTGATATTTAGGACCACGACTTCTTATGGCTGGGCTTGCTCAGAGTAACAAGTCTTGGCGGCTTCTTGGTTTCCACATACAACACCGGTCCCCGCAGTAGTGGGGAATTTTATGGCGTGGTGCGGGATCGAAGGAACGGCTTTGAAGACTGACAGAATGGGTCTCCCAAAGATCGCATTGTAGGGTGAGCTTGAATCTTTTACGACGAACTGGATTTCGTGCGTAGCTTGCCTTGGAAACTCTCCCATGTTGACTGGTAGAGTTATCGTCCCTTGCACTCGAACTGGATGGTTGTCGAAGCCGTAGACAGGTCCGGCTGCTAACGTGAGATGTTGAATGGTAAGCTTCATGCTTTGAAGAGTGGAGAAGAATAAGGCGTTGATTGAACTCCCGTTATCGACGAGTATCCTTTCAACCTTGTAGCATGAATCTCCTATCCCTGCGCTGATCACGAGGGGGTCTCGGTGGGGTGTCTGGACTTGCTGAAGATGTTCATCCTCGAAGGCTATGGTGGTGTCTTGCTTGCGTTCTTTGTATTGGGGGACATCCTCTTGGGCTCTTATCAAAAATATCTGGGTAGAGAGACTTGGAGATCCGAAGATAATTTCGATGTTCCCAACTATCTGCCTGCCACTGGCTCCTCCTTGTTGGGCATCCTGCTGATCCCTTGCCTTCCTAGGGGGAGCTTGTTGATCTTGCTGACATCCTTGTAAGAACCTACCCAGGATTCCTTGGCGAACTAGGCTCTCGATTTCGCTTCCAGTCTTGCACACTCTTGTGTGGTGTGTCCGGTTTCTCGATGGAATTCACAATACTTCGACTGATCGCTTCTGGGATTCAGGGCATGTTGCTTGGGACGGTGCAAAGCCAGTTCGTTCCGGATGGCATAAAGTACATTCGTGCGAGTGGTATTCAATGGAGTGTATTCTCGTGGTGATTGGTCCCTCTGAAAGTCACGCCGTTGCTGGACGTTCCGACGCTCTTCCTTAAATCTTCCTTCTTGGGCTTTTGAGGATTGTTCTCTGTCCCTCTTGCGTTTCTGGTCTCCATCGAACTGTTGACGATGGACTTCAATAGCTGCATCTGCTACTATCTGCGCTTCTACGCGATGTACAAGATCTGGGTAGCTGGGGACAGTTTCTCTCATTAGTGCTGAGTAGAACCCACTGTGGTGAAGCCCTCCAAGAAATACTCCTCTCAATAGTTCTGGGTCTACTCCTGGGATCTGACGGCCTTCTGCGGTAAACTAGCGGAAAAACTCCTTCAAAGATTCTCCTTCATTTTGCCGAATCCCTGACAAATGTGAAGGGTCTCAGACAATTCTTCGGTTGGCGATGAAACTGGTCAGTGAATTGCCTTGTCAATTCCGTAAAGTTTGTGATGGTTCCCTCCTTCAGGGAGTGGAACCAGGTCCGAGCTTGGCCTTTGGGAGTGGCTGGGAAGACTTGACAGAGTAGCTGATCAGGTGCATTATAGATCCTCATGATCGTGGTAAAGTGGTTAACGTGTTCTAGCGGGTCGTCTGTCCCGTCGAAGGTTTCGATACTTGGCAGTTTGAAGCCATGCGGGATTGGATGAGCGAAAATCGGGGGTGCAAGTGGGGAGCCTTGGTGAAGCGGTCGACGGGGGTGAATATCTCAGCAGCCAACCTGCCTGCACTCCTCGACGATCACTTTCCGTATCTCTTCCCGAGTGAATCTTTCGTGCAGTGGTAAGCGGGGTTCCTCTTCCAAGATTTGGTCGCGACAACCAGTTTCGGCTGCTCTGAGGACCGGGTGAGTGGAAATAACGGCGTCAGAGAATTCTTCCGACGCTTCTCTTCGCGGAGCTTCCCTTGGTTGGCCATGACTTAGTGGAGGCGGGGGATTGGCTGGTGCAGGCAGCTGAGCGAGAGGCGCCCCCATGTTTCTGAGCAGAGTGAGCATCTCGGTTTGCTGCTCCTCCATTTGTCGAACTCGTCCCTCCAATGCTGTTACTGGGGCGAGAACAGTTTCTTTCTCGAGGGGCACGTCTACAAGTAAATGAGAGTGGGCTGGCTCAGTGTGCCCTCCCGGGACGGATGCTTCAGCTGTCCGAGCACTTCTTTTTGCGATTGAAGCTGCTCTTTGGAAACTGTCGTGTTGAAAATTCTATTTCCTCGTACCGCTGTGCGGAGGGTACAATCTTCTGAGGGTACTGAGAACTAGTATTCTCACAGACAGCGTCAAATTATTGCGGACTGACTCGACGTCCCGGTCGGGCCGGAATTCTAGGACCGTCTTAGCTCTCGGAACGGTCGAGCGTGCACACAGTCAAAAGAGTAGGTTGATTGTACAGAAGTAGTGGAAAAACCTCTCAACTAGGTAAAAAACCACGAGACCGGATCTGTGTCGGTCAAAATCCACTATTTCCTGGCGGTTACAGCTAGTTTGTGAAGTCGAGGGTGACAAACCACCTCTCGTCACAATTATGAGGTGAGAGAACACTTGACACACGGCGGACGACAGACCGTCGCGCCGGGAGTTGTTACAAGTTGCGTTTCGCGCTGGTGGTCTTCAGATAGCGGCTTGCCGATTTTGGATGGGAGACGGAGCACTTGGTTTTGCAGGAGCCTCTTAGAACTTGAACGATTTGGTTTCGCCGGGTGGCTTTGACTTGACCCCCTTGTGGCTCGGGTATGGCTCAGAGGTGGCTCGGAGGTGGCTCGGAGGTGGCTCGTAGGAGGAAATTGACAGAGTTTCGACCCGAGGAAGAAGAAGACTCGGAAGGAAAAGATGTGAAATGTGAGACTCCTTTTATATGCTCCGGGTGGTGGTTATGGTGGTTACGTGGTTATCCGCACACCATATTCACCATCATGATTATTTTTAATATAGTTTTAATGCGCGTATTTCGCTATTTAGATACTGTCATAAATAAAATAATAAAATATTAATTAAATTCCCCCCACTAACCTTGTGGTCAGTGGGTGGTTACGCGTGAATCGAACGGCTTGCGACACCTGAGATGATCGGATGGTGGGGGCGACTCACTACGGGCGGCCGATGATCGTGCCGCCGCCCTCGCCGTCGGCGGGGGAGGTCGCCGGCGGCCGAGGAGGGGCGGCCGGCCTGGCCGCACCTGGGCCGCAAGGCGGCGGCCGAGGAAGGGGCGGCCTGCTTGTCCGCCCCTTGGCCGCCGGACGGCGGCCAAGGAAGGGGCGGCCGGCTTGGCCTCCCCTTCGCCGCTGGGCGGCGGCCAAGGAGGGGGCGGCCGGCTTGGCCGCCCCTTGGCCGCAGGGCGGCGGCCAAGGAGGGGGCGACCGGCTTGGCCGCCCCTTGGCCGCAGGGCGGCGGCCAAGGAGGGGGCGGCCGGCTTGGCCGCCCCTTGGCCGCAGGGCGGCGACCAAGGAGGGGGCGGCCGGCTTGGCCGCCCCTTGGCCGCCCCTTGGCCGCAGGGCGGCGGCCAAGGAGGGGGCGGCTGGCTTGGCCGCCCCTTGGCCGCAAGGCGGCGACCATGGAGGGGCGGCCGGCTTGGCCGCCCCTTGGCCGCAGGGCGGCGGCCGGCTTGGCCGCCCCTTGGCCGCAGGGCGGCGACCGCTTGGCCGCCCCGCCGCAGGGCGGTTGGCCGCCCCTCGGCCGCAAGGCGGCGGCCGCCCATTGGCCTCAAGGCAGCGGCTGGGACGGGGTGGCGGCCGGCGGCCGGCGAGTCGGCGCCGGTGGCGGTTCCCATGGTGTGCGTAATGAGATCGGCGTGTTGGAGGATCGTGTGTGCGGTCAAACCCATAATACAAACTCGCGAGACATGCTTGCATTTAACTTTCGAGGTTTGGTAACTCCTAAAGCCCCACCACAAATGAGAGGTAAAGCTTATAAGACCAAAAGATTAAGAGTAAAACTCTCATCCACGCCCTTATTTAGATGGGAGTTGCCATAAAAGGTAATTATAGAAATGCCATTAAGGCTACATATGGAAATAGAAGGACACGTGGATGACTCAGTTTTTGTCTGGGAGTTGCCAACTCAGAAGATTGGAGCATTCCATACAGAGCTTCAGGAATAATTTCCCCTAGCTTCCTGGTTTTTTTGATGGCCCAGGAGTAGGTGAGACATTCTTTGAAGAGACTCTTGAGGTGCTTGCCATTCTTCTTCATTTGAGATCTCCTTTCCATAGATCTTCAAACCATTTATAATGGTGGTATATCGTTTATATCATTCCACTATAGTTTCATCAAACTTCTTTGAAATTTTCATATTGGCTGATTAGATTTTTCTTCTTATCTTTTCTTACATCCTCACTTCAGCCATGATAGTGAGGGCATCCCAAAATTTTTTTGGAGTCACAGTTGATGATCAATTGGTAGAGATCATCAAACAGTGCTCACAAGGATGTTCATGACATTCTTATTATGAGATCTCATCCTTTTGTCTTCGTTAATCTATTGTGCCTTTGGCTTGATAACTTCTCCAGCACCTGGAGGAAGCTCCATAGGAATAAATAATCATGTAAGAATAGATTCATAAATTTTTTTTGTCAATTGTATCCATGTATAATCTAATTCTAGACTTTCATATAGAAATTTTTTCTAAGTTGCACATGGGAGGCCTTGAGATAATTACAAAGTCTTTTTTGAAATTACATTTTAAAAGTGAATAAGAAGCACTAGGGTATTCAAGAACATGATCTTTATTCACTAAGGTTCTAACCCTTAAAAGGTGAACCTCCCTCTGATTTTAATGGAAAGTGCGGAATAAAGTACTTCAATACTTCTCTAGAGGGAGTGGGGGTGGGTTGAATAGAAAAGGTAACCACTTATGGTGGTATTTTAAAACTACTCTGATTCTTCACTTCGTTAATTTTGTTTATGTGATAGAGCAAACTGATGTAGCAGTTTTAACACAAGCAGTAAATAAATAGAACAAAAAGAACAAAGTAGATAGATCAGCCATACTACACAAAAAATTAGAGAGGTTACCCAATAGTGTGGGTAAGTCCTCTCTTCCACAACACGTGGGAATCCACTGTCTAACTACGGAGACCATGAGTTTTTCCACCTGAAGGGCTCAACTGAATGTCACCGTTTTCCAACTTTAGGTGACGGAACCCAAGTGAATCTTTTGCATTGGAGATTCAAACCACATCAACTTTTTTGAAGGGAGAGTCTGGTAACCCTGTACATCAATTCAGTTGAATGAATGAGTGCTAAATCTCTTAGCTAGAGTGTCTCGAAGGAAGAAAGACTATCCGAATCTCAGAAGCATGAGATTTAGTATAATATAGAAGACGGAGAAGCAGAGTAGGCTCTTGGAGCTTCTCTTTTTCAAGTTCTGGGAACTAAGGAGTTTGGTCAAAGCGTGCCTCACTTTATCCTTCGATCATGGTTGCCTATTTATCTTCTTTTCCTTCCTTTTTTGTTCAAGTACCCATGGAACAGTGTCGGTGTGGGCGGCAATGTGACTGACACCTTTTTTTCCAAGAGCGCAACGACTCTTTTTTGAATCTATCTGACCAATTTGATGTTGTTCAACGATCGCTAAGAGAGAGGATCACTGATCGTTGTGGGAGCCTCTTTTGAGAGGTGAAAAGGCAGAGTGAGATTTCAACCTTCAATTTGAGCTGGGATCACTGGTCAACGATTGCTGCGCGGGAATGCTTTGTGCATCGGGCTGCTCTTTTTTAGTGTTTTTTTTTTCATTTCTTTTATTCTGTAGGATATAAGATTGTATTCCTATTTTCTTTGCTCTGCTATAGTAACTGCTGGTTTTCTATAAGATTTCGGCACAAGGAAATTTTACTTTTGAGTATAAATTTAGTTTCTGGATGTTACAATAATTCCCAAATCAACCAGTTGCAAGGTATAATGGCTGCTTTTATACCTACATAGTAAGATATTTACTTTGGTTACATATGATCGGTTTGCCACTCATACTCATAATCTACCATAAAATCTATGACTGCATCATGCATTTCCACATGTAGCATTTTAATTTTAAGTCTTCATCCATCAAAATATAATTTAAGCATGATGGTTCAGCAAATTTATAGAATTTTTTGTTTTAAATAGGATAAATGGAGAAACATGATTGTTAGTGCTGGAGGACAAGGCTTTAGAGAAAAGTCAAGGACACCAAAGCCAAAGACTCTGTTGATTGCAGAGTCTACGTCTCACAGCCCACCTGTTCAGGAACTAGCAATTGTAGAAAAGCGACCTATTGTCGATTCCACAAAGACTCCTCAAGATGCAAAGATTCCGTCACGGTTTGTCATGCATTTCTTTTTAGTGTATTTTACAACATTTATTAGGGTTTTGTAATATGCAAACTTAAAGCATTCCATGTATGAATATATATTCTAGCATGTTAACCCAAATTTATGTTTTACTAAGTGCTCATATTCTGGAGGTTGTGTTTTTCACATTCTACGAGCATCAAATGGTATGTGAAAATATATTCCTGCATGTTCTCTGAATTTGAATTAAGAAATATTATTAATCCATCAAATACTTTATTTAGAGCTACCACAAATTTATATGACAGCCACTCTAAAGTTAAATTCACATGTTTTAATATTTGAGTTGAAATCAATTTTATCATATTTTCAACTACTTTATTTAATTGTTTAGTGATTTCATTTCATATGATCTAACCTTATTCTAAGAAATCCTTTAACCCTCACAAATATTTTTGTAGAAATAAATACACATGCAAACCTTATGGTTGCTTACAACTGTACTATATGTACTTACACGCTAATAACCAGAATCGTGACTCCCTACATTTTCTAAAAGCTCACCTGATTCCATCATCTGATAGCTTAAGGCCATCAAATTTAAATTGCATTACAAGTGAGTGCAAGATACAAAATCAGGAGTCAAACTCACGCAATCTTCCGAGGGCCGGTTCCCCTATGAGGTTCCTTTTCAACTGAGAGGTTTACCCTAAAAGACCAATCACGAGGAAAAAGGCTCTCATCCGTTCCCTTATATGGGCGGGAGTGGCAATACAAAATTATGGAAATGCCATTATGGAAGCATAGGTAAATATAAGGACACATGGATGTCCTGGGGAGTCGTATTCATATCAAAACTCTCGACTTGAAAATGGACCTTGACCTTAAGATCGAGGCCCGAAGGGGTCGTTCACGAGCCTAGGAGAATCCATGTCTGTGAAGTCTGGGACCTCATCATTATCACCAATTAGCAAGATTGCGTCCGTTTTCAAGTCGAGAGTTTCGATATGAATAAAGTATTTGATGGATAAACACAGTGGTGAGATAAACACAATGGTGATGGAGGTATCACTAGTGGTAGGCATGTTTGAGGTTGTGGTGGTCCGATCAACGGAGGTCCCACTGTAGGTGGGGGATCTAATCATTAGAGTGGTGGCTGAGGTTTGGGAAATGGAGGAAAGTGCTGAGGTGGCCGGCCAGAGAGAGGCGATAAGGACATATTGAGTATTTTATCAATGCAACGAGCTTGCTCTATAACTCTAGAGAAAGTGGACGGGTTATGGGAATGAAGGTGCGCATGAATGTGGGACTGCAAACCAGTTAGGAATTACTCAGGTAATGATCCAGGGAAAGACTTGTCACGTGCGTGGAAACCTTGATGTACTCCGTGATGTAGGCCGTGACGGTGATAGAGCTGATATGCCCACACACATTGTCTGATTGACTCATTTTGTATGGCAATGAAGTGCCTCCTTAAGTGTGGCCAGGAGCAATCTGAAATTTTTGGCACGCACAACTCACTCAATGGAGCATTAAGCTTCTATGTATATAGTCGCCATTGAAACCTTTTAGTTGGCGGAGGTGGATTGGAGATCAAAGAACTGTTGGGAGCGGGCTATCCAATTGAGGGGGTGAATGCCATTGAACACCGAGATTTTAGTTTGACAGAGATGGACCAGGCGAATCTCTTTGATGTGGCGTAACCTCATGTAGTAAATGATGTGCTTACAGGAGGGCAGAGGAGGGGGTGAGGCGGGTCATAGTTGATGATGGAGGTGAATGCGAGTTCACAAAGGAGAGTAATACCTTCTAATCGAACTTTGAGTTGATCCAAGTGAGTGGAATCGATGGAGGTCGAAGAGGAGGTGCCCTTATCTGTGTAGATGACCATAGAATGGTCGCGGGCATGGAGCAACGAAATTGGGGAAAGTGGGGAGTAAGCTGGTAAGTCGACTGGAGAGCATAAAAACTACGTCGAATGTTGTGTGAGAGGGGTGTATGGGGTGGATGAGTGGATGGCAGTGAAATTGGTTGTTGGCGGAAGACTGGACTTGAATCAGAGGGTAGGTGGGGGTAGGGGTCGTTTGTGGATTGACAACAATGGAAGATACGTGTAGGTAGGTTGAACACATTGAGGCGGGGACCGTGCCAGTCGCGCTATCTGTTTGGCTGGAATGCAGGACGCCTTGGTCATTGAGGGAAGGTAGATGACAAAGTCGAGTAGATGAAGCCTAGGTTTAGGCGAGTTCGATTCTGCCCATGGAAGATTGGCCGCATATGTTGAGCGTGATGCCGAGCTCGTTGGCGCATGGAAAGTAGCACGGTCAATCGAATTAAGCTAGGAAACTGATTGCTATCAAGTTAAAATTGCATCACAAGAGAAATTCATGATATACACTCACGTGACAAGTTCGCTCCCTAGCTTCCGAGGGATGATTCTGCCTTGCAACCCCTTTCTAATTAAGAGACAATCTCTAGAAGAAGATGAAGAAAAGTGATCTCATCCACTACCTTATATAGGCTGGTGTGGCCATACACTATAATTACTGAAATGCCATTACGACTACATACGTAAATAGAGAAACATGTGGAATGCTTGTGGATTCGTATTTGACGGTGTTTCATGTTTTTACTGAACTTAATATGTCCAAGTACCATTAAGCATGTGAAGACATGTGCGTAGCTGATCTTGATATTACTTTCACTATGGTATGCACAAATAACACAAGTTTAGTTACCATACTTCTTGTGAATGGGTATGTATAGGTTTTTTTTTATAATACAAAGTAATATTTCCTTCTGTTCTTTTGACTCCCATAAGTTTTTTTTCACCAATGATCATAATTCTTTTAGTTAGCATTGTGATTATGATATGACCCCCCGACCTAGATCGAGTGATGGGGCTGGAAGATGAAGAAGATCCACGAGGCTCGGAGGAACCCGTTGTAGAATCCCGGATGGTGCTATGGTCGGAGATGGCGAAGGAAGAGAAGGAAGAGGAGAGGAATAGAGGGAGAAGAAGGAAAGGGAAGAAGAGGAGATGGAGCGGTGGGAGGCGCGGAAGAAGGCCGATCGGCTGCACGCGAAAGTCGGCCGAGGTCTCCGCCCTAGGGTTACGCGGAAAAATCCGCTCGGGTAGAGAGGGAGAGGGAGAGTTAGAGAGAGAGAGAGAGAACTTTTTAGACTAAACCTTGCTTGCCTTCATCATTCCAAAATCCGGGACCATATATGTCACCCAACAAACAAACCCAAATGTTAAAAAGTTCGTGCCCTCACTTGGGCTTACTACACGTGAGATAAACTGAAATAGAAATACTGAAATTAAAAGTACAGAAATTGCGACGAAATTAAGAGAGTCGAATCTATGCGGCCTCGGTCGTTCGACGGCGCTGGTATGTGCGGCCCCAATGCGGGTCTGGCGTGTCGAGTGCCGTAACATCACCGCACTCGTCCAAAGACAGCTTGTCCTCAAGCTGTTGTGGGATGCCAACCAAGGGAGCGGACGGTGGGGCTGACAAACGGCTTCAACTTTGAGATGTGGAAGACATCATGAATTCAGGCGTCAGGAGGAAGATCCAGGCCATATGCCACTTCGCCAATCGCTCGACAACAGAAAAGGGGCCAAAGAACTTGGGCGTCAATTTGTTGGAGGACAGCCCAGTGACGGTGGCTTGACAGAAAGGGTGACGCCACACCCAAACCCAATCTCCCACTGCGAGTGTGAGGTCGCGATGCCCCCGATTATATGTATCCACCATGCGCTGCTGAGCCTGGAGGAGCAGAGTCCGGGCGGTTTGTAGGAAGGCATCCCGATCTTCTAACTCGCGATCCAAGACAGTCAGGTGAGTGGTGCCTCCCGTGTAAGATAACAGTCGGGGGGGGGGGATCACCACCATAAATGAGACGAAAATGTGTGGTATGCAGAGTTGTATGATACGCCGTGTTGTAACAATATTTCACCCAAGGTAGCCAACGAGGCCAATCCCGTGGACGATCGCCCGTCACGCACCGTAAGTACATCTCGAGTGTACGGTTAACCACTTCGGTCTGGCCATCCGACTGTGGGTGGTATGCCGAAGAAAAAACGAGCTTGGTGCCACTGAGGGAGAAAAGCTCCTTCCAAAAACGACTGGTGAAGATCCGATCCCGGTCCGAGACAAGCGTCTCCAGCATGCCGTGCACTTGAGCGCGATGAGTGCGCCTAAAGGATCGCCTTGCAGGGCCGGTCCAGAGTGGAGGGAGCAGGCTGTCCGGAATTTCTCCCACGAAGTGGCGGGATGCTCCCACAGGAGCTGCGTGACCCATAGTTGTGTTGGACCCAGGAGGTGGAAGGAGGCGATGCCGACACGTTACTCTTCCGGAGTGTGTTGGGTGGTGAAGAAGAAATCGCAGCGCGTGAGCCAAGATAAGGGGTCTTCACGCCCCTCGTATAGAGGAAAATCCATGCGGACGAAGCGGGTGCCCGAGTGGGAGTTGCCGTGGGGAAGATGCGAGTCCACGAGACTCTCAGACGACGACGTTGAGGGCGACAACGGAGGAGAAACGCCATGGACGGCATCGAGACGCGTATTGAGAGCATCCATTTTTTCGTTTTGCGCCGCGAACATAGCTTGAAACATCTCCATAAGTTGGCCGATCGTAGGGTTGCCGTCAGCCATGGGAAGAGGGAGGGAAGGCGGGCAAGGCAGCAGCCCGGCAGAAACTCTTGCGGGCGGAAGGGGTAGGGCCGGACGGAGGCGGCCGGCAAGGGCGGCGCGGTAGGAGCCCGGTGAGGCGAGGCTGACGGTTGGCTCTGATACCAAGTTGATATGACCCCCCGACCTAGATCGAGTGATGGGGCCGGAAGAGGAAGAAGATCCACGAGGCTCGGAGGAACCCGTTGTAGAATCCCGGATGGTGCTATGGTCGGAGATGGAGAAGGAAGAGAAGGAAGAGGAGAGGAATAGAGGGAGAAGAAGAAGGAAAGGGAAGAAGAGGAGATGGAGCGGTGGGAGGCGCGGAAGAAGGCCGATCGGCTGCACGCGGAAGTCGGCCGAGGTCTCGGCCCTAGGGTTATGCGGAAAAATCTGCTCGGGTAGAGAGGGAGAGGGAGAGTTAGAGAGAGAGAGACTTTTTAGACTAAACCTTGCTTGCCATCATCATTCCAAAATCCGGGACCATATATGTAGCCCAACAAACAAACCCAAATGTTAAAAAGTTCGTGCCCCTCACTTGGGCTTACTACACATGAGATAAACTGAAATAGAAATACTGAAATTAAAAGTACAAAAATTGCGACGAAATTAAGAGAGTCGAATCTATGCGACCTCGGTCGGTCGGCGACGCTGGTATATGTGGCCCCAATGCGGGTCTGGCGTGTCGAGTGCTGCAACAAATTATTTGGCGCATTTACTTCAACTTTGCCTTGTGATCTTGTTACATACATACCCGAGCAGATCCTCTCACATCTATGTTAGAATACACAGTGCATTTCGCTTATTCCCAATGAAACTCAAAAGGTGTCATGAGAGTGTTTTTGGAAATTACCTTGAATGTTAATTTAATAACATGTATTTTAGAAGTATAACACCAATAATCTGATGTAAACTACTTTTTTTGGAAACTAGTTTATAGTAAATTAAGACACTTGAATGGCGATCACATAAAATTAAATTGCTTAAAATTATTCTAATAAAGCTGGAACCTAAAATTATAACTCCACGATTTCCAGGCAGAACAAGGTTGGTTGAAGGAGGGAATTCCTGTGGACCTCGGGCGGGTTTGCTGGACTGATAGGGCCAAGTAGAATTCAAAACTCAGTTACAGAAGCGATTTGTCTCCCATCATTCATCCCCGTCGAACCGATCTTTAGCTGCCCAATCTCCATCCTCCTCGCCCTGACCATGCCCAGAAAGCTTCTTCTATCCATGTCGATATCTCCTTCGCTCACGGCCAACCGATTCGACACGCCCTAGCCTGGTGAATGCTGTTCACGACGTCCTCAGGTGCCGCCAGCAACTTCTGTTCTTTCCAAGCCTCCTGTTGACAACGATCAAGGGCTCCTCCCGTGACCTCCTTTCTTGTTTTTCCTGCTCCCATAGTGATCACCCATATTTCTAGCCTCTCTTCTGAACTCGCGCAAAGTTCGCTCAATTTTTGGATCGAGAGGTTGGAGATCCACGCCATCTCGACCTTGCATAAGCTACAAGAAAACAAGAAGACAGAACAAACTCGGCAAGCAGTTAAAACTCGAGGAAATAAAACAAAAATAAAAAACAAGCTTAAAAAGAAAAATGGCTAAAATAGCCAAGATATCATCATCCTAGTATCTCCGAAATTTGCCGCGCTCCCCGACAACAACCCCCAAAACTTGACTACTACGGACGTGCTATAGCAAATCCCTAAGAAAATGCGACAACAATGCTCCAATCGAAGTAATAAAATGATGATGAATATCAGTATCGTCTCCACGGGGAGTGTGGAGCGGAGATTCCTAAAAGGTCAATATCCCCGAGCTATCTAAGCGAATTGATTAAATGATAGTTGATTATATTATAGCAACCAAATAAAATCTTAACTACGGGAGCAATCAATCACATGTTCTACAATATCACACATTAGATTAATCAAAATAGAACTCATTACCACAATGAAAACACCATAAATAGTGCATGATTCATACATCAATTAATTAAATGTCCCATTCAATCCACATAAAATAAGAGAATTTCTCAATCTACTCTAACTTTTCGATGGTGAGAAAAAACATAAAGGATGTTAGAGAGTTTGCCTTAGGTACGAAGAAAGAGTGTCGGGTCGTCAATCCATGCTTACTTGCGATCCTTGGTTTCGCCCGGGGTTGCGGAAGCATTGTCACCAACTTTCCGATGTTACCCACCTTCTCTTGGGTTCTTAGCCTCCACATTCTCTTCCTTCTTGATTTGCATTGAAAAAGATCACAAATCTTCTTTTTGAAGCCTTCAGATGATTAGGGTGAGTTTAGGGCAGTGCTCTGGGCTGGAGGAACAAATACAAAATGTAGAAATGACGAAAGAACAAAAGATTCTGTCTCTACCGTACGTAGCAAAATCCCACGGTCGTGTATCCATTTCCGTTGAACGTGGCTGACCGTGCGCCTTGCGCACGATCGTACCTGAAGGAGGCGCATGACATCTTTCAGACTTTTAATATCTTGGACCAGAGCTAATGAAAGTGCATGATTGTACAGTTTTAGAGCGCACGATCGCGCGCAACATGAAAACGGGCATGCTTGTCAAATGATCTAGAGATATAAACTTTAGCCACATGGGATCACAGAAACAAGCTCCATACTATAAAATAAACACTTGGCATGAGTGAATATGAGGGGATATGAGAAGATTACTTGGGTGCAAGCCCGTGCTAAACCTAGCACATGGGCCGTTCACCATGTTCAGAATATAGGTTTGTCTCCCAAAGACTCTTAATCAAGTAAGATTCTTCCTTCTGGCTCTAGTCGTGCTCCCGTGTCAACTTTAGGAAAAACTTAGAGTAAATCAGTTGAATCATGAATTAAAGTATATGATCATGTATGTAAACAAACTATATTTAACATGATTAAAAGACTTAACATGTAAGCCATATGATAAACTAGAAGATCGTACATTAAATAATATCTATTTCATGTAAAATACAAAATAGAATAACTGTCATGCATAAAATTTGTCTAATCTGAAAACCAATATAAAGATGAAAATTCTGTTAGAAAGATATCAAAATTTTACCTCTTACCCTGTCTTAAAAATTTAGAATTTGAAATGCAACTTGATTTATTAATTTTAATGAATATTTGCATCCCTAACCTTGAAGGGGAGCCTTTGCATACTGGTTGAGGTGTTGCCGTGTGACCTTGAGATCACATGTTCGAGTTCTGGGAGCGGCTTCTTGCAAAAATGTTGTGTAAGGTTTGTTTACATTTCAGCCTTTGTGCACCGGTTACGGTGTTACCGTGTGACCTTGAGGTCACAGGTTTTAGTCCTGGGTGCAGCTTCTTGAAAAATTGTAGGGTAAGGTTTTCCTACATTTAACGCTTGTGGTGGGACCCTTTAACGCTGCACGGGGTTGCTTTTTGCACCGACCTACCATGTTATTTGCATTTGTAACCTTATCAATTTGTATTCAATGGTTCACCATGAAGAGACACCAACATGAAAATCTTAATTTTTTTACTTTTGGTATGCAAACCAAGATGAATCCCCTAACATTAGGCAACATATGAGGAATATGAGTAGAAATATGTTACATGTGCACTATTGGGGGATGGCTTACAATCACAGGCAAGCCGTAAACTACCCAACACTTGTTCCATTATATGCACTTTCTTTTTTAACTTCATTTTTTCTCTTTCGGTCCTGATAAACTCGTAAATGACGTACTAGATTTATTAAAGGGCATCTTTGTAATAGTTGGAACCTTCTCCCTCTTACAATATTTAGGAAATATTAAAATGACATGCAAGGCCTAATTTTCTAATCCTCTCTCTCTCTCTTTATCTGACACACCCCTCTCTGGAAGTTGCAATTGTGTAGGCTGTAGGGGTAAGCTTGCTTCGTGATAGTATCCTTTCTCCTCACCAGCTTTCCCCCAACCTCCTCCACCATTAGGAAATCAAGATCCAAGAAGGGTCAAGAGAATCTCCTCTAGCATTTCTCCCTTTCTAGACAGTTAGCAGACGAATGACCGTACCACCTTGCTATAAGAACCTCATTTGTTCCCCATCGTGTCCATTGATGCACCTTTAGGTTATTCCATTCACACGTTACCAGTCAAATAGACGTGTGAATCCCTCAATCGTTTTAGTGATCCCCCTTAAGGTGAGCCCCTTGATCGCAACAATGGTCCTCCTTCTGAGCTCGCCTTACCAACAACAAATCCCTTGATTGCAACAATGATCCTCCTCCCTCCCATCTGTGTACTTTACCTGCTTGTGTCGTTTTACCATAGATCCACCGGTGTGTACATCCATCATAGCAATGATTCCTTAACTGGGCTTGCCCGCAACTCCCTTGTAGGCCACACATTAACAAATCCCCACACTGAACCCTCTTACAACTCACCCACACTCGGCTTCCACACCAAACTACTTACCGAACCCATCCGCACTAATTTTCAACCTTGACTAATACATTCCCACTGCTACTTTCTTTGTCAGAACACACCCGCCCAATGCAACATTCCTAGATATAACACCCTTACGGTCACATACTGGAATGGTAGAGGAAGGATTCACTCCATCTCAAGTTATGGATGGTGTTGATCCAGTGGACAATCAAGCGGCTATGGAGGCACAACAACAAGCCACAACGTCCTCCTAACAAGCTGCTAATACCACCACATTCGAAGTCCTTGCTTCTCACATCAATGGCTACGTGAACAATTTTACTATGAGTTGTACTATGAGTTGTTCACATTACAACACATGATCTAAGCTCTCCAGGTGTTAGTTAGAAGGTGGTTGTGTACTGCGCTACATGAATATGAATTTCCCCATCTTTGGCTGCAAGGATGACCCCTTGGTTTGGCTCATATGTTGTGAGCAATTTTTTGTCAATCAATGCATATCGTGGGAAGAGTGGATATGGTTGTCCTTGTTCCATCTCATGGGCATGACCCAATTGTAGTACGTGCAACTTATCTGGGAATAACCAAATATGAATTGGGTGAATTACCAACACTGTTGCAACCTTTGCTTAAGGTCACCCCTCTGCAACAATTTGGTAGACGAACTCATCTCTCTATAATAAATGTGGTATGTGGATGAGCACTTGACGAAATTTCAAAATTTATTGGCTTGCACTTCCTCCATTCTTTCGGAACATCAAGTACTTATCTTCACTCCAAGCTTACATGATTGCCATTGCCTTGACATAGAATTTGAAGCACCGTCAGACCTTATCACGACCTTAAGCCTTACATGCGATTGTGAGAACGTCTTCTTATGGACAAGTAATATGAAAGCCTCTGCGAACAGGAATGGGAAATCATTGCGAAGACACCTGGTCTTACCGCTCAGGTGACACCTGACCGCCCACATGGACAATGGCCCCATCTGATATCTAATTTTTAATTGCCTGATAAGAGAAGAACTTACTTACTGACGAACAAAAGACCCATGCTTCAACTATAACGAGTTGCATTCAGCAGGCACGTCTAAACATCTCTTAGAGGTTGGTGACCAACGAGGGGAAGGAGATTTTATAGGTGGATGATTGGGGAATGGTGTACAATCATTAGTGCAACCCCATACCTCTGTGCACTTGTATCTTTTATATGCACTTATATTTTTGTAATTTTTTCCTATTGCGTTAGGTCTTCATAAACTCACAAATGATATACTAGCTTATATGGAAAACATTTTTGTAATATTTGGAACATTTTCCCCCTTACACTACTTAAGAGTGCAAGGTAGTATAAAAAAGCATGGCCTAGTTTTCTAATCCTCTCACTCTATTTTTGTCTCTCTGTCTCTGTCTCTCCGTCTTCCGATGGCTGCATTCAGGTAGCTTTAAGTTGAACTCTCCTATAATATCCTTTCTCCCTTGTTGGCTCCACCACATGTCGATCCTCTCACTGGTGGCTTTCTCCGAATCCTTTCCACCACTTAGGAAATCAAGATCCAAAGTGGCGAGAGGATCTCCTCTAGGTCTTCTCCCTTCCCAGACTGTGGTATCATGCGCACCTGATAGCTTACGTGTGTCCGTAAGAAAATATTAGCACCTTTCGATACCCATTCAAAAAATATGGGCTATGTTGAGCTTACATCTTTCTCAAACAGCGAACATTTGGGACATGCACAAATCTATTTTAATAAAGATAACATACATATTACATGCATAACAGATCTACCTGGATGGTGTGCAGAAATTTATTGTACTTACCTGATCGGGTCTTTACGGGTGATCCACCTTGACAATATCTAACATTTTCTCCAGGTTTTATGTGATGTGCCATTTTGTAAAGACCTTACATATAGTACATTTAATATGACCTAGCATTTATATTTTAAGCATAAATCCGATATTCCAGTCAGGAACATATTCTCACTTTAGCAAGTTTATGGATGACTTAGGGTTTTAAAAAATATTATTTGCCTTAATATGCTCTTTGTACAAAATATTACATTTCTTTATCAAAATAACACTCATGGAAAACAGATTTTAATTGATGCTCTTTCTTCTAAAACTGTATAGATTCATTTTTTTTAAATTTTATCCACGGATGGTACTTCTATAGTCTCTCTCCTACAACCATTTCCCAGTACTTGGTTTCTGGTTTATTTACACCAGACTCTCTACTCCATAGCATAGTGATTTAATGTCAGTTTTTAAAAGTTTACATTAATTCTCCATATTAGTTGTTTTATCATAGAATACTAGTTTTAAATACCAATATTAAACCTAAAATTTGTTTCCTCATTTATATTCCAAATCATATTTAAACCCACTAAAAATCACTCGTTGCATTAACCACCAAAGTCCATTTTTTGCTTTAACTTTAATGTATGGTACTTCTATAATCCCTCTCATACACTCATTTCTTACTCCAACTTCCTATTATTGGCATATGTTCTACTTAAAATTCACATGTTCATTCCACTTGGTGGTTTTGTTTTCTTTATCACCAAATGTTTGGATTTATATAGCATTGACAGCTAATAAAGCATGTTATATAGCATCGTATGTTTTAGAATCGGGCAAAAACTCAATTCCTTTGTTCATTTACATGATGGTTTTGAGGCACACGAATTGAATCTATCAATTATTTTGTTCGGCTGGAGGATTCAAACGTAGGAATTGATATTTAAGTAATGAAATTGCAAGCTATTTGAAGGACTCACTTGTAACATATAAGCAAAATTACATGAAACAAAACAACAGTAAGTTGTTATCCATCATATGAATGAAACCATAAAAAGTGGCAATATCATGTGCCCAATATCCGCAAAAGAAAATAAACTAAACATCAAACTAATCTTCTAACTGAACGCGCAACCAACTTCTTCTAAGAAGGTCTGGCAAAACCAAGAAGACCTCACACACTCTTTCATCATTGCTGAGCATGTCTATAGCGTTTATCATGTCATGTTCCGAATGTTCTAGTATAACTGCTAGTGCTTCATATAATTCTTTCGATCCTTGTTTTTGTGGGTGCTGCCTTAACCATCGTTGCATTTTAGTCGGGTAATCCATGTTTTTTGCGATATGACCGACATCCTCTGCAATGATATCAATAACCGATGTTTTCTTCATCTTCTTTCGATGACTTAACTCTGTCGCAACATCATCATCAAAAATCTCTTTTACTTCAATTTCAATCCAGTTGCCACTTTTGCACCTGTTACTCTGTCATTCCTACAGAGAGCTGCCAGGTTACCCCAATTTACGTTGACTTTATCTTTGTAGTGTTGAAAATTCTCTTCCACACATACACATAGATACACACACATACACAGTTACACACACAGTTACACACACATACACATACCAACACACAAACACACAAACACACACAAACACACACACACACACACACAAACACACACAAACACACCCAAACACACCCAAACACACCCAAACACACCCAAACACACCCAAACACACCCAAACACACCCAAACTGTTATGGTCCCGCCTTTGTCGTGTATATCGCCTACCCTTATCTAGTTTGATTTTCTATTTTTTTATTATGCGCGCATTTGATCATCCGTGTCTAAGTCCAAGTAGGGGGCATTTTTGGTGTGACCACTTAGGTTCTGTTTGGCGCGACTGCAGCGACTGGAGAAGCAATAGTGGGAAGCAGTGATGGAATAATCAGCTGTTTTGTAGAGTGATGATAGAATCTGTGAAGCTGTTTGGAAGAACAACGTTTACATTCACAAGAGAAAAAATAATGAATAAATATGATTTCATTTTTCATCAATGACCGGCCAAATGACAACTATTCCTTCATGGAAGGAGATGCCTAACCAAAAAAAAAAATACAGAAAAACACCATTAGCGGCCATGTTTGCGATGGAGAAATGCCACAGGCATGGTTCCCTATCTCTCCAACAAATCCAATGGAAATATACAACTGTCAACACTGAAGATGAAAACTGTTAATCGCCCAGATCTGGACTGCAGTGGCGATCCAAAATCTGAACCGAGGAAGGAGAGGGCGTGACTTTCCTCCTGTGCCGAATGTAAACAGGAGAATGCAGATCGGCGCTGATTTTCTCCGCCAAACGCCAAAATACAGAGAAGGGTTTTTTGGTTTATCAGGAAGAAAGAGAAGCAATGCCTCCTGTTGCGAGAGGTAATCGCGGAAAGCCGCGATGAGTCGTGAAAAATTTCCGCGACTCTGAATCGTGAAATTTCCGCAATTTTATTGCGGTGGCGACTCCCGTCGTGGTCCTTAAAATTCTGTTTGGCGTGGCTTATCAATAAGCTGCGGCGTGCAACTGGTAAAGCGCGGCGCCAAACAAAGCCTTAATACCTGATGGGGAACCAAGCAAAGTTGGAAAAACATGTTTATTTTAATTTCTCATTCCTCTCTCTAGTTCCTCTCCCTCTCTCTCGAACTATTCTTCTACATCACGGAACTCGCAAGCCCGAGCCCTAGCCCCCCGTCGCGATTTTCGCGATCCGCTCCCACAGCCTCCACCGTTCGCAAGCCGCCGCCGCATTAGCTCGTCGGAGCTCCTCCTCCTCCCTCGAGAACTTTCCCCCTCTTCCGCCGTGCACACGCTCTCAATATAGGGCACACAACATTTTAGTATTAGAGGGAACTCTCCTCCCTGCCGCTGAAACTCCCGATCTACCCTCTTCTACCACCTCTGTGGCCGCCCCAGCCATCCCCGCCGTGCATCGAGTCCTCGGCCACTTCGCACATCCGGCTCCGCCCTGCCAACCGAACTCCAACAGCGACGGGGGCTCCGCCCCGACCTGTTCCGCTCCGACCGGCTCCTCCCCGACCTGCTCTGTCCCACCAGATTCCGTCCAGCCATCTCTGCCCCGACCGCTCCCCGCCAGCCCTCCTCCACAGTGCATACTGCTCGGCTCCTCCATCAACGGGGGCCCCTTGCTCGCTGCCTCTACCAGGCTGCTCCACCCCTGGTCCCTCCTTCTTCCAATCCCTCCAGCGCCAATCACTCACCAATTTCGCCCCAAGCAATGGACGAACCACCCCCCTCTCTCAAATTTTCGAGTCTCTCACCAAGATCCTAGCGGATAACAACACCGCACTGATCAGCGCCGTCACTGCCCAACTAGCGGCTAACCGAACGGTCCACCTGGCCACGGTCTCTTCCAACGACGTGCCGATTCCGCCAACCCCACCGAAGTTCTTTCACCCGAGGCACGAGGGCAATGGTGTCCCCTGCTACATGCGACTGGATTTTCCACTATTTGACGACCACGAAGACCCCTTGCCCTGGATTTCTCTTTGAGAGCAGTTCTTCGCCCATCAATGCACCTCTTGGGAAGAGTGGCTCAATATTGCTTCCTTTCACCCGATGGGCCCCGCCCAACTTTGGTTTTCTCAGCTGCAACGAGAGAAACCACACCTATCTTGGGAAAAATTCAAAGTCAACTGCACCCTCCGCTTCGGGCCATGACCACCTTTCCACAACAATACCTTGGGGGATCTCATTTCTCTCCGACAGACCGACTCGATCGACGAGTACCTTGAATAGTTTCAGGTCTGCTTGAAACGCACTCCCTCAGTTCTTCTTATATAGCAGGTGCCCATCTGCACGACAGGACTCCATGAACGCCTCCGCATGGACATGGAATTTCATGCCCCCGCAGATATGACGACTGCAATGAGTTTGGCTCGCATCTGCCCTTGGATCGCCCCCATCTACATCACCCAGACACCGAGGGGCTCAGTCGTACCCCGCGCCCTCTGTCATCGCCCACAATCAGTCTCCTCATTCCGTCCCGCGATGCCGACCGCCCAGATACCATTTGCCGACTGCCTCCACAGGAGATGAGTGACCGCCGTTCCAAGGGCCTCTGTTACAACTGCAATGAGCCATTTTTCCATGGACATCGCTGCAAATGCCTATTTTGGTTGGAGGTAGACGACCCAACTGCAGAACGGGATACTGACACTTACACAAGGGATCCGACGTTGACCGTCGCCACAGAACAAGATTGAGGGCAAGCTTGTCGTCGGGCAAGGTGGAGATGTTACGGTCCCGCCTTGGTCCAGCTTTGGTTGCATATATTGCTTACCCTTTGTAACGCCCCCGATTTTTCGATGTTTAGTTTAATTCTTTTTGGTGTATTTATGACGTCAGGACGTTACATTGACGCGTGTTTAGGTGTGTGCCGTGGTTAGAGTGTGGTTTTTGCTCTTTAGGTTTTCAGTGTGACTGAGTTTAGCCTGTTTGCAAGATTCCCTTGCGAGCCGGGTCTGTTTTGGTGACTCGGTGGGGCCTTTTTGGGAATGCTTGTATCTTTGTTTCGGGAGGTGTTTGCCCGAGTTTGGTTAGTCGGATTTCGATTTCGACTTCACCGTTGGATTTGTAGCGTCGGTATTTAACTACGGTGCGAATTTCGTAGAATTCTGAGGTCGTTTGGAGTTCGGGTCTTTTTGGCGTTATTTAATTAGTTATTAATATATTATATATATATATATATATAGAAATCGGTCTTATCAAAACCCTATTTCACAATTCACCTTCTTCCCCAACCCGACGGAGATGTTTTCGCGTGAGACGGACGACGGACTTCACGTGCTTTCGGCCGACGGGTGAGTGAGCTCCGGTGGTCGGTTTTGACGAAGGAATAGAGATTCGGAAAGCTCTCGGCGAGGGCTACATGATCGTGGTAAATTTTCCCCGCTTCCTCAATTTTTATACGTTAGGGTTAGCGATTTTGACCCCTTTTCCCTCCAAAAATTTCAGGAAACGTTGCTAGGACCTTTCTATGGCCGATCCTTGTTGCTGTGCGAGCGGGAGGCGTTTCTTCGAAGGTTCAAGGCAAGTGGATCTCCCCCCCCCTTGCATGACCATCTTTTGCTTACTTTTCTTCTCTCCCTCCTCCCATAGAAAATTGGAGTAGCATAGTTGAATCATGAAAGAATCCCCCTAGGTTAGGGCATTATTTTCGGCCAAGCCATAGAAACTAGTTAAGATGCCACTGCTGGATGATTTCTGGGCCCCTGCTGGATGATTTCTGGGCCCCTGCTGGATGATTTCTGCCCAGAAATCATAAACTATGTTTTAATTTTGTGAACTTTGGTGATGTGAGACATTATTTGTTGATGCTGGTTTATATTTTTTTAAAAAATATTTTGTCGATTTCAATGTTATACAATTAAAATTTCAATTCCAACCGTTGAAATCAGACATATAGCCGAACATCAGAATTATCAATTTCAATGCTGATGACAGAATTCCTGCAGTTAGCCGAACAACAGAATTGGAATTGACTTGAATTTCTATTCCTACAGGAATCGGAATTGACTCCAATTCCTGCATCCCAATTCCATCGAAACGAACAGAGCCTAAGGGATTTTCGGCGAGTATCGCATCATGATTCGTCGAGTATAGGGTAGTAATTCGTCGAATTTCCGTTTGGATCATTTCGACGAGTCTAGGTGAGTCGATTTCGTCTGGTTTTCACTAAGTAGAATTCGGCAGGTATCGGGTAGGAATTCGGCGAGTATCGCCAAATTTTATTAAGTTTTTTCAGCGAGTATCGGTAGTCATTTTCGCCGAGTATCATAGGGATTCGCCGAGTTTCGTCAATTGTCGAACCTTGTAAAGTTGCCAAGTAAAAATTCGGCGTGTATCATTTTGATTCATCGAATATTGTAGGTCATTTCGCTGAGTATTATTAGAATTCGTTGAGTATAGCTTAAGTCTGTTTCGCCGAATATTGCAGAAATCGTCGAGTATCGTGGTAGTTTGTCGGGTATACTCGCCGAACGGGTCAGGACTTAGAATTTTTCGTCGTTTTTGTCCGATTCATCGAGTTTCGTCCTTAGGTTATATTTTGGGTATTTTCGTCCCGTTTGTCGTGGGAAGTGTTTTAGTTTTAGTATTTGGATTTTACGGGGTTTGGTTGCGGTTTATTTTGTATTAAACGCATATTTGGTATGCCCATGGTTGGCTGTGAATATTTGACCCAGGTAGGTTTGTGACTGTGGATGTGCTGGCGGAGGGTTCTCCCCCCCACAGGTGCCGATTTTCCTCGGTATTGGGTGTGTCATGGTATAAGACCACCTTCCTTTGGATCCTTACAAAGTTTATGACTGTTGGTGTGTTGAGTTGGTTCCCACCACTGCAGGTGCCGCTAGTTCTCCGGTGATTTTGCTTATAAAGTTATGAGCAGACTATTCCTGATACCTATACTTATGTACACGTTTCTTAAAACATAGTTCTTTATCTCACTTGGTGTACATTTTCCTACTCTTGGAGTCAGTAAGTTAGCTTTTACCCTTGTTTGATTTCTTATACAGTTGAGGTTGTCAGCTTTTCCTTATAGTAGAGTTTGGTAAACTCTTTTTTGTTTTTACTTGATTGCTATCTAATTGATTCCTTTTGCCACTTATATTTTCTTGCTGAGGTGTTATTCTTTTGAATGCCTCAGGTTCGGTGCTGTAGCCAGTGGAGCGGTTGGGTTGGGTCGTAGCTTGTGGATTGCAGTGTTGCAGTGAGTTTCCTCACCGTTGTGAGGTAGTTTGTTATTTTATTTTTAGTACAAACATACATACTTTCAGTGAGTTCATGTAAGGTTGTTGGCGCCCACTGGTGGTTTCATTTTGGATTATTAAGTGTCTTGCTAAACTGCTAAGTTTGCCCTTTTGTGCTTGTTTATACTTGCTCTCTTGGAAGGTTTTACGCTAGGTTGCATGTTAGGTATTTTAAAGTATAAAAACTATTATTATTACTTCTTACACGACATGTTTGAAACCTAAATCACTATATTTAAACGATCGTAAAAACTACTTTCCCTTATTATTATAAATCTAGAGTCTTGAATACCATGAGTTGACCTCTGAGGATGTTTATGCTCATGTAGGACGTCTAATCTTGTAAATAAAATATTTTCCACAGCGTATAACTATCTTTTTCTTGTGTACTAGATGAGCCACTGAGACGAGGGATATGACTAACCGCTTAACTTAAACTGAATTTTCATTAAATAACCTATAAATCTTTCGTAAAGGTGTTTAGTTGAAGTTTTGCCTGAGCGTCTGCAGTTATCTACTGCTGACGTGACATCATGACGCGCATTTTTCCTTATTCTGATATATTGTTAAAAGCAGAGAAAATGCGGGTTGTGACACCCTTTATCTAGTTCGACTTTCTATTTTATTATTATGCGCGCAGTTGATTCTCCGTGTCTAAGCCCGAGGAGGGGACATTTTTGGTGTGACTACTTAATACCCAGATGGGGAACCAAGCAAAGCAGGAAAAACATGTTTATTTTAATTTCTCATTCCTCTCTCTAGTTCCTCTCTCTCTCTCTCTAACTATTCTTCTACCTCACGGTACCCGTTAGCCCGAGCTCGAGCCCTAGCCCCCCGTCGCGATTTTCGTGATCCGCTCCCACCGACTCCGCCGTTCGCAAGCCGCCGCCGCCATAGCTCGCCGGAGCTCCTCCTCCCTCAAGGACTTCCACCTCTTCCCCGTGCACACACTCTCAAGCTAGGGCACGTAACACAAACACACGCAAACACACACACATACGAACAAACACACCCACAAATAAACACAAACGCACACATACACACAAAACACACACACACACATAAACAAACAACACACATACACTCACACACAAACACACACAAAAAACAAACACACAAACACACACATGCACAACACATGCACACCACACAAACACACCCATACATACAACATTGAGAACACCCACGTACACCCACATACACACACATACACGCACATACACACAAAAACACACACAACATAGATAACACACAACACACACATGACACACAACACACAACACACACACAACACACAACACACACACAACACACAACACACACACAACACACACACACAAGACAACATGCAGAAACACACGCAGAAACACACACACAAGCATGCTCAATCACACATGCACACATAAACACACACACATAAATACGCAAACACACAAGCACCACATACACACACAAACACAAATGCACACAGACTCTCACACACAACGCACACAAACACACACACACATATACACACACACACACTTATACACACACATACACACTCGTATAAATGCTACAAAAATTCGAGTCACAAAAAATGAAATTAATAGGCATGATTAAGCTTTATCACAAGCACATTGTCAAATCCACCCTAAAAATTTAATAAAATCACATTGATGCATCGAAGGCCTTAAGTGGAACGAAAAAAAGAAATTTAGGTTATACTTTCTTGGAAGGAGGTCGGGCGAAGCAGCAAACTAGAGGTAATTGGAAGAATTAGAACTAGAATGGTAAAAATTCCCATTGCTACGCACAAGGAGAGGCTTGGGCGCAAGGATGTGAAGACAACATGCTTCACTGTGGTCGCTTGTGGAAGAACTCGCCTTCACTATTGACGTCGGAGGAAGTAGGCCTTCACTGTCGACGCCAGAGAGGAGGAAGAACACACGAATTTCAAGGGTTCTCCTTCAGCAGTTCAGAACAATTTCTCAGGCTCCTAAACCGACCAAATAAGGTAGGTTTTTCGAACTGCCTAATTTTTAAATACCCAAAATACATGGGTTTTGATAGAAATCCAATTCCGTTTATAAAAGGCCAAAATGAATGCAACAATTGGATTTGTGATACCCAATTCCAATACCTTTCTTTGAAAACCCGCGAAACAAACAAGGTCTTTGAGTTTTTGACACATAATCGAGTGCCAAAGCTTTGATATAATGTCAGTGATCTCATCGATCCCATTTCTTAAGAGGTATAAATGATTGTAATGAATGGTTGATGAATAGATGAATGAATAATCTGCCCAAGAATATTAATTGATGTTTGATGATGGTTATTTAAAATGGGATGCGGTTCAGCCTTGCCCTCTTCAGGAGTACGCGTGCACCATGAGCCTTGCGCCTAAGCTACATGACCCCTTTTTATTCCTTACGTGCCTTGAGCCTTTTAACAATTATGGACGTATCCTTATCTATATTCATTTCATATTCATATTCAGGATACCTAGCATTCAACACCATAACTTTTCTGGATATTATAGCAATATCAATTCATTATTGTATTCACACTTACAAAAGCAACACATCGGATAATCACTCTCTGATAGACTCATGTTATCAAAAGACTCAAAATTGCATCATTAAGCACAAAATAGGAATACAAATATTGAGACAGTTTCGATCCAAACTCTTAACGACATATTCCCTGTAAGAGTCTTCTCTCCAATGAGGGACTAAGACAAACAAGATCTCATGGTGGATAAATGACTCTCCCCCACTCCCTTATATAGGCAGAAGTGGGCATACATAAAATACAATAATGCCACTAGGGTTTCATAAACTATTAAGGGGGGTGTGTGGCATGTCATCTTCGCATCAACACTCACCTCCCAAAAATTTGATCTTGTCCTCAACGTCAACGTCTTTAGGGGACATCCACGAGCTTCAGGCGATCCAAATAATTGAAGTCATGTTCGTCGTCTTCAGCTCCAAACAACACACAATTGTCTTTATAAGGTCATATGTTGGTCGGTGAGTACGGTTTCTGGCAATGAAAGCAAATGCTCTTGCGGCAAAGCTAGAGTTACTGCTGGTGAGGTAAGCGTTGGGGTGACCAGGGTGTCGGTGGAGGCAGAACTGAAAGGGATGGTGGTGGGAGTAGCAGTGGGGAGTGGGGGTGGGCTCAGTTAGAGTCAGGTGGTTTATGTGGGGGAGAGGCGACAGAGATTTTGGTGGCGACAACAACCGGTAGGGTTGTCAGGCCGAAGAGGATGGTTGGGTTGTGTAGAGTTACTCGTCTAGGAAACGAGCTTACTCCATGACGTTGGAGAGAGTAGTTGGGTTATGAACACGAAGGCGCGCTCGAAGATGAGGTTGTAGACCCCCAAAAAAGTACTACACGTAATGGTTTGACATGGTTGTTAATATAAGATGTTGGCGACATGTCGGATTGCGCATGTAAATGTCGGATGTCGGAAGTCGGAAGTCGGAGACATGTCAAAGATATTTTAAAATATTCTATTTTTATAGCTTACAACAACACTCAAGCCTTTATCCCAGTATAATGAGGTCGGTTATATGGATCCTTTGTCTCTATTGTGCTCTATCTTTAGTCGTAATCTCACTAATGCTTAAGTACATCATGTCTTTCCTTATAGTTTCATTCCATCCCTTTATTAGTGCACCCCTCCCCAGTTTAACATGCCTAATGACTAAACTCTCACAACACCTAACATGTGCCTTTAATGTTCTCCTTTGTACATGTCCAAAGTATCTTAGTCGAACTTCTCACAACTTCGCAATTGGTGTCACTTTTTTCCTATCCCTGATACATTCATTCCTAATTTTATCCAGTCTCGTGTGTAACACACATCTACATAAGCATTCTCGCCTCCGCAACTCCCATTTTTTGCTCATGCACACAATTCACTGCCCAACATTTAGAGCCATAGAGCATAGATGGTCTAATTGCAGTACGATAAAACTTGCCTTTTGGTTTTAATGGTACTTTACAATCACATAAGTTTCCTGACGCTCCTGCCCACTTCAACCAACCTGCTTGGACTCTATGATCACATCTTTATAAAGATCAACATTAAAACAACTACACCCAAGCCTTTATCCCAGTATAGTGGGGTCGGCTATATGGATCCTTTTTCGCCATTGTGCCCTATCTTTAGTCATAATTTCACTAATGCCTAAGTACATCATGTCTGTCCTTATAGTTTCATTCCAAGTCTTTATTGGTCTACTCCCCCATTTAACATACCTAGTGACTATACTCTCACTATGCCTAACATGTGCCTCTAATGGTCTCCTTTGTATATGTCCAAACCGTATTAGTTGAGTTTCTCGTATCTTCTCTACAATTGGCGCCCTTCCCCGCCTTATCCCTGATACATTCATTCCTAGTTTTATCTAGTCTCGTGTGTCCACACATCCACCTAAGTAGTCTCTTCTCCGCAACTCTCATTTTCTACATGTACACAATTCACTACACAACACTCAGAATCATAGAGCATTGCTGGTGTAATTGCAACACAGTAAAACTTGTCTTTAAGGCTTCATTTGTTTCGGCATTTTCAGGCAGCGTTTGGAGCAAACGTCGCCACAAGACTCCAAAACAAATGGTTGTCTGTCGGCGTTTCCCGCAGCAAGGAGGAAAAGTCGCCTGGCTGCCGCGTTTCGATCCCCGCCTTCCTCCCTCCAGTTCGATCCCCGCGTCTCCTCCCACCGTCTGCTCCCACCGCTGCCACGCCAAATAAAGCCTATGTTTTATTGGTACTTTATGATCGCATAAGATCTCTGACGCGCCTCTCTACTTCCACCAACCCGCTTAGATTCTATGTATCACATCTTATCAACACCTTCAAAATTTTGAACTATTGATCGAAGATATTTAAAGCACTCACTGCGGGATAAATCTTGATCACCTAACTTCATGACAAAGTCATCCGTTCTTCTTGCACTGCAAATTTAAGCTCCATATACTCATTCCTTGCCTTACTCAACCTAAAACCCTTATTTTCTAAAGTGTCTTGCCAAGATTCAAGTTTCAAATTTATGCCCTCGCGCATTTCATCGACCAAAACGATATCATCCGCAAACGATATCATGTGTTAATCCTCCAAATGTCTACCCTCATCACTGAGTTTGTATACATATTTTTTTCACAGCGGCTATTATATGAAATTTTTTTTCTTTCTCGATAGTTGTCAATGAGTCTCCTCAAGAGATGTATAATTTCCATGGTCGACCTCCCTGACATGAATCCAAATTGATTCTCCGAGAAACTAGTTTCTCATCTGACTCTTCTTTCTATTACTTGTTCCCATAGTTTCATAACTTATAAATAAATAAAATTTAATTTTATCAAAATAAATTAAAGAAATATTGAAAGTAAAATATTATAAAAGTAGAAATCAACATAATGTAAAATAAATTTAATATTATATAAGAATTTTACTTTGTTAGTACTATGCTTTATAGCAATAAAGAAGATTTAAAATTTAAATATCATTGATTTAGTATATGAATTTCCAAGCTTAATAAGTTTATGCTAAAATAGTAGAAACAACAACAAAAATATGTGTTGAACTTTTTCACATTTTTTTGTAATATTAAATAACAAAAAATAGTGTGAAATAATTATACAAAATTAATTATATGAATAACACATTAAAAGAACAAAATAATAAGTAGAATTGATTTAAACATTCTAATATAGTTTATATATGTAATTTAGAGGTGTTAGAATAGCCCAGAGGTACTGTTAGACCGCAAACATAACATAAAATAAAATAGTGGACGATATGTTCAAAAGTTGTGTTGGTTGATATATCATAAAAAATCGGCCATTATTTGATAAATATATCGTTTTACCCTCAAAAATGACATGTAAAAAACATTTAAAACAATGTGGTCTAGGGACAGGCACAGTACGTGCGTAGCTATCTCGTTGAACTCGTTAATGTTGGTGACCACTGTGTCGGACTGGCGCACGAAACTCAGGGGATCCTAGACATTACTTGTTAGGAGGGTGTTATAGTGGCGGAGGAGTTCCTCCTTCAGTGTGGACCAAGAGAGGCCAGAGACTCATTGTATCATCCAACACACCTAATGGAAGCCTCCATATATAGTCGCCCGGGGAACCTTTTGGCGTGAGGGAGTGGACTGTAAGTCAAAGAACTATTCGACGCAGGCGATCCAACTGAGGGGGTCGGTGTCATTGAATATAAGAATCAAAATCCGGTGGTGGGCCGGGCGGATGTCCATAGTGAGGTGGAGAAACACCATGTTATCATTAACGTGTCAAGGGTGTTGTTGGGGTGGTGCCGGAGGGGCTGATGGGTGGTTGACCACCGTGTTTGCAAACTCACCAAGGATGAGGGTGAGTTCTGCATGCTGGGCTTCGAGCCAATCTAAACAAGTGGATTTAGCAGAGGCTGAAGCGGAGGGGTCCTCATCGGTGTGGGGAACCATGGTGGGCATTCTGGTCATATAACGAAGACGCGGGAGGTAGGGAAAGAACTTACCGTGCCTGTGGGCAACGATGAGGTGTAGGAAGGGCGCCAAGGATTGCCGAGATGTTGGGGATGAAGCTGCTGGGTGGGATGCTGGACATAAAGTTACTGGGTGGGATGCTGGACATGGCACAGAAGGTGCATTGGCACTGAATGTGGAGTTGAAGTGAGGAGGATGCACACTTTCAGGAAGTGAGGGGGCACTTTCGGGAAACGACGAGGCCGATAGAATGCAGATGGCATAAGAGGGCCGATGGGAAACTGAGTGAGGTGCAGGTGGGCCGACAGGATGTTGAAGGAGACGTTGGAGGGTCGATGTGTTGCAGAGAAAGGTGATGGAGGTCCGATGGAGTTTGAAGTGGGACGCTGGAGGGAATGGAGCTGGAGGATGACTAGCCGTGATGCGTGGAGAAGACGATGATTGGGTTCGACGAACAAGCAAAAGATATGCGTATGGCATGCAGTTCCTATCATGAGGGCCGTGTGGCACGGATGTTAGTCGCGCGAGAGCCGGGGCTGCATGGCGTGGGCGTGACGCTTGGTAGGGATGGGACTGGCGAAAGATGAGGGAATCCGTCATGCTGGCTTGATTCGTGTTGTAGATCCAATTAGGGTTCGATGAAAATCCTAAATGAGCAGCAGGTTGGACCAATTGATAAATGCATGCTATCGTTGGACTCAAAGTTGCCTTATTGACCACAAGATAGTAATGCAAATATTTTTAAAAAAAACTCGATCCAAACTCTTGTGAGCATGTTCCTTCTAAGATCCTTGAGAGCCTAAGATTAAACAAGATCTCAAGATGGCTAAATGACTCTCCTCCACTCCTTTATATAGGCTAGAGTGGGCATACATAAAATACGATACTACCACTAGGGCCACATAGACTATTTAGGTGGTGTGGCATGTCATCTTCGTATCACTCTTTTTGTTCCATTTCTTTGAACCATTTAACTTCTAATCTATTTTATTAAAGACATTTCTCACGTGCCAGACACACCGTGCTCATGATGAGTCCGATATTTATAGGATTTTTCGGACTCATCTGAGCTCGATTTCTCGCACTTGCACTTCACTTTTAGATCCTTATTGTTATTATTTCGCTTGCTTATACTTTCACTCAGAGTAAACCTTTTTGGCCCATTGTGGTGTGCAATTTGCGCATTAATCTGTTGGGAGTAAGCACTTGGTGCTCCCCATTTCTATTTTTATTGTTTTTCTGTTGTTCTGTGTACCGGTGACCTGTGCACCAGCTGGTTGTTTTGTTTAGCAAGTGTGCAAATTCCCATCCTTGTTGATTTCTATCCTGTAGAAATCGCACGTTCGTGCGTTTCCTTGACACACAATCTCTGTAACCGTGCGCTTCCTGCAGTGTCCAATTTTGGTGATCTGTCCCGGCTCGTGCGTTTTGTTCGCGCACGATCAGTTTCGACCGTGCGTGAGTAAAATCGTATGAGCTCGTCTTTTTTGTCTAAAATTTTATGAATTAATTGTCCGTGCGTTTTCTTCACGCACAGTTGGATTCAACCGTGCGAGATGGAAATCACACGATCTTCTCTGTTTTGCCTGGTTTTCAGTAATCTGTCTCTACTCATGCGTTTTGTTCTCGCACGGGTGGTTTCGCCCGTGCGTGAGTAAAATCACACGGGCTATTTTTGTACCTAGCTGGGTGATTTCTGTTCGATTAATATCACACGATTCACGTACGGTCGTGCGTTCGACCGTTCGTGCCTATTTTTCTGACTGTTTGCTACATAAGTACATGATTTTCTCCCTATTTCGGATCCTTTTCACATTTTTGCGCCGAGGCTCTCCTCACTGCACATTTTCGCCACTCCCTTGCCGCTCACCATCGAGAGGAGCTCCGGCTACATTTCTCTTGCAAATCCAAGGCTAGGGCTTCATCCTTGGCCTCGTCTGTCATCGTGTGCTCTCAAGTTCCATTTCAAGATAGTTCTCGCTGCACCGTAGGAGTTCCCTCGCGAAGGCCGTAGCCGAAGAAGATCAACGAAGAAGACGGTCCATTTGGAGGAAATGACAATCCTCCTCTACCCCGGATGTCAACCGTAGACCGAGCGCAGATGGGGATTGGCAACGCACCGATTCCGGCCTAGAATCACGACTAGTCTTCGCTCTTCGGTTATAGCTCCTGCACCCTCTTTGTTGTAGTTCGATTTTGATTATTTTTTGTTGTATGGATGCTGCTGCATAAACCTTAATATTGTTATAGGTTGCGTTTGGTATAACATATCACAGCTTATTTGCTCCGGTGAGGTTGGACAAAAACGTCATTGTATGTTTGGTATGACAATGTTACTACCATTATTAAAAAAAAGAAACTAGTTTGGGGCATAAGATTTTGATATGACAATGACATTTTTGTACAACCTCACCAAAGCAAATAAGCAGCGATAAGCTGCGCCAAACGCAGCCATAGTGATTATTTCCATGTCTATGCAGATTTTTTGTAATTTGTGTGATATGTGGAGCGCCTCCATCCCATTTTCCATCCCGCTTACGTGTTGAGTTGCCGCACTAGCAATTGCTAGTAGCGTACTTTGTGACGAGGTGTCTACGACTCTCATTCCGCTTTTGTGATCCGTCCATTCGCTAGCGTACTCGCCCATCTGCCGACCAAAACAGTGCATAGCGGAGCGAAGCTTTGTTTTCGACCCACATTGGTCTGTTCAGTTTTTATTTATTTTCACAATCCAAATCCAAAGGCCCGTTTTAGTTTATAAAATTCTTATAATTAGTTTTCTAGATGATAGAGCCACACTTCCCACTCTACGTTTCTTGAGAGATCGATACATGGGGATAACATCCCATTTACATTACTTGTGTGACCGGTACACTTGCCGTTCAACGCATCAAGTTTTTGGCGTCGTTGCCTGGGAACGAAGTCGACGTGTTATTCTTCGGTTTGAAAAATTGTTATAAGGATTTGTTGTATTTGATTTTTGTTTTTATTCTGTGAGTTTGTATGCAGGGGCATTACCTTGGTGATATAGTTGATTTTGATCCTGAGATCTAGCGGACGCTTCGTGCGCGTCGCAGGGCTGCTGCAGTGATGGAAGGAATCAGAATAAATAGTGAGCATAAGGCGCAAAATTGCCACCTTTCGCCAGAATGATCAGGAAACCCTAGCTGAGGCCTGGGAAAGGTTCATGGACCTCCTGAGAAAGTACCCTCAACACGAGTTTCAACCTTGGAATTTGGTGGAGAATTTCTATTTTGCTATTGAGCAAAGTTATCGTGCTATGATCGATGCTGCCGCTTGAGGGACCTTGATGAATCATACACCTGATGACGCCCTCGAAATCCTCTAGGACATTGCTTCTCATAGTTCATTTTGGACTGCTGGTAGGAACACCCCAAGGAATGCAAGGGGTTTGTTTGAAGTAAATGTTGTGGTGCCACTGGTTGATGTGGCACTATCACCGTTTGAGAACAAGGCGCCGTTGAAGTGGCCTGCTACTACTTCCGCTTTGGTGATGGAAATTTCTTGCTAAGGTTGTGGTACCCCTGGACATCACGCCTACGAATGCCCCGCTGATGTGCTCTCAAAGGACTTTGCTAATGTTAATTTTGATGAAGTGTTAATTATATTAGTAATCAAATCGTTCTGTGCCATTCTCCAATGCATATAACCCGGGCGTGAGAAATCTCCCCAACCTTTCGTGGAACCAAAATGCTCCGGGCCAATGATGGCAAGAGGGCCATCATCAATATGATGCACAGGCTTCCGGTCGCCAACCGAGGCCACCATAACCGGGTTATAATCAGGCTGCCCCTGTGGAAATAAAAAGCGCCCTCGAAGAAATGATGGAGAAATTTGTGGATATAGCCCAGTTGAATATGGCCAATCAAACTGCTTTAATGAGAAATCTAGAGGTGCAATTGTGTCACAACCCGTATTTTCCCCGCATTAAAAGTTTTATCAGAGTAAGGGAAAATACGTGCTGTGATGCCACACCATGCAGGTGATAACTGCAGACGCTCAGACAAGACACCAGACTCTACAATTTATATGAAATTCATGCGTTTATTAATAGGAAAACCAATTTAGGCTTAATTGATTAGCCATATCCCTCGGCTCAGTACATCAACTAGTCCACAAGTGAAAGTATAGCTTACGCTGCAGAAAAGTACTTTGTTTAGATTGCTTAACATCTTACATGAGCATAAACATCCCAACTGGACAACTCATGTAACGCATGACCCTAGATTTAACATAAATATAGAAATAGTCTGTACACTGGTTAAAATATGGTAACGTTAGCTTTAAAAGATGACATAAATATGATAATAGAAATGCCACTTAAAATAAAAATTAACATGCAAACTAGCATAAAAACTTCCCAGAGAGAAAGGAAACAACAATCAATAAAAGACAAGGCTCAACAGCTAGCAAATATTAAACATTCAACAAATTCCAGTAGACGTCAACAACCTGACACGAACCCACTAAAAAAATATGTATATCTGAACTAAAAAAGAGAAAACATCAAACTACCTCACAAACGGTGAGGAAAAGCTACTGCGACAGCAGAACACCAGCAACCACCAAACTCTAGCCGCACAACCAGCTACTGCTCTGAACCTGAGCCATTCACAAGAAAAGAATATCTCAGCAAGAAAATAAGCAACTGACAAATAAACTTGTCAGTAAACAAAATGAGTAGTAAGATTACCAATCCAAACCAGAATAGTTGTCAAAACACAACAAACTAAATAGAAGTCAATACAGAAAGTGTTAACTTATAAAACTCAAAGGTAAAGAAATTTGCACTAAGTGCGAACGGAGTCGTGCTCCGAGAACATCTGCGAGAATAGACAGAAATAACATGAGTCTAAGCCATAAGAAGGAGAAATGAGACTAAAATCTCACTAACACGTGAATCATTAACACCGGTAAAACAACCGGATCTGAGTCGGGACCAAACTGCCCAAACAGATCTATCAGACCCAAACGTCTCAAAACGGCACTGCGGTTGTGGCCATCTGGTCCAATACAACCCAGTTGTCCAAAAACAGACCAAAAACAAACCCGGGTGCAATGACTCACGAAAACAAGCCAAGCAAACCAAACCTTATATCCAAACACCCATAAAACTCAAACTTGACAGATTCAATAAAAACTCGACGATTCTAACTTAGCAAAACTAGACTATTAGAGAAATACGTCGAATTGGTGAAATTTCCCAAGTTTACAAAAAACAAAACGTCGAGTACACTCGCCGCCGCGTCGAGTGCAGTCAACACACTCGACGCCAACCAGACTACTCGGCAAAACTAGCTTCACTCAACGCCGCGTTGAGTGTATACCACTCACTCAACGCTTTCTAACTTAGATCAAATTTTAAAGGATGGAGTTGAGTGTATTCAGCTCACTCAACGCCGCGTTGAGTGTATACCACTCACTCAATGCTTTTTAACTTAGACAAAATTTTAAAGGATGAAGTTGAGTGTATTCAGCTCACTCAATGCCGCGTTGAGCGTATACCACTCACTTAACGCTTTTTAACTTGGACAAAATTTTTAAATGATGGAGTTAAGTGTATTCAGCTCACTCAACGCCGCGTTGAGTGTATACCACTCACTCAACGCTTTCTAACTTAGACCGAGTTTTTTAAAAGATGGAGTTGAGTGTATTTAGCTCACTCAACGCCGCGTTGAGTGTATACCACTCACTCAACGCCGCGTTGAGTGTATACCACTCACTCAACGCTTTCTAACTTAGACAGAATTTTTAAAGGATGGAGTTAAGTGTATTCAGCTCACTCAACGCCGCGTTGAGTGTATACCACTCACTCAACGCTTTCTAACTTAGACAGAATTTTTAAAGGATGGAGTTGAGTGTATTCAGCTCACTCAACGCGGCGTTGAGTGTATACCACTCACTCAACGCTTTCTAACTTAGACAGAATTTTTAAAGGATGGATTTAAGTGTATTCAGCTCACTCAACGCCGCGTTGAGTGTATACCACTCACTCAACGCTTTCTAACTTAGACAGAATTTTTAAAGGATGGAGTTGAGTGTATTCAGCTCACTCAACACCGCATTGAGTGTATATCACTCACTCTACGCTTAACCTTAGAAATGCTGCCAGACATACTATCCCACCAAAATAGAGGTTAATCAACTCCTAACTTTTGACAATACTCATGCTCAAACCCAGAATAAATTCCAGAAAAAAAATAAGGGAAGGGTGGGGTAGACAAAACAAGAGCCCAAACACAGGAGAAAGGCTCTACAACAACACGATAATGGGAAACCTACCCTAATCTAAATTTCTGTACAGTGAAAGAAGCAAGATAATAGGAAACAAAGAATAAGCAAGGGGGAAAAACCGCCACTTGCCTCAACCTTGCCGAACCCGGCGGCACCAGCACACTTTTTTACTGATCTGGCCGCAAAAACTCCTAAGCAGAAAAATCTGAAACTTTTCGAGAGGAAGGTCAAAACGAAATTCCTAACATCCAAAATTTCACGAAACGGGAAAAACTTATTGTAGAAACGTAGATCTCGGTGGGAGCTATCCGGATCTACTCTCCGACGACGATTTCGTGCACCGGAGCCCCTAAAATCGGTGGCCGAAGGCTCTCCAAAGACCTCCTCTCTCTCTTTTGCAAACAGATGACGATTTCAGAAAAAAGATGATGAATATGGTTTGTCTATTCACAAGGCTCTTTATATTTATAAATATGAGCATTATAATAATAATTTATTATTAATTAATCGTCCAAATGACTCAAAATTCGCACCAACACGGATTTCTACGAAAATCGCACCGTAGCTAAATGCCGACGCTATGAATCCAACGGCGAAGTTAGAATTAGGATCTGACAGACCAAACTCGGGTAAACACTCCCCGAAGCATATACACCAAACATCCCAAAAAACGCTCCACCGAGTCACCAAAACAGACTTGACTCGCAAGGGAATTCCACAAACATGCTAGACACCAGCCCCACTGCAAAATTTTGGAGCAAAACCACGCTCTAACAATGACACCCATGAAAATACGCGTCAATGCAACGCCATGACGTCAAAGTTATGCCAATAAAAGAATTAAATTAAACATCAAAATATCAGGGGCGTTGCAGCCACTCCCCCTAAAAGAAAGTTTCGTCCCGAAACTTTACGCACAAAACTTCTTCTATAGAAGAAAAATAACCAAGGGCTATCAAATAAAAATACGTACCAAACAATACTAGGAGAAAAGATGAGGATAAGCCTCCCACATAGCTGACTCCAACTCCCAAGTCGCGCTGTCCACGTCTTGGTTCCTCCACAAAACTTTAACCATAGGCATGGTTTTCCTCCGCAACACTCGATATTGAGTATCCAAAATGCGAACAAGCATCTCAACATAGGAAAGATTAGGCTCCAGCTGGGGTACAACATCAAGAATTTGCCGGTCGTTTAGCACACACTTTTGCAACTGGCTTATGTGAAACACATCGTGCACATCCGAGAAATTTGCGGGTAAATTCAGCCTATAAGCTGACACACCAATCCGCTCAACAACTCCAAACGGTCCTACATATCTCGGGTCTAACTTATGGTTCTTACCAAATCTCTTAATACCAGACATCGGGGAAATCTTAAGAAACACCATGTCCCCTACATCAAACTCCAAATCAGATCTACGTCGATTGACGTTCTTCTCATAATGCTCTTGAGCTATCCGAAGCTTCTCTCGAACATGCCTCACAAAAATGTCCATTTCTTCTAACGCTTCAGGATCCAACAACGGTCTCTCACCCACCTCGGCCCAAAACAAGGGAGTCCTGCAATGCCTCCCATACAAAACCTCAAATGGGGTCATCTGCAAACTTTCTTAATAACTGTTGTTGTATGCAAATTGCATCAATCTCAAACGCTCGTCCCACGCTCCTCCGTGGTCCAGAATATAACATCTGATCATATCTTCCAGAATCTGATTTACTCTTTCCGTCTGACCATTTGTCTGCGGATGATAAGCTGTGGAAACACTCAAATCGCTACCCAAACCTTCCTGTAGGTTTTTCCAAAAGCGAGACGTAAACCTGGATTCTCGATCCGACACAATACTAACAGGTACTTCATGTAATCTGATGACTTCATCCAAGTATAACTCAGCTATCTTCTTTATGGAGTAGTCAATCTTAAACGACACGAAGTGAGCACACTTCGTCAGTCGATCCACTATAACCCAAACTGAATCGTGTCCTCGGGGAGATCTTGGCAATCCTGTAATGAAATCCATGTAAATACTATCCCACTTCCAACTTGGAATCTCTAAGGGCGTTAACTTGCCACCCGACCTTCCATGATCAGCCTTAACTCGCTTGCACGTGAAACATTCAAACACAAACCTGGCTATATCACTCTTCATACCAAACCACAGACAATCTGCTTTAGGTCTTGATACATCTTTGTAGAACCTGTGTGGTAGGCAACACTATAACCGTGCGCCTCACCGCACAACTTAAATCGAATGTCCTCAACAGTAGGGATACAAAATCTGCCGCGGTACTTCAAAGTACCCGTATCATCCATGGAAAAGTCTGGTAACTCCCCTTTCTCAGTTCTATGATTAAGGTGCAGCAAGTTCGGATCATCCTTCTGATGTAGCCTCGTAAGTGTAATGCAAGAAGGCTCTGCTACAACCAAACTGCTCGACGAGTCACAACTTCCAACAGAAATATCCATCAAGAGAAATTCTTCTATCAGCGAATCCACAGAGAGGTTGAAAATTTTCGCAGTCTTCCTACTCAGGGCGTCGGCTACCACATTGGCTTTGCCCGGATGGTATAGAATCTCAACATCATAATCTGCAACATACTCTAACCATCTCCGCCGTCGCAAATTTAGCTCCGTCTGAGTAAAAACGTACTTTAAATTTTTATGATCCGTATAAATCTTGCATAAAACGTCATACAACAGATGTCTCCATAACTTTAAAGTATAAATTTCTGCCGCAAATTCTAAATCATGCGTAGGGTAATTCTTTTCATGAATCTTTAGCTCCCTTGACCTGTACGTGATTACCTTTCCTTCTTGCATCAACACGCAGCCAAGTCCTACGTGTGATGCGTCCGCATATACGACATATTCTATTCTTTCCGTAGGCAAGGTCCACACCGGAGCAGTGCACAATCTACTCTTTAATTCCTGAAAAGCTTCCTCGCACTTATCGCTTCAGACAAAAAATGCGTTTTTCTGCGTCAGTTTAGTCAGTGACGCAGACAACGTAAAGAAACCCTCTACAAACCTTCTATAATAGCCAGCCAACCCTAGGAAGCTCCTTATCCCTTGGGTGTGGTGGGCCTATTCCAATCCATAAAAGCAGCTATCTTCTCGGGGTCAACTGAAATCCCATCTTTACTAACCACATGACCCAAGAAAGAAACTTGAGGCAACCAAAATTCACACTTGCTCAACTTAGCAAACAACTTCTGGTCCCTTAAAGCAGACAAAACTAAACGCAAATACTGGTCATGCTCCACAGTATTGTGGGAATACACCAAACATCATCTATGAACACGACCACAAAACGGTGCAGAAAATCCTACAACACTCGGTTCATTATATTCATAAAGGCAGAGAGTGCATTGGTCAAACCAAAAGACATTACCAAGAACTCAAAATGTCCGTGCCGGGAATGAAAGGTAGTCCGTGGGATATCCGTCTTATGAATCCTCAACTGATGGTAGCCTGAACGAAGATCAATCATTGAAAACACAGTGCTACCACGCAACTGATCAAAAAAAATCATCAATTCTCGGCAGGGGATACTTGTTCTTGATAGTTACCTTATTCAATTCTCTGTAATCTATGCACAACCTCATAGATCCATCCTTTTCCTTACAAACAAAACGGAAGCACCCAAAGGCGATGAAATCGGCCTAATAAAACCATTCTGAAGCAACTCATCTAGATGGGTACGCAACTCCTCCAGCTCGCGCGGGGCCATCCGCTACGGCGACTTAGCAATAGGACGGGTACCCGGTTCCAGATCTATGACGAACTCCACGTCTCTCTCAGGCGGAAGACCAAAAAGATTAGCTGGAAAAACATCCAAAAACCCACGCACCATAGAAATCTCCTCTATACGCGGCAGAACAAAAACGGTTTCCAAAACTGAAACCAAACAAGCAAAATAGCCGAAATGTAAAAGCTTCCGAGCACGTACTGCCGAAATAATCGGAGAATCCTGACGCGGATAACCATAAACACTCCTGGGTTGACCGTCGTCCATCTTGAAGTCCAAGCGCTTAATTTTGCATCGTATGACAACATCATATCTGGACAACCAGTCCATGCCTAAGATCACATCAAAATCTTCCAGGTCTATCACCTTCAAATCAACAACTGCTAGAAAATCGCCTAACAGAATCAGACAACTCTGAATGCCTTGGTCTGACACCACTGAATCACCAGAGGGAAACCTGACACAAAACTCGTCGCTAACCAGATGGAGGGTCAAACGATGACGCTCTACAAAGGTCATAGCCACGAACGAGTGGGTTGCACCATAATCGAAAAGGACACGCGCCCAACGGTTACTTATCTTAAACTTTCCTATAAAATTGAATATGCAACTAAGCAAATGATCATCGAAACTACAACTACTAACTGAAAAAAAAACTAGAACTAGATTAGAATTTGACCTGAGATAACTTCAGTAGACGTCTGCGCTTCCTCTAAAGATACCACGTTCAACTTGCCATTTTCTTTGTCCAAAAGCTTTGGCGGTGGCAAAGCCCGAAGCGGAACTGGCTGCAGTGCGGGCTGAGACTGCGGACACTTCGACTTGAAATGACTTTTTGTCCCCACTGAAAGCAGACTCTATTCTTATCCCAACAATGGACCACATCGCGCCCCTTCCGTTTGCACGAAGTACATACCAAATCTCCCTTAGGAGCGCCCTGGATCGCATGAACCTGCTCCTGGTTCAGAGCTCATATTCTCTTAAAACACTTCTCGAACGGATGGCCTGGCGGGCCGCAAAAACTGCATGTCTCTTTGCTTCTTTTCCTAGATGCAGAACCAGATTCCTTGGAGTTTCTTCCCTCAGCAGATTTTCTCTTATCTTTTCTCAACTGCTGACCTCGGTTCTTGGCATTGTCGATCGCTTCGACCTTCAAAGCAGTTTCTACTACTTCAGAGCAGTTTCTGATCCATAAGCATTTGCTAGCTGCTGGATGTCACTTCTTACATCATCCAAAAAACGTTTAACTTTATTGGCTTCCGAGGTCACAAAGTCAGGGGCAAACCGGCTCAGTTTGCTGAACTCAATCTCGTACTCACTAATCGTGAGTTGTCTTTGCTTTAAATGCAGAAAGTCGTTCATCAAACGGCCACGCTCGGCCGACGGCGAAAACTTCTTCAGCAGAAGCTCCCTTAAGGCCTCCCATGAGCACCCATCCTTTAGGTTTTCCTTTTCTCTTAACCTCCAACTCTTTGCAAGTCTCTTGAGCTGATAAGCCACGAACATCACTCTCTGGTCCGCTGAAACTCCGGAGTAAGAGAACATCTCCTCGATGACTATAATCCAGTCGTCCAAAGCCATAAAGTTTGTCCTGCCATCATAGGTAGGGGGTCCTAATCGCTGGAAATACAAGATGAAGTTCTTCTCTGGTGGTAGCAAAACTAGAGGTGCCAGAGGAGCAGGGGAACAGGAGCAGCCAGACCCACCGCAGGGTCCTGCACTCCCGGCAGCTGTCCTGACACAACCGATAACAACGCTTGGATCTGCGACTGCATCTCCACCATCTGCCTAGACAAAGTCTCATTACTCTTCTGCAGACTTTCGATCACCGCATCACTCTGCGCACCTGAAGACTCACCCTCCGACTAGGGAGTCGACCTAGTCGCCACACGCTTAAGCGCCATTCTAATAGAACAGCAATCAAGTAATCAAAACCTAGCTTAACCGCTAGAATCAAACAACTTAGTTCAGACAATACATGCTTAAATATTTGCTCATATTGTTAACTTGTTCTGAGATTTTCAATAATGATGTCATGCTCAACTTAGGATGATATACCGTCACCCTATTGACTCATGTGCATAAATCATGAATGCATGAATTTTCATTTCTTTTACTCTAAAACCACGTATGTACATATGTCGTCATGTAAATCTTTAGCTTGACACATGTGCTAATGCTATATTATACTATGCATGTTGTGCTATGCATTATATAAAAGACCTTAATGCATGTTATGAGCGACGTACACATGAAATATTATGCATCACATACTACATAATATATTAATATCGCATGTAACGAGAAAATAAAACGTGCTAATGGGCATCCATGTGATGATGGTTATGCATCCCATACTACATAACCGTCACATGTTGCCGCCTATGATGGATTCATATACAAACACATTATGCATCACATACTACATAATATGCCATGTATATTTCTTATCATGCTTATGAGTGTTGTGTTCATGCTTCAGACAAGACGTACTGATGACAAATCAGTGTGTGTATGAAATGTAACTAGACGACTAACTCTAATTAGAGATGGTTGCTCGACCAATTGTCCAACAACCTCCCTCTGATACAAACTGTTACAACCCGCATTTTCCCCGCATTAAAAGTTATATCAGAGTAAGAGAAAATACGTGCCGTGATGCCACGCCATGCAGGGGATAACTGCAGACGCTCAGACAAGATACCAAACTCTACAATTTATATGAAATTCATGAGTTTATTAAGAGGAAAATGAGTTTAAGCTTAATTGATTAGCCGCATCACTCGTCTCAGTGAATCAACTAGTGCACAAGTAAAAGTATAGCTTACGCTGTAGAAAAATACTTTGTTTAGATTGCTTAACATTCTACATGAGCATAAACATTCCAACTGGACAACTCATGTAATGCATGACCCTAGATTTAGCATAAGTATAGAAATAGTCTGTACGCTGGTTAAAATATGGTGACGTTAGCTTTAAAAGATGACATGAATATGGTAATTGAAATGACAATTTTATAGTTTAAAATATCTAACATGCAATCTAGTATAAAAACTTCTTAGAGAGCAAGGAAACAAACAATCCATAAAGGACAAGGCTCAGCAGGTAGCAAATATTAAACATTCAACAAATTTCAGTGGGCGTCAACAACCTGACACAAAACCACAAAAAATATGTATATCTGAACTAAAAAGGAGAGCATCAAACTACCTCACAAACAGTGAGGGAAAACTACTTCGACTGCAGAACACCAGCAACCACCAAACTCTAACCGCACAACCGGCTACTGCTCTGAACCTGAGACATTCACAAGAAAAGAATATCTCAGCAAGAAAATAAATAAGTGACAAATAAACTTGTCAGTAAACAAAAGGAGTAGTAAGATTACCAAACCAAAGCAGAATAACTGTCAAAACACAACAAACTAACTAGAAGTCAATACATAAAGAGTTAACTTATAAAACTCAAAGGTAAAGAAATTTTCACCAAGTGCGAACAGAGTCATGCTCCAAGAACATCTGCAAGAATAGACAAAAAAAACATGAGTCTAAGCCATAAGAAGCAGAAATGAGAATAAGATATCACTAACACGTGAATCATTAACACCAGTAAAACAACCGGATCTGAGTCGGGACCAAACTGTCCAAACAAATCTAATAGACTCAAACGTCTCAAAACGACACTGCGGTGGTGACCATCTTCTCCAACACAACCCAACAGTCCAAAACAGACCAAAAACATACCCGGGTGCAATGACTCACGAAAACAAGCCAACCAAACCAAACCTTCTATCCAAACACCCATAAAACTCAAACTTGACGGACTCAACAGAAACTTGACGATTCTAACTTAGCAAAACTAGGCTATTAGATAAATACGTCGAATTGGTGAAATTTCCCAAGTTTACGGAAAAAACGTCGAGTACAATCGACGCCGCGTCAAGTACAGTCAACGCACTCGACGCCAACCAGACTACTCAGCAAAACTAGCTTCACTCAACGCCGCGTTGAGTGTATACCACTCAACGCTTTCTAACTTAGATTAAATTTTAAAGGATGAAGTTGAGTGTATTCAGCTCACTCAATGCAGCGTTTAGTGTATACCACTCACTCAACGTTTTTTAACTTAGACAAAATTTTAAAGGATGGAGTTGAGTGTATTCAGCTCATTCAACGACGCGTTGAGTGTATACCACTCACTTAACGCTTTTTAACTTAGAAATTTTTTTTAAAGGATGGAGTTGAGTGTATTCAGCTCACTCAATGCCACGTTGAGTGTATACCACTCACTCAACGCTTTCTAACTTAGACAGAGTTTTTTAAAGGATGAAATTAAGTGTATTCAGCTCACTCAACGCCGCGTTGAGTGTATACCACTCACTCAACGCTTTCTAACTTAGACAGAATTTTTAAAGCATGGAGTTGAGTGTATTCAGCTCACTCAACGCCGCGTTGAGTGTATACCACTCACTCAACGCTTTTTAACTTAGACAAAATTTTTAAAGGATGAAGTTTAGTGTATTCTGCTCACTCAACGCCGCGTTGAGTGTATACCACTCACTCTACGCTTAACCTTAGAATTGCTGCCAGACATACTATTCCACCAAAACAGAGGTTAATCAACTCCTAACTTTTGACAATACTCATGCTCAAATCCAGAATAAATTCCAGAAAAAAATAAGGAAAGAGAGGGGTAGACAAAACAAGAGCCCAAACACAGGAGAAAGGCTCTACAACAACATGACAAGGGGGAAACCCTACCCTAATCTAAATTTCCGTACAATGAAAGAAGCAGGATAATAGGAAACAATGAATAAGCAAGGGGGAAAAACCCCCACTTGCCTCAACCGTGCCGAACCCGGCGACACCACCACTCTTTTTTTACTGATCTGGCCGCAAAAACTCCTAAGCAGAAAAATCTAAAACATTTCGAGAGGAAAGTCAAAACGAAATTCCTAACATCCAAAATTTCACGAAACGGAAAAAACTTATCGTAAAAACGTAGATCTCGGTGAGAGCTATCCGGATCGACTGTCCGATGACGATTTCGTGCACCGAAGCCCTTAAAATCGACGGCTGAAGGCTCTCCAAAGACCGCCTCTTTCTCTCTTTCGTAAATAGGCGACAGTTTCAGGAAAAATATGATGAATAGGGTTTGTCTATTCACAAGGCTATTTATACTTATAAATATGAGCATTATAATAATAATTTATTATTAATTAATCGTCCAAACGACTCAAAATTCGTACCAACACGGATTTCTACGAAAATTGCGGCGTAGCTAAATGTCGATGCTACGAATCCAACGGCGAAGTCGGAATTAGGATCCGACAGACCAAACTCGGGTAAACACTCCCCAAAGAATATACACCAAACATCCCAAAAAACGCTCCACCGAGTCACCAAAACAGACTCAGCTCTCAAGGGAATTCCACAAACAAGCTAGACACCAGCCCCACTGAAAACTTTCTGAGCAAAACCGCGCTCTAACAATGTCACCCGCGAAAACACGTGTTAACGCAACGTCATGACGTCAAAATTATGCCAATAAAAGAATTAGAATAAGCATCAAAATATCAGGGGCGTTACCAATTGAGCCAATTGGCTCAAGTGTTATCCAAGCGCGCTCAAGGCACATTACCTAGCACCATTGAAAAAATCTGCGTGAGCAAGGAAAATGCTTGTCTGAGCCTGTTGGTGGCTGCAAGAGCGATATGATTGTAAAATGTAAAATTAATGATGTCGACACCACTGCTTTATGCGACTCTGGGTCGTCACGCAATGTTCTTACTTTGCAAGATGTTGATATATTTAATTTGAATATTAATGTTGACGAACGAACATCGCTTGTTTTTGCTAATGTTGCAGTGGTGGAGACTGAAGGTATAGTGAAGGAGGTTGAGGTTGTGCTTGATGGAACGGTGGTTATTACCGACTTTCAAGTGCTGGTACCAATGGAGAATGACTCCATACCTATTTTGGTGGTCCCGTTCTTGAAAGAGAGTGGTGCCATTTTGCATATTGCTGATGGTGGTGTGTCCTCACCTGCTAAGGAGCCACACCAATCTCCCCCATCTATTACTGCTGAGAACATCAGTGTTTTGAAGGAAAATCTTAAAGTACCTGGTGTTATTTCTGATGTGGTTTTGAGTGATGTTGACTGCAGTTCTGAAGTAAAGGATCAGGTTGAGATTGTTGCGCAAGAGAATGTTAAGGAAGAGGTGGTAAAGCTTGAAGTCGATGCTGTCCTGGAAGATGTTGAAGCTCTTCTAGATGCTAAAGAGACGAAGCAAGTTGAAGGTGTTGATGAAGGAAGTGACGAGGCCGCGAAATTGTGCTGAGGCGGCAAGTGATGCCGCCAAGACTTTAGTTTATTCTGATGTTATTGATATTCTGCCTAGACAGTCTAAATAGGTGAAGTGGCTAATCTACTACCACAGGGGGTAAAGAAATGATGCCCCATGCTGAGTCTGAGGTTACTAAGACTGATTCTGAGGTTGAGTTTTGTGATCGTTGACGCTCTCCTACCGTGGAGAATTGAAACAAGAGAAATTGCTCGGCGCCTCACGATTCGCCTCCCTCCGACGCGAGGAGGAGGTTAGAGGCAGGGGAGCCCCATAAGCTCTAAAGCCTTCACTTCCTACCCATCTCGCATGGCGGGGGAGAACCACCACAAGTCGGCGTATAACTGATTCGTGAAGGTTCTCCTGGCCGGTTTTGTTCTTGCTGTTGTTGTTGAGTGTTTGCTTATGTGTGTGGATGTTTTGTGAATTTATTTTCTGCTTAGCTTTGTGGTAGACAATTCTGAGAACTATTTTATTATATAACTGCTTAATACATGTATTTGGTCCACCTTAAGGACGAGAAATAAAAGGGCTGACGGGAGACAACCCAGTTTTGCTATTTTGTTTTATCTAACTTGCTTTTATTTCTATATATTATTTGCTCTGCTGGAGTCTTCCTTTCGTAGGTGTGGTGATCCTCTGGCGGCGAATGTGGATTTTCTTTTCAAGATTAACGTCAATCTTCTGGTATGCTCATTTCTAAGCTAGTATGGAAAACATCTCCTCCCTAGCTCTTATTGTTAGCTTCTTTTGTTATATCTTTGGTTTATGTTGCATAAATTAAGTCTAATTTTTGTTACCCACTGCACGCACACAATTTCAATAGCATGCTAGAAGTACCTCTTTTATTTCAGTTTTATTAGCTATTGTTCATTTTCACCGCACACCACAACACCCACATGAGTGCGTGCTTAACTGTTAGCATGTTGCGAGTTAAATTTGCTTCTTTTGTGTGATTTGGGAAAATCACTGTGCTGACATAGGATTGTGAGACAAAGTAAAATGTTGACTCCTGTAGTGCTCCTAGTCGAGTGCTCACGTCTCAAATAGAAATTCCAGTAGAATTAATTTTTCTTTATGCTTATAGTTTTATACATTTTATATTTGCGTAATATTGTTTATTCCACTCAAAAGATTGGTGGATTCGGTGTGAATCCGACGATAGCGTAGGGATGTGTGTAGATAATTGCTATTCTCGTATTGCTCGAGTCGGGAGGAAGGATGATCTTTCTCGGTGGCTAAGAACTTTACCCAAGCTATTCTCGAAGCATGAGTATAGGTTAGTTCAATTGCGCGAGGGTGATGTAGGCCATCATTTTGGCCCGATTGAGCTTGTGTACCCATTCTTTTCATCTTATCCTCGCTAGCCCCATTGTGCCTACCCTATCTTTTGATTCAGCTTCACCGTTGTCTCACCAAAGCCAAAAAGCCAATCCTAGTCGAACACTCATATCCGAGCTTTAGTTGTTTCATATTTTCATGTTGGGGGTGTTAATGTGGTGATTGTATTTGAGAATGTGTGGATGTTCCCCATTGAATAAATGTGCTGAAAATATTGTTGTGAAAAAAAGTGTTGAGAAAGAAAAATGAACAAGAAAAGAAAATGTTGAAATTTTTTGAGAAAAAGTTAAAAATGATGGAATTGTGTTTTGGGAGTAGGCGGTGCACACATCCATGTAGTCAAGTCAAAGTCTTGGGGTGCACCCACGTGCACTGCTTGTGCGTGGATAACTTTATTTTGTATCAGCTCATTTGGGTTAGGTGCGTAACCTTCATGTTTATCCTTGTATACCTCACCATAACCTAAACCCCATCTTAAACATAAAGTCCCACTGATTCGCATGTTGAACCAAACCAGTACCGTGGAGTGAGTGCGAACGGGTGAGCTTACGGTCACCGACATTAATGGATTTCTTTGGAGGTTGTCCCGAGACCCGATCTTTGGAAATGCTCACCTCAGCGATCAATCTGCTTTCTTCATGCGCGTCACCGGATGATTCACCGTGATTTCATGTTTGAGATGTAATAATATATAAATACGCAGTTAGAAAATTATAAACTATTTTGCATAATAAAAAATTTCTTCTACTGCATTTTTATGCGTATGAGTATGCAATTTTGCATGGTATTCCACTTTACAATTTCTATGCCAGCTATTTCTTTTTTTCGTCCACATGAGGGATGGTTTGCTCGAGACGAGCAAATAGTTAAGTTTGTGGGTGTGATGAGTCCGATATTTATAGGGTTATCAGACTCATCTGGGGTCGATTTCACGCACTTGCACTTCACTTTTAGATCCTTATTGTTATTATTTCGCTTGCTTACACTTTCACTCGAAATGCACCTTTTTGGCCCATTGTGGTGTGCAATTGCGCACTAATCTGTTGGGGGTAAGCATATGGTGCTCCCCATTTTTGTTTTTATTGTTTTTCTGTTGTTCTGTGTGCTGTTGGCCTATGCCCTAGCTGGTTGTTTTGTTGAGCAGGTGGGTAGATCCCCATCCTTGTTGATTTCTATCCTTTAGAAATCATCGTGCGTTTCCTTGACGCACGATCTCTGCTATAGAGCGCTTCCTGCAGTGCCCAATTTTAGTGATCCGCCCCGACTCGTGCGTTTTGTTCACACATTGTCGGTTTCAGCCGTGTGAGTAAAATCGCACGAGCTCGTCTTTTTTGCCTAAAATTTTATGAATGAATTGCCCGTGCTATTTCTTCACGCACGGTTGGATTCAACCGTGTGAGAAGGAAATCACACGATCTTCTCTATTTTGCCTGGTTTTCAGTAATCTGTCTTTACTTGTGCGTTTTGTTCTCGCACAGGCGGTTTCGCTCGCGTGTGAGTAAAATTACACTAGCTATTTCTGTGTTTGGCTTGGTGATTCCTGTTCGATTAATATCACACGATTCACACACGATCGTGCGTTCGACCGTGCGTACCTATTTTTTTGACTGTTTACTATATAACTGCAGGAATTTCGCCCTATTCCGGATCCTTTTCCCATTTTCGCGCCAAGGCTCTCCACTCCGCCCATTTTCGCCGCTCCCTTGCCACCCACCACCGGGAGGAGCTCAGGCCACATTTCTCTTGCAAATCCAAGGCTAGGGCTTCATCCTCAACCTCCTCCATCATTATGTGTTCTAAAGTTCTATTTCAAGATTCTTCTCGCTGCACTCAAGGAGTTGCCTCGCGAAGGCCGTAACCAAAGAAGATCAACGAAGAAGACGGACCATTGGGAGGAAATTCTACCCCGTACTGCAATCGTAGACCGAGCACAGACGAGGATTGACAACCCACCGATTCCGGCCGAGACTCGCGGCGAATCTTCTCTCTTCGGTTGTAGCTCTTGCACCCTCTTTGTTGTTGTTGTTGTTCTATTTTGATTATTTCTTGTTGTATAGATGATGTTGCATATACACTAATATTGTTATAGTGACCATTTCCATGTCTATGTGGATTGTTTTGTGGTTTGTGTGATACGAGGAGCGCCTCCATCCCATCTTCCATCCCGCTACGTGTTGAGTTGCCGCACTAGCATTTGCTAGTGGCGTGCTTTGCGACGAGGTGCCTACGACCCTCATTCCGCTTTTGTGATTCCTCCATTCGCTAGCCTTATCGCCCATCCGCCGACCGAAGCAGTGCGTAGCGGTCTGCATTGGCCTCATTCGCCGAGCGAAGCGGTGTTTTCGCCCGCATTAGTTAGTTTAGTTTTTATTTATTTTTGCAATCCAAATCCAAAGCACCGTTTTAGTTTCTAAAATCCTTATAATTAGTTTTCTAAATGATAGTCACACATCCCACTCTGTGTTGCTTGAAAGATCGATACTTGGGGATAACATCCCATTTTATATTACTTGTGTGACCGGTACACTTGCCGTTTAACGCATCAACTCCGACATCACGCCTTTGCTAGACAGAGGAGGGCAAGGTGGCCCGGGCGTGGTTGAGTCGCGCTTAGGCACTTGGCTCACCCGAGGTGCAAGGCAACTAAGGCGGACCTTGTGGTCCTCATGAATCGAGTGCGGGTTCAAGTAGAAATTAGGTATTTTTTTCTTCCGTTTCTTCACTGCTGTTTATATGCCTCTCTTCCATTATCATGTGTTCTAGTTTGTATTGTTTTGGTCCAAAACAGTTGTCTGGGGATAAAAAAAACTCCTGAAATTATATCCAAACATCAATTTTATTCTGCAAAATTGCTGCCTGGAAGTACTTGAATCAGTTTTGTACATCCGGGCTGCTGTCTTTGGCTCCAGACAGCAGTTTTAAACCTTAAAATTGATTTCCAACAATGTGTACATTATACCCGATGGTTCGAGCACTTCCCGACAACAATTATATTGTGCGAAATTGCTGTCCGAGGCTTCAAAATGCTGTCTGGAAGTTGAGTACAATGAAGGAAAAGATTATAATGACACTGAACATGATGGCGAAGTTATTTTTTTTCGGAGGATGATTAGCTGATATAGAGCTGGTGAGCAATAAAGTATTTGTATTTTTAATATTTTTTAACCTTTAATAATACTTTCTATTCTTCTTTACTATCACATTATTCATTGTTGGCATTAATGTTAGTGTCTCGTTATCGTGGTATTTTTATGTTGTGTTTTTTGCATTTAATGAACTATATATTATTATTATTTTGCGCCTCTCTTTCATCAGGGGCGCGCATGTGCCTAGGCTCCAGGATCACTTTGTCTTGGTGCGCCTTTAATGACATGGCTTCTAATATTTCTTCTGTTGTTTTAAATTGGCACTTATGTCAATGGCGATCTGATTGATTACAACCATGCCATTTGCAAATGCCACACACCATGGTACTTTAATATTGAAGTACTCTATAACCATCTCTATATTTAATGGAAAAAAGTTTTAAACTCAATGTTCTTTGGTTCTATTAGTCTTAGAGGAATTAAGGTTTTGTTGTTGATAGCTTAGGATTTGCGGTTGTGGTGAGAGGGTCATAACCAAAGGGGAGAGTAGCAGGGGACATGATTAGTTTCTTATGGATGGTAACTCGAAAAGTAGCGAAGGCTTGCTTATGATGCTTCTTGGATCTCCTTTTCCTGTTAGATAATTTATGTTATACTAATTTTTCTAATATTTATTGGGTTATGAGCTTCTTTCTAGTTGCACCTATTTGTTTTCATGTTGGGTGGAATTAAGGTTTTTTTGTAGTTGATAGCTTTGGATTTGGGGTTGTGGTGAGATGGTAGTAAACAGAGGGGAGAGGCATAGGGGTATGGATTAATTTTTTATCTAAGGTTTTAAGTAGTGAAGGCTTGCTTATGATTCTTTTGATCTCCTTTTCCGGCTAGATAATTTATTTTTTATAAAATTCTATAATATTTATTGGGTTCTGGACATCTGGTTGCACCTATTTGCTTTTATGTTGGGACTGTTAAGCTACTTTTCAATGTTAGAAACTTAGTTGTGCATAAATGTCATAATTTGATTAAGATGGGCATTGATTTTTGTGTATGCTAATATTTGTGGTAAATTCTTTTATTTTGCACTTCATGTTTAGTGGAAAACAACGAGTACATTAAGAGCATTTGAGTACCTTTTTTTTCAGTTTATCATTTTTTGTTTATACATCTTAGTAGCTAGGATTTTATTTGATAGATTTAAGTAAGTGTTTCATGTTGGTTTTATGAAAAACTTGCAAATACTTTTATTTTATTCATTTTTATTTGCTTACGAAGTACTTTTTTCTTGTACTTTTTTCTCGTATTTTTTCTCATTCTAGTTTCAACTTTTCAACATTTCTTTTATGTTTGAATTGGGGATAGGAGACACTTTGACTCTTAGGAATGATGAGGAAAATGGGTAGACGCAAGTATCTTGGGTGGAAATGTGAAAGACAACGTACATAAACGGAAGGTGATACCCCCTTAGTTAGAAGTGAATGGCGAAGTTTCATTTATGTTAATCTCAAAAAGCTGGTATGAATTAATGATGAAGATGATGATGCTCTTATAGTTTTTTTTATTTCCTTTATTTACAATAGGTACAATGCAATAATAATGGAAGCTCTTACAGTGTTGCAAGACTCAAATGGAATTGATATTGGTGCAATTTGCAAATACATTGAGGTTAGCTGACAGCTATTATTATATCTTGTCTTGATACCAAACACTTTCATTCACAAGTGCCCGTTGCTCTTGCCTGTAACATTGTGCTTAAACATCTTTACTTAGGAGTCTACTTGGACAAGGAAGGACAAATTTCATGTTATCTTTGATTTTTTTTTCTGCTTTCAAAGTTTTCTTTGGTAACATATGTTTGCAACATTGTTGATGTAGAATGTATAAAAGCCAGGGTTTTAGGCGCTCTTGCAAAATAAATACTAACGAAACTAAATGGACCAAGGTTGAATTTAATGATTTAGGCCCTTTATAATGATGCAGTGATGCAGGAGTTTTTCATGTAGGAAGATTTATCTCTTACGATATCGTAGGACGTGAGAAATGATGATTGCTAAAGATTTGAACAAAACTCAACACGATAATAACCAATAACTATGGATTTTATATTTGATATTTTATTTAAGAAATTATCAAATATAGAGAGAAGAGTAAGATGAGAGACTAGCATTTTGTAGAATCAATTTGGATTTATGCCAGAACAGTTGACCGTGGAAGCTATATACCTCTTGAGGAGACTCATTGACAACTATCGAGAAAAAAATAAAATGCAATTGTATCATACATTGATGTAATCAAAGATATATATAACACAAGAATTTCCTATGACTATTTGCTTACATCAAGGGTTAGCTTTAAGTGCTTCTTACTTTACCCTTGCTTAGATGAGCTCACTCGACATATTAAATATGCATTACCTTGGTGTTTATTGTTTGAAGATGATATTGTTTTGGTTGATGAGACACTTGAGGGTGTAAACGCAAAACTTGAATCTTGACGAGACACTTTAAAAAAGAAGGATTTTAGGTTGTGCAGGACAAAAACAGAGTATATGAAGCTAAATTTAGTAGTGCAAGAAGTGCGTATGACTTCGTCCCTAAGTTGGGTGACCAAGATATTTCCCGCAGTGAGTGCTTTAAATATCTGTGGTTTATAGTTCAAAAAGATGGAGGTGTAGATTGTTGAAACCGAAAAACGGTCTCCTGTGAAATTCACCCTTGGGGAAGGGGTGGTCTCGCGCCTACTTCACTCCTGCAAGTAAAACAACAAAGAAAACAAGGAAAGACCGACCCAAGGGCTCGGCGGGGAGGACCCACCACACACCCGGAAGATCTGAGAGCGCTTCCCCTCCTTAGCCAAAGGCCGAGCTAAGGTACCCTCAGAAAGCACTTGAAAACTGGAGCAGGAGAGCACAGGAAGCATGCCTTCTGAGGTACCCCTTGGTCCTATTTATAGTTTTTGGAATCTGAACTGCCAATAACCAAATGAACTGACCTGAAGTTACCAAAAGACCCTTGGCTGGGTCTGCCAACAGCCAAACTCCGCTGTTTTGAAGGGCTGTGGGCAGACCAGCAGGGACAAAACAGTAAAAAGTACCTCACACATCCGGGCGAGCTGGGGAGCTTGATCACCTCGGCAGGTCCTGCTCGCCTGCTGTTGCCGAGCTGCGTTGCGAGGGTGCGAGCTGGGGCGGTGAGCTCGCCCATCCATTGGTCGCCATCAGTTGACCTGAGCTTGACGATTCTTGGACTAGCTCGGCGAATGCCGAGCTCGGGGTCGACGAATGCCTTATCTTCGTTCGACGAATGCCGATATCCGGTCGACGAATGCCGATCTCCGGTCGACGAATGTCGAGCTCGCGCTTGGCTTCTCTACTGCCGAGCTCGCCCCCTATCTTCAGCCCGATCTATCTGGTTCCTGGCGACCTTGCTCGCCGGACACGGGGTTGTACATAATCTCCGCTCCTTTTTGAGCTTGACAAAGCTCGGAAAGAAACATCCAATCCCCAAGTGTGCGGCGAGCGTGGGGTGGCGAGTTGGAGGGAATCTTTGGGTGGGGTCCACCTGCGGCTATATATATGCACCTGCTCACCTGCCTGACTCTTGCCATTCCCTTGGCTCTAACCCTGCCAAGATGCCGCTTCCAAGGAGATTCAAGAGCGTCTAGACCGAGCTCTCCAGGCTTCTGCACCTCGCGTAGCCGCCCTGACGGCGGTCCCTGCTGCTGTGCCGCAGGGTGGCTCTGCCGAGCCTAGCTCCAAGAAGATGAAACCATTCCCCCAGGCGGTCGAGCCCATCTACAACGACCTGAGGGCCACCTTGGAGCACGAGACCGGCTCCTCCACTCTGCCTGCCTCTGAAAGAGGGAGGAACGTCGTCGAGGTCTGCGACGGCCCAGACCGCCGCCCTGATGGTGCAGAAGACACCGCGCCGCGAGACGCCACCCCGCGAGCCAAGACCACTCTTGGGGACTCGCGGTTCATGACTCCGGAAAACCGTCACCGGGAGCCGTCCCCTCCCTTTGGGACCTTGAGGCTGAGCTCGCAGAGGCCGAGCTCGCTGGTGCGCGCCCCCTCTCCACGGCAAACTGACGTGGCCGCGGGGGCGGGTCTGGGAACCATCCACACCCCGGGATTCGAGCTTCTCTCGCCCGGGACTCGCGACCCAGGTCGCGAGAAGGATCTGAGGTTCATCCCTCCCCGCATCTCCTTTGAGCTGCCGAGCTCGTCAGGTCAATTTTGCTTGGATTCTTGCCCCATGAGCTTTTCCTGCATTCCTCTTCTTGCTGACGTTTGTCTTCACAGCTCCCCCCAGCCAATCCGCTGCCGAGGAATCTTCGCGGGCAGCCCACTACTCTCCCCTCCCTTGCCCAAGCTCGCTGGACTCTTACCTGGGCCCTGAAGTGGATCACGGCGAGCTAACGAGGAGGGAGGTCAAGCTTCTCAAGAAGCTGGTGTGCGGGCTGCGCGAGGTGCAGGGGGTCAACGAGACGCTACAACGCGACTACGCGCGTCTCGCCGACGAGGTGCGGAGCGGCCAGGCTGGTGAGCTGATGTCCCCCTCCCGGCTTCTGGACGAGATAGATGATGGCCTCTCAGTGGCGCAGAGGAATTCGGGGAGGATCCGCGAGCTGCTCCGCGCGCGGCAGTCTAGGGGGCGGGAGCCGCGAGGCCGGGGTGGTAAGAGGGCAGCTCCTTTGCCGAGCCGACCGGTACTCGCATCCTGATGCCTCCCCTGCTCGCGCGCCCCGCTTTTTATTCCTGAACTTGGTCTCTGTAATAAGTATTTTTTAGAATATTCTTGGACATGCGTTATTCAAATAATATTTTGCAATGTTTGACTTAGCCTTGGTTGGGACGCGCCGGAAGTCGGCGAGCTGGGGTGGCGAGTTGGGGTGGCGAGCTGGGGTGGCGAGCTGGGGCGGCGAGCTGGGGCGGCGAGCTGAGCCGATTGGACGGCCTGACCCCAGATTTCTTTTTCTATAAATAGCCCCCCCTCACCACCAACCCCCGTACTGTGCTTTTATTGCTCTCTTTCCCTCTCTTCCTGCGCTTTTCTCCTTTTCTGCTCGCGCTCTGCTTATTCCTCTGCGAACATGGGCAAGACCAACCCTGATGCCGACGGCCGCTCCAAGTGCGCACAGCACTTCACAGACTATTGCTTCTTTGAGGGGCACACCAGCGAGGAGGAGCTCGCGGAGTTCAAGGCTGAGTATGTGCCGCCGGGCTTCGAGGCGCGCAGGCCGAGGCATGGGGAGGCCATCAACACTTTCTACGAGGACGAGCTCGCCTTCCCCATCTCGCATTTCGAGGTGGGGTTGCACCTCCCCCTCTGGCCGGAGATCCGGCAAATCCTGAAGTACTATGACGCAGTACCCGCGCAGTTAAACTCCAACGCCGTCGCCATTAGGGCTGTGCATGGGTCGGTTCGGTTCGGTGCCCAGAACCGAGAACCGAATCATATAGGCTCGGTTCTAAATATTTGGAACCAGAACCGAACCGAGTATTTCTCACCAAGAACCAGAGCCGTATTCTCGGTTCCGGTTCGGTTCCGGTTCTAGTTTCGGTTCCTAAATACTAACAAATAGTCAGATATTCATGTGCTCTTTGTCCTCTGTGCGAGCTTTCAGCGTGGAGTACCTTTTAGAAGAATCGTTGGATGACTAGAGTCGCCGATCTGGACGACACGACGACACCGTCCCCTTAAATGGAGGCGACTCGGCGACTGCGAGTAAAGTCGGGGCTCCTTTGGCCTTGACGTGTCGGCGTCGGCGGTGCCGCGGTGGGATGGTGAGAGGCGAAATTTTAGAAAAGTAGAAAACTATCGGGCGTAATGGCGTATCGGCGACGGGAAGGCATAGACGCGGAAGACCTAAATGGCTAAATGTGTCTGGTGGCCCTGCTTAGTGCTTAAATGCTTATCGGGAAGGCGGAGCCGCGGATTCGCGGAAGGCATTAATTCGGCCAAATTTTTTTAATTTTTAACTAAAGGGGCAGTGCCGACACCAGAACCGAGTTCTGGGTAGAACCGACACCAGAACCGAGAACCGAGTTGTAACCCGGTTCTTGGAAATTTAAGAACCGGAACCGAACCGGTAACCGATAGAACCGACCCAAATGGCACCGGTTCGGTTCGGTTCGGATTCGGTTCTTCGGTTTTCGGGTACTTATGCACAGCCCTAGTCGCCATGATGGTGGCGTTCGCGAGCTACCTTCGGCGGGAGAGGATCGAGTTCAACCTGACAGTGTTCAGGAAACTATTCTCCTACAAGGCGACGCCGGATGGGCTCGCTGATCAAGGTTCGCGAGATCGCGAACAAACATCACACTTGGATGACCAAGATCGCCTTCATCAAGGGCGATCTCGGCAACATCCCCTACTCGCCACAGCAAAAAGGCGAGGTGTACCGCCCGCCGGTCGTGTCCGGCAACGACGCCGACCTCCACAAATACTTCCTCCACAAGGACTTCGAGGTCGCCTTCCTGCGAAGGGGGCTTGACTTGCTTCTCCCCGTTCTCCCCGGCAAAGGTATTGTTCTCTCATCTTGCCGAGCTCACCCGATTGCCGAGCTCGCCATATTGCTGCTGAATTCCTTCTAACTTTTTCCAAGTATTTTTTTGCAGGGGAGCGGATAATTCCCGCGAACCCGCCATTTGCGGACTCGGGGTCGCACCCGGATCCTCTTGCTCGTGAGAAGGCGGCGGCGGCGGCCTTCCGAGATGAGACGGCCCTCTCCCAACCCTCTTCCAGCAAGAGGCGGCCTGAGGATGCGGGGTCGAACCCGCCACACTGCCAGCGACTGCCAAAAAAGATGAGAAGAGCCCTGTTGGCTCCGTGGGGGCAACAACAACAACAACATCAATCCAGCCCCAAGTACATAAGCTCGTCTGAGACCCCTCCCGACGCGTCGCCGGAGAGCCCGCTGAAGGAGATCACCAGCAAAAGCCGGAAGGGCGGCGAGGCTCCTTCTGCGGCGGCGAGGCTCCTTCTGCGACGGCGATCTCCCCACCTACTTCGGCGAAGACGGCGGCTCGCGAGCGCGGGGCTCCGAAACAACATCCCCTCTTTAACTTCGGGGGGCGGTGGAGGGACTCGGCGGGCGAGCCCATGGTGCAGTGGGATGAGCTGGCCCATCGGGTCTCCATCTGCACTCTGCATCCGTCCTGGCATGACCGCGAGCCCGCCACCGGCCATGCTTACTCCCTCGGCTTCGGCCTCTATGGCCGCGAGGATGCCGAGGCCTACAAGAACATGACCCTCCGGCAGCTCGGCCATGAGGGTCTGCAGGCCCATCTGCGGACCATGGAGCTCCACCACATGCTGACCCGCCGTAACTTTGCCCTCAGCAATCAACTCCTAAAAGCCGAGCAGGCCCGCGATGTCGCCAAGGACAAGGTTGCTGATCAGGAGAAGCAGCTCGGCATCGCTGAGGGCCTCCTCGCCCAGGCCGCCGGCGGACTGATAAGTGTCAAGCTCTCCTCTTCTCTTTTACTTAGAACATTCTGTGCTGCTGCTAACTGGATTTTCTCTTTACCAGGATGCCAAGGCCGCAGGGGAGCTTCGGGCTCGCAATGCCGAGCAAGGGGAGGAGATTAGCCAGCTGCGCGCCCGCCTTGCCGAGCTGGAGGGGGCGAACGCGAAGCTGAAAGAGGAGAATCAGCACCTCAACCGCGAGGTCCGCCGCCAGGCGGAGATTTTCTTCCCGGCCAGCGACGTCGACCCTACCCTCCCCTATAAGAGGCTACGGGTCTGTGGCGAGGCCGACCTCGCCGAGAGGTTGCAGATCAACTCCATCCAAGCGGCCGAGTGCACCCTCCAAATGATGAAGGACACGGGGGTGCTGGTGCAGGGGTGCGAGGAGATCTCCGCCAGGGACCTGATGCCGAGCTTATTCCCGGCGACGCCCCCCAACGAGAAGGAAGATAGCCTGGACGCAATGTTCGGGAAGGGCTTCCCGGACCAGCCGGGTGGAGGGGAGGACCAGTCCGGCGGGGGGGGGGGGGGGGGGGGGCGAGGCCTGAATTTGTATATTCTTCTTTTTGGTTTACTCGCCGAGGCGAGCCCCTGTAAACATCTTTTGTAAACACTTTTATTCAATGAAAGAAAGGTTTTTGATCATACCCGTGCCATTTTTTTTGTTTTTTTCTATTTGCTGTGCTCTGTATATCCGCGAGTGCTTCCCCAGGCGACCTCGCATATACAGGTACTGCGAGTAGGATAGTCATTAGTACGCGCCCGCGAGAGGGTATGTTTTGAGTGCTTGTCGAGCTTCAGACGATTCGGGAGCGGGCTGCTCTTCGCCCTTGTCACACCACCTCAGCTCGCCCGCGAGCCATCCAGGTTGGACTCAGAAAACATTCTTCTAAGTAAAACAGACGGAGGGGTGAAGTGCCCTGGCCTGGCTCGCCTTCCTTTAGCGAGGTTCTGAGACCTGGCTCACCACCCCTTTGCCGATGCCGAGCTGGGTTGGGCGAGTCCAAACTCGCCTGTGCAGAACCTCTCCCCCCTTATTCCGTGGCATTCGAAACTTCTTGGTCTTTACCTGGCGAATTCAAGGCCTATACTATCGAGTGACTTCCTGCCCTGCTAGCTAGGTGAGAGCCTGACAGCGGGATCTGCTCGAGGTCTAAGGATGACACCGAGTGACTTCCAGCCCTGCCAGCTAGGTGAGAGCCTGACAGCGGGATCTGCCCGGGGTCCACTATCAATACCATCGAGTGACTTCCAGCCCTGCCAGCTAGGTGAGAGCCTGACAGCAGGATCTGCTCGAGGCCTAAGGATGACACCGAGTGACTTCCAGCCCTGCCAGCTAGGTGAGAGCCTGACAACGGGATCTGCTCGGGGTCCACTATCAATACCATCGAGTGACTTCCAGCCCTGCCAGCTAGGTGAGAGCCTGACAGCGGGATCTGCTCGAGGCCCAAGGATGACACCGAGTGACTTCCAGCCCTGCCAGCTAGGTGAGAGCCTGACAGCGGGATCTGCTCGGGGTCCACTATCAATACCATCGAGTGACTTCCAGCCCTGCCAGCTAGGTGAGAGCCTGACAGCGGGATCTGCTCGAGGCCCAAAGATGACACCGAGTGACTTACAACCCTACCAGGTAGGTGAGAGCCTGACAACGGGATCTGCTTGGGGCCCACTACCAATACCATCGAGTGACTTCCAGCCCTGCTAGCTAGGTGAGAACCTGACAGCGGGATCTGCTCGAGGCCTAAAGATGACACCGAGTGACTTGCAGCCCTGCCAGCTAGGTGAGAGCCTGACAGCGGGATCTGCTCGGGGTCCAAACATATTCCATTTCTTCATGCAAGCTAGCTGTGATAGTATTGAAGCGTTTAAAGAAGTTTATTAGAATCAAGGTATCACTTACATGTTTCAGGGGAAAAAAACGTTTTAAGTCGTCACCACTACAGGTGAGACTCAGGGTCTCGCCCTCCACATTTTGGAGTCGATAACCTCCCGATTTTAAAGCCTCCTTTAAAATAAACTGTCCTTCCCAGCTGGGGTTGAGCTTCCCTACGGATGCCGACCTCCTTGCTGCATCCACCTTCTTTAGTATCAAGTCGCCATTCACAAACTGTTTGACTCTGACATGCTTGTCAAAGTACTTGGTCATTCTCCTTTTCACCTCTTCCTGTCGGATGGCGGAAAGGTCCCTCAGCTCTTCCACCATGTCAAGGGAGAGCCTCAGCTCTTCCTCGTTCTCGGCTTGCCATTCTTCCCTGCCTTCCCCTGCTGCGACAACCCGAGGCGTTTGAATTTCAAATTCCACGGGGAGCACTGCCTCGCACCCATGGGAGAGCTTAAAGGGGGTCTCTCCTGTAGCTGTGTTAGGGGTGGTTCTTAGAGCCCAGAGAACCGCGGGAAGCTGCTCCACCCAGCTACCCTTCAAATTCTCCACTTTCTTCTTGAGGAGGTTGACGATGATTTTGTTCACGGCCTCCACCTGCCCGTTGCTCCTCGGGTGATGGACCGAGGCGAACCTGAGATCGATTCCAAGCTGCTCGCAGAAACTAGTGAACTCAGCGCTGGCGAACTGGGGCCCGTTGTCCGTCACAATGGCCTGGGGCAGCCCATGTCGGCAGATGATCTCCCCCCAAACAAAGTTCCTGATAACCTGTGAGGTCACCTTGGCCAGCGCCTTCACTTCCAACCACTTGGAGAAGTAATCAATCATTACTAGGAGGAACCTCCTCTGCCCACTGGCCTGGGGGAATGGCCCAACCAAATCCATTCCCCAAATGGCGAAGGGCCAGGGGGCCGTGATACTTCTGAGTCGCTGGGCCGGCTGTCGCTGGAGGGGGGCAAACAGCTGGCATTTATGACACCTTCTTGTGAACTCCATTGCATCATGGCCCAGGGTGGGCCAAAAGTACCCCTGCCTGACAATTCTTCCTTGCAGGGTCCGACTCCCGGAGTGGCTCCCACACTCTCCGGAGTGGACTTCCTCCAAGATTCTTTGTACCTCCTCCTCGGCCACGCAACGAGCCAACATCCCCGAGAGTGTCTTCCTGTACAGCTGCCCGTCCTGGAGGAGGTAGTACGCCGACTTATGCCTTGGCTTCTTCTTATCTGCCCCCTCCGGATACTCTCCCGTGGAAAGGAAAGTTATAACTGGGTCCATCCATGAAGTCCGTTGATCTATCTCCATGAGCTCTCCTTCGATGGAGGGGCGGAATAGGTCGGTGATGGTACCTCTCACCCGAGGACCGTGCTTTGCGAGCTGATCGACCTGCTCACTTTCCTCCCGGGGCACGTGCTGGATGGAGAAAGTTTGGAACGTGCCGATGACCCCATTTACTTTGGCTAAGTACAATCGCATGGTAGACTCCCTTGCCTCAAACTCCCCGTTGATCTGGGAAGCTACCACCATGGAGTCGGTAAGGACCTCCACGTCCAACACCCCCAGCTCCCTGGCCAGGCGTAGCCCTGCTATCACGGCTTCATACTCGGCTTGATTGTTGGTGATGGGAAAGTGCACCACCACCGTCTGCTCAATTCTAGTCCCCTGAGGGCTCTCCAAGATCACCCCCACTCCTAGGGAATGCCTCCCCGAGGCGCCGTCCACCTTTACCTTCCAAGGGGTCGGACGAGTGAGCTCTTCCTCCGCCACCTCAATCACATAATCAGCCAGGAAGTCGGCCATTGCTTGAGCTTTGATCGAGAGGCGGGGGACAAAGGAAACGTCAAACTCACTCAACTCTACCGACCATTTGGCCAGCCTGCCAGAATGCTCCACCTCCTCAAAGATGTTGCGTAGGGGATGGTCAGTCACCACTCGGATTGAGTGTGCCTGGAAATAAGGTCGCAGCCTCCGGGCTGAGATGATCAGGGCGAAAGCCAGCTTCTCCAAAATTGGATACCGGGGCTCGGCCTTCTTCAGGACCCGACTCACGTAGTAAATAGGGAGCTGCTTCTTTCCCTCTTCCTGAACTAGGACGAAGCTCAAGGCCTCTGCCGCGACCCCGAGATACAAAAACAGGCCTTCCCCCTCCTTGGGCCCTTGGAGCAGCGGAGCCTCGGTCAGCTGCATCTTGAGGGCTTGGAATGCCTCCTCGCACTCCTTGGTCCATTCGAACCTTTGACCGCCCCTTAGCGTTTTGAAGAAGGGTGAGCATTTCTCCCCAGCCCGAGAGAGAAACCTACTTAGCCCTGTCAGCTTTCCTGTCAGCCGCTGCACCTCCTTGGTGTTCCGTGGTGATCCTAGCTCCATGATGGCCCTGACCTTGTCAGGATTTGGCTCGACCCTCGCGGGGGTGAGGAGATGCCCCAAGAACTTTCCCCGGCTAGCCCCAAAAACACACTTCAGAGGGTTCAGCCGCATCTTGTAGTTGCGCAGGGTAGCAAAGGTCTCATTTAGGTTCTGGAGGTGGGAGTCCACATCCCGACTCTTGATCATGAGGTCATCTACGTACACCTCTAGATTCCTCCCCTTTTGCTCCTTGAAGACCCTATCCATCATCTTCTGGTAGGTCGCCACTGCGTTCTTCAGCCTGAAGGACATCATCTTGTAACAGTAGCATCCATCCCCCGTGATGAACGAGACATCCTTGATGTCCGGGGGGTGCATTCTGATTTGATGATAACCTGAAAAAGCATCTAGAAAACTCATTACAGAAAAACCAACGGCTGAGTCAACCAGCGCGTCGATCCGAGACAAAGGATAACAGTTCTTAGGACAAGCTTTATTAAGTAAAGAAAAATCGATACACATCCTCCACCGGCCGTCTCCCTTTTTGACCATGACCACATTGGATACCCAGCCGGGGTATTGGATCTCGGACACGAAGCCGGCCTTGAGGAGCTTTGCTACCTCCTCTCTGATGGGCTCTGCCAGCTTGTCCGCAGTGGACCTCTTCTTTTGTTGGACGGGGCGTGTTCCCGGGTCCAGGTTGAGGCGGTGGCAAGCCACATCCGCGTCAACCCCCGGGATCTCCGCGGCGTTCCATGCGAAGATGTCCACATTCTTCTGGATGCACTCCAGCATCCTGCCTTGGTCTTCCGGGGTCAGCCCTCCGCTGACGCGAACCTTCTCCACCCTGCCTCCACGGGTGAGCACCTCCAACTCCACCACTTCCTCTGCAGCCTCCAACCTGGACTGCTCTCCCTATCCTTCAGCATCCCTCTCTTCCGAGACCGGGATCTCCACCTCCACCTCTTCTTCCACGACCATGACTTCGGCCATCTCCTCCTGGTCTCTTCCTGCTTCCCCTCCTCTGCGCAGTTCTCTACCTCCAGCTCCTCCCTGCCTGCTCCCTGCTCAGCCTCCTCCATTCTTCGCCCCATCTCCTCGGCTCCCTCCTGCCAAGAGATGGAGTTCACGGCGGTGACATAACATTCCCGCGCCACCTTGGGGCCCCCCTGACCCTGACCTGAATCCCCTCCGCGTTGAACTTTAAGCATTGGTGGAAAGTTGAGGGGACGCAGCGGAAGACGCTGATAAGGGGCCTCCCGAAGATGGCGTTGTAGCTGCTGGGGGCATCCACAATGACGAACCTGCAGTTCCTGGACTGCCCCCCAGGGTGACATGGAGGCCGACTCCTCCCTCCACTTCTTTCCTCTCCCCAGAAAACTCGAACAAGGGTCCATCCGAGGCCAGCACCCTCTTTGCCTCTACATTCATCGCGTCAAACGCCTTCTTGAAAACGACGTTGACGGAGCTTCCGTTGTCAACGAGGATCCGAGAGACGGTAAAATTTTCGATGGCTGCCTTGATGACCACGCATCACAGAATGGATCCTCGTGATCTGACATGTCGCTTCTGGTGAAGGTGATCCTCTCCTCTGGGGGTGGGGTTTGGGATGTGGAGGCAACGCTCCGACGGTACATGGTGTGGAGGCTCTCCTTGCGGGAAGCCTCGACCCCCACCCCCCCGTGGATCACTCCGATCCCTTCTTGGGTACCAACATCCACCCGGTATTCACAACGGTCCTCCTCTGCCCGAGGCAGGACCTACTCAATCCTTACTTCCTCGCGCCCCTGCTGCTGCTGCTGCTCCCTGTTCCCTCTCATTTCGAGGAACTCCGGGCACGTGGCCGTGGCGTGCCCCTCCTCCTGATGGAAGTCGCAATTGGGCAACTTTACCCTAACTTCTCTCCTCCTCCGCCTTGCTACTCTCCTCCTCTCCCCTAAGGCTATGGCCATAGCCTCTTCTTGATCGGGGAGTCGGGGCCTCTGGGCCTGTCTCCAGCCCGGGGGGTGGAATTGATCTTGCCCCCCTTGTTAGCGATCCCTTCCTCGGTATCCTCTTTGTGGTCCCTGCCCTTGCCACTCAGGTCTCCAGCCCAGCCGACGGTCGGGCTCCTGACGCCCCCACCTCGGCTGCTGTTTCCCCTGGAGCTGCCTCTGCTCCCTCTGCCGGGGCTCTCCTCTCCTCTCCTCCTGTCCTCTTCCTCCTCTCAACTCCTTCTCCTCCTCCGTGGCCCACCTGGCCAGCTTCCGCGCAAACTCCGGGTTTGACGCCTCCCCGTCAACTTCTCTTGCCGCCCTCTCCATCAGCTCCTCGTAGGAGAGGGGGGGAACTCCCTTCAGCTCCATCCCGAAGAACCCCTGCTGCAGGCCCAGGGTAAAGGCCATCATCAAACTATGACCCGACATCTCCTGGACCTGAGTAACCTCCTCCTGGAACCGATCCACGTAGCTCCCCAGGGTCTCATTCACCCCCTGCTTGATGTAGAATAGGGATTCTGACTCCTTCCTCCTCTTCGAGGTAGTGAACCTCAGCATGAACCCCCGGCGCAAGTTCTCGAAGCAGTAGATGGAGCTGGCCGGTAGCTGATGGAACCACTCCCTTGCCTTCTCCTTGAGGGTGATAGCGAAGAGTCGGCACTTGAACCTGTCCGTCATCTGCCGGATGGAGACTACATCCTCGAACCATTGAACATGCTGGACCGGGTCTCCCTTCCCGGTGTAGTAGGACATCTCGGGTTCCCTGAACCCATCTGGAACTGGAGCTGAAGAGACCAACTCGCTGAAGGGGCTGCCTCCCCCTGCCGGGCGAGCTGGCGAATCTCGCGAGCCTAGCTCGCCGAACCGGCCTCGACCTGCCGAGCCGGGGAAGAGCTCGCGCCCGGGGAGCTCGCACCCCCGGCCTTCCTCGGCCACTTCCTTCCCAACTCGCCTGCCGGGGGCGTCCTCGCCCAAGGAGGGGGCGCCCGCGATTTGGACTGCTGGAGTCGAGCACTCGGCCCACGTGCGAACTTGACGAGATTCAGCACCTCATTCCTGAAATCCTCGAACATCCCCACCGTGGCGAGAGGCGGGGGGGGGGGGGGGGGGCGAGTCCGGCCTGTCAGATCCCTGTCCTCCCGTCATCGAACTCGCTGAAGCTTTTCTGCACTGACCACGCTCCACGCTCACCGCACCAAAATGTTGAAACCAAAAAACGGTCTCCTGTGGAGTTCAACCTTGGGGAAGGGGTGGTCTCGCTCCTACTTCACTCCTGCAAGTAAAACAACAAAGAAAACAAGGAAAGACCGACCCAAGGGCTCGGCGGGGAGGACCCACCACACACCCGGAAGATCTGAGAGCGCTTTCCCTCCTTAGCCAAAGGCCGAGCTAAGGTACCCTCAGAAAGCACTTGAAAACTGGAGCAGGAGAGCACATGAAACATGCCTTCTGATGTACCCCTTGAGTCCTATTTATAGTTTTTGGAATCTGAACTGCCAATAACCAAATGAACTGACCTGAAGTTACCAAAAGACCCTTGGCTGGGTCTGCCAACAGCCAAACTCCGCTGTTTTGAAGGGCTATGGGCAGACCAGCGGGGGCAAAACAGTAAAAAGTACCTCACACATCCGGGCGAGCTGGGGAGCTTGATCATCTCGGCAGGTCCTGCTCGCCTGCTGTTGCCGAGCTTCGTTGCGAGGGCGCGAGCTGGGGCGGTGAGCTCGCCCATCCATTGGTCGCCATCAGTTGACCTGAGCTTGACGATTCTTGGACTAGCTCGGCGAATGCCGAGCTCGGGGTCGACGAATGCCTGATCTTCGTTCGACGAATGCCGATCTCCGGTCGACGAATGCCGAGCTCGGGCTCGGCTTCTCTACTGCCGAGCTTGCCCACTATCTTCAGCCTGATCTGTCTGGTTCCTGACGACCTTGCTCGCCGGACACGGGGTTGTACATAGATAATGATGTGATGCATAGAATCCAAGTAGGTTGGTAGAAGTGGAGATGCTCATCTTGGATTTTATGTGATCGTAAAGTACTATTAAAACATAAAGGCAAGTTTTAACATTTTGCAATTAGACCTGCGATGCTCTACGATTCTAAGTGTTGGGAAGCGAATTATGTACATGAGCAAAAAATGGTAATTGCGGAGATGAGAATACTTAGGTGCATGTGTGGACACACGCCACTGGATAAAATTAGGAATGAGTGTGTTCGGGATAAGACAAGAGTGACACCAATTGTATTGAAGATGCGAGATGCTCGATTAAGATGGTTCAGACACGTACAAAGAAGATCATTAGAGGCCTGTTAGGCGTTGTGAGAGTTTAGCTACTAGGCATGTTAAACAGGGGAGGGGTAGTCCAAAAAAATACTTGGAATGAAACTATAAGGAAAGGCATGACAGCTGTGTGATTATGATTAAAGATTGGGGGCAATGATGACAAGTGATCCATACAGCTGACCTCATTCTGGTGGGATAAAGGCTCGAGTATTGTTGTTATTTCGTTTATGAAATCAAAATTTATAAATATTTTTTTAAATAAAAATTGGTTATTTTCTCTTGAAAATTGAATGATTTTGTTTGAAGTTTACATTATGTAATTATTGCATCATTGTTGAAATATTGCAATACATGTAATGTCTTCCTCATCATCATTTGCCTTATCCCAAGTTTTTTCGTGTTCTGATTTATTAATTATAATTCTCTACCTATTCTTGTTGAGTGCTTATGAGGTTAAATTTACTTTGTGCAATTTTTAGAATTTTCTATCCAAGTTTGTTTCACTCATATTTTTCTTCTTCATCCTTAAGCATGCACCTATTTTATTGGTCTACTTTTTGTTGAGCATGCCTAAAGTACCTGTATTTTATCCAACATGTTATTGTCAATAGATATGTCCTTAGTTATTGTTGTTGCATGGTGTCCGGGCGGTCTGCCCCTGACGGCTTGGAGACCGGGCGGTCTGGCGGTTTGCCTCTAGCAGCTTGGAGAACGCGCGGTCAGACGTTTTCTCTCCAGCAGTTTGCTAGGAGGTTGGTGCTGATTGGTGACCGGGCGGTCTGGCTGCTTGTCTATGGCGACTTGAAGACAGTGTCAGATTGTCTTCTGCACATTGTATTTGTCGTGCGGTTAGTCTAACCGCGCGACTTATGCGGCTTGTATATATGCTTGTTCCTGTAATTATTAGTCACACATTGCTTATTTGTAATCTTTCTTCTCTCCTCCATTCTATAAAAGGGAGGTCATACCTTTGTAATATATGCCTTTTTGGGTAATAAAAATTTTGTTACTCCAAATTTTCGGTCTAGTTTTTCTTGTTCGCACATGGTATCAGAGGACTCGGTCTTTTCCTCTTGATTCTGTGAGCTTTCTCTGTCCGCGCGACCTGTCCGCGCGGCCTGATCCTTCTTCTCGCGACCTGCCTTCGCGACTTGTTTCTTCCGTCTGTTTGCGCCTTGTTCGCGCGGTTTCTTTCTCATCCTTGTCGTTGCCCTTTGTGTGCGCGACATCTCCGATTGCCCTTTATTCTCGTCGCGACCTGTTCTTAAGTCGCCGCGACCTGTTCTTCTCGCCGCGACCTGTTCTTAAGTCGCCGCGACCTGTTCTTCTCGCCGCGACCTATGCCTAGTCGCCACGCCCTCCTTTTCTCACCGCGACCTGTGTGTCTATGTTACGCCACATGATACGACATCGCACGATGAACCCGATCCATGTTGGGACACACGTACCAGCGCCGACCTCCTACCTCGGCCGCATGATGGACACCGGGCGACTTTATGTTTTTATGCTTTTTATTTTCGCACGCTTTGTTTTCATTTGGACCCACGTGTTTAAGCCCAAGTGGGGGGCGCGTTTTCTGGACTTGGTTATATGTTGCTGGACAAACTCTTGTGAGACATGTTTTGGAAATGAAGTTTTCTTCTCTCTCTCTCTCTCTCTCTCTCTCTCTCTCTCCTTTTCCCTCTCCCTACGGAACAGCACCCCGACGCCCTAGCCGCTCGCGGCTCCTTCCGCGCGCACGCCGATCGCTTCTCCTTCCCCATTTCTTCTTCTCCCCTCTTCTCCTTCCTCTCTCCCTCTTCTTCCTTCCTTCCTCTTGTTCCTCTCCCCCATTTCAACCATAGCACCTTCCGGATCTCACACCGGATCGACCCAACCGTGGGCTTCTTCTTCAACCTCGGGCCCGATCACTAGATCGAGATCGGGAGACTACAACAACTTGGTATCAGAGCCAAACGCCAGACTTCCTCTCTCCGGCACCTACCGCTCCGCCCTTACCGGCCTTCGCCGGCCGCCACACCCTTTTCCCGCGCCCTCCACCTCCGCCGGACTCCTTCCTGCGCCCTCCGCTGACCTCGTGCGGCCCCGATCATGGCCGACGGCGGCCCCTCGCTAACCCAAGTAATGGAGATGTTTCAAACTATGTTCGCCACCCAAAATGAGAAAATGGAAGCACTAAATGCCCGTTTGGACTCCATCCAAGGCACTCCAGCACCGGTTTTTCCGCCCCTAGGGGTTTCTCCAACGGCCAGCCGGGTTGCTTCGGCTCCTCGGGAGGATACTTTCTCTTTTCCTCGCACCGTCCGCATGGATTTTCCGATCTACGAGGGACACGAAGATCCCCTTCCTTGGCTCACGCGTTGTGAATTCTTCTTCACCAATCAGCATACCCCGGAGGATGAACGTGTTGGCCTAGCCTCGTTCCACCTCCTTGGGCCGGCGCAACTATGGGTGACTAAACTACTCTGCGAGCACCCCGCCGCGTCGTGGGAAGATTTCAGTGCCGCATGCACTCTTCGGTTTGGCCCGGCAATGCCAGGGAACCCACTCGGGGACCTTATCGCTCTCAAGCAGACCGGCCCCATTGAGACATACCTGGAGCAGTTCCAATTGTTGCTATCCCGTGCCACCTCCGTGCTCCCATCGCAACAGGTTTTTCTGTTCACAGCCGGATTACCGGAACGGCTACGCTGGGACGTTGAGTTCCAACAGCCACCAGATCTCCTCACCGCCATGAGCTTGGCACGTGCATTCGAGTGTCGCATTGCCTTGGACCGGCCGCCCCCGGGCCGCCGCGACTTTTTCAGCCCGCGCCAACCACCAAGCATGGCCGCCCCAAAGTTCTCTTCCACGGATGAACCCCCGCGTCCCACCTATCGCCGTCGTCTAACCTGCCCGGAGATGACCGCTCGCCGTGAGAAGGGGTTGTGTTTTAATTGTGATGAGCTCTACACTCCGACTCATCGGTGCAAGGGATTGTTTTGGTTGGAGGTGGATGATCCGCCGGATGAGGAGGATGATGCGTGCGACGATTTGGGGACACCGCAGCTCTCCCTACACGCCCTTGCCGGGCAGCAGGAGGGGAACACTATCCAACTGTATATTACGGTGGCCGACACTTCGCTCCTAGCTCTCTTGGATACGGGCAACACCCACAGTTTCATTGGGCAGGACAAGACCAGGTGGTGGAGACCAGCCTAGATCAGGGCGTCGCAAAAGTGCCCGTCGCCGCACCCGCCCGGACCTCTATCGACCCTGAATGTCGTATTTTGTATTTGTGAGAGTATATGTGTATATATATAAGTTATAAATATATATATATATATGCATATATCTGTTTAAATTATAGAAATTTTATAAAAAATATATTTATATTATATATAACAGTTATATATATATGTATAAAAGTTATATAAATTATATATATTATATATATATATATATATATATATATATGTATATATATATATGCATTCGTTCTCAGTTCCCACCCTAACCCCGGTTCAGCGGAGCAGTGCAGAAACAGCGGCGACAACGATTCCTCTACCCGCAAGCGCCGTCCGCCATTTCCGGCCCGAAAACGAGCGGGATTCAAGCTCGTCCACTCCTTTCTTGCCGTTCCCCGACGGCGTTGGCCACCACGTTGGCTACAACCGCAGAACACGATCTCACTCCCGGCGGTTCAACACCACGACGCTACCGCCATGGCCGGATACCCGAGTTTCCTCTTCCCTGTTGTAAACCCTATAAAAGGGAATATGTTGGTTGTTTTAGAGGTTGTTGATGAATATTGCGAATGTCTGTTGCTTGCATTTCGTTCCTGTTGCTGTTTGGGAAGAAGCTGAACAATGTTTTTCTCTAGTCGATGCTACGATTGTAGGTTTAAATACATGAATTCGATTGCTACCTTTTTTTTTCAGATCTGTGAGTTTGTTGTTTGTGATTGCCTCCGTTTGTGAATTGCTGGAGACCCTCCTACTTGCTACTAGTGTGAATCCCGAGTTTAGCAGATGAAGAACAGTTCTGGAAAATCGTCTGGTTCTTTGCTGTTGTTAACTGAGTAGTTGGATGCTATTGAAGCCCTGTTTAGAAGCCCTTGCTTCCGGTGGTGTTTTGCTGTAGGTGAGAGTTGGAAGTTCGTTGCTACTGTGTGAGTTTTGTCTTCCGAGAGGAAAGTGTTTGTGAGATTTCTTGGATCCTCTTGTGAGGGGGAGTGAATTTTAGCTCATGTGCTAGAGATTTCGTGGAACCACTTTGAGCGTAAAATGCGAGTGAATTTTAGGCGTGTTTAGTTTGTGGCTCCTTACTTTATTGAGTGATTCCATGGAACCACCTCGTATGAGGGAGTGTTTAATTTCCTTGGTGCCCGTGTGCGAAAACGGCCGACCTCGGAGAGGAAATCGAAGGTGACGAGGAACTCCTCGCGTGATCGCCATCGACTTCGGATACGGAAAGACGACTCTTTCCGTGGGTAATTTGCTTCTATCCCTTTCTTTGCGTGTGTCTCCATTTTCTCTTAGGATTTATTAGACTCATTGCTGGGTTTTTCACCAAATTTTGTCAGCAAACGCTACGTCGAGAACTCCAAACGGGAACGTATTTGGAGTTCACGATTTCCGTTTTGGCTGCAACAAAGGGAACGGAAGGAAGTTGCGAGCTTCCTTTTCCGGATTTAAATTGAACCCTCAATTTAAGAAATTTTTTTAAAGCAAATTAGTTTTTCTCGTGCTTTATAAAAGTTGTTTAAATTCATAAATCCGCGCAACGTCTGTTTCAATTATTTGCTAAAAATCATATTTCATTGCATACAATTAGGGTTCCTAGAAATAGCCGACAGGTGCGTAACCCTACGCACCGTCCTGCATCACCAGGTGGCTTCGTCTTCCTTACGTTGCTCGGAGTCACGTCAAAGTGGTGGTCGCCAATGACCAGCAGATGACATGTCCGGGTGTTTGTCGGCGTGTCGACTTCATAGTGGAGGGACAACCCTTTCAGACTGATTTCTTCGTGGTGGACCTGCGAGGATTTGACATTGTGTTGGGCGTCCGCTGGTTGCGCACCTTAGGACCCCTCACATGGGATTTTGATCGGCTGACCATCTCGTGGCACGAGGGCTCTCGCCGGATACAGTGGCACGGGCAAGCCCCGGGGCAGTCCCCCGCATCCTTCTTAGTCCATACCGAGCCGCTGGCCATTTCATCTCCTCCGCTGGGGGAACACCACCCAGATGTTACCCGGTTACTGCAATCTTTTCCCGAGCTTTTCAGCCCGACTTTGCACCTCCCTCCACGACGGGGACAGCACCACCGCATCTGCCTCCTTCCGGGAGCGGCCCCGGTGGTAGTGCGGCCATACCGCTACCCTTTCTTACAGAAGGATGAAATTGAACGACAATGTGATCTTCTTCTCCAACAGGGTCTCATTCGCCGGATCGTGTCTCCTTTTTCCTCGCCGGTTCTTTTGGTGCATAAGAAGGATAATTCTTGGCGCATGTGCGTCGACTACAGGGCGCTGAACGCCATCACCGTCAAAGACAAGTTCCCTATTCCGGTAGTCGAGGAGCTCCTCGACGAGTTACATGGAGCGTGTTTTTTCACCAAGCTCGACCTCTCCTCGGGTTATCATCAGGTTCAGGTGGCAGAAGGTGATGTGGAGAAGACTGCTTTCCGCACCCACCACGGCCATTTCGAATTCCTCGTTATGCCCTTTGGCCTAACTAACGCGCCATCGACTTTCCAAGCTTTGATGAACGAGGTATTCCAACCCCTCCTCCGCAAATATGTTCTCGTTTTCTTTGACGATATTCTCGTGTATAGCCGTACTTGGGAAGAGCATCTCCTACACCTTCGGGCCGTCCTTCGGCTGTTACGGGCGAACCATCTAATCCTCAAGACCTCCAAGTGCTCGTTCGGTCAACGATCCGTGGCCTACTTGGGACATATCGTCGATGCAACGGGCGTTGCCGCCGACCCGGCGAAACTCCATGGTGTGGCGGTGTGGCCACAGCCGCGAACCATTACCGGCTTACGGGGTTTCCTTGGCCTCACAGGGTACTACCGCCGCTTCATTCGGGATTACGGTACCATTGCAGCTCCACTGCTTGCGTTACTCCGGAAGAACGCCTTTGCATGGTCGGATGCAGCTACTCAGGACTTCCACTCCCTCCAGGCTGCTCTACTGTCCGCGCCGGTCCTTCGTCTTCCCGATTTCACCATACCATTTCCCGTTGAGTGCGACGCATCCGGTGTCGGATAAGGGGCTGTTTTGCAACAGGAGGGGCACCCGATCGCCTATTTCAGCCGGTCGATGGCCCTACATCACCGCAAGTTGCCCGCTTATGAACAGGAGCTCATTGGCCTTGCCAAGGCCGTTCAACATTGGCGACCGTGCCTTTGGGGGCGGTCCTTTCTCATCCGAACGGATCACTTCAGCCTCAAATACTTGTTGGAGCAACGCCTTACTACAATCCCTCAGCAGCGTTGGGTGAGCAAACTACTGGGGTTCGATTTCCAAGTAGAGCACAAGGCCGGTGTTCTAAACCGCGCCGCCGACGCTCTCTCGCGCCGCGACACCCCGCCCGAGGTCTCTCTCCTTGCCATCTCTTTTCCTACGGCGCAGCTTTTCACCTCTCTTCGCCAGGAAATCCAGAGCACTCCTTCCTTGGCCGAATTACTTCACCGGGCCGAACAGGGGATTGCGGGACCGCTTTGGACAGCCCGCAACGGCCTGATTCTATACCGCTCTCGAATGTATGTGGACGCGACCTCGCCCCTCATCTCGACTATTATTACGGATGTCCATGCTCGCAGTCATGAGGGGGTTCACCGTACGCTCCAACGACTCCGTCTCGAGTTCTATTGGAAGGGGATGCGCAAGCATGTTCATGACTACATCGCCGCCTGCCTTATATGCCAACAAAACAAGACAGACCATCTTCTCCCCGCTGGGCTACTACAACCCCTACCAGTTCCTACTCAAATATGGGCGGACCTCTCCATGGATTTTGTTGAGAGGCTGCCCTCCGTTCGTGGCAAGTCCATCTTGATCGTGGTGGTGGACCGATTCTCAAAGGGGGCCCATTTTATTGCTTTGACTAGGCCACTCGTTGCGCAGCACGTGGCGCGGGTCTTCTTTCAGGAGATTTTTCGGCTACATGGCATGCCGGAAACTCTCGTGTCCGATCGCGACCGGGTATTTACCGGCTCTTTTTGGAGGGAGCTGTTTACACTCAGCGGCACCAAACTGGCGTTCTCTTCCGCCTATCACCCCCAGTCCGATGGACAAACCGAGGTCGTCAACCGGACCCTCGACATGTACTTGCGATGCATCACCGGAGACAGGCCCCGCGATTGGCCGCGTTGGCTTCCTTGGATCGAATATTGCTACAACACCGCCTATCACACCGCGCTGCAAACCACGCCTTTTCACCTTATCTATGGCCGTGAACCCCCTCGACTCTTGTCCTACTCGGGTGGTTCTACACGGGTGGCAGCGGTAGACAAGGCATTGGAGGACCGCGACATATTTTTGGGGGCTGCCCGCAACCACCTCCTCCAGGCGCAACACCGTATGGAACTTGTTTACAATCGGGGTCACCGCGAGCTCACTCTAGCTGTGGAGGATTGGGTATGGGTGCGACGTCGCCCTTTCCGCCAAACCTCCGTCACCCGACCAGTTTCCAACAAGTTGGGGCCCAAATTTTTGGCCCTTTAAAGATCACGGAACGTATTGGAGAGGTTGCCTACCGCCTCGCCTTGCCCCCGGCAGCCCACATTCATGATGTCTTTCACATCTCGCAGCTCAAACCGTTCGTTGGCCCTCCGCCGCCGGCTCCTCTAGTTGCTATTCCGGCACAACTCGAGGACAAGCTGTCTTCCGACGGGGGCGGTGATGTTACGCCACATGATACGACAGCGCGCGATGAGCCCGATCCACGTTGGGGACACACGTACCAGCGCCGACCTCCTACCTCGACCGCATGATGGACGCCGGGCGACTTTATGTTTTTATGCTTTTTATTTTCGCACGCTTTGTTTTCATTTGGACCCACGTGTTTAAGCCCAAGTGGGGGCTATGTTTTCTGGACTTGGTTATATGTTGCTGGACAAACTCTTGTGAGGCATGTTTTGGAAATGAAGTTTTCTTTTCTCTCTCTCTCTCTCCTTTTCCCTCTCCCGACAGAACAGCACCCCGGCGCCCTAGCAGCTCGCGGCTCCTTCCGCGCGCACGCCGATCGCTTCTCCTTCCCCATTTCTTCTTCTCCCCTCTTCTCCTTCCTCTCTCCCTCTTCTTCCTTCCTTCCTCTTGTTCCTCTCCCCCATTTCAACCATAGCACCTTCCGGATCTCACACCGGATTGACCCAACCGTGGGCTTCTTCTTCAACCTCGGGCCCAATCACTAGATCGAGATCGGGAGACCACAACAGTCTAGCCGCGCCCTGTTATTTGTCGCCGCGACCTCTCCTTGTAGCCGCGACTTGTTCTTCTCGATGTTCTCTGCTCTCTTCTATGGAAACCTCCGATATCTCTACCACCACTACTCCCGTTGCCGCTCCTCCTCCTACGCCTACTCCTTTGGGCAACCTTGACACCGTTTCCAAACTCATCGGTCCCAATTACCCGGACTGGAGTGTCTCCTTCACCTTCCTTCCCCGCTCGCAACACAAACGCCATCATCTCACCGATGACCCTCCTCCTCCAGACTCCGTTCTCTTTGATGATTGGGATGCTAGCGACGCTCTTGTTCGCATATGGCTGACTAACAGTCTTTTTGATGAATGCCTACCCGTCATCTGTCATGATGAAACAGTCAAGGCTGTTTGGCTTCATCTTGCCGCTCTCTACTCAAAGGGGGCTCTGACGTCTCGCATCTATACTATGTATGCAGACCTCTTTTCCCGTCCCTCCATGTCTCCTACTGCTGCTTACCAACAGGTTCAGGCTCTCAGAGTCGAAATTCTCCAGAATCGCCCCTTCTCTGCGGATCTGGCTGAGTAACACAAGCACTTCCAGGAGCTTCTGGTTGTGTGCTATCTTCTGCGACTTCCCGAGTCTTATGACATGATCCGTCAACAGATCCTTGACGAGGTGGAATCTCCCACCCTGAATGCCACTGTTTCCCGCATCACCGTGGTTACCTCTCTGCTACAACGTCCGCTGTTATCCTCCCCTCCTTAACCGGACAACTACGCTCACCAGACTCAGCGGAGTGGCTCTGGTGACCGCAACCACCAATCCGGCGAATGCGGTGCTTCCTGTTTTCTCTGCTCTCACTGTGGTCGCACCGGCCATATGGTTGATCGTTATTGGAAGAAGCATCCTCATCTTCGACCAACTGGGGACGCTTCCACTTCTCTTCGAAGCAGTCCGCCTCGGTGGTCACGTCTTCAGGTAGTGCCTACATCGCCACTCAAGGTAAATGGCTGATCGACTCTGGTGCTACCAATCATATGACCGACAATTCTCATTGTTTTTCTCTCCTAGAAAAGCATGATCGGTTGCCCCCGGTCTTTATTGCGGACGACTCTCCCTCACCGGTCAATGAAACGGGAGTGGTTCAAGTCACTCCGTCTCTTCGCTTGACAGATACCCTCTACGTGCCCAAGTTCCCTTGTATTTATTATCTGTTACTTCTCTGTGCAAGCAACTACAGTGTTCCGTCACATTCACTACTACTTCTTGTTCTTTTCAGGATCCGGGCTCCCAACGGACGATTGCTACTGGGACTGAGAGCGGCGGCCTCTACTTCCTCGACAACATTTCCGCACTGTCCGCCTTCTCCTCCTCTTCTACTGATCTTCTCCAGTGGCACCTTCGTCTTGGTCATGCTCCTCCACGACTTCTTCCTCAGCTTCTGCCCCACCTTCCTCCGCAGAGTCCTCCTCTCAACTGTGACGCATGTCAGTTTGGCAAGCATCACTGCTCCTCCTTCCCATAAAGCAAGGTCGTGGATCTTCCCGACCGTTTGATCTAGTTCACTCTGATATCTGGGGTCCTGCTTCTACCCTCACCATAGGTCGGGGTAGTTCATATTTTGTAACTTTTATTGACGATTTCTCCCGCTGTACGTCGGTGTATCTCTTAAAAGATCGCTCTGAATTATTCAATGTATGGACATATTTTTATTTTATGATTAAAAATCAATTTGATGTTTCTGTTAAAATCTTTCGCTCTGATAATGCAAATTAATATCTTAGTCATGCTTTTTCTTATTTCTGTATGCAACATGATATTGTTCATCAAACTAGCTGTGTTAATAACTCATAGCAAAATGGTGTGACAGAACTCAAAAAGCGTCACCTCCTCGATGTCGCGCGCACTCTGCTGACACAAATGCAAGTTCCTCACTCCTACTGGGGCCATGCTGTTCTCATCTCCTGCTATCTCATCAATCGCATTCCCTCCACGGTTCTCCACGGCAAAACCCCATTCTCCATTCTCTATCCGGGCAAGGATCCGTTTCCTCTCCCTGCGTGTCTTTGGGTGCACAGCCTTTGTGCACTCTCCCTCAACCACCCGTGACAAATCTCACCACGGGCCACAAAATGTATCTTTCTGGGGTACTCTACCACTCAGAAAGGTTATTCTTGTTTTGACCCGGTTGTCCGCAAGCAGTTCGTCTCTGTGGACATCACCTTTTTTGAAAATGCATCCTACTTCTCTCACGGCTCCTCTTCTTTTCCTGATGTTCCTAATTCTCATACCATCCCTTCCGTCCCATCTACACCTGATGAGATTCCTCCACCTCCACCGTCTCCACCATCTCCTCCACCGTGCCCACCTACCGTATTGAAACCGAAAATTCGGTTCCTTGTGGAGTTCACCCTTGGGGAAGGGGTGATCGCACACCTACTTCTCTCCGGCAAACCAAACAACAAGAGAGATGAGAACCGACCAAAGGGCTCGGCGTGAGGACCCACCACACACCCGGAAGATCTTAGAGCGCTTTCCCTCCTTAGCCAAAGGCTGAGCTAAGGCTACCTCAGAAAGCACAAAAAGATCTGAATACTGATAAGCGTGGCTTCTGAGGTGCCCCTTGGGTCTTATTTATAGTTTTCTGAAAACGGCCTGCAAATAGCCAACCTCCACTTTTTTGAACAGCTAGGTCTGCCAACAACGTAACTCTGATGTTCTAACAAACTATTCGCACCCGTGGGAGGGGCACCCAGGTAATTTTGCCTCTGTGCCCCACCGGGCAGGTCCCAAGAGTCGGGAGGTCGACTCGCCATTGCTCTTTACCCCCACGACGCGGGTGCGACCTCGCTCCCGCGACTCGCCTTCTCTCCTTGGGCGAGCGCGAGCCAGGCCCCCGCGACCCGCCAATGTTTGCTCCGAGGCGGGCTGGCAGCCAGGTCGCCTATAGGAGAGCGGGTTGACCGGTCTCAGACTGTCGCAACGGGAACTCCAGAGGGGGCTCGCTGATCTGGGCTCGTCGAGCTCAACCCCGAATATTAGCTCAAAGTATGCCGATCTCAAACCTCCGCTCGACGAATGTCGAGCTCAGACCTCTGCTCGACGAATGCCGAGCTCAAACCTCTGCTCGACGAATGCCGAGCTCAAACCTCTGCTCGACGAATGCCGAGCTCAAACCTCTGCTCGACGAACTTAAGGCGAGTGCGGGGGGAGGGGCCAGCTCGCGCGACTCGCCCGTCTGGCTTTGGCGAGAGCGAGCTGGCCACCCGGTGCCTGCCCGCATGCTGTTCTGGTGCGATCAGGGTGTCTTGGTCCGCTCGCCTGACCTGGCGGGCCCACTCGGCGAACACGGAGTTGTACACAATCCCCGCTCCTTTTGAGCTTGACCAAGCTCGGAAAGAATCATCCAACACGCGTGTTCGGTGAGTGTTGTGCTGAGCTGTCGAGGAATCTTCTGGTGGGTCCCATTCCCTGGCTAAAATTATGCCACCGAGCCCCCAGGAAAATCCCTACCCCCTTTCGCCTTTCTCAGTGAACTGTAGCTGCACCGTGCCTGTAAGTGAGGAAGTGCGAGCCCAGCTAGCAGCTGCGAGCCAAAAGACCAGAGAAGAGGCCCTTGAGGCCGCCCAGTGGTTGGCGCGCGGGTCTCCCGGCCCCCTCTTCAGGCCGGTAAAAGGAAAGATCGTCAGGCGATCCCCGGCGAACGACCCCTCGGGTTCCAGCTCGGCGGCTGGCGCCGAGGCTGTTCATCAGGTATGTGCACTTCCTGTCTGATTCATCGCTTTGCTTCTAACCTCTCCTTCCGCAGGTGCCGCCGCGTGAAGAGGGAGGCAGTGGGGAAGGGGATCATTCCCTCCCGCTGTCGACCGAGCGGGTCGCCAACCCCTTGGGCCTGGGACATCCCCCTCCGGATACTCCTCGGTCGCCGATCCCCCCCGGGCTGGGGAAATCCATTGCAACTCTCGAAGGGGAACTCTTCCAGGGACGGCCAGGTTCTTCTCGGCCATCTACCGGTGCGGGCGACGTGCCGACCCCCGGTAAGCTCGTGCTTGTGCCTGTTTTGTCATCGCTCGTCCCCTCTGACTTTCTTCTTCGCAGGTTATAAAGCGGTCTCCTCCGATGCCGAGATGAGCGAGGGATATTCGCCTCCCCCTGACACGGAGGGGATTTCAGAGTATCTGGGCGACCCGGCGGATGCGGCGGGGATGAAGAGACAAGTGACGCGGCTGTTTCAGAAGCATGCTCTGCTGCTACAGGAGATCTTCAACAGGGTTGACCGGGACAAGATTGCGACGGAGGCGCGATTCGCGGCTCTGGAGGGAGCACGACGCCCAGCTGGAGAGGAGGAAGTTACTTCTCCGGGAGTGCATATTACGCGGGCCGAGGAGCGGCTCAGGCACGCCACAGAGCAAGTCGGCCAGGCCCAGCAAGAGCTGGTGGCGGTTCACGATTACCACTATCCTCGCTTGCCGCCCCGAACCAGGATGCAGAGGCGGGGTAGGTGGAAATGGATCCAGTACTGACCCGCCTACCCCCTCGCCGCGGTCAGTCGCCGGGTCAGGACCGCATCCACACTCTAAACCAACTCGCTTAGGAGGGTTTCCCATCTTGAAACATTTTAATGCTTGTAATAATCTGAGACTCCTCCCGCCCGTCGACAGACTTAATTTCTGCCGCACGTTACTACTATTGTGTTGCTATCTAGTTTTCTTCGGGGGGGGGGTGGGGGTGCAGATGAAGCTTTCTTGCTCGCCCACCGCTTCTTTAAGCGGGCGTGAGATCGTTGAACCAGCTTACCCAACCCGCCTATTCAACCTTGGCGGGAGCATGCCGGGTACTCGCTGGTGCCAGTCTCCCTGGCTCGCCTATGGTTTCGGGAGGGTGCGAGCCGCAGCTCGCCCGCCTCTTGTGCGGGCGCGGATGGACACCACTCGCTGTCGGACGGCCTTTATGGCGCGGCTGCGAGCCGGGAAGTTGAACCGTCAGGCCTCATTTTTGCTATCCGCACTTTTCCCGCCGGCGGAAGATTTTCCCGCCCTTTTTCTTTCTATAAATAGGCCCTGCCGGCACTAGCTCACCCACCGCATTTTAGTTTCCCCCTTCTCTTGCTCCTTACGAACCCCGACTCGCCCGCTTCCTGCGAGTACTTACTCACCCGCTTAGCAAGTTTTCTGCGAAATGGGCGGTGGCAGCGGCGACGCGGACGGGCTGGGCAAGTGTGCTTGGACCTTTGCTGAACACGACTTTCCCCCCGCCGTCATTTCTGAGAGCGAGTTCTTTTGCGCCATCAGCGACCACATCCTGCCCGGTTTTGTGGCGACGCAGCCTGGTGAGGCGGAGAAGATAAACGACCTCTCCGGAGGGGAGCTCGCCATTCCCTTGGCGCACTTCGAGGCGGGCCTCCGGCTTCCTCTATGGCCGGAGGTTCGCCAGATTCTGAAATATTTCGGGGTTGTCCTCGGCCAGATGACCCCGAATTCCGTGGCTGTCATGGTCGGGTTCGCCTGTTTCCTTCGGGAAGAGCGGGTTGAGTTCAGCCTCGCGGTCTTCCGCAAGCTGTTCTCTTTCCGCGCAAATAAGGATGAGGCCGCCTACTTCTCCAGTGCCCATCTCAAGGTGCGGGAGACCGTTAACAAGAGCCACAACTGGCTCAAGAAGTTCGTGTTCGTCAAGGGGGATTTCAGAAACTTCCCCTTCTCGCCGGTACAGCTCAGCGAGGCGAGCTACCTCCCCCTAGCCTGGGGGGCCATGAAGCGGACCTGTGCGGGTTATTCGCCGGGAAGAACTTCGAGGTCGCGTACCTGCGTCGGAATTTGGACAACCTCGCCCCCGTCCCGCCCAGGGGCGGTAAGCTACTCGCGCTTCTCCTTTTTACTTCACTGTTTTTCCTGCTTTAAGTCTCTCCCCGCTGGTGAGCGAGACATCCCATTGCACCCTCCTTATGAGAGTGCGCGAGTCGCTCCCAGCGGGCTCGCCCGCGCTCAAGCCGCAGACGCCGCACAACGCGGGATCCCGACGTCTGCCGTCCCGACGCTGGCCAAGGATCCCCCCCCCCCCCCCCCCCCCCCCCCCCCCCGTGATTGCTTCGACCAGCGGCGCCCCCAGCGAGGCGGCTGGCACCTCCGGACCGCAGGAACAGGCGCGGACCGCCGTGAAGCCGGTGCCGAGAGGGCACCGCAACTTTGGCTACGACGAGAAGTGCCTGGACGAGCTCGGCATCCCACTCCTGTTATAGGACAAAGAGTCGAATTGGGCGGTGATCTCCACCCTGCCGCCGAGCTGCCTGGAGCAGGAGACCATCAGCGGGGAGACTTACAACTTCTCGTTCGGCCTCTACTCGCGGGAGGACGCCGCCATCTATGATGAGGAGGCGACGCGGGTGCTGGTGCATGAAAGCCCTCGGGCTCCGCTCCGTGGCCTGGAGCTGGCCCACATGGTCGGCTGGCGCTGCACTCAGTTGGAGTGGAACGCCTCCTCGCTCAAGAGGCTAGCAGACGAGAAGGAGGAGGCCCGCCGCCTCGCCCAGGAGGAGGCGGAGCGGCAGAGGGAGAGGGCGGATGCAGCCGACGCCACCGTCGCCGCTCTGGAGAAAGAGAGTGAAGTGCTGCGGGTGCGGGTGCAAGAGCTGGAGGCCACGACGGGTGTCCCGCCGTCATCAAGCATCGCCTGCCAGCTCGCGCATTATACCGAGCATGAACTGGAAGAAATGATGCAGAAGAACGGCGCCAGCGCGGCCAAGTACACCCTTCAGATGCTACAGCGAGCCGACCTTATCAAGAGCGAGGGAGCGGGTCTCTCTGCGAGCGACGTGGTACCGACGCTGTTCCTTCCGGTGCCGGATCCGGGAGACAAGTCCTACCAGCGTCTCTAGGACTTGTCGCCCGAGAGCTCGCATCGCCTTCATTCCTGCGCCTCGCCTCTCTTGTATATTTCTCTTGTTATGATGTAAATACGGGTCGAGTCCCGAACTTGTATTTCTGCCCATCAATGAACTGTTTTGTATCTGCCTCTTCGTGTGTATGTATATTACTGTCGCTTGTAATGTCTTCCGTGCAGTGCGGATTTTCTTTCTTTTTGTTCTCGCGACTTGTTTTAATCCTCCCGCTCGCAATTCCTTTTTCCGTGCCCTGACGGCGAGATCGCGCCCCCCTAAGGACTTGGTGTAGGGAGCATAGGAGGCTTAGTCAGCCGTCCCGCGAGTGGCGACCCGCCTACTTAGTCCAGATCCTCCATGCTGCTTGCTCGCCCGAGGAGGCGAGTCGGCTCGACTCATACCCGAGCCGCCGGGTTTCTTGCGAGTCGAGCCTCTTGCGACGTGGCTCGGGTTTTCGCCGCCTGGACCGTTATCTTGGGCGCTGGATGATCATTCTGGACCTATCTCGTTAGTCATGTGACTCCTTTCTAGGTCATTCGGACGACTGAGGCCCTCCAGCTTCTAATATCGCTTCGTTCGTCTCGATCCGTCTTATTGCCAGTTGGGGAACCTTATTGGACTCCTACGAGTGACATCCAGCCCTGCCAGCTAGGTGAGAGTCTGGCAGCGGGATCTGCTCGGGGTCCGGGTAGACACCAACGAGTGATATTCAGCCTTGTCAGCTAGGTGAGAGCCTGACAGTGGGATCTGCTCGGGGTCCGGGTAGACACCATCGAGTGACATCCAGCCCTGCCAGCTAGGTGAGAGCCTGACAGCGGGATCTGCTCGGGGTTGGGTAAACGCCATCGAGTGACATCCAGCCCTGCCAGCTAGGTGAGAGCCTGACAGCGGGATCTGCTCGGGGTCCGGGTAGACGCCATCGAGTGACATCCAGCCCTGCCAGCTAGGTGAGAGCCTGGCAGCGGGATCTGCTCGGGGTCCGGGTAGACGCCATCGAGTGACATCCAACCCTGCCAGCTAGGTGAGAGTCTGACAGCGGGATCTGCTCGGGGTCCGGGTAGACTCCATCGAGTGACATCCAACCCTGCCAGCTAGGTGAGAGCCTGACAGCGGGATCTGCTCGGGGTCCGGGTAGACGTCATCGAGTGACATCCAGCCCTGCCAGCTAGGTGAGAGCCTGGCAGCGGGATCTGCTCGGGGTCCGGGTAGACGCCATCGAGTGACATCCAGCCCTGCCAGGTGAGAGCCTGATAGCGGGATCTGCTCGGGGTCCGGGTAGACGCCATCGATTGACATCCAGCCCTGCCAGCTAGGTGAGAGCCTGACAGCGGGATCTGTTCGGGGTCCGGGTAGACACCATCGAGTGACATCCAGCCCTGCCAGCTAGGTGAGAGCCTGACAACGGGATCTGCTCGGGGTTCGGGTAGACACCATCGAGTGACATCCAGCCCTGCCAGCTAGGTGAGAGCCTGACAGCGGGATCTGCTCGGGGTCCGGGTAGACACCATCGAGTGACATCCAGCCCTGCCAGCTAGGTGAGAGCCTGAAAACGGGATCTGCTCGGGGTCCGAGTGTTTCCTCCTACTTGTGCGAAACATTGCGAGACTTGGTACATAAAGAAGCTCTTTTAGGAATAAAGACACCACTTACATACCTTATGGATAAAAGCGCTTCAAGTCATCACCACTCCAGGTGAGACTCAGGGTCTCGCCCTCCACATTCCGGAGGCGATACCCTCCCGACTTCAAGGCATCTCTTACAATATACGGACCTTCCCAGTTGGGGTTGAGCTTCCCCACGGTTGTTGATCTTCCCGCTGCATTTACCTTCTTCAAGACCAAGTCCCCTTTTACAAATTGTTTGACTCTGACATGCTTGTAAAAGTATTTGACCATTCTCCTCTTCACCTCCTCCTGCCGGACGGCGGAGAGGTCGTGCAATTCTTCCACCATGTCAAGGGAGAGCCGCAGCTCCTCGTTTTCAGCCGGCCATTCTTCCCTGCCTTCTTCCGCCGCGACCACCCGGGGTGTTTGGACTTCAAATTCTATAGGCAGTACTGCTTCACATCCGTGGGAGAGCTTGAAGGGGGTCTCTCCTGTTGCTGTGTTTGGGGTCGTCTTCAGGTCCCAGAGGACTGAGGGAAGCTGTTCCACCCAGCTCCCCTTCAGGTTTTCCACCTTCTTTAAGAGATTCACAATGATCTTGGTTTCCGCCTCCACCTGCCCGTTGCTCCTGGGGTGGTGGACCGAGGCAAACCTGAGGTCAATTCTGAGCTGCTTGCAGAAGCTGGTGAATTCCGCGCTGGCGAACTGAAACCCGTTATCCGTGACGATGGCCTGGGGTAGACCATGGCGGCAGATTATCTCTCCCCAAACAAAGTTTTTGATGACTTGGGAGGTCACCTTGCCCAACGCCTTCACCTCCTACCACTTAGAGAAATAGTCTATCATTACCAACAAGAACCTCCTCTGCCCGCTGGCTTGGGGGAACGGTCCGACCAAATCCATTCCCCAAATTGCAAAGGGCCAGGGGGCCGTGATGCTCTTGAGGCACTGAGCCGGCTGCAGTTGGAGGGGGGCAAACAACTGACACTTGTGACACCTCCTTGTGAATTCCGCAGCGTCGTAGCCCAGGGTTGGCCAGAAGTATCCCTGTCTGACGATCCTCCCTTCCAGGGTCCGACTCCCGGAATGACTCCCAAACTCCTCGGAGTGGACTTCTTCCAAGATCCTCTTTACTTCCCTCTCGGCCACGCAACAGGCCAGCATCCCCGAGAGAGTCTTTCGATTCAGTTGCCCGTTTCGGAGGAGGTAGTATGCCGACTTGTATCTGAACTTCTTCTTGTCCATCCCCTCCGGATACTCCCCTGTGGAAAGGAAGGTCATGAACGAATCCATCCACGAGGGGTGTTGGTCCACCTCCATCAGCTCTCCCTCTTCGATGGAATGGCGGAATAGATCGGTGATGGTACCCCCAACCCGAGGACCATGCTTTGCCAGCTGATCGACCTGCTCGTTCTCCTCCCGGGGCACGTGTCGGATGGAGAAGGTTTGGAACGTGCCGATGACCCCCTTCACTTTGGCTAAGTATAGTCGTAGGGTAGACACTCTCGCCTCAAACTCCCCGTTGATCCGGGAAGCAACCACCATGGAGTCAGTGAGGACCTCCACGTCGAGCACTCCCAACTCCCTGGCCAGGCGCAGCTCCGCTATTACGGCCTCATACTGTAACGCCCCCGATTTTCCAGTGATTTATTTAATTTCTTATTTGACGTATTATGACGTCAGAGCGTTATGTTAGCGCGTGTTGGTCATGTGACGTTGTTAGAGCGTGCTCTTAGCTCTTTAGGTTTCCTGCGTGGCTTGGTGATGCCTGGTAGCAAGATTCCCTAGCGAGCCGGAGTCTGTTTGGTGACTCGGTGGAGCCTCTTGGGGAATGCTTGTGTTTTGGCTTCGGGAGAAATTTGCCCGAGTTTTGTTCGTCGGATTTTGTTACCGACTTTATCGTAGCGCGTTTGCGTTCGTTAGGTTTGACCGGCCAAATTTTGGGATTTGCGTCGGGAGTGGAAAATTTTACATTAGGAAATTAGATCGGCTAATTTTAGACTTGCTCGTCAAGTTTCGTCGCGTTCCGAGCATTTTCGGAGCCTCGGCGCGCGATTGAAGTTTGTATGTTTTCGCGTACGCCGTTAACTTTAGAAATTATTATCTCAAAAACGGTGCGTCGGAATTCGATTTCGACTTCGCCGTTGGATTCGTAGCGTCGTCATTCGCCTACGGTGCGAATTTCGTTCGATTCGGCGCGCGTTTGGCCCTCCGTAACGATATAAGGTTATATCATTTTATAATAATTATAAATATTATTTTTATATATATATATATAAAGAAATAAAAAATAAAAATAAAAATAAAAATAGAAAAAGGGTGGGAGGGAATCGGTGAGAATGATTCTCCCCAAATCATGTATTCGGTGAGAATGATTCTCACCGAATCATGTATTCGGTGAGAATGATTCTCACCGAACAGCCCCCCCTTTTTTGTTAGTTATATATATAAAAAATAAATAAATAAATTAAGTATATATTTATATAAAAACAAAGAAGAACCAGCAGCCCTTCCTCCGAACCAGCAGCCCCCTCCTGTGCGAAACAGAAAGGCGAGTGCGGAACCTCTCGTTCGCGAACCTTCCGGCGGCCGCCACCTCCGATCCGGTGGACGAAATCTCGATCCGATCGCGGCGTTGGAAAGCTCTCGGCGAGAGCTTCGAGATCGCGGTAAGCTTTTCCCATTTCGGTGACCGTTTCGCCTTAGATTTTTTCGGCCCTAACCCCGGTTGTCCGTTTTTTCGTAGATCTCGTCTCCGCGTGCCCCCTTTTGGACGGATCTACGTGGTGAAGTATTTTGGGTGGACGTTTTCAAGAACGATTTGAGGCAAGTGGATTTCTCCCCTCTTGCGTGCCTCCATGAGTTGTATTTCGCCTTATTAACTCTCCTTGTCGTAGAATACCGAAGTAATATAGGTGAGATTAGAAATATTCCTAGGATAGGGCTTGTGGTCGGCCTAAACTAGGAAGTTATCGGAATTTATTTTAAGTTGAATTCAGCGGGTAGGGGGAAATAATTCGGCGGGTAGGGGGAAATAATTCGGCGGGTAGGGAGAAATAATTCGGCGGGTTTTGGTTGTAGAACTTGGTAGTTTCTAAGTGGTGTTGTCGGCTAGTTTTGGCGCCGAATCGTGGATCCTTAGCATGTGGTAGCTGAGTTTCTGAGGGAGTATGGTACCGGGGGAGTTCGAGCCGTGGCCACCACCATTCCCTCCTTTGGACATTTTGGGTTCCTGTAAGAGGTTGGAACTCTATGTGTGTGGACCCTGTGGCGGCCCCTTTAGTACTCTTGAGACACCTGGACCTGGTGGTTCGGTTGTGACTGTTCTTAGTCTCCGACACAGGTTTGGGATTTGTGCCAGTGCTAACGATTTACAAGTTTAGGACTGTTAGTTCCTTTCATACTGTTCATTTGATGCATATTGGTTCCCTTTTTGTCTCTGTAGGCTTGAGTGGAGTTTGGTACGTTTTAGTACTTGCTGCATTTCTCTCACTTTACTGATTATTATGCTTACATTTTGTCACTTTTTGGATTCTTTAGCTGAGATTTTCAGCATCTCTCTTGCAGGGTTGGTAACCCTTTTTTTTTCTTTCTGCTCTTTTCATTCGATTATTATCTGATGTTTCTTTGCCTCCTGTTTTATTATTTCTTGCTGATGTATTCTTCTTTTGAATGCCTCAGGTTCAGGTCTGTAGCCGGCTGAACGGCTAATTTCAGGAGTTCCCTTGTGGACTGCGTTGTGGCAGTGTTTTCCTCACCTGTTGAGGTATTTCTTTAGCTTTGTAGTAGTACAGATATGCATGCTCGCCAGCGAGTTCGTGTCAGGTTGTTGACGCTCGTTGGTGATTTTCCTTGGTGATACTAAGTCTTTGCTTAACTGCTAGTTTACCTGTTTTGTGGTAGTTTCACTTGCTCTCTGAGAATGTTTTATGCTAGGTTGCTAGTTATTTTAAAACCTATAAAAAAGGAACTACTATATGTATTGCATGATCAACATGTTTTATAAAAGCTCAATCATTACTTTCCAAATGCGTAAAAAGATTGTTTTCTTTATAAATATTATAAATTGAAATCTAGTGTCTTGCATAGTGTAAGTTGTCCTTTTAGGACACTTATGCGCTCTTTTAGGATGTTAAGCATAAATGAAGTATTTTTCCGCTACGTATAAAAATAGTTTTCAAACCGTGAACTATCTGATCCACTGAGCCGAGGGATACGACCAATTAATTAAAAAATCAGTTTTCTATTCATTTTAACTTATGATTTGAAGGATTAAAATGTTGCCTGAGCGTCAGCAGTTATCCCCTGCTTGACGTGGCATCACAGCTCGTAGTTATCTCGTGCTCTGATTTATTTATTAATGAGAAAAATGCGGGTTGTGACAGTTGGTATCAGAGGGAGGTTGCTTGACAAATTGTCGGGCAACCTGTCCCTGTAAGTATTAGGTGTTTAGAGTCATATCATACACACACCGATATGTCATCAGCACGTCTTGGCTGATGCACGAACACTACACTAATAACATGACATGAAGTATACGAGGCATATTATGTAGTATGGGATGCATACTATGTGTTTGTATATGGATCCACCATAGGAGGCAACATGTGAGGGTTATGTAGTATGAGATGCATAACCTCACCACATGAATGCGGCTATCACTTTTTCTTTTTTCGTTGCATGGAAATGTTATGTAGTATGGGATGCATAACATTTTCATGTGTACGCCGCTCATAACATGCATTAGGGCCTTTTTAGAATGCATAACACAATCATGTATAGCATAACATTGCATACGCACAACGTGCCAAGCTAAAGATTTGCAGGATGACATGTGTACACACATAATTTTTGAGTCAAAAAGAATATAAATTCATGCATTCCCGATCTAGGCATAAGAGTTAGTGTGATGATAGTGAATCATCGTAGGATAAGCATAACATCATTATTGGAAATCCCAGAGCAAGTTAGCAGCGTGAGCAAGTACTTAAGTATGTATTGTTTGTACTATGTTGTTTGGTTCTAGTGGGTGGGCTAGGTGTCTAATTAGTGTTTTGTTGTTCCATTAGAATGTCGAGGCGTCCTTCGACAAGGTTGACTCCCCAATCGGAGGGAGAATCTTCAGGTGCGCAGAGCAGCGCAATGATAGAAGGTCTGCGACAAAGCAATGAAGCCTTGTCAAAGCAAGTAGTGGATTTGCAGTCTCAGGTCCAGTCCTTGTTAGCAGTTGTGGCAGGACATATTCCGAGAGTTCAGGACCCTGTTGTGGGTCAAGCTGTCCCTGTTCCCCCCGCTCCTCTGGTGCCTCCGATCGTGGTGCCACCAGAGATGACCTTTATTTCTCAGTTTCAGCGACTTAGGCCTCCGACGTATGATGGCAAGACAGATTACATGGTCTTAGACGATTGGATGATATCAATCGAGGAGATGTTCTCATACTCCGGGATCACTGATGATCAGAAAGTGATGTTAGCCGCATATCAGCTCAAAGGGTTGGCAAAGGGCTGGTGGCTGATGGAGAAAGAAGGTCTGAAGGACGGGTGTTCCTGGGAGTCCTTTAAGGAGCTACTTCTGAGCAAGTTTCTGCCATCGGTCGAGAGGGACCGTCTGATGAATGATTTCCTGCACTTAAAGCAGAGGCAGCTCACGGTTAGTGAGTACGAAATCGAGTTTAGTAAGCTAAGCCGATTTGCCCCAGACTTGGTGAGTTCCGATGAAAATAGAAGCAAGCGATTTCTGGCTGGGCTAAGGAGTGACGTCCAGCAATTAGCAAGTGCCTATGCGACATCAAGTTATGCTGGTATGGTGGAAGATGCCTTAAAGGTAGAGACAATTGATAACGCCAAGAATCGAGGTCAACAACTGAGAAAAGATAAAAGAAAGTCTGATGAGGGTAAGAGTACTCAGGTCCCTGACGCTGCTCCGAGGAAGAGAAACAAAGAGGTATGCAGTTTCTGTGGCCGACCGGGCCATCCATTGGAAAGGTGCTATCAAAGATTAGGAGCTCAGAAGAAAGAGCAGATTCATGCGATCCAAGGTATCCCAAAGAAAGACTTGCTTTGTTCTGTATGCAAGAAGCCGGGGCACGATGCTGCCCATTGCTGGAAGAAGGCGAGAAGTTGTTTCTTGTGCAGTCAAGAGGGTCATCTCAAGTATCAGTGCCCGCAAGCTCAGCTTACTCTGCAGCCAGTTCCTCTTCAGGCTTTGCCGCCGCCGCAGCGATTGGACAAGGGAAAAGGAAAGTTGAACGTGGTCTCTATGGAGGAAGCTCAGGCGTCCACGCAAGTGATATCAGGTTAGATTCTCCCCTAGTTTTAATGTTTAGCTCATAGTTATAGTTTTGAGCGTTCGCTTCCTTAGTTGCGTGTGCAATTTTATAGGACGATTTAAGGTAAAGAACCGCTGGACGCGTGTTCTGTTCGATTCCGGCGCTACCCACTCATTTGTGGCTAGGGCCTTCGTAGAGCGTTACCGTTTGGATCTCGATCGTGTTGGTGATGCGTTCTGTGTCAAGTTTCCTTCAGGTGAATCTGTAGTTTCGGATCATGGTATTCAGAGTTGTCCGATTTTACTAGGCGATTTTCTCGCGATTGCTGATTTGAAGCTGTTGGATCTGGAAGACTTCGATGTGATCCTAGGCATGGACTGGTTGTCCAGATATGATGCTGTGATCCAATGCAAGGGTAAACGCTTGGACTTCAGGATGGACAACGGTCAGCCCGGGAGTGTTTACGGTTATCCGCGCCAGGATTCTCCGACTATATCGGCGGTATGTGCTCGAAAGCTTGTAGATTCCGGATGTTTTGTTTGTTTGGTTTCGGTTTTAGAAACCAAGGTTAGTTTGCCGTGTTTGGAGGAGATCCCGGTGGTTCGTGATTTTTCTGATGTCTTTCCAGCTAACCTTCCTGGTCTCCCGCCTGATCGAGACGTGGAGTTTGTTATAGATTTGGAGCCGGGTACGCGTCCTATTTCCAAGGCGCCTTACCGGATGGCCCCACGCGAACTGGAGGAGTTGCGTATCCAGTTAGACGAGTTGCTTGAGAACGGATTTATAAGACCGAGTTCTTCGCCTTGGGGTGCTCCCGTTTTGTTCGTCAAGAAAAAAGATGGATCGATGAGGTTGTGCATCGATTATAGAGAGCTAAATAAGGTAACAATCAAGAATAGGTATCCGTTGCCGAGGATAGATGATTTGTTTGATCAACTGCGAGACAGTGCCGTGTTCTCTAAGATTGACCTTCGTTCGGGCTACCACCAGTTAAGGATCCGTGAATCAGATATCCCGCGGACTGCCTTCCATTCCAGACATGGACATTTTGAATTTTTGGTGATGTCGTTTGGCTTGACCAACACACCTTCTGCTTTCATGGACATGATGAACAGAGTTTGCAAGGACTTTCTGGACAAGTTTGTAGTCGTATTTATAGACGATGTGTTGGTGTATTCACGCAATGTTGAGGAGCATGACCAACATTTGCGTCTAGTTTTATCTGCCTTGAGGGACCATAAGTTGTTCGCCAAGCTAAGTAAATGCGAGTTCTGGTTGCCTCAGGTTTCTTTCCTGGGTCATGTGGTTAACAAGAACGAAATCTCTGTCGACCCAAAAAAGATAGCCGCAGTTATGAAATGGACGAGGCCTGCCACACCCAAAGAAATAAGAAGCTTCCTAGGGTTGGCTGGCTACTATAGAAGATTTGTAGAGGGTTTCTCTACGTTATCTGCGCCATTGACTAAATTGACGCAGAAGAATGCAGCATTTGTGTGGAGCGATAAGTGCGAAGAAGCGTTCCAAGAGCTAAAGAATAGACTGTGCACTGCTCCGATATTGACATTGCCTACGGAAGGATTAGACTATGCCGTTTACGTAGACGCATCCCACGTGGGTCTTGGTTGTGTGCTGATGCAAGAAGGAAAAGTGATTGCGTATGGGTCAAGACAGCTTAAGATTCATGAAAGGAACTACCCTACGCATGACTTGGAATTCGCAGCAGTTATTTATGCATTGAAATTATGGAGACACCTGTTGTATGGCGCGCAGTGCAAGATTTATACAGATCATAAGAGTTTGAAGTACGTCTTCACTCAAAAGGAGTTGAACTTGCGCCAGCGCAGATGGTTAGAGTATGTGGCTGATTATGAAGTGGAGATCCTATACCATCCGGGTAAGGCTAACGTGGTAGCCGACGCCTTAAGCAGGAAGACAGGGAAAATTTTCAATCTCTCCACTGAGTTGTTAGTAGAAGAGTTCCTTTTAATGGATATTTCAGTTGGTAGATGTGACTCGCCAAGCAGTTTGGAAGTGTCTGAGCCTTCATGGATTTCTCTTACGAGGCTTCATCAAAAGGACGATCCTGATCTACTGCACCTTCATAATAGAACTGAGAAGGGGGAGCTGCCTGACTTTTCGATCGATGACGCGGGTACTCTAAAGTACCGCGGTAGATTTTGCGTCCCCAATTTTCGAGATATTCGAGTTAAGTTGTGCAGTGAGGCACACGGTTCAAGTGTGGCCTACCATCCAGGGTCTACAAAAATGTATAAGGACTTGAAACAGATTGCCTGGTGGATTGGGATGAAGGGTGACATTGCAAGGTTTGTGTCAGAATGTTTTACGTGCAAAAAAGTTAAGGCTGATCATGGAAGGCCTGGTGGAAAGTTAGCGCCTTTAGAGATTCCAACTTGGAAGTGGGAGAGTATCTCAATGGATTTCATTACTGGGTTGCCGAGATCTCCCCGAGGGCATGACTCTGTTTGGGTGATTGTTGATAGATTAACAAAGTGTGCGCACTTCGTACCCTTTCAGATTGGTTACTCGATGAAAAAGATAGCGGAACTATATTTGAATGAAGTTATCAGGTTACATGGAGTACCCATAAGTATAGTATCAGATCGAGACTCCAGGTTTACGTCTCGTTTCTGGAAGAGCCTTCAAGAAGGATTGGGAACTGACTTGAGGTATTCTACCGCATATCATCCACAGACCAATGGTCAAACGGAGCGTGTTAATCAGATTGTGGAAGATATGATCCGTTGTTATATATTAGACCACGGAGGAGCGTGGGATGAACGCTTGAGGTTGATGGAGTTCGCATACAATAACAGTTATCAAGAGAGTCTGCAAATGGCTCCTTTCGAAGCGCTATATGGAAGACGATGTAGAACTCCTTTATTTTGGGCTGAGGTTGGTGAGAGACCGATGTTAGGTCCAGATGTCTTAGAAGAAATGGAAGTCTCTGTAAAACTTATTCGAGAGAAGCTTCGGATAGCTCAAGAGCGATACGAGAAGAACGCCGATCGGCGTAGGTCCGTTTTGGAATTTTCTGTGGGGGACATGGTATTCCTTAAGGTTTCCCCGATGGTTGGAGTGAAGAGGTTCGGTAAGAACCATAAGTGGGACCCAAGGTATGTGAGACCATTTGAAATTGTGGAGCGGATTGGTGTGTCAGCCTACAAGTTGAAATTACCCGCAAATTTTCCTGGCGTGCACAATGTTTTTCACGTGAGCCAACTGCGGAGGTGCGTGCTAAGTGACAGACAAGTTCTGGATGCAGTGCCCCAGTTGGAGCCTAACCTTTCCTACGTGGAAGTTCCTATTCGTGTTTTGGATGTGCAAGATCGAGTGTTGCGGAGAAAGACAATACCGATGGTAAAGATTCTGTGGAGAAACCAAGACGTGAAGAGCGCGACTTGGGAGTTGGAGTCAGCTATGAGGGAGACACATCCTCATTTGTTCTCCTAGCTGTGCTCGGTAAGCATTCGATAACCCTTGATTATTTTCTTTTCCTTCTATGGTAGAAGTGTTTTATGCGTAAAGTTTCGGGACGAAACTTTCTTTTAGGAGGAGTGACTGTAACGCCCCCGATTTTCCAGTGATTTATTTAAGTTCTTATTTGACGTATTATGACGTCAGAGCGTTATGTTAGCGCGTGTTGGTCATGTGACGTTGTTAGAGCGTGCTCTTAGCTCTTTAGGTTCCCTGCGTGGCTTGGTGATGCCTGGTAGCAAGATTCCCTAGCGAGCCGGAGTCTGTTTGGTGACTCGGTGGAGCCTCTTGGGGAATGCTTGTGTTTTGGCTTCGGGAGAAATTTGCCCGAGTTTTGTTCGTCGGATTTTGTTACCGACTTTGTCGTAGCGCGTTTGCGTTCGTTAGGTTTGACCGGCCAAATTTTGGGATTTGCGTCGGGAGTGGAAAATTTTACATTAGGAAATTAGATCGGCTAATTTTAGACTTGCTCGTCAAGTTTCGTCGCGTTCCGAGCATTTTCGTAGCCTCGGCGCGCGATTGAAGTTTGTATGTTTTCGCGTACGCCGTTAACTTTAGAAATTATTATCTCGAAAACGGTGCGTCGGAATTCGATTTCGACTTCGCCGTTGGATTCGTAGCGTCGTCATTCGCCTACGGTGCGAATTTCGTTCGATTCGGCGCGCGTTTGGCCCTCCGTAACGATATAAGGTTATATCATTTTATAATAATTAAAAATATTATTTATATATATATATATATATATATATATATATATATATATATATATATATATAAAGAAATAAAAAATAAAAATAAAAATAAAAATAGAAAAAGGGTGGGAGGGAATCGGTGAGAATGATTCTCACCGAATCATGTATTCGGTGAGAATGATTCTCACCGAATCATGTATTCGGTGAGAATGATTCTCACCGAACAGCCCCCCCTTTTTTGTTAGTTTTATATATAAAAAATAAATAAATAAATTAAGTATATATTTATATAAAAACAAAGAAGAACCAGCAGCCCTTCCTCCGAACCAGCAGCCCCCCTCCTGTGCGAAACAGAAAGGCGAGTGCGGAACCTCTCGTTCGCGAACCTTCCGGCGGCCGCCACCTCCGATCCGGTGGACGGAATCTCGATCCGATCGCGGCGTTGGAAAGCTCTCGGCGAGAGCTTCGAGATCGCGGTAAGCTTTTCCCGTTTCGGTGACCGTTTCGCCTTAGATTTTTTCGGCCCTAACCCCGGTTGTCTGTTTTTTCGTAGATCTCGTCTCCGCGTGCCCCCTTTTGGACGGATCTACGTGGTGGAGTATTTTGGGTGGACGTTTTCAAGAACGATTTGAGGCAAGTGGATTTCTCCCCTCTTGCGTGCCTCCATGAGTTGTATTTCGCCTTATTAACTCTCCTTGTCGTAGAATACCAGAGTAATATAGGTGAGATTAGAAATATTCCTAGGATAGGGCTTGTGGTCGGCCTAAACTAGGAAGTTATCGGAATTTATTTTAAGTTGAATTCGGCGGGTAGGGGGAAATAATTCGGCGGGTAGGGGGAAATAATTCGGCGGGTAGGGGGAAATAATTCGGCGGGTAGGGGGAAATAATTCGGCGGGTTTTGGTTGTAGAACTTGGTAGTTTCTAAGTGGTGTTGTCGGCTAGTTTTGGCGCCCAATCGTGGATCCTTAGCATGTGGTAGCTGAGTTTCTGAGGGAGTATGGTAACAGGGGAGTTCGAGCCGTGACCACCACCATTCCCTCCTTTGGACATTTTGGGTTCCTGTAAGAGGTTGGAACTCTATGTGTGTGGACCCTGTGGCGGCCTCTTTAGTACTCTTGAGACACCTGGACCTGATGGTTCGGTTGTGACTGTTCTTAGTCTCCGACACAGGTTTGAGATTTATGCCAGTGCTAACGATTTACAAGTTTAGGACTGTTAGTTCCTTTCATACTGTTCATTTGATGCATATTGGTTCTCTTTTTGTCTCTGCAGGCTTGAGCGGAGTTTGATACGTTTTAGTACTTGATTCATTTCTCTCACTTTACTGATTATTATGCTTACATTTTGTCTATTTTTGGATTCTTTAGCTGAGATTTTCAGCATCTCTCTTGCAGGGTTGGTAACCCTTTTTTTTTTCTTTCTGCTCTTTTCATTCGATTATTATCTGATGTTTATTTACCTCCTGTTTTATTATTTCTTGCTGAGGTGTTCTTCTTTTGAATGCCTCAGGTTCAGGTCTGTAGCCGGCTGAACGACTAATTTCAGGAGTTCCTTTGTGGACTGCGTTGTGGCAGTGTTTTCCTCACCTGTTGAGGTAGTTCTTTAGCTTTGTAGTAGTACAGACATGCATGCTCGCCAGCGAGTTCGTGTCAGGTTGTTGACGCTCGTTGGTGATTTTCCTTGGTGATACTAAGTCTTTGCTTAACTGCTAGTTTACCTGTTTTGTGGTAGTTTCACTTGCTCTCTGAGAATGTTTTATGATAGGTTGCTAGTTATTTTAAAACCTATAAAAAAAGGAACTACTATATGTATTGCATGATCAGCATGTTTTATAAAAGCTCAATCATTACTTTCCAAATGCGTAAAAAGATTGTTTTCTTTATAAATATTATAAATTGAAATCTAGGGTCTTGCATAGTGTAAGTTGTGCTCTTAGGACACTTATGCGCTCTTTTAGGATGTTAAGCATAAATGAAGTATTTTTCCGCTACGTATAAAAATAGTTTTCAAACCGTGGACTATCTGATCCACTGAGCCGAGGGATACGGCCAATTAATTTAAAAATCAGTTTTCTATTCATTTTAACTTATGATTTGAAGGATTAGAGTATTGCCTGAGCGTCAGCAGTTATCCCCTGCTTGACGTGGCATCACAGCTCGTAGTTATCTCGTGCTCTGATTTATTTATTAATGAGAAAAATGCGGGTTGTGACACATACTCGGCCTGGTTGTTGGTGATGGGGAAATGCACCATTACCGTTTGTTCGATCCTCGTCCCCTGAGGGCTTTCCAAGATTACTCCCACTCCAAAGGAATGTCTTTCCGAAGCGCCGTCAACCTTCACCTTCCACGAAGTCGGACGAGTGAGTTCTTCCTCTGCTACCTCGATCACGTAGTCGGCCAAAAAGTCGGCCATTGCCTGGGCCTTGATCGAGAGGCGAGGGACGAAGGAGATGTCGAACTCGCTCAACTCTACCGACCATTTGGCTAGCCTGCCTGAATGCTCCACCCCCTCAAAGATGTTGCGGAGGGGATGGTCAGTCACCACTCGGATGGAGTGTGCCTGGAAGTAGGGCTGGAGCCTCCGGGCTTAGATGATTAGGTCGAAGGTCAGCTTTTCCAAGATGAGCTACCGGAGCTCAGCCTTTCTCAGGACCCGACTCACATAATATATGGGGAGCTACTTCTTCCCTTCTTCCCGAACCAGGACGGAGCTCAAGGTCTCTGCTCCGACCCCGAGGTACAAAAATAGGTCCTCCCCCTCTTTCGGCCCTTGGAGTAGCGGAGCCTGGGTCAACTGCCTTTTCAGGGCCTGGAATGCCTCCTCACACTCATTCGCCCACTCAAACTTTTGACACCCCTTAGTGTCTTGAAGAAGGGGGAACACTTCTCCCCGGCCGGGAGAGGAACCGGCTCAATCCAGCTAACTTCCCCGTCAATCGTTGCACCTCTTTAGCATTCCGCGGCGACCCTAGTTCCATGATGGACTTGACCTTGTCAGGATTTGGCTCGACCCCGGCGGGGGTGAGGAGATGCCCCAAGAACTTTCCCCTGCTGGCCCCGAAAACGCACTTCAGGGGATTCATCCGCATCTTATATTTGCACAGGGTGGCGAAGGTTTCCTCCAGGTCTTGGAGGTGAGAGTCCACATCCCGACTCTTGATCATGAGGTCGTCTACGTACACCTCCAGGTTCCTCCCCTTCTGTTCCCGGAAGACCCTGTCCATCATCTTCTGGTATGTTGCCCCTGCATTTTTCAGCCCAAAGGGCATCATCTTGTAGCAGTAGCATCCATCCCACGTAATGAATGGGACATCCTTGATGTCCGGGGGTGCATCCTGATCTGGTGGTAACCTGAAAATGCATCTAAGAAGCTCATTACAGGAAAACCGACGGCTGAGTCAACCAGCGCGTCGATCCGAGGCAAGGGATAACAGTTCTTAGGGCATGATTTATTAAGCAAGGAAAAATCAACACACATACGCCACCGACCATCTCCTTTTTTAGCCATGACTACATTGGAGACCCAGCCGGAGTACTGTATTTCGGATATAAAGCCGACTTTGAGGAGTTTCGCCACCTCTTCCCTGATAGGCACGGCCAGCTTGCCCGCGATTGATCTCTTCTGCTGGATGGGGCGGGCTCCCGGGTCCAGGTTGAGGCGGTGACATGCCACGTCCGCGTCAATCCCTGACATCTCCGCAGCGCTCCACGCGAAGATGTCCACATTCTTTTAGATGCACGCCAGCATCCTGCCCTGAGCCTCCGGGGTCAGCACCCCGCTGATGCGGACCTTCTCCACCCTGCCTCCAAGGGTGAGAACTTCCATCTTCTCGATTTCCTCTACAGCCTCCAGTCTGGACTGCTCCCCCCATTCTTCGGCGTCCCTCTCCTTCGGGACTCGGGCCTCCTCAGCTTCCACTACTTCCACAGCCATTGCCTCGGCCGTCTCCTCTCGGGCTCCTTCTGACTCCTCCACCTCGGTGCAGCTCTCCACCTCCATCTCTTCTCCTCCCGCTTCCTGCTCCGCCTCCTCCATTCTCCGCCCCATCTCCTCGTCCCCCTACTGCCAGGAGATAGAGTTCACGACGGTGACGTAGCATTCTCTCGCTATTTTGGGGTTACCCCGCACCCAAACCTGGATCCCCTCGGCGTTAAACTTCAGGCGTTGGTGGAACGACGAGGGGACGCAGCCGAAGGCGCTGATAAGGGGACTTCCGAAGATGGCGTTGTAGCTACTGGGGGCGTCCACGATGACAAACCAGCAATTCCGGGGTTGTCCCCCCAGAGTGACGTATAGCCCCACTCCTCCTTCTACCTCCTTTCTTTCCCCCGAGAATCCAAACAAGGGGTCATCTGATGCCAGCACCCTCTTCGCCTCCACCTTAATCGCGTCGAACGCCTTCTTAAAGATGACGTTGACGGAGCTCCCGTTGTCAATGAGGATCCTAGAGACGGTGAAATTTTCGATGGCCGTTTAGATGACCAGCGCATTGCAGAAGGTATCCTCATGATCCGATATGTCTTTCCTCGAGAAGGTGATCTTCTCTTCCGGGGGTGGGGTCTGGGATGTAGAGCCAACGCTTCGGAGGTACATAGTGTGGAGTCTCGCTTTCCGGGAAGCCTCGATCCATACCCCCCCCTGTGGATCACTCCGATCCCTCCCCGGGTCTCGACGTCTGCCCGGTCTTCGCATCGATCCTCCTCCGCCCGAGGCAGGACTTCCTTGATCCTCACTTCCTGGTGGCCCGACTGCTGGTACTGCTCCCTGTTTCCTCTCAGCTCGAGGACTCCGGGCACGTGGCCGTGGCGTGCCCCTCTTCCTAGTGGAAGTCGCAGTAGGGCAACTCCACCCAAACTTCTCTCCTCCTCCGCGCTGCTCTCCTCTCCCCCATGGCTATGGCCATAGCCTGATTCTCGTCGGGGAGGGGAGGTCTCTGGGCCTGCCTCCAACCTGGGGGATGGAACTGATCCTGGCACCCCTGGCGGTTGCCCCTTCCCTGGTAACCTCTCCGTGGCCCCTAATCCTACCACTCGGGCCTCCAGCCCAGCGGACGGTCCGGCTCCTGACGCCCCCACCTGGTCTGCTGCTGTTGCTGCGGTTGCCGCTATTACCTCTGCCGGGACTCAGCTCTCTTCTCCACCTGTCCTCTGCCACCCCTTGGCTCCTTCTCCTCCTCTGTGGCCCACCTGACCAACTTCCGGGCAAACTCCGGATTTGACGCCTCCCCGTCAACTTCTCTCGCCGCCCTCTCCATCAGCTCTTCATAGGAGAGGGGGGCACTCTCTTTATCTCCATCCTGAAGAAACCCTGTTGCAGCCCCAGGTTGAAAGTCATCATCAGGCTATGGCCTGACATCTCCTGGACTTGGGTGACCTCCTCCTGCCACCTGTCAACATAGCTCCCCAAGGTCTCGTTCACCCCCTGCTTGATGTTGAACAGAGACTCCGACTCCTTCTTCCTCCTCTTGGAGGTGGTGAACCTTAACATGAACCCCCGACGCAGGTCCTCGAAACAGTAAATGGAGCTGGCCGGCAGCCGGTGAAACCACTCCCTCGCCTTCTCCTTGAGGGTGATGACGAAGAGTTGACACTTGAACCTATCCGACATCTGCCGGATCGAGATCACGTCCTCGAACCACTGGACGTGCTGGACTGGGTCTCCCTTCCCGGTGTAGTAAGACATTTCGGGTTCCCTGAACCCTTCTGGAACGGGGGCGGAAGAGACCAGCTCGCTAAAGGGGCTGCCTTCCCCTGCCGGGCGAGCTGGAGGATCTCGCGCACCCATCTCGCCGAACCGGCCTCCGCTTGCCGAGCCGGGGAAGTGCACGCGCCCGGGGAGCTTGCATCCCCTTCCTTCCTCGACGACCTCCTCCCCAGCTCGCCTGCCGGGAGCGTCCTCGCCCAGAGACGGGGAGACAGTGATTTGGGCAGCTGGAGTCGACCACTCGGCCCGCGCGCCGAGTGCGAACTTGACGAGGCTGAGTACCTCCTGCCTGAAGTCTTCGAACATCCCCACCGTGGCCAGAAGTGGCGTGGGCGGTGAGTCGGACCTGTCCGAGCCTTGTCCTTCTCCTCTTGCCATCTAGCTTGTTGAAGATTTTCTGTGCTGACCAATATCCACGCTCACCGCACCAAAATGTTGAAACCGAAAATTCGGTTCCTTGTGGAGTTCACCCGTGGGGAAGGGGTGATCACACACCTACTTATCTCCTGCAAAACAAACAACAAGAGAGATGGGAACCGACCCAAGGGCTTGGCGGGAGGACCCACCATACACCCGGAAGATCTTAAAGCGCTTCCCCTCCTTAGTCAAAGGCCGAGCTAAGGCTACCTCAGAAAACACAAAAGATCTGAATACTGATAAGCGTGGCTTTTGAGGTGCCCCTTGGTTCTTATTTATAGTTTTCTGAAAACGGCAAATAGCCAACCTCCGCTTTTTTGAACAGCTATGTGCAGCCCGTCTAGGTCTGACAACAGCGTAACTCCGCTGTTCTAACAAGCTATTCGCACCCGTGGGAGGAGCACCCAGGTAATTTTGCCTCTGGGCCCCACCGGGCAGGTCCCAAGAGTCGGGAGGTCGGCTCGCCACTGCTCTTTACCCCCACGGCGCGGGTGCGACCTGGCTCCCGCGACTCGCCTTCTTTCCTTGGGCGAGCGCGAGCCAGGCCCCCGCTACCCGCCAATATTTGCTCCGAGGCGGGCTGGCGGCCAAGTCGCCTATAGGAGAGCGGGCTGGCCGGTCTCAGACTGTCGCTACGAGAACTCTAGAGGGGGCTCGCTGATCTGGGCTCGTCGAGCTCAACCCCGAATATTAGCTCAAAGTATGCCGAGCTCAGACCTCTGCTCGACGAATGCCGAGCTCAGACCTCTGCTCGACGAATGCCGAGCTCAAACCTCTGCTCGACAAATGCCAAGCTCAAACCTCTGCTCGACGAACTTAAGGCGAGTGCGGGGGGAGGGGCCAGCTCGCGCGGCTCGCCCGTCTGGCTTTGGTGAGAGCGAGCTGGCCACCCGGTGCCTGCCCGCATGCTGTTCTGGTGCTGTCAGGGTGCCTTTGTCGTCTCGCCTGGCCTGGGGGGCCCACTCGGCGAACACGGGGTTGTACATACCGAGATATCTCTCTCCTCTCCGCAACCGTCTCTCTCTACTCCCGGGCCGGCTCTCTCCGCCACGGATGCCCCGAAAACTGAGAAACATGCCAACCTGGATCTTCACATTGCTTTTCGCAAAGGGGTGCAGACATGTACCCCGCACTCGCTAGCTGCTGTCATTTCCTATGCTCGCCTTACTTTTTCTTGCAGGACTTTTGCATTGGCAATCTCTTCCACTACCACTCCCCGCACCTACCAGGAAGCCCTTGCTATTACTCATTGGAAGGCGACCATGGATGATGAAATTGCCTCCCTCACTTAGCGGGGTACATGGACCCTCGTTCCTCCACCGTTGGGCACCGATGTTGTTGGCTGTCGGTGGGTATTTGTTATGAAGTTCCTTCCAGACGGTACTGTAGATCGTTACAAGGCACGTCTTGTCGCCAAAGGTTTCACTCAAACTTATGGTATTGATTATTTTGACACCTTCTCTCCCGTTGCCCATCTCAGCACTATTCAGGTTCTCCTCTCTGTGGCCATCAACAGTGATTGACCAATTTCCCAACTGGATGTCAAAAATGCCTTTCACTACGGTGATCTTCAGGAAGATGTCTATATGGAGCAACCTCCTGGGTATGTTGCTCAGCGGGTGACTCAGGTTTGCAAGCTGAAGAAGGTCATTTATGACCTAAAGCAAAGCCCTCGGGCTTGGTTTGACAAGTTTAGTGACATTGTGACAGCCACGGGTTTTTCCAGGAGTTCGGCCAATCACACATTGTTCGTTCGAAAAACTCACTGGGTCTGGTGGTTCTTGCCGTATATGTGGATGATATCCTTCTCACTGGAGATGACAAGGCTGGGATAGCCTTGACAAAGAAACATCTCCGTCAACACCTTGTCACGAAGGATATGAGTTCCCCAAGATACTTTTTGGGGATAGAAATCTCTCGAAAGGACAACTCCTTGGTCCTCTCTCAACGGAATTATGTTCTTGATCTTCTCAAATAGACAGGGTTGACTGCAGCTAAACCTGCCCAATGCCCCATGACTATTGGAGAACATAAAACCTGGACAGATGACTCGCCTCCTCTATCAGATATTACGAGTTACAGGCGGTTGATCGGCAAACTCATTTATCTTACGGTAACCAGACCCGACATCTCCTATGCTGTAGGCAAGGTTGGTCAGTTCATGCAAGCTCCTAGGAAGTGTCATCTGCAGTCTGCCCTGAGAATATTGGAATATATTAAAGCGGCGCCAGATAAAGGACTAATGTTTCAAAAGAATGGTCACTTGAAGGTTGAAGCATACTCGGATTCTAGCTATGCTGATGACAAAGAAGATCGCAAGTCCTCATCGAGCTTTTGTACATTTGTAGGGGGATTCCTTGTGAGCTGGAAGAGCAAGAAATGTCTGTCGTCTCCAGGTCAAGTGCTGAAGCAGAGTATCGAAGTATGGCGTCGACCACATGTGAATTAAAGTGATTGCGAGCTCTCATGCTTGACTTAGGAGAGGTCTACAACCATCCTCTACCTATGTTTTGCGACAACAAGACCGCTATATATATCTCTAAAAATTCGGTTTTCCATGAGAGGACAAAGCACATTGAAGGTGACTGCCATTTTATTCGGGAAGAGATTTTGAAGAAACGGATCTGTACTCCCTTCATTACCTCCGATAATGAGCTAGCAGATATCTTTACCAATCCTGTGTCTGCTTCCTTTTTCCACATCTGCAACAAGCTGGACATGATTGATATATATGCTCTAGCTTGAGGGGGAGTGTTGTTGCATGATGTTCGGGTGGTCTGCCCCCGGCGGTTTGGAGACTGGGAGGTCTGGCGGTCTGGCGGTCTGCCTCTAGCAGCTTGGAGACCGCGCGGTCTGGCGTTTTCTCTTTAGCGGTTTGTTAGGCGGTTGGTGCTGATTGGTGACCGGGCAGTCTGGCGGCTTGTCTATGGCGACTTGAAGACAGTGTCAGGTTGTCTTCTGCACATTGTAGTTGTCATGCGGTTAGTCTAACCGCGCGGCTTATGCGGCTTGTATAGATGCTTGTTTCTGTAATTATTAGTCCCACATTTCTTATTTGTAATCTCTATTCTCTCTCCATTCTATAAAAGAGAGGTCATACCTTTGTAATAGATACCTTTTTGGATAATAAAAATTTTGTTACTCCAAATTTTCGGTCTAGTTTTTCTTGTTTGCACTGCCCTTAGTTATTAAAGCCGCAAGACACACCGAGGCGCAAATGGGTCTTGGAGCCTAAACACAAGTCTAAAGGCGCAGAAACGCACCTGATGAAGGCAAGGAGCAAACACATTCATTTTAAAAAATAAGCACCAAACATCATTTCATCTTTTTGATCAGATTTTTCATCTATTTTACTTATTAATCATTCATTATTATCATTTATATCTCTTAAAAATGGAATTAATGTGGTCACTTGCGTCATATGTAAGTCTTAACACTCAATTATGTTTCCCAAACACTAAATCATGCAAAAATTATTGAGTTCTTACATTATTTCTTTCCTTGTTTTGGGAAAATATTTGCAGCAGAGATCGCACCTAGACGTACTTTTTATGCTCCAAACGTGCAAAAAAGGCACACGAAGGTGTAAGCCTCTGAGCCTATTGAGCTGGAGCATTAGACGCGTCTGAGGCGCGCCTTTAACAACATAGGATATGTCTCTTTAATTTTATTAAAGCTCTAACATAAACACCCATCTTTAAGCCCATGTGTATTTTCTTGTTCTCTTGATTAGTCCCACATCTCGTATGGAGATTAGTTTGGTGCCCTTTCATTGTATATAATGGGGACTGCTTTAATAGGTTGATATAGAAAGAATGATAAATAAATAAATAGTATATGGGTTTTAGCATGGCATCAGAACGAGCCATTTTTTGGGGATTAGCCATCTCGTGTTTCCGAATTTTTGTCTCGTATGCCCGAGAGCTTGCGCACATTCGAAGTTCATGATCTCGCTCCTAGAACTCGCGTCGATTTTGTTGCTTGAATTTGTGTCGAACTCGCTTCCAGAAGAGTGTTCTCACTGCCAAAACTTGTATCTTGTTCTCGCCTCTCCAATTGTGTGAAAATTCTTGCATGTGATGCCCACTCTCTCGCGGATACTCGAACACACTCTTGTTCCACTTCTCGTGGAATCCAACTTGTGCACCATTTGACACATGTTCCTACTCACCAATTTCATGTAGTCTCACTCTCATACAATCCCTTTTAACAAGATCCGTCTCCCATTCTTGTAGTCTCACTCTCATACAATCTAACATGTTCCTACTCACCACTTCTCGTACGATCTAGCTATTATTCTTGCAATGTTTTTTGTTTGGGTACCATGCTTGAGTTGAACTATGGGATCACCTGAGCCCACTCCCACCGTAATGACTCCTATTGCCTCCCCCTTTTCCAGTGCCTCTAAAAATTTTGACATGGCATTCAATTTGACTGTTCCCAACTATTGCTTGGATCTTTTCCTTCTCATTCTTCCCGCGATCTTAATTAAGTAACATCACCTCACCGATACCCCTCTTGACCCTACATCTCCCCCTATGTAGAATGAGATCGGAGTGATGCCTTGGTTGTACTTGTCTAAAAAATAATTTATTAGATGCGTGTTTGCTAATCATTCGATTTGGCGATACGATTAAGGTTTCTTGGGACCACTTGGTTGCCATTTAGTCCAAAGGAACAAAAACCTCGTGGATCGACGATCGACATAAATTTACATGCATTTTGAGGAACTTATAGTAATATATTACCTTGAACGACTACCTAAGTTTTGTGAGATGTTCCGCCAACAAATTTTGGGCGAGTTCGCTATCCTGATGTTGGCTAACACTAAAATTTAGGTCTTCATTGTCACTCATCTCTAAATTGGTGTTCATCCATTATTTCCCATCCTTCAAAAAGTTTTGCTCATGTTGCAGGGAGAAGAGGGGGTTGTAGCCATAGAGGATGCAATAGAGGTTGTGGGAGTGTTGCCTCATCTACTTTCATTGTGGCAAATTGGGTTATCTTGTCGATCGATCCTTTGCCAAGCATCCCGACCTTTATCGTCATGTTTATGTGGGCGCCACTAACTTCGATAGCATTGTACCAATCCCCTCCACCTCAACATCTGGCACTGGACTTTGGTTCTCTCAAGCCGACGTGGAAGCTTTTGATGCTGCATCAAGAAACTTAGTCATGACTGCCTCACATGTAAGTAGCATGTTGACTCCACGCAACTAGTCATATGACTGACAACTCAACAACATTCGCTTGCTTGCATACAACAACAACACTCAAGACTTTATCCCACTATAGTGGGGTCGGCTATATGGATCCTTTGTCGCCATTGTGCCCTATCATTTGTCATAATCTCACTAATGCCTAAGTACATCATGTCTTTCTTTATAGTTTGATTCCAAGTCTTTATTGGTCTACCCCTCCCTCGTCTAACATGCCTAGTGATTAGACTCTCACAACGCCTAACAGGTGCCTCTAATGGTCTCCTTTGTACGTGTCTCTTCACTTCAACCAACCTACTTGGATTCTATGTGTCACATCTTTATCAATACCTCCATCTTTTTGAACTATCGATCCAAGATATTTAAAACACTCACTACGGGAAATATCTTGATCACCCAACTTAATAACAAAGTCATCTGTCCTTCTTGTACTGCTAAATTTAAGCTCCATATACTCCGTCTTTGCCCTGCTCAACCTAAAACCCTTCTTTTCTAAAGTATCTCGCCAAGATTCAAGTTTTGCGTTTACACCCTCGCGCGTCTCATTAACCAAAACGATATGATCCGCAAACAATAAACACCAAGGCATTGCTTGTTGGATATGTCTGGTGAGCTCATCTAAGACATGATAAAATTCCTACAAAAGTTGTGACAGATGGATCTTTTGCTCTAGTTTGTGGATTTGAGGTTATGATCACATCCTTTATCATCACATGCTCTCACCTCACATAAAGTATGTTTTTTTGTTCCAAACATTCCTTGTAACATTCTTTCTATTAGCGTTATTACAATGAGTGTAATGTCTAAACTGTTGTGGTTTATTCTTTTCTTGTCATTGCTAGTTTTTAGGATCTTTGCATGAAGAAGATTACTATTGGGACTAAGATTGGTGGAGTACATTTTGTTGTATTGGATTCTACCTCTACTTGGTCTATTGGCTAAAACAGTTTTTTTTGTCAATTTTATTAACGTTTTCTCTCGGTGTACCTTGGTTTATCATTGAAAAGATAGATTTGAACTGTTTCATGTTTTTAAATCTTTTTATTATCGATTGAAAACTTAATTTGCTCCTTTAAAAATTCTTCGCATTGATAATACAAAAAATATTTAAATACTTTAATTTCTTCATTTTGTATTTATCATGATATTATTAATCGGGCAAGTTGTGCTCACACATCCTAACAAAATGGCGTGGCTGATCAGAAGAAACGTCATCTCCGTGATGCTGCAAATACCTACTACATCAAATGAATGCTCCCAAATCATATTGGGGTCACAACATTCTTCTCTCCCGTCATTTGTTCAAGCGCATGTCATCCTCTGTACTCCACATGATATCTCCTTTCTTTATTCTTTTTCTAGTTGCTTCCCCGTTCCTCTTACCCCTCATGTGTTTTAGTGTTTAGCTTTTGTTCATGTCCCCTCTCAAGGTCGTGACAAATTGCCGTTTTTGTAATCAAATGCATCCTTTTGTGATATTTTCCAACTCATAGAGGGTTGAATTAATCCACTCTCCCGCAAAAGTCGGCCTTAGTGATTCGACGTTGCCTAGTGGGACATCAATGTGCTTTCTCTTATGTCACTTTCGTCAAAACCTCTATGTATTCTGTACTCTGGGTAAATCCTTCTCCTTCAAACCTATTATTACCTTATGATTCTAGCTATTGTACCCACCACATCTACCCCGATAATACATTCTCTGCATCTTGATCCCACCATTCATACCCCTTCTCGACCTCCTATCATTCGTACATTCCACAAAAAGTAACTTCCTTCTGATCTTGTTATTCCTTCTACTCCTATAGTCTAGTCCTCAGCTCCCAAGCCAGCATCTCCTCCTTCCAAAGACTCCACACCATGAGAAAGTGTGACTATTGATCTAATAATTTCCCTTCGAAAGGGTCTTTGATGTTACACTCAACATCCCATTGCCAATGTGGTTTCCTTTACTCAACTAATTTGCTCTTACAGACGATTTACCTCGACGTTCGTGTGACACCTAGAGCTTTTTGCAAACTCCCAGTGGTTATATTGCGGGGTGTCATAGGATCTCTGTCATTAAGCTTCCTTCAGATGACTATATTGATAGATATTAAGGCTAGTCTTTCCGCCAAAAGGTTCACACAAACATATGACATTGATTTATTCGTTACTTTCTCTCACGTTGTTCGAGTTAATTTTATATAAGTCCTCTATGGCTGTCAACAAGGATTGTCTTATGTATCAACTCGATGCCAAGAATGTCTTCCTCTATTCGATCTCATAAAAAAACCTACATGGAGCAACCTCTAGGGTATGTTGTTCAGGGATAGTCTCAAATATGCAAATTGAACAAAACCATTTATAGACTCAAAAGAATTGGAATTGAGAAAGAAAAATTTCAATTCTAGTGTTCAGATGTTAGGATTTCTTGCGGAATTAGAATTGGTCCAATTCTATGCAATTCAGTTTTGTACTATGGTCGTCGTCGCCTGATCTCGTCGTCGTCGCCTGATCTCGCTTCCGCCGCCCAATCTCATCGTTGCCGCCCGATTTTGTCGCCACCGCTCAACCTCGTCATCGTAGCTCGATCTCGCTACTGTCACTCGATCTTGTCGCCGTCAATTGATCTTGTCGTCGCTCAGACATGTTTTCTTACTCTGTATTATGTGTTTTGAACAATTTATTATAATTAATTGTTGGTACACTAGCTAAAGTTGATTTCTCTGGCATTACATTCCTTTTTTTGTAAGCTTCTATTTTTTTAGAGATCGTACAAGAATAATCCCTTGACCACTAGATATTGTTGCAATAACTTCGTTCTTATTAACTCCAGTCTCCAACTTCAAATTGTCGTCGTCGCTCGATCTCGCAGCCATGAGAAAAAAATTCCAATTCGAATTCCAATTCCAATTTTAGTAAGCCATCCCGCAGCCGAACAACTATATTGGTCTTTAGACCAATTCCAATTCATGCTATCCGAACGGGCCCCTATTGCCTGTCATCCATGTCATGTTGAACACTCCATATTTGCAAGAGAAGAATATGAGACTTACTGTTCTCGCACTCTATGTAGATGATATTTACCTTACATGCGACAATGCATCATGTGAAGAAATCGAAGTGTATATAAGAAAAACTGTGACAAAAAATGTGGGAGCTCCTTGGTACTTTGTTGGCACTTAGATTGCCTAATGAAACAATATTGCACTATCACGAAGGGAATGTGCAATAGATCTCCTTAAGAAAACATTCTTACTTGGAGAAATACCTGCCCACTATCATATACCTATTAGGATTGTCAGTCTATGAGATAAATAATCACCATTACTCCAAGATGTCGCTCATTATAGACGATTTTTGTGAAACTCATTTATCTTACTATAGCCAGACCTGATATCTCATTTGTAGTAGGAAAAGTCTGTTAATTCATGCAGTCTCCCAGAGAATGTCACATTGTCACCTTAGTATGGCTATGAAAATTTTAGAATATATCAAAGACTACTGAAAAACGGTCCTTGATTCATGAAAAATGGCCATTTATGTATCAAAATGTACTCTGATGCTAGCTACGCTCATGACAAGTCTAGTAGAAAATCCACTTCTTCGTGCACCTTTCTTGGAGGAAACTTGGTCACATGAACAAGCAAATTAAATCTAGTGCATATGCAGAGTAACATGGAATGACACAGACAACTTGTGAATTAAAGTGGCTTAGAATCCTTTTGATTGACTGGTGAGAAACTTACAATATGCTCTTGCTTAAGTATTGTGACAACAAGGCATATCTATATGTCTAAAAATCTTGTATTTCATGAGAGAGCAAAATATATGGGAGTGAATTGTCACTTTGTTAGAGAGATCATCGATGGGCATATCTGCACTCCGTTCATAATATCAGACAAAAAACTAACCGACATATTCACCAAATCTCGTACTTTTCAGATATATGCACCCAGCTAAACGTGAATGATATACATGTTTTTGGCTTAATGGGGAGCGCTCTAAGAAGCACCGACCACCAGTACGGGTATGAGTATCGAGTATAATACGTATTTGGTACGATGGCGCAGAAAAATAAAAAATAATGATACGAGTACGTTGTAATTAAAATTGACTTATATAAATACATATGCAATATATATACACATATATGTTAGACATGCATATATACATGTGTTTATATATATACACGCGATTTTTTAAAAGAGAATATAAAACGTAGAAAATTCATGTTGAATAAGTAGAAACACTACCAATTTGCAAAATTTGATCCTTAAATATATAATAAAAACAAAATAATAAAATTTAAATCAAATTATGTATAGTTTTAACAAAAATAATAATTAAATTCGGATCACATTTCGTTATTAAAATAAACAACCATCGTTAGTTGCGTTTATGTGTCACACTTTTTTCTTTTCTAAAACACACACATGAGTCTTTTGTTTACTTTAGAAAGGCATACTCCTGTCATAATATGCAGAATGATCTGCCAAGTCCATGTGCATCTACAGACTAGAGTAATATGTGTATCCGCCGAGTATCAAGCACGTGCCGGGACCAGTTATATATCAGGTGCGGGTATGTGGCCCTCAAAGAAGTATCAGTGCTTCATAGGGAGCGCTAAAGCCCTAACAGAAAAACCAGTCTTTAAACTCATGTATATTTTCTTATTCCCTTGGTTAGTCTCACATCTATTGCAAGGATTAGTGGTTCCCCTCTTTAATGTATAAGAGGAGGATTGTTGTAATAGTTTGAAATAGAAATAATAAAAAAATAGTGTGTTTTAATAAGTATATTCATTTATTTTTCTATATTCCTATTTATACAAAACATTATGTTATGGGCTAACCCGTAATGTGTTGGTAGCATCGTCCGAGAGGTGGCCAAAGGTGGAGGGAACTGCGGGGGAAGATATTATGGAGCTAGAAGTACAACTGCTTAAGCCGTGTGTGATGGGGGGAGAGAGAGCTAACATAATCTCATGCAAGTGACAATGAATAGTCTAAATTTATTCTTACCTTTATTTTTGACACCATGGTTCTCTATATAAAATTACAGATGCTATGGGAGGTAAATAAGTTCTAGTAATGAGACTTGCTATAAAACTACTAAGACACTAAAAAGACATTAATGACTTGTAACGACGCGTTGATTTGAACCGATTCAAAATAAAGACACATACTGTCATTAAAAACATGGACATGATATGATACCTGAAATAAAAAGGAGGCTAGCCTATACCCGTAATACACCATCCCTCTTTTTTGAACTTGCTTTTAAGCATGGTGCCATGGTAGGGAGTTTGGAACTGAAGGATTGGTTGATGATTTGGTTATTTAATCACTCGCCAGAACAATGGTGTGCAACATTGTTTTGTCTGACGTATATCATTGTTGTATTTGGTGGAAGGATGACAAATAATCCAAAAGTTGACCCTGCATTTTCCATGGTAGCCGTGCCTAATGACTGCTCAGAACCATATTGATCTTTGTGTGTGCTAGTAGAGAGTCAACGTAAAGGTCATCGATCTTGGTGTGTATTGTGTTCAATGAATGGCAGAGGGGCATCCTATAGAATATCAATGACGGATTACCCACCACATACACTAGTGTGTGCTGTGTTCAATGATCTTAAGTATATATGGGTGTTGCTAGAGGTCATAGTTTCGATGAGGGATACCTTCCACATACATTGTGAAATGCATGATGTGGGCAAGATGAGTTCCTATTGTGGCATTGCTTGAGCTTTCTTGAACTTCTATTTTGACAGATTCTTTATCTTCTTCCAAATCTTCAAGTTGAAGAAACATGGGTCTTTTTTTACATCGTTGGCCTAAGGTCTATCTCAATTTAAGCGAAGGCCACAGGTTCGGTGACCAACCATCTTTATGCTTGTGAGACATTTGAAAATTAGTTCGTGGTTCTTCTTGTGTTTACTCTCCCGTACCATGTAAGGGTTTTATTGCTGTCGTGGAACCTCCCTGAGAAGTTGTCCATATGTGTTTATTCATCAACAATCAACATTCACAAATCTGAGGTAGACTCATAACTGCACTATAGTCCTGAGAGTGGTCAAACTCAACTCATATTCTGGGACGATCGATCCGGAAGGCCAATTGTAAAGAGTGGACATTTTTTATGTGAGAGCGGTAAAACACAAGTGCGAAGGTTATGGAATTTCTCAAGGTAGCCGTCAATCTATCTTTGTTTGTTTCAACGAGACAAGTTCCCTCAGAGGATTGCTTCTTAGGGTCATCACGTGTTACAAAATGCTTGAACTCATCCCAAGTCAAGTATGGTTTATCCTTTTCCAGTTAAAGATACCATAATTTGGCAGTCTCTACGACTTGAAATGTCCTTAGGACAATCCATTCGGCCCATTGGATGCACTAGTGAAGAAAGAGTTCCTCGCACCTTGAAATTCAATCCAATGTATCATCCTTCCCATCAAGTAGGTGAAAGTGTGGCTTGATCTTGTTTGATAAGCTTTCCTCTCTTAGGTCTTGCTCCACAATGATGTCGAGCTATGAGTTGTTGGTTACCTTGAGTGGAACTCAAGGTTGATGTCCCATATTCTATCGTAGTGTTCTTTTCTATACTCTTGTCATCAATTGCATCGTTAGAGCATCAAAAGAGGTGGAATTTGCGGAGGAAGCGACATGTCGAGACACATTCATCTCTTGCTGTTAGGGTATGGTGACTGCTTGGTCCACCGTGAGTTTGCGAACGGCCTCTATGATTGTCCCTAGCCTGAGCTCATTGTCCCCATTAGGGATGTCTTGGAAGTTGGTGTGACCAAAAAATTGTGAGAAGGGCACTCAACAGGCGGGAAGACTGTCTCAATGGTCTGTGAGGAATGGGTGGATTTGATGTAAAGATGTTGTGGTCTTTCATGAAGTACTGAATTTGCCGTATTTGGAGGATGAGGGCATTTAATTTAGAATTTTCTTACTTACTCTAAGGTTCTCAATCTTGGAGGAGTAGGCGAGGAAGAAATGCATATGCGGAGGGGTTAACAAGGGCTTTCACTTCGAATGCAACAGCTTCTAGAGTTGGAGGAGAGAATATTGTCTAGGAAGCAACAAAAGAGGGGAGGATGCACTGGTTAAGAAGCAGCTATCTATGAAAAATAGTTTAGGGTTAATATTCTCGATATATGCACATTCATTGTTAGGTTTAAAAACTACAAGCCAAAATGCAAAAGAGATCTCACACATAGGTTTATCATAAGTAAACATAAAAAACATGTCAGATTGAATCATGGCTCGATAGGGACTGATCGGGCTTCTAATCCAATCGTTACTCGGGACCAAAACAAATAAATCTATTGAGGGCCTGATTGCTCTATATTAGTCTCCCAAATCCCAATAGAGACAGATAATTGTTGCATTGCTGATACACCCATCGAGGGGGGGGGGGGAATAGGTACATGAATGTTGTTAACTGAGCTATTCTTCTCTACGTGCGTCCCCCTACTATAAAAGATCTATCACGAACTTTCTGTCCAAAAAGTGGACATCCACCTCAATATATTTTGTTCTATGACAACATAATCACCATATATTTAGATAGCCGTGTGTTTGTCACATGAAAGTTGGAAGATCTACCTTGAAACTACCTTGAAACCAAATTCGGTAATAAGAGATCAAATTACCTCCAATGAATGCACTGGAATTTAATATGGACAATCTATCTGTAGGTGATCTCACACTATCTACATCAGTGATTCCTTTAATTGTTTAAGTGAACATTGTTAGTGTATAAAATCGCATACACAAAGTAGAGAGGGAGTAAGGAGAGAAATATTCAGGAGTCTTTATTAAGTCACACTCTGTTTTTACAACAAGCTGGGCTTTTATAGGCCCAAACAGAAGTAAGTGTTGTGCTTATAATAAGTGCTGGTTACAAGTGTTGTCATATCCCCAATCACTTAGTTTGCATACATATCTCTTATCTTCTTATACTAACTTCTCCTTTGTTTTCTTCTGCCAGTGCACCATATGGACTTGATGACTCTGATAGATGTGTACTGCACATCTTCCTTGCTGGATGGCTGCCTTAAGATCAATCCTTATCGGCCTTCACCCCCTCTTGATCTGGAGGCGGGCCAATGTTCATGGCAGTCCTTAGTTTTAGAAAGCGTTCTTTTCCCAGGGGCTTGGTTAGTAGATCGGCGAGTTGCACTTCCGTTCTACAATGCTCTAAAGTAATCGTGCCCTTTTCTACTTGCTCTCTGACGAAATGATGGCGCACATCAATGTGCTTGCTCCGGTTGTGAAATACCGGATTTTTAGCTAGGGATATGGCTGAAGTATTATCACATCTGAGAATAACTGCAGGCTTTCTCGTTTCTTCCTCTTCTTGAGTATCTGCGCTCTGTTTTTCTATTTCCATTAACCATAGAGCTTCACAAGTGGCATGCGATATCGCTATATATTCTGCTTCCGTGGTTGATAGGGCGATGGTTTGTTGCTTGCGAGAGCTCCATGAGATGGGTTTGGAATCGAGTAAGAAGAGATATGCACTTGTACTTTTCCTCTCATCTAGGTCACCTCCCCAGTCAGAATCACAACATTCATTTATAATTCCTCTGCCTCCTCTTCGATAGATAAGCCCAAAGGATTTTGTTCCTTGAAGGTAACGTAGAATTCTTTTGGTGGCATTTAAATGTGATTTGCTGGGGTTAGCAACTTACCTTGCAATTTTATTGACAGGGCCTTCCAGATCCGGTCTAGTGTTGGTTAGGTATATTAAGGATCCAACTATTTGACGGTATTGTTCTGGGTCTGTCTTCTCTTGTCCTTCCTTTCTTTGTTCCAGTTTATCACTTGTACCCATGGGAGTTACTGCTAGATTGCAGTCCTTCAAGTTGAATTTTAGCAGTTTCTTGGCATACTTTTCTTGTGAGAGAAATATATACTCCGGATGTTGATATATTTGCTTACCTAGGAAGTAATTCAAAAGTCCAAGATCCGTCATTTCATAGTGTTGCATCATTGTATGTTTGAACTGCTGAATCAAAGCTGTAGTATTGCCTGTTACAATTATGTCATCTACATAGATGCACACTATGAGAATTTGCTTTTGAATCTTCTTTGTGTATAGAGATGCTTCAACTGGACATCTCATAAACCCTTCATGTAGTAGAAATTGATCAATATTAGCCTTCCAAGCTCGTGGAGCTTGTTTGAGGCCGTACAAAGCCTTATGAAGTTTATACACAGCATGTTCGTGGTGCTTTATAAGAAATCCCGTGGGCTGTTCAACAAAAACTTCTTCAAGAATGCCATTAAGAAATGCTGATTTGTATTCAAGCTGATAAATGGGGTAAGTTTTCAGAGCAGCAAGTGCAATGATGAATCTGATAGTTTCCATTCGAGCTACCAGGACAAAGGTTTCTTCAAAATCTCTTCCTGGTTTTTGAGAGTACCCTTTTGCCACTAATCGAGCTTTATGTCGAATTATCTCACCTTTTTCATTGCTTTTTATTTTAAAAATCCATCTGAGGCCAATCACATCCTTGTGTTGTGGTCTTGTGGCAAGTGTCCATGTGTTATTTTTATTGATCATAGCAAGTTCTTCTTGCATAGCTCTTCTCCATACTTTAGCTTTGTTGGCTTCCTCAAAAGTTTCAGGTGTGTGTGACAATAAAACCAATTCACACTGCTCATAAATTTCTTGAATGCTTCTTGTTTTAGGGGAAGGTGATGATGAATCTGAGCCAGAATCGACAACCACTGCTTTGGGTATATCGATAGCTTCAAGATCTGTTTGGATGGTACAGGGAATCCATTCCTGTTCAACCACAGGTTTTGAGGGATATGAGAGGTGCTCTTCATCTGATTTCCAATCCCAACTCATTGCTTCATTAAATGTAACATTTCTTGAGATGCTAAGGTGTTTATTGGTTGGATTAGGGAGTCGATAAGCTTTAGACTCCTCACTATAACCAATAAATATTAGTTTCTCACTTTTGCTTTCTAATTTTCCTGACTGAGCATTGTGTGCATAAGCAATGCAACCAAAAGTTTTAAAGTGCGCAATAGAAGGTTGCCTTTTGTAAATACCTTCATAAGGTGTCATACCTATTAAGGCCTTTGTAGGAGATCTATTTAAAATATATACTGCAGTATTAGTAGCTTCTCCCCAAAATTCTTTTGGCATATGAATTGGCAACATCATGGCTCTTGCCATTTCTAGAATGGTTCGATTGCGTCTTTCCACTACTCCATTCTGTTGAGGGCTTCTAGGAGCTGATAATTCTCTTCTAATGCCTTCATTGTTGCAAAAATTAGAAAATGGCCAGGAGAGGAATTCACCTCCTCTATCTGTTCTAAGGGCTTTAATAGAACTTTGCAATTGTTTTTCAATAAGAACTTTAAACATCTTAAACGTTTCAAAAACTTGTGCTTTGTTCTCTAGATAATATATCCACATATATCTAGAGAAATCATCCACTAAGAGTAGGAAGTACTTCTTACCTCCAATAGATGTTGTTTGGGCAGGACCCCAAAGGTCGGCATGAATGAGCTCCAGTGGAGCAATACTTCTCCATTTAGCCTCTTTTGGAAATGGTGCTCTGTGAGATTTTGCTTCAATACAACTTTCACAAAACCCTTTGACTATTTTGATTGGTGGCATCCCAATGACTAGCTGTTGGGTTAGCTTAAGTGCATCCCAATTGAGATGACCCATTCTTTGGTGCCATAACATCGAATCCATAGAGGAGTGAATTTGTTGTGAGGTATAACAGAGCGTCTTCATATCTATATAGAAAACCTTATTGGTAGAATGTTGGTGGTTACCAACAATTGCTTTGTGTTATCTTCAGTAATATAACAGGTTTGTTGTGTAAACATAACAGAGTAACCTTTTTGTAATAGTTGTCCAATGCTCAGTCGATTTTGCGTTAGCTTTGGGACCCAATTCACATCTGTAATAGTTCGTTTATCTCCTCTATTTGTTGTAACTGAAATAGAACCTTTTCCTTCTATTTGAAGCACTTTGCCATCACCCAATAATACCTCTGATGTTTGTGATTCATCCAACTGTTCAAACTGTGATTTATCATTACTCATATGGCTGGATGCTCCACTATCAATATACCATCGCATATTGATTGTGTTGGGGGTCGTTGGAGTGGTTGAGCACATGTAAAATAACGCCTCTGAGTCAGGTTTTTCAGTAAACTTGATTTCTTCTTTGTTTTTATACCAACAATCTTTGTCAAAATGGGTTGGATTTTTACATCGTTTACATCGATTAAAGCAATCTTGTGTATTATGTGTGGGTTTTTTACATAATTCACAATACATAGATTTATGTGGCACTTGAGATCTTCCTTTCTCTTTGCCTTTTTGCTTAGTTTTCCAACTTTGTTGAGTCGTTTTGTTGATAATTCCACTGTTATTAGGCCTGTTATACTGGATTTTAGTTTGCAGGGCTTGTTCACTAACAAGGGCGTGTTTTCTCATCCTGTCTTCATGAGATTGTAAGGAACTCATCAATTCCGTTGTAGTCAACAAGTCCATGTCATGAGCTTCTTCAATGGCAGCTACTACATGGTCATATCTTGTTGGTAGGCTTCTCATGATCTTATGGACAAGTTGTTGATCTTCAACAACTTTTCCAAGATTGCGTATTTGGTTGGCAATATTGGAAACACGGGCATAAAAGTCCAAAATAGATTCCTCTTCTCTCATTTCTACTGCATCTAACTGCCTCCACAACGTATGTACTTTAATAGAAATTACCTTATGTGTACCTTTAAATTCCTCTTTTAAAGTATCCCAGGCCTCCTTAGCTGAGGCTGCACTCATAATACAGGGAAAAATAGTATTGAATACTCCTTGTTGAATAAGAAGTAAGGCCCTTGCATTTTTCATCCGTTTGTTTTTTGTTGAAGCCTTGATTGTTGAAGATATTTCTGATATTTTCAGAGGTGAGGTCATTGCTGCCTCTTTGTCTTTTATGTGTATGCCTTGCTCTATGATGTCAAGAAGGTCTTGAGAATCAAAAAGGGTAAGCATACGAATGCTCCAGAATTCATACATCTCTCCACTGAATATGGGTACGCCAGTTTGACTGTAAAGAGGGACATAACTGGTAGATGATGATGCCATGCTATGTACTCTAATTTTTACAGAGTTTGAGATCGGTAGTCTCTATGACTGAAGAACAGGATACCAAACTGGCTCTGATACTAGTGTTAGTGTATAAAATCGCATACACAAAGTAGAGAGGGAGTAAGGAGAGCAATATTCAGGAGTCTTTATTAAGTCACACTCTGTTTTTACAACAAGATGGGCTTTTATAGGCCCAAACAGAAGTAAGTGTTGTGCTTATAATAAGTGCTGGTTACAAGTGTTGTCATATCCCCAATCACTTAGTTTGCATACATATCTCTTATCTTCTTATACTAACTTCTCCTTTGTTTTCTTCTGCCAGTGCACCATATGGACTTGATGACTCTGATAGATGTGTACTGCACATCTTCCTTGCTGGATGGCTGCCTTAAGATCAATCCTTATCGGCCTTCAAACATGAAAAAAATATATGCAAATTTACATCAGTGAATCGTCTCATTTTTTTAATGAACATGAGCAAAATATATGTGAATTTGCACTCATGAGTAAAAATTAAGTGTTTGGCAAGGGGTACGCATTTGTCGTGATACAACACTCATAACAAAAGTTATATTTCAGGATGTGTAATAGTAACGAATATCACATTCTCAAATAGTCATATGCACATGCAAGTATCAATAATAAATTCTCTATCATTGGTAGTAAGTAAGAGAGAGATTAAAAGTGTGAACAGTTGTGTGAATCATCTGAGAATTCTCTAGAGGGTGGGGGGATGAATAGAGATTTAAAATTCATCTTTAAACAATTTCAGTTAGTTTAGGATTTGCAGCACATACTGAATTCAGACCAGCAGTTATTCACAACACAACGATTAAGTAAGAAAAACAAGAAACGTAGTGGACGTCAAAGCTATAATGGTTTCCCAAAATCTTGATACATTCACTCTTCTACCACCTTGATAGTAATACACAATCCCAGTTCTTGAGTCTTTTGATAAGGAGACTCTTAGAACTAACGACTATATCTTTTGGTAAGAAGATCTTGAACCACTCTCCACTGAGTCTTTTGACAAGGAGATTCCTAGAACCAAAACCTGAATCCTTTGAATGAGGATTCTAAAAACTCTTTACTCAATTAATACAACATAGATAGAAATAGATTGAGAGAGGGTTGAGAAGAAGAATTCTTCTAGATGATTCCTCTCAACAAAAATCTGAGAACTATTAGGCACTAAGTGTTTCCGATCCTTCAATATGATGAACTCCTTTTTGATAGAAGATTTGGAGGGGTTATAAGCTTTGGATCAGGTGATCTTCTCTGAATATTCTAGGTTATTGTTGGTTTGAGCACTAACAAATAAGATTGAGTATTGAGAAGATGAAGAACAGTCGGCTATCAGTCACTGTTCTTTTTCTCTGTGTTAGTGTATTTTGCATTCCCTTCTTTGATTATATTATCACTGAATTATTTTAATTGTTCATTTCATGACATAAAGTCTTTAGAAGGAATGCTGATATATTCTTTCAAAAATAATTCCATCAATCTCGATTTTTTCTTCAAAAACTTTCTATAAAGTTATTTCCGAATCTTATAGAGAAATCTTTACTTTAGTCAATCTACCAACTGTTAGAATTGTTTGAATAAATTTCATAGAAGTTCCTTGGATTAAGCATGAAACAATTCTCTGAAAATTTCCATTCTGGACTGTACTCGACGCTACATTGACTTCTTGCTTCTGTATAAAATAAGCATGTAGTTGAAGTTGCGTTGATATCTTATCGACGTATGCGTCGACTTCTATCTTGAAATAGCGTCGATTTTTGCAGATGTGGTTGCTCTGAATTCTTGTCGAAGTAACGTCGATACCCAGTTGAAGTTCCGTAGACTTCTAATCGACGCAAAAATATTTTTCTTGATTTTTTTCTATAATTCAGAGTGCCTAGATCATGTCCTTGACGCTATTACCTTCCTAGATCTCTTATAACCATATTAACCTTTCTATACAACATGAGTAATTAATCTAGGGTGTAAAGTCACTTTAATATAATTGGTTAAGTTAAATCATTTGGATTTTTTCCCAACAATCTCCCCTATTTAGCTTAACAAATTTTTTACAAAGTTTTAATTGTGATTTTACAGAAATAAAATATGAAATACAAAGATTGATTTTCAGTAAACATATATAATGACATAGACACATGAGTGGCAACTGAATATGTATATATATCTTCAGGATGTATTGTATATACAAATTTTAACTCACTAGAATTCTTACATATCAAATTATTTTGTCAAAGAGTTCAGAAGTAAATAACTCCAGTAGATAGTTATAGTGTTTCTTCAGCAAGTTGTCTTTTGTCATCTCTGAGTACTGCAGTAGACTCTTGTGTTTCGAATAGCCTGGTTTGTTTTAGAAAAATTCTATTACAGAGGTTAATCTCTCCCAATCCCTCTGAGCATTGTGATATACTTTATTCAAGTTTATTTTTCTTCTTTTCATTTCTTCAATATGCTTTCTGATTTCTTCTATTTCGTTGACAGAATCCACCACTCCTTTGTCTTTGATGAGTTTTGCTGCAACATCATGTTTTTACTTCTTTGTTCTTTTGTCAGCTAGATATTATTTTGGAAGTGGTATTAGGGGAATATTGCAGGTTCCCCTGCCCATATGAACTACAACTAGATCCTCTAGAAGGATAGGGATTACATGTGGCAGAAAGAGTAATGTGGCGCTGTAGCTTCCTACACATGTCTGAAAGACCTCTTCAGCTAGCTTATCACTATCTATAACTGACAGCTTCCTTTTCTTGGATGACCGCAGTAGCTTTCCCTTTGAAATATACTTAACATTTTCTGTCCTTTTAGGAAATACCAGTGCCTCCTCTTCTTCAGATTCATTTCTGTGTACAACCCCGTATCCGGTGATCGGGGTCAGCAGGAGTCGGTCCAGCCATTTTGACGCAGTCCAAGTCCCAAGCGAGTTGGAGGGGAGGCGAGGGCTCTGCAACCTCGCCGACTCGCCCAGGAGGGGTGGAATAATTATGGGGCGAGTGGAGCAAGTAGGCTTGCACTCGCCCCTGCTTCTCGGCAATGGCAGGCGAGTGGGGAAGGTCAGGCCCGCACTCGCCCAGGGCCATAGGGAGTCGCCGAGTGCCGGCCCCGTCGAGCACTCGCCGCCCCAGGCGAGTGGAAGATTCAAGGACCACTCGCCCAGTAACATGTGCAATCCAGTGTTCGCCGAGCAAGCCGCGCGAGCCCGTCGCGTGACGTTGAGTGAGGCGTGCTCTGTCATCTCTTTCAGTTCTTTGGCGTTGAGAGAGGCGAGTGCTGTCAATGCCTTCTGCTCTTGGCGTTGAGTGAGGCGACTGCTGTCAATGCCTTCTGCTCTTGGCGTTGAGTGAGGCGAGTGCTGTCGACGCCTTCTCCTTTTGGCGTTGAGTGAGGCGAGTGCTGTCGACGTCTTCAGCTCGCTTGGCGTTAAGTGAGGCGTGCTCTGTCGACGCCTTCAGTTCCTTGGCGTTGAGTGAGGCGAGTGCTGTCAATGCCTTCTGCTCTTAGCGTTGAGTGAAGCGAGTGCTGTCGACGCCTTCAGTTCCTTGGCGTTGAGTGAGGCGAGTGTTGTCGACGCCTTCAACTCACTTAGAGTTGAATGAGGCGAGTGCTGTTGACGCCTTCTGCTCTTGGCGTTGAATGAGGCGAGTGTTGTCGACGCCTTCAGCTCGCTTGGCATTGAGTAGGGCGCACTCTGTCGACGCCTTCAGTTCCTTGGCTTTGAGTGAAGCGAGTGATGTCAATGCCTTTTGCTCTTGGCGTTGAGTGTGGCGAGTGCTGTCGACGCCTTCAGCTCGCTTGACGTTGAGTGAGGCGAGTGCTGTCGACGCCTTCTGCTCTTGGCGTTGAGTGAGGCGAGTTCTCTCGACGCCTTCAGTTCCTTGGCATTGAGTGAGGCGAGTAGCCTTAGATCTCGCATTTACCCATGATGGTGTGCCGCAGAGGCGACTGCCTGGTTTACCCTAGCACTCGCCCCTTTAGGCGAGTGGCGCCTTCATGGGGCACTCACCCAGTAGGGTTCAGAGGTAAAATTACCTGGATGCCTTTGCAGGGCTGCGAATAGCCATCCAGAACAACGAAGTGTGGCTGTTGGCAAACCGCTTTTGATTACATATAACCATTCAAAACAACGGAGTTATGCTATTTGCAGGTCAGGTTGTAAAGCTATAAATAAGCCTAAGGGGGTACCTCAGAAGGCAAGCTTTTCAGTTCTTTTACTCTTGTCTTATAACGCTTTTTGAGGTGCCCTTAGCTCAGCACAGACTAAGGAGGCGAAGCGCTTTAAGATCTTCCGGGTGTGTGGTGGGACCTCCGTGCTGGCGCCATGGGTCAGTTTCAAGTTCTAAGTCTTCGGTCAGCCAAGCTTGATAGGCAAAGTAAGTGTGCGGTCACCCCTTCCCCAAGGTTTTGGACTCCACAGAAGCCGGTTTTCGGTTTCAACATTTTGGTGCGGTGAGCGTGGAAAGTGACCAGCACCGAAAACCTTATTAAGCTCAATGACTAGAGGTGAATGACAAAGATCTGACTGGGGCGACTCGCCGCCTCCGCCTCCACTCGCAACCCTTGGGATGTTCGAGGATTTCCAGCAAGAGATGCGGAACCTTGTCATGTTCGCACTCAACACTCGCGCCGAGTGCTCGACACCAGCTATCCCAGTTGTTGCAGCCCCAACCCTGGGCCAGAACGCCCCAGTCAGGCGACCTGGGAAGGAGGTAGCAGAAGAAGGCGGCGAGCGGGATTTGCCGGGGCGAGCTCTGTTCCCCGGCTCTGCAAGTGCTGGCCGAATCAGCGAGGCGGAGGCGCGAGATCGCCCGGCTCGCCTAGCAGGGGATGGCAGCCCCTTCAGTGAGTTGGTCTCATCCTCCCCAGTTCTAGAGGGATTTCGTGAACCAGAGATGTCCTACTACCCCGGAAAGGATGACCCGGTTCAACATGTCCAATGGTTCGAGTATGTGGTTTCGATCCGACAGATGTCGGATGCGTTCAAGTGCAGGCTCTTCACCATCACCCTCAAGGAGAAGGCGAGAGATTGGTTTCACCAGCTTCCGGCCAGTTCCATCTACTGCTTAAAGGACCTGCGCCGGGGGTTCTTGCTGAGGTTCACCACTTCCAAGAAGAGGAAGAGGGAGTCAGTGTCCCTTTTCCTCATCAAGCAGGGGGTGAACGAGACTCTGGGGAGCTACGTGGACAGGTTCCAAGAGGAGGCCCTCCAGGTTCAGGAGATGACAGGGCACACCCTCATGGTGGCCTTCACCCTGGGGTTGCAGTAGGAGTTCTTCAAAATGGAGTTGAAGAGGGACCCTCCTCTCTCTTTTGAGGAGTTGATGGAGAGAGCAACGAGGGAGGTCGACGGGGAGGCGTCGAACCCAGATTTCGCCAGGAAGTCGGCCAGGTGGGCCACGAAGGAGGAGCCAGGAGGTGGCGAGGGGCAGGTGGTCAGGAGGGCCGAGCCCAGGCAAAGGGAGCAATAACAACTACAGCAGCGAAGGTGGGTCTTCCAGGAGCCGAACAATCGACTATGCTGGAGGCAGCAGGAGTGGCACGACAAGACTAGAGGCAAGGTTTCAACGGAGGGGGTAACCGCCAAGGAGGGCAGGGTCAATTCAACCCTCTAGGCTGGAGGCAGGGCCAAAGACCTCCTCTCCCCGATAAACATCAGACTATGACGATAACCCTGGGGAGGAGGAGGAGAGGTCAGAGGAGAAGGCAGAGTGGCAGGGTGGAGTTGCCTTAATGCGATCTCCATCAGGAAGAGGGCCACGCCACGACCACGTGCCCGGAGTTCCTGGAATTGAGGGGAACCAGGGAGCAGCAGCAGCCTCGTCGGGAGGTGCGGATTGAAGAGGTCCTGCCCGGATGGGAGGACAGGTGTGAGGATAGGGCTGATGTAGGGGGCCGAGGAGGGATCAGGGTGATCCACGGGGGGGGGGGGGAGTTGACGCCGCCCGCAAGACGAGCCTCCATACCATGTACCGCCGGAGCGTTGCTTCAACGTCTCTAACTCCACCCCCAGATGAGAAGATTACCTTCACGAGGAAGGATATGCCGGATCATGATGATCCATTTTGCGACGCGCTGGTGATCCAGGCCGCGGTCGAAAATTTTACCGTATCTCGGATCCTCATTGATAACGGGAGCTCGGTCAACGTCGTCTTCAAGAAGGCGTTCGACGCGATGAAGGTGGAGGCCAGGAGGGTGTTGGCCTCGGATCGGCCGCTGTTCGGATTTTCCAGGGAAAGGAAGGAGGTGGAAGGAGGAGTGAGACTCCATGTTACTCTAGGGTGACAGTCCAAAAACTGCAGGTTCGTCATTGTGGACGCTCCTTGCAGTTACAACGCGACCTTCGGATGACCCCTCATCAGCGCCTTCCTCTGCGTACCCTCTTCCTTCCATCAGTGCCCGAAGTTCAATACTGAGGGCATCCAGATCCGGGTCCGGGCAGACCTTAAGGTAGCGAGGGAGTGTTACGCGACCGTGGTCAACTCCATCTCCTGGCAAGGAGCCGAGGAGATGGAGCGGAGGATGAAGGAGCTGTCTGGCTAGGAGGCCGCAAGAGAAGCTGAGGGGATGGATGTAGAGGAGGAAGAGGTCCGAGCCCGTGTGGAAGTGGCGGAGGAGGTGTTGGAGGAGCAGGCCGAGGTTATGGCCGTGGAGGAGGCTGAGGAGGAAGTTCTTGCCCCTGGCATGGGGGCCGTGGGGGAATGGGGGGACTAATCCAGGCTGGAGGCCCCGGAGGACGTAGTGGAGATGAAGGTTCTCACTTGGGAAGACAGGGTAGAGAAGGTGCGGATCAGCGGAGGCTGAATCTAGAGGAACAAGGGAGGATGCTGGAGTGCATCCAGAAGAACGTGGATGTCTTCGCATGGAGCGCGGCGGACATGCCAGGGATCGATGCGGACGTCGCCTGCCACCACCTCAACTTGGATCCCGAGGCTCGCCCCATCCGACAGAAGAAGAGGTCCACCGCAGACAAGCTGACCGAGCCTATCAGAGAGGAGGCGGGTAAGCTCCTCAAGGACGGATTCGTTTCAGAGATCCAGTATGCAGGCTAAGTCTCAAATGTTGTAATGGTTAAAAAAGAAGACGGCCGTTGGAGGATGTGTGTAGACTTTTCTCTTCTAAATAAATCATGTCCTAAAGATTGTTACCCATTGCCTCAGATCGACATGCTGGTTGACTCAACCGTCGGTTTTTCTGTAATGAGTTTTCTAGATGCTTTTTCAGGTTATCATCAGATCAGGATGCACCCGCCCGATATAAAAGATGTCTTCTTCGTCACTGGGGATGGGTGCTACTGCTATAAAATGATGTCTTTTGGGCTAAAAAATGCAGGGGTAATGTATCAAAGGATGATGAACCGGGTCTTCCGGGAGCAGAAGGGGAGGAGCCTGGAGGTGTACGTGGATGATCTCATGATCAAGGGTTGGGATGTTGACTCTCACCTCCAGAATCTGGAAGAGACCTTCAGCACCTTGCAAAAATACAAAATGAGGCTGAACCCCTTGAAGTGTGTCTTCGGGGCGAGCATGGTGAAATTCTTAGGCCATCTCCTTACTACCGCTGGGGTGGAACCCAATCCTGACAAGGTGAGGGCGATCATGGAATTGGGGTCACCACAGAACGCCAAAGAGGTCCAACGATTGACGGGGAAGTTGGTGAGGTTGAGCAGGTTCTTCTCTTGGGCAGGGGAGAAGTGCTCCCCCTTCTTCAAAGCGCTGAGGGGAAATCAGAAATTCGAATGGTCGGAGGAGTGCGAGGGAGCCTTCTAAGCTTTGAAGAGGCAGCTGGCCCAGGCTCCGCTGCTCTAGGGACCGAAGGAGGGGGAAGATCTATCCCTGTACCTTGGGGTCGGGGTCGAGGCCTTGAGCTCTGTCCTAGTTCGGGAAGAGGGGAAGAAACAACTACCCATCTATTACGTAAGCAGGGTCTTGAGAAAGGCGGAGCTCCGATACACGATTTTAGAGAAGTTGAATTTTGCCCTGGTTATCTCGGCTCAGAGGCTCCGGCCCTACTTCCAGGCACACTCCATCCGAGTGGTGACTGAATATTCCCTCCGCAACATCTTTGAGGGGGTGAAGCACTCAGGAAGGTTGACAAAGTGGTCGGTGGAGCTGAGTGAATTTGATATATCTTTTGTTCCCCGCCTCTCGATCAAGGCTCAAGCGATGACCGACTTCCTGGCTGATTATGTGGTCGAGATGACGGAGGTGGAGCTCACTCGCCCAGTTCTTGATAGGTGATGGTAGATGGCGTCTCGGGCAGGCATTCCTTAGGGGTAGGAGTGATCCTGGAGAGCCCCCAGGGAACAAAGATCGAGCAGACGGTGGTCGTTCACTTCCCCATTACCAACAACCAGGCGGAGTATGAGGCGGTATTAGCGGGGCTTCGTCTAGCAAGGGAGTTGGGGGTGAATAATGTGTAAGTGCTTACGGATTCCATAGCGGTGGCCTCTCAGATCAACGAGGAGTTTGAGGCCAGGGAGCCTATCTCCAATTGTATCTTGCCAAGGTAAAGGGAGTTATCGGCATGTTCCAAACATTCTCCATTCGACACGTGCCGCGGGAGGAGAACTAGCAGGTAGATCAATTGGTCAAGCATGGACCTCCGGTGGGGGGAACCATCACCGACCTTTTTCGCCCCTCTATCGAAGAAGTAAGCTGATGGAGGTAGACCAACACCCTTCATGGATAGACCCCTTCGCCGCCTTCTTGTCCACAGGTGAGTTCCCGGAAGGCTTGGACAAGAAGCGTTTCAAGCACAGGACGGCATACTATCTTATGCGCGACGAGAAGTTGTATCGCAAGTCCCTCTTAGGAATCCTAGTACGTTGTGTGGCCGAGGGGGAAGTTCAGAGGATCTTGGAAGAAGTTCATGTTGGGGAATGCGGGAGTCACTCGGGGAGCAGGACCTTGGAGGGGAGGATAGTGAAGCAAGAGTATTTTTTGGCCAATCCTGGGTCGGGATGCCGCCGAATTTGCAAAGAAGTGCCAGAAGTGCCAACTGTTCGCCCCGCTCCCGCTACTACCACCTCAAAGACTAAGGAGCATCACTGTGCCCTGACCCTTCGCCATTTGGGGAATGGACCTTGTAGGACCCTTCCCTTAGGCTAGTGGGCAGAGCAGATTCTTATTAGTGATGATAGATTATTTCTCTAAGTGGTTGGAGGTGAACGCGTTGGTGACCTCCCTGGTGGTTCGGAATTTTTTGTGGGGAGAGATCATTTGCCAGCACGGGTTGCCTCAGGCCATTGTCACGGACAATGGGCCGCAGTTCTCCAACGCTGAGTTTATCAGTTTTTGTGGACAGCTTAGGATTGATCCCTGGTTCGCGTCGGTCCATCACCCCAGGAGCAACGGGCAGGTGGAGGCGGCGAATAAGATCATTGTGAACTTGCTGAAAAAGAAGGTGGAGAACTTGAAGAGGAGCTGGGTGGAGCAGCGCCCTTCGGTCCTGTGGGCCCTTAGAACTACTCCCAATACGGCTACAGGAGAGACCCCATTCAAGCTCTCCCACGGCTGTGAGGCTGTGCTCCCAATAAAGTTCAAGGTCTGGACACCTCGAGTAGTCGAGGCGGAAGAAGGAAGAAAGGAATGAAGTGACGAGAACGAGGACGAGCTGCGACTCTCCTTGGATCTAGCGGAGGAACTTCGATATGTGGCCGCTGTTAGGCAGGAAGAAATTAAGCGGCGGATGACCTAGTATTTTGATAAGCATGTCGGCGTCAAGCAGTTCATGGAAGAAGACTTGGTTCTTAAGAAGGTAGATGCCGCACGAAGATCAGCAGCGTGGGGAAGCTCAACCCAAACTGGGAAGGTCCATATATTGTCAAAGAGGTATTGAGGTCAGGGGGGTATCACCTCCAGAATGTGGAGGGCGAGACCCTCAGTCACACCTGAAGCGATGATGATTTGAAGTGCTTCTATCCATGAACCCAATGTGTAAAATCCTCTTTTGTAAATATGAGATATCGCGGTTTTTTAGATCTTTGTGCCATAGTTTGTGTGGCAGGTGATGTTCATGAAATAGACCCCGAGAAGATCCCGCTGTCAGACTCCGACTAGCTGGCAGGGCTGGATGTCACTCGAGAGAGTCTGCCTCAGACCCTGAGAAGATCCCGCTGCCAGGCTCCCACTAGCTGGCAGGGCTGAATGTCACTCGAGGGGGTCTTCCCCAGACCCCGAGAAGATCCTGCTGCCAGGCTCCCACTAACTGGCAGGGCTGGATGTCACTCGAGAGAGTCTGCCCCAGATCCCGAGAAGATCCCGCTGCCAGACTCCCACTAGCTGGTAGGGCTGGATGTCACTCGAAAGAGTACCCAGATCACGAGAAGATCCCGCTGCCAAGCTCCCACTAGCTGGCAGGGCTGGATGTCACTCGAGAGAGTCTGCCCCAGTCCGTGAGAAGATCTCGCTGCCAGACTCCCACTAGCTGGTAGGGCTGGATATCACTCGAGAGAGTCTACCCCGACCCCGAGAAGATCCTGCTGCCAGGCTCTCACTAGCTGGCATGGCTGGATGTCACTCGAGAGAGTTTGCCCCAGACCCCTAGAAGATCCCGCTGTCGGGCTCCCACTAGCTGGCAGGGCTGGATGTCACTCGAGAGAGTCTACCCAGACCCCGAGAAGATCCCGCTGCCAGGCTCCCACTAGCTGACAGGGCTGTATGTCACTCGAGAGAGTCTACCCAGACCCCGAGAAGATCCCTCTATCAGACTCCCACTAGCTGGCAGGACTGGATGTCACTCGAGAGAGTCTGCCCAGACCCCGAGAAGATCCCGCTGTCAGACCCCTAGAAGATCCCGCTGCCAGCCTCCCACTAGCTGCCAGGGTTGGATGTCACTCGAGAGAGTCTGCCCCAGACCCTGAGAAGATCCCGCTGTCAGACTCTCACTAGCTGGCAGGGCTAGATGTCACTCGAGAGAGTTTGCCCCAGACCACCAGAAGATCCTGCTGTCAGACTCGCACTAGCTGGCAGGGGTGGATGTCACTCGAGAGAGTCTACCCAGACCCTGAGAAGATCCTGCTGCCAGGCTCCCACTAGCTAGCTGGGTTGGATGTCACTCGGGAGAGTTTGCTTAAGTCTCGAGCTTTTTCCGCTGTCAGGCTCTCACTTAGCTGATAGGGCAGGGGTCCTCGGTGGATGTGATGCTGCCTTAGAGCTAAGTCCTGAGCTTCTCCCGCTGTCAGACCCTCATCTAGCTGATAGGGCAGGGGTCCTCAGTGGACGTCGTTGATGCTCTGGAACCGAGTCCCGGGCTGCTGTTGCCAGTCAATATGAGGCATTCGAAGGTGAACTTGGGGCAGAGGCCGAGAGCAAAAATCACAAGGGAAACAAAAGGTCAAATACAACAACCTCCAGACAAACTGGTAGTGGTGAGCCGAGATCTCAGCAACTACTAAGAGGCGACAATAACTCAGTAAAGCGATGCCAAAGGGGGCGACCCAAGATCTCGACAACCACCAAGGAAGGCGAGCCGGGGTTGTTCTCGGCAATCATATTCCACCCCATCAGGTTTTTACTTGTAAAAATCCGGTCTTGAAAAACCTTATAAAGGGAAAGGGATCTATCGGGCGAGCCAGGAGGTCGCGGGTGCCACTTGGCGAGTGGTCCAACTCCTGCTTCTACGGGGTGGCGAGATCCCAAGGTTTGCGAGCAGGCACATAGTCAAAAAATTAATCCGGTTGGGCACTCACGGTGAGTTGTATCCTAGCGAGGTTGCACAGCAAGGTGGTGACACGCGCTTGCGAGTGCAATGCAGAAAATAAACACAGGACAGAAAAATTATCTAAGTAAAATTTTCATTGATATCTTATTACAAAAAGGGCTCGCCTCGCGGCACGGTCACAAAGTTAGGGGGGAGAAGCATTACAGGAAAAAAATATATACAGTCAACTCTCGTCCTCTCCCCCAGAAGGCTCATCCTCAAAGCCTGAGACATCTTTGAAGAGCGAGTTGAAGCTGCCCTCCTTCTCGCCAGGAGTGGGGATAGGGAGGAACAACTCCGACACCAGGTCCTTGGCGGTCACCTCCTCGCAGTCCGCCGGCAGCACCTGTAGATCTCGCATGACCTGCAGGGTGTGATCATCGGTTTTGATAGAGTTGACCCGCAATATTTCGTTGACCTCTGCCTCGCTGAATGTCTTCGTCCTTTGGACTTTTGCGCCCGGCTCGCCGCCAGATGGGGGAAGGATGACATCCATCAGGCGAGCGAGCTCGCCCTGGAGCGACTTATTCTGCTCCAGCTTTTTATTTTTCTCCTCCACCTCGACAGCGCGATTGCGCAGGTGGTCCGCTGTTTCGGCATCCTGCGAGGCAAAAGGGGGTAAGAAAGGAAATTATGAAAGCAAAGTAAAATAGGAAGAGGTTAACTAGCACTCACCACCCCGCCGACGCTCTTGCTAATGATGTTCTCAGCGATTCCCAGCCGCCTCGCCAAGTCGGCAGCATCGACTTTGGCGATATCCCGGTCCTGCTCGGCACTCGCCAATTTGTGGCTGAGGTTGAAGCCGCGGCAGACCGACATGTGCACAAGCTCCATGGCCCGCATTTGGGCTCGCGAGCATTCATGGCCGATCCGCTGGAGGGTCACATCATTATAGGACTCGGCGTCCTCGCGGACATATAGCCCGAAGCCGAGGGCATAAGCCGTGGGTGGCGCTTGGACCAGGAGGGGAGGAGGGATGAGATGGAGACTCTGTGGGCCCGTTCATCCCATTTGACCATCAGCTCGACGAGTTGGTCCTTTGCCCTCCCACCGAGACCAAAGTGCCGATGGTCCTTCGACAGGCCGGACTCGCGGACCTTGAACTCTTGGACAACTGGGGAAGCAGTAGGGCCGCCGCATTGCTCTTTCTCCGACGAGTCGAGGATGATCTGCTTCCCCTTGGAGACTACCACCGCCCTCTTCAGTTTCTTCGGCGGCGGTGTGCGGAGAGGAGAGCTGGAGCTCGCGAGGTCGGGTCGCTTCTTGCTGGGGGGAGGTCTGGCCTATTCTGGCTCCCTCCGGCAGGCTGCCGCAGCTTCCCTCGCGCGCGCGAGTGGGTCAGGGTAAAGTCCCGAGTCCGCAAAGGGCGGATGCTCGAGAATCAGTCGCTCCCCTGCAAAAAATAACTTATCATCAGAAAGATTGATTTTTTTGGGCGAGCCCATTAAAGAGAGGGAAAAGAAGTATACCTTCGCCGGGATGAACCGAAGGGAGCAAGTCTAGATCCCGTCGGAGGTAGGCGACCTCAAAGTCCTTGTTGAGGAAGAACTTGTGGAGCTCGGCGTCGTCGCCCGTCACGGTCGGTGGCCGGTACACTTCCTCGCTCCGCTGCCGAGGCGAGAAGGGCATGTTGTCGAGCTCGCCCTTGATGAAGACACACTTCGAGCACCAGTTGTGGTTCTTATTGGCCGTCTCACGAACTTTGAATTGCGAGTTGGCGAGAAAGGCGACCCCATCGTTGGTGGCGCGGTATATAAACAGCTTTCGGAAGACGGTGAGGTTTAACTCGATCCGTTCTCGCCGGAGGAAGCATGCGAGTGCCACCATCATGACAATCGCATTCAGGTTCAGCTGCGTGGGGACTGTCCCGTAGTACTTTAGCATCTGGCGTATCTCCGGACAGAGCGGGAGGCGCTGCCCCACCTCGAAGTGCGAGATGGGGAAGACGAGCTCGTCCTCGAAAAATGTGTTTATCTCCTCGCCCTCCCCGTGTCGGCGCGCGGAGAAACCTGGGGGAACGTGGTCACCTACAAAGGTCAGATACTCCTGCTCTGTAATGTTTCCATCGAAAAAGGTGTACTCGGCAAATTGTCTTGTGTACTTTGACCTCCCATCAGCGTCAGGTCGTGTCTTGCCCATTTCTGAAGATCTCGGTGCAAGTGCAAGTGGCGAGAAGAGCAATAAGGGGGTGGGGGGGGGGTATATGCCGACTATAAATGTGATACGCTAAAGGTAGGTAAGGGGCCTATTTATAGAAAGCGAATTAAACTTGCCGAGCCGGCTGCTCCAGTCCAGCTCACGGGAGCCGACTTGTCAAACCCTGCGGCCTGTTCTACCCTAATGTTAGCCGAGTCTATAGCACAACGTGATTCGCAAGTAACAAGCATTGATAATTAGATCTAAAAATAGTTAAGCGATTACACAACCATGTTAAATGTTCAGGGAATACAACAGAGGAGAAATTATCGTTATTACATGTGCGAGCAGGGGGTTTGGGCGGCGAGTGCTGGTAAGCTCAGCTAGGGAGCCATTTCCATCTACCCCGACCTCGCGTCCCCATCCCCGGAGGTCGGCACGGGTTGTTGAACTCGCGGACCAGTTCTAGATCCTGGTGGATGAACCCATATTCTCGTTGATTCGATCCATGAGAGGGCTGGGAGAAGTCATCCCGCTCGCCGAGCCGCTCTTCACCTCATCCGCCCGCAGCACATAATCCTGCTCTAGCGCCTGCAGCCTCTGTTCGCCGAGTGCATTATCCTCCTGGATCCCGCGCAGAATGAGTCTGTTCTTGTTCAGGACTCCCACAATTCGCCTCCTCAGCTCGGCAGGTCCCAGCGAGGCGTCCAGGAAATCTTCCATCTCGTTGGGCGAAGGAGGTGGCGAGTGGCGCTCCGGCTCAAAAGATTTTTCGGCTTCAGACTGGTCAGGAAGGCCTGCGGGGATAAATTCAGATAAGAATCTTGGGGTTGTAAATACGACGAGTGCTTCAGACTAACCTTGCGAGATGGTTCTGCCGAGGTGGGGCTGCCGAGAGGAGCTTGGCTGCCCATGGAAAAGGCGAGTGAGAGGAGGCAGAATGGCCTTGCCGCGACCTGGAAGCTGATAGTTTGGGGAGATGATTAGCTCGAAGCTCGGGACAGGGATGTCCCTAACACCTTCCCCCGCGAGTGCAGGATCGAGGGTGGGTTGCCGAGCAGGTTTGCGAGCCGACGACTTTAGACTTAGCGAGTCCAGGCCAGTAGTCCTAAAGGTAGGGTCCGGACTTCTCACGCGGTCTTCAAGAGGTGTTTGGAGGTACAAATCATTCCGAGGAGAATCGACTTGCGGTGCAGGAGTTTCCGCATCATCTTGATTTGTGCCGTGGTCGGCAGAAAGGTCAACGATCTCTTTCCCTTTTGGTTCGGCGGTCGGTTTGGAGGAAGAAGCGGGTTCATGATCTGGGGTGGAGGCCAGACCACGATAAGAGAACTTGGCAACTTTTGGGGCGAATTTGACCTTTTTGGCGGGTTTATGTTTTGGTGACTCGCGCAACGAGGAATTGGAGAGCCAAGGGCTAAGCTCGACCGCGCGAGTAGCGTTGAGCTCCCGGGCGCTGTTGAACCTCTCTTGAAACTCCTTGGAAAGAGGCATCTCGGTAAAAATAGATTAGGGGGAATGACAAAGGTCACCCAGGTAGGCAGACATATATATAGCCGCTTGTGGATCCCACCAAAAGATTCTCTTGGGCTCGCTAACCCACTCGCTGATCTCTTGGGGTTGTATGTTTTTTTCCGAGTTTGGGGCAGCCTCGCAAAGAGCGGAGATTGTGTACAACCCCGTATCTGGCGAGTGGGGTCATCAGGAGTCAGTCTAGCCATTATGACGCAGTCCAAGTCCCAAGCGAGTTGGAAGGGAGGCGAGGGCTCTGCAGCCTCACCGACTCGCCAGGAGGGGTGGAACAGGTATGGTGCGAGTGGAGCAAGTAGACTCGCACTCGCCCCTGGTTCTCGACAATGGCAGACGAGTGGGGCAGGTCAGGCCCGCACTTGCCCGGGGTTATAGGGAGGCGGCGAGTGCCAACCCCATCGAGCACTCGCCGCCCCAGGCGAGTGGAAGCTTCAAGGACCACTCACCCATTAACATGTGCAATCCAGTGTTCGCCGAGCAAGCCGCGCGAGCCCGTCGCTTGGCGTTGAGTGAGGCGCGCTCTGTCGACGCCTTCAGTTTCTTGGCGTTGAGTGAGGCGAGTGCTGTCAATGCCTTCTGCTCTTGGCATTGAGTGAGGCGAGTGTTATCAATGTCTTCTGCTCTTGGCGTTGAGTGAGGCGAGTGTTGTCGACGTCTTCTGCTCATGACGTTGAGTGAGGCGAGTGCTGTCGACGCCTTCAGCTCGCTTGGCGTTGAGTGAGGCGTGCTCCGTCGACGCCTTCAGTTCCTTGGCGTTGTGTGAGGCAAGTGCTGTCAATGGCTTCTGCTCTTGGCGTTGAGTGAGGTGAGTGCTGTCGACGCCTTCAGTTCCTTGGCTTTGAGTGTGACGAGTGTTGTCGACGCCTTCAGCTCGCTTGGCGTTGAGTGAGGCGAGTGCTGTCGACGCCTTCTGATCTTGTCATTGAATGAGACGAGTGCTGTCGATGCCTTCAACTCGCTTGGCGTTGAGTGAGGTGCGCTCTGCCGGCGCCTTCAGTTCCTTGGCGTTGAGGGAGGAGAGTGCTGTCAATGCCTTCTGCTCTTGGTGTTGAGTGAGGTGAGTGCTGTCGACGCCTTCAGTTCCTTGGCGTTGAGTGAGGCGAGTGTTGTCGACGCCTTCAGTTCCTTGGCGTTGAGTGAGGCGAGTGATGTCGATGCCTTCCGCTCGCTTAGCGTTGAGTGAGGCGAGTGTTGTCGACGCCTTCTGCTCTTGGCGTTGAGTGAGGCGAGTGCTGTCGACGCCATCAGTTCCTTGGCGTTGAGTGAGGCGAGTGGCCTTAGATCTCGCATTTACCCATAATGGGGTTCCGCGGAGGCGAGTGCCTGGTTTACCCTAGCACTCGCCCCTTTAGGCAAGTGATGCCTTCATGGGGCACTCGCCCAGTAGGGTTCAGAGGTAAAATTACCTGGATGCCCTTGCAGGGCTGCGAATAGCCATCCAGAACAGCGGAGTGTGGATGTTAGCAGACCGCTTTTGGCTGTATATAACCATTCAGAACAACAGAGTTACACTATTTACAGGCCAGATTTTAAAAACTATAAATAGACCCAAGGGTGTGCCTCAGAAAGCAAGCTTTCCAGTTCTCTTACTCTTGTCTTATAGCGCTTTCTGAGGTGCCCTTAGCTCAGCACAGACTAAGGAGGGGAAGCACTCTAAGATCTTCCGGATATGTGGTGGGACCTCCGTGCTGGCGCCTTGAGTCAGTTTCAAGTTGTAAGTTTTCGGTCAGCCAAGCTTGCTAGGCAAAGTAAGTGTGCGGTCACCCCTTCCCCAAGGGTTCAGACTCCACAGAATCCGATTTTCAGTTTCAACAATTTCCAACCCGGATTTTCGCTGGCAATGTAGAAACAATTACCTCTCAATGGACTGATGCAGATTCTGTACAGAAGACTTTCTTATCCTCCCCCGATTTGGTGCATTATCAATCTTTGTTTCTGTCAGAATATTTTCATTCCAAACAATTTTGAGATGATCTGGACAGTGTTGAGAGGATGTCAATGAATCTTCTTCCTCTTCTTTCTCACAACAATCCTCCTTGACCTCGTAAGCAAGAGAGGTCAAGAATGATCTTGTGACTGAGGAGGAAGAGGCCCTTGCTTGAAGGTACTGTACTGAAGCTGTGATATCTATCTGGGAATGAATGTTGTCTACTGTGGTTTGAATTTGTGAAGCATGGGAGTTTAGCATTGATGATAGTGTGCTGGATGCCAATTGGACTTCTTGGATTATTATGGTGGAAGAGCTGGTGGGAGGTGTTGTTGGTGAAGTAGGTTAAATGATCTTAGTGGGAAAAGTTTGTGGTGGTGGTATGTAGAGAGGCTGGAGCAGGTGAAGTGGGTACAGAGATGGATGCATAAGATAGTGATGAAATTTGTTCAGGACAGGTCGAGAACAGAGGATCTTCCTGTGGAGAGGATTGAGGAGAAGATTTCTTTTGGGATTCAGGCTTGATGATTTGCCTGATCTATTTAGAGAAAAGAGCTGTAGTTAGCTTCTTTCAAGGGGGAATACCTTTGGATGTACATAGGTGAGGAAAGTTCTGGACAAGATTTGACTCACAAGAGTCATGCAGACATTATCCTTTTGATTGTATTTATGTGAGATGAGTTTCAGTAGACATTCCCCCCAGTTGATCTTTTCTTCAGCATCAGAACTCCCATCAAGCGAAGTTGATTTTTAGGGACTACACTTTTCATAAATATTGAAGATCATTTTATTATGTTTAAAAACAGACCAAATGAGTTCCAAATTGATTATTTTATGACTTACAAAATGAATAAAATGATTTGTAAGGATTGCAAAGTCATAACAGGAGAATGTTTGATAACACATCATAAGTTACTGGTGTTAGACGTACAAACTAAATATAATAAATTTAAGACAAACAAAAATGTTGTCAAAAATTCGGCGTTGAAACTTGAAGATGAAAAATTAGGTTGCTTTCAAGACAACAGTTATATAAAAACTAGTTGATGATCCCTATGTTGATCCTAATGTCTCATGAGAAGTTATATCTTCACATTTAAGAATAAGTGGAAATAACGTACTTGTAGTATCAAAATGCCGTGCGCCCCTAAATAAAGAAATTTGATGGTAGAAATAAGAAGTGCAAAATAAAATGAGGGCAAAGAGGTCTAGCTATAAATCAATCTATGCTTGTAGGAATGATGAAAACTTAGTCAGATATAAAGTCGTTAAAAAAGAAGCTAAACATGCAGTAAGTAAGACATGAAATCAAGCTTATAAAAAATTTTATAAAGAATTAGATATCAAAGATGGAGAATGTGACATATAAAATTGCTCGAGTTAGAGAAAAGAAGACAAGAGATTTAAGCAAAGTTATGCATAAAAGATGTAACAGATACAGTTTTAACGAATGACGAGAAGCTTGACTAAGATGGTTTGAACACGTACAAAGGAGACCATTAGAGGCACCTGTTAGGCATTGTGAGATTAATGTTGGCATTACGTCTAGTAGATTCAATACTTCATAACCATTATCTCTTGATGTTGCGTTGAATTGAAGTTGACGCTACGTCTATTTGTAGTCAACATGACTTCGAGAATTGTTTTAACACTTTGCTCCTTATGTTAGTTTTTCCCAGCAATTCTCTTTGTTTTCAGTCATGTGCCTGAGGCACCCATTATCCAAGTACCACAACTGGTTTGTGGAAGGACAGTACTTTTTCTGCACAAGAAACTAAACATTAGTTGGAACCTAGGTTACCTTGGGCCCATTGCTTCTTTTTCCATTATATGGGGTGATGAAAGTATATGAAGGCATTTCATGATACCCCTTTCTATGGAAGAGTGTTGTTCTATCAAATCAACAACTTTCAGCACTATGACCATGTCTAAAATAATTGTAGCATTTAAGGTTATACTTATGATAATTGTAAAAATTGGCATAAGATTCATTTAAATTATGTATTGAGAAGTTTCTTTGACTTCGACTCGATGCAATTTTCTGGTTGCGTCGACTTGTCGTTGACATATATAGCGAGTTACGTTGATATGATGTCAATGCATGCCTACGTTGACTAGAAGTTGACATATCCATAGAGTTGCATCGATGCGAAGTCGACACATGTTCCCAGTGAGCAGAATTTTAATTCCTTATTTCTTTATGATTTATTGATTTTTCCCCGTAATACCCGTACATCGAGGTGAACTTACTGTGTTAGAATTAGTAAAATTTTCATATTCATCATCTGTTATGATATGGATTAGATCTTTATTTGTGATTTCAATAGATTGATTGTCTTTACCCTTAATGAGTGATATAGGATTATTCTATGCAGGTATGCTGGAAGATTTCTCTAAGCTAGTAGGGTTTCCCCCACTCCCTGGTAATCAAATCTTTTATTCAGATTGTTAGTAATGTTGTAGAGCTGTTGACCCCTTCCATTTAAGGAGTTCTCAAAAAACTTTGCCTTTGTTAGCTCATTTTTCATTACTTTATTTTGTTCAGTTAAATTTGTTATCAGTTTTGTCAATCTTCCTAGTTCAACCCTCAGACCGTGGTTTGCATAGTAGTGATTTCCGCTTCTTATTTCAGTTAGTTCATTTCTTAGTAGTTGAATTTGCTTTTCTGCTATTATGTTGTCTCTACAAAAATCTCTGAAACACTTTTCAAAGTCATCAGATGAAAAATCAATATCAAAATATGATACCCGATCTTCATCATCATCTGAGACAGACATGCTTCTTCTGCAACAACTTCTTCTTCACTCTCTGATGATGAGGTTGACTCTGCAGTCACTCCAAGTTTCTGCTATGAAACCTCTCCCTTTTTTCTTGTCCTTCTTGTAGAAGGACTGCTTCTTGGGCTTCTTCTTGCTGGACTTGTCTTTCTTTTCTTTGGGACATTCTGGAGCAATATGACCTGCCTTCCTGCAGGCAAAGTAGATGAACTCTTTGCTTGGAGTTTTATCAAACTTGGGCTTGTTGAAGCCCCTTTTTCTTCTCCTAAAGTCTTCTGCCTTTACCCATCTTCTAAACCTCCTGGCTAGAAGATTAAAGATTTCCTCTTCAGAGGTTGAAGGTTCTCCATCCGCAGCTTTGAGAGCAATTAACTTCTCTCTAGGGGTAGAGATTTTGTCCTTTCCTCCAGACTCAGCCCTACTCTTTAATAAAGTTCATAAGACTTGAGCTTGCCTAACATGACATCAGTAGTGATTTCCCTATGACATCTAAATTCTCCAATGACCCAGATCCTTGAATCCCAAGTGCTTGGGAAACACATGAGAAGCTTGTCATTGATCTCAGTCAGTGAGATCTCTTTGTCTAGTCCCTTCAGTTCATTCACTGTAATACTGAATCTTTCATACATTTTTGCCACAGTCTCTTCAGATTTTTTCTGGAAGTTCTCATACTGGGATATGAGAAGGGATCTCTTATCCTTCCTTTCATTTGAGCTTCCATCTACAATTCTAGATAATGAATCCCAGATTTCCTTGGCTGACTGACAATTAACAATCTTCTAGAAAAAGTAATCTGACATAGTTGTGACTATGATGTTCATGGCCTTTGCATCCCAGTCCTTCACCTTCTTATCTTTATCTGTCTATTATGATCTTGACACTTGTTCTGATATGGTGTTGCCTTCTACGTCTTTTTTGTATGACATGGATGGTCCTATCAAAATAGAACTAAATATATTCTCATAAATAGAATTCATGTATAACTTGATTCTGGCCTTTCAGAATGTGAACTTATCTAAGTTACACACTGGAGGTCTGACAGATGCAAATTATTTGAAAACATTTTTGAAAATAGATGTTTATTTTTACGTGTAGCTTTACAACTGTTCAGATCTTTGAGATCAAGATATTAACCTTTATTTGATCAACCTCTCTCTGATACCAATTGGAAATGTGAACATTTGTGTGAATCCTCTGATTATTCTCTAAGGGGGTGAATAGAGATTTAAAATTCTTCTTTAAATAATTTTAGTTAGCTTAGGATTTGCAGCACACACAGAATTCAAACCAAAGTTATAGTGGTTCGCCAAAATTTGGGTACATCCACTCTTCTATTACCTTGGTAGTAATACACTATCATAGTGTCTGAGTATTTTGATAAGTAGACTTTTAGAACCAACAACTAGATATTTTGTTAAGGAGATCTTGAACCACTCTCAACTGAGTCTTTTGACAGGTACACTCTGAAAACCACAACCTGAATTATTTGAAGAAGGATTCTAAAAATTCTTTACTCAGTTAATACAACAGTGATAAAAATAGATTGAGAGAAGGTTGAGAAGAAGAATTCTTCTAGATGCTCTCAGCAAGAATCTAAGGACTATTAAGCACTAAGTGTTTCTGATCCTTCAATATGATTAACCCCTTTTTGATAGTAGATTTGGATGGGTTATAAGCTTTGAATCAGGTGATCTTCTTTGAATATTCTAGTTGATTGTTGGTTTCAGCAGTAGCAGAGACGATTGAGTATTGCGAAGATGAAGAACAGTTGGTTATCAATCACTGTTCTTGTTCTCTGTGTTAGTGTATTTTGCATTCCCTTCTTTGATTATATTATCTCTGAATTATTTTGAATTGTCCCTTTAATGGTATAAAGTCTTCAGAAGTAATGTTGATATATTCTTCCAAAACTAATTCCATTAATCTCGATTTCTTAAGCAAAAAATTTCTATAAAGTTATCTCTGAATCTGATATAGAAATATTTTCTTTAGTCTATCTCCCAACGGTTAAAATTGTTTGAATAAATTCCATGGAAGTTCCTTAGATTAAGCCTGAAACAATTCTCTGAAAATTTACATTCTGGACTATACTTGACGCTACGCCGACTTCATGTAAGAGTAACGTTGACTTCTTGATTCTGTATAAAATAAGTCTGTAGTCGAAGTTGCGTTGATATCTTATCGATATATGCGTCGACTTCTATCTGAAGTAGTGTTGATTTCAACATATGTGGTTGCTCTGAATTCTTGCCGAAGTAACGTCGATACCTAGCGACGTTCCATCGACTTCAAGTCAACGCAAGATTACTTTTTTTTTTTATTTTCTTCTATAATTCAGAGTGCCTAGCTCATGTACTTGACTCTATTACCTTCCTAGGACTCTTATGACTATATTACGCTCTCTATATAACATGGGTAATTAACCTAGTGTTTAAAGTCACTTTAATATAATTTGTTAAGTCAAATCATCAGAGTTTTTCCCAACAAAGATCAATGTGTGTTTATGAAAGTTGCACTTTAACATACATACATCAGACAAGAGATAAAGCACACTTTGTTGGTTCGCCGAGATGCCATGCGAGGATCTAGAAAGCTCAAATTTGAAAAAAACACCTTAACTCATCCAGATCCTTGCTATTAATAAAATTTCCAAAGATGTCCTCATATTTGAAATATAGGTCTGGTCATTACTGGTAACAATTATGTCACTCACATAAATAAGAAGGTTGGTACATCCACTTGCTCCTGAGGGAGTCATGGTTGTGTGATCAGACTGTGGTCGTGTGAATCACATGCCATGGACAACATCATTGGAATGATGAAACCAGGCTTTAGTTCGCAGCTTGAGATCAAAGAGAATTTCTAAAGATATAGTGAAAGAGACCAAAAAGTAAAAAATATGTCCATTCTTACTTTCTTGTTTATCCCTAAATAAATCGTAAATCATGAGTCATAACGGTGATGGAACCAATGTTGTAGATGCCAGTCGACATGTCGGTCGATATAATGGTTTTGGGCAGAAAATATCACGACGTTGACATTTTTAGCAAAAATGTCGCTTTTGAAAATATCCCCGATATGTCTTCAGGCCCCAATATATCGGTTTTACCCGATATATCAGAGGATATCTCGCAGATGATATATAACGAGTCCTCCCCTCTAACTTTGAACAATTACAGACTGCACCCCTCTTATTATGGAAATCACAAAAACTTTCCCTTAATGTTACAAAACATAACATTTACCTCTCCTGAAGTACACATTTCATAACATCCATGCACAAAAATACCCCCCTCGGAGTACATTTCCAAGGTGGGTATTTTGTGCACGGATGTTATGAAATGTAAACTTCAAGGGAGGTAAATGTTATGTTTTTTCAACATTGAGGGGAGGTTTTCGTAATTTCCATAATAAGAGGGGTGGAAGCTGTAATTATGTTATCTTCCAGGGGAAGTTTTGGTAATTATTCATATATATATATATTCCATTTCTGTTAAGCGTCCAGGCATATTATTTTATTTTGTGCAATATTTCGTATATCTCTCTTAGCCAAGATTTGATTTCTTTCTCGTATCACCCTAATTTGGTGCCCTATATGTTGTTTGCGGTCGCCAACGCTTCTTTTTGTGTAATTTATAAAAATGCATTATGCGTATATATGTTTATTGTATAATTTATAAACATATATTATGTGCATATTTGTGTAATTTATAAAAAATATATTATGTATGCAACTGCACATATTTACAAAAAAATATTTATATATATGAATATATTTATTTAAGTATTAAAATTTAACGCTGTAAAATATCCCCGATATATCCCCACAATCCGACATACTACATTTCAAACTCTAACCAACATGAACCCGACATCCGACATCTACAACCTTGGATGAAACTGAAGCTGCACAAGTAAAGATCTCTTTCCCTTCATAAGGAACAATTTGTCTCCCCATCCTCTCCCTTACAGATATTTGTCCGACCAACTTTGGGTTGTTACCAATGATATCAATATATCATAAATTTATAGTTTATCTTGGTTCTCCTTCATTCTCTAATTCCTTTCTGCATGAGTGAACAAAAAACCCAAATTTTCATTTGAAATGTAGTGGGGCGTGCATAAATAGACGACATGAAACTTGGATTAGTGAGTTGGATTTGTTAGTAGATCCTATCTCTATCTCTTGTCACATATCTTCGACTACAGACTTATTTTATACAGAATCAAGAAGTCAACGTTACTCTTACATGAAGTCGGCGTAGCGTCAAGTACAATCCAGAATGTAAATTTTCAGAGAATTGTTTCAGGCTTAATCTAAGGAACTTCCATGGAATTTATTCAAACAATTTTACCCATCCACATCTCTATCTCTTGTCGCGTATTCTGACGTTGACTATGCAGGATCTATAGAAAAATGAGGTCGCGACCAGGAGGCGGCTAAGGACAGAGAGGAAAACGCTAGCTGCAGGAAGGCAAGATCGCAGCGAGCAGAAAAGGCAAGCGGCGAGCAGGAGAGAATGTCGCGGCGAGCAGAAGGCAGGTCGCAGCGAACTGGAGGCAGGTCGCAGCGAACTGGAGGCAGGTCGCGGCAAGCAGGAGGCAGGTCGCGGCGAGCAGGAGGCAGGTCGCGGCGAGCAGGAGGCAGGTCGCGGCGAGCAGGAGGCAGGTCGCGGCGAGCAGGAGGCAGGTCGCGGCGAGCAGGAGGCAGGTCGCGGCGAGCAGGAGAGCAGGTCGCGGCGAGCAGGAGAGCAGGTCGCGGCGAGCAGGAGGCAGGTTGCGGCGAACAGGAGGCAGGTCGCGGCGACCAGGAGAGCAGGTCGCAGCGAGTAGTGGGGAAGAAGTTCGCGGTGAGAGAACGCGAGCGGCAAGCAGAAGAGGCCGCGAGTAGAGAACCCGAGCGGTCAGAAGAAGAAGCCGCGAGTTAGAGAACTCGAGCGGTCAAGAGAAGAATCCGCGAGTTAGAGAACTCGAGCGGATTAGGCAAAGAGGAAGCCGCGAGTGGGATGAGAGAGAGCCCGCAGCGGACAGCAGATAGGAGAGGTCGCACGGGGGGGGGGGGGGGGAAGAGCCCGCGCGGGTAGAGAACGAAAGGAGAAGGTGGACCCACGTGAGAGAAGATTATAAAAGGAGAGGTGGTAGGAAGGAGGAGGTGGAAGCCACGAGAGAAGTAGAGGTGGAGGCGGGTAGAAGAGAGGCCGCAGGAGGCCGCGGCAAGGGGAGGCCGCGCGGACAGGCACAGAAGATAGGAGGCTAGAAATGGGCTAGGCCGGATACCCAAGGAGGAGACCGGTTGGCTCTGATACCATGTAAAGAGAGCTCCAATCTTGTATATACTTTGTTGAATGAATAGTTACAAGTATACATACACTTATATTGGAGAAGAATGGAGAGAGAAATCCTAATAAATGATGTGGGACTAATACAAGGAGAGAGAAAGAAGAAAAACATGGGCCCTTAATTGGGCTTTTCTAACAGGTCCAAAGCTGTATTTTCTTTTCGAACCACTTGAATGACTGGTTGGTGTACCTTCACAATACTGGGTTTAGCTTATTATTGGGAGAAGTGGAGAAATAGCTATATTGCGTTACTTGTTGACTCCTAATGGTATCAGTACTTTGTATGGCTTCTTAGATAATGTTTAACAGATTGTGATTTGTTTTATCTTCCTAACACTAGGATGCAGTCCTTGTTCTTAGCATTTTGATTGCGCTCCTTTTGAATTTAACAGATAGTGATTTTATATTTTACAGCAAAGAGTGGAGATACCATCAGGATTTCGAAGGTTACTGGGCTCGAAGCTGAGGAGACTTGTCACACAAAATAAAATAGAGAAAGTGAGCACATCTCTACTGCAAACTCCAATTTTCTTGCCCAGTCATGATACTTGTATGATATTTGTTCCCTCCCATGCTCGTCCTGCCATTTGTTTAGCATTTGACACCATTCTATTTTCATTTGGCTGGCGAATTATTCTGTTTCATTTTTTTTGTGTTGCATAATGTATACACAATTTATTCTCCCCCTGTTAAATGTGATACTTTTGTTTTTTTGGTTGATAATGATATCTACATATGTTTAGTAGCTTCGGTACACGGGATCCCCCCTACATAGTGTGTAACGGTGGCAATACCGACCATCACTAGAGCGACGTCTGAGTACTATGGTCGTGGCGCACTATACACAAGGTCCCACAGGGGGACCCTGTGTACTCCCTCTAGTATCTGTTAACAACATATATATTTTTAGATTTTATTGTAGTCATATGTATAAAAAAAACTCATGATCATTGAAGATTGAAATTGAAGGCCTCAGACTCATCTGATGGTTCTGTCACATGGCCACAACTAACCCAAGTTATCCCCTTTAGTATAGTATAGAAGTATGTGCTAAAACTAAAAGTTATACTGATCAATTTGAAATTTCAATTTTTCTGAATATTAATTTTAAATATGAATTTAGTTACTATCAGCTAAGTGATAAGTTCCTATGAATATATCCTGTTTCTAAAGCTTATGGTTTTGTCATGTGGATGTCCAGAAGAGGTTATCTCAGACAACTGTACAAGCATAAGACTTTGTATCGTTTGTCTGTTTTTTTTCCTTTTCTTCCCCTCCTAGTTGTTCTTCTTTATTGTTTGAAAGTGATATCGGGCTTTTCTAGATACGTTGTGATCTCAATTTATCTTTTTTACTGAGATGTTTAAAATTGTAGTTGTCTTTTATGACTAATAGTAGCTCGTGCATCATCAAATTTGACGATTCTTAAAAATTCTTTCGAAATGGATATCTTCAAGTCAATTCTTGGTATATGGCTAGCCATCCGATGAGAGAGAAAGATGCACTGAAGTGACCATCCACCGTGATCTTAAAATACTTATAAGGGGAAGAAATATGAATCCCCGTAGTATGCTTATGGGTGGAAGAAAAATTTGACATGCTACCGATCAGGGAGAACGGTGTGCTATAGTGGCCAGCCACCGTGATCTTCAAATTGCTCGGCATGCCCCACATTCCTCTCGACGTGCATTTGTATGCTGCTTGATGTGCATATGAGCAAATTGCGAGCCTTTCTGTTTTAGTCGTGTATCATGTAGAACTTGGATTAAAATGTATTTTCCCCCATTCACATTCAGTTTTTCTTCCATGAATTCAGGATTTGAATGGATACAAGCTAAAAGATCCTTCCTTTGCAACAAAAACTCCCGCACTCAAGCAGAAGGATCCGGTGAACAGGATGAAGCTGTTGCATGGTTCTAGTTTTACTGTACCTGTGGATCCTACAGAGGAAGCAGCGATTACCGCTGCATACAAAATAGCCGATGCAGAAGCGAAAGCATTTTTGGCTTCTGAAGCAGTCAAGGAGGCGGAAAAAATCTCGAAGATGGCGGAGGAGACCGATTCTTTGCTCTTGTTAGCAAGGGAGATTTTTGAAAGATGTGAGTTCATGGCTTTCACTTAATTGCTGTCTATATATGTATGCCTGTGCATAAATATATATATATATATGTATGCATATATGTATGTCTATATATGTATATATACATATATTATATATGTATGTATGCATGTATATATACATATATTATATATATTACATATATATGTATATATACATATATTATGTATGTCCATATATGTATATATACATATATTATATATATATACATATTCAAAGACACACACATGCATATATACATGCATGCATACATGCATGCGTACATATAGATGCGTACATACATATGTATGCATAGATCCATGTATGTATGTGTAGAGCTACATATATATCTATTAATGTACATATATATACACCTATACCTATTTGTGTGTGTGTGTGTATATACATACACAGGCACACACCTCTACCTACATATATGAATACACCTATACTTGCATATATATATATATATATTAGTCACATCTCTACATTTTGAAATTACAAAAAATTATCCTACTAGTTTGCACAGTTAATAAATAGAAAAGCATTGCTGAAAAGATCAAAATATCTTTATCTACGTTGAAATAAAAAAACAAAATTTATTTAGAACCATTTTATGGATGATTGCAAAGGATAAACTGAGGAAACTCAGTAAAAAGTTGAAGCTGATTTTACCATATTGAATCCAAAATTCTAACAAAAGAGGTGTCTTGTTAATGGAGCAAACTTAAAAGGGAGGCTTTTGCAATTTCAAAATGTAGATTAGTGGTTCCTGTACATTTGGTTAATTATGGGGAACTCTCCTGAGACTTGTACAAATAAAATTACCTCCACTATACTTTTTCAAATTACAAAATTCTCTCATCCTAGCTTGCTCTGTCAACAAGACGATAATTTATGTTAGAATTTTAGATGTGTAGAGAGGAAAAAAAGGAACCTTGTATATATGTTCATCTGTATCAAATACAAAGAATGAGTACATATTTATAGGAGGGAGAAAGAGAGAGAAAGGTCCTATACATGATGTGGGACTAAAGAGAAGAGAGAAATAACAATAAAATTACATAATGAGCCTTTGTCAAATGAGCTTCTTTAACACTCCCCCGCAAGCTGGAGCGTACAAGTCATATGCACCCACCTTGGACAAACACTGGTAAAATAAGGTACTTGATAAAGCTTTCGTGAGAATGTCAGTAACTTGATCAGTGCCTGGAACATACTTTAATTCAAGTTTCTTCATTTGAACTTTCTCCCGAATAAAATGACAGTCAACCTTGATATGTTTCGTGCGCTCGTGAAACACCAGATTCTTTGCTATGTGTATGGCCGCCTGACTCACAAAATAGAACAGCAGATGAAGGAAGTTTTACCCCCATGTCAGCAAGGAGGCTTTCAAGCCATGTGAGTTCAGAGACCACCGATGCCATCGATCGGTATTATGCTTCTGCGGAGGATCTAGCAACCACAACTTGTTTCTTACTTTTCCATGTAATGAGATGACCACCAAAATATGTACAGAACCCAATGGTTGGCCGCTGATCGTCCAGTGAGTCAACATAATCGGCATCTGAATATGCAGCCAATGCTGGAATAGAGTTGGAGGTTTTGTAAACCAGCCCTTGACCCGGAGCTGCCTTAAGGTATCGGAGAATCCGTTCAACCGCCTTGAGATGAGAAACCCGCGGAGCATGCATGAATCGACTGACAATCCCAATAGCGAACGATATATCAGGCCTCGTGACCGTTAGGTAGATCAAATTTACCACAAGACGTCGATAGTATTTCGTGTTCTGGAGAGGCAAATCATCATCAGAGGTATGAACACATAACTTGTGATTTGCCTCCATCGGAGTAGTCGCTGGCTTGTAGCCAGACTGGCCAGCGTCTTTGAGGAGATCAAGACAATACTTCCGTTGGGAGAGGACAAGTTCATCCAGACGTCGTGCGACTTCAAGACCGAGGAAGTAGCGAAGATGCCCCAGGTCTTTGATCTGAAACACAGTGCTAAGATGTTGTTTGACCGCGTGAATCCCCTTTGAATCATCTCCAGTGAGCAGGATGTCATCAACATAAACCAGCAGAAGGACCGTTCATGTTGCCCGGTGTCGAGTGAATAGGGAGAAGTCTGCGGAACTTCGAGTGAAGCCCATGTCCCGAACAACCTTGCTAAACTTGTCAAACAACGCCCGAGGGGATTGTTTAAGACCGTAGATGTATTTCTTCAGAAGACACACACGAGACTCCCCCGTGGTCTCAAACCCGGGCGGATGACGCATGTAGACGGTTTCCTGAAGATCACCATTCAAGAACACATTCTTGATATCCAGCTGATGAAGGGGCCAGTGGTGATGCACAACCACAGAGAGCAGGACACGAACGATGTTGAGCTTGGCCACCGGAGAGAAGGTTTCCTTATAATCATGGCCCTGCTGTTGAGTGAAGCCACGAGCCACCAGTCGTGCCTTCAGACAGTCAACAGTGCCATTAGGAGCATGTTTGATGACGAAAACCCATTTACACCCAACAGGTTGTTGACCGGGAGGTAAAGGGACAAGAAACCAGGTCTAGTTGGCCCAAAAGGCCGTCATTTCCTCGTCCATGGCAGCCCTCCAGCCTGGATGCTGAAGCGCCTCCTGCACAGAGTTTGTGACAGAAACAGAGGATAACGATGTGGCAAAGTTAAGAAGTGGCGGTGAAAGGCGATGAAGAGAGATATATTTCGCCATAGGATCAGCGGTGGAGGCTGGAGCCGGAGCAGCAGGTTGCGGAGCGTCAGAGGTCGAAGCCGACTACAGTGGGGCAACGAGACGAGGAGAGCGACGAGAATAGACCCGGATGACAGGTAGCTGGGGAAGGACCAGAGGCTGGGAAGGAGGGGGAGAAGGTGGAGTCCGGGGAACAGAGATGAATGGGCGCACAACGGGCTCCGGAAGAGGAGCGAGATCCAGAGCAGAGAAGAAGGGAAGATCTTCCCGGAAAGTGACATCCGCAGAAACGGTCACCTTGCGGGTAGTGGGTGAATAACACACATTTTTAGTAAAAGATGGATCGAATTTTTACCTCCGAGCACTGTATATTTCTTCGATAATGCTATCTCGTACTGTAGACATATGTTCTGCTCTAGGCATCACACATATCGCCTTCAATATCATCCTCTGCCGCAAGGCCTTCATCCTCTGAGGGAACGAAAGAAGACTCATCAGCATTACAATCATTAAACTCAGGTTCCCAGCGAGACGGATGTCTCCGAATGAAGTTATGTAACGCCATTGTCGCTAGCACTATGGAACGCTGTTTCTTGAAGTTGTACTATGACATTTTGCTCAAAATGTGCCACTTTTTTTTCCACACTCCAAACGTTCGCTCGATCACACTGCGAAGAGATGAATGCGCCTTATTGAAATGTTCTTCTAGTAACTCTTTGATCCATTTCGCACCTGTTTGGGTAGATGTCATGCATGGGCTTGTGTCTCGAACATGATAATTCATCCTCTCAATCGATGACATAACTACACGGCAATACTCTATATATTGCGTCCGCTCCGGCGAAAGACTTGTTGAATCCCCAGAATCTTCAGGGGAGGAGTCCTGCTCTTCCATTATCGTACCTGCATTTAAAGCATCACAGAACATTTATCATAATCTATATAAAGATAGTAACACAACAATTATTATAGTTTCGAGGTCCAATATTAGTCATCATGAGGTACAACATCAAAAAGTAAACAAAAACATCATAGTGTTCTCCATGTAAAACACAAAAGGAAATATAGAGCGAGGTATGCCCGTATTACTGAGCCCTCTTCTCGTACGCCTTTATAATCCACCAAACCCGCATATCTTCTGGGATACTCATGAGGATCTCCCTAGTGGTCTTGTCTCTGATGTGGTCGAGAGCAAAGTAATATAGATCTCGGTTTGTCTGTATCTCTGGGCTATTGGAAATCAACTCCACCACCTCTTTGACTGTGACAACTGGTGGAGGCTTCAAAGCTAGAGTGGATTGATGTAAATCTGACATCAAAGAAAATGACATCCTTTGTTCTTCCCGATCTTTCTTCTTTTACTTGCCGAGGAAGACGCATTCACAGGAGGTGATGAAGCACCTCCTATATCTTCAGGACCACCTTGATTGTTTTCCATGTTATCTGCTACATCATCATCTTCTAACTGGATCCTCCCCACATCCGGTGGCAAACTCTCAATTGAAGGAGCCCATGAGTCTTCTCCAGTTGCGACAACCTTGTAGGATCTTGTGGCGCCCTTAGAGGGGGGTGAATAAGGGCTCTTTAAACTTTTTTTAAATTATGAAACTAGATACTATGTTTGAGACAGATCAATGAAATGAAAAACAAGATTATATTTCTCCAAAATATATATGTAAAATGATTCCAATAAAGCTTGAAATCAAGGCTTACAATGATAATAGTTTTTAGCTTTTTCACCGATCCTTCTCCCAAGAACCGGTAGGCTATAGTCAATATCTCCCTAGATATGGCTACTAGCCTCCCCCTAAATCAAACCTATGACTAGACGCTGCACAAAATGCTGCGATTTACTTCTAAGCCACACACGGACCTAGACACCACACACAAGGTGGTGATTTGCCCCTAAGCCACACACGGACTTAGACACCACACACAAGGTGGTGATTTTCCCTTCCCAATTACAAAGATAAAGAGTGAAAATGAAAGTACAATAGTAAAACTTAAAAACTCCCTCAAAATCACGAGCTCTGAAGATGATGGTGGACCAACGAGAAGATCTCCAATCTTGAATGCACGGTCGTATCTCCTTCGCTCTTGAGATTTCAACGGACCAAGGGAGTTCGTCTGGAAAACGGAGATGAAGGCTCTGAAAATTCTCTGGGAAAACAAAGCTCTGCACGATCCAACTCTTCCCTGAAATTTTTGGCCGTATATATCACTTCATGTTATCGCCGGCGATAGCGTTAACGCCCCGCGATAGTGATAACTCTCCGTTGCTTGACATGTGGCACACGTCGCGCTGATTTTCAGATCTGAGCGGAGAACGTGACGATCGTGGGATATCGCTCGGCGACATCGGTATCGCCCCGCGATATCGCTGAACCGTGACTTCGTGCGCGGCAACGTGCGGATTAAGGCTGACGTCAGCAGGAACTGATTATGCTATCGCCCGCGGTAGTGTTATCGCCAGTGATAGCGCGGTTTTCCTTTTCATCAATGCCATGCTCAGCCTTTCTTTTGTACATAAAAATGTTGTTATCCCTGCACATTTAAAACACATACCAAGATCAAATACATCCGGGATTTGTTATTCTCAAACTAAGAAGCGCGGAACGCATGCTCCAACAATCTCCCCCTTTTGATAATAACAAATCCACTAAGAAAGAAATTACGTGAGATCAGGAGAATGTGAAACAATTCAAATAATCAATATGAATCAAAGTGCATAACTAGTTATAATAAACTCCTCATATAATAAATACAAGTTACTCCCCCTATATTGTCCCTCTATTCAAAAGAAGAAATAGTTACTCCCCCTAAATGTACTAATTAATTTATTTCGTACTGAATCTCCCCCTTTTGTTATTAGAAAAAGATGGTGGAAAAAAAACGAGGTGGAAATGCGGAAGCTGAAAGAAGCTGAGTGAGTATAAATAGAATGGAGAAGCACGAGGAGTAGGAGATAGACAGTAAAAATCATGGAATAGTGTTACCTTAAGTTTAGGAAGTTTATAAAAAAAATGTAGGCTATGGAAAAATTAATTTAAGAGTTGAATTGAAACATTGAAAATTGTCAGGTCACGATATTGAAAACAGGAAAAGTGATGAAATGGAAGAGAAGAAATATGACCGGTCCAATTCTCATTAGAAGAAATTTTATAAATAATAATGATGTGTACATGTGAAGAGTGATCTAGTATACATATTCCTTAAGAAATAATGTTACATGAAGGTTTGCAATATATGTATACAAGAAGCTAACATCTTTACATAGATAACCTCATGTCATAAAGATTTTTCTTTTTTAAAAAATGGCCAAGTTTGTTTGCACAAGACACTTTACAATCCTTGTCAAGGTGCCCAACCTCACAATGCTCATTAAGACTTATCAGGAGGGTGAGTAGAGCTTGATTGGAGTATCCTAGTCATATGTATATTTTTTTTTTTGTTTTTGTTTTTCATTCATTTTTATTTGTGTAGAAAGTTTGACTTAGGACTCCGAATTCACTTGTATTGCAAACCATAAAAAAATTTTCCAGAATGGCCAGCAGTTTTGAAAATCAATTTGAATGAGGCATAAATGAAAATGTTAGCGATGTATTCGAATCTTTGAAACAAACCAATAACATGTAAGAAGAAACTTAAGGATGTGTAACTATCAGCTCGTGTCAGTGTGAGCACATTATCAAGCATAAAATGTTACTCATACTTAGAGACATGCGGAAACAAGTCTATTCAAGTTCCAGTCATCAACGATACAGGTAGATATCAAGAGCACGACAAGTTAAAAACAATGTTCAAACAACTGATAAATTAATAATCACACAGGTACTAGGTATCGTATTCTGATAAGCATCCAAAACTTTACGGTAATACTAGAAACATGTTTTTTAAAAAAATGGCAGAATTTTTTGGAAAGTGTGGCTGAAAAATGCACTATCGCCAGCGGTAGTGCTACCGCGCGGCGATAGCGGTTTTTGATATTAAAGGCGAAAAACCGAAGGGGGACTCATTTCCTGCTTTGACCGACCCTGGGCTGTTTGGCATCGTCTTCTTCAGCGGAAACCCTCAAGAACTCCAAAAGGTAAGGTTTAGATCCCTCTTTATGGTGATGTTTTACTTCAAAAAAAATATAGATCTGCACTCTAGAGTATGAAAGGAGATAGATCTAGGAAAAAAATTTGATTTTGGTCATAAATTTTGTTAAGAAATAATTTTTGAAGAACATGTCATTTTGATGCAAAAGCCTTACAAAAAATGACTTATAGGTGGTAGATCTTGCTGAATTTACTAGAGGATTTAATTTTAGTAACTTTTCTGGATGTACTAGAGAAGATCTATACGAAAATTGCAAAAGAGGGGAAGTTTTTACACTATCGCCTGGCGATAGTACTGTCGCCGGTGACAGAAAAAAAATCTGGTTAAATTAAATTTTTGAGTTAATCACGATGTTGTCACAATGGTTTCAGGAAATGACATCATCATCTCGTGCAAGAAAAAGCACCAGTCGCAACCCACATGCATCATATCAAACATACCCGGGGATTGAGAATGCGTCAGTTGGTATTGCTAAACTTTTGGATGAATCATTGCCACCACATATCTATGAACTACTTGTGGAGTCAGGTATAATGTCTATCATTGTACCGAACACTTTTAGCTCCATCTTCGTAAGAGATTTTTATAATAATTTGGAAGACCCTAAATATACGGGGTTGAATGGAGGAGTAAGGTCTCGTATCCAAGGAGCTGAAATAGATATTACTCATGCTGATTTAAGACGAGAATATAGTCTTGCCACTTGTGAGGAACATTTTATTGATATAGTGGAGAATTACCGTAAGGATCGTGATTGGAGTATATTGAACCAAGTCCTTCATGGAAAGGAAAATAGGAGTTTGATTCAAGACGTCTCATCACTCTCTCGCGATGCATTTGTGATTCAAGACATATTAAGAAACACGGTTATGTTGAAGTCCGGTGACACAAGGAAGATCACGGCTCAATTGAGCTTAGTGACGTATTATGTATTAGAGAGAGTCAAGTTTGACGTGGCAGATTTTGTGTTATCCATCATACGATATACATATAAAATGAAGCATCCCCTTAGGAGGAAACTGAATACACTTCCTTTAGGAAGTGTTATTCAAAGGATCGTATATCAAAAATATGATTGGATAGATCAAGAGTTCTACATTGTTGATTGTATCCCGGCGATACATACCGTAGAACCAGCTAGAGGTCCATCTCCTAGGGCTGCCTCGTCCTCAAGACAACCACTCCAAAGAGGAGGTTCTTTGCGTGAATCTATTGAGGATCTAAGAGAGACTGTGGAGGAGATGAAAGAGGAACAAAGGCGTAGTCATTCCGGTTTTCGAAAATTCATGAAATTTCTGGTAAAGGGGCTGAAACTAAAGCCAACTCCGGAAGAAGAACGAGAATGAGAGAGTCCAGTTGAGGATCCTCCACGACATTCGATAAGACGGACGCGAAGACCTAGAGAACCAACTCCGACTTCCAGTGAAGATGTGAATATGTCTGCTGAAGAGAACATGGATGAATGACTTTTTATGATCAGTGATGTAATATTTTATGGTTTACTGAATCTGTGATATCGCCGACAACAGTGCTGTCGTCTGGCGATAGTGAAGACTCTATTAATTTGTGGTTCTGTTGTTTGTATTCTCTTTTTCAGTGTTATCCTATGTACTGCCCAGTTTTATGTTATGTTTTATGTTATGTTTATGTGTTGGCCAGTTCTTAATTTTGATTTATAATTCTAAGATTTCAAGTTCTAATCTTAACCTTGAAAAGCGTGAATCATTAAGTGGTTTTGTGAAAATATCTGCTACTTGAGAATCGGTTCCAATAAAATTTATTTTAATATGTCCTTTCTTTATGTAATCCCTAATAAAATGATGACGAACATCTATGTGTTTGGATCTAGAATGTAATACGGGATTGTTCGTTAAATCGATAGCACTTTTGCTATCACATTTTAATTCAACATTATTTTGGTATACGCCAAAATCTTCTAGTGTTTGTGTCATCCAAAGTGCTTGAGCACAACAACTACCAAGTGCAATATATTCGGCCTCAGTAGTGGAGAGGGCAACAGAATTCTGTTTCCTACTCGAACAAGAAATAAGTGTTGGGCCGATAAAGTGACAAGTGTCACTTGTGCTCTTTTGATCTAATGAACACCCCGCATAATCAGAATCAGAATATCCATGTAAAATAAAAGAGTCATTATGAGGATACCATAAGCCTAGTTTAGATGTTCCTATAAGATATCTAAAAATACGTTTCACCGCTTTTAAATGTGATTCTTTTGGATTAGCTTGAAACCTAGCACATAAACAAATGACGAACATAATATCGGATCTAGAAGAAGTTAAATATAATAAAGATCCAATCATACTTCTATAAAGAGTTTGGTCAATTGAAATACCACTTTCATCTTTTCCCAATTTCAATGAAGCACTCATAGGAGTATTCGCATGTTTAAGGTTGTCAAATCCAAATCTTTTTAACATTTCATGAATATACTTGGATTGACAAATAAAAATATCATCATGTTTTTGCGTAATTTGAAAACCTAGAAAATATGAAAGTTCTCCTACCATGCTCATTTCAAATTCATTTTTCATAATTTGAACTACTTCATTGCATAACTCTTCTTTAGTGGCTCCAAAAATTATATCATCAACATAAATTTGCAAAATAACTAAATCATGATCAATTTGCTTAATGAAGAGTGTAGAATCGGCACTTCCCATTTTATAATCGTGTTTTATTAAGTATTGAGTTAAACGATCATACCAAGCACGAGGCGCTTGTTTTAACCCATAAAGTGCTTTATCTAATTTATAAACATAATTTGGATATTTTTCATTAAAAAAGCCAGGGGGTTGTTCTACATAAACCTCTTCTTTTATATACCCGTTTAAAAATGCAGTTTTGACATATATTTGATATAATTAAAATCTTTTAAAGCAAGTAAATGCAAGAAATATCCTAACCGCTTCTAATCTAGCAACGAGTGCAAAAGTTTCATCATAGTCTACCCCTTCAATTTGTGCATAACCTTTTGCAACTAATCTGTCTTTATTTCTAACAATTCTGGAATCACTATCCAATTTATTTTTAAAAATCCACTTTACTCCAACTACAGGATGATTTTTGGGTCTTTCTACAAGATTCCAAACCTTATTACGTTTAAATTGATTAAGTTCTTCATTCATTGCTAAAAACCAAAATTCATCATTTAAAGCGGTGGAAACATCTTTTGGTTCTATTTCAGAGACAAAACAAAGGTTTGAAAACAAAACATGTAAAGAAGAGCGAGTACTGACCCCTTTTTGTGGATCTCCAATAATAAGCTCCTTCGGATGATCTTTTGAAAATATCAATTCCCTTGGAGGGACATGTTTCTCTCTTTCTTCTTCTTCTTTTCCTTCTTCATTCCTTTCATGTTCTTCATCATCATTTTCCATCAAATTTTCCCACAACACCGATGCCGATGATTTTTTCTTTTTCATTATCTCCAAATGTAACAACTCCTCATTTCTTCATCTCCAGGCTAAGAAACTTCTCTTTATTGCCCGTCATGTGCTTTGAACAACCTGAGTCCAAGTACCACACGTCTTCTTTGTCCTTAGCCTGTCAACATACCTAGAAAGAGGATGTGAGTAAAGATCTGGCTACCCAAGTGGTTCCACCCATAGTATAGGCAGAGGCCTTAGGCATCCAGATTTGCTTAATTTTACTTTTTCCTTTCTTCCAGCACGAGTCCGTGGTGTGACCAAATCTATTGCATTTGGCACATGTAATATAAGAAGAAGAATATAACTTCTCTGGACTTTTACTGTAAGAAAATGTAGTATCAGTTAATTTATTATCATCATAATATTTAAAACTTGATTTTCTGGAATTCTCGCTATCGCCGGGCGATAGTTACCAGTCGTGTATCCGAGTCCAAATCTTCCAGATCCGTGACATTGGTAACCTAAGATTATATCCAGTGATCTTTGGCCCAATCCAAACTTTTTCATGGCTAGTGTTAAGTCATGAATCTGCTTTCTCATTTCATTTTTCTCGGATACTAGATTTACACATTTACGTTCAAAAGCTTGCTTTCCTTCATGGACTTTGGAAATAGAAGATTTAAGATCTCTCTCTAAAATCTCATTCTTTTTAGTGAGAATTTTTATTTCTGAATGAGATTTGGAAAGAAATTCTTCAAGTTATTTTATTCTTCTCATAAAGTGATCACACTATTGGCAAGAGACTTTTTCTTTTCCAATAGTTTTATTTTCATTTAACAATTTTTTGTTTTCTTTAATTAAAACTTTATTTTCAGTTTTAAGAAGATCATTATCTTTTAAGCATTTTTCAAGATATTTGCAAGTTTTTAAAAATTCAGAAAATAATTCATCATAAGTTGGAGGAGTTACCTCAGTGTCGCTTTGGACACTGCACTCATCATCAGATGTGACGCTTTTTCCCATTAGGTACATATTGGCCTCCTCCTCCTCGCTTGAGCTTGAACTGCTTGCACCCTCAGAAGTAGTATCATCCCATGTTTCAGCTTTCAGGACCTTCTTTTTCCCTTTGTGCTTCTTTTCTTTAAGTTCTTTCAAGTACTTTGGACACTTGCTTCGAATGTGTCCTAACTTCCTGCAATGATAGCACTCCGGTGGGGGTCTCTCTTCCTCCTCATCGTCGTCATCCTTTTGTTTTTTCCTTTTAAACCTCTCCTTCTTAAAATATTTTTTAAACGTATTTCTTCTCTCCGGATTTCTCATAAATTTTTTAAATTTTCTAACAAAGAGACTCTACTCATCTTCTTCTTCCTCCTCAGAACTACTACATTCCTCTTTCTTAGATCTTAGAGCCAACCCCTTCTTCTTAGGCTCCATGTACTCTTGTTGTTGAATTTTCAATTCAACTTCATGAGTTTTCAAGTTCCCAATCAGGCTTTCAATATTAAGAGATTTAAGATCATGAGATTCAGAAATAGCCGTCACTTTGGGATTAAACTTAGGGGGGAGAGATCTAAGCAGTTTTCTCACCAAATCACCATTTGAAAAAATTTTACCAAACACTTTTGAGTCATTCACTATCTTGGTGAATCTGGTGTACATTGAGTCTACGTCTTCATCCACTTCCATCCTAAACTTTTTAAATTCCGATTCCAGTTGAAACAGCTTCGAGTCCTTCACCTGCGAGGTAACTTCATGAGTTATTTCAAGTAAATTCCAAATTTCATAAGCATTATTGCAAGAACAAGTTCTATTTAATTCAGTCCTATTTAATGCACAGAATAATGCATTCATGGCTTTTGCATTATTTTTGCACCTTAGCTTATCCTGATCATCCCATTTATCTTTTGGTTTTTCCATTTCTACATCGCCTACTGTATAAGTGGGATGAGCATAATTAGTCTCTACCATATTCCAAACTTCAATATCAAGAGAAATAAGAAAACACTTCATCCTAGTTTTTCAGTAATTATAGTCAGATCCAGTGAATAATGAAGGTCTACTAATTCCTTGCCCCTCAGAGAAAGCATGGTCATGCTGCGCCATAATTCCTGGTGGTGAAATCGTATTAGGAATAACCAGCTCTGATACCACTTGTAGGATCTCGTGGCGCCCTTAGATGGGGGGTGAATAAGGGCTCTTTAAACTTTTTTTAAATTATGAAACTAGATACTATGTTTGAGACAGATCAATGAAATGAAAAACAAGATTATATTTCTCCAAAATATATATGTAAAATGATTCCAATAAAGCTTGAAATCAAGGCCTACAACGATAATAGTTTTTAGCTTTTTCACCAATCCTTCTCCCAAGAACCGGTAGGCTATAGTCAATATCTCCCTAGATATGACTACTAGCCTCCCCCTAAATCAAAACTGTGATCTAGACGCTGCACAAAATGCTGCGATTTACTCCTAAGCCACACACGGACCTAGACACCACACACAAGGTGGTGATTTGCCCCTAAGCCACACATGGACTTAGACACCACACACAAGGTGGTGATTTTCCCTTCCCAATTACAAAGATAAAGAGTGAAAATGAAAGTACAATAGTAAAACTTAAAAACTCCCTCAAAATCACGAGCTCTGAAGATGATGGTGGACCAACGAGAAGATCTCCAATCTTGAACGCACGGTCGTATCTCCTTCGCTCTTGAGATTTCAACGGACCAATGGAGTTCGTCTGGAAAACGGAGATGAAGGCTCTGAAAATTCTCTGGGAAAACAAAGCTCTGCACAATCCAACTCTTCCCTGAAAGTTTTGGCCGTATATATCACTTCATGCTATCGCCGGCGGTAGCGTTAACGCCCCGCGATAGTGATAACTCTCCGTTGCTTGACACGTGGCACACGTCGCGCTGATTTTCAGATCTGAGCAGAGAACGTGACGATCGTGGGATATCGCTCGGCGACATCGGTATCGCCCCGCGATATCGTTGAACCGTGACTTCGTGCGCGACAACGTGCAGATTAAGGCTGACGTCAGCAGGAACTGATTATGCTATCGCCCGCGGTAGTGTTATCGCCAGTGATAGCGCGGTTTTCCTTTTCATCAATGTCATGCTCAGCCTTTCTTTTGTACATAAAAATGATGTTATCCCTGCACATTTAAAACACATACCAAGATCAAATACATCCGGGATTTATTATTCTCAAACTAAGAAGCGCGGAACGCATGATCCAACAAACCTGACTGAACATAGTGTTCAGTTTCTCCTCCAACTCAGGTGCAATACCTCCGTATCGAAATTTTTTCGCCGCTGGAACAACCTGTTATAATCAATATATCAATATTAAAATCTGTCAAAGTAAAAACTAATTTTATGAAATCAAACATGAATTTGTTCTGACCTTAATCTTCTCTGCCCACCATTCTTCTGATGCAGCAATAGTTCTCTTATCTGGATCTCAACCTAATCCAGTCTCGCTATGTTTCAGCTTAAAATGATCTCATTTATTTTTCATTTGCAATCGATCGTAGCTTTTCCCAGTTCGTTCTTTAAACCCCGCAATCAAATTTTTCCACCCTTCTTTGCTAAAGTGGATGATGGCCGATTCCCCAAACCAATCTCTTTTATGCAGAGATCACAAAATAACATCACTTCGACTGACTCCCAACTCGCTATGATTCCTCCTTCCTTTGGTTTTACCCTTATGCTATAAACTAATAAAATTAAAATAACAATTACTAATTAAAATCGTAGCTCAAAAGTTATATACACAAAATTGAACCAAAAAAACCAAACACAAAAAAAAATCTTACATATACCACACACATACACAAAAAAAAACACACACACACATAAACAAACTCAAATTCACACACACACACATCCACACTCATACACATTCACAAACTCAAATTCACACACACACATTCATACACACACACCCACACACACACCCACATCCATACTCATACACATTCACAAACTCAAATTCACACACACATATACACACACACACATCCACACTCATACACATTCACAAACTCAAATTCACACATACATAAACACACACACACCCACATACACACATTCATACACACACACATATTCATATACATACCCTACCAAAAATACAAAAACACACACACATACAACCATACACGCATAAAAAAAACAAACACACACACACACATCCACACTCATACACATTCACAAAAAAAACAAACACACACAAACAAACTCAAATTCACACACACACACATCCACACTCATACACATTCACAAACTCAAATTCACACACATACATAAACACACACACCCACACACACACATTCATACACACACACATATTCATATACATACCCAACCAAAAATACAAAAACACACACGTACAACCATACACACAAAAAAAACAAAAACACACACACACATCCACACTCATACACATTCACAAAAAAAAACACACACACAAACAAACTCAAATTCACACACACACACACACATCCACACTCATACACATTCACAAACTCAAATTCACACACATACATAAACACACACACACACATTCATACACACACACACACATATACATACCCAACCAAAAGTACAAAAACACACACACATACAACCATACACACATAAAAAAAAACAAACACACACACACACATCCACACTCATGCACATTCACAAAAAACAAACAAACACACACGCACACGCACATCCACACCAAGAAAAACAAAAAAATAACACAAACACACACACACACATCCATCCATATGCACACACAAACATACACAAAAACACACACACACAAACACACACACACACACACATCCCTACAAAACCAAAAAAATAACACATATAAATCCAAGCACACATACAAAATAACACATTCCTAGCACATATAAATTCATAAACACAAATACCTGAAAGGAAGCGGGCCAACTGGAATCAGAGAGTTTCCAATCGGGAAGAACTTCTATGGGATCTGGACGGGATGGAGACAACAGTGAATCGGTGCCGACGGTAAAGACGGGAAGAAGAGAAAGGAAAAAAACTCAGCCTTCTGTTTGTCGGGAAGAGCAGTGGATCCTGCAAGATGTGAAATCGAAAAAAATTAGAGTGAAGATGACTCTGAGAATGGCGGGGAGAGCAGAAATCGGAAAGGAAAAAAATCCATCTCTACATACCTGCAGTGGAGGACAGGGCTCGCCGGTGTGTTGAGGGAAGCCGTCGCCGGAGAAGGATGGTCGGCGGTGGCCTATCGCCGGAGAAGGAGGGCTGAGGGATCGGACAGGGTATCGGTCCCAGGAAGGTCGCTAGGTCGACGGGCGAAGCGGTGCGGTGCGGAAGGAGAAGAACGCGGGATCGGGAGAAGAACCGCAGGGGGGAAAAATCGGGAAGCGATTTTTTAGGCGCCGAACGCAGGGGGGTGGGGCTTCCGGAAAAGAGCTCTGGGAGCGGCTCTTCGAAAAGCGATTTCATTTTAGAGCTGTCCCAAACAGCGGCAATAACAGCTCTGGCGGATGGAAAAGAGATTTTCAATCCGCCAGAGCTGCCCCAAACAAACCCCTAATGCAATTTAAGTTTGAAATGAGTAGCATGAGTGAATTATCATTGTTCATTGGCCTCCAACTGAAACAAAGTGATGAATGCATCTTCATATCCCATTCTAAATATACAAAAGAAATAATCAAAAAGTTTGGGATGAAAAATATCTCCACCATGAAAACTTCCATGACTACTAATGATGTAATTGATAGAGATGAATCAAGTCAATCCATTGACCAAAAAAAACTATAGAGCAATCATTGACTCTCTTCTCTACTTTACAGCTAGTAGCCTAGACATAATATTTACCATATGTGTGTGCTAGATTACAGGTAGACCCCAAATAATCAAACTTGAGTTCTGTAGAAAGAATTCTAAAATATTAGGGTACATCTGAACTTGGCTTATGGTATCCAACAAAATCTGAATTTGAGCTAGTTGGATACTCAGATACAGATTATGCTAGATGCAGTTTAGATAGAAAAAACACTTCAGGAAATTGTCAGTTCTTGGGTGCTTGACTGATTTTTTTGGTTTAGCAAAAAACAATCTCCAGTCTCAATATCCACAGTAGAAGCAGAGTATATAATAGCTGAAAGTTATTGCTCACAGATTTTGTGGATGCAAAATCAACAAAATTAGACACCACTTCTTCAGGAACAATGCATAAAAAAGAAATTTTTTCTTGAAGTAAAGCTCAAACACTTCATCATTGCATTAAGTATGTTTGATAGTGCACAATAAATCATTTTATAACAAGCACAAAATGTATTTTTCATAATAATGAAGTGCTGAGAAAAATAACGTAAGACTTAAAATTTTTTAGTCTATATTCGACGTAACGTCAAATACAAGTTGACGCAACATCAACTTCTACTCGATGCAACGCCCAAAGATGGTGATTATGAAGAGTTTGAAGTCTGTTGGGAATATTGCCCTCAATGTTCCCTAGATTTGATTTGAAGAGACATCATGATACACCCCACAAAGCACCACTCTAGTGCATCCAAATATTTTCTGCATTTTATTTTTATTTTACTGTGCATTTTATTTCCTGTACTCGTTCTTTTTTTTCAAATGCTCGTTTGTTGGCTCCGTGGTTTGACCGAGCATTGAGACCCTGAATAAATCGGTCCGGTATTATTAGCAGTAGGACAATAACGGCAAGCCCAAGTCCGTTTAAGTAAACATAAATTTAAATTTCAAATTTTGTATTTGGGAGGCAATCAATTAAATAAATTTTGGATATCTTATGTTACAAAATATGGAAGGAGGATGATATGCCAAAAATCAAAAGATTGTTCAGCTTTTAAATTTGGCTCACCCGATACAGAGGGGGCGATCCAGAAAAGACAGAGAACGAAATCTAATCGTTCTCTGCCCTCACCGGCGTCATCCAAACTCAGCATAGCCTAATCGTTCCGCCTGGCGTTGCCATTACCAAGCCCGAAGTACTCCGCCCGTCGGCATCCTCCCCAGCCGCTCTAGGCATCACTACGAGGCTGCCTACCGACATTTCCTGCGCCACTACCGGCGACATCGTTCCGCACACTTCCGCCCAGCGATACCGCAACTGTTGGCAGAAGACTCGCCAGGCGTCGTCGACTTCGGAAAGCTAAATCTCCAGCGTCCGGGCTCCGTCCAGCACCGTCGACTGCAAGCCCATTCTCCGGTTGCTGACCCGATTGCCGCAAACCTCATCCAGTGTTCCTGCCTGTGTGTAACGGATCTGAGGGGTCACAATTCCGCCGCAAAATCATTTGGGGTATTCTCGCTGTTCCTTTCCTTTAGTATAAATTTATGCATTGCTTAAAATAATTTGGGCTTGCCGTTGCGTTCGTCTGTTTCTAATATCGTTATGTCATAAATTATTGCTTGTAATTCAGCTTGTGCTCGTAAAGATTTTGCAGAGGATTGGAACCCTAAAATGCGTAGGAGTTCAATCGAACGATGTTAGCGAACTTCTAAAAGCTCAGAGCGACGTTGTTGAAAATACGCACATAAAATTTGATTTGGCCGCTCGGCCCTCGTGTTTTTTTAATTCAACCCTAACTTTTCAATTTCATTTATGATAAATTAAATATATTTGCTATAAAATATTTAATATTTTGAAAATCCTAAAATTGAGTCTACATCAGTTTGGTATCAGAGCGATTCGATTTACTTCTACTGTGTATCGATCGATCCGGCAAATTTAATTTTTCTATTTAAGAAAAAAAGATTTTAAATTTTATTTTTTAGTGTCTTAAAAAAAAGAAATTTGTTTTTATAAAATATTTTTTCTCCCACTCAGAAAAGCTCTCTCTTAAAAAAATAGTAATTAATAAAAAAATAATAATAATAAATAAAATTTTATATACATCTATTTCCTTCGATGAAAAAATGGGTCGATCAGTTAGAAAACAGCGTAGGAGATTTTTCCCGACGCATGAGTGATTTGATGAAAACCGTCGAGACGCTCATCGCCGGTATGTGTAGTGTCACACATATCATGAACGGACTGCGCACGTTGGTTAATAATATTGAAGGAACCTTGCACGCCAACTGAACACCTGCCCCGTTGACCGAAAACGACCTTGACCACAGGCCTCGGGAACTTGCACACCCCGATCCAGAAGCATACAACGAGCGACGTCACCAACCCCGTTGGGATGTGGGAATCAAGCTGGACGTGGGTGATTTCGAAGGGCGAATAGAGCCCGAGAGTTGCATAGAATGGTGTGAACGGATGGATCGATTCCTGGCTTGGAAGCAATTGCCCCAAACTAGACAAGTTGAGTATGACACGCTTAGACTTAAAAGATCCGCATTAGTTTGGTGGGGACAATTAGAAAGGTCTAGGTTTAATTTAGGTATGACCCCGATCATGACATGGAACGATTTCAAAACTCAACTGCGTAAGAGATACGCTCCGTCTGACTACATGCGAACCCTTTATCGTAGGTTCCATAATTTACGCCAGGATAAATTATCTGTCGATGAGTACACAAACGAGTTCCTAGTCTTGCAGTCTCGCCTCGTCCTCCGAGACGACGATGACATGACCGTTTCCCGTTGTCTGAACGAGTTACGCTACTCCATTCGAGATCAGTTGGAACTCCTTGATTACAAGGATTTAGGAGAGCCTACGAGTCGTGAACGTAGATTAGAGGCACTGCAGAAACGAACATCTGGAAATAAGTCACTGACAAGTCCCACCCGACTCACACTTTCACCCCTGCCGGGTCCTCCCGCCCGGTAACGACCACGAGCACCCCAACACTCCCTGCCCCTCCCAACAAGGGTAAGGAGATGGTAGGCACTAGAGCTCAACCTGGGATGTTTAGATGTTTTAAGTGTATGGAGCCGGGTCATAAGTCTTCTGAGTGTCCGCAACGCCATTTCGTCACTATCGTCGATTCTGAGAATGGATCAGAACCCGAGTATGAGGTCTTTCTTAGTGACTCCCAAACTGACCCGACCCCTGAGCCTGAGTTAGAGAGTGAGTACGAAGTTGAGGGAGAACAACCTGAGCAGTTAGTGTGTGTTCTCCAACATAGTCTCCTAACTCTCAAGGTCCCTATTGACGACGAGTGGTTGAGAAACAACATCTTTCGTACTACCGCACGCATACAAGGGCAGTTTTGCTCCATCATTATAAACAACGGTAGTATGAAGAACTTTGTCTCTAACGCATGATTGAAAAGCTGAAATTAAAAACGCAGCCCTTAGGAAAACCCTATAGTCTATCATGGGTCACTAGTAGCACTACCATTCCTATCACGTATCAGTGTCTCGTAGAGTTTTCCATAGGCAGTACATATCAGGACGCTGTATGGTGTCATGTGGCTACTATCGAGGTATGTCACATCTTGCTGGGAAGACCTTGGCAGTACGATAGACACGTAGTTCATGATGGTGTGAAGAACTCTCACTCTTTCGAGCGCAATGGTCACAAGATCGTTCTTCTCCCCCAGAAGAATGGCCTTGTTCCTAGAGCCCCAAAGAGGACTTCACCCCCTTCTACCACCGTCTACGCGATATCGTTCCCCTCCGCCACCATGTTACTGACTGGGTCCCAATTCCAGGAGGAGATGAAGGATAGCGAGGTCGTCTATATGTTATTTGGTATCGATACCACCCCCGCTACGTTAGACATTCCTAGTACGTTGCGTCCCCTCATAGATGAGTTCTTTGAGATCATGCCGGAGGAGCTTCCCGATCAGCTACCTCCGATAAGAGACATACAACATTGCATAGACCTCATCGCAGGAGTTAGCTTACCTCATTTGCCTCACTATCGTATGAGTCCGAAAGAGCTTGAGGAGCTGCATAGGCAGGTGACCGATCTGATTTCGAAGTGTCACATTAGAGAAAGTATGAGTTCGTGCGCCGTCCCCGCGCTCCTAATTCATAAGAAAGATGGGACATGGCGTATGTGTGTGGATAGTCGAGCGATCAATAAAATTACAATCAAATATTGCTTTCCGATTCCCCGATTGGATGACATGCTAGATATGCTTAGTGAATCTCGAGTATTTTCAAAGATTGATTTAAAAAGTGGATACCACCAAATTAGAATTCGACCTGGGGACGAATGAAAGACTGCGTTTAAAACTAAGGAAGGATTGTACGAGTGGCTAGTGATGCCTTTTGGCCTATCCAACGCTCCCAGTACGTTTATGCGAGTGCTGAATCAAGTGCTTAGGCCACTCATAGGAATTTGCGTAGTGGTATACTTTGACGATATTTTGATTTATAGCACTGATCAGGATCATCACATTATTCATCTTAAATTATATATGAATTTAAAGAAATGCACGTTTTTGACTGACAGTCTTACCTTCTTAGGATATATCGTTTCTTCTGAGGGCATTAGAGTTGATAGAGAGAAGGTGAAGGCGATAGAATCGTGGCCCAGCCCTAGGACGATCACTGAGGCTCGAGGATTCCGTGGGCTAGCATCTTTTTATTGGCGATTTATTCGAAACTTTAGTACCTTGATAGCACCTTTAACTGATTGTCTGAAAAATGGATTGCTTATTTGGACTGAGGAAGCCGAGCGAGTGTTTCTTTTGGTTAAAGAGAGATTCACGAGTGCACCTATATTAGCGCTGCCGGATTTCGAGAAAATTTTTGAGGTCGACTGTGACGCATCGATCGTAAGTATTGGCGCATTTTTGAGTCAGGAGGGTCGCCTCATTGCATTCTTTAGTGAGAAGTTGAACGAGGCCAAGACTAGATATTCCACGTACGACTTAGAGTTTTACGCTATCGTTCAGGCTCTCCGTCATTGGACACACTACCTGATTCAGCGCGAGTGTGTGCTGAACACTGATCATGAGTCTCTGAAGCATTTGAACTCCCAGAAGGATATCAGGCGTCATGCCAAGTGGGCTGCTTACCTGCAGGAGTTCACATTTCACTTGAGACACAAACCCGGTGTTACGAATTGAGTTGCTGACGCACTTAGTCGGCGCACCCATTTATTAGTCACCCTACAGCCGTGCATTACTGATTTAGATTCCCAGCGCAACCTATACGCCACCGATCCATTCTTTCACGATATTTGGAGCTCATGCCAGCACAGTGAGACTGATCCCACCACACAGTATGTCGTGAGTGAGGGTTATCTATTTAGGGGCACTCGCCTTTGCATTTGCGAAGGGCCACTTCGAGAGACATTACTTAGAGAGCTCCACTCGTCTTGGTTAGGTGGACATGTTGGCCAATCGAAATTACTCGATCTCGCCAGCGCACGTTATTATTGGCCAAATCTGAAGTGTGATGTCACTGAATTCATTAGGCACTGCACCAACTGTCAGATGTATAAGAGACCCACACAAAACACTGGACTATACACCCTCTTACCGGTACCTGAGCGGCCATGTGATGACATCTCGATGGACTTCATAGTAGGACTTCCTCGCACTAAGAGGAAGGTCGACTCTATTTTTGTAGTCGTAGATCCATTTTCGAAAATGACCTATTTCATTCCATGTAGAAAAATTTCTAGTGCTGTACACGTCGCCGAATTTTTTTTTAAGGAAATCGTTAGACTGCACGGAATTCCTAGGTCGATCACTTCTGATAGGGACACTCGTTTTATGGAGTACTTTTGGAAGACACTGTGGGTCCGACTAGGTACCAAACTCGAGTTTAGCAGCGCATATCACCCTCAGACCGATGGGCAGACTGAGGTCATTAATAAGAGTTTGGGGGACCTACTTAGGTGTTTGACGGGGGAAAATCCGAAGCAATGAGATCTTATACTACCGCAAGCTGAATTTGCATTCAATAATTCTACTAATCGCTCCACAGCTAAATCTCCTTTCGAGATTGTTTACTGATTCCGTATACCTCATTTACTTGATCGTTACTCTCTTCCGGTTCATGAACGTATTTCTTTTGCTGCGCAAGCCCATGTTGATTATTTACAAGAACTGCATAAATCTATTACTAATAAACTGCGAGCAACTTCTGAAAAATATAAATCCATGACCGATCAACATCGCCAGGAGTTATACTTTTCAGAAGGAGATTGAGTGTTTGCTTTTTTCAGGAAGCAAAGATTCACTCTGGGTACGTATCACAAGTTACAGCAAAGGAAGTTTGACCCTTTCCAAGTCCGGAAGCGCATCGGTGAGAATGCATACCTCCTAGATTTGCAAGTTGAATTCCGTACTTCGCCAATATTCAACGTGCCTGATCTGACGCCTTTCTATGGAGAACCGCGTAATTCCGGCCCGAGCCCACCGACAGCAGCCCCAGAGATTCCGCCAGACTTAGTTTCAGTACAAACACCCAACACTGAAGAGATAGATCAAGTTCTTGATGTTCGAGAGTTTCGTACTCGCCACGGGACGTACCAGCGCTACTTGTTCTCCTGGCGGGGACGGGACATCGCGGACAGTTCATGGATCAGCACTAACGAGCTACGACACCGCCGCCCAGATCTCTCTATTGCTACTCTTTGCAAAGTCTAGCCGGGGTCGAGCCTTTTCCACTCCGGGGAAATTGATGCACCCCGCAAAGCACCACTCTAGTACATCCAAATATTTTCTGCATTTTAGTTCTATTTTACTTTGCATTTTATTTCCTGTACTCGTTCTTTTTTTTTTCAAATGCTCGTTTGTTGGCTCCGTGGTTTGACCGGCCATTGGACCCTGAATAAATCGATCCGGTATTATTAGCAGTAGGACGATAACGACAAGCCCATGCCCGTTTAAGTAAACATAAATTTAAATTTCAAATTTTGTATTTGGGAGGCAATCAATTAAATAAATTTTGGAGATCTTATGCTACAAAATATGGAAGTAGGATGATATGCCAAAAATCAAAAGATTGTTCTGCTTTTAAATTTGGCTCACCTGATACAGAGGGGGTGATCCGGAAAAGACAGAGAACGAAATCTAATCGTTCTCTGCCCTAACCGACCTCATCCAAACTCAGCACAGCCAAATTGTTCCGCCTGGCATCGCCATTACCGAGCCCGAAGAACTCCGCCCGTCGGCGTCCTCCCCGACCGCTCCAGGCGTCACTACGAGGCTGCCTCCCGACGTTTCCTGTGCTACTATCGGCAACATCGTTCCGCACACTTCCGCCCAGCGACACCGCAACTGTTTGCAAAAGACTTGCCGGGCGTTGTCGACTTCGGAAAGCTAAATCTCCGGCGTCCGGGCTCCGTCCAACACCGTAGTCTGCAGGCCCATTTTCCGGTTGCTGACCCGATTACCGCAAACCTCATCCAGTGTTCCTGCCTATGTGTAACGGATCAGCGGGGTCATAATTCCGCCGCAAAATCATTTGGGGTATTCTCGCTGCTCCTTTCCTTTAGTATAAATTTATGCATTGCTTAAAATAATTTGGGCTTGCCGTTGCGTTCGTCTGTTTCTAATATCGTTGTCATAAATTATTGCTTGTAATTCAGCTTGTGCTCGTAAAGATTTCGCAGAGGATTGGAACCCTAAAACGCGTAGGAGTTCACTCGAACGAATTTAGCGAACTTCTCAAAGCTCAGAGCGACGTTGTTGAAAATACGCACGTAAAATTTGATTTGGCCGCTCGGCCCTCGTGTTTTTTTTAATTCAACCCTAACTTTTTAATTTCATTTATGATAAATTAAATATATTTGCTATAAAATATTTAATATTTTGAAAACTCTAAAATTGAGTCTACATCACACCACCATCAACACTAAGTGCATAGTTGTATTTGATGTTGGTTAAGCTCATCATGTGCAGGATATTCCTTGGAACAAGCTTAGACATGCTGTCTAAGTGATGGTGACAGGTGATGACAAGGTAGGCAGGTGGAGAGAGAGAAAATTTATCTAAGTTCACAGACGTTGAGTGAAGCAAGCTCACTCAACGCCAGATGCAAAGAAATATGATTAAGTCCACAGACTTTGAGTGAAACAAGCTCACTTAATACCAGATGCAAAGAAATGTGGTTAAGTTTATAGGCGTTGAGTGAAGCAAGCTCACTCAATGCCGAATGATAAAAAGCGCTGAGAGAAGACAAGTCAGTCAAAGCCTGACTATTTGCAAGACAAAAAAGTGGCTAACTCCACAGGCGTTGAGTGAAGTCAGTTCACTCAACGCCATACTACAAAAAACGTTGAGTAAAGCTCAGATAGTCAAAGCTTTATCTTTGACAGTAATGAAACTGGTTAAGTCCAAAAGCGTCGAGTGATGAAGGCTCACTCGACGCCTAAGCAGTTAAGACTACAAAAGTCTAGATAGCGTTGAGTGATGAAGACACACTCAACGCACTCAACGCCTAAGCTGAGAACTTCTGTCTAAGTACAGAAGCGTTGGGTGAAGTCTGTTCACTCAACGCCTCATCAAGATAATAGGCTAAAGCAAAAAGCGTTGAGTGAAGAATCTACACTCAACGCTTTCATTCAGGAATGCGACTAAGGGTTTTGGCGTTGAGTGATGAAGGCTCACTCAACGGCTAGTGACAAAAAACTGTCTAAGTACTTTGACGTTGAGTGATGAAGGCTCACTCAACACCTACTGGTACAGAAAGATTGGCTAAGACGAAAAGCGTTGAGTGAAGTTTGTTCACTCAATGCTCTCGACGACTGAGCAAGACAAAAATCTGTTTAAGTTTTTTGGCGTTGAGTGAAGCTTGTTCTCTCAACGCCTATACTAAAGAGCTTGAATTTGACTAAGTCCACAGATGCTGACGTCAGCAAAAGTCAACAAAGGTCAACAAAATTCAAAATGTGGCGGGATGGCTACGGTACACGACAAACGGCGCCGCATGCCTACTGTACAACTTTTGGCTATTAAAGCAAAGTTGTAGTTGTCAATTTCAGTGGGGCCCACGGGTCAAAATAGTCGTTGATCGGCGGAATAGAAAAGACGGAGTTCAGATCAAAGAAATTAACTTTTCGGAAAAGTTGGACTTCATCTTCCTCCTCGCCATTGTTGCAGAGGTTGAAGGTCTGGTCCAAGTCGCTGATCTAAAGTTCAACAAGCTAGCTGTTGCGATATTCATCTGCAACAGTAAGATCAGAGTAATCTCTGAGGAAGAAGAAGCGGCCAAGGCAAAACCCTAGCTGCAGCTGATCTGAAATCTAATACAAGTTAGCTGAAGCTATCTTCACCTGCTACAATAAGTTCAAAAGATATTTCTTAGGTAAAATAAGAAGCAGCAAGGTTTTACCCTAGCTGCAGGAACTGGATTCAAATAGAAGTTAGTTGTTGATATCTTCACCATCAACAACAAGATCAGAGTAATTTCTGAGAGAGAAAGAGGTAGCAGCAAAGGACTAACCCTAGCTGCAGTCCTTCACAGTTCTAGCTGATCATTTGAAGAATATTTTCTGGAAGCTATGAAGAGGAAAGTTTGAAGAAACAGTGATCTGAAAGCAGACTCAGAGGACTAATTCTTTGGAGTCAAAGTTAGGGCCGAATCTACTCAGTCCTGGAAGGGAAGAAGCAGAGCAGCTGTTCTGCAAGTTACTTCCAGCACATGCTAAGTCAACCTGAAGATCAGTTACTTGTTGCTATGAAGAAGGTAGGGCTGAGCTTGTCTCAGCTCGGGAAGGCAGGCTCAGAGAACATATACTTTGGAGTCAAATGATCAACAACCAACCACTCTCTCTGTGGGATCCAGTCTTGGATCTGAAATGTAGGGCCTTTGTGCCTGAGATTATAAGATCCCAGTTGTGGATCTGAGGTAGGGCTTTGGCCTGAGAGTAGGATCCAGTTTGGATCTGAGGTACGATTTTTGAGCCTGATGTAGGAGAGTCATTCTCTCTGAGTGTAGGACCTTTGGGTCTAGGTAGGATCCAACTTTAGATCTGAGGTATGACCTTTGTGCCTGAGCTGTAGGAGAGTCATTCTCTCTAAGTGTAGGACCTTTGGGTCTGAGGTAGGATCCAGCTTTAGATCTGAGGTAGGGTCTTTGTGCCTGAGCTGTAGGAGAATCATTCTCTTTGAGGTAGGGCTGTCCTCCCAGCCTGAGTTGTAGTGCCTTTGGGCATGAGGTAGGTGATCTTTGGATCACTGAGTTGTATGACTGTATCTGAGCTGTAAGTTTTGGAGGAGAATGAGTGGTCCTGCGGGATCGTGTTGTAAGCTCTTAGGAGCCGAGATTGAAGAAGTGCATTGTCTAACAAGCTGTTAGAAAGGTGGGAGGGAAAATGAGCGTACCCATAATCTGAGGAAGCACTATTAATCTTGTGTGTGCTTTGTGTGATTGTCTTGAAAGCAACATATAACTAAATCACAACACACCAAAATTAAAGATAGTCACAAGAGACTAAGAAACCTATTCACCGCCCCCTCTTGGTGATTTAGCTATCCTTGAATTTTAAAACTTTTAAACTCATTCGGCGCAACATCGATCTAAATCGACGCTTGCGTCGACAGAAAGTATGATATGGTTTTCTTGAAGCTATGTCGAATTCTAATAGACGTAACGTCGACTCAATAAGCGCACACAGAAAAATTTCCTAAAATGCGTCAATTCTTCCCTAAAGTGCGGCGATTTGTGCCATAAATCTCGACATATCATCTACTTATACCAGACTTCTGTTATAACTTGATTTATCTTCAAAACGCTTCATCTTTCTCGCTCTCTTTCTTTGTTCTCTTTCTTTCCTGTTTGCGAGTGTCTTGCAGGTACCCAAATGACCACAATGCTGACAAAATTAGAAATTAGGAATGCTCTCGACAAAGTCCTAAAAAAGTTTGTTGGAGACTTCACTAGATATTTTCTAATATTCTCAGAAGACTGTTCAAATAAAATTATTATACTACAAGGTCATCTAAATGATCTACCTGACTCAGTGCAACACTAGAACAACAGTTTGATGAATCACATATTCCTGCAACTGTCTTTAAATACTTATTAGTGGATCTAAAGAAGGGGTAGAGTCCTGCTGACAGTTACAGGGATTCTTCTCAGAACAGTGATAATGAAGCTGGGGATAAAGAGACCTCTGAGAAGCAAGATGAAGTAATTGAGAAAATTGAGAATGACAGTATTTGATAATGAAGAGTTTTCTGATCAATTGGTTGATAATGATAAATGCCATGCAGAAGTAGTTGATGTTGTTTATATTGTGCCAGAGAAACAAATGGACACCATATATACTATGGTTGTCCTTGACTCTCCTTATACTTCTGAGGGAGAGCCAGCCATTAAGTCTAGGCTGATTCTATCTGTACTAGAGCCCAAGGCTTGGATGATGGCTCCTGTTTTTCAGGGGGAGCCAATCCCTCAGGGGGATCTTCTATTTGATGACTTACTTCAACCGAAAGTTGAAGAATCCAGGACATGAGAAGAGACACCTATGCATGAATCTTCAAAAATTATGTCTCCAGTAAGGTCTACTACAAAACTCTGCCAAGTTGGAAGAAGTATATAAAGACCCAAAAAAATAATATAAGAAGGATAGATTGCACAAGAAAGCATATCCCAAAGTTGATTTTTCTGAAACCACAATGGAAGAGTGCAGGGGCCTTAAGTTAGAAAATGCTCTTGATGAGATGAGAGAAAGTGATGCAGTTGAGTTTGAAGCTTCTGAAAAGGAACTGGTGTTACGTGCCGAGGTTTGGGCTTGTGTTCGCCGGCGACTGGGGTGGAGATCCTCCAGGTTGGAGGGATGGCGACGGCGGTTAGGGGAGGGAGCGGAATTCGTGAGAGCAGGGGATGAGGAAGAGAGGACTTGAGTGAGAGAAAAAAATTGATAATTCTTATTGCATGCCAAAACCGGTCCATCCCCCTTGGGCTTATATAGTGCATAAGAAGGAAATTGCGTGCCCCCCGTTTGGGCTTATACAACGGGAACACAAATAGAAATAAAATTTTTCTAAAATATGATGCGCCTCTTATGCGGCCGAATCTTCAGCGGTGTTGCGGCGATGGTAGACTTTCCCCCAACACGGTTTATCTGTGGTTGGTGTCGTAACATCTCCTAACTCGTCGGAAGATAGCTTGTCCTCAAGCTGAGACGGAATGTCCACGAGTGGTGCTGATGGAGGTTCGCCGTAGAAGCGTTTTAGCTGGGAGACATGGAACACGTCGTGAATACGTGCCTCGGGTGGCAAGTGGAGGCGGTAGCCAACCTCCCCGATGCGGTGAACAATCTGGAAGGGACCGTAGAACCGGGGTCCCAATTTGGTGGAGGGTTCGGTCCTATGCAGTGTCGTCTGGCAACACGGCCAATGCTTGAGCCATACCCATTCCCCCACGGCATAGGAGACGTCCCGGTGGCCCCGGTTGTAATCGGTCTCCATGCGGTGTTGAGCTTGCCGAAGGCGTACGCGGGCGGTGGCGAGCATGCTATCCCGATACCGCAACTTTTGATCCACGGGAGTCAAGGTGGTCAGGCTAGGTTTGTACGAGACGAGCTTGGGAGGTTCCCGTCCGTATATGAGCCGGAACGGTGTCGTTTGGAGCGCCGAGTGGTTAGGAGGTGTTATAGCAATACTCGATCCCTGAGAGCTAATTGACCCAGTTTTTGGGGTGTTCACCAGTTAGACAACGAAGGTACATTTCCACGGTCCGGTTGACCACTTTCGTTTGGCCGTCCGATTGCGGATGGTATGCGGACGAGAGTTGTAGCGTCGTTCCGCTGAGCGTGAAAAGTTCTCTCCAGAAGCGGCTTGTAAAGACCTTGTCGTGGTCAGACACAATACTTTCCGGCAACCCGTGTATGCGGACTATGTCGTTGAAGAACAGTTGGGCGACCTGTTCCGCGACGAGTGGGCGGGCAAGAGGAAGGAAGTGTGCCCCCTTGGAAAATCTGTCCACCACCACCATGAGGATGGTTTTACCTTTGCAGCGGGGAAGGCCCTCCACAAAGTTCATGGAAATATCGACCAATATTTCAGTTGGAGAAGGCCTGCCGGTAACAGTTGGAGAAGGCCCGCCGGTAATAAATTGACTACTTTATGTTGTTGACATACGACGCATTGTGCAATAAAATGCTGGACGTGACGGCAGAGTCCTTTCCAATAGAACTTAGCACATATGCGGTGAAGGGTCTTGTAAATTCCCTCATGCGCCCGATCGTGCGCCTCCTTCACAATGGTAGGAATGTGAGGCGATGTGGGTGGCAAGTAAATCCGGTTTTTGTAGAGAAATCTTTCAAAGCCGTCGCGGCTCGTCCACACTGGCAGTAAAAGGCCCTCTTGCGCTCGGCGGAGCAACTCGGAGAGGGACGGTGACTTGGTGGTCTCGGTCCGGATGGTGTCCACGAGGGGGGCGGTCGGCCGCGAGAGGGCGCAGATTATGGGGGAGTCGTCGTGGCCGTCGTCGTGGCGACGAGAGAGAGCATCCGCGGCCCTGTTGAGAGCCCCCGCCTTGTATTTGACGGTGAAATCAAACCCCAATAGTTTGCTCACCCACCGTTGTTGCGGAACGGTGGACAACCGTTGCTCCAAAAGGTATTTTAAACTGAAGTGGTCTGTCCGGACAATGAAGGTGCTGCCCCAAAGGTAAGGTCGCCAATGTTGGACGACTTTGGCTAATCCGATGAGTTCCAGTTCGTAGGCTGGCAGCTTGCGGTGATGTAGTGCGGTGCGACGGCTAAAATATGCGATTGGGTGGCCCTGTTGATGGAGGAGCGCAGTTCACCCGAGGGAGTAGGCGTCACATTCGATGTAGAAGGCCGTATTGAAATCCGGCAGGTGGAGTACTGGAGTTGAGGTGATGGCGGCTTGGAGATCCGTAAAAGCGTGTTGTGTGGTGTCCTCCCATACAAACTCCTTGCGGCGTAAGAGGGCCAAGAGAGGTTCGACAATGGTGCTGTAGTTGTGGATGAATCGCCTGTAGTAGCCGGTCAGCCCCAAAAAGGCTCCGATGTCACGCTGTCAGCGGGGGGTCGGCCATGAGGCGATCCCTTGAAGTTTCTCCGGGTCGGCTGACACACCGTATGCATGCACTACGTGGCCAAGATAGGCGACGCTAGGTTGCCCGAACGAGCACTTGGACTCCTTGAGAACCAGTTGGTGGTGGCGGAGAAGGGCGAGAACTTCGCGCACATGGAGGAGATGCTCGGCCCACGACTTTCTATAGATCAAGATATCGTCAAAAAACACGAACAAATTTTCTGTGGACAGATTGGAATACCTCGTTTATAAGCGATTGGAAGGTGGAGGGCGCATTGGTCAAGCCGAAAGGCATGACGAGGAACTCAAAATGTTCGTGGTGCGTCCGGAAGGCTGTCTTCTCCACGTCGTTGGCAGCCATGCGCACTTAGTGGTATCCGAAGTATAAGTCGAGTTTGGAGAAGATGCGTGCGCCATGCAACTCGTCGAGGAGCTCCTCTACCACTGGTATCAGAAATTTGTCCTTGACTGTCTTGGCGTTGAGTTCCCGGTAATCGACGCAAAAGCGCCATGTGTTGTCCTTCTTGTGTACCAGAAGGGCCGGTGACGAAAATGAGGAGACGCTCCGTCGGATGAGGCCCCGTTGGAGCATTGCGACGCATTGCCGCTCGATTTCATCTTTCTGGAGAAACGGGTAGCGGTAGGGGTGGACTACGACCAGCGCGATCGCGGGTAATAAACAAATGCGGTGGTCATGCAGTCGGTGGGGAGGGAGGACTTCCAGAATTGTTAAGGTGTCCGAAAACTCTTGGAGCAAAAGTTGGATGTCCTGGGGTTGGTGCTCCCCCGCGGCGTCCGTGCCGTGCATGAGGAAAGCCCCCGACTTGTCTGATGGGCTGAGGCATTACCAGTCCACCCGTTGTGAGTCGTTGTACCACTGCATAGTGAGATTGTTGAAGTCCCACGTGATTGGTCCCAAGATACGCAACCAACGGACCCCCAACACGATATCAAAACCATCGAGATCTACGTGCAAGAGATCGATGTTGAAGTCCCGGTGATGGATTTTTAGCGGCACGCGGCGGCACAGCCCGGGGCTTGCCATGCTGTGGCCATTGGCCACCGAGACCTGGAGTTGATGGCGAGACGTGACCGACAGTTGTAGGGCGGTCACAGTCTTGTGGTGGATGAAGTTGTGCGTACTGTCGGAGTCTAGCAAGGCCACGAGGGTGGTGCCCGCCACATGGACATGAAGCTGCAGCATGTGGCCCCCTTGTGGCCCGACAATGGCGTTGATCGAGATTTTATGTGCCTCCAAATTCGGGCCCTCGCCGTCATCATCGGACGGGTCATCCACCTCAATCCAAAAGAGGCGTTTGCAGCGGTGGTCGGACCTAAAAAAGTTCCTTGCAGTTGAAGCAGAGCCCCTTGGCGCTGCGTTCAGTCATTTCGGCGTGGGAAAGACGCTGCCGGAAAGGTGGTTTGGATATGTCAGTGGTTTGTGCGAACCGAGAGGCCGGCGTAGCGGGAGTGGTCTCGCGGAAGTAGTGCCCGGAATCACGACGGGGTATGTTGTTGCGATCCAAAAGAATACGACGCTCGCACGTCCGTGCGATATTCATGGCGGTCGTGAGGTCGGGCGGGTCTTGGAACTCGACGTCTAGATGGAGCCGTTCGTATAAACCGGCCGTAAAGATGGGAACTTGTTGATCCAGACGTCACGTAGACGCCCTTGCGAGCAAGAGTTGAAAACTTTCGATGTAGTCTTCCAGAGCTCCCGTTTGACGAAGGCCGAAACGGAGTGTGCAGGCGGCCTTGGACTCGTCCCATTGCAGGTATGGCCGTTCGCGCTGGTGTTGGGAGAACCATAGTTGTGCGGCGCCGTTGAGATGAAAAGAGGCAAGGCTCAGTCGTTCCTCGCCAGTAGTGCGCTGGTTGGAGAAGAATAACTCACACTTAGCAAGACATGCTAGAGGGTACTCGCGGCCGTCGAAAACCGAAAATTCCAATTTGACGTAGCGCGGAAACACACCTTCCCCAGGGCGGTGGTCGGTGTGTCCGTCACTGATCGTGTGCTCGGGTGCCGACTGCGGGCTGTGCGGCCGGTCGGCGGGGGGCAACCCGGCGGCTAAGTACGGCGTGCGGATATCGACCTCGCCAAGGCGAGAGTCCATCTTGTCTAAACGGTCCAGAATTTGTTGCAGGAGATCCCGTTCGTCCATCGACGACGGTTCCGATAGTGGAAGGAGCGGGACGCTGTTCGACGCAGCGAGGCGAGGGACAACCCCAGGCGGATCGGTTCCGGCAGCGGACTGGGCGGACGATGTGGGCGGCTCTGATACCAGTTTGTTACGTGCCGAGGTCTGGGCGTGTGTTCGCCGACGATTGGGGTGGAGATCCTCCAGGTTGGAGGGATGGCGACGGCGGTTATGGGAGGGAGCGGAATTCGTGAGAGCAGGGGATGAGGAAGAGAGGACTTGGGTGAGAGAAAGAAATTGATAATTCTTATTGCATGCCGAAACCGGTCCATCCCCCATGATGTTATTTAGTGCATAAGAAGAAAATTGTGTGCCCCCCGTTTGTGTTTAGACAACGGGAACAGAAATAGAAATAAAATTATTCTAAAATATGATGCGCCGCTTATGCGGCCGAATCTCCAGCGGTGTTGCGGCGATGGTAGACCTTCCCCCAACGCGGTTTGTCTGTGGTTGGTGTCGTAACAACTTGCTTATAAGAAAATTTTTCTTGATAAACTTATGACATGGCAATCCAAGGAGGATGTTATTGTTGAAACTAATTCAACTACCTGATGCAGTTTTGATTATAAAAGTTATGCCAAGAAACATCTTGAAGTTCAAATTCTTGATACTACAAGACATTGTTACCAAAAAGCAGAATGTATTGGCTTTCACCTGGATGATCATATTCCCTATACAGTTGATAAGAATAGACTGATCAGTTTTGTAAAAGCTACAACCTATGTCCAAAAACCTTAAGCTGGAGTTCAACAGAGGGATGAATTTCGTGAAAATATCATTGAGTCAATTAAGGAGCTATCAATCAAGATTCTAAGTCATGACTTTACAACTAATGCAATATCTTATAATGCAGAGACAAAAGTTCAGAAATTATTCAAGATTTATCATGACATTCAAGAGCACCCAGATAAAACAAGATATGCTCATTTTCAGTATGTTGAAAAGATATCCAGAAAATTATATATTGCCTTTTCACCATTCCCTGCTGATAAAAGTGTTATTAACGCTATTTAAAGTATATGTTTTTCAATTGATGAAAACTTTCAGTTACCTGCTCATGTTTCTGTCTTTCTTTATTTGACATGATGTAAATTATTCAATTTATTTCTTATTTTATTTTGTAAAATCACAATAAGAATTTTGTAAAACTTGTTAAGGTAAATATGAGGAGATTGTTAGGAAAAAACCTATGATTTAATTTAATTAATTGAATTATAAGTGATTTTACAACCTAAGATTATTACCCCTAGTTTATAGTGAGTGCAATATGGTCATTAGATGTTTTAGCAAGTCAGTTGAGTGAAGAACATGAGGTAGACACACTGAATAGAAGAAGAAAATCAAGTAAAGTCAATATGCGTCGCCTAGAAGTCAACGCAAACTCGACTAATAGTCGACGTCACTTCGATTGGAAATCAAAATAACAACAAAAGATGAGTCCATGCCACTTTAAGGAAGAAGACGCATGCGTCGATAACTTATCAACACAACACCAATTATTTGTAAAAGTCGCATGGACTTCAATTAAGAGGCAGATCTCAATGCACCTTGTAGTAGAAGTCGACGTAATGTCTAATGGAACTCAAAATGAAAATAACAGAAGATCTGTCCAGAATTATTTAAAGGAGATCAACATAGAATTCTTTTGAATCTTTAGAGTTGTTGGAAGAAAAGCCCAAGAAAAGAAATCTCCATTAATTACAAAGCATTTATATGGAAGAAATTTGGAAAACAATTCCGAATTTATTAAGGCAGATATGGAAAATATTATATCATTCATTTTGAAGATAATTTCCATGATGAAGATGGACTTGAAATCTCCAAGAATTTTATATACCTAGAATTCAGAATGCATAATAACATACAACAGATACCAAAACGAACACACAGAGCAGACATCCGTTTTTCTCTCTTATTCTTGGTCTCTGCTGCTGCAAAAACAAAAAATTTTGAAAGGATTATCAAAGATACTTTGGATCAGAAGCTTACAATTCTTGCATTTTCTTCTTAGCAAGAATTCATCTATCTAGAGAATTCAGAACACTTAGTGCCTGAACAATCTTCAGTGTCTTGCTGAAAGAGGATTCATCTTAGAAGACTTCATCTTCATCATCTTCTTCTTTTCTTCTATTCCCTCACTTTGTAAACTAAGTAAAGAGTTTTAAGAATCTCTTTTCAAAAGATTCAGTGTCTGGTTCTAAGACTCCTTATCCAGTGTTTTAAATGTCGACCGACATGTCTGATTTCAAGTAAAACCGATATGCTTTTTCAGTTTAAGCAAAATTTTTCGTTTTTATTAAATTCTACCGAAATTGCGGTCAAAACCCGAAATTTCGGCCGAATCCGAGTAATAAAATGTTGGCCAACATTTTATTATTTCGTTTTTTTATTTCCTATAAAACTGACCGAGTCGTGCCCCGTGCCCTAAAAATCGTCGATCCGGCGCTGAGGAGAGAACGAAAGTCGCCCCTCCCTCCACCTCTGTCGCCGGCCACTTCCTGCTCCTCCCTCCTCCGTCGGCGGTGAGCAGCGATCGAAGCCCTGCTCCTTCCTCCTCCTCTATCGGCGGTGAGCAGTGAATGAAGCCACTTCTGGCTCCTCCCCCCTCCTCCTCCTACTCCTGCGTCGGCAGTGAGCAGTGAACGAAGCCACTTCCTACTCCTTCGTCGGCGGTAAGCTTCTTTTTGGTTTCTTATTGAGTTTTTCATTCGCAGTGCGGCCATGAGCTGAGAACGAAGTTCGCTCCTCCCTCCAGTGTCGACGGCCACTTACTGCTCCTCCTCCCTCCTCCGTTGGCGGTGAACGAAGCCACTTCCTGCTCCTCCCTCCTCTGTCGAAGCCACTTCCTGCTCCTCCCTCCTCCTCCGTCGGCCGTAAGCACCCAGTTCTTGATTCTCTCTTAACTCTTAAATGTCTTCTTCTTCCCTCTCTCTTTCTCCTGCCATTGTCCTATAGTCTTGCTTGTTTGGAGCCTAGATAATCGCTTTGTTCTTGTTTTACTATTTTATGAGCATTATTATTGACATGCTTTCAATAGTTAGATGAGTATCTTAGTGTTGTAATTGTTACACTTACATGTTCTAAGTTGCACGATTCTTGAATTTAGGTCAGCCATATGGCCCATATCAAATTGTTACTACATTAATGATTGTTTAGAAGCTATGTATTTGGTGATATTACCGTGTTGGTTTTCTTATGCTTAATCTAGTTTTGCATATTTTTCGTTGTTTTTCACTCTAGTATTGTTATTGAAGTGTTCTAATTATTTTTGGTTGGAAGTTTTAGCGAGTGCAAGCTCTCTTTTTTCTTCAATAATTTTAATGACTTATTAAATTATGTATGAGAATTCAAAATTTAATTAGATTATGCTGATCATCGAAGTTTCTAAGCATGAAATTGCTTGAGTTTTAAAGTATACTATCATCTAAACCCTTTATATTAATTTGGATAGGAAGAAATTTTTTTCTGAAACATGAAATAATCCTTCATGATGATTGTCATTTGTATATATTGGTTTCTTCTGAAACATGAAGTACTTATAGATGCCAATTCTAGTGTGTACTACAAGTGTACAAAGATTCTGTGAGAATTTAAAATATAAAAAAATTATTATTCCCAAAAAATAAATTATTACATAGTACTACCCTTTCTTCTGCCATTGTCCGCTTAACTCTTAATTATGAGGTCATGAAGTGCAAATATATTATAACTCTTTTTGAGCTTTCTTATACTTTATTCATGTGTATCAGTGTATGTCTCTCTAATTACAGATCAACCAAACCTTGCTATTAAAAGTAGAACTCGTGATGTCATCTGAAGCTTCAACAAAGGAATCAAGTACTAAGCTAGGTAGAGATCATTTTTGGTCTCACGGTGAGAAGGTTGATGCGAAGGACACAAATAGGGTTCGATGCCGGTATTGCAGTCAAGTACTAAGCGGAGGGGTGAGTCGGTTGAAGGCGCATCTAGCTGGGATACGAGGCAATGTTAAACCATCCCCAAAAGTACCAGCAGAGGTGCAAATTCAAGCTGATGCTGCTTTAAAGTCACAACTAGTACTGAAAGAAGCCAAAATCGCCAGATTGGCGGCAGACCGTGATGAAGTAGTAGTTGGAGGTGCAATGGATTCAGAAGACAACTCTCAATCACATAGGAGTTTGTTTTCTAAAAATGAAGACAAAAGGACCTTTGGATATACATTTCCAAATACCTGCGGATAGTGTTGGACAAATAAGTAAAAGTGGGAAGTTAACATTAGGAGGAGAGGTGGAAGAAGAAAATAAGGGAGGATACAAACACATATATCGCAAGATGGATATACGAGGCCGGTGTTTCCTTTAATTCTGTGACGCTTCATTCCTTTGATCACATGTTACAAGCTATTGGGCAGTGTGGGCAAGGGTTGAAAGGCCCTACACCATATGAGTTGAGTCAAAAACTTCTCAAGAAAGAGGTTGAGCGAACAAAAGAATCATTAAACACATTCACCGCTACTTGTAAGTTGAATGGTTGTAGCATTATGACTGATGCATGAAGTGACAGAAAGGGAGTAGCATTTTGGATGTCAAAGAATGTCTCATCTGAAGTTCATGATGGAAAATTCATTTTTGATTTTGTTGACGAGGCTATCGGATCTGAGTCTGTACCGGGAGAAGACAATGTGGTGCAAGTTGTCACAGACAATGCATCTAATAATATGTTAGCGGCAAAGATGCTATCTATGAAAAGACCCGCCATATTTTGGACGTCCTGTGCAGCCCGCACAATTAATTTATTACTTGAAGATATTGCAAAAATAAGGCAAATCAAAAATGCCATCACCCTTGGTCGTATTTTGGCAGTCTTTATATATAGACATACCGTTTCTCTTGATTTCCTGAGGCAATTTACAAAGGATTTAAATTCTCATGAACTTATTCGGACAGGAGTGACTAGATTTGCTACTGCATTTCTGTCTTTGCAAAACATTTTAGATAAGAAGAAAGAGCTAAGGAACATGTTCTCATCGCAAAAATGGGAAAACTCAAAGTTAGCTAGCACACCACCTGGAAAAAGGGTAAAATACAAAACTTTGTTTTATAATTAAATTATGATTAACTTGTGTTACTTCTTACTTCTTAGTTCTTAAACGGTTATGATCAATTTTGCTTTATTTAAAATTACAGCCGGTGCAATTGTCTATAATGTGAAATTTTGGAAAGATACGGAGATTGCTGTTAGTTTATTTGCTCCTTTAGTGAAGGTGTTGAGAAGAGTTGATGGAGATATGCTTTCTATGAGGTGGATATACGGAGATATGCTAAAGGCTAAAGAAGAACTTGAGATAGCTCTAAATCATAATGAATCTCGGTATCTTCCCATATGGAAGCTAATTGAAAGAAGGATTGATAGTAAGTTGAGCACTCCCCTTCATATTGTTGGTCATTATCTTAATCCATACTTTTATTTTGCAAATTGGGAAAAAATGGAGAAAGACGGTAAATACATGGATGCGGTAATTGATTGTATGTCTAAGATGTATGTGAGGGATGTGACTCTTTAAGATCGTATTGCTGACCAAATATGTCTCTATCGAAATAGGAGGAGATCTTTTGGAAGAGAAATTGCAAAGAGACAAAGTCTCAATAGTTCTCTTGATCTTGGTATAAATAATTTTAAATTTCTTATATTATTCACTTGTTTTACTGAATAGTTTTTTTATAATTTCATGTTGTTAATTTTTTTATTACTATTTTTTGTTTAAATATAATTAGTAAATTGGTTGAAGTTTAATGGGAATGACGCACCTGATTTGAGAGACATGACAGTACGTATTCTCGGATTGACTACTAGCTCTTCAGGTTGTGAAAGAAATTGGAGTACATTTGAGTTGGTAAGTTATTATTTATTTATAAGTTGTAATTAAATTTTTATATATTGATTATCTCAAATTTTATATTAATTGGATTGATTGACTTTATAAATTACAGATTCATACAAGAAAGAGAGATAGACTGGATGATAAAAAATTGAATGATCTTGTATTCGTAAAATTCAATGTAACTCTAAAAACAAGGTCAATGGATGCTAAAAGAGATTCAATAACTGCAAAAACTTTGAAGATGGAAAAGTGACAGAGTGGTTGGTGGACTTCAGTTCTTCAAAGAAATCAATTGATGATGAAGATGATGAGGTCTTTCCTGGAGAGGGGTTGACTTGGCAGCAAGTGGCAGTGTATGGATGTTGATATAGAACCAAGAAAAAGCTCTCGTGAGTCTCGTCAATCTTCAATGACTTTGAATACTAAATCATCAAAGAAGAAAGACAAAAGAAAATTAGATTGTGTCGATGAAGAAGAGGAAGTAGAGTTATCCGCTCCATCAGAGGAGGACCTCATTGAAGAGGAGATTTCAGAAGGTGATTACGAGACAGATAACGATGAAACAAATCAAACAATGCGTTCAGAGGCGATCGAGGATGACTAAGGTTAGTCAAATAGAAGTTGACTTGCAACTTGTGTGCAATGTTGTTTAACATGTTTAATTTGTCTTTAATTCGTGTAATTGATATTTGTAACAAGTTCGGCTTTTGGAGGAGTCGAGGAGAGTATTTTACGAGTTTTACTTTTGGACAGAAGTATGATAACATGTTCAATTATTCTAATTTGTCACTATGATGATTTAATTTTCCGAGTTTAAATCTATTTTGAGAGTTTAAGTCTTCAGACATGTTCGAAATGGTGCATCCGTGCATGATGTTTAATTTTGCTACAGAAATCTCTCTTGATAATCTATGCTATATGTTTGTGTATATCCCTTTTCATTAAACTTGTCTTAGTGGAACAATATTCAAATTTGAATTCTTATATAAAAAAAGACCGCAATATTTTGCATTTCCATCATTAACCACCTTTGGTGCAAGGTCAGAAAAATATGCTACTCCTGGAAGGCTTCTGGATCATCTTCAGCATACTCAGGGGTTCATTTATAAAAATATGGTACAATATTCTTCATTTTTCCCAGGAATTCAGAGTATTCTTTTATTTATTGTTCTTGAATATTTATTGTTTTACTCAATCTGCTTGAAATATTTACTTGATGGTCGAACTAACCTCCAAATAAAAAAGGTGTTAAAGACATGTCATTTATCCTTATTTGCCAATATAAATAATAAAAAATAACTTATAAAACAAATAATAATATATTATGTTAGATACAGATACTAATAATTTTGAAATCAGACATTTTCAAATGTCTCCGACATGTCTCCGGCATCCGACATTTAAAACCCAATCCGATATGTACCCGACATCCGACATTTAAAACATTGTCCTTATCAAAAGGCTCAGTACTTGGTTCAAGATCATCTTACCAAAAGATATAGTGTTTTTTCAAGATCTGCTTATCAAAAGATCTAGTTTGGTTCTGAGAGTCTGCTTATCAAAAGACTTAGATATTAGAATAGTGTATTCCTACCATAATGATAGAATGGCGGATGTACCCAAATTTTGGGAATCAGTATAGCTTTGTGTCTTGTGTGTTGTGATTTTATTTGCTGTCCATAATTTATTTCCTGCACTTTTTTTGCATTTATTTATTTTATTGTGGTTGAGATTTTTGATGCAAATCTGAAGGTGTTTATATAACTTAAGTAAAAATATTTTAAATCTCTATTTACCCGCCCTCTCTAGAAAATTCTCTGAGGATTTATTCATAATTGTTCACACTTTCAGTTTTCTCTTTCCCTCCACGCCGCCATTTTCCATCACACCTCGAGTATTTGGCTGTACCGTTATGCCCATACTGTTGGTACTACTGACAAACTTGCTCCTCTACTCATATAATTTTATAACCTCATCTCCATCATGTGATGCTCAACTATTCCTACTTTCTCTCCCCTCTCACCCTATAAAAGAAAGGATGCACAGGGAAGCTCCATCCTTTGCACCAAAGATGAAGCCTCTTTTTGCACCCCCCCCCCCCCCCCCCACACACACACACTCTATCAAGTAGTGACTTGTTTGCACGTTATGAAATTATTGATGTCCTGTTACCGGCCCTTCTGCAGTTTGACCCTGTTTTATTGCTTAAAATCACGAAGTTAGTAACGACCAATCTCAAAATTCAAATTGTGCACATCTTCATATCATTTTATAACCTCATCTCCATCACCTGATGCTCACCTATTCCTATTTTTTCTCCTCACCTCTGACCCTATAAAAGTTGCAAAAATTGGAAAAATGGTTAAGGATACAAAGGGAAGCTCCATCCTTCATACCAAAGATGAAGCCTCTTTTTATCAACCCCCCCCCCCCCCCCCCCCACACACACACACACATATATATAGGAAATATACTATATAAGTTTAGGTTTTTTTCATAAGAATAAATTTTAGCTCGTTCTCCCACAATACATGTCGGAATTAGCCAAATGATATTTGCATTTTGTAGCTAAAAACGAGATTTACAACTTTCATGCTGAAATTTTTTCTAAAATATGCGCGATTTGGCCGGAATCTGTCCCGAAAGGTTGCTGGGTCGAAATGAATATATTAAATTTCAAAATTTGACCCAACAACCTTTTCGGTCAGATTCCGGCCAAACCGTGCATATTTTAGATACATATTCAACATGAAAGTTGTATATCTCGTTTTTGTCTACAAAATGCATATATTATTTGTCTAATCCTGACATCTATTATAGGAGAGTGAGCTCAAATATTTTTCATATATTCCAAACCCATAAATATATATATATATATATATATATATATATATATATATATATATATATATATATATATATATATATATATATTGGGTGTGCAGTATAGACGCGCGTTTTTAAACTGCGTCTTATACGTGTATTTTCATTAGAAGTGTTCAACGTGATTTATTTGGGGGCCTAAATTATTTCAAATAAAAAAGTGTTCCACATGAAAGTTGTAGATATCGTCGAGACACAGTTGACCACTTGAAAGTGATCTATAACTTTCATGTTGAACACTTTAAATGAAAATGCACGTATAAGACGCAGTTCAAAAAGCCGTGTATATGCATTTTACAGATATATATATACCGACCTCCGGCTGGATGGCCACGCACACAGTACCCGACCAGCAGCGGCGGGCTTCGCCCGCCCCCCACAGCAGGCTTCGCCCGCCCCCAGCGGTTTGTTTTAATTATTTTAAATTAAAGTTTTTTAAACTAAATAATTTTTTTAAATATTCATTTTAAAATTATTAGAAATTAATAATTTTTTTGTTATTAATATATTTTTTATTTTTTATAATTTAAATTTTAAAAAAACTGCTCACGGCTACCCACGACGGGTTCGTCGGAGGCCGGCGAGTTCGCCGGTGGGTGCCTGGTAGGCCGTCGGCGGCTCCTCTGGCGGCCGTGAGGAAGAAAATGGGGCTGCTCGCAGCAGCCATTTTCTTCCACGCGGCCGCCGGCGGAGCTGCCGGCGTCCTGCCCGGCTACTCCCGGCTGGTTCACCGGAGGCTGATGATGCGTTGAACGACAAGTGTACCGGTCGCACAAGTAATATAAAATGGGCGAATGTCCCCAAGTATCGATCTCTCGAGGAACAAAGTAAGGTGGACTTAATTTTGAGCAGTACTTGAGATTGAAGTCCTTAGGTCGGAGTTAACAAAGAGGGTTTTGATTGTTGCGGAAAAAGAAAGTAAAACGCTAATAAACTACTTATATGCAACGCCGCTATGCGATGCTTCGTCAGGCGGGATGGAAGACTACACGGGCCGCTATGCACCGAATCGCTAGGCGGTTGGACGAGTAGGCTTGCAAATGAGGTGGTGAGAACGGCAGAATGAGGGTCGTGAGCACCTCTTCGCTACGCACGCCTCTAACAATCGCTAGAGCGGCAAAACCGGATGTGGTGGCGGAAGGAAAAAGACACACCTCAAGCAAATAACGTAAATACAAAATCACATAGACATGATTGTATACAAACGCATATCAAATTAAACATACTTCATCACATACAAAGAGATCAACTACCTTTCAACAACAAAACAGGAAGAGAGTGTGCGAAATTGACCGAATCCGAAGTCTTTCTGAGGATTCACGGAAGGAATCGCCGGGTTGTCAATCCGCGTCCTTGCTCGGTCCTCAACTGCGTCCGGGGTAGAGGAGGCTGTCACTCACTCCCAATGGACCCGTCTTCTTCCTGTCATGATCCGGTGGAGGATGACACAAACTTCTCCTAGCTTGATGGAGAAAGCTAGATCAAACTATTCTTGAAGCTCAAGGATGAAGGGGGAGGCCGAGAGCAAGCTTCGACTTTAATTTGGCGTTGAAAGCTTGTCGGGAACCCTCTCCACAGTGGAGAACGAAGGGAAATGACAGAACTTTGCCCTAAAAAGGCGGCTGGAATGGCTGAAGTTCGGTCTTCTCAAATCGAGGAAAATCTGCGCTTAAATAGAAGCAGGTCAAAAAAATAGTCACGCACGGTTTGGCGCACGACCGCGCGCTAACCGTGCGTGATTAACTTTCAGGACAAGCTTGCGGATGAAGATGCGTTGACCCGTGCATTTTACTTGCGCACGGGCGCTTCCGCCCGTGCGTGAAGGAAATCGCACGGGTAAACACAGAGCGCAGGAAAACAGGAACACACAGGGGAACCGTGCGTTTTACACGCGCACGGGCGCTTCCGCCCGTGCGTGAACAAATCGCACGATTAACCACAGAATGGAACAAATAAACACACAAACAAGAAAGCTACATGAAAACCGTGCGTTTCCTTCGCGCACGGTTTCGATGAAACCATGCGTTAATCGTGCGTGAAGATCGTCGACCTCAGCTCGACGAAATTCGTCGAGCTTAGCTCGACGATTCTCCTGCTCAACAAAACGCACGATATAACACAAAACGTGCGTGAAAGAAACGCACGACCATGCGTTTTTCACAAATCAGAATTCCTGTCTTGGGAAAAACGCACTACCTGCACAACAATGAAACCGGACTGAAGCACAAGCTCCCAACACCAAAATGCAACAAAATCAAGCAGAAAGAGCCATGAGGAGCACCATGTGCTTACCCCCAACAACAGAATGCGCAATTGCACACCCTTGTGGCAAAACAGTGCACAAAATAGTCATAGACCGAACAAAGCAAATATAACCGAATTCCGGCTGAAATGTGGGGTACGAGTGAGAAAACAAGCCAGATGAGTCCGAAAAACCCTATAAATGTCGGAGTCATCACACCACCAGACTTAAACATTTGCTTGTCCCGAGCAAATCCTTTCTCCGTGAATTAGAAAACAGTTAGCTGGCTTAGAAATTTCCAAATAAAGTAAAGCGAGAAATCAAATAATTTCATGGGCGTAGAAAATATAATAGGTACAATTTGTAATTATGCTACGAAGTTTATAAATTTCGACAGACGTAAATAAGTATTGTAACTACTCAAAAATAAAATCCTGGAGAATCGTCCGGTCACGCGCAGGAAGAAAGTAGGCAGGTCACTCAGTTGAACATTGCCAAAGACCGAGGTTCGGATCACCTCCAAAGAAATCCATCAATGTCGGGGACCATACGCTTGCCCGTTCACTCTCTCCACGACGCTAGTTTGACTCAAGCGTGAATCCGTAGGATTTTAGGGTAAAAATGAGGCTTGAGTTTCGGTGAGGTAAACAAAGATAAAAAAGAGGGCTACGCATCTAACCCAAATGGGCTCAACAAAAAGATATCCTCTCGCCAACAATAAAAAAACAGGTGCACCACACCACCCGACTTGAACTTGATAACATTGGTGTGTGCACCGCCTACACCACAACAATAACGCAAACAGATTTTTCATTTTCACTTTCTTATTCTATAAAAATCAGCACATATATTTTTTTTCTTTTCTTTTTCCAGATTTTTATAATACACTTTCAACCAAATTTTTAAGAAAACTTCATCGTACAACCATATATCAACACCACAGCAACAACACCAATGGAAGAATTAACATACTAATACATCGAGTTTGGGTGTGCAAGTGGGAAAAGCTTTTAGGATTTGGTGATCGCGAAGTGGGGCTAAATTAATAGGAGGTGTAGACTCAAAATAGGCTAGCAAGGATTATCGTTAGGACGGGTACATGGCTCAACCAGGCCAAAATGATGGCCTACATCACGCTCACGCTAGACTAACCATGCACCAATGCTTCCAGAGTAGCTTGGGGCAAGTTCTTAGCCACCGAGAAAGACAACCCTTCCTCCCGACTCGAGCAATACGTGGCTAGTGATGGCTACACACATTCATACACTACCGTTCGATTACTCCAGATTCAATACTTTTGAGTAGTACAAACAATATTTACAAATGCAGAAAAGTATCAATCTTCGAGCATAAAGAAAAATTAAATCTATACTATTTCTACACACCATGAGTACTCGATTCGGAGCATTGCACGAGTTTCAAACTACTCTATCGTAAAATCCTAAGCCAACACCACTATTTTAAAATTGACACAAAAGAAATAAATTTGACTTGAGCCGAGCGCATGCTTAAGATCGCGCTCATGTGGGTGTAGGTGCACTATGCGGACTTGATAATACAGAAACAGAAAATGAAAATATACTTCTGGTATGAAAGTGCTAATAATGCATGTGCATAGGTAATCCGGATAACTCTCCCACACCAGACTTAAACTAAACAATCTATCCAAGATTTGCAATAGAAATAGAGAAATAAAAGTTGGGGGAGAGGTTACCCCATGCTCAACAAATGAGCATACCAGAAGCTCACAATAAAGCATGAAGTCAATCCTGCAACAAATATACTTCTCCGTCGCACAAGGGAAAAACTCCATACAAAATAGCTCCAGCAAAAAAAATGTATACACAAAGCCATAACAAATTTAATCTAAGCAATGCTTGCGAGTTATTAAACTAAACACAATCATCACGTATATAAAACAATACTAAACACAATAACACAAGAACGAAAGTCACTGCAAACAATAAATCTACTAACCACCCTGTGGACGAAGCCCCAGCTGAATAAAGTATAGTATATAATCAGTCCAATCAACAAAAACACAAATAATGAAGAAAAACAACAAACAACCCCCAACCGAGGAGAAAAGCAGCTGTGACTCACGCTGATCAGGAGAAAATGGAGGCGGAGGCGGAGTACGGGCACGAGAAGTAGAAGCTCGAGCAGGGGCAGCAGGGGGCACCTGAAGAAAGTCAACAATGCGTGTCGTCATGCCGTGCTTCTCGCGCAATGGCTCCTCCATCTGCATATATCGCGCGTAGAAGTCGGGATAATCCTCCGCGAAACTCCTACGATGCGAGGCATGGGCAAAATAAGGCGCTGGGGCCAGGGGCACGGGATGGACCGACGCGACATCGTCGGGCCGACGGGACTCCGAAGAGGATCCCGCATCAGCAGAAGAAGCCCTAGCTGGCTGCTCACGCTCCACAGTACGAATAACGTAGCGCCACGTACCGTCAGAGGAAACGCGACGTACCAATCTGAAGGCAGTCATCATGGTGGCTGAAATAAAATCGCCACGGGAAACAGGAGTCATGGAGGGCAAAGTGTCAAAAACTCCTAATCCCTTGGCGATTCGCGTAATAAAGTGTGAACCACTGATGGCCTTCAGAGGCACGTACGTGGCCTGGTGAAGGAAGTAATCCGCAAGAACCCGGCCGAGGTGGAGAGGGACGCCATGATGCATGTTGTAGAGGTAGAGAAGATCCGACCACCCTGCTACATTCTGACTCATCGAGCGAGCGTTGATGCTGTGCCTGATCAAGTGCTGAACATAGCGGAGTGCAGACGAGATGATATGGGACGACTTGGCTGACCGCGCCTCGTACTGCTGTGACAGCCCGGTGATCTCCTGCCAGAATGTGTGGGGAGAAGCACCGGTTGAGAACTCAAAGGGTCGGGAAAGAACGTCCGACTCCGTGAGTTCGTCAACCGTGAATACCCCCGCATAAACAGCAAGCATACCCACACTAAAAGTATAAGTACGTAAGTTCAACCGGAATGTCACCGCAGTGGACTCACCGGTGGTTGCGTCACGTCGTTCCAAAATGCGGAAGGTGTAGAGGAATTTGAAAGTAAGGGTTAAATCTGAAATACTCTAGAGTGGGGGGGGGGTGAATAGAGTATTTAGGGTTTATAAAATTTTTGCTAATTAATTCAATTTATTACTAGTGCCGCAGGAATTAAATTAAAAAAACACAAACACAGCAACATAGTTATCACAGCCACAGCAAGAACAAAAGAAAAGAGCAACCCAGACAACACAAGAATTTTATAGTGGTTCCCCAACCTGGGTACATCCACTCTTCTACCACCCTGTTAGGAATCCACTTAGGTTTTTGATCAGGTGACTGTCACCAATGAGCTTTTGATCAGGTGCTCAAAAACCAATTCTCAAGTCTTTTGATCATGTGACTTGCAACCAGGAATAACTTTTGAAGGGAGTTAAGAACCCTTTATACAGTGGGGGATGAGAGAGTGATTTTGTCTTCTCTTTCTCAGATACAACTGAGAAGACTCTAGTGGAAAATGTTGTTAGCAAAGGCTCCCCCTGAGATATAGAATGCTTCAGGAAGTTGAAGCCTTGCTGCAGGGTGATAGGTCTTCAGACTTTCTTTGACCAGAAGAACTCCAGGAACTTCTTGACAGATAGAGTGTTTGTCGTCCTTTGAAGAATCCTGGGATGTAGAAGGAAGAAGACTCTTGATCTTGAATGTATGTTCTTCTACTTCTTTAGCTTGCCGTTCTTTTCTCTGGTCAAGGGCTAGGGCTTCTTGTCTCTTGATAGTGTTGTTGCCCTGTGAGCTCTGTGTTCTGTATATTCTCTGTGTCAGTTTTTCTATTCTCTTGTATTGCTATTTCTTCTATCGAGAGCGATGAAGCAAATCCCTTTTATATTTTCCATATAATTTCCCTTTTGAAATTTGAATTGCTTTCTTCGTTTAAAGCTGACGGCCTGTAGAATATTTGTATTGATTGATTTCCTCAACTGTCCCATGGAAAAACGGCAAGCAATAATCCTGATGAAGACCGTAATCAATGCTTGCTTCTAACGGTAATATTCAGAGAATATTTATGCATTGATTACTCAGAAATTATTGCAATAGAAAAGAGACAGAGGGAGGGAAATTTCTAAGTCTGGAATTTTACAGAATTCGTTGAACAGAGAACAAAATTCGTCGAGTTGGGTCCCGAGGTTCGTCTAGCTGAGAGGTCAAGTTCGTCGACCAGATAATCTTTGTTCGTCGAGCTGAGATCCAAGATCATCGACCTGAGGATAGAACTGCTTTCTCTGGAACCATGCTAATTCTGTGCATCAAGATCGTCGAGCTGAGAATATGACTTCGTCGACTAAATAACATAATTCCATATTTCTTGGACTTAAGAATGTTGAAGTAACGCGTCCAGAAATCGTCGACCTGAGAACTGGGTTCGTCGACCTGAGAACTGGGTTCGTCGAGCTGAGAACTTCTAACTGCTACTTGATAATTCTTGTCAAGACTGTGGTCTAAGTTCGTCGAGCTGAGAAGATGAATTCATCGACTGAAGAATGATTCAGGACTTAGATTACTTGAGTGTTTCTGGTCTTATAGTGTTGAAGTAGATGATCCAGAAATCGTCGAACTAAGATCCAAATTCGTCGAGCTGATATTCTAACTTCGTCGACTGGAGTGTGATGCTGGACTTCAAATACTTAGATGTTTCTGGAATAAGACATTGAAGTAGAATACCCAGAGATCGTCGACCTGAGAACTAAGTTCGTCAACCTGAGAACTAAGTTCGTCGACTGGAGTTAAGTGAAGAATTCTGGACTTGGAATGTTGAAGTATACTCTTGAAATCGTCGACCTGAGATTCAAGTTCGTCGAACTCAGCTCAGAGAATTTTCTCTAAGTTCGTCGAGCTGAGCAAGGCTTTCGTCGACCTGAGTTCGACGAACGTCGAACTCATTTTCTGAGTCTTTGAAATTTCTCTAAGTCTTGAGTCTTTTGCAGTCTGTTGATGGCTGGTCCATGTGGTGTTGACTCTAATGACATGACCTAGACTCTAGAACTCATACATGACCCTGGCTATACATGTTGGGTCAAACATCCTAGCTTAGTGAAACTAGCCCAAATCCAATTAGGGATCCAACAATCTCCCCCTATTTGGGTAAGGTCACTAATTACAGATTCACATTAATAACAAAGCAATAAAATATATATCTGGCATGAAAAATTTAAATGTGCAGCAGATATATATACACAGAAGTTTTGTATCAGAATATAAACAAGCAATTTTTAGAATAACAGAAAGACTGAAAATAGTTTATAATTTATTTCTTCTTCCTTTGTTCCTTGTGCTTTTCCTCTTTGGCCTTCTCACCTGGCTGAGTAAACTTAATCTCCCTTTTAGGATCTGCAGCTTGAGCCTTGGTCATTGTCATGTCAGCAGTCCCAATGATATTAAGAGATGTAGCCCTGGGCACTACTGCTTCTGGATGCAGTTTCATATAATCATCAACATTAAAAAACTTGTTAGCCTTAGCAAACCTGTTCAGTTCTTCCTTTCTGTACTTGGACATTGTAGTATATTCAGATGGATCCTTTCCTTCAGCTCTTGCTTTGTTGATCATGGATAGGCCAACCAATTGCTGGAATCTGGCCATCCTAGTAGTTGTAGCTGACTCTGGATCTTCAAAGGGTACAAGAGGAGAAGCAGGTCTCTTGGGGCTTTCAGCCTTTTGACGTTCAGTGAATTGTTGTTGTTGATGCTGTTGTTGTTGTTGGTGCTGCTTGCCAGATGAATACTGTCTTTGCTGTCTGCTTCCTGAAGATGAGGATCTACCCTGATGTCTCTGATAGGTCTGAAACTGGGTAGTCCTTGGAGTTGAATAACTTGAAGCACCAGCAGCTGGTGGAGGAGGAGGGGAGATTCCTTTCTGAATCTCTGTGGAGGAGGAGAATATCTTCTGCTTTCTTCTTTTTTTCTGTTGATTCTTGGACAGCCACATCCATGTTGGGCCCTTATAAGGTGTGATCTTTTGAAGTATATAGTATGGTGTGTCATTTGCTGGATTTAATTTTGGTGCAGGAGATGGAGGAGCTTTCCTCTTCTTGGAAACTTTCTTTTTCTTGGGCTCATCATCTGAGTCCTCCTCCTCCTCCTCATCATCATCAGAAGAATCTTGACGATTATCATACATTGCATTTATCTCTTTCAGGGCTTCAGCAGATATCAGAGGTTTCTCAGCCTGGGAGGGAGCTGGAGGAGGAGCTGGAACTGGAACTGGAGAAGGAGCTGGAGAACTGTACACTTCAGTGCTTTCAGCAACTGACTTATTTTCCTCTTCTATATCTGTCATGATCAGTGCATCAAGATCAGGCAGTGGTGAATCATCCATAACAAAACTGGGGCAAGAGGAGATGAGACAATGGGTGAAACAGCTTGTGGTGGAGATGGAATGGCTGGAGTCTTTGTTACTGCAAAACTGGCCTTTAGTTGCTTGACAACTTTGGAGCTTATTGGTGTGGTGTAAGGAATTATAGTCATGGATGGCTTAGTGCTGTCTTCTGGCAGAAAGTTCAAATGAAATGTATCAAAAGTTCTCAATAAATTTAACAAATCTACTGTGAGATTTATAATAAAATCACAAGCAGTTATTATTTCCTCTGTTACTGTATCATCCACAGTATCTATTTCCATATCTGTTTCAATAAAATTAATGAAATCCATGAATTCATCATCAGCATCTGCTTTTTCTGTTGTGTCTGCTGCTGCTGCTGTTTCTACTGCTGCTACTGTTGTTGCTGCTGCTACTACTATTGCTGCTGTTGATGTTGATGCTGCTGCTTCTTTTTCACGGAGTATCTCCCCCTGCCTGGTTTCAGTGCACACTGGAGCCAGGCCCCCAACTGAAGAGGAAGGAGCAGAGAGAGCAGATATTTGTGCAACAAAGGAGGAAATGGAAGTAGCAAGAGGTGAAATGGTCTCTGCTATAATGGTTTTAAGAAGGAGAGTGAGAATGACAATGAGTGATGATATGATGGAGGGATCCAATAGTGGAGCTGCAGAGGGTGGTGTAGAAGGTGTACCAGTGGAGACAGAGGTAGGAATGGAGGAGGATGGTGGAGGTGGTGCATCTTGCATTAGTTCATCCTGAGGAGTAGATGTATTGGGGGGGGGGGGGGGGGTGAAGGCAGATTGAAGAATGAGATGTTGTCCAGATGGGGGGGGGGGGGGGGGTAAAGGAGATGAAGGTGGGGAGGGAATGAGTGTACCATGGGGGGATTGAGGTGGGGTTGGTTGTGGTAATTGAGAAGGGGAGGATTGTTGAGATTCCTGATGGGGGGAAGAGGGGATGTCAGTGATATCTAGTTGTGGAGAAGTTGCAGGAGATGGAGCTGGAGTAGGAATACGAAGTTGTTGTTGTGGTTGTTGAAGAGAAGGAATGGTGGAGGAGGAGGGAAGTTGATGTGCCATCTGAGGATGAGGTTGGATGGCTGGAGGTGATGGAGGTGGAGAAGGGATCTCTTCAGTAGGGTGGGAAGTGGATGGAGCAGTCCTAGTACTCTCAGAAGCCCTAGTGGAGGAGGAAGAAGCCTTGGAGGACTTGGTGATGGTCCTCTCCCACCTGCCAAAAAGGGCACAGGTGAGCCTCTTAGAGGCATTGATGAATATGGTCTGGGAGATCAGAGATTCAACAACCTTTTCTTTTAGGAGGATCCCTAAGATCTTTCCAAAACAGACATCTTTCTTTGTATTCTTTTTCTTGATCAGATCAAATATGATCTGAGCCCAATTTACCTGTTTCTTGTTAACCACAACACACATAACTAGGAATTGGTGCCTGGTTATGTAGTCATGTGCAGTGTGCTTTCCCAACAACATTTTGCCCACAATGTCTGCTAGGAGTTTAAATTCAGCAGACATGTGTTTCTTCAGCAACTTATTTGGGGTTTCTCCAGAATAACCCATCATACCCAACATCACATCATATTCCTCAGTATCAATTTCCAACTCTTCTTCACCATTACTTAACTCAAAAATTTCTGGTAGGACGACGGGAGTAAGAGAAATAACATTACCCGATACTGTCCCTGTCAAAGTGTTCTCATCTGTGGTGGAGGAAGTATAGACCCACTCCCTGATTTCAGCGCTGGCGAGTTTATTCCTGGTTGAAATCAGAGTCTTTAACTGCTGTTCTTCAAGCAGTTGCAGGATTTCTAGGAAGATTGTGTCTGAATGCTGGAAGGAATCAAAATCGACATCAAAGCCGGTGTCGAATTTCATTGCCGAAAGATTTTCTGCTGGAATTGCCATAAGTTCACCTGCAAGAGAAAAACGAAGATCAAGTGCAAGGAACTGAAAGCGCGGGACGGGGGTCGAAGAAAATCTAGATATAAGGTTTTCCAGTATATGAATCGACAAACTCCGTTCCACGAAAAATAAAATAATTCTTCGATCTGAGGTCGACGAAATAATTTGGAGGTGAACAATTCGTCGAGCTCAATCTGAAGATTTGAAGACATTTCGTCGAGCTCCGTTCGATGAAAGTTTTCTGAAGCAGATTCGTCGATCTTCGGTCGACGAACACAACTTCACTCACAAGAGTTCGTCGATCTCCGTTCGACGACTATCTCAAGAACTTTTCCCAGTTCGTCGAACTCCGTTCGACGAACTTTGAAGAATTCGTCGAGTGCAGACAGAAGTTAAATTAAAGATGCTCCATTGATCATACCCGCTGATTTATAAAGAACAAGTGATTCCTTTCGTCCAAGGGTTTGGTGAAAATATCAGCTCTTTGTAAATCAGTGTAGATATATACAAGTTTGATTTTGTTTTTGTCTACACACTCTCTAATGAAATGATGTCTAATGTCTATATGCTTAGTCCTACTATGATGGACTGGATTTTGTGCTATTGCTATAACACTTGTATTATCACATAAGAGAGTTGAATTATTTAAGTTGAAGCCATAGTACAGGAGTTGGTTTTGTATCCACTGCATCTGGGAACAGCAACTGCCAGCTGCTATATATTCTGCTTCAGCAGTTGATGTGGACACAGATGACTACTTCTTACAAAACCAAGAGACTAATCTCATACCAAGGAAACTGACAGGTTCCTGAGGTACTTTTTCTGTCTACCCTGCATCCAGCAAAGTCAGCATCTGAATATCCAGTTAAATTAAATTCTGACTCTGTAGGATACCATAGGCCTAGACTAGGACAACTCTTTATATATCTCAAAATTCTTTTTAGAAAAATTAGGTGAGATTCTTTAGGGTTCACTTGGAACCTAGCACAAAGGCATGTGACAAACATTATATCAGGTCTGCTAACTGTAAGATATAATAGGGACCTAACAATGCCCCTATACAATTTATGGTCAACGGGTTTCCCATCTGGATCAGAATCTATTACAGCATTAGTAACCATATGTGTTTTTTTTGCTGAGCCATCAGCCATCCCAAACTTCTTAAGAAGCTCTTTAACATACTTAGCTTGGGAGATGGAGATGCCATCAGGTAGCTGCTTCACTTGGAGACCAAGGTAGTAGGAGAGCTCACCCATGCTACTCATCTCAAACTTAAAATGCATGAGGTCAGAAAACCTCTTGCATAGTTTACAGTCAGTAGACTCAAATATGATGTCATCCACATATATTTATACTAACAAGATTTTATTCATATGATGTCTAGTGAATAATGTTTTATCTACTATGCCTCTAGTGAATTCATGTTCTATCTGAAAGCTAGCTAAGGTCTCATATCAAGCTCTTGGAGCTTGCTTTAGACCATGGATGGTTTTATGCAATTTAAATACATGATAATGATGGGTTTGAGAGATAAAAGCTGGAGGTTGTTCAACATAGACTTCTTCTTTTAGTACTCCATTCAAAAAAACATTTTTTACATCCATCTGATATACCTTTAACTTCTTGTAGGCAGCATAGACAAGAAAGATTCTGATTGCCTCTAACCTTGCAACTGGTGCAAATATTTGTTCATATTCTATCCATTCTTCTTGCCTATAACCTTGAGCAACAAGTCTAGCTTTGTTTCTCACAATTACACCTTGGGCATCTAGTTTGTTTCTATATACCCATTTAGTTCCAATGACTGGGTAGTCTTTGGTTTGGAACTAAATCTCAAACTCTACATCTCTCAAATTGGTTGAGTTCCTCTTGCATAACAATGATCTAGTGGGGATCCTACTCAACATCACGTATGAATTGAGGCTCAACTTGAGAGAGAAAACAGACATACATCAAGTCTTGGTTGAGTTGATGCCTTGTCTGTACAATACTGACATGTCTCCAATCACTTGAGATCTAGGATGATCCCTTAGTGTGACAAATTCAGTGGATGGAGTTGGTTCAGCAACAACATTTGGAATTGATTCCTCTTGTGGAACTGTGTTTGCTGTTGGATGAAGTTCAGTTACTTCAGTGCTTTCTTCTTCACTGTCTTCATCAACTTGTGGAGAAGGATGTGTTGGAGTCTCTTGGGTGAGGCTTAGTCCATCCAAATTCTCACACAAGTGAGGTACCTGCAAAAGATTACTGGTAGAAATCTCTTTATTCTTGCAAGACATGTTAGTCTCATCAAAAGTAACATGAATTGAATCTTCAATTTTTAAAGATGATTTATTAAAAACCTATAAGCTTTACTTACTTGGAAATATCCTAGAAAAATTCCTCTCCAGCCTTAGGTTCAAACTTTCTAATGTATTTCTTGTTGTTATTATGTATATAACATATGCAACCAAATACTTTAAAATAGTAATTTTAGGTTTCTTTCCTTTAAATAATTCATAGGGAGTCATATTCTTAAGTTTATGTATCAAACTTTTGTTCAGTACATAATTTGCTGTGCTTATAACCTCTGCCCAAAAGGATAGTGACATATAAGCATCTGCAAGTAATGTGTCTACAACTTCAATCATGATTCTATTTTTTCTTTCAGCTACCTCATTTTGTTGGGGAGTTCTAGGAACTGAGAAACAGTGTCTGATACCTTCCTTCTCACAGAACTCATGCATAAGAAGAGACTCAAACTCTGTACCATGATCACTTTTGATCAATGCAACATGAGTAGAGTACTCAATCTGTATGATCCTGAGAAAATCTGTAAGAACCTTAAAGGTATATGACTTAGATCTCAGAAAAAACACCCAAGTGAATCTTGAGAAGTCATCTACAATGACTAGTGTATAGGATTTCCCTCCTAGGCTTTGTACAACAACGAGTCAAAGAGATTCATGTGTAGCAAGTACAAGATCCTAGACGAATCACTTTTATTAATTGATTTAAAACTAGATTTAGTTTGCTTGCCTACTTGACAAGCCCTGCAAAGGCCTTCCTTCTTGTAGGGATCAGAAGGTAAACCTCTTACAAGACTGTCTTTAGATAGCCTAACAATATTTTTCATGTTTACATGTCTAGTTTTTATGTCATAATTCATTTTGAGTGCAAACAATATTAAGCAGACAAATATCTGAATTAGCAGAATAGAAATCAACTAAATAAATGTTTCCTTGTCTATTTCTAATTAAAACATTTTATTTTTCTTTATTAGAAATAATACAAGTTTTTGAATTGAAATGTACCTGATAACTTTCATCACATAATTGACTGATAGAGATGAGGTTATGTTTGAGTCCTTTTACATAAGTCACCTTCTTGAATGTGACTGCTCCAATCCTTACTTCTCCATAGCCTTCAGACTGGGCACACTTTGAATCACCAAAGATGACCTTTGGTCCCAGCTTGGAATTGTAATTGTATAGGTTGTCCTTACTGCCAGTCATGTGCTTGGAGCATCCACTGTCCAGATAGCATGTTTGATTAACCACTGAACAATCCCTTTCCTGCAATGAAAACAGTTAGTTGTTCTTCACCCAGGTTACCTTGGGTCCTTTATATTGTTGATAAGAAAAGCTTGAATCACAGAATACTCAGGTTGTGATTTATATCCTAATGGATGATATCTTCTGGGAGGTATTATCCAATCTGCAAGCGGGTTAAATGGTCTCTTAGTTTGATTGGAGTTGGTGTTGTAATTATAATTTTTGTTAAGTCTGACTGGGTTCGACGAATTGTTGTGAGTTCGTCGACCAAATTTCGACGAAATGGAATGAGATCGTCGATCTCTGCTCAGAGAATGAACAAGTTCATTTTCTGTGCCCCAAGTTCGTCGATCTCTGCTCAACGAACCATACACAGTTCGTCGATCGTAGTGACAAATGATTATTATATAAATTTGCGTTTAGCGTTCGTCGACTTGAGTTCGACGAACTGGCTACATTTCGTCGATCTGAGTTCGACGAAATCTGTTGAACTTTGTTTTTACTTGTTTTCTGGTTTCTGTTATTTTGACATTTTAAGTTGGGCATTTTTTCTATGGTTTGTTTAATGGTTGTTATTTCTTTGGGCTTAACAGAAACAAATTTAATGAGGGTTGATAAAATATTCTTCTTAAGAATGAGGGGTAAACTTGATGAAGCACCCAAACCCAGTTTGTCATTTAGTCTGGCATTGACTGGACTTGTAATGTCCATCAGCTTAAGGCTTCTCCCATTGAGAGATTCCTCAAGTTGTTTGGCCTCACATAACTTAGTTTTTAACAGAATAATTTGTTCATTAGCTAATGTAAGTTCATCTTTTAGCTTGATGTTTTCAGATTTCAGTGTCTCTTGACTAGTTAGTTTTTCTCTAAGTGCTTTGATTTCTTTTTCAGAATTTATTAAATCAATGCACATAGTTTTAAATTCAATTTTAAAAGCATCAGAATTATAGTCAGGATAAAAGTACCTGATCAGCTTCTGTCTCTGAAGCTTCTTCATTGTCAAAATCTTCTTCTTCTGATTGACTTCTGGAGGCATCAATTGCCATAAGACATACTTCCTTGGCCCTTGCATCTTCTTCATCTTCACTGGAGCTGGAGGATGTGGATTCATCCTCAGTTTCACTCTAGGATTCAGCTACAAAGTCTTTCTCCTTCTTCTTGTATTTGCTGGAAGAAGGTCTGCTGCTTTGCTGTCTTCTAGAATCCTTCTCTCTTCTCTTTTCTTTTTTTTTGATTTTCTGGACACTCTGAGATGAAGTGTCTAGGTTTCCTGCAGCCAAAGCAAACCACTTCTTTAGTGGGGGTTTTGTCATACCTTGGCTTGTCATCCTCCCTGGATGACTTTCTTCTGAAATCCTTTCTTGCCATTTTATAGAATCTCTTGGCAAAGAGACTTTTCAGCTCTTCATTCACAGTTGAGGCTTCTGTTTCTTCAACAGCTTTAAAAGCTATGTTGTGCTCCTTCCTTGCTGGTAGAGGTGTTCTCTGCTCAGCTGCTTCTCTGTATTTAATGAGCTGCTCATAAGATTTGAGCTTTCCTAAAAGAGATTCTGTGGAAATCTCAGTTAGGCTCCTGGCCTCCTTGATTGGCCAGATCCTTGAATCCCATGAGCTTGGGAAGCACATGAGGATTTTATCATTCACCTCAGTGAGGGTGATGTCCTTGTCCAATGTCTTTAGCTCATTGATGATTGAGCTCAGCCTATTGTACATATCTGCAACTGATTCTGCTTCCTCCTTCTTGAAGTTCTCATATTGTGATATGAGATTGGATCTTCTATCCTTTCTTTTATCAGCATATGCAGCCACCATTTGATTTAGAGAATCCCAAATGGCCTTGGCTGATGTGCATTCTGCCACTTTCTGGAAGATGTCATCTGACATGGTTTGAGCCAGAATATTCATGGCTTTGGCATCAGCAACTTTAGCTTTCTTCTGGGCTTCAGTCCACTCAGGTGGTGGAACTGCATTAGTGTTGGATGTTACTGTAGAGTTAGATGGTTGAGGAGGACCTGTGACAATGGAATTGTAGATATCCTCATCAATAGAGTTCATATATAACTTAATTCTTGCCTTCCAGGTGGCAAACTTATTTAGATTGCATACTGGAGGTCTGGTGCTTGCATAGTCCTTGTTCTGTGTCATGCTGTGAATATAAATCTAATAGAAATAAAACTCAGATGTAACACAGGATCTTTTGGTTCAAGGGGTTAACTTGTACAAACAAAGGAAACTACCTCTGATATCAATTGAGAGTAAGGGTTAGATCTAAAATACTCTATAGGGGGGTGAATAGAGTATTTAGGGTTTATAAAATTTTTGTTAATTAATTCAATCTATTACTAGTGCTGCAGGAATTAAATTAGAAAAACACAAACACGGCAACCTAGTTATCACAACCACAACAAGAACAAAAGAAAAGAGCAACCCAGACAACACAAGAATTTTATAGTGGTTCCCCAACCTGGGTACATCCACTCTTCTACCACCCTGATAGGAATCCACTCAGGTTTTTGATCAGGTGACTGTCACTAATGAGCTTTTGATCAGGTGCTCAAAAAACAATCCTCAAGTCTTTTGATCAGGTGACTTGCAACCAGGAATAACTTTTGAAGAGAGTTAAGAACTCTTTATACAGTGGGGGATGAGAGTGATTTTGTCTTCTCTTTCTCAGATACAACTGAGAAGACTCTAGTGGAAAAATGTTGTTAGCAAAGGCTCCCCCTGAGATATAGAATGCTTCAGGAAGTTGAAGCCTTGATGCAGGGTGATAGGTCTTCAAACTTTTGCTTTGACCAGAAGAACTCCAGGAACTTCTTGACAGATAGAGTGTTTGTTGTACTTTGAATAATCCTGGGATGTAAAAGGAAGAAGACTCTTGATCTTGAATGTATGTTCTTCTTCTTCTTCAGCTTGCTTGTTCTTTTCTCTGGTCAAGGGCTAGGGCTTCTTGTCTCTTGACAGTGTTGTTTCCCTGTGAGCTCTGTGTTCTGTATATTCTCTGTTTCAGTTTTTCTATTCTCCTGTATTGCTATTTCTTCTATCGAGAGAGATGAAGAAAATCCCTTTTATATTTTTCATATAATTTCCCTTTTGAAATTTGAATTGCTTTCTTCATTTAATGCTGACGTCCTGAAGAATATTTGCATTGATTGATTTACCCCAACTGTCCCATGGATAAACGGCAAGCAATAATCCTGATGAAGACCGTAATCAATTCTTGCTTCTAACGGTAATATTCAGAGAATATTTATGCATTGATTACTCAGGAATTATTGCAATAGAAAAGAGACAGAGGGAGAGAAATTTCTAAGTCTGGAACTTTTAGAATTCGTTGAACAGAGAACAGAATTCGTCGAGCTGGGTCCAGAGTTCGTCGAGCTGAGAGGTCAAGTTCGTCGAGCAGATAATCTTTGTTCGTCGAGCTGAGATCCAAGATTGTCGACCTGAGGACAGAACTGCTTTCTCTGGAACCATGCTAATTCTGTGCATCAAGATCGTCGAGCTGAGAATATGACTTCGTCGACTGAATAACAGAATTCCATGTTTCTTGGACTTAAGAATGTTGAAGTAACGTGTGCAGAAATCGTCGACCTGAGAACTGAGTTCGTCGACCTGAGAACTGGGTTCGTCGAGCTGAGAACTTCTAACTGCTACTTGATAATTCTTGCCAAAACTGTGGTCTAAGTTCGTCGAGCTGAGAAGATGAATTCATCGATTGAAGAATGATTCAGGACTTAGAATACTTGAGTGTTTCTGGTCTTATAGTGTTGAAGTAGGATGATCCAGAAATCGTCGAACTAAGATCCAAATTCGTCGAGCTGATATTCTAACTTCGTCGACTAGAGTGTGATGCTGGACTTCAAATACTTAGATGTTTCTGGAATAAGACGTTGAAGTAGAATACTCAGAGATCGTCGACCTGAGAACTAAGTTCGTCGACTGGAGTTAAGTGAAGAATTCTGGACTTGGAATGTTGAAGTATACTCTGGAAATCGTCGAACTGAGATTCAAGTTCGTCGAGCTTAGCTCAGAGAATTTTCTCTAAGTTCGTCGAACTGAGCAAGACTTTCGTCGACCTGAGTTCGACGAACGTCGAACTCATTTTCTGAGTCTTTGAAATTTCTCTAAGTCTTGAGTCTTTTGCAGTCTGTTGATGGTTGGTCAATGTAGTGTTGACTCTAAGGAAATGACCTAGACTCTAGAACTCATACATGACCCTGGCTATACATGTTGGGTCAAACATCCTATCTTTGTGAAACTAGCCAAATCCAACTAGGGATCCAACAGAATTCGAGCGTGAGTTCACAAAATCCGGTCTCCATAATGGAGAAGAGATGACTCCACGAACCCACGTCGAGTAAACGGTCCACCTCCAGCTTTAGACCAACGGCCGCGAGCTCCTCGTTCGAAACGAAACGAAAATCCAAAAATGGTTTTTGGACCAAACGATCAAACCTCGTGATCATCTTAGGTCGTCCAAAACGAAGCATCCGCTCTGCATCTTTAGTATTCACCGGAGCATCCGAAGCATCTTTTGGCCCCGCCGGAACCGCAGCCCGCGTAGTGGAGGAGGAGGCACCACCGAAGCTTCGTAGCTTGCTAATCACCTTCTTATAACCCATGGCAATGAGGAGAGAGAGAGAAAGGGAAAGAGATGAGGAATGAGGGAGGATTGGGAGGAGGAGACAGAGATCTTGCCGGAGAAGATGGAGGAGAAGCGAGCGATTGCAGCAGACGCACGGGAATAGTGCCAGCGTGCGTCAAAATCGCTCGACCGGCGTTTTTATAAATAAAAAACGCACAATCGTGCGTTTTTACTGCGCACATTTTCCCCAAACCGTGCGTTTTGCAAAAACAGCCCGATTCGCCTCATTTTCTCCAAGAAGTCTCCTCCTGCATCAACAACGAGAAAAAAACAAAAGCAAATGAAGCAAAGAACCTCCTGAGCTACTAGATAGTCTTCCCGAAATAGGTGCAAGCACACAAAAATCTCGCAAGCGTGCATTAAGGCAAAAACAAAATAAACAGCACGCAAAATTATTTCTAAAACAGTAAAAATTAACTAACTAATCCTACTCCTAGATTAGTACTGAGGTTATTGTCATCCCAACACGACTTATTTGGCTAAGAAAAAGGTTCTAGCTAATTGGCCTATGAAAAGAAAAGTGCACAGGTAACTGTTCCATTATCCGTTTCGGTAACGGGTACCGATACGGCGATAAAGCAGTTACCCCTCTACCTAAATAATAATACCTGCCCAACACAGGTAGAGGAAATAAGAAGTAAGAAGAGGAGGAACACTGGTACTCACTCATCTCACCACAAAATAAATCCTTGCCCAACAAGGTATCGTCTATAGGGAGACGGCAGGAGGAGAGATCAATAAATGTAGCTTCCTCAACGGAGGAGGGATCAACCTCCTCGCGAAAGAGGATGCTATCATCTGTGACTCAAGCTGACAGCTCCAATTCCTCCTGACGCATCTGCGAAAACTCAACCCGCACAGGCTCAGATACAGAAAGGGCATCAAGAAATAAAGGAGATGAAGAACTAAAATAATCAAAAATAGGGGAAGTGGTCCCGGTCTCACTCCCAGCAGGATCCAAGCATAGATCATCGTCGGTGTCATATGAGTCGTATCGTGGGGAATCTGAGAACTCGAGGTCCGCGGTGGTAAGGGGGACGACCTCGTCCAATAAGGAGGTGAAAATCTCCGCATCGGAAAGGGAACATTCCTCATCCCACCGGGGTGCGTAAAAGTGTTACGAAGATTCACCTTCTCCATCGGAGATAATAGAGTCATCATCCCACTTCGGCGCAACCTCAGGCACCGGATCATCCAAAAATATGTCATCATCAGTCGACTCACGAGAAAAGGGAGTAGCACGATCAGGTAAAAATTGCGGAGGCTGCTTTCGAAATCAGGCATAGTATGAGCAGGCCCCATCACAAAATCATTCGCAGGCGCCACCCTGTCGACAAGAACAATCTCTGCGTCCCATACAGGAGCGTCCATGAGTTCCTGATCCTCTTTTTGTTGGCTAACACCAGAGTGATCGTCATCACTCAAGGGAAGCTCGTAAAAAGGGAGCGAGGGACCCATGAAGGATCTATATGCAGTGAGAGATTCTTCGGTAATCTCAACGGGTAAAGAACGAGCCAGATGAGCGATGTCAGTGTATGGGTCAGGCAACACCCTGGTAGGCCTATCCACAACAGTCTTCCGCGAACGGGAGGTTGCTGCGCACACGCTCTCAGAGGGAGAAGGCTTGCACAAGCGAGGGCAATCCTTCACCATGTGGCCTACACCTTGACATAGCAGACATCGAATACAATGCTCAGCATTCATAATAGCCATGGCGTCGATACATCGGCACAAAGTGTCATAGAGACGACACTCAGCTACGGAATACATCGCGAACAAAAATATTTACCGAAAATGTGGTACACAACTCGAATAAAAATAACACGGATCTGCTATCTAAACCACAAATCAGAAAAGGGATACAAAGAAAAAGCAACAAATTCTAAAAATTAAAGCAAAAAAGAAACATGAAATATACAAATGGAAAAGAGTTTCTATCTCCTATCTCCCTCTCCAAAAACTCACACGACTGTGTTTCCCGGCAACGATGCCAAATACTTGATGCGTTGAACGACAAGTGTACCGGTCGCACAAGTAATATAAAATGGGCGAATGTCCCCAAGTATCGATCTCTCAAGGAACACAGTAAGGTGGAGTTAATTTTGAGGAGAACTTGAGGTTGAAGTCTTTAGGTCGGAGTTAACAAAGGGGGTTTTGATTGTTGCGGAAAAAAAAGTAAAACGCTAATAAACTACTCCGATGCAACGCCGTTATGCGATGCTTCGGCAGGCGGGATGGAAGACTACACGGGCCGCTATGCACCGAATCGCTACGCGGATGGACGAGTAGGATTGTTGATGAGGTGGTGAGAACGACAGAATGAGGGTCGTGAGCACCTCTTCGCTACGCACGTCTCTAGCAATCGCTAGAGAGGCAAAACCGGATGTGGTGGCGGAAGGAAAAAGGCACACCTCAAGAAAATAACATAAATGCAAAATCATATCGACATGATTGTATACAAACGCATATCAAATTAAACATACTTCATCACATACAAAGAGATCAACTACCTATCAACAACAAAACAGGAAGAGAGTGTGCGGAATTGACCGAATCCGAAGTCTTGCTGAGGATTCACTGAAGGAATCGCCGGGTTGTCAATCCGCGTCCTTGCTCGGTCCTCAACTGCGTCCGGGATAGAGGAGGCTTGAAAGTCCACCTAGTGTCAACTATGTGCACCTATGGGGGGGGAGGGAATAGGTGACGTGTGGTTCTTTTGCGGAATTTACGGATGTACCTGCACAATAAAATTAAAGAGCACAGCACACAGAATACACAGCAAATTTATAGTGGTTCCCCGACTTGGGTACATCCACTTTCCCCCTTCGACCTATCTCCCCAAACAAGGGACGACTCGGTCACTTCTCCAACGGGATTGAAATCCAATCCCCGCACTAACGGAAGGAGCCCTTCCACACGTGAGAGTCAATACTCCCACAAAACGGGTTGCACCCAACCCTTACAACACGGAACAAAAGTTCCTTTACAACGAAATTAAATGTAGAGTGTACACGTGATACAAACTTCTTTTGGAGACTACGGTGTTCCTCTTTGTTCGACGACGTGTTCTTGAAGTCGATGAAGAGTCTACGACCTTGGTCTCTCTTGGAGAGGATCTCCCGGAACCGGCGGCGGCAATCCGAGCGGCGGCTTGGTTCGGAGTCGGCGGCAACGAAGGTGCGCTGCTGCAGTGCTTTGAGATCCAAACTTCTTTGCGAAGCAAACTAGGTCTACCAACGGTCACTCTAGGATCGGTCGTCTCGATCGATTCGGACGGGGGAGTTTTTCCCGGTCAACAAATCAAGAGACAAGAGATCTCTGGATAGACACGTGAGACGCAAGCTTTGCTAAGCTTCTGTCGACGGAGATCGGGAAGATGAACGATCAGCAGCGGCAACGTATTTGCCCGAGCGCGACGGCGGCGGCGGAAGGAGTTCGCGAATTTAGGGTTTTTCTTGCTCGGCTTCTTTCTTGGTCTCTATTCCGTTCAAAATACCTGTGTATAAATACTGTAGAATTCTCAAATATGACCGTTTGTGGGACCCACAAAAGAAATCCCCAAATCCCGGTCCAGGAAATTAACTGCGGCAGAATCTGGTTCAGGAAATTCCAGAGAAAACGCCAAGGAAAAATCGGCTAGAATTGCAGGCGATTCTCGACGAATCGGCGAGAATCACCAAGTGATTCTCGACGATTCGTCGAGAATCGTTTGTGATTCTTGTCGAATCACTTATTGATTCTCAACGAATTTTACTTTGTATACATGAGCTGCTTGGCCACTGGTTCGGCGGGAATTACTAGAGATTCTCGCCGAATCATACTTGGCACCATTTTGAGGTGGCCAGAAGGAGTCGGCGAGAATCACTAGTGATTCTCGTCGAGTCGGATTCTCGCCGAATCGGCGAGAATCACTTGGTGATTCTCGTCGAATATGCCTTGGACGAATTTTCGTCTTCCACCCAGGAGCTGCTCCTTGATCCTCCATGCTCCTTGTCTTCTCTTGCATATGAACGGCCCTGTACTTGAGAGTAAGTGCACTCCAATAGAGAGAGTACACATAGGCCAACACACTGATCTGCTCAACGAGGGATTACGTCATGTAGACCCGTGTATATTGACCTACTGCACCCTGACATTGGTGTGCACTTAGCGTGGAGGAACTGCAAGCACACCTTGAAAAAGTTTATCAAATACATAGTCTATTGACCTTAGCTTGTCCAGGGGCTTCTTCAAATCAGGTACATTGTGGATACAATACCCAACAATCTCCCCCTATTTGAAGAAGCCTAAACACTACAAGCTAAGGTGAATAGAACAAATGGAAATGAAAGCAAATGAAAGCAATAAACTTAACATCGAGTGGAGTCATCCCTTACCAATACCGATTGCTTGGGAGCAAGCTGGAGCCACCTTAGCCTTGACCCCGAGAGGGTAATCTCCCCCTTTTCGGCTTCGGCAAATCGGGGTCTGTAACCTTTGGCCCTTAACTCCCCCTAAGTTCTTGCAGCTGTACTCACGCTGGAGTTCTCTGCTCCCCCTCAGATCATGTACGAGTCTGGAGCTTCTGAAGTCTTCATGCTTCATAATTGAGCATCCCCAATTCAGTCTTGAAAAGATTGAACTGGGCCTCGTCTAAGGGCTTTGTGAATATATCAGCAATCTGCTTGTCCGTGGGGACATAACAGAGAGAGATGTCCTTGTTTTCCACGTGCTCCCGAATGAAGTGGTAGCGCACTTCAATATGCTTCGTTCTGCTGTGCGAGACAGGATTGTTGGCAATGGCAATCGCACTGGAGGAGTCGCAGTATATTGGAACTTCGTTGAACTGAAGGTTGTAGTCGGCCAACTGATTTCTGATCCAAAGGAGTTGCGCGCAACAGCTGCCTGCTGAGATGTACTCAGATTCTGCTGTGGAGGTAGCCACACAGTTCTGCTTCTTGCTGTTCCATGAGATAAGCCTTCTTCCGAGGAATTGACACGTCCCGGAAGTGCTTTTCCTGTCATCCCTACTCCCTGCAAAATCAGCATCTGAAAAGCCTATTAGCTCGACATCATTGTTTCTCGGGTAGCACAAGCCAAGATTAGGAGTACCTTTAAGGTATCTTAGAATTCGCTTTGCAGCGACATGATGAGATTCCTTAGTGTTTACCTGATATCTGGCACAGACACATGTGGAGAACATAATATCCGGTCTACTGGCAGTAAGGTAGAGCAGGGATCCAATGATGCTTCTGTATTTGGTTTCATCGAAAGGTTTACCTTTCTCATCCTTATCCAGAGACATGGTGGATCCCATTGGAGTCCTCATAGAGGTTGCACTCTCCATACCGAATTTCTTAAGGAGTTCATTTGTGAACTTCGTCTGAGAGATGAAGATTCCATCCTCAGACTGTTTCACTTGAAGTCCTAAGAAATACTTGAGCTCTCCCATACTGCTCATTTCAAACTTTCCTTGCATAAGTTTAGAAAACCTTTTGCAAAGATTGTTGTCCGTTGAGCCGAATATTATGTCATCGACATAGATTTGCACCAGCAAAATCTTGCCTTTGACTTCCCTGAGAAATAATGTTTTATCTATTTTACCTCTAGAGAACTTGTTCTCAAGAAGAAACCTAGATAAAGTCTCATACCAAGCTCGTGGAGCTTGTTTTAACCCATATAATGCTTTATTAAGAAAGTAGACATGATTGGGAAAAGTAGGATCGACAAAACCTGGGGGTTGAGCGACGTATACTTCCTCTTTCAGGTCTCCGTTCAGGAAGGCCGATTTCACATCCATTTGATAGACTGTGAATCCTTTGACTGCAGCATACGCCAGGAACAACCTGATTGCCTCGAGCCTTGCTACTGGTGCAAAGGTCTGGTCGAAATCAATCCCTTCCTCCTGTCTGTAACCTTGAGCCACCAGCCTAGCTTTGTTCTTTACGATGACACCATGTTCATCCAGCTTGTTTCTGAAGATCCACTTTGTGCCGATCACATTCTGCTTGTATGGTCTGGGAACCAGCGTCCAAACATTGCACCGGTCGAATTGATGTAGTTCCTCTTGCATGGCCAGAATCCATGCCGCATCCTTGTTCGCCTCGTCGAACTTCTTTGGCTCTACCTGTGACAGGAAGCTAAGATGCAATACTTCGTTAGTTGTACCTCTTCGAGTTCTGACGCCGACACGAGGATCCCCGATGATCTGTTCTCTAGGATGATCCCTCACGTGACGGAGCTCTAGAAGTCTGGCGTCTGGTGCTTCAACTACTTCTTGGGCTTCTCTTTCTTCCAAGAGATTTGTTTCATCTTGATCTTCAACATTTTCAGATGACGTGGAGGTGGACACTTTGACGTACTTAGGAGTGTCATCTTTAGCGGGCTCATCCAGACTCAGCTGTTTCAATCGTGCACCTACATCTTCAAGAATACCACTAGAAGAATTGCTGTGAAGCAAACTTCCTTCATCAAATACAACATTTATTGATTCTTCTACCACTAGGGTTTTCTTATTGAAGACCCTATATGCCCGACTATGGGAACTATAGCCCATGAATATGCCTTCGAAGCATTTTTCACCGAATTTAGTACGCGGGTACTTCCCATTATTTAGTACATAGCATCTGCAACCAAAAATCCTTAAGTAGGACATGGTTGGTTTCCTGCCTTTCAGTAGCTCGTAGGGCGTCTTACGATGATGCTTGTTGATCAATGCGCGGTTTTGTGCATGACAAGCTGTGTTGACAGCCTCTGCCCAGAAGTATTCCGGGAGAGAAGCGTCTTTCAACATTGTCGTGCAAGCTTCAATGAGAGTTCTATTTCTCCTCTCCACAACCCCATTTTGCTGAGGAGTGCGTGGGGAGGAAAACTCATGAAAGATACCTTGTTCTTCACAGAATTCTGTCATAGCACCAGATTCGAATTCTATTCCATGGTCACTTCGGATTTTGACCACGGAGCAGTTAAATTCGTTCTGAACCTGCTTGACAAAATTAGTGAAGATGTCAAAAGTATCTGACTTTCGTTTCAAAAAGAACACCCATGTAAACCGAGAGTGATCATCAACTATCACTAGCGTATATGACTTGCCTCCCAAGCTATGAACTTGCATTGGGCCAAACAAGTCCATATGTAACAGGTAAAGACATCGGGAAGAGTCTTTGTCTGCAATGCTCTTAAAGGTAGCCCGAGTCTGTTTGCCCATCTGGCATGCAGGACAGGGGCTATCTTTGATGCACTTGATACTGGGAGCATCTCTTACTAAGTTCTTAGAAAATAGCATACTAATTGTCTTGAAATTAATATGTGCCAATCTCTTGTGCCATTGTTCACAAAGAGACGCACTGCCTGTTGCCACAAGGCATACGGGGGTATATGAATCTACACTGAGAAAATATAAGCAGAAGATATTTCTGCTCCTAATGCCTGATAATACCGTCTCAGAAGAGGTACGTGAAATTATCAGACATTTGTCCTTGCAGAACTTAACGTCATAATCTTTGTCACATAATTGACTTACGCTGATCAGGTTATGGTTTAACCCTTCAACATAAGCCACGTCGGTGATAGAGGTTATACCGTTGGAAATCATACCGTAACCCCTGGTGACTCCTCGATCTGACCCTCCGAAGATGACTTTGGGTCCATTCTCGACTGGAGTGTAATCACGCAGCAGGCTTCTTGTCCCAGTCATATGCCGGGAGCATCCACTGTCCAAATACCAGATCGGCGTTTTGGTGGCCTTTGGACATTCCTGCAAAACAAAATTAATTTGCCTTAGGAACCCAATCGAACTTGAGTCCTAGATTCCTGGTTAGCACACTCCCCCTCGGAAGGTTAACCCTACGAGTGGTCGGCCTCGCATTGCTAACATGGGGAGTCTCGTAGTACCTTGGATTAAACCAACAATCCACGGCAAAGTGACCGACTTTGCCACAGCACCAACAGTCGAACCTGTTGTATCTCTTCCGAGGCTCCTGCTTTACCCTGGGAACAGCGGGTACAGCTGGGGCCTTGGATCTGGAGGTGGAGGCCTCATGGTGACGGCAGTCACATGACTTTGTCTCCTTCTGTATAACAGGCTTGACTTTTGGTGCCTGCTTTCCATTATGGCCGCTAGAGAACGGACCATAATTTTCCATGTGGATTTCCTCATAAGGTGCCTTGAAGGCACTCTCACCGAAGTTCCGGGGAAAGTTCCAATCGTCATACCGGCTCTTTGGCTTTGCAACCGAGGGCCGGAAATGATGCCCAAATGTTGACTCAAAGTCATGTTGGTTGCACGGAAAGCCAGACTTTCTGAACGCAACAGGACTAAGAGGAGCCTTGCCCTTTTCACCAGCAGAGGCCTTCTTGGCGGCCTTATTCTTCCTCTGGTTCCTGTTTCTCCTGGAAGAGGAACCAGATACCCCTGCATGCCCCAAGCCAGCTCCTTTGGCCTGAGCAGAGAAGGTATCAACGACTGGAAGAACTGTTTTTGGCATGGAGAAGCTCTTGACGATCTTTTTTTCTGCCGCAAGTAGTTCTTCCAACTTGTTGACTTCCTCCTGCTTTAGATCAAGAAGCTTCAAAGACTCTGAATGCTTTGAGGTCAGGTCAAGGTGATCCTGTCGGAGAGAGATCAAACTAGTGACCTCTTCCCTTAGGGAAACACACTCGCCCTTAAGGAATTTTACTTCCTTTTTCTCAGCCTTCAGTCTCTTTCGGCACTCCTCGAAGGTGTTGAGCAGAAGCTCATACTTCTCGAGGAGCTCAGCTTCGCGGGCCGAAAGGCTATCCTCAGGTCCATCGTCCTGAGACTCAAGATCAGAGTCAGAGTCGGAGAGAGGGGTGTGAGCGTTTACCTTCCCAGAAAATGGGGGACATTCTCCTTCTGAGTCGGAGCGACCCACCAGCCCGAAGTAGGCTTCTTCATCATCACTGGAGTCTGAGGAATCAGACTCACTTAGTGTCTTTGGCCTTCTGGCGATGTAGCTCCGCTCCTTCTTCTTATCTCTGGTGGATTTGAGCTCCTCACCATTTCCCTTTTCTCTTTTGCTTTGATAGCAGTCGGCCACGACGTGTCCTGGCTTATTACATCCAAAGCAAATAATGTCAGAAGAACGATGTTTGTTGGGTTTAGATGCATACCTGTCAGAAGAGTAGTTTTTCTTCTGATGTCTGGAAGAGGAGCCGTCTCTCTTTCTTTGATTCTTCATCTTGAGGAACTTCTTGAACTCTCGAGTGATGAGGGAGAAATCCTCCTCCGACAGTTCTGAGCTGGAGGAGCATGGATCGGAGTCCTCCTCCTCATCCTTTTTCCTTGCACGGTACGACACCGTACTCTTCCTTTTTCTGGAGTGACTGGCTTTTAGAGCCACAGTCTTTTCTTTTGCAGCAGCCTTTTCTGCTTCTTCCTCAGCTTTCCTGGTGTTCAGCTGAAGCTCATAGGACATCAGCTTCCCAAACAGAATTTGTGGATCAGTTTCTGCCAGTCTGCCAAATTCTCTGATGGCGCAGATCTTAGTGTCCCATTCCTTAGTAAGGGACCTAAGGAATTTGTCATTGAGTTCACCATTAGTGAACACTCTTCCGTACCCCTTGAGGGCGTTGACAATCTTTAGGAAGTTCTCGTAGGTGACCCCGATCTCTTCCTTCGGCCCTTGTCTGAAGGTCTCATACTTCTGGTTCAGGAGGGATCTCCGATCATCCCTCACTTCATCTGTGCCCTCCATTAGAATGATCAGACACTGCCAGATCTCCTGAGCTGTCCTGCAGTTGCTGAAGTTCTGCATCATCGAGTCATCAACTGCGCTGACCAGGATGTTTCTTGCCTTCATGTCAAGGCCCACTAGGACCATCTCATCCTTGTCCATTTCAGAGAGTGTCTTCGGTACTTTCTTGGTGGGATCAATGGTGGAGGTCTTAGTGGGGACATAAGGTCCCTCCAGCACAATCATGAAAAGTCGAGGGTCCACTGCTTCCATGTAGAACCTGATCCTTTCCTTCCAGATAGGAAAGTTGAGTCTGTTGCACACTGGGATCTTGCCGGAGTACTTGAGCCCGTCCATAGTAGATGTATGTCTCCTTGTCGACACTAGTGGCAGGATTCAACTTAAGGTGTTAACCTTTTTGCTGAGTAACCTCCCTCTGATACCACTTGAAAGTCCACCTAGTGTCAACTATGTGCACCTATGGGGGGGGGGGGGGAATATGTGACGTGTGGTTCTTTTGCGGAATTTACGGATGTACCTGCACAATAAAATTAAAGAGCACAACACACAGAATACACAGCAAATTTATAGTGGTTCCCCGACTTGGGTACATCCACTTTCCCCCTTCGACCTATCTCCCCAAACAAGGGACGACTCGGTCACTTCTCCAACGGGATTGAAATTCAATCCCCGCACTAACGGAAGGAGCCCTTCCACACGTGAGAGTCAATACTCCCACAAAACGGGTTGCACCCAACCCTTACAACACGGAACAAAAGTTCCTTTACAACGAAATTAAATGTAGAGTGTACACGTGATACAAACTTCTTTTGGAGACTACGGTGTTCCTCTTTGTTCGACGACGTGTTCTTGAAGTCGATGAAGAGTCTACGACCTTGGTCTCTCTTGGAGAGGATCTCCCGGAACCGGCGGCGGCAATCCGAGCGGCGGCTTGGTTCGGAGTCGGCGACAACGAAGGTGCGCTGCTGCAGTGCTTTGAGATCCAAACTTCTTTGCGAAGCAAACTAGGTCTACCAACGGTCACTCTAGGATCGGTCGTCTCGATCGATTCGGACGGGGGAGTTTTTCCCGGTCAACAAATCGAGAGACAAGAGATCTCTGGATAGACACGTGAGACGCAAGCTTTGCTAAGCTTCTGTCGCCGGAGATCGGGAAGAGGAACGATCAGCAGCGGCAACGTATTTGCCCGAGCGCGACGGCGGCGGCGGAAGGAGTTCGCGAATTTAGGGTTTTTCTTGCTCGGCTTCTTTCTTGGTCTCTATTCCGTTCAAAATACCTGTGTATAAATACTGTAGAATTCTCAAATATGACCGTTTGTGGGACCCACAAAAGAAATCCCCAAATCCCGGTCCAGGAAATTAACTGCGGCAGAATCCGGTTCAGGAAATTACAGAGAAAACGCCAAGGAAAAATCGGCTAGAATTGCAGGCGATTCTCGACGAATCGGCGAGAATCACCAAGTGATTCTCGACGATTCGTCGAGAATCGTTTGTGATTCTCGTCGAATCACTTATTGATTCTCAACGAATTTTACTTTGTATACATGGGCTGCTTGGCCACTGGTTCGGCGGGAATTACTAGAGATTCTCGCCGAATCATACTTGGCACCATTTTGAGGTGGCCAGAAGGAGTCGGCGAGAATCACTAATGATTCTCGTCGAGTCGGCGAGAATCACTTGGTGATTCTCGTCGAATATGCCTTGGACGAATTTTCGTCTTCAACCCAGGAGCTGCTCCTTGATCCTCCATGCTCCTTGTCTTCTCTTGCATATGAACGGCCCTGTACTTGAGAGTAAGTGCACTCCAATAGAGAGAGTACACATAGACCAACACACTGATCTGTTCAACGAGGGATTACGTCATGCAGACCCGTGTATATTGACCTACTGCACCCTGACATTGGTGTGCACTTAGCGTGGAGGAACTGCAAGCACACCTTGAAAAAGTTTATCAAATACATAGTCTATTGACCTTAGCTTGTCCAGGGGCTTCTTCAAATCAGGTACATTGTGGATACAATACCCAACAAGGCTGTCACTCACTCCCAATGGACCCGTCTTCTTCGTGTCACGATCCGGTGGAGAATGATACAAACTTCTCCTAGCTTGATGGAGAAAGCTAGATCAAACTCTTCTTGAAGCTCAAGGATGAAGGAGGAGGCCGAGAGGAAGCTCCGACTTTAATTTGGCGTTGAAAGCTTGCCGGGAACCCTCTCCACGGTGGAGAACGAGTGGAAATGGCGGAACTTTGCCCTAAAAAGGCGGCTGGAATGGCTGAAGTCCGGTCTTCTCAAATGGAGGAAAATCTGCGCTTAAATAGAAGTAGGTCAGAAAAATAGTCACACACGGTTTGGCGCACGACCGTGCGCTAACCGTGCGTTATTAACTTCCAGGCCAAGCTTGCGGATGAAGATGCGTCGACCCGTGCGTTATTAACTTCCGCCCGTGCATGAAGGAAATCGCACAGGTAAACACAGAGCGCAGGAAAACAGGAACACACAGGGGAACCGTGCGTTTTACACGCGCACGGGCGCTTCCGCCCGTGCTTGAACAAATCGCACGATTAACCACAGAATGGAACAAACAAACACACAAACAAGAAAGCTACAGGAAAACAGTGTGTTTCCTTCACGCACGGTTTCGATGAAAACGTGGGGGAAGATCGTCGACCTCAGCTCGACGAAATTCATCGACCTCAGCTCGACGAAATTCGTCGAGCTTAGCTCGATGATTCTCCTGCTCAACAAAACGCACGATCGGGTACAAACCGTGCGTGAAAGAAAAGCACGACCGTGCGTTTTCCACAAATCAGAATTCCTGCCTTGGGGAAAATGCACTACCTGCACAGCAATGAAATCAAGCTGGAGCACAAGCTCCCAACACCAAAATGCAGCAAAATCAAACAGAAAGAGCCATGGGGAGCACCATGTGCTTACCCACAACAACAGAATGCGCAATTGCACACCCTTAGGCCAAAACAGTGCACAAAATGGTTATAGACCGAACGAAGCAAATATAACCGAATTCCGGCTGAAATGCGGTGCACGAGTGAGAAAACAAGCCCAGATGAGTCCGAAAAACCCTATAAATATCGGACTTATCAGCCGACGAGCCCTCCGGTGGGTGCCGGAGGTTAAATTTTCTCAACGTGGTCAGCAAGATAGCCCAAACGCCAAATTAATATCTTCGGAACTACCCAGTTCGCACGTTGAACCAGCGGAAACCAAGGAACAGAGGTTAATTCCAACAAACAATGGAAGCACAAGCAGGTCTTTTATTCATTCACTTCTTTACAACGCGAGACATACATAGCGAGACATGATTTCGCTAGTATCACAGCTGTAAACAGAAAGCACCAAAACACAAGCCGGGCGAACAACACCGGAGTCCGTCGAGACCGCGAGGTCGCCGAGGTCGCCGAGTCCGCTGAGCTCGCCCAAGCTAAGCTGCAATCCGCCGAATAGCCACGGAGTCCGCCGAAGCCGCGAGGCCGCGCGGGCACACCGTTATTTGCCTCCTGCTGAACCTGAACTGAGGAACACCCCTACCCGCCTGAAGTCGGCGGACAGGTTATTGAAGCTGGCAAAGATGAAACAGAGCTGACAAGCCGCAGAGCGACCTCCTGCTGAGTCCGCAGAGACCGCACACTTCCAAGTACTTGACCGAAGTCACAGCCAAACTCCTGGCTGCTTGAAGCTACCCGCGCGACCTGCACACAGCAAACATCAGCACTGAAACAATCCGCGCGGACTGACAAACTGAGACCGCAGCACTTCGCTCAACCCAACTTACTGTTCACTCAAGTTACTTAGGTTGCTGTAGATGTGCCAGGGGGGTCCTATTTATAGGCAAGGTGAGGAGTGTGGTCACCGTCCAAGAGATAGCGACACCGCCCCAGCCCGCGCGATAGCAAACCTCCGTCCGCCGAGTCCGCAAGGACTTAGCCGGATACCAAGGAAAACCGCCAGGAGCAAGGCAACCATTGACGAACCCTCTCCAGTCCGCCCAAGCTATGCGGACAAGGCATCAGCCCGCAAAGCTCCAACCACTACAGGACAGCAAAGCCCTTTCAATGGCAGTCCGCACCAACCCGAGGCAGTCCGCAAGACTCACACCTCAATCCGCCACAAGTCCACGACCAAAGGCAGATAGCAACAGTCCGCCCGGTCACAACGGACTTGGCGGATACCGCGGACACTATGGTCTTGGCACAAAGTGTGACCAAGTCCAAAACCATCAAAGGCCCATGCGAGCATGGCGGACACAAACTCTCATCCGCCAAACACCCTAGCACAGACCGCCATCAGTCCGCGAGCTCCTCGCACTTCTGTCCAACGCAGCAGCCATCCCCGGACTCCAAAACCAGTCCGCCAATCGACCTCCACAGCAAAGCACCTGCTGTGCCACCAGAGCTCGATAAGGCCTCAGCCAAGCTCTAAGCTCAGTCCGCAACAGCTCAAACCGCGAACACATCAGTCCGCAAGCTTCCCGCGAACATGAGCCAACTCGCCTATCAGCACAAGCTTGCACCCGCGGCCACTGAGCAATGCACCAGTCCGCAAGCCTCCATCCGCTCAGGCCGCTCCTTGGCAAAGCCAATCAGCACACCCTATCCGCAGAAAGCAGACCGCATAGTTCGCGGACTCCATGCAACAAGCCGCTCAGAAGACAGTCGGCTTTCCACTGGACTTCTCACTAGGCCGCACATCACAGTCCGCCCAGTCCGCCCAGTCCGCCACAGCTGTCCGCCCAGGCCGCCCGGCCTGTCCCGTCACCCACTTCCACTTCACAAATTTCAACACTCCCCCTTGAAGTGGGAAGTGGTGACCAAGCCCAGCAAGCTGCGCAAGCGTTCAAAGGGCCCCTTCGACAGTGGCTTCGTGAAGATGTCAGCAAGATTATCTTCACTCCGAACATGCCCGACCAGCAGAGACCCCTCCAACACCTTCTCCCTGATGAAGTGATGATCAATCTCTATATGCTTGGTCCTGGCGTGACACACTGGATTGTTAACCAGTTTGAGAGCACTCTCATTGTCACCCCGGAGTAAAGTAGGCCCTTGCACTTCTTCATGAACATCCTCTATAAGCCTCCTCAACCAAACGGCTTCCCGAGCAGCCAAGGCCGAAGCCTTATACTCCGCCTCCGTGGTTGAAACTGACACTGAGTTCTGCTTCTTGCTACACCACGAGATGCTAGCTGAACCGCAAGTGAACACATAACCTGAAGTAGACCTTCGATCATCCGAATCACCGCCATAGTCAGCATCCGTGTACCCGAGCAACACAAACTCCGCGTCCCTTCTATAGAGGAGTCCCATGTCAGAAGAAGCCTTGACATACTTCAGAATTCCCTTCGCCGCCACTAGATGAGATTGTCTTGGTTCAGCCATATACCGACTTACTCGGCCAACAGCATAAGCAATATCCGGCCTTGTAATCGTCAGATAAATCAAACTCTCAACAAGAGCCCTGAACACCAAGGGATCAAGAAGAACCCTTCTCTCATCTCGTCGAAGTTTCAGCCCAGATTCCAGTGGAGTAGAGCACTTCTTCCCTTCGCCCATGCCAAACCGCTTCACAATGCGATCAGCATACCCTTTCTGGCTAATGAGAACCCCGCACTCCTTCCTCTCCACTTCCAGACCGAGAAAGTGATGCAACTCTCCCAAGTCTTTCATCTCGAAGCGTATAGCAAGCTCATCCCTGAGCCTTGCTACTTCCCCCTCCGAATTCCCTGTGATGATCATGTCATCCACATACAGCAGGACCAAGACTCGTAACTCCCCCTTCTTCTTGACGAACAAGCTTGAATCCGAGTTGGAAGCAAGGTATCCACAGAATTGCAAGTACTCTGCAATCTTCCCATACCACGCTCTAGGAGCTTGCTTCAACCCATAGAGAGCCTTCCTGAGTTTGCAGACATAGTCCGGATGCTTCTCAGAGACAAAATCAAGCGGCTGATCCATGAAGATGTCCTTGTCAATCTCTCCGTAAAGAAATGCATTCTTCACATCGAGTTGCCACAACCTTCATCCCTTGCTAGCAGCCAAGGCGATCACCACTCTTACAGAAGTCATCTTCGCAACTGGACTGAATGTCTCCTCCTAGTCTTCTCCATACTGCTGTGAGAATCCTCTAGCGACCAGGCGAGCCTTGAACCGATTAATGCTCCCATCAGCCTTCTTCTTCAACTTATACACCCACTTGCAAGTAACCGGAGTAATGCCATCAACCTTGGGCACAAGGTCCCAGGTTTCATTCTTCTTCAGAGCATCAATTTCTTCCTTCATGGCATCATCCCACTCCTTCACTCCAGTGGCCTCGTTGAAGTTTGCAGGCTCTCGCTCATCCAGAGGACCTGCAAAGAAGCAGGAGACAAAGCTCACTGCATTCCCATCACAGTACCGAGCCGGTGGCTTAACCACCCTCTTCGATCTCCGAATACACGGCTCCTTGCTCACGGCTTCTGTTGCTTCTTCGGGCTCCACTCCTACCTGGGGCAAGCATTGAGCAGTGCTCCCCCTGCTTCCTGAGCCAGAAGGCTCAGCCTCGGAGTTCGAAGCAACAGGAGCTGCTGGTGAAACAGCAAGCTCCTCTTCCAAGCCTTCTGCAGCCTCCACCGGTGCTTCATCAACCTTGCTACTTCCGGTTAGCTCCACCGAGCCACCTCCCTATGACGTCAGCTCGTCAAAGACAACGTCTCTTGACACCACGAACTTCTTCGTCACAGGGTCCATGCATTTCCATCCCTTCTTCCGCTCATCATAGCCAACAAAGACAAGTTTCCTTGCCTTCGCATCCAGCTTTTTCCGTGAAGCATCCGGGACATGCACGTAGCAAGTTGAACCGAACACCCGAAGGTGTCCAACACTCGGCTTCTCCTTCAGCAACAGCTCAATAGGAGTCTTCATGTTGATAGGGCTGAGTGGCATCCGGTTGATGACATAAGCAGCACAAGACATTCCCTCCGCCCAAAAGGACCTTGGGATATCTTTCGCATAAAGCCAGCATTTGCAGGTCTCCGTCAGATGACGGATCTTCCGCTCCGCTACCCCATTTTGTTGTGGAGTGTGAGCACAAGTAAGCTCCCGTTGGATCTCGTGCTTCCTGCAGAAGTTAGAAAACTCGGAGGAGACAAATTCACCCCCGTTATCAGTTCTAAGCTTCTTAATCCGCAAGCCAAGTCGGCCTTCTACCAACTCCTTAAACTCCACAAACAAACGGAAGGCTTCCGACTTCTCCTTTAAGAAGTACACTCAAGTATACCTTGAGTAGTCATCAACCAAGACAAGCATATATCTGCTTCCGCCAAGGCTGGCAGTAACCGTTGGTCCCATCAGGTCGCCATGAATACACTTCAGTGGTTTCTTGCTGCTTGTTTGTGATTTATCAAACGGAAGGCGATGTGCCTTACCGTATTGACAGCCCGCACAAACATGCCCATCACCAAAGGAGGACAACTTCGGCAACCCCCTCACCAAACTTCTACTCGCCATCACCTTCAGCTTGTCCATGCCAACGTGCCCCAGCCTCTCATGTCAGATATCAGCACTATCATTGGCTCTCATTCTATCAACATAAGCACTGGTGGAAAGAACAAACAAGTTCTTCACCCTCCTCCTAACATGAGCAACATCAGCCTTTACCGCTGATACGTTGCGAAGGAACCTCACGTCTGTTGGCCCAAACATAACGTGATACCCAGCGTCCACCGCATTGGTCACCGAGAAGAGGTTCTTCTTCATGCCCGGCACGTGATACACACTCCTTAACGTGAGTGGCCCCTGATCACTACCCAAAGACACGACCCCCGCTTTCTCTACTGCATAAACAGTATTATCAGCAGTGATAATAGCTTCATTACCTGAGTAAGCATGCATGGAGGTGAACTTCGATTTGTCTCCGGTGAGGTGATGACCACACCCGGAGTCCACGATCCACTCGCTGTTGAAGTCCTCAGCAGACAAGGCCCGGACACAAGTGCCCGTCATAAAAGCTCCGCCCCATCCTGCTTCTTCACTTCTCGAGCAAGCTTCCTCCTTTCCCGCAGCATGCCCAGGCTGCAGTTTGACCTTGCAGTCCCGCTTGAAGTGCCCTCGCTGATGACACCGGTAGCACTTCAGATTCTTCTTCCAGTACTTAAGAGCATTGCTCCTCTCCGGCGGATATGAAGTTGAAGTCTCCTTCTCACCAACGACCTGCACTTTCTTCTTCTTCTTCCCTTCCCATCCTTTCTTCTTGCCTGAGAAGAGAGCTTCGCTGCCTTCCTGATTCAGATTCACTCCAGCCATCTGCCTTGCTAAGCTCTCCTGCGAGGCAAGCAGATTCTCCAGCTCCAGCAACGACGGCTGAGTAGCCCACCCTTGAACAGATGTTACAAAGGCCACATACTCCTTCCGCAAGCCGCGGATAATGTGTCTTTTCATCTTTGCCTCAGAGATAGGATCATCAGGATCCAGTGCCGACAGCTCAGCACACAAGCTCTTCATCTTTAAGAAGTACTTGGAGATGGAAAGGTCTCCCTGAGTTGCCCTGACCAACTCATTCTCCAGGAACTGAAGCCGCGCCACATTCTTCCTATTGAACAACTCATCAATGGTTGTCCAAATATCAGCAGCCGAGTCACACACAACGATGTGATCAAACAGTTCCGGAGACACGTCTCTCTTCAGAATGAACTCCGCCTTAGCATTTGTTCTTCTACAGAGCCTAACCTGCTCAGCAGTACCGAAAGCAGCAGTGACTTCCTGCCTGTCATCACCACCGACGACTTCCCACAGCTCCTCGCCAAGAAGATAACTCTTCATGCACGACTTCCACTTCTTGAAGTTAGTCGGCGTTAAGAGTTCAATGTCAAGACCCCTTGCAAAACTCTCTTCCATTGCAACACCTGTTGGCAACCTTTCAGTAGCTCCGAGCAACAACACAGGTTGATCACCACTCAATCACTGAGTAACAACACTGGCTGACTTCCGCTCACGCAACTGAACCTCAGAAACCTCCGAAACCTCCCTCTGATACCATGTTAAATTTTCTCAACGTGGTCAGCAAGATAGCCCAAACGCCAAATTAATATCTTCGGAACTACCCAGTTCGCACGTTGAACCAGCGGAAACCAAGAACAGAGGTTAATTCCAACAAACAATGGAAGCACAAGCAGATCTTTTATTCATTCACTTCTTTACAACGCGAGACATACATAGCGAGACATGATTTCGCTAGTATCACAGCTGTAAACAGAAAGCACCAAAACACAAGCCGGGCGGACAGCACCGGAGTCCGCCGAGACCGCGAGGTCGCCGAGGTCGCCGAGTCCGCTGAGCTCGCCCAAGCTAAGCTGCAATCCGCCGAATAGCCACGGAGTCCGCCGAAGCCGCGAGGCCGCGCGGACACACCGTTATTCGCCTCCTGCTGAACCTGAACTGAGGAACACCCCTACCCGCCTGAAGCCGGCGGACAGGTTATTGAAGCTGGCAAAGATGAAACGGAGCTGACAAGCCGCAGAGCGACCTCCTGCTGAGTCCGCAGAGACCGCACACTTCCAAGTACTTGACCGAAGTCACAGCCAAACTCCTGGCTCCTTGAAGCTACCCGCGCGACCTGCACACAGCAAACGTCAGCACTGAAACAATCCGCGCAGACTGACAAACTGAGACCGCAGCACTTCGCTCAACCCAACTTACTGTTCACTCAAGTTACTTAGGTTGCTGTAGATGTGTCAGGGGGGTCCTATTTATAGGCAAGGTGAGGAGTGTGGTCACCGCCCAAGAGATAGCGACACCGCCCCAGCCCGCGCGATAGCAAACCTCCATCCGCCGAGTCCGCAAGGACTTAGCCGGATACCAAGGAAAACCGCCAGGAGCAAGACAACCATTGACGAACCCTCTCCAGTCCGCCCAAGCTATGCGGACAAGGAATCAGCCCGCAAAGCTCCAACCACTACAGGACAGCAAACCCCTTTCAATGGCAGTCCGCACCAACCCGAGGCAGTCCGCAAGACTCACACCTCAATCCGCCACAAGTCCACGACCAAAGGCAGATAGCAACAGTCCACCCGGTCACAGCGGACTTGGCGGATACCGCGGACACTATGGTCTTGGCACAAAGTGTGACCAAGTCCAAAACCATCATAGGCCCATGCGAGCATGGCGGACACAAACTCCCGTCCGCCAAACACCCTAGCACAGACCGCCATCAGTCCGCGAGCTCCTCGCACTTCTGTCCAACGCAGCAGCCATCCCCGGACTCCAAAACCAGTCCGCCAATCGACCTCCACAGCAAAGCACCTGCTGTGCCACCAGAGCTCGACAAGGCCTCAGCCAAGCTCTAAGCTCAGTCTGCAACAGCTCAAACCGCGAACACATCAGTCCGCAAGCTTCCCGCGAACATGAGCCAACTCGCCTATCAGCACAAGCTTGCACCCGCGGCCACTGAGTAATGCACCAGTCCGCAAGCCTCCATCCGCTCAGGCCGCTCCTTGGCAAAGCCAATCAGCACACCCTATCCGCAGAAACCAGGCCGCATAGTCCGCGGACTCCATGCAACAAGCCGCTCAGAAGACAGCCGGCTTTCCACTGGACTTCTCACTAGGCCGCACATCACAGTCCGCCCAGTCCGCCCAGTCCGCCACAGCTGTCCGCCCAGGCCGCCCGGCCTGTCCCGTCACCCACTTCCACTTCACAAATTTCAACACCGGGAAGGCCGCCGGCGGCTCCGTCGGCTTCCGTGAGGAAGAAAATGGCTGCCACTCTTTTTTTGGGGTTTACAGTTGATCGGGAATGAGGAGAGAGGTGTGGAGAATTTTTGGGGTAATTTTATTTGCAGCCACTCTTCTTCATGATCCGACGGTTCGTATTTTATGAAGCGAAAATTCGATGATGTAGGTTTTTTAAGTATTTTTGTGGACATGCTATTGACAGACCACCATAAATCTTTTTAGAATAGTATATATATATTTATATATATATGAGCATCTTCGCACGGGTTACGCCCGTGCTCGATGTTCTCGGGCGGCCTTCGACCCTGAGATTCGTTAATATTCATTGCGAAACTCAATCTGACATGAAATTGTTTCTCATCAATTCTAATGTCATCTTGTAATCTTCTGCGCTTTTAAGCGGTATGCGTGAAATGAAAACCCTGAGACCGATCGGAATGGAGTGCACGAGAAGGGCTGCTTTGTTCGTCGGAGAAGCGGTTTCGGGTCCAAGGGCTTCGGTCGGGAGAGCGGGAGAGCGAGTGTGGAATTCTGCCTTTGGTCGGGAGAGCGGGAGAGCGCGGATTTGGGCATCGGGAAGGAGATCCGGCGTGATTGTTCGGATCTTTCGACGGGTGCGGGATTATATATGGATTGTTAGATTTTGCCCTCTAAATCGGACGGTGGCTATTTTATGTAGCGAAATTCAAAGGCTTGGAATTTTTTGTGATTTTTATGGACACGCTATTTACAGACCTTTATATTTCTTTTTGAAATAGTATATATATATATATATATATATATATATATATATATATATATATATATATATATATATATATATATATATATATATATATATATATATATCGCACGGGCTACGCCCGTGCTCGATGCTCTCGGGCGGCCTTCGGCCGCAAGCAGGCGGGCTTCGCCCGCCTCCGAACGGGCTTCTACAGTGCTCGATGCGCCGTTGCGGGCTGCGCCGGCATCATCATTGCGGGTTGCGTCCGCATCAAAGGGGGATGCGACAGCATCAAGACGGACAGTGCCCGTAATATATACATATGAGTACTCAAAATGACCGTAAAAAAATATAAATCAATATTACAATTTTTATTTTATAAAAAAATTTACGTTTTGTCGTAAAAATATTAATTTCACGCAATATCTCTCTTCCTTTTTCTCTCCCTCTCTCTCTATTTCTCTCTCTCTCCCTCCCTCCTCTCTCTCTCTCTCCCAACTCTCTCTCCTCATCTTATGCTTTCTCTCATGATCCAATGGCTCTTGTTTGATCTATGGTGTGCCTTCAAATACCTATATTGCTTTATATAATAAGATATATATATATATATATAGGTGCATTGAATATACGCGTCAGATATCCACGCTTAACATTGTACTCGTTGGATTTAATCCAACGGTTACAGTGTTAAAGGCGGGAAAAAAAATCACCGCCATTACAGCGGGGCGGCCGGCGGCTGCGGCCTCGCAGGTTGCCGCCCCGATGTCAAGTGGAAAGATGAGCGCAGATAAATGTAAATCCGCATTACGTGGATTTACATTTCTCTCTCTTTATATATATATATAGACACGTGTATATATATGTATAGACACATGTGTATATATATATATATGAATCTAGGGCGGATGGTGGACGGCGAGGTTGCAGCCGCCGACCGACGCGTTGTGATGCTGCTTTGCACTGGATTTGGTTTTTGCGCAAGCCGATAGCCGACAACGCACGGAAGGGCCGACGAAGACTACGAGTGCAGTCGCCACCGAGAGGGCGACCTCTGCCGGCCCTTAGTTGCCACTGGTGTCGCCACCGGCCACTGGAAGTCTCGCCGCAGCTGATGGATTTGGATTCAACGTCCCGGAACTGTTCTCCGTACATTCGCACGGGGGACTTATTTACACTTGGTGGGGGGAGGGGGAGAGAGATTCCTACATATATATATATATATATATATATATATATATATATATATATATATATATATATATATACACACACGATATATATATACACACACGATATATATATTATACGCTCGCGCTTTTTAAGGGGAAAAAAGCGCGAGCGTATAATCACCCGACGGAGAGCAGCCCTGCGGCTTCTATCAGTTTCTTCGGGCCTAGGGTTATTCCAAACCCTTTTACCCTCATCGCGCGATTTCATTTCCGCCAGACGAGCGAAGGACGCCGGCATGTGACGAGCTTGCAGAACGACGACAGCGCGGTTATTCCAAACCCTATCATCATCCTCCCGGCACCCACCGGCCAAGAACCATGGGCGGATCTACAGGGGGGCCACAGGGACACGTGCCCCCCCAATTTTTTTGGAAAGTTTGATTAGGCGAACCTGCCGGGGGTATTTCGGTGGCCCTCCGGCGGGGCCACCGCCGGCGGTGGCCCTGACCGTGAGGCCCAGATCGACACCCTGGTGTCGACACACCCTGATGTCGACACCAGGGTGTGTCGACACCAGGGTGTCTACACCAAAAATTAAAAATAAAAAATTTAAATAGGAGTTCCGACCCTATTCTTGCATTTTAGCATTTCTTGCCAGAAGTATAATGTATATCAACTTGTAATGTACAGCTTCACTTCAGTCGCAATGACTTCTGAGTCATCAAATTATGAAAGTATGGATGTTGTTGTACCTGAAACGAATACAGATTCTACTGAGCGCAGTGTTACTGAACCATATGTTATTTTGGTGTTTGAAAGTGTCGATGAGGCGTACTGGTTTTATAATAGTTATGCTCTTAATTTAGGGTTTGGAATTAAGAAAGGATCAACTTCTAAATCATTTAATTCAGAAGATGTTATTGCCAGAAGGTTCGAATGTAATAAGTCCGGGTTAAAGACTTCAAAAGGGGGCGAAGATCTTCAACGAGAGCACATCGATTGACAATAGTTAATTGCAAAGCCAAATTAGATATTCGCAAGAATAAGGACTTTAAATGGGTTGTCACTGGATTTATAAAGCAGCATAATCATGAGTTAGATACTCCCAGCAAAGTTAAAAGACATTGCTCACATAATGTACTTCACAAAGATAAGGAAGTTAAAAAATTGATGGATCAACTTTATAGTGCTGGAATGGGTCCTGCTAAGATTGCAAAGATTTTAAATGAAACCAATTTTAATAGCTCAATATCTGCAAAATAAGTTTCAGTGCATTTGAGTGAACACCGCAAGACTAACATAGAAAATGAAGATCCCTCGGTGTTTGCGTATTTAAAGAAGCAGCAAGAGTTAGATCCAAATTTCTACTTTGACATAGAATTGAATTCTAATTTAGTACTTCGTTCTTTTTTCCGGGCAGATTCAAGATCACGAAATGATTTTTTTAACATTTGAGGATGTTGTGTTTGATGTTGCTTATAAAACAAATAAATTTATGATGTCATTTGCAACTTTTACAGGTGTAAATCATCATAGACAGTCAGTTTTATTTGATTGTGCTTTATTAGCAGATGAGACTGAAGAAACTTTTCATTGGTTGTTCTATCAGTGGTTAAAGTGTATGTTTGACAAAGCTCCTAAAGTTATAATTACTGATATGAATGGAGCTATGTACAATGCAATTAAAAGAGTTTTCTCGCAAACACGTCATAGATTTTGCTCATGGCATATAGGAAAACACTTAATCGAGCATGTTTTTGAAATCCGAGATATTCATGGGGATTTCAAGAAAGATTATTATGAATGGTACAATAGCAAGGATGTTAGCACAAGTGAACTGAGATGAAAAATATTTACTAAAAAGTACAACATTGAACATATTAGTTGGTTGTCAAAGATGTGTGATCGAAGACAACATTGAGTTCCAGCTTATTTAAAAGAACATTTTGTTGCTGGAATGACGTCGAGTGGTCGGAGTGAAAGCATTAATGTATTTTTTGATGGTTTTGTAAATTCTAAAACACAATTATTAGAATTTATAACTCAATACGAAAAGACATTACAGTCACGCAATCAAGCAGAAGAACAAGAAGATTTCAAGACCTTGAATTCCATGACAAACTTCTTGACAAGCTAGACGCTTGAAAGAAACGCAGAACAATTTTATACCAAAAATATGTTCAAGCTTTTTCAACAAGAATTTAAGCAGAGTTTACAATGTTGGTGTGAGGAATTAAATATAATTGGTATCAACACGACATTTAGAGTTGGCCTTTCTTGTGAGAAAGTAAGCAATTTGTGCAATGTTATCTATGATGATTGTGACACAAGAATAATTTGTGAATGTGCAAAATTTGAGACAGATGGATTTTTATACAAACACATTTTGCACATAATGATTGTTAAAATGCATTTACAAAGTATTCCTGACTTATATCTATTGAATAGATGGTCTATTTTTGCTCGAAGTCAATCAAACAATGTAAAATTGGTTGATAATAGTGATATTGTGACGCACATGATGAAATGGAAGCTAACTAGTACCCAAATAAAGATTTTCAATCATGCAACTGCATCAAAGGAAGCATATGAACTTGTTATGTCAACATTAGATGGATTGTTGAAAAATATAAGAGATTCATTACACTACTCAGAACCTACAAGTATTGCTAGTCAAGTAGGGTCAACTGCATTTATTTCAGGATCGTATGGTATTTCTATTCGAGATCCTGCCATTGTGAAAACTAAAGCAATACCAAAAATTACATCAAGAATTGAATCAGGTATAGAAACCTCTCGAGCACAAGGTAAAAAAAGAACTTGTGGTACATGTGACAGAAAAGGGCATTACTCAACAACATGTCCGCAAAAAGATCAAGTAATTTCGTCAAATTTTCGTATTCTAAATTTTTATAACTATATTGATTAGCACTATTAACTCTTCATTTATTTTCCTTGAGTAGGTTGATATTTTGAAGAAAGACCAACTCTAATTGTTTTGCTGATCAAGACTAGTAGAACTGCTATTTTTATTGCTGATCAAGGTAGGTAGGAACATTTTTACCTAATGTGGATGTTTCATAATTTGGTTTGCTTTCCCGAATGTGGATCAGCAAGCTGTAGGTTTTCATTCCTCTTAAATTGCAAACATTACAGATTAAAGTGATTTTCAATATTAGCAGGTCATATGGAGCTTGCTGATTAAGGTGGTCAATGATTTTCACATGAAGCTTGCTGATCCACATTCAATTTTCCACCTTCAGATCGCAGCTGAATTATTTGTGTACGGCTTGATTATGACTTCTTGTTAACAAAATTTTGTAACTTCTTGTATGTACTTGTGTATGTTATTTCTAAGCTGAATCATTTGTGTAACTGTTTGTAACCATTTGTGGCTAGATTAGGATGTGTCTCTATTCAAATCCAGCAAATGAAGCATATGTTGATTTTTATTTTTTTTTCTTGTGCAGGCTTTATAAATAAATGTGTAGGCTTTATACGATTTCGCATTGTATAAGTTGGAATTTCATTTGTTGGATAATGATTATCATTTGCTATATTTATATGAAAGAATTTAGTCTTGATGCAATGTAAAAATGTATCAAAATGTGTTTAAAAAACAAGCTTTAAACTTTGTTTTGAGAAAGATGGCCAAAACATGTTATAAAAGAGAATATATACACTCAAGCTTTTTTAAGCTTAAAAAAGCTTGATTGTATATATTCCAAACCCATATATATATTGGGTTTAGGGTATCCCGTGTGTGTTGGGCATGTGGCTACTCCCATGCCCGACTCTGTATTCCAAATAGGCTTTGCCTTTCTTTAGGTTACTTTGGGATTCATGCCCCCACTTGTGATTAAGGCTTTGTTTGGCGCCGCGTTTTTATCCCTGCACGCCGTGGATTTAAGAGAAGCCGCGCCAAACGAAAAAAAAATGAATCGGATTCTCCCGTCGCCCCCACGCTAGAATTGCACAAAACCAGCGATTCAGAGTCGTGAAAATTTTTCACGACTCCAAAAATCGCGACCCGCGTCTCCACAAAGGTGCAAAAATTCCCGATGCCGCCCGACGCAAAACTCCCGCTGCGAGACAGAACGACGGCTTCCTATGTGCTCGCTCTGCAAGGTCGAGCAACACCTTCCTTGTCATTGTTTGGAGCAGATCTTGATCCCTCAACGATGGAGCAGATCAGTTATGGTGATCGGCTATAGTCATTCAACCGATCCAATCCGGATGCAAAGATCAAGAAGCAGAAAACGTGAAAGATTTCTCTCGCCAGCTCCTTTTCCAATCTTTTCCGATCTGCTGCCGCGGCGATTGGATTGATCTCCACCGGCGACCTTGAACGGTGTCTGAAAAACGTGTGAACACGGAGAGCGAAATGAGAACCGAATTCGTCTTCTTTCCTCGATGTTCTGCTGCTTGATTTTTTTTTGTGGTTAGGATTTGTGGGGACACAGTTCCACGGATTCTGCCACCACTCTGCGAAACTGCTGATTATTCCACCACTTCTTCTATAGTCGCCCCAACCGCACCAAACCGAGCCTAAAGCTAATAAATTATCATAGTATGTCACCATGAACTCTTCTTCATAATGACGCTGGAGCCTCATTCTCTCCTCACTTTCTTTTTATATATATATTTTTAAATAATGAATGGTGTAAAGAATTTTGATGATCTAATATATTATAGTTACCTATGGCTATAGGTGGAGGTACCCCTGGTTTATATATTATGTATTTAAGTGTGAAAATTGCAGGTGTACGTGGCGAAATAGTGACCATGGCTTAACGGGTCTGCTGTCCAAGGAGCGTCTGTTTGCTGTTACGGTTATCCTGTTGTAAATTTCAGTGTTTTCCTTTTACGGTGGACTTTGAATGCTTTGTTTCTCAATGACATTTATGTTATTTTTGCAGCAGCTGATTAGAAAATACATAAAAGAATCTTATAATGTGCACTAACGCCAAACAGAGCCTAAAGCTAATAAATTATCATAATATGCCATGAACTCTTCTTCATATTGACGCTCGAGCCTCATTCTCTCCTCGCATTCTTTTTATATATTTCTTTTTTAAATAATGAATGGTGTAAATAATTTTGATGATGTAATATATTATAGTTACCAATGGCTATAGGTGGAGGTACCCCTGGTTTATATATTATGTATTTAAGTGTGAAAATTGCAGGTGTACGTGGTGAAATAGTGACCATGGCTTAACGGGTCTGCTGTCCAAGGAGCGTCTGTTTGCTGTTAGGGTTATCCTGTTGTAAATTTCAGTGTATTTCTTTTACGGTGGACTTTGAATGCTTTGTTTCTCAAAGGCATTTATGTTATTTTTGCAGCAGCTGATTAGAAAATACATAAACAATCTTATAATGCGCAATAATTGCTAGATTATGGTTCCGTTTTGCGTGGCTGTGGCGTCGCAAACACGGTGGTAATTGTCGTTTGTAAGCGTCCCGAACTCACATAAGGAACTTCACCCACTTTTTATGTTCAAGATTAATAATATTTTCTTGGTGGGGTCGTAACCGGTGTCATGCTGGATATGCATTTTATGGTGGAATTTTTCTCCAAGCTCATCAGAGTATGTGCTTATTTTTATTTTGTAATATATGTGGACAGGTTGAATGTTCTTATAGTGCATTTGGGCATGCAAAAAATATGATTTTTTTTGTTTGCGAGCTTTTGGTATGTTTGGCGGACACATGTTTTCTGTGTCGAGTGCTCCGATGATCGATTTATTGCTTAATAGAGCCGGAGGTAACGATGGTGGGAAAACATTTAGCTTGGCTCAGAAAAATCCTGAGTTATTGAAAGAATCTCATATATCAGGGGTCTATCTATGATTTATTCATATAATTCTGATAGGACCGGGACTGGGGTCTTTATGTGCACCCCTGGTTATAAGGCTTGTATAAAAATCATGCAAAGTTGTCTACCGTCTTTAACAAAAATATTGAGTCAGCAAATTATGTGTCACATTATTTCCATGCCATCAGGATTTTAGTGATTGCTTTTTTGGGGATGGAGAACATGAAAAAGACTACGGCTTCATTTGTTTTAGCGGTGGCGGGTCGATCCGGCGGGTGGAAACGAAGAGTTCGAACCGGAGGGGGGAGGTGGCTGCTCCAAACGGAGCTTTTTGGGGCGTTTCTCAAGACCGGTTGGTGGAAACAGAGCAAGCGCCGCCGGAAGTTCATTTGTTTACCCTCCTTCCAGCGGCGTTTGCCCAAAACGGAGTTGCGGAACGTCCAAACAAATAGAACCTAAAGATTTTAAATGCAGACTGTGGACATTAATCACATATTGCAATTCTAGCTCATGCAAGGCATATTTTAAAAGTTTATTCATGGAAATTATTGTAGCTTTGTATCGAAAGTTTATCATGTAATTTTAGAACTTGGTATTAAAAAATGTTGATTGAGAATACACATTTTAAGAATTGAAACTTATCTGCCGAGAATAGATATTACACTATCCCTTTCAAGAAATGTACTAATTACGTTTTGTGCTATTGTCATAAGTTTGAGCCTAAATGATTATTGCATGTAGTTGCAATAAAAGTCTTGAGTTTTAAGGAAATAACATAATTCAATAAATATTTGTTGAAAAATGACTACTACAAGCAAAAAGAGGTATGTGTTTAACTTAGGGCTGATATCGAGTCGAGTTCGAGCGATTTTGGCTCGGCTCGAAATCGAAATTTTCGACTCGAATTCGGCTCGAAATCGATTCGAAATCGAAATTGATTTCGAGTCGAGTCGGCTCGACTCGAAATGACTCGATTCCGAGTCGGCTCGAAATCGAATCGAGTCGGTTCGAAATCGAATCGGATCGGCTCGAAACCGAATCAAATCGGCTCGAAATTGTGCAATTTTTCGTTTTATTCCTAATTTGCTCAAAATTAAATTGGGAAACCTATAAATTTAACAAATAAAACACTTAAAGCCTTCATTTTTTTTATTTAAATTTAAATTTTGTTATTTTTAATCTTAAAATAAAAATATATTTATAAATACATAATTTTTTTAATTAATTCGAGTTGATTCGAATCATATTTCGAGCGATTCAGGGCTGACTCGAAATCGACTCGAAATCATATTCGAGTCAAATTGAATCGACTCAAATTGAGTCGAATCAATTTTAATCGATTCCGATTCAGCTCAATTTTCGAACGATTTTCGAGCGACTTTCGAGTTTCGAATAATATGCTCAGCCCTAGTTTAACTTCTAGTTTGCTAGTATGCTCTCACTTTTCAATTAGGAACCACTTGTGTAGGTACACATTTGAACTTTGTACAAGAATTAAAGATAACAAGAAAATAATCATGTCGTTTCAAAGATGTGTCAAAACACAATTGATAAGTGGCTTGTTGAAGAAGCAACATACAAAGAAGCTAATAATCATAGCTTATCTAGTAATATGAAAACTACCATACCAAATCTCATGACGACCAAGCCAAATGGGTAATCAAATTTAGGCTTTAAGCACAAGGAAAAGTGGAAAGAAAGAATCTCTAAGAACATCATGTGTAAGCCTGAAGTCATGATGAAATTGTGCGCTATTATTGTAGGAAGAGTAGACATATTTTCATCGGTTATCATATGAAGTTGTAGGATCAACACAGATCTAAGGGAAGGGAGTAGAGGAAGCCCCTCAAGAAAGGGAAAAGGATGACTACCCAAAGCTAAAGTGAATCATCATTATCATTTGTTGGAAGCTGAGACTCAAATGTGATGATGAGTATGAAGTAGTGTTTGATGACACATGAATTGGAAGAGGCCTCCACTTTTGGAGAGATATTCAATTCTCTAGATTTTAATTCCCCTGGTTTCAAACATATTTTTGATAATCTCTTAAAAAAATATAATATTTGAAGGGGAAATAGTATCTCTAAATGAACTAAATAATGAAATTACCTGCATGAGAAGCTTGAATTGTAAGCGTGAACAGTAACACTGAACTATAAGCTTGAACTATAAGATTCAAGAGAAGCCATTATAAGTTATTCATGGGCATATGAGACGACTCTTGAGGAAGAGCTTAGGAAGTTTCTTAAAGAAAACATAAGATTAAATTCTAAACTCATTCAAGCTCACAGTGAGCTAAATATTGAATAGTGGGTTAATAAACTCCATGAGCTCACCAAGAACCTTCCAGTAAGGTTTAATTAGTAGGGTGTTGGAGCTAAATATTGAATAGTGGGTTAATAAACTCCAGGATCTCACCAAACCTTCTAGTAATGTTTAATTAGTAGGGTGTTGGAGTCTATCCTAGTAAACTAACTGAGCAAACCATTGCCTCTTCTAGCAAGGCACCTCCAACATTTATCTTTGGATGAATTGAAAGCTCTAGGAAGGAGTTTGTGAGGAGACTAAGGCTTCGTTTGGGAGGACTTATTTTCACCGGTCAAGCGGTCATGACCGCATGAATCGAGACTTATTTTAAGCCCCGATTCATGCGGTCATGACCGCTTGACCGGTAAAAATAAGTCCCCCCAAACGGAGCCTAATTCACAGATCATGCAATTTTTTTCTAGGTAGATTAGAACGTTTAAAACCTAAAACACTCTTTGGAAAACACTATTTGAAAGTGTTAATAAAGATCATCCTCCTTCCATTTCTGTAGATAAAGAGTAGGCTGAGCATCTGCATAACCATAGTAAAGGAAAATGAAAGATATCAAAATATTACTTGCCCAAGGACGGGTCAATGATCGTAGATCGCTCACTCGATGATTATTGACCTCTAAGTTCGTTGATCTTGAAAATGCGCAGGTAGAGACAAAACTGAGATTTTCAGGCCAAACATAAGCCCGTGCGATTTTCCTCTCGCACGGTTGAAATCAACCATGCGTGACGAAAATGCACGACCACAAAAAAAACACTAAAACTTTGGACAAGCTGGTCACTTCTACGATTTTTTCTCGCATGGTTAAAATCAACCAAGCACAACCAAAACGCATGGGTAGTAGCTATATCCACATTTCAACACAAAGGTCACACATGAGCAAAACGTCCATGTGCGAAGTAAAAACGCACGGTCATGTGATTCCCTAGAATTTTCAAATTGGGTTACACACACCCCAACCTGCCTAAAATTGCAATAGAGAAACCAAAACAACACCTGGGGTGTTGATGCGGGAAATGCGCCTCTGGATTCTGCAAAGAGAACAGAGGTTGGAGGGAACTGCAAGTAGCTGTCTATTAACAGTCAAAGGAAAAAAAAAAGAGAGCTACAGATCGCGGCAACACCAGACTTCGCCCACCGTGGCAAATGCCACTTTTGCTGCGGGCTTCCTTTGATTAATCGAAGGTGATTACAAGGAAAAGGCAAAAATGAGCAGAGCTGTGTGAGCAGCAATTCACAAAGCCTGAGAATCGAGTCAGCAGCCTTCAATAAGGGGGCTCCTAAGCTTGAGTCAGCGTGCTTTGGGTGTGCCACTCCCCCTATTTATAGGCTCGGGGCCTGCCCAAGCGGCAAGGCTAAAATAACTGCCTTCCCGGGGTACAGGAGAACTGGGTAGCGGTGATGGGATACAAAGGAAAAGAAAATACAAGAGACCCCGAGTCCGCCAATGAGGGGCGGACTGATCCTCGCGACCTGGGTCCATCGCCTTGATCTACCGCTGGATAGGCATCGACCTAGGAGGACTGATATTTCTGTCCACCGATGCTGATGGTGACCTGCTCATTGCGCAAGATCGGTGATCGGGGCTTCCTTATCATACTGGATGTCAGCGCGGCCTCAGGATTGAGTCCGTGGCGACTTGCAGATTGGGCTGAGGATGCCTTGCGGACTTTAGGGTTAACATTATCCCCACACATTTTTAAATTTCGAGGAATTTTGAAAATGTTTTTTTATCCTCCGAGTCCGCAATTGCCATTAATGCTGTCGTTGCTATAAATATCCTGGAAAGGTCCAGTGTTATCAAAATATCCAGAACCATGGGTTGCTTCTCACCACTTGCGGTCAACATTTTTCAGTCCGCGATGTCTGACTTGACAAGCTTTTTCCAACGTTTCTACCCGCGAGGAGAAGGACAAACCTCGAATCAAGACAAAAGGGGTTGTAAAACGTGCTACTCCTGTCCGCATTACTGGAGAATCCTCCAAAGGCAAATCCCAAGAACCTAAGAAGGTTATGTAAAGTGTTTGTTTTAGGAAACTGGTTGACCTAGAGGTGGAGGAGGGGGGTGAATACGTCTAATTCAAATTTATTCAAATCTTGGCTACTTATGGACACAAATTTCTTTAGTGAGGAAGTTAACACAGCCACATCAATCAAGAAAACAGATAAACTAAGATCAACACAGATCTAATCTAACATTCACATCACAAACCACAATACAACACGCAGGAATTTTATAGTGGTTCCCCAAATTATGGGTACATCCACTTTCCCTCTTCGCCTACCTAGCAATGAACTAGATTCGACCAAACTCCTTCTTTCTTTTCCTCAGATCCTCAGATCATACACCTCAGAGCCCAACTGGCTCCTACAGGTCAGATTCCCTTCAAAAATCCTACCTCAGAGTGCACCTTCACTCCTACACCTCAAGCAAACCCTTGCCCTACACCCTCAGAACACAAATGTTCCGACAACTCAGAGAAAGTCCTTCTCCTGCCTCAGGCTCTCAGCCCTACCTCAGCCTTTATAATTTAGTCTTACAACTCAGATATATATATATATATATCTCCTATCTCTCAGATCTGGAACCAGATCTTACAAAATAAGAATTAAAGTCGGCTAGAATTTGAGATTTGATAAATCACCTAGCATGAAAGAAACATTTGTCTTCTTCTTGATCAAATCTTGATGAGTAATCTTCTTCCTTGAACTTGATTAAGAAGAAATAGTTCAACCCTTCTTAGCTTTTTCAAAGCCTCTTGAAGGAGAAGGTATGGTTGAACTTTGCTGGTGAAGATTGGAGTTAATCCACGATCTACCTCCTCTCCACCTTCAGAATTCTGTTGAACTGATCTGACAGACTGAGATGAGAAGAATGAGAAAATCTATTTCATTTTTGTTGTGTTGGCCTCCTTATATAGGCTTTGGCAAGAGTGAACGGCTGCCCCTGTTAATCCACTGACATCTGATAGTTTTGACGGTTGTCAGAACTTTAGGCTTCAAATTGTGGATTTAGAAGAATTTCTATCTTGAGAGCTTCTACATAAAGGTGTTGACACCAGTTCTAGGTGTTGACACTTCTGTACTTAGATTCTGTCGACACCAATCCTGGGTGTCGACACTTCTCTTATAGGGGTGTCAATAACAATCGAGTGTGTCGACACTTCTAGCTTCTATTCTCAACACAACTTGTATATAAGGTGTCGACACCAGTCATGAGTGTCGACACTGCTGATTTTGTTAACTAATAGTGTCGACCCAAGTCCTGAGTGTCAACACAGCTTGCTTCCTGTCTCAGCAATTCTTGAATAAGAGTGTCGACACTAGTCCTGAGGGTCAACGCAACTTGATTCCTTGTCTCAGTACTGCTTTTACAATGGTGTCGACACTTGTCTAGTATCTCAACACTTTTGTACTTAGTTTATTTTCTTCAACATTGAACCTGTAGAAGTAAACTCATCATACATCAAATACAAATTTGTGTATATCATTGAGTTGAAAGGTTTTCTTCAAATCAGGTTGTGTCTTGCCGAGAAATTCCTTCAGTATGTGGGGCATGATTTTCCAGCTCCCCCTCAACCATTGCAAATATTTTAGCATGGGTGGTGACCTCCATATGATCATCTGGTTGCTCATGGGTTGCACCATCTACTTCCTCAGTGTCCTTTGAGATAAAGTCTCATTTGCTGGCCCAAACACAACCACATCTTGTGCTGGCACATCCTCTTGTTGCTAAAAGGTCTCCAGGTCATGGACTACTTCCATGAATGTATCATATGTAGCAGTAGAGTCTGATACCTATAGTACAGGGAGGTTCTCCCCCTCAAGTTGATCCCTCTCTAGGATTGGTTCTCCTACTAACTGATATTTTTCAGGGAGTGGCTCCCCCTCAATTTGAGAATCATCAGCAAGAGTGGTCATTGGGGAAGCAACTACTTGATCTTCAGTTTGAACCTCTATCCTGGATCTTTCTTGATCCCCTAAGTCACTGGTAGACTCATCATCCACTTCAGGTACTTGCATGAGCTTCTTTGTCTTATGCTGATCAGAGGAGTCCTGTGTCAGCTTCCTGTCCCACCTACTTAGAATCCTTATATACATTCTCCTCATATGATTGATCTTTGAACCAATCTTGTGGTTGATATTGTTTGAGAGTGCTAGGACAAGGTAAAGGCTTACTATTCTGCCCATATTGGGCTTGCTGACACTCAGCAATCTTGTCAAATAGTATCCTGCTCCAGTTTGTCTTTAGTCTGAAGATAATTCTAGTCATGATGTTGAACATGACAGCTGACATTCTGTCGTGCACACCAGTCTTGCAGAAGAGTACCTTGTCCACTATTTCTGATAAGACTTTACCTTGAGAATTCATCCCCTTCCTAGCAGGGTACTTCCTACCTTGGTGGAAGAGGGTAATCCATACCATGTCAGGGCATCTTTAGTTCATCCTGAATCTACTACTTCTTCATCATCATCCTGACCAAACTTGGTCATGTGAAATACCTTGGCCACTCGACTGGGTATGATGCAGACCTTGGCTCCATTTGTTGATGCGCGAAAATGGGGGGCGCACCAGCAGATAACGGTGTTAGAACTCACTGAGATGATGGAGGAAGTTGATCTGGAGAAGAGGATGATGCGCATCAGATGCGAAAAATGTCTCTGCATGCTCGAGAGTAGAGCACACTTGATCTGAGATGTGGGGATAATGGGAGGTTGATGAGGAACTGTCGAGCAGCCGGTTACTTTGACGGTTATGATTAGTGGTTGATGCCGAGAGAGGAGAGGGGGAGAGAAGAAGAGGGGTCGCTTGCAGCGGCAACAGCAGACTTCGCCCTCCACGGCTTAAATGCCACTCTTTCGACGGGATTTTCTTTGATTATAATTCAGTATTACAACTTGAATTGAGTCCTTTACATGAGAAAATAAATGGTACAGGTGGAAGCTAGCGTATAGAGGAAAGAAGATGTCAGAAGCCGTGCGGACTAAGCAAGGAGGTCTGTAGACCGCGCAGACAGCTGATCCCACAACTCGCTACTCAAGGCCGAGCATACTGCGCGATCAGGCGGAGAAGGATGCTAAGGTCGCTGAAGGAATGGCCAGGAACCAGGCCGATACTTAACCGCGCGGACAGGGAAGTTATGTCTCCAGGGTTTGCTGTGCGATGTCCCCCGGGGGCCTCAGAGTCTTGTCTGAATGAAAGGTATGGGGGTCTATTTATTGGCTCGAGCAGGTAACAGTCTTGGTAACTTTACCCACGCTACGTCGGTGACTTGTGAGAGTAGACAAGGAGCTCGTCGACCCCGCACCATATTGTGCAGATGACTTGCCTACTTGATCTGTTGTTGGCGGACTAGGACGAGTCCACCTCTACTGCACTGAGCGAGCCCGCGTCAAGCTATGCGAGCTGCGGTGCCTACTGCTGGGAATCTAGAGTGCCATTGGCAGATTGCACGATGAGTCCGCCTAATTCGCGGCGGACAGGTTGAGTAGGTCGCCTCCTGTTGGAGGCTTGTCCCCCTTACTGGGCGACAAGATCTTGGAGTCCTGGCGGACTGAATAGAGAAGTTTGCACATGCTGTTGAATGAAGAGAGTCTGCCACATTCTTACGGGCTAGGGTTGAGTTGTCGGTCCTGCTGCCAAGTCCCTCCTCAGGAGGACTGTGGCCGAGTCCGCCACTGCTGGCGGACTGAAGGGTTGGTCGCCGACTAGGCGACCTGGCAGACTAAAGGATAGTCTACTGGATATGTTGGTTGGTGAGCTGGAGCAAGTCCACCTCCTTTAGGCTGATTGAATACCGAGTCCGCCACCTTCTGCTGAATAGAAGGAGTAGGTAGCCCCAGCTGGTGGAGCGAGTTCGTTTCCTATTGGATGGACAGGCTTGTCACCCCTGCTGGGCGGCCTGAGGGGTTGTCTGAGCAACCTAAAGATTGTCGCTCTCTATTGGGCGACCTGAAGGCAAGTCGTCTACTTCTTTGTGAACTGGGATGTAGAGGAGATCTGTCCGCACCTGTAGAAAGGCGGTCACTTGGCGATGATGCAGCCTGCCAGCCGAGCGTCCTGTAGGAACGGGCTGAAGAGCAGATCGCGCCTCCTACCGAACATGCAGTTTCTAAGCGGTCTGGGCAGATAGCATTGCGAGTCCACCACTTAGTTGGGTAGTCCACCTGTTGGAATTGAGGGAACCACTACACGGTTAGCCGATCCAACCACACGGCTTGTAGGACCAGACTATGGAAGCAATGCGCAGCCCCTGCAGAACGACTGTTGCGCGACCTGGGCGGTCAGACCGGGGAGACCGCCCTATCCACGCGTCCTGAGCGAATAGAGAAGTCTATCCGCCGGACCCAAAGTGGGCTGATACTGGCTGCGACCTCCTGGGGGAAACTGGAGTAGGCCACGACTTGCAAGCTGGCTACCTTGGAAGGGATCACCGATTTCTGGGTTAACATAATCCCCGCACTTTTTAAAATCCCGAAGGGAACTTTGAAAAAGTAGGAGACCCACAAAAATTGTGATCCACCCCATGAAAAAATAAGAGGCAGGGAGAGATAGAACCTGATCTCTCTCCTTATAAAAGGTTTGCCAATGCCTATATTTTTCCCGCAAAGGAAAAGTTAATCCAGGCGAAAAAGGCACATCTTGTGTGTACCTGAATTGCTTTTGCAAAATGAATAAGACTTGTGAATGTCTTCCATTGAGCTCTGCAAAACAAAGGTGAGAGGAAGTATAGAAGGAAAATGACTTGCAAGTACCTGAAGGAAGCTTGCAAGCACCTGTTAACCTCTGCAAAAGGAAGAGTGGCATAATATGTGAAAGAAAATGTAAGTTGCAAGTACCTGAAGGAAACTTGTAATTATCTGTTAATCTCTGCAAGAAAAGAGTGAGAGATAGGTATGAAAGAAAACTAAGTTGAAAGTACCTGAAGAGGACTTACAAATATTTTCTAATCCCTACAAAATGAAGAGTGAGCAGCAGATATGAAAGGAAAATAACTTGCAAGTACCTGAAGGAAATTTACGGATGTTAACTATTGATATGATGAGGAATTTATAATTGGATAGTAGAAAAGTTGTCCGACGAACTTTGCTATTAACCGAATAAAAATCAAACCCGATAATGATCTTTTCACGAGATCAGTTATGATATCTTTAATATGAAATCTAGATCAGTAAGATGAAACCATCTTGATTAATCTTTAATAGCATGACTTGTCAATCAAGTAAAACCAGATAGTCTGATTAATGATTGGTGCTAGTATAATCCAATAAGAGTAACAAAGAGCTTGTTAATTATCATATGATAGGGCTTCATGCAAGCCGAGTATACAAGATGAGCATAAGCATAAGCAAAAAAGATGTTGCTAATCCTTTTGATAGGTTGGATTTAACCTATTAACATGTAAGAAGGCAGAATGAAAAAGGAGGGCTACACCCGAAGATGACCAAAAAGGGCTGGATGCTTCCACAGGTGTTTCTCGAGGGCCTTAAGCATCGCTCGCCCACGAAAGGTCATCAAGAGTGTAGTACTACCTAGAGCGGACTAGCTGCGTTCCCTTAGAAGGGTACAAAAGTGAAAAATGCACAAAATCCTGAGAAGGAATGATAGACACACTGCTCTCATGCATCGGGTTACAAACATCGCTGATTAGTTAGACTAGGTGCGCCAAGTGGTCTATAACATTGCTTGTCTTTGGAAAGATCAGCAGAGTTGTGGGTCTCGCAAAAGCACGGATTGAGAGTAACACGAAGTATTCCACTATCACAGTCATGAGATGATCGAAGAGGCAAGGCTACACTTGATCGCCATTGCTTGCCAAGAAAGATCATCGTAACTGTAATGTATCCTTAGCAAAGCACAGCAGAGCTAACACATGGGACCTCCCTTGATGCACGCATTGTGTTAGATACCGGCCAGGATCTGATGTCCCGTAATCCTCTGCATGAGAGTTGTACGGCTCCCACTACACATACGCGAACACTCCTCACTATATGTGGTCATCGTGGCCTTACACCAGAGTCCAACCTCGAGGGGACCCAAGCAAGACTCGGCGATATCTCGGTGGTTCAGTGATCTCTTTGGAAAAGAGAAAATAGAGGAGGAAGCACTCCAAAAAGGAAAACGTGTCAGTACAGGATCTCTGGCGTAAAATTTATTGAAATGAATGAAAGAAACACTTAGAAGTTCTTTAAAGAGAAAATGTTTGAAGAATGTAAAGTAGAAACAACCGACAATAATTACGAGGAGCTTTTGGGACTGCAATGTCCTTTTCACTTCAGAATAGTTTTCCAAAGGGGCCCTCGTCATCAACATCGATGGTCTCATCAAAAATGAGGTTAGGGTAATTGTTGATTTGGCTCACCCCCTTTAAGCAGCAAGAAATGTGTGCTACTTCTTTGCCTTTTGAAGTAGATGGATCAGAATGGCCATCCTTCGTGAACAAGTCACGCATCTTCCCCTTCCTCAACATCTTCTGCACCAATTGACGAAGTGCTCGACAGTTTTCAGTTGAATGCCCTCCTTCTTTGTGAAACTCACAGAACAGATTCGAATCTTTTGATCTTTGGTCTGTCGGCTGATAAGGCCTTTTGTAATTATCCTTACCCTTCATGACTTGACTTACTTCTTGCATGGCCTCATCCAGTTCGGACTCTAGTAAGTCATCATCTTGCTGCTAATGAACCGAAGCTGCTTGTGGAGCTGGGGCTGGCAATAGTAACAATTGATCTCGGGCACGATCCTGGCCTGGGAAGGGGTGTCGATGAAGTTGGAATTTTCTTCCCTTCCTTGTGTGTGATGGAAAATCTTTCCGAGGAGACCTCAGAGGTTGCTTGTAAGAAGTAGATGAATCTTTCTCTGCCACAAGCCTGGAGATGAAGCTGAGATTGCTCTTCTTATCTCGAATGTATGAGTTGGCTAAGAAAATCAACTCTTGATATGTTCTTGGTGCTCAGACATTAGCCTCAAACTTAAGTGGTCATTCACGCATACCATGTATTGGAGCCATCCGATACATTTCTTGATCGACGATCTCAATGTCCAAAATCTATTTCTGGAAACAATCCACAAAATGAGACTCGGTCTCATTCTCTCGTTGCTTGATCTCAAAGAGGGATTCCGGAACGCCCTTTCTCTTTGTTGAGGTAGAAATCCTGAGCAGGAACTCTCTTCGCAAATCAACAAAAGAAGCGATGGACTGAGGGCGCAGTCCATAGGACCAATCTCTCACTTGTCCATCAAAGGTTGTTACAAAGAGTTTGCATTTGGTAGCATCTGAAAGGGTCTTGAGAGCTACGGCTGATTCAAAACATTAAAGGTGATTCATTGGATCGGTCTCACTAGTATAAGTTGGTAACCCCGGCTCTCTGAAGTTAGATGAAGTTGGCTCTTATCGCGCACTCTCTGTACACGGCGATGGCCCTTCCCGCTCCCCTAACACATAAGGGAAAGGAAATAATGGAGCATACGTTGTAGTTGAAAATGGAGCGGGAGGATAAGAAGGAAAAGTTGCTGCGGGAGGAGCAAACACAGGAGCTGAAGAGTAGGGATAACTTCCTTGAAAATTTAGAAATCTTGCTGGACTTCCTCGGGAAGCCTCCCGGAAGAAGTTTTTACATGCTATGAACTCCTCATTTTGAGACCGCAAAGGGGCTGCAGGCCCTTGTGGAAAGGTTGGTGGGTAAACATGAGGATAGACCGACGGATAGGCTGGAGCATAAGTTTGCGGATTCTCTAATGTTGGTGTGGAATTTACTGGGGGAACTGGTGATGTTGTAGATTGTATCTCTAATCGTTGTGTGATAGCAGCAAGAGTACGGTTGATTGCCTGATATTGTTGGGCGGTTTCTCGTCGCGACTGCTCCAAGGCTTCCCTGAGAGGATCTTTACTAGGACTTGAAGGTGCAAGGTTCTCGGCTGGTTGATGATCTGTCATGGCTAACCGCTGGATTTCACCGTCTGTTCGAGATCTGAAGGCCGCGTGTTAACTGTTGATGCGTGAAAACGGGGGACACACCAGTAGATAACGGTGTTCGAACTCACTGAGATGATGAAGGAGGTTGATCAAGAGAAGAGACTACTGAGCAGCGGATGCAGAAAATGTCTCTACACGCTCGAGAGTAGAGCACACTTGATCTGATATGCGGGGATAATGGGAGGTTGATGAAGAACTGTCGAGCAGCCGGTTACTTTGACGATTAGGATTAGTGGCTGATGCCGAGAGAGGAAAGGAGGAGAGAAGAATAGGGGCCTCTTGCAGCGGCAACAACAGACTTCGCCCGTCACAGCTTAAATGCCACTCTTGCGACGGGCTTTCATTTGATTATAATTCAGTATTACAGCTTGAATTGAGTACTTTACATGAGAAAATAATGGGTACTAGGGGAAGCTGGCGGCTAGAGGAAAGAAGATGCTAGAGGCCACGCGGACTGAGCAAGAAGGTCGGTAGACCGTGCGGACAACTGATCCCGCAGCTCGTTACTCAAGGCTGAGCGGACTGTGCAATTAGGAGGAGAAGACCGCTAAGGTCGCTGAAGAAAAGGCCGGGACTTAATCACACAGACAGAGAAGTTATGTCCGCAGGGTTTGTTGTGAGATGTCCCCCCGGGGCCTCGGAGTCGTGTATAAATGAGAGGTATGAGGGTCTATTTATATTCCCGAGGAGGTAACAGTCTTGGTAATGTTACCCCCGGTATGTCGGTGAGTTGTGCGAGTAGACAAGGAGTCCGCCGAGCCCGCGCCATATTGTGCAGATGACTTCCCTACTTGATCTGTTGTTGGCGGACTAGGACAAGTCCGCCTCTGCTGCACTGAGTGAGCCCGCATCAAGCTATGCGAGCTGAGGTGCCTGCTGTTGGGAATTTGGAGTTCCCTTGGCGGATTACATGATGAGTCTGCCTAACTCACGACAAACAGGTTAAGTTGGTAGCCTCCTACTGGAGGCTTGTCCCCCTTGCTAGGCGACAATAGCTTGGCAACCTGGCGGACTCAATAGAGTAGGTCGCACATGTTGTTGAATGAAGAGAGTCTGCCACCTTCTTGCGGGTTGGGGTTGAGTTGTCGGTCCTGCTGCCAAGTCCCTCCTCAGGAGGACTGAGGTCGAGTCCGCCACCTGCTAGCGTACTGAAGTGTTGGTCTCCGAATAGACGACCCGACATACTGAAGGATAGTCCGCTGGATATGCGGGTTGGTGAGATGGAGCAAGTCCACCTCCTTTAGGCGGACTGACCACCGAGTCCGCCACCATCTGCTGAATAGAAGGAGCAGGTCGCCCCTGCTGGTAGAGCGAGTTCGTTTCCTGTTGGATGGACAGGATTGTTGCCCCGTTGGGCGGCCTGAGGGGTTGTCTGAGCGACCTGAAGCTTGTCACTCTCTGTTGGGCGACATGGAGGCAGGTCGCCTACTTCTTTGCAAACTGGGATATAGAGGAGAACTGTCTGCACCTGTAGAAAGGAGGTCGCCTGGCGATGACGCAGCCTGCCAGCCGGGCAACCTACAGGAGCGGGCTGAAGAGCAGACCACGCCTCCTGCCAAACATGCGGTTTCCGAGCATTTTGGGCAGATAGCATTGCGAGTCCACCACTTAGTTGGGTAGTCCAACTGTTGGAATTGAGGGAACCACTGTGCGGTTAGCCGATCCAACTATGCGGCCTGCAGGGGCGGACCGTGGAAGCAGTTTGCATTCCCTGCAGAACGAACGGATGTCGCGTGACCTGGGCGATCAAACCGGGAAGACCGCCCTAGTCGCGCGGCCTGAGCGGATAGAGAAGTCTATCTGCCGGACCCAAAGTGGGCTGAGACTGGCCGCGTCCTCCAGGGGGAAACTGGAGCAGGCCGTGACTTGGAAGCTGGCTACCTTGGAACGGATCGCCGATTTCTGGGTTAACACCATTGATGTTCGATTTGATTTTCTCAGAGGTGACCTTGGCATTGGTATAAAATTCAAGAACTTCTCTTTTCCAAATGTTTGAAGGTTCAGAAAGTACATATTCCAGTCCGGCGTCAGTGATTACGGTAATAACATCCTTGATATCTTCAGTTGCTGAATTAAAACCATTTTGCATTAGTTCGTATCCTTCGAAAAGATGATCTTCATTATTGGGTGCCATTTGAGTAGAGAATGAGCAATGTAGAGTTGACAGAGTTCTAGGGCTCAGCACTCAGGAAGAAATAGTTCAGAAATACAAGAAGGCATGGTCGACTTCTTCTCACACATTCTATTTATATGCTTCCTTATAGGGAAAACGAAAGGGCGCGCTCAAGGTTTACCAATCCAAAACTGTCTAGAAATGATAAAGTCTCGACACTGATAATTTTGTGTCGACACCTGTCGACACTAGTGTCGATACAAGTCAACACCAGGCAATTGTTTCTCGATATTACCTAGGTGTCAAGACATCTGTTGGTGTCTCGACACATTCTTAGATGTCTCAACACTTTCTTGTGTTACGACACATTCTATATGGACTTAGCTAAAATTTTATTTTCTTATTGTCTAACTAATGTCACTTGAACTTTTTAATGTCTTACTTGTTTATTTAGGTAAGTAGACTTTGTTACTTAACTAATACAAGTTGAACAAGGATTTTTAGGTACCAATGAAAATGGTTATTTTGAACCTGAATTCTTAAGTACCCAAATAACAAGATTTACTTTATGTTTAACATACCTAGTTCAAACTTGAAGAAATTGAACTTGTTTTCATCTAAGGGTTTTGTGAATATATCAGCAATTTGATTTTTAGTTGGAGTATAATGTAAACAGATATTTCCTTTTTCAACATGTTCTATAAGAAAGCGATATCTGATTTCTATGTGTTTGGTTTTACTGTGAGAAACACGATTATTAGCAATTGAGATTGCACTAGTAGAATCACAATACATAACAGATTTACTTAGCTGTACACTGTAGTTCAGGAGTTATTGTTGAATCTATAGTAACTATGCACAACAATTCCCAGCTGATATATACTCAGACTCAACTATTGAAATAACTACACTTGTCTGCTTCTTGCTACTCCAACTGATGAGTCTTCTCCCTAGAAATTGACAAGTTCCTGAAGTACTCTTTCTGTCCTTTTTACAGCCTGCAAAATCTGCATCTGCGTGTCCAGTTAGATCAAAATCACCATTCCTAGGATACCAAAGCCCAAGATTGGGTGTGTCCTTTAGATATCTCAGTATTCTTTTACCTGTTGTATAATGAGACTCTTTATGGTAGGCTTGGTACCTAGCACAGACACAAGTTGAAAACATGAAATCTGGTCTACTAACTGTCAAGTAAAGGAGTGATCCAATGATGCCTCTAAACAAGGATTTATCCACTGGTTTCCCAGATTCATCCTTGTGTAGTGATACAGGGGAACCCATTGGGGTTCTTATGGTAGAAGAATTTTCCATACCATGCTTCTTAATCATCTCCTTTGTGAAATTAGACTGAGAGATGGATATACCATCTTCAGATTATCTAACTTGAAATCCCAAGAAGAACTTCAGCTCACCCATGCTGCTCATTTCAAACTTTCCATGCATAAGCTTGGAAAATTTCCTACATAACAGCTCATTAGTAGAACCAAAAATAATGTCATCTACATAAATCTGGACTAGGATGCTTGAACCTTTGATGTCCCTTTTGAATAGTGTTTTATCTATCTCCCCCTAGATAATTTGTTCTCTATGAGAAAGCTAGACAGGGTCTTATACCAGGCTCTAGATGCATGTTTTAACCTATACAATGTTTTGTGTAATCTGAAGACAAGAGAGCTAAGTTTAGGATTTACAAAACATGGTGGCTATTTTACATAGACCTCTTCCTTAAATGTACCATTTAGGAATGCAGATTTAACATCCATCTGGTAGACTTTATATCCTTTGTAAGCTGCATGAGCTAAAAACAATCTAATGGCTTCTAACCTAACTACAGGTGAAAAGGTTTAGTCAAAGTCTATTCCTTCCTCTTGTCTATACCCATTAGCCACAAATCTTGCCTTGTTTTTTACTATGACTGCATTCTCATCTAATTTATTCATATATAACCACTTAGTTCTCATGACATTGTGATTTCTAGGTCTAGGTACTAGACTCCAGACTTTACATCCCTCAAATTGTTTGAGCTCTTCTTACATTGCCATGATCCAGTTGGGGTCTGAAATGGCTTCTTCATATTTCTTAGGTTCCATCTGAGAGAGAAAGCTAGAGAATAGAACCTCATTATGATGTCTACTCCTAGTGGTCACACCTAGCCTGACATCACATATTATTTGATCAATAAGATGATCTCTAAGGTGTCTAATAGCTATAGGCAGATTTCTACCATCACCTAGTTCTTCAGGTAGAGAAAGGTGAGTCTCTTCCACCCCTAGGCAGTGACTGTGTCCTCTATAGGAACTACAACATTGTTTCTAGCTTCTAATTCTATATAAGATGAATCTCCTATATTTAATATTTCTATCTTAGAGTCAACATCTTTTAGACTAGAATTGTTAGATAGTATATTATGTAAAATAGAAGTTTTATCAAAAACAACATTAATTGATTCTTCTACCACTTGATGTTCCAAGTTGTAGATTTTATATGTCTTGCTATGATTACTATAACCTACAAAAATACCTTCATAGGATTTCTCTGAAAATGTAGTTAAATAATTCTTCCCATTGTCTAGGACATAACACTTACTTCCAAAGATATTGGAATAGGACAAACTTAGTTTTCTTCCTTTCATTAGTTCATAGGGAGTCTTGTTGTGACTTTTGTTGATCAAGACCCTATTCTGAACATAATAGACAGTGTTTACAGCCTCAGCCAGAAAAATTTTGGGAGAGATGTGTCACATAGCATAGTTCTAGCAGCCTCAATGAGAGTTATACTTTTCCTCTCAACAACCCCATTTTGCTGGGCTGTTCTATGAGAGGAGAATTTTTGAAAGGTCCCTAGTTCTTTACAGAAATTTGTCATTCTTTCAGATTGAAATTTTGTGCCATCGTCTCTTCTGAACTTGACCACAAAATAACCCTTTTTCATTTTGAATTTGTTTGACAAAATCAGCAAGAATGTCCAGAGTTTCTGACTTTCTCCTTAGGAAGAATATCCAACCAAATCTAGAATGATCCGCAACGCCCCAAATCTCGATGTTGAATGGGCTGAGTAGGGTGGGCAACACGGCCTGGGACACGGGTGTGTCCAAAGTCGTGCCCTGCTCTGTGTGAGTTACACGGCCGGGGACACGGGCGTGTCCATGGCCGTGTCCTGGACTCGAGTGTTGGCAGGGTGGTCTCGAGTGAGATCGACGAAATGCACTCGACGACCCTCGAGTTGGGTACACAGCCTGTGACACGGGCGTGTCCAGGGCCATGTCCTGCTATACGCTCGACGTGTTCTCGAGTGAGCTTGACGAAATGCACTTGACGATCCTAAAGTTGGGCACACGGCCTGTGACTCGAGCGTGTCAAGGGTCGTGTCCTTCTCTGTGCTTAGTCAGGCCTATGAGGACTGATGAACATGGGTTGTACACGGGCGTGTCCGACACCGTTTATAGCACACGGCCTATGACACGAGCTTGTCACATGGCCGTGTCCTAGTCAGGTCAAGTCGGTTTCTTTACCGCTTAAGGCACACAGCCTGTGACATGGGCGTGTCACACGCCGTGTCCGACCCAGGAAAGTATTTTTCAGGAATTTTCATGGTCGTTCGTTCCTTTCAACTAGGATCCAACGGTCCTGAGATCTCCCTGCTGTTATAAGGACATGAGTTGAGGATAAACTCTCTCATTATCAAAGGCCTTTCTCTCTCTTTCTAAAGAGGTAGAGAGCGGATAGAGCAAGGGAGGAGGAATCCGGCTGCCGGTGGAGCTTCAAAACCCCGAATCGCGTGCTAAGTCCAGATCCGTGGAGGCAAGGTTGTTACGGTGTGTTTCATCTAGCCAGTTTTCCATGGCTCCAAAGCGATCGTCAAGGATAACGATCTTTCTTCCTTGAACATGTGAAGTCCTTAATTTGGCATATGCATGAGTTTCCCCCACCAAACGGTGGATTATTGAGGGATTCCCCTTCGGTTGATTCTGGATAACCCCAAGATGTCTTGCATATAAATCCGGAAATGTGTAGTACGAAATAGGCATACTGTGTGAAGCCCGTCTAGACAGGTTGGTCTGGATTGGTGATGTTTTATTTTGCACACCGGTGAAGATTTCGCGTATAAATGAGTATGCTTGTGGATTCGGTGGGTTGTGCCTGTTAAGGGTAGTAGTAGGAAGTACTTGAGTGAAAGTCCAGGAAAATACCCGCAAAGTGCTTGTGCTATATGCTTGAAAGACCAGTGTTTTGGCACTGCAGGAGGCTGCAGGGATTGTTGGATGGTCGATCCAGATAAGATTAGGGCTGGGGATGGAAAGTAAGTTCTGTCGCTAACGTCGGACGATAGTGAATGTCGTTGTCGATGGCTCCTAGCTAACCTGCGATTGTAAAGCCAGTTCTTAGGGGATAGTGTGGCTATTTTTGAGCTTTGTGTGCTCTTGAAAAGGCTTCGTGTCGAACGGATAAGGGGAGGCCGACCCGCGTCAGTCTGGTCATAGAACTGACGATTTGAGCAACGGGAAAAGGCTGAACTGTCTCTGTGTTATGGTTGTCCACCATGGGTGCCTGGGCTATTGGCATTCGGCAGAAACATATAATGAGAGTCTTGAGCCTGCGCGCCATTAGGACTAAAGTCTCCGACTAAAGACGGTGGAGTGAAATGCTCAAGTTTGCCGTTGGGCTTCGGACCTTCGAATGGCGGTGGGACCCTGGTATTTCCGTTACACCAAGAATGTGCTTCGAATGGCAGTGGGACCCTGGTATTTCCGGTATACCAAAAATGTGCCCTGAACGGCGGTGGGACCCTTTTATTTCCGGTACACCAAGAATATGCCCGGAGTGCATGGAGCGTCGGGCCGCATGCTCGACGTTTGTGATGTGTTGATTGTGCGTGAGTGCACATTGTGTGATATAACTGCCTGTAAAATGTTATGCCTACATGGAAGGAATGCCACAGCCCCGGGTAAAGGGTAGGGTCGTTATAAATTGGTCAGCTGAACGCTGACCGTTGCCTTATTTTCCACCGTTACGGTGGATTGTCCCGTGCAGGTGCAGGAGAGCCGAGCGGAAAATAGGGGGCTGAAGCCCTTGTTGTTGTTGCTGCTGCTGCTGCTATGCTGGCCATCGAAGGCCAAAAAAGTTCATATGATGTTACTTTCATGTGTGGCCGGTCTGCGTGCCAATGTATGAAATTCATAGTTATAAAGCTTAACTGTAAGGCCATAAGGCCAGACTTGCTATGTATTTGGAGAACATTCCTTCGTATTGTTATATATATAAATGCTGGTTTATATATTGTGGACATTCAAATGAGGAGTTCAAACAACTTAAAAGTTTCCGCTAGAATGCTCTGAGTTAGGGTGCGAATGATTTTTGATATTAACCTGTAATTTCATCGCCTGTTCGTGGCATATGGTGTGGGGCCCCGATCGGACCTTCTATTATATGTCATGTACTGGATGGGGGTGTTACATTTTGGTATCAGAGGTGTCTCAGTCTCTCTATTTCAAATTCGTGGTCGAATTCTTTCTTGGGGTGGCAAGCACGTGTAAGTGCGACCCACTATAACATTAATGAACTCATGAATGTCCACTAAGGAATGCAAATACACCTATTTGAGGAACCTGTGCTTTCTTATATTGTTATTATTGCTTGTGTAAGGTCGCTAATATGTGTCTTGTCCACCTATAGGTGACTCGTAGTAGTGCTGGGCAGTTTGAGCCCCAGCATTCTGATGAGAGTGCGGAAACCAGCTGAGGTGCCTACACCTCCTCCTTCTACGAAAACAACACGCTTAGTTACTGAGGAGCTGTTTGCAATGAGTCATGCACAACCTACTGGGCAGGCGAAGCCGGCATTGGTGCCAGAACGGGTTTGGGTAAGGCCAGAACCTGTGGAGGCTGTTGATCCTCAGGAAGCCGAACGGCAGTTGAAGCATTTTATGAGATTCAATCCTCCTACGTTTACGGGGGTGGGATCCCCAACGTAGGCGGAAGATTGGTTGTCGCTCTTCAAGCGAATATTGACGGCGATAAGGACGGAGGAAAATCAGAAGGTCATCTTGGCCACCTTCTTATTGGAAGGAGAGGCTCGGCTATGGTGGGACGAGATAGAGTTACACCACTTAGCGGGCAGACAACTAACAGAAGTCTCAATTGAGGAGTTTTCGCGACTGTTCTTGGCAAAACACTTGCCAGCGGCACAACGCATCGCTATGGAAAATGAGTTCCAGCGTCTAACTCAGGGCGAGAGTAGTGTTGATACCTACTTGCATGAGTTTACACGATTGGGACGCTATGCGGGGTCTATCTTTGCTGATGAACAACGAAAAACCAATCGGTTCTACGAAGGGCTGCAGGATGAGTTCAGATTCTTTCTATCAAGTTCGGTGAACCAAGGGTTTCAGGCATTGGTGGATACAGCGTGTGCGTTGGAGAAGGATATGAACTGGGTGCAAGGAAAAAGGGACTTGGCGGTGACAAAGTCCGAGTTCAAAGTGATGCACCCGGGGAAATCAAATTACCGAAGGAAATGGGGTAAGAGATTCAAGTCTTCTACACATGCTCCCTCGAGTGTTGCATCGGGAGCAACTTCGAGGCAAGAGTCTCGAACCTGCTATACATGTGGTAGAGTGGGGCATATAGCCCGTAATTGTCGGGTTGGTCCACCAAAGGTTGAAAAGAAGACAGTAGTGTCATATGCAGAAAAGGGAAAGGCAGTGGTGGAGTCCACTGCATCCCAGGCGCAACCCCGAGTGTATAATCTTGGCCAGCAGGAGGCCATAAAGCAAAGTGACGTTGTCACAGGTATGCAGTAATATATTTGATTGTTGCTTTTGCTATTTCATACCTTGTTTGTAGCTTGTGTATGATGTGTTTGTATTAGGCTTTGTCCTGATTCGAGACTATCCGGCGAGATCACTGTTTGATACTGGTGCTTCTCATTCATTTCTATCTGTGGACTTCATGTCACGGATCGGTGTACCGATTCGTATGGTGACAGATAGTGTGAAGGTGTTATTACCAAATGGATGTGTAATGCATGCAGATAAGTCTTGTTTTGTGGAGGTACGAGTAGGAAGTCGGGATTTCGGGTTGGAAGCATCAGTGCTGCCGATATCGGAGTTTGATGTGATCTTTGGTATGGACTGGCACTCGGAGCAGCGTGTCTATATAGATTGCAAATTAAAGGAAGTCACATAAGGGCAAAATACCGAACGAGAAACGAAGTTCGCTGGTATGCGAGGGTCGAGCATGACATTGATGTTTGCTCTTCAAGTGGGTAAGACAGTTCAGAAAGGCGCGGAGTTGTTCTTCATGCTTGTTGAGGCTGTTGAGCCAAAGGCCAGTGTGAGTAATGTTCCGATTGTTTCGGAGTTTGCTGATGTGTTTCCGAAGGAGCTTCTGGGGTTACCACCATAACGAGAGATTGATTTCTCGATTGAGCTGGTGTCAGGTGCAAAACATGTGACCCGCTCGCCATATCGAGTAGCGCCAAAGGAAATGGCCGAACTAAAAGTTCAACTGCAAGAATTGTTGGAACAGGGATACATACGCCCAAGTATGTCACCTTGGAGCGCACCTATTCTTTTTGTGAAAAAGAAGGACGATAGCCTGCAACTGTGTATCGATTATCGTGAATTGAACAAGTTGACGGAGAAAAATAAATATCTGATTCCACGGATAGATGACTTGTTTGATCAAATGGCGGGATCGACAGTATACTCAAAGCTGGATTTGAAATTGGGCTACTAACTGTTACGAATTCGGGAAGGTGACATTCCCAAGACAGCGTTTGGAACACGCTACGGTCATTACGAGTTCACTGTAATATCGTTTGGACTATGTAATGCGCCATCAGTGTTTATGGATCTAATGCACCGGACGTTCTGAGAGTACTTGGACCTGTTTGTGATTGTCTTCATTGATGATATCTTGGTGTACTCTCAATCGGAAGAAGATGAAAGTTATGGTACCTAAACACCTAGAGGGGGGGGGGGGTGAATAGGTGACCTAAACCTTTTTGAAACTTACTTGGCAGCAAGACAGTTATCTCACAGAGTTTTACAGTTAACAGCAACAACAGAATATAAACAATTAATCCACAGCACAGCACAGCACAGCAGACACACAATTTATAGTGGTTCCCCAATCTTTGGGTACATCCACTTTCCCCTTCGCCTATCTAGCAGTGTACTAGATTCGGCCAACCTTCTCCACTATCTCAGAACCCAACAAGGTTCCTACACCTCAGGCCCAAAGCCTTACACTCAGCCACTAAGGCCTACACTCAGCCACCCAGGCCTACACTCAGCCAATTAAGGCCTACACTCAGAGTTCTTCAACTCCTACACTCATGCAACCAAGCCCTACCCTCAGCCTTTATAATATAGGCTTACAATTCACTCAGATCCAATGGATCCTACAAGTTAAAATTGAATTACAATAACTAACTCTACAACTCAGAAAATAAGAGAGGAGTTGAGAGTTTCTTGAAGAGTTCTTGGAAGAACTCAGCTAGATCCAAACTGACTTAGCTTCCTTCAAAGCTTCTTGAGTTAGAACTGAATTAGTCTGAATCCTCTGCAGTTGATCCTTGACCTCTGCTTCTTGAGATCCAGAAGATTCTGAATCCTTCTTCTCAGCCTTAGTTCCAAAGACTGAATTCTTGATTGGAGCTCTCTCTCTCCAACTTCTTAGATCTGCAGTTGGACTGCCAGATCTTCTTGTGTTGATCCTCTGTGTATCACTTTTCTGATTACTTGAATAATCTGATCAACCACTTTAATTGTTCTCACAACTTGTGACAGCAACTTGTAACTCTTGCAACAACAACTTTTTTTTTTCTGTAAACTGTGGATGCCTATTTATAGGCAATCTTCATGGTAACCGGCTGGTCCGGTTCATAACAGACTTCTGACTTTTCTGACAGTTGATGTAGACCGGCTGGATCGGCAGCTGTCATGTCAACCAGTCACTTCTTGAAATTCTCTAACTGTCAGATAGTGTCGAGACTTTCTGTTCTTAAGTGTCGACACTTATAGACCAAGTGTCGACACATGTTGTGTAAGTGTCGACACAAGTCTACAAGGTGTCGACACAACTCTTTGTATGTCTCGACACAGATTCTTCTTCAAGTGTCGACACTGAAATTAAGTGTCGACACAAGTACTTGATCTTCTGTAACTTGTTGAATTCTTCTAAGTGTCGACACACCACCTTTGTGTCGACACATCTTCATGTGTTGAAACTGTCAAGTGTCGACATTGTTTCTTGGTGTCGACACAAATCTTCAATTTTGTTTCTTCAGCTGAGTGTCGACACATTCCCTTAGTGTCGACACTTGTACTTAGAATATTTTGTAAACTTTTCTGTTCTTTGCTAAGTGTCGACACAGCTCCTTGTGTCGACACTTTCTTCAAGTGTAGACTCTTCAACTAAGTGTCGACACATTGTGCTGGGTGTCGACACTTTCTTCATGTGTTGACTCTTCTGCATAGTGTCGACACATTGTGTTGAGTGTCGACACTTACTTCAATTACTGATTCTTCTGTTTGTGTGTCGACACATTGTGCTGAGTGTCGACACATTCTTCATATGTTGACTCTACTGATTGAGTGTCGACACATTGTGTTGAGTGTCGACACTTGTCCTTAGTCTCTGCAGAATTTTGCTGAGTGTCGACACAACTCCAAGTGTCGACACTTTCTGATGTAGACTCTGCTCTTCTAGGTGTCGACACTTCTGCTAAGTGTCGACACAGCTTTTCTGCATTCTTCTTCACTGAGTGTCGACACAGCTCCAAGTGTCGACACTTTCTGTCTGGTGTCGACTCTTCATCCCAGGTGTCGACACAATGACTCCAAGTGTCGACACTGCTTGTCTGGGTGTCGACACAAGCTTTCTCAAGTGTCGACACTTTCCCTCTGGGTGTCGACACATGGACTTAGAAACTTTTAGCTTCAGTCTAGTGAATACCTAACCTGCACAAGTAACTCAAACAAACATCAAATACATTATGATGTATATCATTGAGTTAGGTGAGGCTTCTTCAAATCAGGTACATTTGACCAATGTACCCAACAATCTCCCCCTATTTGGAGAAGTCATAACTCTTAGTCAATGATATACACCACTCATAATTAAAAATTAGAGAATGATGTAAAGCAGGTATATGGTAATAGGGTAAACTTAAACATGTAATAAAGCACACATGTATACTCATTAAACATTGCAGAACAAACAAGAAATAGACACATTCTTCTGAACAATCATGAAAATATATTTATCAAAAACTGTTCAAACATTGTTTTTAATACATTTTCAATGATTTACAAAAATGTTTAGATGTAACAGATTACAACATTCTTCAGTCTAATCTTAGTCTAATTCTGAACAGGTTCTTTTATGACTATTCCTTTCCCAGCTTGCACTTTGGCTTTTACAGCAGCAGCAGCAGGCTCAGCATCAGCAGTCTTCTTGCCTTTGGAGTCCTTCTTCTTTTGTTCTTCAGCCTTGATTTTCTGCCTCTCAAAATAATGATAGGGCTTAGGAAAGTACTTGCTAGGCTCCACAGCTGTAGGAGGTAGCTTTCCTAACTTAGCCTTCCTTCTATACTGGACAATGGCTTCCTGCCTAATCTCATGCTTCCTCCATTCTGCTTCTGAGAACCATTTGTTCCTCTCATGTGCATTGTCCTTGGCTGCTTTCCAGGCTGTGAGAATGATGTTCCTAGAAGTAGGGCTCCACTGTTCAAAATCAGGTTTTTGCTCAGCTAGTTCCCTGAACTTCTTCTTTGACAGCCTTGTCTCTTCTTCTTTATCCATAGCCTCTTGCATAGCTGCTGTAACAGGTTGAACAACCTTTTCCAGAACAACATTAGGCTTTCCAGTAGTTGGACTATACATTGTGCTTACTTCTGCATGAACCATGTCAAAATCTGGAGGTGGATAGATCACCTGAGCTACTTCCTGTTGCTCACCTCCAAGATAGGCACTTTGAATACCTGATTCAGCTACATTATCATCATCACACAGGGGAGGATAGCCCAGTGTAGCTCTGATGGAGTTAGAAATCCATTTGGCATGGTCAGAGCTAGCTTTGACTAACACCCTCTCCCCCTTTATGACTTCTTGTTCAACATGATCTCTTACATCATCTTTCTGGAACCTGATTTGGCTGTCCAAGTACCTGATGTCATCCTTAAAATAAGGTCTAAGCTTTGTAAGCTGTTCAGAAATGACCTTCTGTGAATCCTTGATGGCAGTTTTGACAGCAGCAATTTCTTCTTGAAAAGCTTTATCAAATTCAGCCTTTGCAGCAGCAGATGATGTTGAAGGTTCAGCAGTCTTATTCTTTAGTTCAGTGACTATAGCATTGTGTGAGGCAGTTAAATTATCATTCATTCTTAATTGATTTTCCAGCACATAGCCCTGCTTCAATGCTATATCATCTACTTGAGACTTTATTTTCTCTTGGTGGGTTGCCAGATAGACCACTGCATTAGCACCCTTTGTAAAACAGTCAGTCATCTCCTTTTTATTTAGGTTCATTTCAAACCTTATGGACTTGATTTCCTGTGCCAGATCAGATTGTAGGGTCTTGTGCCCTTCATCAACATAAGTTTCTATAGCCTTCCTTTGTTCATCCATCTTAATTTGCAGTGCAATCAGTAGAGCACTATAGTCAAGAGTTGGGGCTTGTTGAACTATGGGCTGTGGGGCAATGGATTGCAAGGCTTTCTTGTAACTCTGACTTCTCCTCTTGAAGACATAGAGTTTCTTCTTTTTAGCTTGTGCAGCCTCATCTTCCTCAGACTCTGAAGTACTGGCAATATCAACCCTGTCCTTAGGGCTTGATGGTTTGTCAGCTTGCACATCAAGTGCTTTCTCACTTTCTTGCCTGACAGGCTCTTCCACAACTTGCAGGTTCTCCCTCTCAGTAGCAGCACCCTTCTCTTCAGCAGCAGCAACTTTATCCATGTCAAAGTCCTCCTGTTCTAGATTTAGAAATAGATCTTCCATGGTGTATTCAGGAGGTGACTGAGCAGGAGATGTACTTGGTTCTTCAACTACTTTATCAGGAACAACATCTGGTTCTTGATTTACTTGCTGAGTTTGCTGATGGACATCAGACAAATCAGAATCTATTACAGAAAAATCTAAAGTATTGAGGTCAGAAAGTACCTCTTGGATAATGAGTGTAGCTTGCTCACTCTCCAGTGTAGAGGGTTGTTCTACAGCTGGAGGCTCCCCCTGGCTTGGATCCTTTTGCATGGGGCTAGCTGTAGGCAGCTCCCCCTGGATTTCAGCTGGCTCTTGAGGAGCAGGAGACTTCTCTGCAGCCACTTCCTCATGACTATCAGGAGTGAAAACAACTAGTTCTTCACTACCTGAACTGCTGGAGGACTCCTGTGTCACAGGAGCTATTTTCCTCTTCTTCTTAGGAGGGGAATCTTTCTTAGAAACTTGCTTTTCTGGGGTAGGAACTTCCTTAGACAGCACTCTTTCCCATCTTGAAAATATCCTCATATCCATCCTTCTCATGTGATTGATTTTAGTACCAGCAGCATTGCTCATTACCTCTGGTATTATACCAGCCAGGTAGAGACTAAGTATCCTGCCCAGATTGGGCTTCTTCAGACTTTCCTTAACTTTCTCATAGACAACCATTGACCAGTCTGTTTTTAGGTTGAAGATAATTCTGGTCATAATACTGAACATGGAGGCTGACACCCTGTCATGCCCTCCAGTCTTACTGAGAATAACTTTACCCACAATTTCTGACAGGAATTTTCCTTGGGTATTCATTCCTCTCCTGTTGAAAACAGATCCAATCTTCAGCTTAGGATCTAGACCACACCAGGTAAGTGCTTCTTTGGTCTTAGATGTAGTCACTTCCTCTTCTTCTTGAATTTTAGGTAGCTGGAGTACCTTTCTCAGAGATTTGGGTGAAATCTTGACCTTGGTGCCATGAACTCTTGATTTGATCTTGTAACCTGAGTCATCTACAGAAGCTCCAGCAAGGAATTCAATAACTTCCTTCTTCCATATTTTGGTTGGTTCTGAAACCAGAAACTCCAATCCAGAATCGGTGACTAGGGTTATCACCGATTTGATTTCTTGATCGCCATCGTCGAATGCGCCACGAACCAGTTCATAGCCTTCATTGACATTTTCCTCGAGCTTGGGAGCCATTAGGGTTTGTGGAATTAGTCTTTAGAAGAGAGAAATGTCGACACAGTAGTTTGGTCTCGAAACTCTGAAAGCGTGTCGACAAACAAAGACAGAACCCTATTTATACCTTTCTGGTTTGAAGACGAACAGGCGGGATGGATTACTAAAGATGTGTCGACACTGTCAATAAGTGTCGACACAGACTTATAATGTCTCGACACTCATGTGTCGACACAAGTTTAGTCAACAGATTTTATGTGTCGACACTTGGTTAAGTGTCGACACCCCACTACTCGACATGTAGTCGAGACTTTACTTAGAAAATTCTGAGTAAAACTTAAGTGTCGACACCTCATTGAATGTGTCGACACATACTTGACATGTGTCGACACTAACATTCTGAAGTGTCGACACCAACTTCCTAGATGTGTCGACACCATTTTCCTGAAGTGTCGACACTTACTATTCTGTGTCGACATAGACTTGTCTATGTGTCGACACCTTTTTACTTAGCCAATTTTTTTTAGTTCTGTAAACTTAGTCTAAGTTTATCATACCTAGTTCAATTTTGAACCTATTGAACTTAGCTTCTTCTAAGGGCTTAGTAAACATATCAGCTATCTGATTATCAGTTTTAACATATTCAAGTGCAATATCATTTCTTTCTACATGCTCCCTAAGAAAGTGATATTTAATCTCAATATGTTTAGTTCTACTATGTGATACAGGATTATTAGCTATTGAAATAGCACTTGTAGAATCACAGAAAAGTGGAGTTCTACTTACCTGAAATCCATAGTCTTCTAGCTGATGTTGAATCCACAGAAGTTGAGCACAGCAACTTCCTACAGCTACATATTCTGACTCAGCTGTGGAGATAGCCACACTGGTTTGCTTCTTACTACTCCATGAAATGAGTCTTCCACCTAGGAATTGACAGGATCCAGTAGTGCTCTTTCTATCTTCTTTGCATCCTGCAAAGTCTGCATCTGAATAGCCTGTTAGATCAAAATCTCCATTCCTAGGGTACCAGAGGCCCAGATAGGGAGTGCCCTTTAGATATCTCAAGATTCTCTTGACTGCAGTCAAGTGAGACTCTTTAGGGCAGGCTTGATACCTGGCACAAACACATGTAGCATACATAATGTCAGGCCTACTTGCAGTCAAGTATAGTAGGGAGCCAACTATCCCTCTATACAAGGTTTCATCTACAGGTTTCCCTGCATCATCCTTGCTCAGAGACATACTTGACCCCATAGGAGTCTTCATGGTACTGGATGAATCCATACCATACTTCCTTATGAGTTCTAGGGTGAACTTGGACTGACATATGGATAGACCACTTTCAGTCTGTTTAACTTGGAGACCCAAGAAAAACTTTAGTTCTCCCATACTACTCATCTCAAATTGACTTTGCATAAGCTTTGCAAACTTTTTGCAAAGGCTACTTTCAGTAGACCCAAATATAATGTCATCTACATATATTTGGACAAGTATGACTTTGCCTCTAGATTCCCTAAGAAATATAGTCTTATCTATTTTCCCCCTTGAGAACTTGTTCTCAATGAGGAAACTAGATAGGGTTTCATACCAAGCTCTAGGTGCTTGTTTTAACCCATATAATGCTTTCCTAAGTCTATAGACATAATGAGGTAGAGTTGGATCAACAAAACCTGCAGGCTGCTCCACATAGACTTCTTCTTTCAAATTACCATTTAGGAATGCTTACTTCACATCCATTTGGTATACCTTGAATCCTTGATAGGTTGCATAGGCCAAGAACATCCTTATGGCTTCCAGTCTGGCTACTGGAGCAAAGGTTTGATCAAAATCAATACCTTCTTCTTGCCTATATCCTTTTGCAACTAGTCTTGCTTTATTCTTAATGATGACTCCTTGTTCATCTAACTTATTCCTAAAGATCCACTTTGTTCCTATCACATTGTGATCTTTAGGTTTAGGAACCAAGTCCCAAACCTTGCACCTTTTGAACTGATTAAGTTCTTCCTGCATTGCTTCAGTCCACTGTGGATCTTGTATAGCTTCTTCAAATTTCTTTGGTTCTATTTGAGACAGAAAACTTGAATATACTACAGCATTCTGATTTCTGCTCCTTGTCTGAACACCTTGTCTTGGATCTCCAATAATCAGCTCTACTGGATGATCTCTTAGATGCCTGTTGGCTGGAGGCATCCTTACTTCTGGTTGTACATCTACAGCATCTTCATCATGCTGAGTTCCTTGTACTTCTTCAGCTCCTGGTACATGTAGTTCTCCCCTGGACATAAGCCATCTTCTTCTACTTGCTGTCTTGCAGCAGGTACATCTTCTATGGTTAGCTTATCCATCTTTTTAGTAAGACCTGTGGGGCTGCACACACTACTAGACAACTCATTGTTAATAAGTTTTGTCTCATCAAAAACTACATGCACAGACTCCTCTACAACTTATGTAGTCAAGTTGTAGACTCTTTAAGTCTTACTATTATTGTTGTACCCAACAAACACTCCCTCTTGGGATTTGACAGCAAACTTAGTTAAGTAAGACTTTCCATTGTTAAGTATGAAGCATTTGCAACCAAAAATCCTGAAATAGGATAGGTTTGGTTTCCTGCCTTTCACAACTTCATAGGGGGTCTTGTTTAACCTTTTAGTGATGGTAGCCCTATTTATCACATGGCATGCAGAGTTAACTGCTTCAGCCCAGAAATACTCTGGCAGTGATGAATCACTTAATAGGGTCCTACCAGCCTCTATCAAGGTCCTATTCTTCCTTTCAGCAATGTCATTTTGCTGAGGTGTTCTAGGTGAAGAGAATTCTTGAAATATCCCAAAATCTTCACACAGTTTTGTCATGCTTTCAGACTGAAACTCAGTACCATGGTCACTTCTAATTTTGACCACTGTACAGTTCAATTCATTCTGAATTTGCTTAACAAAACTATAGAAGACACTAGGTGTTTCAGATTTCTGCCTTAAGAAGAACACCCAGGAAAACCTTGAGTAGTCATCAACAACTACAAAGGTATAGACCTTCCTACCTAAGCTGTGAACTGGCATTGGACCAAATAGATCCATATGCAAGAGGTATAAACACCTCACAGCATCTTTGTTGTCTAAGCTTCTAAAGGTGGATTTAGTCTGCTTGCCCTTTTGACAAGCTGAGCAAATGCCATCTTTGACACACTTAACTTGAGGACCATTCCTCACTAACTCTTTGCTAAAGAGTTTGCTAATAGTCTTGTAGTTAAGATGAGCTAGCCTCTTGTGCCACTTGACACAATGAGAGATTGTCTCATCAGCTACAAGACAGACAGGAGAACCATTGTTCTCAATCATAATGTCTAAACAGTAGACATTCCTCTTTCTATATCCTGTCAAAATGATCTCTTGATCACTTGACCTCTTGATATGACAACCATTTTTAACAAATGAGATGTCATACCCTACATCACTTAACTGACTTATACTAATGAGGTTGTGTTTCAACCCTTTAACATAAGCCACTTGAGTAATGGTAACAAGGTTTGAAGAGATGTTACCAAACCCTTTGATGATTCCTTTTTCAGAACCACCAAAGGTCACTTTAGGACCATTTTTGATTGGAATGTAGTCCTTCAGTAGTCCCCTTGTTCCAGTCATATGTCTGGAACATCCACTATCCAAGTACCATGTTGGGGTATGACCACTTGGATTCACCTGCAAAACAAATTAATGAACCTTAGAACCCAAAGTAAACTTGGGTCCTTGGTGATTGTTAGTTTGCAACTTGACATAGCTACCTGCTGGCTTTCCACTAGGTAACTTGCTACTCAACTTGGCACTGGCATTGTGCCAACAATCCAAGGCAAAGTGGCCAACCTTGCCACAACACCAGCATTCAAACTTGTTGTACCTTTGCTTAGGTACAGACTTGGCTGTCTTGACTACAGCAGGCTTATTGAATTTTGGGGCTTTGCCCTTGGACTTGGACTGATCCTGAACAGTCCTAACTGGTTTAATAAAACCCAATCCAGCCTTTCCTTTATGATGAACAAATTCATCAATCAAGGGTAGCACTGATTTAGGTTTTGAAAACCTAGCAACTAGCTCTCTTTCCTTCTGGAGATTGATCTCCAGTAACTTAATTTGATCATTTTTATAAGTGATAGTTCCCATCTGAATCACAGTAATGTGTTTCAGCCTGGCTACCTCATTGAGCTTTTGATCAAATTCCTTCTCAAAGTCTGTTGCAGCTGCCTTTAGATCAGCAATTTCCTTTGCCTGACTTTTGGCAAGGGACTTGCTTTTCTTATAGGCTTGCAACAGTACTTTATATTCATCTAAGAGCTGATGAATATCTCCCTCAGATTCAGAAACACTTCCATCACTTGATGAAGATGAATCTGACTCTGAACTAGTACTGAAATCTGAACTTTGAGTTGGACTTTGTACCTGACTAGGTCCTGGCTGCTCCAGGATTTTGGTACTTTCAGTCAATGCCATCAGTCCTTGGCACTGACACTCTTCTTGTTCATAGATTGATTCCATGATCTGCATAAACTCCTCTTCTTCTTCAGCAAATAGCCCTATGTAGGCTTCAGCATCTGTCTCAGTGTCTGAAGAAGAAATGTCTGAAAGAGTCTTCTCATTCTTTGCAACAAAGGACTTCTCCTTCTTTCCTTTGAAGTGAGTCTTCTTTTTGTCACTGGATTCTTTTCTTCTCTCAGGACAATCTGCAATAACATGACCCTGTCTATTGCAGCAGTAACACACTATCCTAGACCCAGTTGCCTTGCTAGTCTTTGTCTTTTTCTTGTCCTTCTTTGAAGGCTTCTTCTCCTGATACTGAACTTCTTTCCCTTTGGAAAATGAAGGTCTGGACCTCCACTGTTTCTTCTTCAGGAATTTCTGAAAATGTCTGGTGAATGCAGCAAAGTCTTCATCACTTTCACTGCTTGTAGACTTTGTGCTAACAGACTCATCAGATTCTGATTCAACTACCTCTGGAGGAGGAGTTGATGACTTAGTCCTGCCCTTTCTAGGTACTTCTGACTTGAAGGCAACAGTCCTTTCCCTGTGCTCAGTCCTTGTTGATTTTTCCTCCTCTTTTCTCACTGACAGCTGCATCTCATAAGACAGCAACTTGCCAAACAGTATGGGAGGAGGAATTTCTCCCAACTTTGCCATTTCTCTGATGGCACAGATCTTAGTGTCCCAATCTTTGGTTAGGGACCTTAAGAACTTATCATTCAATTCATAGTTAGTGAACTCTCTTCCATAGGACATGAGTTCATTAACAATTCTATAGAACTTTTTGTAGCATTCAGTGATGCTATCTCCTCTTCCTTGCCTAAAGCTCTCATACTCTTGATTAAGCAAGGACTTTCTATCTTGCCTAACTTCTTCAGAACCTTCCATATAGACAATGAGGGTATCCCACATTTCTTTTGTTGTTTTACAGTGAATTAGGTTCTGAAAAGTTGCATTATCAATGGCACTTACTATTATGTTTTGTGCCCTTTTGTCCATAGTGGCTAGGACAATTTCATCCTTGGTCATCTCAGAGAAATCCTTTGGAGTCCTCTGATTTGCATCCAATACTGAGATCTTCATGGGCACATATGGCCCCTCTTTGACTGTGATATAGATTCTAGGGTCAGAGGCTTCCATGAACAGCCTTACCCTTTCTTTCCAGATTCCAAAAATCTCTTTTCTGCATATGGGCAGTTTCATTGAACCCAATTCCTTGTGATTCTCTGAAGAACTCATGTTTCTTGATTTTCTTGAAACTGTGTTCTGACTTACACTGAATCTGCCAAACTGGATCTCCTCAGACAGTTAGTCCTTTTTGAGGAACCTCCCTCTGATACCACTTGAAAGTTATGGTACCTAAACACCTAGAGGGGGGGTGAATAGGTGACCTAAACCTTTTTGAAACTTACTTGGCAGCAAGACAGTTATCTCACAGAGTTTTACAGTTAACAGCAACAACAGAATATAAACAGTTAATCCACAGCACAGCACAGCAGACACACAATTTATAGTGGTTCCCCAATCTTTGGGTACATCCACTTTCCCCCTTCGCCTATCTAGCAGTGTACTAGATTCGGCCAACCTTCTCCACTATCTCAGAACCCAACAAGGTTCCTACACCTCAGGCCTAAAGCCTTACACTCAGCCACTAAGGCCTACACTCAGCCACCCAGGCCTACACTCAGCCAATTAAGGCCTACACTCAGAGTTCTTCAACTCCTACACTCAGGCAACCAAGCCCTACCCTTAGCCTTTATAATATAGGCTTACAATTCACTCAGATCCAATGGATCCTACAAGTTAAAATTGAATTACAATAACTAACTCTACAACTCAGAAAATAAGAGAGGAGTTGAGAGTTTCTTGAAGAGTTCTTGGAAGAACTCAGCTAGATCCAAACTGACTTAGCTTCCTTCAAAGCTTCTTGAGTTAGAACTGAATTAGTCTGAATCCTCTGCAGTTGATCCTTGACCTCTGCTTCTTGAGATCCAGAAGATTATGAATCCTTCTTCTCAGCCTTAGTTCCAAAGACTGAATTCTTGATTGGAGCTCTCTCTCTCCAACTTCTTAGATCTGCAGTTGGACTGCCAGATCTTCTTGTGTTGATCCTCTGTGTATCACTTTTCTGATTACTTGAATAATCTGATCAACCACTTTAATTGTTCTCACAACTTGTGACAGCAACTTGTAACTCTTGCAACAACAACTTTTTTTTCTGTAAACTGTGGATGCCTATTTATAGGCAATCTTCATGGTAACCGGCTGGTCCGGTTCATAACAGACTTCTGACTTTTCTGACAGTTGCTGTAGACCGGCTGGATCGGTAGCTGTCATGTCAACCAGTCACTTCTTGAAATTCTCTAACTGTCAGATAGTGTCGAGACTTTCTGTTCTTAAGTGTCGACACTTATAGACCAAGTGTCGACACATGTTGTGTAAGTGTCGACACAAGTCTACAAGGTGTCGACACAACTCTTTGTATGTCTCGACACAGATTCTTCTTCAAGTGTCGACACTGAAATTAAGTGTCGACACAAGTACTTGATCTTCTGTAACTTGTTGAATTCTTCTAAGTGTCGACACACCACCTTTGTGTCGACACATCTTCATGTGTTGAAACTGTCAAGTGTCGACACTGCTTCTTGGTGTCGACACAAGTCTTCAATTTTGTTTCTTCAGCTGAGTGTCGACACATTCCCTTAGTGTCGACACTTGTACTTAGAATATTTTGTAAACTTTTTTGTTCTTTGCTAAGTGTCGACACAGCTCCTTGTGTCGACACTTTCTTCAAGTGTAGACTCTTCAACTAAGTGTCGACACATTGTGCTGGGTGTCGACACTTTCTTCAAGTGTTGACTCTTCTGCATAGTGTCGACACATTGTGTTGAGTGTCGACACTTACTTCAATTACTGATTCTTCTGTTTGTGTGTCGACACATTGTGCTGAGTGTCGACACATTCTTCATATGTTGACTCTGCTGATTGAGTGTCGACACATTGTGTTGAGTGTCGACACTTGTCCTTAGTCTCTGCAGAATTTTGCTGAGTGTCGACACAACTCCAAGTGTCGACACTTTCTGATGTAGACTCAGCTCTTCTAGGTGTCGACACTTCTGCTAAGTGTCGACACAGCTTTTCTGCATTCTTCTTCACTGAGTGTCGACACAGCTCCAAGTGTCGACACTTTCTGTCTGGTGTCGACTCTTCATCCCAGGTGTCGACACAATGACTCCAAGTGTCGACACTGCTTGTCTGGGTGTCGACACAAGCTTTCTCAAGTGTCGACACTTTCCCTCTGGGTGTCGACACATGGACTTAGAAACTTTTAGCTTCAGTCTAGTGAATACCTAACCTGCACAAGTAACTCAAACAAACATCAAATACATTATGATGTATATCATTGAGTTAGGTGAGGCTTCTTCAAATCAGGTACATTTGACCAATGTACCCAACAGAAGATCATGCGAACCATTTATGGTTGGTGTTGCATACCCTGCGGAGAAATAAGCTCTACACCAAATTCACAAAGTGTGAGTTTTGGCTATCGTCAGTGGCTTTTCATGGCCATATGGTGAGTGGAGAGGGTATTGCGGTGGATCCGTCAAAGACAAAAGCCATCCGGGAGTGGCCAGTGTTGTCTTCGGTGGCCGAAGTCAGGAGTTTCCTTGGACTGGCAGGCTACTACAGACGTTTTGTAGAACACTTCTCACGGATCGCTTTGTCTCTTACCACATTAATGAGGAAGGATCAGAAGTTCGTTTGGACGCCGGAGTGCGCGCGAACGTTTGAAGAGCTAAAGAGTCATTTGACCATGGCGACCATTTTGCCATCGCCATGTGGTACAGACAGCTATGAGATTTATAGTGATGCTTCAGGGAGCGGCTTAGGCTGTGTTCTTCTTCAGTTTGGAAAGGTGATCGCTTATGGCTCACGCCAGATGAAAGTGCATGAGCGAAACTATCCCGTCCGTGATTTGGAGTTGACAGTGGTGATTTTTGCACTTAAATTGTGGTGTCACTATCTATATGGCGTAAAAGTGGATATATTTACGGACCATAAGAGTCTAAAGTACTTATTGAATCAGAAGGATCTCAATATGCGACAATGAAGGTGGATGGTGTTCCTCAGGGAATACACCTTTGATATTCACTACACTCCCGGGAAAGGAAACGTGGTCGCAGATGCCTTGAGTCATAGGACTCCGTCAAAGGCAAATTGGTTACAGATGCATAATGAGTGTCTGATCTAGGAGTTGGAAGCATTAGAGATTTCTTGTGTTGACAAGAATTCCACAGCAAATGCATGCTTGAACTGGACGAAGGTACAATATGATCTTGCAGACAGAATTTGATGAGCAACAGAACTTGACGTAAGTCTGCAACGCTATGCAGTGGATGGGTCAACTGACCAATTCTCCTGGGATGACGGCCTTTTGCGGAAAGAGGGTCATTTGTGCGTTCGAAGTCTGGGTAAACTAAGAGAAGAATTGATGTATGTGGCTCACTTTATAAAATACTCAATTCACCCAGGGAGCACAACGATGTACAAAGACATGAAAAGGTTGTTCTGATGGGCAGGGTTAAAGAAAGACATAGCACATTATATGGCTAAATGTCAGACCTGTGCCTTAGTAAAAGCTGAATGCTAGAAGTCTGGAGGTTTCCTGAAGTCGCTACCTATTCCAGAGTGGAAGTTTGATGATATTTCAATGGATTTCGTGCATGGTTTGCCGAGGTCTCAACGCGGTAACGATTCGATTTGGGTAATCATAGACCGGTTGACTAAAGTGGCTCACTTCTTTCCGAAGAAGAGGGACGATTCAGTGGAAGCCCTTGCGAAACACTATGTGTAGCATATTATATGAAGGATCAAGCGCATAACCAACTGTTCCAAAAGCCCAGACTGTTGGAAAGGGTGCTACTTAATTTCTTAAATAAGTAGAAGAGCGCCACGGGTCAAGTGAAGGAACGCCAGACCCAACAATCCCCCCCCCCCCGACGTCCAGCACAACCCGTCGGCTCAGAGGTGGAGTTACCACATGGCCCACATGGCTTAGAGGTGGGGTTACCACATGGCCCACACGGCTCAGAGGTGGGGTTACCACATGTCCATGGTTTCACGGCTCAGAGGTGGGGTTACCACATGTCCACGGTTGCCTGACCCGCCGGACCCACACAGGTAGAAGGGAAAAATCAGGATTTAATAGCGCTCCCCCGGTCTTGAACCCGTGACCTGCTCTGATACCAATTGAAGGATCAAGCGCATAACCAACTGTTCCAAAAGCCCGGACTGTTGGAAAGGGTGCTACTTAATTTCTTAAATAAGTAGAAGAGCGCCAGGGTCAAGTGAAGGAACGCCGGACCCAACATTATACGATTGCACGGTGTTCCCCGTAGCATCATAAGTGATCGTGACGGGTGATTCACATCGAATGATTGGAGGCTAATCCATCAATTGTTGGTAACAAAGTTAACGTTTAGTACGACCTTTCATCCTCAAAATGATGGACAGACTGAGAGGACCAACAGAACGATGGAGGACATGCTCCAAATGTGTGCCTTAGATTTTGGTAAGAGGTGGGAAGATCATCTCTATATGGTAGAGTTTGCCTACAATAATAGCTACCAAGCGAGCATAGGTATGACACCGTTTGAAGCTTTGTATGGTCGAAAATACCGTACAACATTAGCTTGGGCAGAAGCAGGCGAATCTAAACTATTCAAGCATAAGGAAGTCGAAGAAGCTAATTCGATGATACGCTCGATTCGGTAGAGACTACTGATAGCCCAAGATAGACAAGCCAAATATTACAACGCCAAACACCGAAATGTTCAGTTTGCGTTTGGCGATTGGGTATATTTGAAAATCAAAACCTTCAAAGGCGTGTCCAGGATTTGGCACTTGAAAACGTTTAGTCCGAGATATCGTGGTCCATTTAAAGTGGTGGAAAGAGTTGTCGAAGTTTCCCATCGGCTAGCTCTTTTGGATGAATTGAGTAGATTGCATGATGTGTTCCACATTTCAGTGCTTCGAAAAGCCGTAAAAGATCCAGCTCAAGTGATTGCGAATGATCATGTACCGATCGAATTTGGGCTAACGACAAAGGTTAGACCCATTTAGATCGAGGATAAAGCCAATAAGCAGTTACAGAACAAGACAATCGGGATGGTTAAGGTCCGATGGGACAATTACGGTCGTGAGTAGCTAACATGGGAGCGGGAGCAGACCATGCGTGTTGAATTTCCCGAACTGTTTGTTTAAACTTGTATAATAGTTTGATTTGTACAGAATATAAAATGTTATAACACATTTTTGTTGAAGAGTTCCTGAGTACTGTATGCAAATTTCGGGACGAAATTTCTTGTAAGGAGGGGAGGATTATAACGCCCCAAATCTCGATGATGAATGAGCTGAGTAGGGTGGGCAACACGGCCTGGGACACGGGCGTGTCCATGGCCGTGTCCTGGACTCGAGTGTTGGCAGGGTGGTCTCGAGTGAGCTCGACAAAATGCACTCAACAACCCTCAAGTTGGGTACACGGCCTATGACACGGGCGTGTCCAGGGTCGTGTCCTGCTATGCGCTCGATGTGTTCTCGAGTGAGCTCGACGAAATGCACTCGACGATCCTCAAATTGGGCATACGGCCTGTGACACGGGAGTGTCAAGGGTCGTGTCCTTCTCTGTGCTTGGTCAGGCCTATGAGGACTGATGAACATAGGCTGGACACAGGCGTGTCCGACGCCATGTCTAGCATACGGCCTGTGACACAGACGTGTCACATGGCCGTGTCCTGGTCGGGTCAATTCGGTTTCTTTGCCGCTTAAGGAACACAGCCTGTGACACGAGCGTGTCGCATGTCGTGTCCGGCACAGGAAAGTATTTTTCAGGACTTTTCGTGGCGGTTCGTTCATTTCAACTAGGATCCAACGGTCCTGAGATCTCCCTACTGTTATAAGGCCATGAGTTGAGGATAAACTCTCTCATTATTAAAGGCCTTTCTCTTTCTTTCTAAAGAGGTAGAGAGTGGAGAGAGCAAGGGAGGAGGAGGAGGAATCCAGATGCCGGTGGAGCTTCAGAGCCTCGAATCGCGTGCCGAGTCCAGATCCGTGGAGGCAAGGCCGTTGCGGTGCGTTTCATCTGGCTAGTTTTCCATGGCTCCAAAGAAATCATCAAGGATAACGATCTTTCTTCCTTGGACATGTGAAGTCCTTAATTTGTCATATGCAAGGGTTTCCCCCACCAAAAGGTGGATTATTGAGGGATTCCCCTTGGGTTGATTCTGGATATCCCCAAGATATCTTGCATGTAGATCAGGAAATGTGTAGTACGAAATAGACATACTGTGTGAAGCCCGTCTGGATAGGTTGGTCTGGATTGGTGATGTTTTATTTTGAGCACCGGATAAGACTCAGCGTATAAATGAGCATGCTTGTGGATTCGGTGTGTTGTGCCTGTGAAGGGTAGTAGCAGGAACTACTGGAGTGAAAGTCCAGGAAAATACCCGCATAGTGCTTGTGCTATATGCTTGAAAGACCAGTGTTTCTAGCACTGTAGGAGGCTGCAAGGATTGCTGGATGGATGATCCAGATAAGGTTAGGGCTGAGGATGGAAAGTAAGTTCTGTTGCTAACGCCGAGCGATAGTGAATGTCGCTGGCAATGGATCCTAGCTAACATGCGATTGTGAAGCCAGTCCTTAGGGGACAGTGTGGCTATTTATGAGCTCTTGAAAAGGCTTTGTGCCGAACGGATAAGGGGAGACCGACCCGCGTCAGTCTGGTCATAGAACTGATGATTTGAGCAACGGGAAAAGGCTGTACTGTCTCCGCGTTATGTTTGTCCGTCATGAGTGCCTGGGATATTGGCATTCGGCAGAAAGACATAATGAGAGTCTTAGGCCTGCGTGTAACACCCCTATCCATCACATAGCATATAACAGTAGGTCCGGCCGGGGCCCGACGCCATATACCACACACAGACCGAAGGGTTAAGAAATGAAACCATCCTTCCAATTGTTGGGTTTCTCTATGAGGATGGCACAACGCTTGTGCACGCAGCGGAATAATAAAACATCAAGAAAACCCAAAAGAAATGGGATCGGGCCATGATAGTTGCATCAAGAAGTTAACATATAACTTAGGCAAAAATTACCTCGGTTGCGTTGAGTCACAACTCAATGGAGATGCTACAAACTTCGTCTTCTTGCTAGTGGCGAGTTCTACGTGGAATAATATCCACGTCTCTGCAGAAATCCACACGAGCGGGAGAACGTCGATCTATCCGTCGCACGGATTATCGGGAAGGAGAAGACCACACCTTGCTTTCCCACGGACTGCTAGGTCCGCGCCAGAGCTTGCAACGCCAGCGACGATCGCCGGAGAAAAAGGAGGTCGACGGAGCGAACACGGCGGCGGCGGAACACTTCCGTCGGCGGTGGGATTCGGGATCGGCGAACGGAAAGGCGGAACGGCTTCCGTCGTTTCGATTCGATTGGCTGTCAAAAGCATGTCTTACCCGAAAACCCTAAGTGTCCCTTTTATACCGAAGGCATAAAAGACTTAGGAAAATCGCTATCCACAAACCACCCAGAAATAGGGTTCAGAATCGGCGAGTATCAGTCGGCGAGAGTCGGTCAGGATCGGCGAGAATCAGAATCGACGAGAATCACAATCGGCGAGAATCACCCGGATCGGCGAGAATCAGAGAACTATTCTCGACGATTCACGTCGAACGTGGGTCGACAATTCACGCCGATCGTGGGTCGACGATACACGCCGATCGGCGAGAATCAGAGAACTAATTCTCGACGATTCTCGTCGATCGGCGAGAATCAGAGAACTATTCTCGACGATTCTCGTCGATCGGCGAGAATCAGAGAACTATTCTCGACGATTCTCGTCGATTCTCGTCGACCCTCGACCGACTATTCTTACCAGTCCTTCAAGGAAACATTTGCCCAACCCGATGATTCTTTAAGGCAACACTTTGCCCATAACCCCATTTAGGTCGGTGATTGGTAACCTTTACCAACACAGTCAATCATCCAACTTCTCCACATCTCTTATGTGCGACCCTGCAGGCTCATATCGCGTTGGCAGTGAGATTACATGTTTGATCACTTCCAGATCACCATGGTAACTCCAACAGACTCCCACTTGATCTTGAAAGTATCAAATCAAAAACCTCACAAACAATGAGCGGCATCTAGCAATGCATCATTGCTCCCCAAGCAATAAGAGTTTATAACTCATAAGCCTTTATGACCAATGTATCAGCGTTGTCTTTGTCCCTTTGTCCCTTACATCCGGAAAGAACTTGAGGCATGAACCGTGTCACCCTCGTAATAGCACAATCCAAGTTTCTTGATCCAGGACGGACTTCCAGAGAATGGTGAGTCCAATATCACATATTGACTCAACCAAGCATGGCCATGCATTTCTCAGTCCAGTTCCATCAAGGGGCCCATGGATGCAACACCTGTCATACAGAAGGACAAATCCCATATCTGCTCACACACAAACACCCAAATGATTCGTAACATGCCCAACAACCACCCTTATCATCAACCTTTCTCAAGGAAGACTTTAGATGCCATCAAAGCACGCTCTTCCTCACTTGATGAATGCTGTGACTTCAGGTCAAAGGAGCACAACACCATTGTCAATTGAGACCTACTCGTGATACGATTGGATGACAATCCACAGAGTAGTCTCAGGTTGGGTCTGTCCAGTACAACTTCTTCACTAACAAGTACCCACGTGATGACTTGATATCACAATATCATGACCTGTGAGAACCGGTCATCAGTCAACGCACGTGCTAGTCTTCATGTACCATCATCACCCTTAGCTTCTATGATGATACTCGACCAGGGACCTTTTAAGAATGAAGCTTCAAATAAATCATAGGCTCTCACATTCAAGTCACGCACTTGATGTCCCATGGAAGCGAACATTCTAAGGGTATCTATTATGTAAACATTTAACTATCATATAGAAAAACTCATAATAAAAGAATTTGCCATTAATTGTAAAAGAAAAACTAGGTACACTGTTCATCATATGAACAAATAGCCAACAAAATACAGGTTTACATGCAATCCACAAGATTCTCACTAGAGTTGATCATTTAGGTATCATATACCCATCGATCTAGTATGACCATCATGCTTTCTCTGCGCGAGAGGCTTTGTCAGTGGATCCGCAATATTCTCCTCAGTCGGCACTCTGCAAATGTTCACATCTCCTCGTTCGACAATCTCATGAATAAGATGAAACCGCCGAAGTATGTGCTTGGAGCGCTGATGGGATCTAGGTTCCTTAGATTGTGCAATTGCACCATTGTTATCATAGTAGAGAACTACGGGACCAACAATATTAGGAACTACATCAAGCTCGCCGATGAATTTCCTAATCCATACAGCCTCCTTCGCCGCATTAGCTGCAGCGATATACTCGGCCTCTGTTGTAGAATCAGCAACTGTCTCTTGCTTGGAACTCTTCCAGCTCACAGCTCCTCCATTCAGGCAAAACACAAAACCTGACTGAGACTTGGAGTCATCTCTATCAGTTTGGAAGCTAGCATTCGTGTAACCACTTACAACGAGCTCTTCCTCTCCACCATACACCAAGAACACATCCTTAGTCCTTCTCAAGTACTTCAGGATATTCTTGACTGCAATCCAGTGACACTCACCAGGGTCTGACTGATACCTGCTAGTCATGCTCAAAGCAAAGGAGACATCGGGTCGAGTACATAACATCACGTACATGATTGATCCAATTGCCGAAGCATATGGAATCAACTTCATGCGGTCCTTATCTTCACAATACTTTGGACACTGGTCCTTAGAGAGATTCACACCATGAGACATGGGCAAAAATCCTTTCTTGGACTCAAGCATGTTGAACCGCTTCAACACCTTTTCGATGTACGTACTCTGGGTCAAACCCAGCAACTTCTTCGATCTATCTCTATAGATCTTAATACCAAGTATATAAGTTGCTTCACCCAAATCCTTCATTGAAAAGCAGTTCCCTAGGTTGTTCTTAACAACTTTCAGGGTAGGAATGTCATTCCCAATCAACAGTATGTCATCTACATATAATATTAGGAAGACAACAATGCTCCCACTGATTCGCTTGTAAACACAAGGCTCATCTTCATTCTTGATGAAACCAAACTCTTTGATTTTCTCATCAAAACGAAGATTCCAACTTCGAGAGGCATGTTTCAGTCCATAAATGGACTTATTCAGCTTGCATATTTTAGTGGCTTCATCTGGGGATACAAAACCCTCGGGTTATGTTATATACACTTCCTCAAGGAGGTTTCCATTAAGGAAAGCCGTTTTAACATCCATCTGCCAGATCTCGTAGTCATAATACGCAGCAATAGCAAGCAATATCCTTATGGACTTTACCATAGCAACAGGGGAAAAGGTCTCATCATAGTCAATACCATGAATTTGCTTGAAACCCTTAGCCACCAGTCGCCCTTTGAATGTCTGTACATTCCCATCCATGTCGGTCTTCTTCTTGAAGACCCACTTGCACCCTATGGGTCGTACCCCTTCAGGTGGTTCCACCAAGTTCCAAACTTGGTTTGCATACATGGAGTCCATTTCAGATTTCATAGCCTCAAGCCATTTGTCGGAGTCCGGTCCATTCATAGCCCCTTGGTAGGTTGCTGGTTCATCATCATGATCCATAAGCAACACATTACCTATTTGAGACACGAGAAATCAATATCTCTCAGGCTCAAACCTCGGTCTACCAGATCTACGTAGGACTTGTGTTCCCTGAGCAGGTTCTCTAGCTACAACATCTTGTAGTCCTGACTCAGAATCCAATTCCAGTTCATTCACTACATGTGGTTCTTGAACTTCTTCAAGTTCTACCTTTTCAGTCTTTCTTGATAGGAACTCTTTCTCCAAGACGACACCAGTCCTTGCGAAAAACACTTTGCTCTCAGACGGTAGGTAAAAGTAATACCCTTTCGTTTCCTTAGGATATCCCACCAGATAACATTTATCCGATTTGTGTTCCAGCTTGTCAGGCATTTGACGTCTCACGTATGCCTCACAGCCCCAAATTTTAATGAACTACATACTAGGACGCTTCCCAGTCCATATCTTATATGGTGTCTTCAGAACCGTTTTCGTTGGAGCGCGATTCAATGTCATTGCAGCAGTCTCTAAAGTAAAACCCCAAAAGGAAACAAGCAAGTATGCATAACTCATCATCGAACGTACCATGTCTAACAGAGTACGATTTCTCCTCTCAGACACACCATTATGTTGTGGTGTTCTAGGTGGAGTGAGCTGTGATACAATACCACACTCTTTCAGATGATCACGGAACTCATGACTCAGGTATTCGCCACCTCGATCAGATCGGAGTGCTTTAACCCTTTTACCCAACTGGTTTTCTACTTCATTCTTGAACTCTTTGAACTTTTCAAAGGTCTCGGATTTGCACTTCATAAGATACACATATTCGTATCTACTGAAATCATCAGTAAATGTAATAAAGTAGAAATACCCACCTCTAGCCATGGAACTCATGGGTCCGCATACATCACTATGTACAACACCCAAGAGATCCTCAGCCCTCTCAGTATAACCAGTGAAAAGAGCTTTAGTCATCTTGCCTAACAAACAAGATTCGCATCGCTCAAATGATTCATAATCAAATGAGTCCAAAAGTCCATCTCTATGGAGCTTGGATATGCGCTTCTCGTTGATATGGCCCAAATGACAATGCCAGAGAAACATAGGGTTCGAGTCATTTGTTCTTAGTCTTTTATTATTTTCTACATTACAGATCAGATGGTCCAAGTTCAAAACATAAAGACCATTAAACAATTGGGCTACAGCATAACAAACATCATTCTTAAATATAGAACAACAATTGTTCTTAATTATAAAAGAAAATCCAATCATGTCCAAACATGAAATAGATATAATGTTTCTAGTTATGGCCGAAACAAAATAACAATTATCTAGTTCTATTACAAGCCCACTGGGCAAAGAAAGACGGTAAACCCCTACGGCTACAGCAGCAACTCTTGCTCCATTGCCGACGCGGAGGTCCACCTCCCCTTTACTCAGCAATCTTCTCCTTCCCAGTTCCTGCACATTTGTACAAATGTGAGAACCACATCCGGTATCCAATACCCAAGATGAAGGAGCAGAAAGGTTTATCTCTATAACGTAAACATTTGAAGCGGAAGTCATACCTCCCCTCAATTTCTGCAGACCTTCAATGTACGAAGGACAGTTCCTCCTCCAATGACCAGCCTTGCCACAGTGGTGGCATTTCCCTTCCTTCACCGTGCTTTTCTTTTTCATCAGTGCTGAAGACTTGGGCTCAAGATATGACTTAGGTCCGACCTTCGTCTTCTTAGAGCCCTTGGCCTTGCCCTTGCCCTTATGCACCATCAGTATGGGGCTAACAGGCTTGGCCTTCTTCATATTGATTTCGGCAGTTCTCAACATGCCTAGGAGTTCGGGCAGTGTCTTGTCTATTTCATTCATGTTGTAGTTCAAGACGAACTGCTCATAACTGTCCGGCAACGATTGCAGGATCAGATCTGTGGCCAACTCTTGACCAAGAGGAAAACCCAGCCTTTCAAGGTTCTCTATATACCCAGTCATCTTGAGTACGTGAGTCCCTACTGAGTCTCGAACTCTCATCTTGCACTGAAATAACGCTTTTGTGATGTTGAGCCTCTCTTGACGAGCCTGCCCTTGAAACATTTTCTTGAGATGCTCGTCAATCTCCTTGCACCCCATGTTCTCATGTTGCTTCTGAAGCTCAGAGTTCATAGTGGCAAGCATAAGGCATTCGACATCTAAAGCATCATCAGTATACTTCTTATAAGTATCCTTCTCAGCACGGGAAGAGTTCCCGGTCGGCACCTCGGGGGCTTCTTCTTCCAAGACATAGAGCTTTCGCTCTTGCCTGAGAACAATTCTCAGGTTCCTATACCAGTCCATGTAATTTGTCCCACTGAGCTTATCCTTCTCAAGGATGGCTCTCAGAGACAAAGTGGAGTGTGAAACACTTGCCATGGAATTCTACAAGAATTTATGCAGAATAAAATCAGTACCAAAATTTCAAATACAATTTATTTTAATTTGGACTTCAATTAAAACACTCCCACTATTTTATTCGAAATGATAGCCCTCACTAACAATTCGGAGAGTTCATGCGAGCTACTCTCTTAGTGGACAAGATCCGTATTTCACCAACACTATGAGTCCGCTTTAGCGTTCCTCTCACGATGCGGTTATTTAGGTAGGCAACGCTTGCCAATTGCATCCTCATGCAATTCTTGTATGGTTGGTGAATAACTCCTTACTCGCATCCATCATATGGTGCATGCCAACCCTATGCCTCTAGGCACTCAACCTTTGAGGTCACCTAGTTAAGTAGGACCCGATGTCGACAGTGGGATATCACAATTATCCGCTCGCACCCTTACCAAGATAGATTAATGCACCTTGCTTTGGCAATCCCACACTTCATCGATCGAGGCAGGAAGAGTGTCATCCATCGGAAGGCATCCGAACACTTAATATTAGATGAAGGGATTTTAATTATAGGTTAACAATTAACCATGATCAACATTTGATCAATGTGCACATCCAAAGAAAAACAATTCTAAACCACATGCATCCCTTATGTGCACATCCTGACACCATCAACAATTGATAGAAGGAAGGGCTAAATCTGAACATCTGGAAACTTCCAAATCCTCAGATTTACATGCATTGGACAAAGGTAAAGACAACTCAACTTAAAGCAATAGACAAGCTCATCTATCTTTGTTGGATTCAAAATCCAAAACAAAATCGAGGGATGGTTACTGCTAAGGAGAATACAATTTCTAACAATTAGAAATTCCCACGAAATTCCAGAAGTTCTTGGCGGGGTGCCAAGACTAAATCTAGACATTTAGAACACTTCTAAATCCCTAGGTTTACACGCACTGGAATAACAAAACTTCCAATTCAACAATCATGGCCGAAACCTGGCTCTGATAACACTGTTGGGTTTCTCTATGAGGATGGCACAACGCTTGTGCACGCAGCGGAATAATAAAACATCAAGAAAACCCAAAAGAAATGGGATCGGGCCATGATAGTTGAATCAAGAAATTAACATATAACTTAGGCAAAAATTACCTCGGTGGCGTTGAGTCACAACTCAACAGAGATGCTCCAAACTTCGTCTTCTTGCTAGTGGCGAGTTCTACGTGGAATAATATCCACGTCTCTGCAGAAATCCACACGAGCGGGAGAACGCCGATCTATCCGTCGCACGGATTATCGGGAAGGAGAAGACCGCACCTTGCTTTCCCACGGACTGCTAGGTCCGCGCCAGAGATTGCAACGCCAGCGACGATCGCCGGAGAAAAAGGAGGTCGACGGAGCGAACACGGCGGCGGCGGAACACTTCCGTCGGCGGCGGGATTCGGGATCGGCGAACGGAAAGGAGGAACGGCTTCCGTCATTTCGATTCGATCGGCTGTCAAAAGCATGTCTTACCCGAAAACCCTAAGTGTCCCTTTTATACCGAAGGCATAAAAGACTTAGGAAAATCGCTATCCGCAGACCACCCAGAAATAGGGTTCAGAATCGGCGAGTATCAGTCGGCGAGAGTCGGTCAGGATCGGCGAGAATCACAATCGGCGAGAATCACCCGGATCGGCGAGAATCAGAGAACTATTCTCGACGATTCACGCCGAACGTGGGTCGACAATTCACGCCGATCGTGGGTCGACGATACACGCCGATCGACGAGAATCAGAGAACTAATTCTCGACGATTCTCGTCGATCGGCGAGAATCAGAGAACTATTCTCGTCGATCGGCGAGAATCAGAGAACTATTCTCGACGATTCTCGTCGATTCTCGTCGACCCTCGGCCGACTATTCTTACCAGTCCTTCAAGGCAACATTTGCCCAACCCGATGATTCTTTAAGGCAACACTTTGCCCATAACCTCATTTAGGTCGGTGATTGGTAACCTTTACCAACACAGTCAATCATCCAACTTCTCCACATCTCTTATGTGCGACCCTGCAGGCTCATATCGCGTTGGCAGTGAGATTACATGTTTGATCACTTCCAGATCACCATGGTAACTCCAACACCAATAACACACGTCCTACACAGAGTACATTCTAGCGGAAGCATTTTAATAGTTGCAAAGAAAAGAATCCAAGCCAACAACATGAATGCCCACCAAATATCCAAATTAGGAATGAGCGTACAAAATACACAAAGTACTTAACCTTATGTCCTTACAAGAGTTTATTTAAATAAACAATGTCTTCCAAACATCGGCATGCAGACCGGTCACACATGAGTCTAACAAGTAAACATTCACATAGGCTTTCGAGGGCCGGCTCAGCAACAAGGGCTTTTACCCGCTATTTGACACTAGGCTCCGCAGAACCTGCAATCAACAATCCACCGCAGCGGTGGCAAACAAAAGCAACGGTCAGCTAAAGCTGACCAAATTATAACGAGCCCGCCCCTTAACTCGGGGCGACAATGCTCCTTCCCTGCACTTTATTAGCATAGCCAAATAATAAAGTGAAAATTACACTTCACCACATGCGTAGGCACGCGGGACCACACACCCCGTACTCTCAGGGCACATTCTCGGTGAACCCAGTCAAATCCGCGGTCTCTCCAGCGCCCCTTGGACGACAAATATCGTGAGCATTTTAGTCTTTCTGGCCTAAGCCTAAGACCCTAAATTAATGCCAACGACAAGAACCACGTACTTTAAGTCGCTTTAATCGAACGACATAGAGCGGGTATGGTTCCGCCTAACCCGTTGCTCACACCATAACGTCAATTTAAGCCATATGTGTGGGTCAAGCTTCCCCGAGTCCCAAATCAATCACACACTTTACATAACCCAGTTATGTGCAAGTTGGCTCCTAGGCCACCAAGATGGCAGAATCACGCTTCTGCCCAGTGTTTCGGGTGCACCTTAGAGTTAGTCCCCAAGATTCCCTATTGCAATCTACCGCGTAGAAAACCCGAAAACAACCATCGGCGCAGAGTCTTCTCCGGCCATTCATGCATAATGAAACATCACCGATCTAGACCAACTTGTCCGGGTAGGCTTCACACACCATGCCTATGTCCGTACTTTGATTCCGGACTCTACATGAAAAACAACGGGGACTATTCATGTCCACCCAAAGGAACACCTCACACTCACCGCATACTTGCGAGAGCGGGTTTCCTGTGTAGAAAGAAAGAGGAATTCATATGTCCAAGAAGAGAATCGTTACCCTTGGGTTTCTCTTTGGCGCCATGAAGATCTAAACGGATGAAAAACACTGTAATGGCCTCACCTCCGTAGATCTGGACTCGACTTGCGATTTGGGGCTCCGAAGCTCCACCGGCGCCCGGATCTCTCCTCCTCCTTCTTCCTTGCTCTCCCCTCTCTCTAAAGCTTTAGAAAGAGAAAGTTCAAAGTGGAATGAGGGTTTCAAACCCTATTCCCGGCTTTAACTCAGGAAGGACATCCCTGGGCTGTTGGATCCTAAAAGAAGGAAACGGACGACCACGATTCGCACTTAAAATCAATTTCCAGGGCCGAACACGGCTTGTGACATGCCTGTGTCCAAGGCCGTGTGCCTCAATCGATGCCGAAACCATCACATCCCGAACAAGACACAACCACTGAACACGCCTATGTCACATGTCGTGTGCCTGACATGGCCATGCACACGGCCGTGTTCCAGGCCGTGCTCAACAGCCGACACAGCCAGCCAAACACACGGAGAATGGCACGGGTTCTTGACACGCCTGTGTCAATTTTGACATACCCATGTCAACAAGAACACGCCTAGATCCAGATCGTGTTCCTCACCCGACACAGCCCGGCTATCAACCCGAGCAGGACACGGCCTTGGACACGCCCGTGTCTCAGGCCGTGTTCACTGTCTCGACGCCTCGTCGAATGCATTTCGTCGACCACTCGGCAAGTTCATCGAACCCGAGCATGACACGGCCCTGGACACGCCCGTGTTCCAGGCTGTGTGACCCTTACCAGGCACCAAACTTAGCTCTAAACGCCGCCCGTCCCTCTTTTGAGTTTCGGGGCGTTACAATTCTCTCCCTCTTAAAAGAATTTTGTCCCGAAATTACAGAAAGGAAAAGATACACAAAACTTAAACTGTACCTGAGTGGAATAACTCTGGGTACTCCTCAAGCATGGTCTGCTCTCGCTCCCATGAGAGCTCCTCCCGACCGCAGTTTTCCCAACGGACCTTGACCATCCTGATGTCCTTGTTATCCAGTCGCTTGACTTCTGAGTCCTCAATGCGAACGGGCTTGACCTTTGTCGTCAGCCCACTATCAACCGGTACTTGATCGACCGTAATAACTTGCAAATGCTCTTGCACCGCCTTCCGTAACACCGATATGTGGAATACGTTGTGTAGACCACTCAGTTCCACTGATAGCTTTAGTCGATAAGCTGCTTTGCCAATTCGCTCCAGAACCTCAAACGGTCCAAGATATCTAGGGCTTAACTTCTTCAAGCGCCATACCCGCGAGACACCCTTGAACGGCTTAATCTTCAAATACACGCAGTCGCCAACAATAAACTCAACGTTCCGATGCTTGGCATTATAGTATTTAGCTTGCCTGTCCTGAGCGATCATCAATCGTTCTCGAATAGTTCGCACCAATGAAGTTGCATCTTCCACTTCTCGCCGCTTGTACAGCTTCGACTCACCCGCTTCCAACCATGACAACGACGTGCGACATTTCCTACCATAAAGGGCCTCGAAGGGCGCCATTTGAATGCTCTCTTGGTAGCTATTGTTATAAGCAAATTACACCAAGTACAGGTGATCTTCCCACTGCTTCCCGAATTCCAAGAGGCACATGTGAAGCATGTATTCCATCGTCCTGTTGATTCTCTCGGTCTGACCATCCGTCTGCGGATGAAAGGCCGTGTTGAAACTCAGCTTGGTTCCCAACATTTGTTGCACCAACCTCCAGTCATTGGACGTGAACCGCCCATCTCTGTCACTCACGATGCTGCGGGGCACACCGTGAAGTCGAATAATGTTATCCACATAGAGTTTTGCCAATTTCTCCACTGAATCATCCTTCCTATTCGGAATGAAGTGCGACACTTTCGTCAATCGATCTATGATCACCCAGATGGCGTCGTTTCCCTTCTGCGACCTTGGCAACCCATGCACAAAGTCCATTGAAATATCGTCGAACTTCCACTCCGGGATAGGCAATGACTTCAAGAAACCTCCAGGCTTCTGGCACTCCGCCTTCACTAAGGCGCACGTTTGACACCTCGCCACATAAAGTGCCACGTCCTTCTTAAGTCCTGGCCACCAGAATAACTTCTTCATATCACGGTACATCTTCATGCTCCCTGGGTGAATCGAGTACTTGGTATGATGAGCCTTGTACATCAATTCCACCCACAGTTTACCCACATTTGGGACGCACAGACGACTGTCCTTCCATAACAATCCATCCTTATGAATAAATTGGAAATTTGACCCATCCAAAGCCGCATCCATGATTTGCTTGATGTTGCTATCTAAATCCAGAGCCTGCCGAATTCGATCAGCCAGGTCTTATTGAACTTCTGTCCAGTTCAATTGCGCTTCGACACTAATCTGCTTGTCAACACAAGAGATCTCTAATGCCTCCAACTCCCGAATCAAACGCTCGTCATGAACCGACAACCAGTTGGCTTGCGTAGGGGCCTTGCGACTCAACGCATTCGTAACTGCATTGCCTTTCCAAGACACATAATGAATCATGAATGTGTAGTCCCCCAGGAACTCCATCCATCTCTGCTGCCGCATGTTTAGATCCTTTTGATCCAACAAGTAATTCAGGCTCTTGTGGTCGATATAGATATCGACCTCCACACCGTACAGGTAATGCCTCCACAGCTTTTGGGCAAATATCACGGCCGCTAACTCCAAGTCATGGACCGGATAATTCCTCTCATGTACCTTTAGCTAACGCGAGCCATAAGTTATTACACTTCCATGTTGTAGTAGAACACAACCCAATCAACTGCCTGAAGCATCATTGTAGATCTCAAAGCCTTCGGTCCCACTCGGCGAACTTAGAACAGGCGTCGTGGTCAACCGACTTTTCAACTCTTCGAAAGCTTGTGCGCACTCAGGCGTCCAAACAAACTTCTACTCTTTCCTCGTCGGAGTTGTGAGGGGTAACGCTATCTGCGAGAAGTTCTCCATGAAGCGCCTGTAATAGCCGGCAAGCTCCAGAAAACTCCGGACTTCCGCTACCGTAGACAACACAGGTCACTCCCATATAGCAACTATCTTCGCCGGATCCACCGCAATTCCCTCTCCACTAACTATGTGACCAAGGAATGCTACCGAGGACAACCAAAAATCACATTTGGAGAACTTGGCATACAGTTGGTTCCTCCTCAGCATCTCCAACACCAAATGCAGATGTTTAAAGTGATCCTCCTCACACTGCGAGTACACCAATATATCATCGATAAAGACGATCACGAAGTTTTCCAAGTACTCTCTGAAAGTTCTGTTGATTAGATCCATGAACACGGATGGCGCATTAGTCAGCCCAAATGGCATGACGGTAAACTCATAATGCCCATATCTCGTGCTGAAAGCTGTCTTGGGGATATCACTTTCTCTTATCCTCAGCTGATATTATCCGGATTTAAGATCCAATTTTGAGTACACCGATGACCCGACTAACTGATCGAACAGATCATCAATCCTTTGGATCGAGTACTTGTTCTTCTCCATTAACTTGTTCAGCTCTCGATAATCGATACAGAGTCGCAAGCTTTCGTCCTTCTTCTTAACAAAAAGGACCGGTGCGCTCCAAGGCGACGAACTTGGACGCATATAACCCTATTCCAACAGCTCTTGAAGTTGAACCTTCAGCTCCGCCATCTCCTTAGGCGCTAACCGATACGGGGAGCGTGATACAGGTTTGGCACATGGCACTAGCTCAATAGTGAAGTCAATCTCCCGTTGAGGTGGTGCTCTAGGGAGATCGCCAGGGAATACGTCAGGGTACTCGGATACCACTGGGATGCTGTCCAAAGCAGGCTTATGCATCGAAGCCTCCACTAACATGAAGAACAGCTCTACACCAGCACGAACCGCCTTAACCACCTGAAGAGAAGACATCAAAGTCTTGCTCGACCCTTTCAAGCCTGCAAATGTCGTCTCACGACTAGTTCCCAATTTGACCTCCTTGTGATTGCAATCAATGTATGTATGCAGCTCCGAGATCCATTCCATACTAAAAATCACATCGAACTCCACTCGAGGTAGTAACAACGCTTGCAAGTCGAACTTCTGACTCCCAATCCGTATCTTTATGTCACAGACTCTATCCGCGCGCATTGAACACCCATTAGGCAACAACACATCCAATTTGTCCTTTGCAATCTAAGTAGGGACTCCGATGTACGATACAAATATTTCGGACAAAAAGGAGTGCGAAGCTCCCGTATCGAACAGTGCTCTCGCCATATTATCAAAAATCAAAACAAAGCTTATACAATTAGTAATAAGCTAACATGCGCAAGGTAACAATTATTTAAAGCTAACTTGCTATAAATTTAAACCGTATCTGTCACCACATCAGCTTGCTTTATGGCCTCCTGCTGGCCAAGGTTATAGACTCTAGGTTGAGCTGGAGCATAGTGGGATGTGGTTGACTCCACCGCCTTGACCTTCTCCCCATAGGTTGCTCCCGGCTTCCTCTCGGACTTTGGACGTCCGCTCCAACAGTCTTGGAAAATGTGTCCCGGCTTTCCATAGTTATAGCATGCGCCCGGGGTTCGGCCTATAATTGCCCTCGAGGCACCAGAAGAAGGGGTTGGACCCGAAGTCCTATCCTTCTTATAGAACTTACGAAACCCAGACTTTGAGGTAGTCGGCACCTTGAACTCTGTCTTCTTAGCATTAGAGTCTTTCTTCGCCTATACATTCCTCAGAACCTTCTCCAAAGACCGCGCTGTATTGACCAAGGTCAAGAAGCCCTGCGTCATAGCCCCGAGAGTAGTAGCCTTAGGTCATCCCTCAGACCCTCATAGAAACGGTTTGTCTTACGCTCCTCATCAGCATATGTAGAGCTAGCGTACCGACCCAACCGTGTAAATTCGTGGAGGTACTCGTCCACGCTACTCTCTCCTTGCGGCAACTTCTGGAATTCATTCTCCATCGCGATCCTCTGAGTCGAGGGAAGTTACCTTGCCAAGAATAGTCTCGAAAATTCTTCCACCGAGACGTCCGTGAGTTGCCTTCCCCTTAGGTGATGTAGCTCTAAACCTTCCCACCACATCCTTGCATCTCCGTCCAATAGGAACGTATCTATGGTGGTCTTCTGCCACTCCTCCATTTCCATAGATGTCAAGACACTCTTTACTCGGGAGAGCCAATCCTCAGCTTGGGATGGGGTTCCCGTCCCCGAGAACACCGGAGGGTTGAAACCCATAACATGCTTGAGCTGCCTTTCAGTTGCTCTCCTAGGTACCAATGGCTCCACCACCACTTGCTCCACACTTCTCGGTTCCGCCACTTGAAGCGGTACCTGCTCCACTGCAGGGGCAGGCTGCTGTATTTTTCTTGCAGGCTGGGCATTTATCATAGCTAACACCGCTTCAGCGACCAATCTTATGGTTTCTGCCGAGGGAGGTGTTGCAGGAACATCATTCGGTGCGCTACTTGCCACAGAAACCGGGCGTTCTGACGGCCCTGCACCACTCCTGGTCACCTATAGTCGTACAAAACACTATTAAGTAACCGAACAATATTGCAAAAAGCAATTATAGGAACACGCAGGTTCCTCAAACATGTGTATTTTCATTCCTAAGTGGACATTCATGGGTTCTTTTATGTTATAACGATGACGCACACAGATGTACTCACCACCCCTTAAATGAATTCGTCCACAAATTCATTTAAGCATGACCGAAACTGGTAGTCTGATGCCAAATTGTAACACCCCTATCTGTCACATAGCATATAGCAGTAGGTCCGGCCGGGGCCCGACGCCATATACCACAGACAGACCGAAGGGTTACGAAATGAAACCATCCTTCCAATAACACATGTCCTCCACAGAGTACATTCTAGCGGAAGCATTTTAATAGTTGCAAAGAAAATAACCCAAGCCAACAACATGAATGTCCACTAAATATCCAAATTAGGAATGAGCGTACAAAATATACAAAGTACTTGGCCTTATGGCCTTACAAGAGTTTACTTAAATAAACAGTGTCTTCCAAACATCAACACGCAGGCCTGTCACACATGAGTCTAACAAGTAAACATTCACATAGGCCTTCGAGGGCTGGCTCAGCAACAAGGGCTTTTGCCCGCTATTTGCCACTAGGCTCTGCATCACCTGCAATCAACAATCCACCGCAGCAGTGGCAAACAAAAGCAACGGTCAGCTAAAGCTGACCAAATTATAATGACCTCGCCCCTTAACTCGGGGCGGCAATGCTCCTTCCCTGCACTTTATTAGCATAGACAAACAATATAGTGAAAATTACACTTCACCACAAGCAAAGGCACGCACGACCACACACCCCGTGCTCTCAGGGCACATTCTTAGTGAACCCGGTCAAATCCGCGGTCTCACCACCGCCCCTTGGACTGTAAATCTCATGAGCATTTTAGTCTTTCTGGCTTAAGCCTAAGACCTCCATCTATGCCAACAACAAGTACCACGTACTTTAGGTCTCTTTAACCGAACGATATAGAGCGAGTACGATTCCGCCTAACCAGTTGCTCACACCGCATTGTCAATTTAAGCCATATGCGCGGGTCAAGCTTCCCCGATTCCCAAATTGATCACACACTTTACATAACCTAATTATGTACAAGTTGGCTCCCAGGCCACCAAGATGGCAGAATCACACTTCTGCACAGTTTTTCGGGTGCACCTTGGAGTTAGTCCCCAAGGTTCCCTGTTGCAATCTATCGCGTAGAAAACTTGAAAACAACCATCGGTGCGAAGTCTTCTCCGTCCATTCATGAATAATGAAACATCACCGATCCAAACCAACTTGTCTGGGTAGGCTTCACACACCATGCCTATGTCCGTACTTCGATTCCGGACTCTACATGCAAAACAACGAGGACTATTCATGTCCACCTGAATGAACACCTCACACTCACCGCATACTCGCGAGAGCAGGTTTCCTGTGCAGAAAGAAAGAGGACTTCACATGTCCAAGAAGAGAATCGTTACCCTTGGATTTCTCTTTGGGGCCATGAAAATCAAGACGGATGAAAAGCACCGTAATGGCCTCGCCTCCTTAGATCTAGACTCGGCTTGTGATTTGGGGCTCTAAAGCTCCACCGATGGCCAAATCTCTCCTCCTCCTTCTTCCTTTCTCTCCCCTCTCTCTAAAGCTTTAGAAAGAGAAAGTTTAAAGTGGAATGAGGGTTTCAAACCTTATTCCCGGCTTTAACTCAACAAGGACAGCCCTGGGCCCTTGGATCCTAAAAGAAGGAAACAGACGACCATGATTTGCACTTAAAATCAATTTCCTGGGCCGAACACGGCTTGTGACACGCCTGTGTCCAAGGCTGTGTGCCTCAATCGACGCCGAAACCGTCGCATCCCGAACAGGACACGACCACTGGACACGCCCGTGTCACATGCCGTGTGCCAGATACGGCCATGCACACGACCTTGATCCAGGCTGTGCTCAATAACCGACACAGCCGGCCAAACACATAGAGAAGGACACGGGTTCTTTACATGCCTGTGTCAATTTTAACACAATTGTGTCAACCAGAACATGCCTTGATCTAGACCGTGTTCCTCACCCGACACAGCCCGACTATCAACCCGAGCAGGACACGGCCCTAGACACGCCCGTGTCTCAGGCCGTGTTCATTGTCTCGACGCCTCGTCGAGTGTATTTCGTCGACCACTCGACAAGTTTGTCGAACCCGAGTGCGACACAGCCCTGGACACGCCCGTGTCCCAAGCCGTGTGACCCTTACCAACCACCAAACTTGTCTCTAAATGCTGCACGTCCCTCTTTTGAGTTTTGGGGCGTTACACTGCGCGCCATTAAGACTAAAGTCTCCGGCTGAAGGCCGTGGAGCGAAATGCTCAAGTTTTCCGTTGGGCTTTAGACCTTCGAATGGCGGTGGGAACCTGGTATTTCCGGTACACTAAGAATGTTCTTCGAATGGCGGTGGAACCCTGGTATTTCCGGTACACCAAGAATGTGCCCTGAACGGCGGTGGGACCCTGGTATTTCCAGTACACCAAGAATATGCCCTGAGTGCACGGAGCGTCGGGCTGCGTGGTCGACATTTGTGATATGTTAATTGTGCGTGAGTGCACATTGTGTGATATATCTGCTTGTAAAATGCTATGCCTACAGGGAAGGAATGCCACTGCCCCGGGTAAGGGGTAGGGTCGTTATAAATTGGTCAGCTGAACGCTGTCGTTGCCTTGTTTGCTACCATTGCGATGGATTGTCCCGTGCAGGTGTAGGAGAGCCGAGCAAAAAATAGGGGGCTGAAGCCCTTGTTGTTGTTGTTGTTGTTGTTGCTGCTGCTATGCTGGCCCTCGAAGGCCAAAGAAGTTCATATGATGTTACTTTCATGTGTGGTCGGTCTGCGTGCCGATGTATGAAATTCATAATTATAAAGCTTAACTGTAAGGCCATAAGACCAGACTTGCTATGTATTTGGATAACATTCCTTCGTGTTGTTATATATATAAATGCTGGTTTATATATTGTGGACATTCAAATGAGGAGTTCAAACTAAAAACGTCTGCTAGAATGCTCTGAGTTGGGGTGCGAATGAGTTTTGATATTAACCTGTAATTTTGCCTCCTGTTCGTGGCATATGGTGTGGGGCCCCGGCCGGACCTTCTATTATATGTCATGTAACGGATGGGGGTGTTACATGATCATCTACAATCACATAGGTGTAAGACTTCCTACCTAAACTAAGAACTTGCATAGGACCAAATAGGTCCATATGAAGTAAGTACAGACACCTCTCGGTGTCTTTGGACTAAATGCTCTTAAAGGAGACTTTTGTCTGTTTACATCTTTGACATGCTGGACACATGCCTTCTTTGGATCATTTTAGATGGGGTCCATTTCTAACTAAGTCCATAGAAAGCAACTTGCTCATAGCTCTATAATTTAAGTGAGCTAGCCTCTTGTACCATTGCACACACAAAGAGTCTTTCTCACTTGCTACTAGGCATACAGGAGAATCCTCATTTATACATAAGAAATTTAGACAGTAAATGTTGCCACTACTAGTGTCTGACAAGATTATCTCTTGATCACTTATTTTTCTTTTCAGACACTTATCATTGTGGAAGGCTATTTCATAGCCTATATCACAAAGCTGACTTATGTTTATCAGATTGTGTTTCAATCCTTGCACATAAGCCACTTTTGTGATAGTCACTAGACCATTAAAAATGTTACCATATCCTTTTGTGTAGCCTCTTTCTGAGCCATCAAAGATCTCCTTTGGTCCAACCTTTATTGATCTATAGTCTATCAGCAGACTACTGGTTCCAATCATGTGCCTGGAACAACCACTGTCCAAGTACCATATAAGCACTTTTGTGGTACTTGGATCCACCTGCAATCACAGAATTAGTTAACCTTAGGCATCCAAATAGTTTTGGGACCTTGGTTCCTGTTAGACTTAGCTGTGTGAACCACACCAAGTTTTCTGAATGCATGAGACTGAGATCTAAATGAAGGTCCTGTTGGATTGTACCAACAATCTACAGCAAAATGCCCAACCTTCCCACAACACCAATACTCATATATGTTATACCTTCTCTTAGGCTGCACCTTTGAAGTTGAACTTTTGTGCAACTTAGAGTTGGCTTTTAGATTCCAAGGTTATGGTGCAGAATTGACACCTTTCCCTTTCAGAAATGAGTGCAGTGCCCTGGAACCAGATCCAAGAATTTCTTGTCTCCTTGGATTGATCACACTTTGTGGAGGTCTATAGGCCTTGTTGCCATTTGATATAGTTCCTTTCCAGCAAGGCTCTTTATTGACCTTGCTGGTGGAGCACTCAACAATCATGTGTCCAGCAACATATGATGTCTTGCATTTGTTAGAAGTCAGATGCTTGGCTGGTGGTTTAACTAAATCCATTGGGGCTTTCCCTTTTGAATCAGGTTTCTTATAGATTTTATTATCCTCAATATATCCTACACCACTTCTAAATGGTGCGGAAAATGTATCAATAATGGGCGAGAGTGACTTAGTCTTGGAAAACTTGTCCAAGAGTTGTCTTTCCTGAAGAAGCTTTGCTTCCAGGTTCTTGACTGTCTTGGCTTGTTCAGCTATGATTTCAGTTTGTTCATCTAGTCTTTGAGTTAACTCTATTAATTCCAGTTTTTGATGATCCAACTTTATGGTTGTATCCTTAAACTGAAAAGCAACAGCTCTATGATTCATAATTTCCTTTACTTGTTTTTAACAAGTTCTTTGTTGTTCATAAGAGCTTTCAACAATATTGTTGATGTCAGCCTCAAATTTTGATTCTTGTTCATAGTCTGAGTCTGAACAAGAACTAGAATTTAAACTACTGGATGAAGATTTTACCTCATCAGGATGGTGTTCATCCTGAGCCTTTTCATCAGTGTTGGCCATGAGTCCCTCCTCTTTAGAGTCATTGTCAAATGTGGAGAGTGGAGCTCTTATTCTTATGTCTGAGTCTTCAGTGGCTATCAAGGACATTAGAGCCTCCCCTTCTTCAGACTCTGAAGATTCAGTTTCACTTTCTGAAAGTGTTGACTACTTCTTAGCTAACAGACTCCTGTCAGCCTTCTTATATACATTAGACTTCCTATTTTTAGTCTTCTTTTCCTTTCTTTTTTATTGGGCATTCAGCAATGACATGCCCTGACCTGTTACAGCAATAACAAATAACATTAGTCTTAAACTGTTTGTTCTGAGAAGAGTCATACATGTCCTCAGACTTCTTTTTTCTGGGATTTTCTGAATGGTCAGTCTTCCTGTGAGAAGAATCTCCACCAAGACCCTTCTAGCTGCCTTGCCCTTTTCTCCTCAAAATCTTCTTAAACTCCCTGAAGAGTAATGAAAATTCTATATCTTCTCAAGTTGAAGCAATTTCAGTGTCTTCTGACTGTGTTTCTTTTCTGACTGTGGGTGCAGCCTTTTCTATGTTTTTCTTGGATGAATCAGCCTTTAAAGCCAGTGTTTTCTCCTTACTGTGAGCCTTAGCTGTGTCTTCTTCAGACATCCTGAGGTTCAATTTCATTTGATGAGATAATAACTTAATAAATAGAGCATGGGGGTCTATATTGGCTAAGTTACCTATTTTCCTGATGGCACATATCTTGTGTCTCATTCCTTATTTAGGGACCTCAAGAATTTATCATTCAGTTCATAAGTTGTGAATTTTCTTCCATAGGTTCTCAGGTTGTTCACAATTCTGAAGAATTTCTCAAAAGTCTCAGTTATTGTGTATGTTTTGTCTTGCCTGAAGGCTTTATACTGTTGGTTTAATAGAGATTTTCTATCATCTCTAATCTCATCAGTGCCTTCCATGTACACTATCAAAGATTCCCACATTTCTTTAGTTATTTTACAGTGAATCAGATTTTGGAATGTGGAGTCATCTATGGCACTGACAATTATGTTCTGAGCCCTCTTGTTCATAGATGCCAGAATTATCTCATCCTTGTCCATCTCTATATAGGTCTTAGGTGTCCTTATATTGACATCAAGACATGACACTTTCATAGGTATGAAAGGTCCTTCCAATACAGTGATATATATTCTTGGATCTGCATCCTCCATAAAGAGTCTAACCCTTAACTTCCAGATACCAAAGTTTTCTTTAGAATAGATTGAGAGTTTAATGGAATGGTTTTTGAAAGAAAGGGGGTAGATTTGATTTACTTTAGGGGGGGTGAATAGAGTAATTAAATCTTTTGGCTGTTTTTAATTATATCAGAGTAAAGTAGATGATACTATAGTAGTAATATAAACAAAAAAAATAGTAAGCTAATCTACTCTGTCACAACAAACTAATTTAACATAAGAAAGTAAACTATCACAGCAAACTAAACTAGTCTAACACAGCAAAGCAAGAACAACACAGAAAATAATCAACCAGACGACACAAGAATTTTATAGTGGTTCCCCAACCTGGGTACATCCACTCTTCTACGACCCCGGTAGGAATCCACTAGCAGGTTTTTGATCAGTTGACTACCACCACAAGATCTATTTCCAGGGAGATCTCACAATCCTTTGAGCTTTTGATCAGGTACCTAAAAACTAAGAATAAACTTTTGAAGGGAGTTAATAAACCCTTTGTACAGGAGGTGAGAGAGGTGATGGTGTCTTCTCTTTCTCTAATCAACAGAGAAGACTTAGTGGATTTCTGTTGTCAAGATCTCCTTCTAAAATCACTTGGAGCCTTGCTCACGGTGTAGGTCTTCAGCCTTGACTTAAAATGATCCAGGGACTTCTGACTAATTTAAGTTTGTTGTCCTTAAAAGTTCCTGGAATTGAAGTTGAAGAAACTTTTAATGTGTGATTGTTATTCTTCTTCAATCTTCAGTAAGCACAAGAAGAAAACTGGATGTTTTCTGCACACAGAAAAATGGTTCTGAATGTTTCTGTATTCTTTGTATTATTGCTTGTATCTCTGTATACTTCTTATCGACTGAAAAGAGAAAATCTCTTTTATATTCTCTGTCGAATTCTCGTTTGAATTTTAAATTACAAAGCATTGAATGTTGATTGCCTGGAGAATGAAATACGGCTAGAGAATATTGTCTTTAATGAGTTTCCCAACTGTTCAAATAAATTAAGCAAGTAATTAACCCTGATGAAGACCATAATTAATGCTGCCAATAACGATTATATTCAGGGGAATATATGCTTAATTACTTAGAGAATTACTGCTAAATAATATATGAAATAAGAACAAAAAATAAGGAAAATCTCTAAGTCTGGCACTGGACAGAAATCGTCGACCTCTGAACAGATTTCGTCGACCGGAGATCCAAGTTCGTCGAGCTAAGAAATCCTGTTCGTCAACCTACACTCAGCAAACTGCGTTCTGCGAATAACTTGCCAATTCTGTGGTCCAAGTTCGTCGAGCAGAGAATCTGTCTTCATCGAGCTGAGTTCAGCGAAGTTAATCTGGAAAGTATCTGTTGAATTTGAATACCAGACTTCGTCGACCTGAGCTTGAATATCATCGAGCTCAACTAGGAGAATTAACTCTAAGTTCGTCGAGTAGAGCATGACTATCGTCGAGCTGAGTTCGACGAACGTCGAACTTATATACTGAACTTTGATTTCTTCTTAGTCTTGAGTCCACTGAGGTCTTCTGTTGGCTGGTCCATCAAGGTTGAACTTAATGACTTAGCCTAAACTCTAGGACTCAAATACATGACCCTTGTTATACATTATGGGTCAAATTAACCTAGTTAGTGAACCTAGCCTAAATCCAACTAGGGTTCTAACATTCTCCCCTTATTTGGGTGAGATCACTAATCATATATAAAGAAAATGATCACAAAGCAAAGTAAAATATATCTGGCAGAAAATTAAAACATTCAGCAGATATGTACATAGATGCTTCATGATTTAACAATTAGAGTTCAGAAAATGACAAACTAAACAAAATATTCATTTTTTCTTCTTTTTCTTTTCCTTATCAGATTTATCATTTTGCTTAGAGGGCTGTCTGAATTTAATTTCTCTATTGGGATTGGCTGCTTCTCTTCTAGATATTGTCATGTCAGCTGCTCCAATTATATTGAGAGAAGTGGCTCTGGGAACTACAGCCTCTGAATGCAAATTCATTTAAGCATCTACATTTAAGAATTTTTTATCTTTGTCATATCTTTTCAGTTCTTCTTTTTTATAGGATGACATGGTAGAGTACTGAGAAGGATCTCTGCCTTCAGCTTTAGCCTTGTTAATCATGGAGAGTCCAACTAATTCTTGAAATCTGGCCATTCTTACAATGGTTTATTTTTCAGGATCTACAAAAGGAATTGGTGGTGATTCTGGTCTTTTTGGACTGTCATATTTTTCAGATTTTTCAATTTCTGATACTCTTTGTTGCTTGTTAGGTTTATGATGAAGCTGTTGTTGTCTGCTGCTTGAAGACTGTCTCTGCTGAATGCTCTCTTGGAATTGAGATCTGGAAGATCTGCCTTGTTGTCTTGGATAAGTTTGAGCATATGAAGTAGTCCTTTGAGAAGTATTTCCTGTTGCACTTGCAGCTGGAGGAGGAGGAGGACCTCTCCAATTCCTTTGGGAAGGAGGAGGAGAGTACCTTCTACTCTTTTTCCTGGTTTTTTGCTCATTTTTAGACAGCCACATCCATAAGGGCATCCCTTGGTAAGGAGTGATATTCTGCAGTATGTAGTTGGGAGTATCATGGGTGAGATTTAGCATGAAGGCAGCTTTAGGAATAGCTTTCCTTTTCTTGGCCACTTTCTTCTTAGCCTTTGAATCATCAGACTCATCAGAGTCTTCATCACCATTTTCATCATCAGATGATCCTTGAGGATTGTTATATAAGACATCAAGTGCTTCCAAAATATCATTGGAAATTTGTTTCTTAGCCTGAGGCTATACTGGAAGTTCTACAACTTCTGGTGGAGCAACAATAGTTTCAGAAGTTGATTTATTCTCTTCTTTTATGTTAGCAAGAATAATATCATCCAAGTCTGGTAAAGGACTATGATCCATCTTATAAGTAGGAGGAGAGATAGCCTTTGGAGGAGAAATGCCTTAGAGGCTGATACTATTTCAAGAACATTCTCAGTCATATGTTCTTCTATGAACACTGGAGCTGCAAAACTGGCCTTGAGTTGCTTAGTAACTGCAGAACTTATTGGAGAAGTATAGGGAACTATAACCATAGAAGGCTTTGAGCAGACTTCTGGAAGATGGTTCAGATGAAATGTATCAAAAGAATTTAATAATTGAAATAAATCAACTGTGGGATTGATAATACAATCACCAACAGTTAAAACTTCTGGTAAATATACTTGCTCAATTGTACACAACATATCAACTGCCACTGTCTCAGCCTCTGTAAGCATATATACATCTGTCTCTGCATCTGCAGGCTCAACTATCTGCAAAATTTCTGTTGCTGCTACAGCTGGAGCTAGAACTGCTTCTTCATTGAGCATGTCCCCCTGCCCGATTTCAGTGGATACTGGAACCAGGCCCCTAGAAGAAGGGACAGAGGAGGCAGCAAGGAGAGCAGCAAGAGAAGAGATGGATGCAGCATGACGTGTGATTGCCTCTGCTATGAGTTGCCTGATCACTGGAGTGATGTGCTCCAGGATGGTGGAAAGGGCGGGAGAATCCATATCTATAAACTCTGGTGGAGTTTGAGAAGATACAAATGGATGAGGAGAGGAATAGCAATAGATGGAATGAAATCTGATATGATGTTATCCTGGAAAGGTGATGCAGCGGGAGATGGAATTGGAGTGGAAGTGTCATGTTGAGGTGGGGTAGGTGTAGATGGTAAGGAAGTGAGTAAATCAAAAGTAGGGGATGACATGAATGTTTCAGGATGTATGTCATTAAGATGAGATGGTGTGATGTGTTCTGGAGATTCAATATGAATTTGTTGATGTAGAGGTGAAGTAGGTGGTTGTTAAGGAGGAGGTGTTGTAGCAAGAGGTGTTGGAACTGGTGTGAGTAGATGTTGAGGAGATTGAATTGGTGGAGTATGAGCTGGAGAAGAGGATGGTTGTTGATATGGAGGAGGTGAAGGAATTCTGGTGGATGGAAGGTCATCTTCTGGAGGTGGAGGAGTGGTTATCACTGCCCTAGTGCTCTCAAAAGTCCTGCAAGAGGAGGAATCCTTGGATGGCTTAGAGATGGTCCTCTCCCACCTTCCAAACAAGGCATAAGTAAGACTTTTGGAAGCATTGATGAATATGATCTGGGAGACCAGGGATTCAATAGCTTTTCCTGGAGGAATATGCCCTGTACTCTTCCAAAACAAACTTCTTTCTTATTATTTTTCTTCTTTATTAAGTCAAACAATAGTTTTCCTCAGTTAACTGCTTTCTTATTTACCAAGGCACACATCACCAAGAACTGGTTCCTAGTAATGTAGTCATGGGCTGTGTGCTTGCCGAGCAACCCCTTGCCCACTACATCGGCTAAGAATTTATATGCAGAAGATAAATTTTTCTTAAGTAATTTATTTTGGTTTTCTCCAGTTTGACCCATTTTTATCAACATGTTATCATATTCAGTATTATCCATCTCAATATCTTCATTACCATTCAGCAAACCAAAAATCTCAGATAATACGACGGTGGTTAAAGAAATCTGATTACCGGATATAGTCCCGGCCATTGTATCTGCATCTGGAGTTATGGAAGTGAACACCAATTCTCTTATCTTTGTCGCTGCGATCTTGATTTTGTTGGTCATGAAGTTCTTCAGATTCTAGTCCTCAAAGAGTTTCAGTATATCCAAAAAGATCTGGTCTGAATGTTAGAAGGATTCAAAATCGATGTCGAATCCCATATCGAACTTCATCGCCGCCAGAGAGTTTGCTGGAATCGCCATTATTCGCCTGCAAAGGAAAACAGAGAGATCAAGTGCAAAGGGAACTGAAATCGCGGGACGGAGCTCGAAGAAAACCTAGATATATGGTTTTCAGAATATGAAGCGGCTGACTCCGTCCGACGAAAAATAAAAATTCTTCGATCTACATTCGACGAAATATTATATTGATAAAAGAGTTCGTCGATCACAATCAGAAGAAGCGAAAACAATTCGTCGATCTCAGGTCGACGAAACATTTTCTGAAGCAATATCGTCGATCTCCATTCGATGAATAGAACTTCACACACAGAGAGTTCGTCGATCTCAGGTCGACAAATTTCTCAAGAACTTTCCTCAATTCGTTGATCTCCGTTCGATGAATTGTGGCAAATTCTTCGACAACAGACAGACTATTAAATTAATGCATCTCCATCGATCATGCCTAGCTGATTCATAAAGAACAGATGTTTCTTCTCATCCAAGGGTTTGGTGAAGATATTTTCTTGTTGTAAATCAGTAGTGACAAAGGTGAGATTAATTTTCTTTTTGTCTACACAATCCCTAATCAAATGATGTCTTACATCTATATGCTTTGTGCTACTATGATGCACTGGATTCTGTGCAATAGAAATTACACTTGTGTTATCACACAGTAGAGTTGAATTATTTAAGTTGACGCCATAATCTAGGAGTTAGTTTTGAATCCACAGCATCTGTGAGTAACAACTGCCAGATGCTATATATTCAGCCTCTGCTGCTGAGATGGACACAGATGTTTTCTTCTTGAAAACTAAGATACTAGCCTATTACCAAGGAATTGGCATGTCCCTGATGTGTTCTTTCTGTCTACTCTACATCCAGCAAAATCAGCATCAGAGTATCCAGTTAACTCAAATTATAACTCAGTTGGATGCCGGAGTCCTAAATTAGGGCACCTCTTTATATATCTTAAAATCCTTTTTAAGAAAATAAGGTGAGATTCTTTAGGATTCACCTAGAACCTAACATAATGGCATGTAGCAAACATAATATCTGGTCTACTTGCTGTAAGATATAACATAGACCCAACAATGACCTTATATAATTACTGATCTATAGGTTTCCCATGTTCATCAGAATCAATTACAACATTGGTAGCCATAGGTGTTTTCTTTGCTGAAGCATCAGCCATCCCAAACCTTTTAATCAGCTCCTTAGCATATTTAGATTGGGATAAGAAGATACCCATCAGGTGTCTGCTTCACTTGGAGACCAAGGAAGTAGGAGAGCTCACACATGCTACTCATTTCAAACTTGGAATGCATAAGGTTGGAGAACCTTTTGCATAGTTTGGAATCTGTAGAACCAAATATGATGTCATCTACATATATTTATACTAATAATATTTTATCATGATGATGCTTAATAAATAAATTCCTATCTACTATGCCTCTAGAAAATTTAAGCTGTAAGAGAAAGCTAGCTAAGGTTTCATACCAAGCTCTTGGAGCTTGCTTTACACCATAGATAGCCTTATGCAATTTGAAAACATAAGAGGGATGAGTAGGAGAAATAAAACCTGGTGGTTGTTCTACATAAACCTCTTCTTTAAGTTCACTATTAAGGAATGCACTCTTGACATCCATCTGGTAAACCTTGAACTTCTTGTAGGCTGCATAGGCTAGAAAAATTCTGATTACTTCAATCCTTGCAACTGGTGCAAATGTCTGGTCATAGTCTATGCCTTCTTCTTATCTGTATCCTTGAGCAACTAGGATGGCCTTGTTCCTTATGATAAGACCATGAGCATCTAGCTTGTTTCTAAATACCCATTTAGTTCTAATGATTGGGTAGTCTTTGGGTCTTGGAACTAAATCCCAAACTCTGCATCTCTCAAATTGGTTGAGCTCCTCTTACATCGCAATAATCCAGTGTGGATCTTGCTCTACATCTTTAATGGATTGGGGCTCAATTTGCGATATTAAGCAGACATGCATCATGTCCTGGTGGAGTTGATTCCTTATCTGCACACCAACTAAAATGTCTCTAATTACATGAGATATAGGGTGATTTCTAAGTGTGACAAATTCAATAGGAGGAGTTGATTGAGCAACAGCTTGTGGAGTTAATTCCTCTTGTGGAATTAAAATAGCTGTTGGAGGCACTACACTGTGTTCAGTGTCTTCTTCTTCACTGTCTTCTTAAACTTGTGGAGAAGGATGTTATGGAGCCTCTTGGGTGAGGTTTAGATCATCCAATCTCTAACACAAGTGAGGTACCTGTAATATATCATTAGTAGAAATTATTTCTCCTTATAAAACATGTTAGTTTTATCAAATGAAATATGAATAAATTCTTCTATTTTCATGGTTGATTTATTATAAACCCTATAAGCCTTACTTACTTGGGAATATTCAAGATAAATTCTCATTTCAGTCTTGGCTTCAAACTTTCTAATGTGTTTCTTATTATTATTGTCAATATAACATATGCAATCAAAAATTATGAAATAATCTACTTTAGGTTTATTTCCTTTAAGTAGCTCATAAGAAATCTTATTCTTGATCTTATGTATCAGACTTCTATTCAGTACATAGTTTACTGTGCTCACAGCCTCTACCCAAAAGGATAGGGGCAAATAAGCATCTGCAAGTAATGTGCCTGCAGATTCAATTAGGGTTCTATTTTTCCTTTCAGCAACCCCATCTTGTTGAGGTGTTCTAGGAGCTGAGAAGCAGTGTCTGATACCTTCCTTCTCATAGAACTCTTTCATAAAAATAGACTCAAACTCAGTACTATGATCACTTCTGATCAATGCAACTGGAGTAGAGTACCCAATCTGTATATTCTTGAGAAAATCTGTAAGAACCTTGAGGTTATCTGACTTAGATCTCAGAAAGAATACCCAAGTGAATCTTGAGAAGTCATTTATAATCACTAAAGTATAAGATTTCCCTCCTAGGCTTTATACAGTAATAGGGCCAAAAAAGTCCATATGTAGCATGTACAATATTCTAGGTGAGTCACTTTTATTTACAAATTTATAACTACTTTTAGTTTGCTTGCCTAACTGACAAGCCCTGCAAAGGCTTTCCTTCTTGTAAGGGCAAGAAGGCAATCCTCTAACAAGGTTGTCCCTAGAGAGTTTTGCAATATTTTTCAACTTAACATGTCCTAATCTTCTATGCCAAAGTTCATTGTTGTTACTAGTTTGATTAGATAAACATATTTCTGTTTTAGCTGATTTAAAATTAACTACATAATGTTTCCTACTCTAGTACCTGTTAACACTACTAGGTTATCTATAGAAGTAATAATACAAGAAGTTTTATTAAAGGATACAGGTAACCTTTCATCATATAACTGACTTATGGATATCAGGTTGTGCTTCAGTCCACTTACATATGTTACCTTCCTGAAGGTGACTGCTCTAATTTTGACCTTTCAATATCCTTTAGTCTGGCCACAATTAGAATCACCAAATATTACTTTGGGTCCTAGCTTTGACTTGTAGTTGATTAGGTTGTCCTTGTTTCCACTCATGTGTTTTGAACAACCACTATCCAAATACCACTATTGCTCTGCGGTGGGATAGTATTTCACATGCAATAAAACAGATTAAATATTCTTGACCAGGTTACCTTGGGTTCTTCTTTCTTCACATAATTAAAACTGGAGATATAAGAGTATTCTAGTTCACATTTATAACCTAAATGATGATATCTTCTTGGTGGAATAATCCATTGATTAAATTGATTAAAAGAAGATCTTGGTTGATTATAAGTTCTAGGAAAATTAAAGTTTCTGTTAACTTGAACTGGGTTCGACGAATTCAAGTAAGTTCGTCGATCTGAGTTCGATGAATGGGGATGAGTTCGTCGAACTCCACTCAAAGAATGAAAGTAGTCATTTTCTGGGCCACAAAATCGTCGATCTCGGGTCGACGAACCATACTGGTTTTGTCGATCGTAGTTCAACGAATAATTATAGTGAAAGTTTGCGTTCAGAGTTCATCGACTTGAGTTCGACAAACTATACATATTTTGTCGATTGGAGTCCGACGAAATATGTTGAACATTGTTATAAATAGGATTTTTCTTATTCTTTTTCTTTTTCTTATTCTTTTATTTTAACTCATTTTGTTTAACATTATTATTATTATCTATCTTTTTTTCCTTTTTCTGAAACAAATTTTATTGGTGTTGACAATATGTTTTTTTTGGATCAGTGGGGGTTGATTTAATGAAGCACCTAAGCCCAGCTTGCCATTTAGTCTGGCATTCACTGTGCTTGTGATGTCCATCAACTTGATACTTCTCCCATTTGGGGATTCTTCAAGTTGCCTTGCCTCAGCTAATTCAGATTTTAGTGAGATGATTTGTTTATTTGCTATAGTTAATTCATATTTTAGTTTAATGTTTTTAGAAGTCAAGTTCTCTTGATTAGATAATTTTACCCTAAGACCTTTAATTTCATTTTCAGAATTAATTAAATCTATACATAAAGATTTAAATTCAGTTTTGAAATTTTCTAAATTGTAATCAAAGGAAGACAATACCTGATCTGCCTCAGTTTCTAATGATTCTTCATTGTCTGAATGTTCATCCTTAGATAGGCTGCATGAAGCATCAATGGCCATTAGGAAAACCTCCTTTGCCTTAGACTCTTCTTCATCTTTAATGGAGCTAGAAAATGAAGATTCTTCTTCAGTATCACTCCAGGTCTCAGCCACAAAGCCTTTCTCTTTTCTCTTATGCTTGTTGGAGGAAGGCTTGCTGTAGTGATTCTTCCTGATTTCTTTTTCTCTTCTTCTTTCCTTCTTTTGGCTCTCAAGACATTCTAAGATAAAGTGTCATAGCTTCCTGCACCCAAAACAAATAACTTCTTTAGTGAGAGTCTTGTCATACCTGAGTTTGTCATATTGCCTAGATTACTTTCTTCTGAAGTCCTTCTTTGCCATTTTATAAAATCTCTTAGCTAAGAAACTCAGAAGTTCTTCACTTGCTATTGGAGCTTCTGATTCTTCTGAAGCTTTGAAGGCTATGTTTTGTTCTTTTCTTGTTGCTGGAGGAGTCTTCTGCTCTGCAGCTTCTCTTGACTTTATCAGTTGCTCATATGACTTGAACTTTCCAAGAAGAGATTCAGTGGAAATCTCATTTAAGCTTCTGGCCTCCTTGATTGGCCATATTCTGGAATCTCATGAGCTTGGGAAACACATGAGGATTTTGTCATTCACTTCAGTGAGAGTGATATCCATATCTAGAGTCTTTAGCTCATTGATGAATGAGCTTAGTCTGTTGTACATATCACTGACAGACTCAGATTCATCTTTCTTAAAATTCTCATACTGGGAGATGAGGTTAGATCTTCTGTCTTTTATCTCATCTGCTGATCCAACAACCATCTGGTTGAGGGAGTCCCAGAGAGCCTTGGCAAATGTGCACTTAACTACTTTTTGAAATATGTCATCTGACATAGTCCGTGCTAGGATGCTCATGGCCTTTGCATATACTATTTTGGCCTTATTTTGAGCATCTGTCCACTCAGGTGCTGGAACAGCATGTGTGCTTGAAGTAGAGGTAGATATGGTAGCAGCTGTAGGTTGAGGGAGACCTGTTAAAATAGAATTATATATGTCTTCATCAATAGAATTCATATAAAGCTTGATTCTTGCCTTCCAAATGGAAATCTTATTCAAGTTACAAACTAGAGGTCTGGTGCATGCATAATCTTTGTTTTATGCCATGCTGTGAACTAAACAAAAAAGCTAAGGAAACAGAAATCAGATTTATTAAGGATCTTTTGGTTCAAGTATTAGCTTGTACAACCAAAGGAACCTGCTTTGATACCAATTGAAAGAAAGAGGGTAGATCTGATTTACTCTAGAGGGGGGGGTTAATAGAGTAATTAAATCTTTTGGTTGTTTTAAATTATATCAGAGTAAAGTATATGATACTATAATAGTAACATAAATAGAAAAATAGTAAGCTAATCTTCTCTGTCACGGCAAACTAATCTAACATAGGAAAGTAAACTATCACGGCAAACTAAACTAGTCTAACACAGTAAAGTAAGAACAACATAGAAAATGATCAACCAGATGACACAAGAGTTTTATAGTGGTTCCCCGACCTGGGTACATCCACACTTCTGCCACCCTAATAGGAATCCACTAGCAGGTTTTTGATTAGGTGACTGTCACCATACGATCTATTTCCAAGGAGATCTCACAACCCTTTGAGCTTTTGATCAGGTGCCCAAAAAAAGAATAAACTTTTGAAGGGAGTTAATAAACCCTTTGAACAGGAGGTGAGAAAGGTGATGATGTCTTCTCTTTCTCTAATCAACAGAGAAGGCTTAGTGGATTGTTGTTGTCAAGAGCTCCTTTTAAAATCACTTGGAACGTTGCTCAGGGTGTAGGTCTTCAGCCTTGACTTGAAATGATCCAGGGACTTCTAACTAATTTAAGTTTGTTATCCTTGAAAGTTCCTGGAATTGAAGTTGAAGAAGATTCTTGATGTGTGATTGTTGTTCTTCTTCAGTCTTCAGTAAGCATAAGGAGAAAACTGGATGTTTTCTGCACACAGAAAAATGGTTCTGAATGTTTTTGTATTCTATGTATTATTGCTTATATCTCTGTATACTTCTTGTCGACTGAAAAGAGAAAATCTCTTTTATATTCTCTGTCGAATTCTCCTTTGAATTTTGAATTACCAAGCATTGAATGTCGATTGCCTGGAGAATGAAATACGGCTGGAGAATATTGTCTTTAATGAGTTTCCCAACTGTCCAAATAAATTAAGCAAGTAATTATGAAAACCATAATTAATGCTGCCAATAACGGCTATATTCAGGGGAATATATGCATTAATTACTCAGAGAATTACTTCTAAATAATATATGGAATAATGATAGAAAATAAGGAAAAACTCTACGTCTGGCACTGGACAGAAATCGTCGACCTCTGAATAGATTTCGTCGACCGGAGATCCAAGTTCGTCGAGCTAAGAAATCATGTTCGTCGACCTGCGCTCAGCGAACTGCATTCTGCGAACAACTTGCCAATTCTGTGGTCCAAGTTCGTCGTGCAGAGAATCTGTCTTCGTCGAGCTGAGTTCATCGAAGGTAATCTGGAAAGAATCTGTTGAAGCTGAACACCAGACTTCATCGACCTGAGCTCGAATATCGTCGAGCTCAACTCAGAGAATTAACTCTGAGTTCGTCGAGTGGAGCATGACTATCGTCGAGCTGAGTTCAACGAATGTCGAACTTATATACTAAACTTTGATTTATTCTAAGTCTTGAGTCCACTGAGGTCTTCTGCTGGCTGGTCCATCAAGGTTGAACCTAATGACTTAGCCTAAACTTTAAGACTCAAATACATGACCCTTGTTATACATTATGGGTCAAACTTAACCTAGTTAGTGAACCTAGCCCAAATCCAACTAGGGATCCAACAGTTTTCTCTTTGAGCCATGATTAGATCTCAGTTAATCCTTAAGATTCTCACTAGGTTGTTATGTCTTCACAGTAAACCTCCCTTTGATACCAATTGTAAAGTGTTTGTTTTAGGAAACTAATTGACCTAGAGGGAGGGGTGAATATGTCCAATTCAAATTTATTCAAATCTAGGCTACTTATGGACACAAAAATTTCTTTAGTGAGGAAGTTAACACAGCCACAACAATCAAGAAAATAGATAAACAAAGATCAACACAGATTTAATCTAACATTGACAGCACAAACCACAATACAACACATAGGAATTTTATAGTTATTCCGCAAATTATGGGTACATCCACTTTCCCCCTTAGCCTATCTAGCAATGAACTAGATTCGGCCAAACTCCTCTTTCTTTTTCTCTGATCCTCAGATCTTACACCTCAGAGCCCAGCTGGCACCTACAACTCAAATTCCCTTCAAGACTCCTACTTCAGAGTGCACCTTCACTACTACATCGTATGCAAACCCTTGCCCTACACCCTCATAACACAATTATTTCTACAACTCAAAGAAAGTCCTTCTTTTCCTACCTCAGGCTCTTAGTCCTACCTCATCCTTTATAATTCATCCTTACAGCCCAGAGATATATATATCTCCTACCCCTCAAATATGCTACCAGATCTTACAAAATAACAATTTAAGTAGACTAGAATTTGAGATTTGATAAATCACCCAGCAGGAAAGAAATAGGTGACTTCTTCTTAATCAGATCTTGATGAGTAATATTCTTCCTTGAACTTGATTGAGAAGAAATAGTTCAACACTTCTTAGTTTTTTAAAAAGCTTCTTGAAGGAGAAGGTATGGTTGAACTTGGCTGGAGAAGATTGGAGTTGATCCACAATCTGTCTCCTCTCCACCTTCAAAATTCTATTGAATTGATCTGAAAGACTAAGATGAGAAGAATGAGAAAATCTATTTCATTTCTATTATGTTGGTCTCCTTATATAGGCTTTGGCAAGAGTGACTGACATCCCCTATTAATCCACTAACATCTGACAGTTCTGACGGTTGTCAGAACTTCAGGCTTCAAATTCTAGACTTAGAAGAATTTCTGTCTTGAGAGCTTCTGCATAAAGGTGTTGACACCAGTTCTGGGTGTTGACACTTCTGTACTTAGATTCTGTCGGCACCAATCCTGGGTGTCGATGCTTCTTTTATAGGGGTGTCGACAACAATCGAGTGTGTCGACACTGCTAGCTTCTTGTCTCAACACAACTTGTAAAAAAGGTCCTGAGTGTTGACACAACTTGAATAAGGGTGTCGACACTAGTCCTGAGTGTTGACACAACTTGATTCATTGTCTCAACACTGCTTTTACAAAGGTGTCGACACTTGTCTAGTGTCTCGACACTTTTGTACTTAATTTTTTTCTTCAACACAGCACCTGCACAAGTAAACTCAACATACATCAAATACGAATTTGTGTATATCATTGAGTTGAAAGGGCTTCTTCAAATCAGGTACACAATTCTCAATATACCCAACAGGTTGCGGTTAAGCCTTTTGTCTCTTTGGTGATCAGCCCGGGTGCCACTCCAGCGGATAATCTGCTAAATATGGTCGTCTTCCTGACCCCTGCTGAAACTATCATGCTAAGTTTGTACTTGGAAGGAGAGGTTCAATCCAATACTTTGGAGGTCGTTGATGACCTCCAGACTGAGAGGGTTGAAGAGAAAGAGTAGCCTGCCGAGGAGGCGCAGACTGTGCTGAATAAGGCCCTAAATACGGAACAAATTGAGAAACAACTTGCCTCCTCCCTTACCTTGACCACCGTCAACATCGACACGGTCCGTGAAGTGCTTCGAATCCTTAGCTAGGTTGCAACTGATATCAGGGAGTGAAAAGGTAAAGGCCCAGCCAAGAGGAAGAGGGCCAGGACAGATGTCGCTGAGCGTGTAACGAAGAAGTTCCTCTCGATGAAGGAGCCGAATGTCTCTATACAAACTTGAGCGGCGAGCTTGCAGTTCAAGCCGCGAGAAAAAGAGGCTCCCAAGACCGACTTCATCACTCCTGAATCAACTCTTCATTGGAGTGAGAGCTCGCTGTCCCTGATCAGCATTTCTACTAATGATATGATGCAGAACCTTGACAGCGACAAAATCGCTGAAATAAACAATCTCTGCTTGAGGTTATCAAGTTTGCTCTTAACCCTCCTACGACTGAAGATGAAGTCCAGTGTTGAGGGTTAAGAGCGGCAAGACTGCTTCTGCTGCTTCGAAAGGTGATGAAAAGAGAAAGTTGAGGTAGAAGATTGCTGCTAATAAGGAAGCCAAGTAAAAGGCGGACTCGACAAAGGAGATCGCGGACAAAAGAGATAAAGACTTGTGAGTTGCGGTAGAGATTTGTAAATTAGGTAAGCATAAACTAGCTTCCATGAAGATTAAGCGTCCACATCTTTACCAATTTCTACCACAAAAAACAAAACTAATCATGATCATCACGGAGACCGACGATATTGTTATCTCCACTAGCTTGATGGACTCGAGGAGTGAAAACACCCATGAAGACTGGAAAAATTGCCTAAGTTCCTTTGATCCTGAGTGTCAGAGGCGACCTATCTTTGTTAGCCGCCAGATTGTTGATGCGGTCTAGAAAGACATCTCACATCCTAGTGGTTTTTTTCTTTGATTACTTGTGTCGGCAACGACTTGATTTGATTTGTTTCTTACTGCTTTCCTTTTTACAAAGCCGAACCCATCGCCGGACTCCGTTGAATTTGGAGAGCTTCGGGATCAACTGCCTCCTACTACAAAGATCACGGTTGGTGTGTCCACTTTTGAGAAGGAGACCGCCGACTTGAACAACAAGTTAGCCATGTTAGTGGCTATAATGGAGAAGGAAAGTAAAGCTTTCGCCAAAGAGAAAGCCTTAAGAGCCGATCTGGCAAAAGCGAATAAAGTTAGAGAAAATGCACAGCTGCTGCTCTTGAAAGAGAGAAGAGGGAAATGAGGCGATCAGATGATGACGTGCACTTTTATAAAGAAAAATACATGAGCATGGTCCAGGAGAGTAAAATCCGGCGGACTGCTGAAGGAGGTGCTGACAGGCCGCGACTCCCAGATCGAGTGGCATCTGGTGAAACTTCAAATCCCGTCGAGGGGATAGATCAACCTGTTGCGGCTGATCCATCGAGGCCGCCTGTGGAGCACATGGTTCCATTGAGCCGTGTGAATTAGTAAGATTCTCGGGTGCATCAGACCTTCCATGCTATGCATTACCAGTTTCAGCAGATGTACAACATGATCCTTCAAGGTAGTGATCTGGTCGCCCTCATGTGTAAAGACCGCTTGGAGCGACCTGAACACCCTGACCGCCGAGATCGCAATGACCGTTGATTTTTTTTCTAGTGTAATATATAATTTGGATATTAGCTGTTGTGACATTCTGGGAACAATTTGATTTGATTAGTTTTATTTTCTATAAACTATTTTATCAATATTTGCGATATGTGCAAATTCAAATTCTTATCCACGTTGTCTTTGCTATACTTCTGTGAATTACTATTGGGTATTGTATCCACAATAACCCAGATTTGTGTGAAGTCACCCTTGAACTAAGATGAATTAAGTTTGGATTTGATGCTGTATTTTAGTTGAGACCTTGCAAGTTATTATTGTCAAGTGCAGACCAATGTCAGTTTTCAATGAGTCACCAAACACAGGACCATGTAATGTAATCCCTCATTATGTGATCCATTGTGTTGACTCATGTGTAACCTCTCTATTGAGATGCACTTCATTTTCAAGAACTAAAGAAATGGAAGAAAGGAAGGGTTGTTGGTTTCAACAAAGAAGAAAAGAAATTTTTCCTGAAAAATTCGTAAGCCCATTCCTCGAGAAGTTGAAGACTATTTCTCGAGAAGTCTAAGTCTATTTCTCGAGAAAGCATAGCTGTTCTCGAGAAACCATAAGACTTCTCGGGAAATTGTATGAAAATATTCTAAGTCCTTTTCTCGAGAAATGCCTCGAAGATTTATCGAGAAACCAAGTCCATTTCTCGAGAAAGCAAAGTAGTTCTCGAGAAGGCCAAATCATCCCTCGAGAAAGCCAAGTCTTTTTCTCGAGAAATCAATTCTTTCTCGAGAAATCAATTCTTTCTCGAGAAATCAATGCTTCAGTTAGCAGAATTTTTGTTAAGTAAATTTCTCGAGAAGACCAGGACATTTCTCGAGAAAGCAATTCTTTTCTCGAGCAATTATATTCTTCTCGAGGAATCAATTCTTCACCTCACAGATCTTGCGCTAAGTAAATTTCTCGAGAAGTCATATTATTTCTCGAGAAAGCAAATCATTTCTCGAGAAATAATATCGTTCCCAAGAAATCAGATATTTTATTTCAAAGAATTTTTACCATGCCTTTTCTCGAGAAGCCATGTCTTTTTCTCGAGAAAGCTAATAATTTCTCGAGAAATAAAGTTCTTCTCGAGAAATGGACTCACAAAATTTTCTTTTCAAATGTTCTGACGGGATTTCAAATTAATCTAAGTTAATGATGATTGATCCACATGGATCTTTCCTTAATGACTTATGACCGTTAGTCGATGATCTATAAATTGTCTTTTCAAGGATTTTTTAACTCCAATCACAAGAAGAATCATTACAGTAATCGCAATTTGCACTTTCCAAAATCGAGAGAAGCCACACGTCTTCATCGCCATTCTTCCCTGCCGCTAAGCTCTTTATCTAGCGATTCGAAAGGAGAATAGATTCGACAGATCCAAGATCCCAAGATTCTTCAACATCTATTTGATCCTGTCAGATCCAAAGTTTTTGGATCTAAGTTTTCTCGGTCTTCTTCCTCAAACATCTTCACAGTGCTTTTCAGTTTTCAAGAAGGAAGATCCTTGGAGATTTCAGATCTGGAAGAGTAAAGCTTTATTGTTGATTATAAAATTTATTTTAACTCTTGTAGGATCTTTGTCTCCGAGATTGTAGGAAGTTTGTTCTTCTGAGTTTGTAGATCTGTTAGTGGATTGATATCGTAGATCCAGGTTGTGGATCGAGTTTGTAGATTCAGTTGTGGATCGAGGTGTAGGAGAGTTTGTTCTTCGAGGTGTAGAAGTGTTGCTCCAAGGTGTAAGATTGAGATAATCTAAGAAAGGTGAAGTAGTCGAATCTTACCCTTTGTGGTAGATAGGCATGGTGGGACAGTGTACGTACACAATACGGGGAACCACTATAAAAATCATTGTGTTTGTGTGCTTGTCTTTGGGATAATTTTTATTCCGCAAAAAGACACGAACATCACATATTCACCCCCCTCTAGGGGATTTAAGTTGACAATAAATACTTTCAATTGGTATCAGAGGGGCGTTTTGGTCGATAAGGTTAACAACTTGATCAAGATCCCTCATCTAGCGTTCAGAGATTCCACACATTCACTATGGAAAGAAGCAAAGAAATGTCATCCATGAAGCTACCGGTGTGCACAAAGGAAAACTTTCTCATGTGGAAAGAACGAGTACGGTTCTACATGGAAGCTGCTGATCCGAGGATTTTCTAGATCGTGGAAGAAGGACCTCACATCCCTACATAGGAATCAATGATAAATCCTACGATCATGATTCCCAAAAAGATGATGGAATTCACCAAGGATGAGATTGCCTTAGTCTCCCTTGATAAGAAGGTAAAGAATATCATAGCTAGTGCAATGGACGATTCAATGCTCCAGAACTTATTTCACTTCAAATCTAATAAAGAGATGTGGGGCTGTCTTGTTGTCCTGATGGAAGGTACTGAAAAAGTAAGAGAAGATCATAGATCATTGTTGAACCAGGAGTACGAAGCCTTCAAGCATGGTGTTGATGACTCCATAGCTGACAGTTTTGAGAAGTTATTCAAGATAGTGAATGGTCTCAGGAACTACGACCGCGTCTTCACTTATGTTGAACTAAATGATAAGTTCCCTAGATCCTTGACAAAGGACTGTGACACAAAAGTTGTTGCCATAAGAAAATTAGGGAAGCTGCCGGAGATAGACCCTCAAAATCTGTTTGGAAAGTTACTCTCCTATGAGCTTCGAATGAATACACAAAAGAAGGAGGAGCAGAATAACAGAACGTCTAGCAAAGAAACGTCTGTGGCCCTGAATGCAGAAGGTTCAAGAAAATCTTAAGCTGTGTCACCTATAAGGACACGAGCTCCTAACACTCCTGAAGACTTTGAGCCTAGCACGTCTGGCTCCGAGCTATCGGATGGAGAATTTTCCCTCCTGTCCAAGTAGTTCAAGAAGCTGCTAAGTAAGAGGAGACAAATGAAAAATAAGTCATACTCTTAAAATTCCAGGAGATCACATCATGACAGTGATCATAACAAGAAAAGCTACAACAAGGAGGACAAGTGTAAATCCAAACCGAACAAACAATTTTCCTCTGATGTTGTTTGCTATTACTGTAATAAATCAGGTCACATGATTGCAGAGTGTCCTTACAAGAAGAAGGAAAGCTCCAGGAAGGACGAGAAGAAATCCTTCAAAGGGAAGAAGAAAGAAGAAAAGAGCTTCGTCGCCAAAAAGTCGAAGACTCTCAGTGACAGTGACTCGAGTGAGTCGAGCTCTAAAAATGAAGAACCTTACTTTGGGCTAATGGCTCAATCTGACAAGGATGTGGGCAACTCCGAGTACCATGGGAAGGTTAACTCGCACACCATTCTCTCAGAATCTGAAACGTCCTCCAATGGTCATGAAGACTACTCCTCTGATGAGAATGAATCAGAGCTGATGGCTCAGCATGAGCACTTGTTAAAGGCTTTCGACAAATGTCGTAAGGTAGTCTGAAAGCAAGTAAAAGAGATTGCCTCCCTCAAGGCAGTGGAAGAAAATCTGAAGGAAGAAATTGCACAATTACTTCCTCTTAGAGATGAAGTCCACTCTTTGAAAGAGGAACTCAAGGGCTCTGCTGAGACATTAAAACTAAAATAAAAAAATATCTCGATAAGCTGGAAGAAAAGCTCGTGGTAGAGATAAAACTCGTTGAAAGTTTCTCCAAGCCAAAGATGGTTCTCCCTCTCATTGATGAGTTTTCAACTCAGAAGAAGGGTAGTGGTCTTGGCCATGTCGGGGGTAAGGGTAAGGCTCCAAAGAAGGCTAGTGCCAAAGAAAAGGGGAAAGCACCCATGAGTCAACCTTCATTCAGGAAAGTAATCTTCCCAATGAACAAGTTTGACTTTGAGTCATCATATGGTCATCATGAGGCCTACTCATGTAGAGCCCAAGACCAGATACCATGGATTGAACCGTCCCTATGAATTTGGTGTCAGCGTGTTCAAAGCACCTTATGAGGAGATTCAAATGAATAGTTATGGCTCGTATGTACATGGCTATAATAATAAGAAGGCGCCTAAATCCAAGCCCATTATACAAAAGGAAAAGGAGATGCAGAAACCTTGTGTATGGTGCAATCATGAGGCCTCCACCTCAAAGTACAGTGCTCCTGCTAGACCTAAATTTCAAAAGGTGAAGCATGAGTACCCGAGAAGGTACAACAGGTTTGACTGTTGGTGTTGCGACAAAATTGGTCACTTTGGCGCCGATTGCTGGTACAACCCCGCTAACGTTGTAACCCCACAGGTTAGCTATGCGAGACAAACCACTCGTAAAGTTAATGTTCCTAGTGGTGGTAAGTTGACCAGGAACCAAGGACCCAAATACGTTTGGCTTTCTAAGGTAAAATGATCTGTTTTTGCAGGTATGTCCAAAGTCTAATAGAACGCCAATCTGGTATTTGGATAGTGGATGCTCTCGGCACATGACCGAGACAAAAAGTCTTTTGCGTGATTACACCCCAGTCAAAGATGAACCAAAAGTCATCTTTGGAGGTTCAGATAGGGGAACAACAAAAGGTTGCGGTATGATATCCAACAGCGTAATCTCTTTGATTACACCATAATCTCATAAGCATTAGTCAACTATGTGACAAAGGCTACATCATTGAGTTCTTCAAAGACATGTGTTTGATAAAATCGTTTGTAAATTTGGAGACGGTCTAGGCACTTGGAGCAGAAATATTTTTTGTTTAAATTTCCTTTGTTTGGAAAATTCTACCCCTGTGTGTTTTATTGCAAAAGATAGTGCGTCTCTCTGTGAGCAATGACACAAGAGATTAGCATATATTAATTTCAAAACCTTAAATATGCTATTTTCTCATAACATAGTGAACGATGCCCCCAACATTAAGTGCCTTAAAGAGAGTCCATGTCACTCCTGTCAAACGGTTAAGCAGACATTGACTGTCTTCAAGGGTATTGCTGAGAAAGTTTCTTCATGAAGCTTATACTTGCCTCATATAGACTTTTTCGGTCCTATGCCTATTCACAACTTAGGAGGTAAGGTCTATACATTAGTAATTGTTGATGACTACTCACGTTTTACATGGGTGTTCTTTCTGAAACACAAGTCAGGCACCTTCGATTCCTTCACTAATTTAGTCCGACAAATTCAGAACGAATTGGACTGCTTGGTGGTCAAATTCAGAAGTGACCATGGACCAGAGTTTGAGTCTGGTGCCATGACAAATTTTTGTGAAAGTCAAGGTATCTTTCATATGTTTTTCTCCTCGCGCATTCCACAGTAAAATGGAGTTGCTGAGAGAAGGTATAGAATCCTAATTGAAACATGTACAACCATGTTGAACGATGCTTCACTTCAGGAGTACTTCTGGGCTGAAGCAATCAACACGTTTTGTCACATGCAAAATAGAGCACTCATCAACAAAAGCTATCGTAAGATCCCCTATGAGGTATTGAAGGGCAAAAAACCGACTGTATCCTACTTTAGAATCTTTGAAAGCAAATACTTCGTACTTAATAATGGGAAGCATTACCGAACTAAGTTTAGTGAAAAATATTTTGAAGGTATTTTTGTAGGATATAGTAGTCATAGTAAGATATATAGGATTTTCAACAAGAAAACTCTGGTGGTAGATGAGTCGATAAACGTTGTATTTGATGAGACTAGTTTGCTTCATAGGAGCTCGTCTAGTGCTATTGGTGCAGATGCATGTACCATGTTCAAGGAGCTAAGCTTGGATGAAGTTGTTAAGGAAGAAGCTCCAAGCGCAGTCAAAATCGTCAATCCAGGCCTTGTGAATCAAGAACCCATAGAGGAAGTGTTTCCTCAACCTACAAAGGTGGCACCGGATGTTGTGTAGCCTGCTGGAGGGAGTGCAAGGAACCTAGGTTTCAAACACCTAAGAGATCATCCAGCTAACCGGATAATTGGAGAGCCAGATGACGGTGTGAGAACTAGAAGGGGTACAACTAATGAGATTTTGCATCTCAGTTTTTTGTCACATGTTGAGCCAAAGAAATTCGAAGAGGCAAACAAGGATGCGTCTTGGATTTTGGCAATGCAAGAGGAGCTCAACCAGTTTGAACAATGCAATGACTGGGAGCTGGTGCCCAGACCAAAGGGACAGAACGTGATTGACACCAAATGGATATTCAGAAACAAGCTGGACGAACACAGAGTTATTATCAAGAATAAAGCCAGACTTGTAGAACAAGGATACAAACAAAACGAGGGGATCGACTTCGACCAGACATTTGCTCCAGTGGCTCGGCTCGAGTAGATCAGGTTGTTTCTTGCGTATGCTGCTCTCAAAGACTTCACTATCTACCAAATGGACGTGAAGTCAGCATTCCTCAACAAGAATCTAAAAGAGGAAGTATACATAGCACAACCCTCACGTTTTGTCAATTCTCAATTTCCTGACCATCTTTACTTTTAAATAAGGCATTATACGGTTTAAACCAAGCTCCCCAAGCTTGGAATGAGACACTGTCTAGCTTTCTTCTTGAGAACAAGTTCACAAGGGGAAAGATAGACAAGACATTATTTCTTATGGAAGTTAAGGGCAAGATTTTGCTTGTGCAAATCTATGTCGACGACATCATATTTTGCTCTATAGAAGACAACCTTTGCAAAAAGTTTTCCAAACTTATGCAAAGGAAGTTTAAAATGAGCAGTATGGGTGAGCTGAAATATTTCTTAGGACTTCAGGTGAAGCGATCTGAAGATGGAATTTTCATCTCTCAGACGAAGTTCACTAAGGAGCTTCTTAAGAAATTCGGAATGGAGAGCGCAACCTCTATGAGGACTCCAATGGGTTCAAATGTGTCTCTGGACAAGGATGAGAAAGGAAAACCTTTTGGTGAAACCAAGTACAGAAGTATAATTGGATCCTTGCTCTACCTGACTGCCAGAAGACCAGATATAATGTTCTTAATATGTGTCTACACTAGATATCAGGTGAACACTGAGGAATCTCATTATGTCGCTGCAGAGAGAATTTTAAGATACCTTAAGGGTACACCTAATCTTGGCTTATGGTATGTAAGAAGTAATGACGTCGAACTAATTGGTTTTACATATGCTAATTTTGCATGAAGCAGGGACGATAGGAAAAGCACTTCCGGGACGTGCCAATTCCTCGGAAGATGGATTATTTCATGGAGCAGTAAGAAGCAGAATTGTGTGGAAACATCTACTGTTGAGTCAGAGTATATCTCTGCGGGTAGTTGTTGCGCACAGCTTCTATGGATCATAAATGAACTCGAATACTACAATTTGAAGTTCAGTGAAATTCTGATGTATTGGGACTCATCCAGCACAATAGCCATCACAAACTATCCAGTTTCCCACAGCCGGACCAAGCACATCGAGGTGCGCTACCATTTTGTCCGGGAGCATGTGGAGAACAAGGACATAGCCCTCAGCTATGTCCCGACGGACAAGCAGATTGCAGATATCTTCACGAAGCCGCTAGAGGAGGCCAAGTTCTCCTTTTTCAAGACAGAACTTGATATGCTCAACATGGAGTCCTTAAAAGCTCAGGTTATGAAGTTCTCAAGAAAAACTTAGTGCATTTCTGAAAAAACTACAGGATTTCACGAAAGACTCTTAATTTCTCGATAAGAACTTCTTTCTCGAGAAACGACTTATGGCACTCGAGAAAAATAGACCTGATTTCTCGAAAGCCTGTAAATTTCTCGAAAAGCCCTATACTTCTCGAGAAATGCCGAAATATGCCAGCAGAAATTTCTGAAGAATTTGAACCTCCATTCCAGGCACGTCTTTTCATAGTTCTTCAAAATTTTAATGTTATATAAATAGAAAAGTCCATGAAATATCCAAATCCACGAATTCAAAAAAATACCTTTCCCGAGAAAGACTGTTCAGTTCCGCAAAGGCCTAAGTCGTTCTCCCAAAAACCATTGATTCTTCTCCGAAAAGTCAGAAATCTTTCATTCTTCTCAATCAATGGATCCTACTGCAAGAATTGGAGTCGGCAGTGAATTCATTCGGGCTGGTATCACAGAAATTTCAGACAATTTCTGGAATGTTCTTCTTCTTCTTGAATCCGCCGGACTCACCTTCATCCTTGAACATCCATGCAATGTCCTGATAAAAGATGTAGAAGCGTTCCTCAAAAATGCCAAGATTAGGAGGGGTGGAAAGTTTTTAAAAACTTCAGTCAGAGATATAAAATTCAAAATCAGGCCATCTTCGTTGACAGAGTTTCAGAAATTGCCAGCGATTGATGAAGAAGACTACCTGGAAGAACCCTACTATTCCAGGACTCTGTCCTTTTGTGGACTACCTGACTCCACCATCACCATTAGACGATAACATATGAATGATGAGAGCAAACTTCTGGCAGATATACTTGGAAAAGTCATGTTGTGCAAAACAGGTTCCATTAGTTACATTTCTTCAGATTTCTTCTGTACGTTGTCTGCTATTGTATGCCAAAAGAAGTTCTAATGGGGACATATGTTGTTTGACAAAATTAAAGAAAGCATAAAAGCACCCAATTATGCAAGGATTATTTCTCTTTATTTTAATCAAGTACATCCCGAGATCTTTGACTTATCTAAAGGTGTGTCCATTCACCACCTAAAGAAAGTCACTATCTCATCCATAAGCAGATATGAAATAAGAATTCCAAGGTCAGGCCAGTCCCATGCAGTGCCAAGGATTATAGATGATAAGGATAGTACCCCATCTCCTCCTCATATTGATACAACTTGCACATCTGGTGCAGCTGTTGAGGGTGAGCCTGCTCCTTCAGTTCATGAAGAAATTCAACATGCTGAAGTACCAGAAACAGAGATCTAGTCAGATGCTCTTGCAGCTCAGGATACATTGCAAGTTGTTGATGATGATGTAGCAGTGGAAGAGGAAAACATAGCTAAGTCTGATGATGAGAAGAGCACCTCTGCACATGATGGTGGCTCAGGTATGAAAGTTGACTCCTCTTATGATCAAGAAAATCTTGATGATACTCAAGTGGATCTTACTGTAGCTGACATTGACAGAATGATAGAAAATCTTACTTCAAATGAACTTCTTTCTTTTCTCCTGAAAAGAATCCTGAAAACACCCCTAAAAAGATACATGAATACATTCCAGAAGATACACCTGAAGTGTTACCAGAAGATTCTTTGCCCCAGGAACAAGTTGAGGGTGAGAATGTTGATATAGTCCTGATGGTGATGATGAAATTATACCAGAGCCTGCAGAACCTCCCATGAAGAGTTAAAATTTCTCGCTCCCTACTATTATAGGTGAGGAAGGGGATGAGATGACTTCATCCCAGAGAGGCAACAAGTTCAGTTATTATTGAAGAAATACCTATCTAGACAGCTCCAGCTCTACCTCCTCCACCTCCTCCAGCTAAAATAATTCTCGAATATACCCTCATGGGTAAAATTGAATCTATGCTGACCAAGCAATGATAGTACTTTGACAAGTCTCTACAAGAAGTAACTGATAAAGTAACTGCTCTTAAAAAAGAGATGAGCAGAGGCTTTTTTGAAATTCAAAACAATACAGATGAGTTCAAAAGACTGTTGATAATTTGTGGCAAGGCTATAGACCACACTATCACTAGTGTTGGTGAAGTAATGAATCAAGTAGTAACGGTGGCAAACAATCAAATTCTTTTGCTGAAGAAAACTGATGAATAGAATTTCAAGACTTGTGAATAGGTTGGAAAGTTTAAGGAAGATTCCATTGCGACACTATCTATAGAAGTCAGTAAGGGGGAGGATAAAGTAAAGGAAAATCTAGACAAGAAAGTTCAAGACATGAAAAATCTGTGGGGTGATCAACTAAAAGAGATCAACACAAGTGTAGAAAAGCAGATTAAAGGGGTAAACATATATAATTATGAGACTACTGTCTGGATGCATAATACAATCTTTCCAGACTTTCAGGTTGATCCAAATGAAGATCCACCTCCTCATCTAGATCTAAATGCCTTCAAGCCTACCTTCTATCCTAGACCTGAACAGTATGAATTTCCTCTTGAAAGCTATTCCCAGGTCTGGACTCGTGATCAACCAGAGATTCCCCAAGAACTACCTCCTGAAGTACAAGTCCAAATGAAAAGGAAATATGGTGATGGTGCTTCTGCAAGCAGATCAATTCTCAATCAAGGTGCCGCTAAAAGAATTGAAAAAGAATTTGCTGAAATTTGGAGTCCAACTTCAAAGTCTCTTATTCTTGACACTCTAAAGCTGGTGTGGAGTTTAATGAAAATAAATATGATCATTACAGTCACCATGAGTGGGAGCTTTATGAAAAATCAATGACCAAAAGAAGAATTTATGATCGTGAATATGGACATAATAATCCTAAAGCTCCTCTTCGACCTCCTAAGTATTATCCCAAGCCACTAAGTTATCAGAAGAGACAACACGAGAAGAAGGAAAGACAGCATCAATAATAATTTCCATGATTTGAGATTGTCAATTTATAGAATTTTGTGGACTAAGATATTTTGTGGACATACTCTATACATATATAAAATTTTAAATTTTGTTGATCTTATTATTTCTTAACTCTCAATACATACATCATTTTACTTGTTAGTTATTTCTTTTATTATCTTGATATAATTCACCTTAGTGTAAATGGTTCTAATTTGTACAAATAGGGGGAGATTATTGGGTATTGTATCCACAATAACCAGATTTGTGTGAAGTCACCCTTGAACTAAAATGAATTAAGTTTGTATTTGATGTTGTATTTTAGTTGAGTGCTTGCAGGTTATTATTGTCAAGTGTAAACCAATGTTAGTTTACAATGAGTCACCAAACACAGGACCATGCAATGTAATCACTCATTGTATGATTCATGGTGTTGACTCAAGTGTAACCTCTCTATTAGGATGCACTTCATTTTCAAGTACTAAAGAAATGGAAGAAAGGAAGTGTTGCTGGTTTCAACAAAGAAGAAAAGAAATATTTCCTAAAAAATTTCCTAAGTCCATTTCTCGAGAAGTTGAAGACTATTTCTCGAGAAGTCTAAGTCTATTTCTCGAGAAAGTATAGCTGTTCTCAAGAAACAACAAGAGTTCTCGGGAAATTGTCTGAAAATATTCTAAGTCCTTTTCTCGAGAAATACCTGGAAGATTTCTCGAGAAACCAAGTCCATTTCTCGAGAAAGCAAAGTAGTTCTCGAGATGGACAAATCATCCCTCTAGAAAGCTAAGTCTTTTTCTCAAGAAATCAATTCTTTCTCGAGAAATCAATGCTTCAGTTAACAGAATTTTCGTTAAGTAAATTTCTCGAGAAGACAAGGCCATTTCTCGAGAATGCAATTTTTTTCTCGAGAAATTATATTCTTCTCGAGAAATCAATTCTTCACTTCACAGATCTTGCGCTAAGTAAATTTCTCGAGAAGCCATATTATTTCTCGAGAAAGAAAATCATTTCTCGAGAAATAATATCGTTCTCGAGAAATCAGATATTTTATTTCAAAGAATTTTTGTCAAGTCTTTTCTCGAGAAGACATGTCTTTTTCTCGAGAAAGCTAATCATTTCTCGAGAAATAAAGTTCTTCTCGAGAAATGGGCTTACAGAATTTTCTTTTCAAATCTTTTGACGGGATTTCAAATTAATCTAAGTTAATGATGATTGATCCACATGGATCTTTCCTTAATGACTTATGGTCGTTAGTCGATGATCTATAAATAGTATTTTCAAGGATTCTCTAACTCTAATCACAAGAAGAATCATTACAGTAATCATAATTTGCACTTTACAAAATCGAGAGAAGCCGCACGTCTTCATCGCCATTCTTCCCTACCGCTAAACTCTTGATCCAATGATTCGAAAGGAGAACAGATTCGATAGATCCAAGATCCCAAGATTCTTCAACATATATTTGATCCTATCAGATCCAAAGTTTTCAGATCTACATTTTCTCTATTTTCTTCCCCAAACATCTTCACAGTGCTTTTTAGTTTTCAAGAAGGAAGATCCTTGGAGATTTCAGATCTGGAAGAGTAAAGCTTTATTGTTTATTATAAAATTTATTTAAACTGTTGTAGAAGCTTTGTCTCCGAGATTGTAGGAAGTTTGTTCTTCCGAGTTTGTAGATCTGTTAGTGGATTGAGTTCCTAGATCCGAGTTGTGGATCGAGTTTATGGATCCGGTTGTGGATCGAGGTGTAGGAGAGATTGTTCTCTGAGGTGTAGAAGCATTCCTCCGAGGTGTAAGATTGTGATAATCTGAGAAAGGTGAAGTAGCCGAATTTTACCCTTTGTGGTAGATAGGCGATGCGTGACAGTGGACGTACCCAATACAGGGAACCACTATAAAAATCTTTGTGTTTGTGTGCTGATCTTTGAGATAATTTTTATTCTGCAAAAAGACACAAACATCACCTATTCACCCCCCTCATGGTGATTTAGGTAGACGCTAGATACTTTCAATTACGTATTTTGTAAATTCTAACCGCAGGTTCTTACTATTGCTAGAAATATTTCTGCGGACTGTGCAGACTAAAAGATCAAAACGCACAGACTGACCGTTTATTGGCAGGCCTCTTTTTTTATAAATAGATCTTCATTCTTAGCTCATTGTAGGAAATGTGCCCGAAGTAGAAGTCCCTACGGTCTACAAAAATGGTGTCCGCTCTAACTGATATTGTTGGTGCATTTCACGACGCTGATCACAAGAAGTGCAAATTGTCTGAGACAGATCTAAACGTGTTCGTTGCCGAATACATGGAGAGTTCTCCCGTCCATATCTGGTTGCCACTGGAACACGAAAGAATTAACTCTTCTTTGGCAAATTAGATTGCAATCCCGATTGATCACTTTGTATGCGTGTTTAGATTCCCTCTGCTTTGAGAGATCGCGCAGATCTTCGAGCACTATAGGGTCATGCTGGGCCAGCTCACAGCAAACAAAGTCGCTGCAATCTACAGTTACGTTGCTTACCTGCGATCTGAGCGGGTAGCATTTTCACTTGGCATTTTAGGAGGATTTTCTCAGTTTGCTCGATTACCCCCACAGGCGGCAAACTGTATATGGGAATAATATACTTCTATTATCGCTGACTGAAGGTGGTGAATCTGCTGAATAAGATCCACAACTGGATCTCCCGCTACTTGATGTTCGAAGGCGACCTGGGCCTTGAACATACTTATCCGCAAGAATGAGCGGATAGCGAGTTCAGGAGCATCAAGCTCTCGAATATGGAGGAGAAGATCATGGATTTCTTGAAAGATTCTAGGCTGGATATTGACTAACATCTTCCGCTACTGCCGAGCTTGAATGTAATAGCCTGCCAGGAAAGTAAGAGAATTCTACGGACATAAATTTGTATTCGAATTTAATTTCTAATTTCAACTTGCTGATGTGTCTTCTTTTATCAACGACTTTTAGCGTTCCCATTCAACTTTGAAGATGTCTCCGCCAAAGAAACAACGTTTCTTCTCACAATGGAACGATCTCAACCTCGCTCTGAAACTCTCTTGTGGACCGTCTATTTACTCAAAGGGAAGATGGAAGAAGGAGATCACTTACCATTTCCGAGAAGAACTTGGGAGGGAGGAGGGAATGAGTCCCGCTGCGGACATACTCCTCTTCTAAGAGCTTTCGAACGGGATCCACTCACAGCCCCTTACTCTCCGCAACAAAACGGCGTTGGAGCGCCGCAATCAAATTGATGGGGATGGTTCGGAGTCTTCTAAAGTGCCACGTGCCGGCGAAGTTTTCGGCCCATAACCTGGACTCCACCACATGGATGCAAGGTCATGGAGGACCTTGTGTCATATGAGAGGCGTCTCTTGCAGTGAGAGGTCAAGAATCGTCTCTACATCCTAAACATGAAGAATTTTTCGGTTGCCTTGCGTACGCGAGCAACAAAGCCCAATGTAAAGCTGAAGATCGGGGCACCAAGATTTTTTGGTATCAAAGCGAGGTGAGATCGTTCCATTGTGAGGAAGAAACTTGTTTCCTGGCGGAGACATCCAAAGTATGGGTTCCAAACTTCAAATACGTTCTCCTCGTGAGCCCGGGTATGAAGTGTCTGGAACCCATACTTTGAAGATGTCCCGCCATTGAAGAAACCGTTTCTTCCTCATGCTCACCTCGCTTTGATACCAAATGAGTACCATCTTGGTGCCCCGATCTTCAAGCTTTACAAGATGCGTTGTCTTCGCGTACGCAAGGCAACCGAAAAATGTCTTCATGTTTAGATGTAAGAGACGATTCTTGGATCTCCACCTTCGCCAGAGATGCCTCTCTTGAGAATAGACACAAGAATCCGTCCTCCATGCATCTTGCATCCGTTCCCAATTGTCCCAACGAACGGAGATGGGGACCTCAACTTAAGAGCCTTGTTCTAACATCTGGTATCAGAGCGAGGTTAGATCGTTCCATTGTGAGGAAGAAACGTTGTTTCTTCAATGGCACATCTTCAAAGGCGGATGGGTTCATGCACTTCAAATACGCCGTAGTTGCTCCCCGTGAGCACCGGGTAGATTCCATGGAACCCATCCGACTTTGAAGATGTCTCCGTCATTGAAGAAACAACGTCTTCCTCATGGAACGATCTCATCGCTTTGAACCAAATGTACCATCTTGTGCCCCGACTTCAAGCTTTAGGGGCTTTGTTGTCTTCGCGTACAAGGCAACCGAAAAGTTCCAACCAATCTTCTGCAAACTCCTTGCCCGTCTTTTACTCAAAGGGAAAGGAAGAAGGAGATCGTTAGGAAGAGGAGGGAGGAGAATGATCCCGCTGCGGACTACTCCTCTTCTGCTTTCGAACTCCACGGCTTCGGATTAAACCAAAAGGACTTGCGGGGAAACCATATGATGCAGTGACATCAGAAGAATAAGCATGTCTGCATTTTTATTGCACTTCCTTCCTAAAAGTTCGCCATGCTTACCCTCCATGCTCACATTGCGAGCACTGCGATGTATGGAAAGAGGAATCTGTGCGAGCTCCAGCAGGTTCCCACTGTCATCCTCCCCTACTTAGCCACACAGGCTCATGCGAATAGATTGGTAACATGTCATTTCATAGGTTGTGCATTGAGGAACATGGCCAAAGAGAATGACCAGCTGGGAGCGAAAACTGCGGCTTGGCACTGAGGTCACACAGTTCGAAGAAAAGGATTCAGTAAGAAGCTTACTCACTGCGACCTGAAATTATGTCCGCCTCATTTGACTTTTGCCTTTTGCAGATGTCTTATGATATCGAAAACCCAGCCTTCCAAGACGCAATTGTTGGTGATTGACTTGTTGACCGGGTCAACAAGTCAAAAGGAAGGTTTTAGTAACATTATTTTATGAGCTTTTCATTTATTATGAGAGAGAATGTAAATGGGTAGATGGAAAGTTGTATTTATTAGGAGAGAGGGTTTGGGTGTTTTGTTTTGCCTATAAATAGGCCCTTTGTAGTTCATTTCAATGATGATGAATTAGAGAGAGAAGCTCCACAAATTCGTTTCTTGTTTTAGAGAGAGAAGAGAGGCGCGGCAGCGCAGGTGCCTTGCCGAGCGGTTAGAAGGCTAGCCGGGCGAGTTGGTTCTGTCCGGGCGGGTAGAAGTCGAAGCCGCGCGGTCTGGTGAGCGCGGAGCGAGAGAGAACTCGCGGCCGTGTGTGACTCGCGTGTTGGTGATCTCGGCAAGGGGGAGCTCGCGCTGGTGTAGCTCTCGCAGGTGGAGCTCGCGCAGGAGCAGGTCGCGAGTAGACGGACCTCGCCACGCGAGTTGGGAGGTCAAGCCGCGGGTGGAGTGCGGTCTCGCCTGGTAGTTTAGGCGCGAGGTGGTGGAGTGCGATCTCGCTGGGTTGTGTTCGCGAGTGGTGGTGGGAGCTCGCTCGCGAGAGGTGGTACTCGCCTATAGTGGAAAGGAGCCCGCGCGGTTTGTAGCGGTCTCGCCGGGGTGAAGCCGCGCGACTTGGTGGACTCGCCAAGTCGGTTTCGCCGAGTACTTAGAAATTTTTGAGGCAGCAGGAGCCCATACACGTTTCCAACAAGTGGTATCAAAGCGAGGTTCGGACCCAGGTTTGAAGTAGAGAAGAGATGGAGATGGGAAGCGGGATGCCGGGGCAGGTCCCCAAGTTGAGCAAAACAAACTATGGAAACTGGAGTATTCAGATGCGAGTGTTGCTCGCCTCTAAAGAGCTATGGGATGTTGTGGAAGATGGTGTCGAGGTGCTTACTGCCGAAGCAGAAGCTGCATTGACTAACGCTCAAAGGATGGCGGTTAGAGAAACCGAGAAGAAGGACAAGAAAGCGTTGTTCATCTTGTACCAAGGGGTGGATGAAGCTACGTTTGAGAAGATCTCGGACGCCGAGACTTCAAAGGAAGCTTGGGAGATTTTGCAGCGCTCCATGCAAGGAGTAGACAAGGCCAAGAAGGTGAAGTTGCAATCCCTTCGAGCACAATATGAAATGGTGCGGATGCAGAGCTCGGAGAAGGTTGGGGACTATGTGACCCGTCTGCGGACGATCACAAATGAGATGAAGAGAAACGGGGAGACGATAGACGAGGTCAGCTTCATGGAGAAGCTCCTGCGTTCTATGTCTAAGAAGTTCCGACACGTGGTGGTGGCCATCGAAGAATCGAAGGACCTCACAGTGATGACGGCAGATGAACTGATAGGCTCGCTACAAGCACATGAGTATCGGATGGTGCAAGATGAGGAGGAGTCGAGTGGATTGGGAAAAGCACTTCAGACTCAACTCAATTTTGGAGAGAGTTCAGGAAGAGGAGGAGGCCAGCGTGGTCGAGGCTACCAAGGCAGAGGTAGAGGAGGAAGAGGTGGAAGAGACTTTGGAAGAAATCAGTTCAACCAGGGAGCGGTAGAGCAACATCATGGTTGGAGGCAAGATGCAGGAGGTAGAGGAAGAGGCCAAGGCAGAGGTCAAGGCAGAGGACAGGGAAGAGACCAGGGAAGAAGTCAAAGAGGAGGAAGATATATGTCCCAAACGCAATGTTACAACTGTAACAAGTTTGGACATATGAGTTACGACTGCTGGGCTCCCAGGAAAGGTGGTGAAGCCAACCACTATGCGGAGGCTAGCAATACGGGTGGAGACCCGATGATGTTCCTTACTATCCAAGGCGCTGCAGGAGGGAGGAATGGAGTATGGTACCTAGATACTGGAGCAAGTAACCACATGTGTGGTGATAAGGAGCTATTCACCAGCCTTGAGCCGAATGGAGGAGATGTCAGTTTTGGCGACGCCTCGAAGATCTCTGTGGAAGGAAGAGGAGTGATCGCGGTGACGATGAATTGGAAGGAGGTGCTCATCAACGACGTCTTCTATGTACCGGGCTTGAGGAGTAACATCCTAAGTCTTGGACAGCTGGTGGAGAAGGGCTATCGCGTCCTGTTGAGGGATAGCACCTTAGCGATGAAGGATAGCCAAGGAAGAGAGGTGGTAAGAGTGAAGATGGCGACGAACCGCCTCTTCCCTCTAAGTTTGGATGCCAAGGAGACGGCATGTCTTGCGAAGACAGGAGAAGAGGAGGAAGCTTGGCTGTGGCACCACCGGATGGGGCATCTGGGGTTCACAGGCCTGAAGCTGTTGTCTGGATCCAAGATGGTGGAAGGGCTGCCTATGATCACACCTCCTCAAAGGGTCTGTGAGGCATGCACGAAGGGGAAGCAAAGAAGGGAGACATTTGAAGGTGGCAAGTCTCGGAGAGCTACAAGGCAACTGGAGCTAGTCCATTCGGACATTGCTGGTCCGTTTGAGACCACTTCAATAGGTGGAAGCAGATACTACATCACGTTCACCGACGACTTCAGTAGGAAGTGTTGGGTATACTTTCTGAAGGAGAAGGCAGAAGCTCTGGACAAGTTCCGAGAGTTCAAGGCGATGGCTGAGAAGGAAGTTGGGCAACCACTGAAGGTGCTCCGGACAGATAGAGGAGGGGAGTACACCTCTAGGCTGTTTGATGACTACTGCAGAGAATGGGGGATCTCGCACCAGCTGACGGCGGCGTACTCGCCTCAACAAAACGGAGTGGCGGAAAGGAAGAACCTAACCATTATGAACATGGCGAGGAGCATGGTGAAGAGCAAGGGGTTGCCAAAGAAGTACTGGGCGGAAGCGGTACAGGTAGCGGTGTACTTGCTAAACCGTTGCCCAACCAAAAGTGTGAAGTTCAAGACACCGTTTGAAGCTTGGTGTGGGAGGAAGCCCAGTGTGAAGCACCTGAGGGTCTTCGGGTGTGTAGCTTATGCTCACATCCCGGACCAGAGGAGGAGGAAGCTGGACGATAGAAGTGAAAAGTGCATTTTTGTAGGCTACGCTCCTGCGAGCAAGGCTTACAAGTTGTACAACCCGGAGACAGAGAAGGCCATTATCTCACGAGATGTGGTGTTTGAAAAAGGAAGCTGCTGGAGCTGGAATGAGGAGGTGAAGAACATCAAGGGGATGTTTTTCGAGGACGATGAAGAAGAAGGTGGAGGAGAAGCTGAAGCGGAGATGGGTGGAGCTGAGCCACCATCACCACCAAGCGGAGGTTCAGGGGGAGCTCTCACCCCTTACTCAAGTGGAGCAAGTTCGAGCAGAGGAGGATCCGGTGGAGCAAGTACCAGTGGAACTAAGGATGATCGTCCTCACCCTCGGACTAGGAGGTTGGAGGAGATCTATGAAGAGACGGCCGCAACCCATAACAACTTTTCTTTATACTGTTTGCTTGCAGATGTTGAGCCGTGCTCCTACGATGAAGCTGCGAAGGAGAAAAGCTGGAGGAAGGCGATGGATGCGGAGATCGCCTCCATCAAGAAGAACGATACCTGGAAGCTGGTAGATGCACCTGCAGGCCACAAACCCCTCGGGGTGAAGTGGGTGTATAAGGTGAAGAAAAATAAAGATGGGGGAGTGGAGAAGCACAAGGCGAGGCTAGTCGTGAAGGGCTACCGCCAAGTTCAGGGAGTGAACTATGATGAAGTCTTCGCACCGGTAGCGCGGATAGATACCATCCGGCTGATCATCGCGCTAGCCGCACATCACGGGTGGAAGATAATGCAGATGGACGTGGTTTCTGCTTATTTGAATGGCTACCTGGAGGAGGATGTGTACATCGAGCAGCCTCCAGGGTACGTGGTGAAAGGGCAGGAGAGAAAGGTCTGCAAGCTTGACAAGGCCCTCTACGGGCTGAAGCAGGAAGCTAGAGCTTGGAACGGCAGGATAGATGCTTACTTACAGAAGCATGGCTATCAGAAGAGCCCGCATGAGCACGCACTCTACACCAAGGTAGACAAGGATGGAGGCATGATGATTATCTGCCTATACGTGGATGACATAATCTTCACAGGGAATAATGTTGGGATGTATGAAGAGTTCCGGGGTATGATGAAGAGAGAGTTCGAAATGACGGACTTGGGTGAGCTAAGCTACTTTCTGGGAGTAGAGGTGCAGCAGAGAGAAGACGGGATCTTCATATCCCAGAAAAAGTATGCTGAAGAGATTCTGAAGAAGTTCAGGATGGAGAATAGCAAGCCTATCTCCACTCCTGCAGATCCAGGGATGAGGCTGAGTAAAGAATCGAAGGAAGGGGCGGTGGACTCCACCTTGTTCAAAAGTTTGGTGGGTAGTCTACGCTACCTGACCTTCACCCGACCAGACATCATGTATGCGGTCGGGGTGGTGAGCAGGCATATGGAGGAGCCAAAGGAAGACCACTTCACGGCAGCGAAGAGGATCCTGAGGTACATCAACGGGACTAGGGGTCACGGGCTGAAGTACTCCACTGGAGAGGAGCTGAAGTTAGTTGGATACTCTGATAGTGACTATGGAGGCGACGTGAACGATCGGAAGAGCACTTCCGGATATGCTTTCAATATGGGGACGGGGGTGTTCTCTTGGAGCTCGAAGAAGCAGGCAACGATAGCTCTATCGTCCTGCGAGGCTGAGTACATTGCAGCAGCAGCTGGCACCTGCCAAGCCATTTGGCTAAGGAATCTGTTGGAGAGCTTGCAGCATGGAGTGGGTGGGCCAACAACAATGTTGGTGGACAACATGTCGGCCATCCAGCTCGCGAAGAACCCGGTACTACATGGAAGGAGCAAGCACATCGAGACGAGGTATCATTTCCTCCGTGAACAAGTAGAGTTGAAGACAGTGGAAGTAAAGTATTGCCCGACCGGAGAGCAAGTCGCGGACATCTTCACCAAGGCATTGAAGGTGGACACGTTCCTGAAGCTCAAAGGCAAACTTGGCATGTGCTGCCAAGTTTGAGGGGGAGTTTGTTGGTGATTGACTTGTTGACCGGGTCAACAAGTCAAAAGGAAGGTTTTAGTATTATTTTATGTTTTCATTTATTATGAGAGAGAATGTAAATGGGTAGATGGAAAGTTGTATTTATTAGGAGAGAGGGTTTGGGTGTTTTGTTTTGCCTATAAATAGGCCCTTTGTAGTTCATTTCAATGATGATGAATTAGAGAGAGAAGCTCCACAAATTCGTTTCTTGTTTTAGAGAGAGAAGAGAGGCGCGGCAGCGCAGGTGCCTTGCCGAGCGGTTAGAAGGCTAGCCGGGCGAGTTGGTTCTGTCCGGGCGGGTAGAAGTCGAAGCCGCGCGGTCTGGTGAGCGCGGAGCGAGAGAGAACTCGCGGCCGTGTGTGACTCGCGTGTTGGTGATCTCGGCAAGGGGGAGCTCGCGCTGGTGTAGCTCTCGCAGGTGGAGCTCGCGCAGGAGCAGGTCGCGAGTAGACGGACCTCGCCACGCGAGTTGGGAGGTCAAGCCGCGGGTGGAGTGCGGTCTCGCCTGGTAGTTTAGGCGCGAGGTGGTGGAGTGCGATCTCGCTGGGTTGTGTTCGCGAGTGGTGGTGGGAGCTCGCTCGCGAGAGGTGGTACTCACCTATAGTGGAAAGGAGCCCGCGCGGTTTGTAGCGGTCTCGCCGGGGTGAAGCCGCGCGACTTGGTGGACTCGCCAAGTCGGTTTCGCCGAGTACTTAGAAATTTTTGAGGCAGCAGGAGCCCATACACGTTTCCAACAGCAATGATGCCTTTCGTAAAAGAGAGCGTCGACGTCGATGTTCGCCGATTTATTGAGCTCGGGCACACAAAGGAAGGTGTTCATAACATTCCTTTTATGGAGCTCTTTCCAGAGCTGAAGAGGAAAGTTACTTTGATGGAGCGTGCGGCCAAGGGCAAGGCCAAAGTTGGTGTAGAAGGTGAAGATGAAGAAGATGAAGAGAGTGAAGAAGTTGAAGAGTTTGAGGTCGAGGTTGAGGACGAACATGATGAAGTCTGGGAAACCGCAGGCATTGGTTCAAGTAATGTCGTTCAAGAAAATAAATCCTCGGAGTCCGCTTTGAAGGATTCAAGTTCTGATGTGAACACGCCGAGCGAGTATGCGAATAGTGAAAGTGACGATGGAAACAGAGACACTTCTGATGGCTATTTGCCATTTGAAGATGATAAACCTACAAGTCCAGTCTCTGCAACGAAAAAGCTAAAACCTTCAGATTAATGTTGTTTTTTATTTTTACAAAGGCTTGTTGGTCCTTTTTCTGTAAGTCGTGCGAGTTCGAAAGTTGTAATTGATTTTTTGAAAGAAATGAAAGGATACTTTTTAGTTCGCCATTTTTGTTTATGTAAGCTTTATCGGATACCATAATATTGTATGTAGGCTATCCGCACTCTTTGGTAATCTGTTTCGAGCTTATAACTTAGTTCGCCTTGAAATTCCCAAGATTCGTAAAGCTCTATCTGCAATAACTAATCCTTAGGTAAGAGATGATTGAATGCCTCAAAATAATGTCCGCAAGAAAACCAGTCTGCACTAATCTGAGCATGCAAATTAATACATATATAATTAGAGCGCGTGAGTTAACACAACTGAAGACTAGAGTGAGCGAGTTAATCTCAAATGAAGACCAGAGCATACGAATTATTCCTACAGGTGGGTAAATAATCAAAATTCATTAGCTGATATCGTGAATTAACTCTAATAAATAGCTTAAAACCAGGAATATTATAGCACACTGGTTGATTGATCAGGCCACTAGAATCAGTTTTATTATTCGCTTGCATTATTATGTTGAATGAGATTTTAATAAGACAACTGAAAGTCTTTGTTTTCAAGGTAGCTTGCAACCTAGAGGGGGGGGGGGGGGGGGGGGGGTGGTTAATAGGTTTGTTGGTATCTTGTGACTTTCTTTAAGTTTCTTCTTTAAGTGTTTAGTGTGTTAGCCAAGATCCTGCAATACAGAAACAACACAGAAAAGCACACATAGAATATATAGTGGTTCCCCAGATTATGGGTACGTCCACTCTCCTCCCACATATCTAACTTTCAGATAGATAAGGCACTTCTCCAAAACTCAGCTCAAAGAGCTTACACCTCAGATCCCTCAGGATCTCTCAGTCTCCTCCAAGTCTTACAGCTCAGGCACTAAGCCCTAAAACTTAGTGATCAACTGATCACCAACCTCCGGCCAAAGGCCCTACCACTCAGGTTTGTAGGACAAACCTACCTCAGAGCAAATTTTCTACTACCTCATAGATAATGAATCTCCTATAGCTCAGGCACAAGGGCCCTCCCTCATATCCAAAGGATCCTACAGCTCAGGCACAAGTGCCCTACAACTCAGAGAGAATGTCTCTCCTAACTCAGGCTCAAAAGCACTACAGCTCAGTGATCAAATGATCACCTACCTCAGATCCAAGCAAGATCCTACACTTAGAGAGTATAACTCTCCTACAGCTTAGGAAAATTTGTCGTACCTCAGGTTCAAGAGCCCTACAGCTTAGATCAAAAAGTATCCTACAGAAAATAGTGGTTTTGATTAATTTGACATAGAAAAATTTCTCCTCATCCACTACTAGTACTGAGTTATCCTAGCACTATCTAACTTCATAGTAGCAGGAAGATGTTCTTCAATAAAAGGCTGCCTTTGCTGGAAGTAACTCAAAATGTTGTTTCTAAACTTGTTGTACAAGACTGAAGATCTGTTGGGTCTTAAGTTCTTCAAACTGCTAACTGAAACTGCAGAAGACTGAAGGTCTCCTCTTTTTCTTTATTAGAAGTATTTCTGATCTTGCTATAGCAAAAGATAATGTTATAGCTAACTAAAATTTTTGTTCTGCTGGAAGACTTCAAGCTTTTTCTCGGCAGCAATGGTGAGGAAGATGAAGTCCAGCCATTATTTTACGTTTTGAATAAAACCCTAAATTTGCGTTCAACATCCAAAAGTCGTTCCTTTTATCTTCCTCTGATTAACGGCTCTAAGAAGCTGTGGGGACCACCTGCAGTAGACAGTTGCATCTTGCTTTAACGAAAGAAGATGTACAATCGACCTCGGACAGTGTTTGTCATGTTCTATAGTTTTCTCGCACTTAATTTGAACTTAATTGACTTGTTGACTTTGCTGACATCACCATCCATGGACTTAGCCAAAATCAAACATCTTTAGTATAGCCATTGAGTGGGTAAGCTTCACTCAACGCCTGTGGACTTAGTTAAATATCTACACAGATTTTTTTGGCGTTGACTGTTTGATCTATACTCAACGATTTTGTTGGGACCGGCGTTCCCTGACTTGACCCGGGGCGCTCTGCTACTTATTTAAGAAATTAAGTAACACCCTTTCCAACAGTACGGGCTTTTGGAACAGTTGGGTATGCGCTTGATCCTACATTTGGTATTAGAGGAGGTCACGGGTTCAAGACCGGGGGAGGCACTATTAAATCCTGATTTTTCCCTTCTACCTGTGTGGGTCCGGCGGGTCATGCAACCGTGGACATGTGTTAACCCAGCCTCTGAGCCGTGTGGGCCATGTGGTAACTCCACCTCTGAGCCAGGAAATCGTGGACATGTGGTAACCCCACCTTTGAGCTTGTGGGCCATATGGTAACTCCACCTCTGAGCTGACGGGTTATGCTGGATGCTTGGGGGGATTGTTAGGTCTGACATTCCCTCACTTAACCCGTGGCGCTCTGCTACTTATTTAAGAAATTAAGTAGCACCCTTTCCAACAGTCCGGGCTTTTGGAATAGTTGGGTATGCGCTTGATCCTACAGATTTATGCTGTATGGCGTTGAGTGAGTAGACTTCACTCAATGCCTGTGGACTTAGTTAAATATCTACACAGATTTTCTATGGCGTTGACTCTCTGAGCTATACTCAATGATTTATGTTGTATGACGTTGAGTCAGTAAACTTCACTCAACGCATGTGGACTTAGTCAAATATCTCCACAGATTTTCTGTGGCGTTGACTGTCTGAGATATACTCAACGATTTATGCTATATGGCATTGAGTGAGTAGACTTCTGATGGTTTACCAAGTCCTCGGCAATGGCGCTAAATATTTGATGGTTAAAACTCCAAAAATGTAATGATTTAATCAAGACCATGGTAACGGCGCCAAAACCTTTGTTGGATCCCTAGTTGATTTGGGCTAGGTTCACTAGCTTAGGATGTGACCCAACATGTATAGCCAGGGTCAAATTTGTGTCCTAGAGTCTAGGCCAAGTCCTTAGAGTCAACATCAGATGGACCAGCTATCAACAAGACTATCAGAGACTCACGACTTAGAAGATTTCCAGACTAAGTAAAATGAGTTCGACGTTCGTCGAACTCAGGTCGACGAAAGACATTCTGAGCTCGACGATCTTGAGACATTTCTCTGTGCTGAGCTCGACGATCTTTGTTCTCTGTTCGACGAAGACTGAGATACTTTAACAAACTAAAGTCAAAGTAACTCCAGATTTTTCTAAGTCCAACTTTAGGCTTTGGTCGACGAACAAGATTCTGAGCTCGACGAACTTGGACCTCAAGTTCACAGCTTCTCAGGTCGACGAATTCCGTACTCTGCTCGACGATTTCTGGATTTAGAGGATTTGTGTCGACACCAAGATCAATCAGTCAACACAGTATATTTTGACTAAGTCCAGAACTATTCCTTAGTCGACGATTTCTGGTCTACGATTTGAATCCTTCTCAGTCAAAGACTTCTCAAATTCTAAGTCCACAATCATTCTTCGGTCGATGATTTTGGATCTCAGCTTGACGAATGATGATTGTCAGCTCGACGAATGATGATTGTCAGTTTGACGAAGATTGTAGCAGAATTGACAAGATTCCCTTGAAGACAAATTGCTATTATCTGGTCGACAAACTCATCAGCTCGGCTCGACGAACTGTGAACTCGGCTCGACGATTCCTGTTCTTCGTTCGACGATTCCAGATTAGGTCTTCTCCAGTTTTCCGCCCCTTTTCTTGGCGATGATTCCTGAGTAATTAATGCTCAATCTTCTCGGAATGTTACCGTTAGAACGAGCATTGATCATGGATTATTTCATGCTGTTTTTCCATGGGACAGTTAGGGAATTCATTGATTGTCGCTTCCTTCCCAGGCCGACTGCATTTACTGCTCAAGGATTCTAATTTTGAATGTGCTCTTCAGTCAGTAAACAAAAAAAAGAAAAGATTAAGCAGTACGACACACAAGACAGAGATCGCATTCAAGAAGTCTTTCAGAAATCAAAAGTTTTTTTCTGCAATCAGCCTAGACCAGAGAACATCATCAAGAAAAAGAAGAACATACAATCTCCATAAAGAGTCTTCTTCTCTCAACCATACAGGACAACTTCAGAAGGACAATAACAATTCTATTTGTCAAAGAAGTTCCTGAAGCAATCTCTGGTCAAGGCAATCAAGTTTGTGAAGACCTGTCACCCTGAAGTAGTGCTCCAGATTTCCCGATCCATTCAAGATCTCAGGGGGAGCAATCTGCTGAAATCAATCCACTAGTCTTCTCAGTTGTTATTGAGAAAGAGAAGACACCATCACCCCTTTTCCATCTTCTGTACAGGGTTTTAAGTCCCTTCAAAATTATTCTTGGTTGCAAGTCTCCTACCAAAAGACTTGAGGTTTTGGTTTTTGAGCACCTGAACAAAAGCTCATTGGTGTCAGGCACCTGATCAAAAACTTGAGTGGATTTCTACCAAGGTGGTAGAAGAGTGGATGTACCCAGGTTGGGGAACCACTATAAATTTCTTGTGTCGTCTGGTTGCCCTCTTTCTTTTGCTTTGGCTGTGTTCTGTGATTTGTTAGGTTGTTTTGCTTATTACTTTATTTGTTAATCTGTTCACTTAGGATTACAGCAAAAGTTGTAAAAAGTTTGTAGAGAGCACAATACTCTATTCACCCCCCCCCCCTCTAGAGTATTTCAGATCTAACCTGCACTTTCAATTGGTATCAGAGGGTGGTTGGTTAAACTACCACATCTTAAGAGGTTAATTGGTTGTACAGGCTAACACCTGAACCATAAAGTTCTCTCTTGTTAGATCTGATTGTTTTGTTTCCTCTATTAGATTTATTTCTTCACAGAAATTGCTCAAAACAAAGATTATGCAAGCATCAGACATCCAGTATGCAATCTTAACAGATTTGCCATCTGGAAGGCAAGAATAAAACTGTACATGAATTCTATTGATGAAGATATCTTTGCTTCTATCTTAACAGGAGTACCTCCAGCACCTGCAGCTTCTCCAAGCACCTCTACAAACATGACTGCAGTACCTCCTCCAGACAATAATGATGCTTACAAGAAAGCCAAAATTGCAGATGCAAAAGCAATGAACATCTTGACACAGACTATGTCAGATGACATATCTCAAAAGGTGGCTGAGTGCACCTCAGCTAAGGTCATTTGGGACTCCCTCAACCAAATGGTAGCTGGTTCGGCTGATGAAAGGAAAGATAGGAGATCAAATCTCATATCCCTGTATGAGAATTTTAAGAAGGATGAGGCTGAATCAGTTGCTGAAATGTACAATAGGTTGAGCTCAATCATCAATGAGCTTAAAACCTTGGATAAAGATATCACCCTGACAGAGGTGAATGACAAAATCTTGATGTGCTTCCCTAGCTCTTGGGATTCAAGAATCTGGCCTATCAAAGAAACCAGAAGCCTAAATGAGATATCAATTGAATCTCTGCTAGACAAACTAAAATCCTATGAGCAGTTGATTAAGTCAAGAGAAGCAGCTGAACAGAAATCAACAACTCCAGTGAGAAAGGATCACAGTATAGCTTTCAAGGCATCTGAGGAAAGTGAGACCTCAACATCCAATGAAGAACTAATGAGACTCTTTGCAAAAAGATTTTATAAGATGGCTAGAAAGGATTTCAGAAGAAAATCATCCAGGCAGGATGATAAGCCCAAGTATGATAAGACACCAACCAAGGAGGTTGTGTGCTTTGGATGTAGAAAGCCTGGACATTATATCTCTGAATGTCCAGAAAGCCAGAAGAAGGATAAAAGCAGAGAAAAAGACTCCAGGAGAAAAAACAGCAGCAGACCCTCCTCCAGCAAGTACAAAAAGAGAGACAAAGGCTTTGTTGCTGAAACTTGGAGTGATACTAAAGAAGAATCATCCTCTTCCAGCTCAAGTGAAGAAGAGGAAGAAGCAAGATCCAAGGAGGTTTGCCTTATGGCAATTGATGCCTCCAGGAGCTGTTCAGGATCAGAAGGAGAATCTTAAGATGAGGCAGCCTCAGACTCAGAGGCAGATCAGGTTCTTTCAAGTTTTGACTTTAATTCTGATTTATTTAAAATTGAATTCAAAACTATGTGTTTAGATTTAATCAATTCAGAGAAAGAAATAAAAACCCTCAGAGAAAAATTAGGAAATCTTGAATATGTTAACTCAGAAAATCTTAAACTAAAAGATCAACTAACTGTAGCACATGAGGAGATAATTAAATTAAAATCTGATTTATGTGAGACCAAACAACTTGAGCAATCTCTCAATGGAAGAAGACTCAATCTGATGGACATAACAAGCACAGTAAATGCCAGATTAAATGACAAGCTGGGCTTGGGTGCATCATCAGGTTTGCCCCCCATAATTAAGAAAAATATTCTTCCACACCCATTAAATTTGTTTTTACCAAGGGAAAAGAAAAGATAATAAACAAACCAATGTCTGAAAACAATCCAAAACCCATAGACAAGAGCAATAAACATCAGAAAATAGCTAATAAAAACAAGGTTCAGCAGCATTCGTCGAACTCAGATCGACGAAATGTGGCTCGTTCGTCGAACCTAGATCGACGAACGCTGAACGCAAACTTCAGTAATAACAATTTGTCTAACTACGATCGACGAACTTTGTATGGTTCGTCGAGCAGAGGTAGACGAACATGGGGTGCAGAAAATGACTATTGTCATTCTCTAAGCAGAGATCGACGATCTCAGCCCTATTCGTCGAACTCTGGTTGACGAACTTACAAGAATTCATCGAACCCAGAAGGACCAAACATAAATCATTTCTCTTACAGAAATTCTAAGCTAGCTAATAAACCATTCAATCTAGTAGCTGATTGGGTTATTCCACCTAGGAGATATCACCCCTTAGGTTATAAATCTCAACCTACTTTGCCAATTATCTCCAGCTTTTCATTTTTACCAAATAAAGGACCCAAGGTAACCTGGGTCAAGAACAATTAATGTTTGTTTTTCATTTCAGGCAAAGAGCTGTCCAAGGGTAAGTCAGACCTGGTACTTGGATAGTAGTTGCTCCAAGCATATGACATGCAGCAAGGACAATCTATCTAATTACAAGTCCAAGCTAGGACCAAAGGTGATTTTTAGTGATTCAAATAGTGGCCAGTCTGATGGATATGGAGCAGTAAAGATTGGAACAGTCACTTTCAAGAAAGTAACATATGTAAGAGGACTCAAACAAAACCTAATATACATAAGCCAATTATGTGATGAAGGTTATCAGGTACACTTTAACTCTACCTCCTATTCTATTATTAATAATGAAAACAAAACTGTTTTAATTGGAATTAGACAAGGTAACATATATCTAGTAGATTTTATTTCTACCAAAACTGATGTTTGTTTACTCAATATCACTAGTAACCAAAATGAGTTGTGGCATAAAAGATTAGGTCATGTAAACCTTAAAAATATAGCTAGGTTATCTAAAGACAACCTTATTAGAGGTTTACCTTCTGGTCCCTACAAGAAGGAAAACCTATGCAGGGCTTATCAATTAGGCAAGCAAACTAAAACTAGTTTCAAATCTATTAATAAGAGTGATTCACCTAGGATATTGTATTTGCTTCATGTGGACCTATTTGGACCCATTGCAGTACAAAGCCTAGGAGGGAAGTCTTATACTTTAGTAATTGTTGATGACTTCTCCAGATTCAGTTGGGTGGCCTTTCTGAGAACTAAGTCAGATACATTCAAGGTTCATATAGATTTTCTCAGGACCATACAGATTGAGTTCTCTACTCATGTTGCATTGATCAGAAGTGATCGTGGCATAGAGTTTGAGTCTCTTCTTATGCATGAGTTTTGTGAGAAGGAAGATATCAGACAGTGTTTCTCAGCTCCTAGAACTCCCCAACAAAATGGGGTAGCTGAAAGGAAAAATATGACACTCATTGAAGTTGCAGGCACATTATTGGCAGATGCTTACATGTCTCTATCCTTTTGGGCAGAAGCTGTAAACACTGTTAACTATGTCCTGAATAGAAGCCTCATACATAAGCTGAAAAATAAGACCCCCTATGAATTGCTTAAAGGAAAGAAACCTAAAATCACATATTTTAAAGTTTTTGGTTGCATATGTTATATTCACACAAACAACAAAAGATACATTAGAAAGTTTGAGGCTAAGCCTGAAGAAGGGATTTTTCTAGGATACTCCCAAGTAAGCAAGGCCTATAGAGTTTTTAATAAATCCAATCTTAAAATTGAAGAGTCAGTCCATGTATCTTTTGATGAAGCTAACATGTCTTATAAGGAGAAAGAGATTTCTACCAATAGCTTTTTGCAGGTTCCACAACTGCGTGAGTCTATGGATGGACTAAACCTTACCCAAGAGGTGTCAACCCATCCTTCTCCACAGGTTGCTGAAGACAGTGAAGAATAAATTCAAGTGGAAGTGGCTGAACTTTCCTCAACAGCTAATAACATTCCTCAAGAGGAATTAATTATAGAAGCTGTTGCTGAACAAACTCCACCCACTGATCTTGTCACACTTAGAGATCACCCCAAATCTCAAGTGATTGGAGACATTTCAGCAGGTGTTCAGACAAGGCATCAACTCAACCAAGACTTGATGCATGCATGTTTTCTCTCTCAGATTGAACCTCTCTCCATCCATGAAGCTGGACAAGATCCCCACTGGATCATTGCAATGCAAGAGGAACTAAATCAGTTTGAGAGATGTAGAGTTTGGGATTTGGTTCCAAGACCTCATAACTACCCAGTTATTGGAACCAAATGGGTCTATAGAAACAAGCTAGATGCTCAAGGAAATATTGTGAGAAACAAGGCTAGGCTTGTTGCTCAGGGCTACAGGCAAGAGGAAGGAATTGACTATGACCAAACCTTTGCCCATGTTGTAAGGTAAGAGGCCATAAGAATATTCCTTGCCTATGCAGCTCACAGGAGATTCAAAGTTTTCCAAATAGATGTTAAGAGTGCATTTTTGAATGGAGTGCTTCAAGAAGAGGTTTATGTGGAACAACCTCCAGGTTTTATCTCTCTAACTCAACCCTCTTTTGTGTTTAAATTGTATAAAGCTCTTTATGGTTTAAAGCAAGCTCCAAGAGCTTGGTATGAGACCTTAGCAAGCTTTCTTTTAGAGCATAAATTTACAAGAGGAATCATAGATAAAACCCTTTTCACTAGACATCATGAGGACCAAATTTTATTAGTGCAAATATATGTGGATGACATCATCTTTGGGTCTACTGATCCCAAATTATGCAAGAGGTTTGCTGACCTCATGCATTCCAAATTTGAGATGAGTAGCATGGGTGAGCTTTCCTACTTCCTTGGTCTCCAAGTGAAGCAGCTCCCTGATGGTATCTTCCTCTCCCAAGCTAAGTATGCTAAAGAGCTTATTAAGAAGTTTGGGATGGGTGATGCTTCAGGAATGAAAACACCTATGGCTACCAATGATGTTGTGGATTCTGATACAGTAGGGAAACCTGTAGATCAGAAGCATTATAGGGCAATTGTTGGATCCCTATTATACCTAACAACTAGCAGGCCTGATATCATGTTTGTCATATTCCTTTGTGTTAGGTTCCAAGTGAACGCCAAAGAATCTCACCTTATTTTCTTAAAAAGAATTTTGAGATATATAAAGAGTTGTCCTAATCTAGGACTCTGGTATCCTGTAGAGTCAGAGTTTGAGTTAACTGTATACTCAGATGCTGACTATACTGGATGTAGAGTGGACAGGAAGAGTACCTCTAGAACTTGCCAGTTCCTGGGTATGATACTTGTCTCCTGGTTTTGTAAAAAGCAAACATTTGTGTCTACATCAACTGTAGAAGCAGAATACATGGCTGCTGGCAGCTACTGTTCACAAATGTTATGGATACAAAACCAACTCCTAGACTATAGTGTCAACTTAAATAATTCAACATTATTTTGTGATAATACTAGTGCTATTGTTGTAGCACAGAATCCAGTTCATCATAGTAGTACTAAACATATTGATATAAGGCATCATTTCATTAGAGATAGTGTAGACAAAAAGAAAATTAACATAATCCATATCCCTACTGATTTACAGAGAGCGGACATTTTCACCAAACCCTTGGATGAGAAAAATCATCTGTTCTTTATAAATCAACTGGGAATGATCAATGGAGAAGAGTTAAATTAGTTTCTGTCTGCATTCGACGAATTTTCCAGAGTTCGTCGAATGGAGTTCGACGAATTAGGGAAAGTTCTAGAGATGCTCGTCGAACGGAGATCGACGAATTCTCTGTGTGGAAACAATTTTCGTCGACCGGAGATCGACGAACTTTTCTTCAGAAGATATTTCATCGAATGGAGTTCGACGAACTATGTTCGTTTCTTCTGGATGAGATTGACAAATTATTTATCTATAATTTATTTCGTCGACCTCAGTTCGAAGAACTGTTTTATTTTTCGTGGAACGGAGTTTGTTGATTCATATTCAGGAAAACCCTATATCTAGGTTTTCTTCGACCTCCGTCCCGCGCTTTCAGTTCCTGTTGCACTTGATCGCTGTTTGTTTCTCTTGCAGGTCATCAATGGCGATTCCAGCGAGTACCCTGGTTGCAATGAAATTCGACACAGGATTTGATATGGACTTTGATTCATTCCATTATTCTGACCCTATATTTCTCTACATTCTGGAACTTCTAGAAGAGCAGGGTCTCAAGGATTTTATGACACGGAGAATCAAACTGCATTCAACTGAGATTAGAGAATGGGTATATACTTCGTTTGCTTCTGAGGACAACATCTTGACATGGAATATCGGGGGTAATGCTGTTTCCTTATCCCCCGCCGTCCTTTCTGAAATTTTTGCATTGGTCAATGGAGAAGATGATTTGGACATAGATTCTGATGAATATAGTTCGATGCTGAATCTGATGGGGTGTACTGGGAGTAACCCTAACAAGTTGTTAAAGAAATAACTTTCTGTCGCCTACCAGTTCTTGGCGGATATTGTGGGAAAAGTGTTGATGGGCAAGCACTCCGCGCACGATTACATAACCAGACATCAATTCCTTGTCATATGCGCGGTGGTCAATAAGCGTCCCGTTGATCGGGGCAAGATCTTCTTTGAGTTGATCAAGAAGAAAAATAGTAAGAAAGAGGTTTGCTTTGGAAGAATCCTGGGGATTTTCCTTCAAGAAAAAGCAGGTGAATTTATGGTCTCCCTAACCATATTCATCAATGCCAGTAAGCGCCTCACACGCGCTTTGTTTGGCAGATGGGAGAGGATGATCTCTAAGCCATCCAAGGCTTCCTCCTCTTCCATCCCAGCTTCTGAGAGCACAAGGGCTGTGAAGGTCACTCCCCACCCTGCAGAAGAGGCAATCCCATCTCCACACCCTCTTCCTGTAACCCATCTTCCTTCTTCAACCAGTCTTCCATCTCCTCCAGCACCCCAATCACACCAACATTCTCTTGTCCCTACTCCTCTTCCCTCTCCACCACTTGACATCGCTGATAGTCCATATACCCCCCTTTCAAGAGAATCCACACCAAACTCCTCCAACATCACCTCTTCCACCTCATCTATCTAACATTCCACATTTTCATATACCATCCCCTTCTCCACCTCCACCAGACACCACCATGACAGATGTCATTTGAAAGTCCACCTAGTGTCAACTATGTGCACCTATGGGGGGGATAGGTGACGTATAGCGCTTTTGCGGAATTTATAATAGTACCTGCACAATAAAAACAAACAGCACAGCACACAGAATACACAGGCAATTTATAGTGGTTCCCCGACTTGGGTACATCCACTTTCCCCCTTCGACCTATCTCCCAACAAGGGACGACTCGGTCACTTCTCCAACAGGATTGAAATTCAATCCTTGCACTATCGGAAGGAACCCTTCCACACGTAGGAGTCAACACTCCCACAAACTGGGTTGCACCCAACCCTTACAACAAGGAACAAACGTTCCTTTACAACACAAGTAAAATAGAAAGTACACGAGATACAAACTTCGTTTGGAGACTACGGTGTTCCTCTTCGTTCGACGACGTGTTCGTGAAGTCAACGAAGAGTCTACAACCTTGGTCTCTCTTGGAAAGGATCTCCCCGGAACCGGCGGCGGCAAGACGAGCGGCGGCTTGCTTCGGGATCGGCAGCTATGATGATGAGCGGCTGCTGAACTTAGAGATCCAATCTTCGTAGCGAAGCTAGCTTGGTCTTCCAACGGTCACACGAGGATCGGTCGTCTCGATCGATTCGGACGGGGAAGTTTTTCCCAATCACCAAATCGAGAGACAAGAGATCTCTGGATAGACACGTGAGACTCAAAGCTTGGCTAAGCTTCTGTCGCCGGAGATCGGGAAGAATCACGATCAACAGCGGCGACAGACTAGCGCGAGCGGCGACGGCGGTGGCGGAGCAGTTTCGCGATTTTAGGGTTTGATCGTGCTCGGCTTCTTTTCTGTCTTCGTATTCCGTTCAAAATACCCGAATATATATACTGTATATAACTTGAATAAGACCGTTGTGGGACCCACAAGAAGAATCCCAAAATCCCGGTCCAGAACATTGACAGCGGCAGAATCCGGTTCAGGAAGATCCAGAAAAACGCCGAAGTCAAAATCGGTGAGAATCGAAAGTGATTCTCGCCGAGTCGCCGAGAATCAAAGGTGATTCTCGACGATTCGGCGAGAATCAAAGATGATTCTCGTCGAATTTGCCTTGGTTGCACGCACTGCTTTAGGCCAGGTCGAGACGGCGAGAATCAACCAGTGATTCTCGACGATTCGACGAGAATCACTAGTGATTCTCGCCGAATCGGCGAGAATCACTTGGTGATTCTCGTCGATTCTTACTTAGAGACAGAGGTGCTCGCTTAGAAGTGGCTGGATCGAGTTCGTCAAGAATCAACCACTGATTCTCGACGAATCGGCGAGAATCACTTGGTGATTCTCGTCGATTTACACTTAGACGAATTTTCGTCTTTCCACCCATGAGGTGCTCCTTGACCCATCCTTGCTCCTTGTCTGCTCCTGCATAGTTATAGCCCTGTGCTTGAAAGTAAGTGCACTCCAATAGAGAGAGTACACGTATGCCAACACACTGATCTGCTCAACGAGGGATTACGTCGTGCAGACCCGTGTATATTGATCTACTGCACCCTGACATTGGTGTGCACTTAGCGTGGAAGAACTGCAAGCACAACTTGAAAGAGTTTATCAAATACATTATCTATTGACCTTAGCTTATCCAGGAGCTTCTTCAAATCAGGTACATTGTGGATACAATACCCAACAATCTCCCCCTATTTGAAGAAGCCTAAACCCTACAAGCTAAGGTGAATAGAGCATATGGGAATGAAAACCATAAACTTGAAATTGAGTTGAGTGAGTTACCAATACCAATTTCTTGGGAGCAAGCTTGGAAGCTTGGAGCCACCTTAGCCTTAGCCGCGAGGGTAATCTCCCCCTTTTCGGCTTCTGCAAATCGGGGTCGGTAGCATTTGACCCCTTGCTCCCCCTCAGTTCTTGCGTTTGTGCTCACACTTGAGTGCCTTGCTCCCCCTCAGATCGTGCACGAGCCTGGAGCTTCTGTAGTCTTCATTCCTCATAATTGAGCATCCCCAATTCAGTCTTGAAAAGATTGAACTTGGCCTCGTCTAAGGGCTTTGTGAATATATCGGCAATCTGCTTGTCCGTGGGGACATAATAGAGAGAGATGTCCTTGTTTTCCACGTGCTCCCGAATGAAGTGGTAGAGCACTTCAATATGCTTCGTTCTGTTGTGCGAGACCGGATTGTTGGCAATGGCAATTGCACTGGAGGAGTCGCAGTACATTGGTATGTCTTTGAACTGAAGGTCGTAGTCGGCTAACTGGTTTCTGATCCATAGGAGTTGTGCGCAATAGCTGCCTGCCGAGATGTACTCAGACTCTGCTGTGGAGGTTGCAACACAATTCTGTTTCTTGCTGTTCCAAGAGATAAGCCTCCTGCCGAGGAATTGACACGTCCCGGAGGTGCTTTTCCTGTCATCCCTACTTCCTGCAAAATCAGCATCTGAAAAACCTATTAGCTCGACATCATTGTTTCTCGGGTACCACAAGCCAAGATTGGGAGTACCTTTAAGGTATCTTAGAATTCGCTTTGCAGCGACATAGTGAGATTCCTTAGTGTTCACCTGATATCTGGCACAGACACATGTGGAGAACATGATATCCGGTCTACTGGCAGTAAGGTAGAGCAGGGATCCAATGATGCTTCTGTATTTGGTTTCATCGAAAGGTTTACCTTTCTCATCCTTATCCAGAGACATGGTGGATCTCATTGGAGTCCTCATAGAGGTTGCACTCTCCATACCGAATTTCTTAAGGAGTTCATTTGTGAACTTCGTCTGAGAGATGAAGATTTCATCCTCAGACTGTTTCACTTGAAGTCCTAAGAAATACTTGAGCTCTCCCATACTGCTCATTTCAAACTTTCCTTGCATAAGTTTAGAAAACTTTTTGCAAAGATTGTTGTCCGTTGAGCCGAATATTATGTCATTGACATAGATTTGCACCAGCAAAATCTTGCCTTTGACTTCCCTGAGAAACAATGTTTTATCTATTTTACCTCTAGAGAACTTGTTCTCAAGAAGAAAACTAGATAAAGTCTCATATCAAGCTCGTGGAGCTTGTTTCAACCCATATAAGGCTTTATTAAGAAAATAAACATGATTAGGATAAGTAGGATCGACAAAACCTGGGGGTTGAGCGACGTATACTTCCTCTTTCAGGTCTCCGTTCAAGAATGCTGATTTCACATCCATTTGATAGACTGTGAATCCTTTGTGTGAAGCATACGCCGGGAACAATCTGATTGCCTCGAGCCTTGCTACTGGTGTGAAGGTCTGGTCGAAGTCAATCCCTTCCTCCTGTCTGTAACCTTGATCCACTAGCCTTGCCTTGTTCTTTATGATGACACCATGTTCATCCAGCTTGTTTCTGAAGATCCACTTGGTGCCAATCACATTCTGCTTGTATGGTCTGGGAACTAGCGTCCAAACGTTGCAACGTTCGAATTGATGTAGTTCATCTTGCATGGCCAGAATCCATGCCGCATCCTTGTTCGCCTCGTCGAACTTCTTTGGCTCAACCTGTGACAGGAAGCTAAGATGCAATACTTCGTTAATAGTACCTCTTCGAGTTCTGACACCGACACGAGGATCTCTGATGATCTGATCTCTAGGATGATCCCTCACGTGCCGGAGCTCTAGAAGTCTGGCGTCTGGAGCTTCAACTACTTCTTGGGCTTCTCTTTCTTCCAAGAGATTTGTCCCATTTTGATCTTCAACATTTTCAAATGATGTGGAGGTGGAGACTTTGACGTACTTAGGAGTGTCATCTTTAGCGGTCTCATCCAGACTCAGCTGTTCTAGTCGTGCACCTACATCTTCAAGAATACCACTGGAAGAGTTGCTGTTAAGCAAACTTCCTTCATCAAATACAACATTTATTGATTCTTCTACCACTAGGGTTTTCTTATTGAAGACCCTATATGTCCGACTGTGGGAACTATAGCCCATAAATATGCCTTTGAAGCATTTTTCACCAAATTTAGTACGCGGGTACTTCCCATTATTCAGTACATAGCATCTGCAACCAAAAATCCTCAAGTAGGATATGGTTGGTTTCCTGCCTTTCAGTAGCTCGTAAGGCATCTTACGATGATGCTTGTTGATCAATGCTTGGTTTTGTACATGACAAGCTGTATTGACAGCCTCTGCCCAGAAGTATTCCGGGAGAGAAGCGTCTTTCAACATTGTCGTGCAGGCTTCAATGAGAGTTATATTTCTGCTCTCCGCAACTCCATTTTGCTGAGGAGTGCGCGGGGAGGAAAACTCATGAAAGATACCTTGTTCTTCAAAAAACTCTGTCATAGCACCAGATTCGAATTCTGTTCCATGGTCACTTCTGATTTTGACCACAGAGCAGTTAAATTCGTTCTGAACCTGCTTGACAAAACTAGTGAAGATGTCAAACGTATCTGACTTTCGTTTCAAAAAGAACACCCAAGTAAACCGAGAATGATCATCAACTATCACTAGCGTATAGGACTTGCCTCCCAAGCTATGAACTTGCATTGGACCAAACAAGTCCATATGTAAAAGGTAAAGACATCGGGAAGAGTCTTTGTCTGCAATGCTCTTAAAGGTAGCCCGAGTCTGTTTGCCCATCTGGCATGCAGGACAGGGGCTATCTTTGATGCACTTGATACTGGGAGCATCCCTTACTAAGTTCTTAGAAAACAGCATACTAATTGTCTTGAAATTAATATGTGCCAATCTCTTGTGCCATTGTTCACACAGAGATGCACTGCCTGTTGCCACAAGGCATACGGGGGTAGAGGAATCTAAACTGAGAAAATCTAAGCAGAAGATATTTCTGCTCCTAATGCCTGATAATACCGTCTCAGAAGAGGTACGTGAAATTATCAGACATTTATCCTTGCAGAACTTAACGTCATAACCTTTATTACATAACTGACTTACACTGATCAGGTTATGGTTTAACCCTTCAACATAAGCCACATCGGTGATAGAGATTATACCGTTGGAAATCATACCGTAACCTCTGGTGACTCCTCGATCTGTCCCTCCAAAGATGACTTTGGGTCCATTCTCGACTGGAGTGTAATCACGCAGCAGGCTTCTTGTCCCAGTCATATGCCGGGAGCATCCACTGTCCAAATACCAGATCGGCGTTTTGGTGGCCTTTGGACATACCTGCAAAACAAAATTAATTTGCCTTAGGAACCCAATCGAACTTGGGTCCTAGATTCCTGGTTAGCACACTCCCCCTCGGTTGGTTAACCCTACGAGTGGTCGGCCTCGCATTGCTAACATGGGGAGTCTCGTAATGCCTTGGATTAAACCAACAATCCACGGCAAAGTGACCGACTTTGCCACAGCACCAACAGTCGAATCTGTTGTACCTCTTCCTAGGCTCCTGCCTTACCCTGGGAACGGTGGGTACAGCTGGGGCCTTGGATCTGGAGGAGGAGGCCTCATGGTGACAGCAGTCACATGACTTCGTCACCTTCTGTATAACAGGCTTGGCTTTTGGTGCTTGCTTTCCATTATGGCCGCTAGAGAACGGATCATAATTTCCCATGTGGATTTCCTCATAAGGTGCCTTGAAGGCACTCTCACCGAAGTTCCGGGGAACGGTCCAACCGTCATATCGGCTCTTTGGCTTTGCAACCGAGGGCCGGAAATGATGGCCAAATGTTGACTCAAAGTCATGTTGGTTGCAAGGAAAGCCAGGCTTTCTGAACGCAACAGGACTAAGCGGAGCCTTTCCCTTTTCATCAGCAGAGGCCTTCTTGGCGGCCTTATTCTTCCTCTAGTTCCTGTTTCTCCTGGATGAGGAACCAGATACCCCTACATGCCCCAAGCCAGCTCCTTTGGCCTGAGCAGAGAAGGTATCAACGACTGGAAGAACTGTTTTTGGCATAGAGAAGCTCTTGACGATCTTCCTTTCTGCCGCAAGTAGTTCTGCCAACTTGTCGACTTCCTCCTGCTTAAGATCAAGGAGCTTCAAAGACTTTGAATGCTTTGAAGTCAGGTCAAGGTGCTCCTGTCGGAGAGAAATCAAGCTAGTGACCTCTTCCCTTAGGGATACACACTCACCCTTAAGGAATTTCACTTCCTTCTTCTCAGCCTTCAGTCTCTTACGGCACTCCTCGAAAGTGTTGAGCAGAAGCTCATATTTCTCGAGGAGCTCCGCTTCACGGGCCGAAGGGCTATCCTCAGGTTCATCATCCTGAGACTCAGGGTCAGAGTCGGAGTCGGAGAGAGGGGTGTGAGCTTTTACCTTCCCAGTAAATGGGGGGCATTCTCCTTCTGAGTCCGAGCGACCCACCAGCCCGAAGTAGGCTTCCTCATCATCACTGGAGTCTGAGGAATCAGACTCACTCAGTGTCTTTGGCCTTTTGGCGATGTAGCTCCGCTCCTTATTCTTATCTCTAGAGGATTTGTGCTCCTCTTCTTTTCCTTTTTCTCTCTTGCCTTGATAGCAGTCGGCCACGACGTGTCCTGGCTTATTGCATCCAAAGCAAATAATGTCAGAGGAGCGATGTTTGTTCGGTCTAGATGCATACCTGTCAGAAGAATAATTTTTCTTCTGATGCCTCGAGGAGGAGCCATCTCTCTTTCTTTGATTCCTCATCTTGAGGAACTTCTTGAACTCTCGAGTGATGAGGGAGAAATCCTCCTCCGACAGCTCTGAGCTGGAGGAGCATGGCTCGGAGTCCTCCTCCTCATCCTTTTTCCTGGCACGGTACGAAACCGCACCCTTGCCTTTTCTGGAGTGACTAGCTTTTAGAGCCACGGTCTTTTCTTTGGCTGCCGCCTTCTCAGCTTCTTCTTCTGCTTTTCTGGTGTTCAGCTGAAGCTCATAGGACATCAGCTTTCCAAACAGAATTTGTGGATCAGTTTCAGCTAGTCTGCCAAATTCTCTGATGGCGCAGATCTTTGTGTCCCATTCCTTAGTAAGGGACCTAAGGAATTTATCATTGAGTTCACCATTAGTGAACACTCTTCCATAGCCTTTGAGGGCGTTGACAATCTTGAGGAAGTTCTCGTATGTGACTCCGATCTCTTCCTTAGGCCCTTGTCTGAAAGCCTCATATTTCTGGTTCAGGAGGGATCTCCGATCATCCCTCACTTCATCCGTGCCCTCCATTAGGATGATCAGGCACTGCCAGATCTCTTGTGCTGTCCTGCAGTTGCTGAAGTTTTGCATCATAGATTCATCAACTGCGCTGACCAGAATGTTTCGTGCCTTCATGTCAAGTCCCACAAGCACCATCTCGTCCTTGTCCATTTCAGAAAGTGTCTTCGGCACTTTCTTGGTGGGATCAATGGTGGAGGCCTTAGTGGGGACATAAGGTCCCTCCTGCACGATCATGAAAAGTCGAGGATCCACTGCTTCCATGTAGAACCTGATCCTTTCCTTCCAGATAGGAAAGTTGAGCCTGGTGCACACTGGGATCTTGCCGGAGAACTTGAGCCCGTTCATAGTAGATGTTTGCCTCCTTGTTGACACTAGTGGCAGGATTCAACTCAAGGTGTTAACCTTTTTGATGAGTAACCTAGCTCTGATACCACTTGAAAGTCCACCTAGTGTCACCTATGTGCACCTATGGGGGGGGATAGGTGACGTATAGCGCTTTTGCGGAATTTATAATAGTACCTCCACAATAAAAACAAATAGCACGACACACAGAATACACAGGCAATTTATAGTGGTTCCCCGACTTGGGTACATCCACTTTCCCCCTTCGACCTATCTCCCAACAAGGGACGACTCGGTCACTTCTCCAACAGGATTGAAATCCAATCCTTGCACTATCGGAAGGAACCCTTCCACACGTAGGAGTCAACACTCCCACAAACCGGGTTGCACCCAACCCTTACAACAAGGAACAAACGTTCCTTTACAACACAAGTAAAATAGAAAGTACACGAGATACAAACTTCGTTTGGAGACTACGGTGTTCCTCTTCGTTCGACGACGTGTTCGTGAAGTCAACGAAGAGTCTACAACCTTGGTCTCTCTTGGAAAGGATCTCCCCAGAACCGGCGGCGGCAAGACGAGCGGCGGCTTGCTTCGGGATCGGCGGCTATGATGATGAGTAGCTGCTGAACTTAGAGATCCAATCTTCGTAGCGAAGCTAGCTTGGTCTTCCAACGGTCACACGAGGATCGGTCGTCTCGATCGATTCGGACGGGGAAGTTTTTCCCGATCACCAAATCGAGAGACAGGAGATCTCTGGATAGACACGTGAGACTCAAAGCTTGGCTAATCTTCTGTCGCCGGAGATCGGGAAGAATCACGATCAACAGCGGCGACCGACTAGCGCGAGCGGCGACGGCGGCGGCGGAGCAGTTTCGCGATTTTAGGGTTTGATCGTGCTCGGCTTCTTTTCTGTCTTCGTATTCCGTTCAAAATACCCGAATATACATATTGTATATAACTTGAATAAGACCGTTGTGGGACCCACAAGAAGAATCCCAAAATCCCGGTCCAGAACATTGACAGCGGCAGAATCCGGTTCAGGAAGATCCAGAAAAACGCCGAAGTCAAAATCGGTGAGAATCGAAAGTGATTCTCGCCGAGTCGCCGAGAATCAAAGGTGATTCTCGACGATTCGGCGAGAATCAAAGATGATTCTCGTCGAATTTGCCTTGGTTGCACGCACTGCTTTAGGCCAGGTCGAGACGGCGAGAATCAACCAGAGATTCTCGACGATTCGATGAGAATCACTTGGTGATTCTCGTCGATTCTTACTTAGAGGCAGAGGTGCTCGCTTAGAAGTGGCTGGATCGAGTTCGGCGAGAATCAACCACTGATTCTCGACGAATCGGCGAGAATCACTTGGTGATTCTCGTCGATTTACACTTAGATGAATTTTCGTCTTTCCACCCATGAGGTGCTCCTTGACCCATCCTTGCTCCTTGTCTGCTCCTGCATAGTTATAGCCCTGTGCTTGAAAGTAAGTGCACTCCAATAGAGAGAGTACACGTAGGCCAACACACTGATCTGCTCAACGAGGGATTACGTCGTGCAGACCCGTGTATATTGACCTACTGCACCCTGACATTGGTGTGCACTTAGCGTGGAAGAACTGCAAGCACAACTTGAAAGAGTTTATCAAATACATTGTCTATTGACCTTAGCTTGTCCAGGAGCTTCTTTAAATCAGGTACATTGTGGATACAATACCCAACATCATTCCTCCTCTATCTCCTCCATTTGTTCCCCTCACTTCATCTACTTCTCTACCCTCACCAACTACCTCTCCATCTTTGCACTCCACTGTATCTACAATCATAACCCTGCTCACTCCCCTCATCAAATCCCTAATCACAGAGGCCATTACACCTCTTGTGAATTCTATCAATTCTTTATCTGCCCAGGTATCTATTCTTTTTGTTGCCCCCTCTTCATTCAGGGGCCTGGCTCCAGGTTCTCCTGAACCCAGGCAGGGGGAGATGCTCTGTGATGAAGCAGCAGCAGATGCAGATGCAGCAGCAGCAGCAGCTACAGCAGCAGTTTCAGATGCAGAAGCAGTTCCTACTACAGAAATTTTGCCAGAATTTGATTCAGATTTGATTGAATTGATTCATTTCATGGATACTGACATTGACTTAGATGAGTCAGTTCTAGAGCAGATCAAAACTGTTGGTGATTTCCATTTAAATCTCACAGTTGATTTGGTTGTTTTGTTGAGAAATTTTGATACAATTTATGTACAGTTCCATTCCACTAAGCCACAGTTGGCTATTGTTCCTTATACTTCTCCTGTTAGTCCAGCAGTTGCTAAGCAACTCTGTGACAGTTTTGAAATTTCAGTTTTTGCTTCAACCTCTGCAGCTATTCCATCCTCTCCAGAAGCTGTCTCGGCACCACTTTTTGTTATGGATGACTCACCAGCCTGATTTGGATGAGTTAATCTTGCCTGATATTGAAGAGGAAAATAAGGCAGCAGCTGAAAGCTCTATCCCAATTGCTTCTGATTCTTGTATAGTTTCTTCTTCAAGTACTTTTGAAACTCCAGTTGTTGAAACTTCTGCCCCTGCTACAGAAAAGACTGTCATTGATGATAAAGCTTTGAAAGCATTGGATGCTTTATATGATAACCCTCAGGGTTCTGGCAGTGAAGATGGTGAAGATGATGATGAAGATGATTCAAATGAAGAAGCTTCCAAGAAGAAGAAGCAAATGTTGTCAAAGAAAAGGAAGGCTCCTCCTCCTCCTGCTCCTAAGCCCAATCCAACAGCTGACACTCCCTACTACACTTTGCATAATGTTACTTCTTATAAGGGAATGCCTGCTTTGATGTGGCTGTCAAAGAATCAGCAAAAGGAAAGGAAAAGAAGTAGGAGATATTCTCCTCCACCAGTCCATAGATATAGAAAAGATCCACCTCCTCCTCCTCCAGCAGCTGGTGCCACTGGCTCTAGCTCTCAGGGATCTGCACCTATGAAAACTTATCAGAGACATCAAGGGAGATCCTCTGGAAGTAGTTAGCAAGGGCATCATTCCTCAGGAAATCAACAACAGCATCAGCAGCAACAGCAACATATCTTTGAAGATCAGAAAACTAAGAATCCTGAAAGGCCAGATTCACTTCCTATCCCTTTTGAAGATCCTGAAATAGCCAACACTGCTAAAATGGCCAGGTTCCAAGAACTTATTGGTCTGTCCCTTATTAATAAAGCTAAAGCTGAAGGTAAATACATTTCTGGATACACAACTATGTCGAAATACAGGAAGGAAGAATTAAAAAGGTTTGACAAAGCAAATAAGCTCTTCAATGTTGATGATTACATGAAGCTCCATCCTGAAGCAGTTGTCCCCAGAGCTACATCACTGAAGATTATTGTGGCAGCTGACATGAAAATGACTCAGGCTCAGGCTTTAGATCCTAATAGAGAAATTATCTTTAAAAAGCCAGGAGAGAATACAAAAGAAGACAAGTCCATGCAGAAGAAGCAGAAGAAGTAATCTTTACTTTGTTTCATTTTCTTTCTGCATTTGCTTTCAAACTATGTTATTTGTTTAAATAAAGCCTATATAATATATCTGCTGCATGTGTTAGTAATTCTCTGCCAGATATATCTTTTTCTTGCTTTGTTTATCATTTTGTTTATGTTTTGAGTATATTAGTGACCCCACCCAAATAGGGGGAGATTGTTGGATCCCTAGTTGATTTGGGCTAGGTTCACTAGCTTAGGATGTGACCCAACATGTATAGTCAGGGTCAAATTTGTGTCCTAGAGTCTAGGCCAAGTCCTTAGAGTCAACATCAGATGGACCAGCTATCAACAAGACTATCAGAGACTCAAGACTTAGAAGATTTCCAGACTAAGTATAATTAGTTCGACGTTCGTCGAACTCAGGTCGACGAAAGGCATTCTGAGCTCGACAATCTTGAGATATTTCTCTGTGCTGAGCTCGATGATCTTTGTTCTCTGTTCGATGAAGACTGGGATACTTCAACAAAATAAAGTCAGAGTAACTCCAGATTTTTCTAAGTCCAACTTCAGGCTTTGGTCGACGAACAAGATTCTGAGCTCGACGAACTTGGACCTCAAGTTCACAACTTCTCAGGTCAACGAATCCAGTACTCTGCTCGATGATTTCTAGATTCAAAGGATTTATATCGACACTAAGATCAATCAGTCAACACAGTATATTTTGACTAAGTCCAGAACTGTTCCTTGGTCGACAATTTCTAGTCTACGATTTGAATCCTTCTCAGTCAGAGACTTCTCAGATTCTAAGTCCACAATCATTCTTCGGTCGACGATTTTGGATCTCAGCTCGACGAATGATGATTATCAGCTCGACGAATGATGATTGTCAGTTCGACGAATGATGATTGTAAGTTCGACGAAGATTGTAGCAGAATTGACAAGATTCTCTTGAAGACAAATTGCTATTGTCTAGTCGACGAACTCATCAGCTCAGCTCGACGAACTGTGAACTCAGCTCGACGATTCTTGTTCTTCGTTCGACGATTCCAGATTAGGTCTTCTCCAGTTTTCCATCCCTTTTCTTGGCGATGATTCCTGAGTAATTAATGCTCAATCTTCTCGGAATGTTACCGTTAGAACGAGCATTGATCATGGATTATTTCATGCCGTTTTTATAAGGGACAATTAGGGAATTTATTGATTATCGCTTCCTTCCCAGGCCGACTGCATTTACTGCTCAAGGATTCTAATTTTGAATGTGCTCTTCAGTCAGTAAAAAAAAAGAAAAGAAAAGATTAAGGAGTACGACACACAAGACAGAGATCGCATTCAAGAAGTCTTTCAGAAATCAAAAGTTTTTTTCTGCAATCAGCCTAGGCCAGAGAACATCATCAAGAAGAAGAAGAACATATGATCTCCATCAAGAGTCTTCTTCTCTCAACCCTACAGGACAACTTCAGAAGGACAATAATAATTCTATCTGTCAAAGAAGTTCCTGAAGCAATCTCTGGTCAAGGCAATCAAGTTTGTGAAGACCTGTCACCCTGAAGCAGTGCTCCAGATTTCCTGATCCATTCAAGATCTTAGGGGGAGCAATCTGTTGAAATCAATTCACTAGTCTTCTCAGTTGTTATTGAGAAAGATAAGACAACATCACCCATTTTCCATCTTCTGTACAGGGTTTTAAGTCCCTTCAAAATTATTCCTGGTTGCAAGTCTCCTACCAAAAGACTTGAGGTTTTGGTTTTTGAGCACCTGAACAAAGCTCATTGGTGTCAGGCACCTGATCAAAAACCTGAGTGGATTCCTACCAGGGTGGTAGAAGAGTGGATGTACCTAGATTGGGGAACCACTATAAATTTCTTGTGTCGTCTGGTTGCCCTCTTTCTTTTGCTTTGGCTGTGTTCTGTGATTTGTTAGGTTGTTTTGCTTATTACTTTATTTGCTAATCTGTTCACTTAGGATTACAGCAAAAGTTGTAAAAAGTTTGTAGAGAGCACAATACTCTATTCACCCCCCCCCCCCCTCTAGAGTATTTTAGATCTAACCTGCACTTTCAAACTTGATGGTTAAAACTCCAAAAAATTAATGGTTTAATTAAGTCCCCGACAACGGCGCCAAAAACTTGATGGTTAAAACTCGCGGCGCCCTACTGGTTTAGTTTTGGAAAAGCGGTTGATTTTATTTTGGAAGGATGGGGCTCGCGGATTTATTTGGATATAAAATAGTTGAAATCGAGTTTTAACGAAAGCAGGCAAGTACACCTATCGCGTGTAGTACAAGATATTCTAGTGAGTAATATCAGGGTCGTATTGTTCTCAGGGACGAGTTGATTATTTTTACTCTTCACTGGAGGGTACTATTATTTTACCGATTATAACTTGTCGGGTTATTATTTATATATATAAAAAATATAAAATAAACATTAAAATGGAGCCGATGAAGAAATAGCGCAACGGTATCAAATTGAATTTGAACTAAAATAACTTTTAATAAATAGAGATCCTAAATTTCAAATTAATTAAGGAGTAGACTTGGTCGTGGAGGTTCCACAAAAATGAGCTCACCTATCCCTAGGACTATCACTCACCTGAACACTAATACTATACGGTCGCACTCTCGCCCGACGAAGGATTCCTCTTAATGCCCGCATTACGCTAAGAATCACGTTATTGGGTGGGGAACCCAATCCGGTAGAATTCCGCACCTCCTCTCTCGAGGGTTAGTGCGGAACTCCCTTTACCCAGGGGTGATCGGTCCATACGCACGGCCTCTCAGCTAGCTAGCATATGCACTACGAAAATAGATCCCATACATCGATATGTGGTTCTACGTATCGTAAACCTGGAGTAAATATTAAGTAATGTAATTAACGAGAAAAAGAGGACATTTAATTATTTATAGCGATTTTATATGTCTCAATGCTCTTCGATACTGAGAGCTAAGAGCGGTTAGCCACTCATCAGAATGAGGATGGCTTGCGAAAAGAAATTGCATAATTGAAAGTGCAAGTCCTACTCAAACGAGTAGGCGGGAAATGAAAGCAGTAAATGAAAGCAGTAAATGAAAGCAATAAAGAAAGCAGTAAAAGTGTGAGTCCTACTCAAACGAGTAGGCTGGAAATGAAAACATTAAAATTGCAAGTCCTACTCAAACGAGTAGGCAGGAAATGAAAGCTGTAAAATTGCGAGTCCTACTCAAACGAGTAGGCGGGAAATGACAACTTCTACTCAAACGAGTAGGCAGGAAATAACAAGCCCTACTCAAACGAGTAGGCGGGAAATGACAAGTCCTACTCAAACGAGTATGCGGGAAATTAAAGCGAGTCCTACTCAAATGAGTAGGAGGAAATAGATGCGCACATGCACACACTCTACATAAATGAAACGCACAGACTCTGCAGAAATAAAAACACACATACTCTACTTGAATAAAACCTAACTCATACACTCACGCACACAACCAAAAACAAGAAAAACTAAATGACTGGAAAATTAAAACAACTATATTTCTATCGTTAGATTATGCTAAAAATGCGTAAAAAGAGAAAATAAAAATTAAACGAGCAAAACTGTTAAAAAAATCAAAATAAAAGTGTTCGAAAAATAAAAACAATCACTTGTTCATTCTTACAACTTTATAGAAATGCTAAAAAAGTGGAAATAAAGTTGAAAAGAATGAAAAAATTTACAGAAATAAATAGGACTAAGTAAAAAAGAAAACAAAACCACTTTAAAACCATTTTTATAAATTCATAATAATGAACACTAAGTGCATAGGAAAATCCTAAGTCTAAACAAAGTTAAGTAAAAAAAATAACAAAAACATAAAAGCATGAATCTATTCTCATACACACACACACATTTTAAAGAAGAGAAAAAAAAAACAAAGATAAAACAAAATAAGATTACTTAAGTAGGGGTGCTTAGATCCACTTCAAAACCATATAAAGAGAAGAAAAAAACATTTTAATAAGATAAAAAAGAGTTACAAATGAACTAAAACAAAAGCTAAAGAGGGGGGGGGGGAATTTCCATAACATAACTTGGAAATCACCTAAGCAGCGCAACCCCTAAGCAAAATGGTTCAAAGAAACAGAATAAGTGACTTTTCAGAGAAGTTCTATTTATAAGCAAAATTTTCGGGTTACACGCCCTAGGTCATGAGTGTGTAAGGGGGGCGTGTCTGTACTGTTGCTGATTTGATGCTGAGTATTTATTGCTGGTTTGACTTTAGGGTTGTACACGTGGAAGTCACGGTGGTGACGATGTGGTCACGGGCGTGTAGAACTGGTGTGTCGGGGAGGTTTATCTGGGGAAGGCATCATGTCATTTAGTTGTCGGTGTTGTCTTGTCTGGGACATATGAAAGTCACGAGCGTGTCGAATATTGACACGGGCATGTCATGCGGTTCGGCAATCATCGAATGTTGAACGTCGAGCTGGAGGCGTTGAGTGGTGATGGCGTCGAGTTGTTGGCGTTGAGTGGTGATGGTGTTTAGTGGTTGGCGCTGAGTGGTTGGCTGGAGTTGAGTGGAGATGGCTGGCGTTGAGTGGAGATGGCTTGCGTCAAGTGTAGATGGCTGGCGTCGAGTGGAGATGGCTGGCATCGAGTGGTTATCATGGGCTGAACACGGGCGTGTCGAATCGGGACACGGGCATGCCGGCCAGTTTGATGAACGTCGAACGCCGATCGTCGAGTTGGCAACAACTTTTTATTGGGATCAAGTAACACGACTAGGTCACGGGCATGTCCGAGAAGCACACGGGCGTGTACTTTGAAATTTTTTGCAATTTTTCTGAAAAATTCTGAAAAATAAAATAAAATAAGTTAGAACAATATTTACAAAAAAGAAACATTTTATTAAAGAAACTTAACTAAAAATAAAGAAAATAAAGTAAAACGACTTAAATAACGTGCGTAAAAATAAATATATTTACAACTTATCAAATACCACTATACTTAAGCTTTTGTTATTCCAGAGCAAAAGTTGGAGATATACTTATAAGGAATTAAAGAAATCCTAAGTTTAGCTACCGCTTGAATTAATTGAAAGAAAGATCAAAATAGTTATCAGGGGTATAAGAGTTAAGTCCTAAATTATGACAAAAAATTAAATAGAGGAAGAGCTTTCATTTACTGCTTTTTTTCATGTTTTCATTTCCCGTCTACTCGTTTGAGCAGGACTCACACTTTTCAATTCTGCAATTTTCTTTTCGCAATTCGTCCCCATTCTGATGAGTGGCTAACCGCTCTTAGCCCTCAGTATCGAAGAGCATTGGGACAGATAAAATCACTTTAAATAATTAAAGGTCCTCTTTTTCTCGTTAATTAAAATTACTTAAGGTTTGCTCCTGATTTACGGCGCGTAGAACCGCATATCAATGTGTGGGCTCTAATTTCGTAGTCCATATGCTAGCTAGCAGAGAGGTCGTGTGTATGGACAGATCACCCCTGGGTAAAGGGAGTTCCGCATTAACCCTCGGGAGAGGAGGCACACAACTCTACCGAATTGGGTTCCCCACCCAATATCGGGGTTCTTAACGTAATGCGGGCATTAAGAGGAATCCTTCGTCGGACGAGAGCCCGGTCGAATAGTCTGAATGTTCAGGTGAGCGATAGTCCTAGAGATAGGTGAGCTCATTTTTGTGAAACCTCCACGGCCAAGTCTTCGCCTTAATTAATTTGAAATTTAGTATCTCTATTTATTAAAAGTTTATTTTAGTTCAAATTCAATTTGATACAGTTGTGCTATTTCTTCATCGGTCCTTTTTAATGTTTATTTTCTGTTTTTATATATATAAATATTAACCCGACAAGTTATTTTTGGTAGAATAATAGTCCCCTCTAGGGAAGAGTAGAAATAATCAACCCGTCACCGAGAACAATACGACCCCGATATTCCTCATCGGAATATCATGTACTACACGCGATAGGTGCACTTGCCTCCTTTCGTTAAAACTCGGTTTCAACTTTTTTATCGATAATAAAGGATTGAGATTATGGAAACTTTAGCTTATAAGAATTAAAGGAAATAATGCAATTTACAAATTATGCTCTCAAAAATATTTTAAAATTAAATCTAGAATCATTTGAATATGACGAGAGTGGATGTTGGTTTATGAAGAGGGCTTTGACTTAGAGGTAAGGTATATTTTTTCGCTCAAACCTCTAATGAATTTTTTGGTTTGAATGTGGATGTTTAGGAAATCGAAATCTTATTTTCCAAAATATATAATATTTTTTTTTTGTTTTTTGAACAACTTCATAATAATTCAATGTATATGTATAGGAGTAATGAATTTTATTCTCTTACTCCGTAACATATAATCTTTTTAAAATATTGGATGCATATGTTTACGGAACGAAATCTTATTCTCATTGACATAGGATCTTTTAAGGATCAAAATCATGTCAAGTAAAACATGAAAAAAAGGAGGGGAGATAGGTTTTTCAGAAAGAAAACTATGTTTAATAAAAAAAATTTGAGAGCAACCTTTATAAATTGAACGTTCCTATATTTCAAAAAAAGCTTGAAGTAAACATAATTGAAATCTAAGGTTGTTATTTTCTAATAAAATAAAAGAGCTACTATTTAGATAAATTAGAAGTAATGCTGAAAATAGGTCCCTTATCTAAAAAAAGCATATAAAATTCTTTAAAACTTAACCTCAGATATCTAAATTTATCAATCTCCAATTAATAAATGAATAGTAAACAAAGAATTAAAAAATTTGTTTATAAATAAACTCACAACTAAATATTTGGAGAGCGAAAATGGGTTAAAATGAGATATTCGATTTATTTGTTTCATAATAAATAATTTTTTGTGGGGTTTTAGGATTTTTATCTTTTTTTTAATTATTTTCTTTTTTTGAATTCTTTTAGAGTTAGTCACATTTTAGGATTTTTGGATTTTCTAAATTTTTTTATTTTTTTAGTTTTTATTCAATTATTTACAAGAAAGGTGAGAGAAAGATGTGTTATTTACAAAGAAGAGGGGGAAAGAGAAAGGTTTTTTTTACAGAAAGATTTTCAAAGTAAAAATAATTTTTTTGAATTTTTATTTTATAAGTTTTTTTGAAGTTTTTATGTTTTATGATTTTTTTTGAGTTTTTTTATTATAAAAACAAGCAAAATTTTTTGAAGTTTTTAATTTTTTTGCATTTTTTGTTATTTTTGATTATGTGCAGAATATAGAAATGCAATAAAGAAAAATGAGAAAATACCCTCATACATAAATCCAACATTGTCCATAATGTTGCAATGTAAGTATGCAGAACGATAAGAAATAAAATGCAGTATATACAAAAATAAAGAGGAAAAGTTAGAGGCTTGCAGTAATAATAGTAAAGAGCACAAATAGAACAGAAAAAATGAAAAAGATAAACTCGGCCAAAAGTATGGGGGTGGTCGGGGGCAACTATGGATGTAACTCCGTATTGAACTAACGTCTTAGCCAATGGGGCATTACAGAAATGCGATCCCCTATCGCTCACAAAAGCGTGAAGTGCGCCGAAGCGGAAAAATAGAGTTATAATATTTAATAATAGAAAAGTTTTTATTTATTTTAAGTGTTTTTTGGGTAAATTTTGATGGGTTTTTGAAAAGAAATAAAACAAATTAAAACAAAACATAATAGGAGAATTGTTTTTGTGGTTTTTAGGAGGGGATTTTTTTGCTATTGATATATACATTTGTAATATCAAATTATATATATATATATATATATATATATATTAAAGTAGTTTTTTATGATTTTGTAGTTGATTTTTAGGTAGGTTTTGTTTAGTTTTTTGGTTTTTTAGTTTTTTAGTTTTTTTTTTTGTTTTTAGTTTTTAGATTGTTTTAGTTTTTAGGTTATATATTTTTTAGTTTTTAGTGTTTTTGATTTTTTAAATTTTTTAGGAAACGACGTCATTTCATTTTTTTATAGATAATAATAATCTGAAAATTTTTTAAAGTTTTTTGTTTGTTTTTTTAAAAGTACTATTAATAATAATAATATTATTATTATTATTAAGTTTTGTTGGCCATTTTTTGGTATATATAAAAATAGGTAAAAGAAATAGTTTTCCAGAGTTCGAAATAACAACACGAAAATCTCTCCGGCAACGGCGCCAAAAACTTGATGGTTTACTAAGTCCCCGACAACGGCGCCAAAAACTTGATGGTTAAAACTCTGAAAATTTAATGGTTTAATCAAGTCCCTGGCAACGGCGCCAAAACTTGATGGTTAAAACTCCAAAAATTTAATGTTTTAATCAAGTCCCCGGCAACGATGCCAAAAAATTGATGGTTAAAACTTGCGGTGCTCCGCGGGTTTATTTTTGGAAAAACTGTTGATTTTATTTTGGAAGGACGGGGCGCGCAGATTTATTTGGATATAAAACAGTTGAAACCGAGTTTTAATGAAAGGAGGCAAGTGCACCTATCGCGTGTAGTATATGATATTCTGGTGAGGAATATCGGGGTCGTATTGTTCTCGGGGACGGCTTGATTATTTTTAGTCTTCCCTAGAGAGGACTATTATTTTACTGATTATAACTTGTCGGGTTATTATTTATATATATAAAAAATAGAAAATAAACATTAAAAAGGAGCCAATGCAGAAATAGCGCAACAGTATCAAATTGAATTTGAACTAAAATAACTTTTAATACATAGAGATCCTAAATTTAAAATTAATTAAGGCGGAGACTTGGCCGTGGAGGTTCCACAAAAATGTGCTCACCTATCTCTAGGACTATCGCTCACCTGAACATTAAGACTATTCGACCGGGCTCTCGTTCGACAAATTATTCCTCTTAATGCCCGCATTAAGCTAAGAACCCCGCTATTGGGTGGGGAACCCAATCCGGTAGAATTCTGCGCCTCCTTTCTCGAGGGTTAGTGCGGAACTCCCTTTATCCCGGGATGATCGGTCCATACGCACGGCCTCTCAGCTAGCTAGCATATGCACTATGAAAATAGAGCTCACACATCGATATGTGGTTCTACGCGTCGTAAACCTGGAGTAAACCTTAAGTAATTTAATTAACGAGAAAAAAGGAACCTTTAATTATTTAAATCGATTTTATCTGTCTCAATGCTCTTCGATCATGAGGGCTAAGAGTGGTTAGCCACTCATCTGAATGGGGACAACTTGCGAAAAGAAATTGCATAATTAAAAGTGCAAGTCCTACTCAAATGAGTAGGCGGGAAATGAAAGCAGTAAAGAAGCAGTAAAAGTGCGAGTCCTATTAAAACGAGTAGGCGGGAAATGAAAGCTTTATAATTGCAAGTCCTACTCAAACGAGTAGGCGGGAAATGAAAGTTGTAAAATTGCGAGTCCTACTCAAATGAGTGGGCGGGAAATGACAAGTCCTACTCAAACGAGTAGGCGGGAAATAACAAGTCCTACTCAAATGAGTAGGCGGGAAATTACAAGTTCTACTCAAACGAGTAGGTGGGAAATTAAAGAGAGTCCTACTCAAACAAGTAGGAGGAAATAGATGCACACACGCACACACTCTACAGAATTAAAAACACACACACTCTACTTGAATAAAACCTAAATCATACAATCACGCACACAAGCGAAAACAAGAAAAACTAAATTACTGAAAAATTAAAAGAACTATATTTCTACCGTTAGATTATGCTAAAAATGCATAAAAAGAGAAAATAAAAATTAAACCAGCAAAATAGTTTTAAAAAAAAGCAAAATAAAAGTGTTCGAAAAATATAAACTGTGACTTATTCATTCTTATAACTTTATATAAATGCTAAAAAGTGGAAATAAAGTTGAAAAGAACGAAAAGTTTTACAAAAACAAAAAAGTACTAAGTAAAAAAGAAAACAAAACCACTTTAAAACCATTTTTATAAATTCATAAGAATGAACATTAAGTGCACAGGAAAATCCAAAGTCTAAACAAAGTTAAGTAAAAAAAATAACAAAAAGATAAAAGCATGAATCTATCCTCATACACACACACACACACACACACACACACACACACATACATACACACACACACACACACACACCATTTTAAAGAAAAGAAAAAAAAACAAAGATAAAACAAAATAAGATTCCTTAAGGAGGGGTGCTTAGATCCATTCCAAAACCATATAAAGAGAAGAAAAACACATATTTTATTAAGATAAAAATGAGTTACAAAGGAACTAAAACAAAAGCTAAAGAGGTGGTGGGGGAATTTCCCTTGCATAGCTTGGAAATCACCTAAGCAACACAACCCCTAAGCAAAATTGTTCAAAGAAATATAACAAGAGACCTTATAGAGAAGTTCTATTTATAATCAAAATTTTCGGGTTACATGCCCTAGGTCACGGGCGTGTAAGGGGGGCGTGTCTGTACTATTGCTGAGTTGATGCTGAGAATTTATTGTTGGTTTGACTTTGGGGCAGTACACGTGGAAGTCACGGGCGGGACCCTGCGGTCACGGGCGTGTAGGAGGGGCGTGTCAGGGAGGTTTATTTGGGGAAGGCATTGTGTCATTTAGTCATCGATGTTGTCATGTCTGGGACACGTGGAAGTCACAGGCGTGTCGAATACTGACACGGGTGTGTCATGCAGCTCGACGATCGTCGAATGCTGAACGTTGAGCTGGAGGTGTTAAGTGGCGATGGAGTTGAGTAGTTGGCGTTGAGTGGTTGGCTAGCGTTTAGTGGAGATGGCTGGCATTGAGTGGAGATGGTTGGCATCGAGTGGAGATGGCTGGCGTTGAGTGGAGATGGATGGCGTCGAGTGGTTGTCATGGGCTGAACACGGGCGTGTCGAATCGGGACATGAGCATGTAGGGCAGTTCGACGAACGTCAAATGCTAATCGTCGAGCTGGCGGCAACTTTTTATTGGGATTCAGTAACACGCTTAGGTCACGGGCATGACCGAGAAGTACACGGGCGTGTACTTTGAAATTTTTTGCAACTTTGCTGAAAATAAAATAAAATAAATCAGAACAATATTTACAAAAAAAACATTTTATTAAAGAAAATTTACGAAAAATAAAGAAAATAAAGTAAAACGACTTAAATAACGTGTGTAAAAATACGTATATTTATAACTTATCAACTTCACTCAACGCCTGTGTACTTAGCCACATTTCTGCCTATTTCATCTTAGGCTTTCACTGTCTTAGCCTGTCTCACAGCTTTTTGTTGTATGTCATTGAGTGAGTTGACTTCACTCAATGACTGTGCACTTAACCACATTTTCAGCTCGCCAATTGTTAGGTTGACTATCCAAGCTATACTCGACTCTTTTACTCTCCTAGCGTTGAGTGAATAGATTTCACTCAATGCCTGTGGACTTAGGCGATTTCCAGCCTATCTAGTATCTTTCCTTGCATCTGGCGTTGAGTGAACTGGCTTCACTCAATGCTTGTGGACTTAGACAGATTTGTGTCCCTCCACATCTTTACTTTGTAACCACCTCTCACATCACTTGGAATACCTATCCTATTAATGTTTCAAGGACTAACCTCAATGCATGAACTTAAACATACATCAAATACAACTTCATGTATATCATTGACATGATTGACTTCTTCAAATCTAGGATATTATGGGCAATGGACTCAACAATCTCCCCCTATTTGAAGAAGTCAAAACCCTCAATCAATTGAGTCAATGACATACACTAACACATGCAGCAGTAAAATATTAACTTAAAACAAGAGAAGAAGTTTTAGTTACCACACTTCCTTTCCTGTAGGGTGAACATCATCACACCTGCTCCACCCTGAATTGCAACTACCTAGTCTTAATCAATTTGATCATATCCTTCTCATAGTTCTGATACCACTTATATCCTTCTCCTCCTGTCCCTCTGATACAAGATCATATCCTTCTCCTCCCCATCTTTGACTTCTGTAAATAGTCAGGGAGGCACTGATTATCTGCTCCCCCTTTTTAAAATCATGCACAGGGTAGTTCTGCTCGTGCTTCTTCAGCTGGCGGGAGGCGTATGCTATCACATGCCCATTTTGCATCATTACAGTGCTTATCCCCTAAACGACGCATCAGTGTACACCTGGAAGACCTCCTTCCCAGACGGAAGAGCGAGGATAGGGGCCGATGTAAGCCGACCCTTCAACTCCTAGAAGGCCGCCTCACACTGCGGCGTCAAAACAAACGGAGTGTCCTTCTTCATCAAAAAAGTGAGTGGAAGCGCTATCTGAGAGAATCCTTGTACAAACTTTCGATAATACCTGGCCAATCCCAGAAAACTTCGGACATCTGTGGTGGTTTTCAACTGATCTCAGTCTCACACTGCCTGAATCTTCACGGGATCCACTGCCCGTCCTGCTCCAGTAATAATGTGGCCTAAAAAGTTTTCCTCCGTCAGCCAAAACTGGCACTTGCTGAACTCGGCATACAACTGATGCTCCCTGAGCTTCTCTAGAGTCAAGGCTAGATGTTGTGCATGCTCTTACTTCATCTTCGAATAAATGAGGATTTCATCTATGAATACAATGACAAACTTATTGAGGTACGGCTCGAACACCCAGTTTATCAAGCTCATAAAGGCCGATGGCGTATTCGTGGGCCCAAATGGCATCACGATGAACTCATACAAGCCATATCTACTGCTAAATGCCATCTTCGGGATGTCTTCTTCCTGAATCCGTAGCTGATAATATCCCGACCTCAGATCCAGCTTTGAGAACTAATGTGCTCCCTCTAGTTGATCGAATAGCTCATCGATCCTCGGTAATGGATATGTGTTCCGGACTGTCAACTGGTTTAGTGCACGATAGTCGATGCACAACCTGAGGGTCCCATCCTTCTTCTTCACAAACAAAACGGGAGCTCCCCAAGGCGAGGAACTTGGCCTAACGAATCCAGCCTCCACCAGCTCCTTCAGCTGACTCCTAAACTCCACCAGCTCCTTCGGAGCCATCCGATAGGGAGCCCTAGACAACATCTTAGCTCCCAGCACCAATTGGATCTGAAAATCCTTCTATCGATGCGCCGACAATCCTGGTAGATTGTCTAGAAACACATTCGCAAAGTCCCGCACAATCGATATATCGACAACCATCGTCTTGACCTCGACCATCTTGAAGGACACCTGATAGAACTCATCTCCCTGCATGTGGGCCATGACGGCCTAAATAGATGATACAATCCTACGGGAGACGGGAGTAATACCTTCGAATGTCGCGAAGGTGTTGTCATAACTCAGTACAACCTTCCTTACCAGGCAATCTATCTGGGCATGGTTCCAAGTAATCCATGTCATGCCCAGAACCAGGTCGAAGTCTGGCATCCTCAAGACTATAGCTAGGGCCTCAGGTGTCAAACCATCAATAGTCACCACCAAGAGGCACTTAGTAGTAGCTAAGAACTTCGTCCCACTGGGGAGACGCACCCTCCTGGCGACTCCCGAATAGTGTCTGACTCCCTCCAGTCCCTTTACAAACTCCTCGAAGATGAAGTTGTACGACGCCCCCGTATCCACCAAGGTATGGGCAGGTTTGCCTCAAACCATAACTATTCCTGTTTATTTAAGTATGTTTAGGTAATTGAGCCTATGGTTTTCTTTCCTTGTATGCTACTGTTGTTTGTTGTTTCAAAAATTGTAAAGGTAAATAACAACATAAAATTACTAGCATACCTACAATCACCCTGCCCGAGTCCCGAGGTGGAGCCAAGTCCATAGCATACACCTGCTCCCTCTCCTACTTCCAATCTCTGTCCTGGAAACCACGTCCTCTTTTATGGCCTCTGCCTGCAAACTGCTGAGCGGGCAGGGCAGTCTGTGGTGTCAGTAGAGGTTCCCCTCTCATAGGACAGTTTCTTTGGATATGCCCTACCTAATGACAGTTGTAGCACTCAGGCGGGGGAAGTGCTAAACCTCCGGGCCTCTGTATCTCATGCATCTGAAGAGGTTGAGGGGCCAATACTACTGGCTCCCTCGGCTCCTATCTCACCTCTTAGCAGGGTTGGTCCTCTGCCCTTCTCTCATCAGCAAGGCAGCCCTCCACTGACCATTCTTTCCTCCCCAACTCTGATCCTCAGTTGGTCTCTATCGGCCTCGAGTCGTGTGCCAATCAGCCTTCATCCTCTTTACCATCTCCAGAATCCGAGGTATAGGCCCGTCGGATACAAACAGAAGAGCCTGTCTCAGATCATCTCGAAGACCCTTATAGAACCTCTTGGTATACCCCGCCTCATCCAGCTAGTAGGAGTCCGCAAACCTGGCTAAGTGAGTGAACTACTGGTGGTGCTCCAGCACCATCCTATTGCCCTGCCTTAGCTATAGGAACCTGTCTTTCAGCTCATCTCTTGCCGATTGTGGGATGAAGTACTCAAAAGTGTATCCATGAACTCCTCCCAAGTAATGTCAGCAACCTCTCTATCTGCAAACACTGTATCTAGAAGCGTATTCCACCACCTCTTGGCATGAGACTCCAAGCAGGAGACCACCAAAGGTACCCTCTCCTCCCAAAAGCACCGTATTCTGGTTAGCATCTCGAACCTAGTATCAAGCCACTCTTCCGTCCGTACGACAGACTCTGTCCCAATGTAAGATGGAGGAGAGAGTCCTGAGAAGATGTTCAACCAATTGGCCCCCGAGTTTGGCGGCAGAGCCGAAGCCTGCTAGGCCCTGAAAGCCTCCAGAATGGTTGTTAGAGTCTGCCCATCTCCGACTGTAGAAATAGAGTGGGAGTCGGGGGAGGTGGTGCAACATTCGGAGTTTGCTGAGCTCCACCCTGCGGTATAGGATGTGTCGGGGGCTGCATAACAAAGGCTAATTGTAAGGAATTTGACCCAAACCTAGTTAAAAGTGGACAATTACATGTTATCCCCCATATGGGCACACCACAGCTTCCGCTGCTTAGTTTGTCCCCAAACTAAACTCGAGCGGGGGTGACTTAGGGTTAGTGGACTTCTACTATTCCGATCGAGGTTTCCCTCTGATACCAGTTTGTAAGACCCTCTTTTTTTTTGCAAAACCAACAGGGTCTTAAGCCCAAAACCGCCGCTCTGCGGTGACACCAACACACCCGCGAAGGTCGTCACTATAAAACGTTGATCCTATCAGCCATACCGATCGCATAAGAGGAGAGTAAGTACATGAGTAAAATAAAACTCAATACTGGTCCACCAGAAATCACATGAATATAAATAAATCTCCATGAAGGGAGAGTCCACAGTAATAATAAATCAAGTACTAATAAAAAGGACTCATGCCCGATACATCATGATCCTCACTACAAGTCACTCAATACGGAAGCAAATCTATAATAAGTACTAATGATCAGGACTCACTGTCCTTGCTGCCTGAACTCTCGTGCTAGACTTTCCCGTCTCCAAGCGCACCGATCTCTGGGGCTGCATCTCCTGGTTCGGCTCCACGATCCCCTAAAATGATTTGGCCAGCAACCTTTAGTCTAAAAGACTAAGTCCTATCATCTACCACCCCTCTACCGTGACTCCTAGGCACCGAGAGGAGAGAAGGAAAGGGAAGGTATTTAAGGTGGAGAGTTACAAGAGTAAGCAGGCGACGGCGGAACTAGTCTAACATGAGCATAAAATCACAGTAAGTAAAGTATTAGAAGGTAAATTAAGTAAGTAACCGTGACCTATAGGAATGCTCATACAAACCTATAGACCAAGGGGTCTTTTTACAAGGCCTATTGTATAAAGAGTCTCATACCAATTTATATAATATGTGATAAGGGTTATATGCAATGAATATGCTATGACATGTAAGTATGTTATGATAAGAACATGCAAGTGCAACACACACACCCGACTCTGTGCACACAGACCTTTAGTTCCCCCATTTTGGAGCGTAACCTCCCAGGATACCTCCGTAGTGGCAAACAGAAGCAGTGGGTTGGGCCTCGCCCACCTCTAAATCGGTATCAGCACTACCAGTCAGACCTATCATACGCTTCAATGTTGGTGCACTAAGCGGAGCTCCTGCGTACTCTTGTCAGCTGGCGCACCAGACTTTATTTGGCTAAGTGCTAAACCACACTTGTCGAGTCAACGTATTGGTGTCGGTGTGATGACTCTCCAATACCGAAGACCCACCACCTTATACTTATGCACATGCAACATTAATGTATTTCCCACCGATCCAAAGCTCCCCAGACTATCCCGTCCGTCACAAATATCTACCGAGCCAAAGCTACCCGGACTAACCCGCCCGACACAAATATCTACAGAGTCATTGGCTCGCCGGGCTAACATGCCCATCACCAAACCACCGAGCCTACTGCTCGTGAAACCCAACCTAACTCCCACAACACCGGGGAGTGTGAGTGTAAGTGTAATCCTCGTGTATTTCTAATTACTCTTGTAATCCATTTAGTCTTATGGCTTACATTAACCTTGGACTGTCTAAGGCATTCCCTGTGAAGGGCACTCGAGGGCACTAGGAACTACGATGGGCTGAAGCTCAAAGCTCCCTTTCGCAAGGTACTTATTATTATTGGTATCTACCCATAATAAACCTCATTAAAAGTTATACTTAATCTAACCCTAGTATGTTTGACTCTCTCTCTCTCCACAAAAAGGACGATATTTTGTCGATCCCGCACACCACTTAACACCAGCCAACCCAAAACTTCCACATCATGTCTCCTAATGATGAACTCATTTTCACTTCACCACATATCAGTAATAATTAACCCTAACACCCTATGTCTATTCCTCATGTTATCACATTTTCCGCAGTTATACTATATGCAGACCAATCTAAGCTATATGATGTACATGATAGGAGGTACTCCAAATTTTCATCCAAAAGCCCAAAGATAATTATTGTGGGTCTATCATGACACATTTAGCCTAAATTCAGAAACTTGTAATTTCCTAATTAATTTGGCATTTATTAAATTTTCCCAAAAGTTAGGTATGAGTAATTTTAAACATGAAGTACTATATTTCCTTAAGTTATGGTCACCCAAAAATTATGAACACTATATTATAACAAATATAAGTGAATACTAAATTTCACAGATTTTCATAAATATACCAACCCTTAAATAATTAATTCAAGATAAATACAATAAATAGAATTAAAGAGAGAAGTATTGTAACACCCCAAAAATCATAATCGAACTGGTCGCGTCCTAAGGAATTTTTGGTGCCTTAATAGGGGTACACGGCCTGGGACACGGGCGTGTCCAAGGCCGTGTCTTTCTCTATGTTGGTCGGCTGTGTCCAGAAAAGGATACGGCAGGAAACACGGCAGCGACACGGGCATGTCAAGCGTGATACGGGCATGTGCAGACCCGTGTCACCACCCGTGTTCCCAAGAGATGTGACGGTTGGCGTGGCGATTATCTGTGACACGCCCCTAGGTCACGGGCGTGTCAGGACACGACACGGGCATGTCAGGTTAAGATACGGGCGTGTCTTGACCCGTATCCTTTTCTGTGCTTGATGATCGTGCCTGGATCGGGGCACACGTCCTGGGACACGGCCGTGTGCAAGGCCGTGTTTGGCCCAGGATTGAGGAATTTTGGGCGGATCTGAGCCGTTCGTTTTCTTTAAATAATATCTGACGGCCCAGGTGTGTTCCTGCTTTGTTAAGGCCGGGAATTGAGGACTAATTCCTCATTTTCTCTTAAGCTTTCTCTTTTTAAGGAGTTAGAGAGAGGAGAGAGTAAGGAGGAAGGAAGAGGACGATTCCGACCGTCGGCGGAGCATCGGAGCACTGAATCGAGAACCGAGACCGGATCTGCGGAGGAAATTCCCTTGCGAAGCTTTCCATCCGGATAGATTCCCATGGCGCAAAATCGAACTACTAGGGTAATGATTCTCTACTTGAGTATGTGTAGCTCTCTTTCTTTTGCATAAGGAAACCCGCTCCCGCGAGTGTGCGGTGAGTGTGCGGTGTTCCTTGGGGTAAATGTGAATAGTCCCCCTTGTGTTGCATATAGAGTCCGGAATCGAAGTACGGACATAGGCATTGTGTGTGAAGCCTACCCAGACGTATTAGTCTGGATCGGTGATGTTGCATATTGTATGGTTTGCTGGAGAAGACTACGTGCTTTATGTTTTCAGGTTTCTACACGGTAGATTGCAGCAGAGATCCTTGGGGATTAACTCCAAGGCGCACCCAGAAAACTGAGCGGAAATGTAGTTTTGCTAAATTGGCGGTCGGGGAGTGATGAGTCCATTTTATATACCTATTTTCGGACTCATCTGGGCTAGTTTTCCTTCGCATTCACTTCACTTTTAGTTCATTATCGTATATATTTCATCTTATCATTATTTCCATAGGAAGTGCACATTTAAGCCCGTGGTTGTGTATTTTTTTTATACTTTTACTTTTTTTTATTTTTTTTCTGTACTCCGTTTTGTTCTCGTCTGGAATGTCTGCACATATCAGTGCAGGGTTTAGGGGTCGTGTGCGTGTTCCGGGGACGTTTGGAAGCAGGAATACTGCGCACGATTATCGGATATAGTGGGGATGACCACTGGTTGTGCGCCGATGATCGTGCGCAATGTACGTTGATTTCCAGAATCTACCGGGGGTAATCGCACCACTACTGGACATAGCACGCACGACCACCGATCGTGCGCCACTGATCGTGTGCATTGATTCCTCTTTTCCTAGAGTCCTGTCTAGGGTAATCGTATGACCATTGGACATAGCGCGCACGACCACTGGTCATGCGCCAATGCTCGTGCGTGTTATCCCAGTTCTTCTTCCTAATCTACCAGGCCAGTGCGCACGATCACGGGACATAGTGCGCACGACCACTGGTTGTGCGCCCGTGATCGTGCGCTTTGTTCAATTCTGCTTTCTATAAATATGCAGGTTCCGCCTAATTCCGGTAGAGCTCATTTTTCCTCCGTCGTTTTCGTCTCCAAGGAGGGATTCCGCCGTCCTCCTTCAATCTCCACACTAGGGAGGTGCTCCGGGCAAGCTTTCACCGCCAAATCCAAGCCGGAGCTTCCTCTCGGCCTCTTCCATCATCTCTTGGGCTCATTTCAAGCTTCAACGTCATAGCCATCAGGCAAAGGAAAGCTTGCAACTTTCGTCTGTTATTGTGACACGAAGAAGACGGACCATTGGAAGGTGGTGACAGCCCTTCTCTACCCCAGACGCAGTTGAGGACCGAGCTTGGACGCGGATTGACAACTCGACGATTCCAACCGTGAATCCTCAGTAAGACTTCGGATTCGGTCGATCTCTTGCCTTGTTCTTCCTTTATTGTTGTTTATGTGTTGTTGTAAACTTTATTTATAGATGATGTGCTCTGAGTTGTAAAACGCTTATATTAAATCATGTCTTTGTGATTTGTATTTTCGTTATATTTGCTTGAGGTGCGTCATATTCCATCCACCACCATCCACCCTTGCCGCACTAGCGATTGCTAGTGGCGTGCATAGCGAATAGGTGTTATCGACCCTCATTCCACCGCTCTAACCACCTCATCCATAAGCCTACTCGTCCATCCGCCCAGGGATTCGGTGCATAGCGGCCCGACTAGTCTTCCATCCCGCCTGGCGAAGCATCGCATAGCGTCATTGCATAGGAATAGTTGTTAGATTTTTATTTTCTTTTTATCGCAACAATCAAAACCCCCATCATTACCGCCAACCTTGAGGACTTCAATCTCAAGTCCTCCTCGACATTAACTCCACCTTACTGTATTCCTTGAGAGATCGATACTTGGGAAAACTCGCCCATTTTATATTACTTGTGTGACTGGTTCACTACCGTGATCTTTAGCATCAAGTTTTTGGCGTTGTTGCCGGGGAACAAAGTCGTATAAGTTTTTGGAGAGGGAGATAGGAGATAGAAGCCCTTTTCCATTTGTATATTTCATGTTTCTTCTTTGCTTTAGTTTTTAGAATCTGTTTCTTGTTTTTACTTGTTCCTCTTCTAATTTTAATTTTTCTGTAGCAGGTTTTCCTATTCTTTTATCTGTGTTGTGTAGTTAATTGTTGCTTCGAAACTTTTTGTTGGTGAATTCTTCTTATTGCACCATGTATTCTTATATGAATATTCGTTGCCAATGGTGCGGGGATTATAGGCATGGTAGTGATGAGTGCCCTACTGATGATTGTGAGCATAATTCTCGTAGTTCTGTGTATGGAGCACTGTCTTCCTATGTTACTTCATACACCCAACCCATGTCTTATGGTCACTCCTCTTCTACGCATTCATCTTTTTCTTATTCCTCTTCGGTCCCACCTGGACCGAGGAGTAATGGAAAATGGTGTTAGTTTTGTCGTAGCACCGAGCACGTGTTGAAAGATTACGCAGAATTTCAGCGCTAGTTGGAGGAGGATGATGAACTGGGTATCTGGTTCACTCTATCACCCTCTCAAATGGCCGCGCCTTCTGATTCTGATGATATATTTGTAGCACCACCTTGTCTATGGGGGACTGCAGCGGATATACCCATCAGACTTTCTGCCGATCGGTGTGACGACATTGTGGTGTCATCTCTCCCTATGCATTCTTCCCCTCTTGTTGTTTCACCCCCGGAGGAACCCGCACATATTTTCTCTGATGTTGTTGTTCCTCCGCATTCTTTGCAAGAATTATCTATCCCTATTTTTAGTGAGTCGGTTGATGATGTTAGGCTGGATTGTGATTCAGAGCCCGAGGTTGCGCCGAAGTGGGATGAGGACTCTACTATCTCCGACGGAGAGTGTAGACCTTCAGAGCACTATGATATACCCCGGTGGGATGAGGAATACCCTCTTTCTGATGTGGAGGTTTGCACCTCTTTATTGGACGAGGCCGTTTCTCTTGTAACCGAGGACCTCGACCTCTCAAATTCCCCTCGCCATGACTCATATGACACCGACGATGAGCTATGTTTGGATCCTGCTGGGAGTGAGACCGGGAGCACTCCCCCTATTTCTGATTCTTTTAGTTATTCATCTCCTTTATTTCTTGATCCTATTTTTGTATCTGAGATTGTGCGGGTTGAGTCTTCGCAGGTGCTTCAGGAGGACTTGGAGCTTTCAGCTCGGGTCATGGATGATAGCATCCTCTTTTGCGAGGATGTTGATTCCTCCTCTGTTGAGGAAGCTCCATTCATCGCTTTCTCCTCCTGCAGTCTCCCTGTAGACGATACCTTGCTAGGCAAGGATTTATTTTGTGATAAGATGAGCAAGGACCAGTGCTCCTCCTCTTCTTATTTCTTATTTCCTCTACATGTGTTGGGCAGGTATTACTATTTAGCTAGAGGGGTAACTGTTCTATCTCAGTATCGGTACTTGCTACCGCAACGGATATTATGCCAGTTACCTGTGCATTTTTCTTTTCATAGGCCCATTAGCTAGAACTGTATAGAATTTAATAAGTCGTGTTGGGATGACAATAACCCCAGTAGTTATCTTATATTTCCTGCATTTTTTATTTTTCATGTCTAGCTTAGTTTTAGCATTTCTTTGTATTTTCTATTTTTCTTTTATTTTTGCGGAGCTCACCGCTGCAGGTATTCATGGCAAATTGCATTGGTGGGGTTGTGATTCTTCGTATGGAGGACCTGCTTCTGTTTTCCACGCGTCTTCTGCTATGCTCACTGCTTGAGCATTGGGTAACTTCTTCCCGTCTCTATTTGATTTAAATTCCTATATCATATGTTGTGTAGCTTAGTTTAAGTCTGGGGGAGAGATTTGTTACCTATTGCACACACACATTTCATGTGCATACTAGAAGCTTTTATAGATTTATTGTGATTAGTTCATTGCATCACACACCATTGCACCCACATGAGTGTGTGCTTAGCTTTTTGCGTGCTGCGAGTTAAACTCGTTTCTTTTGTATGATTTGGGAAAATTATTGTGCTGGCATAGGATTGTGAGACAGGGTAAAATGTTGACCCTGTTGTGCTCCGAGTCGAGTGCTCTCGTCTCGTGTAGAAATTAGAGTAGATTTAATTTTTCTATATACTTTTTGTTTTATATTTTTCTAATTGCGTAAATATTTTCTATTCTACTCAAAAATTGGTGAATCCGGTGTGAATCTGACGGTAACTTAGGGATGTGTGTAGACGGCCATTAGGTTCGTATTGCTCGAGTCGGGAGGATGGATAGTCTTTCTCGTTGGCTAAGAACTTGCCCCAAGCTATTCTTGAAGCATGGGTATAGGTTAGTTCACTCGCATGAGCGTGATGTAGGCCATCATTTTGGCCTGGTTGAGCTTTGTACCATTCCTAACGTCTTATCCTCGCCAGCCCTGTTGTGTCTACCCCTCCTTTTGATTCAGCTCCACCATGATTTCACCAAAGCCTCATAGCCAATCCTAGTCGCACACCTAAGTTGAGCTTTAGAGTTTTACATTTTCATTCTGGGATGTGAGCTGGTCATATTACATGTGAATATGTGGATGTGCTCCAAAGTTTTATTTGCTGAAATTGTTAAAATAAAATAGGATTCGAAAAAATATATACAAAAGAAATTAATTGTGAAAAAGAAAAGTGAAAAGAAGAAAAAGTTTGATTGAAAATTCTTTTTGAGATGAGATTGTTTTTGGAGTATGTACAACCCCGTGTCCGGCGAGCGGGTCCCGCTAGGGAGGTCGAGCAGACCTAGCCCCGCGACCCGCACCCAAACGGCAAAAAGGATATACGGCAGAAGGGCTGGCCCGCTCCCACCCATTTCAAGCGAGCGAGCCGGCGAGGCGAGCGAGCGGGTCGCGCGGAGAATCACTGACCGAAGCGGATAGGTCTGGCGACCCGCGACTAGCGAGCCGATCGGGGGGTCGCAGTGGCCTCCGGCCAGCCCCCACACGCGACCTGGCCGCCGGTCCGCCCCGGCAGAAGAAAGGCGGGTCGCGACGGTCCGGCTCGCGCTCGCCCAGGGAGCATAGGCGGGCAGCTGGAGCCAGGTCGTGCTCGCCCCCCACGGAGGAGGGTTGGAGGCGAGCTGGCTACCAAGGGGTGCGAATAGCCCCTCAGAACAGCGGAGCCACGCTATTGGCAGACCAGGTTGGACTGCGCATAGCCCCTCAGAACAGCGGAGCCACGCTGTTGGCAGACCAGGTTGGACTGCGCATAGCCCCTCAGAACAGCGGAGTTTGGCTGTTGGCAGACCCAGCTAAGGGCCTTTTGGTATTTTCAGGTCAGTTATTTTGGTTATTGGCAGTTCAGATTCCGAAAAACTATAAATAAGACCCAAGGGGTACCTCAGAGGACACGCTTTCAGTGCCTCCTTACTCTCGTTTCCAAGTGTTCTCTAAGAGTACCTTAGCTCGGCTTCTGGCTAAGGAGGGGAAGCGCTCAGAGATCTTCCGGGTTTGTGGTGGGACCTCCCTGCCAAGCCCTTGGGTCTGTTTCTCCTTGTCTTCTTCGTTGTTTTTCTTGCAGGAGAAAAGTAGGCGCGAGACCACCCCTTCCCCAAGGGTCGAACTCCGTAAGAGGCCGGGTTCCGGTTTCAACATCTTGGTGCGGTGAGCGTGGAGAGTGGTCAGTGCAGAAAAGCTTTGGCGAGCTCAATGACGGGAGGATAAGGATCTGACAGGCAGGACTCCCCCCCCCCCCCCCCCCGCCTCTTGCAATGGTGGGGATGTTTGAAGACTTCAGGAATGAGGTGCTGGGCCTCGTCAAGATCGCACTCAGCGTGCGGGCCGAGTGCTCAACTCCGACAGCCCAGATCGCGGCCGCCCCCTCTTTGGGCGAGGACGCCCCTGGCCGGCGAGCTGGAAAAGAAGTGGCCGAGGAAGGCCGACGGGGCGAGCTCTCGGGGCGCGAGCTTTTCCCCGGCTCGGCAAGCCGAGGCAGGTTCGGCGAGCTGGGTCTGCGAGATTCGCCGGCTCGCCCAGTGGGGGAATGCAGTCCTTTTAGCGAGCTGGTTTCCTCATCACCAGTACCAGAAGGGTTCAGGGAGCCCGAGATGTCCTACTACACCGGGAAGGGAGACCTGGTTCAGCACGTCCAATGGTTCGAAGATGTGGTCTCCATCCGTCAGATGTCGGACGGATTCAAGTGTCGTCTCTTCGCCATCACCCTCCTAGAGAAGGCAAGGGAGTGGTTCCACCAGCTCCCGGCCAGCTCCATCTACTGTTTTGAGGATCTTCGCTGAGGGTTCATGTTGAGGTTCACTACTTCGAAGAAGAGGAAGAAGGAGTCCGAGTCGTTGTTCCACATTAAGCAAGGAGCGAACGAGACTTTGGGGAGCTATGTGGATCGATTTCAGGAGGAGGTTACCCAGGTCCAGGAGATGCCGGGCCATAGTCTGATGATGGCTTTCACCCTGGGCCTGCAGCAGGGTTTCTTTCGAATGGAGCTGAAGAGAGTTCCCCATCTCTCCTACGAGGAGTTGATGGAGAGGGCGGCAAGAGAGGTCGACGGGGAGGCGTCGAACCCGGAATTCGCGAGGAAGCTGGCCAGGTGGGCGATGGAGGAGGAAAAGGAGTTGAAGGGAGGAAGAGGACAGGAAGAAAGGAGAGGGGAGCCTAGGCAGAGGGAGCAGAGGCAGCTCCAGTGGCAGCAGCAGCCGAGGTTTGGGGCACCAGGAGCCCGACCGTCGGCTGGGCTGGAGACCTGAAGGGCAGGGGCAAGGGCCACAGAGAGGGTACTTCGAAAGGGTTCACTATCAGGGGAGGCAGGACCAGTTCCACCCACCGGGCTGGAAGCAGGGTCAGAGGCCCCGGCTCCCCGATCAGGAGGAGTCCATGGCCATAGCTTTGGGAGCAAGGAGGGGGATCATGAGGAGGAGGAGAAGGGAGTTCAGGGTGGAGCTGCCCTATTGCGACTTCCATCAGGAAGAGGGGCACGCAATAGCCACGTGCCCGGAATTCTTGGAGATGAGAGGGAATAGGGAGCGGTAGCAGCAGCAGGAGGCACGGTAAGAAGTGAGAATCGAGGAGGTCCTGCCTCGGGCAGAGGAGGATCGTTGCGAGGACCGGGTTGATGTCGGTGTTGGAACACCCTATTACTAATTTGGGTCAGGATCACTATGTCTCTAGGAATTTATGCTTTGACCTTCTGTATAGATAATAGGTCAATTAGAATTGAGTCTAAGGGATCAGGAGTCTAGGTTTGGAAGCTGCCCTGAAGACCCAAGTTTTTCTGGAAACCAAGTCCAAATCGTCGAGCTCAGCACGACGTTTCGTCGAACTCCGGTCGACGATCGTCTAGCTCAACTATTGACAGATCGTCGAGCTCCATTCGACGATCGCTGAGCTCAATCCTCATAATATCGTCGAGCTCTGGTCGACGATCGCTGAGCTCAACTTCTCAACATCGTCGAGCTCTGTTCGACGATCGCTGAGCTCAGGTCGACGATTTTGACTCTGCACTGGATCCTTATCTCTGAGCTCAGTTCGACGATCTTTGAGCTCAGATCGACGATTTCTTTGTTGCTTGCATTTTCCAGTTCGCTGAGCTCAGCTCAACGATAGCAGAGCTCAGTTCGACGATTTCAGTTATCTTTCAGAATTCAAATTCAAATCAGATAGAAGTTATTCTGCATTTAATTCAGAAGATCTGCCAGCCATTTTCATTTACTTCTGGAGCAAGTTTCAAGGGACTTTTCAAGGAATAATTCAGTGGACTTTCCTTCAGAATATTTTATGCAATTAAGGCTGTAATTAATTCAGACCAACGGCTATCTTTGACAGAGCAATTTTCTATTCAGACTCAGAGAATAAAAGACAGAATGTTTTTGAATCAGACAAGAAGATAGACAAGAACAAGAGAACAGAGATAGACAAGTAGAGGACACCTCTCTATACACAGAGACTCTCTCAATCTTCTGTCAACAAGAATTCAGAAGAACACTCATCAAGAGATCAAGCTTTCAAACATTCTTCAGATCTCTTCAGCTCTCAAGTGTTCAAGGCCAACATCATCTCAAGACTCCAGACACTCAACATTTCAGCTTGCTGAAATCATCTTTTTCTGGAGATCTATCTTTGAAGGCCTATCACCCTCAGCAAAGCTCATTTTCCTGAAGATTTCAAGGACTCAGGGGGAGCTTTGACAACATCACTGAATCCACATAGTCTTCTCAGTTGCTTGAGAAAGAGAAGACTGTCATCACTCTCTCACCCCCATTCTGTAAAGGGTTTTTCAAACTCCCTTCAAAAGTTTGAAGCTGGTTTTTGAGCACCTTGTCAAAAGCTCATTGGTGGCAAGACACCTGATCAAAAAATCTGATTTGGTTTTTGAGCACCTTATCAAAAGCTCATTGGTGCCCAGGACACCTGATCAACTCATCCTGCAGTGAATTCCTACCTAGGGTGGTAGAAGAGTGGATGTACCCAAGTTGGGGAACCACTATATTTTCTTGTGTCATCTGGTTCTGCATGTTTTCTTTTTTGTTTCTGGCCTAGATTTTCTTGTGCTTAATATCTGCATAGCTTAGTTTTATTTCTGCTTCCCTGCTTACACTCATTACAACAATTGTTGTAAAGCTTTGCAAAAAGTTTTCTTTGTGTTTTTAAAAAGCACCATATACTCTATTCACCCCCCCTTTAGAGTATATCAGATCTAGTTTCCCCTTTCAATTGGTATCAGAGCCAGGTTGGTTAAACATACCATATCTGTTTGGTTGTACAGGCTAACACCTGAACCCCAAAGATCCCAAACTAGATCCTTCTTTTATATTTCTTTATTAGATTTAGCTTGCACAAATCATGGCCCAGAACAAAGATTATGCTAGCACCAGACCTCCAGTGTGCAATCTATCAAAGTTTGCACTTTGGAAAGCAAGGATTAGACTATACATGAACTCTATTGACGAAGATATTTTTAATTCTGTTTTGACAGTGTGTCCAAGACCTCCAGAGAGCACAAGCACAAATGTTGTTCCACCTCCATCAGGAACAGAGGGTGACATTAAAAAGTGGAAAGTAGCTGATGCCAAGGCAATGAACATTCTAGCTCAAACAATGTCAGATGATATTTTTCAGAAGGTAGCTGAATGTAATTCAGCCAAGGAGATCTGGGACAAGCTCTCAGAGATAGTTTCAGGATCAGCTGATGAGAGAAAAGACAGAAGATCCCATCTCATCTCCCAATATGAGAACTTCAAGAAGGGAGAAACTGAGTCAGTGGGAGACATGTACAACAGACTGAGTCTAATTGTCAGTGAACTGAGGACATTAGACAAAGAGATCTCATTAACAGAACTTAATGATAAGATCCTAATGTGCTTCCCTAGCACTTGGGATTCAAGAATCTGGCCAATTAAAGATGCCAGAAGTCTGAATGAGATCACGACTGAAGCCTTGTTGGGTAAGCTCAAATCTTATGAGCTACTCATCAAGAACAGAGAAGAAGAACAGAAGGCTGCTTCACCAGCCACAAGAAAAGAGAAGACTATAGCATTTAAGGCAGCTGAGGATTTGCCTGAAGAAAAAGGAACAGCCAATGATGAACTTCTCAGCTTGTTGGCCAAAAGATTCTATAAGATGGCCAGAAAGGACTTCAGAAGAAGATCATACAAGGAGCAAGATAAGCCAAGGTATGACAAGTCCATTGGCAATAGCAAAGACATTATTTGCTTTGGTTGCAGGAAACCAGGGCATATGGTTCCTGACTGTCCAGAAAACAAGAACAAGGACAGGAGGGACAGAAAAGAAAGAAGAAAGGAGAAGGACTCCAAAAGGCATGGAAGTAGCAAACCTTCCACCAGCAAAAATAAGCACACAAGGAAAGGATTTGTTGCTGAATCCTGGAGTGAGACTGAAGAGGAGTCACAGGCCTCTTCCAGCTCAAGTGATGATGAGGATGATGCAGAGGAAAAAGAATTCTGCATTATGGCAATCAATGCCTCACAACACAACTCAGAGGAAGAGGAGTCAGAGTCAGACTCAGAGACACAACCTGAAGAAGATCAGGTAATCAGCTCTTTTGATTTCACTTCAGAAGATTTTAAACTTGAATTTAAAGCACTATGTTTAGACCTGCTAAAGTCTGAGAAAGAGATCATCTCTCTCAGAAATCAATTATCTGAACAAAGTGGTTTAAAATCAGAAAACCTCAAGCTCTCTCAGGAGTTGGAGAACTATAGGGAACAGATAGCTTCACTGAAGAGTGAACTCTCTGAGGCCAAGAAGCTTGAAGAATCTCTCAATGGGAGAAGCATCAAGCTGATGGACATCACAAGCACAGTGAACTCAAGATTCAACAGTACACTGGGCTTGGGTGCCTCATCCAGCCAACCTATTGTTCTAACAACCCCTATAAAGTTCATTTCTGACAAGGGAAAGGGAGTTGTAGAGGTTGCCAGGAAAAATTCTGATCTGCCTCAGAAAACTAAAGTCCAGTACAAATCGTCGAACGGAGATCGACGATCGCCGAATGAAGATCGACGATCGTCGAACGCTGCTCGACGATCTCAGGACAAATCGTCAAACGCTGATCGACGATCTCAGTCAAGATCGTCGAACGCTGCTCGACGATCCCATATACCTGACCTCAGCCATAGTAGACCGTCGAACGGAGCTCGACGATCTGACCCAAGATCGTCGAACTCAGCTCCAAGATCGTCGAACAGAGGTCAGAGCTCTGGAAAGTTTTTCAATGGCAAGTCAAAATTGAATCCTGAGGGTTCTTCATCCCAAACATCTAACCCTTATACTGAATGGATCTTGCCTCCAAGGAGATATCATCCTGAAGGATATAAGAGTCAGCCAGGGATGTCTTTCATTTCTGAATTTAAAGGTTATCAACCTAGGCCCAAGGTAAACTGGGTCAAAAACAAGTGAATTGCTCTATGTGCAGGTGAAGACCTATCCAACATCTAACCAGCAATGGTATTTGGATAGTGGGTGCTCTAAGCACATGACAGGGAACAAGGACAACCTAAATTCCTTTAGAGCCAAGCTTGGACACAAAGTTATCTTTGGTGACTCCAACTTTGGACAAACTAAAGGATATGGAGAAGTCCAGATTGGTTCTGTAACCTTCAAGAAGGTAGCATATGTGGAAGGACTGAAGCACAACCTAATCAGTATCAGTCAGCTATGTGATGAAGGCTACCAGGTGACCTTCAGCAAAACCCTATGCAAGATCAAGTCAGAGGACAACACCACTGTGTTGACAGGTAAAAGGAAAGGTAACATCTACCTTGTAGATTTTCTTTCAACTTCTATAGATATCTGCTTATTCAATTCAGTTTATAGACCAAATGTTTTATGGCATAAGAGACTAGGACACCTAAACCTTAGAACTATTGCTAGGCTATCCAAGGACAACCTTGTTAGAGGACTACCTTCTGGCCCCTACAAGAAGGAAGGACTCTGCAAGGCCTGTCAATAGGCAAGCAAACTAAAAACAGCTTTAAGTCACTTAATAAGAGTGATTCACCTAGGATACTGTATCTGTTACACATGGATCTATTTGGACCCATCACAGTACAAAGCCTAGGAGGGAAATCCTACACTTTAGTTGTTGTAGATGACTTCTCTAGATTCACTTGGGTGTTCTTTCTAAGGAAGAAGTCTGATAACTTTAAGTGTCTGACAGAGTTTCTCAAATGTATAAAGATTGAGTTCAATACTCACATTGCCCTGATCAGAAGTGATCATGGGACAGAGTTTGATTCTCTTCTTATGCAAGAGTTCTGCCAGAGTGAAGGGATCAGGCATACTTTCTCAGCTCCTAGAACTCCTCAACAAAATGGGGTAGCTGAAAGGAAAAATAGAACCCTTATTGAATCTGCCACTACATTGTTGTCAGATGCTCATTTACCTCTATCCTTTTGGGCAGAGGCAGTGAACACCTCCAACTATGTGCTGAACAGGAGTCTGATACATAAACTGAAGGGAAAGACTCCCTATGAATTACTCAAAGGGAAGAAACCTAAAGTTGACTATTTCAAAATTTTTGGTTGCATTTGCTATATTCACAATAATGATAAGAAACATCTAGCAAAATTTCAAGCCAAAGCTGATGAAGGAGTGTTTCTGGGATACTCCATGATCAGCAAGGCCTATAGGGTTTATAATAAATCATCATTGAAAATTGAGGAATCTGTTCATGTTTCTTTTGATGAAACTAACATGTCTTTCAAGGAGAAGATCTCTTCTACCATAGAACCTGTGCAGGAACACTCTCTAGTTGAAGATATGAACAAGCTACAGGTTGCTCAAGAGGATGAAAGCAGTGAAGATGAAAGCAATGCTCAACATATTGAAGCACAACCTGAAGAGCCAGTTGTTGTACCACAAGAGGAAACAACAACACAGGTTGGTGAACAATCAACACCCCCTGTTGATTTAGTAACATCAAGAGACCATCCAATTACCCAAATAATTGGAGAAATCTCAGCTGGTGTGCAAACCAGAAATCAGGTCAATCAAAACCTGTTGCACACCTGCTTTCTTTCTCAAATTGAACCTCAGTCCATTCAAGATGCAGAGCAAGATCCACACTGGATCATTGCCATGCAAGAGGAGTTGCATCAATTTGAGAGGAACAAAGTATGGGAACTAGTGCCCAAGCCTAAGGATCATTCCATTGTTGGAACAAAATGGGTATTCAGAAACAAACTGGATGATCAAGGAGTAATAATAAGGAATAAGGCAAGGCTAGTTGCCCAAGGATATTCTCAAGAAGAAGGAATTGACTACGACCAGACCTTTGCACCTGTTGCAAGATTGGAAGCCATCAGGATTTTTCTAGCTTATGCAGCTCACAAAGGCTTCAAGGTTTATCAGATGGATGTCAAGAGTGCCTTCTTAAATGGAGACATCAAAGAGGAAGTCTATGTCAGACAACCTCCAGGTTTTATCTCTCCAACTCATCCTGATTTTGTTTTTAGACTAAATAAAGCATTATATGGCCTCAAGCAAGCTCCTAGAGCATGGTATGAGACCCTAGCATGCTTTCTTTTGGAAAATGGTTTTATAAGGGGTAGAGTAGACCAAACTCTTTTCATTAGAACCCATAAGTCCCATACCCTACTAGTACAAATTTATGTAGACGATATCATTTTTGGTTCTACTGACTCAAAACTATGCAGAAGGTTTTCTAACTTAATGCATTCTAAATTTGAGATGAGTAGCATGGGTGAGCTATCCTTCTTCCTAGGATTGCAAGTCAAACAACATGCTGAAGGCATCTTTATTTCTCAAACCAAATATGCTAATGAGCTGGTTAAGAAATTTGGCATGTCTGAGGCATCTTGCATGAAAACACCCATGCCTACCAATGCTGTATTGGATGCTGATGAACATGGGAAACCTGTTGATCAGACAACATATAGAGCAATGATTGGCTCTTTACTGTATCTTACAGTAGTAGACCAGATATAATGTTTGCTACATGTATATGTGCTAGATTCCAAGTTAGCCCTAGAGAGTCACACCTCACATTAGTAAAAAGGATTCTTAGGTATGTTAAAAGTTGTCAAATCTAGGTCTCTGGTATCCAAAAGATTCAGCATTTGAGTTAACTGGATTCTCTGATGCTGATTATGCTGGATGCAGAATTGACAGGAAAAGCACCAGTGGAACTTGTCAGTTCCTTGGTGATAGACTTGTCTCCTGGTTTTGCAAGAAACAAACATCTGTGTCAACTTCAACTGCTGAAGCTGAATATATGGCTGCAGGCAGTTGTTGTTCACAAATACTGTGGATTCAAAATCAACTCCTAGACTATGGTTACAACTTAGTGAAGTCAAAAATCTTTTGTGACAATACAAGTGCTATCTCCATAGCTCAAAATCCAGTCCTCCATAGTAGGACAAAACACATAGAGATTAGGCATCACTTCTTAAGGGATAATGTTGAAAAGAACAAAATTGAATTGCAGTATATCCCAACTGATTTACAAAGGGGAGATATTTTCACCAAGCCTTTGGATGAAAAGAAACATACTTTCTTCCTAAATCAGTTAGGAATGTTAGATGGAGGAAGTCTCAAATAATACTCAAGTTTTTGAAAGCTAAAAATGGACCAAGACTAGGCAAAATTCTGATTTTCCTTGGTGTCTAGGATTTCTCTGATCTCTGAACTGCGCTCGACGATTTCCCCACAGATCGTCGAACGGAGGTCGACGATCTCCAGAATCGTCGAACTGAGTTCAGCGCCCCTCAGACAGCATGAACTGTCTCCTTCGGTCAACGATCGTCGAACGGCGCTCGACGATTTTGTTCACTGAACGATCGTCGAACGGAGCTCGATGCCTTTCCAGATCGTCGAACGGAGATCGACGATTTTGGAGTCTCTTCAGATTCCTTTAGAAGCCTCGATCGTCGAACTGAGTTCAACGATCTTTCCTTTTCTGCGTCGAACCCTAATATAAAACTCTTTTTTCGTCGTCGTTCTCTCTTGCGCTTTCAATTTCTCTGCAAACTTTTCTTCCCTCCAAACAGTTCTACCTTGGTCGTTTTGTCTGTTGATTTTTGCAGGTACCATGGCTGTTTCAGTTGCTGTACTCTCTGCAATGAAATTTGATGCAGGCTTTGACATCGATCTCGACTCCTTCAACACAACCGATCAAATCTTCCAGGATATTCTCAGATTGTTCAAAGATCAGCAATTATCTGCCCTGATGACAACCAGAATCAAACTTGCATCTGATGAGATTAAAGAATGGGTATACACTGCCCACAACCTGGACAATAATACCATAGTCGGTTCTATTGGTGGCACCCAGGTACCTCTGACCCCAACAGTACTCACAGAGGTTTTTGGTTTAAGAAATGGTGAAGATTCTGCTGAACTCTCTGGAGATGAGTTCTCTGATATTCTTGCCAGGATGGGTCATCCTGAGGGGAACCCTAGCAAGCTGTTTAAGAGGAACCTGTCTGTGGAATACAGGTTTATGGCTGATGTAGTAGGCAAGGTTCTATTGGCCAAGCATTCTGCTCATGACACAATCTCCAGATATCAGCTTTGCCTTATGGGAGCTCTGGTAGATAGAAAAAGCTTGAACTGGGGAGAAGTATTTTTTGATCTGCTGAAGAAAAAGATAAACAAGACATTTGTGAACTTTGGAAGAATACTGGGAATCTTCCTCCAGGCTAAGTGCCCTGCCCTGCTAGTCTCCTCTGGAGTGCACATCAATGCCTCCAAGAGACTCACCTGTGCCCTTTTTGGGAAATGGGACAGGCAAATCTCCAAGCCCAGCAGGCCCTCTTCTTCTGGCCCTTCAGGCACTAGGACTCTAAGAGTCACTCCACCCCAGGTCTCTGCCCCTACAGAAGACCTGCCTGCTGCCAGTGCTGCTGCTTCTCCTCCTCCAAGCTCAACCCTACCTCCAGCTCCATCCACCTCTCCAGCCACCTCCACAATTACCATCTCCAGCCCATCTCCAACTTCTATTCCATCTCCAGCAACAATTTCCTCTCCACCAGCAGACCACTTCCACCCCCTATTCTCTTATCCCCCTCCAGATGTCACCTCATCCCCATCCCTTCCATCCTTCACTCTCTTGGATGAATCCTACATGGATGATTCCCCCTCCTCTCCTCCAGACTTCCCATCCTCCTCCACATCTTTCCAAGACCTTCTCCACCAGATTATTGATCAACCCACCTTCACTCCCTCCATTTCCATCCCTCTATCCTCCATATCTACCATCCCCTCTCCTGAGCCATTCATTCCACCCTTCAGCCCTCCTCCTCCAGCTCCCTCAGCCATCCCTCAACCCTCTCCCTCTGCTCCTGCCCTTGAGCATGTAGATCTCCCAGCCCTTGCTGATCAGTTGTATGAGCTCCTTGCACCTAGGCTCTCTCTTCTCATGGAGGCCTCTTTAGCTCCTCTACAACAATCACTGGCAGCTCTCTCTGCCAGGCTTTCCTCTTTCCTTACTCCTCTAGCAGCACCCCCAGCAGTATGTCTTGATGCACAGGTCTCTGCATCCAGGCAGGGGGAGATGCCCTATGAAGCTGTTGCTGCTGTTGCTGCCCCTGCTGTTGTTTCTGCTGCTACTGCTGCTGTGTCTGTTTCTGCTGCTGCTGCTACACCAGTACTAGCAATAGACCTAAGGTCTCTGCTATCTACTTTTGATACTGCTTACTTCTGCTGCCTCCCAGAGCCATATCCTGTCCAGCCTCCAGAGGTTCTTGCTGCCCAGTCAGAAGATTTGTCCAAGGCTCTAGTGCCCTTCTCTTGTTGTGACCCCAGAATCATTTCTGATTTTATTCTGTCAGTGACTGCTGCTTCTGATGTTACTGCTGCTGCTGCTGCTGAAGACAATGCTGTGTCTACCTCTGAAGTTATATCTGCTGCTGAAGTCATTGTTTCTGATGAGCCCTTATCCCAGGATGTTTTGATGACAGAGGTTGTTGATTTTGAGCCTGCTGTAGAAGTTGTTGTTTCTGAAGCTGCTGCTGCTGCCCCCATTTCTGAAGTAATCTATGTTGTAACATCTGCTGCTCCAGTACCTATAGTTACATCTGCTGCTGCTCCTGTTGCTCCTCCTGCTTCTGTATCTTCTGCCCCATCAGCTGCTGTGAAATTAAAAGAGGATTGGATGAAGAAGATTGATGCCTTGTATGATGCACAAAGCTCTGAATCTGAGGATTATAACACTGCTTCTGATGACTCATCTGCCATAATTGCAAAGAAAAGAAAGGCAAGAAGTAAGGCCTTGAAGAGAGTTCCTCCTGCCAAAGTCAGAGATGACAATGATGTCCCCTATTATATCCTGCACAATTGCCCAATCTCTGAGCATTGGATGCAATTCTCTAAGAACCAGTTAAAGGCAATGAAGAAGAAAAGAAAGTTTGATAAAGATTCCACTCAGTTCAAGCACCCTCATCCTCCTCCACCACCTCCACCTGATGCAGGTGTAGGTGGCAGCTCTGCAAGATCAGGCCCTGCTAGAAGCCAGGCTCCCTACCAACCTCATGCAAGAACATATCAAAGGGAAAGCCAGTCTAGGGGGTCTTACTCTAGAAGGGGAGGATATAGGGGAAACCAAAGAGAGACTCAGGTTTACTCCAAAGGACACTCCAGGCAGCATCCTTACTCTAGGGGAGGACATGTTTCTGCTGATACATCTTCTGGTCCCTTCCCCTACAAGCTCAAAGATAATGTAACTGCCAGGACTCCTCAAGATACTACTTCCAACAGGTATGAGCCACCTGTTCCATTTGAGGACCCTGAGAAAAATCCTATGGCTTGGACTGCAAGAATGAAAGAGCTGGCTGCTTTGGATCAGATAAAGAAAGCAAAAGAACAAGGGCTAGACACTTCCAACATATCTACAATGTCAGAACAAAGGCAAAAAGAATTAGAGAGATATGCCTCCAGCAAATTTTTTGATGCAGACAGGTACATGGAGTTGCATCCAGCTGCAGTGGTTCCCAGGGCTTCAAAGCAAATTTATTTGGGTGCAGCTGATGATACCAGATCCAAACAACAAGCTTTAGATCCCAACAGAGAAATTAAAATGGTAAAAGGCAAAGAAAAGGAGTAACTCTGTAAGGTGACAACTTTTGGTCTTTCTGACTGCCTTCTGGACATCATGCTTTTATATATATCTCTGTGATGGTTCTGCTCTGTGTCTTGCTTTTGTTGTTTTTATGTTTCTGTGATTGTATGATGATTGTTTGATTTTCAAAGTCTGTAAATAGTTTTCCTAACCCAAATAGGGGGAGATTGTTGGAACACCCTATTACTAATTTGGGTCAGGATCACTATGTCTCTAGGAATTTATGCTTTGACCTTCTGTATAGATAATAGGTCAATTAGAATTGAGTCTAAGGGATCAGGAGTCTAGGTTTGGAAGCTGCCCTGAAGACCCAAGTTTTTCTGGAAACCAAGTCCAAATCGTCGAGCTCAGCACGACGTTTCGTCAAACTCCGGTCGACGATCGTCTAGCTCAACTATTGACAGATCGTCGAGCTCCATTCGACGATCGTTGAGCTCAATCCTCATAATATCGTCGAGCTCTGGTCGACGATCGCTGAGCTCAACTTCTTAACATCGTCGAGCTCTGTTCGATGATCGCTGAGCTCAGGTCGACGATTTTGACTCTGCACTGGATCCTTATCTCTGAGCTCAGTTCGACGATCTTTGAGCTCAGATCGACGATTTCTTTGCTGCTTGCATTTTCCAGTTCGCTGAGCTCAGCTCAACGATAGCAGAGCTCAGTTCGACGATTTCAGTTATCTTTCAGAATTCAAATTCAAATCAGATAGAAGTTATTCTGCATTTAATTCAGAAGATCTGCCAGCCATTTTCATTTACTTCTGGAGCAAGTTTCAAGGGACTTTTCAAGGAATAATTCAGTGGACTTTCCTTCAGAACATTGTTAGAAAGTAGAGAAAAGAAGCGAAAAGTAGAGAACAAGCCGAATAAACTTTTGAATAACTGAAATTTTATTATCCAAAAAAAAGATATCATTTACAAAGGTATGACCTCCCTTATATAGAATGGAGGAGATAAGAAAGAGAGTATACAAACAATGTGGGACTAAACATTTACAGTACTGAGCGGCTAGAACAATGGAGACCGCATAGGCCGCGCGGTTAGACAGATGGGCTAACCGCTCGGCAACTCCAGCAGGATAGAACAGGCCGTAGAGGTAGACCGATAGACCGCCCGGTCTCCAGGCACCAGAGAGACCGCCAGACCGCTCGGTCAACAAACCGCTGGAACAGACCGCGAAGCCGCCCGGTCTAATACTTCAACACTCCCCCTCAAGCTGGAGCATAGATATCAATCATGCCCAGCTTGTCACAAATGCGGAAGAAGGAAGTAGAAACCGGCTTGGTGAAGATATCTGCCAACTCCTTGTCAGAGGTGACAAAAGGAGTACAAATCTGTTTCTTCAAAATCTCCTCCCGAATGAAGTGACAGTCAACCTCTATATGCTTCGTTCTCTCATGGAAGACCGGATTCCTGGATATGTGTATAGCGGCCTTGTTGTCACAGAACATAGGGAGAGGACAATCATATACCTCGCCCAGGTCAAGCATGAGAGCCCGCAACCACTTTAACTCACACGTAGTTGATGCCATACTCCGGTATTCTGCTTCGGCACTGGATCTGGAAACAACAGACTGTTTCTTGCTCTTCCAACTTACGAGATTACCTCCAACAAAGGTACAAAAACCTGACGTGGATTTACGATCGTCTTTGTCATCTGCGTAACTTGAATCTGAGTAGGCCTCAACCCTCAGATGTCCATTCTTCTGGAAGAGTAACCCTCTGCCCGGTGCTGCTTTGATATACTCTAAAATCTTCAGGGCGGACTGAAGATGACACTCCCTGGGAGCTTGCATAAACTGACTGACCTTTCCTACAGCGTAGGCGATGTCGGGTCTAGTCACCGTGAGATAGATGAGTTTGCCCACCAAACGTCTGTACCGTGTGACATCAGATAGAGGAGGCGATTCATCCGTCCACGTTTTGTCTTCTCCAACAGCCATGGGAAGATGAGCTGGTTTGGCACCTGTCAAGCCTGCTTCGCGAAGAAGATCAAGGGCATACTTCCGTTGAGAGAGAACCAAGGAGTCAGGTTTCCGAGAGATTTCTATCCCCAAAAAGTATTTTGGGGAGCCCATATCCTTCGTGACCAAGTGCTGACGGAGGTGCTTCTTCGTCAAGTCCACCCCATTTCGGTCATCACCAGTAAGGAGAATATCATCCACATATACGGCCAAAACCACCAGTCCCGAGGCCGTTTTGCGAATGAACAGGGAGTGATCGGCCGAACTCCTTTGAAAGCCGATGGTTGCCACAATACCACTGAATTTTTCGAACCATGCCCGAGGGCTCTGCTTTAGGCCATAAATGGCCTTCTTCAAATGACAGACACGTGTCTCCCCCTGAGCAACATACCCAGGAGGTTGCTCCATATAGACGTCCTCCTGAAGATCGCCATAGAGAAAGGCATTCTTCACATCAAGCTGGGAAATAGCCCAAGCCCGGTTAACAGCCACAGAAAAGAGAACCCGGATGGTGCTGAGGCGAGCAACCGGAGAGAAGGTATCAAAGTAATCAACGCCATAAGTCTGAGTAAAGCCCTTGGCCACCAGCCGGGCTTTGTAGCGATCCACAGTGCCATCGGGGCGAAACTTCACAACAAAGACCCAGCGACAGCCAACCACATCAGTGTCCACGGGAGGAGGAACCAGAGTCCAGGTACCCCGTTCAGTAAGAGTAGCCATCTCCTCATCCATGGCAGACTTCCAATGAGGGAGAGCGAGAGCCTCCTGATAGGTACGGGGAGTAGAAGTAGCAGAGATAGCCAAGGCAAAAGACCTGCGAGAAGGAGACAGCTGATCATAAGAAACAACAGTCGTGAGCGGGTGTTGAGTACACGCCCGCACCCCTTTGCGAAGGGCAATGGGAACATCCAGATCATCGGGAGCGTCGGCGACAGGAGCGTCAGCGACCGGAGCGTCCGTGGCGGAGAAGACTGGCCCGGGACTAGAGAGACGGCAGCGGAGAGGAGGGTGGAGAGGTGGGTTGGGAGACGGACTGGGAAGGAGTGGGTGGAGGAGGAGACGAAGGTGGGAAAACGTGGAGAGGTGTGGAAGGAACGGTGATATCAGAAGGAAGAGAAGGAAGAGAAGAGGAAGGAGAGAAATAGGAAGCATTTTCGAAAAAAGTCACATCTGCGGAGACAAACTGCTTGCGGAGAAGGGGGTCAAAGCAGCAATAGCCTTTTTGAGTGGTAGAGTACCCCAAAAAGACACACTTGGTGGAACGGGGGGAAAGCTTGTCGCGGGTAGCGGAGGGAGCGTGAACAAAGGCCGTACAGCCAAATACACGGAGAGGAAGAGGAAAAGGTTCCTGGTGGGGGTAGAGAAGGAGAAGGGAGTCCGGCCGTGGAGGACCGTGGAGGGAATGCGATTGATGAGATAGCAAGCGAGGAGCACAGCGTAGCCCCAGTAGGAGCGAGGGACGTGCATCTGCGTCATGAGAGTACGCGCAACATCAAGCAGGTGACGGTTTTTACGCTCCGCCACCCCATTCTGTTGGGAGGTGTAAACACAAGTCGTTTGATGAATGAGGCCGTGTTGGTGAAAGAACGCGGAGAACTCATGAGACAGATATTCCTTGGCATTATCAGAACGTAAGATTTTAATGGAAATAGCAAATTGAGTCTTAATCATAAAGTAAAAAGATTGCCAAACAGAAAATAGTTCAGAGCGATCCTTTAATAGATACACCCAGGTACATCGAGTAAAATCATCGATAAAAGTGACAAAATAGGAACTGCCCCGACCAACTGTGAGGGTAGGAGCAGGACCCCATACATCAGAATGAACTAGATCAAAAATGCAAGAGGAGCCACGGCCGTGCTTCGGTGGGAAGGAGGAGCGATGATGTTTGCCAAGCTGACACGCATCACAGTTGAGCGGAGAACTGGTGGGAGGTAAGTGGGGCAGAAGCTGACGAATAAGCCGAGGAGGAGGATGTCCAAGACGAAGATGCCACTGAAGGAGATCGGTGGAGGAGGAGTAGGCAGAAAGAGCTGAAACATCGTCAAGGAAGTAGAGGCCGCCGCTCTCAGTCCCAGTAGCAATCGTCCGCTGGGTCCTCGGGTCCTGAAAAGAACAAGTAGTGGGAGTGAATAAAACGGAGCACTGAAGTTGCCGGCATAAAGTAGTAACTGATAACAAATTGCATGGGAACTTCGGGACATAGAGGGTATCCTCCAAGCAAAGCGAAGGAGTGAGTTGAACCATGCCCGTCCCATGAACCGGAGACGGGGAACCATCCGCCACACGAACTGGGGGTAAGCGGTCATGGGTCTCAAGACGGGAGAAGCAATGAGGGTTGCCTGTCATATGATTGGTGGCACCGGAGTCAATCAGCCATTTACCTTGGGTAACGACGTGGGCACAACCTGACGTCGTGGCCACAGAGGCAGACGGCCTAGAAGAGGCGGAGGCCGAAGGAGCATCACCGGAAGGGCGAAGATGAGGATGTTTCTGCCAGCAGCGGTCAACAGTATGGCCAGTACGACTACAGTGAGAGCAGAAGAACCGGGAGGAACCCCGTCCGCCAGAGGAGCCACGGCCACTCGCCCCCCCCCCCCCCCCCCCCCCCCCCCCCCCCCCCGCTGAGCATGGTGAGCAAGGGAGTCTTGGGAAGGGGGGGAGGCCAACAGAGGCCGCTGGAGGAGCGAAGTAACGGCGGCAATGCGAGCCGCAGTGGCATCCAAAGTAGGAGATTCCGCCTCACCCAAGATCTGCTGGCGGATCATATCATAAGAGTCGGGAAGACGAAGAAGATAACAAACAACCAGGAGTTCCTGGAAGTGTTTGTGCTGGTCGGCCAAGTCCGCGGAGAAGGGGCGATTCTGGAGGATTTCAGCCCCAAGAGCCTGAACCTGCTGATAAGCCGCAGCTGGGGACATGGAAGGGCGGGCAAAGAGGTCCGCATAGAGAGTATAAATGCGGGACGTCTGGCCCCCCTTAGAATAGAGAGCAGCGAGGTGAAGCCAGGCGGCCTTGACCGTCTCATCATGGCGAATGACGGGAAGGCACTCATCAGAAAGGTTGTTGGCCAGCCAGGTGCGAACAAGAGCATCACTCGCATCCCAGTCATCAAACTCAGGAGAGGTGCGAGGAGGAGGGTCATCGGTGAGGTGATGACGCTTGCGTTGAGAACGAAGGAGAAAGGTGAAAGAAACGCTCCAATCGGGATAGTTGGAGCCCACAAGCTTGGAAATGGTGTCAAGGTTGCCCGAAGGAGGAGGAGGAGGAGGAGCAGCAGGTGTAGTGGTGAGACCGGAGGTAGTCATAGAACCCGGCAAGCAGAAGAAGCCGCGCGAACAGAAGCGGTTAGAAAACAGACGAAGCCGCGCGAACAGTAGCGGCTTGAAAGAGGCAAAGGCTCAGTGGGGAAGAGGTCGCGCGGACTGAAAAGGCCGAGCGAACAGCAGAGAGGAGAAGAGCAGGTGACCGCGACCAAGATGCGGGTAAGAAAGGAATAACCCGCACGGTCAGGCAGATCACAGCAGCTGCGAGAAGGCGGTCAAAGGCACAGCGGGGAAGAGGTCGCGCGGACTAAAAAGGCCGAGCGAATAGAAGGAATGTAAAGAGCTGGTGACCGCGACCAAGATGCGGGTGAGAAAGGAACAACCCGCACGGTCAGGCAGATCACAGCAGCAAGCCGCGAGTAGAGAGACAACACACGCGGATAGGGACAGACCGCAACGACTAGGAAGTCGAAGCGGGAGGAAAGAACAAGGAGCGCGGCGACAAGGAAACAGGTCGCTGCGACAAAGAGCAGTAGGAGAAGAGAAGAAGAAGAAGCAAGCCGCGCGAACAGGGCAGCGGACAGAAACAAGCCGCGCGGATAGAAACACGCCGCGCGGACAGAGAGAAGCCAAGTCGCGAAGCAAGTCGCAGAATGCGAAAAACAAGCCGCGAACAACAGAGAGCGCACAGAATCAGAAGGAAATGACCGTGCCCTCTGATACCATGTTAGAAAGTAGAGAAAAGAAGCGAAAAGTAGAGAACAAGCCGAATAAACTTTTGAATAACTGAAATTTTATTATCCAAAAAAAAGATATCATTTACAAAGGTATGGCCTCCCTTATATAGAATGGAGGAGATAAGAAAGAGAGTATACAAACAATGTGGGACTAAACATTTACAGTACTGAGCGGCTAGAACAATGGAGACCGCATAGGCCGCGCGGTTAGACAGATGGGCTAACCGCTCGGCAACTCCAGCAGGATAGAACAGGCCGCAGAGGTAGACCGATAGACCGCCCGGTCTCCAGGCACCAGAGAGACCGCCAGACCGCTCGGTCAACAAACCGCTGGAACAGACCGCGAAGCCGCCCGGTCTAATACTTCAACAAACATTTTATGCAATTAAGGCTGTAATTAATTCAGACCAACGGCTATCTTTGACAGAGCAATTTTCTATTCAGACTCAGAGAATAAAAGACAGAATGTTTTTGAATCAGACAAGAAGATAGACAAGAACAAGAGAACAGAGATAGACAAGTAGAGGACACCTCTCTATACACAGAGACTCTCTCAATCTTCTGTCAACAAGAATTCAGAAGAACACTCATCAAGAGATCAAGCTTTCAAACATTCTTCAGATCTCTTCAGCTCTCAAGTGTTCAAGGCCAACATCATCTCAAGACTCCAGACACTCAACATTTCAGCTTGCTGAAATCATCTTTTGCTGGAGATCTATCTTTGAAGGCCTATCACCCTCAGCAAAGCTCATTTTCCTGAAGATTTCAAGGACTCAGGGGAGCTTTGACAACATCACTGAATCCACATAGTCTTCTCAGTTGCTTGAGAAAGAGAAGACTGCCATCACTCTCTCACCCCCATTCTGTAAAGGGTTTTTCAAACTCCCTTCAAAAGTTTGAAGCTGGTTTTTGAGCACCTTGTCAAAAGCTCATTGGTGGCAAGACACCTGATCAAAAAATCTGATTTGGTTTTTGAGCACCTTATCAAAAGCTCATTGGTGCCCAGGACACCTGATCAACTCATCCTGCAGTGAATTCCTACCTAGGGTGGTAGAAGAGTGGATGTACCCAAGTTGGGGAACCACTATATTTCTTTGTGTCATCTGGTTCTGCATGTTTTCTTTTTTGTTTCTGGCCTAGATTTTCTTGTGCTTAATATCTGCATAGCTTAGTTTTATTTCTGTTTCCCTGCTTACACTCATTACAACAATTGTTGTAAAGCTTTGCAAAAAGTTTTCTTTGTGTTTTTAAAAAGCACCATATACTCTATTCACCCCCCCTTTAGAGTATATCAGATCTAGTTTCCCCTTTCAGTCGGGACCCGAGGAGGGATCGGAGTGATCCACGGGGGAGTGGGGATCGAGGCTTCCCGCAAGGCAAGCCTCCACACCATGTACCGGCGGAGCGTCGCCTCTACATCCCAAACCCCGTCGCCGGAGGAGAGGATCACCTTCTCCAGAAGTGATATGCCAGACCACGAGGATCCGTTTTGTGATGCGCTGGTCATCAAGGCCGCCATCGAGAATTTCACTGTCTCACGAATCCTCGTGGACAATGGGAGCTCCGTCAACGTCGTCTTCAAAAAGGCATTTGACGCGATGCGGGTGGAGGCTAAGAGGGTGCTGGCCTCGGACGGGCCCTTGTTCGGGTTCTCGGGAGAAAGGAAGGAAGTAGAGGGAGGAGTCAGCCTCCATGTCACCCTGGGGGGGCAGTCCCGAAACTGCAAGTTCGTCATTGTGGACGCCCCCAGCAGCTACAGCGCAATCTTCGGGAGGCCCCTGATCAGCGCCTTCCGCTGCGTCCCCTCATCTTTTCATCAATGCTTGAAGTTCAACGCTGAGGGGGTGCAGATCAGGGTTAGGGGGGACCCAAAGGTGGCGCGGGAGTGTTATGTCACTGCGGTGAACACCATCTCTTGGCAGGAGGGAGCCGAGGAGATGGGGCGGAGGATGAAGGAGGTCGAGCAGGAAGCAGGAGGGGAGGAGCTGGGAGTGAAGGACTGTGTAGAGAAGGCGGCAGGAGTAGATCTGGAGGAGGTGGCCGAAGTAAGGGCTGTGGGAGGAGAGATGGAGGTAGAGGTCCCCGTTCCGGAGGAAGGAGACGCTGAAGGATGGGGGGAGCGGTCCAGGCTGGAGGCGGCAGAGGAAGTGGTGGAGCTGGAGGTGCTCACCCGGGGAGGAAGGATGGAGAAGATCCGCGTCAGCGGAGGGCTGACCCCGGAGGACCAAGGCAGGATGCTGGAGTGCATCCAGAAGAACGTGGACATCTTCGCCTGGAACGCCGCGGAGATGCCGGGGGTTGACGCGGATGTGGCCTGCCACCTCCTCAACTTGGACCCGGGAACACGCCCCGTCCAGCAGAAAAAGAGATCCACGGCAGACAAGCTAGCGGAACCCATCAGGGAGGAGGTGGCGAAGCTTCTCAAGGCCGGTTTCGTGTCCGAGATTCAGTATCCCGGCTGGGTCTCCAGCGTTGTGATGGTTAAAAAAGGAGACGGCCGCTGGCGATTGTGTATCGATTTCTCCTTACTTAATAAAGCTTGTCCTAAGGACTGTTATCCTTTGCCTCGGATCGACGCACTAGTTGACTCAGCCGTCGGCTTTTCTGTAATGAGTTTTTTAGATGCCTTTTCAGGTTACCATCAGATCAGGATGCACCCCCCGGACATCAAGGATGTCTCGTTCATCACAGGGGATGGATGCTACTGCTACAAGATGATGTCATTCGGGCTGAAGAACGCTGGGGCCACCTACCAAAAAATGATGGATATGGTCTTCAAGGAGCAAAGGGGGAGGAACTTGGAGGTATACGTGGACGACCTCATGATCAAAAGTCGGGATGTGGACTCCCACCTCCGGGACTTGGAGGAGACCTTCGCCACCCTGCGCAGATACAAGATGCGGCTGAATCCCCTTAAGTGTGTCTTTGGGGCCGGCCGGGGGAAGTTTCTGGGGCATCTCCTCACCCCCGCGGGGGTCGAGCCGAATCCAGACAAGTTCAAGGCTATCTTGGAGCTAGGGTCCCCGCGGAATGCAAAGGAGGTCCAACGGTTGACAGGGAAGCTAGCAGGGCTGAGTCGCTTCCTTTCTCGAGCAGGGGAGAAGTGCTCCCCCTTCTTCAAACGTTGAGGGGTGGTCAGAGTTTTGAATGGACCAAGGAATGCGAGGAGGCGTTCCAGGCCCTCAAGGCGCAGTTGACACAGGCTCCGCTGCTCCAAGGGCCGAAGGAGGGTGAGGATTTGTTCTTATATCTCGGGGTCAGGGCGGAGGCTCTGAGCTCCGTCTTGGTTCGAGAAGAGGGAAAGAGACAGCTCCATGTCTATTACGTCAGCCGGGTCCTGAGGAAGGCCGAGCTCCGGTATCCAATCTTGGAGAAGCTTGCATTCGCCCTAATCATCTCGGCTCGGCGGCTGCGACCTTACTTCCAGGCGCACTCGATCCGGGTGGTGACCGACCATCCCCTCCGCAACATCTTCGAGGGGGTGGAGCATTCAGGTCGGCTGGCCAAATGGTCGGTGGAGCTGAGCGAGTTCGATGTCTCCTTCGTTCCGCGGCTCTCGATCAAAGCTCAGGCGATGGCCGACTTCCTGGCCGACTACGTTGTGGAAGTAGCAGAGGAAGAGCTCACCCGCCCGACCCCCTGGACAGTGAGGGTGGATGGAGCCTCAGGGAGGCACTCCCTTGGAGTGGGGGTGGTCCTAGAAAGCCCTCAAGGGACTCGGATTGAGCAGACGGTGGTGGTGCACTTTCCCATTACAAACAACCAGGCCGAGTACGAGGTCGTGATAGCGGGGCTGCGCCTGGCCAGGGAGTTGGGGGTGCTGGATGTGGAGGTCCTAACCGACTCCATGGTGGTGGCTTCCCAGATCAATGGGGAGTTCGAAGCAAGGGAGCCCGCTCTGAAGTTATACTTGGCCAAAGTGAAGGGGGTCATAGGGACCTTCCAGACTTTCTCCATCCGACACGTGCCAAGGGGATAGAATGACCAGGCCGACCAGCTAGCAAAGCATGGCCCCCGGGTGGGGGGCACCATCACCGACCTGTTCCGCCCCTCCATCGAAGAAGGGGAGCTCATGGAGATCGACCAGCAAGCTTCGTGGATGGATCCAGTAGTAGTTTTCCTCTCCACGGGAGAGTATCCGGAGGGAGTAGACAGGAAGAAGCTGAGGCACAAGTCCGCTTACTACCTCCTTAAAGACGGACAGCTATACAGGAAGACCCTCTCCGGGATGCTGGCTCGCTGCGTAGCCGAGGGTGAGGCGCAGACGATCTTGGAAGAAGTCCACTCCGGGGAGTGCGAGAGTCATTCCGGGAGTCGGACCCTGGAGGGGAGGATAGTCAGGCAAGGGTATTTCTGGCCCACCCTGGGCCGAAACACCGCGGAGTTCGCAAGGAGATGTCATAAGTGCCAGCTGTTTGCCCCCATCCAGCTACAGCCGGCCCAACAACTCAAGAGTATCACGGCCCCCTGGCCCTTTGCAATCTGGGGAATGGATTTGGTTGGACCGTTTCCCCAGGCCAGCGGTCAGAAAGGTTCCTCCTAGTGATGATCGACTACTTCTCGAAGTGGATGGAGGTAAAGGCGTTGGCCAAGGTGACCTCCCAAGTGATCAGGAACTTTGTCTGGGGGAGATCATCTGTCGCCATGGGCTGCCCAAGGCCATCATCACCGACAACGGACCCTAGTTCGCCAGTGCCGAGTTCACCAGCTTCTGCGAGCAGCTTGGAATCGACCTCAGGTTCGCCTCGGTCCACCACCCCAGGAGCAACGGGCAGGTGGAGGCCGCGAACAAGATCATCGTCAATCTCCTCAAGAAAAAGGTGGAAAACTTGAGGGGGAGCTGGGTGGAGCAGCTCCCCGCAGTTCTTTGGGCCCTAAGAACCACCCTAACACGGCCACGGGGGAGACCCCCTTCAAGCTCTCCCATGGGTGCGAGGCGGTGCTCCCCATAGAATTTGAAGTCCAAACGCCGCGAGTCGGGGCGGCCAGAGAGGGCCGAGAGGAATGGCGAGCCGAGAACGAGGGGGAGCTGAGACTCTCCCTTGACATGGTGGAAGAGTTGAGGGACCTTTCGGCCATCCGACAGGAGGAGGTCAAAAGGAGGATGGCAAAATACTTTGACAAGCATGTCAGGATCAAGCAGTTCGCTGAAGGGGACCTGGTGCTGAAGAAGGTGGACGCGGCAGGGAGGTCAGCATCCGTGGGGAAGCTCAACCCCAGCTGGGAGGGGCTATTTATTGTGAAAGAAGCTTTGAAGTCAGGGGCTATCGACTCCAAAATGTAGAGGGCGAGACCCTGAGTCTCACCTAGAGTGGAGACGACCTGAAAAGATTTTTTTTCCCTAAGCACCTGTAAGCAACGCGTTGGTTATAGTGAATTCCTTCCCCCCCCCCCCCCCCCGCCAGTATTGTCACAGCCAGCTAGCATAGAGAATTGGAATGTGTTTGGAGCCCGAGGAGATCCTGCTGCTAGGCTCCCACCTAGCTGGCAGGGCCGGAAGTCACTCGGTGTCATCCCTAGCCTCGAGAAGATCCCGCTGTCAGGCTCCCACCTAGCTGGCAGGGCCGGAAGTCACTCGATGGAATGTGTTTTGGACCCCGAGAAGATCCCGCTGTCAGGCTCTCACCTAGCTGGCAGGGCCGGAAGTCACTCGGTGTCATCCCTAGCCTCGAGAAGATCCCGCTGCCAGGCTCCCACCTAACTGGCAGGGCCGGAAGTCACTCGATGGAATGTGTTTGGACCCTGAGGAGATCCCGCTGCCAAGCTCCCACCTAGCTGGCAGGGCCGGAAGTCACTCTGTGTCATCCCTAGCCTCGAGAAGATCCCGCTGCCAGGCTCCCACCTAGCTGGCAGGGCCGGAAGTCACTCGATGGAATGTGTTTGGACCCCGAGAAGATCCCGCTGCCAGGCTCTCACCTAGCTGCAGGGCCGGAAGTCACTCGGTGTCATCCCTAGCCTCGAGAAGATCCCGCTGCCAGGCTCCCACCTAGCTGGCAGGGCCGGAAGTCACTCGATGGAATGTGTTTGGACCCCGAGAAGATCCCACTGCCAGGCTCTCACCTAGCTGGCAGGGCAGGAAGTCACTCGGTGTCATCCCTAGCCTCGAGAAGATCCCGCTGCCAGGCTCCCACCTAGCTGGCAGGGCCGGAAGTCACTCGATGGAATGTGTTTGGACCCCGAGAAGATCCCGCTGCCAGGCTCTCACCTAGCTGGCAGGGCCGGAAGTCACTCGGTGTCATCCCTAGCCTCGAGAAGATCCCGCTGCCAGGCTCCCACCTAGCTGGCGGGGCCGGAAGTCACTCGATGGAATGTGTTTGGACCCCGAGGAGATCCCGCTGCCAGGCTCCCACCTAGCTGGCAGGGCCAGAAGTCACTCGGTGTCATCCCTATCCTCGAGAAGATCCCGCTGCCAGGCTCCCACCTAGCTGGCAGGGCCGGAAGTCACTCGATGGAATGTGTTTGGACCCCAAGAAGATCCCGCTGCCAGGCTCTCACCTAGCTGGCAGGGCCAAAAGTCACTCGGTGTCATCCCTAGCCTCGAGAAGATTCCGCTGCCAGGCTCCCACCTAGCTGGCAGGGCCGGAAGTCACTCGATGGAATGTGTTGGACCCGAGAAGATCCCGCTGCCAGGCTCTCACCTAGCTGGCAGGGCCGGAAGTCACTCGGTGTCATCCCTAGCCTCGAGAAGATCCTGCTGTCAGGCTCCCACCTAGCTGGTAGGGCCGGAAGTCACTCGATGGAATGAGCTTGGACCCCGAGAAGATCCCGCTGCCAGGCTCTCACCTAGCGGGCAGGGCCGGAAGGAGAACAGTTTCCGGAAAACGGCGAGGCTGAACTCGACTCGCTCCTCTCGCAGGAAGCAGGCAAACCCCACCATAACGGCTAAGGAGTTCGGGGTCATCTGGCCTAGGACGACCCCGAAATACTTCAGCACCTGGCGCACCTCGGGCCACAGGGGGAGTCGCAGGCCCACCTCAAAGTGAGCTAGAGGGATGGCGAGCTCGTCCCTAGATAAGTCGTTGATCTTTTCCCCATCCACGGGCCGTCTCGTAGAGAAGCCCGGCGGAACGTGGTCGCCAAGAGCATCCAGATACTCGCGCTCCGAGATGACGGCGTGAGGAAAGTTGTGCTCTGAGAAGGTCCAGGCGCACTTACTTCGTCCGTCCACGTCACCGCCGCCTCCGCCCATTCCCATCGAATCGCCGCCGAACACGCGAGACAGATCCAGAAGGCGAGCCCGAGCCGTGTTTCGCGGGGAACAGGAAGCGAGAGAGTGTTTGGAATCAGTGAGGGAACAAGGGCCGGCAAGGCCTATTTATAGGGAAAGAGAAAGGGCGGGAAACTTCCCGCCAAAAGAGGGGGTGCAGATAGCAAAAATCAGCCTGACGTTTCGACTTCACGACGCGCGGCCGTGCCGCCGAGGCCGGTCAGGCGTGGTTCTCGCCTGGCCGTGTCCGCGCAAAGCATGCGCGGGCGACTCTCGGCCCGCACCCGTCCGGGATTCCGCGCGAGCCGGGAGACACCCAGCTGGCGAGCCCCTCGGCTCGCCCCCGCCCCGATCGGCAGGTCAGGCAGCTCTCCCCTGTCCCGCCCCGCAGAGAGCAAAAGCAACAGCTTGGTAATTTCAATACACCTTAGCAGTAAAAAATTAGGCCCATAGGCGAGCAAAGAGTGTTGCGAATCATTACAAATAAAAGATAACTTTGCAATAACAGTAGAAACCCCGCGATATCCCGCGAGCGGGGGAAAAAGGCTGGATCAGTACTCGACCCACTTCCACCTGTGCCGCCGCTTCGTCCCCGATCGCGGCGGCATGCGAGGATTGTGGTAATCGCGAACCGCCACCAGCTCCCGCTCAGCCAGGCCGATTTGCTCTGTGGCGCTCCTAAGATGACCCTCGGCTCGCGCAATGTGCACGCCCGGTGAAGTGACATCGTCGTCCTCTGCTGCGCGGGGGGGTCCCTCCAAGGCCGCGAGCCGGGCCGCGGTCTCGGCCTTGTCTTCATCGACCCTCTTCACAATCTCCTGAAGCAGCAGCGTGTGTTTCTGGAGCAGCCGCGTCACTTTCCTCTTCATCCCCACCGCATCGGTCGGGTCGCCCAGGTAATCAGAAACACTGTCCACGTCGTGTGGAGGCGAATACCCTTCGCTCGTCTCAGTTTCGGAGGAAACCATGTTGTAGCCTACAAAAGGGCGATTCAGAAGGAGCAAGCGAGGACAAAGACAACGGTGAGAACCAGCTTACCAGGGGTCGGCACGTCACCCGCGCCGGCGGATGGGCGAGAGGAGCCCGGCCGACCCTGAAAGGTTTCTCCCTCGAGGGTCTCAAGAGATTTTCCCAGTCCGTGGGGAGCTGGCGAGCGGGGGGTTTCCGGAGGTGGGCGGTCCAGACCGGGGGGACTAGCAACCCTCTCAGACAACAAGGGAGGGGGCGATCCTCTCCCCCGTCCCCCACCTCTTCACAAGGAATTGCCTGCAAGACAAAAGATCAGGGATACAGCGATAATCCGAGGAAGGTCACGTACCCCAGGGACGACCTCAACACCCGCCTCCAAGCTGAAGCCCGGACAGTTATCCGCCTGAGACCGCCTAGCAATCTTTCCCTTCGCTGGCCTAAAGAGAGGGCCGGGAGACCCACGTGCTAGCCAAGGGGCGGCCTCGAGAGCCTCCTCCTGAGTCTTCAGGCCCGCTACCGCCAGGCGAGCTCGCACCTCTTCGCTGACCGGCATCGAGAAACCGGTCTGTTCAAGGAAAATGAGGGGATCTGGGGAGCCCTCTCCTGGGCTCAGCGGTGTATTTATAGTCGGACAGTGGGGCCCCACCAGAAGATTCCCTGCCAGCTCAGCACAGTACTCGCCGAACACGCGGGTTGGATGATTCTTTCCGAGCTTGAATCAAGCTCAAAAAGAGCGGGGATTGTGTACAACCCCGTGTCCGGCGAGCGGGTCCCGCCAGGGAGGTCGAGCAGACCTAGCCCCGCGACCGCACCCAAATGGCAAAAGGATATACGGCAGAAGGGCTGGCCCGCTCCCGCCCATTTCAAGCGAGCGAGCCGGCGAGGCGAGCGAGCGGGTCGTGCGGAGAATCACTGACCGAAGCGGATGGGTCTGGCGACCCGCGACTAGCGAGCCGATCGGGGGGTCGCAGTGGCCGCCGGCCAGCCCCCACACGCGACCTGGCCGCCGGTCCGCCCCGGCAGAAGAAAGGCGGGTCGCGACGGTCCGGCTCGCGCTCGCCCAGGGAGCATAGGCGGGCAACTGGAGCCAGGTCGTGCTCGCCCCCTGCAGAGGAGGGTTGGAGGCGAGCTGGCTACCAAGGGGTGTGAATAGCCCCTCAGAATAGTGGAGCCACGCTGTTGGCAGACCAGGTTGGACTGCGCATAGCCCCTCAGAACAGCGGAGCCACGCTGTTGGCAGACCAGGTTGGACTGCGCATAGCCCCTCAGAACAGCGGAGTTTGGCTGTTGGCAGACCCAGCTAAGGGCCTTTTGGTATTTTCAGGTCAAAAAGAGCGGGATTGTGTACAACCCCGTGTCCGGCGAGCGGGTCCCGCCAGGGAGGTCGAGCAGACCTAGCCCCGCGACCCACACCCAAACGGCAAAAAGGATATACGGCAGAAGGGCTGGCTCGCTCCCGCCCATTTCAAGCGAGCGAGCCGGCGAGGCGAGCGAGCGGGTCGCGCGGAGAATCACTGACCGAAGCGGATGGGTCTGGCGACCCGCGACTAGCGAGCCGATCGGGGGGTCGCAGTGGCCGCCGGCCAGCCCCCACACGCGACCTGGCCGCCGGTCCGCCCCGGCAGAAGAAAGGCGGGTCGCGTCGGTCCGGCTCGCACTCGCCCAAGGAGCATAGGCGGGCAGCTGGAGCCAGGTCGTGCTCGCCCCCCGCGGAGGAGGGTTGGAGACGAGCTGGCTACCAAGGGGTGCGAATAGCCCCTCAGAACAGCGGAGCCACGCTGTTGGCAGATCAGGTTGGACTGCGCATAGCCCCTCAGAACAGCGGAGCCACGCTGTTGGCAGACCAGGTTGGACTGCGCATAGCCCCTCAGAACAGCGGAGTTTGGCTGTTGGCAGACCCAGCTAAGGGCCTTTTGGTATTTTCAGGTCAATTATTTTAGTTATTGGCAGTTCAGATTCCGAAAAACTATAAATAAGACCCAAGGGGTACCTCAGAGGACACGCTTTCAGTGCCTCCTTACTCTCGTTTCCAAGTGTTCTCTGAGAGTACCTTAGCTCGGCTTCTGGCTAAGGAGGGGAAGCGCTCAGAGATCTTCCGGGTTTGTGGTGGGACCTCCCTGTCGAGCCCTTGGGTCTGTTTCTCCTTGTCTTCTTCGTTGTTTTTCTTGCAGGAGCAAAGTATGCGCGAGACCACCCCTTCCCCAAGGGTCGAACTCCACAAGAGGCCGGGTTCCGGTTTCAACAGAGTAGGCGGTACACACACCCATATTTGAAAAATTAAGTCTGGGGTTGTGGTGTACCCGCATGTATTTTGCTTAGCAGAGGGATTCTTTTTATGATAGCTCATTTGGGTTAGGTGTTTAGCCTTCCTGTTTATCTTTATTTACCTCACCGAAACCCAAGCCCCATCTCTTCACCTAAATTCCTACTGATTCGTGTGTGAACCAAACCAGTGTCGTGGAGAGAATGCGAAAGGGCAAGCATATGGTCACCGACATTGGTGGATTCCTTTGGAGGTTATCCCGAGCCCCGATCTTTGGCAATGCTCGCCTAGAGATTAGTCTACTTTCTCCCTACGCGTGACCGGATGATTCACCGTGATTCCATTTTTGAGTAATAATAAAATTTTCATACGCATTGTGAAAAGTATAAACTATTTTGTATACTTAGAAATTTCTTCTATTATATTTTTACACGTGCGAGCATGCGACTTCGCATGGTACTCCGTATTGTAATTTCCTTGTTCGCTAAATCATTTTCCCTATCTGCTTAGATTTTGTTTGCTCAAGACGCCCAAACAGTTAAGTCTGGGGTTTCGGCGCACAACCAATGATCGTGCGCAATGTACCCTGATTTCCAGAATCTGTCGGGGGTAATCGCAGGACCACTGGACATAGTGCGCACGACCAACGGTCGTGCGCCACTGATCGTGTGCATTGATTCCCCTTTTCTTGGAGTTCTGTCTAGGGTAATCGCACGACCATTGGACATAGTGCGCACGACCACCGGTCGTGCGCCACTGCTCGGGCGCGTTACCCCAGTTCTTCTTCCTAATCTGCCATGCCAGTGCGCACGATCACTGGACATAGTGCGCACGACCACTGGTCGTACGCCCGTGATCGTGCACATTGTTATTTCTGATGTCTATAAATATGCAGGTGCCGCCCTAATTCCAAAAATCGCTCATTTTCCCTCCGCTGTTTTCATCTATGAGGGATTCCGCCGTCCTCCTTCAATCTGCACCGTAGGGAGGTGCTCCGGGCAAGCTTTCACCGCCAAATCCAAGCCGGAGCTTCCTCTCGGCCTCCTCCATCATCTCTTGGGCTCATTTCAAGCTTCAACGCCATAGCCATCAAGCAAAGGGAAGCTTGCAACTTTTGCCCGCTATCGTGACACGAAGAAGATGGGCCATTGGAAGGTGGTGACAGCCCTTCTCTACCCCGGACGCAGTTGAGGACCGAGCTTGGACGCGGATTGACAACCCGACGATTCCAACCATGAATCCTCAGCAAGACTTCGGATTCGGTCGATCTCTTGCTTTATTCTTCCTTTATTGTTGTTTATGTGTTGTTGTAAACTTTATTTATAGATGACGTGCGCTTAGTTGTAAGACGCTTATATTAAATCATGTCTTTGTGATTTGTATTTTCGTTATATTTGCTTGAGGTGCGCCATATTCCATCTACCACCATCCACCCTTGCCGCACTAGCAATTGCTAGTGGCATGCGTAGCGAAGAGGTGCTCACGACCCTTATTCTGTTGTTCTAACCACCTCATCCGCAAGCCTACTCGTCCATCCACCCATCGATTCGGTGCATAGCGGCCCGTCTAATCTTCCATCCCGCCTGGCAAAGCATCGCATAGCGATGTTGCATAGGAGTAGTTGTTAGATTTTTACTTTCTTTTTATCGCAACAATCAAAACCCTCATCGTTACCGCCGACCTTGAGGACTTCAATCTCAAGTCCTCCTCGACATTAACTCCACCTTACTGTGTTCCTTGAGAGATCGATACTTGGGAAAACTCGTCCATTTTATATTACTTGTGCGACCGGTTCACTGCCGTGATCGTTATCATCAGGGAGCCAGCCTTGAACATAACTGGGTTATGTGATGTTTGGAAATGTTTTGGGATCCGAGAGAAGCTTGGTCGGTGCATACGTCTTAAAGTGACTATGCGGAGTGAGCAACGGGCAAGTGGAATCGGACCTGGGCTATGTGGTTCGGTGCTAGAGACCCAAAAGAGGGACTGGCCGTTGGCATAGTCGGGAGTCTTAGACTGTGGTCAGAAAGACTAAAATTCTCACGATGTTGCCATCCCGGGGATGGTGCTGAAGCCACAAAATTGACCGGATTCATCGATAATGTGCCCTGAGTGCACGGGGTGTCTGGCCGTGCGAGCCTACACCTGTGGCGAAGTATGTTTGTACTTTATTGTTTAGTTAGGCTAATGAAACGCAGGGAAGGAGCACTGCCATCCCGAGTAAGGGGCGGGTTCGTTATAATTTGGTCAGCTTTGGCAACCGTTACTTTGTTTGCCACCGTGCAGTAGAATGTTGCTTGCAGGTGCTACGGAGCCAAGTACCAAATAGCGGGCTAAAGCCCATATTGCTGAGCTAGCCCGCGAAGGCCAAAGCGAATTATTGTTTTTATTTTTGTCATGTGTGGCCAGCCTGCGAGCCGATGTATGTAAAACATTAATTTGTTAAGTAAACCCTTGTAAGGCCATAAGGCCAAGTACTTTCTGTGTATTTGTTATTTCATTCCTATGGTAGTTTGTCGACATTCATGATAGTTGTTATTCAATTATGGGTTCATTCAAACTGTTTAAAAGCTTCCGCTAGAATGCTCTGTGTTAGGGTGAGTAGTTATAGTTGGATTTTTGATATTCTTATATAACACTTCCGACTATCCGTGGTATATGGCGTCGGGTTCCACTGTTTAAAAGCTTCTGCTAGAATGCTCTATGTTAGGGCGAGTAGTCAAAGTTGGATTTTTGATATTCTTATATAACCCTTTCGACTGTCTGTGGTATATGGCTTCGGGTTCCAGCTGGACCTTATGTTATATGTAATTCGACAGATGGGGGTGTTATAATTTGGTATCAAAGCCCAGGAGTCGGTCTTCTTTATTTGAATTCGCGGGCAAATTCTTTTAAGGGGTGGTGAGAACATGTATGTGCGTCATAGTTATAACATAAAAGAACCCATGAATGTCCACGTAGGAATGAAAAATATACTTGTTTTGAGGAACCCGAGTGTTCCAATGATTGCTTTTAGCAATCTGTTTGTCGCCTAATCAAAGGTTTATGTTATTATAGGCAGCTAGGAGTGGTGCTGGGCAATCAGAACGTCCACGATCGGAGGAAAGTAGTGCACCAAATGATGTGCCTAGAACACCTCCTTCAGCAGAAACCATTAGATTGGTAGTTGAAGCAGTCTTTGCTATGATAAATGCCCAACCTGCAGGGCAAATGCACCACGCACCACATGATAATGAGCAAGAACCGATTAGGGTGGCAGAGCTGGGAGTGGTAGAACGCGTGGCAGTTAATCAAGTAGCACCAAGGAGGGCTACGGAGAAGCAGCTCAAGCATGTAATGAGCTTTAATCCTCCGATGTTCGACGGGATTGGAACGCCAACTCAAGCTGAGGATTGGCTCTCTACGATAAAGAGAGTCTTGACGGCCACGTTAACTAAAGAGTGGCAGAATACCACCATAGCGACCTTCCTATTGGCTGGTGAGGTGAGGCTGTGGTGGGACGAGTTGGAGGTTCACCTCTTAGTGGGAAGGCAACTTGTAGATGTGCCTATGGAGGAATTCTCAAGGCTGTTCTTGGCCAGATATCTATCATCTGCTCAAAAGCTTGAGAAGGAGAATCAGTACCTTGGTTTGACTCAGGGAGACAAAAGAGTGGATGAGTATCTCCACGAGTTTACACGGTTAGGTCGTTATGTTATTGCTACGTTTACTGAGGAGGAGCAGAAGACCAACCGATTTTATAAGGGTCTACGTGGAGACCTACAGCTACTCCTTGTTGGGCCTAAGGCGCAGGGCTTCCTAGACTTGGTCAATTCGACCCAGTTATTGGAAAAGGTCGTGAAGAAAGTGCAAGAGAAGAAGGACCCAAGGGAAAAGAAGTCAGAGTTCAAAGTGCCGAATACAAAGTCGAGTTTCCGCAGATGGAACAAGAAGACTAAGACTTCGAGCTCAGTCCCTTCGTCTGGTGCGACGGGGGCAACTACAAGTCGAGTCCCAGGAGTGAAACAATTTGTGCCTAACCACCTAGAGGGGGGTGAATAGGTGTAATTCCTTTTTCTTCCAAAGGCAGAATATCTATGCAGTTACTTAATTAAAAACAGTTAATTTTACAGCTAACACAGCACAGCATTCACAGAAACATTCAATCACAGAGTGCACACAGTTTTATAGTGGTTCCCCAAGATCTGGGTACATCCACTTTCCCCCTTTGCCTATCTAGCAGTGTGCTATATTCGGCCTAACTTCTGCTCTTCACCTCAGATCCTTAGATCTTACAACTCAGAACCCAACAAGGCTCCTACAACTCAGAGTGAGTCCACACTCCTACAGCTCAGGCAATCTGCCCTACCTCAGCCTACACAAGTCCTACAACTCAGAGATATCAATCTCCTATAACTCAGGCTCACAGCCCTACCTCAGCCTTCAACAAGGTCTACCACTCAGAGATCTAAATCTCCTACAACTCAGCCTTTATAAAACAGGCTTACAGCTCAGATCTAGAATAGATCCTGCAGAAAATAGATTTAACAAAGTGTTTTACCACCACCCTGGTAGAGAGAGAATGGATGGATGGCTTCTTGATCAGTTCTTGGAAGAATCTGATGGCAGAGAACAACTACTCTTAGCTTTCTTCAAAGCTTCTTGAATCTGAACTCAGTAGGGTTGAATCTCCTATGAAGTTGACCTTCAATCAGCTTCTTTCTTGATATTCAGATCACAATCTGAATCCTTCTTAGCAGCCTAGTTCAGCAACTACACTTCAGTAGATGGAGCTCTCTCTCTCTCTCCAACTTCTTTTTATTCTATATATGTATCAGTATTTTTCTTCTATTATCAATCATCATCATCTGTTGAAGGAGAATGCCTTTATATAGACTTTCTCCATGGTAACCGGCTGATTCGGTCTCTAACAAACTTCTGACATCTCTGACAGTTGCAGTAGACCAGTTGGTAATGGCAGCTGTCAAGTCATCCAGTCACTTCTTGAAATTCTGTCAGTCAGCAAAGTGTCGAGACAGAACTTCTACATGTGTCGACACAAGTAGACTAAGTGTCGACACAAGTGAACTAAGTGTCGACACAAGCCTTGGTGGTGTCGACACATCTCCTTTGTTGTTGTTAATGCTTCTCGACACAGCCTTCTGTAGAATGTGTCGACACTGATTCTGTGTGTCGACACAAACACTGCTCTTCTTTAACTTAGTTGAAACTTTGCTGTGTGTCGACACAAGTCTTGTGTGTCGACACAGTTGATGTCGACAAGGTCTTCTGTATGTCGACACTGCCTCTTGGTGTCGAGACAGTTGATGTCGACTAAGATTCTGTGTGTCGACACTGCCTCTGTGTGTCGACACAGTTGATGTCGACTAAACTTTCTTTGTGTGTCGACACTGCCTCTATGTGTCGACATAGTTGATGTGTACTATGCTTCTCTGTGTGTCGACACTGCCTCTTTATGTCGACACATCTTCTTCTGGTGTCGATACAGCCTTTCCAAGTGTCGACACAATTAACTCCAAGTGTCGACACAGCTTTTCTCTAGTGTCGACACAGGCCTTCATAAGTGTCGGCACAGCTTCTCCAGGTGTCGACACATGGACTTAAAAAATTTTCTTCATTCCTGCATTTACTTAACGTGCACATATAAACTCAAAACAACATCAAATACACATTGATGCATATCATTGAGTAAGGTGAGGCTTTTTCAAATCTGGTACACATTTTCCAATGTACCCAACAATCTCCCCCTATTTGGAGAAGTCATAACCCTTAGTCAATGATATACACCATTCATAACAAATACACATTATGATGTATAACAACATTATATGACAGGGTAACTTATAAAACAAAACATGTATAAACAATCATCACAGAATAATAATGCTAACATAATGAGCATTCATCATAGTTTTGTTTAAACTTACAAAAGTTTCTTAATCAAAAGTGTACATAGATTTCAACATTAAAGATTACAAAGTTGTAAACTCAAGTAAATCTAATCTAAGGCTGCTCTGGCTCCCTGATGACTATGCCTTTGCCTGATTGGACCTTGGCTTGTACTGGAGCATCAGTGTCATCAGCTGGCTTCTTGCCCTTTAGATCTTTCTTCTTTTACTCTTCAGCCCTTATTCTTTGTCTTTCAAAATAATTTAAAGGCTTAGGAAAATATTTGCTAGGCTCCTGAGCATTAGGAGGTAGCTTCCCAAGTTTTTCCTTTCTTCTATATTGAACTATGGCTTCTTGTCTGGCTTCATACTTTTGTCATTCTTGTGCAGAGTACCATTTGCCCCTATCATGGGTCTTATCCTTTACAGCTTTCCAAGTAGTCAGTATAATGTTCCTGGATGTTGGACTCCACTGCTCAAAATCAGGCTTCAACTATTCCTGTTCTCTGAATCTTTTCTTAGGCAATAGAGCTTCTTGCTCTTTCAAAACTGCCTCTGACACTGGCTTGTCTACTTTCTCAAGGATAATATTTTGAGCACCTTTTGGAGGGTTGTACATAGACTGTACTTCTTGGTGAATCATTTCAAAATCAACTGGAGGATAGATAACTTGAGCAACTTCAGCTTGAACCCCTTCTAAGTAAGCAGGTTGCATACCAAACTCAGCCACATTGTCATCATCACAGAGGGGTGGATATCCAAGGGTGGCTCTGATGCTATTAGAGATCCATTTAGCATGATCAGATCCAGCTTTGACTAATACTCTCTCCCCCTTTATGACTTCTCTGGCAACATGATCCCTGAGGTCATCCTTTTGAAATCTGACTTGTTCATCCAAAAAATTAACACCATCTTTATAAAAAGACTTTAACTTTAGTAGCTGTGCAGAAATAGTCTTTTGAGATTGTTCAATAACTGTTTTTACAGCAGTTAGACCTTCCTGTAATTGCTTGTCAAAATCTGCCTTGGCATTAGTCTTTTCCTCAGGCTGGGCAGTAGCAAGATTCTTCATTCCTGTAATAATCACATTATGTGATTTTGTCAGATTATCGTTCATTCTAATCTGATTCTCTAGAACATAGCCTTGCTTCACAGCTATATCATCAACTTGAGTCTTGATCTTCTCTTGATGTGTGGCTAGGAAAACCACAGCATTTCCTCATTTGTGAAAGCAATCAGCCATTTCCTTCTTATGCTGATTTACTTCAAACCTTATAGATTTAATATCAGTAGCCAAGGAGAGTTGTAGATCTTTGTGAGTCTCATCAATATACTTCTCCATGGCAATCCTTTATTCATCCAGCTTTATTTGCAATGAGACTAATAAGGAGCTATAATCTATAGCTGGGGCAGATTGTGGAGCAGCAGTTTATAATGCATTCTTGTAGCTTTTTCATCCTCAGATGCTGAGGAACTAGCTATATCAACTCTATCTTTAGGACTAGGAGGCAATACCTGTTCAGTTCTAGGTTGCTCCCCCTGAGTCCCTTGCTCCTCCCCTATAGTACTTACTTGCTCCTTCTCCATAGTACTCACTTGCTCCTTTTCAATGTTAACTAGCTCCCCCTCAAAATCTGCTTTCTCCCCCTCAAACTCAGTCTGCGCTAAATCAGGGAACAACTCTTCAAGAGTGAACTCTTGTTGAGTAGAGACTGGATATACTCCTATCTCTAGAACATCAGCAGCAACAGATGTATCCTCCATAATGACATCTTGTGCTTGACTATGTAGTTGAGTTGCCTGGTCAACATCAATCAAAGAGTCAGTTAGAATTTCATCCTGATCATTAAGAATTGATTGATTAACCTCATGTATTACCTCAAGTATAGTTTGTGTAGCCATATCACTTTCCAAGTGTATTGGCTCTTCCTCAACATGAGGCTCCCCCTACACTTGAGCACTATCTGCAATATCTTGTGCAGGAATATCTTGTGTTGTAGATTTTTATGGAATCTCTTGCCTCTCCTCATCAGGAATGTCCTTAGTTAATACCCTATCCCATCTGGATATAATCCTGATGTCCAGCCTTCTCATGTGATTTATCTTAGTCCCAGCAAACTGTTCCATCACTTCAGGTATTGTTCCAGCTAAATACAAGCTCACAATTCTTCCCAGATTTGGCTTCTTCATACTTTCCTTAATCTTTTCAAAAATTACTAATGACCAATCTGTATTTAGTCTACAGATGATTCTGGTCATAAGGCTGAACATAAAGGCAGAAATCCTATCATGCCCCCTGGTTTACAGAGAATCATTTTGCCTACAACTTCAGACAAAAATTTCCCTTGCACATTCATGCCTTTCCTGTTCAAAGCTGAGCCAATCTTCATGGTGGAATCCAGTCCACACCATTGAAGTGCTTCTCTTAGCTTAGATGCGGGTACTTCTTCTTCTTCTTGTGTTCTTGGCAGGTGAAGAACTTTCCTTAAACTCTTCTGGGTGATTTTCACCTTGACTCCATGGACTGTAGATCTAATTTTGAGTCCAGTTTGATCTAGGGTAGCAGCACCAAAGAATTCTAGTGTTTCTTTCTTCGAAATCTTAGTTGGTTCAGAAACTAAGAATTCCAGACCATTTTCAGCTATTATGGTTATTACGCCTGTAATTTTTGATTCCGCTCCATCAAATGCGTTCCGAATCAGTTCGTATCCTTCATTGACATTGTCTTCTAGCTTTTGTGCCATTAGGGTTGAGTGAAAGCTTGGATTAAGAAGAGAGAAGTTGTCGACACAGGGTTTTGGTCTCGAAAATATGGAGAATGTGTCGATAGAATATGTTGTTGACCTATTTATACCTTTCTAAGTAATGAAGGTCAAAAGTCGCGTCAACAATCTCTGAATGTGTTGACACTGTTGAAAAGTGTCGACACAGACTACTTAAGTCTCAACAACGGTGTTGACTTCTATGTGTCGACACCAACTATGATGTGTCGACACAAATATCCTTAACTAACGACTCAGTGTTTGAGTGTCGACACAGACATCTGCATATGTCGACACCACATCTGGATGTGTCGGCACTACTTCTCTGAAGTGTCGACACCGAATTTCTAGATGTGTCGACACCACATTTCTGGAATGTCGACACCAACTACTATGTGTCGACACCATTTTGCTGGATATGTCTACACAATTTTACTTAGCCAATTTTGTTAAACTAATCTATGTTCAACATTCCTAATTCAATTTTAAACTTATTGAATTTAGTTTCATCTAGAGGCTTAGTAAACATATCTGCAATTTGATAATCTGTTTTGATAAATTCTAGTGAGATGTCCTCTTTCTCTACATGTTCTCTAAGAAAATGGTATCTAATTTCTATATGCTTAGTCCTACTATGTGAAACAGGATTATTAGCAATAGAAATAACACTTATAGAATCACAAAGCAAAGGTGTTCTACTTACCTGAATACCATAGTCTTCTAGCTGGTGCTGAATCCACAATAGCTGTGCACAGCAACTTCCTACTGCCACATATTCAGACTCAGCTGTGGAAATTGCCACACTAGTCTGCTTCTTACTGCTCCAAGACACCAATCTTCCTCCTAGAAATTGATAGGTGCCTGTAGTGCTTTTTTTATCTTCTTTGCAACCTGCAAAGTCTGCATCTGAATAGCCTGTCAGTAGAAAATCTTCATTCCTAGGGTACCAAAGGCCTAGATTAGGTGTGCCCTTAAGATATCTCATAATCCTTTTGACAGCAGTAAGATGAGATTCTTTAGGGCAGGATTGGTACCTAGCATAGACACATGTAGCATACATGATATCTGGTCTACTAGCAGTCAAATATAGGAGGGAGCCAACTATCCCTTTATACAAAGTTTCATCTACAGGTTTCCCTGCATCATCTTTACTTAGAGACACACTTGTCCCCATTGGAGTTCTCATGGTAGTGGATGATTCCATACCATACTTCTTAATTAACTCCTGGGTGAACTTAGACTGAGATATGGACAAGCCATTTTCAGTCTGTCTTACTTGGAGACCCAAGAAGAACTTAAGTTCTCTCATACTGCTCATTTCAAATTTCCCATGCATAAGTTTTGCAAACTTCCTACAAAGGTTACTTTCAGTAGAACCAAATATTATGTCATCAACATATATTTGGACTAGGATTATCTTTCCTTTGGATTCCCTAAGGAATAGAGTCTTATCTATTTTCCCCTTGAGAATTTGTTCTCAATGAGGAAAGTAGATAGGGTTTTATACCAAGCCCTTGGGGCTTATTTCAACCCATACAAAGCTTTCCTAAGTCTACAAACATAATCAGGTTTGAGAGAATCAACAAAACCTGAGGGCTGCTCTACATAGACTTCTTCTTTTAGATTTCCATTTAGGAATGCTGATTTTACATCCATTTGGAATACCTTGAAGCCTTGATATGTTGCATAAGCAAGGAACATCCTAATTACTTCCAGTCTTGCTACTGGGGCAAAGGTTTGATCAAAGTCAATACCCTCTTCCTGTCTGTATCTTTTTGCAACAAGTCTTGCTTTGTTCCTCACAATGATCACACTCTCATCCAGTTTGTTTCTAAAGATTCACTTTGTTCCAATGATGTTGTGGTCTTTTGGTTTAGGAACTAACTTCCAGACCTTGCACCTTCTGAACTGATTCAGCTCCTCTTGCATGGCATCAATCCAATGTGGCTCTAAAACAGCTTCTTCAAATTTCTTAGGTTCCACTTGAGATAAGAAGCTAGAGCAAAGAACTGTGTTCAGATTCCTGCTCCTTGTTTGTACTCCTTGTCTTGGATCACCAATTATCTGATTTGCTGGATGATCCTTTAAGTGTCTAATAGCTAGAGGTAGTCTATCTTCAGGTTGAACACCTCCAGTCTCTTCATTAAGCTGCACCTCTTGGTTTTCATCAGCATCTGGAGAGTCTTGTACTCCCCTGGATAGCAGCCACCATTTTTCACTTCCTGATTTGCAGTTGAATCTTCTGTAATGGTAAGCTTGTCCATTCTCTCATATATACCTGTAGAACTGCAAGAACGACTTGGCAACTCACTGTTAATAAGTCTTATTTCATCAAAGACAACATGTACAAACTCTTCTACAACTTGAGTAATCAAGTTGTAGACCCTATAAGCCTTACTATTGTTGTTGTACCCAACAAATATCTCATCTTGGGATTTGGCAGCAAACTTAGTTAGATAAGACTTGTCATTGTTAAGGACATAACACTTGCAACCAAAGATCCTAAAATAGAATAAGTTTGGTTTTTTGCCCTTCATAATCTCATTGGGAGTATTTTTGTGGCTTTTGGTGATAGAAGCCCTATTGATCACATGACATGCAGTGTTTACTGCCTCAGCCCAGAAATATTCTGGGAGAGAAGTGTCACTCAATAGAGTTCTACCAGCCTCAATCAGTGTTCTATTCTTCCTTTCAGCAATACTATTTTGCTGTGGTGTTCTAGGTTAGGATAATTCTTGAAAAATCCCAAATTCTTTGCACAGTCTTGTCATACTCTCAGATTGAAATTCAGTGTCATGGTCACTTCTGATTTTGACCACTATACTGTCCAGCTCATTCTGAATTTGTTTGACAAACTATATAAAACACTTGGGGTTTCAGATTTTTGTCTCAGAAAGAACACCCATGAATATCTAGAACAGTCATCTACCACCACAAAAGTGTAGACCTTCCTACCTAGACTATAAACTGTCATAGGACCAAATAGATCCATATGCAAGAGGTATAGACACCTCACTGAATCCTTGTTTTCAAGGCTATGAAAGGAGGATTTTGTCTGCTTGCCTTTTTGACAAGCTGAGCATATCCCATCCTTTATACACTTAACTTGAGGACCATTCCTCACTAACTCTTTGCTAAAGAGTTGGCCAATAGTCTTGTAGTTAAGATGGGCCAGCCTCTTGTGCCATTTAACATAATGAGAGGCTCTCTTATCAGCTACAAGACAAATAGGAGAAACATTGTTCTCGCACTCAAAGTTAAGATAGTACACATTTCTTTTTTTATATCCTGTCAATATGACCTTTTGATCACTTGACCTTTTGATATGACAACCATTCTTGACAAATGAAATGTCATAACCTAAATCACTTAGCTGACTTATGCTAATTAGGTTGTGTTTCAAACCCTTTACATAGGCCACTTGAGTGATTGTAACTGAGTTATTAGAAATGTTACCAAAACCTTTGATGACTCCCGTTTTAGAACCACCAAAGATTACTTTAGGCCCATTCAGCATAGGTGAGTAGTCCTTCAGCAACCCCCATTGTTCCAGCCATGTGCCTGGAACATTCACTGTCCAAGTACCATATAGGGGCATAGCAACTTGGACTCACCTGCAACACAGATTACTTAACCTTAGAACCCAAATAACTTTTGGGTCCTTGGTGTAAGTTAGTCTGAACTTTAACAAATCTGCCTGCAGCTTTTCTAACAGGAAGACTGCTACTCTCCTTGACACTGATATTGTGTCAACAGTCTAAGGCAAAGTGGCCTATCTTGGCACAGCACCAGCACTCAAACTTATTGTACCTTTGTTTAGGTACAACTTTTGCTGATTTATTAGCAGCAGATCTGTTGTTTTGTGCTGGGGCTTTGCCTCTAGAATTGAACTTAGCCGTCCATGGAGTTTTCTTAAACCCTAATCCAGCCTTACCCTTTGGAGACACAAACTCATCAATCAAGGGTAATACAGATTTTGGTTTAGAAAAACTAGCTACAATCTCCTTTTCTTTCTGAAGTCTATTCTCCAGACTTTTAATCTGATTATTTTTAAATATGATAGTACCCATCTGAATAATAGTAATGTTTTTCAGTCTGGCTATCTCATTCAACTTCTGATCCAGTAATTTCTCTGAATCAGATGCAGCCATCTTAAGATCTGCAATTTCCTTAGCCTGAGTTTTGGCCAGGTTTTTGCTTTTCTTTAGTGCCTGCAACAAGTCTCCATATTCATCTATCAGCTGATGAATATCACCTTCAGACTCAGACCCATCCACATCACTTGATGCAGATGTTACTAACTCTGACCCAGTACTACAATCTGAATTTCTAGAAAAACATTGTACCTTACTAGGACCAGGCTGATCCTGGCACTTGTCTTCTTCTGACACAGCCATCAGTCCCTTGCATTGATGGTCTTCTTGTTCATAGATAGAGTTCAGCACTTGCAGAAACTCATCTTATTCATCTGCTGCATATAGACCAATGTATGCCTCAGCTTCAGATTCTGACTCTGAAGATGATTGGTCTGTCAAGATCTTCTCCTTCTTAGCAATAAAGGATTTTTCCTGCTTGCTCTGGTGTTGAATCTTCTTTTTATCAGCAGACTGTTTTCTTTTGTCTGGACACTCAGCCACAACATGTCCAGGCCTATTACAGCAGTAGCAAACTATCTTTGATGTTGTAGATTTGCTTGGCTTAGACCTGCTCCTGTCCTTCCTGGATGACTTCCTCTTTTGATAATAGTCATCCTTAGGCTGAGATGTGGAGGGCTTAGACTTCCACTGCTTCTTCTTCAGGAATCTCTAAAACTGCCTTGTGAAGGCAGCAAAATCTTTATCTGAGTCACTACTGTCTGAACTTTAGTTGTCTGAATTATCTGAAGCAATTTCAGCAACTATCTTAGGAGGTGATGGAGACATCCTCCTATTCTTTCTAGTGGCTTCAACCTTGAAGGCCACAGTGAAAGATATGGTACCTAAACACCTAGAGGGAGGGTGAATAGGTGAACTAATCCTTTTCTAACTTTACTGGCAGCAAACAGTTTATTATCACAGATTTGTAACTTTTGCACAGCAATCACAAAGTATTCACAGCATACACAGCACAATCACAGCACAACACAGTGGTTTATAGTGGTTCCCCAAGATATAGGTACATCCACTTTCCCCATTCGCCTATCTAGCAGTGTACTAGATTCGGCCAAACTCCTCCACTGTCTCAGAACCCAAATTGGTTCCTACACCTCAGGCTCAAAGCCTTACAACTCAGCTTTATCCCAAAGCCTACACTCAGCCAATCAAGGCCTACACTCAGCCAACCAAGGCCTACACTCAGCCAACAAGGCCTACACTCAGAGATCTCTATCTCCTACACTCAGGCTAACAAGCCCTACCCTCAGCCTTTATAGTTATAGGCTTACAAATCACTCAGATCCAAAGGATCCTACAAGTTAAAATGTATTACAAAAATTAACTCAACAACTCAGAAATGAAAGAGGGGAGTTGAGGGTTTCTTGATGAGTTCTTGGAAGAACTCAGCTGGATTCACTCTGACTTAGCTTTCTTCAAAGCTTCTTGAGTAGAACTGAATAAGACTGAATCCTCCTGCAGTAGTTCCTTGACCTCTGCTACTTAAGATCCAGAATTGTTTCTGAATCCTTCTTCTCAGCCTAGTTCCAGAGGCTGATTTCTTGGAAGGAGCCCTCTCTCTCCAACTTCTTAGATCTGCATTTGGACTGCAAGATCTTCTTGTGTTGATACTCTTGGTACCACTTCAATAATTTGTTTTTCAACAAACTGAACTTTTGAAAAATAATCTGATCCACTTGATCTTGAACCCCAGTTTCTGTAAACTGTAGGTGCCTATTTATAGGCCTTCTTTATGGTAATCGGCTGATCCGGTTCATAACTGTCTTCTGACATCTCTGACAGGTGCTGTAGACCGGCTGGAATGGCAGCTGTCAAGTCATCCAGTCATTTCTTGAAAATCTCTAACTGTCTGTAAGTGTCGAGACTTTCTGTCTTTTAGTGTCGACACTTATAGTCCAAGTGTCGACACATGTTGTGTAAGTGTCGACACAAGTCTACAAGGTGTCGACACATTTCCTTGTATGTCTCGACACAGATTCTTCTGCATGTGACGATACTGAAATTGAGTGTCGACACAAGTACTTGTTCTTCTAGCTTTTGCTGAATTCTTCTAAGTGTCGACACATCTCCTTTGTGTCGACACAACTTCTTGTGTTGTATCTGTTAAGTGTCGACACTGCTTCTTGGTGTCGACACATAGTCTTCTATGTTGATTCTTGCTGAGTGTCGACACAGCTCCTTGTGTCGACACTTGATTCTTCTGTTGAGACTTCAGCTGAGTGTCGACACATTCCTTTAGTGTCGACACTTGTACTTAGAATATTTTGGAAATAATTCTGTTCTTTGCCAAGTGTCGACACAGCTCCTTGTGTCGACACTTTCTTCAAGTGTTGAGTCTTCAGCTGTGTGTCGACACATTGTTCTGGGTGTCGACACATACTTCAAATGCTGACTCTTCTGTTGAGTGTCGACACATTGTGCTGGGTGTCGACACTTACTTCAAGTGCTGACTCTTCTGCTTAGTGTTGACACATTGTGTTGAGTGTCGACACATGTACTTAGTCTCTGCAAACTTTTGCTAAGTGTCGACACAACTCCAAGTGTGAACACTTTCTGGTGTAGACACAGCTTCACTGGGTGTCGACACAGCTCCTTGTATCGACACATTCTGTCTGCACTTTTCTTCACTGAGTGTCGACACAGCTCCAAGTGTCGACACTTTCTGTCTGGTGTCGACTCTGCATCCAGGTGTCGACACAATGACTCCAAGTGTCGACACTGCTTGTCTGGGTGTCGACACAAGTCTTCTTAAGTGTCGACACTTTCCCTCTGGGTGTCGACACATGTACTTAGAAACTTTTTACTTCAGTCCAGTGATTTCTTAACCTGCACAAGTAAACTCAACATACATCAAATACATTATGATGTATATCATTGAGTTGGGTGAGGCTTCTTCAAATCAGGTACATTTGACCAATGTACCCAACAATCTCCCCCTATTTGGAGAAGTCATAACCCTTAGTCAATGATATACACCATTCATAATTAAAGATTACAAAATGATGTAAAGCAGATTATTTACAGCAGGGTAAACATAAACATGTAATAATTCACACATGTATACACATTCATCATTTCAGAACAAGAAATAGACACATTCATAGAACAATCATGAAATATATTTATCATATATTGTTCTAACATTTTTCTAATACACCTTCAATGGTTTACAAAAATGTTTTACATTTAAAAGATTACAAAATAATCTTCAAGTAATTTCTTAATCTATTTCTGGTCTGATTCTTTGATAACTATGCCTTTGCCAGGTTGGACTTGAGCTTTGACAGTGGCTTCAGCAGTTTCAGCAACAGCAGGCTTCTTGCCTTTTAGATCTTTCTGTTTGAGTGCTTCTGCCTTGATCTTCTGCCTCTCAAAGTAGTGATATGGCTTGGGGAAGTACTTGCTAGGCTCCACTGCAGTAGGAGGTAGCTTTCCCATCTTAGCCTTCCTTCTGAATTGAACAATGGCCTCTTGTCTTATTTCATGTTTTCTCCATTCAGCTTCAGAGAACCATTTGTTCCTGTCATGTGTATTGTCCTTGGCAGCTTTCCAGGCAGTTAAAATTATATTCCTAGAGGTAGGGCTCCACTGTTCAAAATCTGGCTTTTGTTCTGCTTGTTCCCTAAACCTCTTCTTGGACAACCTTGTCTCTTCCTCTTTCTGTAGAGCCTCTTGCATAGCTTCAGATATAGGCTGAACAACCTTATCAATGTGGACATTGTCCTTGCCCTCAAGTGGGCTATACATTGTGCTCACATCTGCTTGAATCATTTCAAAATCTGGAGGTGGATAAATGACCTGAGCTACTTCTGGTTGCTCACCTCCAAAATAGGCAGGGTTAATGCCTGATTCAGCAACTTCTTGGTCATCACACAGAGGAGGGTATCCAAGTGTAACCCTGATTGAATTTGATATCCATTTGGCATGCTTAGAACTTGCCTTGACTAACACTCTCTCCCCCTTTATGACTTCTTTGGCCATGTGATCTCTGACATCATCCTTTTGAAATCTGATCTGTGCATCCAAGTATCTGATTCCTTCTTTAAAGTAAGGTTTAAGCTTTGTAAGTTGTTCAGATATGACCTTCTGGGAGGCTTGGATAGCAGTCTTGACAGCAGAAATTTCTTGTTGAAAGGCTTTGTCAAATTCTATTTTAGCAGCAGCAGCAGATGTAGAAGGTTCAGCACCCTTGGTCTTCAACTCAGTGACTATAGCATTATGTGAAGCAGTCAAATTGTCATTCATTCTTATCTGATTTTCCAGGATATACCCTTGCTTCAATGCTATATCATCTACCTATGCCTTGATCTTCTCTTGGTGTGTTGCCAAATACACCACTGCATTTTCACCCTTGTGGAAGCAGTCTGTCATCTCCTTCTTGTTGAGATTCATCTCAAACCTTATAGATTTTATATCTTGGGCCAGATCAAATTGTAAAGTCTTCTGCCCTTCATCCACATAAGCCTCTATAGCCTTTCTTTGTTCATCAAGTTTTATCTGCATGGCAATCATTAAGGCACTATAATCGACAGTTGGGGCTTGTTGAATTATAGGCTGTGGGGCTACAGTTTACAGAGCCTTCTTGTAACTCTGGCTCCTTCTCTTGAATACATAGAGTTTCTTTTTTCTTGCCCTTGCAGTCTCCTCATCTTCAGAGGCAGAAGTGCTGGCAATATTAACCCTCTCCTTAGGGCTTGGAGGCTTGTCAGCTTGCACATCTTGTGCCTTCTCAGTTTCTTGCCTTATAGGCTCCTCTAGAACTTGCATTTGCTCCCCCTCAGCAGTAGCAGTCTCTCCTTCAGCAGCTTCTTTGTCCATGTCAAAATCAACTTGATCTAGATTGAGAAATAGATCTTCCATGGTGAACTCTTGAGGTGATTGAGCTGGAGACATTCTTTGTTCTTCAACTACTGGAGCAGGAATCTCTTCTTGTACAGCAGATGTGTCCTCTCTAACAACATCTGGAACTTGACTAGGCAGTTGTGTTTGCTGAGGAATATCAGACAAGTCAGCATCTTCTATAAGATATTCTAAAGTTTTTAGGTCAGTGAGTACCTCTTGGATGATGATGGTGGCTTGCTCACTGTCCAGTGTAGATGATTCTTCTACAACTGGAGGCTCCCCCTGGCTTTGATCCCTGTTGATGGGGCTAGCTGGAGGCAGCTCCCCCTGGATCTCAGCAATATCTTGAGCAGCAGGGGTCTTCTCTGCAGCCACTTCCTCTTGGTCATCAGGAGTGAAAACAATATGTTCTTCACTCCCTGAACTGCTGGAGGACTCTTGTTCAACTGGAGCAGTTTTTCTCTTTTTCTTAGGAGGAATCTCCTTCTCAGTAATTGTCTTCTCAGGGGTTGGCATGTCCTTTGACAACACCATGTCCCATCTTGAAAAGATCCTTAGATCCATCTTCCTCATGTGGTTTATTTTGCTGTCTGCAGCAGTATTCATTACCTCTGGTATGGTACCAGCTAGGTAGAGACTAATGATCCTGCCCAGATTGGGCTTCTTCAAGCTCTCCTTAATCTTGTCAAATACTATGATTGACCAATCAGTTCTTAGATTAAAGATAATTCTTGTCATTACTCCAAACATATTGGCAGACACTCTGTCATGCCCTCCTGGCTTACTGAGTAAGACTTTTCCCACAATCTCATACATGAATTTTCCTTGAGTATTCATGCCTTTCCTGTTAAAGACAGAACCTATCTTCATCTTTGAATCAAGACCACACTAGGTTAAAGCTTCCCTGGTCTTTGAAGCAGTAACCTCTTCTTCATCTTGAATTGTTGGTAGCTGAAGTACCTTCCTCAGACTCTTAGGTGAAACCTTAATCTTAGTTCCATGAACTCTGAATTTGATTCTGAATCCAGATTCATCTACGGCAGCTCATTAAGAAATTCAAGTACTTCCTTCTTCCAAATCTTTGTAGGTTCAGACAAGAGATATTCTAGTCCAGAATCGGCGACTAGGGTTACCACTGCCTGAATTTCTTGATCTGCATCGTCGAATGCGCTGCACACAAGCTCATAACCCTCGTTAACGTTCTCCTCAAGCTTAGGAGCCATTAGGGTTTGGAGAATTTGTCTGTAGAAAAGAGAGGTGTCGACACAGTAGTTTTGGTCTCGAAACTTTGAAAGCATGTCGACAAACAAAGACAGAACCCTATTTATACCTGTCTAATTTTGAAGATGAACAGGCGGGACAGCTAACTTAAAATGTGTCGACACTGGCAACAAGTGTCGGCACTGACTTATAATGTCTCGACACATATGTGTCGACACAAGTTTAGTCAATAGATTTTATGTGTCGACACTTGGTTATGTGTCGACACAACATAACTCGACACATTGTCGAGACTTTACTTAGAAAAATTCTGAGTAAAACTTAAGTGTCGACACCACATTGGATGTGTCGACACCTACTAGACATGTGTCGACACTAATATTCTGAAGTGTCGACACCAACATCCTAGATGTGTCGACACCTTTTTCCTGAAGTGTCGACACCACTATTCTGTGTCGACATAGACTTGTCTATGTGTCGACACCTTTTTACTTAGTCATTTTCAAATCTGTAAACTTACTCTAAGTTTATCATTCCTAGTTCAATTTTGAATCTATTGAACTTAGCTTCTTCTAGTGGCTTAGTAAACATATCAGTTACTTGTTCATCTGTTTTAACATATTCTAATAAAATATCTTCTCTTTCTACATGCTCCCTAAGAAAATGATATTTAATCTCAATATGTTTTGTCCTACTATGGGATACAGGGTTATTAGCTATTGAAATAGCACTTGTAGAATCACAGAAAAGTGGAGTTCTACTTACCTGAAATCCATAGTCCTCTAGCTGATGTTGAATCCACAGAAGTTGAGCACAGCAACTTCTTGCAGCCACATACTCTGACTCAGCTGTGGAGATAGCCACACTGGTTTGCTTCTTGCTACTCCATGAAATTAGTCTCCCACCTAGGAATTGACAGGTTCCAGTAGTGCTCTTTCTATCCTCTTTGCATCCTGCAAAGTCTGCATCTGAATAACCTGTTAGATCAAAATCTCCATTCCTAGGGTATCAGAGGCCTAGATAGGCAGTGCCCTTTAGATATCTCAATATTCTTTTGACTGCAGTCAAATGAGACTCTTTAGGGCAGGCTTGATACCTTGCACAAACACATGTAGCATACATGATGTCTGGTCTACTAGCAGTCAAGTATAATAGGGAGCCAACTATCCCTCTATACAAGGTTTCATCTACAGGTTTCCCTGCATCATCCTTGCTAAAAGACATACTTGACCCCATAGGAGTCTTCATGGTACTGGATGAATCCATACCATACTTCCTTATGAGTTCTAGGGTGAACTTTGACTGACAAATGGACAAACCACTCTCAGTCTGTTTAACTTGGAGACTCAAGAAAAACTTCAGCTCTCCCATACTACTCATCTCAAACTGACCTTGCATAAGTTTTGCAAACTTTTTGCAAAGGCTGCTTTCAGTAGACCCAAATATAATGTCATCTACATATATTTGGACTAGTATGACTTTGCCTCTAGATTTCCTAAGGAATAGAGTCTTATCTATTTTCCCCCTTGAGAACTTGTTCTCAATGAAGAAACTAGATAGGGTTTCATACCAAGCCCTAGGGGCTTGCTTTAACCCATATAAAGCTTTCCTAAGTCTATAGACATAATGAGGTAGAGTTGGATCAACAAAACCTGAAGGCTGCTCCACATAGACTTCTTCTTTCAAATTACCATTTAGGAATGCTGACTTGACATCCATTTGGTATACCTTGAATCCTTGATATGTTGCATAGGCCAAGAACATTCTTATGGCTTCCAGTCTGGCTACTGGAGCAAAGGTTTGATCAAAATCAATACCTTCTTCTTGCCTATATCCTTTAGCAACCAGTCTAGCCTTATTCTTAATGATGACCCCTTGTTCATCCATCTTATTCCTATAGATCCACTTAGTTCCTATTACATTGTGGTCTTTAGGTTCAGGAACAAGTTCCCAAACCTTGCACCTCTTGAACTGATTAAGCTCTTCTTGCATTGCTTCAGTCCATTGTGGATCTTGTATTGCTTCTTCAAACTTTTTAGGTTCAACTTGTGACAGAAAGCTGGAGTAGATTGTTGCATTCATGTTTCTACTCCTGGTTTGTACTCCTTGTCTTGGATCTCCAATAATCAGCTCTACTGGATGATCTCTTAGATGCCTGTTGGCTGGAGGCAATCTTACTTCTGGTTGAACCACTTCAGCATCTCCATCATGCTGTACTCCTTGTATTTCTTCAGCAATTGGCACATGTAGTTCTCCCCCTGGACAACAGCTACTGTCCTCTATTTGTTGTCTTGCAGCAGGCACCTCTTCTATAGTAAACTTGTCCATTTTCTTTGTCAAACCTGTGGAGCTGCATACATTGCTAGACAACTCATTATTAATAAGTTTAGTCTCATCAAAAACTACATGCACTGATTCTTCTACAACTTGTGTAGTCAAGTTGTAGACTCTATAAGCCTTACTATTATTGTTGTACCCAACAAAAATTCCCTCTTGGGACTTGGCAGCAAACTTAGTTAAGTAAGACTTCCTATTGTTAAGTATGAAGCATTTACAACCAAAGATCCTAAAATAGGATAGGTTTGGTTTCCTGCCTTTCACTACTTCATAGGGGGTCTTGTTAAGCCTTTTAGTGATGGTAGCCCTATTTATAACATGGCATGCAGCGTTAACTGCTTCAGCCCAGAAATACTCTGGCAGTGATGTATCACTCAATAGGGTTCTACCAGCCTCTATCAAGGTTCTATTCTTCCTCTCAGCAATGTCATTTTGCTGAGGTGTTCTAGGTGAAGAGAATTCTTGAAATATCCCAAAGTCTTCACACAGTTTTGTCATGCTTTCAGACTGAAATTCAGTACCATGGTCACTTCTAATTTTGACCACTGTACTATTTAGTTCATTCTGAATTTGCTTGACAAAGCTATAGAAGACACTAGGTGTTTCAGATTTCTGTCTTAAGAAGAACACCCAGGAAAACCTTGAGTAGTCATCTACAACTACAAAGGTATAGACCTTCCTACCTAAGCTGTGAACTGGCATTGGACCAAAAAGATCCAAATGCAAGAGGTATAAACACCTCACAATATCTTTGTTCTCTATGCTTCTAAAGGTGGATTTAGTCTGCTTGCCCTTTTGACAAGCTGAGCAAATACCATCTTTAACACACTTAACTTGAGGACCATTCCTCACTAACTCTTTGCTAAAGAGTTTGCTAATAGTCTTGTAGTTAAGATGGGCAAGCCTCTTGTGCCATTTGACACAATGAGAGACTGTCTCATCAGCTACAAGACAAACTGGAGAACCATTGTTCTCAACCATAATGTCTAGGCAGTAGACATTCCTCTTCCTATAACCTGTCAAAATGATCTCTTGATCACTTGACCTCTTGATATGACAACCATTTTTAACAAATGAGATGTCATACCCTACATCACTTAATTGACTTATACTTATTAGGTTGTGTTTCAACCCTTTAACATAAGCCACTTGAGTAATGGTAACTAAGTTTGTAGAAATGTTACCAAATCCTTTGATGATTCCTTTTTCAGAACCACCAAAGGTTACTTTTGGACCATCTTTTACTGGAATGTAGTCCTTTAGTAATCTTCTTGTTCCAGTCATGTGTCTGGAACATCCACTGTCCAAGTACCATGTTGGGGTGTGGCCACTTGGACTTACCTGCAAAATAGATTAATTGACCTTAGAACCCAAAGAATTCTTGGGTCCTTGGTATTTTTTAGTCTGCAATCTGACAAAGCTCCCTGCAGGCTTTCCAACAGGTAGCTTGCTACTCACCTTGGCACTGGCATTGTGCCAACAGTCCACTACAAAGTGGCCAATTTTGTCACAGCACCAACATTCAAACTTGGTGTACCTTTGCTTAGGTACAGCCTTTGCTGTATTATCTACAGCAGTCTTGTTGAATGCTGGGGCTTTGCCCTTGGACTTAGACTTGGACTGCTCAGTCCTTGCAGGTCTAATAAAGCCCAGTCCAGCCTTGCCTTTTTGATGAACAAATTCATCAATTAAAGGTAACACTGACTTAGGTTTAGAAAACCTAGCAACTAAGTCCTTCTCCTCCTGAAGATTGATCTCCAGACTCTTAATTTGATCATTCTTAAATGATATAGTACCCATCTGAATCACTGTTATGTATTTCAGCCTAGCTATCTCATTCAACTTTTGATCAAACTGCTTCTCAAAATCTGTTGCACCAGCTTTAAGTTCAGCAATTTCCTTTGCCTGACTTTTGGCTAGGGATTTGCTTTTCTTGTAAGCTTGCAACAGCACCTTATATTCATCTATAAGTTGATGAATATCATCCTCAGACTCAGATACACTTTCATCACTTGATGAAGATGAATCTGATTCTGAACTAGAACAAGAAACTGAATTTAAACTTGAACCTTGTACCTGACTGGGTCCTGGCTGCTCCAGGATTTTGGCACTGTCTGTCAAAGCCATTAGTCCTTGGCATTGACTGTCTTCTTGTTCATAAATAGACTCCATGATCTGCATGAATTCTTCCTCTTCTTCTCCAGCAAACAGCCCTATGTAGGCTTCAGCCTCAGACTCAGTTTCTAAAGAGGAGATATCTGATAGAGTCTTCTCTTTCTTGGCTACAAAAGACTTCTCTTTCTTTCCTTTGAAGTGAGTCTTTTTCCTGTCACCAGTTTCCTTTCTCTTCTCTGGACAATCTGCAATAACATGGCCCTGTCTATTGCAGCAGTAGCACACTATCTTAGATCCAGTTGCCTTGCTTGACTTTGTCCTCTTCCTGTCTTTCTTTGAAGGCTTTTTCTCCTGATAAAAGACTTCCTTTCCCTTTGAAGAAGAAGGTCTTGACCTCCACTGTTTCTTCTTCAAGAATTTCTGAAAGTGCCTAGTGAAGGCAGCAAAGTCTTCATCACTTTCACTGCTCTCACTCTTTGTGCTGACTGACTCATCAGACTCTGAATCAACTACCTCTGGAGGTGGAGTTGATGACTTATTCCTGCACTTTTTGGGAACTTCTGTCTTGAAAGCAACTGATCTTTCCTTGTGTTCAATCCTTGTTGATTTCTCCTCCTCTTTCCTCACTGTCAATTGCATCTCATATGACAATAACTTGCCAAACAGTGTAGGAGGAGGAATTTCACCCAACTTAGCCATTTCTCTTATGGCACAGATCTTTGTGTCCCAATCTTTGGTTAGGGACCTTAAGAACTTATCATTTAGTTCATAGTTACTGAACTCTCTTCCATAAGACATGAGTTCATTAACTATTCTGTAGAACTTCTTGTAGCACTCAGTTATGCTATCACCTTTACCTTGTCTAAAGCTCTCATACTCCTGATTTAGCAAGGATTTTCTATCTTGCCTGACTTCTTCAGATCCTTCCATATACACTATAAGAGTGTCCCATATCTCTTTAGCTGTCTTACAGTGTATAAGATTCTGAAATGTTGCATCATCTATGGCACTTACAATAATGTTTTGTGCCCTCTTGTCCATTGTAGCTAGGACAATCTCATCCTTAGTCATCTCAGAGAAATCCTTTGGAGTTCTCTGATTTGCATCCAAAACTGAAATCTTCATTGGCACATAAGGCCCTTCCTTTACTGTGATGTAGATTCTAGGGTCAGAGGCTTCCATAAATAGCCTTACCCTTTCTTTCCAGATCCCAAAGATCTCTTTCCTGCATATGGGTAATTTCATGAAATCCAATTCCTTGTGATTCTCAGAAGAACCCATGTTTCTTGATTTTCTTGAATTTCTTGAAACTGTGTTTTGTCTTACACTGAATCTGCCAAACAGGATCTCCTCAGACTGTTAGTCCTTGTTTTGAGGAACCTCCCTCTGATACCACTTGAAAGATATGGTACCTAAACACCTAGAGGGGGGTGAATAGGTGACCTAATCCTTTTCTAACTTTACTGGCAGCAAACAGTTTATTATCACAGATTTGTAACTTTTGCACAGCAATCACAAAGTATTCACAGCATACACAGCACAATCACAGCACAACACAGTGGTTTATAGTGGTTCCCCAAGATATGGGTACATCCACTTTCCCCCTTCGCCTATCTAGTAGTGTACTAGATTCGGCCAAACTCCTCCACTGTCTCAGAACCCAAATTGGTTCCTACACCTCAGGCCCAAAGCCTTACAACTCAGCTTTATCCCAAAGCCTACACTCAGCCAATCAAGGCCTACACTCAGCCAACCAAGGCCTACACTCAGCCAACAAGGCCTACACTCAGAGATCTCTATCTCCTACACTCAGGCTAACAAGCCCTACCCTCAGCCTTTATAGTTATAGGCTTACAAATCACTCAGATCCAAAGGATCCTACAAGTTAAAATGTATTACAAAAATTAACTCAACAACTCAGAAATGAAAGAAGGGAGTTGAGGGTTTCTTGATGAGTTCTTGGAAGAACTCAGCTGGATTCACTCTGACTTAGCTTTCTTCAAAGCTTCTTGTGTAGAACTGAATAAGACTGAATCCTCCTGCAGTAGTTCCTTGACCTCTGCTACTTAAGATCCAGATTTGTTTCTGAATCCTTCTTCTCATCCTAGTTCCAGAGGCTGATTTCTTGGAAGGAGCCCTCTCTCTCCAACTTCTTAGATCTGCACTTGGACTGCAAGATCTTCTTGTGTTGATACTCTTGGTACCACTTCAATAATTTGTTTTTCAACAAACTGAACTTTTGAACAATAATCTGATCCACTTGATCTTGAACCCCAGTTCTGTAAACTGTAGGTGCCTATTTATAGGCCTTCTTCATGGTAACCGGCTGATCCGGTTCATAACTGTCTTCTGACATCTCTGACAGGTGCTGTAGACCGGCTGGAATGGCAGCTGTCAAGTCATCCAGTCATTTCTTGAAAATCTCTAACTGTCTGTAAGTGTCGAGACTTTCTGTCTTTAAGTGTCGACACTTATAGTCCAAGTGTCGACACATGTTGTGTAAGTGTCGACACAAGTCTACAAGGTGTCGACACATTTCCTTGTATGTCTCGACACAGATTCTTCTGCATGTGTCGACACTGAAATTGAGTGTCGACACAAGTACTTGTTCTTCTAGCTTTTGCTGAATTCTTCTAAGTGTCGACACATCTCCTTTGTGTCGACACATCTCCTTTGTGTCGACACAACTTCTTGTGTTGTATCTGTTAAGTGTCAACACTGCTTCTTGGTGTCGACACATAGTCTTCTATGTTGATTCTTGCTGAGTGTCGACACAGCTCCTTGTGTCGACACTTGATTCTTCTGTTGAGACTTCAGCTGAGTGTCGACACATTCCTTTAGTGTCGACACTTGTACTTAGAATATTTTGGAAATAATTCTGTTCTTTGCCAAGTGTCGACACAGCTCCTTGTGTCGACACTTTCTTCAAGTGTTGAGTCTTCAGCTGTGTGTCGACACATTGTTCTGGGTGTCGACACATACTTCAAATGCTGACTCTTCTATTGAGTGTCGACACATTGTGCTGGGTGTCGACACTTACTTCAAGTGCTGACTCTTCTGCTTAGTGTTGACACATTGTGTTGAGTGTCGACACATGTACTTAGTCTCTGCAGACTTTTGCTGAGTGTCGACACAACTCCAAGTGAGAGCTCAGTTAGTGAGATACTATCAGGGGCGCTTCATTTGAAACCTTTCTCATCTTAGCCATCCACCTGAGCGACTTGCCTGCCCTGTCGGCTTGTGAGAGCCCGGTCAGCGGGATCCTATCAGTGACACTTTATTTTGAAACCTTTATCATCTTAGACATCCACCCGAGCGACCTTCCCGCTCTGCCGGCTTGTGAGAGCCCGGCCAGCGGGATCCTATCAGGGGCGCTTCATATTGAAACCTTTCTCATCTTAGCCATCCACCTGAGCGACCTGCCTGCCCTACTGGCTTATGAGAGCCCGTCCAGCGAGATCCTATCGGGGACACTTCATTTTGAAACCTTTCTCATCTTAGCCATCCACCCGAGTGACCTGCCTGCCCTGCCGGCTTGTAAGAGCCTAGTCAGCGGGATCCTATCGGGGGACGATTCAATTTGAAAATTTTCTCATCTTAGCCATCCACCCAAGTAACCTGCTTGCCCTACTGGTTTGTGAGAGCCCTGTCAGCGGGATCCTATCGACGACGCTTCATTTTGAAATCTTTGATCTATGGCGAAAAATGAAAAAGACAATTCAGCCAAAAAAGAAATCTATTCATTTCTTGTGTAAAATGCTCCAGGTCGTCACCACTCCAAGTGTTACCAAGGGGAATTCCCTCGACATTCTGGAAGCGGTGGCTTCCTAAGGCGAGTGCTTTTAGAATTACAAAGGGTCCTTCCCAGGTAGGGTGGAGCTTGCTATCGACTCCCCCTACTTGTTTTGTCGGGCTTTTTGAGGACTAAGTCCACATTTACAAAATGTTTGATCCTGATGTTTCTATCAAAGTACCTTGCCATCTGATGCTTGATCTCCTCCAAGTGAAGGGCGGCCAGCTCGCGACGTTCTTCCACATGATCAAGTGAGAGTTAATGTTCTTCTTCATTCTCTACCCTCCATTCCTCATTGTCTTCTGCTGCTGTGATGACGCGCGGCGACTTCACATCAAACTCTATCGGGAGCACAACCTCAGACCAATGAGATATTTCGAAAGGGGTCTCCCCCGTGATCATGTTTGGAGTAGTCCTCAAAGCCCAGAGGACTAAGGGGAGTTGCTCTACCCAATTTCCCTTCAGGTTCTTCCCATTTTTCTTCAACAAATTGACAATTATCTTATTTGCGGCCTCCATCTGCCCGTTGCTCCTACGGTGGTGGACATGCGCGAACCGAAAGTTGAATGCCCAACTGGATGCAGAAGCTGACAAACTCCTCGCTGACAAACTGTGACCCGTTATTTGTGACAATGGCCAACGACAACCCGTGTCTGCAAATTTTCTCTCCCCATATAAAATTTTGGATTACCTGCGAGGTTACCTTCGCCAGTGCCTTGACCTCCAACCATTTTGAGAAATAATCTACCATAACCCAGAGGAATTTCCTCTGGCCACTAACCCGAGGGAAAGTCCCGACCAGGTGCAGCCCCCAAATCGCGAAGAGCCATGGCGTCGTGATCATCCCGAGCCTCTGCACCGGCAGGAGTTGGAGTAGTTCGTAGAGCTGGCACTTCTGACATTGTTTTGCGTATTCTGCAGCATCCTTTCTAGTAGTTGTCCAAAAATACCCTTGTCGGAGTACCCTCTTCTCCAAGGTTTGACTCCCCGAGCGGCTGCCACATTCCCCAGAGTGTATCTCTTCCAAGACCTGAGGAACTTCTTCTTCCGCCACGCACCTGACCAGGAGCCCGGAGAGGGTCTTTCGATATAGCACCCCCTCTCGTAGGAGGTAATAGGCCGATTTGTATCTGAACTTCCTTTTGTGTGGGATCTTCTCTTGGAGCTCCACAGCTGTTAGAAAAACAACAAAAGGATCCATCCACGAGGGCCGCTGGTCGACCGCCATCTGCTCCCCCTCCTCAATGGATGGTTGGAACAACTCGGTTACGGTTCCCCAAGCCCGAGCGCTAAACTTGGCGAGGCAATCCGCCTCCGTACTCTCCTCCCGAGGTACGTGCCGAATGGAGAAAGTGTGAAACAATCTGATGAGACTTTTTACCTTGAGAAGGTACTTCTGGAGAGTGGGTTCCCTTTTCTCGAACTCCCCTTTGATTTGAGAGGCCACCACCATAGAGTTTGCGGAGACCTTCAGATCTTGGTTCCCCAGCTCCCTGGCCAAACGAACTCACTGCTATCACTGCCTTGTACTCGACTAGATTGTTAGTGACAGAGAATCAAATATTGATAACTTGCTCTATCCTTGTTCTTTGGGGCTCATCAAGACCACCCCCACCCCAAGTAATACTTCCTTGATGCTCCATCTACTAATACCTCTCAGGCTGTCGGGTCGGATGGCCTGGGATCTTCCATTTCAACAACATATTCTGCCAAGAAGTCGTCCACCGCCAGAGCCTTTATTGCTAGCAGTGGGACAAATGAGATCTCAAAATCACTCAACACCACTGGCCATTTCGCCAACCTCCCTGAGTGCTCTACCCCTTTCATGATGTTACGAAGGGGATGGTCAGTCATCACCTTAATAGCGTGAGCCTGGAAGTAACGTCAGAGCTTTCTGGTCGAGATGACTAGGGCGAAATCCAACTTCTCCAATATGGGGTATCTGAGCTCTGCTTTCTTTAGGACCCTACTAACGTATTATACTGACAACTGCCTCCTCCCTTCTTCTCGGACTAGAATGGAACTCACGTCCTCTGCTCCCACCCCGAGATACAAAATTAACTTTTCCTTCCTTTGGCTCTTGGAGTAGCAGAGCCTTAGTGAGCCGCTGCTTCAGAGCATGGAAGACCTTATCACACTCTTTGGACCATTCAAACTTTTGGTTACCTCGCAATACCGTGAAGAAGGTGAGCACTTCTCTCTTGTTCGGGAGAGGGAATTACTCAACCCTGCAATCTTTTCTGTCAGGTGCTGGAATTCCTTGGGTTCCACAGAGATTCCAACTCCATTATTTCTTTTACCTTATTGAGGTTGAGCTCTACCCCTGCCAGGGTAAGGAGGTGACCCAGAAACTCCCCCTGCTGGCACCAAAAGCACATTTCATAGGATTCTCCCTCATCTTAAACCTCCGCAGAGTGGCAAAGATTTCTTCAAGGTCCTGAAGGTGAGAGCCCACATCCTTGCTCTTCACCATTAGATCATCTACGTGCACCTCCAAGTTCCTTCCTCTCTGCTTCCGAACGACCCAGTCCATCATCATTTGATATGTCGCCCCTACATTCTTCAGCCCAAATGCCATCATATTGTAGTAGTAATATATGTCCTTTGTGATGAAGGAGATATCTTTGACATCTGACAAGTGTATCCTGATTTGGTGGTAACCAGAAAATGCATCTAAAAAACTCATCACAAAAAACCCGATGGTTGAATCTACCAACGCGTCGATTCTAGGTAAAGGGTAACAATCTTTTGGACACGCTTCATCCAGAAGGGAAAAATCAATACACATTCTCCATCTCCCACCCCCTTCTTTACCATGATCACATTAGAGACCCAGCCTGGATACTGGATATTAAATATAAACCCTGCCTTGAGGAGCTTCTCCACCACTTCCCGGATAGGCCCCTCCAGCTTGTCAGCGATAGTACTCTTCTTCTGGTGGATGGGGGGAGCTCTTGGGTCGAGGTTCAGGCGATGGCATGCCACATCCGCATCGATACCCATCATGTCTGCCGTGCTCCATGCGAAGATGTCCACGTTTTTCTTGATGCACTCCAATATCTTCCCCTGGTCTTCTGGGCTTCGACCTTCGCTGACCCGCACCTTCTCAATCTTCCCTCACTGGGTAAAAACTTTCATCTCTACCACCTCCTCTACTGCCTCCAACCGGGACTGCTCCTCCCATTCACACCCCTCCTTTTCCCCTTGGACGAGAACCTCTTCTTTTTTCGCACCCTCTACCTCCATCAACTCAACCTGCTCCTCTAGCACCTCCTCCTCCCCACCCGGGCAGTGACCTCCCTCTTCTCTACTCCGCCCGCATCCTCCTGCGTAGATAACTCCTCCATCCTCTTCTCCATCTCCTCTGCTCCTTCCTGCCATGAGATAGTATTGACGACCGTGACATAGCACCGCCTCGCCACTTTGGGGTCTCCTCGGATCCGGACCTGGACTCCTCCGGTGTTGATTTTGAGGCATTGGTAGAAATACGAGGGGACACATCGGTAAGTGCTAATGAGGGGGCGCCCGAAGATGACGTTATAACTGCTCGGGGCATCCACGATAACGAACCGACAGTTTCTCGAAGTTCCTCCTAATGTCACATGGAGCCTGACTCCACCCTCTACCTCCTTCCTCTCTCCAAAAATTCGAACAAAGGTCCATCTGAGTCCATCACCCTCCTCGCGTTCACCTTCATTTCGTCGAAGACTTTCTTGAAGATAACATTCACTGAATTCTCGTTATCAACCAAGCTTCTTGAGACTGTAAAGTTTTCAATGGCCGTCTGGACCATTAAGGCGTCACAGAACGAATCTTCATACTCCGACATGCCCTTTGACGAAAAGGTGATCTTCTTTGTCGAGGGTGGGTTCATATAGGTCGAAGCAATGCTCCGATGAAAGATGGTTTGGAGGCTCCCCTTTTTGGTGGCCTCAATCCCCACTCCCCAGTAGATCACTCTGATCCCTACTCGGGTACCCACGTCGGCCCGGTCTTCGCACCGTTCCTCCACCTCAACCCTTCCTTCTCCTCTAACCATTAAGGCGTCACAGAACGAATCTTCATACTCCGACATGCCCTTTGACGAAAAGGTGATCTTCTTTGTCGAGGGTGGGTTCATATAGGTCGAAGCAATGCTCCGATGAAAGATGGTTTGGAGGCTCCCCTTTTTGGTGGCCTCAATCCCCACTCCCCAGTAGATCACTCTGATCCCTACTCGGGTACCCACGTCGGCCCGGTCTTCGCACCGTTCCTCCACCTCAACCCTTCCTTCTCCTCTAACCTCTGCCTTCTCTATTCGAGGCATCGATGGTTGTATCCCTCCAGCTCTCGCTGCTCCTCTGAACTCCAAGAACTTGGGGTAGGTGGCCATAACGTGATCCTCTTCCTAATGGAAGTCGCAAAAGAGCATCGCCCCACCTCTCCTTCCTCCTCCTCCGACTGATATCTCCTTCCACCTCCTCTACCTCATCCTCTTCTTCAGACTATCGCCATAACATGCTGCGGGGGGGGGGGGGGGGGGGGGGGGGCATCAGCCTCCCGACCCGGTCTCCACCCAGGAGGGTTGAACCGTCCCTTCCCCGCCCAATTGTTCCCCCCACCTTGGGCTCCTCTTTATTGAATTTGGGTCGGCCCTCCTGCCGGCCTCCAGACTGGCCGATGAGCCGGCAACTGAATCCTCCATCCCTGCTCACAAGGATCCTGCCTTCCCGGTTCTTCCCTTCTTCTCCCTTCTTCTTGCGGACCACCTCCCTGCGGTTTCACTCCTCCTCTAATCTGGGCCAACACCGAGATGAAGTCGGGATTGGTTGCTTCGCACTCGATATCCCTTGCAACATGATCTATTTACTCTTCAAAGACCGTGGGGGAGGGGGGGGGGGGTCCCTGGTTAGTTCCATCCTGAATATTCCCTGCCGCAACCCCAACGTGTAGGCCATCTGCAGGAGGTGCCCCGAGACATCCTGGATCAAGAGAATTTCCTCTTGGAAGCGATCAGTATAATCTGCCAGCGTCTCTTGCGCCCCTTGCTTTATCAAGAAGATGACCTCAACCCCCTTCTTCATTTTCTTTGGCGTTAAGAAGCGCAGCAGGAAGCCGCGATGCAAGTCTTCAAAGCTATATATGGTTCCTGAGGGAAGCTTGTGGAACCAGCCCTTGGCCTTGTCCTTGAATGTGATGGCGAATAGATTGCACTTGAAGGCATCTATCATCTGCCTAATGGAGACTGCGTCCTCGAACCATTGTACATGTTGAACTGGATCATCCTTACCTGTACAGAAAGACATGACTGGCTCTCTGAAGCCCTCTCACACTGGGGCCGAGAAGATGAGCTTGCAAATGGGTCGCCCTGAGCCTTCCTGGTAGGCTGTCGGATCTCGCCGAGCCAGATCGCCTGACTGGGGAACCACCGGCGAGATGGGGAACAACTTGCATCATAGAAAAGACGTCTCGCCCTCTCTACCATTATCTCCTTCCCAGCTCGCCAACCCGGCGCCTCCTCTCCTAATGCTGGTTGGGCGTGTACTGGGACCGTGGGAGTCGAGTACTCGCCGGCTTGCATCATGAGGCCAGAGTGCAGGGTCTCCGTGATGGCTTTCATGAAGTCTTCAAACTATTTTTGAGTCACGAAGCCACTCACGTTCGGCGAATCCTCTGGGTTAGTTCCTTGCCCCTCATCTCCTGCCATGACACTAACTTAAGATTTTCCTAGCAAGCTACGATCCACGCTCACCGCAAAAAATGTTGAACCCGGAACCAAGGTTCAACAAGTTTGGACCGGAGGTATAGCTAGCCTTTACTTCTCCCGAGCCGGTGTCTTGGCCGAGGACTTAGAGTTTGGAGACTTATTCACCAGAACAACCTCAAACAGACCCCGAGTCGCAACAAGGAGGTCCCGCCACACACTCAAAAGATCTTAGATTGCTTCCCCTCACAATTCAATGCTACACCAGACACCTTTGGAGGGCCACGAGAGATCTCGACCACTCACTCGGAAACTACAGTGAATGATGAGCTGAAGCTCTTGCCAAACAAAGATTGTCAATGGATAGAAAAACTAAGAAAAGGTCCTCTCCAAAAGTTCCTTTGGTGGTCTGTTTATAGTTTTCTGAGAATGGTCTGCCAACAACGAAACTCCGCCTTTTGATTCTACTAAACGCAGCCCAAAATGGTCTGCCAACAGTAAAACTCCGCCCTTTTGGTGGGACTATTAACATGCCAAAATGAGATTACAATAAAATACAGATCACACCTCTTGTCAGGCGAGTCAGGCCGATCTGCCCCACTCGTACAGGCGGTGGGTGCGAGGTTGGACTGGGCACTCGCCACTCGCCCCTTGCCCAGGCGGCTAGTACTCGACGGAACTGGGCACTCGCCACTCGTTTCCTAGCTACAAGTGAGTGGGAGCTCACCTACTCCACTCACCGAAGGCCCCTCAACAGGAGGGTAGCGGATACCTAGTGAAGCTGGGAACTCACCTCTCGCCACGAGCCTCGGGTTGGTCTGAACCACTCGACAAATACAGGGTTGCACAACCTGCATCTGTTAACCACCCCAAAAGATCATCCTTTACCTGAATGAAGGAGGGGGGGGGGGGGTGGCATCAACCTCTGGCCTGGTCTCCACCCAGGAGGGTTGAACCGTCCCTGCCCCGCCCAATTGTTCCTGTTGGGTATTGTATCCACAATCACCTGGATTTGAGGAAGCCACCTGTCAAGCTAAGATGAATTCACAATGTATTTGATGAAACCTCTTAAGTTGTGCTTGCAGTTCTTCCACGCTAAGTGCACACCAATGTCAGGGTGCAGTAGGTCAATATACACGGGTCTGCACGACGTAATCCCTCGTTGAGCAGATCAGTGTGTTGGCCTACGTGTACTCTCTCTATTGGAGTGCACTTACTTTCAAGTACAGGGCCATGTTTATGCAAGAGAAGACAAGGAGCAAGGATGGGTCAAGGAGCCGCTCTTGGGTGGAAAGACGAAAATTCGTCTAAGTCCAATTCGACGAGAATCACCAAGTGATTCTCGCCGATTCGACGAGAATCACCAAGTGATTCTCGCCGATTCGGCGAGAATCACTTGGTGATTCTCGCCGAATCGTCGAGAATCATTAGTGATTCTCGCCGACTCTTTCCGGCTACCTCAAAACGGTGCCAAGTAAGATTCGGCGAGAATCACTAACTGATTCTCGCCGAACCGTCGAGAATCACCTGCGATTCTCGCCGATTTTTACTTAGCGTTTTCTCTGGAAGCTGCTGGACCGGATTCTGCCGCTGGACTATTTTGAACCGGATTTCGGGTATCTACGTGTGGGACCCACAACGGTCATATTGTAAGTGCCTACAGTGTATAAATACATGGGTATTTTTGAACAGTAAACTACGGAAAAAGATATACAAAGCAGAGCCGCGACTTGACCTAGTTCGCGATTTCCGCCGCCGCCTCCGTCGCCGCGCGAGAGTGTAGATCGCCGGTCGTGATTGTGTTTTCTTCCAGATCTCCGGTCGATAGAAGCCTAGCTAAGCTCAGCGTCTCACGTGTCTAACCGGAGATCTCTTGTCTCTCGATTTGTAGATCGGGAAAGTCTTCCCCATCCGAATCGATCGAGACGATTGATCCTAGTGTGACCGTTGGTAGACCTAGCTAGCTTCGCTACGAAGTTTGGATCTCTAAAGAAGTGCAGCCGCACATCGTCGTCGCCGCCGATCCCGTGAACCTTGTCGCCGCCCATCTTGCCGCCGCCGGTTCCGGGGAGATCCTCTCCAAGAGAGACCAAGGTTGTAGACTCTTCGTTGACTTTACGAACACGTCGTCGAACGAAGAGGAACACCGTAGTCTCCAAACGAAGTTTGTATCTCGTGTACATTCTAGATTTACTTTTGTTGTAAAGGAACGTTTGTTCCGTGTTGTAAGGGTTGGGTGCAACCCGGTTTGTGGGAGTGTTGACTCCTACGTGTGGAAGGGTTCCTTCCTATAGTGCAAGGATTGGATTTCAATCCTGTTGGAGAAGTGACCGAGTCGTCCCTTGTTGGGAGATAGGTCGAAGGGGGAAAGTGGATGTACCCAAGTTGGGGAACCACTATAAATTGTCTGTGTATTCTGTGTGCTGTGCTGTTTATTTTTATTGTGCAGGTACAATCTTAAATTCCGCAAAAACGCTGCACGTCACCTATTCCCCCCCCCCCCCCCCCCCATAGGTGAAGCTAGTTGACACTAGGTGGACTTTCAAGTGGTATCAGAGGGAGGTTACTCATCAAAAAGGTTAACACCTTGAGTAGAATCCTGCCACCAGTGTCAGAAGCATGGAGCTGGATTATGAGATATCGCCACTCAAACTCCCCGCATGCACAAAGGATTATTATCCCATCTGGAGGATGAGAGTGTCGTATCACTTGGATGCTATCGATCCTCGAGCATCCTTCATCCTGGAAGAGGGTCCGTTTATTCCCATGAAGACCTCCGACTCTGGAATCCAAGTGCCCATGTGCATTGCTGAGATGTCAGAGATGGAACTTTCATTTTTCAAATTGGACCAGAGGATTCGTCAAATTATTATGGACATCTGGTCTGGAGCCTCTCGCTCTAGATTGGAAAAATGTAGGACGGCTAAATCTATGTGGGAGATGATCTCAGAGCTGATGGGGGAGTCAGAGAAAGCGGGAATATGCTGTCAACCAGAGGATGAAGCCTATGTGGGGGTCCTCACCTCTGAAGATGAAGGCAGGGATCTCTCGGACAGCATCAGAGCTCCAGTGTCCGTGTCTGAGACTGAAGAGGCCAGTGAGGAAAGCAGCTCTGATGAGGATGACACGATGGTCATTGACTCGAATGACAATAACACTGAAGAGCAGGTAACTTCTTCATCCTGCCCTATCTCTTTTGAACTTTCTGAAGACAGGAACTGCTTTCCTTCAGAAGATTCTGATTCCCTAAAGAGAGCCCTTCAGAAAAGCAACTTACTTGCTGAGGAGCAAGCTCAAGAGATTGCTCGACTGAAGATCTTGTTGGTTCTCCAATTGGCGTCCAACAAGGTCAAGGACTCTAAGATCTCAGCTCTGGAGAGTAGTCTAGAGAATGAGAAACGAATAGTATCAAACTTTTCCAAAGTTGATGCTATAAAGAGAAAGCAAGAAAACGGGTGGATCTCCCGGATTATCAATTCGTGGAGAAATGGGGAAACGGTATTCCGACCCCCCACTCCAAGCAGGAAGGCAACTCATCATGCCTTCAGGTATGAACACAAGAATAGTCGTGGTCACTGCAAGGGTGATCTGTCCCCATGTGGAGACACCCGGAGTGCAAGGGCCGTCGTGGCCACCCATGAGAGAATACCAAAGGCTCATTCTGAGCCCTTTGTATTCACTGCCACTGCCTCAACTCGGTGTGAATCTGCATGTCCTAGCTCACAGAACACTTCTCACCACCCGAGGACACAGGATAGGGAGGTTAGAAGTCATGGTGTAAGTTTTCATGGGGCCTCTGAAAGGGGGATGCCTGAAAGGAGGGCACCACCTTCCCGGCCTCATGACGCTCACAACATGCATTCCTTCCACCCTTCCACGTGTCACGATGGAAGAGGAAATTTTGTGAGGAGATCATGCTCTATCCCGTTTAGACCTAGGACCGTGACTACCTCAGTCACTAGATCACGTCAGAAACGGCGATACAACATTCACCCATGTTGGTGCTGTGGCAAAGTGGGACACTTTGCCATCGACTGTTGGCACAACCCCTCTGTGCCAAAGGCAAGGGCTTATCCACATTCACGGGACAGAGGTAGTCTTCCTGACAGGTTTTCTGGGGGAAGGCAGTCGAGTGCTTATGCTAACAGGAACCTAGGACCCAATATGATTTGGGTTCCTAAGGTAAGGTAATTCTTTCTTGCAGGGTAGTCTAGGTTCCCGTAAATATGAGGGGAACTAGACAGTAGGTGTTCCAAGACTGAATTGGAACATGCATCTGGAATAACAGAAGTGATATCTACATAAGCATTCTAACATCGAGCACCTGGTATGTTATAGTCAGAGAGACTAAATGTTAACTCTCATAATCCCAGGTACGTTTGCTCAGTTCCAGGACTTGAGTCATAGGGTATCCACAGTTATATATATATATATATACATATACATCTTTATACGTATACTTCACTTGTATGTAAGTACATCTAATGAATGTCAACTGATATGAGGGTGATTGCAAGTCAGTGTTTTCTTGATCACTTTCTAGTTATCCTTGAATCATCTAATAACATGGAGGAAAAAGTCCTTATTACATTGGCCTTGAAAAGCTTAGTTAGTGATCCTGGTTATTGTTCTAACCTCTTCTTTTAGTGTTCCCTTCATGAACTAGGGATTGATTTTAGGATGGCAAATGTACAGATTTAAATAAAGGACCTGTAGCATATGCAAAGCGTATTTACTAGCCTTTGAGGAAACTTAAAAGATATTCATCACTCGTTGCAGAAACCCTGAAAGAAATCATGAATTTTCCATCTGTTCACTAAAAACTAGCGAAGATTGTCATCAAGAAATATATGGAAAAGCCGGAAACCCGTTAAATTCATTCTAAATCCCGTTTATCTCACGTGGTCTCCCGCCGAACTCATCTTTATATAATTAGAATCCCGCCGACCCTTCACCTTCCATAGGAATCCCGCCGAAGGAGCAAACTCGCCGAATCCTTAGGAATCGCGCAAGGTTTCTTCCACCGACCCGCAGGAAGCTCGTCGAATCGTCTTCTCGCAAGGTTCTCGTCGAATCCCGCACCGTCTTCGCCAAATCCCGCAAGGTTCTCCATCGTCTTCCCGTAAGTAACCCACCAGGAATCGCACAGGCTTCCGTCGAATCCCGCCGAACTCCGCAGGAAACTCTCCTCCTCATCGAAGGTCTCCATCGCTGTTTCCCGCAAGTTCTCCACCGAAGGTCTTCCCCAAGGTATCTCTCTGAGTCGTGAAAGTTTCCGTTGACATCTCGCAGGAAGCTCACCGACCACTTCTCGCAGGACGCTCAAGGAAGATTTCTCGCAGGAAGCTCGCCAACTCACTTCCGTCTACGCCTATTAGGTAACCTCTTCCTCACCCGTACTTGGACGTTATCACTAGTGACGCTTCCCTTTTGACTGTTCATTAAGCGTAGAATAGGACTTCTCTCCCTAGATCTGAAATGACTCCAAGGACAACTGCTGGGTTGGTCACTGGTTGCGAGCTTGTTCGAACTGGGTTCTCTCACGCCTCTGACGAATTCAGAAACATCATTCTGATGCTGAAAGAGGCTGGGCTATCATTCGTCCTGGAGCACCCGTGCAAAATCCTGGACAAAGAGGTGCGGAGTTCTTCGCTACAGCTAGACTCCGGAATGACGACTCTCTAATCAAAAGCAAGGTGGCTGGGGCAAAGGTCAAGATGTCTGCCAGCAAGCTGACCCGCTTCTTGCAGCTTTCTAGCTCGGAGCATGAGGACTATCTGGAGGACGATGACAAAACCAGAACTCTCTTATTCTGCGGTCTCCCACGAGGAACTCGGTCAATAAAGAGAAAGGATATGAATGAAGAAGGGAAGCTCCTGTCCGACATAATTGGAAAGGTACTCATCTGCAAGCCAGGATCTCATGACCATATCTCTGCGGATATGTTCAAGATTCTGGTGGCAATTGTCTGCCGTAAAAGGTTCAACTGGGGGGCGTTGCTGTTCGAGAAGATAAAGGACACCTTGAGCTCTCCGAGTTTTGGCCGCATCATAAGTCTGTATCTTAATCAGCTAAATGGAGACAAGTTTGACATGAGTAAAGGTGTTTCTCTCCACTACTTGAAGAAGATGGACTCAAGTGTGTTTGACCGATGGGAGAGGCGTATTGGGCAGACTGCCGTGGAAGAACAACAGGGAGTATCTCCAGCAGTCACCCCCAGTGAAATTCCTGACACTTTGACTGCAGGAATCGAGGGGGAGCCTCTACCCCCTCATACTGATGTAGTATCTGACATCTCCCAGCTGGCCAGAGATGCTGTGGCAGATCTACACGAAGAAAGTGAACCTGAGCTGGAGCATGGGGAGGCCCCGAACCGAAACGATCAAGGAGCCGAAGCTACTGTACTGGAGACTGCTAACAAAGAGTTGGAAGAGGCTGCTGATGAAGATGATTTCATGGATGATGACGGAGAGGAAGACGAGAATGAGGGACATGAAGCATTGGAGGCTCCGGATCTCTTTGAACCTCCATTTGACAAGCATGCACCAGTGGAGGGGGAGTCAGAAAAATCTACAGAGGCCGCCAGCATTCCCCCATTAGAGACTGTGATTGTATCCAGCTCTACAGATGCGTCTGCTGACGAGCAAAGCCAAGAAGTGCCTCCGGCTCTTCCATTACGAGATGAGCTAGCCTCTCACACGGTAAATGTCATTCAGGGCATAGTGAATGAACTTAAGGTCTCTTTTGATAAAGCTCAGAATAAAATGCTGCAAAGGATTAAGAAGTCTGAAAATCTCATGCTCAAGAATATAGTGGAGATCAATCATAAACTTGACGCGATGGAGAAGAAATTTGAAGAAAAGTATACTGAGGCCGGCCAAGCTGTCACACTTCTTATGGCCGGATTGAAAAAGAACACTGATACTCTTGCTGTCGTAAATCAGAATGCTCATGTTGTAGCCAACAACATTCAAAAGTTTGACGGTAATATGGTAACTCTCAACGCCAATCAGCAAGCCTTAGTCAATGAATTCTCCCGGACCTCAAAGCATATTGATGACTCGCTGCACTCATATGTCAATTCCATCGCGGTCGAAGCCAAAAAGGGGGAGAAAGAGTATCTAGCTAAGATGACCGAGTTTCAAGAAATCATGATCACAAACTTCGAACAGTCAAACAAATATGTCCATGAGAGCTGCTGGTGGATGCTCCAACAGGCGTTAGGCGCGTTAGGCGTCGTTTTGCCTGACAACCCTGCAGGTATTCATGCTCCTGAGACTTCTATGGCTGCTGCGGGAGTAAGTGCCGCTGAGGGAGTAAGTGCTGCTGAGAGAATAGGTGCAAGTGCTGCAGATGTTCCCATAAGTGAAGCTGATGCTAGGGCTATTTCCAAAGCTAAACTGATGAGCATGTTTGACCAAGAGGCCCTAGCAAAAGCCAGGGGCAAGCGAAAAGCTCAAGAAGGGACCTCCAAGGAGACACAGGCTGAAAAGAGAACTCGACTGAGTGAGGAGGAAGTAAGAAATGAAAAGTGGAGTCCAGTTTCAAAGAATATCATCTTGGACACCTTCTGGCTACAGGAACAGGGGAAATCAATCGAAAGGAGGTATACAGCCAGTATGAATGGGAGATGCATAAGACGTATGAAGCGAAACGAAACATCTTCTTCAGAAACAACACGGATGCAGATAAAGTTCCTCCTCCCAGATATTATCCGAAGCCTAAAGAGTACATGGAGAGGCAAAGGAAGAAGTATTTGGCGCAAAAATTCAAGGATGCCTTAGCTAAGGAAAAATAGTCAACAATCTATAGCTTGTCATTTTCTCTTAAGAACATTTAATGCTTATTGCTATTATATGAACAATTCTGAGATTATATGTGTATATATATATATTGGTTATATATATTTGAATTTGTGAATGACTCAAGTCCTGATCTGGTTGCTTATATTCTCTTGTGCTGCATGTTTAACTTCTGAATGCTGTTTTTATTGTTTGATTGGTGTTATTCATCTTAGCTAGTAGGGTTTTGGTTTCGTCAAATAGGGGGAGATTGTTGGGTATTGTATCCACAATCACCTGGATTTGAGGAAGCCACCTGTCAAGGTAAGATGAATTCACAATGTATTTGATGAAACCTCTTAAGTTGTGCTTGCAGTTCTTCCACGCTAAGTGCACACCAATGTCAGAGTGCAGTAGGTCAATATACACGGGTCTGCACGACGTAATCCCTCGTTGAGCAGATCAGTGTGTTGGCCTACGTGTACTCTCTCTATTGGAGTGCACTTACTTTCAAGTACAGGGCCATGTTTATGCAAGAGAAGACAAGTAGCAAGGATGGGTCAAGGAGCCGCTCTTGGGTGGAAAGACGAAAATTCGTCTAAGTCCAATTCGACGAGAATCACCAAGTGATTCTCGCCGATTCGGCGAGAATCACTAGTGATTCTCGCCGAATCGTCGAGAATCATTAGTGATTCTCGCCGACTCTTTCCGGCTACCTCAAAACGGTGGCAAGTAAGATTCGGCGAGAATCACTAATGATTCTCGCCGAACCCATCGCTGAGCAGATCATGAATACCAAGTATTATTCGTCGAGAATCACTAAGTGATTCGGCGAGAATCACTAGTGATTCTCGACGAATCGTCGAGAATCACTAACTGATTCTCGCCGATTCGTCGAGAATTACCTGCGATTCTCGCCGATTTTTACTTAGCGTTTTCTCTGGAAGCTGCTGGACCGGATTCTGCCGCTGGACTATTTTGAACCGGATTTCGGGTATCTACGTGTGAGACCCACAACGGTCATATTGTAAGTGCCTACAGTGTATAAATACATGGGTATTTTTGAACAGTAAACTACGGAAAAAGATATACAAAGCAGAGCCGCGACTTGACCTAGTTCGCGATTTCCGCCGCCGCCTCCGTCGCCGCGCGAGAGTGTAGATCGCCGCTCGTGATTGTGTTTTCTTCCAGATCTCCGGTCGATAGAAGCCTAGCTAAGCTCAGCGTCTCACGTGTCTAACCGGAGATCTCTTGTCTCTCTATTTGTAGATCGGGAAAGTCTTCCCCATCCGAATCGATCGAGACGATTGATCCTAGTGTGACCGTTGGTAGACCTAGCTAGCTTCGCTACGAAGTTTGGATCTCTAAAGAAGTGCAGCCGCACATCGTCGTCGCCGCCGATCCCGTGAACCTTGCCGCCGCCCATCTTGCCGCCGCCGGTTCCGGGGAGATCCTCTCCAAGAGAGACCAAGGTTGTAGACTCTTCGTTGACTTTACGAACACGTCGTCGAACGAAGAGGAACACCGTAGTCTCCAAACGAAGTTTGTATCTCGTGTACATTCTAGATTTACTTTTGTTGTAAAGGAACGTTTGTTCCGTGTTGTAAGGGTTGGGTGCAACCCGGTTTGTGGGAGTGTTGACTCCTACGTGTGGAATGGTTCCTTCCTATAGTGCAAGGATTGGATTTCAATCCTGTTGGAGAAGTGACCGAGTCATCCCTTGTTGGGAGATAGGTCGAAGGGGGAAAGTGGATGTACCCAAGTTGGGGAACCACTATAAATTGTTTGTGTATTCTGTGTGCTGTGCTGTTTATTTTTATTGTGCAGGTACAATCTTAAATTCCGCAAAAAAGCTGCACGTCATCTATTCCCCCCCCCCCATAGGTGAAGCTAGTTGACACTAGGTGGACTTTCAGTTCCCCCACCTCGGGCTCCTCTTTCTTGAATTTGGGTCGGCCCTCCTGCCGGCCTCCAGACTGGCCAATGAGCTGACAACTGAATCCTCCATCCCTGCTCCTAAGGATCCTGCCTTCCCGGTTCTTCCCTTCTTCTCCCTTCTTCTTGCGGACCACCTCCCCGCAGTTTCACTCCTCTAATCTGGGCCAATCCCGAGATGAAGTCGGGATTGGTTGCTTCGCACTCGATCTCCCTTGCAACATGATCTATTTACTCTTCAAAGACCGTGGGGGTTCCCTGATCAGTTCCATCCTGAATATTCCCTGCCGCAACCCCAACGTGTAGGCCATCTGCAGGGGGTGCCCCAATGCATCCTGGATCAGAAGATTTTCCTCTTGGAAGCGATCGGTATAATCTGCCAGCGTCTCTTGCGCCCCTTGCTTTATCAAGAAGATGTCCTCAACCCCCTTCTTCCTTTTCTTTGGCATTAAGAAGCGCAGCAGGAAGCCGCGATGCAAGTCTTCAAATCTATATATGGTTCCTGAGGGAAGCCTGTGGAACCAGCCCTTGGCCTTGTACTTGAATGTGATGGCGAATAGATTGCACTTGAAGGCATCTATCATCTGCCTAATGGAGACTGCGTTCTCGAACCATTGCACATGTTGAACTGGATCATCCTTACCTGCACAGAAAGACATGACTGGCACTCTGAAGCCCTCTGACACTGGGGCCGAGAGGATGAGCTTGCAAATGGGGCGCCCTGAGCCTTCCTGGTAGGCTGCCGGATCTCGCCGAGCCAGATCGCCTGATTGGGGAACCACCGACGAGATGGGGAACAACTTGCATCATAGAAGAGACCTCTCGCCCCCTCTACCATTATCTCCTTCCCAGCTCGCCAACCCGGCGCCTCCTCTCCTAATGCTGGCTGGGCAAGTACTGGGACCGTGGGAGTCGAGTACTCGCCGGCTCGCATCATGAGGCCAGGGTGCATGAACTCCATGATGACTTTCATGAAGTCTTCAAACTGTTTTTGAGTCACAAAGCCACTCATGTTCGGTGAATCCTCTGGGGTTAGTTCCTTGCCCCTCATCTCCTGCCATGATACTAACTTAAGATTTTCCTGGCAAGCTACGATCCACGCTCACCGCAAAAAGTGTTGAACTCGGAACCAAGGTTCAACAAGTTCGGACTGGAGGTATAACTAGCCTTTACTTCTCTCGAGCCGGTGTCTCGGCCGAGGACTTAGAGTTTGAAGACTTATTCACCAGAACAACCTCAAACAGACCCCGAGTCGCAACAAGAAGGTCCCGCTACACACTCAAAAGATCTTAGATTGCTTCCCCTCCCAATCCAATGCTACACCAGACACCTTTGGAGGGCCACGAGAGATCTCGACCACTCACTCGAAAACTACAGTGAATGATGAGCCGAAGCTCTTGCCAAACAAAGATTGCCAATGGAGAGGAAAACTAAGAAGAGGTCCTCTCCAAAGGTTCCCTTGGGGGTCTGTTTATAGTTTTCTGAGAATGGTCTGCCAACAACGAAACTCCGCCTTTTGGTTCTACTAAACGCAGCCCAAAATGGTCTGCCAACAGTGAAACTCCGCCTTTTGGTGGGACTATTAACATGCCAAAATGAGATTACAATAAAATACAGATCACACCTCTTGTTAGGCGAGTCGGGCCGATCTGGCCCACCCGCACAGGCGGTGGGTGCGAGGTTGGACTGGGCACTCGCCCCTCGCCCCTTGCCTAGGCGGCTAGTACTCGACGGAACTGGGCACTCGCCACTCGTTTCCTAGCTACAAGTGAGTGGGAGCTCGCCTACTCCACTCGCCGAAGGCCCCTCAACAGAAGGGTAGCGGATGCTACTGAAGCTGGGAACTCACCTCTCGCCACGGGCCTCGGGTTGGTCTGAACCACTCGATAAATACAAGGTTGCACAATCTGCATCTTTTAACCACCTCAAAAGATCATCCTTTACCTGAATGAAGGGGAACAAACCAATTTCACCTAATGGAACATGTTTTTAATGCTTTGTTCTAAAGAATTGTTTTGTTCTTGTCTAAAGGCTGCACATGTTTGGACACTTCAATTTGATGTGAGGTTGCACCTTCCCTGAAAGTGGGAAATTTATTTATTTTCTTTTACCTCAAAGTTTATGATAATTAGTATATATAATATCATCGAACAGATAAGGATCTTAGTTATGATAATTTGGCCATTGGTCTAAAAGAAGCTTTGCGATGCAGATGGTTTACAGAATTATACTAGTAATGTCCTCCTTTCCAACTTTGGATTCCTGCCACATGTTAATGGAAAAATCAAAACTATATCATTATAATTTTTATTCTGATATATTAAATCTAGGCTTTGTTTGGCATGACCGTAATGGTACGTCATGAACACAATGGTTTGAATGGTGAGTTTTGTTTTCATTATCTAATTTGTTTTAGATTATCCGGTTGTAGTATCTTATAATGTTGTATTAATGGGTATAATATTTTAGCATCCAAGTTGTATAATGATCTATTATGGTTTGTACTGTAATGGTACGTCCTGAACACAGTGCCGAGTTCCTAAAACTATTTAGGAATTAAAAAATATGCAAAATCATTGTAGTCGAAGAGATTATTCACAACATATATTATTTCTATATCCGACTTCAAACATTTGATGGCTTTGCATAACAAGTAGAGGAGGTTACTATGTTTTGTCCCATGATATGTCGAGAAATACTTTAGTTGGGCATGGGATCTTCTAAGAATTTTGCTATATCTTTACCTGTGCGAGTAAATCCAGTTATACTCGGCTTAATACTCCATGTTTGCTCCAGGACAAAAGTATGCCTCCAACTTCATGTTTGCAATCTGTTACGAGTGGGTTGCCCCCCTATTATATTGGGCCTATTTCCAGCCCAGCGGGGGACCCACTCATATTTGCTTAACAGGGCCGCGGCCCGTACACCCCAACTGTGACCCCACCTGTTCTCAACAGGGCTGGTTGTTGATGTCAGGTCTCGAATCCGACACCCTTGATAAGAAACTCTTATGCCAACCCTCATCACCAACTGAGCCGCGGATCAGTTGGTGATGAGGGCTGGCATAAGAGCTTCTTATCAAGGGTGCTGGGTTGGAGACCTGACATCAACAACCATCCCTGTTGAGAACAGGTGGGGCCACAGTTGGGGTGTACGGGCCGCGGCCCTGTTAAGCAAATACGAGTGGGTCCCCCGCTGGGCTGGAAAATAGGCCCACTATAATAGGGGGCAGCCCACACGTAACATAAAAGTGCACTTTTATGTTACGAGTGGGCTGCCCCCCTATTATAGTGGGCCTATTTTCCAGCCCAGCGGGGGACCCACTCGCTGTACAGGGCCGCGGCCCATGCACCCCAACCCGTCTCGGCAACCAGTTTAATTGCCGCGGGTTGTTGAGGCGGGGATTCGATCCCCCGCCACCTTGATAAGGAGCCTTCAACATGACTCTCATCACCAACTGATCCGCGGCTCGGTTGGTGATGAGGGCTGGCATAAGAACTTCTTATCAGGGGTGCCCGGTTCGAAACCTGGCATCAACAACCAGCCCTGTTGAAAACAGGTGGGGCCACGGTTGGGGTGTACGGGCCGCGGCCCTGTTAAGCATACAAGTGGGTCCCCCGCTGGGCACACCGTGCAATCGTACTATGTTATCAACGTAGAGCTTTGCTAACTTTTTCACTGAATCGTCCCTCCGGTTCGGAATAAAGTGCGATCAAACAGTCTACGATCACCCAAATGACATCATTCTTGTGCTGCGATCTTGACAAGTCATGCACGAAATTCATCTAAATATCATCAAACTTACATTCCGAAATTGGTAACGACTTCAGGAATCCTCCAGGCTTCTGACATTTTGCTTTCGCTAGTTTACAAGTGTGACACTTCACCACATAAAGAGATACGTCTTTCTTCAAATTCGGCCACCAAAATAGCTTTTTCATGTCTTTGAACATCTTTCTACTCTCTGGGTGGATTGAGTACTTGATAAAATGTGTCTCATATATCAATTCCTTCTATAAATTGCCAAAATATGGGATGCACAAACGACCGTCTTTCCACAAGAAACTGTCCTCAAAAGTAAACTCAGCATTAGACCCTTCCATAGTCTCTGCTGTATAGTGCTTTTTGCTTTCATCGAGCTCTAACGCCTATCGAACTCTGTCAGCAAGGTCATATTATACATACATCTAATTTAAGCATGCATTCATGCTTATTCTTTTATCAACACAAGAGATCTCTAAGACCTCCAAGTTACAAATTAGACGCTCATCATGCATCTGAATCCAATTTGCCAGTGTTGGAGTCTTGCAACTTAACACATTAGAGACAACATTTATCTTCCCGGGAATGTAATGAATCTTGAAGGTGTGATCCCTAAGAAACTCCATACACCTTCTCTGTCGCATATTCAGATCTTTTTTGATTCAATTGGTATTTCAGGCTCTTGTGATATGTAAAGATATCAATTTTCATGTCATACAACTGATATAAGTAATGCGGCTAAAGCTTAAAAGTGAATATCATGACCACCAATTCCAAGTCGTGAAGTAGATAATTACTCTCTTGCACCTTCAACTAGCGAGAGCCATATGTTATAACCTTTCTGAACTGAAGAAGAACACAGCTTAAGCCACTTCCCGAGGCATCACTGTATATCTCATAGCCTTCTGTATCACATGGCGAACACAAGATTGACGCCTTGGTCAGATGACTTTTCAACTCTTTAAAAGCTTATGTGCATACTGGTGTCCAAACAAACTTTTGATCCTACCTTATGTAACAACCCCATCCGTTCATATAATATATACTAGAAGGTTCGGTCGGGGCCCCACAACATATACCACAAAACAGACGATGAAGCTACAGAGTGATACCAGAGTAGCGCAGCGCACCTAACACATTGCATTCTAGAGAAAGCCTATAACACTACACTTGAACTCCTCACTTGAATATCCAACATATAAAAACTCTACATTTTATACATCATAGGAATGTCTTACAACACACATAAATAGTTGGCCTTATGCCCTTACAGAGCTTTCAAACAGTGGCCCAAACATTGGCACGCAGGCCGGGCACATCAAAAGAAAACATAACACTTATATCCAAATTAGCCTTCGAGGGCTAACAGCAGCAGCAGCTAAAACAACATGGACATCAACCTTTTTTCGTCCCTCTTGGCTCTCCAGCACCTGTACAAGGACAATCCACCCAACGGTGGCAAACAAAGGCAACGGTCAGCATTCAGCTGACCAAATTATAATGACTGTACCCCTTTCTCGGGGCAGTGGTATTCTTCCCTGCAGGCATAACAGATCACAAGCATATATATATCATAGAATGTGCTTTCACGCACACATGCCATCACAACCGTCAGCCAGCCGGCCCGACAGTCCGTGCACTCAGGGCACATTCTTGGTGTACTGACAAACCATTTGCCCACCACTGTATCAGGGTCACAGCGAACGACAACTCACTTGAGCATTTACTTCATAGCGTGCAGCCGGAGTTCTAGTCGTAATGCATCGGGATTGGCCCGTAGCCCCCCATTGTGTCATGACACGCAGACCTACGACTCTCGCTATGCGCTCCAACAGACCGCACCTTTTGATCTCACGTCGGACGGACATAACGCAGGTCGGATCCTCCACCCCCCGTTGCTCAAATCGCCTTGTCACCACCGAGTACGGCGTACTCGCGGCTACAAAAGGCGCGGGTCGGTCTCACCAATCCTGTTCTGCCATTCAAGCCTGGGTATTTCTCTTACACCCATTCATATCACAACAGTAGCGGGTCTTTTCTGGACACACCAGTACTTCCTGCTACTCTCTTCGCAGGTGGACACCGCAAATATCACAAATGTCAGGGGTCTTTCCTGGCTACCACGCCAGGACTTCCTGTTACTCTCTTCACAGGTGGACTCCCTATGAACATTAAGCATTACAAAGGGTATTTCCTGGAATTCCAATCCAGTACTTCCTGCGACTTCCTTGCACAGGTAGAACCCAACAACACACGCAGCACAAGCATTCTACGGGTATTTTCCTGGACTACCACGCCAGTAGTTCCTGCTACTTCCTTTCATAGGTCCAACCCGCCGACTCCTAAACTACGCGTTTATCACGGAGTATTCTCTGGTTCGTATGCAACATCACCAATCCAGACCAACCTGTCCAGATGGGCTTCACACAGCATGCCTATTCCGTACTTCATTTCTGGATCTATATGCCAACAAAGGGGATTCCATGAATCAACCCAAAAGACTCCCAACATTAGTCACCCTTTGGTGGTGGAATCATATACATATGTCAAAAAGGAAGCCTTCATATGACGAAGAAGAAAGGTCGTTACCCTTGAAGACCGTTTCGGTGTCATGAACTCCTAGCTGGCTAGAAAGAACCGCAAAAGATTTTACTCCGCAACGATGACCTTGAATCTCAGCTTGACACTCTCAAGCTGCACCAGAGAGCAGCCCCTCTTCTTCTTCCTCCTCCTTCCTTTTCCTTTCTCTCTCTAGAAGTTTAGAAAGATGAAGGCTAACATAAAAATGAGTTTTCCTTCTCACTTTTCGGCCTTAAGGAAACAGGGAAGGTTTTCAGCTGTTAGATCCCAGCTGAAGAAGAATGGACGGCCACGAAAACCCGCAAAATCTTATTTCGGGTCCGACACGCCCTATGACACGCCCGTGTCACAGGCCGTGTCACAATAAGCGGTGCACAAACCGCCTTATCCCGAAACAGGTCACGCCTAGGGTACACGCCCGTGACGGCCAGGTCACGCCCGTGTCACCCACTCGAGACCCACTCGAGAGGACTTACTCGAGAGAAAACCAACTACTCGAGTACTCGGATTGGACACGCCCATGTCGAATGACACGCCCGTGTCACCGCTTTCTTACTCGAGTACTTTTCCACTTACTCGAGAGAAAAGTGTCGACCTCTCGACACAGCGGGACATGCCCTGTGACACGACCATGTCACAGACCGTGTACCCCATACTTGACGATCGTCGAGCGCAGTTCGTCGAACACAAGGGGACACGCCCTCCTCGAATGGTACATGCCCGTGTACCCTGGCGTGTTCCCGTGTTCGACGAACGCCGAACGCAGTTCGTCGAACGAAGAACGCAGTTCGTCGAACTCACGACGACTCCGCACCTGAGCAGGACACGCCCTGGGACACGCCCGTGTCCCAGGCCGTGTCACCCAAAATTTTGTCTGCTGAAAAATTGGGCTGTTACAACCATCCCCTCCTACCAGAAATTTCGTCCTCGAAATTTGCACACAGGAAGACAATCAGCAACTAAAAAGTCATAACATCAAAATTTCTTGTTACAATAACTTTTCACTATCCACTCAGTTACAGAAACAGCTCGGGAAATTCAGCTCGCATGGTCTGCTCTCCCTCCCATGTAAGCTCTTCACGACCGCAGTTGTCCCACCGGACTTTAACCATCCCGACCGTCTTGTTCCGCAACTGTTTTTCGGCTCGATCCTCGATCTGAATGGGTCTAACTCTCGTTTTAGCCCATACTCCACCGGCACACGATCATCCGTGATCACTTAAGCTGGATCTTTAACGGCCTTCCGAAGCACCGAGATGTGAAACACATCATGTAGTCCACCCAAGTCTGCCGAAAGAGCTAGCCGATACGCAGCTTCTCCGATTCGCTCAACCACTTCAAATGGACCCAAATATCTTGGACTCAACTTTTTCAAACGTCGAATCCTGGATACGCCTTTGAAGGGCTTAATCTTCAAGTAGACCCAATCGCCTACCGCGAACTCCACGTTCCGGTGCTTGACGTTGTAGTACTTCGCTTGACGATCTTGGGCTATGAGTAGTCTCTCTCGAATAGCACGAATGGTTGAGTTTGCTTCATCGACTTCATTACGATTATAAACTCTAGCTTCGCTCGCTTCTACCCAAGCCAAGGGATTACGACACTTCCTTCCATATAGAGCTTCATACGGCGCCATGCCGATGCTCGCCTGGTAGCTGTTATTATAGGCAAACTCCACCATGTAGAGATGATCTTCCCATCTCTTTCCAAAATCTAGGGCGCACATTCGGAGCATGTCCTCCATCGTTCTGTTGGTTCATTCAGTTTGACCATCCGTTTGGGGATGAAAGGCCGTACTGAAAGTCAACTTCGTGCCTAACAGCTGGTGAACTAGCCTCCAATCCTTTGACGTGAATCGCCCATCTCGATCACTCACGATGCTCCGAGGAACACCGTGGAGCCGTACAATCTGTTCCACGTACAGCTTCGCCAAACTTTCTACCGAATCATCTCGCTTGTTCGGGAGGAAGTGTGCTACTTTTGTCAGCCGATCGACAATCACCCTGATGGAATCGTTCCCTCGCTAAGATTTCGGCAACCCATGCATGAAATCCATGGAAATATCGTCAAATTTCCACTCTGAAATCGGCAACGACTTCAAATAACCGCCTGGTTTCTGGCATTCCGCCTTCACCATAGCACAGGTTTGACATTTGACCACATAAAGAGCAACATCTTTCTGTAGCCCTGGTCACCAAAAGAGCTTTTTCATATCCCTGAACATCTTCGTGCTCCCTGGGTGGATTGAGTACTTCGTATAATGCGCTTCATACAGCAGTTCTTCCCTCAATTTACCCACATTTGAGATGCACAAACGACCTTCTTTCCGCAAAAGACCGTCATCCCAGGAGAACTTTCCTTCTGGCTCAGCTTTCGCATAGCGTAGGAGATCTTCATCCAACTTCCTTGCCCGTCGAACTCGGTCCGCAAGGTCACATTGCACTTCCGTCCAGTTCAAACATGCATTGCCTGTGGAATTCTTGTCAACACAAGAAATCTCTAACGCTTCCAGCTCCTAGATGAGACGTTCATCATGCCTCTGCAACCAAGCTGCTCTTGCCGGAGTCCGCCGACTCAAGGCATCCACGACTACATTGCCTTTTCCGGGCGTGTAGTGAATCTCAAAGGTGTAGTCCCCAAGGAACTCCAACCACCTTCGCTGTCGCATGTTCAGATCCTTCTTCTTCAATAGGTATTTCAGGCTCTTGTAATCTGTATAGATCTCCATCTTCACACCATAAAGATAGTGTCGCCACAGCTTTAGTGCAAAGATCACCGCCGCCAACTCAAGATCATGGATGGGATAGTTCCGCTCGTGCACTTTCAACTGCCGTGAGCCATAAGCAATCACCTTTCCATTTTGCAATAGCACGCAGCCTAAGCCGCTCCCTGAAGCATCACTGTAGATTACAAATCCATCGGTACCACATGGCGATGACAACACAAGCGCCGTGGACAACCGAATCTTCAGCTCTTCAAAAGCTCGCGCGCACTCTGGCGACCAAACAAACTTCTGTTCTTTTTGCGTCAACGTGGTTAGCGGAAAAGCAATCCGCGAGAAGTTTTCAACAAATCTTCGGTAGTAGCATGCTAGTCCAAGGAAGCTCCGGACCTCGACCACTGAAGACAACAATGGCCACTCCTCTATGACCCTTATCTTCGCTGGATCCACGGCTATGCCCGCTCCACTCACCATATGGCCCAGAAAAGCTACCGACGATAGCCAAAACTTGCACTTCGAGAACTTGGCATAGAGCTGATTCTGCCTCAATGTATTCAACACCAACGGCAAATGCTTCTCATGATCGGCTTCCGATCTCGAGTACACCAGGATATCATCAATGAACACTATCACAAACAGATCCAGGTACTCGCGGAATATTCGGTGCATCAAGTCCATAAATACCGAGGGCGCATTGCACAGCACAAACGACATGACCGTGAACTCGTAGTGCCCATACCGTGTTCCAAATGCGGTTTTGGGAATATCTTCTTCCCGTATCCTCAACTGATAATAACCAGATTTCAAGTCCAACTTGGAGTAGACGGTCGATCCAACTAGCTGATCAAACAGCTCATCAATCCGCGGAATCGGATATTTATTTTTCTCGGTCAACTTATTCAATTCGCGGTAATCAATACATAACCGCAAGCCACCGTCTTTCTTCTTCACAAAAAGCACAGGGGCGTTCCAAGGAGACATACTTGGGCGTATATACCCCTGCTCCATCAATTCCTGCAGTTGGACTTTCAACTCCGCCATTTCCTTAGGCACAACGCGATATGGCGAGCGGGCCACAGGTTTCGCACATGACACCAACTCGATCGTGAAGTCAATCTCACGCTGGGGTGGTGGTCCAGGGAGATCCTTGGGAAACACATCTGCAAATTCCGACACAATCAGAACATCACACACACTGGCCTTAGGCTCAACAGCCTGAATCAGGGCGAAGTAGCACTCCGCACCCTTCCGAACAGCCTTCAAGACTTGGAGTGCAGACAACAACGTCCCTCCCACTCCTCGCATACCCGCGAACTTTGTCTCCTGTTCGGTATTCTGGCCTAACGTGATCTCTTTGGACTGGCAATCAATCAAGGCATGCTGCTCCGCAAGCCAATCCATACCAAATATCACGTCGAATTCCGATATTGGCAATACAGATGCAGTCAAACTGAAATCCCGACTTCCTATTTGGACCGCCACATCGCAAGCTTGATCCACAAGAATCCAACAGCCATTCGGCAACACCACTCTGACGCTATCTGTCTTCGCACGACTAGGTATCCCAAGCCGCGCTATAAACTCTCTAGACAGAAAAGAATGCGACGCACCTGTATCAAACAGTGCTCACGCCAGCGTGTCCCGAATCATCACAAAGCCTGTGACAATCATGTCACACACACAAGCCGCATACACATATGCATTAAGCAAAACATACAAGCAATATGATACGCAAAACTAAACTCGTACCTGTGACGACATCACTTTGCTTGATGGCCTCTTGCAGGCCAAGATTGTAGACCTGGGGCTGCGCCTGCAAGGCAGAGGATTCCACCACCGCCTTTCCTTTTTCCGCATATGACGCTTCCGCCTTCTTTTCACTCTTTGGCGGCACCCGACAATCCCGCGCTATATGCCCCACCCGGCCACAATTAAAGCATGTACGAGTATCCAGCTTTGAGGTGGCCCCCGACGTTGCTCCCGATGCAACTGAAGAAGGAGCTTGTCCCGCCGTCTTGGCCTCTTACCCCATTTCTTCTTATAAAATGACTTCGTCGGTCGGGGCACTTTAAACTCCGGCTGTGTCACAGCCAATGCCCTCTTCTCCTGCACCATTTTCATGTCTTTTTCCAGCGCGCAGGCAGTATCAACTAATGCCTAGAAGCCTTGGTTCACAGAACTAGAAAACAGGAACCTCAGATCGTCCCGCAGTCCTTCGTAGAACCTATTCGTCTTCCTTTGCTCATCAGCAAAAATCGAACCCGCATACCGCCCCAAGCGTGTAAACTCATGCAGGTAAGCTTCCACACTGCCATCACCTTGCGTCAGCCTTTGGAATTCATTCTCCATGGCAATCCGTTGGGCCGTAGGAAGGTGCTTCGCTAGGAAGAGTCGAGAGAATTCTTCCATCGATACTTGTGTTAAGGGACGACCTGCCAAGGGATGCAGCTCCATCTCGTCCCACCACAATCTAGCCTCTCCTTCAAGTAGGAAGGTAGCTAAGGTGACTTTCTGATGCTCCTCCGTTCCAATCGCCGTCATAATCCTCTTGACACGCGACAACCAGTCTTCAGCCTGCGCAGGAGATCCCACTCCCGTGAACGTAGGCGGGTGAAAACTCATGAATTGCTTCAACTGCTTCTCAGCGGCTCGAGGATTCACAGCCACAACAGGTTCTGGCCTCGCCTCCACCTGTTCTGGCTTCACGGCCGGCTGCGCCTGCACGTGCGCCTGCCCAACTGGCTGTCCTTGAACCATAGCAAACAAAGCCTCAGCAATTTCTCGCACAGTTTCTGCAGACGGCGGAGGTGTAGGCACCTCAGCTGGTGCCGTACTTTCATCCGAACGCTGAGGCTCCGATTGCCCCGCACCACTCCGAGTCACCTAAAGGGGACAAGACACACACATTAGCGGCCTTACACAAGAAAACAACACAAAATAGGAACGCGCAGTTTCCTCAAACACAAGAATTTGCATTCCTATCATGGACATACAAGAGTTCAAACGTGTTAACCTGATTTGCACAGACACGTGCTCGCCACCCCACAAAAGAAGGCGACCACGACTTCGAAAGGGAAGACCAAGATAGCTGATACCAAAAATGTAACAACCTCATCCGTTCATATAATATATACTAGAAGGTCCGGCCGGGGCCCCACAGCATATAGCACAAAACCGACGATAAAGCTACGGAGTGATACCAGAGTAGCGCAGCACACCTAACACATTGCATTCTAGCGGAAGCCTATAACACTACACTTGAACTCCTCGCTTGAATGTCCAACATATAAAAACTCCACATTTTATACATCATAGGAATGTCTTACAACACACATAAATAGTTGACCTTATGACCTTACAGAGCTTTTTAAACAGTGACCCAAACATTGGCACGCAAGCCGGCCACATCAAAAGAAAACATAACACTTATATCAAAATTAGCTTTCGAGGGCTAACAACAACAGCAGCAGCTAAAGCAGCATGAACATCAACCCTTTTTCGTCCCGCTTGGCTCTCCAGCACCTGTACAGGGACAATCCACCCAACGGTGGCAAACAAAGGCAACGATCAGCATTCATCTGACCAAATTATAACGACTCTACCCATTTCTCAGGGCAGCGGTATTCTTCCCTGCAGGCATAATAGATCACAAGCATGTATATATATATCATAGAATGTGCTTTCACGCACACATGCCGCGCCCGACAGTCCGTGCACTCAGGGCACATTCTTGGTGTACTGGCAAACCAGTTGTCCACCACCGTATCAGGGTCACAGCCCAACGACAACTCACTTGAGCATTTACTCCATGGCGTGCAGCCGGAGTTCTAGTCGTAATGCACCGGGATTGGCCCGTAGCCCCCCATTGTGTCATGGCACGCAGGCCTACGACTCTCGCTATGCGCTCCAACAGACTGCACCTTCTGGTCTCACGTCGGACGGACATAACGCATGTCGGATCCTCCACCCCTCGTTGCTCAAATGGCCTTGCCATCACCGAGTACGGCGTACTCGCGGCTACAAAAGGCCCGGGTCGGTCTCACCAATCCTGTTCTGGCATTCAAGACTGGGTATTTCTCTTACACTCATTCATATCACAACATTAGCGGGTCTTTCCTGGGCACACTAGTACTTCCTGCTACTCTTTTCGCAGGTGGGCACCACAAATATCACAAATGTCGGGGGTCTTTCCTGGCTACCACGCCAGGACTTCCTGTTACTCTCTTCACAGGTGGACTCCCTATGAACATTAAGCATTACAAAGGGTATTTCCTGGAATTTCAATCCAGTACTTCCCGCGACTTCCTTGCACTGGTAGAACCCAACAACACAAGCAGCACAAACATTCTACGAGTATTTTCCTGGACTACCACTTCAGTACTTCCTGCTACTTCCTTTCACAGGTCCAACCCGTCGACTCCTAAACTACGCGTTTATCACAGAGTCTTCTCCAGTTCGAATGCAACATCACCAATCCAGACCAACCTGTCCAGATGGGCTTCACACAACATGCCTATTCCGTACTTCATTTCCGGATCTATATGTCAACAAAGGAGATTCCATGAATCAACCAAAAAGACTCCCAACATCAGCCACCCTTTGGTGGGGGAATCATATACATATGTCAAAAAGGAAGCCTTCACATGGCGAAGAAGAAAGGTCGTTACCCTTGAAGACCGTTTCAGTGCCATGAACTCCTAGCTGGCTAGAAAGAACCGCAAAAGCTTTTCCTCCGCAACGATGACCTCGAATCTCAGCTTGACACTCTCAAGCTCCACCAGATATCAGCCCCTCTTCTTCTTCCTCCTCCTTCCTTTCCCTTTCTCTCTCTAGAAGTTTAGAAAGATGAAGGCTAATATAAAAATGAGTCGTCCTCCTCAATTTTCGGCCTTAAGGAAACAGGGAAGGTTTTCAGTTGTTAGATCCCAGCTGAAGAAGAATGGACGACCACGAAAACCCGCAAAATCTTATTTCGGGTCCGACACGCCCTGTGACACGCCCGTGTCACACTAAGCGGTGCACAAACCGCCTTATCCCGAAACAGGTCATGCCCAGGGTACACGCCCGTGACGGCCAGGTCACGCCCGTGTCACCCACTCGAGACCCACTCGAGAGGACTTACTCGAGAGAAAACCAACTACTCGAGTACTCGGATTGGACACGTCCGTGTCGAATGACACGCCCGTGTCACCGCCTTCTTACTCGAGTACTTTTCCACTTACTCGAGAAAAAAATGTCGACCTCTCGACACAGCGGGACACGCCCTGTGACACGCCCGTGTCACAGGTCGTGTACCCCATACTCGACGATTGTCGAGCACAGTTCGTCGAACACAAGGGGACCCGCCCTCCTCGAATGGTACACGCCCGTGTAACCTGGCGTGTTCCCGTGTTCGACGAACGTAGAACGCAGTTCGTCGAACGAAGAACGCAGTTCGTCGAACTCACGACGACTTCGCACACGAGCAGGACACGCCCTGGGACACACCCGTGTCCCAGGCCGTGTCACCCAAAATTGTGCCTGCTGAAAAATTGGGCTGATACACCTTATTAAGGTTATGAGAGGTAAAACTATCCTCAAGAAGTTCTCTATGAAGCACATATTGTACTTGACATGTCTTAGAAAACTCCAAACTTTCGCCATAGTAGTTAAAACAGGTCACTTCCGTATCACAACAATTTTTATCGGATCCACATCAATACCTTCTCCACTAACCACATGACCAAGAAATGTCACTGATGTCAGCTAAAACTAATACTTAGAGAACTTGACATAGAGCTGACTCCTCCTCGGGGTATCCAAAATAACACGCAAATGGTTCACATGTTACTTTTCAGACATAGAGTATACCAATTTATCATTTATAAAGACTATCACAAACCGGTTCAAGTACTCTCGAAAGGTTTTGTTTATCAGATCCATGAATACCAATGACGCATTCGTTAGCCCAAACGGCATCACGGTGAACTTATAATGCCCATAGCTTGTACTAAACGTTGTCTTGAGAATATCACTTTCTCTAATACTCAAATGATAATAACCAGACTTCAAATCCAGCTTCGAGTACACAGTTGATCCAACTAACTGATCAGATAAATAATTGATTCTCGAAATTAGATACTTATTCTTCTCCATCAGCTTATTCAGTTCTTGCAGTTTATACATAAACGCAAGCTTCTGTCTTTATTCTTCACAAAAAGGATCGATGCCCTCCAAGGAGATGAACTTGGACGTACATAGATTTGCTCTAGTAACTCCTGTAATTAAACTTTCAATTCTGCCAGTTCCTTTGACACTATACGATACGGCAACCGTGACACAAGTTTCACACCCGACACCAACTCAATAGTGAAGTCGATTTCTCGCTGAGGTGGAACTTTAGAGAGATCTTTGAAAACCCATTCTCATAATCCGGTACGATAGGAACATCACTCAAACTGGGCCTGGACTTTGCAATCTCCAATAATATGAAGAATAACTTCGTGCTTTTCCAAACCACATTACCACTTGGAGGGCAGACATCAATATCTTACTCGAACATCGCATACCAACAAACTTAGGCTCGCATTCAGTGTTTTGCCCAGTGTGATTTCCTTTGAATTGTAATCAATGTTTGTTATATTTAAATAACAATAACCCACCACCGGGAATGCCCACTATATATAAATATATCAAGGAATGAGTTTACATAACTGTTTGACCTTAAGGCCTTACAACAGTGTTAATGTTTGCACAACGACGGTGATTTACAAACATTGACACGCATGCCGACAATACATGAAAACAATAAACCACAGTACTTGGGCCTTTGAGGGTCAGCTCAGCAAAAGGGCTTCAGCCCGCTATTTCTCACTCGGCTCGTCAGCACCTGCACAAGTACATTCCACCAAGATGTGGCAAAACAAAACACCAGTTAGCTTTAGCTGATCACAATTATAATGACCCCACCCCATACCCGGGGCGGTGGTACTCTTTCCCTGCAAGAAAACATTATGACATCATATATTTCACAACCACCACAAGCTGTGGCACGCACGGCCACACACTTCGTGCTCTCATGACACAAATTTGGTAACTCTCTTGCATGAGTAGTTCTACCAACCAGATCCAAGTATTGCCAACTCAGACTCTTTTTGAGCATTTCACTAGTCAAGTCTATCAACCTTGACTCTATACTATGCCAACAGTGACCACCGGTTACTTTAGGCTCTCGAGCTAAATGATATGGTGCGGGTTTGGTTTAGCTGGTGCTTGTTGCTCAAATCCCTATATCTAGACAAACACAAGGCGAGATAGCTTTCCCTCGGCCCGTTGTCATCCCTTACGGTGGGCACACAAGGCCATCAAGCTAGACACAATAGTCCTTTTAGCTTCTGATGCTACGCACCCAATCCCCAGGACCTGGGATCCATATTCATCACAACAGCTTACTAGGAGCTATCACCAGCTATATCGCTATCACTAGGTGATTCAACAGAACTTTGATTCTGTTAGAACTTTAGGTGTTTTCTAGAGTGAACCTCCAGTACTCCATACAACACCCTGCAATACTCCAGAATCTCAAAAACTTGTCATTTTTCAACAGAGTCTTCTCCAATATGCAAATCAAACATCACCAATATAGACCAAGTTGTCACAGATGGGGTTCACCCAAGATACCTATGTACATACAACGATACAGACTCTATATGTAATTTCTACCGAGGATACTCCGTATCAACCCGTTGAAAGCTTCACCTCCCACTAATTGGTGGAGATACTTTCATGCAACTATGCCAACTAAAAGGACTAGCTTGTCCTAGTGTTTAGAAGGAGAGTCGTCACCCTTGAATATCGTTTTGATGCCATGATATCGTACGTAGGATCAAGCGCATACCCAACTGTTCCAAAAGCCCGCACTGTTGGAAAGGGTGTTACTTAATTTCTTAAATAAGTAGAAGAGCGCCACAGATCAAGTGAAGCAAAGCCGGACCCAACAATCCTGGTGGAGACCAGCCCCGATCAGGGCGTCGCAAAAGTGCCCGCCGCCGCACCCGTCCGGACCACTATCGGCCCTAAAGATCGCATTGTGATTTGTGTTTTGTGTGTATATATATATATATATAAGATAAAACTTAATATATATGTACACATATAAATTTTATAAGTATATATATATTATATATAAGCACTTATATATATATATTACTATCCCTACCCGACCCGGTTCAGCAAGATCGGGAAGAAACGGCGGCCATGCTCTCTAACCTATTCCGCGGTCCAGGCACCTCCGTCTCCGCCATTGACGCCCGCGGGAGAAGCAGTTAGCACGGTGTTCCACTCCGACAACCGCCCGGTCAGCAACCGCCTTCGACAACCGCCAGCGTCAGCGACCGTCCACCTGGCCACGTTCCGAGCTCCACAAAGACGCAACCGGATTTCGCCGTGATCGTTCGTCCAGCCATCACCAGCGTCGTGTGCAGGTCTTCGTTGACTCCCGATTTTGTTTCGAAACCCTATAAAAGGGGCTCTCTATAATCGTTTTATGGTTGTTGAAGAATATGTGAGTTGAACTTTGTTGTTTGAGTTTTTCCGATTAACGATTGTTGCGTGCGATTCCCTGTACGGGTTGTTGATGAATATTCTGAGAATGATGTTTGCGTTTTGATGCCTGTAATAGAGTATTGCTTGAATTTGCCTCCGTTTGCGTTTGCGAGTGCTGGTGCCTGTAAATGTCAGTCACTTTAGATTTCTCAGTGCTAGTTGGTAGATGATCTTCTTCCTGTTGCCTGTTGGAGAAGATGAATAGTGCTAATCTGTAGTTCCTGTCGTCCAGTCAGATAATTGCTGTGAGAAGGGTTACTGTTGAAAGGTGTAATGCTGTGGAAAGTAATAGGAGAACCTGCTGCTGCTGTTTCCGTGAAAACTCCCGGAGGATGAACCTGCTGCTGCTGTAATGCTGTGGAAAGTATTCATTTAACTTATTATTTGTTGATGGTTTTCTTGAGAGGAGTTTTGCAATTGTGGAATTGTCCTTTGTAGAATCCGAAATAGCAAAGATATTAGAGTAGATCTTAGTGTTTGAGATTTCGTGGGACCACCGGAGTGTTGAGATTTCGTGGATCCACTTTGAGTGTGAGAGCGAGTGAAATTTAGGTTGTTTCGTTTGTGGCTTCCTTATTTCGTTGAGTGATTTCGTGGAACCACCTCGTGTGAGGGAGTGTTAATTTCCTTGGTGCCCGTGTGCGAAAGCGGCCGACCTCGGAGTGGAATTCGAAGGTGACGAGGAACTACTCGCGTGATCGCCATCGACTTCGGATACGGAAAGACGACTCTTTCCGTGGGTAACTTGCTTCTATCCCTTTCTTTGCGTGTGTCTTCATTTTCTCTTAGGATTTATTAGACTTATTGATGGGTTTTCGTCAAATTTTGTCAGCAAAAGCTACGTTGAGAACTCCAAACGGGGACGTATTTGGAGTTCACGATTTCCGTTTTGGCTGCAACTAAGGGAACGGAACGAAGTTGCGAGTTTCCTTCCCTGGATTTAAATTGAACCATCTATTTAAGAAAATCTTTTCTTTTAAAGCAAAATAGCATTTCTCGTGTTTGATAAAAGTTGTTTAAGATTCATAAAATTCGTGCAACCTCCGCTTCAAGTATTTGCTAAAATTACCTTTCGTTGCATACAAGTAGGGTTTCCTAGAAATAGCCGACAGGTGCGTAAACCCTACGCACCGTCCTGCATCAATTTGGTATCAGAGCCAGGTTCCAAAATTTTTCTAACTTTTGGGAGCCAGGTTCCACATAGCTTTTAAATATATTTTCAAAAAAAAAAAGAGATTATTTTTTTATCATCAATTGCATTTATTTCTTACTTGCATGCATTTGCGTAGTGGTAGGTTAGTGAGTATGAGTTCACAACACCACAATTCACCACCTGAACACCTCCACGAGGTAAACCCGGAGATGCGTCGAGTTGAACATGGTGAACCGAGTCGAGGGATCGAAGGGAATGAACCACCCCCTTGGTTTGTACCTTTTGCCCACCAAATGGCAACAATGACCGAAAGTGTTTACCAAATGAGAGAAGGTCTAGCAAACCTTAGTGTCAGGGTGAATAACTTAGAAGTACCACCTCGAGCGTCAATGCCACCTTTAGCTAGAGATGAGCATTCAGTGCGACCCCATTATGAGGCTCCCCCACCATATGGAGAGAGGTCTGCACTTAGGAGAAACCCTCTTTTCGAGGAGGAGATTAGAAATCCCATAGATAGATATGAGTCTGAGTATAATCAGGGTAGGAATTTCCAGAGAAATTTTCCTGAAACCCCACGTGAGCCTTTCCTAGGTACGCGAGATCATTATCATGAGAGACCCTATAATGACGTAGCTAGAGAAGAACGTCCACGAGACCATCGTAGGCCTATACTGGCCATGCATCGTGATGATCGACCGAGAGATTGGCATCGACCGCCACCCCCACGACGTCGAGACCATCGAGATCCTTACGACGATGAGTACGACTATCCCCCCCGGGATAGGCGACCGGATCTTACACGTGTAGTGAAATTAGAGCCGCCACTTTATGATGGATCTATGGATCCCAAAGTTATTTCAGACTGGGTTATAGACATAGAGACATACTTTGATTGGTATCGTATGACGGAAGATCAGAAGGTTCAGTTTGCCAAGATGAGATTATCTGGGCGAGCGAAAATCTTTTGGATAGGTGAGGAGCGTATTATAGAGAGGAATGGACGCCCTCCCATTACACACTGGGCCCACATGAAAGCTATATTGGAGGAGCAGTACATTCCCCAGCACTACCAGACCCGTCTACGAGACGAGCTGACGTCTCTACGTCAAGGGTCCAAATCAGTTTCTGATTATTTAGCTGAGATGAAGGATCTTATGATTAGGTGCAATGTAGTCGAACACCCACGAGATACATTATCTAAATTTAAGTGTGGACTGCGATCTGAGATTCGCGATGAGTTGATTCGATATGGTCACTATTCTTTCACTGAGACTGTATCTATCGCCATCGATATAGAGGAGCATCAGAAGAGAACCTCCCGGTTCAAACCTCAAAACAAAACAAACACCCTTATAAGAAAGATGAATGGAAAGGTAAGGAGAGTGCCTCAAAGCCCACCTCGACCATTACGAGAGATCCTAAAGGAAAAGCCCCCATGGGAACTGTGACCCATTCACAGATCCGATGTTATGAGTGCCAGCAGATGGGCCATATATCTAGGGATTGTCCTAAGAGGAGAGGCACACTAGTTATTCATGAGGTGACTGAGGAGGATGAGCCTATAGAAGAAGTTGGAGTCGAGAGGGACTCACACATTTTGAATGATGAAGTGTATGGTACGCCTAGTGATGAGGAGATAGATCCCGGCGTCCTAGTGGTGAGATGCATGTTATCTACACCAAAGGAATCAGCCGATTATTGGCGGACGAACATCTTCCAAGCCTACTTCAAGGCAGGGGAGAAAGTGTGCCGTTTAGTAGTAGATAGCGGGAGTTGTATGAATGTGATAGCTGAGACAGCATTAGCCCGCATGGGACTCACTGCTGAGCCGCACCCTTCCCCATTCCAGGTAGCTTGGGTTACCAAGACTACCGTATCTGTGGCTAGGAGATGTTTAGTACCCATCACTATCGGTCCATATACCGATAAGATTTGGTGTGATGTTATGCCTATGGATGTGTGCCACGTATTACTAGGGAGACCTTGGTTGTATGACCGAGATGTACTCATACATGGCAGGTCCAACACGTGCTCCTTTCTCCTAGACGGAAAGAGAGTAGTGTTGAACCCGGTGCGACCCACAGCACCAACACCCCGCACGAGTAGTAGTGCGAAAGAATCTCTTCTTCCCACTGAAAGGAAGAAGACTCTTAGCATTATACGAGGCGCTGATTTCCATCGAGAGAGCTTCGATGGTGGGTTTTATTATGCATTAGTTGTTTTACAGGCATCTGACGGACTAGAGAGATACGAGTCTATTCCTATACCTGCTAGGAGACTCTTAGAGGAGTTCCAGGATATACACCCTGATGAGCTTCCGGCTGAATTACCTCCCATGAGATGTATTCAGCATGCGATAGATCTCGTTCTTGGAGCTTCCCTCCCACATTTACCGCATTACCGATTGAATCCTGCCGCCCATGAGGAGCTGCAGAAGCAGATTGGAGAGTTACTTGATAGAGGCTTTATCCGTCATAGCCTTAGTCCATGTGCGGTGCCTGCCCTCCTTGCCCCAAAAAAGGATGGTACTTGGCGTATGTGCGTTGACAGTCGTGCTGTCAACAAGATTACTGTGAAATACCGATTCCCGATACCTCGACTGGATGACATGTTGGACATGTTGACTAGAGCCACGATCTTTTCTAAGATCGACCTTCGTAGTGGTTATCACCAGATTCGCATTCGCGAAGGAGACGAGTGGAAGACGGCCTTCAAATCGAAGGATGGCCTTTATGAGTGGCTTGTGATGCCCTTTGGGTTATCCAATGCCCCTAGTACTTTCGCTCGGATGATGACCCAGGTCTTTAGACCCTATATTGGGAAGTTCGTAGTGGTTTATTTCGACGACATTCTGATATATAGTCGGACTGAGGATGATCACTTGATTCACCTACATACCATTTTCGAGCTCCTGCGAGCCGAACGACTGTATATCAACTTGAAGAAGTGTGTTTTTTTGGCCGAGTCCGTCATCTTTCTTGGATATATAGTGAGCTCCGCTGGCATCACTATGGATCCCGAGAAAGTTCGAGCGATTCGTGAGTGGCCCACACCTCAGAACATTCACGATGTCCGTAGCTTTCATGGACTAGCCACATTTTATCGTCGATTCATTAAGAACTTCAGTACGATAATAGCACCCATTACTGAATGTACGAAGAAGGGAAGTTTTCAGTGGACATCATCGGCAGCTAGAGCCTTTGAGATTATCAAGGATAAGATGTCCACTGCACCTGTTTTGAGACTCCCTGATTTCAGTCAGGTATTCGAGGTATCTTGTGATGCCTCAGGAGTTGGGATAGGAGGTGTACTTAGTCAAGAGGGTCATCCCGTGGGATTTTTCAGTGAAAAGCTCTCAGGCCCGAAGCTGAATTATTCCAACTATGAACGCGAGTTCTATGCGATTGTACAGACGTTACGTCATTGGAGGCATTATTTGTTGCCTAAGGAGTTTGTCCTCCACTCTGATCATCAGGCGTTACGTTATATCAATTCGCAACAGAAGTTGAACCCTCGACAGGCTAAGTGGATATCATATTTGCAAGAATACACCTTCGTTCTCAAACACTGTAAGGGAACGGAGAATAGGGTTGCCGACGCCCTCAGTCGAGTCACCCTTGTATTATCACAGATGCGTACTCAGGTGATAGGATTTGAGCGTGTCAAGGATGATTATTCTAGTTGTCCTGATTTTAGCGGTATCTATGATGCGATACGTTCAGATCCTCATCACGATGAGACTGATTATCTGATTCGTGACGGATATTTGTTTCGTGGGACCCGACTGTGTATTCCCCGTACCTCGTTGCGAAATTTTATTGTATGGGAATTACATGGCGGAGGCTTAGGTGGACATTTTGGACGCGATAAGACGATAGCCTTAGTAGAAGAGCGCTTTTATTGGCCCGGGATGAAGCGGGTTATCGCTCAGATTGTCAGTAGCTGCCGCACTTGTCAGGTAGCGAAGGGCAATAAACAACCCGCTGGATTATATACACCTTTACCGGTCCCCAGTATTCCTTGAGATGATGTTAGCATGGATTTTGTGCTTGGGTTGCCGCGCACTTTTAGGAAACACGATTCCATACTTGTTGTGGTTGATCGGTTCTCTAAAATGGCGTACTTCATCCCGTGTAACAAAACCGATGACGCCTCTCATATAGCCCGAATTTATTATAAAGAGGTTGTCGCACACCGAGGAATACCCAAGACTATCGTTACTGATCGAGACGTTAAGTTCACCAGCTATTTTTGGAAGTCACTCTGGAAACTTTTAGGTACTAAACTTCTATTTTCGACCGCTTATCATCCGCAGACCGACGGTCAAACTGAAGTTGTGAATAGAAGTTTAGGAAATTTATTACGCTGTTTGGTAGGAGATCACCAGGGAAATTGGGATCTTATTCTTCCACACGCCCAGTTAGCGTACAATAATTCGAAGAATAGATCCACGGGTTTATCACCTAATGAGGTTGTTCATGGTCACACTGCACGAGTGCCATTAGATTTAGCACCACTACCACACACCTTTAGGACTAGCCAGTTTGCACACGAATATGCATTGCATCTGCATGATTTGCATAAAGAAATTGAGCGGAAGTTGCATAGTACTTATGATCTTTACGCAACTCAAGCAAACAAGCACAAGAGAGCTACTAGTTTTAAAGAGGATGACTTGGTGATGGTTCGGCTAAATCCAGAACGGTTACCATCGGGAACCGTAAAGAAACTAGCTGACCGTAGAACTGGACCCTTTAGAGTGGTGAAACGGATTGGGCAGAATGCGTATGAACTTGAGATGCCTTCCGTTTGGGGAGCAAATCCTGTTTTTAACGTAGCCGATCTGACTTTATTTCACGATTACCCGAATGAGTCTGTAGATTTTCCATTGTCTTCTCCTCCAATTGATTCTTCTGGGTTGGTGAGTGAGAATGAGGAGCCACATTCAGGACATACCGATACTCATTTCGCTACTGACACGTCCACTGCAGTTTCTCCCATTTTCACTGACAGCTTACAGGTGGAGCATGAGACACCAGATGAGTCTACTTTACCAGTTCCCAGAGCTACTGATCGACTTCCACGACAGATTTTAGTTCCCGAGCAGATATTGGATGACGAGACAGTGACCACTACTGATGGTAGTTTTCAGAGATATTTGGTTCGTTGGCATGGCAGACCAGAAACCGAGACCAGCTGGGTCTTGGCCGAGGAGTTACAACGTATGGATGCTGATCTTCTACAACAGTACCGCTCGGAGCACTCACCAGAGATGAGTGATTTCGAGAGGGGGAGAGTTGGTGGAGACCAGCCCCGATCAGGGCGTCGCAAAAGTGCCCGCCGCCGCACCCGTCCGGACCACTATCGGCCCTAAAGATCGCATTGTGATTTGTGTTTTGTGTGTATATATATATATAAGAAAAAACTTAATATATATGTACACATATAAATTTTATAAGTATATATATATATTATATATAAGCACTTATATATATATATTGCTATCCCTACTCGACCCGGTTCAGCAAGATCGGGAAGAAACGGCGGCCACGCTCTCTAACCTATTCCGCGGTCCAGGCACCTCCGTCTCCGCCATTGACGCCCGCGGGAGAAGCAGTTAGCACGGTGTTCCACTCCGACAACCGCCCGGTCAGCAACCGCCTTCGACAACCGCCAGCGTCAGCGACCGTCCACCTGGCCACGTTCCGAGCTCCACAAAGACGCAACCGGATTTCGCCGTGATCGTTCGTCCAGCCATCACCAGCGTCGTGTGCAGGTCTTCGTTGACTCCCGATTTTGTTTCGAAACCCTATAAAAAGGGCTCTCTATAATCGTTTTATGGTTGTTGAAGAATATGTGAGTTGAACTTTGTTGTTTGAGTTTTTCCGATTAACGATTGTTGCGTGCGATTCCCTGTACGGGTTGTTGATGAATATTCTGAGAATGATGTTTGCGTTTTGATGCCTGTAATAGAGTATTGCTTGAATTTGCCTCCGTTTGCGTTTGCGAGTGCTGGTGCCTGTAAATGTCAGTCACTTTAGATTTCTCAGTGCTAGTTGGTAGATGATCTTCTTCCTGTTGCCTGTTGGAGAAGATGAATAGTTCTAATCTGTAGTTCCTGTCGTCCAGTCAGATAATTGCTGTGAGAAGGGTTACTGTTGAAAGGTGTAATGCTGTGGAAAGTAATAGGAGAACCTGCTGCTGCTGTTTCCGTGAAAACTCCCGGAGGATGAACCTGCTGCTGTAATGCTGTGGAAAGTATTCATTTAACTTATTATTTGTTGATGGTTTTCTTGAGAGGAGTTTTGCAATTGTGGAATTGTCCTTTGTAGAATCCGAAATAGCAAAGATATTAGAGTAGATCTTAGTGTTTGAGATTTCGTGGGACCACCGGAGTGTTGAGATTTCATGGATCCACTTTGAGTGTGAGAGCGAGTGAAATTTAGGTTGTTTCGTTTGTGGCTTCCTTATTTCGTTGAGTGATTCCGTGGAACCACCTCGTGTGAGGGAGTGTTAATTTCCTTGGTACCCGTGTGCGAAAGCGGCCGACCTCGGAGTGGAATTCGAAGGTGACGAGGAACTCCTCGCGTGATCGCCATCGACTTCGGATACGGAAAGACGACTCTTTCCGTGGGTAACTTGCTTCTATCCCTTTCTTTGCGTGTGTCTTCATTTTCTCTTAGGATTTATTAGACTCATTGATGGGTTTTCGTCAAATTTTGTCAGCAAACGCTACGTTGAGAACTCCAAATGGGGACGTATTTGGAGTTCACGATTTCCGTCTTGGCTGCAACTAAGGGAACGGAACGAAGTTGCGAGTTTCCTTCCCTGGATTTAAATTGAACCATCTATTTAAGAAAATCTTTTCTTTTAAAGCAAAATAGCATTTCTCGTGTTTGATAAAAGTTGTTTAAGATTCATAAAATTCGTGCAACCTCCGCTTCAAGTATTTGCTAAAATTACCTTTCGTTGCATACAAGTAGGGTTTCCTAGAAATAGCCGACAGGTGCGTAAACCCTACGCACCGTCCTGCATCAAATCCCCCCCCCCCCCCCCCCCCCCCCCCCGGCGTCCAGCACAACCCGTCGGCTCAGAGGTGGGGTTACCACATGGCCCTACATGGCTCAGAGGTGGGGTTACCACATGTCCACGGTTGCCTGACCCGCCGGACCCACACAGGTAGAAGGGAAAAATCAGGATTTAATAGCGCCTCCCCGGTCTTGAACTCGTGACCTCCTCTGATACCAAATGTAGTATCAAGCGCATACCCAACTGTTCCAAAAGCCTGGACTGTTGGAAAGGGTGCTACTTAATTTCTTAAATAAGTAGCAGAGCGCCACGGATCAAGTGAAGGAACGCCGGACCCAACATCGTAGTTGATCTGGATGAAAAGACTTGCAATGCTTTGCTCTCCGCGGATCTGCCGTTGGCTCCCGACTCCGAGCTCAAAAGCTCTTCTAATGGCTGAAAATCAACCCTCTTCTTCTTCCTCTTCTTTTCTTTCCCCTTTCTTCTTTCTTTTCTTAAGCTTGAAGAGAGAGAGAAGAGGGAGGGAGGGAGCGAGGGAGCGAGGGAGGGAGCGAGTGAGCGAGATCTCCAAGCCAAAAGGAATGGATGGCCTGATATAATTTGAGAGATCTCTTTAAACGCCATCACAGGGCGATATTGCTATCGCTTCGCGATATCTCAAGTGGTGGCCGCTTGACCAAGTCAGCGCCGCTCAACGACCGCTATATAACCAACTAACACATGGTTGTCTGCCATGTGGAACACTATCACCACGTGATATCACTATCGCTAGCGGTAGCAAATCGACTTCATCGTTTTGTCGACTGCATCGCTTTGACCACTATCTCCAGCGACATCGCTATCACCAGTGTTAGCTCCAAAAGCCAGACTATGTTGTTTTTCAATGGGGAAAATGGAGTGTTATAATTTTCTTACTTTTTGGTGCTTTTCTTTTTCAGTATTGCAAATTCAGACTTCATAGGTAATATTTCAGACAACCTCACAGCCAGCGAGCGATCGAGATTTCCAAGCCAAAAGGAATGGCCGCTTGATGATCTCTTTAAACGCCATCACATGGCGATATTGCTATCGCTTGGCGATATGTCTAGTGGTGGCCGCTTGACGAAGTCAGCGCCGCTCAACTACAGTTGTACAACCAACTTACACGTGGTTTTCTGCCATGTGGAACACTATCACCACGCGATATCACTATCGCTAGCGGTAGCAAATCAACTTCATCGTTTTGTCGACTGCATCGCTTTGACCACTATCTCCAGCGGCATCGCTATCACCAGTGTTAGCTCCAAAAGCCAGACTATGTTGTTTTTCAATGGGGAAAAATGGAGTGTTATAATGTTCTTACTTTTTGGTGCTTTTCTTTTTCAGTATTGCAAATTCAGACTTCATAGGTAATATTTCAGACAACCTCAAGAAATTATTATCAATTTTTTTAATGTTGTAGTATATTTTGTACTATATTCATGTGGCCATGTGGGTACTATGAAAAATTCATGGAGAACTTTACAGGTTAACTAAACAAACATGGCATTAACTATAAGCTTGAAATCATTTGTACTATATTCAGACATAATTTGCGCAGTTCACACTAATACTGTTTCCGTGAACTACTACAGTAGTTCACTGAAGAAGTTCACTGATTCAGTGCACTAATGAAGCAGTTCATTGAATTAATGAACTCCTGAAGCATGCAGTTCACTGAATTCAGTTATTAGCTATTACTAGTTTCTGTGAACAGTATGTGTGCTTTTATAAGCTGCTGGATGGTGTGTGTGCACACGTTCTATGGTGTGTGTGTGCATGAATGTTTGTGTATAAATGGTGCGAACTGCTGGATTCAGTGAACTGCTCCAGCAGTTCACTGATTCAGTGAACTGCTAAAGCCTGAAGCAGTTTGCTGATTCAGTGAACTACTGAAGCTTACAGTTCACTGAATTCAGTTATTAGCTAATTTAGTTATTAGTTTTAGTGAACTGTATGCGTGCTTTTTGTGAACTGCTGGACGGTGCGTGTGTGTGCGTTCCATGGGGGGTGTGTGTATGGATGCTTGTGTATAGATGGTGTGTGTCCGTGTTTTAATGTATGTTAGTTTTATGTGTGTGTGTGTGGATTGTGTGTGTATAGATGTGTGTATGTATATATGTTTCTGCTCTCATGTTTTTTGAACATTAACAATTGTTCTCTTTTATATGTAGGATACGAGAGCCTTTGTCGGAAAGTGATGAAAGATTCATTAGTCAAAAATTGACGGAAAATTCATTAGTCGAAAAGTGATGGAATATTCATTAGTCAGAAAGTGACGGAATATTTTGAATCTGTCGAAGTTGATGTCTTATTTTAAACACGTCAATTTTATTATTATTATGTAATATTGTGTCCGAAGATTCATTATTGTTGTTATGTAATCTTACTCTATGTAATATTTTTATTTGTGAATACGTACATGTTCAAATTTAATAATCGTAATATATGTGTTTTCAGAATTTTATCTCGTCTTTAGATATGACTTTAAGAAATTTGGTGTTATGATTAATTTTTATAATAAAAATAAATAGAAATTGAAAAATTTACATATAAATGAATTTGTTTTTAGTGTGAAAAATAAAAAACAATTATGACGAATTATTTGTTAATATCTTACAATTTTTTGTAAGAAAGGATTGTTTGTAATAATTTGTTATAATAAAGTAAATTTATTTTTAGTGAGGGAAAATATTTGTAATGAAATAATATTTATCGTAACTCATTTTTTGTGAGGAAAAGAATTATTTGTAACAAAATAGTATTTATCATAACTTATTTTCGGTGAGAAAGTAATATTTGTTATAATTAATTTATTTGTAACGACACACATATAGTTGTTACAAGAAGTATTCACGTCGGGCTTTAGAGGATGACCATTAAGGTTTTTTTGTTAATAAATATTTTGTGTAATGATTTTAGGCACTTATAACGATTTTGGTGTTTACTAAAAGTTCAATTTATTGCAGTTATAGTTCTAATAGTTTTAATAAAGATTCTATTCTCTCTCTGGAACTCTATTTTGTTGATGAGTTCTAGAAGAGCAAAACTCCTGATAGATACCTAGGCTTTTACATAATTTTGTCATACATGCTGACTAAAATTCAGTTCCATGATCACTTTTGATCTTAGAAGCAGAACTGCCCATTTCATTCTGGATTTGCCTGACAAAGTTGGTGAATATTTCTAGAGTATCTAACTTTTGTTTGAGAAAAAACACTCATGTGAATCTAGAGAAATCATCAACAATCAAAAAGGTATATACTTTTCATCTTAAGATATGAATTAACATAGGACCAAACAAATCCATTGGCAGCAAGTGTAAACATCTAGTTGAGTCCTTAACCCCAATTTGTTTTAATGAAACCTTTGTTTGCTTGCCTATTTGACATGCATGACAAGAGCTTTCCTTGACACACTTCCACTTAGGGCCAGATCTAACCAAATTTTTTGATAAGAGCTTATTGAGTCTTATAGTTGACGTGAGTCAATCTCTTATGCCATTGCACATAGATAGATGCTCTATTCTCAGCCATAAGACATATATTTAAATAATACATATTTTCACAGCTATTGCCAGTTAATTCGATCTCTTCAGATTTGTTAATCAGAAACTCATCCTTATGGAAAATAATCATATAACCAAATTCCACAGTTGACTTATATTGATCAGATTATGCTGCAATTCTTCTACATAAGCTACCCTTGCGACAGTGACTATGGTATTGGAGATCTTACCATAACCTTTAGTCCTTCCTCTATCAGATCCTCTAAAAATAACTTTGGGTCATCTTCTACTGAGGAATATTTAGTCAATAGGCTTCTTGTTCCAATCATATTCTTGGAACATTTACTGTCCAAGTACCAGATAGGAGTGTGGTTGGCCTTTGGAGATACCTGTGTAAAGAAATCATTTCTTCTTAGGCACCCAAATTTTATTGTGTTCTAGATTCCTATTAGCATTGACAATCTACTTTAGCTTTTGACCAATTCGAGGTGAGTTATGGACTAGTCCGTGTTTGGATGTTGGCTTGCCAGTGGTTGCCCTTGAAACAGTTGGGTTGAACCAGCAGTCAATTGCAAAGTGACCATTTTTTCCACAACACCAACATTCATACTTGTTGTACCTTCTTTTAGGGCTCACAACAGGAATTGGATTACTCCTTTTGTGATCATAAGGGTACTGTATGTAAATCTTAGCATGACATGTAATGCTATTTTGGGTGAGACTTGGGTTGCACAACCACTACCTTGCCCTTCCATGTAGTTCTCCATTCAGAGCCTTTTCCTTTCCTTTGGGGCAGGTGCTGCCACCAAACACAAAGGGGCCATGATCCTTCATTTCAATTTCTTCATGATCTCCTTTAATGACTCTTTTTTCCATTATGCACATCCTTTGTTCCACTAGTGGAACATTCATTCTTCCAGTGTCCATAGACACTTTATTGGTCATAGATGTTTGAGGCTAGTAGAACCTTCTAAAAGATAGTTGGTTGGATGGGTGCCTTTCCCTTGACCTTCATCTTTTTCCCCTTTCTCTCATGCCCTACACCACTTCTATAGGGTGTATAGAAGATGTCAAAAATTGGAAGAATTGTCCGTGGCTAAGAGGAAACTTCCTCTCATTAAGGAGCCCCCTTTCCAATTTCTTGATGACTCTTTCTTTTTGAACCAACATGTCAGCTTGAACATCAGTGATTTTTTTGAAATCAATTATCATATAGTTCATCTGATAGATCTTGTCATCTTCTCATCAAGTTCAACTTTCAGGGGTTTAAAAAGTTCAAGCTCTTTAACCTATTTTTAGCAAGCTTCTTTCTTTTCTCCAATGCCTCCAGGAGCACCATACTTCTCAACCATATCATCAAATTGGTTCTCTAATTCAGAGTCATCCTCATCATTAGATGATGAACCTGCCTCTGTATCAGTACCAGTCTCATAATCAGATGTTGAAAGAGGAGTTTTCTTGATCTTCCCCTTCATTCAGAGGCATGAGCCCACAACTATCTTTTTCTTTTTTAGTGCCACTGTCAGACATTGACAATGGGGATCCAATGTTAATCTTAGCAGCAGGTTCTATCTCTTATATCTGTGCCATTAGCCCAACAAGGGCTTCTTCTTTTTTAGATTCAAAAGATCTCGAGTCACTGTCACTCGAGGTCTTCTCCATTGTTACTAAGAAACTCAATCTCAGACCTCTTGCCTGAGTTATACCTCTTTTCTTCAGACTTCCTGTTTCTTTTCCTCTTTGATGGACAATCAACAATCATATGCCCTGGAGGGGAGGATGCCTTCTATATGCCTCTTATGGAGCTCTTAGTCTTCAGAGCCACTGACTTCTTCTTGTTGTACCCTTCCTCACTTTTTCTGATGTTCCGGTGCAGTTCATGAGACAACAACTTCCCATATAGGTTTTGAGGCTTAATGTTCCCCAGATTTCCTATTTCTCTTATAACACAAATCTTTATATCTCATTCCTTGTTGAGGGATCTTAAGAATTTGTCATTTAGTTCATAGTTAGTGAAAGTCCTTCTATAATTTTTTAGCCAATTCACTATCTTCAAGGATTTCTCATAACAGTCTGCTATGCTGTCTTTCTTCTCTTGCCCCAAGACTTCATATTCTTGATTCAATAAGAACTTTCTGTCATCCCTAACTTACTCTGTGCCTTCCATATAATCTATCAAGATCTCTCACATTTCCTTAGCTGTTTAGCAGTGAATGAGATTCTAAAATGTGAAGACATCAATGACACTAACTATAACATTTTTAGCCATTTAATCAATAGTGGCCAAAATGACTTCATTCTTTGTCATATCTGAGTTTCTTTTGAACTCTCAAATTTTCATCAATAGATGAGACCTTCATTGGGATATAAGGTCCCTCATCAATGGTGGTGAAGATCTTAGGGTTAGAGGCCTCTATGAAGATAGAAAATTTCAAAGTTTTCATTCCTGTAGATAGAAAATTTCATTAAGCACAACTCTTTAGATCCGTTTTAGAAGCCATAATAATTTTGATTTCTCAACCCTTAAGGATCTTGTTCAGCTATTAAGCTTTTTTGAACAATCTAGCTCAGATACCACTTAAAAGATAAGAGTTACTAATCACCTGGGGGGGTGAATATGTGTTTTAGTGATTTTATACTTTCTTTGATTTTTCTTATATGAGCACATCAAAGTATTACCACAACATAATACATCAAGATGTATAGTGGTTCCCCAATTATGGGTACATCCACTTCCGCCTTCACCTATTTAGCAGAGTGCTAGCTTAGGCCAACTTCTCTAAACTATTTCAGATTAAAAGATCTTACAACTCACGAACAACAGCACCCTACCTCTGACCTTCAACACCAGGACCTACCACTCAGATCTTCTATCACAAGATCCTATACTTATGTCAAACACAACCCTACCTCAATCTCTAGAACAAAAGATCTACACACAAATCTTATCCACAGATCCCACCTCATATCACAATGATCATACAACTCAGATTCTCAACAGAATCCTACAGTAAACTCAGATCCTACAAGGATCCTATACAAAGGAGTTACAAAGATTTTGACTCAAATAACAAAACTTGAGTCTTCAATAGAAGCACTGTGTATGCTTCTTCTTCCTTGATCAACTCTTGAATGTATTTTCTTGGAATAAACTAGGTTAGATCAAGAAAACTTTGCCCTGAGAGAGGTTTTCTAAAATGATGTTGATATGTTGAACATTTAAAGAAAAATATCTCTGGAGTTTGCAGTGTTTGAAGAACTTGAAGAAATTTTAGATCTTAAGCACTACAAAAACTTGTACGAAAAACTTGGAGGTGCATGCGCATGTAGATCTGTGTCTATCAAATTTTTAAGTCCCCTTTTATAGAAGACTAGATCGGCAGAGGGCTTGAGGCTTGAAAAGGAAAGATCTAACGGCTAGAGAATTTGCCTTGGGAAAGTTCAGTAAATGGAAAGATTTTGAAATCAATGAAAATAAATCTTTTCCTCTAGCATTACCTTGATTATAACAATAAAATGCTTGATTTGAATTAATTCAAATAGATTGCACAATCTGCAGCTTGATCACAGTATAGAGCCGTTAGAACACGCTTCAGGTCAGTAAAAACTTCTAAGTAAAACTCCAGTCAATGCATTCAACAAAGTCCTTCAGCACTTATAGAGATTATGTAGTCGACATGTTGCACTCTAAGAACTTAACTGAAAGTATCCAAAGTTTAAGCACTTCACTCTGCAAAAATCCTTCTGTCAAAGTCTAGTTGATGCAGTTAATAAATAACTTAGTGTATAGGCGATGCAATGATTTTATCCTTATCCATTCAGTCATTGCAGTCGACATTTTTCTTAAGGTATCCAGTCGATGCAGTCGAAAAAATACATAGCTTCTAGCCTATGTAGTCAACATTTGATTTAGATAAATTTTATCTTCTGTCTTTAAGTTCTTTTTACTCCAATGAATTTTCTCGTGATAATGACTTGTCTAATATAGGATTAGATCAAATGTCAATATGAGTTTTATACCTTGAGGGATTACAAGGGCAAAACCCTGTTTGAGGGGCCATAAGTCTAACATTATATTAGCCAAGCATTTCTGTTAAACCTATCACATCAAAACTAACAAAAACATCAAATACAAGATGTTTATTGCCCTTCTTCAAATCAGGAATCTTGTGGGCAATATTCCCAACAACAAACATGGTGTAAAGAGAGCTAGATTCAAAAAGATAAAGGACTTGTGCAAACTACTACACCCAACAATGAATCAATAAAGCAACCTATAATTAGAAAAAGAAGAATGAAATAAATAACTGAGCAAGAAATAAGAAAATGAAAAATCGATACAACTAATTTCCCTAACAAATGAATCACAACATCAACTGCATTCCCCGACAGTGACGCCAAAAACTAATATGATTATGACAAGTGTACCAATTGTACAAGTAATATAAAGTGAGGAGAAATCCCCGAGTATCGATCACGAAGGAATGCAGGTTGGGGTGTGTAATTCTATTGTTTAGAAAATTAATTGCAAGGACTTGAAAAAGGAGCTTTGAAAAAACTGGTTTGGTGATTTGTAAAATTAGAAAGAACTAAACTAAACTAGGCAGGTCACAAACACCGCATAGTAAGGTGGATGGAAATAATGCAAACCGCTATGCACTATTTTGTTAGGAAAATGAAAGAGTAGGCAAGCAAATGGGGTAAACTCACTAGCAAAATTGGGGGTCGCAAACACCTCGCAATGCACACAACTAGCAATTGCTAGCATGACTAACCAAACACTCCATCAAAATGGCGGATGGAAATGAGGGTGCACCTTAACACATGAACCACAATCAATTTCAAAACATGAAATTTATCATTAACAACAAGAGTTTATGAGCGCATTATCATAACTAAGAGAAATGAAACAAACAACTACAACAAGAAGTGAAGTGCGCAAAATATAACCAAGACCGAAGGTTCACCATGGAATCATGGGAAGAATTGATGGGTTGTCACCCCACGTCCTCGCTCGGTCTGCAACTAACGTCTAGGGTATAAGAGGGCTCTCACCTCCTCTCACTTTACCCGTTTCTTCAGTTGATAACACCTTGGCCATGTCTCTTGCAAAGCTTTCACTTGATGCAGCGAGAAATAATTCAAATTGCTCCTTGGAGTCTTGGGATGATGGAAGAGGCCTAGGGCAATGCCCTAGCGGAAGGGAGATGGAGGAAGGAGGCCCAGAACTCCTCCCTATGGTGGGCGGCGATGGACGACAAAATTTGGGCGGAACTGTGCGAAATATGAGATGGTTTCCAAATTAGGGTGAAACCTGTGCTTAAATACCAACTTTTGTCAAAAATGAACTCACACGGTCAAACGCACGATCATGCATTCAAAACCGTGTGATATTTAACAAGAAATTCCATTACAGGCCAAGGGTCTGCCCATACAATTACTTCTCACGCACGGTTGCAACAACCATGCACAAACAAAAACACACGGGCCGGGATAGAACACTGCTTTTCCATCCAAACAGTAACTCGTGCAATTTTCTTCTCGTGCAGTTGAATCCAACTATGCGTGAAGGAAATGCATGATCAATAAAAAGTATAAAATTTTAGACAAAGGAAGTCGCTCGTGCGATTAGTTCTCGCATGGTCAAAATTGATCGTGTGTGGCCAAAACACATGAGTGGCGGTAGGACCTCGATTTTCAACATAATGGTCTCGCACGGGCAAAATAGCTCATGCGTGAAGAAAATTCACATGGTCATGCGATGGGCGATCAAGACAATCAAATCGATAAAAGATAACATACAAGAGGAACGCCTGTGCGTGAAGGAAAAACGCACGACCATGCAAAATACACAGATTTCTCAAAAGGTTTTGGGCTTTGCCATCGTGAGTCCAGAACCACAATATGAATAAAAACAAGCAACGGGGAACACCATGTGCTTACCCCCAGCAGAATAAAGCGTAATTGCGCACCACAACAAGCAGCATGTGCACTTCATGTGAAAGTGAATACAAAGTGAAATATAAGCAATTAAGGACTAAACGTAAAAGGCAAGTGCGTGAAAATGAGCCCAGATGAGTCCAATAAACCTATGTAAATCAGTCTCATCATATGGCACAAATGACTTCTCTTTCATTCCGTGTCTACTTCTCGCGGGCGTCCTCTGGGGAGCGTAACACTACATTGTTTTGGGGAGCGTAAAGTGCCAAGCGTGACATCTTGCCTCAGTGCCTACATTCCCTCCACCAAATGAGTAATGCGTCTACAAGCGTCCTCGAGCTCCCTCTCGAGGGCTGTATCAATAAGGCATTTTATGACAGCAAGGGTAAATTTTATTTAGTTAAGTCTAACTAACATGTTGCAGGAAATTATTTTCGGTACATACCCGCAACTAAATTATCTTCTGGGCCCTTCGAAGTGCTCGCATAATATCGTCTGCCATCCCTCTCTCTTCTTTTCTAGTCACAGATAGAGCTGTCACGGTTCCGGTTCGGTTCCGGTTCTACTAAAACCATGAACCGAACCACTAAGGTAACGGTTTTTCAAATTAGAACCAAAACCTTATTTGATTTGACCGGTTTCGGTTCTGGTTCCGGTTCCAGCTTAATTTTTGGAATCGTCGTGTCAATGGTTCCGGTTACGGTTCAACAAGAACCAAAACCAAACCGTCCACTATCGGTTCGGTCCGGTTCCATACGGTTCGGTCCGGTTCCAATCGGTTCCAACTAAAACCAAAATCAAACTTGGCGGAATGAAATAAAAACAGACTGCAAATAGTAAAATGCAAAACTACATCGAAATAGAAATAATTATGTTGCCTAATTCTCGACGGACTTTTCCACGATCGGTGGGATAATATCAATTGTCTTCCTACGCGTGTATACTTGCCACAAATTCTAGTTGTCTTACGCACGTCTCGTCGGCATGATCAACCGTAACAAGCACCTACAATTAGTTGTCTTTCACGATTACTAATAAATAGTAGTTATATATATTCTATATTTTTTAAATAAAATATTTCAAAAAAATATGTAAGTAAAATTGAAAATATATTATATAACTGTATAAAAATAAAAAATGTATTGCAAAAATTGACTCCAAACTACAACAATGTCAAACCATATCATATGATTTTTATGCGGTGAAGTTTTGTTATGTCCAAAATGGACCCCCTTTAGTGCGATTGCGGATTGAGTTCAAACTGCACTAGCTTCACTCGTGATAGTAAGTATAAATATTATAGATAAATTATAAAATAATAACAATATAATAATAATAAACGGGTTACGGTTCGGTTCTAGTTCGGTCCGGTTCGGATCGGGTCTAAAAATCTTGAAACCGCTTGAGTCATGTATGTTGCGGTTCCGGTTCCGGTCCGGATAATAATATGTAAGAACCACACCCGGACCAATATTGTTCACAGTTCTAAAATTCAAACCGGAACCCGAATAATTTGCAAACGGTTCGGTCCGGTTCTTTGCGGTTCCGGTTCAGTTCCGGTTCGGTTTGCGGTTTTCGGTTTTAAGTGACAACTCTAGTCACAGAGCAGGATCTGAAGAGGTGCTTGCGGTGGGCAACAAGGGGTCAACCATCTCCATATCTTTTCCCTTTGTGCCTGCCTTTAGGTTCCGAAACTCTTCTTCAAACTCATCGTTGCCAATCTCCATGTACTCAATCTCCATGTTGTCACCTTCATCCCTGTCAGTCTCTTCATTTGATTGCTCCGACTCCTTAGATTTCTCAGACAAATGCTTTTTATGGCCAGCTTCCTCCAATAGAATTTGTTAAATAATTAGGTCTGTACCGTCCCAAATAGTTCACTTCTTTGAAGTGACCAGCGTTGTCTCCTCCAGGACCTTGGTTCTTTTCACGAGGGCCGCAGTGTCCAAAGGAATCTACAACATCCGAAATGTGAACTTTGAGCTTTCTTTTCATTTATAAGAATAAGGATCTTTCGGCTTCTGGGAGGTACTATAAGATGGGGCAGGAATCTTGATGGCTGCAGGGAGGCTCGTGTGTGAATCCTTGACCAGGATGCTTTCCCATAGGTTGGGGTATTCGTCCATGTGTGCAGCAAGGACGAAAGTGGGGGGAAGAGGGTTATTTGGTTTGTAGCCTATCTGGGAGAGAAAGGCTTGGTTCATACTCATGATAAGAAGATGCAAGGGGCAATTATCAGTTTTTGAAAAGATGGCTTCTTTATCTGAAGGCCTGCACTATTTATAGATTTCCAAAGGTAGAAAATGCGGGTTGTAGCCTTTGCGGTTACCAGTCCAATTTTTCAAAGCCCGAATGGGCTCCAAAAAAGTGCAGGGATTATATTAACTGAAATCCTCTGATGGTGGACAGAATCAGGCTGTAAGTCATCTCATCAGCCACTTTGGGTGCCCATGGATACTCTCCAGGCGGCTACTCCAGTGTTCGCAGATGGGCAAATACTCTGGATACCCGCGGACACTCCTCATACTATAGTTTGGATGTTGGAGTGGTCGGCACAAAACCAAGTGACCTTGTTGGAACATGCATTTCTACATCTTTCAGGTTTGATAATATCAAATCTCAAGTTGTTTTTGATCGTACATACTTTGGGTATAATGTGCAGGTTTACAGGTGTGAAATTTTTAGGAAAAACAATGCAAGCAAGAAAACTCGACGTTGCATCGAGTAAAAATCGATGCATGGAGGAGAAATTGACGTTGCGTAGAATTCATGTTGACGCAGGCAGGAGAAGTCAACATTGCGTCAAGTTGAAATTATCGCAGGCAGGAGAAGTCGAAGTTGTGTTGAGTTCATGACGATGCATGCATGGGAAGTCGAGTTCATGTCGACGCAGGTCAAACGAAGTCGATGCATGCGTCAAGTTCAATTTGACGCATGTCGACACATGTGTTCTTAGCGGGAAGAAATAGAAGGAATGACAATGTCGCGGACAACCAGTGATAGCATTTTTGGAAAGTGCTGCCACCTTTCATTTCGTTCACAGGACAACTGGCAATTGCAATTTTAAATCGTATAAAAGGCTATTCTTGTGCTAATTTGGCGAGGCTCGAGCCCTAGAATGCCCATAAGAGGCTATCTTTCCATCCCTGCTACTAAGAGCCGCCATCTAAGGAGAACCAGAATGAGATTCAGAAGACGATCACATGCCCAAGCAATGATAATCGAAAATATTGATTGCTCGCCGCCACCAGAGATATATTTTTAAGGTAACAAAATTTCATGAATATATTTTTATTTCTTCTCTTGTATTTTTTTCTTGTAATCTGTGTGTGAGAAATCGACCCGGGAGGTCGTTGAATTCCTGGGAGGAGTTCATGAGAAATCGACCTGGGAGGTAATTAGATTTCGGGAGGAATATGTGGAAATCATCCTAGGATGATGTCTAGATCTTGGAGATATAGTAGGCTCATTGATCTTCTTAGTAAGAAGGGAGAGAGCCAACCAGTCCTAGAAGAGGATCGATATAGAAACCACAAGTTTTCGATTCACCACCTCCGATCTCCGACATCATGGAGATCTACATTAAAATTTTTATACTCTAATTTTTGTATAAAAAATCATTTTGTTGTTTGATATTTAATTATATGTGTTCACTGTGGAGTGTTTGGTTTGATTCCTTGTCACAGGCCGATATGACCTTTGGTAGCAAAGAACAAGCATTCAGTTGATATCGCCGACAATATTTATATCGCCTGGTGATGGTTCCAGAAAGTTTGCTCCTTGCTTCAAAAGTATTTTTTAAATCTCCAATATATCTTTGCAAACCTTATTCACCCCCCCTTTATGGTTGTTCACTAAATCCAACAAGTGCTATTAGAGCTAGGTTATTCCAAAATGGTTCCACAACAAGGAATAATGGCTGACCATAATTTTTCACCTACTAGTGGTGATGGAAGTTTGTATACTGAAAATATTTAGCACCACCTTTGTTTACATATGTGAACTATAACGGGTGGAAAATTTTAATGAGAAAATTCTTTATTTCACTAGACGTAAAAGTGTGGAATATGACTATTGTCAAGTCCCTAAACACTTTAAATAGAAATGTCTGTTATTTAAATGTAAAGTGTATGAATAGTATATTTTGTGGGCTTAGTCAATACATTTTCAAACTTATCTACAATTTACTTACTTCCTATGATATCTGAAAATTTCTTGAAATATCTTGTAGTACTTCTACAGATGATGAATCTGACAATTTCTTATAGATCCAAGAGAAGAACTTTGTGAATACATGTGCTTGGAGGAAGATCAGTCAAAGGAAGAGAAATGCATGATCACAATGTCATGTTCGTATGCGATACGATAAGAGCAGCGAGCATAAGTGAAGATGTCAAAGGAACATCTTGTTCAAATATTACTTTTCCTGAAACCTCTGTGATTAAAAATTCTTTTGGTACAACATCTGTTTATACATTGCGTGTGCTAAAAAATGATAGACGTAGAATAAAAAAATTGAAAAATCATAATCCAAATCCACGACAAAAAAATAAAAACTGAAAAGCACGACTTAATGTAGAATCTAATTTTGATGTGTCTTGTTCTCTTGATAGCTCTTTAGTTGAAAACTCCACAACTCGTACTGATTATAAAAATTTAAATGAAAAATACATGGTTCTTGAAAAAGAGTTTCTTCTTGCAAAAGAGCAAAATGAAAAATTATGTTTAGAGAAGTCATCTTTAAAAAGTAATTGTGTTATGTAGAAGATTTTAAAAAGTGAAATCAAAGAGATGAATGAAACATTTGAAGAATTTAAAAATGATTATAAATTTCATATAAATTCTATAATCACCACTCTTAGGAATAGAACAATCGCCTACAATTAAGCAAGATATAATCTCAAAAGTAAGAATAAAGATTTGAATATTAAAATCTACTTGCTTAAGAAAATAATAAAGGAAAATTCACAAAACATAAATTTACAATATCAAACAAAATCCAAAAACATGTTGAACATGAATTCTTGTACATTAGCTAAGCCAATCAAAGGGAGTAGAAAACATCAAGTACGTGTAAATAAAATTCCAAAACATAAAAATCATCTTCATTTTCAAAATCAAATCGCTCCAAATTTAAAATCGAATGAACGCAAAATTTGTTTTTAAAGAATCACAATGCTAAAAGTCTCTATGTTAGAAAACATGAATCTAACTTGGAAAATAAATTCATCACATCTAAATCTTCCACGCATGATTTTTTAAGCAAAGATTGCTATAAGAAGACTCAAAATAATTTTTATGGAAATTTGATATATAAAAAGAATATTAAACCAAAGTATCAATGAAGGCCCATTAGTAAAAATACCGCACTGTTTCCAATAGAAAGGTTCCATTCATACTTGTCTCCCCGTAAACCAACACGAGGTATTTAGGTACCCAAGGAAACCGCCTCACACGGTCTCACTTGGATACCTAAAATCTCTTATCCTTTAGTATCCACCGATTGTGTGAAGCATAATCAAAACAAAATACACTATATTCTACTTCACGAAATGCTTAATCTTTTTTTGTCTTTGGTTTTGAATCTTTGTTTGACCCAACATAATGGGTGGTCACATTAGATTCGTGATGAGACATGTCTTACACAACTTAAACTTAATTTCTTAATAAATCAAATTGAATGTAATTGAATAAAATGTTATATCATTTCAAGTGATCTACCAATCTCACAATTCTAGCATCAACAAAAATGAAGTCTATTGCCTACGCTAGTTAAGTATCTTTCATAATATCACCAAAAAAATGAGTGTTGAATTTCTTAAGTAATGTTATCAAAATTAATGAAAATTAAATAACCTCTTTGAACACTTTATGCTACCATTTGCAATCCACAAGTCTCTAAAATGACTATTCAAAAGATGTTCTCAACTTTAACCAGTTGGAATATATGATTTGTGCATGATTAGTTATTTCAAAGAATTGGATTTAATTAAATAGTTTATTAGGGGTCTTAGGCAAAAATATTTAATGTGCAACTATTCCCTAATTCCTATGCTGCATTAGATATCCCCGAATATGCAAAATCATTACATAGAACAATTGGAATAAAAAAATCACAAAAACATGCCTATTGCATGAAATTTCAAGTTACTGTTGATATCTCCTTGCACTAATATTTTACATCGGCGATAGCAATATTTTCTGTAAAATTTCGTCTGTCTCTAAAATATAATTTCTGAAATATATTTTTTTGTGCTTCACTCTAATTTGCATGTATCTCTTTCGTGTCTAGAGCTTAGAATCAACCACATAATTATTAACATAAATCAATGAGTTTAATCTCATGGTTATAAGTATATGAAAATTTAGTTTGGAACACCATCTTGGGTGCTTGCAAATTTACTATATATTTGTTAAACATCACGTAGCATTGTGTAATACCTCAGGTTTCCTATAGCTGAAAACAACAATATCTGGCTTTGAAGCAATTGACGGCGATAGCGATATCGCTCGGAGATAGTGATCAAAATGATGTAGTCATGTTATTCGGTTAGGCGTCAAGTGATCTCGATGCAGCGTCGTGTTGTCTCGACGCCAAGAACTACTGCTGGCGTTAGCGGTATCTCCAGGCGGTACTGAGCCACATGGCAAGATGCTACATGTCGGTTGGTATTAAAGAGGTCATTGAACGGCGCTAACTTGGGTAAGTGGCCACCGCATGGGATACCACCAACGATAGCGCGATACTGCCAAGCGATAGTACTTGGGACACAAAATCTCAGTTTGAATCTGGTCCGTCCCTTCCTTTTGGCATTTGGATCCAAAGACCATGATTATTCCCATCTATGCTTAATCAGAGAGTGGGGGGAGATAAGTTTCATTTCACTTTTAATCTATCTCTCTCTCTCTCTCTCTCTCTTCATGCTTGGGAAGAAAAAGAAGGAAGAAGTGGAGGCTGATTCATCTCTTTGGAGAGCTGTAGGAGTTCTTATCGTTGGAATCGCGGGTCGAGGCTAGATCCATCGAGGGGAAGGCGTTGGCAACATTTTCGTTCAGATCAAATCCGTGTTCATGTCACCTAAGCGATCTATAAGGGTAACAACTCTCCTGAATATCTGGACATGTAAAGTCCTTTTATTTGGCATATTTGCATGGAAATTCCCACCAATTGGCGAGGAAGAGATTTCCTATGGGTTGACATGAATTATCCCCACTAAAATTGCGTATAAAGCTCAGATCGTTTTATATGCATAGACATGTTGTGTGAAGCCCATCTGGACAAGATGATCTAGAAGGTGATGATTGATTTGCATGTCGGAGAAAACTCAGTAGAAAACATGTAGTTTTACAGGGTTTTTGGGTATTGCAGGTTACTGTAGAAAGTCCTGGAGATGTGCTCCATGTAACACTCAAGTTTGGAACAGAATAGTAGTTTTGTTTATACCGCCCAACGATAGTGATACCGCCAGCGGTAGCTCCCAGTGAGGAGTTTGTTTGTGATTGCAAAGCACGTGTCCTGGGGACAATGTGTAACATCCCATTTCATGCCAGACCCCTCGCACGCATTTTGAGTTAAGAAAATTGACTCAGGTTCGGGGAGTATCGAGTGAGTCGGCCAGACTCAATGACTGCATCAGGAATTTACTTAGAAAACATTCTAAATGTTAGGCGTTGAGTGGACTCGACGCCACTCAACGCCATTTAACTTAGAAAAATTCGCTGGCGGGTTAAGTGTTGAGAGCGTTGAGTGCAGTCAACGCTCTCAACGCCATTTAAATTAGAAAAATTTGCTGGCAGGTTAAGCATTGAGAGCGTTGAGTGCAGTCAATGCTTTCAACACCATTTAACTTAGAATAATTATGGCGGGTTAGGCGTCGAGAGCGTTGAGTCACTCAACGCTCTCGACGCCATTTAACTTAGAAAAATTCGTTGGCGAGTTAAGCGTTGGGAGTGTTGAGTGCAATCAATGCTCTGAACGACATTTAACTTCGAATAATTCTGGCGGGTTAGGCGTGGAGAGCATTGAGTGGACTCAACGCTCTTGACACCATTTAACTTATATAATTTTGGCGGGTTAGACGTTGAGAGCGTTGAGTGGACTCAACGCTCTCGACGCCATTTGACTTCAATTATTTCTGGCCTCTGAAGGCGTTGAGAGCGTTGAGTTGACTCAACGCTCTCGATGCCATTTGACTTCAATTATTTTTGGCCTCTAAAGGCGTTTAGAGCGTTGAGTGGACTCAACGCTCTCGACGCCAATTGACTTAGACTATTTCTGGCCTCTGTAGGCATTGAGTGGACTCAACGCTCTTGACACCATTTAACTTGGAAAAATTTTGCCTTAGGCAAATTTTCGGCCCTGTTTGCTGCTGAATCAGATTTTTGAGAATTACGCCAAACCGACTTAAATGGGCCGCGTCCTTTCAACATGACTCATTTAAAATAATATTAGGTGGTCCAATGACAGGCCGACACGTGGCAAAACAGTTAACCCTAATTTCTCATTATAAAAGGGACACGCGGAAAACCCTAGCCATCTCTTTACCAGTTTGCCAAACACTTGTCTTTGCCGAGCCATTACTGTGCAACCCTGACAGAAGCAGAAGGAGCGACAAGATCACTAGAGTAGTCTTTCCTTTCTCTTTCCCGTGAAGAACGAACACCAATGAAAGAGAAGAAGATGCCACAAAGAAGAGTGACGAGATCTATGGCCGGAAACGCCAGAAACGAGTTGAGCTTCCTACCCTCTCTCTTGGTGCTAGATCTCTAGTTATTCCTAGGAGAGATATCGACTCAAAAGAGTCTTGATTCGTGAGAAGAGGTTTTTCCTAGGAGAAGGCCATGCTAGGGCTTGTGCTCTAGAGATAAGATGTTGAAAGTCCACTTAGTGTCAACTACCTTCACCTATGGGGGGGAATAGGTGTCTTGCAGCGTTTTTGCGGAATTAAAGTCGTACCTGCACAAGAAAACAAAACAACACAGCACAGAAAGGACACAAGCAAATTATAGTGGTTCCCCGATTTGGGTACGTCCACTTTCCCCCTTCGACCTATCTCCCAACCAGGGACGACTCGGTCACTTCACCAACAGGATTGAAATCCAATCCTTGCACTAACGGAAGGAACCCTTCCACACGTAGGAGTCACCACTCCCACAACACGGGTTGCACCCAACCCTTACAACTAGGGACCAATCGGTCCGTTACAAAGAAATTGAAAATAGATTGTATAAGAAATACAAACAACTTATGGAGACTAAGGTGTCCCTCTTCGTTCGATGACGTGTTCTTGAAGTCAACGAAGAGTCCACAACCCTAGATCTCACTTGGAGAGAATCTCCCCGAAACCGGCGGTGGCAAGAAGGGCGGCGGCTTGGTTCTCGGGATCGGCGACGACAACGGCGTGCTGCGGCTGTTCTTTGGAGATTCAATCTTCGTAGCAAAGCTAGCAAGATCTTCCAACGGTCACACTAGGATCGATCGTCTCGATCGATTCGGAAGGGGAAGGTTTTCCCGATCTACGAATCAAGAGACAAAGGATCTCTGGTTAGACGCGTGAGACGCAGTGCTTGGCTGAGCTTCTGTCGACGGGAGATCTGGAAGAAACCAAGATCAACGACGGCGATCAACTACACGAGCGGCGACGACGGCGGCGGAGAAGGATTTCCGATCTAGGTCACGTCGGCGGCTTGGCTTCTTCCTTTTTCAAAATCGTGTATTCGTTTTTCTGTCTTCTTGTCTTACTGTTCAAAAATACAGATGTATTTATACATTAGGTCTTCAAGATGACCGTTGTGGGCCCCACCAACAAGAAACCCCAAGCCCGGTTCAAAACAGCGCCAACGGCTGAGTCCGGTCCAGCGGGTTCCAGAAAATTCTCCTAAGGAAAAGTCGGCGAGAATCGAAGGTCATTCTCGTCGAAGGAATTATGCCAATTGAGCTCGACGATCGTCTTATTCGGAGATCGACGATCGTTGAGGGAGTTAAGACAACAAAGCTCGACGATCATCAATCAAAGATTCGGCGAGAATCAGCCAGTGATTCTCGACGATTTTGACTTAGCGACAGATTTGCACGCTCTGATTTAGCCGGATAGAGACGGCGAGAATCAGCCAGTGATTCTCGCCGAATCGGCGAGAATCACTTGGTGATTCTCGTCGATTATTACTTAGACGATTTTTCGTCTTTCCACCCATGAGCTGCTCTTTGACCCATCCTTGCTCCTTGTCTGCTCTTGCATTATCACAGCCCTGTACTTGAAAATAAGTACACTCCAATAGAGAGAGTACACGTAGGCCAACATACTGATCTGCTCAACGAGGAATTACGTCGCGCAGACCCGTGTATATTGACCTACTACGCCCTGACATTGGTGTGTACTTAGCGTGGAATAACTGCAAGCACAACTTGAAAGATTTCATCAAATACATTGTGAATTCATCTTAGCTTGACAGGTGGCTTCCTCAAATCCAGGTAATTGTGGATACAATACCCAACAATCTCCCCCTATTTGACGAAGCCAAAATCGTACTAGCTAAGATGAATACCACCATCCAGATAATATACACAGCATATAGAATTTAAAGATACGGCACAAAGAAATAAAGGCAAACAGATCAAAGCTTGAGTCAATCATAAATTCATATAAATATATATATATATATATATTCCCAAAAATTATTCATATAACAATAAGAAAAGATAAATATGCTCTTGAGAAAATGACAAGCTATAAACTTATGTCTATTTCTCTTTGGTTAGGTCATCCTTGTGTTTTTGAGCCAGGAACTTCTTTCTTTGCCTCTCAACGTACTCCTTGGGCTTTGGATAGTATCTGGGAGGAGGAGCTTTGTCTGCCACAGTGTTGGTCCTGAAGAAGATGTTCCGTTCAGCTTCATATGTCTTGTGCAGCTCCCACTCATGCTGGCTGTATACGTCGTTCCGATTGATTTCCCCTTTTTCTTGTAGCCAGAACGTGTCCAAGATAATACTCTTTGATACCGGACTCCACTTTTCGTTCCTCACTTCATCCTCCTTCAATCTGATTTTCTTTTCAGCTTGCGTTTCCTTAGATGTCCCTTCTTGAGTTTTTCTCTTGTCCCTAGCTTTTGCTAGGGCTTCTTGGTCAAACATGGCCATCAATTTTGCTTTGGAGGTGGCCCTAGCAGCCCTTTGAGCATCAGCTTCACTTAAAGGAACTTCTTCAGCACTTGCTCCCTCATCAGCCGCAGTATTATTCTCAGGAGCAGGATTACCCTCAGGATTTTCAGGGATATTGGGATTTTCAGGGATATTGGTGCCTAACACTTGTTTGAGCATCCACCAGCAACTGTCATATACATATATATTTGACTGGTCAAAATTTTTGATTATGATTTCCTGAAGCCCGGCCATCTTAGCTGTATATTCTTACTCCTCTTTTTTGGCTTCGACGGCAATGGAGTTTGCATAAGAATGCAGTGACTCATCAATGTGCTTTGTAGTCTTGGAGAACTCGGTAATCAAGGCTTGTTGATTTCTGTTAAGAAGCACCATGTTGGCATCAAATTTTTGGATGTTATTTGCCACTACATGAGCATTCTGATTAACTACTGCGAGAGTATCTGTGTTCTTTTTCAATTCTTCCATAAGAAGAGTTATTGCTTGAATCACATTCTCTGTGTGATTAGCTAGATCAGCTCGTGGTGGATGACCCTGAGGCATTCCTTGGCCTTGCTCTTCAGCAGATTCACTTGTAGAGCTGGACACTTGCACAGTCTCTAAAGGGGGAATATTTACAGCCTCAGTAGATTTCTCAGAAGTACTTAGCAGCCTCTGCTGAGAGGACTCCCCCTCCACTGTTGCACTAGTTTTCTCAGGAACTATCTCAGGAGCTTGCTTTTCAGATGGAACTTCAGTGTCGTCCTGAGGCTCCATTACTTCCCGTCTCTCATTTCCTTCTTCCTCATCCTCATCATCCATGATGTCATTCTCAACTGCATCATCTTCCAAACCTTCCTCATCATTCTCCTCTACATCACCTCCGGCTCCTAGATCATTCACGTTCAGGGCCGCCTCATTTTCCACCACATCTTCACTTTCTTCTTGCAGATCCGCAACTGCATCTCTAGCTATCTGAGAGATGCCAGATATGACATTAGCAGAAGCGGGTAGAGGCTCCCCCTCAATTCCTGCAGTCAGTGCATCAGGAACTTCACTGGGAATAGCCACGGAATCTGCTACAGTTCTGTCCTCGGCAGGAGATTCTTCTTGTTCTACTACCACTACAGCCTGCCCGATGCGTCGCTCCCATCTGTCAAATACGCTGGAGTCCATTTTCTTCAAATAATGCAATGGAACTCCTTTACTCATGTCGAACCTATCTCCGTTCAACTGATTAAGATATAGGCTGATGATTCTTCCAAAACTTGGAGATCTGAGAGTGTCCTTAATCTTCTCAAAAAGCATAGCCCCCCAGTTGAATCTCTTTCTGCAGACAATCGCCACAAGAATCTTGAACATGTCAGCTGAGATGTGGTCATGTGAGCCGGGTTTGCATATCAGTACTTTCCCAATGATGTCGGACAAGAGTTTCCCCTCCTCATTCATTTCTTTTCTCTTTATCGATCTGGTTCCTCTAGCTAGTCCACAGAATAATAATGTCCTGGCTTTATCATGTTCCTCCAGATAATCCTCGTGCTCAGAACTGGTGAGCTACAAGTATTGGGTCAGTTTGCTTGCAGACATCTTGATCCTTGCACCTGCAACCTTACTCTTGATGATAGAGTCTTCATTCCGAAGTTTGGCGGTTGCGAAGAACTCCATCACTTCCTTGTCCAAAATTTTGCAGGGGTGCTCCAGTATAAAAGAGAGTCCAGCCTCTTCAAGCATGATGATGATGTTTCTAAACTCATCCGAGGCATGTGAGAACCTGGTTCGAACCAACTCACATCCAGTGACCAGGCTGGCAGTGGTCCTTGGAGCCATTGCAAACCTAGGGAGAGAATCCCAAGTCTACGCCTAATCAGAGATCAAGAGGGAAGCTACACTAACAGTAAGTCACTGTAAGGGAGAGGAGGTGGTTACCCAAAAGCGAAGGAAGCGAGAGTCGATGGAGACGACGGAAAACCTGGAGGAGCTCGCGTCCTTGTTTGATCGAAACCGCGGAGAATGAATACCTGGACGAGCACCCTGGACGCGAGAAGAGAGGTTTACGGAATCCGGAACGAGGTCGACGAGATTTGGAACCTAAGATACGGGAAGTCGCCAGGAGGAGGGAAGGAAGAGTCGGCGGGATTCCTGCGGGATATCGACGGGTTTCTTTGCGAAATGCGGAATACGAAGAGTCGGCGGGAGTTTTTCCAAATAGAAATCGATGGGATTCTTCAATAGAAATCTACGGGTTAAGAGGCATGCCGGATTCTCGAAATCTTCTGATATTAAAGGGTTTAGAAATCTTCTAAATATATATTTCTTAATACCAATCTATTTAGGCTTTGAAAGGGGTTTTCCACACATTTCTTGATCTCAATTGTAAGTTTTAGTGACTTCTAATGACGTATCTTCTTTAATTTTCAGTGGACTGATTTATGCCTGTAGAGGTTCATTCTCGAATCTACCAGTGAATTTACAGATAAATCTTTAATAATGTATCTAAGGGTTATTTTTACAGTGTTAACCTTTTCTTAGGTGTACACACATATATGTGTATATATAAATATATATATGTAAATGTCGACACAATATGACTCAAGTATTGGAGCTGATCAAAAATACCTGGGATTATAAGATTTATCATTTAGCCCCTCTGGTTAAAGCATACCAGGTGTTCAATTTGAGTATACCATTGTAGATAGTACTTCTGTTATTCCAAATACTTGTTCCAATTCATTCTTGAAACATTTTCTGTCTAGTTCCCATCATATTTACGGGAACCTAGACTACCCTGCAAAAGAGTGTTACCTTACCTTAGGAACCCAATATGTATTGGGTCCTAGGTTCTTGTTAGCATAAAAACTCGAATGCCTTCCCTCAGAAATCCTGTCAGGAAGACTACCTCTGCCCAAAAGAGGTGGATAAGCCCTTTCCCTTGACACAGAGGGGTTGTGCCAACAGTCTATGGCAAAGTGTCCCACCTTGCCACAGCACCAACACGTGTGAATGTTGTACCTCCATTTCTGACCTGATCCAGTGACTGAGGTAGTCATGGTCCTAGGTCTAAATGGGATAGAGCCGGATATGCTCACAAAATTGCCTCTTCCACTGTGACACTTGGAAGGGTGGAAGGAATGCATGTAACGAGCGTCATGAGGCCTGGGAGGTGGTGCCTTCCTTTCAGTCAGCACCCTTCCAGAGGCCCCATGAGAACTAACTGCATGACTTCTAACCTCCCTTTCCTGTGTCCTAGGGTGGTGAGAAGCGCACTGAGAGCTGATACCAGCAGATTCATGCCGAGTTGGGGCAGTGGCCGAGAATACAAAGGGTTTAGAATGAGCCTTAGGTATTCTCTCAAGGGTGGCCATGACAGCCCTTGCACTATGGGTGTCTCCACATGAGGGCAGATCACCCTTGCAGTGACCACAGTTGTTCCTATGATCATACCTGAAGGCATGATGAGTACCCTTCTTGCCTGGAGTGGGGGGTCTGAATACCGTTTCCCCATTTCTCCATGAATTGATAATTCGGGAGATCCACCCATTTTCTTCCTTTCTCTTGATAGCATCAACCTTGGAAAAGTTGGATACTATCCGTTTCTCATTCTCTAGACTACTCTCTAGATCTGAGATTTTAGAGTCCTTAACCTTGTTGGATGCCAATTGGAGAACCAACAAGATCTTCAGCCGAGCAATCTCCTGAGCTTGCTCCTCAACAAGTAGGTTGCTTTTCTGAAGGGCTCTCTTCAGGGAATCAGGATTTTCTGAAGGGTAACAATTCCTGTCTTCAGGAACTTCAAGAGAAAAGGGGCAAGATGAAGAAGTTACCTGCTCTTCAGAGTTACTGTTACTATCGCCAGAGACCGTTGTGTCAGCTTCATCAGAACTGCTTTCCTCAATTTCTTCTTCAGTCTCTAACAAGGACACCGGAGCCCTGATGCTGTCCGATTGATCCTTGCCTTCATCTTCAGAGGCGAGGACCCCCACATAGGCTTCATCCTCTTGCTGACAGCAGATCCCTGCTTTTTCTGATCCCTCCATGAGATCTGAGATGGTTACCCACATAGAGTTGGCCGTCCCACACTTTTCCAATCTAGATCGAGAAGGTCCAGACCAGACATCCATGATGATCTGACGAATCATCTTGTCCAGATTAAATAATGAGAGTTCAGTCTCCGACATCTCAGTAATACACTTGGGAATTTGGATATCCTTTCCAGAGCCGGAGGTCTTCATAGGAATGAATGGACCCTCTTCCAAGATGAGAGATGCTCGAGGATCGATAGCCTCCAAGTGATAGGACACTCTCATCTTCCAGACGGGATAATACTCCTTTGTGCACATGGGAAGTCTTAGTGGAGAGATCCCATGATCCAGCTCCATGCTTTTGACACTGGTGGCAGGATTCTACTCAAGGTGTGAACCTTTTTGATGAGTAACCTGGCTCTGATACCACTTGAAAGTCCACTTAGTGTCAACTACCTTCACCTATGGGGGGGGGGGGAATAGGTGTCTTGCAGCATTTTTACGGAATTAAAGTCGTACCTGCACAAGAAAACAAAACAACACAGCACAGAAAGGACACAAGCAAATTATAGTGGTTCCCCGATTTGGGTACGTCCACTTTCCCCCTTCGACCTATCTCCCAACCAGGGACGACTCGGTCACTTCACCAACAGGATTGAAATCCAATCCTTGCACTAACGGAAGGAACCCTTCCACACGTAGGAGTCACCACTCCCACAACACGGGTTGCACCCAACCCTTACAACTAGGGACCAATCAGTCCGTTACAAAGAAATTGAAAATAGATTGTATAAGAAATATAAACAACTTATGGAGACTAAGGTGTCCCTTTTCGTTCGATGACGTGTTCTTGAAGTCAACGAAGAGTCCACAACCCTAGATCTCACTTGGAGAGAATCTCCCCGAAACCGGCGGCGGCAAGAAGGGCGGCGGCTTGGTTCTCGGGATCGGCGGCGACAACGGCGTGCTGCTGCTGTTCTTTGGAGATTCAATCTTCGTAGCAAAGCTAACAAGATCTTCCAACGGTCACACTAGGATCGATCGTCTCGATCGATTCGGAAGGGGAAGGTTTTCCCGATCTACGAATCAAGAGACAAAGGATCTCTGGTTAAACGCGTGAGACGCAGTGCTTGGCTGAGCTTCTGTCAATGGGAGATCTGGAAGAAACCAAGATCAATGACGACGATCAACTGCACGAGCGGCGACGACGGCGGTGGAGAAGGATTTCCGATCTAGGTCACATCGGCGGCTCGGCTTCTTCCTTTTTCAAAATCATGTATTCGTTTTTCTGTCTTCTTGTCTTACTGTTCAAAAATACAGATGTATTTATACATTAGGTCTTCAAGATGACCGTTGTGGGCCCCACCAACAAGAAACCCCAAGCCCGGTTCAAAACAGCGCCAACGGCTGAGTCCGGTCCAGCGGGTTCCAGAAAATTCTCCTAAGGCAAAGTCGGCGAGAATCGAAGGTCATTCTTGTCGAAGGAATTATGCCAATTGAGCTCGACGATCATCTTATTCGGAGATCGACGATCGTCGAGGGAGTTAAGACAACAAAGCTCGACGATCATCAATCAAAGATTCGGCGAGAATCAGCCAGTGATTCTCGACGATTTTGACTTATCGACAGATTTGCACGCTCTAATTTAGCCGGATAGAGACGGCGAGAATCACCAAGTGATTCTCGTCGAATCGGCGAGAATCACTTGGTGATTCTCGTCGATTATTACTTAGATGATTTTTCGTCTTTCCACCCATGAGCTGCTCTTTGACCCATCCTTGCTCCTTGTCTGCTCTTGCATTATCACAGTCCTGTACTTGAAAATAAGTACACTCCAATAGAGAGAGTACACGTAGGCCAACACACTGATCTGCTCAACGAGAGATTACGTCGCGTAGACCCGTGTATATTGACCTACTGCACCCTGACATTGGTGTGTACTTAGCGTGGAATAACTGCAAGCACAACTTGAAAGATTTCATCAAATACATTGTGAATTCATCTTAGCTTGACAGGTGGCTTCCTCAAATCCAGGTAATTGTGGATACAATACCCAACAGATGTCTTCGACCACTCCATCCTTCCATGTGAAGATAGGGACTTGGTTTCATGAAGAAAGTTGGCCTTTTGAGGGGGAATAAGAGAGGAGGAATTCTAGATGTGATTTGGGAATTTTGGTTTGAGGAAGAAGATGAACCAATGTCCTTCGTCTCGCTTTAAAATGCGCGCAAAAATCTATTTTCTGCACACAACAATCTTCAAGGCCGTTTTCAGACATGATGAGGCCAAATCTGGGATTTCGACTAAACACGAAAGTCGTAGACCTTGGAAATACCTTTCCAACGAGTGGTTACACACCTTCACCAGATTCTTGTAGCCTCGGGAATCCCCGATCGAAGTTGCAGTACAGTAATCTTTCTTGCACAAATAATTCTCGGGTTTGTGTTGAATCGGCTTTGAATTTGGTAGGGAGAGACCGTAGTACAACAATGCTAACATTTTGGTAAATTTCGTCTATAAGCAATTGTGATAAAATATTGTTAAAGACATTTGTTGGAACGGTTTGGTATATTTGTCCTTAACGAACAAATGGTGTATTGAACGAATGGGTTGACGAGTTGGGATGGTAGGAACGGTTTATATATGTGAATCAATAAGGATGTACTTAACAATGGTAATACGTTGAATAATGATGAGGCTGGCTTGAAGTTGCTGTACATAATTGGTAGTGATTGCTATAAACAAATGGTTATTGACATTTAGTTGATAAATCTATGTGTGCACGAATGGTTTGAACTTGGTAAAAAGATTGTATCCAGTTGATGTTAAAGTATGTGACCATAGTCTATATGCAGTTATGATAACCAAATGGTTGATGAATTTATGATGTTCCATTATGTTGATGATGAACCCTTAAGCGCCTTGGGGTATGAGATTGTGAAAGTGTGTAAGTGCGGGTGTTCGACCGCACTGGATTAGTAATGATGAAAAGAGACATAAATGGACGGTTGGCCTTGGTCCTCTGGTGGTTTGTTCACAGAGGCACCTTCCATGCCACGATGATGTGAAATTGCATGCGGTGTGAGTCAACACGTGGTGTCGTAATCCTAGGTTAAGGATAGTGTGGCAAGTCTACGGGCATGCCAGTCATCACATCGACGGGAGTTGATAGATAGACTTGCACGGTTGGGCCTTGGTACTCAATGCTTTCTTCCCGAGGCACCCTCCGTGCTAGTGGGCGGTTTGCCTTGATCCTTTGGTGATTTGTTCACAGAGGCACCTTCCGTGCCATGAAGATAGGCCAGTTGGGCTGGGCTCTTGGTGCACATCTACCCGAGACCCCTTCTGAGCCGTAGTACGCATGTGAGCTCCACTGTTGTGCTCTTAGCGTTGAGGCGTACGGAGGACTAGGCTTAGTAGTGTGGATGCCCGCCAAGTAGTGGAGAAGCTCGCTCCACTATCACCGCTTGGACACGACGGTTGACACCTGAGAGTTAGCTACATGCTTGAAAAGTGGGAACTACAACTCCGTGTCGATATAGCAGTTGCATGTGCGTGATCATGAGTGAGTCATTGCATTGCATTCATGTCATTAAATTACATTGCATACACAATATCCTTATCAAATATAGTTTGTATGGGCACTCTTATACGATGAGTTATTTTACTGTTGAGTCAATCCTCAACTTATATGTCTGTATGGACATTTATATAAGTTGAGTTACTTTTTGTTGTACTTCTATACTTTTATACTACTGTAGATGGTAGAACTGCTAGAGTAGATTTTTTACTCGTTTATCATATTGCTGATATACATTGATATTATCCATTCTATTACCACATGTTTGTACTACTGCTCTTATATATATATTGTACTTGTCCTTTTCTCTGCCCTGTGCCGAGGAGTCGCCGGGGGAGCGGATGTGAAGCCACTTACTCTTTATGACTAACGGTTGTTACGTCTTCCTTTTTAGGAGGGAACCCCGCAGATAGAGTAGCAACAGGTTATGCAGCAGGACAGCCAGGCCAGGACGACAGGGCCTGAAGGGACGGTGACATCGCTACCGTCAGTGACTAATGTGAGTTAGAGAGACTCATTTTGTTCATGTACTTTGATGTTATAGAAGCTTGTTGATGCTTCTTTTATTTGATGTACTTTTGGACTATTTTACTTATGTGTGGATTTGACTTCTGTTTTATATTCTTGGTTGGGTTGGCAATGAATGATATTGATTATAGCTGGCAGGATAGGCGTCTTATAATATAGGTTAGCCTGTGTGCTAATGCTACCGCAAGACGGCTATTATGGGCATAAGACTCCCCTCGTGTCGTGTTTTGTATTCCGGGAGGGGGGTCTTACACAATGTGGCAAGCTTGTTAAGCTATTGAGCCTATAGTGCCCAACTTTGGTGGCCATGAGTGTCGACCATGGATCATAGTATGAGATACCACCAGCTTATAGGATCAATTACATGTTGCACCTCTCTTACTTTTAAAATTACAAAAATCTCCCCTATAAGATTGTATTTCTTAACATCCATGCACAAAAAGACCCCTTGAAAATTTACTCAAAGAGGGTATTTTTGTACTGACCCGCATCATTGTTTGGTGTGCATGATGATTTGAGCAATGAGATGATGCAGAACTGTACCCACACTATGTCGTTCGGACTAGATTCCTAAATTACTTGAAATCATCGTTAGCATAGAAGAGAGTTGTGGCTACGTGCCTGACTAGTGAATGCTCAATGTTGAACCATCATGTCTAGTACTGAGGATGGTGGTGGTACTAGGATATTCAGTACACCGATAATGTACCCTGAGTGCACGAGACATGTGGTTGCGAGTCATAACGTCTGTGGTGGTTGTGAAAATATATATACTACCATTTTCTTGTTTGCAGGAATGGAGTACCACCGCCGTGGGAATAAGATAGGGTTATTATAATTATGGTCAGCTAATGCTGATTGTTTCTTTGTTTTGCCACATTTTTGTGGAATGGACTTGTGCAAGTGCTGGAGAGCCAAACGGGAAGTAGCGGGCTGAAGCCCCTTTTACTGAGCTGGCCCTCAAAGGCCGAGTTCTATGATTTACTACTTTCATGTGTTCTGGCTTTCGTGTCGATGTCTATAAATCACCTTTTGCTATATAAACTGAAATTGAAGGTAAGGCCTTAATGATTTAGGCTAAGAGGTTTATGAGGTGATTTACGATGAAATTTGTGTTATTTTGGAGATTTGAAGTTGTTGTCGTTAAACACTTCAATTATTAGAGAGTTAGCTTTTAAACAACTAGAAAGACGAAAATGCAATCATCAATAATTTTGTGTCGTGTGATGAGTTACTAACCGATAGTGTCTAATCTTAACAATCATGTAGAAGAATAATACTAAGGTTTTGAAATAGAAATGTCATAGCCAAACTACTTTTGTATTTTTGGTTAAGGGGATAACTCGAGCTAGTACCGATCGGGTAGTCCTTCGCTGGGACGTTGTATACTCCTTCCTTGAAAGTCCTTTTTCAAGGGTCGTACACTCTCACTATTAGCAGTTCTTCACTCAGAGGGAAAAAGTACAAAGAAGAACAATGCAGTAATAACTAACAGTTGCAATTTTCATTCATTCAAAGGATGATTACAACAAGAACATTCATACCTATTTGTAGATCTTAATAGCCATGAAAGGTGAGGAGGGAATGGATTTGGAGTCCATGTATTGGGCCATCATTATGGCGGTCTTTAGTCATATGTTTGAATGATAAAAAATATAAGGTAGTTTATGTGTGAAAGGGGAGAACTTTGTAGTGACTATTGATGACATGAAGAAAACAAAGTGGTTTATGTGTGAAAAAGGGTGATTTATGGTGACTAATAATGACATGTAAGAAATAAAGTGATTTATGTATGAAAAGGGGGTGGTTTATGGTGGACAGTCATGACATATAGAAATTTAAGTGGTTTATGTGTGAAAATGAGGTGGTTTATGGTGGTCATCATAATATAAAGAGAAAACGGTGGGTTATGTGTGAAAAGGGGGAGGTTTAACATATGACGAAGTTATGTTGGGGTTGGATGGTATTGGGCTTGACTTGCTCAAGTCTATAATATATCATATAATATGATAAGCCCATATTACATAAGTAATAGCCCAAAATACATAAGGCTTAAAATACGAGTAGGCTCATAAGTATGCTCAAAATAAAATACATAATTAACTAGAAAATTAGATTCAATTTGAAGGTCCGTTGACATCATATGTGCCGACGTTAACTTTTCTACAGTCTTAATTGAAGTTGTCCTGCATCAGCTCCCCTGGCTTTAAAGAATTTGACTCCGTCGAATGTGAGTCTAGGAAAGCCTGTAGGAGCTCTGAATCTAACTGTTGTAGCTCTTCAATAGTAATCCAGGAATAATCAATTTGGGATAGATCTTTCCAACGAACAAGGAAGCGCTGAGTAACACCATAAACTAAACATATCACCTACGCATCAAGTATTTCCATTGACCGATGAGACCTCAGATGTCTCGAGGAAAGGGTTGGCAGGCGAGCAACAACAAGTTTCTGCATGTTAGTACTAATAAGAGTATCCACATCGAAACTATAATACTTAGTTAGATCAATAGTATTGAATACTGATGAATAACCAACATCTATAGGTATATCTAATTTAAAAGAATTATTATTAATCTTCTTAAATATCTTGTATGGACCAACCCTTTTATTGGTTAGCTTCTTAAGAGTGCCTGAGGGATTTTTCTGGTCTCACCTTCACAAGCACCATGTCTCCGACTGTGAATTCAACGAGGTACCTATGTTTATCAGCTGCTTTCTTATAACTTTCATATTTTAACGCAAGTTTTTGTTGAATTTCCTTATGTAACTCATGCATGTGTTCAACAAATGATGATGCAAACATTGATGTCCTAAAATCAACAGGTAAATCAATGTGATTAACGGGCTTCTTGGCTCATATCCTGTAATAATTTGAAAAAGTGACATGTCCGTGGATCTATTAATAGAACTTTTATAAGAAAACTTTATGATATGCAAAATTAAATCCCAAGTAACAAAATGTTCAATGACTAAGCTCCTAAGAAGGTCTCTAAGGCTACAATTCACAACTTCATTTTGACCATCAGCCTGAGGGTCGTATGCAGTAGAGAAAGCTAGCTTAGTTCCTAATTTCTTCCATATAGTTTTCCAAAAACAGCTAACAAAGCGCACATCCCTATAAGAAACAATCGTTTTTGGTAATCCATGTAGACAAACTACTTCCTTCATGGAAAATATGACAATATGCGAGACATCAGATGTTTTATGATATGGAATGAAATGTGCCATTTTGGAGAACCTATCAACGATAAAGAATATGGAGTCATATAGATGTGTTGTGCATGGAAACCCTAACACAAAGTCTATACTAATGTCCTCCAAAAGTCTATATGGTATAGGTAATGGGGTATATGAGCCACCTATGAGACACCCTCGCTTTGCCAATTGACAAATACGACACCGACCAACAATAAGAACCACATCACACTTAAGGCTAGGCCATAAAAATCTATCCTGGACTATAACAATAGTCTTATCTCGGCAAAAATGACCAGAACCTCCTCCTGCATGCATTTCCTCAATGATGAAGTCATGAAGTGAAGAATCGGGAATACAAAGATGTGTTCCTCGAAATAAGTAGCCATATTTCATTTGGTACTCAGTTTGAGGACTCTGAGACTCAGCATCAAAAGATGCATAAATATGACAAAAATATCCTTGCAATTAATGTAATCATTCTTCATCTTATCAAACCCGATGACTATAATAGTGCTCATTGTACAACCCCGTGTCCGGCGAGTGGGTCCCACCAGGGAGGCGAGCAGACCTTCCCCCGCGGCCCGCATCCGAGCGGCAAACAGATATGTGGCAGAAGGGCTGGCCCGCTCCCGCCCATTTCAGGCGAGCAAGCCGACGAGGCAAGCGAGCGGGTCGCGCGAAGAGTCCTTGGCCAAAGCAGACAAGTTTGGCGACCCGCGACTGGAGAGCCGATCGAGAGTCGCAGTGGCCGCCGGCCGACCCCCACACGCGACCTGGCTGCCGGTCCGCCCGGCAGAAGACAGGCGGCTCGCCCGGCACGGCTCGCACTTGCCCTGGGAGCATGGGCGGGCAGCTGAAGTCAAGTCGCGCCCGCCTCCCGCGAAGAAGAATTGGAGGTGAGCTGACTCCCCAGGGGTGCGAATAGCTACTCAGAACAGCGGAGCCTCGCTGTTGGCAGACCAGGTTGGACTGCGCATAGCTGCTCAGGACAGCGGAGTTTGGCTGTTGGCAGACCCAGCTAAGAGCCTTTTGGTATTTTCAGGTCAGTTACTTTGGTTATTGGCAGTTCAGGTTCCAAATAGCTATAAATAAGACCCAAGGGGTACCTCAGAGGGGACGCTTTCAGTGCCTCCTGACTCTCATTTTCGAGTGTTCTCTGAGAGTACCTTAGCTCGGCTTCTGGCTAAGGAGGGGAAGCGCTCAGAGATCTTACGGGTTTGTGGTGGGACCTCCCTACCGAGCCCTTGGGTCTGTTCTTTCTTGTCTCTTTCGTTGTTTTTCTTGCAGGAGCAAAGTAGGCGCGAGACCACCCCTTCCCCGAGGGTCGAACTCCACAAGAGGCCGGATTCCGGTTTCAACATCTTGGTGCGGTGAGCGTGGAGAGTGGTCAGTACAGAAAAGCTTCGACGAGCTCAATGACGGGAGGACAAGGATCCGACAGGAAGAACTCGCCGCCCTCTCCACCTCTCGCGACAGTGGGAATGTTTGAAGACTTCAGGAACGAGGTGCTGGACCTCGTCAAGATCGCACTCGGCGTGCGGGCCGAGTGCTCGACTCCGGCAGCCCAGATCGCGGCCGCCCCCTCTCTTGGCGAGGACGCCCCTGGCCGGCGAGCTGGAAAGGAAGTGGTCGAGGAAGGCCGAGGGGGCGAGCTCTCGGGGCGCGAGCTTTTCCCCGACTCGGCAAGCCGAGGCAGGTTCGGCGAGCTGGGTCCGCGAGATTTGCCGGCTCGCCCAGTGGGAGGATGCAGTCCTTTCAGCGAGCTGGTTTCCTCAGCACCAGTGCCAGAAGGGTTCAGGGAGCCCGAGATGTCCTACTACACCGGAAAGGGAGACCCGGTTCAGCACGTCCAATGGTTCGAGGACGTGGTCTCCATCCGTCAGATGTCGGACGGGTTCAAGTGTCGTCTCTTTGCCATCACCCTCCAAGAGAAGGCAAGGGAGTGGTTCCACCAGCTCCCGGCCAGCTCCATCTACTGTTTTGAAGACTTGCGCCGAGGATTCATGCTGAGGTTCACTACTTCAAAGAAGAGGAAGAAGGAGTCTGAGTCCTTGTTCCACATTAAGCAAGGAGTGAACGAGACATTGGGAAGCTATGTGGATCGATTCCAGGAGGAGGTTACCCAGGTACAGGAGATGCCGGGCCATAGTCTGATGATGGCCTTCACCCTGGGCCTGCAGCAGGGGTTCTTCCGAATGGAGCTGAAGCGAATTCCCCCTCTCTCCTACGAGGAGTTGATGGAGAGGGCGGCTAGAGAAGTCGACGGGGAGGCGTCGAATCCGGAGTTCGCAAGGAAGCTAGCCAGATGGGCCACCGAGGAAGAGAAGGAGTCGAAGGGGGGAAGAGCGCAGGAGGAGAGAAGAGGGGAGCCCGGGCAGAGGGAGCAGAGGCAGCTCCAAGGACAGCAGCCGGGGTGGGGGCGTCAGGAGCCCGACCGTCGACTGGGTTGGAGACCAGAGTGGCAGGGGCAGGGGCCACAGAGAGGGTACCTCGGAAGGGGTCACTATCAGGGGAGGCCGGATCAGTTACACCCACCGGGTTGGAGGCAGGGTCACCGGCCCCGGCTCCCCGATCAGGAGGAGGCCATGGCCATAGCTTTGGGAGCAAGGAGGGGGATCATGAGAAGGTGGAGAAGGGAGTTCAGGGTGGAGCTGCCCTATTGTGACTTCCATCAGGAAGAGGGGCACGCAACAGCCACGTGCCCGAAATTCTTGGAGATGAGAGGGAATAGGGGACGACAGCAGCAGCAGGAGGAGGCGCGACAAGAAGTGAGGATCGAGGAGGTCCTACCTCGGACAGAGGAGGATCGTTGCAAGGACCGGGTTGATGTCGGGACCCGAGGAGGGATCGGAGTGATCCACGGGGGGGTAGGGATCGAGGCTTCCCGCAAGGCAAGCCTCCACACCATGTACCGGCGAAGCGTCGCCTCTACATCCCAAACCCCGCCCCCGGAGGAGAGGATCACCTTCTCTAGAAATGATATGCCAGACCATGAGGACCCGTTCTGTGATGCGCTGGTCATCAAGGCCGCCATCGAAAACTTCACTGTCTCTCGGATCCTCGTGGACAATGGGAGCTCCATGAACGTCGTCTTCAGAAAGGCGTTTGACGCGATGCAGGTGGAGGCTAAGAGGGTGCTGGCCTCGGACGGGCCCTTGTTCGGGTTCTCGGGAGAAAGAAAGGAAGTAGAGGGAGGAGTCGGCCTCCACGTCACCTTGGGGGGGCAGTCCCGAAACTGCAAGTTCGTCATCGTGGACGCCCCCAGCAGCTACAGCGCCATCTTTGGGAGGCCCCTCATCAGCGCCTTCCGCTGCGTCCCCTCGTCTTTCCATCAGTGCTTGAAGTTCAACATTGAGGGGGTGCAGGTTAGGGTCAGGGGGGACCCAAAGGTGGCACGGGAGTGCTATGTCACTACGGTGAACACCATCTCTTGGCAAGAGGGAGCCGAGGAGATGGGACGGAGAATGGAGGAAGCCGAGCAGGAAGCAGGAGGGGAGGAGCTGGAGGTGAAGGACTGCGCAGAGAAGGCGGCAGGGGAAGATTTGGAGGAAGTGGCCGAAGTAAGGGCCGTGGGAGGGGAGATGGAGGTAGAGGTCCCCGTTCCGGAGGAAGGGGACGCCGAAGGATGGGGGGAGCGATCCAGGCTGGAGGCGGCGGAAGAAGTGGTGGAGCTGGAGGTGCTCACCCGGGGAGGAAGGATGGAGAAGATCCGCGTCAGCGGAGGGCTGACCCCGGAGGACCAGGGCAGGATGCTGGAGTGCATCCAGAAGAACGTGGACATCTTCGCCTGGAGCGCCGCGGAGATGCCGGGGGTTGACGCGGATGTGGCTTGCCACCGCCTCAACTTGGACCCGGGGACACGCCCCGTCCAGCAGAAAAAGAGATCCACGGCAGACAAGCTGGCGGAACCCATCAGGGAGGAGGTGGCGAAGCTTCTCAAGGCTGGCTTCGTGTCCGAAATTCAGTACCCCGGCTGGGTCTCCAATGTTGTGATGGTCAAAAAAGGAGACGTCCGCTGGCGGTTGTGTATCGATTTTTCCCTTCTTAATAAAGCTTGTCCTAAGGACTGTTATCCTTTGCCTCGGATCGACGCGCTGGTTGACTCAGCCGTCGGCTTTTCTGTAATGAGTTTTTTAGATGCCTTTTCAGGTTACCATCAGATCAGGATGCACCCCCCGGACATCAAGGATGTATCATTCATCACAGGGGATGGATGCTACTGTTACAAGATGATGCCATTCGGGCTGAAGAACGCTGGGGCCACCTACCAAAAAATGATGGATAGGGTCTTCAAGGAGCAAAGGGGGAGGAACTTGGAAGTGTACGTGGACGACCTCATGATCAAAAGCCGGGATGTGGACTCCCACCTCCGGGACTTAGAGGAGACCTTCGCCACCCTGCGCAGGTACAAGATGCGGCTGAATCCCCTTAAGTGTGTCTTCGGGGCCGGCCGAGGGAAGTTCCTGGGGCATCTCCTCACCCCCGCGGGGGTCGAGCCGAATCCAGACAAGGTCAAGGCTATCTTGGAGCTGGGGTCCCCACGAAATGCAAAGGAGGTCCAACGGTTGACGGGGAAGCTAGCAGGGCTGAGTCGCTTCCTCTCTCGGGCAGGGGAGAAGTGCTCCCCCTTCTTCAAAACGCTGAGGGGAGGTCAGAGGTTCGAATGGACCGAGGAATGCGAGGAGGCGTTCCAGGCCCTCAAGGCGCAGTTGACACAGGCTCCGCTGCTCCAAGGGCCACAGGAGGGCGAGGATTTGTTCTTATATCTCGGGGTCGGGGCGGAGGCTCTGAGCTCCGTCTTGGTTCGAGAAGAGGGGAAGAGACAGCTCCCTGTCTATTACGTCAGCCGGGTCCTGAGGAAGGCCGAGCTCCGGTATCCAATCTTGGAGAAGCTTGCATTCGCACTAATCATCTCGGCTCGGCGGCTGCGACCGTACTTCCAGGCGCACTCAATCCGGGTGGTGACCGACCATCCTCTCCGCAACATCTTCGAGGGGGTGGAACATTCAGGTCGGCTGGCCAAATGGTCGGTGGAGCTAAGAGAGTTCGATGTCTCCTTCGTTCCACGGCTCTCGATCAAAGCTCAGGCGATGGCCGACTTCTTGGCCGACTACGTGGTAGAAGTAGCGGAGGAGGAGCTCACCCGCCCAACTCCTTGGAAGGTAAGGGTGGATGGAGCCTCAGGAAGGCATTCTCTTGGAGTAGGAGTGGTTCTGGAAAGCCCTCAAGGGACTCAGATTGAGCAGACGGTGGTGGTGGTGCATTTTCCCATTACCAACAACCAGGCCGAGTACGAAGCAGTGATAGCGGGGCTGCGCCTGGCCAGGGAGTTGGGGGTGCTGGATGTGGAGGTCCTAACCGACTCCATGGTGGTAGCTTCCCAGATCAACGGGGAGTTCGAAGCAAGGGAGCCCACCCTGAAGTTATACCTGGCCAAAGTAAAGGGGGTCATAGGGACCTTCCAGACCTTCTCCATCCGACACGTGCCAAGGGGAGAGAATGACCAGGCCGACCAGCTAGCAAAGCATGGCCCCCGGGTAGGAGGCACCATCACCGACCTGTTCCGCCCCTCCATCGGGGAGGGGGAGCTCATGGAGATCGATCAGCAGCCTTCATGGATGGATCCGGTAGTAGTTTTCCTCTCCACGGGAGAGTATCCGGAGGGAGTAGACAGGAAGAAGCTGAGACACAAGTCCGCTTACTACCTCCTTAAAGACGGGAAACTATACAGGAAGACCCTCTCTGGGATGCTGGCTCGCTGCGTAGCCGAGGGTGAGGCGCATAGGATCTTAGAAGAAGTCCACTCCGGGGAATGCGGGAGTCATTCCGGGAGTCGGACCCTGGAGGGGAGGATAATCAGGCAAGGATATTTCTGGCCCACCCTGGGCCGAGACGCCGTGGAGTTCGCAAGGAGATGTCATAAGTGCCAGCTGTTTGCCCCCCTCCAGCAACAGCCGGCCCAACAGCTCAAGAGTATCACGGCCCCCTGGCCCTTTGCAATCTAGGGAATGGATTTGGTTGGGCCGTTTCCCCAGGCCAGCGGCCAGAGAAGATTCCTCCTGGTGATGATCGACTACTTCTCGAAGTGGATGAAGGTGAAGGCGTTGGCCAAGGTGACCTCCCAGGTAATCAGGAACTTTGTCTGGGGGAGATCATCTGTCGCCATGGGCTGCCCCAGGCCATCGTCACCGACAACGGACCCCAGTTCGCCAGTGCCGAGTTCATCAGCTTCTGCGACCAACTTGGAATCGACCTCAGGTTCGCCTCGGTCCACCACCCCAGGAGCAACGGGCAGGTGGAAGCCGCGAACAAGATCATCGTCAATCTCCTCAAGAAAAAGGTGGAAAACTTGAGGGGGAGCTGGGTGGAGCAGCTCCCCGCGGTACTTTGGGCCCTAAGAACCACCCCAAACACGGCCACGGGGGAGACCCCCTTCAAGCTCTCCCATGGGTGCGAGGCGGTGCTCCCCATAGAATTTGAAGTCCAAACGCCGCGAGTCGGGGCAGCCAGGGAGGGCCGAGAGGAATGGCGAGCCGAGAACGAGGGGGAGCTGAGACTCTCCCTTGACATGGTGGAAGAGTTGAGGGACCTTTCGGCCGTCCGACAGGAGGAGGTCAAGAGGAGGATGGCAAAGTACTTTGACAAGCATGTCCGGATCAAGCAGTTCGCGGAAGGAGACCTGGTGCTGAAGAAAGTGGACGCGGCAGGGAGGTCAGCATCCGTTGGAAAGCTCAACCCCAGCTGGGAGGGGCCATTCATTGTGAAGGAAGCTTTGAAGTCAGGGGGTTATCGGCTCCAAAATGTAGAGGGCGAGACCCTGAGTCTCACCTGGAGTGGAGACGACCTGAAGAGGTTTTTTCCTTAAGCACCTGTAAGCAACACAATTTGGTATAATGAACTTCTTTTTCACCCCCCCCCCCCCCCAGAATTGCCATAGCCAGCTTGCACAGAAGATTGGAATGAGTTTTGACCCCGAGGAGATCCCGCTGCCAGGCTCCCACCTAGCTGGCAGGGCCGGAAGTCACTCAGTGTCATCCCTAGCCTCGAGAAGATCCTGCTGCCAGGCTCCCACCTAGCTGGCAGGGCCGGAAGTCACTCGATGGAATGAGTTTGGACCCCGAGAAGATCCCGCTGCCAGGCTCCCACCTAGCTGGCAGGGCCGGAAGTCACTCGGTGTCATCCCTAGCCTCGAGAAGATCCCGCTGCCAGGCTCCCACCTAGCTGGCAGGGCCGAAAGTCACTCGATGGAATGCGTTTGGACCCTAAGAAGATCCCGCTGCCAGGCTCCCACCTAGCTGGCAGGGCCGGAAGTCACTCGGTGTCATCCCTAGCCTCGAGAAGATCCCGCTGCCAGGCTCCCACCTAGCTGGTAGGGCCGGAAGTCACTCGATGGAATGAGTTTGGACCCCGAGAAGATCCCGCTGCCAGGCTCCCACCTAGCTGGCAGGGCCGGAAGTCACTCGGTGTCATCCCTAGCCTCGAGAAGATCCCGCTGCCAGGCTCCCACCTAGCTGGCAGGGCCGGAAGTCACTCGATGGAATGAGTTTGGACCCCGAGAAGATCCCGCTGCCAGGCTCCCACCTAGCTGGCAGGGCCGGAAGTCACTCGGTGTCATCCCTAGCCTCGAGAAGATCCCGCTGCCAGGCTCCCACCTAGCTGGCAGGGCCGGAAGTCACTCGATGGAATGAGTTTGGACCCCGAGAAGATCCCGCTGCCAGGCTCCCACCTAGCTGGCAGGGCCAGAAGTCACTCGGTGTCATCCCTAGCCTCGAGAAGATCCCGCTGCCAGGCTCCCACCTAGCTGGCAGGGCCGGAAGTCACTCGATGGAATGAGTTTGGACCCCGAGAAGATCCCGCTGCCAGGCTCCCACCTAGCTGGCAGGGCCGGAAGTCACTCGGTGTCATCCCTAGACTCGAGAAGATTCCGCTGCCAGGCTCCCACCTAGCTGGCAGGGCCGGAAGTCACTCGATGGCAATAACTTACAACCCAGAACAAATCACGCTCACGGACTCCCACCTAGCCGGCGAGGCCGGGAACTACTCAAACGATGTTAACGACAGGTCGGAATCACAAAAGTTAATCAAAACGGGGGGGGGGGGGGGGGGGGGTCTAACATAGCCCCCCCAGCCCCGGGAAAGGCGGCCGAGTGGGGGCGAGGACCTGGGCGAAATTTCGCAAGAAATCAGGCAATACGGCCAAGGGGTGAGCCGGCTCGCCTCGCTTGGCGGGCGAGCAGCCCCCTCTTCCGGGGCCGGGCCGCAGGGGCAGGTCGCGTTCCATGGCAATAGCGAATATGCAAGTAAGGTAGGCGAGAAGAGCATTTATAAAAGCAATAATAGAAGAAAAATCAGTCTTGGCACAGCCCGCGCAAGCCTCTCAAAACAGCCAAACGTGCGTAATATATACATCTAAATAACAAATGTCAAAAGGCAGGGGAGACGCGAAATCCGGGGCGAGAAGTCCTAAAGGGGCTGGAAGGCTTTGTCCCCAGGGTCCGGCACGGGGAGAAATAGCGCCGGCACCACGTCTTCCGCCGAGAGTCCCGCCGCCTCGCTCGTAAGGAGATCCGCGCGTCGCAGCATTTGCATCGTATACTTCGCGGCGCTGGCGGCATTCTTTTGCATCAGAACTTCCAAGTCGTAGTCGGAGTGGTGCTCGAGCGGACAAGCCCTGCTGTCTGGAGGAGGGACAGCGGCGGCAGCCTCCAGCTCGCGAACCCGCGCCTCCAACGCCGCTTTGTCCTGACCGAGCGTGGCGATCTCGGCACCCATCCGGCTCGCCGTCGCCGCATCCTAGAGAAAGGAAGAAGAAGAATCGTGAGCTGTATTCACGAGAAGAGGCGGTAGGTCAGGGTGAATACGTACCACCCCGCCCAGGTATTGCGTAAGGGTCTCCTCTGCCGCGTCGGCCCGCCTCCTCTGAAGGGTCGCGTCCTCCTGAGCGAGCTTCTGGGCTGCCTCCCTCTCGTCCGCCAGTTTTCTCAGGGAGGCGGCGTTCCGCTCCAGCTGAGTGCAACGCCTCCCCGCCATGTGAGCCAGCTCCAGGCCGCGTAGCTGGGCCCGCGCGCTCTCATGAACCAATACTCGCGTCTCCTCTCTGTCGTATATGGCGGCATCCTCTCGCGAGTACAAGCCAAAGGAGAAGTTGTACGCCTCCCCGCCGATGGTATCCTGCTCCATCCAGCTCGGCAGTAGAGTCGAAATCATCGCGCGGTTCGACTCCTTATCCCACGACAGGAGCGGGACGCCGAGCTCGTCCAGGTACCTCTCGCCGTAGCCGAAGTTACAATGCCCCCTCGGCACCGGCTCCGCAGCAACTTGAGACACATCCGGCGGCGCGGAGGTGCCCACCGCCCTGACCGGGGAGTCGCTGGTCGAAGCAACCAGCGGGGGCCAGGGGCCCTCGGCCGGTAGGACCGCGGGAGCCTTGCCCTTCCTTTGGCTCGCGGTGGGCTGTTGATCCGCCGTCTTCGCCACCTTCGGCGGAGGGGCGGGCTGTCCGCCACCCGGCCGCTTCTTGGCCGGGACCGATGGGATGTCGCGCTGAGCGGCATCCGCAGCCTGAGCACGGGCGAGAACCCCGGGGGGAATCCGAGCGCTCTCGTAAGGGGGGTGAAGAGGGATGTCGCGCTCGCCTGTCAGAAAGAAGGGTGAGATAAAGGAAGAGAGGGGGATAAGGCATAATAGAGGCGAGTGGCAAACCTCCCCCCGGCGGGACAACAGCGAGGTCGTCAAGATGGCGGCGCAGGAACGCGACCTCGAAATTCTTCCCAGCGAAGAACGCGCACAAGTCTGCTTCGTGGCCGCCTAAGCTGGGCGGCCGGTAGCTCGCCTCGCTAAGTTGCACCGGCGAGAAGGGGACGTTGCCGAAGTCCCCTTTGACGAACAGGAATTTCTTGAGCCAATTGTGACTCTTATTAACTGTCTCCCGCACCTTGAGGTGGGTGCTGGAGAAGTAGGCGGTCCCGTCTCGGTTCGCTCGGAAGGAGAACAACTTCCGGAACACGGCGAGGCTGAACTCCACTCGCTCCTCGCGCAGGAAACAGGCGAACCCCACCATGACGGCGACGGAATTCGGGGTCATCTGGCCTAGGACGACCCCGAAGTATTTCAGCACCTGGCGCACCTCGGGCCACAGGGGAAGTCGCAGGCCCACCTAAAAGTGAGCTAGCGGGATGGCGAGTTCATCCCTGGATAAGTCGTTGATCTTTTCCCCATCCCCGGGCCGTCTCGCAGAAAAACTCGGCGGCACGTGGTCGCTAAGAGCATCCAGGTACTCGCGCTCAGAGATGACGGCGCGAGGAAAATCATGCTCGGAGAAGGTCCAAGCGCACTTACTTCGCCCGTCCACGTCGCTGCCGCCTCCGCCCATTCCCATCAGATCGCCGCCGAACGCACGAGACAGATCCAGAAGGCGAGCACAAGTAGTACTTCGCGGGGGACAGGAAGCGAGAGGGTTTGGAATCGGTGGGGAAATAAGGGCCTCCAAGGCCTATTTATAGGGAAAGAGAAAGGGCGGGAAACTTCCCGCCGAATGAAGGGGTGCGGATAGCAAATATCAGCCCGACGGTTCGACTTCCCCGCGCGCAACCGCACCGCAACGGCCGATCAGGCGCGGTTCCCGCCCGGCCGCGTCCGCGGGAGACCCGAGCGGGCGAGTCTCGGCCCGCACCCGCCCATGATTCAGCGCGAGTCGGGAGGCTCCCGCCTGGCGAGCCCCTAGGCTCGCCCCCGCCCCAATCGGCAGGTCAGGCAGAATGAACGCCTCCCCTACCCCATCCGCAAAAAGTAAAAACAACAGCTTGGTAATTTCGAATACATCTCAGCAATAAAAAAGTTAGGCCCAAGGCGGGCTAAAAGAGTCGCAGGCGATTACAAATACAAGGTAACTCCGAAATAACAGCAATCCCGCGGTATCCCGCAAGCGAGGGGCAGAAGGCTGGGTCAGTACTCGACCCATTTCCACCTGTGCCGCCGCTTCGTTCCCGATCGCGGCGGCACGCGAGGGTCGTGGTAATCACGAACCGCCACCAGTTCCCGCTGAGCCAGGCCGACCTGCTCTGTGGCGCTCCTAAGATGCCCCTCGGCTCGCGCTATATGCACGCCCGGTGAAGTGACATCGTCGTCTTCCGCTGCGCGCGGAGGTCCCTCCAAGGCCGCGAGCCGGGCCGCGGTCTCGGCCTTGTCTTCATCGACCCTCTTCGCGAGCTCCTGGATCAACAGCGTGTGTTTCTGGAATAGCCGCGTCACCTGCCTCTTCATCCCCGCCGCATCGGTCGGGTCGCCCAGGTAATCAGAGACACTGTCCACGTCGGGCGGGGGCGAATACCCTTCGCTCGTCTCAGTTTCGGAGGAGGCCCTGTTATAGCCTGCAAACGGGCGAGTCAGAAGGAGCGAACAAGGGCAAAGCCAACGGTAAATATCAGCTCACCAGGGGTTGGCACGTCGCCCGCACCGACGGATGGGCGAGAGGAGCCCGGCCGACCCTGAAAGGTTTCTCCCTCGAGGGTCTCAAGAGATTTTCCCAGTCCGTGGGAAGCCGGCGGGCGGGGGTTTCCGGAGGTGGGCGGTCCGGACCTGGGGAACTAACGACCTTCTCAGGCGACAAGCGAGGGGGGCGATCCTCTCCCCCGTTCCCCACCTCTTCACGAGGGATCGCCTGCAAAACAAAAGGTCAGAGGTACAACGATAATCCGCGGAAGGTCACGTACCCCAGGGACGACCTCCACAGCCGCCGCCGAGCTGGAGCCCGGACATTCACCCGCCAGGGACCGCCTAACGATCTTTCCCTTCGCCGGCCTAAAGAGAGGGCCGGGAGACCCACGCGCTAGCCAAGGGGCGGCCTCGAGTGCCTCCTCCTGAGTCTTCAGTCCCGCTGCCGCCAGGCGAGCTCGCACCTCTTCACTGACCGGCATCAAGAGACCAGTCTGTTCAAGAAAAATGAGGGGATCTGGGGAGCCCCCCTCCTGGGCTCAGCGGTATATTTATAGCCGGACAGTGGGGGCCCACCAGAAGATTCCCTGCCAGCTCAGCACAAGCACTCGCCGAACACGCGGGTTGGATGATTCTTTCCGAGCTTGAATCAAGCTCAAAAAGAGCGGGGATTGTGTACAACCCCGTGTCCGGCGAGTGGGTCCCACCAGGGAGGCGAGCAGACCTTCCCCCGCGGCCCGCATCCTAGCGGCAAACAGATATGCGGCAGAAGGGCTGGCCCACTCCCGCCCATTTCAGGCGAGCGAGCCGACGAGGCAAGCGAGCGGGTCGCGCGAAGAGTCCTTGGCCAAAGCAGACGAGTTTGGCGACCCGCGACTGGCGAGCCGATCGAGAGTCGCAGTGGCCGCCGGCCGACCCCCACACGCGACCTGGCTGCCGGTCCGCCCGGCAGAAGACAGGCGGCTCGCCCGGCACGACTCGCACTCGCCCTAGGAGCATGGGCGGGCAGCTGAAGTCAGGTCGCGCCCGCCTCCCGCGAAGAAGAATTGGAGGCGAGCTGACTCCCCAGGGGTGCGAATAGCTACTCAGAACAACGGAGCCTCGCTGTTGGCAGACCAGGTTGGACTGCGCATAGCTGCTTAGGACAGCGGAGTTTGGCTGTTGGCAGACCCAACTAAGGGCCTTTTGGTATTTTCAGGTCAGTTCTTTTGGTTATTGGCAGTTCAGGTTCCAAATAGGTATAAATAAGACCCAAGGGGTACCTCAGAGGGGACGCTTTCAGTGCCTCCTGACTCTCATTTTCGAGTGTTCTCTGAGAGTACCTTAGCTCGGCTTCTGGCTAAGGAGGGGAAGCGCTCAGAGATCTTCCGGGTTTGTGGTGGGACCTCCCTGCCGAGCCCTTGGGTCTGTTCTTTCTTGTCTCTTTCATTGTTTTTCTTGCAGGAGCAAAGTAGGCGCGAGACCACCCCTTCCCCGAGGGTCGAACTCCACAAGAGGCCGGATTCCGGTTTCAACACTCATGACCCTCATAATAGTACATACTCGACTTAGTGCATCTGCCACTTTGTTCTTAGCACCAGATGCGTGCTTAAGGACAAATGTGTACTCTTGTAAAAATGGAATCCACTTAGCTTGTCAGGAGCTAAGCTTCTTCTGAGAGTTTATATATTTTAGTGTCTCATGGTCAGAATACAACAAAAATTCTATACAAAGAAGATAATGTCTCCAATGACGAAGTGACTGAATAATAGCCTAAAATTCTTTATCGTGGATTGAATATTTTTGTCGAGCTATATTTAATTTTTCGCTAAAGAATGTAATAGGATCTTTAGGACGCCACTAATGACAACTCCCGAAGCATCACATGACACTTTAAAAACCTTGCTAAAATCTAGGAGCCTCAAAACATGGGGGTCTTGATATGCAATTCTTAATCTCTAAGAAGGCCTTAGAGGCTACATTAGTCCATCTAAACTCACTCTTTTGGAGACATTGAGTGATATGTGCCAGTATAGTGCTGATTCCTCAAACAAATATGCGATAGAAGGTTGTTAATCCATAAAAACTATAAACTTCATGAATAGATGATGGTAGTGGCCACTCTTGAATGGCTCGTATCTATTTAGGGTTCGCGGAGACTTATTCACTAGATACAATAAAGCCTAAAATATAGTCGAGGGGGTCATAAATGAATATTTGTTTAGGTGCACATAAAGTTGTTCTCATTGTAGAATCTCAAATACTTGTCGAAGATGTGAAATGTGATCATCCAAAGATTTACTAAAAATTAAGATATCGTCAAAATATACTGCAAGAAATTTCCCAATATATGGTTGAAGAATATGGGTCATGAATCGTATAAATGTGTTTGGGGAATTAGTTAATCCAAATGACATGACTAACTACTCAAATAACCTTCTTTTGTTTTAAAGGCAGTCTTCCACTCATCACCTTCTTATATGTAGATCTGGTGGTATCCGCTTCAAAGACCAATCTTCGAGAATATGTTTACTCCTAACATCATATCTAACATATCATCAAGTCTTGGTATTGGAAATCTATATTTAGCTGTAATTTTATTTAACATACGGCTGTCAATGCACATGCGCCATGCCCCATCCTTCTTAGGGGTAAGAAGGGGCAGGAACTGTACATGGAGACATACTATCCCTAATGAAGCCTCGACTCAAGAGGTCATCAACCTGACGTTTGAGCTCAACATGCTCAGTAAGACTCATCCGATAATGGGGTAGATTTGGGAGCGTAGATCAAATAATAAGGTCCATTGCATGTTGAATACTTCATAATGGTGATAGTTCAGCTAGTAACTCTTCTGGACAAACATCCTTAAATTCTTGTAGGAGGTCACAATAAATTTAAGATAATTAGAGCAAACATAAGAGGGTGGTCTATTTCCTTTTGAACTCATGTCTATTAATGATATGAAATGACTTACGCTCAATAGGGGCCGATGAAGTCACTAGTTGTTTTGGTGCAGCTTCTTTAGATTTAGCAGGTTTTGGGATTACACGCTTACCTCCAATAGAAAATGTACATGTGTTTGATTGGCCATGACATGTCACATCCAAATTGTATAACCATGGTCTTCCTAAAAGTATATGCGCAACATCCTTGGGGAGGACATCACGCCATATCTTATCACTATATCGACCTAACTATATTGCCACCAAACAATATTGAGAGACAAATATAGATGTTGTATCTATCCAAGCAACTTTGTATGGTCCTGGGTGAGGTTTAGTAGTAAGATTCAGTCTAATAAGAGCTATCGTTGAGACAACATTCATACAATTACCACTATCAAGAATAATTTTGCATGTCTTCTCCAATTTTATTAATAGTAGTAAATATCGCCGTGCGCTTCAAATCTTCATCGGTCTGTGGTGTTATAAGAATACACCGTACAACTGCTAATTGATTAGAATCATGTGTATCGTCAGATTCTTTGTCTTCTTCAAATGGCTCTACCTCGCTGTCTTCTAAGTTTGTGATGAATGAAGGGGGTTCAAATCCTATATGAAGGTTACGTGGGCACTAAGATGCATAATATCTGATTTGTTTGCAACTAAAGCATTTGATATTTGTAGCATTGAGACCATCACTTCCATTAGTTGACTTAGAGATAGATGTCCCTGCAATGGCCTTTCCTTTACGATTAAGGAGAGATGTCAAAATAATTATAGGCATGGACGGTGCTAGCCTTGTTATTTGGTTAAGTTGAGTGGACGCATGAAATTTATGTTGTTGTTGGGTCTTAAGGTAAGACTCAATTTGAATTGTCATGTAAGAAGCTTCCTCTAAAATGTTCACATCTCGAATGGTCATTTCTACCTTGACATCTGGTCGTAGCCCTGCCTTAAATCGAGTAATAGATTCCTTAGGAGCTTCTAATATGTCACATCTAAGCATTAGATCATCAGAGTGAGTTGAATATTCTGCCACAGTTAGTATTCCTTGCTTAAGATCTTGTAATTCTGGGAAAAGTTGATCATTATATGACTCAGGAAGGTATTTCTTAGATAAAAGTGCTTTAATCTCCATCCAACTACCCACCTCCTGATTTGTATACTCTTCCTTCCTGTCTACTGCCGTCCAGTAGGTTTGAGCGGGTCCTTTTAACATTAACCTAGCAAACCTGACTTGAGAGTTTGGTCGAATATTAATCCAATACGAATATTGTTCAATATCAGTGAGCCAATCAAAAAAGACATTAGGATCTAAGTTTCCATCGAAGGTTGAAGTTTTGATTTTAGTTCTACGAGTAAGCTCATCATCAATATTTCTTTCTAGATTCCTTGGATTTACATGATTAGGGTCAAACCTTTGGTCATTTTGATGGTAAGGATGCCTTATAAATCTTCTTGGTTCTTGATCAAGATGATCATCTAAGTCACATTCAGAAAAATGATTTCCTATGAGTTTAGGATTTTTAATCTTAGGCCTTTGTTTTGGTTGATCTTGATCAATCAGGTGTTTGGGTGTCTTAGTGGGAGTTTGTCCACTATTATTTTCAAGCGTCTCTACTCGATCCACCAAATTTGGTTGGAAGTCTCCATTATTCCCAACCTCTCTATTATGTCTTGTAACATGTCTTCTATGGTTGCAGATGTATTTATAGCATATTGTGCACCACTGCGAGTAGACATTGATGAAAACTTTGTGTGTGTGTGGGGGGGGGGGGGTGAAAATAGTTAATTATGATGAAGCCACAAACCTTGATTTCTAGATCACTATGGATTCAATATTAGGGCCTAATTACTTCTAGAAAGTTATAGAGGGCTTAAAAACGAAGAGATGAAACTTTATTTCATAATTTTTGAAGAAGTATTCTAGAAGTTATGATTTTTTTAATAAAGTAGCTAGCTAGCTGAATTTCAGAATTCAGCAATGCGTGAGTTAGAAAAAACAAATGAGATTTATATCTAATATTTGAGTTTCTTAAATTTTGGGTGTTTTTAGGGAATACACCAAAGTTATGATCTGGAGTGTTTCAAAATTTGTTGACTACTTTTAATAGATTTTTAGTAAAAAAAGTTAAGCTAATAATGCATGCATGAATGCAGAAATAAAAACATAAAATATGCCAATGATTAGATTTTTTTTTAATAAACAAATTTTAATTCAACTTCAAAATTTTGAGAGAGATTTATAAAGATTAAAAGAGTTTACTATTAAAATATTAGCAAAAAATGTTTTGATTTACTATTTTAAAAATTCATGTAGATGACGATGCATGAGGCAACAAAAAGTTTCTGTTTTAGGATGTTCTCGAGATAAGAGTTAGGGAAAACCTGGCTTTAATACAAATTTGATGTATGCTAAGAGGTTTATGAGGTGATTTAAGATGAAATTTGAGTTATTTTGAAGATTCGAAGTTCTTTTACATTAAACACTTGAATTATAAGAAAGTTGGCTTTTATACAACAAGACGAAAATGCAATCATCAACAATTTTGTGTCGTGCGATGAGTTGCCAACCGATAGTGTCTAATCTTAACAATCATGTAGAAGAGTAATACTAAAGCTTTAGAAGAGAAATACCGTAGCCAAATTACTTTTTTATGTTGGTTGAGGGGATAACTCAAGCTAGTACCGATCGGGCAGTCCTTTGTCGGGTCATTGCCTACTCCTTCCTTGAAAGTCTTTCTTCAAGGGCCGTACACTCTCCCTCTTAGTAGTCCTTCACTCAAAGAGAAAAATTACAAATAAGCACAATATAACAATAACTAACAATTGTAATTTTCATTCATTCAAAGGATGATTACAACAAGAGCATTTATGCCTATTTATAGATCTTAAGAGCCATGAAAGATGAAATGGGAATAGCTTTGGAGTCCATGTATTTGGTTGGAGGTTGGGCCATCATTATGGTGGTCTTTAGTCACATGTTTGACTGGTGAAGATAATAAGATTGTTTATGTGTGAAAGAGGAGAACTTTGTGGTGACTATTAATGAAATGAAAAAAATAAAGTGGTTTATGTGTGAAAAGAGGGTGGTTTATGGTGGCTACTAATGACATGTAAGAAATAAAGTGATTTACGTGTGAAAATGGGGTGGTTGATGGGCATTCATGACATGTAGAAATTTAAGTGGTTTATGTGTAAAAAAGGGGGTGGTTTATGGTGGTCATCATGATATAAAAAGGAGGTTTATTTGTAAAATTGAGTGGTTTAACATGTGGGCTAAGTTATGTTGGGTTTGGATTATGTTGGACTTGACTTACTCAAGATCTATAATATATCCTATAATTTGAAAAGCCCATATTACATAAGTGATAACCAAAAATACATAAGGCTTAAAATGCGAGGGAGCTCAAAATAAAATACATAATTAACTAGAAAAATAGATTTAATTTGAAGGTCCGTTGAAATCATGTATGTCGACGTACACTTTTCTACTGTCTTGATTTAACTTGTCCTGCATCACTTATGGCCAATCACTTTTGTGTATTTTCAATCCCGTGGGTAGTGGATATTCCTTAGCTGCGTTAGTTTTAATAAAATGCTTCCTTTGGTTAAGTGATCTGTTTTAGCTTGTTGGATGCTTGGTATTTCGTTTAGTTCCACCTTCGTCTATTCATGGAATATGGCGTCGAGCCCCATTCAGACCTTCTGTTATATTCTTCGTGACGGGCAGGGTGTTACAATTTGGTATCAACTCCTGGTATCGATCTCTTCTTTTTCGAATTCATGGTCGATTTCTTTTAAGGGGTGGTGAGCATGTGTGTGCGTTGCTATTTCAAAATCAAATAACCCATGAATGTCAACTTAGGATTGAAAAATACACATGTTTGAGGAACCTTCTTGTTCCTATAATTATTGTTTGCACTTTTGATAGTCGCTTAATTGTGAGTTTCACGATTATAGGTGACTAGGTGTGGTGTAGGACAGTCTTAACCCCAACACTCTACTGAGAGCAGTGCATCAGAAGATATGCGTACGCCTCCTCCTCCTACTGAGAATGTTTGTTTAGTTGTTGCGCTGTCTTTACAATGATCAATGTTGTAACACCCCCATCCGTTAGATGAGATATAATAGAAGGTCCGGCTGGGGCCCCACGCCATATACCACGGACAGCTAGTGGAGTTACGTATGAATACCAAATTACCGCCAAGGGAAACACGCGTCCTAACTCAGAGCATTCTAGCGGAAGCTTTTTAAAACAGTTATAAGAACCCAAACCAAAGCATGAATGTCCACTAAAATCCAAAGTATGAATGACAGTACAAATACACCAAAACTTTGGCCTTATGGCCTTACAAGAGTTTACTCAAACAATAAATGTCTTACATACATCGACACGCGGGCCGGTCATGTAACGGCCTCCCCAGCCCACGACTCGCAAGGACGGACGCCGACACCCCCAACATCACGCTTGAAAGGGTTCAGCCTAACCAGGTCTGCAGACCATGCACCCCAACCCTTCTCCATACACATACGAGTTGTTGAGGCCGGGGATCGAACCCGAGTCCTCCTTGATAAGGAGTTTTCAAACCACTCCTCATCACCAAGTGAGCTGCACGCGGGTTGTTGAGGCTAGGGATCGAACCCGAGACCTCCTTGATAAGGAGGTCTCGGGTTCGATCCCCGGCCTCAACAACCCACCTGTGTATGGAGAGGGGTTGGGGTGTCGGCGGCCGTCCTTGCGAGTCGTGGGATGGGGAGGCCGTTACAAAAAACAAAGCGAGGTTTTGATCCTCGGACCTGTGGGTCATGGGCCCACCACGCTTCTGCTGCGCCACTCTAATGGGACAAGCGCTTTGGACATAAGGTCCTCCTGGTTTTGAGAGGGGGACCTTACAAGGGTATCAGAGCGGAAAAAATGTTCCAGATTTATAAAAAATAGTAATCACAGCTTGTTCACCATCGTATGTTAATTAGTTCGAGGACGAACTATGCAACAGAAGCGTGGTGGACCGTAGTAGAATCACGATGAAACATCACGCAAGTGTCCGCTAGTAAAACCCAACCGAATCAATTCTTCGACCAAGTACCTACCCCTTTAGCTTAATTACATAGTTCTGACACGTATATTTTCATAATCTGGCACAGTAATTTCGGGAGCCTAGCCTCAGATTGAGAAATGAGAACACGGATGACACCGACGAGGACAGTTACAGCCCTGACACTCCAGTTGATGAGTGGGCCCCTGCACCTCCTACTGCATCCACTAGTCATACAGTACCGGCCCAGCGGACCCCATTTCAGCAAACGGAGTTGGGGCAGACTCTTACTGCACTATTAGACACTTTTCGGGCCTCAATACAGCAGCAACAGCTGCTACAAGCACATGGCCCTACATATGCAGAAAGATTGGTGATGTTCAGGAGCTTTCGTCCCCCGACCTACAAAGGGACAGAGTCAGCCTTCCAAACAGAGGACTGGCTGGAAAGGATTGCAGAGCTACTCAGGGGAATGCACTGCCCTTCCTACTACGCAGTTTCCCTAGCCACCACCCTTCTGTAGGGTTATGATAGGCAGTGGTGGAGGTCTATCCTACAGACCACTTATAGGAACCGCTGCCTGACTGATGTTTCTTGGAGAAGTTTCTCTACCTTGATGATGGAGCACTTCATTTCTATCTCTGACCGGACAGAGCTTCAGGAGAATTTTCTTAACCTTCGGCAAGGCACTATGACAGTTACGGAGTACCAGCGAGAGTTCTCCCCCCTTGCCCGATACGCTGGCATCATGGCCATAGAGGATGAGAATCAGGCCAAAAGGTTCTTTTAAGGCCTCAACGACTCCATTCGACAACCGTTGATGACTGCTGCTCATGCTCCCTTTGAGGTTATCGTCCACCTTGCAAAGACGATGGAGGCTGATATAAAGACCACTCGAGAGAGGAACAGGTTGAAGAGAATATCAGAGATACCCCAGGAACAAGATCAGATGGTTCAGGGGAGGCATCAACGCGCGCGTGGAAATGACAGAGGAGATCATAGGGGCTACGACCGACGAGATCGCCATCAACCACCCCACGACCACCATCGAAGAAGGACACACCCACCTCCCCCAGCACAGTAGAGGGCCCTCCCCGCACCAGTATATGCGTCTGAACAACAACCTTTTGAAAGGCGTTGTTTCCATTGCAATGAGTTGGGACATTTGTGACCTCAATGCCCCCTTTTGGCACCCAGGGAAGGCCATCAGGACAATTATCGTGGTGGAGGTCATGGTCGGGGCCAGCCTGGTAGAGGACAACAACAACCTCCCCAACAGGCTTATGCTTTGGACCTAGGGAGGGATCGAGCCACTGCGGACATGGTGAACGGTACGAGTTTTCTTTATACTCCATCTTAAACTGTAATGCTTTTATTACATTCGTATATACATTATCGTTTCAAAATCAATCAAAACCATAGGGATCCTCTGGATCAATGATCGGGCTGCTCGAGCGTTCTTTGACACGGGTGCCACTCGCTCCTTCGTGTCTCATGATTTCATACATCAGGAGCCAGGAGTGGTTTACCTCACAGGAAACCCGTTGCAGGTACGACTCCCCGATGGATCGGAGATGATCTCCTTGGACTTGTGCAAATTCCGAGTAAAGATTAGTGATCAGGAGATGGAAGTTGAGGCTGCGGTACTCCAGTTATCGAGGTTTGACCTGATATTAAGGATGGATTGGCTCGCGGACCATGCAACACATATAGACTATCAGAACAGGAAGGTGACCCACCAAGCACCAACAGGAGGAACGTTCATCTACCAAGGTATACCATTTATTTCCCGCCTCATGCTAAATTCCATACAGGCGGCGAAGGCTACCATGAGAGGTGATGAGGTTTTCGTGGTCTACTTTGAGTTGATGGAGCAGACCAAGGAATTGGATGAAGTAGGGTGGTAAGGGAGTTTCCGGATGTCTTCCCGGAGAAGCTCCCTGGACTACCTCCACATCGGGAAGAGGACTTCAAAATCTACCTTCTTCCCGGGGCTCGTCCAGTTTCAAGATCTCCTTACAGGATGACGCCTAAGGGGCTGGCGAATTCAGAGTACAACTACAAGAATTAGTAGACTCGGGATTCGTCCGACCTAGTTCTTCCCCTTGGGGAGCACACGTGCTCTTCGTAAAGAAGAAGGATGGATCCTTTCGGCTCTGCATAGACTACCAGGAGTTGACCCTACTGACCGTGAAGAATACCTATCCCCTCCCAAGGATAGAAGAGTTGTTTGATCAATTGCAGGGGCTCGGTGTTTCTCCAAACTCGACCTCCGATTGGGGTACTATCAGCTCAGGATTGATGATAAGGATATTGAGAATACTGCATTATGATCTCGTTACGGGCAATACGAGTTCACAGTGATGCAGTTAGGTCTCACCAATGCCCCGACAACGTTTATGTCACCGATGAATCTGGTGTTAGAATCTTTTCTCGACCAGTTTGTCATTGTATTCATTGATGACATCCTTGTATACTCGGCATCGGAAGAGCAGCATGTTACACACTTGGAGAAGGTGATCTAAAAGTTGCAAGAACACCACCTGTACGCGAAGTTTTCGAAGTGTGAATTCTAGCTTAAGGAGGTTGGCTTCTTGGGACACATCGTCAGTGCTAACGACATAACAGTGGACCCGGCAAAGATTCAGGACGTTCGGGATTGTCCACAGCTTTGTTCAGTGGCTGATGTGAGGAGTTTTCTCGGGCTTGCGGGATATTATCGTAAGTTTGTTGAAGGATCTCTAAGATCGCACTACCGCTAACATCACTAACAAAGAAAATGCGCCATCTGTATGGACACCGCAGTGTGAAAGGACTTTTCAAGAGTTGAAGGAGAGGCTTACCTCAGCTCCTATACTGACTAAACCATCGTGCTAGGAGGGCTTCCAGGTGTACGCTGATGCATGCCAGCAGGGCCTAGGAGCCGTCTTGATGCAACATGGGATGGTGGTTGCCTATGCCTCAAGGCAACTGAAGGTGCACGAGAAAAACTACGCCACACATGACCTAGAGTTGGGAGCGATGGTTTTAACCTTGAAGATATTGGGGCACTACCTGTACGGCGTCCGGTGTGAGGTGTTTTTAGATCACAAGAGCCTCAAATACGTCTTGACGCAGAGAGAGCTGAACCTGCGACAGAGATGGTGGTTGGAGTTTTTGTGCGACTATGATTTCGATCTCCAGTACCACCCTGGCAAGGCAAACACTGTTGCAGATTCTCTGAGTAGGAACCCCGTGACCTCAGCTAGCTGGATGATCGACACACCGAGATATTGTACGAGGTCTCGAGGAGATGGGAATTACGGTGATCGCACCAGGAGATGCAGTGTGTTGGCTGCACATCAGCTATATTGGATAGAGATCAAGTGCGATCTTCGGGACAGGATTAGGGATGCTCAGTTTGATGACCCATTGTTCGAGGACGGGATTGCCCGTTTAAAGGCCGGAAAAGAACAACCAGATTTTCGGATAAGGGACGAAATTCTCTACTTCCGCGATAGGATGTTCATTCCTTCTGAAGGACAGTTTCAGCACGAGATTTTGTATGAGAGCCATCACACACGCTACTCGATCCATCCAGGCATCACAAAGATGTATGCAGATCTGAAGAAGACATTCTGGTGGCCAGGGATGAAGCGAGACGTCATCTCTTTTGTGACACATTGCCCGACCTGCCAGCTTATTAAGGTAGAGTGCAAGCATCCCGCCGGGTTACTACAACCGCTCCCCGTCCCCGAGTGGAAATTCGAAGACATATCTATGGATTTTAACCATGGCCTGACCCGCTCTCGGATCGGGAATGATTCTATTTGGGTGGTGGTCGACCGTTTGACGAATGTTGCACGGTTCATTCCCCATCGCCAAGACGACAGTGTCGGGAAATTAGTGCGTCTTTTCATTGAGAATGTGGTTCGATACCATGGTGTGCCAAGGACCATAGTTTCTGATCGGGATGGCCGATTCATCTCGAATGAGTGGAGGAGCGTCCAAGCATATTTGGGGACCAAACTAATGTTCAACACATCATTTCATCCCCAAACAAAGATGGGCAAATAGAACGCACAAACCGTACTTTGGAGGATCTTCTCCGGTTATGCCTGGTGGATAAGAAGGAGCCATGGGAGCGGCTCCTACCTTTAGTTGAATTCTCCTACAACAACACGTATCAGACAAGCATTGGCATGACTCCATACGAAGCTTTATATGGCCGGAAATGCCGAACTTTACTTTCTTGGGCTCAAGATGTGGATCCGAGGTCCTTGGGGCCCGTTTTCTTGGAGAATGTGACAAAGATTGTCCAAATGATACATGAGTGAATGCGTGAAGCTCAGAGCCGGCAAGCCAAACACTACGACGCCCGTCATCGACATGTGGAGTTCATTGTTGGTGACAAGGTTTACTTGAAGATCCGCCCCTGACACGGTGTATCTCGGCTCCGTCGAAAACGAAAGTTGAGCCCAAGATACATGGGCCCATATACCGTCACGGAGCGTATCAGTGAAGTGGCGTACAGGTTGGAGCTACCCCTGGAGCTTCAGGGGTTGCATGATGTATTTCATGTCTCTTCATTGAGACGCGCACTATTATGCCCCGAACATGCTATTCAGGAGGCCCCAGGACCGGTAGAACCCGACCGATCTGTGTCCCTCAAGCCGATGTGGATCATGGATACTGAGACGAAGGATCTGCGACGGAAGAGAGTTCCCCTTGTCCGAGTGCAATGGGACAACTGCGGCACCAAGAAATCTACTTGGGAACCTGAGGACCAGATGCGAGAACTTTACCCCGACCTCTTCACGTCAGGTAACACATAACAAATTTATACCTCTTATTTAGAGTATGGTCTCCTCATGTTTTCAGAAGTACTATGACCCAACCGAATTTTCGAGGACGAAAATTTTGCAAGACTTTTTAGATTTGTAACATCCCAATTTCGATTTTCTTGACCCCTTTGTGTCATTTGACCTGCTAGGGTTTTGTGGCCTGGATCGGCACCCAAGTGGTAGGCTGAGAACCTATTGGGTACTAGTGACCCAATAAGTCATTTTCTCCGCCTTCCGGGTCACACGAGTCTTACGTAACTAAAATAAATATCAAACTCATATAAGGGTGTAAATTAACCCACTGTCTTGATAAGCCCAATGAACACATCAATAGTGCACCAATATTCCGAATAAGTGAAAATTAACTCATCATGATATTTAGTCACCAAGTTGATCGTGTTGAATCATGTAAAACTCAAAACACCTTGATTTTTTTGTCTAAACGCACACCAAATTACCTAAATAATAGGATAATGAAATCATGATGAATGCACTCCTATCAACTCCAAAACTTTATCAAGACACCTTAAGAATATTCGAAGTATGATGGGCCAATAAAAATTAATTAACCTTTTAAAAAAATTTATTTATTATGTGAGTAATTAATTTATTAAATAAATTGAAGATTTAAGATAAATAGCAAATAATATTACTATTTGCTCAAATTTTTATCATAACACCCTAAACATATTTTAAAGAGATGTAGTAATTAAAATTTATTATTTAAAAATATAAATTATTTATTTTAATTTTATTATGTTGAAAACACCAAATAAATAAAAGAAAATATGAAAATACATTCAAAAATTTCGTAATAATTTCTAAACATACCTTATAACTTCAATAGGCTTCCATAAAATTTTTGGTTTAAAATAATTAACGGTTAATTAAGTATTACATTTATAAGCATCTATTAATAGGTTTAAACCTCCCCAAACTAACTCCCCATTTAAGGTGACGGCTGGAGATTCACCTCCCCCCTATTTTCAAGGCCTTGGGATGGCTGAACCGGCTAGAGATGGGAGGTTTCACCAAAGAGGAGTGAATACTCCTCGTTAAACCCTCCCAACACCCAAGTGACCACCCCTTCCTATATAAACCCCTCAAGACTAGGGTTTTTTTGTTTTTCCAGCACCATACCACACTAACCAGCAAGAGAGCACTCCCCGACGACCTTCGGGCGAGCCTCCTCCACGAACTCCGACGAACTCCAGCGCCATGGCCGCACGACGATCCCCTCGCCTAAACGGCACGAATGTAAGTTCCTCCGACTTCTCTCTGCCCTTAGATCCTTTTCTCGTCGATCCTTGCCATTTTCGACCACCCGAGACGGCTTTCCTGGTCATGGAAGCTTCGAACCACCCCCACGACCTCCGCCATCGTTGCGGGTTTTGGCCTCGCATGGGGCGTGTGAAGGGGAGGAAGAGTCCCCATGACCCTTCCTCAAGGCCCTTGAGGCGAAGAGGTTCGACGTAAACCGCTTCGGCGACCTCTTCTTTCCAATCAAAAAAAGGAGATAAAATGTTAAAAGATATTGCTGTTAAAAATTTTCCGGTCCCCGCCGGCGGTGGCCGGCTGCCGGAAGTCACCCCACCGGAGGCCCTCCCCGCGGTACTCTCACTGAGGGTGGTGGCCGGAGCCAAAGTCCCCACCAGCGGAGGTGGGGCAGCCCGTAATCCCCATGCCTCCTGTTTCACGGTGGCTTTACAGCCACCATGGACCTGGAGATGTTTTTTCTCCAGGTCGCCTCCGGCGGCGGCGGACGGCCGCCGACCGACTCCCTGCCGGATCGCCCACCCCGAGCGAGTTTGCTGGGGGTAGTGGCCGGAGCAACCGGTGCTCCGGTCGGCCATGATGCCACCCGCATGGCCTCACGGCGGCTGCATGCATGCATCCACCATGAGGTCCTAATTATTAATAGTATTTTTTATTTTCTTTCGGCACAGATTGCCAGCGGCGACGGCGCCGGCGCCGGACAACCGCCGACCAACGTCCACCGGGGCACCCAACTTGGACGAGGCCATCGGAGGTGGTGGCCGGAGCAACCGGTGCTCCGACCGTCCACTGGAGTGCCGTACTGTAGCTCCACCGTGGCTGCATTCATGCAGCCACCATGGATCTGGAAGTACTTTCCATCCAGATCCATTGTCGCCGGCGACGACGGTAGGCCACCGGCCGGCACCTCGCCAAAGCTCCTTCCCGGTCGATCGCGCCATGAGTGCTGACCAGAGTTTCCTTACCACTGGTGGTGGTTGGGAGGCCCCGCAAGTGGAGAACTAAGGCTCACGGTGGCAGCATGCATGCTGCCACCGTGGACCTGGAATGATTTTCCTTCCAGGTTTTGCGCCAACCGGCGGCGTTGGGCCACCGCCGGCGCCTCGCCGGTGTACCCAACCACGAGCACCACCATTCGAGTGTAATGGTGGGATCAATTGTTCTCCGGCCGGCCACGGATGTTATCCACGCCATCACCGTATATAGCTTAAAAGGGTGGGGGGGGGGGCTGTAATAGTTGTATGCAGCCTTGATTATTTTAATATGGTGAAAGGTGAAGAGTGAAGTTTTATTCTAATTTATATCATGCACATTGACTTTTATAGAATTTGATCCGTAAAATCAAATGAATATTTCATTTGAATTTCTCTAATTTTGTTGCATGTACTAGAATGCTGATGTTTTTTTTCTTTTTACCTCTTAATTGTAAACGGATTCAAGTGTTCCTGAGCAATTTTTGTCTTGGCTACTAACACATCCACAGTGTTTTCAACTAAGCCCTTTTATATTTCCTTTCACTATTTTTATTCTCTCAAAATTTTATCTGACCATGCTATGCTAAAATTGATGACACAATCTCGCAGTTTCGAGCTTTCATTTCTCATTTTACTCAAAAAAACTTGGTAATAAATTTTGTTAGGCAAATATATATTTCTTGCCATATCAATACTAGTTCGAGCCTGCGATAATTATCGAGACACGTGTGCTTCTTAACTTAGTGTCAAACTGTAATTTCTTATTATTCTTATAAGCATTACTAGGTAGACACTTCATTCATCACCAAGTGCATGGGAATGCGGGAGGGTGCATGATTTCCGATGTGGCGGGTTCATCGGCTTTCTCCCTATTATACACTACGGGAGAAGTGATGACGAACTCTATGTTTGTTGGGTAGTGGAGAGGACCGGGGGCTAGCTACCCCTTTCACATAGGTCCGTCTCACACCTGTTTGGTTATGTGCCGTGAGGGTCGATCTCCGCAAGAGGTGAGGATGTGTTCCCACCGAGAGTACCCGTTTCTTTTGAGGTACGAAGGCCTAGGAAGTTGGGGTGTATCCATAACCTAGAAGTGGGAGCGACTGACCCACTGTCACCGTCTGGCCACGACGGTGAGGCCTTGGAAGTAAGTTCCTTCTCTTAATAGGTCACTATGTCGACATAGAGGAAAATGAGGGTGACACATCATTTGAGTGACCGTGAGAACAACATACATGTTCATCACATCAGCTTTACATGATATGTTTACATGCGCTATCATCCTGGTCCGTCATCGTATAACCACTGTCAGGAGGAGTTATACGATGGCGATTAAACTTACTACTTCAGTACTCTTTTTACAAGTCATTTATTTATCTTGCCACTACCTTTTAACTGTTTATACAAGATATGATGCTTTGGATATTGTACTAACCTTCTATTTCTCCCGCCACTACCTTTTATTTGTTTATACAAGATATGTTGCTTCGACTATTGTACTAATTTTCCTTGCAGGTTTCCTTCCTTGTACCCATTAGGGGGCTGGGGAGGAGCGTGCGATTTACTTGGTCATGATGTGGCTAACGTACTTTTGTACGTATCATTTTATGTCCCGATGCGCCAACCCACAGAGCAGGAGCGGATGGAGGATCATAGGCGTGATCCCATTGATGAGGAGTTCCAGAAGCCAGTTCGGACAGTCTACGAAGACTTAAGGGTACTAGCTCAAGTAGGAGATGGGATGAGTAGTTTTCTTCCGTATACTCTATGTTTCGTCATCTCATGTTTGGATGATATTTTTGGACACCTATACCCCTCATGGGTTCTTGTTATGGTTACCTATTTCTATCATGATGATATATCTATACTCTGTGATGTTTCCGCGAAATTTTTATACTCTGTGAATGGTTTTCTATTTCTGATATATATAGCCTTACAAAGCGCATGTTCCGCCAATTGGGTCGTGGGTCGGGTGAGAGGGGTGGGTCCTCTACCGAAACACAAACCTTTTGATGGGACAAGCGCTTTGGGCATAAGGTCCTCCTGGTTTTTGAGAGGGGGACCTTACAGATCACACATGAGCATAAAAAGTAAACATTCGCTTTGGCCTTCAAGGGCCGACACAGCATCAGGGCTTCAGCCCGCTACTTGCCACTAGGCTCCGTAGCACCTGCAACCAACATTCCGCCGCAGCGGTCGCAAACAAAAGCAATGGTCAGCTAAAGCTGACCAAATTATAACGATCCCACAACTTTACTCGGGGCGGAGATGCTCCTTCCCTGCACTTTATTAACATATACAAACAGTATAGTGAAAGTACAATCATAAGCACACTTCACCACAAGTGTAGGCACGGACGATCACAAATCCTGTGCTCTCAGGGCACTTACTCGGTGAACCCGGTCCGAACCCAGTCCGTTCCGCGACTCCACCACCGCCCCCAGGACGGCAAACCTCGTGAGCATTTAGTCCTTTCAGCCGCAGCCTAGACTCGCTCTCTAAATTATCGGTAAGTCTCATGTACCTTAGGTCGCTTTAACTGAAACAAATGGAGTGGGTAGGGTTCCACTTGCACGTTGCTCACTTCGCCACGACAATTTAGCCATCGGCGCGGGCCAAGTTTCCCCCAGTCCAAAATTATCGATCATACAATCGTACATAACCTGATTATGTACACGGCGGGCTCTCAGGCCACCGATACGGCAGAAATTCGCTTCTGCCAAGATTTCCGGGTGCACCTTGGAGTTAATCCCCAAGACTCCCTGTTGCAATCTACCACGTAGAAAACCCCAAAACAATCATCGACACGGAGTCTTCTCCGGCTATTCGTGCATAATGAAACATCACCAATTCAGACCAACTTATCCGGCAACTGAAGGTGAACGAGAAAAATTGACATTGCATCGAGTAGAAATCGATGCAGGATAGAGAGTTGATGTTGCATCGAGTTCATGACAACGCATACAAGAGAAGTAGACGTTGTGTCAAGTTCGTGTTGACACAAGCCAGATGGAGTCGACGCATGTGTCGAGTTCAATTCGACGCATGTAGAGTTCTTAGCGAAAATACATAGAAGGAATGGAAATGTCGCGGACAACCGGCGATAGCATTTTTGGAAAGGGCTGTTACCTTTACAATTGTACTCAGGATAGCCGACGATAACAATTTTAAATCCTATAAAAGACAATTCTTGTGTTAAGTTGGCGAGGCTCAAACCCTATAGCGTCCAGAGGCAGCTATCTTGTCATCCTTACTGCTAAGAGCTGCCATCCAAGGAGAGGAATTATTTTCCCTCTTTAATGAAGGAGATCTCTGGAGAAGAATAGAAGAACGAGATTCTGAAGATGATCGCGTGCCCAAACAACGATAATCAAAAGCACTGATCGCTCGCCACCTCCAGAGATATATTTTTAAGGGAGCAAAATTTCCTAAATCAATTTTTCTTTCGTCTCATTTTTTCTTGTAATCTGTGTGAGAAATCAAACTAAGAGGCGTCAAATTCCTGGGAGTTCGTGAGAAATCGACCGAGGAGGTCATCAGATTCTTGGGAGGAATCTGCGAAAATCATCCTGACAAGACGTCTAGATTTGGGAAATCAAGTAAGTTCGTCAATCTTCTTGGGAAGAAGAGAGAGAGAGCCAACCAATTCTAAAGGAGGGTTGGTTTAGAAATCACAAAAGTTTTTGATTCATCTTCTCAGATCTCTCATGTCATGGAGGTCAAGATTAAAATGTGTATAAACTAATTTTTATAATAAATAAAATCATTTTGTTGTTTGATATTTAATTATGTGTTCATTATGGAGTGTTTGATTTGATTCCTAGTCATACGTCGATATAATTTTTTGTAGCAAAGAACAAGCCTTCGGTTGATTTCACCGATGATATTTATATCACCTGGCCATAGTTCCAAAAGATTGCTCATTGCTTCAAAAGTATTTTTTAAATCTCCAGTATATCTCTACAAACAGATCCAGTCAGGAGGTCGTGTCCATAGTTGGCCACTAGATCCAATAGACCTCTCAGAGAACAGTTCAGAGATCCAGTCAGGAGGTCGTGGCAAGTGTTGCTCCTAGGCCCCCGCAGACTCCCTCCCTGACATCAACTTAGACGATGTTGGAGCATGAGTCCTATATATCTTGGTTTAAGAATAACAAAGACCGTGACGCAATTAATTTAGGCTGCGTTTGGCGCGGCTTATCGCGCCTTATTTGCTCTGGTGAGGTTGGACAAAAATGTCATTTTGACACCAAAATCTTATACCACAAACTAATTTTTTTTTGGTAATGATATTAACATTTGTCATACCAAACATACAATGATGTTTTTATCCAACCTCACCGGAGCAAATAAGCTATGATAAGCTGCACCAAACACATTCTTAGTCTTTTGTGTGTTTATAATGTGTAAGTCATACAAGTACGCACAGATTGAATGAGGAGACAAACCCTCTGTCATGAGCCTGTCCCAAGGACATGTACACTTTAGAAACAAAAAAAATGTTGATTGCTGAATATTAAAATGACAAAAACTTTCAATTCAGGAAGAATTATGGAATGTGCCACCCCATTCTAGAAAAAGAACGACATCATCTACAAGCTGAAAGGAAGGTTTGGCTTAAAACAATCAAAATGGTAATATCGTCATGGTAGGAAAGATTACAAGAAAGGAAGGTTTGGCTTAGCCAAATAAAGCAGCTGCTATAGCGTGGCAATAGCACTAACGCCCAAAGCATCTGCTATAGCATGGCATTAGCACTAACGCCCGACTGTTGTAAATGGAAAGACCAAAGTAGTCAAAAGCACGATCTCCATATCTGCCACAATTTGTGGTCCGCTGACTAAATATAGCTAACACCCGACATTAGTGTTAATGTCAGCACTAGCTCACGAACTCTATTTAAAGTACTGATCCTCTCCATTTTTGGCATCAATTTTTTTTGCATCCAAAGCGACTACACGGAACCATCTAAGAGAGGCTCGTCTCTAGACGTCGAAGAAAAGCTACAACGCACATTCAACACGAAGGGAGAATGTCTCATCAATGTCAACGTCTACATTGCCTTCGTCTTATATATATGCATGTATATGTGTGTGTGTGTTAATGTCATCAATGTCAACGTCTACATCGTCTTCGTCTTATATATATGCGTGTATATATATATGTACGCGCGCGCGTGTGTATATATATAGGGCCATTTATCCGAACCTCCCCTCTAACTTTGCTAAATTACTGACAACACAACTCTTATTTTCAAAATTACAAAAACTTTCCTTAAAATTTTCATTTCATTACAAAAATCTTCCCTGAAGTTTTAATTTCATAACATCCATGCACAAAAACACCCCCCTCTGTGAACAATGTCCAGGGGGGGGGGGGGGGGGTATTTTTCATCATGAATGCAATGAAATGAAAAGATCATGAGAGATTTTGGTAATGCAATGAAAACTTAAGGGGGATTTTTTGTAATTTCGAAAATAAGAGGAGTGCTCTAACTAATTATACTAGTTTACAGGGGAGGTTTGAGTAATCATATATATATATATATATATATATATATATATATATATATATATATATATATATAGGTTGATTACAATTAATTCATTCATTCTAAAACCTACTGTTGTTATATTACTTCCCCTCGTTGATTATATCACCAAGTATTCAGCAATATCAAAATCCGGTTCATGCGGTCGTAACCGCTTGACCGATAAAACTAAGCCCCCCCCCCCCCAACGGAGCCTATAACAAAAATAAATGAATCATATGTTATGTGTGTGTTAAATATTGTATTATTATTGTATATAATATTGCATTTATTGTCCTTCTCCTTTAGTCCCACATTGTCTAGATGGGCTCTCTCCCCTTGCTCTTCTCCTATATATGTAAGACCTTTTTGGTCCCTTGATACAGATAATACAAATACAATTCATTTCAAACATGGTATCAGAGCAGGTTTAATTTTTCGCGCTCGCCTCTTTGCTCGCGCCTCTGCCCTGCTTGCCCGGTTCTGTCCTTTCTTTTCTGCCCGAACCTGCACGGAGTTGTCCGAGCCTACCCTCATCTCTCCACCTGCCCACCTAACCTACTTCCTGTCCGCTTCCTCTCCTTCTCCGTCCGCCACACTCAGTCCGCCAAACTCCCACATCCTCCTCCTCCAGTTCGCAGCCCCGACAAGCTCAGTCTGCCACACTCCCGCCACCTCCTCCAGTTCGCAGCCAAACTCAGTCCGCCCCAACCTCCGTCCGCCAAGCTCAGTCCGCCACACTCCCACATCCTCCTCCTCCAGTTCGCAGCCCCGCCCAGCTCAGTCTGCCCCACTCCCGCTGACCTCGCTCAGTCCGCCACACTCAGTCCGCCCAACTCCCTCATCTTCCTCCTCCAGTTCGCCGCCCCGACAAGCTCAGCCCGCCACACTCCCGCAACCTCCTCCAGCTCGCAGCTCGCCCCCCCGCCCAGCTCGCCATTTCAGTCCGCCAACCTCCCGCACCCTCCTTCAGCCCGCAATCTTAGTCCGCCAACCTCCCTCCGTCTGCCTCTCCTTCAGTCCGTCAACTCGCCTTTCAGTCCGCCTCCAGCTCGAACCCTCAGTCCGCCACCTCCTCGCCCAGCTCGCCCCATTCCAACTCCCTGTAGGTTCCCCTCTCCCTTGCGACTCCATGGCTGCTCCTCTGATCTCGCCCCCACTGAAGGCCACGTCCTTCCAGCTCGCCGGCGCTAGCGACTGGCGTGACTGGGTCCTTACCGTTGAGGCCGCTCTCTCCTCCCGTAATCTTTGGGATCACATCATCGGTGCGCCTCCTGCCCCTGCCGCCAAGCCCTCCACCGCAACCGGCTCAGACGCACCTACTGTCGCCGACACCTCTACCGATGTTCTCACTCTTTGGCAACGGCGCGATCAAGCAATCCGGGCTTACCTCCTGGAATCTGTTGCTCGGCCGCTCCTCACGTCTATCGGCCGCCTTCCTTCCGCCCGTGCCATGTGGGAATATCTCCGCGATCGCTTCGTTCCCCGTGGAGGGGCTCGGCGTCACCGTCTTATCTGCGATTCCCAGTCTGCCCGCCAAGACGGACGCTCCATTCAGGACTTCTACACTATGATGAGTGCCTACTGGCACGAACTGGATTCCATGATTCCCTTACCCTGCGGTTGTCCTCTCTCTTTGGAATTTCAGCACCACCTCTCCGAGGGCCATCTTCATCAGTTTCTTGCTGCTCCGCGTCCTGAGTTTTCTCTTCTTGCCACTCAGCTCCTTCATCGAGTCCCCCCTCCTACTCTGGATGACGCCCTGATTGCTCTGCTCGATGAAGAGACTCGTCTCCGACCTCCAGTGGCCCTCCAGCCCCCTTTCCCGCTTGATACAGCTCTTGCAGTTCCTCCGCGTCACAATGCTGTTACCTGTAACTACTGCAAGAAGGTGGGGCATATAAAGTCTGCTTGCCCCACCCGTCCCCCTCGATCTGATGAGCACATAACTTCTGATCATCGCCGTGACGGCCGTGGTCGGGGACGAGGCTGTGGTCCGGCTCTCACCCCACTGCTGCTGCTGCTACCGATCCTCTGCAATGGTTAGAGGAGCTGATACTCCGGTCACCCCGATTTCAATCTGCCTCCTCTGCCAGCTCTTCTGCGGAACACAGTCTCTCAGCTGCTTCTGGTACTGCTGCTACTCGAATTCCTCCAAATGCACCTTGGTATTTCGACTCTGGGGCCTCCTTCCACCTCACCTCCGACTCCCGCACCCTCACCAACTGCACCTCCTCCCCCCCTTCCCTTCAGGTCACCACTGCTGATGGGGGATCTCTTCCTATTCTGCGCTCTGGCTCCATCACCCCGACCTCTGCCCCTCCTGGCCGACTTACTCTCTCAAACGTCCACCATGCCCCTCGGCTACATATGAACCTCATTTCTGTTAGCTCCTTCTGTGATCTCGGTCTAACAGTTTTATTCTCTTCTTCTGATTGTGTTGTGCAGGATTCCCGGATAGCTCAGAGGATTGGACGGGGCCGTAGGACTGGTGTCCTGTATCAGATGGAGTATCTTCATGTTCTCCCCCCACCCACCTAAGCTTCGGCCCTCTCTGTTATCTCTGATGCCGACTTGTGGCACAGACGTTTAGGACATCTGTCTACTGATCGACTCTGAAGTGTTATCCGCTCAGGAGCTTTGGGTCGTGTCTCCCCTTCACCCCTCTCTGTTTGTACCGGCTGTCGTTTGTCAAAGCACCTTGCTCTACCATTTACAAGTAGTGCTTCTCACACGATAGCCCCTTTTGATTTAGTTCACTCTGATATTTGGGGCCCAGCGCCAATTACTTCACATTCTGGGTATCTTTATTATGTTAGTTTCATTGATGATTTTTCACGTTGTGCTTGAGTTTATCTCCTTCGAAATCGTTCTGACATACCCGACGTGTATCACACGTTCACCGCTATGCTTCACACTCAGTTTGCGCGTCGAATTAAGATCTTTCGATCTGACTGTGCTCCAGAATTTCTCTCCTCCACCATGTGCGATATCCTCCACTCGCATGGCACCCTCCACCAACAATCTTGCCCGCACACCCATGAACAAAATGGGGTTGCGGAACGAAAACATCGTCACATCATCGAAACAGCTCGTGCTCTCCTCATCTCTGTCTCAGCTCCTCACTCCTTCTGGGCCGAAGCCGTTCTCACCGCTGTTCACCTCATCAACATCACTCCTTCCACGACCATCTCTGGCGTAACTCCTTATGAACGCCTTCATTCCCGCCCACCGACATATGCCTCTCTGCGCACGTTTGGGTGCACCTGCTTTGTTCTCCTTCCCGCTCCTGAACGTAACAAACTCTCAGCTCGCTCAACTCGGTGTGTTCACCTCGGCCTTAGCCACCACCACAAAGGCTATCGTTGTTACGATCCGGTGACTCGTCGCGTTCGCATTTCTCGCCATGTCTCCTTCGTCGAACATGAAATGTTCTTCTCTTCCACACCACCAAACCTCACCTCCCCACCCTCCATTGCTCCACCTGTAACACCCCCTATCCGTCGCATAGTATATAGCAGTAGGTCCGGCCGGGGCCCGACGCCATATACCACAGACAGACCGGGCGGTTACTTATGGAAACCATTCAACCAATCTCAACGTCCTACACAAAGCATTCTAGCGGAAGCAGTTTATAAAGGTTATAAACAAGAACCCAGCAACAAGCATGAATGTCCACTCCTTGTTATTACACACAAGTCTTAAGGCCTTACAAAATGTTTCACTCCTGATTTACAAACCACGGCACGCAGGCCGGTCATACATGAATAAAGCAATAAACATTTCCATTCGGGCCTTCGAGGGCTTCGCAAAAAGGGCTTTAGCCCGCTATTGACCGCTTGGTCCAGCTGCACCTGCAAGCAACAAACCACCGCACGGTGGCAAAACAAGGCAACGGTCAGCAATGCTGACCAAATTATAACGATCCCGCCCCCAACTCGGGGCGACGATGCTCCTTCCCTGCTTCCTAAGCGGCATGTAAATATAGCCCTGACGCTCAACGGCCACCACCCTGTCCTCACACATTCTTGCTCACTAAGTCTGCCGACGACGGCCAAACAATGAGCAGCTTGCTTCCTGACATGGGTCACGGTAATTAAAACCATAGACCGCCGAAGACCCTCATCTATGCCAACGGCCCTAATCCGACGACATAGAGTGGGTACGGTTCCATCTAACCCGTGCTCACAACGCAACGGTAATTTAAACCATATGCGCCCGCAACGGTAATTTAAACCATATGCGCAGGTCAAACTTCTCCCGAGTCCCATTTCCATCACATGTCACATAACCCGGTTATGTTCAAGTTGGCTTTCAAGCCACCAAGTTGGCAAGATCTCGTATCCGCCCAGTTTTCCGGGTGCACCTTTGGGTTAGTTCCCAAGGCTCCCTGCTGCAATCTATCGCGTAGAAAACCCGAAAAACAACCAATAGCACGGAGTCTTCTCCGGCCTTATGCAATGCAACATCACCGATCCAGACTAACATGTCCGGGTAGGCTTCACACATCATGTCTATGTCCGTTCTCGCATACGGACTCTATTCACATATCTACCCGAAGGAACGCCTCCAACTCTCCGCAAACTCGCGAGAGCGGGCTTCCTATGCTAAGCCTCATGCTCAAGATGAGGATCGTTACCCTTGCGTTCCTCTTTGGCTCCATCGGAAAGTAATCGGATGGAAATGACCGCACTAGCGTTGCCTCCGGATCCGGAGTCGGCTTGCGATTCGGAGCTCCGAAGCTCCTCCAATGGCGGATCTAGCTCCTTCTTCTTCACTTAGCTCTCCTCTCTCTCTAAGACTTTAGAAAGAGATCACTTAAGAAAAAGTGAGGGTTTTCTAAGTCAAAACCCGGGTATATCCCTTCAGGAACAACCCCCAGCCGTTGGATCTTCAGTCAAAGAAATGAACGGCTTCGATTCGGGACTGAAATGCCCAATCTGGACCGAACACGGCCTGGCACACGCCCGTAGTGCCGTGTGCCTCATTCGCCGTCAAAATCGGATCACCTGGAACCTCACACGGGTATCGAACACGCCCGTTTCGAGCTGACACGCCCGTTTCCACCTGAGGCCGTGTCGTCGGCCGTGTACCCCATGATTTTTCCCCATTTTCAACCCGAGCACTGCACGGGTTCTAGGACACGCCCGTGTCCATACCCGTGTCACCTTGACACGCGGGCTCCAGGCCGTGTACACGGTCTCGACACTTCGCGGCTAAGTGTCGACACGGGTCGACACGCCCTGCGACACGCCCGTGTCGCAGGCCGTGTGCCATGTCTCGACACATTGTCGACACCAAAGTGTCGACTTCGCACGAGTGTCGACACAAGCTGACACGCCCTGCGACACGCCCGTGTCGCAGGCCGTGTGCCATGTCTCGACACAATATCACAGCACAGTGTCGACTTCGCGGCTAAGTGTCGACACGGGTCGACACGCCCTGCGACACGCCCGTGTCGCAGGCCGTGTGCCCAGTCTCGACACAATGTCGAGACCAAAGTGTCGACTTCGCGCCTTAGTGTCGACACAGGCTTGACACGCCCTGGGACACGCCCGTGTCCCAGGCCGTCCTGCAGCCAGAACTCAAACTGGCCCAAAATGTCCCCCTTTGCTCCTTTGAACACCACCACTTTCTCTTCCGCTACTTCTTTCTATTCCAACTCGCCCCAGGAATCAACTTCCCCATCCTACATTCTCACCACCTCGTCCTCTACCCGCGGTCCCTCCTTCACACTCCGCTCCTCCTCCGGCGCCCACAGCCCCTCCTCCTGCTACTGCTTCTGATACGGCTACGCTCCGTATGCAACCGTGGATCCTGCTCCTCCTCGGCGTAACCCTGCTCGCCATCGCCGTCCACCTCTCACTACGACCCAACTTCTGCCCGCTCAACCCCTTCTGCTCTCACCACGGCTACCTCTTATTCCCTAGCTTTCCAGGCCTTCCTCATCGCTCTCCACGCACACCGGGAGCCCCAGTCATACCAAGAGGCAGTCGAATGGCAGCAAGCCATCGCTTGAACTTCACGCCTTTCGCAGGACTCATACTTGGGATCTTGTTCCTTGTCCTCCTGGTGTTACTCCTATCAGCTGCAAATCAAAGTTAAGACTCGTCCGGACGGTTCTATTGGTAAAGCCCGCTTAGTTGCTCGCGAGTTTTCACACGAGCATGACATCGACTATGACGAAACCTTTGCACCGGTTGCTCGGATGACAACCGTTCGCATCTTACTTGCAGTCGCAGTTGCCCGAAACTGGCCCCTCCATCAGATGGATGTAACTAATGCCTTTCTCCAATCTCACCGGCATGGCGCCTCCCCCGGGTCTCTCCGCTCCCCCTGGCCATGTCTGACCTCCGTCGGGCCCTCTATGGTCTCAAACAGGCTTCTCGTGCCTGGTTTGAGCGCTTCCGCACAGAAGTTCTAAAGGCTGGTTTTATTGAACGGCAGACTGATCATGCCTTGTTTACACGCACCTCCGCTCAGGGTTGCGCCATCCTGCTCTTGTATGTGGATGACATGATTATCACCGGAGATGACCACGTCACCATTGCCTCTCTTCAGAAACACCTACGCAGTCAGTTCGAGATGAAGGACATGGGCCCCCTTCGCTACTTCCTTCTGTTAGAGATTTCCCGCTCCAAACGTGGGATTCTGGTCTCTCAGCAAAAATACATCTCGGATATTCTTTCCGTGGCCGCTCTCACTGACACCCGCACTATTGACACCCCCACTGAGGTCAATCTAAAACTCCTTCCAACAGATGGGTAACCGCCGCCCGATGTCTCCCGCTATCGGCGCCTTGTCGGGATGCTAGTCTATCTCACTATGACTAGACCGGACATTGCTTACGCTGTTAGCTTCGTCAGTCAATTTGTTCAAGCTCCTCGCTCAGCTCACTATGCCGCGGTCCTCCGGATACTCCGCTATCTTCGCACCTCTGTCCGTCGCTCGTTATTTCTCTCTACCACTTCGCCACTCACCCTCCGAGCATTTTCGGATGCTGACTGGGCGGGGGATGCTACAACTCGTCACTCCACTACTGGGTTCTGCATTTTCCTGGGCGACTCTCTGATCTCCCAGCGTAGTAAAAAACAAGAATCCATTGCGCGCTCCAGCACGGAGGCTGAGTATCGTGCCATGACTTCCACCACAGCTGAAATAGTTTGGCTCCGTCGCCTTCTTCGTGATTTTGGTGTGCAAATAACATGACCCACTCCCTTATTCTGTGACAATCGAAGCGCCATTCAAATCGCCTCCAATCCAGTGTTCCATGAACGAACAAAACACATTGAGATCGATTGTCACTTTACTCGTCAGGAATTCTTCGCCAACACTATTTCTCTACCGTTCATTGCCTCTGAAGAACAAGTTGTAGACTTCCTCACCAAGTCTCTCACAACTGCAAGATTCCGTTATCTTATTAGCAAACTCTCGGTTCATGATCCACCGTGAGTTTGAGAGGGAGTGTTAAATATTGTATTATTATTGTATTTAATATTGCATTTATTGTCCTTCTCCTTTAGTCCCACATTGTCTAGATGGGCTCTCTCCCCTTGCTCTTCTCCTATATATGTAAGACCTTTTTGGTCCCTTGATACAAATAATACAAATACAGTTCATTTCTTAACAGTGTGCTTCTCATATAAAAGAATAAACAAAATACATATTAAGTATCATACAAAAGGATCATGTGCACGACCATTGCCGGGAGCGTCAAAATATAATAAAAATGCAATAATAAGAGATCCACTCAAGATCCCTGAGGTAGCCTGCTTTCATGGTAAACGCCAGATAACAAAACTGAGTAATTTTTGATAAAGCTTCTCAAGTAAACCTGATTCCCATGGTTTTTTGGCCAATGCATTGGGTTTTGACCATCTTCTCGATGATGATTCTTCCTTGACGCAAATGCAGCCCAGTGTCAACTAAAATGTCACTGATTGTTTTGTGGCAATTCAATAGAAAAGTGGCACCGAATCCATGCAAAGATGGACCAGTTTCCGTTGATACTCCCCATAAAACTCGCTCACTGCAGAGACATCCTCGTCCTCCATGTTCAAAATGAATTTTATGTTGCTACTATCAACCACAGCATCCAAAGGTTCATCAGAATGCGGTGATTCTGAAGATATTTGCGCATAAATCTCATGGCAGGCAACCAAGAACATGGCAGCCGTGTCAGGCAACTGAGCATCACGAAGTGTTGCAAATGCTTCTCGCAATCCTCCCGCAGCAACATAGAGAATTAATGCCCTGAAAATGGTTGTAACAGTTTCATCAACCCAAGCTACAGGAAAATTGCATAAAAATATTACTTCCAAAAAATCATTATAAAAATAATAAATCTCAAGTCACCTCCATATGTTATGTTCATTATGGAGCACATAATCAGCCCACCTCAGCAACACCCTGAAAAATGTTGAAGAAGAAATTCATTTTTGAAGTATCCATATTTGCAAAATTTAGGGGGGAATAAATGATTCACAAACTACTGCAAGGCACAATGGGACATTAAACATCATCATTGAAGTTTATTAACATAATACGTCTTGAATGCTTGAGTTTCTTTAGGTGTTGAAAACCAAAATAAAACTTGTGTGACACAATTTCACGGTTGACTAATAATATGTAGAACTTACGTTATGATTAAAGATTGCATCCTACATATTTAAACAGATTAGAGGTAATCGAATTGGATTCCAAACTTTACTCTCAATTAAATGTAGTACTGATTGGCTTTGGGTTAAAAAAGATGAAATTATGAACATTTAATGGATAATCAACCAAAATAATACAAAAAACGTTTCAAAGGTTTAAGCAAAAAGGATACCACTCCTTTGTAAATGCAATGCTCGAATAAGTAGAATGAATTCAATCATACATACCTCCGGTAGAACTAAACCTCAAGCTTCATATAGTTCAAGATCATTTTCAGCCTCCAAATGTCAATGATGACAATTAATTCGTACCTTCATTTCAATGTTTTCCATAAACCTTAGTGCTTTATAAGGAATGGCATGCGAGTGCTACATCATGCATATAGCAGAAATATATCATTCGACATTGCAGTTTTCTCAGTCCTTTTTTGATCAATTAGCCGTTGGTTTGAGCTTATGTCGACATATTTAGACATTGACCAACCTATTAAGTCAGGAAACAGAAGCCAATTAAATTTCACAAGTGGATTCATTGGAAATATTGCAGAAGTTAGATGAATTGATCCTAATTTTTCTGGCCAAATGGCAAGCCTGATGCCAAATTGTTAAATTCCACAAGTGGATTCATTCAGGAATATTACAGAAGTTACCTAATTGATCCTAACTTTTTCTAGCCAAAAGACGAGTTTAATGCCAAATAAACTCATCGGGTAATCAAATTCATAATATCTCTCACGTTTTCTACGTCAGAATTCTGACAATGGACTTTAGGTGTACTTGGGGCACCGGTAGGGCTCCATTATGGTGGCAAAGGGGAGGTCCCCCTCTCAGCCCCATTAGAGATTCGCGGCACTGGCTGTTATAAGTGTCTCCATTTTTCGACACTCAAGTGGCAAATGAAGCCACACCATCTCATTGGGTAATAAAATTCATAATATCTCTCATGTTTTCTATGTCATAATTCTCTGACAGTGGACTTCACATGTGTTTGGGGCACCGGTAGGGATCCATTCAGGTGGAGAAAGAAAGTCCTCTCAGCCAAATCAGAGATTTTCTCCTTACCCATCAAAGGTGGAGCAACAGTGGCTATTTCAAATTGTTGGAGCATGGGGCAACACAACCTGTTGACATAGTTTTACTTTGAAAATAACAAATCTTTGTATATATTTGCAAGTGTTTTTGTAGTGTGCAGGTTCAAGAATCTCTTTGATAAAAACCTTGGAAGCCACAACAAGTATCGAGCTTAAATGATGAGTCGAATAACGAGATGCAAACTACTGTTGACGGTAGCCATTACTGTCTGGCGATAACACTCGATGTACGATGATTTGCAGTCAAAGCTTTACTGAAATTGAATGTTGCCATAAATAGCTCAAGAATAATGATAATGTTGGCGATAGCCAGTTCCGCCTGACGAGAGATTAGATCTCTTATTATAGCAACAATGCGTCTTGGAGATAAGATGAGCGGGAATTTCAAGTTTGCTAACGCCCGACGATAAGATCTACCGCCAGACGTTAGTCCTATATAGCAACATCGTACTGTCTTGTGGATCGAACGATTATTGATGTGCAAATTAAATTTTTCTACCACCAAGTGTTAGCGCAAACCTAAATAAGGAAAGATCCACAGTCCTGAAGTTGAAAAATTGGCGTCGGTCTCGTATTTCGACATTACTGCCTGGCGATAGCAACTACCATCGACGGTAACTCCTAGAGACCTATATTTTGTTTTGGGATCAACATCTCTTTCAATCCCAACCCGACTATTTTTCAAGGAAAGAATGTCCCAGACTCCTCCAGAGCCTTCTATGCTCCTACGTTTCAACAAACATCTATTCAAAGGAAGATCAGTGTGTAACGATGATATTCAAGCGAAGGGCTAGTGTTCTAGCACGATGATTTCGAGCGGCTCTTCCAGGTTTTCCTCTGGCATCAAATTATAGGCAGCTTATCAACGAAAGTTCAATCTTTTTGTATTTTGGTTGAATGATTTCTGATTTCTGATTTCTAAATCTTTGTATCGTTAACAAATTCAGTTCGTGTGTGGAGACTAGCTCTTGATTAGATCTAGGGAGGGCTTGAGGCTAATCTGAGTGTATATTAGCTTGGGCTAGGTGTGAGGCCAATCTGGGCTAGATTGACATGGCCAACAGTTCTTATGGAGAAAAGTTAGTATAGAAAAAACTAAGATTTACTTTTCATCACCTTGATCTTAGTGTCATCAAGATAAAACCAATTGTATTATGAAAAGAAAAATTTACAAATTTTAATTATTCCTTATTCAACCCACCTCTAAATAAGCTTTGGGATATAACAAGTGGTATTAAAGTTAACTTTTAGAAAGTGTAATAACCTTAAAATGTTACTAATCACGATTTAACTAATAATGAAGGTCAAGGTAAACACGTCCCCCACTATTCACAGGCAATGATTATACATTGAAAAACTAAAAACAAATGTTATCGTATGAGCTTAGATATGGATGTGTGGCGCATTATTTAAACACATAACACGTCACCATATTTTACAAATGAAAATAAGGTTGTAGAAAAGCCTTGAGATTATGAGATGTCTTTGAAAAATGTAGATGTTCTAGCCTTGAAGGTTATATTTTGCACACTAGTTAGAACCGACTTTAATAGAACATGTACTTCGGAAACTGTTTTATATTTTTGGAGATAATTCAAATTAACTTATGAAGGTAGTTCACAAGTTACATGGTCGAAGTTGTTCCGACTGGAATCGGAGTATGAGCACTTCGCATGGAGATAGACGAAGAGGTGGATGTTATGTGCGCGAGGTTTACAAAAATTGTGAACACATCCGAATCACTTGGCAAGACCTCCAACAATGATTTGGTAAGAGATTTTATGATCGCCTTCCAAGTTTTAATTCAAAGGTCACGACGATTGCGTAGTCTCAAGATCTTAGATGGCTTGAGATTGAGAGCCTCATTTGGATCCTAAAAAACCATAAGGTACAAATGAAAATCCTACACGAATATCAAGTGGAGCCGAAGAAAAAATCATTGCCACTGAAGTCAAAGAAAGACGAAGAGGATGACGACAATGTTGAACCAGACATGTTTATCCAAGGCCTTACAGATTCATGTAGAACCCGAAACGAACAAGAGAAGATCGTTGTCAAAACGAGTCGATGTTGCTTTGAGCGATGACGAGAAGGCCAACATATGCCTTATGGGAAAAATCACGTGATCTGCTGACGATGACATCAAAGTCAAAGGTAACACTCAGGTACATCCTCCCTCTTATGATGACTTTTATAAAGAGCACATGAAAACATGCAAAATTTTCAACTTAACTATAAATGATTTGGATCTTTTGGAAGTTGAAACTATTTTTTTTAAAAATAAAATAACTAAAGGAATCCATATCCAAGATAACTGAATTAAATGAATTGCTGTCCAGATCCAACAATACCATTGAATATCTTACTAAAGGAAAGAGAGATGTAGAGATCAAACTAAAGGAATCCATATCCCAGATAGAAAATGACAAGAAAACATTTGCTAATAGGAGCATAAAATTGGTCATAGAAAATACTGCAATAAAAGCCAAAATCCATGATTTGAACCTCACCATAGAAAAATTTGGTGTTGCACAAAAGTCCATCAACATGATTTTTGCCAACCAATGCCACAGAGGTTCGCGGCACTGGCTGTTATAAGTGTCTCCATTTTTCGACACTCAAGTGGCAAATGAAGCCACACCATCTCATTGGGTAATAAAATTCATAATATCTCTCATGTTTACTATGTCATAATTCTCTGACATTGGACTTCACATGTGTTTGGGGCACCGGTAGGGCTCCATTCAGGTGGAGAAAGGAAGTCCTCTCAGCCCCATCAGAGATTTTCTCCTTACCCATCAAAGGTGGAGCAACAGTGACTACTTCAAATTGTTGGAGCATGGGGCAACATAACCGGTTGACATACTTTTACTTTGAAAATAACAAATCTTTGTATATATTTGCTAGTGTTTTTGTAGTGTGCAGGTTCAAGAATCTCTTTGATAAAAACCATGGAAGCCACAACAAGTATCGAGCTTAAATGATGAGTCAAATACCGAGATGCAAACTACCGTTGACGGTAGCCATTACTGTGTGGCGATAACACTCGATGTACGATGATTTCCAGTCAAAGCTTTACTGAAATTGAATGTTGCCATAAATAGCTCAAGAATAATGATAATGTCGGCGATAGCCAGTTCCGCCTGACGAGAGATTAGATCTCTTATTATAGCAACAATGCGTCGTGGAGATAAGATGAGCGGGAATTTCAAGTTTGCTAACGCCCGACGATAAGATCTACCGCCAGACGTTAGTCCTATATAGCAACATCGTACTGTCTTGTGGATCGAACGATTATTGATGTGGTAATTAAATTTTTCTACCACCAAGCGTTAGCACAAACCTAAATAAGGAAAGATCTACAGTCCTGAAGTGCGAAAATTGGCGTGGGTCTCGTATTTCGACAATACTGCCTGGCGATAGCCACTACCATCGACGGTAACTCCTAGAGACCTATATTTTGTTTTGGGATCAACAACTCTTTCAATCCCAACCCGACTATTTTTCAAGGAAAGAATGTCCCAGACTCCTCCAGAGCTTTCTATGCTCCTACGTTTCAACAAACATCTATTCAAAGGAAGATCAGTGTGTAACGATGATATTCAAGCGAAGGGCTAGTGTTCTAGCACGATGATTTCGAGCGGCTCTTCCAGGTCTTCCTCTGGCATCAAATTATAGGCAGCTTATCAACGAAAGTTCAATCTTTTTGTATTTTGGTTGAATGATTTCTGATTTCTAAATCTTTGTATCGTTAACAAATTCAGTTCGTGTGTGGCGACTAGCTCTTGATTAGATCTAGGGAGGGCTTGAGGCTAATCTGAGTGTATATTAGCTTGGGCTAGGTGTGAGGCCAATCTGGGCTAGATTGACAAGGCCAACAGTTCTTAGGGAGAAAAGTCAGTATAGAAAAAACTAAGATTTATTTTTCATCACCTTGATCTTAGTGTCATCAAGATCAAACCATTTGTATTATGAAAAGAAAAATCTACAAATTTTAATTATTCCTTATTCAACCCACCTCTAAATAAGCTTTGGGATATAACAAGTGGTATTAAAGTTAACTTTTGGAAAGTGTAATAACCTTAAAATGTTACTAATCACGATTTAACTAATAATGAAGGTCAAGGTAAACACGTCCCCCACTATTCACAGGCAATGATTATACATTGAAAAACTAAAATGAAATGTTACCGTATGAGCTTAGATATGGATGTGTGGCGCATTATTTAAACACATAACACGTCACCATATTTTACAAATGAAAATAAGGTTGTAGAAAAGCCCTGAGATTATGAGATGTCTTTGAAAAATGTAGATGTTCTAGCCTTGAAGGTTATATTTTGCACACTAGTTAGAACCGAATTTAACAGAACATGTACTTGCGAAACTGTTTTTTATTTTTTAGATAATTCAAATTAACTTATGAAGGTAGTTCACAAGTTACATGGTCGAAGTTGTTCCGACTGGAATCGGAGTATGATCACTTCGCATGGAGATAGACGAAGAAGAGGTGGATGTTATGTGCGCAAGGTTTACAAAAATTGTGAACACATCCGAATCACTTGGCAAGACCTCCAACAATGATTTGGTAAGAGATTTTATGATCTCCTTCCAAGTTTTAATTCTAAGGTCACGACGATTGCGTAGCCTCAAGATCCTAGATGGCTTGAGATTGAGAGCCTAATTTGGATCATAAAAACCCATAAGGTACAAATGAAAATCCTACACGAATATCAAGTGGAGCCGAAGAAAAAATCATTGCCACTGAAGTCGAAGAAAGACGAAGAGGATGACGACAATGATGAACCAGACATGTTTATCCAAGGCCTTACAGATTCATGTAGAACCCGAAACGAACAAGAGAAGATCGTTGTCAAAACGAGTAGATGCTCCTTTGAGGGATGACGAGAAGGCCAGCATATGCCTTATGGGAAAAATCACGTGAACTGCTGACGACGACATCAATGTCAAAGGTAACAGTCAGGTACATCCTCCCTCTTATGATGACTTTGATAAAGAGCACATGAAAACATGCAAAATTTTCAATTTAACTATAAATGATTTGGATCTTTTGGAAGTTGAAAATAATTTTTTTTTAAAAATAAAATAAAAAAAATAAAAAAAGAATTGATTAATTTTGGGAAGCCTAAAATTGATTGCCAAGAGTGCAATAGTTCTTTGACAGAGATAACTGAATTTAATGAATTGCTCTCCAGATCCAACAATACCATTGAATATCTTACTAAAGGAAAAAGAAATGTAGAGATCAAACTAAAGGAATCCATATCCCAGATTGAAAATGACAAGAAAACATTTGCTAATAGGAGCATAAAATTGGTCATAGAAAATACTGCAATAAAAGCCAAAATCCATGATTTGAACCTCACCATAGAAAAATTTGGTGTTGCACAGAAGTCCATCAACATGATTTTTGCCAACCAATGCCACAAAGGTTCAAAGTATGGTCTCAGATATGTAACACTACCGCCAACGGTACCTACTACCACTGACAATAACACTATTTTTTACGTAGTACCCAACAAACAAAAAAAAAGGATGCTGCAATTCACGATCATCCTTCTGCCAACAATAGTCCATCTAGAACTCAAAGGCCGGACTCCATCGCCTTTCTTTCAGGATCAAAATTCTTTGAGTTAACACACGTATTGACTCGTTCTTGAAGAAGACTTCCACCTATGTTATGGGCGGAACTTCTTGAGTATTCAGATCTTTACTCCCCACTTCTTTCTAAATATGCTGGCAGGCAAAGGTCAAGTAACATATATGGTATTTAGACTCGGGATGCTCTAAACACATGGCGAGCAAAAAAGATAAGTTCCTTAGCCTGAAGAAGAAAATGGTTCCGTCACATTTGGCGACAATAACAAAGGAAATATTTTGGGCATTGGTTCATTGGGTAACGATTCATTTACTATTTTAATGTGTCGTATGTTATTAGTTTAAAGCATAACTTAACTTCTATTAGTCAACTATGTGATAGAGGCTTAAATATTTTATTTGAATCATCTAGCAACATATGAAAATTGTTAAAGTTATTTCTAGTGAAATAATATTCATTACACCTAGCACTCATAATGTGCACATGATTATTTAATGATCTTTCAATATCATCATTGAAATACTTAATAGTTAAAAACGAAGAATTAGAACTTTGAAATAGACGACCTGGTCACTATACAATAAAAGAAAGCACATCCCAGTCTACACCAGAGCCTTTATAATCCTACGTTTCAACAGATATCTTTTCAAAAGAAATTCGACATGTAATAACGATATTCAAGCAAAGGGCCCGTGTTCTACCAAGATGATTTCGAGCGGCTCTTCCACGTCCTCCGGCATCAGATTATCGGGAGTTTATCAACTGAAGTTCTATCCATAATTTTGTATCTTAGTTGTTTGATTCTAAATCTTTGTATCGTGTAGGAAGTTGGCTTGTGTGTGCTGACTAGGCCTTGGTTAGATCTACGGAGGGCTTGAGGCTAATCCGAGGGTAGATTAGCTAGTATCAGGCATAAGGCCAAACAGGGGGTGGATTGCCTCGGGTCAGCCGGTTCTAAGGGACGAGACAATATTGACAAAAATTATTTTTCATCGTCTTGATCTTATCGTCATCAACATCAAATATTTTGAATAACGAAAAGATATTAATAAAGATGTTTAGTTTTTCTTTTCAATTCTAAAAAATCTAATTTCTGTTGTGCTTAATCTTTTAGAGTGTTTTCTTATAATTAATTTCTTGAAAAGAAAAATCAGCACAATTTAATTATTTCTTGTTCACCCCCTCTAAGAAAGCACTGCAATCCAACCAAATTGTCTCCATTTTTCACCACGCTAGTCACAAATGAAGCGTGCACAACACAAAAAACAACCTAACTGTGCTGAAATAAATAGCATTGATATCTATGAAATACATTAAAAAAAGGAATTTCATTTCTTGTAATGAAACATTCACATCTTGCTTTTATATATACACATACAAGGGGATCTACAACACTGTACTAGCGGTGTGGGACAAAATACAAAGGAGGAGACATGCTATCAGCACACCAGTTTGCATTATTTGCACACCAAATACCAACATCCCCCCCCTCAAAGTGGGCGAAGGATATCCACTAACCCCATCTTGTCACTCAATTTATATAAGTCCAGTGAGCTAAGTCTTTTGGTTAGACAATCAGTCACTTGATCTTTTGTAGCAACATGCCCCAGCTTTAGTGATCTAACATCAAGCATTTCTCTGCTAAAAAATCTGTCGATCTCTATATGCTTGGTTCTATAATGTTGGACAGGATTATTTGCAATGTTAATAGCTGACTTGCTATCACATCACAGTGTCATCTGTCCTCCTTGATCTATCTTGAGACTAGCAAGGCTTTTAGCCATAACATCTCCCCTACGCTTAAGGTCATGACCCTGTATTTTGTCTCGGCTGTAGATCTCGCAACTACAGTATGCTTCTTGCTTTTTCAGGAGACACGCTTGCTTCATACAAACATACAATATCCTGATGTTGACCTTCTGTTATATGCACAGTTAGCTCAGTCAGAGTCGCAATGCTCCTCAATTTTTAGATATACATTCTTCCGGAAGATCAGTCCCTTCCCAGGTGCGCTCTTGAGGTATCGAAGAATCTGATATACAACATCCAAGTGACCCTCCCTAGCATCATGCATATAACGAGCTACCACCCTCACGACAAAAGATATATCGGGATGGGTGTGACCCAGATAAATTAGTCGGCCTACCAGCCTCTGGTACCTTTCTCTATCAATTGACTCTCTTGCCTCCACACCGAGCTTGGTCTTCTGATCAATAGGAGAGACGACAAACCTGCAACCCATCATACCTATCTCTTTGAGTAGGTCCAACACATATTTCCATTGGAATAAAACAATTCCTCACGCGCTGCAGGCAACATCAATCTAAAGGAAGTATTTTTAACATCAAGCTGGTGCAAAGTCCAAGAGTTATGAGCAGCAATAGAAAATAAGATTCTGACAGAGTTCAGCTTAGCGACAAGGGAAAATGTCTCTTGAAAATCAACTCCATCAACCTGAGTAAAGCCTTTAGCAACCAATCTTGCCTTATATCTATCAAGAGTTCCATCTTGAAGAAATTTAGTAGTATATATCCATTTGTAACCGACGGGGATGACACCCATGTGGGATAGGAACAATTTCCCAAATTTTTTGACGTTGGAGAGCATCCATCTCCTCCTCCATAGCCTTCGTCCACTGGGGACACAAAATAGCTTCTGAAAAACTGTTAGGGATAGAAATGGAGGAAACAGAGGAAAGATATGCTTGCAAAGAGTGAGAGATAGAATTATACCCAACATACTTATCTATGAGATATCTAGTACGATCACTATGAACTTGCAATGCAGAGGTGGCCTCCTGAGTGATGTTGTTGGTAGGATCTGGCGGAGTGGTGGTTGGTGGTGGAACATGAGTGAGACATTCTTGACCAAGATTTCTATGTTTCCTTCTCTAGTACACTTGAAGATCCTTCCTCCTTCCGTACACACGAAGATCCTTGGTTGGAACTTCCCTTCTAACAGGAATATCCACACATCCCGGAGCAAGCACATCAACTGAAACAGGAAGAGGTGGCAACAAATCATTATCATTTTTGCACTTCTCTTGAAATGTGATAACTTTGCCTTCATCTGAGTAATAAGGAGTATTTTCAAAAAAAAATGACATCCTTTGATATAACCTTCTCCGAAGAATATGAGAATAACACTTGTACCCCTTTTGGTTGACAGCATATCCCACAAAGACACATTTTATTACTTGTGGGCTCAACTTATCCTTATGAGGCCCCACAATATGAACAAAGGCAGCACATCCAAAAATTTTTGGGGGAAGACAGAATAGAGGCACATTTGGGCAAAAAAACTTTAGGGGGTACTTTCCTCCAAAAGTACATGTAGCCATCAGATTAATAAGACATACGTCTTAGAAAAGTATATTTCATATCAATACTGACCCATCTTGGGGTTATATATACAAGACTCGAACATATACAGGTAAATACAGATAAGCGCCTATACATACACACAATATCTAACACCCACTCAAACTTACAAGGGATCATACATCGAGAGTTTGGACATAAGGTAGTCACGCTGAACCCTCGTCTGGGGCTTGGTGAACAAGTCCGCAATCTGATGCTCGGTGGGAACATACCGGGGAACCAATGTACGTCGGTTGTACTGCTCACGAAGGAAGAAGACGTCGACTCCAATGTGCTTGGAGAGGGAAAACTTCACTGAATTCAGAGTGAGCCGAATGGCACCAGTGTTGTCACAAAAGAGAGTGGTCGGTCCGGGGGAGACAATGCCAAAATCTGCAAGAAACCAACGAAGCCAGATAATCACCTTGGCCGTAGACGCCATGGCGCGTAGCTCAGCATCAGTACTAGAGCGGAAAACACCAGACTGTTTCTTGAACTTCCACGCAAGCAAGGAGGAGCCCAAAACAAACAGAAACCAGTGACAAGAGTGACGATCAGAAGAATCACTAGCCCAAGTAGCATCAAAGAAAGCAGTAAGCTCGAGGGAACTGCTGCTGGAGAAGAACAGACCACGGCCAAGAGTCGCACGAAGGTAACGCAGTACACGCAACAAGTGAGCATAATGAACTGATGTATGAGTGCTGACAAACTGGCTCAACACATGGACTGCATGAGCAATATCTGGCCTAGTGATGGTGAGATAGACCAGGCTGCCGACCAAATGACGATAGCGAGTGGGGTCAGCAAGAGGGATCCCCTCATCAGCCTGAAGCTGCAGGTGAAGCTCCATCAGTGTGGAAACAATGCGGATGTCGAAAAGTGCAGCCCGAGCTAGAAGATCAGTAGTATACCGCTGCTGAGAGAGCTGGAACCATGCAGAGGTGGAAGAGAACTCAATTCCCAGAAAATAGCTCAAAGGTCCCAAATCTGTCATCTGAAATTGCTGCTGCAGGTGATGCTTGACAAAGCCAATGAAAGCCGGGTCATCACCAGTGATGATCATATCATCCACATAGAACAGAAGAAGAGTCCGGCCTCGGGAAGAGGTGTGAACAAACAGGGTCGGGTCGTGCTGGCTGGGTTGAAAACCAGCGACTGTAACGACAGAGCTGAAGCGCTCGAACCAGGCTCGAAGAGCCTGTTTGAGACCATTGAGAGCACGATGCAACCGACAAACCATGCCAGGAGGAGCAACAAAACCGGGAGGAGGAACCATGTAGACCTCCTGTTGTAGGTCACCGTGAAGAAACGCATTCTTCACATCCAGCTGAAACAGGGACCAACGATGGACATCAACAACAGCAACAAGTGTCCTGATCGTGGTCATGTGTGTCACAGGAGGAATAGTCTCATCATAGTCTTGACCATGCTCCTGCTGAAAACCCCGAGCAACCAGACGAGCCTTGTACCGCTCAATAGAACCATCAGAGCGAGTCTTAATCTTATAGACCCACTTGCAAGTGATGGGAACAACACCAGGAGGAAGAGGAACAAGATCCTAAGTAGAGGCACGCTCAAGAGCAGCCAACGCATCAAACATAGCTTCCTGCCACTCAGGAACCTGAGCAGCCTCGCGGTAGGAACTAGGCTCTGGAGTACTGGTGGAGGTAGTAGGAAGAGCAGTGAGGTCGAGTGGCTGGGTGGTAAAACCGAGGCGATCTGGTGGATGTCAATATCGAAGGGGGTAACGTCTGGTAGGCGGATCATCCGCAGGACTCTCACTGAATACTGGGGGCACGACGAGTGTAGTGGTGGAGAATAGGAGGTAGAGGGCCGAGAGATGGCAGAACATGAGGTGGAGAGGACTCAGAGGGAGATGACGATGATGGCGGTAGCACTGCTGGTGAATGGTCTGACGGTGGTGGCAAAACATGTGGTGGTACGGTAGGAAAAATAAGGAATTGAATATCAGCCGGGGTAGTGGATGAGGGTGAAGCAGAGGTGGATGAAGAAAGGAAGAAAGGTTGGTCCTCAACGAAGGTGACATCACGAGAAATGCGAAGACGGCGCGCAACAGGGTCATAACAGTGGTAACCCTTGTGCTCTGAGCTGTAGCCTAGAAAAACACATGCAGCAGACTGAGCAGAGAGCTGAGTCTGCTCACGTGGTGGTAATATAACATAACACAGACATCCGAACACACGAATATGAGTGTATCGAGGAGGATGAGAGAACAAACACTCACCGGGACAACGACCTTGAAGGAAAGTGGATGGCTGAAGGTTGATGAGATAGATAGCGGTGGAGACAGACTCAGACCAAAAATGTGGGGGAACATGGGAAGCCAAAAGAAGAGTGCGAGCGGTCTCAATGATGTGGCAATGTTTCCTTTCCGCAGTGCCATTCTGGGAATGAGCACCAGGACAGGAGAGATGCAGGAGCGTGCCATGAGAGGCGAGAAGGTCACGAAACTTATACGATAGGTACTCCCCCCTGAGTCGGAGCGAAAAATACGAATAGAGGCGGAGAACTGAGTACGAACTATGGTGGAGAAAGTAACATAAACCTAAAAAAACTCAGCACGAGAACACAACATATATATCCAAGTGAAACGAGAAAAATCATCAATAAACAAGACATAATAGCGGTGTCCACCCTTGGATACAAAAGGAGCAGGCCCCCATACATCATAATGGACTAACTCAAACAAAGCAGAAGACCTAGACATATTAGACTGATAGGGGAGTTGGAGCAGTTTTCCAAGCTTACAACCCGTACAAGAGTGACTAGTGTCAACAGATACACGACCCAAAACACCCTGACGAACAAGAGTTGAGAGATGGGCGCCACTGGGATGACCAAGACGATGGTGCCACTGACGAAAGGAAACAACAGGAAGACATAAAGGAGGAGCAGCTGGGGACGGAGTGACTGATGGCAGACGAAGATACTCAAGGAGATATACCCCACTATGGAGACGACCAACTCCAATGAGAGTCCCTGTAAGACGATCCTGCACATGACAAACAAACTCATCAACGGTGCTGTGGCAGGAATAGCCCTGGAGTCATCGTCCAGCCACTTGGCCAACGCCTGAGCGGAGGAAACACCGATGCTGGCTGTGGAAACAAAAGACTCAGTTGAAGAAGAGGCAGGGAGCAACGGTGCTGGGCAGGATCCATCTAAATGTCTCCAAAGGCGTAGGCCTCGGAGATGCATGCGCATGGTGGAAGACCAAGCCTTATAGTTCTGCCCGTTGAGCAGCACATCAGGCTTAGGTAGATAGCCACTGAGAGTCGAGGCAGGATCCATTGAAGGCCGACACCGAGATCTGCAGCAGGATCGATCGGCGCTGAAAAGGGAGGAAGTAGCCGGAGGAAGCAGCCAACCAGATAGGCGCTGAAAACGGATCAGTCGATCGGCGCTGAAAACGGATCGACGATCGGCGCAGGAGACGAGCGGGTCGACAGCGTGAAAACCAGATTGACGGAGTCGATCGACGAGCGGGAGCAATCAGCGGGATCGATCGAGCGGGAGCAATCAGCGGGATCGATCAAGCGGGAGCAATCGGCGGGATCGATCGATCGATCGGATCGAGAGCAGGAGACGAGCGGTAGCGGAATCAATCGATCGGATCAACGAGCGGGAGCAATCGACGCAGACGAGCGGGAGAGGGATCGGGAGAGTTAAACCCTAGCCTCTGATACCATCTTAGAAAAGTATATTTCATATCAATAATGATCCATCTTGCGGTTATATATACAAGACCCAAATATATACAGGTAAATACAGATAAGCCCCTATACATACACACAATATATAACAATGCGGAGGTAAGAACACCTTCATCTCATAGCCCCTTAGGAACAAGAATCTCTTGCATCAGGCAACGAGTGGTCTCCAAGATATGATGATTCTTCCTTTCGGCTACCCCATTCTGTTGAGGAGTCTGTTGGAACACCCTATTACTAATTTGGGTCAGGATCACTATGTCTCTAGGAAACCAGTTTTTGACCTCCTGTATAGATCTAAAGGTCAATTAGAATTGAGTCTAAGAGTTAGAAGTCTAGGTTTGAAAGCTGCCCTCAAGACCAAGAATTTTTCAGTTTGAGACTAAGTCATATCGTCGAGCTCAGCACGACGATTCGTCGAACTCCAATCGACGATCGTCTAGCTCAACTTCGACAGATCGTCGAACTCCATTCGACGATCGCTGAGCTCAACTTCCACAAATCGTCGAACTCCATTCGACGATCTGCGAGCTCAGTTCGACGATCTTGACTCAGCATTGGATCTCTATCTCTGAGCTCAGTTCGACGATCTTTGAGCTCCGATCGATGATATTTTGTTGCTGTATAAGTGCATATCGCTGAGCTCAGTTCGACGATAGCAGAGCTCAGTTCGACGTTTTCTGATGACTTCAAGGATTTTCAAGATTCAAATTCAGATCAGTTAATGAGTTATTCAGCAATTAATTCAGAAGATTTTCTAGCCGTTTTCATTTATTTCTGGACCAAGTTTCAAGGGATTATCAAGGAATATTTCTTTGGACTTTCCTCCAGAAGACATTTTGCAATTAAGGATGCAATTAATGCAGGACAACGACTATTCTTGACAGAGGATGTTTTTCTATTCAGTACCAGAGAATAAAAGACAAGATTTTTGAATCTCTCTCAGACATCATCAATCCTCAGAACACAGACAAGAAGAACAAGAACAAAATATTCTCTGTCTCAAAGAATTCTCTGAAGAACACACATCCAAGGAGATCAAACTTTCTGAAATCTTCTGATCTCTCTTGTCTCAAGTGTTCAAGGCCAACATCTTTCAAGACGCTGGACACCTAACATTTCAGCTGTTGCTGAAATCATCTTTTGCTGGAGATCAACTTCTGAAGGCCTATCACCCTACAACAAAGCTTCTTTTCCTGAACATCTCAAGGACTCAGAGGGAGCTTTGACACCATCAAATCCACATAGTATTCTCAGCTGCTCTGAGAAATAGAAGACTTCCATAAATCTCTCATCCCCATCTCTGTAAAGGGTTTCTTAAACTCCCTTCAAAAGTTTGAGTTTGGTTTTTGAGCACCTTGTCAAAAGCTCATTGGTGGCAAGACACCTGATCAAAAAATCTGATTTGGTTTTTGAGCACCTTATCAAAAGCTCATTGGTGCCCAGGACACCTGATCAACTCATCCCGCAGTGGATTCCTACCTAGGGTGGTAGAAGAGTGGATGTACCCAAGTTTAGGGGAACCACTATAGCTCCTTGTGTCATCTGGATTGCTTGTCTTTATCCTTTGTTTCTGGCTGTGATTGTTCTGTGATTATTTTGTGATTATTTTAGTTCTGTGATTAGATTTATAATTGCTTCCCTGCTCACTCAGATTACAATTGTTGTAAAAACTTTTCAAGCACCATATACTCTATTCACCCCCCTCCAGAGTATATCAGATCTAGCTGCACTTTCAGAGTCCTCGGACATAAAGTTTGGAAAATAATGTCATGCTTCTCCCAGGAACCTCTGAAGGTCTCTGCATGTGTATTCGTCTCCGTTATCACTCCTAAGGATTTTAATTTTAGTTCCAAATTTTGTCTGCACATGATGATAAAATAACTGAAATATTTCTGAAACCACAATCTTCCTTTTCATGAGATACATCAAAGTAAAGCGTGAGTGATCATAAAAAAAAGAGAATACTGAAAACCATCCACATAGAAAATATGAGCATTCCAGACATCAGAATGTATGAAATCAAAGCATTTTAAACTTCGACTATGATTAGGAGCATAATGGTTCTACAGTGCTTAGCCAATTCACAAGACTAACAATCAAAAGTAGTTTTTTCAATATTAAGAAAATGCGGAAAAGTAGCTTTTAAAGTCTTCAAACAAGCATGTCCAAATCTCTTGTGCCACAACATCAATTGATCAGGGTTGGTAGACATCTGAACATCAAAAGCTTGACAGTTGTCCAAGACATACACACCACCAGACTCATATCCACCACAAATCTTCCCACTCGCCAGATCCTGAAAAACACAATGGGAGGAGAAAAAAGTGATAGAACAGTTAAGCTGTTTAGTTAAACTACTCACAAATAATATATTTGTAGGAAATATGGGAACGATAACAACGGATTTGAGAGAAACGGAGGGAGAAAGATGAATAACCCCTTTACCAACCACAGGAGTCGAAGACCCATCAACAAGTCTCACACTGCCAGAGGTAGGAGAAATAAAAGAGATTCCTATGGAAGACTCAGTCATGTGGTCGGAAGCCCCCGAGTCAATGATCCAATGAGTAGATTGTCCTTTCGAGGGCACAGGAGTGGAATGAGCATGAGCTGCCGTCCCCACAAAATCACCAGAAAGAGATCGCCCTGCAACATTGTCTTTCAAGGTGTTAAGCTCTAGTCAAACTCTCGTTCTTTGCCTGATTCTCCAGATTACCATACATAGCAGTTTGGGATCTCACATATTTCTCATCGGCACCACGAATCCAACCCTGAGGGATCAAGGGAGGATGAAGATCCCAACAATTCTCCTTCCCATGACCTTTCTTCCCACATTGAGGACACTTCATCTTGCTCTTGTCTTCTAGTCTCACGTTTCTTGGGTGCCATCTCTTCTGCTCTGCAGCAAGGGCAGATTTCTCATGACTAACATGAATATCTGAACGAAGGGAATTTATACGGCTTGCCTCCCTTCGAATATAATGAGCTACTGTCTCTAGATTCGACACAGAATCTCTACCCAACATCTGAACTCTCTGGAATTCAAGTTTACGAGGAAGACCAGAAAGCATCTCAAAAACACTCCGTTGCATGAGATCAGTCTCGTAGTCTTCTATAGTCTGAATAGCGGAATACTGATCTATTTCAGCCCACTTATGAGTCAACTTGCGGTAATATTCTTCGAAATCACTCATCCTTGTCACGTGGACTTTCTCAGTTTGGAGTTGATATATTCTAGCCAAGTCCTTTTTTGAGTAATTTCGTTCGATCAACTCCCACATTTCTTTCGCAGTTTGACAAAATAAAAAAATGACTTGCAATTTTGGGTTTCATAGAATTTGTAACAACCCTAACAAAATAATAAATAATAATAATAAAAATAATAAGAAAATTCTAAACAAAGACTTTAAAAGGGCTTATAAACCGAGCCCCCCCGGTCCAAAACACGCAACCCGCACCCCGCACGAAATTTTTCTTCCCGATCCCGACTCCACGCTCCCGTCTCCGCTTCCTGCGCCCTCGACGACCCCAGATCCTCTGCCAACGCCTCCTGCCGCCCCCGAGACTCCTCCCCGTGGCCGAAAATCCGTTTCTCCGGGCCCGGCGCCTCTTCCTCTTGCTTCCCCGTCATCTCCGATGCCCCCTTGGCCGACAGATCCCGCAACAACTCTCCTCTTGGCCGACTACCTTCTTACCTCATCTTCTCCTCCTCCGGCCAGTGGGGGCAAATGCAACATCCTTCTCCGACAACTCTAGCTTCTCCTCGTTCCGGCCAGTGGTTTTCATGAGGGACTCCTAAAGTTTCGCTCGAAACCCCTCTTCGTGGATTTCGGAGCCCCGATCTGGTCTCCTTGGGTAAGGAATTCCATCAATTTCTTGTTTTCAATTTTGCCCTAATTTTGTTACAAATATTATCGCTCTCCGATTGATGCATTTACGTCGATCCCTCTAAGGTTGTAGTGTACCCTTCTAATCTCGATGTTTTGCTTTGTTAGAACTTTATATTTAGTTTTATTATTTGGTGTGCTTTTAGCCTTGTATTCTCCCCTCACTATATAAGAGGGGGTGCTTGTTATAATTGAGATAGATTGTTTTTACCTAATTCTAACATGGTATCAGAGGCAGGCGTAACCTAGCCCGCTCGCCTTGCCTGCGCCTGTCCGCCGCTCGCCCGCTTGCCCGCCTGCGCCCGCTTCTGTCCGCCGCCGCCCGCCTGCGTCCTCCACCTCTCTCTACCACCTCCTCTCCTCTCTCTCCCGCCTCCTCTCTTTTCTCTCCTGGTTGCACCCGCCGGTCTTGCTATGGATTAACCAGCGGGATTTTTTTCTGCGGCCTTCCAAGGGTCCGATTGAGCCGAAATTCTGGGAATAGTTTCGCTTTCCTCTCCTTATTATCATCCTTGATTCTTGGGGGTTTTTTTATCCATCGTTCTTCTACTCCCAGAAGTTCAGATCTATGATGCCCTAAGATTTCCCCTCTTCCTTTGGACCGTTCTTCTTCGTTGGTGCCATGTCAGACGTTGATTCCGGTGCTTCCGGTGCCTCTGTGCCCCCCGCTGGATCTACCCGGGTTGGCTCCGATCACAGTTTCTCTCAGCTCACTACGATTCGTCTGGATGACACCAACTACCTATCTTGGTCCCGTTCTATTACTCTGGCCTTAAAGAGTCGGCGTCTCTTTGGCTATGTTAGTGGCGACACTCCTGCGCCTGCTCGCACCTCTGCTACCTGGTCCCACTGGGACTCTGAAAACTCGCTGGACATGTCTTGGCTCATCAATTCCATGCAGGAGTTCATTGCCCGGAATTACCTCTTCCTCGACACTGCTGCTGACATCTGGAAACGGGCTGAATCTACTTACTCCCGCAAAGGGAATGCGGCACAAATCTACCATCTTCGCTGACAACTGTTCCATCTTCGTCAGGGAGATCGTCCTCCTTCTGCCTACTATTTGGAGTTTACCCAACTCTACTAGGAGTATGACCATTTTGAGTCTCTTGCAATGGTTTGTGATGCTGATGCCCTCCTATTAAGGGCTCGTGAGGATCGCAACAGGGTGTTCGAATTTCTCCAGGGGCTTCACCGCGATTTCGATCAGATTACTGTGCAGGTTTTGGGCCGTGTTCCCATTCCCTCCTTGCCTGAGGTCTTTAGCCTTATTCAACAGGAGTTTGATCGTAGACAGTCCTGGAACATGACCACCACTCCTGAGGGTTCCGCTTTGGTTGCTCATCCTCCCACCACTGGTATCAGGGCCTCTCGGGACTTCAAGCCTCGTGCCACGGATAAGGATCATCTCATGTGCGATTATTGTGGCAAGCCTCGTCATACCCGGGATACCTGTTACAGTCTGCACGGCTTCCCTCCCGGATTTTCTTCTCGGGGTGGGTCTTCTTCCCGTGGGGGGCGAGGTCGTGGACACACTTCTGGCCGTTCACATCCTTCGGCCCATCTGAATGAGATTCCTGAGAGCAGCCCTCCGGGTCTTCTTGGACCTCCTCCTGCAACTATGGCCTCCTTTTCTGCTGATGAGATGCAGACTCTTCGCCGCTTGATGCAGGGCCTTCTTACTGAGCCGGTTACTGCTTCTTCCTCATCTGCCCTTGCCCATTCAGGTATCTCAGGTGCTCACTCTGCTACAACTTGCCCCTCTCCCCATTGGATTATTGACTCCGGAGCTACTGATCATATGACTGGATCGACTTCAGGTTTTGTGTCTTATTCCCCTCTCTCTGGTCGAGATAAAGTGAGTATTGCTGATGGATCCTTTTCCTCCATTGTTGGGAAAGGGTCTATACCTTGTTCATCTCTCACTTTATCTTCTGTCCTCCATGTTCCAAATTTCACCCGCAGTTTACTTTCTGTTAGTCAGTTGACTACCTCCCTTCAATGCTCAGTCACCTTTTTTCCTACTTATTGTGTTTTTCAGGATCTGAAGACGGGGAAGGCGATTGGGTCTGGTAGCTTGCAGGACGGCTTGTATGTGTTTGACCCCTCCAACGGGTCCACCTCTCCGCACGCTCTTCATGCCACCCAGTCATCCCAGCTGCTTACCTGGCATCGTCGTCTTGGCCATCCTTCTGTTTCCACTATGCAGCGTATTTTATCTACTTTTCCCTCTAGTTGTTTTAAAAATTTTGTGTGTGATGTATGTGACGTTGCAAAACATCATCGTCTCCCTGTTAATCATGTTTCTTTACCTAGTACTATTCCTTTTCATACTGTTCATACTGATGTGTGGGGGCCTTGCTCTATTGGCTCTATTTCTGGATGTCACTGGTTTATTTCCTTTATTGATTGTTTTTCTCGAACGACATGGGTTTATCTCATGAAACATAAGGGTTAAGCTTTTTCTATTTTTCAACACTTCCATAAGCTGGTATCTACTCAGTTTTCTGCATCCATAAAAATTTTACGCAGTGACAATGGTAGAGAGTATATCAACTCTTCCTTTGACCACTACCTTACCACTCATGACAATATTCATCAAACTTCGTGTGCTCATTCCCCGTCACAGAATGGGGTAGCCGAGCGAAAAAACCGTCACTTGCTGGATGTTACCAGGTGCCTCTTGCTTACTATGCATCTCCCCAAGTTCTCATTAATCGTTTGCCCTCTCCTGTCCTTGGTAACCAAACTCCTCTCACCACCTTAGGAGTTTCTCCGACATCCTCTCTTCTTCCTCGCATATTTGGGAGTACGTGCTTTGTCCACATTCCCTCTCCTGGGAGATCTAAACTCGACCCCCACGCCCTCAAGTGTGTTTTCATTGGTTATTCCCCTACTCAAAAGGGGTATAAATGTTATCACCCTCCTACTCGTGGGACACTTGTATCTGCTGACGTTACTTTTCGTGATTCTACTCCTTATTATGCTACCTCACTTCAGGGGGAGCCTGCTGTTGAAGTGAGTTCTCCTACCTTCTCCCTTCCGATTCCTCCCTCCAGCGAGAATATCATACCGGTTATTTCTCCGGTTGATCATCCCACTGTTTCTCCCGTTGCTCCTCCCGTTATCTCTTCTCCTCCTCCTACTCGTCCCTGTCCCTTACAGGTTTACACCCGACGGCGTAAAGGTCAGAACACAACGACTAATCCCATGCTCCCAGACCCTATGCCAACTCTGTCAGAAGATCTCTCCCTCCATGAAGGTATCCGATTGCGTACTCAACACCCTATATCTCAATATGTTTCCTATGATACGCTGACTCCCTCTTATAAAGGGTTTGTGTCGTCCCTTGCTTCGGTCTCTATTCCATCTACCTGGCAGGAGGCACTTGAACATCCTGATTGGAAAAGGGCAATGGTAGAAGAAATGATAGATTTGGAGAAGAATAATACTTGGGACTTAACCACCCTTCCACATGGAAAGAAAACTGTTGGTTGCAAGTGGGTCTTTGCGGTCAAACAAAATTCCAAAGGCATAGTGGAACGTTTCAAGGCAAGATTAGTGGCGAGAGGGTATACTCAAACTCTTGGCATTGACTATCAAGAAACCTTTGCTCCTGTGGCAAAAATGAATTCTATTCGAGTCCTTCTGTCATGTGCTGCGTGCAAGGGTTGGGATCTCATCCAATTGGATGTTAAAAATGCCTTCCTTCATGACAATTTGGAAGAAGAAGTGTATATGTCCCTTCCACCCGGTTTTATCTCTCAGGGTTCAGATGGAAAAGTTTGCAAATTGAAGAAGGCTCTCTACGACCTGAAGCAATCCCCAAGGGCGTGGTTTGGACGGTTCCATAGCGCTATGGACTCCCTGGGGTACAAACAAAGTCATGCTGATCATACTCTGTTTATCAAAAAGAGGGCCAACATTGTAACAATTTTAATAGTCTATGTTGATGACATCATTATTACAGGGGATGACATTGATGAAGTAAAAGCCTTAAAGAAACACTTGACACAAGAATTTGAGGTGAAAGATCTTGGCAAACTGAAGTATTTTCTGGGTATTGAAGTTGCCAGATCTAAGAACGGCATACTCATCTCTCAACGAAAGTACATTCTTGATCTCTTAGAACAAATGGGTCTGAGTGGGTGTAGACCTGCTGACACTCCCATGGAGGTTAACCACAATCTTGGAAGAAATGATGGCGATCTTATAGAAGATGTTAAAGGTTATCAAAGACTTGTAGGGAGATTGATCTACTTGTCTCATACTCGACCCGACATTGCTTACGTCGTTGGAGTTGTGAGTCAATACATGCACTCTCCGAGGGCCAGACATCTTGATGCTGCCCATCGGATCTTGAGATACTTGAAAACTTCACCTGGAAAAGGAATCCTTTTCACCTCCAATTCTGACCTGAAGATCGAAGTTTATACTGATGCTGACTGGGCAGGAAGTGTTGAAGATAGACGATCCACGTCTGGGTATTGTTCGTTTATTGGGGGGAATCTTGTCACTTGGAGAAGCAAGAAGCAACAAGTCGTCTCCAGGTCTAGTGCTAAAGCAGAATTTCGTGCCATGACACATGAAATTTGTGAAGGACTCTGGCTGCGCTCCCTCATGAGTGATCTGGGGTTGAGTGAAACTGCTCCTATTCGGTTGTACTGCGACAACAAGGCTGCCATTAGCATTGCCAACAATCCTATTCAGCATGATCGCACAAAACACATTGAGGTGGACAGACATTTCATTAATGAACACATTGAGAAGAAGATCATATGTATTCCCTTTGTTCCCTCAGAGGGCCAACTTGCAGATATTCTTACAAAGAGTCTTGGGGCAAATCTTCACTATGGCTTTATTGACAAGTTGGGCATGAGAAATATAACATGCCCAACTTGAGGGGGAGTGTTAGAATTTATATTTAGTTTTATTATTTGGTGTGCTTTTAGCCTTGTATTCTCCCCTCACTATATAAGAGGGGGTGCTTGTTATAATTGAGATACATTGTTTTTACCTAATTCTAACATGCTTGTTTTCCGGTGCTGCACTTCGGGTCTAGGTGGTGGAATCACTCCAATACCTCTCCAAATTAGGGCTTTTCGCATCCAAACGCCACCAAAATCCCCGATCCCTCGCGGTAGCCTCTTCACCCCTCACTCTCGAGGGAGGTAAATTCCTAAACCCCTCTCCTTTTGTGTGGATCGATTATCAAACATATGTGCTGACATAAGAAACTTGTTAATTCAATTTGGAATGCATTTTTGATCTTGAACACGTATAACTAGAGCTTTTAACCTCGCTTGCGCCACTTAGCTGTCACTAGCATTTTCAAAGTCACCTTAAGGCAAGTAGAGACAACTCTCTCGCTTGCAAATATGAGATCTAATTTACTTCACTTTTTGTTATGAAGTTGCCCCTTATAGACTGGAATCGTCTAATTAATAACTTGTTCCAATCATTTATGAATCCCTGAGATTGTTGAATACCCTAGTCAAACATTGAGAGGAAAGTGTTGGTTTGGTGTGACGCGTCGAATCGAGCTCCCGACTAACTGGTAACAGAAACCATTAGTCGACCATTGCAAGCACCATTGTTGATAAGCCTTGCATTAATTCATATACTAGAATCTTGTACACCAAATGACAACACCTCTACCCTTCAATGTATTTCCGCTTATGATATTGCAGCTAGGCTAAACTCCGAAGTAAACTATACGAATAAAAGCATTTGGTTACACATGGTTACTTGTCTGGTAATAGGTTGCTACGGGTAAAACTAGTTCACTGAGCTCTTGTTTCCTCTGCTTACTTTTGTGCAGTTGCTTAACTTGAATCTTTATGTGTTTTCATGTTCTGAGACATTTTCCTTCTGTTTGGATTTGCCTTAGGTTTCGTGACTGTGGCGCCCAGTTCCTGAGTTTTTCGTCTTCCAGCTACAGTTTTGTTTGGAGGTTCCATTTTGTTTAATGTATCAGCAGGTTCTATGTATTTTGTTTCAGTTACTGTTGGATTTTTCTTTCTATTCATGTATTGGTTATCGTCAGACATTTTCTCTTATATCGAGGACAACTTGTAGAGTGAAGCATTTTACTAATTCATTTCACTTATGATATTTTTACTTTTGTGAGTTGTTGCATTCATTTAGTTTTAGTACTGCATGTGTCTTAGTTTTTATAAAAAAAATGCATGCACGACTTTTTAATTATTTATGTGTGACTTCCGCATTTTTTTTTAAAAAATCAATTAAAACTCTTTTCAAAACTAACAAATTTAAAACCTAGTTGTAGAAATTTTGGTTCCGCCTTAGCAGACATGGTTCCTCTTTGCATGTCTGTGACATCACGACCCGCCCGAAGCGCACTTTGATCTGTTTGAGACGGGTTGTGACAGTTGGTATCAGAGACAGGTTGACCCCTAAAAATGAAGTATTTTAAAAAATTACATATTTTGGAACTCTATTATGTAAAGATATCTATACATACATCATTGCTTCACTCACTCTATCATTGTCTGTTGTTTGAGTCTGAAACACACACACACTCACTCATAAGCATGAGTAGTATGCGTGCAAATGTTAAGGGAGTATGTGCAAACTTAATATTTATATGCATATGAATTTCTCCTAAGATATACACCGTTTGCAAATATTAAATTCTATGAGCGGTTTAATATTTTCAAGTGCGTGACATTAGAATCATAATGCGCATGACATGTTAAGTGATATGAGCGCTTAACATGACATGTGTATCCATTCATGAATATTTTTAGGAATGCATTAAAGGCATAATTACATTGCATGCATATCATAACTCATTGCGCAAGTGTTAAGCTAAGAGCAACAGATGATGATTGTACATACATGAATTTCACAATCATAATTCTATCGCATGCTATTCTATCATCTCACTTGCATTTGCATGGCTTTCACCTAGAGTTGTCCACTGAAAATGCTGTAACTATTACATGATTTATTTATCCAACAGTATTAAAATGCTAGAACCTGTACTCTCGATCCATTATGCTTAGCCTGACTGTTTCTCTTACTCAATTTTTTTATGCTTCTTTTAGATGGCTCCTAAGCGATCACATCGAAAGAAAGCTACCCCTGCTGCACGGGAGGCCCCTAGAGATGAAACTGCCCAGCTTTTAAGACAACTTCTGGAGCGCGTCATCCGTCTGGAGGGGGAACGCCAAAGTCCTGATCCAGCTTCTGGTTCTGGCAGCGCAGGGACGACTGGAGTAGCTGTTACCACCACCCCTCCTGCACCCGGGTCTGGAACCGGCTTGCCTGATGGCACCATGGAGGTCCCGCTCGTGCCAAGTCCGACTACTCCTCCTGTAGCTATGACAGACACTATGACTTTCAAGAGACTAAATCCGCCTATCTACAACGACGACCGTGATTACTTTGTGATCACTGAATGGATCTCCCAGATGAAAAAACACTTTGAGTATGCTGCAGTTCCCAAGGTCCAAAAGGTTCTCCTTGAGGCCTATCAGCTGATCGAGGATGCTTACACTTGGTGGCTTCAATGCCGCAGCCTCTCCGATTATACCACCTTGACTTGGGGACAGTTCAAGGATGCTCTTATGGAGAACTTCCTCTCTTCTGTGGAGCGGGACAACTTAGCTGAGAAGTTCCCGTCCCTTTAACAGTTTGGCAGGACAGTGACTGAATATGCGAGAGAGTTCTCCCGCTTATCCCTCCTTGCTGCGGAGTTCGTGCCGGATGAAGACAAAAAGATCAGCCGTTTTGTGAAGGGGCTCCGTCATGACTTCCAACAGCATGTGGTAGCCCATGGCGCCATCACCTACGCGGAGACCGTGGGAGCCGCCTTGAAGGTAGAAGCAATTGAGTTGGATCGTTCTGCTAAGAAAGTCCAGCATGGTACCTTCAATGCCGCAACATTCAACCCCAAGCGCAAGGGTGCTCCATCTCAGGAGCAAGGTCCCGGGTCCAAGGAGGTGTGCGCCTTCTGTTGCAAGGTGGGTCATGTTGCCCGAGTCTGTCGTTCTCTCGTGAAGAAGCAAAAGGACATTCAGGCTCCGCCGCCTCAGATGACGCTTGCCTCTACCTCCATCGTCTGTGTGTACTGCAAGAAGCCTGGCCACCAGCTGAAGGACTGCCGTCGTAGACAGAAGTCCTGTTTCAAGTGTGGGCAGGTTGGACACCTCAAGCTAGACTGCCCTATGAAGGAAAGCCCAATTCCCTCTCAGCCACTACAGGTTGTCCCCGGAGCTCAGGACAGGGGAAAGGCTGTGTTGAACGTCACCACTCAGTGCGAGGCGCTCGCATCTACCTCCATCATCTCTGGTACGTTTTATGTAAAGTTTTTAAATTTCCTGCATCGTTTCATTACCTGCCTTAGTGTCAAATAATCTTGAATGTGTCCGTAATGTTCATTTCTAGGGAGTTTTAGGGTCAAGAATAAGTGGAAGAAAATCCTATTCGATTCTGGGGCATCTCACTCTTTTATAGCGCGTCATATCGTGGATCTCCATAGTTGGCCTACTTCGCCACTCGAAATCCCTTTCGAGATTTCTGTGCCCGGTCATCTGCACTTGTCAACTACAGACATTATCAATTGTCCGATACAGCTTGGTGAATTGCAAGTCATCGTCGATCTCATAGACCTGGATATGACAGAATTCGACGTAATCTTGGGTATGAACTTGCTGGTCCCGTATCGAGCAAAACTGGACTGTGTGGCAAAGATGGTCAATCTCAGTATCGGTGCAAAGACTACAGCGTTTATGTTAAGACCACCCGCAGCCAGCTGCAGGTAATTTCTGCCGTGCGCGCCTCTCGACTTCTTAGCCAGGGATGTTTTGCTTGCTTTGTTTATGCTTCACATTAAGATGATGTCATACCGCAACTTGAGTTTATCCCGATTACTTCCGAGTTCCCCGACGTGTCCCTCGCCGAGTTGCATGGAATGCCTCCCGATCGTGATGTAGATTTCTCCATTGATGTAGATCCTGGAACGTGCCCTATATCTAAAGCTCCATACCGCATGACACCTCGAGAACTGGAGGAGCTTAGATCGCAATTGGATGAATTGCTTGAGCGTGGGTACATTCGTACTAGCTCTTCTCGTTGGGGAGCCCCCGTTCTCTTCGTTAAAAAGAAAGACGGATCCATGAGATTGTGCATCGACTATCGAGATCTGAACAAGATAACCATCAAGAATAAGTATCCCCTCCCGCGCGTGGATGACCTATTTGATCAGCTCAAGGGTAGTACCGTCTTCTCCAAGATCGATCTCAGGTCAGAGTACCATCAGTTGAAGATCAAGGAATCCGACATCCCCACGACAGCCTTCCGGACTCGGTATGCACACTTTGAATTCTTGGTGATGTCTTTTGGGTTGACTAACAACCCTTCTGCATTTATGGATATGATGAACCGTGTCTTCCGCGAGTTCCTGGATAAGTTCATCATCGTCTTCATTGATGATATCTTAGTCTACTCCAAGACTCATGAGGAGCATGCAACCCACCTTAGACTCGCTCTCTCCACGCTTCGTCAGCACCAACTCTATGCAAGTTGGCGAAATGTGAGTTCTGGATGGATCGTGTTGCCTTTCTGGGGCATGTCATTTCAGGCAATGGATTTTCCGTTGATCCTGCCAAGGTCTGCGCTGTTATGGATTGGAAGCAGCCTTCTACCCCTACTGAGATTCGCAGGTTTCTTGATTTGGCGGGATATTACCGGCGTTTCGTCAAGCACTTCTCCTCTCTTGCTGCTCCCCTGACATAACTAACCCAAAAACATACCAGATTTGAGTGGTCAGATAAGTGTGAGCAGACCTTTTCTGAGCTGAAGCAACGACTATGTTCCGCGCCAGTGCTAGCTCTTCCGTCAGATGGGTTGGACATTTCTGTCTACACTGATGCTTTTGGAGTTGGTTTGGGCTGCGTTCTGATGCAGGATGACCGTGTTATTGCTTATGGGTCGAGGCAGTTGAAAATTCATGAGCGCAACTACCCCACCCATAATCTGGAGTTCGCTGCGGTGGTGTTTGCTTTGAAGCTTTCGCGTCACTACCTCTATGGCGTGAAGTGTCACTTTTTCACTGACCATCAAAGTTTGAAGTATATTTTCGTTCAGAAAGATCTCAATCTTCGTCAAAGGCGAAGGCTAGAATTCATAGCAGATTATGACCTGCAGCTTACTTATGTGCCTGGGAAAACCAATTCAGTGGCGGATGCTTTGAGTCGTCAGGCTTCAGTTGCCGCCTGTGCACCCATATCAGCTTCTCTCGCAGCCCTGATTGATGACCTCGAGCAGATGAACATATCCTTCTCACCTGGAAGTCAAGGAGAAGTCTCTGGTCCGTTATGGGTAGAACAAGTGAAGAATCTGCAACAATCTGATCACGCACTCCAACGCATTCGCCGACAGGTTGATCTTGGTACTCATCTAGATTTCTCTATCTCTGGCGATGTTCTATGTTTCCGAGGTCGCCTATGTATTCCCGATGTCCCTGAGTTGCTGGATAGTATTTGCCGAGAAACTCACGAGTCCCGCACATCTTGTCATCCTGGCAACAACAAGATGTATCATGATCTGAAGCAGATCGTGTGGTGGCCTGACATGAAGAACTATATTGCACGCTTCATCTCTCGATGTCTGATGTGGCAGAAGGTGAAAGCTCAGCGTCAGTGTCATGGTGGACTTTTGCAGCCTCTGCCTATCCCCGAATGGAAGTCGGAAGATGTTTTTATGGACTTCATCACTGGATTGCCTCGCACTCCAAGAGGGCATGATGCGATTTGGGTTATCATAGATCACATGACTAAAGTGGTTCATTTTATTTTGTATAAGGAGGGTCATTCCACCGAGAGGATGACCCAGATTTATGTTTCAGAGATCGTTAGACTCCATGAGAATCCTCTGCGAATCGTTTCTGATCGTGACCCGAGATTTGTATCGCACTTCTGGAAAGGATTTCAGCAAGCTTTGGGCATTGATCTCAACTTAAGCACTGCTTACCAGCCGACGACTGATGGCCAAACCGAGAGAGTTAATCAGATTTTTGAAGATATGCTACGTTGTTATATTTTGGACTACAAAGGAGCTTGGGATGAACATCTACCCTTGGTTGAATTTTCCTACAACAACATCTATCAAGAGAGCCTCAAGATGGCCCCCTTCGAGGCACTGTACGGGCGTCGCTGTAGAACCCTCTTTACTGGTCAGAGGTTGGTGAGAAAGTGGTGTTGGGTCCGGAGTTACTTCAGGAAATGAAGAAGCCACCAAGAAGACTCGTCTTCAGCTCAGTTGTGCCATTGAGAGACAGATAGTATACAAATCAGCGCCGCCGTCCGTTAGAATTTGTCGTGGGTGATTAAGTATTCCTGAAGGTTTCTCCTACTCCTGGGGTGAAACGGTTCGGTCGCCATCATAAACTCAGCCCGAGGTTTGTGAGACCGTACGCCATCTCATAACGCATTGGGGGATCTGCCTACCGTCTGGAGCTACCTTCTTCTTTGGCCGGTGTCCATGACGTCTTTCATGTTAGTCAGCTTCAAAAATATATCCACAATACTAATCGTGTTCTTGAAAAAGTTCCAGGATTTCTGAAGCCAATCGGTCCTATCCGATTGAGCCCGCGAAAAATCGTCGAATACCAAGAACGCAAGCTTTGCAAGAGAACCATTCCGATGGTGAAGGTACTTTGGGTGCATGACAAGTCTGAGGAGTACACTTGTGAATTCGAATCTGACATTCACAGCAAGTATCCGCAACTCTTCTACTGATTCTTGGTACGTCTCTAAGTTTGACTTCCTTGTTATTTCAGTATCTTTCTTGGTTAGCTTTCATGCGTTAATCTGCAAAATTCTGTTTGAAGTGTATGCCGTTTGGAACTTCGTTGTTTTAGTCAGAGAATTCTCATGCAAGTTTCGGGACAAAACTTCTTAAGTAGGGGAGAATGTAACAACACTAACAAAATAAATAATAATAATAATAATAAAAATAATAAGAAAATTATAAACAAAGACTTAAAAAGGGCTTATAAACCGAGCCCCCCCGGTCCAAAACCTGCAACCCGCATCCCGCACAAAATTTTTCTTCCCGATCCCGACTCCACGCTTACGTCTACGCTTCCTGCGCCCCCGACGATCCCAGATCCGCCGCCAGCGCCTCCTGCTGCCTCCGAGACTCCTCCCCGTGGCCGGAAATCCCTTCCTCTGGGCCCGGCGCCTCTTCCTCTTGCTTCCCCGTCGTCTCTGGTGCTCCCCTTGGCCGACAGATCCCGGAACAACTCTCCTCTTGGCCGACTACCTTCTTACCTCATCTTCTCCTCCTCCGGCCAGTGAGGGCAAAGACAACATCCTTCTCCGGCAACTCTAACTCCTTGTTCCGGCCGGTGGTTTTCGTGAGGGACTCCTAGGGTTTCGCTTGAAACCCCTCTTCGTGGATTTCGGAGCCCCGATCTGGTCTCCTTGGGTAAGGAATTTCATCAATTTCTTGTTTTCAATTTTGACCTAATTTTATTACAATAATTATCGCTCTCCGATTGATGCATTTACGTCGATCCCTCTTGGGGTTGTCGTGTACCCTTCTAATCTTGATGTTTTGCTTGTTTTCCGATGTCGCTCTTCGGGTCTAGGTGGTGAAATCACTCCAATACCTCTCCAAATTAGGGCTTTTCGCATCCAAACGCCGCCAAAATCCACGATCCCTCGCGGTAGCCTCTTCTCTCCTCACTCTCGAGGGAGGTAAATTCCTAAACCCCTCTCCTTTTGTGTGGAGCGATTATCAAACGCATGTGCTGGCATAATAAACTTGTTAATTCAATTTGGAATGCATTTTTGATCTCGAACAGATATAGCTAGAGCTTTTAGCCTCGCTTGCGCCACTTAGCTGTCACTAGCATTTTCGAAGTCACCTTAAGGCAAGTAGAGACAACTCTCTCGCTTGCAAATATAAGATTTAATTTACTTCACTTTTTGTTATGAAGTAGCCCCTTATAGACTGAAATCGTCTAATTAATAACTTGTTCCAATCATTTATGAATTCCTGAGATTGTTGAATACCTTAGGCAAATATTGAGAGGAGAGTGTGGGTTTGGTGTGACGCGTCGAATCGAGTTCCCCACTAACTGGTAACAGAAACCATTAGTCGACCATTGCAAGTACCATTGTTGATAAGCCTTGCATCAATTCATACACTATAATCCTGTACACCAAATCACAACACCTGCACCCTTCAATGTATTTCCGCTTTTGGTATTGCAGCTAGGCTAAACTCCGGAGTAAGCTATACAAATAAAAGCATCTGGTTACACATGATTACTTGTCTGGTAATAGGTTGCTACGAGTAAAACTAGTTCAGTGAGCTCTTATTTCCTCTGCTTACTTTTGTGCAGTTGATTAACTTGAATCTTTATGTGTTTTCATGTTCTGAGACATTTTCCTTCTGTTTGGATTTGCCTTAGATATCGTGACTGCGCCGCCCAGTTCCTGAGTTTTTCTTCTTCCAGCTACAGTTTTGTTTGGAGGTTCCATTTTGTTTAATGTATCAACATGTTCTATGTATTTTGTTTCAGTTACTGTTGGATTTTTTTTCTATTCATGTATTGGCTATCGTCAGACGGTTTCTCTTATATCGAGGACAACTTGTAGCGTGAAGCATTGTACTAATTCATTTTACTTATGATATTTTTACTTTTGTGAGTAGTTGCATTCATTTAGTTTTAGTATTGCTTGTGTCTTAGTTTTTATAAAAGAAATGCATGCACGACTTTTTAATTATTTATGTGTGGCTTCCGCACCTTTTTTAAAAAAATCAATTAAAACTCTTTTCAAAACTAACAAATTTAAAACATAGTTGTAGAATTTCTGGTCCCACCTTAGCAGACATGGTTCCTATTTGCATGCCTGTGGTATCACGACCCGTCTGAAGCGCACTCTGATCTGTTTGAGACGGGTCGTGACAGAATTGACAAGTCAATTGATCACAGTGAGATTCTCACCTTCCCATTCCTCATATAGAGGGTCAGACATGTCAGGAGCCGGCTTGGATTCGGTAAGAAACACAAGTCTTCGACGGCTCCCAATGAATATCTGTATAGATTGAGCACAAAAAAGATAATTTCTCCCATTTAACTTGATTTGAGTAACGCCATGATTGAAGTCCATATTAGAACTTCCTTCGCTATAGTGTTTAGGTAGATCACCCACCCCTTCAGATGCCCAAACACCCTTCAATTTGTCACCCATAAGAACAACCACCAAGAAGAGGGAAAGGGACAAAGATAGAGACAAGCCAAACACACAGGCAACAACAGAGCCAACCAATAACAACCGTGGAAACCTGGGCTCGTATCCCAGCAGCCACACCAACGGACGGCTCAAGCCACTCATCTGCACCGACGGAAAGCCCTAGAAAACGGTGCAGAGCACCACCAGACGACAACCCCAACACCAACAGAACTAGCGGGAGAAGAAGCCGCTCTTGGTCTCTATTTGCAGTCGACAATCAACACTTGAGATACGGTAAAGCAGCATTATATGATTCTGTGACGGGGTACGAGGGCGTGATTGGGATAAGGTTAAACAATGGGTTATGGGCGTTAGACCGATTGAATGGGGTTAGGATAGGGTTGAACATGTTTTTAGTTACCTTTGGCCATACCGGTAGAATCAGATCAGGATCGCGATCCTACAGATCATAAGATCCGGATCGCGATCTCCGTCATAGATGTGCCGATTTAGATCCTAGGTGAGATCAAGATCGATTTACAAAATCTGGACGTAGGATCGTAAGATTCTACGATCCGGATCGCGATCCTGATAACATGCGATACACCGCTTTTTGATGTCTGATTTTAGGAGAATGCATATATCTGGTAAGAATACAAACTGCATACGTAATGTCGGGACGTATGAGATAGATATATAAGTTTTCCGACCAATCTTTGGTAACGTGATACATCAACATGATCACCATCACCATCTTCATCAATCATGTGATTTTCCTCCATAGGGGTGTTCGCAGGAACACAACCAAGCATACCAGTTTCCTTTAGGAGATCCAATATGTACTTCCATTGGGATATAAAGATACCCCGCTCCGATCTAATCACTTCGATGCCTAGGAAGTATTGCAATCGTCCCAAGTCCTTCACTTCAAATTCAATCGATAGGAGGGTCTTGAGGTTGACGATCTCCTCTATATCATTTCCAGTAATCACGATGTCATCCACGTAGACAATGAGAACCACAACATGATGTTCATGTCTCCGGATGAACATGGTATGATCTGATTAGGCTTGATTGTAACCAAACATGAGCATTGCTGTGAGGAATCTTCCAAACCGGGCCCTTGAAGATTGTTTCAGGCCATATAATGATTTCCTTAGGCGACAGACGAGCGCTTCAGATCCTTTCTTCACAAATCCAGGAGGGAATTTCATGTACACCTCCTCCTCAAGCTCACCGTGGAGAAACACATTTTTCACGTCTAGTTGATGAAGTTCCCAGTCCAGACAGGCTGCACATGATAACAAGACCCGGATAGAGTCCATTTTTGCTACAGGAGCAAAAGTCTCGTGGTAATCAACTCCTTGAGTCTGAGTGTATCCTTGAGAGATAAGACGCGCTTTGTACCGTTCCACCTTGCCATCTTGGTTCTGCTTAACCGAGAAGTCCTACCTGGAACCTATAGCTTTCTTTCCTGGAGGAAGAACGGAGATATCCCATGTATGATTTTTGTCCAAGGCGGATATCTCATCACGTATAGCCTATGTCCAAGTCGGTATAGCCAATGCTTCCTGTCATGTCTTGGGAATAACAACTAGAGAGAGAGATGAGACAAATGCCTGATGAATCGGAGTAAGATGGCTATAAGCCACCTGATTAGAAATTGGATGTTGGGTGGAAGTAGCTTTAGCCTTTTTCAGCAAGGCAAAAGGCATATGTAGGTCGACATCATCAGAATCTGAGTCCGAAGTCGGCACTGGGTCGGCATCATCAGAATCTGAGTCCGAAGTCGGCACTGGTAGAGGCGGAGCAGCGGTGACCTGTGTACCTGAACGACGGTGGTATACATTGGGAAAATGAGAGATCATAGTAGAGGAGTCCGGTATTGAGATATGAGCTTTGGGAACATCCGTAGAAGGAGGTGAAGGAATAAAAGAGAAGGACATGAGAATAGGCAGAGGGACAGCAGTAACAACATCCGTAGTAGACGTACGCTCCCCCTGACGAAGAACATGAGTCGAGGATGGAAAGAAGGACTCCCCCTCATGGAAAGTAACATCCATGGTACAGAACATACGCAGGGAAGGAGGGTGATAATAGCGATACCCTTTGGTCGTGGAGGAATAACCAAGGAAGACACAACGCTGACCCCGAGGGTCAAGTTTGTCACATTGAGGTTGGTGCACATGCACGTAACATGCGCACCCAAAAACACGGGGTGACAAATGGGAAGTATGAACCACGCCAGAGGTAGAGAGACGGGATAGAGTAGTAAATGAGAGAACACAAGAAGGAAGACGATTAATAAGATGTGCAGCAGTAAGCACCGCATCTCCCCAATATGGTTTAGGAAGATGCATTGTCAAGAGGAGACAACGGGCAACCTCGAGGAGATGCTGATTTTTCCGTTCGGCCACACCGTTTTGAGTAGATGTGTAAGCACAAGTTTTCTGGTGGATGATACCATAAGAGGTGAGGTACGCGCCAAATGAACCACGATCGTCATACTCCCCCCCGTTATCACTTCAAAGAACATAGATAGTGACATTAAATTGATTTTTCACCATGTTATGAAAGACTTGAAAACATGAAAAAACTTCAATTTTCTTTTTAAATAAATAAACCCATGTAGTACGCGAGAAACAATCAATAAAGGTGACAAACCATCGAAAACCAGTCAACGATACAACGGGGAACGAACCCCAAACATCAGCATGTATAACATCAAAAGGGGTGCTACTAGGAAAAGAAAGATGTGAAGAGGTCTGTCGCACATGTTTAGACCGGTCACAAATATCACAAGAAAAATTCTGAAGAAAAGGTGAAAAAATAGGAAAATATTTGCAGGTAGACGAACGACGGGTGTCCCAAACGCAGATGCCAATGGTGGACATCCTATGCAGTAACAGTAGAACCAGAAAGAGCCTGAGAACGAGGAGTATCCAGGTAGTACAAGCCGCCACTGCACCTACCACTGTCAATGTTCTGCTTCGTACACAGTTCCAGAAAAACACAAGAATCAGGAAAGAATATTACAGAGCAGTTAACAGATTTCGTAAGATTGCTGATGGAAAAAAATTGAGACAAAAAGAGGGAACGTGAAGAACAGAGGTAAGAGAAATGGACGGTGAACAAGAAATGTTGCCCTTGCCAGCAATAGAGGAAAACGAGCCGTTAGCTGAAATAACTTTCTCCTTACCAGACAAAGGAGTATAAGAGAGAGAACCTGGGGAGGAACCAGTCATATGGTGGGTGGCACCAGAGTCGAGCACCGATTCGGAAGGAGAGGTGAGTGCCGCAAGAGCGCTAGGCATAACAACGGTGGCAAGAGAAGTCAAGCTTCCAGTGACCGGATCAGACTGAGTGAAGCAAACGACAAAAGACATCCAACTCATGAGCAGTAAGAGAGGAGGAAGCCGAAGACTGGGACACGTCATAGACATCAGTAGTGTAAGCAGTGTCATGAGAATGGTAGCCATTGTGCCTATGGCCCCCACGGCCAGGTCCACGGCCCCGACCACGACCGCGATCAGGAGGAGCCAAATGCAGATGAAGTTTGAAGCATGCCTCCTGAGAGTGTCCCCGTCGACCGTAGTAATCGCAGATAGGCACTGAAGATGCAGGAGTAGGGATGAGGCCACGACCAACACTAGTCAAGGCGGAACGATCTGGAGGAGTCATAATACTGAGAGACTTACGATGGTCTTCATCACCCAGGATCATGCTAAACGCCTCACAGAGGGAGGGAAGAGGAGAACGGTGTAGAATGTGCCCGGGCCACATCAAATTTCATATTCAACCTCATTAAGAAGACATGAAGATGGAAACGGTCCTCCCGTTGCTTCAAGAGGACGACATCCGCTGTACACGCTGGAGTGAAATGAGCAAAGTAGTCCAGTTCCTGATATAAGCACACAAACTCCGGGAAGAATGATGAGACAGTCATTGACCCTTGACGCAGCTCCAAAATGCGGTGAGTGAGCTCATAAACTTGGGTGGAGCTACTAATCTGAGAGTAAGTTTCACGAGCACAAGTCCAGATCTCGAACGCAGAGTCCATCAACATATAGCTCCGATAGACCTTGGACGACATCGAATGAAGGAGCCAAGATACAACCAGAGTTTTCAGAATCCCAGCGCTTCCAGGAGGGATCAGACACAGGAGGCTCCGTAATCGACCCATCGATATAGCCGAACATCTGTTGACTACGGATGACATGCTGAGCAGCACGAGACCATTCCAGGTAATTCGTGTCATCCAGAGAAACCGTGGTAATCTTCAAGGAGCTAGATAAGCCATGTGGCCGCTGAGGCTCAACCATCGGATGCTGGATCACTCCCGAAGAAGAGAAAGATGACTCGGGTTCACCCATACCGACCAAAGAGACACAATAGATCAGCAGCCCCTAATTCCAGAAGCAGGACAACAGCCCGGGGGAGCAGGACAGCAGCCCGGGGGAGCAGCACAGGATCGACAGCATCAGGCTTCACGGGATCTGGATTGGCAGCAACAGGGCAGCAGGTTTCACAGGATCAGAAGCCTGGATCAGCAGCAGGTTTCACGAGATTGGAAGCCTGGATCGGCAACAGGCAGCATGCTCATGAAGAAGAAGAAGAAGAAGAGGAAGAGGCGGCAGGCTGCCTTATGGAGGAACGGCGACGACGTTCCTCTCAGTAGCCGGCAGGAGTGCCTCCCAACATGAACGATCCGAGCGACGAGCCGACGAGAGCGACGGGAGAGGACGGGAGAGGAGAGCGAGATCGACGTGAGAGGCGACGGGTTTCGCCTCAATGATTTGACGGGTTTCGCCTCGACGAGAATAGGGCACGATTTTTCTCCTCCTCTGATACCAAGTGGAATGCAAAACTCAATGAATTAAGAGAGTTGTCCCTTACTCTTACATACTTGAGTAAGGGAAACCTAAACAGGAAAATAAAATTACAATACTACCCTGACTTGAACATAACATATTACAACTCATCTCGCTCCCCTTTTGTGCATTCAGGGTCTTTGCAGCATGCGGCTGGTGAGAAATAATCATAGTCTACCCAAAGTCGCTCCAGAATTGTGATATACTCCTAAATTGAACGATTTCCCTAGGTTACTGTCTCAATCTCCCGTTCGATCTGAAACACAAGCATGTTGTTGTCGACTCCTGCATAGAGCCTCTATAACTTCCCCCAAATATCGCTTGCAGTCTCTATGACATCCACCTTAATAGCGATAGACACGACCATTGAGTTCAGGAGCCAAGTGTACAATATACTATGTGTGGTCTTCCACTTATTGTGCCAATCTGAGCCCATCTCTAGCTCCCCGTTTTCACCAGTCAAGTATCCCTCCAAGTTCCTCCCGGAGAGTGCCCCCTTTACTCGACGTGACCAACTAAAGAAGCTGATCCACCGAGTTTCCGCTCCACGGGAGGGGGGGGGGGTGGTCTAGTTTTACTACAGGCGGTGACGCTTGACCCGATCCTTCGCCTTTGGACATCCACAAGAAATCCAAGAATACCGTTAGGTCTGCCTCCATCTTGGCAACCAATTTCTTCATGAGCACACTCTCACACTCTTGATTGATTTGTGAGATGCAACATGATTCGCGAGGCATACACCGCTAATTTGTGTTGCTGCTTTGATTTTGTTTTTTTTTCCCGCAAGAACAACACAAGCTCCACGCCGTAGTGTCGTGCTTGCTCGTCTCGCAAATGTCACACTGCTTATTTGAAAATGTGCTCCTGTCCCCACCGGGTTCACAAGTGGTCTTCTTTGCTTCGGAAGCTATATTCACCGGGTACAGGAACCTGAGGACGATCTCTACATCGGAAGAAGAAGCTGCCTTCAGCCCTCGAGATTTTGGATGCACCCGCGCGTATCTCCTGCGCCCTCTTACTGTGCGTGCGGGAAGGAGAAGCCGCCTTCTAGCTGTTGCGTTCCTCCACAACTGCGTGCATAATGAATTCCGCCGCGCTCCACGTACGCGTACTCCTTCCGCCGCGCTTCACACGTACTCCTTCCACACACACTGTTCTTCCCACGCGTACTCCTTCCGCCGCGCTCCGCACGTCCTATTCCTGATTTTCGCACGTAACACCTTCCCCCGCGCTCCTCCTTGCACCAAGCGTAACTCCTTCCGCTGCGGGATTCACACACAACTCCCGCGCGAAGCACCTACCTCGACATGCATCCCCATGCAATGCTCCTGCGGTGATTCTGCGGTGCCGCGCGAGCCCGCGTCACTTCTAGTTGCCGCAATGCACGATCGTCCCTGCCGCAGAATTCCTGTCTCATTATTCCTTCCGCTCACTACCAGGAAAGGAAAGAAAATAAAAAATATTGTGGGAGAAGGTCATGATCCCAGAAGCAGAATTACGGGAATTTCTCCTGACCAATTTTTATTTGTTTCTAAACCTGCCTCTGATAACAAGTAGAAAAAAGAATTTTATTTCTTGTATTGAAACCTTTACATCTTGCCTCTATATATATACATACAAGGGAATCTACAACACCGTACTAGCGGTGTGAGACTAAATACAAATGAGGAGACCTACTATCGACACACCAATTAGCGTTATTTGCACAGCAAATACAAACAAATACAACACTGAATTTCTGACTGAGATAAAGGTCCTAATGGTTGCAAGTTATTTTAGGTAAACAGCACGTGCACTGAATATTAAGCCCGGACACGGATTACACATCTTCAAAAAGTTCCTGCAAACTAGCAGAATAGTTGTTCAATATGATTTGGAGTAGAACTTATACTCGAAGACATAACTAACCTTGCATAGTCTGATCCGTGCAAATGTGTGGCAGCTAAAGTTGCAGCATCTATCCAGCATCCAGAATCTTGTAACTTCAACAACCAAGAATATCATTATTCAAAAAAAATGCAAAAGTGCTGCTAAACCAATAAATACAAAAGTATTAAGGTTAATCAAATTATATAGTAAAAATCAAGTGTTCTGGAGATGAGTGAAAGGTATTATTGTCATCACTAGGTTATTTTAGAAGCTACAAATATGCACCCCATAAAATTTTCTGCTTCTCCCTCCATAGATTTAGCCATAAGAATTGGCAAACTAAATGTTAACCATGCTTCATTTTGGTGCATCATAAATCTCATTTGAGAATAATATTTATATAGTCACTTTTAAAATGTGAAACACCCCAACCAAGTTTAACAATAAATCAGCAGTCCGGCTGGGCCCCGCGATAAGAAGTAAACTAAGCAACGGTACTAAAACTGGTACATATCAGGTATAAAAGAAATACTAAAAGAAAGCTTACAGCGGAAGTAGAGTAAGAAAAACTAAGGTTAAAAGTGTACCTCAATTTTTGAATTCACAGAGCCATCTAGAACTGAAAATATACTATGAAACTGAAAAACTGAAAAACTGAAAAATCTGGAATAGTCTAGCACAACAAAGTATGGATGAAGTACAAATACATAATGTCTGAAAAAAAAAAATATAGCAAAAGAGAGGTACAACTGAAGGGCACTAACAACGATGTAGACCGCACTGCCTGTCCTAAACGAATCTCTTGACCTAAGGCCTCCTGTAAAAATAAATTCCAACTGGGTCAGGCCCACTGGAGATTAAGAAATACTACTCATTCAAGCAACACTAAAAAAAATATATTTTCTTGTATAGAAAATATGTAACTTTCAGTACTCTTAATCTTGTCATTTTGTACTCTTGATCTGCTCATGTATTCGACTTATTATGAGTTCTGTCTCATTTTCTGATTTTTTGTTGGTTAATGACTTCTAGAGTTTCTGAATTTTGTCTGCTGTAGGTTCTAGTAGATTTCATGATTGTCTTACTAAATCTTATTATTAATGGCGACTGCGCACAAACTGAAAACTGGAGTCTGGGTGGCAAACCCGATGATGCCTTGAACCGTGTGTCCCTCGAGAGGAACACGGACTAATGACTGAGGGATTCCTCGACTGGAATCAAGGGTCATCGACCCTAAGTCTGAAACTCATATGATGATTGCTGGCCATGAGAGTACAATAGTGTGCCTCTACCAAAACAATGAGGGTGAATCCCTCTCGCCATTCTCTGAATTGATCCGATCTCATGGTGTAACATCCAACTTGAGTCCACTTGATTAAAGTTTTCATGTGGTTTAATCTTGAATTTTGCCTAAATGTTTATAACATTTCAGGCTGATTCTGTTCATGTGTGAAGCTGATAATTTCATGATCTGACTGTAAGTCCCGCTATATTAACTTGGTTAACAGCTGATTCGTGTTTTATGGTTAAACGAGATCTGATACTTATTCAATATACCTTAGTTATTCTTTGTCGGCTGGATTTGTATCCGTAAGAATTCTTATCTTCATGGACGTATACAAACATAATTTATTTCATGAATTATACAAAATGATATGTTTAACTGAAAAAAGTCGAATTTCTTACATCGGTATTGCGACGCTCATAAACGCGGTGAGGTGGTATGATTCCTTTGGATTGTTGAATTCTGCAACATTTGAAATCCTTTTCGTACCTAGGGTTTCGATGGATACATATTAATGATAATTGGGTGGCGGAAAAGAGTATTTAATACATAATTAAATAATAATTTCTTACTTACCTCTAGCAAAAGTAGTTACACTGCCACGAGGTTGAGTCGGAGAGGAGCGAGCCTCCTCCGATTTAGTTTCCCATCCTCCTTCCCACAATTAGGGTTTCTCTGAACTTAAAAGCAGTCATTCAGCTAAAATTCAAAGCAAGATCCACAAATCCCTTACATTAGGGCATAAATTCCAAGACGTACAAGTAGAAAAAGTGGGGGAAAAATACTTACGCCTTCACCAACGTTGACTTAGAATGCAAAGGAATAGGTTTTGATGTAATCACTGCTGAAGAACGCCTCAAATTTGACAAAAGAGCTGCTGAAATTTCTGTATGAGGGGCAAATAACCACAAAATTATCTGAGATTGCTCAAAAAGAGAAGGGGAAATCAAAGGATTTAGTGGCATGATCATTGTACCTAAAAAAAGGTTTACCTGGTCAAAATGGCGGAAAAGGGAAAAGAAAGTTGATCGGCTCCTCCTTCTGAACTCGAGAAGAAGGAGAAGTCCTTTGCGGACTACTACTGTTGATCCCTATAGAGAGGATGTATGTCGTGAACGAGGAGAGGGCTAGGGTTGATCTTGTGCCTCCAATAACCAGCGGATTGGAGCGGCTGGCTGCTGGCACCATCGTGTGGAAGAGTCGACGAAGGAGAAGAAGGGCTATGTCCCCTGCTTCCGCTAATGTACATGGAGGAAGATCCAGTGCCGATACACGCGAGCCATCTGCGAAAAAGAGATGAAGCAGTTATGGGGGGGGGGGGTTCTTATTGTTGAGCGCTCGATTGGGGAGGGGGGGGGGGGGGGTTAATATACGCGTGAGTGCATGGTTATGCCCTAAACATGCGATTTCCTACTTGCGTGACTCCCAATTTCAAAATTAGGGAGGGGGAATAATTAATTAAATCTTGACTTGATTTGGTTGTGTCATGAGTCACGAAAATTAGGCAATTTCAAAATCTTTCTTCAATATAACCACTTTCTCACTAACCGACAAGTTTGGGCGCTAGGCTCTCACATCAACACTAAAACACGCCAAAATAATTTCTTATAACTTCGATTAATCTATTAATTAACGCGCAAAAAATAACCATACTAAAACCGTAACTCGACAAGATGCTGGTTCGATCAATATCGCTCATGCTCGAAACCTGAAATTAAAATTTATTATTGCATAAACTTACGGATGCTACAAATCTCTTCTCCTAAAAAAATTTCTCCCTCAAAAATTACAAACATACAACAGTCAAAAAAGGAAAGCATATACCTCAATGCGTTGATGTGCATCTTTTCTTTCCCATGAATACTCCGGTTGACTACAGTTCATCCAAAGAACCTTTACATGATGAATCTCTCTATTTCTGAGCTTCTGAATCCTTAAATTCACTAACCTATCTACCTTAATACTGATACTAAGATTTGAGTCAATTGGTGCATTCTCATTACTAATCACATGAAAAGAAACTTTGACTGCTCTCCTCAGATCAGTGTTGTAGATGTTGGCCGACATGCCAGACATGTTGGCCGACATGAAGGTTTGGGGTCCAAAATGCAACAATATCAATATTTTGGTGAGAACTTATGTTTTGTAAAATATCTCGAGTTATCAGTGATATATCGGGGGAGTTATTGGCAGCCGATATATCGAGGGTGAGTTTCAAACTAAAAATACGCGAGAATCACTGTAGATTGTAAAAAAACGGGAGTTTTATTTTTAATATGAATCTCGACGCTTCATTCCCGCACACCAGCCCTAGCCCGACGCCTTCTCTTTTTACCACTCGGTGATGTGCTCTGGCTACGACGACAAATCTCCTTTCGACTCTACCATTGTTTCGACGGGTCTTCCTCTTCCCTAGCGTCGAAGCTTCTATCTCCGTCGGTCTGCTATCTCTATCCTAACTTCTTCTCGTACGACATGACACTGTGAGCATTCTTTGCGCTAGTTTGCGCTTCTAACTCGATTTTTTTCTGACATTTCTTCATTTCTAATGACATTTTTGTATTTCTTCTGGTATTTTTTTGATTTCTTTTGTCATTATTTTGAATTCTTCTGGCATTACTTTGATTTCCTCTGGCATTTTAGGGTTTGATTGACATTTTTGCTGAAATTTTGGCTTGTCACTCTTTGATCTAGTAGCGTCTTCTTCTATTTAATAGATATCTGATATTTTGAAATTTTCTGGCATTTTAGGGTTTGTTTGGCATTTTAGGGTTTCTACCTGATCTATTTTGGCTTCTATCTGATCTGCTCATGGGTTGTTTGGGTTGTTTTGTGAAGGATTTGTTTGGCATTTTCTGACATTTCATTAATGTCAGTAGCAGCCCTTGTTTTTTCTGGCATTTTTACTTCGAAAATTGGTTATTGTTATTGTTACTGGCTAAATCATTTGCTAGCATTTTTACTGTCATTTCCTGCACTCTTAATTTGCTAAAAATGGTTCTACATTGCATGCGGTTATTTTTATTGCAACAAATGATGTAATCATGATTCATAAATATCATATATAAATAATCCAAAATTTTACAATATTTTGCAACATATGATGCATGCAGTGCTTCATTGTGCGATATTTATCACAATATTTTGCAATTATTTTATAAATCCATTCATTCATATTATTATTGATGTTGCGTTTATTTTATTTGATCCATTTGTTTGTTGTTGAATCATAGAATGGACTCCTCTCAGTCTTCTAGAAAAGCCACCAATGCTTCAGTTTCTGCCGGTAGAGATGCATTTTGGGCATTTGGAGAGAAAGTGGTCACAACAGATACCAATAGAATTTGTTGCAATTATTTCAACAATTAATGCATTTTGGGCATTTAGAAAGAAAGTGGGGTCGGCCAGCCTTGGTCCGGGTATAAATATACCCGGACCCCCTTTTGAGGAGCTTTGCAAGATTATTATCAGGTACTCCCTCCTAACCCTAGTTTCTCCTCATAGTCTGTCTTTTAGTTCTCTAGATCTATCTCTCTCTCCCACCTTCATAACATTTGGTATCTGAGGTTTCTTCCTCCATCATGGTTGCTACTCGCGGACAAGAAGAGGCCAGTCGTTTGGAAACTCTAGAGGTAAACTACGCCGGATTGACGAATTCGGTGGCCGCCGTCGAAGAAGAGATGAGGGCGTCCACCCAACGCTTGGAAGAGCAGATCGATTCAAGGATGGAAGAACTCAAGGTCTTGCTCGCGCAAAATCTCAAGGGGAAATCACTGGTGCAGGAGGAGAGCAACGGATAATCGGCCGTGGAATCTCCACCGGCTCGACACCCAGCCGCGTATGGCGCGGAATTGGCGGGATTGGCCGATCCGACTCCGATCCGACTCGGAATGGAGTCGGATCGCCCGACTCGGAACGGAGTCGGATCGCCCGACTCGGAACGGAGTCGGATCGCCCGACTCGGAACGGAGTCGGATCGCCCGACTCGGAATGGAGTCGGATCGCCCGACTCGGAACGGAGTCGGATCGTCCTACAATGGAGTCGGCGGGGCTGCGGCGGGCTGGGGAGGTCGTGGACTCACAGCGGGGACGGGATCCGTCCCGTATGGGGATCAGGACACCGGAGCAGGTCGTCCGCCCTGGACGCGGACTGTCGTCGACCAGGCGGGCTACGGGAGGGCTCCGGGAGCCGGGACAGCGGGGATTCTTCCCCAGCCGTGAGGCGGCGGTGCTGCAGGAGTTGGAGCAGGTATTCCTTGGGGGGGGGGGGTGTTAAGGACTAAGGTCCAGTGAGATTGGGTGTGTGTGGGACCACATATTTGGGCTTCCCCTTCGCGTTCCAGGTCTGGGTGTTGACCCCGGTGGGTCCTCCGTGTGGAGGAATATCCCCGCCATCCCGTGGTTGGATTAGTCCCACATTGCCTACAGTGGGTGGTCCTTGATATTTATGTACCCCCGTCCCCCCTTACTATTACCTCGGGGTTTTGGTAAGATGTGTGGTGACGGGTGGTTTCACATGGTATTAGAGCCAGGTTGTCCGCCTCGGTGGTCACCTCTTCTGGTAGTGCTCACGTTGTTACTCGCGGCAGATGGCTAATCGACTCTGATGCTACAAATCATATGACAGACAATCCTCAATGTTTCTCTCTTCTTGAAACACATGCTCTGTTGCCCCCGGTCATTGTTGCGGATTGATCTCCCTCCCCGGTCCATGGGATGGGCATGGTTCAAGTCACTCCATCTCTCTGCCTGGCTGATACCCTCTATGTGCGCACGTTTCCGTGCAATTTATTATCGGTTACTTCTTTATGCAAGCAACTACGGTGTTCTGTCATATTCACCCCTACCTCTTGTTTTTTTCAGGATCCGGACTCCCAACGGACGATTGCTACCGGTACTGAGAGTGGTAGCCTCTACTTTCTCGACAACGTTTCTGCTCTATCCGCCTTCTCCTCCTCCTCTACAGATCTTCTTCAATGACATCTTCGCCTTGGACATGCTCCTCCCCGAATTTTGCGCCAGCTCCTTCCCCACCTCCCCCCTCATCATCCTCCTCTAAACTGTGATGCATGTCAACTTGGCAAACATCACCGCTCGTCCTTCTCACCAACGCAAAGTCGGGGCTCTTCCCGTTCGTTCGACCTCGTTCACTCTGACATATGAGGTCCCTCTCCTACCCTCACCATCGGTCGGGGTAGTTCATATTTTGTCACATTCATTGATGATTTCTCTCGGTGTACGAGGGTGTATCTTCTCAAGGAACGCTCCGAGCTGTTCTCTGTTTGGACCTCCTTTTATTCTATGATTAAGACTCAATTTGATACGTCTATTAAAATCCTTCGTTCTGACAATGCTAAGGAGTATCTTAGCCATGACTTCTCCTCTTTTTGTATTCACCATAGTGTTATTCGTCAAACAAGCTGTGTCTACACCTCACAACAAAATGGGTGGCGGAACGCAAAAACCGTCACCTCCTTGATGTCGCTCGCACTCTGCTGACTCAAATGCATGTTCCTCGCTCCTATTGGGGCTATGCTGTCCTCCTCTTCTGCTATCTCATCAATCGCCTTCCCTCCACAGTTCTCCACGGTGCTACCCTCTTCTCCATTCTTTATCCGAACAAGGATCCCTTTCCTCTTCCTCTGCACATCTTTGGGTGCACCGCCTTTGTGCACTCTCCCGATGCCACCCGTGACAAACTCTCACCACGTGCCACTAAATGTGTCTTTCTGGGGTACTCTCCCACTCATAAAGGTTATTGTTGCTTTGACTCCGTTACCCGCAAGCAATTTGTCTCTGCGGATGTCACCTTCCTTGAAAATGCATCTTACTTCTCTCCCGCTTCCTCCTCTCCTCCTCCTCCTGATCCTACTTCTCATACCAACTCATCCATTCCCTCTGCTCCCACTGATGTTCCGCCATCTCCACCCTCTCCACCATCTTCACCATCCCCACCATCTCCACCCTCTACTCCGCTTTCTCCCTCCACTCCGCTGCCATCTCTCTCTACTCTCGGGCCAGCTCTCTCCACCACGGATACTCCGGATACTGAGGAACCTGCTGAGCTGGATCTCCCGATTGCTCTTCGCAAAGGGGTTCGAGCATGTACCCAACACCCGCTTGCTGCAGTTGTTTCCTACGATCGTCTTACCCCTTCTCGCAGAGTTTTTGCACTGACTATCTCGGCCACTGCCACCCCCCATTTCTACCAGGAGGCCCTTATTATTCCTCATTGGAAAGCTGTCATGGATGAGGAGATTGCTACTCTCACTGAACGGGGTATCTGGACCCTTGTTCCTCCTCCTTTCGGCACAGATGTTGTTGGTTGTCGATGGGTCTTCGTGGTGAATTTTCTCCCGGATGGCAGTGTGGATCGTTATAAGGCTCACCTGGTTGCCAAGGGTTTTACCCAAACTTATGGCGTTGATTACTTTGACACTCTCTCCCGTGGCTCGTCTCAGCACTATTAGGGTTCTTCTCTCTGTGGCTGTCAACAGGGATTGGCCCATCTCGCAGCTAGATGTTAAAAATGCTTTCCTCTATGGTGATCTACAGGAAGAAGTTTACATGGAGCAACCTCCTGGGTATGTTGCTCAGGGGGAGACACGAGTATGCTGGTTAAAGAAGGCTATCTATGGCCTCAAGCAGAGTCCTCGTGCCTGGTTTGACAAGTTCAGTGACACTGTTGCGGCCATTGGTTTTACAAGAAGCTCAGCAGATCACTCCTTGTTTGTTCGGAAAACCGCCTCTGGTCTCGTTGTTCTTGCGGTTTATGTTGATGACATTCTTCTTACTGGCGATGACCAGGATGAGATATTGATGACCAAGAAACACCTTCGTCAACACCTGGTCACAAAGGATATGGGCTCCCCGAAATACTTTCTGGGGATTGAAATCTCTAGGAAGCCCAACTCCATGGTTCTTTCCCAACGGAAGTATGCTCTTGATCTTTTAAAGGAGGCAGGATTGACTGGTGCTAAACCTGCACGTTGTCCTATGGTTGCTGGAGAAGACAAAACTTGGACAGATGACTCGCCTCTTCTCTCTGATCTTGCGAGATACCGGCGTCTGGTGGGCAAGCTCATATATCTCACGGTAACCAGACCCAACATCTCTTATGTTGTTGGCAAGGTGAGCCAGTTCATGCAAGCTCCAAGGGAGTGTCATCTACAATCTGCACTGAGGATATTAGAGTATATTAAAGCTGCACCAGGTAAAGGACTCCTCTTTCAGAAGAATGATCACCTAAGAGTTGAAGCTTACTCTGATTCAAGTTATGCGGATGACAAAGTGGACCGCAAATCGACATCAGGTTTCTGCACGTTTGTTGGAGGCAATCTTGTGAGTTGGAAGAGCAAGAAACAGTTTGTTGTTTCCAGGTTTAGTGCAGAGGCGGAATATCGCAGCATGTTATCAACTACATGTGAGTTGAAGTGGTTGCGGGCTCTCATGCTTGACTTAGGAGAGGTTTACAACTATCCTCTTCCTATGTTCTGTGACAATAAGGCCGCGATATACATTTCCAAAAATCCGGTCTTTCATGAGAGAACAAAACACATAGAAGTCGACTGTCATTTTATTCGGGAAGAAATATTGAAGAAACAGATTTGCACTCCGTTCGTCACTTCAGACGAGTTGGCAGATGTCTTCACCAAGCCGGTGTCCGCTTCCTTTTTCCACATCTGCGACAAGCTGGGCATGATTGATATCTATGCTCCCGCTTGAGGGAGAGTGTTGCAAGTTGGAGACCGCGCGGTCTGTTGCTGTTTGGAGACCGGACGGTCTGGTGGTTTCTCCTAGCCGGTCTGTGTGCCGGGGTGTTGTTGTTTGGTATCCCAGCGGTCAGGGGGCTTGTCTCAGGCGACTAGGAGACCGAGCGGTCTAGCGTTCTCCTGTGGCGGTTTGATCTCTCCTCCTGTTGATAGTCGGGCGGTTAGCCGGTTTGTCTAACCGCAGGCTTGTCCGGTTTGTCTTTTGTAAAGCCGCATACACTTGTAAATTTTTAGTCCCACATTGATTATTTGTAATCTCTCTCATCTCCTCCATTCTATAAAAGGGAGGCTATACCATTGTTGAGGACTAAAGTCCAGCGAAATTGGGTGTGTGTGGGACCGCATATTTGGGCTTCCCCATCGCGTTCCAGGTCTGGGTGTTGACCCCGGTGGGCCCCCCGTGTGGCGGACTATCCCCGCCATCCCGTGGTTGGATTAGTCCCACATTGCCTGTAGTGGGTGGTCCTTGATGTTTATGTACCCCCGTCCCCCCTTACTATCACCTCGGGCTTTTGATAAGATGTGTGGTGACGGGTGGTTTCACATGGTATCAGAGCCATCCCGCTGCGGGGGTGTGTTGAGGACTAAGGTCCGGCGGGATTGGGTGTGTGTGGGACCGCATATTTGGGCTTCCCCATCGCGTTCCAGGTCTGGGTGTTGACCCCGGTGGGCCCCCCGTGTGGCGGAATATACCCGCCATCCCGTGGTTGGATTAGTCCCACATTGCATGTAGTGGGTGATCCTTGGTGTTTATGTACCCCCGTCCCCCTTACTATCACCTCGGGGTTTTGGTAAGATGTGTGGTGACGGGTGGTTTCACAGGGGGGCAGCCCTATCAAGGCTTTCCAGGATAGCAGCATCAAGGCCAGCCCTATCAAGGCATGGACCCAAGACGACCGATGTGGAACGGGCAAGGACCGGGGTGGCAAGGGCAAGCGGCACCAAGGGCGTACATGCCCCCGAAGTTGACACACATGAATTTCCCGCGATATAACAGAGGGGACGCCTTGGAATGGGTACAGAAGACGGAGTTGTTTTTCAGCTATCAAGAGGTACCAGAGGTACATGGGGTGCAACTTGCGTCCTTCTACTTAGAGGACTATGCTTTTTAGTGGACGCAGTGGTTTCTGCGGGGACGAGATTATGTGCCGTGGGTGGAGTTTGTCGATGAGTTCACCGCTCGGTTCGGGCCCCTGGAGTTTGAGGACTTTGAGGCCGTCTTGCAAAAGTTACGTCAGAAGGGCACTGCGATGGAATACAGGACAAAGTTCGAAAAGTTGGCAAATAGGGTGCACTGGGAGGAGATGACACTCCTTAGTTGTTTTGTCTCTGGGTTGAAGGACCACTTAGAGGATGAGGTTCAGGCGTACATGCCCCGCAACTTGAATCACGCCATCAGTCTGGCCCGCATTCAGGAAGAGTGGTTCAACAGGCAGCGGTCCCGTACTACAATGAGGCCCACTACTACACCGGCGACTGCCAAGAGGGACCCACCGGTAGCCGGACGGCCTACGGTGACGCGGCTGTCGTGGGGTGAGTTATAGGCAAGAGAGGAGAAAGGACTCTGTTTCAACTGTGACGAGAAGTTCACGACGGGCCATAAATGTCAGAAGGTACAAGTCTTTATGTTACATGACGATGTGGAGGACGAGCAGAGCCCAGAGGAGCAACTCCCAGCAGAAGACTTGGATCTGACCGAGTTCGGGGTTTCCCTACATGCTTTGGAAGGGTGTAGCCCTCCTCCACTCACTATGCGACTTGCGGGGAGGATCAAGCAAGAGAAAGTGACTATTCTGGTGGACAGTGGGAGTACACACAATTTCATCTGTCTTGACGTGCCCCAGCAGGTTGGGCATGTGATTGATACGGGGGCTGCCTTCGAGGTTGTGGTGGCGGACGACAGCAAGTTGCAGTGCGAAGGTGTGCTAAAAGGGGTGGCACTTGGGATGTAGGGGTACGTGGGCTGCACAAATGTCTATCTTTTACCCATTCGGGGCACAGACGTGGTATTGGGAGTTCAGTGGCTGTAGCAGCTGCGACGGTCACTTTTGATTGGGATCACATGACGATGAAATTCATGCAACAGGGGAAACAGTTCTGTTTGAAGGGACTCACATCTTTGCCAGTTAAGGAAGTATCTCTTCGGAACATGTAGCGACTCGGGGAGGCAGGAAGCTTGATGGTGGTACTTTTGGGGGTGAGGTCGGATGAGGCCAGGCCATCTGAGGTTCCCATACAGATATAGTCCCTTGTGGAGGAATATGCTAACGTTTTCCAGGAGACACGCACACTTCCGCCGTCACGGTTCCAGGATCATCAGATTGTACTCAAGGCAGGGGCGGAGCCTACCAATATCCGGCCATATCGATACCCGCACATGCAGAAGGCTGCGATTGAGCGCAACGTTCGGGAGATGCTCGATGCGGGAACCATCTGGCCCAACACGAGCTCGTTCTCGGTCCCGATCATTTTGGTCAAGAAGAAGGATGAGTCGTGACGGTTTTGTGTGGACTACCGTGCACTGAACAACGCCACCCTGAAGGATAAGTTCCTGATTCCATTGATTGAAGAACTGTTGGACGAGCTACACGGGGCGACGCGGTTCACCAAACTTGACCTTTGGTCGGGTTACTACCAGATCCTCATGCAAGAAAAAGACATCCACAAGACGGCCTTCAGGACTCACGATGAGCACTATGAGTTTTTGGTGATGGCCAACGGGTTGACCGGCGGACCGTCCACCTTCCAAGATAATATGAACGAGATCTTCCGTCCGCTCCTTCACCACTTTGTGCTGATTTTTTTCGATGACATCCTCATAAACAGTGCTAGTTGGGAAGAGCACTAACGCAATGTCGCACAGGTCTTCTCCCTGCTGCGCAAGCATCAGCTCTATGCCAAATGGTCAAAGTGTTCGTTCGGTCAGGAGGAGGTGGAGTACTTGAGCCATTTAGTCTCGGCTACAGGAGCTAAAACCGACCCTCGGAATATTGATAGCATGGTTTCTTAGCCGCGGCCCCAGACTATACGGGCCTTGCGGGGCTGCTTGGGTCTCACGGGCTACTACCAGCGTTTTGTGCGGGACTACAGCAAGATTGCAAAGCCGCTGACCCAGTTACTGCAGAAGGACGCTTTTTCGTGGCAGGATGAGGCTGAGGCGGCTTTCCAGGCACTCAAACGGGCTGTGACGACTACGCCAGTCTTGGCACTTCCGGATTTCAACAAGGAGTTCGTCGTCGAGACGGACGCGTCAGGAGTGGGTCTGGGTGCTGTGTTGAGGCAGGAAGGGCGACCGATAGCCTTCTACAACAAGGCATTGGCTCCTCAGACATTGGGGTTGTCCGCTTATGAGAAGGAGATGTTGGCCGTTATTCACGTCGTGGCTCTGTGGCGCCCTTATCTGCTGGGGCAACACTTCAAGATTCAGACGGACCATCAGATTTTGAAGCACTTCTTGGAACAACGGATCTCCTCTCCTCTCCAACAGAAGTGGGTCACCAAACTTCTGGGGTACGACTATGAGATTGTCTACCGCCAAGGCCGGGACAATCGAGTTGCTGATGCCTTATCCCGCTTGCCGGAGGTCACACTCGCTCAGATTTCTACACCCCTGCTGGACTCCATTGATGAGATACAGGACGAGGTGGAGTGGGACTCGGAGATCCGACCTATTGTGGACGCTCTCCAACGGGCACTGGAGATGGTTCCGGGTTATCATCTTCGGAATGACCGGTTGTACTTTCGGGACCGTGTGGTCATTCCTTCTTAGTCAACATGGCGGACAATTATGATGCATGAGTTCCATTCCTCGCCGACGGGTGGCCATGCCGGTCTCGCCCCGCACCCTTCAGCGCGCGCGGGCAAACGTCTTCTGGAAGGGTATGTAGCGTGATATTCAATTGTTTGTTCGACAGTGTGACCTATGTCAGCGCCAGAAGTATGATACGACTTTCCCAGCCGGATTGCTTACACCGTTGGAGATCCCTCATCAGGTCTGGGATACCGTTTCCATGGATTTCATTGATGGGTTGCTCAAGTCTCAGGGCAAATCCGTTATTTTGGTGGTCGTCGATAAATTATCCAAGTACGGGCACTTCATCGCTTTGAGCAATCCGTACACCGGCCCATCAGTTGCAACTACATTTGCCCGGGAGGTTGTCAGGTTGCATGGGATCCCACAGGCGATCATCTCGGATCGCGATCCGACCTTTGTGGGAACATTCTGGAGAGAACTCTTCCGTTTACAGGACACGTCACTACGGTTTAGCACAGCTCACCATCCGCAGACGGATGGCCGGACGGAGGATCTTAATTGGGGGATGTAGACTTACTTGCGTTGCTTTGTCATAGATGAGCCGCGTACTTGGGCAGGGTGGTTACATTGGGACGAATACTATTACAACACGTCCTACCACTCTGCCAGCAAAATGACCCCGTTCGAGGTCGTATACGGCCGACCACCGCCGTCCTTGAGCAGCTATGAGCCGGGGAGAACGATGCTTCCCGCCGTGGACCGAGCCCTCTGAGATCGTGATCGCACTATTGCTACTTTACGGGAGAATCTGCGGGCAGCACAGGATCGCATGAAGGCACAGGCGGACAAACATCGCACAGACCATGAGTTTCAGGTGGCTGATGAGGTTTTCTCAAGCTTCGTCCCTACAGGAAATTGTCTGACGCCCAACGGACAAATCAAAAGTTGGCCCCCCGTTACTATGGGCCCTTTCGGATTGTTCGCCGGGTTGGCCCAGTCGCTTACACGTTGGCACTGCCCGAGGGGTCGCGGATACACCCGACCTTTCATGTTTCCCTGATGAAGAAGAAGATTGGCGCCTCCGTCCAGGCAAGCCCTCTTCTGCCTGAGGCTACAACTGCGGGCGAAACCGTTACCTGAGGAGGTCCCGTTGCTCCGGTGGAAGCATCGCGGGACAGAGTACCGTCCTGAAGTATTGGTTAAGTGGCAACATATGACTGCGGCGGACAACACTTGGGTGGATCTGATGGAGTTTCGCGAGCTGTACCCTGACTACCACCTTGGGGACAAGTTGGTTCTTGATGCGGCAGGGAATGTTACGCCTCCGGACGGCGCCCGCTTATTTGGGCGTCAATACACACGTCGACGCAAGGGGTCTGAAGGCAACAACGGGGCTGAACCAACCAGTTCAGCCCCCACTACCTAAATAGCGGATCGGGGGGGGGGGGGGGGCTGAACCAACCTGGTTCAGCCCTCATTGGGGCCGGCCGGCCCCCTTGGCCGACCAGCCTTGGTCCGGGTATAAATATACCCGGACCCCCTTTTGAGGAGCTATGCAAGATTATTATCAGGTACTCCCTCATAACCATAGTTTCTCCTCTTAGTCTCTTAGTTCTCTACATCTATCTCTCTCTCCCACCTTCTTCATAACAGATATATAGTATGATGTTGTTAACTTAGGTATTAAAAGTTGACAAAGTAATGTTTGGAATCTTTTAAAGATTGAAAAGGTAAACAAAAATGCCAATTTTCTTGTTTCATTCATTAGCATTTTGTCAACAAATTAACTTTGATTTATTTTTTTGGAAATCTTTATGATAAGGAGAAGCCGAGAAAATGAGGGTATCTATTAGAAGAATTCATGTCATGGAACTATTGGATGATGATATTTGATTCGAAAACTTCAACTAATAAATGCATGTTACTTTCTTCAATATATAACATTTATTAATATACAAAATTGTGTTTATTGTCTTTAATACTTTACTAGTTCATTATAATTTTATTATTACATGTTCAGTGCATAGTTTATAAATATACCCACTGACACAACCTGAAGAGCGTACCCACTTACTCGAACTGCTCAAACCTCACATTGATAGTTGGCTATTAAATATCTTCTTTACCAATTTATAGCTGCTGGATTACTTATCTAAGATTTCTGCAAAGGATAATGCAAAATTCTTCGAATTGGCCATTAAAATCATAAATCTTAGGGAGTTATCACTCATTCCTACTTGTGAACCTAGACAACTCACGACTGCAGACGACCACTTAAAATTGACAACCTTTAAGACAAAAGATGAGTCAACTCGAGTAAACTCATGTTGTTGGACTATCGACTCGGCTGATACTTTGGGTGCCATACTGTAAAAGATTTTGATTATGGGTAAAGTTTAGGAAAAAGTTTTATTTCGGGCATATAACTTCATGACATGATTGAGAAGCAACATTGGTCATCCAAGACAAATATTTGAAGGTACTCAAGCTAATGGTTACCTCCTGAAAAGTATTTATAAATTTGATATGCATCAACTGGAGTCATATCATAATTTGATACTAAAACTCATAATTTCTTTATCGACGAGACAACACTGAAAACTCCTTTCGTACCTCGAGGCGCAAGCAATGTTGTAGATGTCGGATGTCGGGGACACGTCGGTTTGGGTTTTCATGTCGGTTTTTTATATATCGGGGATATTTCATATATCAGATTTTAATATTTAATTAATTATATACGTAATTAAATGTTATTTTTTAATTTTTATACATATCACAGTACTACCTATTTTACAACCTATTGAACTTTTAAATATTAAAATCTATATGTAGCATTTAACATACAACACTTTAAAGATGAAAATTTGCAAAACTAGTGATTTTAAGATTAAAATTCCAAAAATCAAATTTCAAACATACCTCATTCTTCATCACCTGAAAACTCATCAATAGTCGGCAGAGTAGATAGAATATGATCTTCATCCGATGAACCCTCTAGATCTCCCTCGTCCACTTTAGATATTTTTCTCTTTCCCCTTTTTTGATAACTAATTGTCACTTCTTTGCTTGTAGCTAATCTTTGAGGTCTCCTTTCATCTTGATCAGCGTCGACTATATTGCCAATTTGCGCACATGTCAGCCCCTCGCCAGGAAAGACTTCATCATCGTCATCTTCATCTTCATCCTCCTCAGGATCAACATTCACCATCCACTCTTGTACCATTCCAGAATTAACATTCTTAGCTGCCAATGGATCCCGAGATGTCTCTAAATATTTCGACTTTAGCAAAACATTTAACTTTATAAATACTAAATCATTCAATCTCTTGCTATCAAGTTTATTTCTCTTTTTAGAATGTATCGGTACATTTTTAAAAAGAGTTAAAAAATGCATACAATCATATAATAAGATATAAATGTTTAACTATATAACTAAATTAATGTATACCATCTCGAAGGTGCTCCAGTTGCTCTCACAGCCAGAAGATGAAGTAGTCAGACTTAAAATTTTCATGGACATAGTTTTAAGGTGCGGCGTATTAGCACCGTTAAGCCGCCACCAATATACTGTGAAAATTAAAATGATAACACAATGTATTAAACTATTAATTATTCATTTATTATACATAAATACATCATTATTGTTAATAAATATATATATTAAAATGTACCTGGATTTAAGTTGGGATTTTGTAGCTGTCTCTTTGCCATCTCTTTACCAAATAACCCTTCTTGGTATTGGTAAACATCAAGCTCAACGCTGATGTGATTCTGTGTAGAAGGATCTTTCCTATATATCCTTGAGAGACACTCAACAAAACCACTCATAAACTTTCCGTCAGCCTCAATCTCCACTCGATGAGAATAATAAAAATATGAGTTTAAGTAAAACCCTACAAAGTGCATAGGACTGTTCAATTTCCACTCGACAAAAATAATAAAAAAATTGGGTTCAAGTAATAACCTGCAAGGTGCAGGGGCTGCTCATCTTCTTCTCCCATCTGCTATCAATCAACTTCCATATATGAAGATATTTGTTCTTTTGGTGATCGAGAACTACAGCAACCTCTTCCCTAGCTTTTTTGATATCACCATATAACCACCCCATGGATGGTGTATCCCCGTCGACTCTTCTCAAAACTCTCACAAATGGTGTGAATATACCAACAGCCAGCTCGACATTCGCCCAAAATCTAGCGCTCATCACTATCATTGCAGCCTACCATATGCAAAATAAAATATTAAGAAAATACTATAAAAAGGCAACTTTCAAAACATATATTTTAAATGAAATGAATAAAGAAGCAATAGTTTTACCTGCTTTCCCCCAGCACTATTGGCCAACTTTGTTGCAGCCCACTTTGCAGATGTGAATAAACCCATTCAATTGATTCTTCTTCTCTAAGATGCTCTCTAAAGATAGATATGTTGTAGTGAATCTCGTCACACCTGGTCGAATAAGCTCATGAGAGTCCAAGTCCTTTGTTGACTCTCTAAACATGTCGAGCGAGATAGCGGCCTAAGGAGATAGCACTGTTTATTGGCTTCAATTTTCCTATATCTTGTAACAGTAGATTAATAGTGTGAGCCGCACAACAAGTCCAAAAAATCGTAAGTCTTTTCAAAGCCATAAGCTTTGCAGCAGCCATATTATTGGACGCGCTATCCGTCACAATCTGCAAGATACCATGCTCTCCTGGGCTCTCAGGGCTATCAATCGCCTCATCCAAGAAGTCAAAGATGAACTTTCCATCGTGTGTGGAGGAGGAGACATTCTTCGAAAGCCAGAATGCCACTCCGGAACTACAATGTATCATGATATTCATCACGCACCTACCCTTCCGATCTGTCCACGCATCGGTCATGATACTGCAACCATTCAATTTGTAGGTCTGCGTGAATATGCCCAACATCTCCTTCGTCCTCTCCACCTCCCCTCGCAACATTTTCTCTCTCAACTCATAAAATGTTGGGATCTTCATCCCAGGTCCGCATAAACCATAGAATGAGCCATCTGCTGAAAGGATGAATTACATATGGCGTTAAACGAGATCCCGTTTTCATATGCCCATCTACCTATGTACACGACAGCATCATCTCTGGCTTTCTTTCTGTACATACTCTCTATTGTGCTTTGTTGGGAATCTTTTCCCTTGATAGACTCGACAGCTGAATGAACAAACTGGTCCATTGGACCCTTTGAACCTGTGCTCCTAAGTATGCTAGTGTCCTCTTCTTGATCAACATGAACTCCTCCAACAACCACCTCATTCAGGATGCCGATGGTTACCTCTATAGGGTTCCTGAGGGTCGTCTTGATGATAGTACCTAACATAATCAGATTGTGCTCGTGGGTGCGTATGGACTCTATGAACGTGCAGTGGAGGTCGCACATATCCAAACTCAAGTTCCTCTCCTAGAAGAGATGTGTAGCGGCGATGACCTGAGCGATATCCAATTCTATCATCGTGAAATCGCGGAGAGGTGTAATGATGAAGACGTAATGACCTCTCGTCAAGGTGATTGTCTCTACCATGATGGGATTGTGTCGAGTGGTCGACACGATCTCTAGGAGTGGTGTACGGGGAGCGCTGATAATCATAATGATAACATAAAGATTTCTCTAAAGCGGTTCTATGAGGTCGGCTATAAGTAGACTCAGGATCCCGAGATAGGGGAGACTGCCGTCGGTGAAAACTAGACATAAATGAACTCAAAGACTATTTAAAACCTACCACAACGAAGCACGCAAATGACTTAACCTTGACCTCTGATAGCAAAATGATGTAGGGTAGACTAGTGGTGCTCGGAAACTATAACTCTAAGTGCAGGTGCAGGGGTGACACACTAGTGCAGCTCTAAATGCAATGCGACCGTCGGTCGACGACGACAATTAATATAAGCAATGTGATTAATAACACCACGCAGATAATTAAAATAAAAAAGACAATTAATTTTTAGCAATTAGACAACGACTTCCTCCGCTAGGAGGGCCAAAGCAAGCGTGCGGCGAATTACTCCCCCTGTAATTATTAGTATAAAAGAACCAATTTCTACGCAATAATAATCTCAGCACGATACAATAAATCACCAAGTGAAAATACTGAATCAAATAGTACAATACTATAAACGCTCACAAAGTAGAGGGCTGAACTGAGACACTGAATATTTGGAGGGCCGGATGTGTAGATCGGCGATCAAAGGTGGAACCGCCGGCGTGAAAACGATGACGGTGGCTGTCCTCGACAGTAAATGGTGAGATCGGACGATAAAACGGTGGATCCGACCACGTATAAGTAGATCCGGTCCGAGGGAGGGTAGATCCTATGTGTAGGAGCGGATCCGGACAAAAATGGTAATAAGGGTGGGGGCAAACGTCGGAACAAGGGCTGAATTTCTCAGATCTAGCGGGATCTAGAGAATATGGGCGATTTGGTAGTGGATCCACGGGAGGAAGTGGAAGGGCGGGGTGAATAGTATTTCAGTGAACAGTGTTTTCGGTGAACAGTATGTTCCGGTGAACAGTGACCCGATGAACAGTAACCCGATGAACAGTAACCTGATGAACAGTAACCCGATGAACAATGTTCGATGGTAGGGGGTTTGGGATTTGGGGGTTGTAGGAGCTGCAGATGAGGGTTTCCGGGGGGGGGGGGGGGGAAGAAGGCTATGGATGGATAGTACCTTGGGGAGGAGTTTGACGCCCTAGGAGTCGTCACCTAGGGTTTCACGACATCGGCACCGGGGAGGTATCGCTGGAATCCGGGAATACTTCTTCTCCAAATTCTGCAATGAATTATTTCAGCCCTCATAGCTCCTATTTATAAGAAAAGAAATGCTAGGGCATCCCATTCGACGGCTATGATTGGCCGGCGGGAGATGTCTCAAAATACATGAAATAAAAGTCCAAAAAACATAAAGTAATATACGATTTTGACTCGCGGCGACGCTCCGGACGCAATCGTGGAGTCCGATCGTCGATCCGGGCACGCCATATATGAAAAGTTGTCAAATCTGCCCCGAACGGGCCCAAAGCGCGTCCTCGTCTCTGCTCCGCATCACTTGTTATAGCCGTCTTGGATTTATATCATTTGTCCTTTCAAGTCCTATCACTCAGCTCATATTGTTTCCATCATTGCTTCTACAGGCAACCTATCCTTGTGCATCTTTGCCAGCTATCCTGACTCAATCATTGGCTTCCTCTACTTGGATTTTTGATTCAGATTCTTTAGAACATGTCTTATAGTACAAATTCATTCAATGCAATCATAAACCACGACCATTAGGTATAAGTCATTGGTAGTGTTAAACCTGTTGCATCCTATAAAAAACATTAGAGAAGGGTAATAAAATTTCATGCAGTAGCTACAATATATGGTAATTTATAAATCAAATAATGCAAAACTAAATAGAAGTTAAATATAGTACAACTGAGTAATAAATTGAGAGCAGGAACATAAACCAGGATAGATAAATAGGATTCGCGCAACGTAACTTCTGATCCCTGCAACAAGATGGAATGCAATAAAGTAAGAACCTCCCCTCATCTAAAAAAATAGAACTTTGGTAATATGAAAGTTTGTGTGCACCATATGGAATAGACATTGAGATTGAGTTCGTAGCGCCTTTCCTGGTTACAAAAACATATAGGAAAATATGAGCTGATTTTAGTTGAAGATTTTCTTCTCAAATTGCCGTGCTTTGGGCTGCGATAATTCGTTTTGTTTTTAATAGAGGGATTTACTGTTCTTGGACTAGTTCTGTTGGAACTAGAAAACCTGTACAACAGGGTTCAGACCAAAATGGGAGCCCAAGGTTATCGATCCTGCGGTCAAACATCACGAACCCGATGACAAGAGAGAAAATTCATAAGGGATGAAGGTTGTCGTGCCGATAATCAAGACCCACAAGTTGCAGGGAGGTCCTATCATACACCCAGAAGTTTATAAGAACTTCCCCTTCCAAAACTAAGGCTGTGCAAGACACAAGGAAAGCACGATCCTGAGTGCCCTAGGGTCTTATTTATAGGCAATCCAGACTTGGGGTTTAGAGGTATGCGAATATCCATCAAAGAAAAATATTGGATCTGTTATGCAATAGCACTTTGGGCGAGATGATTGAGGTCGCTGAGAATGACCTTGCGAGCCTGGCCTCGTCGGTTAGAGCTCATTTGCGGGCTCCAAGGTATCTGTTCTAAGGATCTTATCTAGGCGACCTCAGGAGGAGCTCGCTGGCGAGATGACTAGTCTGCGTTGGTAGACTTTGGCCACTCTCTACGAATCTTTGATGATGTTATTCTTGGTCAACGATCAACTTCCTACTGAAATGACTTATAATTAGGCTTGACCTTCCCACAATGAATACAGATTGTACACAATTTCCGCTCTTTGCGAGGTTACCCAGCTCAAAAAAAGTTGTCCACGTTTTCGTCGAGCTGCATCTACCGAGTCAATTAACATACGAGTAGTCAGGTCGTTAGTCACCCTCGTCTATAAATATAGGGTGAGGTATCTTCAATCGTCAACTGGATCGAGAGCTAGCGAGATCCAATCCAAGTCAACAAAAATAGCTGCAAAAGCCATCGCATTCTTTTCTTCCCCCAAAATAATCCTTCTTGAGAAAAGAAAAAAAGCGAGAAGAAGAGGGCAAAAAAGAAGAGATGAAGAGAAAGAGGACATCTGCCGCGCCTACAACCGAGCCATCTCACCACAAAGTAGGGCCGCCTGCTAAGGGAAGCGAGCCCCCTGTGAAGAGAGCTCCCCTCCCAGAGACCACCCTCTTACCTCTGGAACAGCCTAAATTGACCACCCCGGAGCGGATTCACAATGTAAACGGCAAGTAGGTCTTGTGTCTTGCGCGATTTTAAAATTAAATCGTCGTTGATCTCGTCATTGCTTGTTAGGCCTTGAATCAATCCAGCTTCAGGTCCTTTGAGGATATTTTCACCAAGGATTATCATATTTCAGCCCCTTTGGCTAGGGATTCCGTGGAGACCCCCCACTGCGATCCCAGAGCTCAGATTTCTACTGTGCCTGACTAGTGAGGTAAAAGTTTTTCCAACGACCCGCGAATCCCAACTGATGTTCTTTATAATTTGGTGGTTCCTTAAACACCCTTCCTGCCGAGATGACTGAAGTAGCGCCGTATAGAAAACCTTCGATGAAGGTTATTGTGCCGGAGATATTACAACCCGTGAGACAACCTCTGACACATACTGATGTAGTAGATAGAACCCCGCCCTTGGAGGATAATGAGCGGTCTTTCCCCCAAGAAACCTCACTACTGGATCCTCCTGGCTAGACCAATTTGTTGAGGCAAACCGTTTATCTGAGGAGCATCCACATCATTCTCTGGCAACGACGCCTGCGAATGTTGTGATCTCGACATGCAATCTACCTGCCGAGATGGTTTCGTTAGAGCCAGCGATACTGCCGCCTCCTCCTTCCGATCCACCTACGCAAGGGGCATTTCTGATCAGAGTGCGAAATTTTGTCCCTCCTCAGCGAGCTCCTGACGTGACGACCTAGTCAGGCGGGTCCCTCCAAGTCACCTTCGGACTGGATGACACCTCAAGTGTCTCCCGAAGAGCCAGGGGCCAAACAATTTAGCCGATCGCTCAGGAGATGTCGAAGGTGAGATCAACTTCATCATCATGAGCGGTTGAAACTGTATCGCCTCTCGCCTCATCCAGCCAAGAGGACTTCTGATCCTCATCAAGGTAGGCACCCTCTATTCGTTATGCTCTAAGGGAAGATTCCTTCCTAAGCTCTTACCATAATTTTTAAAGATCAATCTCTTTATCCAGCCACCGATTTGCTAGCTGACCTGGGTGCTTCTTCTAGTGAGCTCCGGGCTTGCCACGCAGCCCTCATCGTCTCTTTTGATTCACAATTAAGGGCGGCAGCGGCGTGCGAGTAGAATCATCGTGTGATCACTCTAGAGGTTCGAATGGCGAAGGATGAGGGACTTGAGCATTCAAGACTTGGAAGGGAGATTTGCTGATCTGGTGCGTCGCCAGAATCTGCTGGAGGATGACCTCCATGAGCTTCAACAAGTGCAGGCTCTGCTGGAGGATGACCTGCATGGACTTTACACGAGTGTAGGCTCTGCCAGCAACTTGGCGCAGATGAATGTTCATATTCATCACTGCGAGGAGATGGTGGTGAGGACTAAAGAAGGGATTCGAGCGGCTGGCGAGTTAGGCTGGCAGGTTTGCCATGCACTGACCTCATATCGCCACGACCTTGCAACTATGCTTTGTTGTTTGTTTAGTTTCTATATTTTATGTAATATCCTGTTGTAACATTATCCTTTTTATTCTTTACGATGTATTGGCGATTCTTTATTGTACTGACCAAACTTGTAGTAGGGTCCAATTAGTCTTTCTACAATTACACCTTTACACTTATTAATCTAATTCGCTCCTAGGATGGGAGGATAACTATTAACCATCTCGGTAGGCCAAGGAGTGTTGTCAGGGTGTAGGACATTGTTTGAAGTGCATGACTAGGTATCCCTCTAGGAGTCTGGGTTCGTCCAACAGACTCATACCAAACCTAAGTGCTCCAGAACTTTGATTGGATCATCGTAATTATGTGTATACTCATTTTCTTATACAATACAATTGATCAATCTTCTTAACATTGTGGAAGGCAATTCGTTCCAAGATAGTCATTTTAATTAGTTCAAGTACAGATCTACAATTTTCTCTTTTGACTCCTCCAACCCATTTCTAGCCTGCGAGGTATAAAACTCCTCAATATACTCATCAACAAATCACATCCCTTGTCTCCAATTATTAAATTCTTGAAATAGCATACACTTATAGTTAGTGGGTAAAATATTTCCAAATAATTTCTTATCATTTGATCTCATTCTACAATCCACATTTCCCTTGTCAGACCCAATATGTTTGTAAGGCTTTCTACCTGCAAGGGCATGACGAGTATGTTTCAGACTCAAGAACACGAGCTTCCTAACGTTAGGTATCCCTTTCCATTTAAAAAATGCTAACTTTATTCTACCCATTCCAGAAAATTCAGCAGGATTCAATTTCCCACCAAACTCATTAAAATCAATTTGAATCCCTTGTTCCCAACTTCTCTCATCGCGTTCAACTCTAGGTTCTTTCAATTTGAAGAGAATTTTTGGGGAAATTTTCATCTACATGTTTGATTATCAACTCCATATATTGACTAAGGCCATCTAAGGTAGTTTATTGCCAAAGGCCATCTTAAGTTGTTTGTTGCCTTTTAGAGTTTCAGTAGTTCTTGTTAGCGAACAAACATGTCAAGCCACCTTTCTTCCATGTTGGGTGTTGTATTTTTCCATTGATTTCCTAAGTCATGAAAAGATGGGATAATAAAATAGGGATTCAACTACTATGTTATAGGGATCCAATAAAGTACTCTAATGCAAAATGATGTTATGAGGTATACCAAAATGACAAATTAAATTTCTGGAGAGCGATTTAATATGTGAGAATGTTTTTTCATAATAAACACAAATACAATGCCAACCAAAACCTCTAAGCCAAGCGAACTCTAATACCCTAGATGCACTCGCAGTCGCACATGATGGGATGAATGGAATGCAAATATAGTTCAATATGTAATTTAAATTAAAAAAAATCTGAAATTAGATTCAATAAAGCAATTATAGAGCCCCACTTGCACAAAATTAGAAATTTCATTTCATTTAACGGCACAACATCCAACGTTCGGCGGCCTTTCATCAATCAATAAGAACCAAAATAATTGACCAGTTGTTCGAGATAAAACCAAATTTGTAGTGAAATAATAATAATTAGATCTCCCTTAGAAACTAGGCTGCATACTCTCACTAAACAGAGGAGAAAAAAAAGAATAGGAAGATCTCACCGAGGATTAAAAAGTAGGGTATAATGATCAGTGGAATGTCCAGTGGAAGACGGGGGACTCTCAAATGGTGTAAAGGCGGAGGAGATGGCTTGCAAGGAGGGTGGTGCGGTGACGACGAAGAACAAGGATGATGACATAAAATTCTATGGAGAGACGAAGGGGAAATAATTTGTTACAAATCATTTTATAATTTTGTTTGTAATTATCTTGTACCATGCGCTTGCGTTTGGATGAGTGTGGCATAACATTTCTCGCGAAGTTCCTGCGGTCAGTGCATTGAACTAACAATTAGTTAGTTATCTTTCAAAATACAACTATTCCCGCCTAGGCTGCAACTACCAGGCTGTTGTAAGCTTTAAATATCCCTTATGCGTGTGTCTTGATATGTATGAAAGTAAACACGTGTGAACCTCTGCTCTCTTCCCCTATTTTATGCAATCTCTCAGATCTCTCTTGGGAGACTCCTATGATTTATGTTCAGGCCGCATTGTCACAAGCCTTAGGAAATCTTTCTTTATTTTTCATTCAGTGGTATCAGAGACATATATTATCCGGTCGGCGCTGTAATGGAAGAAGATGAAGATAAGTGCCATGCGCTGCGACGACAAATCAAAAAAGTGAAGGAAATGATGCAGGAACCATACCGGGCGCAAGCAAGGATGATAGAAGAGCACTGCGGCATGATTCCAGTGTGCGGCGTGCACCGTGAATCTACAACATCCATGTAACCGGTACAGACGAAGGTTCACGAACAATCTGGAACCAATCTCATCCCAATTACCAGCAAATCAGTTCAAGACAATTTGCGGTACCAGAAGACCATCCATCGCCCCCTAGAAGCCTACAATCAAGCTCTAGCACGCAGGAATACGTACATCCAAAAAAGGTGTTCATTAGAAATAATGAGTACCGCCTGTTTGGCTATGGCACTCATTGCATTAGAAGTCCAAAGAAATGTCACTGGTCAAGGGCAAGTGCAGAATTTATCTATGGAATTGACGGTGATTGGTTCTGTAGGAAGCAAAACAGTCTCTGTCATTCCATAGGTGGCACCGAACACTATTATAATGGCTCCTCCAGCAGGTTCTGTCACCTCGTCAACCAACATCAGTCATGGAGCAAGAAAAGAATCAGATTGAAGGGTAGTTACTGAACCTCAAGCTGTATTGGCAGGATGCCTCACATTTCTAATGCCAACATCAAGTCGGTGAACATCATGAGCATGGAGGAGGCTACATGGAGCGATCACACAAGGAGGAAGAGAGGCTCGTCTTCCTTAGATCCTTGAGGTCAAGGATTCCAAAAGAGGGGTGTATTGTTACGTGTCCTTTTATAGTTCTGTGTGTAATTTTGTCCTGTACCAAGCACTTGTGTTTGGATGAGTGTTGGACAACATTTCTCGCACGGTTCCTGTGGTTCACTACATTGAACTAGCAGTCAGTTGCCCTTCAAAATACAATTGTTCCTGTCTAGGCTACAACTGCCAGGCTGTTGTATGCTTTAAATAGTTGTGTTGCGTGTAGTTTAGTATGTATGAAAGTTAATGTGTGTGAAGCTCTCGACTCTTCCCTTATTTTCTGCGATCTCTTGGACCTCTCTTAGGAAATCCTTCTATATTTTTCGTAAGAACTAATTAAGTTTGTATCAGAATTTTTGGCCCTAAGGTGGGGGAGAAAAGAGGGGAATGGGGAAATGAACGAAGATTTTTATGGTAGACGAGGCTGCTTCGTCAAAAACTAATTAAGTCTGCTCTGATTTTTAATCACGACATACAAAGCACCCTTAATTAGGTAAGGATAACGTATATGTTAAGGTTACCATGCAAACAAAGCCAATTAAAAGTAAAGGTTTGTGAATAGGAAATAAGGAGAAGACGTGGGGACGAGTCCATAATTTCTATTTTCAAATTTTTCCTTTTTTTCTTTTCATATATTTTTTATTGTGTTTCTTTAAATAAAAGCTTTTTTCGTGTGTGTGTGTACATATATATATATATATATATATATATATATATATATATATATATATATATATATATTTTATAACAATACATAAAACTTCTGAAAAAATCCAGCCTATGTCAGTCCCAAGTCCGGATGAAAAATAGTGAGGGTTATATTAGGTAAACGACCATCGTAAAATTTATTCATATTTATGAATATGATTATATGGATCATTTGAGAAATTATGCAGAAGCAAGATTATTCCGACTAAAGAACACGTCCTACGGTCAAAATGCGGCGTATTGGTAAGGGCTGCTATATCTTCAGGACTTAGGTGTAGGGTAAAATATGCAAGCGTCCTCATTGTATGATCCAAATGCGGCATTTTGGTAAGAATTGCTGCACCTCCAAGAGGACATGGGCGTAATGTTAAATAAGTAAATATCCTTAAATATTAAAATTTTTAGGAATGTATATCGTAGGATTTGTGATCGACTTAGCTTTGGAAATTGAAATATATGCACGCTAAAGGAAAAACAATGAAACCAGTGGATACGATGATTAAGAGAATGATAAATATCTTATTCCTACAAGAGAATAAACGGGTGAGTTAGAAAGCTAAATTTTCAGACAACTCATGTTTTAAATTATGTTACAAAAGAAAAAATAAAACATGTAATAAAGTGAGTATAATAGTGGATACTACTTGGAGGGATGAGGTTGTTGAACTAAGTAGAAAATGTGAAAAAATCTTAACTCTTAAATTGGTCATAAAAAAGAAAATTATTAATGTAATTAGTATTTATGCACTATAAATAAGATTAAGTGAAACTAGTAAAGTGCAATTTTGGAAATACTTAGATGATTTAGTAAGGGTTATCTCATGAAAAGAGAAAAATTTCATATGAGAAGATTTAAATGACATATATGAAAGGAAAATACAAATTATACAGTCATTTATAAATGATTTAAGTATAGAGAAAAAATAAAGATGAACAATTATAAACTTTGCCATGATGCATGAGTTAATTGTGATAAATACACTTTTCATGAAAAAACAAGGACACTTAATTACGTTTAAAAGCGGACAAAACAAGACATAAATTGATTATTTTATGACTAGCAAAATTGATAAAATGATTTATAAGGATTGTAAAGACATAACAGGAGCAGTTTGACAACACAACATAGGTTAGTGGTGTTGGACGTGCAAATTAAATATATTAAATTTAAGATAATAACAAAAATATTGCTAAAAAATCGGTGATGGAACATGAAGATAAAAAACATGTAGTTTCCATGATAGTGGTTATGGAGAACAACAAGTTGATGACCCTTATATTGATCTTAATGTCTCATTAAAAGTTGTCTTCATATTTAATGATAAGTGGAAAGAACATATTTGGAGAATCAAAGATCGTGCACCCCCAAATAAATAATCTTTGTGATGAAAAGAATAAGTGCAAGACGAAGTGAGGGAAAAAAGAATAATCTATAAAACACTTCACGTGTGTAGGAATGATGAAAACTTGAAAAAGTATTAAATCACCAAGAAAGAAGTTAAACATGCAGTAAATAAAGCAATAAATCAAGCTTCTGAAGATTTTAAAATCTATTAGATACCAAGGAAGGAGAGCGTGATATATATAAAATTGTTCGAGCTACAGAGAGCAAGACAAGATATTTAAGCCAAGTTAAATGCATAAAAGTTGAAACAAATACAATTTTGACGAATGATGTGACTATTAAAGGTCGATGAAAAAAAAATATTTTTATCAACTATACAAAAAAAGATAAAGATCTGAACTTGCAAGAGTTAAGAAAATCAAAGAAAGTATATGAAAATAAAGTTTTATCATAAAATTTATGTATCAGAGGTAAATGATTTTCTAAATAAAATGAAAAATGAAAAGAAGGTTGGATCAGACGATATACACATTGAAGTATGAAAATGTCTAGGGAAAGTTTTTTTTTTGTTATTTACATATTTCTTCAATAAGATACTGAATTTAAAGAGAATACTAGACAAATGAAAAGAATGTATTTTAGTACCTTTGTATAAGAACAAAAGAGATATACGAGATTTTGTTAATTACAGAGGAATTAAAGTAATGAGTCCTATAATGAAATTATGAGAACTAATAATAAAAAGAAGAGTAAGACGAGAGACTAGCATCACGGAGAATCAATTTGGATTCATGCCAGGGCAATCGACCATAAAAGCTATACATTTTTTAAAGACTCATTGACAACTATCGAGAAAGAAAACATGATTTGCATATGTTATTTATCTATCTTGAGAATGCTTATGATAATGTTCTAAGAGAGATTATATGGAGTGTCTTTGAAACAAAAAGTGTATATATATCATGCATTTACATAATCAAAATATGCATAAAAATTCAGTGACGAGGGTGAGGACATCGGGAAGATTAACACAAAAATTCTCTATCATCGTTGGCTTACATCAAAGTTGAGCTTTAAGTGAGGGCAGTCTTACCCTCGCGCAGGTTGTGGAGTCAATAATAAAACTGATGGCCGACCGAGCTTAATAACAAGACACATTCACGACCCTGATCACCCGCTTTGATGGTAAGTGTATGCCACCCAAGCTAGTTAACCATCCTGCGATCAACTCCAATAAAGGTGGGATATTGCACGATATGAACTCTAAGCGCCACAGAGGTTGGTCCATGGCAGGCAAGGTCTAACGTTACGTGAAGCTGGACATTTCCGTATTTGATAGCAAGAACGCCGCTTAGCCTAGTTCACACACTACGAGCACTTCCTTGCAAACCAGTTCACACTCTAAGAGAATTGGACAGGTGTCACGACACGTCTCAACAAAAGTCAGTGCGCTTCGGGTACGTCGTGATGCCACAAACATGAGCGGAAAGAAAATTCATTCATGTAAGGCAGGAGTATAGATACTGATAAATAGTTTTAAAATAGTAAATTTGAAAAAAATAGTTTTTTTTATGCGAAATTTTTTGAAATATGACGGTGAAAATTTAATGCACATGTATTTTAATAAATCTCATGATATAAGTTCAGATACAAATTCTGTGTCATGACAAGCTCAGAGAAATTATCATGTAAATAAGGTTAAATCAAGTACATGTATAATAGTCTAATATTTGTCCATGATTTACTTACCAAAAATATTACACAAAAGAAATGTCTGACATTAAAGAAAATGAAATGTAAATATAGAACCTGAAGCTTGATGCAGATCGGGCTCAGGAAGTAGGAGGCGCATGCACGAACGTAAAACAAATCCAAAACAAGAAAAAAACTCATAACATTGAACTAAAGAGTAAGCAAGAAAAATAAAGTGCGAGCAGGAGAGTCAGAAATGCATACGTGCCCCAGGTTTTATGAAGCAGAACTAGTAAGACAGACAAGTAAAATAGCCAAACAGAAATAACTTGAATTATTAGCTTACTACGAAACATAATATATAATTGGTCATGCAATACAATAAACTGTAATCAATGAAATTTGTAGGTATTTTTTGTGAGTGCACATGATTTACAATCAAGTGCAAATGCAAGTCTTATTAGAAAAATTCCGGCATGTCGTGATCATGCAAGAAAAGAGTTGCACCAATTAAACGCTATATTTCAATGATTGCTTATAATATTATTGAGTTAAATAATTCATATTTTTGTGATTTTAGCAGGAAAAAGATTCACGTCAGAGAGGGATATCAGATTGTAAAATAAATCTTACTCAAAACTTACAACAAAATAGACATAATAAATATGATTCAATGACATAAAAAAAACTAAATAGAGAGTTTTATATTTTGCGAGTTCAAATATTCACGAGTGATAAGATAACTATGCATCTTTTTCTAAGATACTACATATTCATTTACATTAATCAATTTCAAGGCACGATTATCTTCCAAGGAAACATTTGCACGATCTGAAAATCATATAGAATCACAGGTTATCCAATTGCTAAAAGAAATCTTAATAATTATTATTATACTATTTATTTATCAAGTCCAAAAATATATCGTTCTTCTAATTAGACATCGAATGAGAAATTTAATCATCTATGTGAACATCCAAAATCATTCACGATCATAATTCATGACATTCCAAAAGTATTTGATAGTTAACAATCTTATAAAGGCCTATTTAGCGCCATTGTAGGCCCTCTTCTTCCTCATGTAATAGTCTCACATCTTGAAAAAGGGTTTGCTTTCTCTCTCCTCTCCTTATATATTTGTACACATACTTGTAATTTGACATTCAAGAAGTATATACGAGGTTTACTTCATTATTCTACCTGGTATCAGAGCTGAATTGATCCTTACTGCGGTTAACCTCTTTCTGACCGTTGACCTGTTCTCCTATCTCTTTCCCAACCGCAATCCTTTGTGCGGATTCTTTTCCTTTAATCGCACTCTTTGTGCGGTCTCTCCACTTTCCTAACTGCAATCCTTTGTGTGACTTCCTTTTCTTAAACCGCAACCATTGTGCTGTTTTTTTCCATCTCCCATCCTCCCGTCTGATCCCCACATTTCCATTTTATATGGATTTGTCTGGTCCCCACTCTGATTCATACCGCTCCAGTCTCGTTACACTGCTTTTCACGATCTGCCCTTATCTGCTGCTTCCAAGCGGTCTTCTTTGGTTCACTGATAACCAATCTTCCCCGCGGTCTTCCTCAGCTCATCTCGCGGACTGATCTTGCTGGAATGCTCTTATTGCGCGGTCTACCCGTTGCTTGCCCCCACTCTGTTGTTCGTCGCGGGCTAACGGTTTCTCATCTACCCGCTGTGAACTCCTGTGGACTTGCGCGGTCTTCTTCAGCATATCTCTTTCCCCCTTTATAGTGCGGACTGCTTGTCGCCCGGACTGCTTGTCGCGCGAACTAATCTTGTGCGGGCTGGTTCTGCTCTAACCACCATCGACCACTCTCTACTATCTCACTGCTTGTCACGCGGACTGGTCTATTGCTCATCTACCAGATGTGCTTCTCCTCTAGCTAATACAGGCTTGCTGTTGTTCTACCTGTTGCGGACTTGTTTCTCTACCCATTGCGGGCTTGCCCCTGTTCTAGCTGCTGCGGGCTTGCTCATCTATCCGCTGTGCTTCTCTTCTAGCTGATACAGGCTTGCCCCTATTCTACCTGTTGCGGCCTTGCTTCTCTACCCGCTGCGGACTTGCTTCTCTACCTGCAGCGGACTTACTTCTCTACCCGTTGCGGACTTGCTGCTCTAACCGCCACTCAATCTTCTAACCGCAACTTTGTTGCCATGCCGCCCTCTTCTCTTGCTACAATGGACTCCACAGCGACCTCCTCTCTTCCCGCTCGTGCAACAGCCCCCTCTCCGGAAGTTTGTGATAAGCTTCAGATCACCACCATCTCTCTCAGTGGGAACCACAACTTGTGGAATGAGTGCATTCTGTTCGGCGAGTTCTACAGATTAAGGGTCTTCTTCATCACCTTACTCGGGACGTTCCTGTTGTTTCCACTAATGAATGACTCTGTGATGACGATCGGGCCCAATCATGGATCCTCAATTCCATGGACACCGAGCCATGCTGCATGACCATGTATCATGAGACAGTTAAGACTATGTGAGAGGAACTTCATTCTCTCTACTCTTGCAAAGATAGCTTGCTACACCTATATGATATCATTTTTGCGCTTCAAATTCTAGATCCCGGGACGAGTGATTTGAACTCTTTCGTTGCCAAGGCCAAAACTCTGGGGGAGGCCTGGATGCAACATCAGCCTCCCTCCATTGATCATGCTACACAATGCGCGCAAAAGGAATCTGTTGGGATTGCGGTGATGATGTCCCGTGTTCCTCCCCATCTTCACAGTGTCCGGGCTCAGATTTTCTCCTTCTCTACAGCGCCATCACTGTCTGACATTTGTTCTATGCTGCTCAAGGTTACACCTCCCTTTGAGGTCCAACCAAAATGTTCTCCATCTCTCCTTTAACAGTCACTCCTACCTACTCCAGCTCCAGCTCGTGGCTCTTCAGCTAGGGGAGGCCTCCACACATCTTGGGGACGAGGACATGCTGGGGGTTCTGCCTTCAAATGTACGTACTGTGGTCGAGAGGGTCATCTTGAAGCTACATGCTACCGCAAGTATGGTCTGTCTCGACAACTTGCTGCCTCTACAACAACTACTCTTACTCACACGGTGCTGCTTCATAGGACTCTGATTTGTCTACCCGACAAGACATCAACACTCTCCACACCCAGATTCAATAGCTCCAAAGTGTTATCAGTCGCTCGTCTAGCTCGGTTGCATCTTTCTCCACTGAAGGTATCTCCTGTCTCTCCCAAAGCCCTTACTGGATCGTGGACTCGAGTACTACTCAGCATATTACATCCCAGAGACCACCGCAGTATACACAGTTTGCTTATCCCAAGTTCATCACTGTCGCAAATGACGACACCACTCCCGTCTCTGGCGCGGCTAATCTTTGGCTTACTCCCACTCTCCCCCTATCCTCGGTTATTTATGTTCCGGAATTCCCTTTCAATCTGCTATCAGTTAGTCGTCTTATTCAGGAACTTGACTGCTAAATAATATTTTCTCCTTCCTCTTTTATAGTGCAGGATCGCCGCACGCGGAGTACCATTGGTAAAGGGCGGTTGTCGAATCGGATGTAGCTCTTGCACGTTCCACCCACCATTCTCTCTGTAGTCTCCAACGTTGATTGGCATCGCCGCCTTGGGCATGCAGTCATGCACCCCTCCCGATTCTCAAGAAGGCTCTTCTTGATGTTTCATTGCGAGAGTTTACTTGTGAATCCTGTATCTATGACAAACAACATCATACTTCTTTCCCTCATACATGTACTCAGAGTACTACACCGTTCTCTTTAGTTGATTCTGATGTCTGGGGACCCTATAAAGTCCCTAGTGTTTTTGGATATCGATATTTTGTCACCTTTATTAATAATTACTCACGTCTCACTTAGTTATATCTACTTCGTGATCGTACTGAACTAACATTTGTTTTCCGTACTTTTCTTACTAAGACGCGAATGCAGTTCTCCACTACGTTAAAAATCATTCGCACCGATAATGCTCGTGAATATACTGGTCGTACCATCTCCAATTTATGCACCGAATTTGACATCCTACATAAAATCTCGTGTGCTTATACCCCCAGCAAAACGGTGTGCCCGAGCGAAAAAATCGTCACATCCTTGATATCGCCCAATCCCTCATGTTCCAATGCAAGTGACTACAAAATATTAGAACTTTACAGTTTCTACTGTCTGTCATCTCATCAACCGCATGCCTTCGTTCATCCTTGACTTCGCCTCTCCATTTAGTCACCTCTTTCCTTCCAAAGAGCCTTTCTCTCTCACACCCCGTGTTTTTGGATTTGTATGTTATGTTCATCTTTTTGGTCAGCCTTCTGAAAAGCTCGCAGCTCGCGCCATAAAATGTATGTTTGTTGGCTACTCCCGCACTCAAAATGGTTAAGTCCGTTATTCACCTTCCGATGTCAAGCTGATTGTTTCGGCTGATGTAACCTTTTTTGAGGATCAACCATTTCACTCCTCTCCCACCCCAACTTCACCTTCCACTCCCACTCATCCTACTATCCCGGTCATGACTCCTTCTCTACCTCCTCCACCTCCACCACCACTTCGTGTCCATACTCGTCGTATGTCCAAGAATGCTTCCATACAACTCCCTTCTACCGATGACATCCCGCGGTCCGCTGATCCAACATCAACCTCTACGGCTCATCCCTTGGCGAATTACATGTCTCTATTCTCCTCCATTTCTATTCCTAACTCTGTGCAGGAAACACTTCAACACCCGGGGTGGCGGGCGGTCATGGATGATGAAATGACTGCCCTGTGGGCTAACCAAACCTGGGATCTGGTTTCTCTTCCTCCCAGCCAATCATGTGTTAGTTTCAAGTGAGTATTTATTATCAAACATGCTGTGGTCCTGTGGATGGGACTGTTGACCGCCAAAAAGCTCGCCTCGTGGTCCTGATATCCTTGGCTGTCCATCGTCAGTGACCCATCCATCAATTGGATATTAAAAATGTCTTTTTAAATATCGATCCCTAGGAAACTGTTTATATGCACCAACCTTCCGGGTTTGAGACCATGAGGAAGTCTCATGTATGTCATCTCCGGAAGTCTATATATGGTCTCAAACAGTCCCGACATGCTTGGTTTGAAAAATTCAGTAGGGTGGTTCGTGATGTCTATTTTACACGAAGCTCGACTGACTTCTCCCTCTTCACCCGTCACTAGCCAACAGACACTGTGATTTTCCTTGTGTATGTTGATGATATCCTAATTATTGACAACAACTCTACAAGGATACAACAAATCAAACAACATTTGAACTCAGCAATTCAGACGAAAGACCTGAGAAATCTTCGACACTTCCTTGGGTTTGAGGTTGCAAGATGACCTGATGGTCTCGTCTTATTCTAATAGAAGTATTGTATTGACCTCCTTCAAGATGCTAGTTACTCAGGGTGCAAACCTGCGGACACCCCTATGGACACAAATCACAAGCTTTCTGCACATGATTTTGATTCCGACCCACTGTTTACAAATCCAAAATACTATTGACGCTAGGTGGGGAAGCTGATTTATCTTACGGTTACTCGACCTGATATCTTATTTGTTGTGGGGGTTGTGAGTCCTTTTATGCATGTTGCTCGGACATCTCATCTCCAAGCTGTTGAGCACATTCTCAGATATTTAAATACTGCTTCGGGACAAAGACTCGTTTACAAACCATCTACCTCTCTATCTCTTGTTACGTATTCTTACACTGACTATGCAGGTTCTCTTGATAATAGGCGTTCCACAACTGGTTTTTGTACATACTTCGGTTGACACCTTATTACCTGGAGTAGCAAGAATCAGACCGTTATTGCTCGCTCGTCTGCTTAGGCCGAGTACCAGGCTATGATTGTTGTATCTGAGTTAACCTAGCTTGAAAGTCTTCTTAATGATTTGAGACTCAAATTCTCATCACCGGCGACCTTATTTTGTGACAATCAAACAACGATACATATTGCCAAGAATCTCATCTTCAATGAACGAACAAAGCATATTGAAGTTGACTATCACTTCATTCGATAAAAAGTTCAATCAAAGAAAATAGAATTGTAGCATGTTCCAGCTATAGCATAAGTTGCTGACATCCTAACTAAAGCCCTCTCTCGACCGTTATACTATCAGTTCTTATCCAAGTTTGATGCCTGCGACTTGTATGCTCCAGCCTGCGGGGGAGTGTTAGAAAACAATCTTGTAAAGGCCCATTTAACAGCCTATTATAGGTCTTCTTCTTCCTCTTGTAATAGTCTCACATCTTAAAAAAGAGACTACTCTCTCACCTTTCCCGATATAATTGTACTCATACTTGTAATTTGACATTCAAGAAGTATATACAAGGTTTACTCCATTATTCTACAATATTAAACACTAATATATTAATTTATCCAGTTAGTCATTCATGAATTAAATTCATTCGAAAGATCAAAATATTCATGAGCGCAATCCTAAAATCATAAGAACATGCACATTAAACAAGGCTCAATGTTTGCAAGAGAGAGGGATCTCTACTTCACTTAAGGTGAGGCTGAAACTGACGACGACGGCTAGACGACACAAGCAAAAAATCAAAAACCATATTCAGACTTGCTCAAGAGCGACGAAAGCGATATAGAACAATTCACAACGCTAACAAAGGCAAATATTATACAAAACCTAAAGCACGAGATGGTTTAGGAATTACCTCCCTCAAAGGCGAGGAGACAGAAGATTACCACGCGGAACCGGAGACATGGCGACGCTTGGTTAGGAGTGCCTCCCTCAAAGGCGATGGGAGAGGAGATTAATATGCGGAACCCGAGACTTGGCGGTGCTTGGCTAGGAGAAATCCTAAGTTGGAGAGAGCTTTGTGTGATCCCACTTCCCCCCAATTGAAATGAGAAGTGGCACCAGAAATCACAAATAAGCCACGGTTAGACGATTATAAAGCGGGAAATAATCTTGAATGACAAGTTGAACAAAATTTGGAGTACGAAATAATTTCAAGATAGACTAGGGCAAATCTGAATAGAAGTGATGAAGGAGACATCTTACCCAAAGGAGCTCAAATCCGGGCCCAAGGAGTGAGGGAAGGAAAGCCTAGGCATCCCCTATCGCAAATCCCAGCCAAGACGAAGAAGACGAGGCAAAAATAGGGCTGCCGGAGGAAGATAAGCGGTTGCCGCCCTTTTTGGAGGCGGAAGAGGAGGTTGGGTGCCTCTTGGAGGGTGAAGAAGCATTGGCCGACACTTTTGAGGAGAAGGAAAAGGCAGAGGAGGAAGGCGTTGTTGTCGATGGACTGAGGGAGAGGGGACAGTCGACCCTTGCTGCTTAAAGAAGGAGAGGGGAAATAAAAAGAGTTGGAGGCGGCTGAGGGCGGCTCCTTGGGGGAAGACAAAAGCAGCCGACTACGGAGGAGAGTCCTGATATGACCCCCCGACCTAGATCGAGTGATGGGGCCAAAAGAGGATGAAGATCTGCGAGGTTCAGAGTAACCCGTTGTAGAACCGGGTGGTGCTATGGTGAGAATGGCAAAAATGAGAGGAGGAAGAGGAGAGTAGAAGGGAGAACAAGAAAGAGGGGGAAGAAGAGAGGAGCGGTCGGCGGAAGGAGGTGCGAGAGGCGCGAGAGGCGGCGCGAACCCGGCCCTAGGGTTCTGCGGGATTCTTGCTCGGTTGGAGGGGGGACGGGAGAAATTAGAGAGAGAGAGAAATTCTTAGAATACTTCTTGCTTCCTTTTCTCATTCCAAAAACGGGTCCATATAGGTCACCCAACATCAAAACCCAAATGTTAAAAAAGTACAGGCCACTCACTTGGGCTTACTACACATGAGATAAAAACTGAAATAGAAATACTGAAATAAAAAGTACGTGGATTGCGACGATATCATGAGTCAAATCATGCGGCCTCGATCGATCGGCGGAGCTGGTATGTGCGGCCCCAAATCGGGTCTGGCGTGTCGAGTGCCGTTACATCACCCCCTCGTCCGAAGACAGCTTGTCCTCAAGCTGTTGTGGGATGCTAACCAAGGGAGCGGGCGGTGGAGGGACGACAAACGACTTCAACTGGGAAATGTGGAAGACATCATGAATCTGGGCGTCTGGAGTAAGGTCCAGGCGATATGCGACTTCGCCGATGCGCTTGACGACGGGAAAAGGGCCAAAGAACTTGGGCACCAATTTGTTGGAGGACGGCCGAGTGACGATGGCTTGATGGAAAGGGAGGCGCCACACCCAAACCCAATCTCCCCCGGCGAGTGTGAGGTCACGATGCCCCCGATTATACGTAGCCTCCATGCGCTGCTGAGCCTGAAGGAGGCGAGTCCGGGCGGTCTGTAGAAAAGCATCTTGATCTTCCAATTCTCGGTCCAAGGCGGTCAGGAGAGTTGAGCCTCCCGTGTAAGATAACAGACGGGGGGATCATAACCATAAATGAGACAAAAAGGTATGGTCTGCAGAGTTGTATGATACGCCGTGTTGTAACAATATTCCACCAAAGGTAGCCAACGAGGCCAATCCCGCGGATGATCGCCTGTCAAGCACCGTAAGTACATCTCGAGTGTATGGTTGACCGCTTCAGTCTGGCCATCCGACTGGGCGTGATATGCCGAGGAAAAAACGAGCTTGGTTCCACTGAGGGAGAAAAGTTCCTTCCAAAAACGACTGGTGAAAATCTGATCCCGGTCCGAGACAAGCGTCTCCGGCATGCCGTGCAGTCGAAATATCTCCTGAAAAAATACCCGGGCCACGTGTTCTGCAACGAGCGACCGTGTCAGGGGAAGGAAATAGGCCCCCTTGGAGAAACGATCCACCACCACCATCAAAATGCTTTTGCCGCAAACTGAGGGCAGCCCTTCCACAAAGTCCATAGAAAGATCCGCCCAAATCTGTGAAGGAATCGGTAGGGGTCGAAGTAAGCCGGCCGGAAGAAGGCGGTCCGCCTTGTTCTGTTGACATACGACACATGCAGAGATGAATTCGTGGACATGTCGACGCATGCCCTTCCAATAGAACTCGGTGCGCAGACGCTGGAGAGTACGGTGGACACCCTCGTGGCTACGAGAGTGAACATCGTCCAAAATGGAAAGGATGAGTGGCGAAACAGCATCCACATACAAGCGCTCCCGGTAGTAGATCAACCCCTGACGGGTGGTCCATTGAGTATCGGTGAGGCCCTGCTCCACCCGGCGAAGTAGCTCGGTTAAACTTGGGGAAGCATGAATCTCCTGACGAAGCAAGGAGAGGAGATCGGCGGTGGGAAAAGAGATGACACAAAGGGTGGCGCCCACCAGTGTCCCGGCGGGGATAGTGCGTCGGCGGCGCGGTTGAGAGAGCCCGCATTATGTTCCACCTGAAAGTCAAAATCGAGTAACTTGCTGACCCACCGCTGCTGTGGCGCGGTAGTGAGACGCTACTCCAGAAGGTACGTGAGGCTGAAATAATCGGTCCGGATGATGAAGGAGCGGCCCCATAAATACGGCCTCCAATGTTGAACCGCCTTGGCGAGCCCGATGAGCTATTGCTCGTATGCTCGTAACTTCCGATGGTGGGTGTCCGTCTGACGGCTGAAATAGGCGATGGGGTGGCCCTCCTGTTGGAGTACTGCACCATAGCCCACACCGGATGCGTCACACTCGACGAGAAAGGGCAATGTGAAGTCCAGAAGACGGAGCACCGGGGTGGAAAGCAAGGCCGCCTGAAGAGAGTGGAACGCCTATGTCGCCGCATCTGTCCAAACAAAAGCATTCTTCCGCAGCAGGCTGAGGAGAGGGGCGGAGATGCCGCCGTAGTCGCCGATGAAGCAGCGGTAGTAACCCATGAGGCTGAGAAAGCCCCGGAGACCGGTGATGTCCCGCGGTAGCGGCCACGATGCTACACCCTCCAGCTTTGTCGGGACGACCGAAACCCCTGAGTGATCCACCATGTGTCCCAAATAAGTGATCGAGCTCTGCCCAAAAGAGCATTTGGACGGCTTGAGGGCCAAGTGCTGCGCGTGAGCCAAGCTGAGGACGGCTCGAAGATGACATAAGTGCTCCACCCAAGTCTTGCTATACACCAAAATATCGTCAAAGAAAACTAGAACGGACCTGCGGAGAAGGGGTTGGAATACCTCATTCATCAAGGCTTGAAAGGTAGAGGGTGCGTTGGTTAGGCCGAATGGCATGACCAAAAACTTGAAGTGGCCGTGGTGTGTCCGAAACGTCGTTTTCTCCACATCCGCCTCTGCCATGCGGACTTGATGATACCCGAAAAATAGATCCAATTTGGAGAAGAAACGTGCTCCGAGTAATTCGTCCGGGAGCTCCTCGACGACCGGAATCGAAAATTTGTCTTTGACTGTTATTACATTGAGGGCGTGGTAGTCCACACACATGCGCCATGTACTATCCTTCTTCGGCACCAGTAATACCGGAGAGGAAAAAGGAGAGACACTGCGTCTGATGAGACCCTGCTGGAGGAGAAGATAACACTGACGTTCGATGTCGTCCTTCTGGAGGAAGTGGTAGCGATATGGTCTCACCATCACTGGAGCCGCCCCAGGCAGGAGGCAGATGCGATGGTCCTGTCGCCTTCGCGGTAGAAGGCCCAAACGGGGGGCTGAAAAGCTCTAGAAATGACTGAAGAAGCATAGCAAGATCCGTCGGAGAGTCCCCCGACGACGTTGTAGGAAGTGCCCACGGCTCTCTGTGGACTAAAAAGGAGGACGGAGACTGCGTTGGTACTTGTCCCTGCCATTGGATCACACGAGAGCCCTCTCGCCAAGAGATGGTCATGCGGTCAAAATCCCACGTGAGGGGCCCCAATGTACGTAGCCAACGAACGCGGAGCACGAGGTCCAAACCCTGAAGGTCAATCAGAAAAAGGTCGGTCTGAAAGGAAGAGCCCTCGAACACGAAGGCCACTTGCCGACGTACCCCCAAACACTGCAGCTGTTGGCCGATTGCCACTGCCACCCGGACGTGGCTGCTCGTCACATATGGAAGATGAAGTTGGAGGGCCCGATCCTTACATATGAAGCTGTGGGTACTCCCCGTGTCAATAAGAGCAATAAGAGATGTACCCATAAGGGTCACATAAAGCTGTATGGTGCAGCCCCCTTGCGGCCCGGCCAAGGCTTGAAGGGACAAATGGGGCGTGCCCGAGTCGTCGAGTCCATCGTCGTCGTCCTCCGTTGGATCATCCACTTCCAACTAAAAAGGACGTTTTCACCGGTGGCTGGGTGTGTATAACTCATCACAATTGTAACATAGGCCCTTCTCTCCACGGGCCGCCATCTCCGGGCGTGTCAAGCGACGCCGAAAAGTAGGCCGTGGGGGCTGTGCCCCATCCGACGGCGGAGCGGGGGAAACTGATGGGAAGGGTCGCGGGCGAAGCGAAGACGGGCGATCAAGGCGAGGCGCCGGTCGAAAGCACGGGCGAGGTTCATAGCTTCCAACAGGTCTGGAGGTTTCTAAAATTCGGCATCCCAACGTAGCCGGTCGGGCCGGCCAGCAGTGAAAAGTGGCACTTGTTGGGAGAGTAAGACAATTGTGGCATGTGAGAGTAGCAGCTGAAATTGCTCTAGATAGGATTCCATGGATCCGATGTACTTGAGAGCGATAAGTGCGCCTAGAGGATTGCCTTGCATGGCCGGTCCGAAGAGAAGGGAGCAGGCTGTCCGGAAATCGTCCCACAAAGTGGTGGGATGCACCCGCAGGAGCTGCTAGACCCATAGTTGCGCTAGGGCCAGTAGTTGGAAGGAGGCGATGCCGACACGTTCCTCTTCCAGAGTGTGTTGGGTGGCGAAGAAGAAATCGCAGCGCGTGAGCCAAGATAAGGGGTTTTCACGCCCCTCGTATAGAGGGAAATCCATGCGGACGAAGCGGTTGCCGAGTGGGATTCGCCGTGTGGAAGATGCGAGTCCACGACTCTCGGACGGAGGTGTTGCGGGCGGCAGCGGAAGGGAAACGCCATGGACGACATCGAGACGCGCATTGAGAGCATCCATCTTTTCATTTTGCGCAGCGAACATTGCTTGAAACATCTCCATGAGTTGGCCGATCGTAGGGTTGCGGTCAGCCATGGGAAGATGGAGAGAGGGTGGGGACGACAGCAACCCGACGATCTCTCTGGCGGGCGGAAGGGGTAGGGCCGGGCGGTGGCGGCCGGCAAGGGCGGCGCGGTAGGAGCCGGGTAAGGCGAGGCCGGTGGAAGGCTCTGATTCCAAGTTGATATGACTCCCCGACCTAGATCGAGTGATGGGGACGGAAGAGGATGACAATCCGCGAGGTTCGGAGGAACCCGTTGTAGAGTCGGGTGGCGCTATGGTGAGAATGGCAAAAAGGAGAGGAAGAGGAGGAGAGTAGAAGGGAGTAGAAGAAAGAGGGGGAAGAAGAGAGGAGCGATCGACGGAAGGAGGTGCGAGAGGCTGCGTGAACCCGGCCCTAGGGTTCCGCGGGATTCTTGCTCGGTTAGAGAGGGAGGGAGAAATTAGAGAGAGAGAGAGAGAAATTCTTAGAATACTTCTTGCTTCCTTTTCTCATTCCAAAAACCGGACCATACAGGTCACCCAACATCAAAACCCAAATGTTAAAAAAGTTCATGCCCCTCACCTGGGCTTACTACACGTGAGATAAAAACTGAAATAGAAATACTGAATTAAAAAGTACGAGGATTGCGACGATATCATAAGAGTCAAATCATGCGGCCGCGGTCGATCGGCGAAGCTGGTATGTGCGGCCCCAAAGCGGGTCTGGCGTGTCGAGTGCCGTAATAAGGCCACCGACCAAAGGGGGGAGAAGCAGGAGGGGCGTCGACACCTGGAGTGGGAGGAGGCGACAAGATTGGCACCTGCAGCTCGCGACGGAATTGGGAACGAGAACAGGATGACTGCGCGCTCACGGGAGACGAGCTGGGGCGGCTTGCAGGAATTAAAAGGGGGGGGGGGGGGCTGGTGCTCGGTTAGGTAAAGAGGAGGGAATTAGGTTTTGGCTAATTACTAAAATGCAATTAGGATAATTATGATTTTTATTTTATTCATAAACTTAGGTTGTTACATTCTCCCCTACTTAGAAAGTTTCGTCCCGAAACTTTCTTAAAATTTTCTGAATAGGGTCTCTTATGACGAAGATTCAGATGACATTCATTCCGACAGGATTTGCAAATCAAAACATGGAAGATAACTACAAGTATAATAAAATAGCAAGGAGAACAAGCGCAGAGACTTACCAAGATCAAGAGAAGAATTGCACATTAGAATTGCGTAGAGACTTACCAAGATCAAGAGAAGAATTGCTACGCGCATTAGATTCAAGTTCTCAAGTGTATTCTTCAGACTTCTCAAGCGTCCAAAGAACTCTTACCATAAGAATGGTTCTCTTTCGAAGATTGCATACTCGATACTCCACAATCTTATAGGGTTCAACCAGATATGAATGATTGGCTTCAGGGATCACAAAGATTTTCTCAATTAGTTCGAAATTGAGAGGCAAGGCTCGAGAATTCAAGAGTTGAAAAAAAAATCTTTGCACGAAAGGAAGTTAAAACAATAACAGGGGAAAAGAAGATGAATGACGATTGAGTATCGACAGAGATATGATAATCTGGGAATGGAAGAGTACAAAACAATGCTAAAGTAATTCAGCAGAGCAGTTTACAAGGAAACCATCATTCCTCGCTGACACTTAGGAGCTAACGAGAAAGGGATACAAAAGGATCAGATTATGATTGATAGACAAGCGAAACAAAAAATGCTGATTACAAATATCAAGTACTTGAAATTAGAGATTCTAATATATTGAAAATCATGTAATAATTACAACATTTTCATTGGACAACTCTAGGTAATTATCATGCAAATATAACAATGAGATCGTGTACGATGTCAAGCAAATAATAAATTCACGTGTGTACAATCATTATTGTTGTCCTTAGCTTCACACATGTGCAATAATTTATGATATGAATGCAAATGAATGGATACACATGCCATGTTAAGCGCCCATTTCGCTTAATATATCATGTGAAAGGGGGTAGATCTTAACAAAATACTAAAGTTGAGTCACAACACAAAATAACAAACAAAATAAACAAAGAGGCAGATCAAGCAACACAGAAGACACAAGGAAATTTATAGTGGTTCCCCAAATCTGGGTAGTCCACTCTTCTACCACCCTAGGTAGGAATCCACCGCAGGATGAGTTGATCAGGTGTCCTGGGCACCAATGGGTTTTGATCAGGTGCCCAAAAACCAAACCTCAAGTCTTTTGGAAAGAAACCTGCAACCAGGAATCACTTTTGAAGGGAGATGACAGCCCTTTATACAGGAGGTGGGAAGGAGATGATGAAAGTCTTCTCTTTCTCAAAGCAGCTGAGAAGACTATGTGGATATAGATGTTAGCAGATAGCTCCCCCTGAGATGTAGAATGGTTCAGAGAAAACCGGAGCTCTGCTACAGGGTGATAGGCCTTCAATCTTCAGGCCTGGACCAGAGAAAGTTTCAGGAACGTCTGACTGATAGAGTTTTGTTGTCCTTGAAGTTATCCTGTGAATAGAGAAGAAGAAGACTCTTGATAGTGATAGGTTCTTCTTCTTCTTCTTGAGAGAGTTGTTCTCTGGCCTGAGCTTGTAGTTGTTGTAGTGATATTGCCCTTTCTGTGTTATTCACTTTCTGTATTACTTTTCTTTTTTTTTGTCTTGTGTCTCTATATTCTATTCTATGTATTTGAATTCCTTTGTCTTGATGGCGGAAGAAACATTCCCGAGAGAAGAAGATGCTTTGGAAACTGATTCTCACTTAATTCCTCTGTAACTGTCCGTTTGAACGGCTATTTTTACTGAAAATATTGACTGTAATTAATCCTCAATAAATTCTGCCAACTGTTACTGATTGCTCAGAAATCGTCGACATGAACTTTCGTCGAGTTCATCAATCGTCGACCTGAGTTCAACATTCGTCGAACTCAGCTAGAATCGTCGAGTTGAATATCTTCCCTGCGTTCGTCGACCGGAGCTTGCAGTTCGTCGAGCTCAGTTTCTATTTCGGCGAGCTGAGAAACTGACTTGCTGATTTCGTCGAGCTGAGCGAGTGTTGTCCACCAATCGTCGACCTGAGTTCGACGTTCGTCGAACTCAGCTTCTGTCATCATTCGTCGACCTGAGCTTTCGTTATTCGTCGAACTGCGTTCGACGATCGTCGATCTGATTCTCTGACTTTGTCTTAACTGTATTTCTTGGACTTCTTTTCTGCAAAGTTGGAGAGTCCTTCTGAAAGACCAATCCTGGAAATAGTCATATGACCCATGACTTTACATGTTGGGTCAATCTAATATTCATAATAGTGTTCCTTGCCCAAATCCAAACTGGGGTTCCAACAATCTTCCTCTATTTGGGTAAGGACACTATTTACATAAATATAAGTAAAATACAAGGCAATTAAATACAATCTCCCCCTAAATCTGGATCATGTACTACTACTGTTGCTGTTGTTGATCCTTACCCAAATCTGCAGCATTATAATCTGTTGTTGCTGCTGCTGCTAGAGTTTCTGCAGCTTTATTTATAGGCATCTCCCCCTATTTTCATATCCTCTATTCCTCTGAGGTAAAGCAGACAATCTCCCCCTATTTACATTTCCTTGCCCAAATCCAACAACCACTGGTATAGCCTCTGTATTGGCTGGCCTGAATTCTTTTCCTACAAGGAGATATTAGGAGTTCTGGACCCAGATAACCTTGGATCCTGATTCTCTTTTATAATATCAGAAATAAAATAAAAATTTCTGTTTTGAAATTCTGAGTTCGACGAATAAGAGTACTTTCGTCGAGCGGAGTTCGACGAATGATATTGATGTCGTCGATCTCTATTCAACGAATGATGTTTATTTCGTCGAGCACAGATTCCTGAATAGTACAAATCAGAATCTTTGTTCATAGTTCGTCGATCTGAGTTCGACGAATAGTATTGATTTCGTCGATCTCTGTTCGACGAATTAGTATGAACTAAGTTTTTCTGATGATAATTATGTGATCAGCTGAAATCAGTATAAAATTTTGCTGAAGAAGAATCAAGGAAAGAAATAATCTGATGCTCTTCATATGATTCATACTCTGATTCTTCAGATTCTACATACTTTGATGCTTCAGATTCTGCAGTATAGCTGCTGCGAGAAGCATCTATTGCCATTAGACAAAATTCTCTTGCTCTTGCTTCATCTTCATCACTCCAGGATTCAGCTTCAATTATTCTTTCTTTTGCTGATCCAGCAGCCATTGCTGTGATAGAGTCTCACATCTCTTTTGCAGATGAACATTCAGCAAGTTCTTCAAAAATGTCATCAGACATTGATTGAGCCAGAATATTCATTGCTTGTGCATCAGCAATCTTCATCTTTTTCTGGGCATCTGAGGCTGCAGGTGGTGTAATGGGTCCTGACAAAATAGATTGAAAGATGTTTTCATCAATGCAGTTCATATAAAATCTAATCCTTGTCTTCCATAGCGCAAACATGTCTAGATTGCACATGGGAAACAAGACAGACATAAGAAATAAGAACCAATGACACAAAAAAACTAGATGGAGAGCTTTATATTTTGCAGGTTCAAGTAATCATGAGTGATAAGATAACTATGCATCTTTTTCTAAGATATCGAGTATTCATTTAGATTAATGCATTCTAAGGCACGATTATCTTACAAGTAAACATTTGTACATTCTCGACATTGTACAACCCCGTGTCCGGCGAGCAAGGCCGCCAGGAACCAGACAGATCGGGCTAAAAGCAGTAGGCGAGCTCGGCAGTGGAGAGGCCGAGCCCGAGCTCGGCATTCGTCGACCAGAGATCGGCGATCGTCGACCGGAGATCGGCATTCGTCGACCGGATATCAGTGTTCGCCGACCCCGAGCTCGACATTCGCCGAGCTAGTCCCAGCTCGCGTCCTCACAACGGAGCTCGGCAGTAGCAGGCGAGCAGGACATGCCGAGATGACCAAGCTCCCCAGCTCGCCTGGATGAACGAGGTACTTTTTACTGTTTTGCCCCCGCTGGTCTGCCTATAGCCCTTCAAAACAGCGGAGTTTGGCTGTTGGCAGACTCAGTAAAGGATTTTTTGGTAATTTCAGGTCAGTTCTTTTGGTTATTGGCATTTCAGATTCTAAAAATTATAAATAGGACTGAAGGGGTACCCCAGAAAGCATGCTTCCTGTGCCTTCCTGCTCCAATTTTCAAGTGCTTTCTGAGGGTACCTTAGCTCGGCCTCTGGTTAAGGAGGGGAAGCACTCTGAGATCTTCCGGGTGTGTGGTGGGACCTCCCCGCCGAGTCCTTGGGCCAGTCTTTCCTTGTTTTACTTGTTGTTTTGCTTGCAGGAGTAAAGTAGGCGCGAGACCACCCCTTCCCCCAAGGGTCGAATTCCACAGGAGACCGATTTTCGGTTTCAACATTTTGGTGCGGTGAGCGTGGTCAGTACAGAAAAGCTTCAGCGAGCTCGATGATGGGAGGACAGAGATCTGACAGGCCGAACTCGCCGCCCCCCCACCTCTCACCACGGTGGGGATGTTTGAAGATTTCAGGAATGAGGTGCTGACTCTTGTCAAGTTCGCACTCGGCACGCGGGCCGAATGCTCGACTCCGGCAGTCCAGATCGCGGCCGCCCCCTCCTTGGGCGAGGACGCTCCCGGCAGGCGAGCTGGGAAGGAAGTGGCCGAGGAAGGCCGGGGTTGCGAGCTCCCTGGGCGCGAGCTCTTCCCTGGCTCGGCAGGCCGAGGCCGGTTCGGCGAGTTGGGCTCGCGAGACTCGCCAGCTCGCCCAGCGGGGGGAGGAAGCCCTTTCAGCGAGCTGGTCTCTTCAGCTCCAGTTCCAGATGGGTTCCGGGAACCCGAGATGTCCTACTACACCGGGAAGGGAGACCCGGTCCAGCATGTTCAATGGTTTGAGGATGTGGTCTCCATCCGACAGATGTCGGACGGGTTCAAGTGCCGTCTTTTTGCCATCACCCTCAGGGAGAAGGCAAGCGAGTGGTTCCATCAGCTACCAGCCAGCTCCATCTACTGCTTTGAGGACCTGCGCCGAGGGTTCATGCTGAGGTTCACTACCTTGAAGAAGAGGAAGGAGTCAGAATCCCTGTTCCATATCAAGCAGGGGGTGAATGAGATGTTGGGAAGCTATGTGGATCGGTTCCAGGAGGAGGTTACTCAGGTCCAGGAGATGCCGGGCCACAGCTTGATGATGGCCTTCACCCTGGGCCTGCAGCAGGGGTTCTTTAGGATGGAGCTGAAGATAGTTTCCCCTCTCTCCTACGAGGAGCTGATGGAGAGGGCGGCGAGAGAAGTTGACGGGGAGGCATCAAACCCGGAGTTTGCGAGAAAGCTGGCCAGGTGGGCCACGGAGGAGGAGAAAGAGTCGAGAGGAGGAAGAGCACAGGAGGAGAGGAGAGGAGAGCCCCGGCAGAGGGAGCAGAGGCAGCTCCAGGGGCAGCAGCAGCCGAGGTGGGGGCGCCGGGAGCCCGACCGTCGACTAGGTTGGAGACCCGAGTGGCAAGGGCAGGGGCCACAGAGAGGATACTACGGAAGGGATCGCTATCAAGGGGGGCAAGATCAGTTCCACCCCCCGGGCTGGAGGCAGGCCCAGAGGACCCGGCTCCCCGATCAAGAGGAGGCCATGGCCATAGCCTTGGGGGCGAGGAGGAGAATAGTGAGGAGAAGGAGGAGAGAAGTCAGGGTGGAGTTGCCCTATTGCGACTTCCATCAGGAGGAGGGGCACGCCACAGCCACGTGCCCAAAATTCCTGGAAATGAGAGGAAATAGAGAGCAGCAGCAGCAGCAGCAGGGGCGACAAGAAGTGAGGATTGAAGAGATCCTGCCTCGGGCGGAGGAGGATCGTTGCGAAGACCGGGTGGATGTGGGAACCCGAGGAGGGATCAGAGTGATCCACGGAGGGGTAGGGGTCGAGGCTTCCCGCAAGGCGAGCCTCCACACCATGTACCGACGGAGCGTTACCTCCACATCCCAAACCCCACCCCCGGAGGAGAGGATCACTTTCTCCAGAAGCGACATGCCAGATCACGAGTATCCATTCTGTGATGCGCTGGTCATCAAGGCAGCCATCGAGAATTTTACCGTCTCTCGGATCCTCGTGGACAACGGGAGTTCCGTCAACGTCGTCTTCAAAAAGGCGTTTGACGCGATGAAGGTGGAGGCAAAGAGAGTGCTGGCCTCGGATGGACCCTTGTTCGGGTTTTCAGGAGAGAGGAAGGAAGTGGAGGGAGGAGTAGGCCTCCATGTTACCCTGGGGGGCAGTCCAGAAACTGCAGATTCGTCATCGTGGACGCCCCCAGCAGCTACAACGCCATCTTTGGGAGGCCCCTTATCAGCGCCTTCCGCTGCGTCCCCTCATCATTCCATCAGTGCTTGAAGTGCAACGCTGAGGGGATCCAGGTCAGGGTCAGGGGGACCCAAAGGTGGCGCGGGAGTGCTACGTCACTGCGGTGAACACCATCTCTTGGCAGGAGGGAGCCGAGGAGATGGGGCGGAGGATGGAGGAAGATGAGCAAGAAGGAAGAAGGGAGGAGCTGGAGATGAGGAACTGCGCAGAGGGGGAGGCGGCAGGAGGAGACCAGGAGGAGCTGGCCGAATTGGTGGCCGTGGAGGAGGAGATGGAAGTGGAGGTCCCCGTCCCAGAGGGGAGAGATGTTGAGGAATGGGGGAAGCAGTCCAGGCTAGAGGCTGCGGAAGAAGTGGTGGAGCTGGAGGTGCTCACCCTTGGAGGCAGAATGGAGAAGATCCGCGTCAGCGGGGGGCTGACCCCGAAGGACCAAGGCATGATGCTGGAGTGCATCCAGAAGAACATGGATATCTTCGCTTGGAACGCCGCGGAGATGCTGGAGGTTGATGCGGATGTGGCCTGCCACCGCCTCAACCTGGACCCGGGAACACGCCCCGTTCAACAGAAGAAGAGGCCCACTGCGGACAAGCTGGCAGAGCCCATCAGGGAGGAGGTGGCAAAGCTCCTCAAGGCCGACTTCGTGTCCGAGATCCAATACCCCGGCTGGGTCTCCAATGTGGTCATGGTCAAAAAGGGAGATGGCCGGTGGAGGATGTGTATCGATTTTTCTTTACTTAATAAAGCTTGTCCTAAGGACTGTTATCCTTTGCCTCGAATCGACGCGCTGGTTGACTCAGCCGTCGGTTTTTCTGTAATGAGTTTTCTAGATGCTTTTTCAGGTTATCATCAAATCAGGATGCACCCCCCGGATATCAAGGATGTCTCGTTCATAACGGGGGACGGATGCTACTGTTACAAGATGATGCCCTTCGAGCTGAAGAACGCAGGGGCGACTTATCAAAAGATGATGGATATGGTCTTCAAGGAGCAAAAGGGAAGGAATTTGGAGGTGTACGTGGATGACCTCATGATCAAAAGTCGGGATGTGAACTCCCACCTCCAGGACCTAGAGGAGACCTTTGCCACCCTACGCAAGTACAAAATGCGGTTGAATCCCCTAAAATGTGTCTTCGGGGCCAGCAGGGGAAAGTTCTTGGGGCACCTCCTCACCCCCGCGGGGGTCGAGCCGAATCCTGATAAGGTTAAGGTTATCGTGGAGCTGGGGTCGCCACGGAATGCTAAGGAGGTCCAACGGCTGACGGGAAAGCTAGCAGGGCGAGTAGGTTCCTCTCCCGGGCAGGAGAAAAGTGCTCCCCCTTCTTCAAAACACTGAGGGGTGGTCGGAAGTTCGAATGGACCCAGGAGTGTGAAGAGGCGTTTCAGGCCCTCAAGATACAGTTGACTCAGGCCCCGCTGCTCCAAGGGCCGAAGGAGGGGGAGGATCTGTTTTTATTTCTCGGGGTCGGGGCAGAGGCCTTGAGCTTCGTCCTAGTTCGTGAAGAGGGGAAGAAGCAGCTCCCTATTTATTACGTGAGCCGGGTCCTGAGGAAGGCCGAGCTCCGGTACCCGATTTTGGAGAAGCTAGCCTTCGCCCTGATCATCTCAGCCCGGAGGCTGCGACCTTACTTCCAGGCGCACTCAATCCGAGTGGTGACCGACCATCCTCTCCGTAACATCCTTGAGGGGGTGGAGCATTCAGACAGGCTGGCTAAGTGGTCGGTGGAGCTGAGCGAGTTCAATGTCTCCTTCGTTCCGCGGCTCTCGATGAAAGCTCAAGCGATGGCCGACTTCTTGCCCGACTACGTGATTGAAGTGGTGGAGGAAGAACTCACCCGCCCGACTCCTTGGAAGGTGAAGGTGGATGGCGCCTCGGGGAGGCATTCCCTAGCAGTGGGGGTGATCTTGGAGAGCCCTCAAGGAACTAGAATTGAGCAGACGATAGTGGTGCACTTCCCCATTACAAATAACCAGGCCGAGTATGAGGCCGTGATAGCAGGGCTGCGCCTGGCCAGGGAGCTGGGGGTGTTGGACGTGGAGGTTCTCACCGATTCCATGGTGGTAGCTTCCCAGATCAACGGGGAGTTTGAGGCAAGGGAGCCCACCCTGCGATTATACTTAGCCAAAGTGAAGGGGGTCATAGGCACTTTCCAAATCTTCTCCATCCGACACGTGCCCAGGGAAGAAAACGAACAGGTCGACCAGCTAGCAAAGCATGGTACCCAAGTGGGGGGCACCATCACCGACCTATTCCGCCCCTCCATCGAAAAGGGGGAGCTCATGCAGATTGATCAACAGGCTTCATGGATGGACCCAGTTGTGGCTTTCCTTTCCACAGGAGAATATCCGGAGGGGGCAGATAAGAAGAGGCTGAGGTATAAGTCGGCATACTACCTCCTCCAGGACGGGCAGCTGTACAGGAAGACACTCTCGGGGATGTTGGCCCGTTGCGAGGCCGAGGAGGAGATACAGAGGATCTGGGAGGAGGTCCACTCCGGAGAGTGTGGGAGCCACTCCGGAGGTCGGACCCTGAAAGGAAGAATAGTAAGGCAGGGGTACTTCTTGCCCACCCTAAGCCAAGACGCAACAGAGTTCGCGAGGAGATGCCATAAGTGCCAGCTGTTCGCCCCCCTCCAGCTACAGCCGGCCCAGCGACTCAAGAGTATCACGACCCCCTGGCCCTTCGCCATTTGGGGAATGGATTTGGTTGGACCATTCCCCCAGGCCAGTGGGCAGAGAAGGTTCCTCCTCGTAATGATCGACTACTTCTCCAAGTGGTTGGAGGTGAAGGCGCTGGCCAAGGTGACCTCCCAGGTAATCAGGAACTTTGTTTGGGGGGAGATCATCTGCCGTCATGGGCTGCCCCAGGGCATTGTCACAGATAACGGACCACAGTTCGCCAGCGCGGAGTTCACCAGTTTTTGCGAACAGTTGGGAATCAACCTCAGGTTCGCCTCGATCCATCACCCCAGGAGCAACGGGCAGGTGGAGGCCGCGAAAAAGATCATCGTCAAACTCCTCAAGAAGAAGGTGGAGAATTTGAAGGGGAGCTGGGTGGAGCAGCTTCCCGCGGTTCTTTGGGCCCTAAGAACCACACCCAACACGGCTACTGGAGAGACCCCCTTCAAGCTCTCTCATGGGTGCGAGGCTGTGCTCCCCGTGGAATTTGAAGTCCAAACACCTCGAGTCGTTGCGGCCAAAGAAGGCCGAGAGGAATGGCAAGCAGAGAACGAGGAGGAGCTGAGGCTCTCCCTTGACATGGTGGAAGAGCTGAGAGACCTTTCCGCTATCCGACAGGAGGAGGTGAAAAGAAGAATGCCAAAATACTTTGACAAGCATGTCAGGGTCAAACAGTTCGTGGAAGGCGATTTGGTGCTGAAGAAGGTAGATGCAGCAGGGAGGTCAGCATCCGTAGGGAAGCTCAACCCCAGCTGGGAGGGACCGTTTATTGTAAAAGAGTCGTTAAAATCGGGAGTTTATCGACTCCAAAATGTAGAGGGCGAGACCCTGAGTCTCACCTGGAGTGGTGACGACTTAAAACGTTTTTTTCCCTGAAACATGTAAGTGATATTTTGATGATAATAGAATTCTTTAACACTCCAAGTACTGTCACAGCTAGCTTGCATGGGGAAATGGAATGTGTTTGGCCTCGAGCAGATCCCGCTGTCAGGCTCTCACCTACCTGGCAGGGCAGGAAGTCACTCGATGGTATTGACAATGGACCCCGAACAGATCCCGCTGCCAGGCTCTCACCTAGCTGGCAGGGCAGGAAGTCACTCGGTGTCATCCTTAGCCTCAAGCAGATCCCGATGTCAGGCTCTCACCTAGCTGGCAGGGCAGGAAGTCACTCGATGGTATTGATAATGGACCCCGAGCAGATCCCGCTGTCAGGCTCTCACCTAGCTGGCAGGGCAGGAAGTCACTCGGTGTCATCCTTGACCTCGAGGAGATCCCGTTGTCAGGCTCTCACCTAGCTGACAGGGCAGGAGGTCACTCGATGGTATCGTCCTTTAGGTTGTCAGGAAGAGATCAAGAAGTTTCAAGTGTCAAGGAGCAAGGGAAAAGGGGTTCTGTATAGGCGAGCTCGGACTCGCCTAACCCAGCTCGGCATCAGCAAGAGGATTCTGCACAGGCGAGTTTGGACTCGCCAAGCCCAGCTCGGCACCGACAAAGAGGTGGCAAGCCCGGGTCTCGCTGAAGGAAGGCGAGCCAGGCCGGGGCACTTCACCCCTTTGCCTGTTTTACTTAGAAGATTTTCTCTCCTTTCTGAGTTCAACCTGGATGGCTCGCGGGCGAGTTAAAGTGACGTGACAAGGGCGGATAGCAGTCCGCTACCGGATCACCTGGAGCTCGGCAAGCACTCAAAACGCATGTACTCGCGGGCGCGCACACATGACTACCCTACTCGCGGAACCTGTCTATGCGAGGTCGCCTGTGGAAGCACTCGCGGATATACAGAGCATAACAAACAAAGTACAAAGAAAAAGGGAAAGAAAAGTGGCACGGGTATGATCAAAAATCTTTCATTCATTAAATAAGTGTTTACAGAATGTTTACAGGGGGCTCGCCTCGGCGAGTAAACAAAAAAGAAGATGTACAAGTTGAAGCCTCCCCCCCCGGATTGGTCCCCTTCACCTGACTGATCCTAGAAGCTCTTCCCGAACATCGCATCCAAGCTATCTTCTTTCTCGCTGGGCGGTGTTGCCGGGAACAGGCTCGGCATCAGGTCCCGGGCCGAGATCTCCTCGCATCCCTCCACCAGCACCCCCGTGTCCTTCATCATTTGGAGGGTGCACTCGGCAGCTTGGATGAAGTTAATTCGCAACCTCTCGGCGAGATCGGCCTCGCCAAAGATCCGCGGCCTCTTGTAAGGGAGGGAAGGATCGACGTCGCGGGCTGCGAAGAAGATCTCCGCCTGGCGGCGGACCTCGCGGAGCAGGTGCTGATTCTCCTCCTTCAGCTTCGTGTTCGCGCCCTCCAGCTCGGCGAGGCGGGCGCGCAGCTGGCTGATCTCCTCCTCCTGCTCGGCATGGCGAGCCTGAAGCTCCCCTGCGGCCTTGGAATCCTGGTAAAGAGAAGATCCAGTTAGCAGCAGCACAAAATTTTCTAAGTAAAAGAGAAGGGGAGAGCTTGATGCTTACCAGCACGCCGGTGGCTTGGGCGAGTAGACCCTCCGCGATGCCGAGCTGCCTCGCCTGGTCAGTGACCTTATCCTTGGCGACGTCGCGAGCTTGCTCAGCCTTTTGGAGTTGGTTGCTGAGGGCGAAGCTGCGGCGGGTCAGCATGTGGTGGAGCTCCAGGGTCCGGAGATGGGCCTGCAGACCCTCGTGGCCGAGCTGCCGGAGGGTCATGTTCTTGTAGGCCTCGGCGTCCTCGCGGCCATAAAGGCCGAAGCCGAGGGAGTAGGCATGGCCGGTGGCGGGCTCGCGGTCATGCCAAGAGGGGTGCAGGGTGGAGATGGAGACTCGATGGGCGAGCTCATCCTACTGCAGCATGGGCTCGCCCGCCGAGTCCTTCCACCGCCCGCCGAAGTTGAAGAGGGGGTGCTGCTTCGGCGCCCCGCGCTCGCGAGCCGCTCGCTTCGCCGAGGGAGGTGGCGAGATCGCCGCCGCAGAAGAGGGGGCCCGCCGCCCTTCCGGCCTTTGTTGGTGATCTCCTGCAGCGGGCTCCCCGGCGACGCGTCGGGAGGGGTCTCCAACGAGCTGATGTATTTGGGGCTGGGCTGTTGACGTTGTTGTTGTTGTTGCCCCCGCGGAGCCAGCAGGGCTCTCTGCATCTTCTTTGGTGGTCGCGGGCGGTGTGGCGGGTTCGATCCCGCATCCATAGGTGGCCTCTTGCTGGAAGAGGGTTGAGAGAGGGCCGCCTCATCTCGGCAGGCCGCCGCCGCCGCCTTCTCGCGAGCGAGAGGGTCTGGGTGCGACCCCGGATCCGCAAACGGCGGGTTCGCAGGAATTATCTGCTCCCCTGCAAGGAAAATACTTGGAAAAAATTAGAAGAGATTCAGCAACAATATGGAGAGCTCGGCGATCAGGCGAGCTCGGCAAGATGAGGAGAGAACAATACCTTCGCCGGGCAGAACGGGGGGGAGCGCGTCGAGGCCCCTTCGCAGAAAGACGACCTCAAAGTCCTTGTGGAGAAAGAACTTGTGGAGCTCGGCGTCGTTGCCGGACACGGCAGGGGGGCGGTAGACCTCCTCGCCTTTTTGCTGGGGCGAGTAGGGGATGTTGCCCAGATCACCCTTGATGAACGCGATCTTGGTCATCCAGGTGTGATGTTTGTTCGCGATCTCGCGAACCTTGATCAGCGAGCCGCCGAAGTAGGCGACCCCATCCGGCGTTGCCTTGTAGGAAAAGAGTTTCCTGAACACTGTCAGGTTGAAATCAATCCTCTCCCGCCGGAGGTAGCTCGCGAACGCCGCCATCATCGCGATGACGTTGGAGTTTAACTGCGCGGGCACGGCTCCGTAGTATTTCAGGATTTGCCGGATCTTCGGCCAGAGGGGGAGGCGCAACCCCACCTCGAAATGCGAGATGGGGAAGGAGAGCTCGTCCCCGTAAAAGGTGTTGATGGCCTCGCCCTGCCTCGGCCCGCGCACCTCGAAGCCCGGCGGCACATACTCGTCCCTGAACTCTGCGAGTTCCTCCTCGCTATTGTGGCCCTCAAAGAAACAGTAATCTGTGAAGTGCTGCGCGCACTTGAAGCGGCCGTCGGCATCTGGATTGGTCTTGCCCATGATCGCGGAGAAGGAGGCAGAACGCGAGCAGAGAAAGGAAAAGCACAGGAAGAGAGGGAAAGAAAGAAATAAAGGCACAATAAGGGGGTAGGTGGGGGGGGGGGGGGGCTATTTATAGGAAAAGAAATTTGGGGCCGGCCGTCCAATCAACTCAGCTCGCCGCCCCAGCTCGCCACCCCAGCTCGCCACCCCAGCTCGCCGGCTTCCGGCGCATACCAACCAAGGCTAAGTCAAATATTGCAGTATATTATTTGAATAACATGTCCAAGAATATTCTAAAAGCTACTTATTATAGAAACAAATTTCTGGAATAAAAAAGTAGGGCGCGCGAGCAGGGAGAGCACCAGGGTGCGAGTGCCGGTCGGCTCGGCAAAGTAGCCGCTCACTTACCTACCCCGGCCTCGCGACCCCCGCCCCCCAGACTGCCGCGCGCGGAGCAGCTCGCGGATCCTTCCCGAATTCCTCTGCGCCACCGAGAGACCGTCGTCTATCTCGTCCAGGAGCCGGGAGGGGGACATCAGCTCGCCAGCCTGGCCACTTCGCACGTCGTCGGCGAGACGCGCGTAGTCGCGTTGGAGCGTCTCGTTGACCCCCTGCACCTCGCGGAGGCCGCACACCAGCTTCTTGAGGAGCTTGACCTCCCTGCTCGCCAGCTCGCCTTGATCCAACTCGGGACCCAGGTAAGAGTCCAGCGAGCTTGGGGATGGGAGGGGAGAGTAGTGGGCTGCCCGCGAAGATTCCTCGGCAGCGGATTGGCTGGGAAGAGCTATGAAGACAAGTGTCAGCAAGAAGAGACACAGAAAAAACTCATGGGGCAAGAAGTCAAGCAAGATTGACCCGACGAGCTCGGCGGCTCAAAGGAGATGCGGGGAGGGATGAACTTGAGATCCTTCCCGCGACCTGGACCGCGAGCCCCCGGCGAGAGGAGCTCGAATCCCGGTGTGGGGATGGTTCCCAGACCCTCCCCCGGGGTCACATCAGTTTGCCGAGGAGAAGAGGCGCGCACCGGCGAGTTCGGCCTCTGCGAACTCACTGGCAGGATCCCAAAGAGAAGAGGCGGGTCCTGGGGGCGGTTATCCGGCGCCATGAGCCGCGAGTCCGCGGGAGTCGTCTCACCTCGCGGTATGGGCTCTCGCGGGGTGGCACCCCCCCTGTCGTCAGGATGACCATCCAGGTCGTCGCCGACTATGACAACCTCTCTATCCTTCTCACGAATTGTCCGGGTGGAAGAGCTGGTCTCGCGCTCCAGGGTGGCCCTCAAGTCGTGGTAAATGGGTTCGGCCGCCTGAGGGAATGGCTTTGATCTCTTGGAGCCGGGCTCGGCAGAATCGATTTGAGGAACCGTGGCAGGAACCGCCGTCAGGGCGGCTACGCGAGCCGCGGAAGCATGGCGAGCTCGGTCAAAGCGTTCTTGAATTTCCTTGGGAAGCGGCATCTTGGCAGGGTTAGAGCGAAGGGAATGTCAAGAGTCAGGCAGATGGGCAGGTGCACATATATATAGCCGCAGGTGGACCCCACCCAAAGATTCCCTCCAGCTCGCCAACCCGCGCTCGCCGCACACTTGGGGTTGAATGTTTCTTTCCGAGCTTTGCCAAGCTCAAAAAGAGCGGGGATTGTGTACAACCCCGTGTCCGACGAGCAAGGCCGTCAGGAACCAGACAGATCGAGCTAAAAGCAGTAGGCGAGCTCGGCAGTGGAGAGGCCGAGCCCGAGCTCGACATTCGTCGAACAGAGATCGGCGATCGTCGACCGAAGATCGGCATTCGTCGATCGGATATCAGTGTTCGCCGACCCCGAGCTCGGCATTCGCCGAGCTAGTCCCAGCTCGCGTCCTCATAATGGAGCTCGGCAGTAGCAGGCGAGCAGGACCTGTCGAGATGACCAAGCTCCCCAGCTCGCCTGGATGAACGAGGTACTTTTTACTGTTTTGCCCCCGCTGGTCTGCCTATAGCCCTTCAAAACAGCGGAGTTTGGCTGTTGGCAGACCCAGTCAAGGATTTTTTGGTAATTTCAGGTCAGTTCTTTTGGTTATTGTCAGTTCAGATTCTAAAAACTATAAATAGGACCCAAGGGGTACCTCAGAAAGCATGCTTCCTGTGTCTTCCTGCTCTAGTTTTCAAGTGCTTTCTGAGGGTACCTTAGCTCGGCCTCTGGCTAAGGAGGGGAAGCGCTCTGAGATCTTCCGGGTGTGTGGTGGGACCTCCCCGCCGAGCCCTTGGGCCAGTCTTTCCGTGTTTTCCTTGTTGTTTTGCTTGCAGGAGTAAAGTAGACGCGAGACCACCCCTTCCCCCAAAGGTCGAATTCCATAGGAGACCGATTTTCGGTTTCAACAGACATCATATAGAATCACAACTCATCCAAATGTTAAAAGAAATCTTAATAATTATTAATATAATATATATTTATCAAGTCCAAAAATATATTGTTCTTATGATTAAGAATCAAATGAGAAATTCATTCATCTAGGTGAACATCCAAAATCATTCATGATCACAACTAATGACATTTCAAACGTATTAAACATTAATATACTAATTTATCCAATTAGACATTCATGAATTAAATTCATTCGAAAGATCAAAATATTCAAGAGTGCGTCATAAAATCATGAGAACATGCACATTAAACTAGGCTTAATGTTTGCAAGAGAGAGATCTCTACTTGTCTTAAGGTGAGGCTGAAAATGACGACGACGGCTAAGCGGTATAAGAGAAAAAATAAGAAACCATATTTCAGACCTGCTCAGGAATGATGAAAGCGATATCGCACAATTCACAACGCTAATACATGCAATTATTATACAAAACCTAAAACATGAGAGGGTTTAAAAATTACCTCCCTCAAAGGGGAGGGGAGAGGAGATTACCATGCGAAATTGGAGACTTGGCAATGCTTGGATAGGAGAAACCCTAAGTCAGAGAGGGTTTTGCGTGATCCCACCAATTAAAATGAGAAGCGGCACCAGAAATCACAAATAAACCATGGTTAGACGATTATAAAGCGGGAAAGAATCTTGAATCACAAGTTGAACAAAATTTGGAGCACAAAATAATTTCAAAATAGACTAGGGAAAATTTGAATAGAGGTGATGGAGGAGAAATCTTACTCAAAAGAGGTCAAATGCGGGCCCAAGGGGTGAGGGAAGTAAACCCTAGGCGTCCCCACTCGCAAATCTCGGCCAAGATGAAGAAGACGAGGCAAAAATAGGGATGTCGGAGGAAGAGAAGCGGTTGCCTCCCTTTTTGGAGGCGGAAGAGGAGGCTGGTTGTCTCTTGGAGGGTGAAGAAGCATTGGCCGACACTTTTGAGGAGAAGGAAAAGGCGAAGGAGGAAGACGACGTTGTCGATGGCTTGAGGGGGAGGGGACTGCAGACCCTTGCTGCTTGAAGGAGAGGGGAAAAAGGAGTTAGAGGCGGATGAGGTAGGCTCCTTGGGGGAAGACGGAAGCAGCCGACTAAGGAGGAGAGGCCACCGACTAGAGGGGGAGAAGCAGGAAGGGCGTTGACGCCTGGAGCAGGAGGAGGTGACGAGATTGGCGCCTGCGGCTTGCGACGGACTCGAGAACAGGAATGGGATGGCTGCGCGCTTACGGGAGACGGGCCGGGCGGCTTACAAGAATTAAGGGGGGGGGGGGGGGGTTGGTGTTCTGTTAGGTTAAGAGGAGGGAAATAGGTTGGGCTAATAACTAAAATTCCATTAGGATTATTATGCTTTTTATTTAATTCTAAAACTTAGGTTATTACAAGATGATTGGTTTCAGTAAACTTCATAGGCTCGATGCGGTTGTAGTGCAACCTACTTCACAAACGACTCCCAATTTGAACTGGGCGGCCACCAATCATTACGGTAGTGTTCGAGAAAAGGCGGTTGTGGACGATCACTTGAATAGTTTTCAAATGCTACAAGTTCATGTCCCTTTTGCAATGTCGGAACATCAATTGTCTATATTCACTGCCAGTCTGCATGAACAACTGCGTTTCGACGTTGAATTCGAAACACCGCAAGACCTTCTCACTGTGTTAAACCTGATTTGTATTTGTGAAAAAACAGCTCCTTATGTACAACCTGTATGGAAACCACTACGACAATAATGAGGGCAGTCAACTGCAGAACACCCATTCTAATTACTTGGTAGTGTCTCAAACGCTCCCAAGGGCAGAAATTTCAACAGTGCTACAATATTCAAGTGTCCACCCAAAGAAGAGCTAGCAGAACAATGCTCACATAGGTTTTGTTTCAACTGCGACGATCTATATACAACATAGAACATATGTAAACCTCTCTTGTAGAGGGAAATTGAGGATCCTCGGGAAGATGACAACACTACAAGGATGGTGCACGACACGAACCCTGCCGCACTTAAGCTTGAGGAAAACATGAACCACAAGATGAAGGAGAATGTTACGAGTCCACACTAGGGGTGACGTGCGTGGCCATATGTGTTTGTATCTTTATTTCTCACATTAAATATCCTTTTCAAACACTCTATTTTAATCGAATATCATGTAGCCTGAGTAACCGACATAACTATAAAATCGTGGAACTTTCCCCCTGACTATATATGGGAGTAAGGGAGTCCCTAAAATGGTTGCACGAATTAAACATAATCTCTCCGTCAAGTCAATTTTCTTGCTCTCATCTTCTCAAGTTAGGGTTAGGGTTAACTAAAGTCTCTTCTTTTTCCACTATGTCAGTCGAGGTCAACTCTTATCATATCCAGCAACATTGGAAAGGATAGGTTATAGAAGGATCAAGAGGATCCTCTCTGGGACTTCTCCCTCTAGCAGCCACACATCCGCTCATAATCAAAAATATGTGTTGATGTACACTTTCAAGCTACATTTCTTTAATTAGAGTATATAGCATGTGTGAGGGGCATTTTGGTATCATTTGTGAGAACTTTTCCCACTCATTACTTATGTGAGCAAGGGGTTATTAAATGGGCATACAAGACCTAATTTATAGGCTCCACATTTACTCATCGTTTCCTCTCTCCCAATCTCCATAGTCGGTACGCACCTTCTTAGATTGTCATGCGTGAGTCGATCTCAGTGCCTCCCAGAAATATTCTTTCCCTCCTCCCTCCACCATTGGGAAATCTAGGCTAAGAAAAGGATGAAAAGATCCTATCCACCACTTCTCCCTCTCTTGGCTGCGAACAAGGTTTAAAGCGAGTGTCCAAAACAACTTGTTAACAAATCTTCCACTATTGGTCGTAGAATAGGAATCAAATTGCAATTAAATGTGTCGAGCCACTTTTTGAGCTCATAGACAATCCTTTTGATCTCGCCTGCAAGCTCAATCCTATCCTCCGACGTGATTTTGTTCACCTTCACGAATTTGACAGTTAACCTCAAGATTCTACAAATCTGAATGAGCAAGACGACCGACGCCGCTTTCTTAGACAACATGATTATATGAACTGGCCTCTCGGAGCACTTCATCATTCCAAATTCTTGGCCACTTATCTCTTTGTAAAACCGACGATGCCCTACCCAAATTGGTTGATCGACCCACACGTACCTTCGACGGGCTAGACAACCCTTCTATAGCACTCCCTCGCTCCATCCGCCCATCCCTCCAAAACGGGCTTCCCAGCTATCGACTCCACTTCTGGAACCACCCAACAACATAATGACATTCTAACGACCATGGAAGAGGGTGGTATTACTCTCATTCAACTCATGGAGTCAATCAAAAGATACGGTTGAACAAGCCACCCAGACAGCTTAGGATCAAGCCACCAATCTCACCATATTCTAGGACCTGACGACCTATATCGATGACATGCATCTCATATCCTAGCCGGGGCTCTAACAACCGACCAAGTGATCCATTCAGGGTGGTCGACATTACATCAGGAACTCAGAACCATATGGCAGTCGATCCACAATCGGGAGAGTACCGCGCTATAGGAAATTGGGGTTTCCGCTCGTTAACGGTAAGAGAAGACACCTAGGCCAACTCACATGTTGTGAGCGATTCTTTGCTAACTAGCACACACTGTTGAAGGATTCTATATAATTGGCATCATTACACCTCATGGGCTCAACACAATTGTGATATGCCTAGCTTAAGCAGGAGAAACAGACATTGCCCTCGTTAGCTTTCAAACATTACTGCAATTTGCCTTTTAGACTACCTTATCGACACAATTTGATGGGCGACTTTATCTCCCTAAAAAATGAGGATCGTTGATGACCATTTGGAGAAAAATCAAATGTTGCTGACCTGTGATACATGCAAACTCCCAAAACATCAAGTACATATATTCACAAAAAACATGCATGATCAATATTGACTGGTTGTAGAACTCGAAGCAATGGCAAACCCAAACACTAACATGAGCCTGGCATGCGTATATGAGAAATGCCCCTGCATGGACAAACCATAAGGTGGCAAACAATAAGGAAGGGTCAATCATCAGGAAGGCATATTTTCATACCGCCCAAGTAGCTATACAACCACGTTCAAGAGCAAGGATCCCATAGGACCTACACTGCAAACACATGCCAAATGCAAAACTACCAAAATGTTTCATGAGAGGGCCCTTCTTTAACAATGATATTCAGTATACAATAGCGTGGATTTGTAAACACCTCCCCCCCCCCCCCCCCCCCCCCCCCCCCCCCCCCCCCCGGCACACACACACAAAGATGAGGGTGAGAAGATAAGGGAGACAAAAGACCTAAACAATTCCAGCACTCAAGCTTGAAGGCATGCATGAGGGAAAGCTTGATCCTCGAGGGGAAGGTGGTGTAATGAATCTATGGAGGGAGGAGCGATGTATGGCCATGACCATGTGCATCTTCATTTTTCACATAATACCTCTAATAAATGTCGCATTATAACATTTTATTACTAACAAATCAAGTAGCATGGGTGAGGAACATTTTGTAATATTTGTGGAATCTCTACCCGTTCATTACATAAGTGAATAAGAGGGTATTGAATTCGCATGCAAGAACAAATTTCTAGACTGTATTTCTACTACTCCCTTTCAATCTCCATTTTTAGTAGCCACAAACATCCATACGGTTGTCGCGTGTGGGTTGAGCTCGGCACCTTAAATCGCACCCAGTCTAAAGAGACGGTCTATAACAAAATGGTATTAGAGACTGTCTATAACAACATGGTATTAGAAGTATACTTTGTTCCTCCATCGGTCGTATCCAGGAATCGAGTTGCAATTAAACCAGCCTAGTCCCTTTGCAAGCTCCTCACTGGAAGTATACTTTTCCTCCTCCCTCGTTAAGGTTATCACGCGTGGATTGCACTAGAAGTTTCTTCCCCCCTTCCCTCCACGATTGGAAAATATAAGCCAACAATTGTCAGAGTGAATCCTCTCTCTCTTTTTTTCATGCATTCGATCATAAGCGGGAGGCAATAACAGTCTACCTATTAATGATCGCCCAATAATCATTTGTAAGACTTATCGAACATGTTCCACTTAAAATGCCATATCACATTTTGTTTTCCATGATTATTTTTCGCAATGTCAAGCATTTACCACCTCACTCTAGTCCGTTGTTATTCCATTTATTGCGCGACTTTGGGTGTTGGTAAGCTAAATTAAAGAACTGAAAACAAGCAATTCAAATGATACAAGGGATTTTGTTCGTCTTCATCCCGAGAATTTCATGGATTTGGTTTTTCTTCCTAACATGAAATTCACGGCCGGTTTTCGCTGGATTTATATCTAGAAATGCTCTTCTAAAAGGACAATTGATAGGTCAAACACTATCTTTGTTGACAAAGGATATACTCAAGTGTTCAGTGCAGATTACCATGATATTTTCTCACAAATAGCCAAAATATATTATATTTGCGACGTTTAAGCCATGCTGCTAGCTATGATATATTAGTTTCTTCATCAACTGGATATTAATAATATACTTCTCCATGATGACTCAGACAAGGAGGTTTATATGAATCAATATCCTTGTTTTCTTCCCTAAGGATCTTAAATTGGTTTGCAAACATAAGAAGTCTCTCTAGGGTTCAAAATAACCACCATGAGTTCGGCATTCTAAGGAGCAGCTCTGAACATTCTATGCTTCAACACCCTTCTTAGATATGGAAGCACATTTGATTATTTATGAATATTGATGGCATCATTATTATTGGTGGTGGTAAGAGTGGGGTCTGACACCTCTAACTCTCCAAGAACATATACATCAACAGATTCATACTAAGGATCTAGGATGGTAGAAATACTTTATCAGCATTGAAGCTATTAAAACAAAAGGAGTAATTTTCATCTCGCAATGAAAGTGCTCAAGATATGTTAAAGTTCATACACCAATAAACCCGGCACTTAAACTTGTTTCTAATCAAGAGGAGCGCTAAAAAGATCCAGCATAATATAAGAATGATTAGTTGAGCAGCCAAGTTATCTTACTCTCACACGAACAAAATCCCATTTGCTGTATTGTTCATCAATTACTCAACTCACCTTGCGAAGATAATGGAGAAGTTGCGGCCCAATTCTATGATATCTACAAAGTGGTATTAAAGGACTATTATTTCAGAAGGGAGGTCATCACCAAACTGTTGGATACACTGATGAAGATTGGGCTGGGCGAGTTCTCTTTTAATGAAATCATTAAACAGTCCGAGAAATCATTTTACACATTAGTCATGATTATATATACAGAGCAATATAAGGGGGACAGTGGTAAGGATTATGCCCTATATATATGAGGGGGAGTGCCTAGTGTGCGCGTGCGAGCGCGCATGTATGCTCTAAATAGAGAAAAAAGGAATTTAATCTCCTTGTTTTTGCTATATACATTAAAGTTAAAATTGGTTGGGGGAAATAGTAATCAAAATTTTTGGTTACGAAAATAATTCAGACATAATCACCCTCCATTCATGTGTTAGTTCCATAGCCTTTAAAGATAACCATGATAGTGATATCTGTAAAAAGAGGTCTCAAACCTTGTATATACTTCTTGAATGATAAATTACAAGTATGAATACATTTATATAGGAAAAGAGGAAGGAGAGAAATCACAATCCAAGATATGGGACTAATACAAAGAGAGAAAAGAGAGAAAAATGTGCCCCTAGATGGACCCTTAATTAGGCTTTTCTAACACTTCCCCGCAAGCTGGAGCGTACAAGTCGTAGGCACCAAGCTTGGATAAAAACTGGTAGTATAGAAGCTGGGAGAGAGCTTTAGTCAGGATGTCAGCAACTTGGTTTGTAGCAGGAACATGCTCCAAATCTATCTTCTTTGACTGTACCTTTTCACGGATAAAGTGACAGTCATCTTTAATATGCTTTGTGCGTTCGTGAAAGACCGGATTCTTGGCAATATGTATTGCTGCTTGACTGTCACAAAATAGGATTGCCGGTGATGGGAGACGAACACCCAAGTCTCCCAGAAGACTCTCAAGCCAGGTTAACTCGGAAACAACAACAACCATAGCCCGGTACTCGACTTCAGCAGAAGAGCGAGAAACCACAGTCTGTTTCTTGCTACGCCAGATTATGAGATGTCCACCGAAGTAGGTACAGAAACCAGTTGTGGAATGCCTATCATCAATGGATCTTGCAAAATCAACGTCAGTGTATGCGACAAGAGATAGAGATGTGGATGGCTTGTATACAAGCCCTTGTCCTGGAGCGTTCTTGAGATATCGAGGAATGTGCTCGACAGCTTGAAGATGAGATGTCCGAGGAGCATGCATAAAACGATTCACGACTCCCGCGACAAAAGAGATGTCTGGTTGAGTAACTGTAAGATAGCTTCAGCTTCCCAACCAAGCGTCTATAGTATTTCAGATTTGTAAGCAGCTTGTCGGAGTCAGAGCTGTGGGCCGAGAGTTTGTGATTGGCGTCCATAGGAGTATCCGCAGGTTTGCAACCAGAATAGCCGGCATCACGAAGGAGGTCCATACAATACTTCCTTTGGGATAACACAAGACCATCAGGGCGTCGTGCAACCTCAAGCCCAAGAAAATACCGAAAGTTATCAAGATCTTTGGTCTGAAAGGCGGAGTTTAACTTTTGCTTGATATGTTGTATCCCTGTAGTATCGTCGCTAGTTATGATATCGTCAACATTGACAAGTAGGATCACAGTTCCGGTTGACCGGTGTCGGGTGAAGAGAGAAAAATCAGCCGAGCTCCGAATGAAGGCAATATCGCAAACAACCTTGCTGCATTTTTCAAATCAAGCGCGCAGGGACTATTTGAAACCATAAATAGATTTCCGAAGATGACAAACCCGAGACTCGCCCGTGGTCTCAAACCCGGAAGGTTGGTGCATATAAACAGTCAACTGCAGATCGTCGTTGAGCAAGGCGTTCTTAATATCCAGCTAATAAAAAGACCAATGGCGATAAACAGCCACGGGAGAAAAACGCGGACCGTGTTCAATTTGGCCACCAGAGAGAAGGTTTCCTCATAATCAAGGCCATGTTGTTGAGTAAAACCTCGGGCCACAAGGCGGGCCTTTAGACGCTCAACGGTGCTATCCGCCGCATGTTTAATAACAAAGACTCACTTGCAGGAAACACAGGGTTGACCTGAAGGAAGAGGAACCAGATCCCAAGTCCTGTTAACCCAGAGAGACCGCATTTCATCATAAATGACCGCCCGCCACCCCGGATGTTGAAGCGCCTCCTGCACAGTGTTAGGAATAGAATTAGAGGAAAGAGAGGTCGCAAAGGCGTAGATAGGTGGAGTCAGCCGATGGAGAGAAACGTAGTTGGCCAAGGGATGAGCTGTAGAAGCGGGAGCTGGATCTGCCGTTGTCGGGGTGTCGCTGGGAGCAGGGAGCTGGTGCAGGGAATCATCCTTGGAGACGCGACGAGTGTAGACACGGATAACGGGCGGAGGAACCTTAGGGGGGCAGGTAGAGAGGAGGAAGGAGATGGCAGAGAAGAGGTCGTGATAGGTACGACAAGTCGGGGAAGAGGAGGAGAGGAAGACGGGGTTGGGGAAGGTAAGTGGAAGGTCTGGTCTTTGCAGAAGGTGACATCCGCTGAGACGACCAGCTTGCCATCCGAAAGAGAGTAGCAAACATACTCCTTTTGAGTACGGGAGTAGCCAACAAACATATATTTGGCAGCCTGAGGAGCAAGTTTGTCGGAAGGGGGGGCCAAGAAGATGAACATAACAAACACACCCAAAGACCCGCGTGGTGAGAGAGGTGGGGTTGGTGAAAGTATAGAGGAGTTGGATAGGTGAGGCAAAGTCAAGAACAGACGAGGGTAGACGGTTGATGAGAGGATATGTTGTGGAGACAGCAAAATTCCAATATTCGATCGGAACCTGCATTTGAAACATGAGGGACCGAACAACATCGAGAAGATGACGATTCTTCCGTTCGGCCACCTCGTTTTGCTGAGGGGTATACGCACATGAAGTTTGATGGATGACGCCAAATTCGGTACAGAGATTGGAGAAGGTGCGACCAGTATACTCGCGAGCATTATCAGAGCGGATAACCTTGAGGGGGTGGCGAACTGCGTACGCATCTCAGTTAAAAAAGCACGAAAGACAGATGTAAGTTCAGTACGATCATGCAGTAAATATAGCCATGTAATACGCGAGTAATCATCAATAAAGGTGTCAAAATAGCGAAATCCAAAGATACTGGAGACTTTATAAGGACCCCATACATCAGAATGAACTAAAGATAGATGAGTACTACTCCTGGTACAGGCAGGGGGGGGAAGTAAGAACGATGTTGTTTGCCGTAGATACAAGATTCACAAGAGAACTCCCATAAAGGAACATCAGGAAGAGCCCGCATGAGAATCGGAAGGGGAGCATGCCCAAGGCGTCGATGCCAATCGACAGTGGAGACGATGGAGAGAAGAGTGGATGGGATATCCATGATGTAAAACCAATTCAACAACTGCCCCTTACCAATGATACTCCGGGTGCGACGATCATGCATAAGAAAAGAAGAAGGAAAAAAGGTTATGCAACAGTCAATGTCGTGTTTTAGGCGACTAACATAAATAAAATTGAAAGGAGACCACAGAACGTGAAGAACCGAGGAAAGAGAAAGGGCCGGGGTAAGCTGGAGAGCAGCGGCGCCAGAGACCGGTAGGGTGTCACCATTGACCACAGTGATACACGGCGGATTAGCCGTCTGGAGATACCGGGGGGGGGGGGATTCTGGGAGGTAATATGGTGAGTAGCGTCGGAATCGACGATCCAGCGGGGGCTATAAGAGAGACATGTTATACCTTCCACAGAGAAAGACACAATCGAGCCAGAGGAGCGGCCAAGGGTACCCTGTAGCTGGTGGAGTTGGGTGTGGAGCTCATCTATATCTTGGCGGGTAGTGGACGCCGGATCCTGGGCAGAAGCCCCAGTGGGAGGAGCAACAGAGGAAGTAGCAGCGGAATATTTGGAAGCCATGCGGCTAGCAAAATAGGCCGGGAGGCTAGCAAAGGAAGTCCGAGCGGTTTAGCAGAGAGAGAGGTCGGACGTCTAGAGAAGGAGGTCGGGCGGCTAACAAAGGAAATCGGGCGGTTAAGCAGAGAGAGAGGCCGTGCGGCTAGAGAAGGAGGTCGGACGGCTAAGCAGAGGAGGCTGTGCGGTTAGATAAGGAGGCCAAGAGGCTAAGAAGAGGAGGCCAGGCGGTTAGGGAAAGAGGCCGGGAGGCTAGAGAAAGAGGTCGAGCGGCTGGAGAAAGAGGCCGAGCGGCTAGGCAGAGAAAGTAGGCGCACGGTCTCGGCGGACACACCAACGACTAAGAAATGTCGCGACCCGGATGCGTCTAAGAAAAAGGGGAAAGCAACACGACTAGATAGAAGGCGAAGCCGGCAGCGTAGTGAAGAACGAAACCGCACGGTCACGGTGGGGCACACCAGCGACAAGAGAGGTCGCGACCAAAAAATGCGGAGCCTGAAGAGAGGAAAGAGGCCGCGACGATCACAAAGGCAGACCGCGCGACAAGCAAGCCACAGTTAAGGAAAGAAACCGGGCGGGAAAGGGCAAACCACGACAAGAAAGGCCGCGATTTAGGAGAGCAGGCCGCACAACCCACAGCGAGTAGAACCAAACCGGGGGCCCACGGTGGTGAGTGGGAAAAGCTATAAAAGGAGAGGAGGAGGGTGGAGCCACGAAGCGAGATGCGGGAAGCGATAGAGAGACCGCAAAAGGCAGACGGGAGACCGCCAGAGGGGAGCTCGGGGCGGTTAGAAAATGCAGACCGGGTATATCCAAGGAGAAGACCGGTGCCTCTGATACCATGTAAAGAGAGGCCTCAAACCTAGTATATACTTCTTGAATGATAAATTACAAGTATGAATACATTTATATAGGAAAAGAGGAAGGAGAGAAATCTCAATCCAAGATGTGGGACTAATACAAAGAAAGAGAAAAGAGAGAAAAATGAGCCCTTAATTAGGCTTTTCTAACAATATCAAAACATGTATATACATCTATGTTGAAAGATATATCTTACTTGAGAACAGGCTTCCTGATACCTTCCAACAGCACAGAGCAGGTGAGTTCCTGTCAGTGATTTGTCCGTCCTAACCATATTCGCTGCAATAACCTGTATAAGAAATTATAATAAGGGCTTATGAGATTGCAAGTAAATTGAGTTATATTTTTACAACATGATAAATTTATTGCATTGCATTAACTAGTTTATAATGTAATTTATAAATGAATGTTGAGTTCAATTGGTAAATCCCCAAAAGCAATATTATTTTGACAAGTGAAAATTAAAACAATAGACAAGACTGTTGCAAACTTAGGACTTCTTTGATGGAACATCAATCAGATTAAATAAGAAGTGTAACAGAATACCAAACAGTGCTTTGTTAGATTAAATAAGAAGTGTAACAGAATACCAAACAGCGCTTTGTAACAGAATACCAAACAGAATACCAAACACAATTTCAATGTTTTACTTAACATCATCAGAAGCAGCGCATTGTTAGATTTTTTATATTAATTTGGAAGTAGAGACCTGCGCATTAATTTAAGTATAATACCTAACAGAATACCAAAAATTTCTTGATATATAGAAACTGTAGCACAAGAGATATATATGTAGCTGTATGATGTACATAACAACTTTTATATAACATCTAAGTATCTAACTATATCCATATAACCACGCATTTATAATGAACAAAATTGGACCCGGCACACACAATACTAGAGAAGCCTACACCTCTAGGCCTACCCATAGACTCCTCAAAACCTGTCCCTCCAAAATCTCTCACCTCACTACTAAGCCATTCAACTCAGAACCAAACAAAATTAATGCAATCATGTGGAAAACCCTCATCCTGACAAGTCATAACGATGTCACAACTATCTTAAGTCATAACTGGTACTTCTCCTCACGGAGCTTCTTCTTTCCCTCCCCTGATAATCTGCTAAACACCAACGTCTTCCTTGTCCTAAAATGATAACTGGAAAAATACATCAGTCCGGTGAATTCTTACTTCTTTAAATGCTTGCATACAATTCAAGGAAATTAGTACCAAAAAAGTAATATAAATAAATTAAATCCATATATGATGAATAAGGAAACGCTAGCGGAAATAAATCTAGAGTAATAAAAGCTGTACTACTTTAAAAGGAAATGCAGGAATAATAAAAGAAATTATTTCATTTTTAATTTGCTACTTATTTTCCTTATTTGATTCTTTCAGCCACAGTTACGTTCCATTCAATTCAAACTATGGTTGTTATGCTATTTTCTGCAATTTTTTTTCATTTTCTATTCTTTTTTGTTCTCGTTTGTTCCGACAATAAAGTTAAGGGTAGATTGTCTTTTGTTCTTTTCATTTTTTTTGGGCCCGGCTCATGCGAATTTTGTTTGTTAGGGCTACTAGCTATTGGCAACTCCGGGAATTTATTGCATGACCATAGTTATCTTGGAGTCCTCACGAACTCCTATCCTAGGTGATTCATCCCCCTCGGGCTTATCCTTAACTTCATTGCATGCATGCCTAACTTTTACTGTGCAACTTATGTTCTTGTATTCTTAAATGGGTGGAGTAGTTATCTCTTTAGACTGGCATTTCTGCATCAATGCCGTCAATAACTAAATTCTTAATCGGACAATAAACATGGATTTTCTGAACCTATAATATCTATATATATACATAACATATTAAAAAGAAGTATCATTTTAGCTTTCATGGCAAGGTAAAAGAGACATCAGACAGATCTAAACCGTTCGATTGTTTACATCTGGACTGCAATTAAAAATTTTCCCAAAAAAAACTCCATAACCTCTCTCCTCAAACCCGACTACAGCAAACCCCCCCCCCCCCCCCCCGATATTTGGCCCAGCCCCGACCTCACCCCCTCCCCTCCGTTGCCGCCGATGGCGAAGACGCCGGCGGCCTGACCGGCGGGCAGGGCCACCGCCGGCGGTGTCCCTGCCTGTGAGACCCCGATTGCCGGTCGACGGACAACCCCCGGAGGGTTCGTCGGAGTCCGGCGAACCCGCCGGTGGGTGCCGGTCACGCCGCCGGCGGCAGCGGAAGGGGGGGTGTGGGGGGGGGGGGGGAGGTCGGGGCTGGGCCAAATATTGGGGGGGGGGTGATTAGGAATAAAAATATATATATATATATATATTTATATAAATTATATAATATATATTTATAATATATATATTATATAAATATATAATATATATTTTATAAATATATATTATATAATTTATATAAATATATATTATATTATATTACATACGCTTGAAGCCCGCCGGGGGCGGGCGACGCCCGCTGGGCCCGCCGGCGGCCGGCGTAGCCTGCCCCCGCGACCGGGTACTGTCGCGCGGGGCACGAGGGCCGGAGGCCCGTGCCTGTCACTCGTATATATATATATATATATATATATATATATATATATATATATATATATATATATATATATATATATATATATATACACCTTTAAATCAAAACGAGAACTAAATCAAATAAGTACTTCAAAATATCATGAAATCAGTACTGAAAAAACACGCATAAAAGTCGAAAGCTGAGAAAACTAAAAGAAGGTTGAGAAAACTAGAAGTTTTAAACATGAAGAGTACAATATTGGAAAACATTCACAAACATATGTACTTTTCATGTACAAAAGAAATTCTTTTCTTTAATTTTGTAATTTCTAAAACTAAAAGTAAGCATTTGAAATAAAAAATAAATTAAAGAAAAAAGAATTCAGATTCACGTTTTCTTTTCCTTTATTCCTACTCAGATTGACATTCATCCCATCCCTGGAGGCCATCTCGGGCGTAGGAGATTTTGGAGTACGGCTTTGTAAGGCACCAACTATATTATTTTCTTAGGGGCTAAAGCCAAGGAAACCTTACACGAGTTGCGACACGAGAGAAAAAGTGAACATCCTACCCAAGAGGAGAACCGGAAACTCAAATCACTGAAGGAGTTAAAAAGGGAGATGAAGTTTAGAATGGAGAATGGAAAGGAGGAATAATAAAGGGAGGGTTCTGTTATGGACCGCTCATTCATGGGCCTAATTCCGTCGGTCGAGCCCACAACATGGGCCGCGGCCCAGCACACCCAACCCTTCTCCGCACGTGTTCTCGGTGCGGCAGAGTGTTGAGGCCGGTCTCGAACCCTTTACCTCCTGGATGTAAGCTCGTAGTGCTAGCTCAGATCAGCAACCGAGCCGTGGATTAGTTGGTGATGTGAGCTAGCATTAAGAACTTACATCAAGGAGGTAAAGGGTTCGAGACCCGACCTCAACACCCCGTCGCACCGAGAACACATGCGGAGAAGGGTTGGGTGTGCTGGGCCGCGACCATATTGTTGGCTCGATCGGAGGGATTACGCCCGTGAACAAGCAGTCCATAACAGGTTCCTCATTTAAAGTCACCGAATAAACCTTCAAACATCACCCCTTTTTACATATTTTAAAAGCCTTTAGATTAGGAAAATTCAACTTTCAGTGCACCAAACTTCAGCCACCAACAAGAATAGGAAAATCCCCACATTCACCCTTGAAAACACACACAAACACTGCCTTCAAACATGCTTGCACATTCACAGCATGCCGTAACATTACTCGCACACAAACAAGCACTCAACACATGTGGACATAGCACACACTCACACATATAAATAATAACACACCATCACATGTTTTAAATCCCATTTCAGTAGCCACGCCACCTCTTCAAGCCCTATAACACCACCAGTAAAACACACAATCACAGCAGCCAACATCACAATTTAAATCCTTTTTAACAGTAGCAGTAAAACACAACCACAGCATTCACACCACTATTTAAATCCAAGGAAATGACAAGCATACTTCCTTTAATATTGTAGAAGAACACTTACGCGGAAAAAATGAAACCTGGTATATCCTTCTTGTATATGTAAATACAAGTATGAGTACAAATATATAGGGAGAGAAGAGAGAGAAGAATCGCAAATCCAAGATGTGGGACAAACAAATAGAAAGAAAATACACAAATGGGCCAAAACATGAGCTTTTACATTGTCTTTTCTAACACTCCCCGGCAAGCTGGAGCGTACTGGTCGTAGGAACACAGCTTGGTCAACAACTGATAAAATAGAGCACTTGAAAGGGCCTTACTTAGTAAGAATGTCAGCCACTTGGTCCATAGCCGAAACATGTCTCAATTCCAGCTTCTTCATTTGTACTTTTTCCCGAACAAAATGACATTCAACTTCTATGTGTTTCGTTCTTTCATGAAAGATCGGGTTCTTACCTATGTATATAGCAGCTTGACTGTCATAGAGTAAGGTAGCTGGTGAGGAAAGATTTACTCCTATATAACTTAAAAGACTTTCAAGCCATGTAAGCTCGGATACAGCAAATGTCATTGACCTGTATTCAACTTCAGCTGAAGATCGAGCAACCACAACTTGCTTCTTACTGCGCCAGGTAACAAGGTGACCTCCAAAGTAGGTACAAAATCTGTTGGTAGAACGTCGATCATGCAGGGAACCAACATAATCTCCATCTGAATACGCAACTAATGTTGGAGTTGAAGAAGAGGATTTGTATGCCATCCCTTGACCAGGAGCAATTTTTAGATATCTCAGGATGCGTTCGACGGCCTGAAGATGAGACATCTGAGGAGAATGCATAAACCGGCTGACCACATCAACCGCAAAGGATGTGTCCGGTCTCGTGATTGTTAGGTAAATCAATGTCCCAACGAGCCGTCATAGTATTTTGGAATTGGAAGAAGAAGATCTGCATCAGAAGCATGTGCACACAGCTTGTGATTGACATCCATAGAAGTGTTAACCGGCTTGCATCCAGAATAGTCAGCATCCTGAAGAAGGTCGAGATAGTACTTTGTTGAGACAGAACGAGGCTATCAGGACGTCTTGCGATCTCAAGGTCAATGAAGTATCGAAAGTTCCCCAGATCGTTTGTTTGAAACACGAAACTAAAGTGTTGTTTGACCACTTGTATTCCCTTTGAATCATCTCCGGTGATTAGGATGTCAACAACATACACCCAAAGAAGAACCGTTCCTATTGTTCGAAGTCGAGTAAACAAAGAGAAGTCTGTCGAGCTCCGCGTAAAGCCAACATCCCGAAAAGCCTTACTGAACTTATCGAACTATGCCTGATGGGATTGTTTGAGATCATAAATTGACTTCTTAAGATAACAAACTCGGGACTCCCCCGTGGTCTCAAACCCAGGAGGTTGTTGCATGTAGACCTTCTCTTGAAGATCTCCATTTAAAAAGGAATTTTTGATATCCAGCTGATGTAAGGGCCACCGACGATGCATAACCACAGAGAGGACACGAACTGTGTTGAGCTTGGCTACCGGAGAGAAGGTTTCTTCATAATCTAGACCATGTTTTTGAGTGAAGCCACGAGCCACCATACATGATTTAAGACGGTCAATTGTCTCATCAGAAGCATGCTTGATGACAAAGACCCATTCAGCAAAGGTGCAAAGTGTCAGGGACATACGATGTAAAGAAACATAATTCGTCATTGGGTGAGTTGTAGAAGGCGCCGCCGGATCATTGGAATACAGACTGTCATTAGTATAAGGTAATGGGCTTAGGGAAGCAAAAGAGGAAGGACATCGAGTGTACACATGAATTATATGCGACTTAGGTGGTTGGGGTGGGAATGGCGCGGGGAGGAGAGGTGGTAGTAGCGAAGGAACAAGAACAACTAGCCGTAGAGGAGGGGACAGTAACGACAGTGGAAGGTCAAGGGGTTGAGAATGATAGCGCTGGTCCTCAAGAAATGTGACGTCTACCAATGTAACAGTCTTTCGATCAGTGGGAGAGTAGCAGACAGAACCTTTTTGAGTGGAAGAGTACCCAACAAAAATATATTTTGTTGCACGTGGGGCAAGCTTGTCATTAGAGGGGCCGAGGTTGTGAACATAGCAAACACAACCGAAAACACGAGGAGTGACTGCAAATAGGGGTGTGGAGGGAAAAAGAAGGGAGACATGAGTTTGAAAATGGAGAATAGAGGATGACAAGCGGTTAATGAGGTGGCAAGCCGTAGAGATTGCGAAATTCCAGTATATGGTGGGAATATTCATTTGAGTCATAAGGGTGCGAGCGACCTCCAGAAGGTGGTGATTCTTGCGTTCGGCGACACAATTTTGTCGAGGAGTATAGACGTAGGGGGTTTGATGGATAATGCAGAACTTAGTGCACAAGTCGGTAAACGCATGACCTGTGTATTCACGAGCATTATCAGTGCAGAGAGTTTTAATTGTTGTAAAGAATTGGCTACGAGTTAGAAGGATAAAGGAATGAAAGACACTGGGCAATTCAGAGCGATCATGAAGAAAGTACAACAAATGACACGAGAGTAATCGTCAATGAAGGTAACGAAGTAGCGATAACCAGAGACGCTGACAGTTTTATAGGGAACCCAAATATCGGAATGAATCGCAAAAAGAGTACTGCAGGACTCTCAAGTGAAGACAGTGAGGGATGTGTCTGAAAGAGCTTTCTGGAGTACGCGAAGAGGGGATGTTCAAGACGCCGATGCCAATCGACAGAACTCGTAGTGGAGAAAAGCATGGGGTGGTGGTCCAAAATTCAAAGACCATTAACCAGTTGTCCCCTACCAATGACAATCTGCGTCCGACAATCCTACACAATACAAGAAGTAGAGGAGAACGTCACACAACAATCAAGATCGTGTATAGGACAACTAATTGAGAGGAGATTGAAAGTAGAGCCCAAAACATGCAGAACTGAGCGAAGAGTGAGAGATGAGGTAAGGGTCACGTCGGCAAATCCAGAAAGCAGAGTAGAGTCCCCATTGACAACAGTAATGAACTTATGATACACAGAGTTCAAGTATCTTGAAGGTTTGGTGGGGGGTAATATGATGTATTGCACTGGAATCCAGAATCCAGGAGGAACTGTGGGTAAGACATGAAATACCTCCATCAGAAATAGACACAACAGATCTAGTTGAGCGGCAAGGTAGCTCTGGAAGTCGCTGGAGTTGAGTGCGCAGAGCAGCAATGTCAGCCTTAACACTGTATGAAGTGTGGATGACCATTGTATAAGGACCAGCGTGGAGGCGCAGCGGCCAAGAGCAAGATTAGCCCCGAGCAAGACTAGTCGGAACAGTCGAACGGCCTCGGTGAAGAGAGGAGCGACTAGCAGAGAGGTCGCGAACAACAGAGAAATCGCAACTGATGAGCAAGCGAATCAACAACGACTAAGAGAAGTCGCAGCAAAAAAACAGCGGCTAGCAGAAGTCGCGGCTAAGAGATGTCGTCGTAGTAGCAGCGAGCGAACAACAACGATTGAGGGAAGGCGTACAACAAAAATCTGCGGCAAACCAGAATAAGGGCAGTTGCGGGCACCAGAAGAAAAGGGCAGGACGCGACTAAGCACAACCTGCGGCTAACCAGATGCGGTTAAGCACAAGTCATTGAGAAGAGGCCAGCGACAAGAGTGAAATGGATGCGGCAAGAGGCACAACGGTTAAAAAAAGGACCGTAGTGAGCAGGAGACACGACCACAACGAGCAAGGCCGCAGCGAGCAGGAAGGCCGCAGCGAGCAGGAAAGCCGCAGTGAGCAGGAAGGCCGCAGTGAGCAGGAAGGCCACAACGAGCAGAAAGCCCGTAGCGGCAAGGAGAGAAACCTCCAGCGAACATGAGATAAGATCGTAGAGAGCAGAGAAGATGACGCGCGGTTTGAAGTAGGCAAATAAGGAAGGTCGCAGCTGTCTGAGAAGCCGCGTCCGGAGAAGAGACAACGACAAGCTGAGAGAAACAAAGACTGTGGCGGGCACAAAACAGCGGCAAGAACAGACCTTCGTGAGTAGAACGTAAACCGCAAGAGCGGTGGTTAGACAGATCGCGCGATAAGAACAAACTGCGCAAACACGAAAAGAGAAAGCAAACACGCGGCAGTGTGCGGCAAAATTAAGTTGGCACGAGCAAAACGCACGACATGCAACCCGTACGAAATAAGAGGCCGGAGCGGTGTAAAGTAGTACGAGAGGCAGGTTCCGTGGAGACCAGAGGATCAAGAAGAGAGGACCGCAGCGAATAGAGGAGAAGGCCGCGCGGTAAGAGAGGAGGTGGGACCCACGGAGCAGACCTGAGAGTTATAAAAGGAGAAGAGGAAAAGGAGGGGAGGAGGGTGGTTCCACGAGAAGAAGTAACAAAGAAACTGGTGGTTAGAAGAAGTAAAACGCGTGAGAAGAAGCGTCGGAGAAACTAGCGGTTAGAAGAAGTAAACCGCGAGAGGTGGAGACACTAAACCGCAAGGAGTATTGCGGTTAAAAACTTATAGACTTCCCAGGATAACCTCCCTCTGATACCATGCAGAATAACACTTAGGTGAAAAAAATGAAACCTTGTATATCCTTCTTGTGTATGTAAATACAAATATATAGGGAGAGAAGAGAGAAAAATCTCAAATCCAAGATGTGGGACAAAAACAAATAAGAAGAAAACACATAAATGGGCCAAAACATGGGCCTTTACATTATCTTTTCTAACAAATATAATAAAAAATGAATACTAAAACAAACCAAGTCCCTCGACCCAAGAAGAATGAATGAAAAAGATTTAATTGTCTGTCACAAGCAAAATCAAGCAAAGTATATAATGAGTGCCCTAGATTGTGATCTCGTGCAAGGAGGATTGAGAGGGAAGTCCTGGAGGAGCGAGGCGGATCCCTTCTTGGAACACTTAAGAGCTATGGTACGGAGGGGGAGAGGAAGCTGACAGTTGAGAGGCGAAGGGGGGAGCGGCAAGCGGTATAGCAGCGGAATCAAGCCGTGGATGCGTGCGTCCGGTAGAGTTACGGGCGGACAAGCGAAAGATAGAGAGAGAGAATTAGAGAAGAAAGAAATTAGATTTAATTTACTTGTTTCCTTCTCTCACAGCCAAACCACAACATAAAGCCAAGTTAAACTCAAAAGAATCAAATGCCCTCTAATAAGGCTTAACAAGAGGTGAGGTTTAAAATAACAAAACATGCGTAAAATACTAATGCATGATAAAAGAGTTTAGTTGCAAGCCACTCGCGGCCAGCGGAGCTTGCACATGATCCCCCAACAACAATCTGTAACATCTCCACCATGCTCGGCATCAAGCTTGTCCTCAAGCTTGTCTTGTGGCTGTGGCGGAAGTGGAACCAATGTCATTGTGGGAGGATCGCCGACGAAGGGCTTCAGCTGTGACACGTGGAAGACGTCATGAATCTGAGCATCGGCGGGGAGTAGGAGACGGTACGCCATGCCCCCGATGCGATGCAGGATCTTGAAAGGGTCGAAGAAGTTCGACCCCAGCTTTTGGTAAGTCCCCTTGGAGACGGTAGACTGGCGGTAGGGCCGGCGCTTAAGACAGAACTAATCCCCGGAAGCGAAGAACAACTCACGGTGGCTCTGATTGTGGGGGCCTCCATCCGCGCCTGGGCCTATATGAGGCGGTCACGCGCTAGGTGCAGAATCTCATCGCATGTGCAGAGCTCAGCGTCGACAACGGTGGAGCAGGTGGAGCCGCGAGCATAGGTGAAGAGGCAGGGACGATCCCGACCGTAGATGAGGCGGAAAGGAGTACTCTGGAGGGTGGTGGGATAGGACGTATCGTAGCAATACTCCAATCAGGGAAGTCAACGAGCCCAGTCCTTGGGGAGGTCCCCTGTAAGACAGCGGAGGTACATCTCGAGCATCTGGTTGACCATTTCGTTCCGGCCATCAGACTGCGGGTGGTAGGCGGAGGAGAGGGCCAGCTTCGTACTGCAGACAACAAACAGTTCCTGCCAAAACTGAGAGGTGGAGACTTTGTCCCTGTCGGGCATAATGCTATCTGGTATGTCGTGAAGGCGAAACACCCAGTCGAAGAATGCACGAGCATCGACGGGGCCGGAGATACGGCGGCTCATGGCAATGAAGTGGGCCCCCTTGGAAAAGCGATCAACGAGTACAAAAATGACGGAGTGGCTTCGATAAGGGGGTAGGCCTTCAACGAAGTCCATTGAGATGTCCGCCCAAATCTGTGTCGGAACCGGAAGGGGCTGCAGGAGACCGGAGGACGAAAGAGACTCTGTCTTGCTACACTGGCAAATCAAGCAAACGACAATGTAAGTCTGGACACTCCGCTTGAGTCGTTGACAAAGAACTCAGGGTACAGTCGCCGAAGGGTCTTATGGATCCCTTCATGGGTGTGGTCATGGACGACCGCCAAAATGTTTGGAATCAACAAAGAGGTGGCTGGAAAGTAAAAAACGGTCCCTTTACAGGATAAGGCCATCACAAAATGTCCAATTTGACGGAAGGCGCCCCTCCTGAATCTGATGAAGCATCACGCAAAGAGAGGGTGTGTCGTGGATCTCCTAATGGAGGTGAGGGAGAACCAAGGACGACAGCTCGAACACGGCGTAGAGGAGTGCATCTGCAGAGTCACGGAGGGAGAGAGCGTCGGCCGCACGGTTCAGGTGGCCCGCCCTGAACTCCACCCAGAAATGGTATCCCAAAAGGCGGTTCACCAACCACTGTTGTGGTACGATCATCAGGCATTGTTCCAGTAAGTATTTGAGGTTGTAATGGTCCATTCGGATCACGAAGAAACGCCCCCACAAGTAGGGCCGCAAGTGGTGGGCGGCCTTCACCAGTCTGATGAGCTCCTACTCGTAGGCCGGAAACTTCCGATGGTAGAGGGTCGACAAAAATATGCAATTGAGTGTCCCTCCTGCTGAAGCACCACCCCGTACCCATGCAAGGAGGTGTCACATTCCATCTATTATTTCTTCTCGAAATCTGGAAGCTGGAGGACGGGAGCCGATACTAAGGACTGCTGCAAGGTTTGAAAGGATACCGTGGCGGAGTCGTCCCAAGCAGAAAACTGACAACGTAAGAAGGATAGGAAGGGGGCTACGATCACCGTGTATCCCTGGAGAAATATGTGGTAGTAGCTGGTCAGCCCGAGGAATCCGCAAATTTCCCGCTGATTCTGGGGAAGGGGCCAATTGATAACCTATTGAATCTTGACTGGATCAGCAGAGACGCCTGAGTGGTCGACAATATGCCCCAAGTAGGCCACCCTGTCAGTGTCAAAGGAGCACTTAGCCCGCTTTCGGAAGAGCCGGTGAGAGCATGCTAACTAGAGGACCTGGCCGAGGTGGTCGAGGTGTGCTTCCCAAGTCTTGCTACACCAAAATATCATCAAAGAAAACAAGTACACGACGATGAAAGAGAGTATGAAATACTTCATTTATTAGCGCCCGGAAAGTCGATGGAGCATTCGTGAGCCCGAAGGGCATCATGAGGAACTCAAAGTGACCATAATGAGTGTGGAAGGCCGTCTTCTCCACGTCAGTCGAAAACATACGTACTGGTGGTACCTCGAGCAAAGATTGAGCTTGGAAACATAGCGGTAGTCCACACAGAAGCGCCAAAAGTCATCCTTCTTATGGACAAAAGGACTGACGAGGAGAAGGGGGAGACGTTGTGGAGGATGATGCCCTAGCGAAACATATCGAAGCGTTACTGCTCGATTTCATTCTTCTGTAGAAATGGATAGCGGTAAGGGAGGACGACTATCTGAGAGGTGTTCAGAAGGAGGCAAATGCAGTGGTTTTGTTGACGTGAGGGGAGAATCACTGTCGGCGCGGCCACGGTGTCGTGATACTCGTGAAGAAGGGCAGAGAGATCTGGCTGCACAGAGGGATAAGGTTGAAGGGAGAAAACGCAGACCACATCCTCCGTCGGATGGCCGCGCCAAACCGTCAGGGGGGTTCTTTGGCCCCAAGACATCGTCAGGCCCTCCAAATCCTACAAAATAGGGCTGAGGGTACGCAACAACCGCGTCTCTAAGATGGTCTCGAACCCTCGAAAGACGATGACAAAGAAGTCAACATGAGAATGGTAGTCCACCGCGATGATAGGTGGTCCCGGCAAACCCCAGTGTAGGTTATAGTTGCGTCATTTGGCACGGCGACGCGCAAACGACTGCGACTAGTAATGGGAAGCTGAAGCCTTTGGGCAGTGAGGTCGCTGATGAAACTGTGTGTACTGTCTGTATCCATGAGGGCAAGGAGCTGGTGACCCGCCATGGTGATGGGCATCTGCACTGTGTCCCAGAGTGGGGGCCCGACATGGAATGAAAGAAGATCGCGGGGTTCCCGGTCTCATCATCCCCAGCTTTCCCATTCGAAGGATCGTCAGCCTCGAGCCAAAAAAGATGCTTACACTGGTTTCCACGAGTGAAAGTCTCATCACAATTGAAGCAGAGGACATTCTCTCATCGTACTGCCATCTCCTGGTTCGACAGACGCCAGATAGCCCTCAACAGAATAGCGCAGCAGAACAGAAAAATTGTCATCTCCTTGATGTTGCCAGATCTCTCGTGTTTCAAATGAAGGTTCGTCCTTTTTATTGGAACTTTGTTATTTCTACTGCATGTCATATTATCAATCGCATGCCCTCGTCTATCCTTGACTTGGTGGCCCCCGTCACTCTCCTTTACCCATCCAAGACTCTCTTCTCTCACATCTCGTGTGTTTGGATGTACTTGTTATGTTCATAACCTTGGTCCACTAAATGACAAGTTTGCCCCACGTGCCACAATAACTATGTTTGTTGGATACTCTCGCACCCAGAAGGGATGTCTGGTATTTTCCTACCGACGGTAAGATGGTTGTGTTTGTTGACGTCACTTGTCGTGAAGACCAACCATATCACATTGTTCCTATTAATCCTCTTCTTCCTCCTCCTCTACCTCGACCCACAGTTCCTGTTATATCTCCACTTCCACCTCTTCTTCCCACGCCTACTACACTACCGGTCCCCTCCAAACCGCCTATCATTCAGGTTTACACTCGTCGTCCTCCACAAACTGATGCCCTGCAGCTTCCCTCTACTGTTGTGGTGTTGCGGCTTGTTGATTTGACATCAACCTCTACGGCTCATCTTTTGGCCAATTATGTATCTTTACATCGCCTATCTCCACCACTTCTTACATTTGCTCTCTCTCTCTCCTCAATTTATATACCACACTCTGTACAGGAGGCTCTCCAGCATCGGGGGTGGCGTGCTGCAATAGATAAGGAAATGACTGCTCTCTAGGCAAATCAGACTTGAGATCTTGTCTCCCTCCCTCCTTGACATAGTTGTATCAGTTGCAAGTGGATCTTTACAATCAAACATGTGCCGGATGAGACAGTTGATCGTTTAAAAGCTCGGCTTGTGGCCCGCGAAATTACTCAACAACACGGTTTTGATTATGATGAAACTTTCTCCCAAGTCACCAAGTTAAACTCTATTCGGGTTCTGCTCTCCTTAGCTGTTCATCGCCAATGACCCCTATATTAACTGGATATTAAAAATGTTTTTCTAAATGGTGACCTTCTTGAGACAGTTTACATGCATCAACCGCCCGGGTTTTAGACCACGGGGGAGTCTCGTGTGTTTGATCCAGAAATCTATCCATGGTCTCAAACAGTCTCCTCAGGTTTGGTTTGAGAAGTTCAGTAAGGCCGTTCCTGAGGTTGGCTTCAAGAGAAACTCGACAGACTTCTCCTTTTTCACTCGTCATCAATCAACCGGGACTGTCATTCTCCTGGTCTGTGTGGATGACATTTTAATTACTAGTACTTAAACTCTGTCTTTCAAATCAAAGATCTGGAAAATCTTCAGTATTTTCTTGAACTTGAGATAGCAAGGCGACCAGATGACCTTTTGTCCTATTCCAACAAAAGTACTGCATTGACCTTCTACAAGATGTTGGCCTCTCAAGATGTAAACCCGCCGAAACCGCGATGGAGGTCAACCACAAGTTATATGCTCATGAATCTGACTCTGATTCACTGCTTCCAAATTCTGAGTACTATCAGCGTCTTGTAGGAAAACTAATATATCTAATAATTATGAGACCTGATATCTCATTTACAGTTGGAGTGGTGAGTCGATTTATGCATACCCCAAGGATTTCTCATCTTCAGGAAATCGAACGCATTCTAAGGTATTTGAACACTGCTCCTGGACCAGGACTCATGTATAAGCCATCTTCCTCTCTTTCTTTTATTGCATACTTTGATGCAGACTATGCGGGCTCGCTGGATGATCGACGGTCCACTACTGGTTTCTGTGTCTACTTTGGAGGAAATCTTATTACTTGACGCAGTGAGAAACAGTCTATGGTAGCTCGCTGGTCTGCTGAGGCTAAGTATTTTGTTATGGCGGCTGTTGTGTCAGAATTTACCTGCCTTGAGAATCTTCTTGGGGATTTGGTAGTTAAATTATCCTCACCAACAAATCTGTTATGTGACAGTCAAGCTTCCATTCATATTGCTAAGAATCCAGTGTTCCTTAAGCGAACAAAACACATTGAAGTTCACTGTCACATTGTTCGAGAGAAGGTTCAGTTGAAGAAATTAGAATTGGAGCATGTTCTAGCATCTGAGCAAGTTGCTGATATTCTTACCAAGGCTCTACAACGACCATTATATCATCAGTTTCTATTCGACCTTGGCACATGTGACTTCTACGCTACAGCTTGCGGGGGTGTGTTGGAAAAGCCATGTATTTTGGCCCATATTGGATCCCACTTAGCTTTAGATTTATCCCACATCTTGTTTTTAGTATTCTTCTCCTCTCTCTCTCTTCCTATATATATGTGTATTCTCTCATAATGTAAACAAGATCGGGGATATACAAAGTTTACTTTTTCCACTTTCTACAGTATAAAATACTAAAGTGATTAGCTCAAGTTGAAAACATAAGATATATATGTGTGTGTGTGTAAAATGTCATTCATATGATAATATTATAGCATATAAATAACATTTCTATTTACGAGCATCTTCGCACGGGCTACGCCCATGGTCGATGCTCTCGGGCGGCCTTTGGCCTCATCAGGCGGGCTTCGCCCGCCTGCGCACGGGCTTCGCCCGTGCTTGATGCTTCGGGTGGTCTTCGGCGCCGCACCCGCCACTCGCAACCCCCCGAAGCAAAATTATTTCGGTTCGGACCCCGGGGCAGCGGGTGGCGGGTGCGGCGCCGAAGACCACCCGAAGCATCAAACATGGGAGAAGTCCGTGCGCAGGCGGGCGAAGCCGGCCTGATGCGGCCGAAGGCCGCCTGAGAGCATCGAGCACGGGCGTAGCCCGTGCAAAAATGCTCGTATATATATAATTATATGTATATATATTACGTTTAATATTAGTTTTTATAAAATATTGTTTTTGTAATTTTATATGTATATATATATAATAACGTTTCTATATATATTAGTATAAGATTATGATTATTTTTTTCTTATGTGAAGTGCAGGTAGATATGATAAATATCTTCAGAATAATTGATTTCTATGGAATTTCAAGTGACTTGAGTATGAGAATCTATGTATATATAAGACATTGAAAAAAAACATCTTTTACCATGTTATTGTTGTCGAATAGGGCAACAATGATGCATAAAAACTAGTACGTGGATGGACTGATGATCGAGGACCCCAAAATTCCCCATGCTTTGGTCTCTGGAGGTTATCGCGCAACGATAGTCCTATCGCTGGAGATAACTCGCTGAGTTAGAAGACCAAGGCCTCTGGTTGATACCGCTTGGCGATAGGTAGGTACCGCGTAGCGGTAGCACTCGACGCTCTCAAAGAACTCGACGAATCATTGAGAGACTACCGCAGGGCGGTAGTGAGCTATCGCGCGGCAATAGCCGGGTTTAAAATAGCTTATGTCTCGGGAAGGTATCGCCCGACGGTAGTGAGGTAATGCCGACGTTAGCTTGCCATGTGGCAGAAAGGTGGAGGTTGTTTAGGGCGACAGAGCGACATCGATTGGGCCAAGCGGCAACCGCCTAAGTTACCACACGACAGTAGCAAGTTATCGCGCGACGATAACTTCCAGATATAAGCCGGTCATGAGATTGAACTCTCATATTTCTCTCTCTTGGTACTTGAAGTTCATGAGGGAAAGAGTCTGGGGCTGAGTGTTGCATGCTTAGTGAAGGAGATCCTGTGGTCGGATTCACGAGCTGAAGCAAGATCCGTGAAAAGGAAAGCGAGACGATCCTTTCCATCCGGATAGAAGACTTGACCATGGCTCCAAAACGACCTACGAAGGTAACGATCATCCTTCTTGGACAAGTGAAGTCATAATTTTGCATACGCATGGAATCCTCCACCAAAAGGTGGAAGATGAAGGGAATTCTGATGGGTTGATACGTGATATCCACGGGTAATCTTGCATATAGAATCCGAAAATCGTAGTACGGAATAGACATATTGTGTGAAGTCCATCCGGTCAGGTTGATCTGGATTGATGATGTTTTAATTGCGTGTCGGAGAAGACTCCGAGTATAAACGTGTAGTTCACGGAGTCCGAGGGTTGTGCCTGTGAACTGAGTAGCAGGAAGTACTGCGGATGCGCCCCAGGAAAATACCCAGAAAATACCACAGTTTTGGATAATCGTTGGATATCGCCGAACGACAGTAGATATCGCTGACGATAGCTCTTGGTGAGCTTAAATTGTGAGGTCTGTTTCTGGGAGACCTGGGGACCTCATTTTATGATTGGATAGTGAGAGCTTAAATTGTTCTGCTATATGTGTGCATGGGAGCTTAAATTGTTCCATGTTTTGGAAGCGAGAGCTTAAATTGTTCTGCCTGGGGAAAGGGGGATGCTGACCCGCGTCTGTCCATTGGGCCATGAAGGCTTTGCTTTCGACGATGGCATGACGATTTGAGCAACGGGATAGGCTGAAATGGACCCGCCTTATGATCTACTTTGAGTGAGCCACTGGCCTTGGTCACGTAGTCGAGCCATAAGAGGAGATAATGTTCATGTTTACAGTCAGTCTCGGACTTTTGGACGGTGGTTGGGCTGGGTATTTTCAGTACATCGATAATGTGCCCTGAGGGCATGGAACGTTTGACAGTTGATGCAAACATTTGTGATATATTGAAAGGTGCTTAAGTTGTACCTTCGTGTCATATATCTATATCGCAATGTTATGCTTGCAGGGAAGGAATATCGCTGCCCCGGGAATGGGGTGTGGTCGTTATGAATTGGTCAGTTAAAACTGATTGTTGCCTTGTTTGCCAACTTGCTGGTGGATTGTCCCTGTGCAGGTGCAGGAGAGCCGAGCGGAAATAGCAGGTTGCAACCCTTTGATGCTATGCCAGCCCTCGAAGGTCAAGCAAAAGCTTTTTTATTATTTTCATGTGTGCCCGGCCTGCGTGCCGATGTGTGTAAACCACCTTTTTGAAGAAGAAATGTAAGGCCTTAATGCCACACTTTTAGTGTATCTTTGTAAACATTCTTATGTGGTTTTTATTAGTGGACATTCGTGTTGAGTTTAATTTAACCCGCGAAGCTTCCACTAGAATGCTTTGAGTTAGGATTTGTTTGGTCTTTTGATATTAACCTGTGACTCCGCTAACTGTCCGTGAAATATGGCATGGGGCCCCGGCCGGACCTTCTGTTATATCTTATTTGACAGACAGAGGTGTTACAATTTATTATCAGCTCATTGTCTCGGTATTCCTTCTCTGAATTCGTGGTCAAATTCTTTTGAGGGGTGGCGGGCACGTGTATGTGCTCACCGTTATAACAAAATGGACTCAAGAATGTCCACTTATGAATGAAAATACACATACTTGTGGAACCTGTGTGTTCCTATTGGTCGTTGTTTGCCTTGTATGTGGTCATTAAATTGTGTATTTTACACTTTTAGGTAACTCGCGGTGGTGCAGGGCAGTCTGAATCACAACGTTCTGTGGAGAGTGCAGCACCAGCTGATATGCCCTTACCTCCCACTTCTGCGGAAAAATAATACCCTTAGTTGCAGAGGCAGTGCTTGCTATGATCAATGCACAACCGACTAGGCAGGTGTGTCCTGCTATGGTCCCGAACCAGGTTGGTGTGGTCGAGCCTATAGCTGTTAGCCAAGTGCCTGTTGAAGTATTTGCAGAAAGGCAAGCTACTGAAAGACAGCTGAAGCATTTTATGAGTTTTAGAGCTCCGACGTTTACGGGTGCAGGATCGTAAATACAGGCAGAGGACTGTCTTTCGCGTGTCAAGAGAGTGTTGACGGCGATTGAAACAGAAGAGGGGCAGTAGGTAAACTTGACCACTTTCCTGTTGGAGGGAGAGACTAGGCTTTTATGGGATGAATTGGAGTTACACCAATTTCGGGCAGACGACGATCTAAGATCTCGATGGATGAGTTTTCGAGATTATTCCTGACAAAGCATTTGGCTTCATCGCAACAAATTGTCATGGAGAATGAGTTTCAGCGCTTGACTCAGGGCGAGGATAGTGTGGATAACTACTTGCATGAGTTCACCCGGTTAGGATGTTATACGGGATCGACTTTCGCTGACGAGTAGCGTAAGACCAATCGGTTCTAAGATAGACTGCGGGATGAGCTGAGGTTGCTTCTCGCGGGTCTGATGAACCAAGAGTTCCAAGTATTGGTTAATACGACTCGTTCGTTGGAGGACATGAAAAGGGTGCAGGGCAAGAGTGACTTGGCTGTGATACAGCCCGAGTTCAAAGTGTCGACTCCTTCAAAATCACATTATCGGAAGTGGAATAAGAGATCTAAGCCTTCTGGACAGGCTCCATCTATTGTCACTTCTGGAGCAATGTCAGGACAAAGCACTCGTACATGTTACACTTGTGGAAAGCCCGGGAATTTTTCCCATGAATGTGTCAGCGGCCTTCGAAGGAAGGATAAGAAGGCAGGAGAATCGTACACTGAGAAGGGAAAGTCGGTGAAGTCTATTGCATCCCATTATGCTCCAGCTCAGCCAAGGGTTTACAATATTTATATACTTTATACATTGTGAATTACTTGTGTATAACTTGATAAATGTAGGCTTCGTTGGCGAGAGCACTGTTTGATACAAGTGCTTCACATTCGTTTCTATCTGAGAACTTCGTATCGCGGATCAGAGTGTCTACTCTTTTGTCGACAGATAAAGTAAAGGTGTTGTTACCTAACAGATGTGTGATGTGTGCAGATAGGTCTTGCTCTGTTGAGGTGCAGATAGGAAGTCAGGATTTTGGATTGGAAGCATCTGTGCTACCGATATCGGAGTTTGAAGTAATCTTTGGTGTGAACTGAATCTCGGAGCAACGCGCCTGTATAGATTGAAACTCTAAGGAAGTCACAGCGGGACGGAATACCGAACGAGAGACTAAGTTCGCTGGTATGCGATGATCGAACAAGATATTGATGTCTGCTCTCCAAGTAGTCAAAGCTGTTCGAAAGGGCACAGAGTTGTTCTTCACGCTATTGGAGGATGTTGAGCCGAAGTCCAGTTTGAGTGGCATTCCTGTTGTATCGGAGTTTGCAAATGTTTTTCCTAAGGATCTTCCTGGGCTTCCACCCGAGCGAGAGATTGACTTCGCTATTGAACTGATGCCAGGTGCAAAACCTGTGTCACGATCACCGTACCGCGTGGCGCCAAAGGAGATGGCAGAATTGAAAATTCAATTGCAAGAATTGCTAGAGCAAGGCTATATACGTCCAAGTTTGTCTCCTTTAAGTACACCGATCTTCTTTGTGAAGAAGGACAGAAGCATGCGTCTATGCATTGATTATCGAAAACTGAACAAGCTGATGGACAACAAGTATCTGATTCCGTGAATTGATGACTTGTTTGACCAAATGATGGGATCGACTGTCTATTCGAAACTAGATTTCAAGTCTGGCTACAAATGTAAGGCCTTAAGGCTGCACTCTTAGTGTATTTTTGTAAACATTCCTATGCGGTTTTTATTAGTGGACATTCGTTTTTCTTGAGTTCAATTTAACCCTTGAACCTTCCGCTAGAATGCTCTGAGTTAGGATTCGTTTGATCTTTTGATATTAACCTGTAACTCCGCTGACTGCCCGTAGAATATGTCGTGGGGCCATGACCGGACCTTCTGTTACATCTTATGCGACGGATGAAGATGTTACACCGAGTCTCATAAGTCTTGGATACAACGTATAAGATATAAAGTAATAACATTGATACCTATTAGAAAATAAACATACTGCACAGACCCTGCATGCGATCTCTACGTTGATAACAACTAAATTGGCATAAGAAATTCTCATAGTGACAATGGTGTATATGATTATTTGTCCTGAGTTACTAAAATCATTGCATAATGAGTAACATACTTTGATGTGGTCAAAGTTTTCCTTGAAAACGTTTGGAGATAAAGTCGGTCATTGGAAACGACGTAAATCATGTATATTGATATAAGTGATGTAGATGAGATTTGTCCCACCTATGTAACATGAGTGATATCCCTGATCTCATAGATGGAGCAAGATTGAAAAATCAATTATCGTGCTCAATTGAGTCGATATAATGCAATTGCTTGTAGTATACTATAGAATTACCTAAACAAAGCCCGAGTAATATGAAAGGTGATACATTAGTGACTCAAGTTCAATCTAGAAGCCTTAGACAAAGCATATAAAATACTACATTGGAACATTAGTAACAAACAAGAGTTTCGTTGAGTTACCTGCTTTCTTATTACTTGAAGACCAATAATACATTACAAGATGCCGCTCATTCATTGTGATACTATAGTTGTTTTGGCCTAGGTCAAGTGGAACTGATGTAGGGCAGGCGTCACACATGCCTGATATTGGGTTTTCTATGTAGGAGTACAACAACACATTACAGATGCGTAGCGGAATAAATTTTACAGGACAACTCTAAACAGTAAAAGAATCTTCTGATATTCATGAATCAAGAAATACACATAAACAACAAATGAAAAGTACTTGTTTGGGATTGAGTCTTTACTCAACCAAGTTGCTCCGAAGATCTATTTCAGAAACTGTCTAAACAATAGATGAATGAGTCCACGCAGAAATAGATATGCGACTCTACAGGTATCCACAGGAGCGGTAGAGAACCTTAAGATCTTGTCCCACAAGAACTGATTCAGAAAGAAGGAGTGCCCTCTGCGTCTCTGCGAATTACTAGATTTGTTTATAGGAGACATGCCGACAACTGAACCGGATCACGCAGAAGAGGTCCCAACGAATTCTAGGGTTCGACTTGCACTCTCTTACTGAAGTCTCTTTGAAAACTCTTTTTCAAGTCTATTTATACCAAAGGGTATCAGACAGACAATACCCCCGCAATCCGTTAAGACCCCAACTTACGTCAGCATGCGTCAACTGACACTCAACGTGCGTCAATAAGAAATCGACGCAATGTCGAGAAGCACTCAACGTAAATTGTATCGACACGCACTCGACGCACTTGCGTCGAATAGAACTCGATTTACATTGATATCTATTCGACGTAGCGTCAATTAAGACCCGTTATAACTTCGAGCTTGGCTGCATCGACTTGAAGTCCACATGCGTCGATAGGCACACTACGCAACCCTTCGATTTTCTTTATTTTATAGAATTGATCCTTCACTCATATCCAATATGAGTAAGGCTAACACAATTTTTCTTCCAAGTTCTCCAAACACTCATATGTGCGACCTTATATGCTCATATCGAGTTAGCAGTGAGACTAATTTCTTGACTACTTATAGATCACCTTGGAAACACCAACACCTGCCACCCTGACATCACCGACAGGGGGACCACCCAACATCACCACCAGACGATTTTCATCAGGGTCGCAACCCGTACACCCAAACTAACTCTCCTCCATGGAATCACCACCATGCGACATGTTGTTGAGGTCGGGGCTCGAACCCTTAACCTTCTAGATAAGAGGCTCTTATCATCGCTCTCATCACCAACTGATTTAACATGTCGTATGGTCATGATTCCATGACAGAGACATGGTTGGGGTGTACGGGTTGCGACCGTGATCAAAGCCTCATGGTGGTGATGTCGGGTGGGCGCCCTGGCGGTGATGTCAGGGTGAAAAGCAGGTGTAACGCCAGTCCTGCATCATAAAAGTGCACTTTTATAATGCGGCATAGGCATCACACCTGCCCGCCACCCTGGAGTCCCACCAGGGGGCCCACTTGGAGTCAACATCAGATGGCTTTCATCAAGGTCGCGGCCCGTACACTCTAATCAGCTCTTCGCCATGTACTCACCACCATACGGCAGGTTGTTAAGATCAGGGCTCGATCCCCAGACCTCCTAGATAAGAGGCCTTCACCACTAGGGGTTTCCGTTGGTGATGAAAGCGTTGGTGAAGGCCTCTTATCTAGGAGGTCTGGGGATCGAGCCCCGACCTCAACAATCTGTTGCATGGTGGTGACTCCATGACGGAGAGCTGGTTGGGGTGTACGGGTAGCGACCCTGATGAGAGTTGTCTGGTGCTGACTCCAAGTGGGCCCCCCTGGTGGGACTCCAGGGTGGCAGACAGGTGGTGATGTTTGTCCTACATCAGGAAGACTGTTGGAATCAGTAACATATAAGTCAATAAAATTATTAATATCACTGTAATCATAGTATGAACATATAGGGGCAAACAGACAATGAATAGGAAGATTAATATGGTTAAGTTTTTATTTTGTAGAGATTTAATATAAGTCCCAAAATAAATAACTAATTAATGAATTTTTGACTGTGAATCAAAAAGGTGCAATACATATTTGAACCGAATTGGCACAATCTGATAAGACAATGCCCTCTTGAGTTCTTGGGATTCTATCTCATTATATGTATGATCGATAGTTAGCAACCTAGTTTTTCAAACCTGCTGCCTCGATGCTTGTTGCTCCCTCCAAGGCTTTATCCACTACTTTAGCCTCCTTATACTAGGTGATGGCATTGACGACGTTGATGTAACACTCTCGAGACGCCTTTGGGTCACTACAAACTCGGATCTGCACTCCGCCGACGTCGTACTTATGGAATTGATGTAAATAGGAAGTCACGGCTTGGAAGACAATGAGGAGGGGCCTACCACCAGCTCTATCTCCCTGTCGAGTGACCATCTCTATCTCCTCTACTTCCTCAAGGCATGCTGCTCCCTCCAAGGCTTTATCCATTACCATTAGTTATTAAAGGCGCATCAAGGCGCAAAAGGGTTTTGGAGACTAGGCGCATGCCTGTCGGCCTGACGAAGGCAAGATACAACCAAATTCATTTTAAATAATCGGCATCAAATCTCACTTATCTTCTTGATCAGATTCTTCAACTATTCTAATCATTAATCATTCATTACTATCATTTAATATCTCCTAAAAAATAGAATTAATGTGTTCACTGGAATCATACATAAATCTCAACACTTCATTATGTTTCACAAATACTAAATAATGCAAAAATTATTGAATATATACACTTTCTTTTAAAAAAAATTATAACATAAACCACACTCATACACGTCTTTTATGCACCATAGTCGCAAAAGGCGCAAACATATGAGCCTATTGAGCTTTGAGACTTAGGCACGCCTGAGGAGAACCTTTAACAACATGGCCACTAAATCAACTTCATTCTAGGTGATGACATTGATGGTACCGATATAACATTCTCATGCCACCTTCAAGTTACTGCCACCTCTATTGGATTGTGAGGTGCCCTGGGGGGAGGTGAATAAAGGTTTAATAGGGGGAGGTGAATAAAGGTTTAATAAAATTCATTTCAATTTAATAAATTTTTCAAAATAACTTTGAAATGATTCATGATAATATTAAGATATGAGATCTTTATATATTAAAATGAAAAATACATGATTTCATTTATATAAAAAAGGATGATTTAATTTATATAAAAAAGGATTACAAAATTTAATTTCACTAAAGCTAAAATTCAAGGCGACATGTAGAAATCAATTTTTGTTTTCTATATCGACTCTCTCCTAGAAACGGTTGACCATAACCTATCTCTCCCTAGATAGGCCACAAGCCGCCTCAAGACCTATAATTGAGTCTAGTCTCCTACATAGTGGATTGCCCTCTAAGAAACACAAGGACTTAGACGCCACCAGACGAGAGAATTCCTGTACGCTAAAATAGAAAGTGACCAAAAGTGAAAGAGATTACAAGAGAGATGAAATGATAATTTTTGTTATTAACATAATCCCTATTGAAACTCTGAAGGAGAAGACGAATGAACGAGAAAGATCTTCATAGTCGAAGTGTTCATTCTTCGTGTTGAATGATCGTTAATTTGGATCGCCTTCACGTTCTCCTTTGAATGCTCAAAATAATTGTAGGGACTTCTCTGAATGCTTGTGACAAGATTCTTTGATGATATATTCATGGTAGTGTTAACCCAAAAATCGGTGATCCCTTCCAAGGTAGCCAGCTTGCAAGTCGCGACCTGCTCCAGGTTCGCACTGGAGGTCGCGACCTGTCTCAGCCCTCTTGGGGTCTGGAGGATAGACTCCTCTATCCGCGCAGGCCGCGCGACTAGGGCGGTTTCCGCGGTCTAACCGCCCAGGTCGCGCAACAGCCGTTCGTTCTGCAGGGGTTGCGGACTGCTTCCACAATCCGCCACTGCAGGCCATGCGGTTAGGTCGGCTAACCGCGCAATGGTTCCCTCAATTCAAACAGGTGCAGACTACCCGACTAAGTGGCGGACTCGCATTTGCTATCCGCCCAGACCGCTCGCTCAGAAGGAGGCGCGGTCTGCTCTCCAGCCCGCTCCTCCAGGTCGCCCGGCCAGCAAGGCGACGTTATCTCCTGGCGACCACCCTTTCTACAGGTGCGGACAGTTCTCTGCCGCGTCCCAGTCCGCCAAGAAGAAGGCAGCCTGCCTCCAGGTCGCCAAACAGTACCCGACATCCTTCAGGTCACCAGGCAGGCGACAACCTCTCAGGTCGCCCAAGCGACAAGCGTCAGGCCGCCCACGACAAGCCTGTCCATCCAACAGGAGACGGACTTCAGCAGCAGGGGCGACCTGTTCCTTCAGTCCGCCAGGTCGCCTAGTCAGCGACCAACTCTCCTGTCCGCCAGCAGTTCGCGTACTTGGTCTCAGTCCGACCAAGGAGAGTGGACGGCTGCAGGACCGTCAACCCGCACAGCATCCAGCGACCTACCCCACCGGTCCGACAGCAGTGGGCGGACTCGGTCTCAGTTCGCCTGAGGAAGGACTTGGCAGCAGGACCGACAACTCTTCACCAGACCGCACAACACAACGCGGACTCAACTCCAGCACGCCAGAAGGTGGCGAGCTCACTCCTCCAGCAAGGGCAATCTACTCCTTCTACCCGCCAGAAGGTAGCGAACTGGCTCCATCCAGCAGCTGAGGCAGACTCAACCTGTCAGCCGCGAGCTAGGCGGACTCACTGTGCAGTCCGCCAGGAGTACCCCAGCTTCCCAGCACCCGCTTCTTCCAAGCAGACGAACTACTCCTCAGCTCGCATAGCTTGGCGCGGGCTCGCTTAGTGCAGCAGAGGCGGACTCGTCCTAGTCCGCCAAAAGCAGCAGTTCGAGTAGGCAAGTCATCTGCACAATATGGTGCGGACTCGGCAGATTCCATGTCTACTCGCACAACTCACCGACATACCGGGGGTAACGTTACCAAGACTGTTACGTCCTCGGCCCTATAAATAGACTCACATACCTCTCACTCAAGGACGACTCAGAGGCCCCCGAAACACACAAGAGTCAAGGACCAATCAGCGCAGCACTGCAGACATAACTTTCCTGTCCGTGTGGTTAAGCTCCCCCGGCCTTGTTCCCGGCCTTGGCTTCAGCGACCTCATTGGTCTTCTCGGCCTGATCACGCAGTCCGCCCGGCTTTTTAGCAAGCTGCGGGTTCAGCTGTCCGCGCGGTCTGCCGACCTCTCTGGTCAAACCGCGCGGCCTTTGACACCTTTTTCCTCTAGCCGCCAGCTTCCCCTTGTACCCTTTATTTTCTCATGTAAAAGACACAACTCAAGCTGTAATACTGATTCATAATCAAAGGAAAGCCCGTCGCAAGAGTGACATTTAAGCCGCGGCGGGCGAAGTCTGTTGTTGCCGCTGTCAGCGGCCCCCTCTCCTCTTCCTTCCTCAGCATCAACCATCAAAATCTAACCGTCAAAGTAACCGGCTGCTCGACAGTTCCTCATCAACCTTCCCGGCTATCCCCTGTGTCCTCATCAACCTATCCTCTATCCCTGTAATCTCTCCACCTCGCTCGTGAGACCGAACACTCATTATCTGCTGGTGCGCCCATTTCGCGCATCAACAGTTAACACGCAACCTTCAGATCTCGAACAGACCGTGAAAACCAACGGTTAGCCATGACAGATCGTTAACTAGCCGAGAACCTTTCTCCTTCAAGTCCAAGTGAAGATCCTCTCTGGGAAGCCTTGGAGCAATCGCGATGGGAAACCGCCCAACAATTTCAGGCAATCAACAGTACTCTTGCTGCTATCACGCAGCGATTAGAGATGCAATCTGCAGCAGCACTAGTTCCTCCAATCAATCCAACACCGGCATTGGGGGATCCGCAAACCTATCCTCCGACTTATCCGCCGGTCTATCCTCATGTTTACCGACCAACCTTTCCGCAAGGGCCTGCAGCCCCTTTGCGGTCTCAAAATGATGAGTTTGTTGTTCGTTAAAACTTCTTATGGGAGCTGCCCGAGGAAGTCCAACAAGAGCAATCTCAGCTTCATCTCCAGGTTTGTAACAGAGAAAGATTCTTCATCTTAAAAGCAACCTCCGAGGTCTCCTCAGAAAGGTTTTTCATCCCACGTAAGGAAGGGAAGAAAATTTCAACGTCATCAACACCCCTTCCCGGGCTAGGATGGTGCTTGAGATCAATTGTTACTATTGTCAGCTCCAGCTCCGCAAGCAACTTCAGTTCATCAGCAGCAAGATGATGAGTTGCTAGAGTCCGAACTGGATGAGGCCATGTAAGAAGTAAGCCAAGTCATGAAGGGTAAGGCTAATTACAAAAGGCCTTACCAGTCGGCAGATCAAAGATCAAAAGATTCAGATCTGTTATGTGAGCTTCACAAGGCGGGCATTCAACTGAAAACTGCTGAGCACTTCGTCAAATGGTGCAGAAAATGCTGAGGCAGGGTTAGATGCGCGGCCTGTCCCCGAAGTGTGATCACTCTGATCCGTCTACTTCAAAAGGCAAAGAGGTAGCAGTCATTCCTTGCTGCTCAAAAGGTGTGAGCCAAATCAACAATTACCCAAGCCTCATTATTGACGAGTGCATCGATGCCAATGACGAGGGCCGCCTTGGAAAAATACAAGTCTGAGCTAGAAAAGGACATCGTAGTCCCAAAAGCTCCTCGCAATCATGGCCAGTTATTTTTACTTTACACTCTTCAAACATTTTCTCTCTAAAAACACTTTTAAGTGTTTCTTTCATTCTTTTCAATAAATTTACGTCAGAGATCCCGTACTGACACATTTCCATTTTTGGAGTGCCCCATCCTCTATTTTCCCTTTACCAAAGAGATCACTGAACCACCGAGATATCGCCGAGTCTTGTTGTTCCCTCCATAGATTGTTCCCGGGCTTGAGGCCACGATGACCACATATAGTGGGGAGTGTTCGCGTATGTGTAGTGGGTGACATTCAATCTATACAGGTGAACTTCAGGGCTTCGGATCCCAGCCGGTATCTAACACAAAGCGTGTATCAAGGGAGGTCTCATGTGTTAGCTCTGCTGTGCTCCGCTAGTGATACATTACAGTTACGATGATCTTTGCTTGACAAGCAATGGCGATCAAGTGTAGCCTTGTCTCTTCGATCATCTCATGACTGTAATAGTCGAATACTCTATGGTACTCTCAATCCGTGCTTTCGCGGGGCCCACAACATCGCTGATCTTTCCAAAGACAAGCAATGTTGTAGACCACTTGACGCACCTAGTCTAACTAATCAGCGATGTTTGTAACCCGATGCATGAGAGCAGTGTATCTATCGTTCCTTCTTTGGATCTTGTGCATTTTTCTCTTTTGTGTCCAAGGGAATGCGGCTAGTCCGCTTAGAGGTAGGACTACACTTGATGAACTTTCGTGGGCAGGCGATGCTTAAGGCCGCCGGGGAACACCTGTGGCGCATCCGGGCATTTTTGGTCATCTTCGGGTGTAGACCTCCTTTGACGTTTGCCATCTTACAGGTTAACAGGTTAAGTCCAACCTATCCAAAAGATTTCCAACATCTTTTTTGCTTATGCTCATCTTATATACTCGGCTTGCATGAAGCTCTATCAGATGATGATTAACAAGCTCTCTGTTACTCTTATTAGATGTTACTGGCACCAATCATTAATCAGAGTATCCGGTTCTCCTTGATTGACAAACCATTCAGCTGAAGTCTAAACAGTGTTTTCATCTTACTGACTAGGATTTCATATTGGGATATCATATCTGATCACTCAAGAAGATTATTGATGTGTCTTGATCTCTACTTAATTTTGCTTATTCAGTCAATAGCAGGGTTCGATGAATATTCCTTTTGCAGTCTAATCATATCTATCTTATCGCAATAACTTTTAGCAGAAAACTTATTCATAAACTCCTCAGATACTTGACTTAATTCTCTTTCATATCTGTTGTTTACTCTTTTCTTGCAGAGATCAGCAGATATTAACAAGTTTCCTTCAGGTACTTGCAACTTAATTTTCTTTCATATCTGCCGCTTACACTTCTTTTTGCAGAGATTAGAAGATATTTGCAAGTTTCCTCCAGGTACTTGCAACTTAATTTCCTTTTATGTCTACTGCTTACTCTTTTCATACAAAGATTAGCAGATTTAGCAAGTTCCCTTCAGATACTTGCAACTTACTTTTCTTTCATATTTGTTGCTTACTCTTTTCTTGCAGAGAACAGAAAATATTAGCAAGTTCCCTCCAGGTACTAGCAACTTAGTTTTCTTTCATATCTGCCGCTTACTCTTCATTTTGCAGAGATTAGCAGATATTTGCAAGTCCCTCTAGGTACTTGCAACTTAGTTTTCTTTCATATCTGCTGCTTACTCTTTTATTGCAGAAATCAGCAAATATTAGCAAGTTCTCTCCTGGTACTTGCAACTTAGTTTTATTTCATATCTGTCGCTTACTCTTTCTTTTGCAGAGATCAGCAGATATTTGCAAGTTCCCTTCAGATACTTGCAACTCAGTTTTTCTTTCATATCTGCTACTCACTCTTCCTTTTGCAGAGATTATTAGATATTTACAAGTTCCCTCCAGATACTTGCGACTTAAGTTCTCTTTTATATCTACCGCTTACTCTTTTCTTGCTGAGATTAATAAATATTTGCAAGTAACCTTCAGGTACTTGCAACTTCTTTTTCTTTCACATATCCTGCTTACTTTTCTTTTTACAGAGGTTAACAGGTGCTTGCGAGTTTCCCTCAAATACTTGCAAGTTATTTTCCTTCTACACTTACTCTCATCTTTGTCTTGTAGAGACTCAATGGAAGACATTCAAACCTTCTTGGTTTTGCAAAAGTAATTCAGGTACACACAAGATGTGCCTCTTTTTTCCTGCATTAACTTTTTCATTGCAGAAAAATGATAGGCATTGACAAACCTTTTCGGAGGAGAGACATCAGATTCTATCTCTCCTTATCTCTTATTTTTCCGAAGGGAAGGATCACGATTTTCATGGGTCTCCTACTTTTTCGAAACTCCCTTCGGGACTTAAAAAAGTGCGGGGATTATGTTAACCCAAAAATCGGTGATCCCTTCCAAGGTAGCCAACTTGCAAGTCGCGGCCTGCTCCAGGCTCCCATTGGAGATCGTGGCCTGTCCCAGCCCTCTTGGGGTCTGGCGGATAGACTACTCTATCCGCGCAGGCCGCGCGGCTAGGGCGGTTTCTGCGGTCTAACCACCCAGGTCGCGCAACAGCTGTTCGTTCTGTAGGGGCTGCGGACTGCTTCCACAGTCTGCCCCTGCAGGTCGCGTGGTTAGGTCGGCTAACCGCGAAATAGTTCCCTCAATTCCAACAGGTGCGGACTACCTAACTAAGTGGTGGACTCGCATTTACAATCCGCCCAGACTGCTCGCTCAGCAGGAGGCGCGGTCTGCTCTCCAGCCCGCTCCTGCAGGTCGCCCAGCCAGCAAGGCTACGTTATCGCCAGGCGACCACCCTTTTTATAGGTGCGGACAGTTCTCCGCCACGTCCCATTCCGCCAAGAAGTAGGCGGCCTGCCTCTAGGACGCCCAACAGTACCCAACAACCTTCAGGTCGCCAGGCAGGCAACAACTCCTCAGGTCGCCCAAGCGACAAGCGTCAGGCCGCCCAGCAGGGGCGACAAGCCTGTCCATCCAACAGGAGACGGACTTCAGCAGCAGGGACGACCTGCTCCTTCAATCCGCCAGGTCGCCCAAAGTCTGCGACCAACTCTCCTGCCTGCCAGCAGTTCGCGGACTTGGTCTCAGTCCGACCAAGGAGGGTGGACGACAGCAGAACCGTCAACCCGCACAACATCCAGCGACCTAACCCACCTGTCCTCCAGCAGTGGGCGGACTCGGTCTCAGTCCGCTTGAGGAAGGACTTGGCAGCAGGACCAACAACTCTTTCACCAGACCGCACAACACAACGCGGACTCAACTCCAGCCCGCCAGAAGGTGGCGAGCTCACTCCTCCAGCAAGGGCGATCTGCTCCTTCCACCCGTCAGAAGGTAGTGAACTGGCTCCAACTAGCAGCTGAGGTGGGCTCAACCTGTCTGACGCGAGCTAGGCGGACTCACTGTGCAGTCCGCCAGGAATACCCCAGCTTCCCAGCACCTGCTTGTTCCCAGCAGCAGACGAACTACTCCTCAGCTTGCATAGCTTGGAGCAGGCTTGCTTAGTGCAGCAGAGGCGGACTCGTCGTAGTCCGCCAACAGCAGCTGTTCGAGTAGCCAAGTCATCTGCACAATATGGTGCGGACTCGGCGGATTCCATGTCTACTCGCACAACTCACTGACATACCGAGGGTAACGTTACCAAGACCGTTGCCTCCTCGGGCCTATAAATAGACTCTCATTCCTCTCATTCAAGGACGACTCAGAGGCCCCCGGAAGACACAAGAGTCAAGGACCAACCAGCGCAGCAGACCCTGCGAACACAACTTTCCTGTCCGCGCGGTTAAGCCCCCCTGGCCTTGTTCCCGGCCTTGGCTTCAGCGATCTCAGTGGTCTTCTCGGCCTGATCGCGCAGTCCACCTGGCTTTTTTGCAAGTTGCGGGATCAGTTGTCTGTGCGGTCTGCCGACCTCTCTGGTCAAACCGCGCGGCCTCTGGCACCTTCTTTCCTCTAACAGTCAGCTTCCCTTTGCACCCTTTATTTTCTCATGTAAAGGACTCAACTCACGTTGTAATACTGATTCATAATCAAAGGAAAGCCCGTCGCAAGAGTGACATTTAAGCCGCGGTGGGCGAAGTCTGCTGTTGTCGCTGCCAGCGGCCCCCTCTCCTCTTCCTCTCTCGGCATCAACCATCAAAACCTAACCGTCAAAGTAACCGACTGCACGACAGTTCCTCATCAACCTTCCGTGTTATCCCTCGCGTCTTCATCAACCACTTCTCTATCCCCGCAATCTCTCCACCTCGCCTGTGAGACCGAACACCCGTTATCTGCCGGTGCGCCCTTTTCGCGCATCAACAGGTAGCGCCCATGAAAAGAGTGAATCCGCCCTATAAATAGAGTATGTTAGCTATCACCTTATTTATTAATGTCGCAAGGCGCACCAGGGCGCAAAGAGGTCTTGGAGCCAAGACGCAATACTCAAGGCGCAGGCATGCGCATGACGAAGGCAAGGTGCAACCACATCCATTTTAAATAATCATCATCAAACATCATCATAGCTTTTTGATCAAATTATTCATCTAGTCTACTTATTAATCATTCATTATATTATTTATCTCTTAAAAAAAGAATCAGTGTGATCACTTGCATAAATTCTAAGTCCCAACACACAATTATCTCTTGCAAACACTAAATCAATAAAAAAAATCTGAGTTCTTACATTAGTTATTTCTTTGTTTTTGAAAAAAACATTAAAAAAATTCTCACTCAGGAGCACCATTTATGTTCCAAAGGCGCAAATAAGACACAAAAATATGCAAACCTCTGAGCTTAGTGAGCCTTAGGCGTGCCTGAGGCGCGGCTTTAACAACATACTACCGCCAGCAGTAGGAGCTACCACCCCGCAGTATCCATTAGGAAACATATTTCCCGCTCTTCCCAACAATAAATGGTATCCGCAGTCTTGTATAATAGGCAATAATGTTAGCGTGGGGTGGTATCCTCCTATCGTTGCGCGATAGAGATATTGTGTCCTGATAATAAAGATAACCTTCTTCCTTTGGACCTCAATCAACAGATGATTGTCAGGGTTGCCTTTAGCTACCGCCATGCAATATGGTTATCACCGCGAGGTAGAGATATTGTGTCCCAATAATGGAGATAGCCTTCTTCATTTTGAACTCAATCAACAGATGATTGTCGGGGTTGCCTTTAGCTACTGTCGTGCGTTATGGCTATCGCAGCGCAACAAGGATTTACAAAATTGACTTTCAACTCCCACCAAATCTTCGTTAGAATGTCTCTGGCCTGCTGCCCCATAATAACGCAAGCTACTACCAACGGTAAAGACAAACACGTTGCAATAGGGGTCGTTATAGTCCTTTTTCACATTTGATTGTCCTACACAAATTTAGTTAAATTTGTCTATATTATATCTATACAGGTATAACCTGCATGCTATAAACAAGAGCAAGTCAGATCAAATACAAGTTTGGATTTGTTATTTTCAAACAAACAGATGCGGAACACATGTTTCCATACACTCCCCCTTTTGATAAAAACAAATCTCATTATGAGAAATCAATCATTAATACAAGTGGTTTGCTTATAGTAGCATGTAGTGAGTGATAATCATAAAAATAGGTTTATAGAATTTTAAATAGTTCGTGAGACATTCGTTCAAAGAGAGTGTTCCCACTAAGTATGTGATCCTCATACACTTACTGATTTTATAAAGTACCTCCTCTATCATGATTAATAGATTTCTCAATTTATTTATTCTCCCCTTTTGATATAATCAAAAGGAGCTAGAGGCGAGTAAAACAATGAAAGAGAGAACCAATTGTTGATAGCACTTACTGAAGCAACTTGGTGAAATTATAATAATGATTGAGCAATAAGTGTATGCAGTGGATAGGCATAAGAGGAGACATGGTAAGGGAATTGCACATGCAAAAATAGTTATGAAAGTAATGAGAGCATATTTTAATCTCCCCTTTTTTGGGAAAAGATAATCGTGATAAGAAGATAAAGAGTTAAAAACCAAGCGCATGGTATAAGGATTATTGCTATTAACAAAGAGATTGTTCATGCAAATGTTTGGATAACACCATTATAGTGAAAGTGTGATTTAACCAAGCATGAAAGATATGCTGATAGAGGGCTTTTTGAGTACAATATAAAATGTTTTGCAATTCAAGTTTTGGCAAAATCGTAGCTATCATATTTAGGTATCAATTACATTTACTTGTGTTTATAGAAAATAAAGTTGAAAAATGTTATTTCAAGTCGCCTTAGTCCTTTTATGTATTATCCCCGGTTGGGGTAGTTTGGTCTTTTCCTTTTTTAGGTTCCACCTTACTCAAGTATATGTATGAGAAAGGGTCCTCTTTAATGAGATATACAATTTTATTTCTTATTCACTTGGTATCAGAGGAAATGAAACCATAATCGCATGAGCCAGCTCTCTCGACTCCCGTCCCTCGTGACTCCCGTATTTCTTCGATCGTGTGTGTCGGCCATCTCCAATGTCGCTGGTTTGAGCGACTTCCGCTGATGCGGACATCGGGCGTATAAACCACCGTCAGAGGCTGAGGAGATTGACGTCGCCGTCTCAAGTGAAGCCACTGTCCTCTTTCTTTTCTTTCCTGGCCGCTATTTTCGATGTTGTTTCCGACCGCTGTTTCTTCCTTCCACCGGCAACTGTCCTCTTTGTTTCTTCTTGTTGTTTCCGGCCGCCGTCTCCAGTGAAGCCGCCGATTCTCGATGATTCTTCATGATGTTCCTCTGTCGTTAATCGATGCTTATAAACCTACTACTGTCGCTGCTCCCTGCTGCTCCCCTACTACTCATTGTCGATGCTCCCCCTGCTGATGTACTCTGCCTATGTCTGTCGTTCTTTTCCGCTGCGTCCTGATGTATCAATAGTACTGCCATTAATGGATCCTTCTGCTTGATCGTTTGTTTCTCTTACTCGTCAATATGGGTGATCCTGATTTTTCGGTATCCTCTTCGGGTGTGATCTAGCGTCAGATGAGTGACCCTCAGCGACCTCATGACCACTCTAGTTCTTTGAAGATTACCACGGTTCACTTGGATGACACGAATTATCTTGAATGGTCTCATTCTGCCCAACATGTCATCCATAGCCAACAGATGTTTGGATATATCGATGGGACGATTAAGGAGCCCCCGGTGTCTGATCCCACCTGGAAGCGTTGGGATTCTAACAACTCTCTAGTTGTTTCTTGGCTCTTGCATTTGATGTCTCCTAAGGTCTAGCAGATCTATATGCTGATGGACTCAACTTTCGAAATATGGACTCGTGCTCGCGAAACATACTCTCAGATTGGCAGTTCCACCAAGGTTTATGAGTTCACTCGCCGCATTTTGGAGTTGTGTCAAGGATCAATGACTATTTCATCATTCTTCTCAGAGTTTGAGCGTCTGTATCAAAAACTGGACTACTTTGGACATTTCACACCAGCATGTACAGTTGATGCCGTCCAGTTAAAGCAAAGGGAGAACTGTTTCCGTCTTCATGTCTTCTTGATGGGATTGAATATAGAATTTGATATGGTTCGGACATATGCTCTCCACCGCTCTCTTCTTCCCTCTCTTCGGGAGGCGTTCAATATGGTTCTGGGTGATGAACACTGCCGAGAGTCTCTCAGTGTTATGGCTCCTCCAGATCGTTCTGCCTTGACTAGTGTTGGTTGTGGTCTCATTCCTACTCTTGGATCTTTGGGCCTACCTGTAATTACTGTGGTCGAAGGGGACTCTCTCGGGAGGCATGTTTCAAACTTCATCCGCATCTAGAACCTTCTGGACGTGGTCGTGGTCGGGGTCGTGGAATAGACCGCGGGGGCCATAGACACAGAGGCTACCATTCTCATGATGCTGCTTATACTACTGATGTCTATGATGAGTCTCAGTCTCCGGCTTCTTCCTCTCTTACAACATAGGAATTGGATGCTTTGCGCCGCCTGCTTCACTCTCAGCCCGATCCGGTCACCGGAGGATCTACTTCTCTTGCCGCCATTGCTATGCCTAGTGCCCATGTTGCCACCACCTCACCTTCTGAATGAGTGCTCGACTCTGCTGCTACTCACCACATGACTGGGTCTCCATCAGGTTTTCTCTCTTATAATCCTTTGTCTGGCAAGAAGAAAGTTATTTCTGCTAATGGATCGTTGTCCTCTATTGCGGGCAAAGGCAACATCTCTTGCTCTTCGTCTATATACCTACCATCTGTTCTTCATGTTCCTTCATTTCCTCGCAATTTACTCTCCATCAGCAATATCACAAAACCTCTTAACTGCTTGGTAACTTTTTTTTCCTAATTCTTGTTTCTTTCAAGAACTGGGTACGAAGCGGAATATTGGCAGTGGTAGGAACCGTGACGTCTTGTACTACCTGGACACTCAGGCTCTTTCCAGTTCCACTGTTACTGCGGAGGATGTTAGCCGTTGGCATCGGCGTCTAGGACATCTGTCCTCTATTTATCTGCAAAAATTATTTCGTATTTTTTACCTTTTTTACAAAACTTTGCTTGTGATGTATGTGATAAGTCTAAACATGTGCGTTATACCACTTCACATCTTACTTTCCCTAATAGTATTCCTTTTGATGTTATACATTCTAATGTTTGTGGGTCATCCCCCATTGTATCTATAACTGGTTTTCGATGGTCTGTCATTTTTATTGATTGCTTCTCGCGCACTACGTAGGTTTATCTGTTGAAAAAAAAAGAGTGAAGTTTTTCCTTGTTTTCACGCTTTCTATAAAATGGTGCAAACACAATTTAATGTCTCTATTTGTGTTCTTCGAAGTGACAATGGGGGGGGGGGAGTGTGATGACTGTGTTACCTTGGGCTCTTACCTCACATCTCACGATATCATCCACCAGAAAACTTGTGTTTACACCTCTACTCAGAATGGAGTGACCAAACAGAAAAATCGACACCTCCTAGAAGTAGCTTGTTGTCCCCTATCCACTATGCACCTCCCTAAACCCTATTGGGTTGATGAGGTACTTACACTTGCTCACCTTATCAACGATCTTCCTTCCCGTGTCCTTTCCTTTACTACTCCACTAGCTCGTCTCTCTACCTCTGGTGTGGTTCATACTTCCCACTTGCCACCCCGTGTTTTTGGGTGTGTCTGTTTCATGCATGTGCACCAACCTCATCGTGACAAACGTGACCATCGGGCTCAACATTGTGCCTTCCTTGGTTATTCTTCTACAACCAAAGGATATCGCTATTATCACCGCCACTCCCGGCGTATGTTCTGTACAACGGATGTCACCTTTCGTGAGGGAGAGCCCTATTTTCTGCCCTTGATTCATCTCCTTCGTTAGAGGGGAGTAGTTGTAATACAGCTGTTATTCTTGTTCATCTTCCTGTTATTCCTTCCATCCCTTCCATTCTTTCCACTCATTCCACTCTTGTACCCATAGCTTCCATCCCAGTACCGCCGTCGTTCAGGTACACAGGCTACCACAGCTCCACCTCTACCAGTGCCGACTTCAGACTCAGATTCTGATGATACTGATCTGCATTTCCCTCTTGCATTGCTAAATAAAGGTAAAACTTCTTTTATGCAACATCCTATCACGTGGCTTACCATCATCTTACTCAGATTCATCAGGCTTTTGTTTCGTCTCTTTCCCTGTTTGTTATTCCTAAGATATGGCAGGAAGCTTTGGGGATACCTGATTGGACACAGGCTATTTAAGATGAGATGTCTGTCTTGGATAAAAATCACACGTGGGATGTTTCCGCTCTCCCTTCAAGAAAGAAAGCTATAGGTTCCCGACGGGTCTTCTCTGTTAAGCAAATCTAAGATGACGAGGTGGAACGGTACAAAGCACGTCTGGTCGCCCAAGGATACACCGAAACTCAAGAAGTTGATTATCAGGAGACGTTTGCTCATGTAGCAAAGATGGACTCTATTCGGGTATTGTTATCGTGTGTTGCTTGCCTGGACTGGGACCTCCATCAACAGGATGTGAGAAATGTGTTCCTCCGTGGTGAGCTTGAGGAGGAGGTGTACATAAAGTTTCTTCTTGATTTTGTGAAGGAGCTGAAGAGTTTGTCTGCCGCCTAAGGAAATCCTTATATGACCTGAAGCAATCACCTATGGCCTGGTTCGGGAGATTTCTCACCGTGATGCTCAAGTTTGGGTATAAACAAGCTCAATCTGATCATACCATGTTTATCCGAAGACATGGACAGCGTGTTGTGGTTCTCATTGTCTACGTGGATGACATCATGATTACTGGAAATGGCACAGAGGAGATTGTCAATCTTAAGACCCTCATGTCTGCTGAGTTCGAAGTGAAAGACTTGGGAAGATTATGGCACTTCCAGCGTAGCAAAGTGGTCAGATCTGAGCATGGTATCTTCATATCCCAACGAAAATACATATTGGATCTCCTAAAAGAAGTAGGTATGCTTGGTTGTGTTCCTGCGAACACCCTTATGGAGGAAAATCACATGATTGATGAAGATGGTGAAGGTGATCACACAGATGTATCATGTTATCAAAAATTGGTCGAAAAACTTATATATCTATACCACACACGCCTCGACATTACGTATGCAGTTGGAATCCATAGCAGATGTATCATGTTATCAAACAACAATTTGAAAATTGAGGTTTTACTGATGCTGATTGGACTAGATACCATGAGGACAGAAAGTCCACAACAGGATATTGCTCCTTTGTTGGGAGAAATCTTGTGATGTGGTGTAGCAAGAAGCAGAATGTGGTGGCTAGATCGAGTGCAGAGGCAGAATATCGTGTCATCTCCCAAGTTTTATGCCCCAAATGGCTGCGTACTGTGTTACAAAATATGGGTTTCTCTGTGACAACCCCTTTCTGTGACAATAAGGCATCCATTACCATTGCTCATAACCTTGTTCAACATGAAAGGACAAAACATGTTGAGGTTGATCAACACATTATCAAAGATCACTTGGATAAAAAGACAATTGTCACTCCATTTGTTCATTCCAAAGATCAGCTGCCCGATGTGTTTACCAAAAACTTGGGGTGTGACGTGTTTACTGACGATATTCAAAAGTTTGGGATGACCGACATCTTCCGTCCGACTTGAGGGGGAGAGTTGTAATATGTTATTTCAAGTTGCCTTAGTCCTTTATTGTATTTACCCCGGGTTGGGGTAGTTTAGTCTTTTCCTTTTTTTATGTATTCCCTTTGTAACACCCTTTCCCAGTATTACAGAAATAAGTCGTCCGGTCGGGTCAGCGATATAAAGAAAACTAGAAAACAGTATTAAAACTAGTAGCAGCAGGTAATAAAAGTTTATACTGAGCAGATTTAAGACTTACAGCGGAAGTAAAAAAATAATAATAAACTAAGGGTAACACATACCTGCTAACTAGATTCACAGAGCCACTAAACAAGAATGGAATTGTAATAACTGAAAATCTGGTAACAATAATAGTCTGATACAAGTTATATATAAAATATTAACAGGGTACAGTGTCCACATCTACATGTACATGCTGAAAAAGAGTAAATTGAATGGGAAAAGTACTACAAACTGACACCACCATAACGCTCATCCTAGACGTAGTTTCCCACCTGGATCACCTGAAAAACATTGCCCACGAAGGGTCAGAGTAAAGAAAAACAATTCCCCTTAGTGACACTAAAACAGATTTACATATGAATGCATGCATGTCTTTGAAACTAGTCTCGTGCACTGAAAACATTTTATGATATATGTTATGCATGTTTTTCCTATACTTCCAGGTGAACACATTATAGTTCTATATTCATGACTTTCCGTTCATTTACCCAAGTTCTGACGTTCACTAACTAGTGTACTGTCTCACGTCAAGTCTCTACTTGAGTTCTAGGTGCCTTCTAGCCTACACGTTTACTGGGAAGGCTATAGGCAGAGTAGATCCTAACGCGCAACTGAAACTGACGACCCGAGACCATCTGACGAACTCAATTGTTCTAGTGTCACGCGGACACGGTCTCGAATCTACTAACTGTCTCAAAGGGGAGTCAACTCCCAAGACTGTAACTCATAGGATACCATATGCCCTATGAGGAAGATAGTGCGTCTCTACCAAGCACGAAAAGACTGGTGTGCTACTGACCTATTTGGTCTGACGCTACTCTGCATGAGATATCTTTTCTGGTGTAATACTGAGCGACCCTTGACTTTCTCGTAGTCGACTTGAAGGGACCTTCGTACCCTTGGTTGGACAATCTCCAAACTTACGTACACGTGTGAAGTTTCGTACTTAAATAACTGTTCATGACTTTACTAACGTGATTATGTAAGAAGGCGTTATCATACGCGTTTCCACGATTATTTTTCTACTGCCACACTTTTCTATGCATGGTTATGATGCTTGTACGAAATCTACTCATGCGTATAAAATATAATTACTTGATATGTCTAACTAAAAGAAATTAGGATTTCTTTACCGAGGTGCTGCGACGCTCGTATACTCAGCGTGACGACATTTTCTCTTCCAAAAGTAATCCTACTGCTGGGGACCTTCAAAAAGCTGCCCCGACCCCGCCAAAGTCCTGCAATTTACTGTATCTCAAATTTCAGAAATTTCCCCTCTACGATATTCCCATGGAAAATTTCTATACAACTAGGGTTACAAAATACATGCGTTAAACTTCAGATATTACCTTTAAGTGAAATGATTGGGGCTCTCAAAGCGTCCAACCCAAATTCCGCGGAGGATCACAAACTCCAAAACCTAATTAGGGCACAAGAAAGAAAACCTAGGTTATACTAACTCCGAAATTGAAGGATTTCCGTGAGGAAATGAAGAAAAGGAAGAAATAAACTCACCGGAACCGAACAATTCCAAGTTCCACCGGTTAGGGTTGAATCCGACACTTCCACGGGTAAGGAAGGAAAAGGAATGTCCACCGATGCCTGCAGAGGAGGGAGGAGAAATCGGAGAGGGTTTCCGAAGGAGGATCGGCCGGCGAGAAGGCGCGCGGAAAGCGTCGGGCTCGTCGGCTGCGGGAGAAGGAAATGTCGCGGGTCTGCTTGCGGAAAGGGGCGTCGGGCGGCTTGCGGTTTCTAAATCCCGTAAGAAGAAAGTGCGGGATTGATATTACTTGCGGTTTTACTTATTAACCGCAAGAGAGGGGGAAAGTTTTGCTATTGACACCCCATTCCTAATACCTTTGATGATTAACACATTTTCACCCTATAATTAACGCACTTGACTGACTAACGGACGTTATCATAAGGAAAAGTAACAGTATAACTTGACGACGCGTTGTCTCGATCAAAATCCGTCGCGACTTTCCCTTACAAATTTTAAATAAATTTCCGTGTCAATTAACGGATGTTACACCCTTACTCAAGTATATATATGAGTAAGGGTCCTCTTTTATGAGATATACAATTTTATTTCCTCTCCACTAATAATGCACCTGTACTTAAGTGTCTAATTCTCACGAGTAGAAGATTTATGTAAGATAATAATGTATATAATATGTGATTTGATAGAGTATACATGAGCAATAATCAATATTCATGAAAAGCATAAAGAAATGTACATAACATCATCAAGATACAAAGTAAAATTACTACCAATTATTCTAATGCACAATAATATAACTACTAATGTGCTTCACACATAATGTTCATTATGACTTATAAGGGAGAAAAGTATTGCTTCACGGATCACATATTATTTTGTGTCGTAAAAAATAATAGGGAAGAGAAATCAAACCGATGCATATTATTCATCCTCATATGGGATATATAAAGGATTACAAGGAGACATAGAACAAAGATAGCCGATGTGAGACTAAATACTGGATCTAATACATAAATACTAATAGAACGACATATAACTGTAAAACTCATAAACTTTAAGATTTCATCTCAAGGTGAAGGGGAATACTCCCACTTGGAAACATCAAATAAGGTAAAGAAGGTAGACGATATGGTGCAAAATATCAGACGAGCCACTGGGAAAAATCTAAACGGGGTAATCAAGCGGTAGACATAGCCACACAAAGCACAGACCCACACATGATGCACGACCCACACACGACGTGGACTCTTTGGAATCAGGGCAACCAAAAGAAACTACATACACAACTTTAGAAAGAGAACGAAAGATGTAGAGCACATATTAAACAGGCAACTGCAAATAATCCGTCAGGGATAATCTGTCGGGGATAATTCACACAAAGGTCGGTCCCACACGACAGGGTCACACACGACACAACCGCTGGTATTAGAACACAAATATCAGTCGTGTCCCAACAAACAACCAATCGAACGAAATATGAAGACACGCATAACAACATACGACAGAAGCGTAAAGGTTGTGTGAAATGAAGGCGAAAGGTCAGGAAAGATCATTCAATTCGCTTATGTCACAATCACTCTCCCTCACGTGGAAAGCACAGGCATGAAGGCATACACCACAATAAGACAATAAAAACCTGAAAAAAAACAAAGCAACAACCCCATCATCACCAAAATTGACGAGAGAAGCGAGCAGCAGGATCCATGGAGTCCGGCAAGACCATCAGAGACAACAGAGGAACGATGACAAATAAGCACGTCGAGCACACCCGAGGCAGTGTGAGAGGAACCACCATGCAGGAAGAGGGAGCGACAATCAAGATCCGTCAACAACGGGAGCAAAACGACTAGCGGTTGGTGGCTCAAATAGGTCAACGGGAAGAGGAAACGAGTGTCAGTGGAAGAAGATAAGTTATCAGAAAAGAAGATCCCCTTCTTCATCGATGAGAAAAGATAGGCTCTACATGATGAGAAGCTGAGAAACAAGCGCTGTAGAGAAGCACAATGGGAACGTCCATCGAGAGTCGTCAATGAGATCATCAAAAGAGAGGTTGTCGACGGGGACAAAGTAGGACGAAGATGTCAACGACGAACAATGACAGCAACGCAACAAAAACAATAGAAGATTAGTCGAGCAGCAACAAACATCAATCCGACGGGAGGGGGCCAACAACACGATGCCGACGCAGAGGTCATCGAAGGCGCAGAAGACAAACAACGCGAGGGGGGGCAAATATCGCTCCTGTCGTCGGAATCACAAGTTGATTTCGTTGATGGGAGCGAGAGAGTAGCTGCTCGACGGGACCTCTAGAAGACCGGTTGATGAGAACAAGAAGAGGGGGTGGCTTACGAGAAGAGATTAGGGTTACAGTTAACCTAGCTCTGATACCATACTGGAAGAAATAATAGAGAAGGAAAATAAAGCTGATGCATATTATTCATCCACATAAAGGGTACATAAGGCATTACAAGGAGACATATAACCCGGATAGCTACGTTGGACTAAACACTGAATCTAATACATAAATACTAATAGACTGGCATATTACTATAACACTCATAAACTCCAACATATTGAATTTAGCTTTGGTGATTCGGTGCACTAAAGAGAATTAAAGCTGTGGTGTTTTTGTAAATTGGTTGCACAAGACACTTTACAATCTTTTTAAGGTGCAATGCTTATGAAGGCTTCTGTTACAGGCCAGATATTGTGGGTGAAAGAGGCAGAGATACAAGGGGGTAAACCATAGAATGAGAGAGGAGATGTTATACTCCGATCTGGATCGTGTATGGGGGCCGGTGTAGCGATTGGATCCCCGCCCGGGTGAGGCTTGCGGAGCTCCTTGTCGAGCAATGGTCGCCTCTGGTAGCAGTAAGAGAGAAGAGAGGGTGGAAGAAGAAGGAGAGAAGAGAGGGAAGAGGAGATCGGAGGAGAAGAAGGGAGGCGCAGGCGTCGGGGTTCTCACGGGACGGTGCGGACAGGTTAGGGTTCGGGAATCGCAGAGAGAGAGAGAGAGAGAGGAAAAGTTAGAGAGAGAGAGAGTTTGGGGAATTAAAATTTCTTCTTACTACTTTTCTCCAAAGCAAAGGCCTATATATGGCCACACACAAGTCCAACCAAGCAACATAATAAAAATGTACGCGCCCCTCACCTGGGCTTAGACAAGTGAGCATAATTAAAAGAAATACGAGACATAAAAATATAAGGATAATAGAGGTCACGCCATCGGCGGTTGGCGACGGCGCTGGTATGTACGTCCCCAAAGAGGATCCCTCTCCGGGTTAGCGTCCATCGGAAGTGCCGTAACATCACCCTCCTCGTCGGAAGACGGCTTGTCCTCAAGCTGTGGTGGAATGTTGACCAAGGGAGCGGAAGGAGGGGATCCAACGAACAACTTCAGCTGAGAGATATGAAAGACATTGTGGATCCGAGTGCCCATTGGAAGGTCAAGGCGGTATGCCACCTCGCCGAGGCGCTCCACGATGGGAAAAGGACCGAAGAACTTGGGACCCAATTTGTTGGAAAGAGGGCGAGTGGCGGTGAGCTGCCGGAAGGCACGTCGGCGTACCCACACCCAATCCCCCACGGTCAAGGTGAGATCGCGGTGGCCCCTGTTATAAGCCTGCTCCATCCGCTGCTGGGCTCGAAGAAGACGATCACGAGCAGCCTGTAGAAAACCGTCACGATCCATAAGTGCCCTGTCGATCTCTGAGAGGCGAGCCGAGCCGCTAGTGTAGGACAAGAGGCGAGGGGGATCCCGCCCGTAGATAAGCCGGAACGGAGTGGTCTGCAGGCCTGTGTGATACGCGGTGTTGTAGCAGTACTCCACCCATGGGAGCCATCGGAGCCAATCTCGAGGCCGGTCACCAACGATGCACCGCAAATACATCTCCAATGTGCGGTTGACCACCTCGGTCTGCCCATCGGACTGAGGATGATAGGCTGTGGAAAAAGCCAACTTCGTGCCGCTCAATGTGAAGAGTTCCTTCCAAAATGCACTGGTGAACGTACGATCCCTGTCGGAAACCAAGGTCTCGGGCATGCCGTGTAAGCGGAAAATCTCCTGAAAGAAGACGCGGGCCACTTGGGAAGCAACTAGCGGACGCGCCAAAGGAATGAAGTGAGCCCCTTTTGAGAAACGGTCGACAACCACCATCAAAACGCTCTTGCCCCGGACGGATGGCAAACCCTCGATAAAGTCCATCGAAAGATCTGCCCAAACCTGAGTAGGAACCGGGAGAGGCTGAAACAAACCTGCGGGCAGGAGATGATCGGTCTTGCTCCGCTGACAAATAGTGCAAGCCGCAATGAACTCGCGGACATGACGGCGCATGCTCTTCCAATAGAACTCGCTACGAAGGCGCTGAAGAGTGCGGTGGATGCCCTCATGGCTCCGAGAGTGCACCTCCTCTATAAGTACTGAAATGAGAGGAGAAGTGGCGGCAACAAAAATCCGGCCGCGGTAGTACACCAAACCCTGTCGACCAGCCCATTGATCGTTGGGCAGCCCCTGTTCAGCACGGTGTAGTAACTCGGTCAACCCGGGCGAGTCTTGAATCTCTTGGCGAAGGCGGGAGAGAAGGTCGGCGGTGGGAAAAGAGACGGCATAGAGAGCGGCGGAGGGAGGTGTATGGCGGCGGGAAAGAGCGTCCGCTGCCCGATTCAGCAACCCGGCTTGTGCTCCACGGTAAAGTCAAGGCCAAGTAATTTGCTCACCCAACGCTGCTGGGGAATGGTCGAAAGCCGCTGCTCCAATAAAAATTTTAAACTGTAATGGTCTGTCCTGATGAGGAAGGCACGCCCCCATAAATAAGGCCGCCAATGTTGGATGGCCTTGGCGAGCCCGATCAATTCCTGCTCATATGCTGGTAACTTCCGATAATGGAGGGTCGTCTGCCTGCTGAAGTAGGCAATAGGGTGACCTCCCTGCTGAAGTACTGCTCCATATCCCAAGCCGGATGCAACACACTCGACCAGAAACGGGGCGGAAAAATCTGGGAGACGAAGAACTGGTGTCGATACTAATGCAGCCTTGAGATCCCGGAAAGCCTGTGTAGCGGTCTCCATCCACAAGAAGGCCTGCCGCCGTAATAAACTGACCAGAGGGGCGGCTAGAGTGGCGTAGTCCTGGATGAAACGCCTGTAGTACCCGGTAAGGCCCAGAAAGCCCCGAAGCTCGGAGACGGTGCTCGGTTGGGGCCAAGAGGCCACCGCCTCAAGTTTGGCCGGATCGGCCGAAACCCCCACAGAATCAACTATGTGGCCCAAATAATGCACCGAGCGCTGGCCAAAAGTGCACTTGGATGATTTGAGGATCAACTGATGTTCAAGAGCTAGCTGGAAGACGGCCCGTAAATGTCGTAGGTGGTCCGCCCATGTCTTGCTATACACGAGAATATCGTCAAAGAAAACAAGAACGGACTTTCGAAGGAAGGGATGAAATACCTCGTTCATGATTGCTTGGAAAGTCGAAGGCGCATTCGTTAAGCCGAAGGGCATAACGAGAAACTCGAAGTGTCCATGATGGGTGCGAAAGGCCGTCTTCTCAATGTCCGCCTCAGCCATGCGAACCTGATGGTAGCCCGAGAAGAGGTCCAATTTGGAGAAGAAAGAGGCGCCATGTAGTTCATCCAAAAGTTCCTCCACGACCGGAATGGGAAACTTGTCTTTGACAGTGATAGCGTTCAAGGCCCTGTAGTCGACGCACATGCGCCAGGTGGAATCCTTCTTGTGAACCAAAAGTGTCGGGGAAGAGAATGGAGAAACGCTACGGCGAATGAGGCCGTGCTGAAGAAGGTCACATTGCCGTTCGATCTCATCCTTCTGAAGGAAGGGGTAACGGTAGGGCCTGACCACTACCGGGGCCGCACCCGGTAAGAGGCAAATGCGATGGTCCTGCTGTCGACGCGGGGGAAGCCCGAGCCGGGGTCCGAAGAGAGCGGAGAAGGCCTGGAGGAGCTCGGTGAGATCGGGGGGTTGATCCTCAGGTGGGACGGGAGGACCGGCAAGCTGCTCGGTATGTACCAAAAAAGTAGAGGGGGGCCGCGAAGGTGCATGTCCCTGCCACTGAATCGGGTGAGAGCCCGCGCGCCATGAAACTGTCAGCCTGTCAAAATCCCATGTCAAGGGACCCAAAGTACGGAGCCAGCGGACGCCGAATACCACATCGAAGCCGCGCAAGTCGATGAGGAACAAATCGGTCTGGAAGGACGAGCCCTGAATCTCAAAGGTAACACTGCGACAGACTCCAGGACAGGGCATATGCTCGCCGTGGGCCACGGCAACCTTTACGTGCTCCCGATGCACGAAAGGAAGATGGAGCTGGAAGGCCGCATCACGGCGGATGAAACTATGGGTGCTGCCAGTATCCAACAAGGCAAGAAGAGGGGCACCTGAAACTGTCACATAAAGCTGAATAGTAGTCCCCGCCCCGTGAGGACCCGCCAAGGCATGCAAGGAGAGTTGTGGCGGTTCGGTGTCATCTGGATCATACTCGTCATCGGGGGGATCGTCCACCTCAAGCCAGAAAAGAAGCTTACACCGGTGGCCGGGGGTATACGGCTCGTCGCAATTGTAGCACAGGCCCTTCTCCCGGCGGGCGGTCATTTTGGCATGGCTCAAGCGGCGGCGTATCTGGGGACGGGAGGGCATTTCGGTTGCGGACCCTGAAGGTGCAGCCGGAGGGGGTCGAGAACGAAGTGGGGGCGGCCGCTCGAGAGCGAGGCGGCGGTCAAAGGCACGGGCCAGCTCCATGGCCGTCAGTAAATCCGGAGGCTTTTGAAACTCAACATCCCAACGAAGGCGGTCAGGTAAGCCGGCCGTGAAGAGCGGCACCTGCTGAGACGGCAAAACAGAGGAGGCACGGGAGAGGAGGAGCTGAAAATTCTCCAGGTAGGAGTCGATCGACCCCGTGTGCTTGAGGGCAATAAGATCCCCGCGGGGATTTCCCTGTAGGGCCGGCCCAAAACGAAGCATACAGGCGTCCCGGAAGGATTCCCACGTGGTGGCGGGGTGTTCCCGCAAAAGCTGAGTGACCCACAATTGAGCGGCGCCGAGCAGATGAAAGGAGGCGATACCGACTCGTTCTTCCTCCGGAGTACGGTGGTTGTCAAAAAAAAATTCACAACGGGTGAGCCACGGCAAGGGATCTTCGCGGCCGTCATAAATGGGAAATTCCATGCGAACGAAGCGGGGGCCCATAGAAGAGTCGCCACGGGGCTGTTCGGGTTCAATCCGGCTGGCTGAAGAAGAGCTGACGGGTGGCGGCGGTGGTGATGGGCTCGCCAAGGCGTCGACACGAGCGGAGAGCTGGGTGAAGATTGCTTCGAAGCGGGCCAAAATCTGACCGACATTTGCCGGATCATCGGCCATCGGGGAAGCTGTAGCGGGCTGGTGGAAAGGGGGGGGGGGGGGGCTGGTAACAAACCGGAAGCCGCAGGATGCGGCGGCAGCGGGAAGCGGCCGGGCCCAAGGAGGGCTGCGCGGTACAGGCCGGAGGAGGACGGCGCGCCGGCGGCGGAGTCGGACGAATGGCCAGCGGTTGGCTCTGATACCAATCTGTTATGGTACTCCGATCTGGATCGTGTATGGGGGCCGGTGTAGCGATTGGATCCCCGCCCGGGTGAGGCTTGCGGAGCTCCTTGTCGAGCAATGGTCGCCTCTGGTAGCAGTAAGAGAGAAGAGAGGGTGGAAGAAGAAGGAGAGAAGAGAGGGAAGAGGAGATCGGAGGAGAAGAAGGGAGGCGCAGGCGTCGGGGTTCTCACGGGACGGTGCGGACGGGTTAGGGTTCGGGAATCGCAGAGAGAGAGAGAGAGAGGAAAAGTTAGAGAGAGAGAGAGTTTGGGGAATTAAAATTTCTTCTTACTACTTTTCTCCAAAGCAAAGGCCTATATATGGCCACACACAAGTCCAACCAAGCAACATAATAAAAATGTACGCGCCCCTCACCTGGGCTTAGACAAGTGAGCATAATTAAAAGAAATACGAGACATAAAAATATAAGGATAATAGAGGTCACGCCATCGGCGATTGGCGACGGCGCTGGTATGTACGTCCCCAAAGAGGATCCCTCTCCGGGTTAGCGTCCATCGGAAGTGTCGTAACAGGAGATGAGAAGAACTAGAGAGAGAGAGGCTTGAGAGAGAAAGAGAAACTTGCTTAATACTTTTTTTCATACCGCAAAGATCCCATGAGTTTTCCCTTAAATAGAATCCTCAATGGCATGATCGTAAATACAACAGCAGATGCCAAAATATTAAAATACAACGACTCTAATCATACGAAACAGCTAATAATAATAAACTAATAATACAAGATAACCAACGGAAGATCCGTAACACTCCATCCGTCCTTCAAAACGAGCTTGCCCTCAAACTCGTGCACCATGCAGATGACCAGATCATCTGCTATCTTGATCTCCCTCCAGTACAACGCGCGGAAACGCATAGTGGCGACAGTGGCATCGACGAGAAGCGGCAGTGCCAACAGTAAAATGGATGACATATGTGATGGCTTCGTCGGGGTCGGTGGAGCAACGTGGAGGAGCAGCAGAACGGAGGTCGGAGAAGTGACGGCCGATGGCAGGAACGGATCCGACAGTGTCAGCAGAGCACGGGCCGATAGTAGAGGCGGTGGTGTGGTTGGTAGAAGCGACAAGGCAGGGGTCGACGTAGGAAGAGCCGGTAGAGGAGTCGACGATATGGCCGGCGGCGGCGAAGCGGGTGACTGGAGAGGAGGCGGCAACGGTGGAAGGACGACCATCGTGGAGAGTGGTGGTACAGTGACGGCGAGTGGTGGCGGCGACGGCGGCGGTTGCATCGACGATGACAATTGCGGCGATGACGGCAGTGGCGGAGACTGCATGAGTCGAGCTGGTGGTGACGGCGATGGAGGCGATGACGGCGGTGGCGGCGGTAATGTGGCCGGAGGGGGCGACAATGCCGGGGTTGGCGGAGTAAAAGCCGGTAGAGGCGGAGGCGGCGGCGGCAGAAGTAGCGACGATGGTGGCAGCGGTGGTGGAGACGGTGGCGGAGGTGTGTCATGAACGACGGAGGACGGTGGTGGCACCATGATTGGAGGGGGAGGCGATGATTCCAGCTCCGGTGGTGGCCTAAATTCACATTGTGAATGCTCCCGCATGCTACCGCTGGGCAGTAGTTACCTACCGTGCCGCGTTAACTTCCCGAGCGGTCGGTCAAAAATAATGCAGTGCTACCGCCAACGGTAGTAATATCGTTGCGCGGTAGCTCACTCAACACTTCCGTCTCAACGCATTGGTCTACCGCCGAGCGGTAATTCGGTAACGCCGCGCGCTACCACTCGACGCACTCGACGCCTGTCACACAACGCACTCAACGCCTACCACCAGGCTCGGGAATCCTTGGCCTGCAGAGCATCTTCAGGTACTTCCGTCAGGACTCCTCCCGATAGTTTTCCTTCTCTATTCATCCCCTCCACCAGGCCCGGGAATCCTTGGCATTTCTTCGTGTCCTGGACTTGATCTTGGTGAAAGATGCAGTAGAGCGTGTGGCCACTGCGCTATGGATGCATAGCTCTCGTTCCTTGGCGTTTTCGTCAAGCAAATTCCATTGCCTGACGAGGTGGAGAGAAGTGACGTCCTCTCTGCTCGTCACCTGGTGCCTTTCTGGAAAGAGTTTTGACGATCTAGCCCAAAGTTGCAAGGACTGTGTGGAAGTCTCCATTGTGGCTTCATGGTGGGAGAGAGGTTATTCTGTCGACACGTGCAAGACCTTACCATGGTGGTCAAACTGCGCAGTATTCTCCTTGTCTACTGTCTTCTTCGGGTTTCCCGACCCTCGCCAAATCTGGCTATTCTCCTTGGGTCAACCTCGTCAGTGAGGTTAAGAAAGCACTGTTGGTGACCTCTCCCTCAAAGAATAAGTGTGGAAACAACGAGGATGAGATGAAGCAAAGAAATCCAAGGAATGTTAATTGGACAGATATTCAAACATTGGTTTTGAAATGTACGATTGAAAGGACACCAGCATAACAGAAAAAGCTGAACTTCCAAATTTATCCTTTCAAAATATACGCTTCACAAATTTAGAAAGGTATAATGTTCATTCAAACAAATGAACCCACGTGAAAATGAGAAAAAGAAATAGTAATTGAAATGGTAATAATAATAATTGAATAGTATAATAAAAAGAAACTGTGTCCTTAAAGATAGTTACCAAAAAACAAATTCTTACAGCAAATAACTGCATTAACATTAACACAATTAACAAAAGGTTTTGAAGATTTCCAACTTGGAGAAAGTTGAAAAGCATTACCTTCACAGCAAGCTCGTGCAAAGATCTTGACACTGAAGAAGACAGTGCTACTGCACGCAGAGCATTTGGGTAGAAGTTAGATCCTTCTGGAGGAGTTGATAAGAGCAAAGCAACAGCGCCTTCCAAGTCTCCAATGGAGATAAGCCTGAGATTAAACAATGTATCATATACCAAGTCTCTCACCACAACTATTGCAAAATCACATTCAATTAAATATGTATGTCAACATATATCCCAATCATCTGCATTCACAATGTGAGGACAGCATAATAGTTTTATTCATTAGTTTTCTTGCAGTTATGAACGTAATTTTAACTATATAATTATAAATAAAACATTTTAAACCATGTTAGTTATGGTCCTGCCTGTTCTCATCTAACAATTCAATGCCTTATTCTGCTTTCCTGACAGTTTCTTTCAAGCACATACTCAAAAACATAATAATTAATCTTTATTACCATATCCTCAGATCAATGCAAACTCCACATGCTCGACACTAAATATCCTAAAACAACCACAATTCATAATTAGCTAAATTCATCTATTTATTGGTGAACTTGTAAGAGATGGTTTCTAACCAGAGAAAGATGTGGGGGCATATATTTGCATACAACAGCAAGAAGATGATGCAGTAAATGAAAAGTCAAAAGGAAGAGGAAAGTTTTGTATATATCGGTGCATATCTGAATTATGTATCACATATTGAAGTAACATCTTGTAGAGACCCAAATCCTGTGCTCTTTAATTGAATCAAGGATCGGACAACAGTTTTGAATAAAAGGGCCACATTACACCAGAATTCAAGTACAAAGAACATACACCCAACTTTTTATTCCGTTTCTTCGTTCATTACACGGTCATTTACATATCCTAGATAGACTTATCACAATAGATACATGTAGGTCCAGTACAACGAGCTCTATGCCAGTGTCGGGCTTCAATTAGTGCTTTGACCAGTTCAGCTGTCAAGACCCTGCATGTTTTGCTTGGTGTTGGTCCTTCTGTCTGAAAAAAATGGGTCCACTAAGGGTTGGTCAGAAAAATTATGACTATGTGAAAACAGTATTTCGTGAAACAGTTATACATGTAAATAAAGAGGATGATATCAATATGCATACAGCACAATAAACTTAGTCAGTTGATTACCCTTAATACTAATTCATAAACTTTCCATTTAGTTACATAAAATGGGAAATGCTCCAATAATGCATCTGAATTGGCCACCAACCACTTAAGGGCTTCCCACTTAAGGGCTTTTGTAGGCTCACCGCTATTGGTGAATCCATCCGTAGATTCCTCTACATCATAGGATTCAAAACCATCACATTTCCCTATGCAGACTTTTAGATGGATTTTATCTTGGCGTGTCAATAAGAGTTTATAATAAAATAATTCCCCTCAGAAAACTATCGTTTTAATTGTTCCCTCGGCCACTTTATTTCTTTAGCGATATCTCTTTAAGGCGAAACACATATGCACATGCAAGTTTGTTCAAAGAGTCAAGAAATTAAATATAGCAAAATAATTGAATACCCTTGCCGCATGTATGTCACGGTTGTAACGGGACGCCATACTCGAAGTTTTAAGCTTTGGGAACCACTGAAATAACATGCATCTTATCTTGGGTTGCGTCTCGTGTAACATTGAGCGTAAGAGTTGTATTGGAAAGTGAAATAATAAAAATACTAATTAAAGGCCAACTCTTTATGCTTTGCTGGACAACTCGCCATATGCCTCAAAATTTGGCTAAAGCCAGCCGTCTGAATGGACTTCCCGTCCTCTTAATCCAATTGTCCAGCACTGCATAAATTTAACTTGGCTTCCAACATAACTTCTCACCTCAGAACGAAAACCAAAAAAATTAATCCAAGTAGAGCATATACACTAATCCAGTCAAATGAAAAGGAAGCAGTAGGGCAGCCAAAGTGGCGGCAGCAAGCTTCCAGCACAGCTCAGCAAAATAGTAGGGAGGCAGCAGTTTCGGGAGCAACAGCTAGGGGCAGTGCTACAGCAAGACGGCAGAGAACAGCAGCTCGGCCAGAAAGAAGTAGTAGCGAAGAGGGAGAGCAGGTGGATGAGGAGAGGCAGAAATCCACCCAATATTTAAAGAGGGGTAGGGGCGGTGAAGAGGCAAGAAGAAGCCAAATTGGAGTTGGTAACTGAGCTAGGTGTCGCCACATGCATCCCAACATAATTTCAGCCAACACCAAGTGTCAAAACTCCACAACCAAGTGTCCAAACACAAGCCCAAACTCAGCCAGCAAACATATCCAGCGCCAGCCAAAACTGCCAGCACATACCTCAGCCGGCTTATCCATATTTAGCATTCAGCCAACACAGCCAGCCCACCATTAAAGTAACAAGCCTGGCCAGCCCATATAAATATAGAAGCCCACTAACATAACAGCCAACAAGCATGTCCAGCCAGCCAAAACAGCCAGCCCACATAAAACGAAAAATGAAATCAATGAAGTGGAAAATATTATTGACACCCCCACAAATAAATCAAATGAAACGAAAAATGCGCAAAAGATTAATCTCGAGAAAAAAAAAATATCATACGGCCTTTTTCATCATCGGGGAGAATAAAACATACGTGCGTGAAATTTTGGGTTGTCACACATCTGATCTGTTTAACTCGATGTTCACAAATTAACTTGCCTAAACAAAAGCTCATTGCATTAACCCCCCATGTAAAAATCAACATAACTCTATAACTATGTAAAACTTATTTCCTCTGCAACCTTCAACCCAGGTGATTACAACTGTTGAGACAAACTGAATACAATGTGCATTGTTGTAAATACCAGTCATTTCATGTTCTTCAAAAGAAATGAAAAAAGAAACCTTTCCCAACACAGCTTTCACATATTTGCAGTCACGGATTGCTCAAAATTATTCTGATCAAATTTTACAAAATGCAGGTATTAAAGCGCATGTTAAGAACTACATTATTGATAAGAGCTCTAGAAATTTAACATGAAGGAATAAGAAACATTAATAACAAGTTAAAAATTTATCAAAAGTAAAGGTTTAATTAACAACTCACTCATGTACATGCTTCTGAGTTGCTTCTTCACCATATAACTTTTCATGCCAAGGTATTCTTTCATTGGCATCGGCCCACAATTGCTGTTGCTTAAAGGCCATCAAATTGAGTTGCCCAAATATCTGGGGACAAAGGAAAAGTTCATTAGCAAGAATTAAAGAACACAAGAAGAAAAGACGGAAAGGGTGGGAAACGAAAATTGGCAACTATGTAGCATGGAGACAGGGATAGGATACAATACGAAATGGATACAGGATATGATATGAAATAGATGAAGTGAAATGTGATTTCTTTTAAAAAAATAAAGATACAAGATACTTTAGTTAAATGTTTTAATTATTTAAATATGGGTGTTAATTAACACAAAAACAAGACATAAGTTGATAAGTATAAAAAGGGCATTTGGTCAAAATAGTATGGTGCTAATGTGGGAGATGTCCAATTTTGAATTTCAGATTGCCCAGTCTACACATAAAGTGACGCAACAACTAAGAAAGTGTACATATATCCAATTATAAACTAAGCAATTAAAGGCGCAAGACACACCAAGGAGGAAAGTGGTCCTGGAGCCTAGACGCGGGCGCGCGCCTCAGGCACCGGAGGAAAAAAAAAATGAAAGGGGAAAAAAATAAAGTTTAACAACAACACTCAAGCCTTTATCCCACTATAGTGTGATCGGTTATATGGATTATTTATCGCCATTGTGCCCTATCTTTTGTCATAATCTCATTAATGCCTAAGTACATCACGTCTTTCCTTATAGTTTTATTCCTAGTCTTTATTGATCTACCCCTCCCTCGTTTAACATGCCTACTGCCCTCCTTTGTACGTGTCCAAACCATCTTAGTCGAGCTTCTCATATCTTCTCTGCAATTGGTGCTACTCCTGTCTTATCCCTGACACATTCATTAATAATTTTATCCACTCTCGTGTGTCCACACATCCACTTAAGCATTCTCATCTACGTAACTCCCATTTTTTGCTCATGCACACAATTCACTGCCCAACACTCAAAACCATAGAGCATCGCTGGTCTAATTGCAGTACGGTAAAACTTGACCTTAAGTTCTAATATAGTTTATTAAATAAAATAAAAAACACAATAAATCTATCATCATATAAAAACACGAGTTAATGCATTAACTATCATGTGAACCATTAATAGAGTGATTTGATAGTAAAATTCAAACAGTATGATTTTAAAATCTCATAAAACTGAAAGAATAACTATTAGACTACGAGTTAAAGAAATTTATAGCAATCCATAAGAGACCTAAAATGTAGATCGTCTATTGCAAAGAGCAATTGAAAAAATGAAGCAAAATACCAAGAACAGATAATGTAACAGATCTTAAAATATGAAGAGAAACAATGTAAAGCACTAAAGCTATCAGAGAACTGAACAACAGTGAACTGGAAGCAAATGAAGTTATACTACTACTCATGCAGAATAATTTCCATGCAATAACAACCTAACTCAGAAGTAAAATATTTTAAATGAGAAGAGCAACTGTCAACAATAGATACCAAAATTACTTAGGTCAACTTTGGACAACTGGGATTAAATTACCAATGACATTTGAAAACCATTTTGATTTGAACGGATTTATCTCGGTCATTTAAAATCATTACCTTAGGATAAAAAAATATTCGGAACTATTAAGGAGAGGTAATTATGTTGCAGAATAGAAATAATGGAGAAAGTGTCACATTTGCTATTTAAATTTTAGTCAGGTAAAATGTGTCATCAAAAAATTCACTTATTTTGAGCAAAATGGTGTTTTGAGGATTTCATCTTGTTCTTTGCCATGGGATTAGAGATTCCAAGAGCTCCAACCCACGCGGCCCTAAGGTTCCTCAATGCTAAGTCAGCCTCCCAACAAACAAACACAGTGATACTACCATATTTACAAAGAGATTGCTAAAGAGTTCATAGAAATTCACTGTAAAATACAGTGAGGTTGCAGTTGTGCTAGAACAATAGGCGATGAAAGCTTCCATGATGAAAAAAATGAACTGGTCATGAAGAACTAACAGTGGAGGCAGAGGAGTGTGATTGCGCAGGTTACATCAAGAGGAGCGAGCGAGAGCAGCTAGAGCTTCTCTACGGAAAGAGTAGGAAGCAAGAGGACTAAGCGAGAGCTTTTCTCTATCGATGAGGAGCGGCCACAGTGAGAGGAGTGGGTGTGAGGAAAAAATGAGGGGGGTCTCTCACAGAAAGAAAAGCCCTAAAAAAGACCTAAACTACGCCTATTAAATCATTTTAGACCGGCTTGTGGGTAAGGTGCGCGCCTATGGTGCGCCTGAGGCGCTAGCAAGGCGCACTTATGGTGTGCCTAAGAGGCTAGCAAGGCGCGCGCCTAGACGCAGCTAGGGCACCTTCCCCGCCTCTGCATAGCAAAGGTGAGGGATAGTGTTCTTGGTGCACTCGGTGCCTCAAGCGCACCTAGGGTTGCGCCTTGATAACCCAGATTATAAAGAACGAAAATTTTATAAGACTACAACATAGACAATAAATATGGAATCTAGAACTTCAAACATATATATCATTCGAATTACATATTATACTATAAGAAATCTAGGAAAGACTCAAGGACTATCACTACCAATGTACCACATCATTACATCAATGTATCATAGCATTCAACAACAAAAACACTCAAGACTTAATCTCACTATTGTGGGGTCGGCTATATGGATCCTTTGTCACAATTGTGCCCAATCTTTAGTCATAATCTTGCTAATGCCTAAGTACATCATGTCATTCTTTATAGTTTCATTCTAAGTCTTTATTGGTCTACCCTTTCCCCGTTGAACATGCCTAGTAACTAAACTCTCACAAACAATCTTAGTCAGCTTCTCACATTTTCTCTGCAATTGGTGCCACTCCTGTCTTATCCCAGATACATTCATTTCTAATTTTATTCAATCACTTGTGTCCACACATCCACTTAAGAATTCTCATCTCCACAACTCCCGTTTTTTGCTCATGTACACAATTCATTGGCCAACACTCAGAAACATAGAGCATTGTTGGTCTAATTGCAGTACAGTAAAACTTGCCTTTAAATTTTAATGGTACTTTACGAACACATAAGATCCCTAACATGCCTCTCCACTTCAACCAACCTGCTTGGGTTCTATGCATCACATATTTATCAACACTACCATCTTTTAGAATTATCGATCCAAGATATTTAAAGCACTCGCTGCGGGAAATATCTTGATCGCCAACTTAATAACGAAGTAATCCATCCTTCTTGCACTGCTACATTTATGCTTCATATACTGTCTTTGCCATGCTCAACCTAAAACCCTTCTTTTCTAAAGTGTCTCGCTAAGATTAAAGTTTCATGTTTAAACTCTCGTGCGTCTCATTGACCAATACGATATCTGAAAACAATAAACACAAATGTATTGCTTGTTGGATATGTTCGGTGAGCTCATCTAAGATAAGAGATGTATCATTGCATTCAAATAAAATATCAATAGTTTAAAATTAAAATCCCTCTCCAAGAAGTTCTAATTCATCATCCTCTTCCACAATAGAGAGCTCCAAGCTTGGTTCATCAAATGATAGGTTAGCTATATAATATACCTACATCTTCAAAGGACTCAAAGTCATGGCTCGCAAAATCCCACAACTTAGTTGTTACGAGTGGGCTGCCCCCCTATTATACTGTGCCCGCCGGCCCAGCGGGGGACCCACTCGCTGTACAGGGCCGCGGCCCATGCACCCCAACCCTTCTCAGGAACCAGTTTAATCCCTGCGGGATGTTGAGGCGGGGGCTCGATCCCCCTACCTCCTTGACAAAGGGCATTCAACACTGCCCTCATCACCAACTGAGCCGCGGATCAGTTGGTGATGAGGGCAGTGTTGAATGCCCTTTGTCAAGGAGGTAGGGGGATCGAGCCCCCGCCTCAACATCCCGCAGGGATTAAACTGGTTCCTGAGAAGGGTTGGGGTGCATGGGCCGCGGCCCTGTACAGCGAGTGGGTCCCCCGCTGGGCCGGCGGGCACAGTATAATAGGGGGGCAGCCCACTCGTAACATAAAAGTGCACTTTTATGTTACGAGTGGGCTGCCCCCCTATTATACTGTCCCCGCCGGCCCAGCGGGGGACCCACTCGCTGTACAGGGCCGCGGCCCATGCACCCCAACCCATCTCAGGAACCAGTTTAATCCCTGCGGGATGTTGAGGCGGGGGCTCGATCCCCCTACCTCCTTGACAACAAGCTTTCAACACAGCTGCCATCACCAACTGATCCGCGGCTCAGTTGGTGATGGCAGCTGTGTTGAAAGCTTGTTGTCAAGGAGGTAGGGGGATCGAGCCCCCGCCTCAACATCCCGCAGGGATTAAACTGGTTCCTGAGATGGGTTGGGGTGCATGAGCCGCGGCCCTGTACAGCGAGTGGGTCCCCCGCTGGGCCGGCGGGCACAGTATAATAGGGGGGCAGCCCACTCGTAACATAAAAGTGCACTTTTATGATACGACCCCGCCTGGCGCTGGGCTGCTCGCAGGGCCATCTAACCCAGGATCCATAGCCAGCCGGCAGCCGGTCGCACCAGGGCACGCGGCCCATACACCCCAACCCATCTCCACTGAGGGACCTGGGCTGCTCACAGGGCCCAACGCGAAGTCAGCCACCCAGGATCCATAGCCAGGCGACCCGCAGTGACGGGATGTTGAGGCGGGGGCTCGATCCCCCTACCTCCTAGACATAAGACTCGCTTCCGCGGAGTCCCCATCACCAACTGAGCCGCGGATCAGTTGGTGATGAAGGACATGTTGAAGTCCTCTTGTCAAGGAGGTAGGGGGATCGAGCCCCCGCCTCAACATCCCGCAGGGATTAAACTGGTTCCTGAGATGGGTTGGGGTGCATGGGCCGCGGCCCTGTACAGTGAGTGGGTCCCCCGCTGGGCCGGCGGGCACAGTATAATAGGGGGGCAGCCCACTCGTAACATTACTCTACCCGTCATTGTATTTTTGATCTACTCCAGAGAGAACTCAAGGACAACTAATGACACTTATCAAATCTTTGACACATTGCGGTGCCATTTGGATCCTATTCATTTAATGGATAAAGAAATAAGTAATCTAATTTATCTCCGTGCATGAGGAAGATTATGGTAGTAGTAGAAGCTTCAAGACCATGGGTTGTAGATAAGGGGCCGGTGAACTATGATTAATCAACAAGTTTTGATCCAGAAGATAACGATTTTGAATTGAATCATATTTGCTGAAATCCTTTGATTTCTCGCTGAAATCCTTTGATTTCTCGCTGAAATCCTTTGATTTCTCGTTGAATTCCGCATACTCCTTGGTAAGCATATTAGCTTTATTTATAGATGGATTTACATTATTTATTTGTAATGGGGAGCAGAGGATCTAAATATAGTTGTCCCTCGTAACATCCCCGAAGTTAGCGAAGAGAGGGTTAATGTTTGAAAAATTATTGCATCTTGGAGTTGATGAATATGTGAAGCAATGAAACCAAGTGTTATTCCTATTCCAACATGTTGAATTCTGCATACTCCTTCGCAACTATATTACACTATATCAAGGTTAGAATTTTTTTTCAAACATTTTGTAACATCCGTAAATTTGACGCGAAATTTAATTTTATTTGTAGGATAGAGTCGCGACGGTTTTTGATCGAGGCAGCGCAACGTCAAGGTACAATGCTACTCATCCTAAGGGTCGCATTTATTAATTGGTGAATTATGATAGTCATTTTTAGTGCGACGCATTTTTATTTTAGTGACGCGCGCGGTGCAAATAAGTTAGTGTAGGGTGGGTGTGCTTATAGAAAGAATTATTATTTTGGGGTGCCAATAGCCAGTCTGAATTTTCCCCCTCTCACTTAATACGGTTATCAAAAAACCGCATCTCACTATTGATTTAAAATCCCGCAACTCTTTCCACGGGAATAAGCCGCAACACTTAAAATACCGTAATCTATTCCTCACGGGAGAAGAGTAAACCGCAAGCCCGACGTCCCCGTTTCCGCAAGCAGCGACGACGCTAAGCCACGCCTTCCGCAAGCCCTAGCCGACGGCGATACTCGTCCAGAACCCCTCTCCGACCACTCCTCCTTACTCTACGAGCGCCGGTGGACATTCCTTTTCCTCCCTTGGCCGTGGAAGTGCCGGATTCAACCCTAACCGGTGGAGGTTGAGTTTCGATTTTGGTTCCGGTGAGTCGATTCCTCCCTTATATCTTTTCCCTCATGGAGATCCTTCGTTTTGGAGATTAGGCTAAACAAAATTTTGTTCCTAATGCCCTAAATAGGTTTTGGAGTTCGTGATCCTCCGCGGAATTTGGGTTTGGCGATTTGATAACCTCAATCACTCCACGTAAAGGTAATATCTGAAGTTTAGCACGTGAAATTTTTTAACCCTAGTGGTATATAAATTTTCCACGGGAAAATCGTAAAGGGAAAAATTATGAAATTAGAACTGCTCTAAATTGCAGGACTTTGGTGGAGTCGGGGCAGCATTCTGAAGGTCTCCAACAGTAGGATTGTCTTCGGAAGAGAAGATGTCGCCGCGCCGAGTGTACGAGCGCCGCAGCACCACTGTAAGGAATTTTAATTCTTTTTAGTTAGACATATCAAGAAATTATTTTATGCACACACGTGTAAACTTCGTACGAGCATCATAGTCAAGCACATAAAGGTGTTGCAGTGGGAAAAAGGTCGCAGAATTAGTTGTAGGGTAAATCCTTTTCCACACCCTAATAGCCAGATCAAATATACTAGCGTTAGGTGACAAAATCTTATAAGTTTACGCAAGTGTAAGAATATGTCAAAGTTAGGGCGTGAATGTCCCTTCTAGTCGACCATGAGAAAGTTAAGGGTCGCTCAGTAGTACACCAAAAGAGATATCCCAAGCAGAGTAATATTTGACCAAAAGGTCAGTAAGCACACTTCAGTCTTTTCGTGCTTGGTAGAGGCGCACTACCTTCCTCATAGGGCATATGATATCCTATGAGTAGCAGTGTCTTGGGAGTTGACTCCCCTTGAGATAGTTAGTAGATTCGAGACCGTGTCCGCGCGACACTAGAACAATTGAGTTCGTCAGATGGTCTCGGGTCGTCAGTTTCAGATGTGCGTTAGGAGCTACTCTGTCTAGAGCCTTCCTAGTAGAGGTGCAGGTTAGAAGTCACCTAGAACTCAAGTATAGACCTGACGTGAGACGGTACACTAGTTAGTAAATGTCGGGACTTGAGTTAGTGAACTGAAAGTCACAAACATAGATCAGGTAGATGTTTTGACCAGGTAGTGTTCTGAAGGCATGCATAACATATAGCATAAAAGTTTTTAATGCGCGAAAGCATATTTTCTAAAGGCATGCATGATAAAATGTTTTTAGTGTCACTAGGAGAAGTTATTTTTCTTTACTCTGACCTCTCGTGGGCAACGTTTTTACAGGTGACCCAGGTGAGAAACTAAGCCTCGGATGAGCATTGGTGACGTCAGTTTGTAGTGTTCTTCTCATTCAGTTTTCCTTTACTTTCAGTATATACTTGCAGTTGTGGACAATGTAACCTGTTAACATTTTATATGTCATGTATCAGACATATGATATTATTACAGATTTTAAGTCATTTCAATTATATTCATGATTAGTAGCTCTGTGAATCCAGATTTCAGGTATGTGGTTACCCTTAGTTTACTTTCCTAGCTTCCGTTGTAAGTTATAAATTTTTAGTAGCTTCTACTTTATACCTGCTGTGTACTGGTTTTAATACTGTTTACTAGTTCTCTTTATATCGCTGATCCGGCCGGATGGCTGATTATTGAAAAACTGGGAAGTGGCGTTACAAATTGGTATCAGAGCCAGATTTAGGATCCCTGGACCCTAGAAGATTTTCACAGAGTCATAGGATTGTGTTAGAGTAAAGTCTTGTTAGTAGAGTATTTTAAGTTGCGATTAAGCCCTAGTTTTCGCTAGAATACGAAATAAAGTTGCTAAGCCAGATGTCGCAGATGCTTGATAAATAATTAGATTTCTTTTTTATGTTCTATCAGGCACCGCAAGTCAGTGAACCGGGTGAATCTTCACGTCAGGACCCTGTTCCTGACGCGACTATGGGAGATACTGTCGTGCCTCAGGTACCACCAGTTCCAGCAGCTACAGAGGGCACTGACATAGCGTCTCAGATTGCCAAGGCGGTTTCTGTTGCCTTGATGGAGTTTCAGAGAGGACTGGCTGCAGGGTTTCCAGTTCCAGTACAAGTACCAGCCCCTGCACCAGCTCCTGCCCCAGCACCCGTGGAGATGACACTGGAGCGCTATTTGAGGAACTTTAGAGAGCTTCAACCTTCGAACTACAGTGGGGACGAGACCCCGATGGACACAGATGATTGGGTAGCAAACACCAGAGACCTGCTGGATGTTCTGGAGTGCCCAGGGAACAAGAAGGTTCCTCTGACAGTTTTCCTCCTCCGAGGTGAGGCAAAGGTCTGGTGGGACAAGTACCGGGCAGATGACTCCGCAGGTATATGGTTATGAAATTTCGTTTTACTTTTGGAAGTGATACGTTCTTTTTAAATAGTATGCTCGTACTTTTTGCCAGGTCGTACGCCAGACATGTTTACGTGAGGCGAATTTCATAGAGCTCTTGCAAGTTGCTTCGTGCCTCCTTCTGCACGACGAGATCTCCAGGAGAAGTACCTTAGGCTTTTCCAGGTGGACAGGACTGTTACTGAGTACGAGTGAGAGCTTACCCATCTGGCTTGATATGCGGGCGTGATGCAGGGAGATCAGGCTGAGAAGTGCAGTCGTTTTGTGGATGGTTTACGTGGCTCGTTGAGGCAGCCGCTGATGACTATGGTCAACGCTGATTACAGGAGCTTAGTGGATACGGCTCGCAGGCTGGAGGCTGATCAGCAAAAGTTTCAGAAGCGAAATAATTTCCGTGCGAAACAATCTCAGGATTCGCATCAGCTACAGCAGAGCAAGAATGATCAAGGGAAGAACTGGAACAAGAAGCAGAAGTCTGATGCGAGGAAGAATGGTCAATCTGGTGACAGGAGAAGGGACTACCCCCTTTGTCCCAAGTGTCAGCATCGCTATCCAGGTGAGTGTTTGGCCAGCGCGGGCGTGTGTTACAAGTGTCGTCAACCTGGACACATAGGCCGTTTCTGTCAGGAAGTTGGTTCGAATCAAGTAATCAAAAACTAGTTGTATTTTTTTTTGTACATTTATGAAATCACTGTAGATGACAAATGTAATTTGTTCCTGTAGTCGAAGTATGAGGTTGGTGGCCCTAGCAGAGTAGACAAGGGCAAAGCTCTGATGATTACTGATGGAAGACCACAGCAGGGTCGAGATTTGTTGCAGCCCAGAGCTTATGGGCTTGGTCAACAAGAGGCAAAAGATCAGGAGGATGTAGTGACTGGTAAGTGCTTTAATTTGCTTAACAAGTTTATTTAATCCTCCGTAGTGACACGCTTTTCATTTCAAAAACCATTCATGTAGGCATCCTTATGATTTGTAATTTACCCTCCAAGATTCTGTTTGATACGGGTGTCTCGCACTCGTTTATCGCAGAATCTCTAGTGTGTAAGTTGAATTTAGAAATCTTCACAGAGACAGTACCACTGGAAGTCATGATGCCTAATGGATCCCTTCTACAAACTAGAGATAAGTGAAGGGTTCCGGTGCAGTTTGGTGATACCGAGATTATCGTGGAAGCATTGCAGCTACCTATTGCAGGATTCGATCTGATCTTTGGAATGGACTGGCTCTCGGCGGTCAACACCAGGATTAACTGTAGGGCGAAGCAGATACAGTTTGAGGGCACTAATCAGACTGCGTTTTCTTTTCAGGGCTTGAAGGGAGTTGTGAAGATGATCATCTTCACAGTCCAAGTTAAAAGGTGCATCAGTAAGGGTTGTGAAACCTTGGTAGTACTGATGAATGCAGAGGCTAAGGCTGACTTGACAGAGGTACCGGTGGTGCAGGAGTTCCCCGACGTTTTCCCGAAAGAGCTCCCTGGTGCCCCTCCAGATAGAGAGATTGAGTTCCCGATAGACTTGCAGCCTGGGGCTACACCCGTAGCCAAATCCCTCTATCGGATGACTCCTAGGGAACTAGCGGAGTTGAAGAGGCAGTTGCAGGAGTTGCTTGATTTGGGCTTTGTACGTTCCAGTACTTCTCCTTGGAGTGCTACAGTACTTTTCGTGAAGAAGAAGGATGGTAGTCTGAGACTGTGCATAAACTACCGTGAGTTGAACAAGCTGACAGTAAAGAACAAATACCCAATTCCCAGGATTGATGATTTGTTCGACCAGTTGGTGGACTCGTGCACCTTTTCCAAGTTAGATTTGAGGTCTGGCTACCATCAGTTGAAGATTCGGAACGTTGATGTTCAGAAGACGGCTTTTAGTACCAGGTTTGGACACTTCGAGTTCGTGGTCTTGCCGTTTGGGCTGACCAATGCTCCTTCAGTATTTATGAACCTGATGAACAGGGTATTTCGGGAGTACTTGGATTGTTTTGTTATCGTTTTTATCGATGACATCTTGGTGTTCTCAAGAAGTGTAGAAGATCATGCCGCATACCTCAGGATTGTTTTGAGCACTCTCAGGGAGAACCAGTTGTACGCCAAGTTTTCAAAGTGTGAGTTCTGGCTTTCAGAGATTGCCTTCTTAGGACACGTCATCAGTCAGCGAGGGGTTAGTGTCGATCCGAAGAAGATAGAGGTCATTAAGAATTGGCCAAGGCCGACGACAGTTTCAAAGGTTCGCAGCTTTTTGGGTCTTGCTGGTTACTACAGGAGATTCATCAGAGATTTCTCAAAGATAGTCTTACCACTGACTTCCCTCACCAGGAAGGGTAAGGGTTTGGATTGGACAATTGAGTGTGAATTGGATTTTGAGGACTTGAAGGGCAGATTGATGACCACACCGATATTGAGTTTACCTTCAGGGCCTGACGGGTTTCAGATTTATAGCGACGCATCAGGTCAGGGTTTGGGATGTGTTTTCATGCAGCATGGAAAGGTCGTAGCTTATGCCTCGAGACAGTTAAAGGTTCATGAGAGGAACTATCCAATACATGACTTGGAACATGCAGCAGTCATACATGCTCTGAAGATTTGGAGACACTATCTCTATGGCGTTCGTTGTGAGATCTTCACTGATCATAAGAGTCTCAAGTATATCTTCGATCAGCGAGAGCTCAATTTGAGGCAGCACAGATGGTTAGAGTTCTATCAGACTACGACGTAGTCATTCAGTACCATTCAGGAAAGGCGAACGTTGTAGCTGATGCACTTAGCCGTAGAGGCTCGTGATTCTTCCTTCTCACTCAGCAGGAGGAGTTAGTGCGAGAGATGGAGAGACTGGATATCACCGTTATGTCACGTTGTAGTTTTGGTTCTGCAAGGTTGAATTGGATGGAGATCACCTGCGACATTCAGGATAGAATCAGGACAGCGCTACCGTTGGATCCAAAGATAACAGAGATTTGGAGCTCAGTACAGACATGTCAGAAGGAGAGATACAATATTCAGGATGATTTACTATTGTTTGATGGCAGAGTGTGTATTCTCGATGTTAGTCACCTTCGCGAGGATATTCTATTTGAGGCGCACAATTCCAGATATTCTATACATCTGGGTAGCACGAAGATGTATGCAGATCTCAAGAAGGTGGTCTGGTGGGCAGGCTTGAAGAGTGATGTTGCAGATTACGTAGGGAAGTGTGAGACGTGCAAGTTGGTTAAGGCCGAGTGTCAAAGGCCTGGAGGCAAGCTGCAACAACTTCCCATTCCTGAGTGGACATTCGAGGATATATCCATGGATTTCATCCATGGTCTGCCGAGATCGCAGAGTGAGAATGATTCCCTATGGGTTACAGTAGATCGTTTTTCTAAGGTTGTCCATTTCATTCCTCTTAAGAAGACAGATCAGGGTCCCAGATTAGCACAGTTATATATAGACGAGATAGTTCGACTTCACTGTGTTCCCAGGACTATAGTTTCAGACCGTGATGGTAGATTAACCTCCAGGGAGTGGCGTTACGTACAGGAGCGGTTGGCTACCAGGTTACAATTCAATACCGTTTTCCATCCCCAGACCGATGGACAGACTGAGCGCACAAATAGGACTTTGGAGAATCTGCTACGGATGTGCATTTTGGACTTTGAAGAAAAGTGGGAGAAATATGTTTCTCTTGTAAAATTCTCCTACAATAACAGTTTTCAGACAAGTATTGAAATGACACCGTTCGAGGGCCTCTATGGTAGACGTTGTCGGACACCGTTGTGTTGGGCTGAGAGTGAAGAAAGGTCTACAATCAGGGAGTCATGGATTGATAAGACCACTGACAGGATCAAGCTCATTCAGGAGCGTATGAAGACAACTCAGGATCGTCAGGTCAAGTATCATGATCAGAAGCACAGGTCAGTAGAATTCAGAGTTGGAGACTATGTTTATTTGAAGGTCAGACCAGTCAGAGGAGCCTCTAGAATAAAGCGGATGAAAAAGCTGAGCCCCAGATTCATTGGTCCTTTTGAGGTGCTGGAAAGAATTGGTGAGGATGCTTATAGGTTGGCCTTACCTGAGGAAATGAGTGGTGTACATGATGTATTCTACGTCTCTTATCTGAGAAGAGCAGTCAGAGATTCCAGTTAGGTTATCAGTACCGAGGAAGCACCAATCGAGACAGATCTTAGTGTTAGGGTTAGACCAGTCAGATTAATGGATTCAAGAATACAGAAGCTCAGGAATAGAAGATTCGCATGGACAAAGTACTTTGGATGAACTGTGGCAGGCCAGAATATACTTGGGAGCGGGAGGATGAGCTTAAGAGTAATGCAGACTATTCTTTTCTCTTCGATTCAGGTATGGTTACAATTTTCGAGGACGAAAATTTTTGTTAGGAGGGGAGATTTGTAACATCTGTAAATTTGAAGCGAAATTTAATTTTATTTGTAGGGTCGAGTCGTGACGGTTTTTGATTGAGGCAGCGCAACGTCAAGGTACAATGCTACTCATCCTAAGGGTCGCATTTATTAATTGGTGAATTGTGATAGTCATTTTTAGTGAGACGCATTTTTATTTTAGTGACGCGCGCGGTGCAAATGAGGTAGTGTAGGGTGGGTGTGCTTATAGAAAGAATTATTATTTTGGGGTGCCAATAGCCAGTCTCAATTTTCCCCCTCTCACTTAATACGGTTATCAAAAAACCGCATCTCACTATTGATTTAAAATCCCGCATCTCTTTCCACGGGAATAAGCCGCAACACTTAAAATCCCGTAATCTATTCCTCACGGGAGAAGAGTAAATCGCAAGCCCGACGTCCCCGTTTCCGCAAGCAGCGACGAAGCTAAGTCGTGCCTTCCGCAAGCCCTAGCCGACGGCGATACTCCTCCAGAACCCCTCTCCGACCACTCTTCCTTCCTCTACGAGCGCCGGTGGACATTCCTTTTTCTCCCTTGGCCATGGAAGTGCCGGATTCAACCCTAACCGGTGGAGGTTGAGTTTCGATTTTGGTTCCGGTGAGTCGATTCCTCCCTTATCCCTTTTCCCTCATGGAGATTCTTCGTTTTGCAGATTAGGCTAAACAAAATTTTGTTCCTAATACCCTAAATAGGTTTTGGAGTTCGTGATCCTCCACGGAATTTGGGTTTGGCGCTTTGAGAGCCTCAATCACTCCATGTAAAGGTAATATCTGAAGTTTAGCACGTGAAATTTTGTAACCCTAGTGGTATATAAATTTTTCACGGGAAAATCGTAAAGAGAAAAATTATGAAATTAGGACTGCCGTAAATTGCAGGACTTTGGTGGAGTCGGGGCAGCATTCTGAAGGTCCCCAGCAGTAGGAATGTCTTCGGAAGAGAAGATGTCGCTGCGCCGAGTGTACGAGCGTCGCAGCACCACTGTAAGGAATTTTAATTCTTTTTAGTTAGACATATCAAGAAATTATTTTATGTACACACGTGTAAACTTCGTACGAGTATCATAGTCAAGCACATAAAGGTGTTACAGTGGGAAAAAGGTCGCGGAATTAGTTGTAGGGTAAATTTTTTCCAAGACCCTAATAGCCAGATCAAATATACTAACGTTAGGTGCGAAATCTTATAAGTTTACGCAAGTGTGAGAATTTGTCTAAGTTAGGGCGTGAATGCCTCTTCTAGTCGACCATGAGAAAGTTAAGGGTCGCTCAGTAGTACAACAAAAGAGATGTCCCAAGCAGAGTAGCATTTGACCAAAATGTCAGTAAGCACACTTCAGTCTTTTCGTTCTTGGTAGAGGGGCACTACCTTCCTCATAGGGCATATGATATCCTATGAGTAGCAGTGTTTTGGGAGTTGACTCCCTTGAGACAGTTAGTAGATTCGAGACCGTGTCCGCCCGACACTAGAACAATTGAGTTCGTCAGATGGTCTCGGGTCGTCAGTTTCAGATGCGCCTTAGGAGCTACTCTGTCTAGAGTCTTCCTAGTAGAGGTGCAGGTTAGAAGTCACCTAGAACTCAAGTATAGACTTGACGTGAGACAGTACACTAGTTAGTAAACGTCGGGACTTGGGTTTGTGAACTGAAAGTCACAAACATAGATCAGGTAGCTGTTTTGACCAGGTAGTGTTCTGAAGGCATGCATAACATATAGCCGACCTCGGTGCGGAGATCGAAGGTGACGAGAAGTTTCTCGCGTGATCGTCATCGACTTTGAAATACAGAAGATGTCTCTTCCGTGGGTAATTATTTATCTCTTCCTTTGTGTGTGCCTCTATAAATTTTCGTATGTTAATAGACTCATTGCTGGTTTTTCGCCGGAGTTTTGTCAGCAAACGCTACGTTGAAAACTCCAAAAGGAAACGTATTTGAAGTTCACGATTTCCGTTGCGCTACGACAAGGGGAACGGGAAGAAGGTTGCGAACTTCCTTCCCCGGATTTAAATTGAACCGTTTAAAACAAATTTTGATTTTTTAAAAAAAAATAGAAATTTTGTGCTTTATAAAAAATATAGTTGCCTCATTTTAAAGTTCGTGCAAATTTCTCTCAAATTTTATTGCGCAAAGTTCATCAAATATTGCATGCATTAGGGTTTCCTAGAAAAAAACCGACAGGTGCGCAAACCGTACGCGTCGTCCTGCATCACTTTTCATATCCAATTTCTAGAACCACCTCTTTTATCTTTTGTTTGGCCTTCGCAATAAACCATCTTCAAGAACATTGCTACTGAATCTGTTATTGCCACGAGATCGATGAGCGCTCATCTATATGGATCACTCAATTCATCGCTTACAATGCTAACAACCTTTGTCAACATACATCTCTCATATAAGAGCCAATCTTCTTTCATTTTCAATCTTCTTTTTCAACAATAAGATTGTTTTCAACAAATTAAATTCAGGTGATACATATCCCGCAAGTTTAAAACTAGCGGTAAATGTATATGATTCTATCCAAAACAATTCTTGATAGATAAAATGGAACATCTAGTCGAATAAAATGTAAAAGTAATTAAGGCATTCAAATGTGCTACATCCTCATTATTGAAGGCACTAAAAATTGAATTCCTACCGGTCCCGATACCGCTCCCTCATGGTTCATCGTTTCTTCTCTATTTAACACCAACACTTTCAACTCCACTTGAAGTACTAGGATCCACTAGTATAAATTTTAGAAATCGTCGCTAATTAAGATCTAAAGCAACTCTCTCTTCCCTCAGCCTGTCTGTGCATATGCACATCAAAATCTTAGTGCACGCTTCGACTCCGCTACTCTTAATCTTCAATAACCATTCGCGCGGGTGTATGAAGATGTGTAAGGCTTCCAACAAAAAAATATATCTCCAACATATACATCCACCCCTTTCAATTAATTTATTCCTTGTCGTAACACATCTCCAAAAAGATTTTTCATTATTTTCAGTAATATTGCAACTAGAATCTATTTAATGCAAAATGCGACCTGTTGAGTGAGCTCAAAACTTGTATGTATTGCTTGTGTATGAAAATACAAGGAGAGAATACAAATATATAGGTGAGAAAAAGAGAAAAGAAATCCTATACAATGATGTGGGACTAATAGGAGAAAAAGGAAATAACATATAACATGGGCTCAATAATGGGCCATTAACATGGGCTTTTCTAACACTCCCCCGCAAGCTGGAGCATACAAATCGTATGCACCAAGCTTGGACAAGCACTGATAGAAGAGTGTACTGGGAAGAGCTTTAGTGAGCACATCCGCAACTTGTTCTGTCCCGGGAACATGCTTCAGGTCAATCTTCTTCATTTGAACCTTTTCTCTGATGAAGTGACAATCAACTTCAATATGTTTAGTTCTCTCATGGAATACTGGGTTCTTGGCAATATGTATCGCCGCTTGGCTATCACAAAGGAGAAGGGCTGGGGAAGGAAGTTTTATACCCAGATCGGTAAGAAGACTTTCCAGCCATGTTAGTTCAGAAACTACAGACGTCATTGCACAGTATTCAGCCTCAGCAGATGATCGAGTCACAACAGCTTGTTTCTTGCTCCGCCACGTAATCAAGTGTCCTCCAAAATATATGCAAAACTCACTGGTTGACCGTCGATCATCAAGAGAACCAGCGTAATCAGCATCAGAGTAAGCTATCAATGTAGGAGCTGAAGATGAGATCTTGTAGACCAATTCTTGACCAGAGGCCGTTTTTAGGTATCTAAGAATGCGTTCAATGGCGTGAAGATGAGATTTTCGCGGGGAATGCATATATCGGCTGACAATACCAACTGCGAAAGATATATCCGGTCTAGTTACCGTGAGGTAGATCAATTTTCCAAGTACACGACAATAGTATTCAGGATTCTCGAGTAAGAGATCTGAGTCGGAAGTCTGAGCACATAACTTGTGATTCACATCCATTGGGATATTGATCGGCTTACAACCCGAGTAACCTGCATCATGAAGAAGGTCGAGACAATACTTCCGCTGGGAAAGGACGAGACCATCTGGCCGTCTAGAACCCTCAAGACCCAAAAAATACCAGAGGGGTCCCAGATCCTTTGTTTGAAAAATTGTATCGAGATGTCGTTTGACCTTCTGTATTCCCTTTGAGTCATCTCCCGTAATTATGATGTCGTCAATATATACTAACAGGAGAACCGTCCTCATTGTACGGTGGCAAGTGAACATCGAGAAGTCTGCCGTGCTTCGAGAAAAACCAACCTCCTGAAGAGCCTTGTTGAACCTGTCGAACCATGCCCATGGTGATTGTTTGAGGCCATACAGAGCTTTCTTAAGGCGACAAACCTGAGACTCCCACGTGGTCTCAAACCCGGGAGGTTGCTGCATATAGACAGTTTCCTGCAAGTCGTCATTCAAAAAGGCATTATTAATATTCAGTTGCAGTAAGGGCCACCGGCGATGGACAACCACTGAGATAAGAACCTGAACGGTGTTGAGTTTAGCCACCGGAGAGAAAGTTTCCTCATAGTCCATCCCGTGTTGTTGGGTGAAGCCCCGGGCGACCAGCCGAGCTTTCAGACGGTCAATCGTCCCATCAGCGACATGTTTGACGACGAAGATCCACTTACACCCAACCGGTTTCTGACCCGAGGGAAGTGGTGCGAGTTGGGGAGAGAGGTGATGCAAGGAGACATAATTCGCCAGAGGATGAGCGGTGGAGGGAGATACCTGATCAGCAGGGCGCAGGGTAGCTGAGGATGAGGCCGACTGCAGAGGGGTAGCGTAACGAGGAGGAAGGAGGCGAGCGTAAACCTGGATAACTGGTGGCTTGGAGGGAGCAGGAGCAGGGTTAGAAGGACGTAGGGAAACAGGCGCAGTAGTAGGGATGACGGGTCGGGGTATAGGCAGTGGTGGAGATGTCGTCGGAGAGGAAGGAGCTTGAGGTGGGGAAAAGAAAGGCTGATCTTCCCAAAAAATAACATCTGCGGAGACAATGACCTTCCGAGTTACCAGAGAGTAACACAGGTAGCCCTTCTGGGTGCGAGAATAGCCGACGAAAATAGTTTTAGCTGCTCGGGGATCCAACTTATCCGAGGAGGGACACACGAGGTGAACGAAGCAAGTGCAGCCAAAGACCCTTGGTGTGATAGGGAAGGCCGGAATGGAGGGGAATAGAAGGCTGAATGGAGTGGCAGAGTTTAGAACCGAGTAAGGGAGGCGGTTGATGAGGAAACACGCAGTGGATACCGCAAAGTTCCAGTAAATTTTTGGAACATGCATTTGAAGCATGAGGGAGCGGGCAACGTCTAGGAGGTGTAGATTTTTTCGTTCGGCAACACCATTTTGTTGGGGGGTGTAGGCACAGGAGGTTTGATGAATAATACCAAATTATGCACATATATTGGCAAATTCATGACTGGTGTATTCGCGAGCGTTATCGGTGCGCACTGTTTTGATAGTTGTGGAGAAATGCGTTCGAGTTTCTTGTATAAAGTCGCGAAATATGCGAGGAAGCTCGGAGCGATCACGAAGTAGGTAAAGTCATGTTGTGCGAGAATAATCATCAATGAAAGTTATAAAATAACGATACTCAGAGATACTTGTAACTTTGAAAGGACCCCAAACATCGGAGTGTAGTAAATCAAAAGGAGCAGAGCTCCTAGTACAATTAGTAGGAAAAGAAGTACGCGGCTGTTTGTTGTAAATACAAGAATCACATTTGAAAGCAGGAAAAGATACATCAGGCAGCGCTTTTTGGAGAACGGGTAGAGGGGCATGCCCAAGACGGCGATGCCAGTTAACAGCGGAGACGGAGGAGAGGATATGACGAGAGACATCAAGAATGCAGAGCCCGTTCTGCAGTCGACCCCTACCAATGGTAGTCCGTGTCCACCGATCCTGTATCAAAAAGGTAGATGGAGTAAATGTGACAGAGCAATCCATATCATGAGTGAGGCGACCAACAAAAAGCAAATTAAATGGAGAGCCCGGAACATAAAGAGCCGAGCGAAGAGAGATGGAGGGGGCAAGAGAGATGTCGGAGCAGCCGGAGACCGGAACAGTCGCCCCATTAGCGACGGTGATAAATTTTGGATGAGGAACATCCGAGTACTTGAGTGGCTACATCGAGGTGATGTGATGAGTAGCACCCGAGTCCAAGATCCAACGCGTACTGCAGGAAAGACAAGTAATACCTGCAGTAGAGATGGAGGCAACAGAAGCAGAAGGAGGGCTAAGAAGCCCCTGGAGTTGCTGTTGCTGGAGGCGAACGGCCTCAAGGTCGGTACCAATGGAGGAGGAGCCATCAGTGGCAGCAGCCGCAGTTGGGCGAGGAGGATATCCATGTTTATTGTAGCAGACGGCATCAGTGAGGCCATCCCGACCTCAATATGAACACTTGGGGCGGCCCCGACCCCCACGTCCCCTTTCGTGAGAGCCGAAACGTCCACCGCGAGCAGAAGGCGGTGGGGGAAGCAAGGGGGGAAGGGTAGGAGGGCCGGAGAGGAGGGTGTCGGAGAATCCAGGGTGGTGATACTCGAAGGAGCATAGAGCAGACATCAGAGAGGGAGGGAGTAGAGGTCGAGGCCAACACCTGAGCCCGGATGCTCTGAAGGTGAGGCGGGACACGAGCCATCATCATGGCAATACATACGGCCTCCTTTTGCACACGCTGAGCAGCAAGGTCGGTGGTAGAAGGCTGATGCTGGATCCAGGCCTCCGCCAGAGTCTTGGCACGAGCAACAAACGAGGTCATGTCAGCCACCCCGCCAGCATCAAGAGTCTGAAGGTCGGTAATAATGTCATAGAGGTGCTGAAGACTATCCTTTCCAGAGTATAAGGAGTGAAGCTCCTCCCACATAGCTTTGGCGGTCTCATGGTACATGACCATTTGGTATGGCTCACCCTCCAGCGAATTAAGGAGTAATGTTTGCACGCGGCCGTCATTTCGTAGCCAGTCATCAGTAGTAGGGGAAGGAGGTTCGTTAGTAAGGTGAAGCACAAGGCCCTAGGGCTGAAGAACACGCCGAACCGAGTGGACCCATGGAACAAAGTTCTTCTTCCCAGATAATGAGAGAGTTGAGAGCCGCAGCTCATCTTGGAGGTCTGGAAGAGAAGCCGGGCGGTCAGCAGGAGGATTAGCCGCCTGTCCGGTAGAGTCGATGGAGGAGCCCATGGAGCCTGAGGAGGCCGCAACGAATAGAGGAGCACGCGGTTAGACACAAAGTCTGCTGCGGGAAGAGAAGGAGGTCGCCGGAGAAGAGACGCAGGACAAGCCCACGCGGTTAGATATGAGGCCGCAGCAGGTAGTCACGGCGACAAGCCCAGGGGAGAGAGCGACAGGAGGCCGCGACCAGGTGCGGAGAGAGAGCAAGGACAATCCGCACGGTCACTGTGAGAACACCAGCGGCCAAACAAGAGCGAGAAGAGAAGACACTAAAGAGACAAGGAGAAGTCTCAGCGGTTAGATATAGAGTCCGCGCGACTAGAAGAGGGAAGCAGCGAGAGGAAGCAGAGGGCAGAAGCCGCGAGGAGGAAGTCGAGCGGCAAGAGAGAGAAACTCGAGCCGCAAGAGAGAGAAACCGCGAGTAGGAACTCAAGAGGCAAGAAAAGAAACCGTGAGTAGGAACTCGAGCGGCAAGAGAGAGAAACCGCAAGCGGTAAGATAAGCCTCAAGCGGTAAGATAAGCCGCAAGAGGAGGCTGTGAGTAGGAGTACTCGAGCGGCAAGGAGAAGAAGAACGAGCGAGAAAGAGACCGCACGACACGGCACACCGAGAGAAGAGTCCGCGAGTAGGACTACTCGAGCGGCAAGAAGAGGAGGGACCGGGTGAGAAGGAGCCCGCGCGGTAAGAGGAAGACAGAGCTGGCAGCGGGAAGTGGGGCCCACGAGTTGAGAAGAGAGGCTATAAAAGGCACTGAGGGGTGGATCCACGGGAGGGAGGGAGAGGAGAGCAGGCAGCGGTTAGCAAGGGAGAAGCCGCAGAGAGAACGGGCGGGAAGAAGAGTCCGTTACCCGGTGCGAGTAGAAGAACAGGCCGCAGAGGAATAGCGGATAGGAGAGGAAGATGGGTCGGGCGGTTAGAGGAAGTAAAACCGCAAGGACCGAACCGTGTGCTCTGATACCATGTTGAGTGAGCTCAAAACTTGTATGTATTGCTTGTGTATGAAAATACAAGGAGAATACAAATATATAGGAGAGAAAAGGAGAGAAGAAATCTTATACAATGATGTGGGACTAATAGGAGAAGAAAGAAATAAAATAGAACATGGGCCCAATAATGGGCCATTTACATGGGCTTTTCTAACATGACCTAACATAAACAACATAAAATGTTATAGATTGATACCTGATAGCCGTATCAAGATTTATAAACAAGGAACACAAATTTACAATGCATAAAAGTAAACACTGATACAATCGAGAGACAAGCTATCGCCAAGCAACCAGAGGCTACGTCCTCTAAAGTACTCTCATCTCCAAAGAGAGACCGAAAAGAAACACTCAAAGATAGCTCTCACTACCGAAGGGGCTCGTAAAATAGACGATCACAATAGTACAAAGACACTACATGACCACCTGTGTATCAACACTCCCCTCCTGAAAAAATGCCTTTGTCCTAAAGGTGGAGGTTCGTAGGGGTCATCCGTAAGCGTCTGGGGGGGGGGGGGGGGGGGGGGGTCCAAGTCCCCGAAATCAGGACCGTCATCTTTGGGTTCCACCAACACACACTAGTCTTTGAAAGAGCAGACGTGGGTGCGAGAGTACAGCTGTTGGAAACAGAAGCAAAGGCCCTTGCCGCAAAGCTCAGGGTGTTGATTGTGAGATAAATGGTGAAGTCGTCGGGGAGTCGGTGGGGGTGTTATGTGGCGCGTTTCGTGCATTTATCTTTATTTCTGCGTATTTTGATTTAGCGTATTTGACCCATTGTTATAAGCCTAAATGGGTGGGCACTTTTGTGGAACCTATATATGTGTGTGGTTGTGAACATTTGAAGGCATCAAAGAAAAAATAGAAGTAATTTCCTTTCTCTCTCTTATTCCTCTCCTTTCTCTCTCTCTTTAACCCACTGACAGAAAACCGTGCTTGCCCTAGCCGCCTCTCGCACGGTACGAAGCCGAGCGACGCAATCGCCCCTCCTTCCGCCATTGCTCCTCCACCGCCAACTACTCGATCCAAGGGGAAGGCCCATAACAACTTGCTATCAGAGGCACTCTCCTCCGCCTGGCCGCACCCGCTCTCCCGCGCATCTGTCGCACAGTCTGTCGTTTCCGCCGATCCTCCCTCCTGCGCACAGGAACACCCCTCCAGTCCACCGGCAACCCACGGCCAGCCTACCCTGCTCGCCGGCCCGTCGTCCAGCTCCGGCGACCTCGCTCCGGCCACTTTGGCGTCGTCCAGCTCCGTCGCCCGGCTCCATCCTCCAGCTCCGACTTATTTTCCTTCCACCGGCCTCTTCCCAACGCCTCCAGCAATCCGTCCTGCCCTATTCACGATGGCGGACGCTCCCCCCTCTCTCGGCGACCTTATGTCACTCTTCCAAACTATGTTCGCGACTCAAACTGCCAAATGGATGCCCTCAACGCACATTTGGACGCCTTACAGGTCATGCCTTCTCCTACGCCATTGCAGACGGCCGCTCTTCCGTCGGCAAGTCGCGTGGACTCCGCCATTCCTCTCGCCACTGACTACTCCGCCTACGACCGCACTATCCGCATGGACTTTCCAATCTACGAGGGCCGCGAGGACCCCCTTTCATGGCTCACCCGTTCCGATATTTTCTTCGCCAACCAACGCACGCCGGATGAAGAACGCGTCGGCATCGCCTCCTTCCACCTTCTTGGCCCCGCACAACTGTGGTTCACCCAACTCCTGCGGGAACACCCAAGTATTTCGTGGGCCGAATTCTCCAAGGCTTGCACCCTGAGGTTTGGTCCGGCTATCCAGGGGAACCCACTCGGTGATCTGGTGAACCTCAAACAGGACGGGCCCATTGACGCCTATCTGGAGAACTTCCAGATTCTTCTGTCGCGCACGTCGTCCGTCTTACCAGAGCAGCAAGTTCCTCTCTTCACCGCGGGCCTTCACGAGCATTTGCATTGGGATGTGGAGTTCCTCCTGCCACCTGACCTCAACACGACGATGAGCCTCGCCAGGGCTTGTGAACAACGCCTACTTTTAGACTGCCCGCCTTTGGGACGTCGGGACTCTTCGGGAGCTTACCTTCTTGCCAACTTGCGTGACACGACTCCATTCCAGGATGCGCCACCGCGGTCTACTGTTCGCCGCCGTTTGTCCCGCCCCGAGATGGCCGAACGTCGCGAGAAGGGCCAATGCTACAATTGTGATGATCTTTATACGCCGGGACACAGATGCAAACACCTATTTTGGCTGGAAGTCGATGACCCACCCCTGGATGACACGACAGGTAGACCCGATGCCACAATCCCTTTCGATCCAGCTTGAGGACAAGCTATCTTCGAACGACGGCGGTGGTGTTATGTGGCGCGTTTCGTGTCGTTATCTTTATTTCTGCGTATTTTGATTTAGCGTATTTGATCCATTGTTATAAGCCGAAATGGGGGGCACTTTTGTGGAACCTATATATGTGTGTGGTTGTGAACATTTGAACGCATCAAAGAAAAAATAAAAGTAATTTCCTTTCTCTCTCTTATTCCTCTCCTTTCCCTCTCTCTCTAACCCACGGACAGAAAACCGTGCGTGCCCTAGCCGCCTCTCGCACGGAACGAAGCCGATCGACGTGATCGCCCCTCCTTCCACCATTGCTCCTCCACCACCAACTACTCGGTCCAAGGGGAAGGCCCATAACAGGGGGCCTGGCGGAACTGCCGGCAGCGAGGGCCCAAGCGGGGGAAGGAGATCCAAGCGGGCGGGAGGCGGCGGGGATTTCAGATGCAATTACTTGTGGGGTGGTCGGACCGAGGAAGATGTTTGGGTGGTATAAAGTTCCTCGTCGAGGCAGTGTCTTGCTCCATTAAGATGGAATGAGTCATTCGATTGTGGACCAAGAGGCACTCCTGAAGGTGAGGTTGTAAACACCCAAGGAAGTATCACTAGACGTTGTCAAGGGATAGACAGGGAACGAGCGAGGAGACCTTGATGTACAGTGGAACCTTTTGCTTGGTGGGGGTGGACAAGAGGTCAAAGAACTATTCGACGTGGGAGATCTGATGAGCGAATTTCAAATAGTATTTTAGGGTCTATTCTAGCATAGTTTTCTTCTCTTTTCGCTTATGCACTAGTTGTTTTCATCATAAAATCGTTAGAAGTCTATTTGTATACCTTGTGAGCGCATTTGAGCTAGATAGGACATATTTTAGTCATTTTATGAATGATGGAGATCTTTTTCCCACTAATTTTATTTTTTATAGTTAAATGTAATGTGTGTGGCTGTGCGGATGCCTTTTCTTGGGAGTGTTGAACTGTTTTGCTACAGGTCCATGAGTTATGGTATTTTCCCTGCGTGCCTCGGTTCTTATCCAAGGAGGAGGCCACTACTCGTGTGTTTTCCTTGTCGCACGAGCAGTGGACCCCATTGCGCACGGCATGTGTGTTTTCCTAGGCGTATGATGAGTGGACCCCTCTACGCACGAGGAGTGGACCCTATGCTGATATCGATTAGAGCCTTGGAATCGGCAAGAGAGGTCACTACATGTGAGTTTTTCTTCTCAACCGAGTAGTGACACCTCTCTCTGTGTATGATTAGTGGTCGTGCATGGCTATTTGCAAAATCTGATTCGAGAATTTGATATTTCCGCACGAGGATACGCATGGATAATAATTGCACGGCCACTGGTCATACGACAAAAATATTCCACCCCCCCCAAACCTCAATTTTTTCCTGTCAATCCAGGTCCCTTCGCGCACGAGCAGTGGCCTTTTCTTCTCACGCGACCACTGGTCCTGCGTCTGCTCGTGAGTTGATCAAATTTCTACACATCCTATAAATATCTTGTTTCGCAATTTCGCCGTCCCTACCCCATTTTTACAGCAACAAGTTCCGTCATTTTCACCGTAATACCCAAGGTTTTGTCCCTAGGCCTCCTCCAACCTCCCCAAGCATTCCAGAGGCGTAAAAGTCGATTTCTAAGGTTCCATTGGATCTCAAAGGTCGGAGCACTTGACGTGAAGGTGACAAACACTAAGAGAAGACATGACAAGGAGTTGTTGATGGCTTCACCTGAATCGTTGACGACAGCCAATGTGGAAGTGGAAGAGCTGGCAAACCAACTCAAGCACTTCTACGAACCCGAGGAAGAGTCTCTCGTCTCCTCGGTATCTCGGAGTGGTAACTTGAATCTCTTCTCTCTCATTTGTGATGTTTGTAAGATTAATGTAATATATTCTAAAACATATGCACACCATGACCATTGGGTGTATATGCTCATAGGTATATTTTTTATTGTGGATGGTTTGGATGAAATAGCTTGTGTTTGTGATTGGTTATTGGTTGTCTGTTGTTGTTATGACAGCAATCGAAGCGGAGGAAGGCAACCTGCTGACGTGCGAAGCGGAGGAAGGAGACCCGCGGAAGTGCAAAGCGGAGGAAGGCGACCCGCGGAAGTGCGAAGCGGAGGAAGGCAACCCACGGAAGTGCGATGCGGAGGCCAGTGACCCGTGAAGGAGCAAAGCGGTGCTGGCGACCCGCATAGTTAGTTAGTTTTCTTTTATTTGCAATTAATTATTAGTTCACAATCAAAACCCCTCATAAAACGTCGACATAAATACTTCTATCTTAAGTCTCGTCTCAATAGATTGCTCCACCCTGCTGTGTTGCTCGAGAGATTCGATATCCTGGGATTTACTTCCCCAAATTCATTACTTGACAACGACTGGTTCACTGTCGTGCGCACCGTAGTTTCACTTTTGTCAATAGCGGTGTGTTGAAATTACGCGTCAAGATCCAACCGAGAGGGTCAGTGTCGTCGAACACAGGGATCTCATTCCGACAGAGATGGGCCGGGTGGATGTCTATAGCAGGTTGGAGAAATCCCATGTAGTTCGGGACGGGTTGAAGGGGTTGTGGTGGTGGCAGCGGAGGGGCCGGTGGGAGGTTTACCTCTGTGGTCATGAACTTTTGTAGGAGAAGAGTTAGATCCTCAATCCATGCTTCGAGTAGATCCAAGCGATGGGAGTCAGCGGAGGCAGTGGAAGAGGCATTCTTGTTAGCGTGGAGGGTCATTGAACGAGTAATGGGCATGGAACGACAGAGGGCCGAGCGGCGAGAAACATCAGAATGCTGCAATAGCTGCAGAAGGTTGGTCAGATACGACAATGACCAAAGGACGCTGGATCGGCGCTGGAAGGGGGTTGAAGAAGGTGATTGGAGCGGCTTTGGAAGGAAAACAGTTTCCAGAGGGAGGCACGGGAAGCCGAAGGCCTCACTGGAATCGTTAGAAGCTGACGGATGGGTGGCAACCATTGGAATCGGCGGATTCGAGCGAAGTTGCTCGAAGTAGCCATTGGAATCGGCTGGAGAAGAAGGGAAGGAGTAGGTTGGAAACTCCGAAAGCCGACGTCGGGATGACGGCCTATGGAATCAGCCGACACGGGTGTAGTCACAAGATGCAGGAGGTGAGTCGTCGGGCGCTGGAATCGGCGGAAGGCTCGGACGATGCAGTCAACGGGTACTACAATCGGTGGAAGGCTATGCTGCTACAGATGTCGTGGAAGTCGACAATGCAGGAGCAGGATAATGTGCGGGATCGGTGGAAGCAGGAACAGGCTCAATGTGCGGGATCGGTGAAAGCAGGAGCAGGCTCCGCGGAAGCAGACGATGCAGGAGCATGCTCAATGCATGGCATCGGTGGTAACAAACGATCAGGAGGGATCCAATATGTATTTAGGGTTTCAGCGAAAATCATAAATGAGGGGCGGGTCGGACCAATCTATATGGGCAAGCTATATGAAGATCAAAAACCAAGAAACATAAATTTGCAATGCATACAAGTAAACATTGATACAATCGAGGACAAGCTATGGCCAGGTACCCTGGAAGCTGGGTCCTCCAAAGTACTCCCCTCTGCAAAAAGAGACTGAAACACTAACACTCAAAGATAACTCTGACTACCTAAGGAGCTCCATATATAAATGAAGAGCTCACTATATGACAAAGACACTACATGACCGCATACGTATCAATATGTATCATAGATGCAAACATGACAACATCTGGAGACACTCAATCAAGTCTTTAAGACAATCAGATTTCAGAAAAATCATAATTTAAAAGACATCTTAACATACTCTAACACAACATTTAAATACACTTAGTCTAGCACAACATTTAAATACACTTACTCTAGCACAACATTTAAATACACTGATTTGGCATAATTAAAAAAAACTGAGAAATAAAAATCACTAGCAAATAAACATTCTAACTGCTAATTCTTTGTACTTATGAAATGCAAATTTAAACAAATATTCAAATCCATTTTGTACAACCTCGTATTCATTGAGTGGATCCCTCCGAGGGTGGACCAGCTCAAGAAGAACAGTTTTAGGGTTGTGGAGAGTCGGACAAGCGAGTGGGGAAGGAGCTTCTCATCTCGCACGGGGTTAGGCCATCAGTCGCAGGGGGCGAGTGGAGCGCGCAGGCTCGCACTTGCCACAGGGTCAAGACAAGAGAAGGCGAGTGGGGTATCCGGGCCAGCACTTGCCCTCTAACCTCGGGGAAGTAGCGAGTACCAGCCACTTCAAGCACTTGCCACTGCAGGCGAGTGGTAGCCACATGAACCGCTCGCCCAACAGTGTTTTTACCAGAATGTCCCTGTTGGACTGCTAATAGCTAGGAAGCACGGATACGCCAAAAATAGGAACGTACCCGTACCGGGTACGTTTCCGATACGGATACGCGTACCGCAAGGCTGGGTTCGATATTATCGCGCTTTTAGTTTTTTTAGGTTTCATTTCTTCCGATCCTGCTCCCCACTCTCGATACCGTCGTCACTCCCTGCTCCTGCTCCCGATCCCGTCGCCATTCCCTACTCCTGCTCCTGTCGTCAGTCCATGCTCCTGCTCCCGATCCCGTCGCCGCTCCCTACTCCTGCTCCTGCTCCCGCTCCCGACCCCGTCGCCGCTCCCTGCTCCGGTTCCCGTCAACGCTCCTGCTTCGGCTCCCGTCACCGCTCCTGCTCCGGCTCCGGCTCCCGTCGCCGCTCAGGTACTTCTTCTTCTTCTTCTTCTTCTTAATGTGTTGTTATTTCAATTAATTTGTGAATGTGTTGTTAGTTCAATTAATTAGTTCAAATTAATTTGTAAATGTGTTGTTAATTCAATTAATTAGTTGAAATTAATTTGTGAATGTGTTGTTAGTTCAATTAATTAGTTCAAATTAATTTATGAATGTGGTGTTAGTTCAATTAGTTAGTTCAAATTAATTTATAAATGTGTTGTTAGTTCAATTAGTTAGTTCAAATTAATTTGTGAATGTGTTGTTAGTTCATGAATACTGAATATTGTATTATAGTACAATTAATTTGTTAGTGAATGTGATAGTTATGTTTGCTAGAGTGTTAGTTCATTCATGTATTATAGTTCATTCATATTCAGTAATTTGTGATATATGCATATATATTTATTAAATTTAATACAATGTATCTCGCTGTACTCGTATCTTTGATTTTAAAATTATGACGAACCGCCGTACCGGATACGTATCATACCCGGTACTCGGTGCTTCCTAGGCTAATAGTCACTCTAAACAGCGGAGTTTCGTTGTTGACAGACCAATTTGGGATGTGTTTAGCAAAAGCAAAAGGAGGGATTGCCCTATTGACAAATCAAGCTTAGAAATCTATAAATAGACCCTTAAGGGCACCTTTAGGGGAGATCAATCTCTGACTTCCTTTGTCCTCTGATTTACTTTGGTTGGCTCTAAGAACCCTCCAGGGTTCGTAGCTCAGCTTTGGCTTGAAAGGGGAAGCGCTCTCAGATCTTTCGAGTGTGCGGTGGGACCTCCTAGCTGCAGCATAGGGTCTGTTACAAATTCTAAATCTGTGGCCTGAAGTTTGTAGGGGATAAGTGCAAATTACCCCGTCTTGGGTCCGAACACTCCCTGAGACCGGGAGTCGGTTTCAACATCTTTGGTGCGGTGCGCGTGGACCTAGTCTGCACAAGAAAATCTTCAGTTAGGCTTCATGGCTGGAGATGGAGGAGCCGGCTCAGACAGCTCGCCTCCTTTGGCGAGTGGCATCACGGTGGGGATGTTGGAAGAATTCAAGCGGGAGGTTCTGTAGACCATACACCTAGCATTCGTCGCGAGAAGCGAGTGAACGACACCTTCTGTCCCGGCGGTCGCGACCCCATCCTTAAGCGAGAACGCCCCCGGTCAGCGACCTGGGAAGGAAGTGCTGGCAGAGAGTGGCGAAAGGTATCTCGTCGGGCGAGAGCTGTTCCCCGGTCAGGCGAGTGCTGACAGGGTGGTGCGAGATGGGTCGACTCGCCCGGTAGGGGGAGGGAGCCCTTTTAGCGAGTTGATCGTCTCGGCGCCAGTCCCAGAGGGGTTCAGGGAACCAGAGATAACTTACTACATTGGCCGAGATGATTAAGTGCAACATGTCCAGTGGTTCGAGGATGTCGTTTCAATCCGACAGATGTCAGACGTTTTCAAATGCCGACTTTTCGCCATCACCATAAAGGAGAAGGCCAGAGACTGGTTCCACCATCTTCCCACAAGCCCAACATACTGCCTTGAGGACTTGCGTCGTGGGTTCCTCTTGAGCTTCTCGATGTCAAGAGGAAGAAGCGAGCAGAGTGCATGTTCGCGATCAAGCAAAGACCAGAGGAGACGTTGGGGAGTTACGTCGATAGGTTCGAAGAGGAGATCATTTTGATCCAGGAGGTTCCAGGGTATATCCTAATGCTTGCCTTTACGCTGGATTTACGACAAGGATTCTTTAGTATAAAGCTGAAGATGGTGTCACCCATATCCTTCGAAGAGTTGATGGAGAGGGCGACAAAAGAGATAGAGGGAGAGTTGGCAAACCCGGTGTTCTCCAAGAAGTTGGACAAGTTGGCAAAGGATGAGGTGAAGGAATAGGGAGCAAGCAGGCAGCAAGAGGCTAGGAGGAGGGAAGAGCCAAGAGGTCAGGGGAACCAGGGGCAACAACATGGTTGGGGGTATCATGAGCCAAACAACCGGCTGGCCTGGAGACCCCAGGAGGGGCTTGCTCAGGGGCAGGGGAGAGGATTTCAAGGTTGAGAGAATTACCGCGGGGGTCAGGAGCGGTTCAACCCACCGGGGTAGAGGCAGGGTCAGAGGCCGCCGCTCCCGCCGCAGCAGCAAGCGATGGCAATCGCTCGAGGAAGGGTTAGGAGGAGAGAGAATGGAAGGGGAAGAAGAGAGGGAGGCAGGGTGGCGTTGCCATATTGTGACTTCCATTAGGAGGAAGATCATGCAATGGCCACCTGCCTGAAGTTTTTGGAGATAAGGGGAGCCAGAGGTCAGGTTTAGCAGCAGCAGCCGGTGCGAATCGAGGAAATTCTGTCAGGAGCAGAGGAGCATATGTGCAAGGATCAGGTTGACGTAGGGGCCCGCGAAGGGATTAGGGTGATCCATGGGGGGTGAGAATCAAAGCCACCCGCAAGGGGAGCTTCCAGACCATGTTCAGGAGGGGCGTCGCCTCGACCTTCCAAATCCCACCATCGGAGGAGAAGATCACCTTCTCATCAAAGGGCATGCTCGATTATGAGGACCCGTTCTGCGACACCCTGGCAATCCAGACGGCGATCAAAAACTACATGGTCTCTATGATTTTGTTTGATAATGGGAGCTCCGTGAATGTGATCTTCAAGAGGGCCTTCGAGGCAATGAAGGTGGAGGCAAGGAGGGTATTGGCTTTGGATGGGCCGCTGTTCGATTTCTCATGAGAGAGGAAGGAAGTAGAAGGGGGAGTGGGTCTCCATGTAACGCTGGGAAGGGTGTTGAGGAATTGCTGGTTCGTCATCGTTGACGCTCCGAGCAGCTACAACGCCATCTTTGGACGCCCCCGCATCAGCGCTTTTCGTTGTGTCTCATCGTCTTTTCATCAGTGCCTCAAGATCAACAACAGAGGGGTTCAGGTCCGAGTCAGGGGGGATCCGAAGGTGGCGAGGTAGAGTTATGTGATGGGCGTTAGCACCATTTCTTGGTGGGTAGAGGCCGAGGAGATTAGGAGAGAGATGGAGATGCAAGCAGGGCAGGGAGACGATGCAGAAGCAGTTGGGGAGGAAGTAGCAGAGGAGCTAGCAACACAGGAAGGAGTGGAGGTAATGGCGAAGGAAGTGGGCGTAGAGGAGGTCCGCGCCCATGAGGAAAGAGCAGAGAGATTGCTGGAGAGGGAGACCAGGGTGATGGAAGGGGAAGAAGCAGAGAGGGAGGAGGTAATTGCGTATGGGGAAGTTCCTGGGGCCATCTCCTCACCCCAGCAAGAGTAGAGTCCAACCCTGACAAGATGAAAGCTATAATGTAGTTGGAATCACCGCAAGCACCAAGGAAGTTCAGCGCATGACAGGGAAGCTTGCCGGGTTGAGCAGGTTTCTCTCCCGGGCAGGGGAGAAGTAATCACCCTTCTTCAAAGTACTGCGGGGGAATCAAAAGTTTGAATGGTCAAAAGAGTGCTCGGAGGCATTCCAAGCCTTGAATCGTCAACTCGCCCGGGACCCCCTCCTCCAGGGACCCAAGGAGGGGGAGGACCTGGTACTGTACCTCGGAGTAGGAGCTGAGGTCGTAAGCTCTGTCCTTGTCTGGAAAGAAAGCAAGAAACAACAGCCCATTTATTATGTCAGCAGGGTCATAAAGAAGGCAGAGCTCTGTTACCCGATCCTGGAAATGTTGACATTCTCCTTGGTTGTCTTAGCCAGAAAGCTCAGGTCGTATTTTCAACCCCATTCGATTAGGGTGGTGACAGACTACCCTCTTCACAGGATCTTTGAAGGGGTGGAGCACTCAGGAGCTAAGCAAGTTTGACATCTCCTTTGTACCCAGGCTCGCGATTAAGGCACAAGCGATAGTCGATTTCTTGGCCGACTATGTCGTCGAAGTGGAAGGCGAAAGATCCTCACAGTAGGTTGTCTGGAAGGTGCTGGTTGACGGAGCCTTTAGGAAGCATTCTTTGGGAGGCGGAGTAGCGTTGGTAAGCCCCACAGGGGACTCTCTGATAGAGCAGGTTGTGGCCCTGTATTTCCCGGTCACTAACAACCAGGAGGAGTATGAGGTCGTGATAGCCGGGCTACGTCTGGCCAAAAAGGTGGGTATAAAGGATGTGGAGGTGTTCACAGATTCAATGGTGGTGTTGTCATAGTCAAAGGAGAATACGAGGCGAGGGAGTCCACCCTTAAGAGGTACTTGACCAAGGTAAAGGGGCTCATCAGAGGCTTCCGAGCGTTTTCCATTCAACACATCCCGTGGGGGGAAAATGTCGCAGCTGACCGGTTGGCCAAGTTCGGACCCCAGGCCGGCGGGACTCTAACGGAACTGTTTTGCCCATCCATCGAGGAGGGTGAGTTGATGGAGGTGGACCGGCGTCCCTCATGGGTGGATCCCTTTGTAACTTTCTTAATCACGGGTGAACTCTCAAAGGAGGTCCAAGACAAAAAGCGCTTCAAGCATAAATCTGCGTATTATCTGATGCATGAAGGAGGATTGTACTGGAAGACCTTTTTGAGACTCCTGGCCCGGTGCCTAGTGGAGGAAGAAGTCCCGAAGATCTTAGAGGAAGTACATTTCGGCGAGTGCGGAAGTCACTCGGGAAGCAAAACCTTGGAGTCAAGGGTGGTCAGACAAGGGTACTTCTGACTGAGCCTATGTAAGGACGCGGCAGAATTCACAATAAAATGTCAAAAGTGTCAGTTGTTTGCTCCGATCCAACTTTTACCGGCCCAGAGACTTAGGAGCATCACGGCGCCCTGGCCCTTCGCCATTTCGGGGATGAACTTGGTTGGACCTTTTCCCCAGGCAAGTGGGCAAAGGAGGTCGCTCCTAGACATGATTGACTACATATCGAGGTGGTTGGAAGTTCAGGCCCTGGCCAAGGTGACCTCTCAGGTGATCCGCAACTTCGTGTGGGGAGAGATCATTTGTCTCATGGACTTCCTCAAGCCATATCCACGGATAATGGGCCCCAGTTTGTCAGTAAAGAGTTTATCAGCTTCTGCACTCAGCTGGGGATAGACCTCAGGTTTGCGTTCGTCCACCATCCTCGGGGAAACGGGAAGGTGGAGGCGGCAAACATGATCGTGAACTAGCTAAAGAAGAAAGTGGAGAACCTGAGGGGGAACTGTGTAAAACAACTTCCCTCGGTACTATAGTCCCTGAGGACTACCCCCAGCACAGCCACACGAGAGACCCCCTTAAAACTTTCTCATGGCTGCAAGGTCGTTCTACCGGTGGATTTTGAGGTCAAGTTGCCACGGGTAGTAGCTGTCGGGGAAGGAGATGAGGAATGGAGGATAGAGAATGAAGGGGGGCTACGACTCCCACTGGACCTGGTAGAGGAACTACGTGACGTTGCCGCCGTCAGGCAAGAGGAGATCAGGCGACAGATGGTTCGGTACTTTGACAAGCATGTCAGAGTAGATGCAGCAGGGAGATCAGCAGTTGTGGGAAAACTCAATCCTAATTGGGAGGGTCAATACATCGTCGAGAAAGCACTGAAGTCGGGAGGATACCGCCTACAGAATGTGGAAGGGGAGTCCCGAAGTCGCATCTGGAGTGGGGATGATTTGAAACATTTTTATCCCAAAAATTGTTGTGAATAAAAAAGTATTGCTTGTTGACCGTCTCTTTTTCATGTCTTTTACTAATCAAGTAAGGTGTGGGACTTAAGAAAGTTGAGCCCCGAGAAGATGTTGTCCAGGCTCCCACTAGCAAGCAGGGTCAGGAGTCATTCAGTGGCAGTTGGTTAAAGTTTAGCCCTGAGAAGATCCCGCTGACCAGGCTCCCACTAGCTGGCAGGGCCGGAAGTCACTCGGTGGATGTTGGTTAAAGTTTAGCCTCAAGAAAATCCCGCTGACCAGGATCTCACCAGCTGGCAAGGCCGGAAGTCACTCGGTGGCAGTTGGTTAAAGTTTAGCCCCGAGAAGATCCCGTTTGTTGAAGCCGGGAAAATCTCAACTCCAAAATTCGAATCAAGGCAGCCCAATGTTAAGGATTCTGCTGTCCGGCGTCACAATTCAAATGGCTAGCGCGAGAGAGAGAAAACTATCTATAAGCACACCCCAAGTGCTCCAGCCGGGAGGCCTAACACGTACAAGGAAGTTTGGGAGAAACTTCCCCTCCGCGACCAAAAGGCTGAGCGAGGTACTAGGCATACATGGATTAGGCGAGTATCCACTTGGTGGGGACCTCAACCCCTTCCAAAAGTCCATTTCTAGTACCACTGGGGGTCTATTTATAGAGAAATCCTAGGGGGTATAAGCAAGTATCCAGCCTCTGCCAGCGAGTTCCAAGGGTATACTCGTTGATACTCGTGAGTTGCTCGCCCATACTCGCCCAAACTCGCCTCTGCTCTCCAAAGTTCATCTTTACTCGTCCAATGGTCTGCGAATAGCTATCTTCTTGGGTACTTCTGATCTCGATGAATTACGGGTTATACACCGCTGAGCAGGCTCCCACTAGTTGATAGGGCCGAAAAACACTCAGTGGCAGTTGGTAAAAGTTTAGACCCGAGAAGATCACGCAGACCAGCCTCTCACTAACTGGCAGGGTCGGAAGTCACTCGGTGGCAGTTGGTTAAAGTTTAGCCCTGAAAAGATCCCGCTGACCAAACTCTCACTAGCTGGCAGGGTCGGAAGTCACTCGGTGGCAATTAGTTAATGTTTAGAACCGAGAAGATCCCGTTGTCCAGGCTCCCAATAATTGACAGGGTCGGAAGTCACTCGGTGGCAGTTGGTTAAAGTTTAGCACCAAAAAGATCACGCTGACCAGGCTCCCCTTAGCTGGCAGTGCCGGACGCCACTCGGTGGCAGCTGGTTAAAGTTTAGCCCCGAGAAGATCCCGCTGTCAAAGCTCCCACAAGCTGGCAGGGCCGGAAGTCACCCGGTGGAAGTTGGTTAATGTTTAGCCCCAAGAAGATCCCGATGTTAAGGATACCACTAGCTGTCAGGGTCGGAAGTTACTCGATGGCAGTTGGTTAAAGTTTAGCTCCAAGAAGATCCCGCGGATCAGGCTCCCACTAGCTAGCAGGGCCGGAAGTCACTCGGTGGAGATTGATGAAAGTTGGTTAAAGTCACTTGGGGGCAGCGGAAACTAGGAAAGAGTTTGAAAACATTATCTATGATATCACCAGCGAGCTGGGGGAGTCGCTTGGCGACGAGATAAGGATGGGCGAGTGTAATCACTCCAAGTCGGGTATCGCTACTTAGGCACTCGCCAACCTCATGAAGTTCTAGCATTGAATCTGACCCTAAGTCGTAGGGCGAGTCGGTCCTAACTCTTCGCTCATGCCAAGTCTCTAGGGAGGCGAGTGAGGGCGATCACCGAACAGGCGAGTGCGTCGGGTATGCGAGCCGGCCTAACCATACAACCTGTTAACCTATCGAGTTTTGCCTTGGAATAATCACGCCACGACAATGGCGGAGAGGGGCGAGTGCGACATAGCAAAGCACTCAAGAAACAAAAGATGAAAATAAAAAAAATTAATAAGACCAGAAAGAAGTTTGTATTGAATAAAAATACTGATTACAAGAAAACTGCCTCGCAGGAGAGTGAACAAAAAGAGGCAAAAGAAAAACTATTACAAGGAAAAAAGAGAAAAAATACAAGCGAGTCTTAGCCTAATCGGCTCCTCCCGACTGATAATCCCGGTCGTCCTGCACCTCGTCGAAGAGCGAGTCGAATTCATCCTCCTCGCCTGGAACGGGGACGGAAATGAACAGCTCGGGGACGAGCTCCTTGGCAGTGACATTTTCCCAGTCGGGAGTCAGCACCCGAAGATCCCACATCATCGGGAGCGTGTGGTCGGCATCCTTGATGGAGGTGACCATCATCATTTCATTGACCTCCGCCTCGCTGTACATCCGCGGATTTCTTCCTTGACTGCTGGACTCACCGCGAGAAGGAGGGAGGACAGTCTCAATCAGGCGAGTTACCTCGGCCTTGAGCTGTTTGTTCTGTCACTCCAGCTCGGCGACGCACGAGCGCATTCGGTCGGCGTCCGAGCGTCCGGCAAAAATCAGAAGGTTAGAGAAAGGTTAAGGGAAATGACATGGAAGCCTAGCTGAGTCGACACTTACCACCCCCCCGAAGTTCCTCTCAAGAAGGCCTTCAGCTATCTCGAGCTTCCATTTCAAGTCGGCTGTCGTATCCTCTTCGAGAGCGCACGCCTCCTCAGCATCGGACCACTGACGGCTGAGGGAAAAGCCGCGGCGAACAACCATATGCGCAAGCTCCAGAGAGCGTATTTGAGCGTGCGTGCTCTTGTGGGTGAGCCTCTGCATGAACATGTCGTCGTAGGCCTTTGCGTCCTCGTGCCCGTAGAGCCCGAAGCCAAGGGCGAAGGCATCCCCGTTTGGAGGTCGGCGCTCTGACCAGGAGGGGAGCGAGGAGACCGAGATTCTGTTGGCCTTCTCGTCCCACAGCACCATCGCCTCGTCGGCGCGGTCCTTCACCTTCCCGCCGAGGCCGAAGTTGCAGTGCGTGCACGACGGCTCCTCGCAAGCCTCTGGCTCATTCCCAGCAGGAGACGCGGGGGCATCGCCCTCTCCCTGACCCTCCTCCGGAAGGTCCCTCTGGAACTGCTTGCCCCTAGACAACACCGACTTTTTGAGTTGTTTGCCCAATGGCGTGGGACGAGGCGAGTCGGAGCCAGCGGGTGCTTCGCTCTTCTTGCTGCTGGAGGGAGAGGTTGTCTCTTGCTCACTCCTGCACGCCGCTGCGGCTGACCTCTATCGGGCGAGTGGGTCGGCGTCTAGCCCGGAATCTCCAAATGGCAGGTGCTCCGGGATCAACCACTCCCCTGCAGAGAGTTGGCGTTATCAAAAATATTCATCATAGGCGAGATCGGGGAAAAGCGAGAGGGGAGCATACCTTCCCCCGGGAGAACTGGAGGGAGCAGGACGAGACCCCTTCTAAGGAAGGCGACCTCGAAGTCTTTGTGGAGGAAGAATTTGTGGAGACTGGCGTCGTTGCACGACACGACAGAGGCTCAGTAGGTCTCCTCGCTCCGTTGAATGGGCGAGTAGGGAATATTGCCGAGATCCCCTTGGATGAAGACGAAATTTGTGACCCAGTGGTGGTTTTTGTTGGCGATATCGCGCACCTTGAACTGCGAGCCGGCAAAGAAGGCGACACCGTCGTTGGTGGCTCAGTAGATGAAGAGCTTCTGGAAGACGGTGATATTGAACTCAATCCGCTCCTTGCGGAGGTAGCTCGCGAAGGCCACCAGCATGGCGATCGCGTTGGGGTTGAGCTGCACGGGCACGGCCCCGAAGTACTTCAGGACCTGGCAGACTCTGACCAGAAAGGGAGTTGCGGCCCCACCTTGAAGTGAGAGATGGGAAAGGAGAGCTCGTCTGCGAGTAACGTATTTATTGCCTCGCCCCTTTTCGGTCAGCGAGCGACAAATCCAGGAGTCACGTAGTCGGCCACAAAGGCGAGATGCTCCTCCGTCAAGTTCCAATCAAAGAAGGGATACTTGGCGAACTGCCTCGCGCATTTCGACCTCCCGTCCGCATCATGTCTCGCCTTTCTCATCTATGAGAAGCCTAATGAGCGAGTGCTAAAGGCGAGTGGTTAGAGGTCAAGGGAGTTGCACAGATAATAAATGTGGTAGGGAAGGGTAGGTGAGGGGTCCTATTTATAGAAAAAGTACGTGAGGGATCCGGGGCGGCGCGAGTCATTCACTCATGACCACTCGCCAACCTCGTCGCCGACCCTCCAAAACCTATCCTACCACCGAGCGAGCCGAGCAAGAATTTATATCGCAAAATATCAACACAACGATTCAAAGATCAGGCACTTGCGCGTGACTCGGACATGCCAATTATTACGTCAATTACAGCATAAAATAATTACATAAGCAAGTTCGGAGAATTTTCCCAAGCGCAGAAAAGAAAAGAGAATTAACAGACGCGGGGGCCGGCCTGCGGGAGACTGAAGGGCAAGCACTGGTAGGATGAGAACGGAGCAATTTCCGCCTTCCACGTTCTCGCGCCCTCGTCCCCGGTGGTCGGCGAAAATTGTTGAACTCGCGGACTGTCTCGAGGTCCCGGTGCACGAGATGCATGTTCTCAATGCGGTGGATGAGAGGCCCGGGGGAGGTCATCTTGCCTCCTGTTCCTCGCCTCATCTCGTCGGTCAGCCACGCATAACCCTGTTCGAGCTCGCGCAGTCGCTACTCTCCGGCGACCCTCTCCTCCTGAAGTTCTCGCAGCATGAGCCCATACTTCCTGAGGACCTCTGCCACCCGCCCCTTCTTCTCGACGGGGTTGCTTGGGTCACCTAGGAAGTCTTCGAGCGAGTTGGGGGAAGGGGGTGGCGAGAAGAACACTAGCTTAGAAGATTCTTCGGCCTCGGATCCCGAAAAAACCTGAGGCAGTGGAGATATTAGAAGTCAGACGGAACGCAATAGGGGAGAGAATGTTATAATTTACCATGCGAGGAGGCCCGCGGGTGGTGAGGCTGGCTGGAGGAGCATAGTTGCCCATGGAAGGGTTGGCCGTGAGAAGGGGCGAGAGCCTTTCCAAGACCCGGTCAAAAGAAGCCAGGAGCGGGGACCATAACGGAGGGAGGAATCGGGAAGTCTGGGGTGTCCATCGCCGGAGCAGAGTTAAGGGCGAGTTTGGGTGCGGGCTCGCGTACCAGCGACCTCAGCGACAGCAAGCCCAGGCTGGTAGTTTCGAACATAGAAGCTACGCCAAAACGATGTCGGTGAGTTAGGTGGCGAAATGGAGCAAGAAGAGAGATGGATTAACAGGGGATCTCGGGGGACCATGAATGGTGGTCCGAAGGAGCACGCATGGGAGGAGGGAGTTGCCCTGGGTCAGGGGGAGACTTGCATCGCCGCAAGATGAAGCATCCGGGTTGGATGGAATCATGGCGGCACCTCCTCTAGAATGGCCACCCTGCAAGCATACCAATGATGGTCAATTCATAGCTGAACATTCCGCGTTACGGAGGCGAGTGGAATTCTTCGGACCTGAGTTGAAGTGTGGGGCGCGCGCCCAGGGCCGTCCATGGGAGGCGGAACATTGGGAGGGGGCAAGCTGGCCGCTGAGTCAGACCTCGCCTTCTTTGAAGATTTGCACTTCAGCAGCTTGTTGGGGGATCGGTGAGTGAGTCAAGACATAAGTTCAACTGTGTTAGTTCAATGGAGCTCCCTGACCTTAGCAAGATGATCTTGGAATTCCTTGGAGAGAGACATGACGTGATCAAGTAAAGGAGAGGAGAGGGTAAGGGTAAGCCCTATGCCCCTTGGAGTGGCATGTATATATAGCGCCTTGTGGAGCCCACCATTAGATTCCCTCAGTATTAGCCACCACTCATTGAACCACCCGGGGTTGAAAATTTCTTCCCGCGCTTGGAACAATCTCGCAGAGAGCGGGATTGTGTCCAACCCCTTGTTCACCATGTGGATCCCTGCGAGGGTGGACCGGGTCAAGTAGAACAGTTTTAGGGTTGTGGCAAGTCGGACAGGCGAGTGGGGAAGGAACTTCTCATCTCGCGCGGGGATCAGTTGGAGGGGGCGAGTGGAGTGCACAGGCTCGCACTCGCCCCAAGGTCAAGCCAAGAGAAGGCGAGTGGAGTATCCGGGCCAGCACTCGCCCTCCAACCTCAGGGAAGGAGCGAGTGCAAGCCACTTTAGGCACTCGCCACCGCATATGAGTGGTAGCCACATGAACCACTCACCCAGCTGTATTTTTACTAGAATGTTCCTGTTGGACTGCTACTTGTCACTCTAAACAACAGAGTTTCGTTGTTGACGGACCAATTTGAGCTGTGTTTAGCAAAATCAAAAGGCGGGATTGCACTATTGACAGACCACACTTATAAATCTATAAATAGACCCTTAAGGGCACCTTTGGGGGAGATTGATCTCTGACTTTCTTCCTCCCCTGGTTTACTTTGGTTGGCTCCAAGAACCCTCCAGGGTGCCTAGCTCAGCTTTGCCTTGGGAGGGGAAACTCTCTCAGATCTTCTGGGTGTGCGGCGGGACCTCCTCGCTGTAGCACATGGCCTGTTCCAAAATCTAAGCCTGTGGCCTGAAGTTTGGCCGGGGATAAGTGCACATTACCCCATTTTTGGGTCTGAACACTCTCTGAGACCGGGAGTCGGTTTCAACACATTTTATAGAAATTGGGTTACAAAAAAAAACTCAAAAATCTAACCCTAACCAAAACTAATTATGATCATATCATGAAGCAAAACTTGAAACAGAAAAGCATTTAGAAAGACAATATCTTATTTAAAACTAAGTATATCCAGGACCTAATTTTAATTAAAATACTAATATCATTATGAATTAATCTTCTTGTCCTATATCACACCTGAACAATTTTATGGGCATGCGTAAAAAAACTTTCCACGTGAAGATGACATTCGTTCATATGATCTATGGATCAGTTCTAATATAATTCAGGTTTAATCCACTTATATTTATTTTTTTATTGGAGATTATATAAAGTAATTATTTTTTTCTGGTTAGTAGAGCTCATAATAGCAATTGCCTTGTCCGTAGCTTTGAAGCTGAGAAGGGCTCAATCTCAAGAAGGAAAAGAAAGCTTCGAAGTAGAAGGAAGTAGAGGGAAGTAGAGGGGAGAAGGGAAAGGCATATCTTGTCCAAAGCTTTGAAGGAAGAGGGGAGAAGACTGGAGCGGAGTCCCAAAGCAAAAGAAGCAGGAAGATGGAGGGAAAAGATTCAACAGAGCAGCAAGCAATGGCTTCGACAGCAGATGGAGGCTTCAATTATGCAGGCAGTGGCTACGACGGGCAGACGGAGGCTTCGACGGCATATGTAGGCCCTGGGTCTTTGGCACAGTGCTCTGTCGAGAGGTTCCGAGAGGTATAATGCTGATTGAGTTTTAGGTCTTTTTAAAGAGAGCCCGGCTGATAAAGACATAATATATAATACCCCAAAACCTATGTAAAATAGACAAAACCCATTCTTACAGGGGGGTTATGCGATTTCGCTTATTTATTTTGATTTAAAACGGTGTTTCTTACATTTTGAGTCCATACAAAAGGTCTTTTCAAGTATTCATTGCTCCATAGATTAGCAAGTGCATAGTGTAAGCAAGAAAGATAAAGATTCAAAACATCAAACATATATTTGTTATTACAACAAGGTTGTATCTATATTTTAAACAAGCTTATTCAGATGGGAAAAAATTGAAAGCATATAAAGTTCCGTATAACTAGGGCGATATAAAAAAAAATTACTCAAATATGGCATTCTTGTGGAAGATTTAACTAACCGGAGCATAATTTCCCCTCTTTCCTGAAGTAGATTTCCCCCTTGATGTTATCCGATTTAGCATCGCTATACTTTCAATCTCTGAGAGAGATGCTGACTTAGATGTTTCCTGTGAGGATTTCTTAGCAGCTTTCCCCACAGCATGCGATAGAGCATGAGGCAGCTGTAACCAAAAAAGAGCCTCGGAAAATTCTCCAAAGATTGCAGCAGCAAATGCTGATCTTGCAGCAAAACCATTATTTGCTAGAGAAGCATATGATTGGACTCTTTCATCATCAAGTACGTAAGCTTTAGAAAATAAATTTTAATTCAATACATATTATACTTCATACATGTTAGATAACAACTTAAATGAGTAGCAATGTGAAACCTTCTCTGTGATATGGTTCTAAAACCTTTAAAAGCAATTCAGGAACCACGGAATCACCAACAGCATGCGTTGACTCAATCATGTAACTACGAAGGTCTCCAGTTGATGTTGGTTCAGTCTCAGGAATAGTCCCAAGTGAGACATCCATATAGGAACTAAACAATCGGAACCAAGAGGGCCTTACACCTGACTGAATGATCATACGTAATGCCTGTTAGATGGCAGAGATTCATTAAGCTCCATATAATATAACAAACGGCACGGAATTACATTTAAATGTAAGATGGATATGCATGAAATCGGCACAAGTTCAAACGCATACATGCATGCAGCTAAACATACTGTTAGAATATATAAGTTAGTGTTATGTATTAGTCCCACATTTTGTTGGATTTGTTCAGTGGCCTGTCCCTCGTTTTAAATAGAGGACAATTGTATTCTCGTTTTAATATGAAGCGAACTTTTGTTCAACCAACATCGTTTTAGAGCAGGATCCTGAATAAGCATTCCAGTTTGGCTTTTCTATCACACTCGAAGAACCTACTGCTTTTCTTCACATGACTCATCCTTCTCTTCATCGTTTTAGTCAAGATGACTATGTCTGGCGTCACGCCTAGCTCAACAAGCTAGTGGCAAAGAGCTCAAGGCCATTCTGATGGCAAGATCTTGACAATTGCTTCTTTCATCAACGAAGTAGGGTAGCAGATTTTCCCCTATGGATGATTTTTCGACGAAATCTTGACTCAATCAGCTCCAGTTGACTACTTATCAAAGAGATCTTGACACCATCCGTCGATTCTTCCTACGATGGCGTCGAAGTACAAGGTAGCAAATCTGACCCTTTGACCAGACTCCTTCGACAGCAAGATCTGGGAACCAATCCAGAAGTCACTACTTCGACAAGGGGAGTTCGATCTGCCTCTGTCAATCTTGACTCCTTCAGAAGCATACCGCTAATTCAAAGTTATTTGTTGAGATTAGATCTGAGGCTAATCAAACTCCTTGCTACTAAGAGACACTAGTGGATCATTAACATCCTTCTTCTGGTTATGGCAAATCAGTTTTCAGGGTTTCAACAGTTGTTGCTGACCACCAAAATCTCCTTTTGTCTGTAAGTTGTTATTCTTTGGGTTTTTATTCCTTGGTGACATTATGTGTGGCAGTATGTGAAACAACTGATTGATATATGCTTAAGAAAAATAGAAATTATTTTTTGTGAGGATTTGTGATCTTAGTGATCTAGGATGTTCGAATCATCATCATGGGAGATTTGGTAAATTATTAAATTTCTCAAAATTCAATTTCATCTAGTAAGAAAATGGAAGGGGTTGGAAAGTTATAGTCAATGGTGAAATGTTGTGTTGATGGGCCTTAAGCGGAGTAAAAAAAGGACATCTAACTATGGACCCACTGGACAAGACCACCTCAGAATATTTAGATAGGCGTTGAAACATATAATCATTATGCAGTGCGAGATACTCAAATTGTCATTTATCATTGTGGTGAATTTTCAAAATTAAATGAGAACCAAGTCTCAACCAGACCAGATAAATCAAAATCAGGTATCATGTCTTTCATGTCAGTGGGAGCACTACTAGACATGCCGGTCCTATTGATTTTTCTTAGGGCAGATCTCATGTGATCAAAATAAGCATTCAAGCGGTCAAGTTGATCAAAAACTAACCGTTGAAATTCGGCCTCAGGTATTTTGTTAGCGGAACATTAGGAGGGTCTTGATATGTGGTGTGATCTTGGCAATGGTGATCTCAATAGGGCTCCTAAGAGTCACTTAGACGGTCATCCCTAATATAACCAGATCATGCTCGTGGGTGGACATGATCCCTACAGACGGGCGACGATGGGCGAGGATGATCAACGTTATAGTATGAGAACCTCTCTGGAGGAACCCTATGGGGTCGAGCATGTACTAAGTCTGACTTCTCTAATAGTGGAGAAGTGTAACGCTGCTGACCCGAATGGTACTCAGTCCTACCATCATACGGTCGTGGACAGGTGTAATGATGATAATGTGAGAATCTTCTGTCATGGTGTTCGTCTATAGCATAATGGAATCGTCTCGGAGGGTCGACACGATCTCGGGTAGTGTGCCACAGACGATAATAATCATCATAATAACTTGAAAATTTCTCTGAAGTCGCTCAATGAGATCGGGAATATGCGGACTCTGAATCCCCAAATAGAGGAGGTGAACGTCGACGATAATTAGTCATGGATTAATATAAAGACTCTGTAAGACCTACCACTACATATATAAATGTGGCTCAAACCCTGGACACTGATACCAAAATCATGTCGGGTAGGCTAAGGGGTGCATAAAACTTAGACCTCTAGGTGAAAATGCAAATGTGACACACTGATCCCAAGGCTATATGCAATGAAGCCGTCGGATACAGAGACAAATAAATTAGAGGAATGTAATTTTAACAACACACAATTAATTAAAGGACAGTAAAACACACATTCAATTCAACGAATGATTAATGGCGTTCCTCTGCTCGGAAGTCCAAGGTTAAGCGCGCGGCGAATAGATCTCACCTGCAAGTTATAAGAACACCACAACAAAGTTCTACAAGTACGAATCCAAACAAAACACAGTAGACAATCCAAAAAAAATGTCAAATCAAATGTTCCAATAAAACAACGGGCTCACCAAAGTAGCGGGCTGATCAAGGCACTGAAGATTTTGGATCAGGATGCGTAGATCGGCAACCAGAAGTGGAACTGGCAGCGTGGAAATAATGGAGGTGGCTGTCCTCGGTGGCGGGAGATGAAAACGGGCCGGAATTGGAGAGATCCGGTCACGAAGGGGTAGATCGGGCGGGGAAGAGTAGATCCAACAATATGAGATTGGATCCTGGGTGATAATTCCGGGTTGGGGCTGATCCGGGTGGCGGGAGGATAATAAAGGTGGTTCTGAGGAGAGAACGGGGTTGGCGACAAGGGAAAATTAGGGTTACAAGGTGTTCTTGTTGGAGGTGAATAGGGGTGGCTGGCGGCCCTGTAGGGGAGTTAGGGAGTGGCAGCAGTGAGAGGGAGGAGGGGCTATGTGGCGGTTGGCTGGGATAAAAACAAGGGGGCGGTGGTTGAGAAAAAAGGGAATTGTTTGCAAGGAAGGAGGGTTGGGGCCGGTGGCTGAAATAGGAGATTTATTGTTCACTAAACTATATTAGTGACAGTGAATTTCATTTTTCTACAGTACCTAGAAGAGGGAGGGGCCTGCTGGTGAAGTTTCTGGAATAACATAAACAAACGTTGTAGGGGGCGTTGTGGTGGCTGAAGATGAGGGTTTCGAAGGGGAAAGAAGGAGCTTAAGGTTAGGGCAAACCTTAGGGAGGGAGATACAAGTGTAGGAGTCATCACCTAGGGTTCCATGGAGTCCGCACTGTGGAGGATTGCCAGATTTCAGGATCTTCTTTCTCCAAAATCTACAATGCCTAGATCAGCCCCCATCACATCTATTTATAAAAAACAAGGATTATGACACCCCTCATCAACGACTATGATTGGTCGGAGCTGACACTACCCAAATACATCAAAATAAATACAAACATAGTAAAATAATATCAAATCGATTCGCAATGCGAATTCGGACACATTTATGGAGTTCAATCGTCGATTTGGGCACGTCATACATGTTAAGTCGTCAAATCAAAACTCATCCTCGTCTCTGCTCCGCATCACTTCTTCTATAAAGTATCTCGACAGGATTCAAGTTTTGCATTTACACCATCGCGCATCTCATCAACCAAAACGATATCATCAACAAACAATAAACACCAAGGTATTGCCTGTTGGATATGTCTGGTGAGTTCACCTAAGATAAGGGTAAAGAGATAAAGGCTTAAAGCTGAACCTTGATGCAAGTCAACAGTGATAGAGAATTCCTGTGTTAATCCTCCAGATGTCCTCACCCTTGTCACTAAATTTGTATACATATCTTTGATTATGTCAATATATGATACATTTACACCTTTTTTAATAATATCCATAAGATCTCTCTTGGAACACTATCATAAGCCTTTTCAAGATCAATAAATAGCATATGCAAATCTTGTTTTCTTTCTCAATAGTTGTCAATGAGTCTCCTCAAGAGATGTATAGCTTTCATGGTCAACCGCCGAGCAAAAACCATAACCCCAAAAGTTGAGGAAGAAGGAAAAACTAGAGAGAGGGAGAGAACTTGATCAATTTCATTCATTCCCCTCAAACAATGACCCAAGGGGTCTATTTATAACATTACAAGCGGCATGTGTGTAAAACCCGAAAATAAAGAGAACACGAAACGATAAAACATTGCGGACTAGTACATCGACTCGATTAATAAAAGGCATCTAACATGAATACATGACAAAAATAATTAACGGCGTAGATAACTGCTTGTGTGGGACCGTAACATCTCACCCACCCTCAAAACCGAGTTTGCCCTAAAGTTCGAGCAAGGCTTGCACGTCGTGACTATCTGGCTCCTTAATTTCCAGCCATAATAGCTTATGGTAGCACGTTGTTGGGGTAGTGCTTGCATCGAGAGGCGGGCTGTCATCGTGCTCACAAATGGCACAAGAGACTGTAAGTATCTAACACGGCCACGACGCGTTCATAAGGAATTCTGCCGAGCAGAAGCTTTGGAGTTGAGGCGAGTGTTCCGGGTGGACACAAATAGTCGAGGGAGAAGGACTGCTGAAAGTGAACCGCGATCATGAAAGGGGAGGCGTCGACATGAGGGCAGTCGTCAGAAGGAAAGAATTGAGATGGACCACCAGAACAGGTGATTGTAGCAGAGGCTGCGGAATGGAGACTGCAGGAAACGTTGGCGGCGCAAAATGAGGTGGCACCACCTCGTTTCTAGCGGCAACGAGGCTGGTTGTGTGAACTACGGGGAGGAAACAAGCAAAGGAGATGGTGGAGAGTCGATAAATACACCTGTCAGAGGGGTTAATTCAAGAACAAGTGGAATCGACGACTATGGTAGTTCGATTAGTGGTGACACTGGTGGAATCGAACCTCTGAATCATCAGTCGATACTGGCGGTGAATTTCTCCAGTTGGAATCATGTGACACAAACATCTCTAAGAACTTCTGAAGCATTGAACAGAGGAAGGCTTGCCCGCCAGAGCTCATTTCCACAACAAAGGAATTAATTAATCAATTAATTTTAATGAAAAAATAATCAATAAATTAATTTGGAATCCTGGGCTTCGGTTTGGTGGATTCGAGGAAGGAAAAGGGCCTGCAGCTCGAGATATGGGAACGACACATAGCGGTTGTGCGGGTCGAGTTGGAAAATAATGGTTGTTCGTAGGCTGGAATCAATATTTTAAATGTCTCCGACATGTCGGAGGGCATGACATTTTTTAGGGTAAAATGGTATTTTTTCTCTTAAAATCAAGTATTTGCTTTTGTAAAATATTGGCCGATATATACGATTTTCTTGACATATCGGCCGACACGATATATGTTTATCCTAGTGTTTCATGAGAAGTTGTCTTCGTATTTAAGGATAAGTGGAAAGAACGTGCTTGGAGCATCAAAAGTTCATGAGCCCCCAAATAAAGAATCTTGGTGGTGGAAAAAGGAAGTGCAAGACAAAGTGAGGGCAAAGAGGGTTAGCTAAAAATCACTCTACTTTTGTAGAAATGATGAAAATTTAGCCAGGTATAAAGTCGCCAAAAAAGAAGCTAAACATGCAGTAAGTAAAACAAAAAAGTCGAGCTTATGAATATTTTGATGGATGATGTCGATATTAAAGAGCGATGAAAAAAATACTTTTATCAACTCTATAATGAAACAAAAGATAATGAATTGAACATGGAAAAATTAAGTAAATCGGAGAAGTAGAGGAATATAACGTCTTATTGTAAAATTCTAGTATCAGAGGTAAATGATGCTCTAAAAAAGATGAAAAATGGAAAGACGGTTGGGTGAGACGATATACTCATCGAAGTATGAAAATGTCTAATGAATGAAAGAATTTTATGTCTTATATGTTTTCAATGAGATAGGTCAAATCAAATATCAGAGCAATGGAGAGAAAGTATTTTGGTATCTTTGTATAAGAATAAAGTAGATATACAAAATTGTATTAATTACAGAAAAATTAAAATGATGAGTCGTATCATGAAATTATGAGAACGAGTAATAGAAAGAAGAGTAAGACGGGAGACTAATATCTCGGAGAATCAATTTGGATTCATGTCAGGGTGGTCGACCACGGAAGCTATACATCTCTTGAGGAGACTCATTGAAAACTATTGAGAAAGAAAACAAAATTTGTATATGCTGTTTATTGATCTTGAGAATACTTATGATAGAGTTCCAAGAGAGATCTTATGCAAAGTATTGGAAAAGAAAGGTGTAAATGTATCGCATAATGATATAATTAAAGATATGTATACAAATTCAGTGACAAGGGTGAGGACATCTGGAGGATTAACACAAGAATTAGCATCACTGTTGGCATACATCAAGGTTCAGCTTTAAGCCCTTATCTCTTTACCCTTATTTTGGATGAGCTGACTCGACATATCCAACAAGCAATGCTTTGGGGTTTATTGTTTGTGGACGATATCATTTTGGTTGATGAGACGCGCAAGGGTGTAAACACAAAACTTGAATCTTGGCGAGACACTTTAGAAAATAAGAGTTTTAGATTTTGCAGGGCAAAGACTGAGTATATGGAGCTTAAATTTAACAGTACAAGAAGGACGGATGACGTCGTTATTAAGTTGGGTGATCAAGATATTTCCCGTCGTGAATGTTTTAAGTATCTTGGATCGATAATTCAAAAAGACGGAGGTATTAATAAAGATGTGACACATAGAATCCAAGCGAGTTAGTTGAAGTGGAGAGGCGCGTCAGGGATCTTACGTTATCGTGAAGTATCATTAAAACTCAAGGGAAAGTTTTACCATACTGCAATTAGACCAGCTATGCTCTATGGTTATGAGTGTTAGGCAGTGAATTGTGTACATGAGCAAAAACTGGGAGTTGCGGAGATGAAAATGCTTAGGTGGATGTGTGGACACACGAGACAGGATAAAATTAGGAATGAATGTATCAGGTTTAAGATAGCAGTAGCACCAATTACAGAGAAGATAAGAAAAACTCGACTAAGATGGTTTGGACACGTACAAAGGAGACCATTAGAGGCACATGTTAGGCGTTGTGAGAGTCTAGTCACTAAGCATGTTAAACAAGGGAGGGGTAGACCAATAAAGAATTGAAATGAAACTATACAGAAATATATGATGTACTAGAGATTAGTGAGATTATGACAAAAGATAGGGCACAATGACGACAAAGGATCCATATAGCCAACCCAACTATAGTGGGATAAAGGCTTGAGTGTTGTTGTTGTATCGGCCGACATGACTTTTGAACGTATCGTTCGCTATTTTATTTTATGTCATCAGTCTAGTATATATGTTTAAATCACACACACACACACATATATATTATGTATGTTTCAAATAATTAGACATTGTTTCGTTCTTCTAATGTATTATTCATATAATCAATTTTGTATAATAATTTCACACTATATTTTCTTATTTGATATTACAAAAAAATTGTGAAAAAGTTTATCATACTTATAATTTGATGTTCATATGATTTTAACATAAACTTACAAAGCATAGAAAGACTTATAATTAATCAAGAATATTTATCATTTAAATTATCATTATTAGTTATAACACTAAGCCCTAACAAAATAAATTCTTATATAATATTAAATATAATTTACATCATACTAATTTGTACTTCTTATAATATTTAAATTGAAATATTTTTCGAATTAATTTATGGATATACATGACTCACTGTTTGTTTACTTAGTATGTTAATTGTTTTTTTTCTTTTAAACATACAAGTGACAGGCACGGGCTTCGCCCCATAGCTAACCGCGACATTATCTCAACCACGACATTACACGGGGGGGCGGGGTGTTCCCCGCGGGACATTATCTTTACCACGACATTGTCCCGACGAGACGACACTCCTGCTGCTCGCAACCTCCTAAATGTTGTACTCTGCTTGTCGCTCATTTTTGCGGCATATACAGGAGTTTGCGAGATGTGGGGAGAACACATTTTTTATTGTAATAAGAGGACATTGTTTATATGAGAACACATTTTTTAAATAAAAAAATACATAATTTTTTTAAAAAAAAATTCCTTAATATAAAGGGGGTAAATGGGAAAGTGAATGTTTAACCAAAGAGTGTTTTCGCTTTTAATATAGTATAGATAATTATACTAATATACATAATAATAAATTTTTGTATTTATAAGATATGAAAAATACGATATTTTAAAATATCTCAGACAACCGACATTTAAAAACTCAATTTGACATGTTGCCGACATCCAATATTTACAACCATGACTGGAATGCAAGCAAAGGTCGATGTCGCAGAAGGTAGCGGTCTTTGCCAAGTAAGGCTCAACCTAGGTACTAGTGAGGGCGTCAGTGCATGGAATAGTGATGGCACTAATGTAAGAAAGGCGAAAGCTAGTGACGTCTGGGCGCATGCGTGTAAGGACGAGCCATCTTGCATGGGTCCAGACAGGGAAGACAATCGTGTGCATCCAGAGGAAAAGATCGTCGCGTAGGGGAAACGACAAGGACAGCGCGGCGTGGTTGCTAACGATTGTTGTTGTTGGCATGGGATTACAGAGACGAGTAGTTGGAAGGCCGATGGGAACGAGAGACAAAAGGATGTGGCTGGTGCCAAGATCGAGACCGAAGTGGCTGCTGGACAGCGACTGGAACCGAATGAAAAAGGTGGCGGTCCCCAATGCAGAACAAAGCGGGTGGAATCGCGGCCTTGCGGTTCCTGTTGCAGAATGACTAGAAGTGGTGCTGGGCAGAGAAGGATCGTGTTGTCTCCGATACCAATTTGTTACGAGCCTACTTCGGAGCTTTGTCTGAGATGGTGGTGAAGGCGAAGATAAATGGGCTGTCGAGCACAACCCGCAGAGAATGTGAGGGGGAGAGGGTAGTCATGCTCGACCTTAACCCTAAAAATTGAGGAAGAAGAGAGAACTAAAGAGAGGGAGAGAACTTAGTTAATTTCATTTATTCCCCTCGAACAATGACCAAGGGTTCAATTTAAAACATTACAAGTGGCATGTGTGTACAACAACAACATTCAAGCCTTTATCCCACTAAGTGGGGTAGGCTATATGGATCCTTTGATGTCATTGTGCCCTATCTTTTTTTCATAATCTCACTAATGTATAAGTACATCATGTCTTTCCATATAGTTTCATTCCAAGTCTTTAAGCTGAATCATGTGGCATGTGTGTAATGCCCAAAAATAAAGAGAACAACATGACACGATAAAACACTACGGAAAAGTGCATCAACTAGAATAATAAAAGACACCTAACATGAATACAAGACGACACTAATTAAAAACGTAGATATCTAGTCATGTGAGATCATAAAAGTATGTTACGATGATAAGTGGACCGTTTAAATTTTCTCCAAGCACACAACGAGAGATAGCATTATATTGGTCATCTATGTGAATGTTATTATAATTGTTGTGAATGATAACAATGGAATTTGAGATTTGAAGATCTCTTAAGCATATCATTTTTGACAAGATTTGGGAAAGTTGAGTATATTTTTGTAATTGAGGTTGGAAAGAGTTCAACCTGAGTTATGTCTGGTTAAAACAAAATATATGTTAGATCTATTAAGTGAGGCGTGTAAGTTTTTGTGTATGCCAATACAAAATTCTACGGATCTGAAATCCAAATTGATGAAAGATGAAGATGTAGTACCTTTGCATCTGGAACCAAATCGATATAGAAGACTTGTAGGAAAATTAATAACTTAAATATCACTTGCCCAGATATTAACTTTCATGTAAGCGCGCCAAGTCAATTCATGAGCGCTCCTAGAACACATATGGAAGCAAAGGAACAAATCCTTAGATACTTGAAAGGAACCCTATGAGTCAGTCTATTATATCAGCAGGGAGGACATTTTTGAGGTTGAGGTATTTTCGGATGCCAATTGGAAAAGGTTTACGTTTGATAGGAGTCTCTGTCAGGTTGTCTTTGTCGGACGGCACATGATATCGTGCAAAAGCAAGAAACAACATACTAAGTGCTTGCTCTAGTGAAGAGTTTGAATACAGAACTCAGACTACTAGAGAGCTACTTTGGGTGAAACACCTGCTCACAGAATTGTGGGAGGCCATTTAAAAACCAATAAAGTTTTATTATGATAACAAATTCTATGCACATCACATATAAACCTATTTTTGATGAACATACTAAGCACATTGAGGTTGGTTGTCACAATGTTCGTGAAAAGCTATTAAAATGCATTACTTGTATCGAATTTGTTGTAGCGAAGAGCCAACCGGGTGATATTTTTGTTGGAAATAAAAGGGAGATTAGAAGAGTACTTTTTTCTTCCCACAAATGGGGTATTTAAAGGACATACATTGACTCAATAACTCACATACACAATGTGAGACTAAAGACTTAACCAAACCTAAAGACTTAAATAATACGATAAAACTAATAACTCCAACACTCCCCATCAAGCTGAAGGGGGTATCTTCAGCTTGGACCATTAAATAACGATGATGGAGGTAGGTGAAGCGGGAAAAAACATCAGACAAGCCATCGGGGGAAATTCCAAACCGGGGAATCAAGTATGGCTTCTTCCAAAGCATACAACTTTCTAGATGTATATGATGATATCTAGATAGATGGATCTTATACGAATCGTATGATGAAGTACCACATGAGTGGATATAGGAATCCAAATCTGTCGAATCACTCATGTTATGATCTTCTACACCCTAGGTCTCCCCGTTCCGTCATCTGGCTTATGTTCTTCATGTAGCATTAAGACCGGATGACTCTATGAAATTACGTCGATACTTCCGCATATTACGGGTAACGTAGGAAATATCTCTCTTTTTCCCCGGGGGGACTTTCTAATTACCACTGCTTAGCTTTCAATTCACCTCTGACCATCAAATGAAATGCGAATAACCTGTCCTCCTCTCTTTGAAACAAGGGGTGCTTCCGGTTCTATGCGTGCTTCAAACAATTTTGTCTTTTCCATATTACCATATCTTTAGAGTCAATAATTTTCTATGAGAAATTACTGAACTCAATCACTTGCTGCCGTTACTCACCAGTTTTCTGTTGATGTCAACCACAAACAGCATGCGAAGGAGAATGGAAGATTTGAAGCAATCAACAACCGGGCAACCGGGAATAATCCGTCGGGGATAATTTGTCGGGGATAATCCGCACAAAGGCGGTCCCACACGACACAGTCCCGCACGACATGATCTCATGTGACACAACCCGATGAGACTAAAATACTAACATCAGACGTGTCTCCAACACATGACCAATTGAAAGACAAACACGGGGAGACATAAACAACATAAGACTAGAGTCTGTGTGGAACGAAAGCAAAAAAATTGAGAGATCATCTGAGTCTCCATTATCACAACACTTCCCCTGACGTGGAAAGCACATGCATATAGGCATAACACTAAGACAAGGCACCAACAACATAAGCCATACAAGAAAACAACAAAAAAAACAATACACTTTAGCATCGACGACACATTACTACATTAGCACTTTCGGAAGCGACTACAGCGGCTGCAATCAACAATAAACACCATAGGCAGTTGTTGGAGTCCACAGAAATAGGAGGCAGCGGCAGGATCAGCAGGGGATCAGCGGGCACCATCGGCAGCTGATGGATCGGCAGAAGGCATCACCTGCAGCAGCAAGAGGAAGCCAGGGCCAAATCTGGAGAGATCTGGGACAGACCAGTCGTCGATGAGAAGAAAGCAATGATACAGAGAATGCACGTCGTCGTTGTTGAGTGAGTTGGAAGCCGAGAGAGAAGTGCCAGGCGTCGGACGCGGCGGAAGCATGCGAACGGCGGACAAGAGCCCGGCGACGGGATCAAAACAACAACGCAGGATGCAAAGATCACCGTCGTTACAGTTGTCGAGATCAAAAACAGTCGCAGGAGAGCGATGCCCTAAGCCAACGCGCGACCGATCCAGCCCGACGGGATCGACGAAGCGATGACGGGATAGACCAGAATCATCGTCGGCGATAGCGAGCGTAGAGGCAGCCACTCCCGTCGATGTAATCAAATGGTGATTCCCTCGACGGGAGCGGGAAGGGAGGTCTCTCTGTGAGCCCTAGTAGAGCAGCCGGTCGGGTTCGAAAAATAGAGAAGACGAAAATTGAGTGGTTGCTCACGAAAATAAAATTTTTTAGGTTTCAAAAACCTGCCTCTGACACCATATTGGAAAGAAAAGAGAGCATAGATGTAACATCTGAAATCTGACGCGAAAAATTATTTGATTTGTAGGGGCAAGTCGTGACGAATTTTAAGTCGAGCCAGCGCGTCGTCGAGGTATAATGTTACTTTCCCTTATGATAGCGATCGTTACTTCGTTAAGTACGTTAAAAATAGTGTGTGACGCATTTTAATTTAATGACGTAGGCGCGACAAATTGCCATGACACATAGGAGTTGAGATGAATTGGCTCATTATGGGGTGCCAATAACAGGTCACAATTCCCCCCCTCCCCTCACTTCATACGGTTATCAAAACCGTATAGCCCATAGAATAAAATCCCGCACATTCATTTTCACGGGAGAAGAGGAAAAATCGCAGCCCGCAGTCCCTTCCCGTCTCCCGCACACAGCAACGCCGTCGCCTCCCGAAAGCTTCTCCGGCTCCCGATCCACCTCCGAAACTCTTCTCCGATCACTCCTCCTTCCTTTACGAGCGCCGGTGGACATTCCTTTTCCTTCCTTGGTCGTAAAAGTGTCGGATTCAACCCTAGCCGGTGATTGTGGAAACGATTTCGTTTCCGGTGAGTTTATTTATCCTTTATCTCTATTCCATTGTGGAAATTCCTTGATTTAGAAGTTAGTCTAACCTATGTTTTGTCCCTAATGCCCTAATTAGGTTTTGGAGTTCGTGATTCCACGCAGAATTTGGTTTGGGCGCTTTCGGAGCCTCAATCATTCCACGTAAAGGTAAAATCTGAAGTTTAGAGCTTGAAATTTTGTAACTCTGGTTGTATATAAATTTTTCACGGAAAATCGTAAAGGGTAAAAATTATGATTTTAGGGCTACTGTAAATTTCAGGATTTTGGTGGGGTCGGGGCAGTATTCTGAAGTCCACAGCAGTAGGATTGCCTTCGGAAGAGAAGATGTCGTCGCGCCGAGTGTACTAACGTCGATGCACCACTGTAAGGAAACTTAATTTCTGTTAGTTAGACATAGCAAATAATATACTTTATATACGCATGTGTAGGGTTTTGTACAAATATCATTACCATGCATAGAAAGGTGTGGTGATAGGAAAACGGTCGCAGAAAATGTGTAGGATGATACCCTTCTTCAAAACCCAAGTAGTCAGATCAGGATTGGTAATGTTAGGTACGAACCTATACCTGTGTACGTAAGTTTGGAATTTGTCCAACGAAGGGTGTGGATGTCCCTTCTAGTCGATCATAAGAAAGTTAAGGGTCGCTTAGTAGTACACCAAAATAGATGTCCCAAGCAGAGTAGCATTTGGCAAAAATATCAGTAGCACACTTCAGTCTTTTCGTACTTGGTAGAGGCGCACTATCTTTCTCATAGGGCATATGGTATCCTATGAGTAGCAGAGTCTTGGGAGTTGACTCCCTTGAGACAGTTAGTAGATTCGAGACTGTGTCCGCGTGACACTAGAACAATTGAGTTCGTCAGATGGTCTCGGGTCGTCAGTTTCAGATTTTGCGCGTTAGGAGCTACTCTGCATAGAGCCTTCCTAGTAGAGGTGCAAGCTAGAGGTCACCTAGAACTCAAGTATAGACCTGACGTGAGACAGTATACACGTAGTGAACGTCGGGACTTGGGTTAGTGAACTGAAAGTCACGAACGTAGAACATGTAGATGTTTTGACCAGATAGTGTTTTAAAGGCATGCATAACACACAGCATAAATATTTTGAATGCACAAAACCATTTTTTAAAAACATGCATTCATCATTTGAGAAAAGTTTTTAATGTCACTAGGAGGAATTATTTTTCTTTACTCTGACCCCTCGTGGACAATGTTTTTACAGGTGATTCAGGTGGGAAACTACGCCTAGGATGAGCGTTTGGTGGCGTCAGTTTGTAGTTTTTTTTCCCCATACAGTTTTTCATTACTTTCATTATATACTTGTAGTGTGGACAATGCAACCTGTTAACATTTTATATGTCATGTATCAGATATATGATATCATTACATATTTTCAGTTATTTCAATTCTATTCATGTGTAGTGCCTCTGTGATTTCAGATATCAGGTATGTGATTACCCTTAGTTTATTTTATTTGCTTTCGTTGTTAGTTATAAATTTTTAGTAGCTTCTACTTTATACCTGTTGAGTACTAGTTTTAAATATTGTTTCCTAGTTTTTTTATATCGCTGACCCGGCCGGATGGCTGATTATTGAAAAACTGGGAAGGGTCTTACAAATTAGTATCAGAGCCAGGTTTAGGATCCCTGGACCCTAGAAGGTTTTCACAGAGCCATAGGATTGTGTAAGAGTAAACTCTTGATAGTATAGTATTTTAAGTTGCTTTTAAGCCTTAGTTTTCGCTAGAGTACAAAATAAAGTTGTTAAGCTAGATTTCGCTGACACTTGATAAATAACCAGATTTCTTTTATATGTTCTATCAGGCACCTCAAGTCAGCGAACCAGGTGAATCTTCACGTCAGGACCATGTTCCTAACGCGACTAGGGGAGATGCTGCAGTGCCACAGGTACCACCAGTTCCAGCAGCTTCAGAGGGCACTGACATAGCGTCTCAGATTGCCAAGACGGTTACTGTTGCCTTGGGGGAGTTTCAGAGAGGACTGGCTGCAGGGTTTCCAGTTCCAGTACAAGTACCAGCCCCCGCACCATCTCCTGCCCCAGCACCCGTGGAAATGACCCTGGAGCGCTATTTGAGGAACTTTAGAGAGCTTCAACCTTCGAACTATAGTGAGGACGAGACCCCGATGAACACAGATGATTGGGTGGCAAACACCAGAGACCTGCTGGATGTTTTGGAGTGCCCAGAGACCAAGAAGGTTTCTCTAGCAGGTTTTCCTCCTCCGAGGTGAGGCAAAGGTCTGGTGGGACATGTACCGGGCAGATGACCCCGCAGGTAGATGATTATGAAATTTCCTATTATTTTTTTTGGAAGTGATACGTTCTTTTTATATAGTATGACCATACGTTTGGCCAGGTCGTACGCCAGACATGTTTACGTGGGGCGAATTTTCTAGAGCCCTTGCAAATTGGTTCGTGCCTCCTTCTGCATGACGAGATCTCCCGGAGAAGTATCTTAGGTTTTTCCAGGGGGACAGGACTGTTGTTGAGTACGAGCGATAGCTTACCCATCTGGCTCGATATGCGGGCGTGATACAGGGAGACCAGACTGAGAAGTGCAGCCGTTTTGTGGATGGTTTACGTGATTCATTGAGGCAGCCACTGATGACTATGGTCAATGCTGATTACAGGAGCTTAGTGGATACGGCTCGCAGGCTGGAGGCTGACCAGCAGAAGGTTCAAAAGCGAAGTAATTTTCGTGCGAAGCGATCTCAGGATTCGCATCCGTCGCAGCAGAGAAGGAATGACCAAGGGAAGAACCAGGACAAGAAGCAGAAGCCTGATGCGAGGAAGAATGGTCATTCTGGTGACAGGAGCAGGGACTACCCCCTTTGTCCCAAGTGTCAGCGTCACCATCCAGGAGAGTGTTTGGCCAGCGCGGGCGTGTGTTATAAGTGTCGTCAACCTGGACACATTGCTCGTTTCTGTCAGGAAGTTGGAGTGAATCAGGTAATAAAACATAGTTGTAATTTACATTTATGAAATTACTGTAGATGACAAGTGTAATTTGTTTCTGCAATCGAAGTATGAGGTTGGTGGCCCTAGCAGAGCAGACAAGGGCAAAGCTTTGATGATTACTGATGGAAGACCACAGCAGGGTCGAGATTTGGTGCAGCCCAGAGCTTATGGGCTTGGTCAGCAGGAGGCTAAGGAGCAGGAGGATGTAGTGACAGGTAAGTGTTTACTTTGTCTGACAAGTTTATTTAATCCTCCGTAGTGACACTCTTTTCTTTTTGAAAATCATTCATGTAGGCATCCTTATGATTCGTGATTTACTCTCCAAGATTATGTTTGATACGGGTGTCTCGCACTCGTTTATCGCGGAATCTCTAGTGCGTAAGTTGGATTTAGAAATCGTCCCAGAGGCAGTACCGCTGGAAGTCATGATGCCGAATGGATCCCTTCTGCAGACCATAGATAAGTGCAGGGTACCGATGCAGTTTGGTAATACCGAGATTGTCGTGGAAGCTTTGCAGCTACCTATAACAGGATTCGACCTGATTTTTGGAATGGACTGCCTTTCGGCAGTCAACGTCAGGATTGACTGTAGGGCAAAGCAGATACAGTTTGATGGCCCCAATCAGACTTCATTTTCTTTTCAGGGCTTGAAGGGAGTAGTGAAGATGATCATATCTGCAGTCCAAGCGAGAAGGTGCATCAGTAAGGGTTGTGAAACCTTCGTAGTACTGATGAATGCAGAGACTAAAGCTGACATGTCAGAGGTACCAGTGGTGCAGGAGTTCCCCGATGTTTTCCCGGAAGAGCTCCCTGGTGCCCCTCCAGATAGAGAGATTGAGTTCCCGATAGACTTGCAGCCTGGGGCTACACCGGTAGCGAAATCTCCCTATCGGATGGCTCCAAGGGAACTAGCAGAGTTGAAGAGTCAGTTGCAGGAGTTGCTTGATTTGGGTTTTATACGTCCCAGTACTTTACCCTGGAGTGCTCCAGTACTATTCGTGAAGAAGAAAGGCGGTAGTCTGAGACTGTGCATATAGTACCGTGAGTTGAACAAACTGACAGTAAAGAACAATTACCCGATTCCCAGGATTGATGACTTTTTCGACCAGTTGGTGGGCTCGTGCACCTTTTCCAAGTTAGATTTGAGGTCGGGCTACCATCAGCTAAAGATTCGGGACGTGGATGTTCAGAAGACGGCTTTCAGTACCAGGTATGGACACTTCGAGTTCGTGGTCTTGCCGTTTGGGCTGACCAATGCCCTTCAGTATTTATGGACCCGATGAACAGGCTATTTCAGGAGTACTTGTATCGTTTTGTCATCGTCTTTATAGATGACATCTCGGTGTTCTCTAAGAGTGCAGAATATCATGCAGCACACCTCAGGATTGTTTTGAGCACACTCAGGAAGAACTAGTTGCTTGCCAAGTTTTCAAAGTGTGAGTTTTGGCTTTCAGAGATTGCATTATTATGCAACATCATCAGTCAGAAAGGGGTTAGTGTTGATCCGAAGAAGATAGAGGCTATTAAGCTTTGGCCAAGACCGACGTCAGTTTCAGAGGTTCGCAGCTTTTTGGGTCTTGCTGATTACTACAGGAGATTCATCAAAGATTTTTCAAAGATAGCCTTACCATTGACTTCCCTTACTAGGAAGGGTAAGGGCTTGGATTGGACGGTGGAGTGTGAGTTGGCTTTTGGGGACTTGAAGGGCAGGTTGATGACCGCACCGATTTTGAGTTTACCTTCAGGGTCTGACGGGTTTCAGATTTATAGCGATGTGTCTGGTCAGTGTTTAGGTTGTGTTCTCATGCAGCATGGAAAGGTCATAGCATATGCATCGAGACAGTTAAAAGTTCATGAGAGGAACTATCCCGTGCATAACTTGAAGCTTGCAGCAGTCATACATGCTCTGAAGATTTGGAGGCACTATCTCTATGGAGTGCGTTGTGAGATCTTCACTGATCATAAGAGCCTCAAGTATATCTTTGATCAGCGAGAGCTCAATTTGAGGCAGCGCGGATGGTTAGAGTTTCTATCAGACTACGACGTAGACATTCAGTACCATCCAGGAAAGGTGAATGTTGTAGTTGATGCCCTTAGTCGTAGAGGTTCGTGTTTCTTCCTTCTCACTCAGCAGGAGGAGTTAGTGCGAGAGCTAGAGAGACTGGATATTACCGTTGTGTCACGCAGTAGTTTTGATTCTACAAGGTTGAGTTGGATGGAGATTACCTGCGATATCAAGGATAGAATCAGGACAACTCTACCGTTGAATCCAAGGATGACAGAGATTTGGAGCTCAGTGCAGACAGGTCAGAAGGAGAAATTCACTATTCAGGATGATTTATTGTTGTTTGATGGCAGAGTGTGTATCCCCGATGTTAGTCACCTTCGCGAGGATATTCTATTTGAGGCACACAATTCCAGATATTCTATACACACGGGTAGCACGAAGATGTATGCAGATCTCAAGAAAGTAGTATGGTGGACAGGTTTGAAGAGTGATGTTGCAGTTTATGTAGGGAAGTGCGAGACGTGCAAGTTAGTTAAGGCCGAATGTCAAATGCCTGAAGGCAAGTTGCAGCCACTTCCCATACCCGAGTGGACTTTTGAGGATATATCCATGGACTTCATTCATGGTTTGCCGAGATCGCAGAGTGGGAATGATTCCTTGTAAGTTATAGTTGATCGACTTTCTAAGGTCGCCCATTTCATTCCTCTTAGGAAGACGGATCAAGGTCCGAAGCTGCCACAGTTATATTTAGACGAGATAGTTCGGCTTCACGGTGTTCTCAGGACTATAGTTTCACACCGAGACGGCAGATTCACCTCCAGGGAGTGGCGATACGTACAGGAGCGGTTGGGTACCAGATTACATTTCAGCACCGCATTCCATCCCCAGACAGATGGACAGACTGGGCGCACAAATAGGACTTTGGAGGATTTGCTACGGATGTGCATTTTGGACTTTGGAGGAAAGTGGGAGAAATATGTCACCCTTGTAGAGTTCTCCTACAACAACAGTTTTCAGACGAGTATTGGGATGGCACCGTTCGAGGCCCTATATGGTTGACGTTGTCGGACACCGTTATGTTGGGCTGAAAGTGAAGAGAGATCCACCATCAGGGAGTCATGGATTGATAAGACCACTGACAGGATCAAGCTCATTCAGGAGCGTATGAAGACAGCTCAGGATCGTCGGGCCAAGTATCATGATCAGAAGCACAGGTCAGTAGAATTCAGAGTTGGAGACTATGTTTATCTGAAGGTCAGACCAGTCAGAGGAGTCTCTAGAATAAAGCGGATGAAAAAGCTGAGCCACAGAGTTGTTGGTCCTTTTGAGGTGCTGGAAAGAGTTGATGAGGTTGCTTACAGGTTGGCCTTACCTGAGGAAATGAGTGGTGTACATGATGTATTCCACGTCTCCTATTTGAGGAGAGCGGTCAGAGATTCCAGTCAGATCATCAGTACCGATGAAGCACCAATCGAGACAGATCTTAGTGTTGGGGTTAGACCAATCAGAATAGTGGATTCAAGGATACAGAAGCTCAGGAATAGAGAGATTCGCATGGTCAAAGTCCTTTGGATGAACGGTGGCAGTCCAGAATATACTTGGGAGCGAGAGGATGAGCTTAAGGTCAATGCAGACTATTCTTTCCTCTTCGATTCAAGTATGGTTACAATTTTCATGGACGAAAATTTTTGTTAGGAGGGGAGATTTGTAACATCCGAAATCTGACACGAAAAATTATTTGATTTGTCGGGGCAAGTCGTGACGAAATTTAAGTCGAGGCAGCGCGTCGTCGAGGTATAATGTTACTTTCCCTTATGATAGCGACCGTTAATTCGTTAAGTACGTTAAAAATAGTGCGTGACGCATTTTAATTTAATGATGTAGGCGCGACAAATTACCATGACACATAGGAGTTGAGATGAATTGGCTCATTATAGGGTGTCAATAACAGGTCACAATTCCCCCCCCCCCCCCCCCCCTCACTTCATGCGGTTATCAAAATCGTATAGCCCATCAAATAAAATCCCGCACATTCATTTTCACGGGAGAAGAGGAAAAATCGCAGACCGGAGTCCCGTCCCGTCTCCCGCACGCAGCGACGTCGTCGCCTCCCGCAAGCTTCTCCGGCGCCAGATCCTCCTCCGAAACTCTTCTTCGATCACTCCTCCTTCCTCTACGAGCGCCGGTGGACATTCCTTTTCCTTCCTTGGTCGTGGAAGTGCCGGATTCAACCCTAGCCGATGGTAGTGAAAACGATTTCGTTTCCGGTGAGTTTATTTCTCCTTTATCTCTATTCTTTTGTGGAAATTCCTTGATTTAGAAGTTAGTCGAACCTAGGTTTTGTCCCTAATGCCCTAATTAGGTTTTGGAGCTCGTGATTCCCCGCAGAATTTGGTTTGGGAGCTTTGGGAGCCTCAATCACTCCACGTAAAGGTAAAATCTGAAGTTTAGCGCTTGAAATTTTGTAACCCTAGTTGTATAGAAATTTTCCACAGAAAATCGTAAAGGGGAAAAAATTATGAATTTAGGGCTACTGTAAATTTCAGGATTTTGGTGGGGTCGGGGCAGCATTCTGAAGTCCCCAGCAGTAGGATTGCCTTCGGAAGAGAAGATGTCGCCGCGCCGAGTGTACGAACGTCGCAGCACAACTGTAAGGAAACTTAATTTTTGTTAGTTAGACATAGCAAATAATATATTTTATATCCGCATGTGTATGGTTTTGTACAAATATCATGACCATGCATAGAAAGGTGTGGTGATAGGAAAACGGTCGCGGAAAATGTGTAGGATGATACCCTTCTCCAAGACCCAAGTAGTCAGATCAGGATTGGTAATGTTAGGTACGAAACCTATACCTGTGTACGTAAGTTTGGAATTTGTCCAACGAAGGGCGTGAATGTCCCTTCTAGTCGACCATAAGAAAGTTAAGGGTCGCTCAGTAGTACACCAAAAGAGATGTCCCAAGCAGAGTAGCATTTGACCAAAAGGTCAGTAGCACACTTCAGTTTTTTCGTGCTTGGTAGCGGCATATGATATCCTATGAGTAGCAGAGTCTTGGGAGTTGACTCCCTTGAGACAGTTAGTAGATTCGAGACCGTGTCCGCGTGACACTAGAACAATTGAGTTCGTCAGATGGTCTCGGGCCGTCCGTTTCAGATTTTGCGCGTTAGGAGCTACTCTGCATAGAGCCTTCCTAGTAGAGGTGCAAGCTAGAGGTCACATATAACTCAAGTATAGACCTGACGTGAGACAGTATACCAGTAGTGAACGTCGGGACTTGGGTTAGTGAACTGAAAGTCACGAACGTAGAACATGTAGATGTTTTGACCAGGTAGTGTTCTGAAGGCATGCATAACACAGAGCATAAATATTTTTAATGCACAAAACCATTTTTTAAAGGCATGCATTCATCATTTGAGAAAGTTTTTAATGTCACTACGAGAAATTATTTTTCTTTACTCTGTCCCCTCGTGGGCAATATTTTTACAGGTGACCCAGGTGGGAAACTACGTCTAGGATGAGCGTTTGGTGGCGTCAATTTGTAGTTTTTTTTCTCATACAGTTTTCCATTACTTCCAGTATATACTTGTAGTGTGGACAATGTAACCTGTTAACATTTTATATGTCATGTATCAGACATATGATATCATTACAGATTTTCAGTTATTTCAATTATATTCATGTGTAGTGACTCTGTGATTTCAGATATCAGGTATGTGGTTACTCTTAGTTTATTTTCTTAGCTTCCGTTGTTAGTTATAAATTTTTAGTAGCTTCTACTTTATACCCGCTGTGTACTAGTTTTAAATACTGTTTCCTAGTTTTCTTTATATCGCTGACCCGGCCGAATGACTGATTATTGAAAAACTGGGAAGGGGTGTTACAATAGAATACTTTATTTTTCACACAAAGGGGTATTTAAAGGACATAAATGGACTCAAAACTCGCACACACAATGTGGGACTAAAGACTTAACCAAATCTAAAGACTTAAATAATACAAAAAACAAATAACTCAAACAATTTTCAATAAGGCACTAAGGGGATCAAATTTGGATCATTAGAAACAAGCTGGGCAGTTCAAATATGGTATCCACAAATCTACTCCAGCTTGAGGAAATGTATAAGAATATATCAGTAAGGTATTAATCTCAAATTTTAGTAGATCTGTTTTGCAGGTTGTTCCTCTCTTTAGAGGAGTATTGTATTCACATTTTAATATGAACTAATGTTTTGTTCTCCATCACATTCATCCACTCCTAAACATTGCATGTTCACATTCAAACAAATTAGTATTAAGTGTCCACAAACATAGTAGAATGAGATTGTAGAAAAAAATAAATTAAAAGACACCTGCAATCAATCTTTTAAAAGTAGGACGTTCTTCTGGGTACTCCTTACCAAGGAATGCGGCATGGGAAGTAGAACAGGTAAGCAAAGAGGCATGGGCCGAAATATCTCTTTTGAAAACGCATCCTTGGAGTTTGAAGTGGCTTTAACATCATTGCTGCACAAGGCGTATGCAAATTGTTCAATAAAAGAAATAGCAAAAATAATAAATTTGACAAAGAAATAAGTTTATAGGCATCGAATGAAAAAATAAGCTGCAAGAATAATGTATTTATTTGAATCAAAGAAGTTATATTAAGATTTGTGGACAAATGTTATCGCATACGGGCACCACGGAAATAATTCGTTCTCACTATCACTCACATGGTGTCGCATGCTCAGCTTGAAAATTGTTAGAGGGAAAAGGAAGAACTGCATGGGACATGTTAGTAACTGAATGAGTGTCGGCGTGTCCTGAAGGTAGCTCCTCACTATTACTCACCAACCCAGAAGAATCAAATGGAGGAGAATGCATGGAAAAAAGAAAATAATTTGTTCTCACTATCACCAACTTATGTTGATATTCGTGGAATGAATTCAGATCAGCTATGTTAAAAAAAAGATTTTCTCCCCAACGGATGACATCTCAAGTTCATATGCATTTTACCTAATACGTTTTACCACTCTAAAGGGTTCAGCACTGCGATCAGCTAACTTATTTACGATACCCGAAAGTAACCGCTCCGAATTTAGTCGAATCATCACCAAATCATCCAGTTTGAAACTTGTAGCTTTTTTATGCTTATTTGCTTGAGTTACATATAAATCATAAGTATCATGCAATTTTTATTCAATTTCTTTATGCAAATAATGAAAATGCAACGCATAGTCATGTGCAAATTTGCTAGTCCTAAAAGTGGGTGATAGTGATGCTAAATCTAGCAGCACTGATACCAAATTTGAAGCAGGACGACGCGTAGAGTTAGCGCGTCTGTCGACTTTTCTTAGGAAACTCTAATGAATGCAATGATTAATGGAGTTCGCAAAAAAGAATTTCGAGCAGGAGTTGCAAAACTTTTAAGAAAAGAAAAATAACTTTTTTTGTGTGTAAAGCATAAAATTTTTTGTTTCAAAAATTAATTACTTGAAAAATAGTTAAATTTTAAATCTGAGGAAAGAAGATGGACAGCTTTTGTTTCGTTCCCCTTGTCGTAGCAAAACTCAAAATTACATTTTCAATTGGCGTTTTTGATGTACCGTTCTCTAACAAAATCCAATCGAAATCCTCTATTATCCTAAAAAAAATTTAGACACACGCAAAGGAGGGGAAGAAACAAATTACCCATAGAAATAGTCGACTTTCCGCAATCGAAGTCGACGGTGATCCCACGAGGAATTTCCTCGTCACCTTCGATCTCCCGCTACGTGGTCGAGCCGCTATCGCAAACGAGCAACACGGAAATAATTCGCTCTCTTACACACAAGTGGTTCAACGAAACAAATATTTGTATCTAATCAGATAATCAGTCTCATCATGAAAGAGATCCAAACGTATCGCATCATAAATGTCACTAAAATCGGGATAACTAGGATAGTCACTTTGATACGATCAAATCCTATCACCTGAGTGCTCATCTGAGATAATACGAGTCTGGCTTGACTAAGGGCATCGACAACTCTATTCTCCGTTCCATTGCAGTGCTTGAAAATGAAAAAGTACTCCTGTAAAAATGATACTCACTTAGACAGTCGAGGGTTCATCTTTTGTTGCGAATTGATATAACGTAACGTCTGATGATCGGAGAGGACGGGTATGGTGGGCATCTTATCCTTGATGATATCAAAGGCTCTGGAGACTAAAGATGTTTGCTGGAAATTTCCATTCTTGGTACACTTGGTGACTGACACCATAATAGCACTATATTTTTTATAAATTGGAGATAAAAAGTGGCTAACCCGCAAAAATAACGGGCATCGCATATGTTCTGGGGTGTAGGCAACTCATGTATCGCTCGAACTTTCTCAGGATTGATAGTGATACCAGCAAAGCTCACTATATATCCAAGAAAGATCACATACTTAACCATAAAAACACACTTTTTAAGTTGAGGTATCGATCGGCTCGCAGGAGCTCGAAGATGGTGCGTAGGTGAGTCAGGTTTTTACTATCAGTCCGACTATATATCAAAATGTCATCGAAGTATGCTACTACAAACTTCCCTATAAGGCTTGAATATCTGGGTCATCATCTGAGCGAAAGTATTAGGGACATTGAATAACCCAAAGGGCGTCACATGTCCACTCATAAAGTTAGTCCTTCGATTTGAAGGCAGCCTTCCACTTGTCTCATTCGCGGATCCGGATCTGGTGGTATCCACTACAAAGATCAATCTTTGAAAAGATTGTGACACCAGTCAACATATCTAACATATCATCTAGTCGGGGTATCGGGAAACAATATTTCACTGTGATCTTGTTGACTGCGCAACTGTCAGCTCACATTTGCCATGTACCATCGTTTTTCGGGGCAAGGAGGGCAGGTGTCGCACATAGGCTAAGCCGCTAAGGCTATGTCGAATAAATCCTCTATCTAGTAATTCATCGATCTACTTCCACAGCTCCTCGTGGGCGGCAGGATTCAATCGATAATACGGAAGATGAGGGAGGGAGCCTCCAGGAACAAGATATATCGCGTGTTGAATTGACCTCATAGGAGGTAATTCAGCCGGAAGTTCATCAAGATGTATATCCCGGAACTCCTCTAAGAGTCTCCTAGCAAGTATAGAAATAGAATCATACATCTCCAATAATTCTGACGCATGTAAAACCACTAGTGCGTATAAAAATTCACCGTCAAAACTCTCTCAATGAAACTCTGTGCCTCGTATGATGCTAAGATTTTTCTTCCTTTTGGTAAGAGAGAGAGACTCTTTTGCGCAATTTCTCGCACGGGATGTTGGTGCTTTGGGTCGCACCGGAGTCAACACTACTCTTTTTCCATTCAGTAGAAAGGAGCAAGTGTTGGACCAGCCATATGTATGGTGGCATCTTGGTAATACAACCAGGGACGCCTAAGTAATACGTGACATACATCCATAGGCATAACATCGCATCATATCATGTCGGAGTATATACCGATAGTGATGTGCACTAAACATGTCCTAGTCACCGATAATACGGTCTTAGTGACCCAAGCTACCTGAAACGGGGATAGGTGTGGCTTAGTAGTTAGTCTCATATGGGCTAATGTTATTATTGCTATCACGTTCATACAACTCTCGCTATCCACCACTAATCGGATACTTTCTCCTCAGCCTTAAAGTAGGCCTGAAAGATGTTCGTCTGTAAATAATATGTTGATTCTTGTACCGTAGATAACATGCATCGCACCATTAGAACGTTGGGATCTATCTCTTCACCTCTAAGGGTCTTGTACACTTTGTCATTCAATATGCGAGAGCCCTACTCAATCCTCTTCAGGCTCGTTCTCCCCAGTCACATCATCGATAACTAATATACCCTTCCTCTTAGTGCAATCTCTAGATATGTGGCACATCTATTGTCACTGTAGGTTTTGCTCCATTATCCCTACCCTTTAGAGCATTGGTTTTGCCCTGGGATCTAAGCCGGGAGGTCCACTTTTGGTGTTCCTCAATATCAATGACGATAGATATGGCCTCAAGTAAGGAGTAATGGTCATATCTAATCAACGCATCTCAAATCTCAGGTCGTAGTCCGCACCTAAACTTAGATAATGTGTCCCATGAGTGTTTTAATGTGTTACAACGAATCATTAGATCCTTCATTTCAGCGAGATAATCATTTACAGATTTGGATCCTTGACGTAGAGATGTCAGCTCATCTCGTAGACGGGTCTGATAGTTCTGTGGAATGCACTACTCCTCCAATATGACTTTCATGTGTGCCCAATGGGTAATGGGAGGGCGGTCATTCCTCACCAGACTTTGCTCTTCTCTGATCCAAAATGTTTTCGCTCGATGGGTCAATCTCATTTTGGCAAATTGAATTTTTTGGTCATCCGTCATACGATACAACTCAAAATAGGTTTCTATATATATAACCCAGTCAGAGAAGATCTTGGGATTCATAGAACCATCATAAAGTGGGGAGGATAAAGTTTCAATACTCTTGTGAGATCAGGTCGCATATCCCATGGAGGACAATCATAATCGTCAACATAAGGATCATGATGTCTCGACGTCGTGGGAGTGGTTGTCGATGCCAGTGTCTATGACGATCTTCATGACGCATTGCACGTATAGGTCGACGATGGTCTTGAGGTCGCTCTTCTCTAGATATGTCATAATAGGGACTCTCTTAATAATTGTCACGTGTGCATAGAAAAGACTCTCATTGGGGATCAGGAAAATACCCTAGGGAATTTCTATTTCGGTCATGCACAAATTCAAACTTGTCTAAGGGATTCCTAGCTTCTTTTTTTCAAAAAGAGGATTCCTCTGAAATGTAAGACTTTTGACGTAGTGATCTGAGACTCCCTGATTTTGGTTTAGTGTTCGAGGTATCCTGTGATGCCACTGGAGTAGGGCTAGAGGTGTGCTTAGTCAAGTTCACCGGTTATTTTTGGAAATCACTATAAAGACTATTAAGTACTAAACTTCTAATTTTGACCGCCTATCATACGCAGACCGACGGTCAAACTGAGGTTGTAAACAGTAGTTTAGAAAATTTACTGAGTTGTTTGGTAGGAGATCACCAGAGGAATTCGGATCTAGTTCTTTTGCAAGCTCAATTGGCCTATAATAATTCGAAAAAAAGTTTTGCGAGCATATCTCCAAATGAGGTTGTTAAGGGTCACATTGCACAAGTATCGTTAGATTTAGTACCACTACCACCCATTTTTAGGACTAGCGAATTTGTACAAGACTATACATTGCATTTGCATCATTTGCATAAACAATTGAGTGAAAATTGCATATTAATTATAATTTATATGCAACTCAAGAAAATAAGAATAAAAGAGCTACAAGTTTTAAAGTGGATGACTTGGTGATTGTTCGGTTAAATCTGGAACGGTTACCTTCGGATAGCGTAAAGAAACTATCTTCGGCTAAGTCCTGAAGGCAGTCTTCCACTCGTTTCCTTCGCGAATCCGGATCTGGTGGTATCCAGTACGAAGGTCAATCTTTGAAAAGATAGTGGCTCCAGTCAACAAATCTAACATATCATCTAGTCAGGGTATCAGAAAACGATATTTCATCGTGATCTTGTTGACAGCGCGACTGTCAACGCACATCCGCCAAGTACCATACTTTTTAGGGGCAAGGAGGACAAACACCGCACATGGGTTAAGTCTATTTTGAATAAAGCCTACATATAATAATTCACTGATCTGCTTCTGCAGCTTATCGTGGGAGGCAAGATTCAATCGGTAATGCGGAATATAAGGGAGGGAGGCTCCAGGAACAAGACCTATCGCTTGCTGAATTGACCTCATGGGAGGTAATTCAGCCGGAAGTTCATCAGGGTGTATATCATGGAAGTCCTGTAAAAGTCTCCTAACATGTATAGGAATAGACTCATACCACTCTAATAATTCTAACACTTGTAAAACAACTAGTGCATATAAAAATCCGCCGTGAAAACTCTCCCGATGAAACTCTTTGCCTTGTACAATGTTAAGAGTTTTCTTCATTTCAGTAGGAGGAAAAGACTCTTTCGCGCTATTGCTTGCATGGGATGTTGGTGCTTTGGGTCGCACCGGAGTCAGCACAACACTCTTTCCATCAAGTAGAAAGGAGCAAGTGTTGGACCTGCCATGTATGGTGACATATCGGTCATACAACCAAGGTCGCTCAAGTAATACGTGGCATACATTCGTAGGCATAACATCGCACCTATTATGTCGGAGTATGTATTGATAGTGATGGGCACTAGATATCTCCTAGTCACTGATAATACGGTATTAGTGACCCAAGCTACCTGAAATGAGGATGGGTGTGGCTCAGTAGTGAATCTCATATGGGCTAATGATGTCTCTGCTATATCACGTCCCTACAACTCCCGCTATCCACCGATAATTGACACTTTCTCCCCAGCCTTAAAGTAGGCCTGGAAGATGTTCGTCCGCAAATAATCTGTTGATTCTTGTGGCGTAGATAACATGCATCTCACCACTAGAATGTCGGGATCTCTCTTCATCGCTAGGAGTTTCGTACACTTCGACATTCAAGATGCGAGAGTCCTTCTCGATTATAGTCTTCTCTTCGAGCTTGTTCTCCTCAGTCACATCATGGATAACTAATGTACCCTTCGTATTGGGGCAATCCCTAGATATGTGGTCCATCTGTTGGCACTCGTAATATTGAATCTGTGAAGGGGTAACAGTCCACATAGGTGACTTCCCTTTTTGATCTCTCGAGGGTATCATAGTAGGTTTCGCTCCACTATCCTTACCCTTTGGATCATGGGTTTTGGTCTGGGATCTAAACCGGGAGGTCCACTTTTGGGGTTCATCAATATCAATGGTGATATATATGGTCTCAGGTAGGCAGTAGTGGCCATATCTAATCAAGTCATCTCGAATCTCAGGTCGTAGTCCGCACCTAAACTTAGATAAGGTGTGTCGTGGGTGTTCTACTACACTGCAACGAATCATTAAATCCTTTATTTCAGTGAGATAATCATATATGGATTTGCATCCTTGAGGTAGAGATGTCAGCTCATCTCGTAGGCGAGTCTGATAGTGTTGCGTCATGTGTGGTCAATGGGTAATGGGAGGGCGGTCATCCCTCTCTATACTTCTCTCTTCTCCGTTCTAAAATGTTTTCGCTCTCTCGGTTAATCTCATTTTGGCGAATTGAACATTTTGATCCTCTGTCATACAATACCAATCAAAATAGGTTTTATGTTTATAACCCAATCAGAGAAGACATGGGGATCCAAAGAACCATCATAAAGGGGAGGATCAAGTTTCACTACTCGTGTGAGATCAGGTCGCCTATCCCGAGAAGGATAGTCATAATCATCATCGTAAGAATCACGTTTGTCTCACGACGTGGGGGTAGCTCTCGATGTCAATCTCTATGACGATCTTCAAGATGCATGGCAGGTATAGGCCACCGATGGCCTCGAGTTCGCGCTTCTCTAAATATTATAATAGGGCCATCTTGATAATTGTCACGTGTTCCTAAAAAAGGTTCTTGTTGGAGATCAGGAAAATTCCTTGAGAAACTCCTACTCTGTTCGTGCTCAAATTCAAATATGTCTAAGGGATTCCTAACTTCTTCCTCAAAAAGAGGATTCCTCCTAAATGTAGGTTTTTCGACATAGTGATGTGGGACTTTGTGATGGGGTCAAACGGAATACAAATCTCAGAGTTGAGGTGGCAGTGAAGCTCGAAGGGGTACTTCTAAACTATTCACCATAACACTAAGGTTGTCGAAAACTTCTCGCACTTGTTGTATACTCTCGATTAACGGCATCATTTGGTGGGCGAAAGGTAAAAACCACGGGGGTGATTCATTCCCTTTGTTCACTCGACTCATTTGGCCTCGTTCAATTGGGTACATCTCTAAATTTACCACTTGAGTATGTTCAGGGATTGAATTTTGATAGGGTAAAGTAATACTTACTAACCAACAGCTACGTAGATGCATGAAAGATAAAAATAAATATGAATGTATGATTAAAAATTTGCTTTTTAAGAAAATAAAATAAAATATTACGCAGGGTTCCTATTCTATACAGAGCGGATTCCGAAACTTAGACAATGATCGAAACCTAGCCCAGATACCAAACTTGATGCAAGACGGCGCGTAAGCTTTGCGTGCCTGTCGGCTTTTATTAGGAAACTCTAATGCATGTGATGATTAATGGAGTTTGCAAAAATGATTAATTATTCAGGTTTCCCTGGATAAAGGCAGAGGGAGATGCTTTATGAAGAAGCTCCAGTAGTTCTAGTTGCAGCAGCAGCGGAAGCTCCAGACAGCCCAGCAACAGTTTTTGTTCAATCACAGGATATAGATATGATTAGTTCAGTTGAAGAAGAAGAAGCAGCAGTAGTACTAGAAGTTGTTACTGTTGGTGATGCCTCTATTCATCCCACAGTCAACTTGCATTATTTATTATCTTATTTTGATACTCTGCATAATGGTGTTCTATAAACAACTTTTAAGAAAATAAAAACAACTTTTAGTTTTTTGTATAAAATAAACTATTTTGTTTCTAAAAAATCTTGAAAAAAGATCAATTTAAAATCCGGGGAAAAAAATGGGCAGCTTTCGTTTTGTTCCCTTGGTCGTAGCAAACGAAAATCATGAACTCAAAATTACGTTTTCGATTGGCGTTTTCGGCGTAGTGTTCGCTAACAAAATCCAATCAAAAACAAAGCAATAAGTCTATTATCCTAAAGAGAAAATTTAGATACACACAAAGGATGGGGAAGAAACAAATTACCCACAAAAGGAGTCGTCTTTCTGCAATCAAAGTCGACGGTGATCTCGGGAGGAATTTCCTCACCACTTTCGAGCTCCCGCTCTGCGGTCAGCCGATATCACACACGGACACCACGGAAATAATTCGCTCTCTTACACCCAAGTGGTTCCACGAAATCTCAAAAATGGAAATGAACTTTCATTTCACGGTTCAGGGAAGCAAATTATCGCACTGCTACAGAAGCAAAAATTCCATAGCAATTTTCAATACAACGGTTCAGTGGGAACAACCAGCAGCAAGCAATATTCATTCCAACTTTAACAGAAGCAAACTCAAGCATAAAATTTTCATCAACAATCCCCAAAACAGTATCAAGTTTCCCCTTTATAGGGCATCAACCAAAAACAAACCAACAAAACAAAACCAAAAAAATGGATAAATAACTTTGCCTGGTCAGCCCCATGGAGTAGACGACGTGGTCGGAAGTTGCTGAAACCAAAAAAATGAAAAAGTTAAAAAAACAACTACGGGCGTGCAAACATAAAACTACAATAAAATAAAAATGCACAATAACATGAATTAAAATACAATAAGTCAGGGCTGGTGGAGTTTAAGACAAATGCGGCGTCTGGTACTTTTGCGTCGTCCAAATCTGGGCTAGACTCCACCAAAAACTTAAGGAGCAGCCCTAAAACACATTCATCAAAGCATGAAAACACTAATGAGACATACAACACCCTTTATAACAGTGGGGTGCAGATAGCTAGAATTACATTGTGCGCATAATAAAAACAGAAATAACATTCAAACGTAAATATGCAAATGAAGATGGTTCCCGCGGTCTCGTACAGCTTAGGGAGGCTAGGGGTCGTCGCCTTCCTCCAAGTGTAGACTCTCCTCGGTGTGCCATCGGCATGCGCGACCATAACACATAGTAACTAATTAATGACCAAATGCCCCTTAAATGGGAAATTACATACATGCAACACTAAATAAAATACATGATTAATTGACAATAGACGGAGAGGCAGATATGAGTCTTCTATAGTCGTGAGGAGGGTAAGCACCCATGCATATTCATATCAGAAGTCCTTTCATGATCTCTTACACATGTAACTGAAGAGAAAAACATATCATTTGTGGAGGTTTATATTAGCATTATTGTAGCCATACCAAAAGGAAGTAGGATTCTGTAGATCCCCAACCCATCTCTCCTAGAATATTATTGTTGATCAGAACACAAAGCAAGATATTATATTAATCAATCAAAAAAACTTAAATTTTGATTTGTAAATAGAAAAAAAAACATTTTTTTGGTTCAACAGTACAAATATGTAGATAAAACTTCATCATGAAATGACAATAAAATAGCAAATGTAACCAAAAATACTAAAGCTGATGAGAAAGATGACGTAATTGCCTAAGAAATATGGTGAATAATGAGACTATTGTTGTACATGTACATACACACTAACTTCTATAAGGCGAAAGCTGCTATCAGCTCCAGCAATGCACAGGACAAGAGGTTGATCTTTCTTGTCTCTCAGTGGTAGCCAATCAAGTTCAAGAACGAGAGTTCCTGGAGATTGTGGCTGCAAAAGAGTATTTGCTAATGGATCCGACGTGTCCTGTAAAAAGTTGACAGAAAACCTGCAGTTAGTATTAAAAGGAAGTTTATTAATTCATATAAAGGAACAAACTAAGTAGCAATGGTAGATCTGGCAACATCAAGTATGTGACGATTTTTTCGTTATACTACGTCCATTCTGTTGAGGGGCATAGGCACACGAATTCTGATGAATAATACCAAACTCGGCGCACATATTGAAGAAGATGCGACCAGTATACTTACGAGCATTATCAGTACGGAAAATCTTTACACACGTTGAAAAATGAGTGCGGGTTTCCGTAAGAAACGTACGGAACGTGGAGGTGAGTTCGGTACGATCACGAATTAAGTACAACTATGTAACCCGCGAGTAATCATCAATGAAAGTTACAAAGTAGCGATAACCAAAAATACTAGGGATCTTATAGGGTCCCTAGATATCAGAATGCACTAATGATAAAGGAGCATCGCTCTGAGTACAAGGAGAAGTAAAAAGATATACGGTGTAGTTTGCCAAAAATACAGGATTCACAAAAGAACTCCTGAAGAGGAACAGTTGGAAGAGCTTCCTTGAGAATCGGAAGAGGAGACTGTTGGTGTTACCATGACGATCTAAAAGTGGTCAAACATGTAGTTTCACTAACAACGCGATATAAGCCTACAGGGTCGCACATAAGAGCGTTTGCAGAAGTTGGAGGAATGGATTGTGTTGGTCTTACTCATATATGATATGAGTGAAGGATCAAGCACTTGACTGAATTGGAATTCTAGAGGACAAGTCAATTCATCGAGTTATCCCGAGACATCTCAACGAATTCATCGGATAATCTCGTGTCATTTTGAAGAATGTGTCAAAGTCATCTCGACGAATTCGTCGAATCATCCCGAGTTATTTTGACGAATATGTCTCGAGTCATCTCAAGGAATTCGTCGAGTTATCTCGTGTCATTTCGACGATTTGTCGAGACATCTTGAGTCATCTCGACGAATATGTCTTGAACAAATTCCATGGGTTGCGGGTTTGCCGATAGCGACGAATTTCCATCTGTTATTCCTTCGGGTATAAATAGAAGATGTCTTAGGGTTTTTCCTAACCGCATTGTGCTAAGCCCGAGAGGATCACGAAGAGCCGACGGAAATCGTTTCCGGAAGTTCTGATCCCGGCGTCGTCGCCGTCGCTCAGCATGATTTCGGCGCCCGTCGTCGCTGCCTCTTCTGGAGCAGAACTAGAAGTTTGTAAAGATGTAGAGTGTTTTGCGTTCTACTTCCAAGATTTCGTTTGACAAAGTGTCGGTGTTCTCCCGTTTGTGTGGATCACTGTAGAACCGCAGATTTGTTTTTGTGTAGACTCAGTGATCGGTTGAAAACCTACATTTTGGAGCACCTTGGTTGAGTGCCGAGTCAATTCCGCCAAGGTATAATTTTATCTAAAGTTGGTTTTCTTGATTCTTTATTCCGCTGCGCACATGTGATGTTCCTCTCATAGAAACCCAACAAAGCATGCCCAAGACGACGATGCCAATCAGTGGAGGAGACAGTGGTGAGAGCAGGCGGGAGGAACATCTAGAAGATAGATCACGTTAGACAGCCGCCCCCTACCGAGTATATTCTGCGTTAGTCGATCCTGCACAACAAAGGAAGAGTGTGAGAAAGTTACACAACAATCAAGGTCCTGTGTAAGGAGGCTAACAGAAAGAATATTAAAAGGGGATCCTGAAACATGGAGAATCGAGGATAAGGAGAGAGGAGTAAGAGGCAGATGAGCAGTGCCAAAAACTGGGATCGTGTCACCATTAACCACAGAGATGGACTTAGGATAAGCAGAATCTAAGTATTGCGGCGACTTCTGCGGAGAGGTATGATGTGTAGCACCGGAGTCCACAATCCAGTAAGAGTTGTGAGAGACAAGATATACCTTCATTGGAGATCGAGGCCACTAAACCAGAGTAGCGACTAACTACCCCTTGAACCTGATGGAGTTGAGAGCGTAGAGCAACAATATACTCGCTAGTGACGGAGGGAGGTGTGACAGTAGCCGACACAGTAAGGTGAGGGGGCAAACCATGCTTGCGGTAGCAGGTGGCCAGCAGATGACCATCCCGGCTGCATTGAGAGCACTTGAAGAGAGTACATCCATGACGACCCCGTCCCCGAGATTAGCGACCTCCACGAGCCAGGTGACCACGAGTAGAAGGTGCGAGAGTAGCCACGGGTTGCTGAAGGAGAGCTGGAGAGAGAGGCGGAGCATCCGGAGGAGTAACTTTCAGAAGCATCGAGAAAACGTCCGAGAGGGACAGACTAACAGCGGAAGATAGGATATAAGCGCGGACACTATGAAGATGTGGAGGAACACAGGCCATCATCATAGCAATCACAACTGCTTCTTTCTGCTGTCCTTGAGTAACCAAGTCTGTGGTGGGGGGGCTGATGCTGGATCCAGGTCCTCCACAAGAGTTTTAGCCCGAGCAACAAAAGACGTCAAGTCACCGGTAGCTCCAAGATCGAGGGGCTGGAGATCGGCAAGAATGACGAATAAGTGTTGAAGACTGTCCTTCCCGGAGTAGAGAGAATGATGGTTCGTCCACATAGCGTAAGCCGTCTCGTGGTACATGGTCATCTAATACGACTCAGTGTCCAGAGAATTGAGAAACCAAGAATGGACACACCCATCTTCTCGGATCCACTCGTCAGTAGGTTCATTGGGAAGAGGCCCTATCAGCTGAAGAAGGAGACCCTTCGTCTGCAGCACATGGCAAATTGAGTGAACCCATTGAACAAAATTTGGTTTGTCACGGAGAGAAATGGTGGTAATTCATAATTCATCACGAAGCTCAAGAGGAGCAACACGAGGATGTCTGGGAAGAGTTTTGAATCGGAAGCAGTAGGAGACTCGGAATCCTTGCGGATAACTCCAAGCCCGACGACTAGAAAGAATTGTTTGAGCGGTTAAAGAGAGCCAGAAGCGGCGTGGCCCAGAGAGTGCAGCGACAAGAAAGTGACGAAGAGAGTGCGTGCCTAAGAGAACGTGCGGCTAGCCGAACACCAGGCCGCAGCGGACAAGGTCCAGCGGCTAAGACTAGACCGCACAGACAGTAGCGGTGACAAGGGGAGATTGCTGCGAACAATGTCAGCGACAAGTAGAGATCATAGAGAGCCAAGGTCCAGCGGTTAAGACGAGACCGCACTGACAGAAAGACGAGACGGTAGCGGCGACAATTAGCAGAGATCGCAGCGGACAGAGGCAGCGACTAGCAGAGGTCGCAACGAGCCAAGGGCCAGCGGTTAGCTGAGGTCACAGCGATTAGAAAATGGCGCAGCGAGCCAAGGGCCAACGGTTAAGATCAGCCCGCGGCGAGAAAGCTAAGGAAAGAGAGGCCGCACAGACAGATGTAGCGGCCAGGAGCAGTGGACAGAGGAAGCGACTAGAAGCAGCGACAAGGAGACACGGAAAGAAGCAACGGAAAGACAACTCTTAGCGGCAAGACAACCCGCAGCGGCTAGGCAACCCGCAGCGGCTAGGCAACCCGCAACGGCTAGGCAACAAGCAGCGGCTAGGCAATCCGCAGCGGCAAGGTAACCCGCGGTGGGTAGAAGAACGAACAGCGGGTAAGAGGGGGCCCACCGGTTAGAGAGAAGATGGTTATAAAAATAGAGACATGGAGGGAGGGGAAGAGAGGTGGAAGCCACAGAGAGAGGAGTAGAGGCAGTCAGAAAAGAGGAGCCCGCGGAACAACGACGGGAAGAAGAGATGAAGCCGCGCGGATAGCCGTAGTTACAAAGCAGGTAGCCGCCCGGAATTGTAACATGGCTCTGATACCATGTAGAAAAGTAGAGTCAAACCTTGTACATACTTCTTCATGAACAAAATACAAGAGTAAGTAGATGGAAAGGCTAATGGTCAATGTGTTTTATTAGATATGTATAAGCATCGAGAAAAAACAATGGCAATTTCATAGGCCAACATTGCAACTAGCCAACTATGCACAAAATAAGATAAGTTGAAGCAAAAGAATAAAAAACAAATTCAATAATGTATTGAATAGACAGTCTTGAATAATATCTCAAGTACAAATGTGTATAAAATTTTTAGACATGCATATTTTACTCACAAGATCTAAGATAGAGAAAGTGTTATCATAGAAAAGCACTGCAATACGTCCCCTACTACGATCTCCAGGAACAACGGGTGAGAACTTTATCCTTCGAATTCCTTCTCTGTGAGCATTAAATGAAGAAGAAAGTCCAGTACTCACATCCCACCAGCAAATGTTACCTAATCTGTCACCCATCACCTGAAGACAACAAATAAGTGAACCAATAACAAAGTATAGATTGTTAATTTCAAAAGCAATCCAGCACAAAATGCATTTGCTTACCACATGTGGAAGGCGATATGCCATTGCAGTTACTAACCCATCCGAAGAAGCAAATGAAGATGACGGCCATTTCGGTCTACACCAAAAATGAAAATAAGCCATATTCTATGAAGAAAAACGAGGATGTAGAATTAAATAGAAGGTATTGTACAAGTAAACTAAGTAGGCTGCTACAGTACGCAATCACTACTATAAAGTTAATTCGATGGACAATAAAAAATAAAACACGGGCTTTCTTTTCTTATTGATATCATCCACACAACATAGATTTGTAATTAAGGGTGTTAAATTAGGGAGTAAAGAAAATAAAGTCATAAAGGAGGAATTTAACAAATTGTTCATGTCCTAAATAAGTTATTAAGAAAGGAAAATAAGAAAATTATAGCTTATCTAGACTTGATAAGGGACAAGATGGTCTGTGTCATGGGTCCTCACCATCAATCATCCGTTAAACATATTTTATTTACGTGTCTTTATGTAATTTCGAGTGTTCAAGCCGAGCCGTAGTTACGACTAAGTAAATATGGACTTCCACATCAGAGACACATCTGGCTAAGGGTGGTAAAAGGGTTTTTCAATATAAGCTCCCAAAGAGAAGAAAATAATGAGCGGCTTTGAATATGAACCTCCTCTTGTCGATTAATGTAGAATGATACTCTCGTGTAGAGAGATCATGCATAAAGGGGTCCCTCCACAAAGAGCTAAGATCGATCTCCATGAATTCTCCTTCTTTGATTGCCTGATGAAAGAGTTTGGTTACAGCCCCCCTAAAGGGAGACCGCACTTGGAGATCTCATCGTTTCCATATTTTCAGCTCGGGATATGTGTTGTATGTTAAAAGTCATGAAACTTCCAATTTGTCTTTTAACCACCACCAGATATTGCTTAAGAATAAAATCTCATCTCAAAGTCTCCTTTGACTCATGATGTCATGACTAGTGAATTTATTTTTACTTTTATGTCATTGACACCCAACTACGAGGTTAACCTTGATCAACGCTTCATATTTCGCCTGATTGTTTGTAGTTGAGATAACACCATTTAAATTTATTATGAGCACCCTAACTCCTCAAGAATTTATGCCTGAAGCTCCATCAACGAATATTATTAGAGATAAAGTGTTGATATTTCCAGTCCTACGGAAGTATCCTCCACAAAATCAACGATGAAATCAGCAAGGATCCAAGCTTTGATGGCGATTCGTGGTACGTATGAGATATTGAATTCTTCGAGTTAAATAACCCACTTTGCTAGCCTTTCAACAAGCTAAAGTTTTTCAAGAATAATTATCAGAGGATGATCTGTGATAGCTGGGATTGAATGTCCTTGGAAGTATGGACAAAGTCTTTGTACTATTATGATCAAAGCCAAAGCTGACTTCTCGGGATATTTGATTTCTGCATCATTCAATACTTTGCTTACATAGTGAATTGGAAACAATTTTTCCCTTCCTCCCCAACGAACACAACACTTACGGATTCGGGGACGACTCCAAGATATAACAATAAAACTTCACCCTCCAGAGTACTATGCAAGAGTGGAGTGGAAGTAAATTGTTTTTAAATACTTTGAAGGCCTTCTCACATCCTTTGGTCCATTCGAAATTAAACGCTTCTCAGTGGGTTTTAAAGAATGGCATACACCTATCACTAAATTGTTAGATAAAGTGATTAATGCCATATGATCCTCCATGTTAATTTTTATACTTTTTTGAGATTTTCAAAAAAAAATACTTGGTATGGGTTAGGCTCAAGGCAATAAGATGTCATAAAGAAACCCAAAAATATCCATTTGCGCCAAAGACACATTTAGCAAGAATAGGCCTCTTATATTTCTTATGATTGAGAATGTCTCGTTTAGATCGTGAATATCCTCATCGAGTTTCCAAATCTTAATAACTTGTTCACCCGCATACACTTCTAAATTACACAGCTTTTGATTTTTAGCAAACGTAATCCATCATATTTGAATATGTTTTGTCTGCGTTCTTGAGTCCAAAGGGCATAACTCAATAGCAATAGAGCCTATTGTTTGTGATGAACAAAGTGTGAGAAATGTTGGATATCTGCATCCGTATTTGATGGTATCACGAGAAAGCATCTAAAAACTCAATAGAAAATCACAGTGGAATTAACTAGGGAATCTATTCGAGGAAATGTATATCAATCCTTGGGAAAACCTTAGTTAAATTTGGTGAAATCAACATACATGTGTCACTGATTGCCCGACTTTTTCACCATTAAATATTTGAAAATCACTCGGGTAGTCGGGTTATTAAATATCTTAAAAACAATCTGCCCTCATGAGTTTTACAAGTTCTTGAATAGGCTCCCCTAGGGTTGTTTCCACCGCCCGCTTCTTCAGCTTGATTGGCTTAAAAGCTAGATCGATGTTGAGGTGATAGCAGGCCACATCGGAGTCCAGCCCAGGCATATCTGCTACTCAGGCGAACTGGTCCAAATTATCTAGCAAGCACGTAATCAGCGGGGCATTAGCTTTTGCTCCCAATAAAGCATTTATGGAGAGTTTCCTATCTCCATCTACCCCTTCAACTAGAATGCTCTGAATGGCTTGAGCAGCTTCCAGATGAGCTACACCCCTTATATTGTTCTCTCTTACAGGTACTTTAGACTCTTAAATAGCTTGACAACACTTTATGTCTATTTATTCCTTCCTCGTGGGAGGGGGATATGTTTTGATCACATTGACTAGGCTAACGTAACAATCTCGTGCGATTACAGGGTGACTAGGAACTCTGAATTGCTTTCCTCTAATGTCGAATTTTAGTACTTGATGATGCGTAGAGACACTAGCTTGATATTCATTCAAGAGTGGCCTCCCAAATATAGCATTGTAGCTACCAGTAGCGTACACGACTTCAAAGGTTCCATACAGTGTGACCATATATGGTGACGAAGAGGGTGGCGCTCCCTTCTATCTCCTTCCTCTCCCATGCAGACTCATAAAGAGGTCCATCAAAAGCCTGAAGCTTCTTCCTGGTGTTCATGACCTCAAAAGCATGTTTGAAGAAGACGTTAATGGGAGCTACCGATGTTGATGAGAATTTGAGACTAGGTGTCGTACAACGAAAACTTTTATTTGTGTGATTGTATTGATTTAAAATTTAGGTCACATCAAAATTAAAGGTCTCTGACACTATCGAAATAGAACTCATGGGTGCCGTTCTGAGGTATGCGAGTACTGGGGGTTTTGTGAGGCAAAAATTGATCCCCCTTCAGTAACTACTCACGCCCTATTTATAGGAGATAAGGGTCTATCTGCAGACAGGTTGTCCGTTTACAAATAGAGCAGAAATGAAGAAACGATACCAAGTAAAAAACACAAGGAGAAGTCAATCAAAAAATAGGTTCAGTGAGTTCCGAAAAAAGGTTTGTGAGAATTGAACCATCAGACGAATACTAATGGAGTTTTGGTGAGTTTTTGAAATGCAAGATCTTCCTAACTCTAGTCTATGGTCGGAGAGCACTGGAACATGGTTGGTGAGCTCTAGTTTTTGGACAGGTCAGATTTACCCATAATAGTGGGTGTTGTGGAACTCTGATAGGCATTCAACAATGAGTCATTTCATGTTCACTTACAGAAATTCATGTACGTTTTCTTTGATGATATTCTTGTGGATAGTGTTGCATCGAAGCAACACCTCACACATCATCTTGTCCTCCAATTGATCAAGCAACATCAGTTAATTTATTGATTACTTCGAGGTCACAGGCTCCAACATTTACGTATGAAGTGAGAGGTGTATGCAAGAGAGCTTATTAGTAACAAATATGGGTCCCTCCAAGCCTTGGTTCACTTCAAAATAAAGCCTAATGATTTGTTGGGTTCGGGGTGACGTGTGGTCAATTCTCCTGAGGGGTTCTAGGTCGTCTATTGTTCAGAGTTCCCTTAATTGATCCTTTAAGCCATCAAACATCACGCTCATTTGATTAGAATGTCTAATCATTAACTTTGGTTAGTCGTGCAGATTCATGTGTGTGCCCTCGTCATTTAATAATCGATAGTATTGGGACCGGTAATGGAAAAAATTTGAAAAGACGAGGCAAGAAAAGAAAACATATTTTGTCCACCACTGTGTATATGCAAGTAGCACAAACGTGGGGCGGATACCAAACTGGTGTAAGGTAGAATCTAGTGGAGCGTGTGATGGAATCCTAAAAATCAAGATGATGAGTGAGGTTTAACCCTGTAGAGAAATCCTCAAACTTGTATATACTATTTCAATAATCAAATATAAGGTATGAATACGCATTTATAGCAGGGAGAAAGATAGAAGAGAGTTCTATAAAAGATGTGGGACTAAAGAGGAGAGAAGAAAAAATACAAATAAATGGGTCACTTTACATGGGATTTTCCAACACTCCCCTACAAGCTGGAGCGTACAAATCGTATGCACCCAACTTGGACAGACACTGGTAAAATAGGGTACTTAGTAGAGCCTTTGTGAGGATATCAGCAACTTGTTCAGTACCCGGAACATGCTTCAATTCTATTTTCTTCATTTGGACTTTCTCTCGTATAAAGTGACAGTCCACTTCAATATGTTTCGTTCTTTCAATTAAGACTGGATTCTTTGCAATGTGTATAGCCGCTAGGCTGTCACATTACAGAATGGCAGGTGAGGGAAGTTTTACCCCTAGATCGGCAAGGTGACATTCAAGCCAGGTAAGCTCAGAAACAAGAGATGTCATCGATCGGTATTCTGCTTCAGCTGAGGATCAAGCAACCACTGTTTGTTTCTTACTTCGCTAACTAACGAGACAACCTCCAAAATAGGTACAAAAGCCATTGGTTGACCGGCGATCATCCAAGGAACCGGCATAGTCTGCATCAGAATACGCAACCAAGGTTGGAGTAGAAGATGAGGTTTTGTATAGCAATCCTTGACCCGGAGCTGTTTTAAGGAATCTAACGATGCGCTCAACAGCTTGAAGGTGAGTTGTTCGCGGGGCATGCATAAACCTGTTGACCACCGCAACAGCGAAGGAAATATCTGGTCTTGTGACCATTAGATAGATCAATTTTCCAACCAGTCGTCGATAGTATTTCGGATTTTGAAGAGAAAGATCTGTACAGAAGAATGTGCACACAACTTATGATTTGCATCCATTGGAGTAGCAGTATGCTTGTATCCAGAGTAGCCAGCATCTTGAAGGAGATCCAGACAGTACTTCCTTTGGGAGATGACGAGTCCATCTGATCGTCTCGCGACCTCAAGACTGAAAAAGTATCAAATATGCCCCAGATCTTTTGTTTGAAAGACGAAGTTGAGGTGCAGTTTGACCGATTGGATGTCCTATGAATTGTCTCCAGTGATTAAGATGTCATCAACATAAACCAATAAAAGAACAATTCTCGTTGCCTGATGACGCATGAACAGAGAGAAGTCAGTTGAACTCCGAGTAATGCCGACTTGATGTATGGCCTTCTTAAACTTGTCAAACCATGCCTGAGGGGATTGTTTGAGACCATAGATAGACTTCTTAAGATGACAAACTCCGGATTCCCACGTGGTCTCAAGCCCGGAGGTTGCTGCATGTAAACCATTTCCTGGAGGTCGTCGTTGAGAAACGCATTTTTGATGTCCAGTTGGTGTAAGGTCTATTGGCGATGCACAGTCACAGAGAGAAGAACACGAACGGCGTTAGGCTTGGCCACTGGAGAGAATGTTTTCTCATAATCGAGACCTTGTTGTAGGGCGAAGCCACAAGCCACCAGACGGGGCTTCTGATGGTCAATCGTCCAATCAGGAGCATGTTTGATAACAAAGACCCATTTACACCCAACGGGTGGTTGACCGGTACGTAGAGGTACCAAGTTTCAGGTCTGATTAGCCCAGAGAGCTGTCATTTCTCCTTCCATGGTCGCCCGCCAGCCAGAATGTTGGAGAGCCTCCTGCATAGAGTTAGGTACAGAAATCGAGGATAATGAAGTGACAAAAGTTTGAAGTTGTGGAGATAGACGATGTTATGATACATAATTCGCCATGTGATGAGGTGTAAATTTTGGTGCCGAATCAACAGGACGCGGAGCATCAGAGGTCGAAGCCAACTACAGTGGGGCACCGGAGGCAGGATGGCAATGGGTGTAGACACGTATAACAGGTGGCTTGGAAAAAGGGGGAGTCTGGACCGGAATTCTTGGTGGTGGAGTGGTAACGAGAATGGCAGGACATAGGACGGTTGGTGGTAGAGGTGTAGGATCTGGAGCAGAGAAGAAAGGAAGATCCTCCTAAAAGGTAGAAAATAACGATAACCAGAAATGTTTGTGACTTTGTACGAACCTCAAATATCGGAGTGTACTAAAATAAAAGGAGCAGTGCTCCGAGTACAATGAGATAAAAAGGATGAACGTGGTTGCTTGCCGAACAAACATGATTCACACTGAAAAGAAGGTAGAGATACATCGGGTACAGCCTTCTGAAGGACTGGTGAGAGGATAGTTGGAGGGTTATCAAGGAGGTAGAGCCCGTTCAGCAGTCGCTCGTTACCAATGATAGACTGCATCTGTCGATCCTGTATCAGAAAAGAAGAAGCGGTAAAAGTTACAGAGTAATTTAAATCATTAGTCAGGCGACCAACATAAAGTAAATTAAACGGGGAGCCCGGAACATGAAGAGTCGTGCGTAGAGAGAGAGAGAAGTGAGAGGGATATCAGCACAGCCAGAGACGGTAACAGTGTCCCCATTGGCCACTGTGATACACTTAGGATGAGGAGAATCCAAGAATTGATGTGGTCGCAGGGAGGTGATGTGATTGGTGGCACCTGAGCCCACTATCCAGCGCGGACTAGTGGAGAGACAAGCGAAACCTTGTTAGGAGATGGAGGCAGCTGAGGCAACGGAGGCAGGTGGGTGACTGAGCAGACCATGGAGTTGTTGCAGTTGAAGGCGGACCTCTTCAAGGTCAATACGAGCGGAGGAGTCAGTAGCAGCAACATTGTCATGTGGACGAGGAGGAATTCCATGCTTGCGATAGCAAGTGGGCTCAAGGTGGCCTTCCTTATCGCAGAAGGAACACTTTGGTCGAGGCCGGCCTCCCCGTCCGCGGCCCCGAGATCCGGAACGCCCCCGGGAGCAGGAGGGTGGAAAGACAGCAGGGGCGCAGAAGTCTGTTGTAGGAGAGCCGGTGACGGAGGAGCAGAACTATCAGGAGGTGGTGAGACCTTTAGCAGCATGGAACACGCATCTGATAGTGAGGGGGTAGCAGTCGAGGAGAGGATCTGAGCCCAAACGTTTTGAAGATGAGGTGGTACACGAGCCATCATCATGGCAACACCGACAGCTTCTTTTTGAGCACGTTGAGCAGCAAGATCCAGCGTAGGAGGTTGATGTTGGATCCATGCTTCAACCAGGGTCTTGGCCCGAGCAACAAAGGAGGTGAGGTCGGTGGCCCCGCCAACATCAAGGGACATGGCTAAGCAGGAGAACAAGCCGCCTGGTAAACCGGAAGAGCAAGTGGAAAGAAAAGAGCAGGCCGGACCACATCCCTCTGATACCATGTAGATAAATCCTCAAACTTGTATATACTATTTGAATAATCAAATACAAGGTATGAATACACATTTATAGGAGGGAGAAAGAGAGAAGAGAGTCTTATATAAGATGTGGGACGAAATAGGAGAAAAGAAGAAATACAAATAAATGAGCCACTTTACATGAGCTTTCCAACAAACCCAAAAATACAATGCACATACAAAGAAATGGCACCGGACAAAAATTGCACATAATAATCAATATTAGGGGATTCAAAGAAAGCTTGCAAGTAATTAATTAACGTGGGGCGAGAGTGAGTTAATCCAATGTTTGAATATTTAAGTCATGCAAGTCACAATAATTCTAGAATCTAGAGAAAAACAACATTCAAATGATTGTCACTTATATATGAGTGCTATATGTACAATAAAGAAGATTAACGCCAAATAAAAACTTACATATGTATACAGCGACCGGTAGGAAGAAGAAAGAATTTTGAATGTGTGATTATGGTATTCAATGAGAAATGTTGACATCAACATGAAGGAGTGTGCAATGAGATAATGGGCTAGATGGGGATTGTTTGGGGATGGCGGAGGAGGTTAAGACTAGAGGTAGCGTGACGGGGTTGGGAAAAAGGTGGTCGGACACTATTGGACATTGGCAAGGGGTTGTCAGAGGTCGCCGGTGTCTATTAAAGGTAATACGGGAGTTGCTAGAGGTTGCCCGTGGCTATAGGAGGTTGGCCAAAGATTGTTTCCTTGGGTGTTGTAGCAAAGGGGAGGTGCTCATAAGGGTTGGAATGCTACGGGGATGGTTGAGGTAGATACTAGCAGGGGAGTGGGTCATCTTTAGGAATGATTTGGATGGGAAAGGGTCGGGAATTAACCAATTATAGGGGAATTGTGGTATAGAAACCTTGGAGAATCCAATCCAGTAAATGAGGAGGTAGTAAGGCTGGAAGCTATTGTAGTTGGCAGTTTGGGGTGGAGGTAGTTGGTTTCAAGGAAGGAGGTGGGACTGTTTTTTTTGGAGGATGTGGGGGGGAGGGGATTAAGAAAGTTATGGAATATGGAGGGTGGTTATCCAAGTAGGCTTTCAGAAGATAATGTCTTAAGTAAAAGAAAGTGCATGGCCATGGTGACTATTAGAAATGGAGGTGGTTATGGTAGTTAAAAGAGGTGGGGAGAAGGGGTTGCTAGGAAGGGGGCAGGTGGTGGTGGCCGGTTGGAACAAGTGGTGTCCGGCCAAGGAGAAGGGTAAGTAGCCAAGCCTTCTGCACATAGGTTTCATGGCTTCAGCTCTTCAGCACCTAGGTTCCATGGCTTCAGGGTCGTAGGAAGGACCATAAATTCCTAGAATCAGTCCAAAAGCTTTGATTTCAAAAAAGAAACCCATACACGTTTATAAATGTTGCAGTCATTTCTGACGATTCTGAGCGTTCCATCATAAACACCCCCACACCTTGCGCCCCCTCCCCCCCCCCCCCCCCCCCCCGCGGGCTTCGCACGCCATGTCACCACCTTTGAAAAGTAGGTTTTTTGTGGAAATACAGTACTGAAGATTGAAGACACGTGGAATGCCCGGAGCGGTATTTATAAAAATATAATCTTAATTGTACGGAATGTCCAGCGCGGGATTTCTGGAAATTTTGTCCTGTATCATGTAAAACGGAGCATTTTCCGTGTTTAAATTGCCGGCGATAGACTACTTTGTTTCAAATTCAGTAGCCCGCTCGGTTAGCCGGCCCGCCCAATTAAATTGAATTTTTCGTGTTTAAATAGCAGGAGCAAACAGCTTTGTTAGAAATTCAATAATGCGCGGCCTATCCAGAGCGGCGGGAAACAGAGTGGGCGGGTTTTGCAGGACTTCTGATATTGGACAGTTGTGTTCAAGGGCTTTTTTCGGAATTATAAAGGTAAAATGGTAATTTCCTATCATATGGTTGGAGACCTATGAACCCGCTACAATCTTAGGTGTAGGAGCCCAATGAAAATGTAAATGGTCGGTCCTGATTCATTTGTGTGATCGAACAGCTAAGATTTATGACCTAAACAAATTAAACGGTCATAATCAATTCCATGAATTTATATTTCACTGTTATTGGCAGTCACAGTATTTCTTTATATATAGTAAAGATATATATATCTTATATATAAATAGAAATACTTAGGTGACCATAATGGTCCTCAAGACCATGAATGGAATCTGAGCTGTCCAATCAAGGGAGAGTCGTCTGATCAAAAGCACCGTGGCCTGCAATTAGCTTTTCTGAGAAACATCCGCCCTACCTCCTCCGAAAACATCCTGATACGTCAATGCCTCAGCGCTCCTTTTGAGTTGTCGCTGCCAGCGGAGCCGCAGGCGGCCTGCCCGAAGCCCACCGGCGGGTTCGCAGGGCTCCGACAAACCAGCCGGGGGTATTCCGGTGGCCCTGAACCAGACGGTGGTATTCTGGTGGCCCCGACAGTTAGATGCACTGTGAATCTCAAGGTCAGGGCCACCGCCGGCGATGGCCCTGATGGAATACTCCAGGCGGGTTCGTCGGGCCCTGGCAAACCCACCAGTGGGCTCCGGGCAGGCCGTCGACGACAACGCTAAAACGGTGTTTGTCACCAAGAAGAGGAAAATTGTGTTTTGAGATATCTTAAGAGATCGGTTGGGCAATGACTATTATCCTCCAGAAACAACCACTTCGGGGTTGTTAGAATAAGTTTTATTTTATTTTTTATTTTGTTAGGATACAGTGTATTATCCCCTCTATATATAGAGGGGGTCCTTTATCTAAATGATGATCATATTTTTTCTATCGATCAACATGGTATCAGAGTTCGACGTGCTTGTCTTCTGCTCATCCGCTCTCGCCGACACAAGCGCGCCTTCCGCTCGGTTCCGCTCTCGCCGACACCCGCGAACCTTCCGACTCCTTACTCCGCTCTCTCCGACACCTGCACACCTTCCGCTCGGCAATCTTTTACCCAGTTCCGTTCGGTTATTCTTCTTTTCCCCATGTTCCAGCACAGGATTTTTAATGCAGTGAGTGGCCTGCTTCTTTTAGAGTCATCGACCCTTCTTGGTGATATTATGGAGTGGATTTCTCTTCCTCTCCCGAAATTCTTGTTGCCCTAATTTTTTGGGTGGTCTCCGGATTTTTATTCCCAAGTCATTATGTCTAGCTGTGTTGATTCCCCCGCTCCATCATCAGTGGTTCTCCCTCCTGCGAGTTCTCTCAGCGGGAACACTGATCATAATACTCCTCAGATCACTATCATTCGTCTAGAATACTCGAATTACCTTTCATGGCGCTCAAGAGTCGTCGTCGCTTTGGCAATGTCACTTGCCAAATGAAAGAAGCAGACAAGACCTCATTTGAATGGATACAGCGGGAGTCGGAAAATTCCTTAGTCATGTCTTGGCTTACTAATTTGATGCAGGAGTCCATCGCCCGTAATTATTTATTCCTTGAAAATGTTGTGGATATTTGGCAACGAGTTGAGTCGACCTACTCTCGCTGAGGCAATGCTGCTCAAATCTTTCAGTTGCGGCAGAAGATCTTCTTACTCTGATAGGGTGATCGTCCTTCTGCATACTACTTGGAGTTCACACAGCTGTATCAGGAATATGATCATTTTGATCATCTTACTTTTGTTAATCCTATTGATGAGGCAATGGTTCGTGCGAGAGAAGACCGCAATCGCATATTTGAATTTCTTCAAGATCTGCATGGGGAATTCGATCAGATCAGTGTTCAAATTTTGGGGCGTCCGCAGTTACTTTCTCTTCCTGAAGTCTAGAGCATTGTGCAGCAAGAATTCAATCTCTGCTAGACCCTACTTCATGATATTGTGTCTGAGGGCTCTGCTCTGGCTACAACATCTCCATCTCTTCTTGGTAATCGTCCATCCCGTGACACGAAGTTGAAGGGCTTCAATAAGTACCATCTCCTCTATGATTATTGTGGAAAGAATCGTCACACTCAGGACACTTGCTTCAGGCTCCATGGGTTCCCTCCGCCAAGAGGTGGTGCTCCACCGCGTGGTGGTCGTGGTTTTGGGAGATCCTCTAATCATCATACTTCTTCTCAATCTGGTCATCTTACTGATGCTACTGCGGATATTCCTCCTAGCTATTCCAACTCTGATGGTTCTGCCGCTCCCAGTTCATTCACAACGGATGAAGTGCTTGCCCTCCGTCGCTTCATGCAGGGCCTTTCTACGGAGCTTTCAGCGTCTTCCGCCTATGCTCACAAGGGACTTACACGTGCTCACTTTACTGCTTCTCATCATTCTACCCAGTAGATTATTGACTCTACGGCCCCAAATCATATGACTACGTCGGCTTCAGGTTTCTTCTCATATACACCTTTCTCTGGTCGTGATAAGGTGAGCATTACAGATGGTTCACTTTCCTCTATTGTCGGAAAAGGTTTCATCTCTTGCTCCTCTCTCACCTTATCCTTTGTTCTTCACGTTCCAAATTTCACATGTACTTTATTTTTTATTAGTCATCTCACTAACTTCATGCACTGCTTTGTGACCTTTCTTCCCTCCTCTTGTATTTTCAGGACCTAACGACAGGGAAGGTGATTGGCTCTGATTGTATGGTCAATGGTCTCTATGTGCTTGGTTCCAGCCCAGCTCCACCTCCTCTGGCTCTTCATTCCAGCACTACCCATCCATTTTATTCATAGCATTGTCGTCGGGGCCACTCATCTACTTCTGTTATGAAATTGATGTTTTATGCTATGTCTATTGTTGTCCTTGATTTCTTTGTGTGTGATGTTTGTACTATTAACAAACATCATCGTATTTCGTTTAATCATGTTTCATTGTCTAGTTCTACATCATTTGCTACTACTTGTAATGATATCTGGGGGCCCTGCCCCATATCTTCTATCTCTGATTGTGTGTGGTTGGTTACTTTTGTTGATTGTTTCTCACACACTATATGGTAATATTTGATGCGCCACAAAAGTGATGTTTTTTCTGTGTTTCGACAATTTCATATCATGATCTACACTCAATTTTATGTTACAATTAAAACTCTTTGCAGTGATAATGGTCGTGAATATATAGATTCGCAATTTGAGCAATATCGTGTTGATCATGGTATCCTTCACTAGAGTTCCTGTGCTTGTTCCCCGACACAGAATGGTGTTGCTGAGCGGAAGAATCGTCATCTCTTGAAAACTGCTCGTTGCCTCGTGTCCACCAAGCATCTTCCTAAATTCTTTCGGGGTAATGCGGTCGTTACTGCGGCATACCTTATTAAATGTATGCCCTCTTGTGTCCTTTGGAATGATACTCTTCTTAGCACTCTTCATATGCCTCCTACTAAGCTTTCTCCTGAGGTGTTTGGTTGTATCTACTTCATTTAAATCCACCACCCTCGTCCCCCCAAACTTGTTCTTTGCGCCCTTAAGTGTGTTTTATCAGCAACTCTCCCACGCAAAAAGGGTAAAAGTGCTTTCACCCACCTACAAAAAAGTGTCACTATGGATGTCACGTTCTGTGGATTTGAGGCATACTGCCCTGCTTCGGCTGACCCTGCCTTAGGAGAACCCTCTCTTGTTCTCGTTCCTTTTGTTCCTCTACTCATACCTCCATCATATCCCTCACTTCAGGGGCAGTCTGCTCCAATGGAAGTGAGCCCTCCTACTGTGTCTATTCCTCTTCCCTCTGCTACTCCAAGCTTGTAGGTATATACTTAGCGTACAAAGAGGACCGACACACAAGATTCGACAATGCCGCCAGAACAGTCATTGGATCGTGACTCTGGGCTTTCTGATCCACCAACTTTCCTTATAAAAGGTATCCGTTCTTGTACTTGTCATCCTCTCTCATATTATGTATCTTATGACTCTTTTCTGCTTTCTATAAGACCTTTGTGTCTTCTTTTGCTTCTTTTTCCGTACCTGCATCTTGGCAGCAAACTATGGAAGTCTCTATATGGAGAGAGATGATAGTTGAGGAAATGACGGCACTTGAGAAGAACCATACATGGGACTTGGTGTATATTCTGTATGGAAAGAAAACTGTTAGATGTAAATGGGTGTTCTCAATTAAACAGAACTATCAAGGGATTGTCAAGAGATGTTAAGGAAAGACTGGTTGCAAGAGGTTATACTTAAACCCTTGGTATTGACAATCAGAAAACATTTTCCCTGGTGGCGAAGATGAACACTATTAGGGTCTTGTTATCCTGTGATGCCTGCAAAGGTTGAGATCGTTGACAACTTGATGTGAAGAACACGTTCCTCCTTGGGGATCTGGATGAGGAGATCTACATGTTTATTCCAACAGGTCTCACTCCTAAAGGTTTAGAAAGGAAAGTTTGCATATTAAAAAAGGATCTATATGGGCTTTAACAATCCCCAAGAGCTTGGTTTACGAGGTTCCACAAAACAATGGTGTCATTTGGATACCACCATAGCAATGTCGATCATACACTGTTCATCAAACACCGGACCGGGAAGCTCTTCGTTCTCATTGTATATGTTAATGATATAGTAATAACAGGGGATGATGTCAAAGAAATCAAAAATCTAAAACAGAATTTAGTCAGGGAGTTTGAGGTCAAGGATCTGGGAAAACTCGGGTATTTCTTGGGTATTGAGGTCGCAAGATCCAAGCAGGGAATCTTTATTTCACAGAGAAAATATATCTGGGATCTCCTTGAGAATGTGGGGATGAGTGAATGTAGATCAGCTGACACCCCAATTGAAGTAGATCACTGATTGGGGCGCAATGATGGAGAGGTGATTGAAGACATCTCTGAGTTTTAGAGATTATGGGGAGGCTGATCTACCTTTCTCACACTGGCTCAGATATTTCTTATGCGGTGAGTGTTATCAGATAGTTCATGCAAGCTCCAAAGACACGTCATGTGGATGCAGCTCATAGGATTCTTAAGTATCTCAAAACATCACCAGGAACGGGTATCATGTTAGCTTCGAATCTAGGTCTAAGTATTGAAGTTTATAAAGATGTCAATCGGGTCGGGTCTATTAGGGATCGACGTTCAACTTCTGGATATTGTTCCCTTGTTGGGGGCAACCTTGTTACTAGGACTAAGAAGCAACAAGTTGGGAAAGATCCAGCGGCAGAAGCCGAGTTAATAGTTATGGTTCATGGGGTTTGTGAAGGTTTGTGATTATGCCCATTGATGAGTGACCTAGGCCTTGTTGAAGCAGGACGCATCTGGTTCTATTGTGACAATAAGTCAGCTAATAGTATCGTCCACAATCCCGTTCAACATGACCGCACTAAACACATCGAAGTAGATCGACACTTCATCAAGGAGAACATTGAGAGAGGAATTGTGTGTACTCCTTTTGCGCCCTCTAACAAACCGCTAGCGGACATTCTCACCAAAGGGTTGAGTGGGAATGTATTTGGAAGAATTGTTGATAAGTTGGGCATGGTATCTCATGCCCAACTTGAGGGGGAGTTTAGAATATGTTTTATTTTATTTTTTATTTTGTTAGAATATGGTGTATTATCAACTCTATAATGAAACAAAAGATAATGAACTGAATTTGAAAAATTTAAGTAAATCAGATCAGTATAAGAACATAACGTTTTATCGTAAAATTCAAGTATCAGAGGTAAAAGATGCTCTAAATAAGATGAAAAATGAAAAGACGATTAGGTCAGACGGTATACTCATCAAAGTATGAAAATATCTAGGAAATGAAGGAATTTTATGTCTTACATGTTTCTTCAATAAGATACTAAAGTCAAAAGGGATGTCAGACCAATGGAGAGAAAGTATATTGGTATCTTTGTATAAGAATAAAGAATATATACAAAATTGTGTTAATTATAGAGGAATTAAATAGATGAGTCATATCATGAAAATATGAGAACGAGTAATAAAAAAAGATTAAGACGAGAGACTAACAACTCGGAGAATCAATTTGGATTCATGTCAGGGAGGTCGACCATGGAAGCTAAACATCTCTTGAGGAGACTCATTGACAATTATCGAGAAAGAAAACAAGATTTGCATAGAGTTCCAAGAGAGATCATATGGAGAGTCTTAGAAAAGAAGGTGAAAATATATCATATATTGACATAATAAAAGATATGTATACAATTTCAGTGACAAGGGTGAGGACATCTGGAGGATTAACATATGAATTCTCTATCACTGGTTGCTTACAACAAGGTTCAGCTTTAAGCCCATATCTCTTTAACCATATCTTAGATGAGCTCACCAGACATATCCAGCAAACAATACCTTGGTATTTATTGTTTGTGGATGATATCGTTTTGGTTGATGAGGCGCGCAAGGGTGCAAACGCAAAACTTGAATCTTGGCGAGATATTTTAGAAAAGAATGGTTTTAGGTTGAGCAGGGCAAAGACGGAGTATATGGAGCTTAAATTTAGCAATACAAGAAGGGCAGATGACTTTGTTATTAAGTTGGGTGATCAAGATATTTCCCGTAGTGAGTGTTTTAAATATTGTTGAAAGTGGGCCCGCCGACCATAGAAAGGTCAAGGCCGAACATATAAAGGTCAAGACCCGGGCTCACAGCCCGACTGCAGTCGGTGCACCCAAACCCGCTCTCCGCCTTGGATTATAAACCGTGCGGTGCGGCGGGTTGTTGAGGCCGGGAATCGATCCCAGGACCTCCTTTATAAGAGGATTTTATCTCCTCCTCTCATACCCAACTGAGCTGCAGTCGGGCTGTGAGCCCGGGTCCTGACCTTTATATGGTCGACTTTGACCTTTCTATGGTCGGCGGACCCACTTTCAACAAAAGTGCACTTTTGTTGAAAGTGGGCCCGCCGACCATATAAAGGTCAAGGCCGACCATATAAAGGTCAGGACCCGGGCCCACAGCCCGACTACAGTAGGTGCACCCCAACCCGCTCTCCGCCTTGGATATAAACCGTGCGGCGGGTTGTTGAGGCCGGGAATCGATCCAGGACCTCCTTTATAAGAGGATTTTATCTCCTCTAGCCAGTTGGGTATGAGAAGAGGAGATAAAATCCTCTTATAAAGGAGGTCCTGGGATCGATTCTCGGCCTCAACAACCCGCCGCACGGTTTATATCCAAGGCGGAGAGCGGGTTGGGGTGCACCGACTGCAGTCGGGCTGTGGGCCCGGGTCCTGACCTTTATATGGTCGGCCTTGACCTTTTTATGGTCGGCGGGCCCCCTTTCAAAAAATATCTTTGATCGATAGTTCAAAAAGATGGAGGTATTGATAAAGATGTGACACATAGAATCCAAGCGGGTTGGTTGAAGTGGAGAGGCACGTCAGGGATCTTATGTGATCGTAAAGTACCACTAAAATCTAAGGGCAATTTTTACCGTAGTGTAATTAGACCCGTGATGCTCTATGGTTCTGAGTGGTGGGCAGTGAATTGTGTGCATGAACAAAAAATGGGAGTTGCGGAGATGAGAATGCTTAGTTGGATGTGTGGACACACGAGATTAGATAAAATTTGGAATGAAACAGTAAGTGCAGAGAAGATGCGAGAAGCTTGTCTAAGATGGTTTGGGCACGTACAAAGGAGACCATTAGAGGCACATGTTCGGCATTGTGATAGTCTAGTCACTAAGCATGTTAAATGAGGGAGAGGTAGAGCAATAAAAACTTGGAAGAAAACTATGAGGAAAGACATGATGTACTTAGGCATTAGTGATATTATGGTAAAAGATATGGCATAATGACAACAAAGGATCCATATAGCCGACCCCATTATAGTGGGATGAAGGCTTGAGTGTTGTTGTTATGGTGTATTATCCCTCCATATAAAGAGGGGGTCCTTTATCCAAATGATAATCATATTTTTTTGCCGATCAAAAGGGGTTGAAGTCTTCACTGATGTTGATTGGGTAAGAACTCTTGATGATATATGTGACGTCGTTAGCATAAATAAGAGGTATGCAGATATAAAATTTCATAATATAATAGTTAATAGTTTACAACTAATTATATTAATGATAGTGGTGATTAATTGATAAGGACGAGGACCGGCTACAACTATTTGGCCGGCAATTTCCCGTTAAAAGGGTACAAAAGTGTGTGTGTTACTCCAGGATAAAGTGGCGCCCACTTTCTGGAAATAAAATAGTGCACTGACTTCATTCTTCTTTCCCGATTCCCGCACGAGTTCCAGGCAACGGACGAAAAGCCGCATATTGCCGATCCTTCCTGATAGGTCATTTCTCCTCAGATTTTTGTGATTTCGCTTTCAATTGAGAGGTAATCTATTCCTCTCCACTCCTCTTATTTCTATTATGATATTTTTGCATAGATTGAAAAAAGTAGAAACCCTAGGGTTTGAGGTTTCTAGGATCTCTTTCACTTATTTTGTATCGAAAAGTTTCTGTAATAGATTATTATGCCCTAATCCGTGATTTCAAGTAACTTTGGTGAAACCCTGGTTAAAGTCATGTTGATTTCTGAAACTGAACTGATTCTAGAGTTGGAAAAAAAACTCCAAGAACTCTTCCCATGGATATCTCTCATATGAGCAAAAACCAATCCCCAAAGTCTTTGGGTGACAAATCTTTTGAGGGAAACACTATCCTTGTAATCCAAATAATTATTTGGAGGCTAAGGATTGATGCTTCTTTCACTAAAACAGTGAAAAGGTACTAAAATAAATTAGGGCAGCAAACCCCTAAAATATGTACGCCTCCTTTGACCTAATTAGGTCAAATGGAAATAGTCAAGATACTTGTTAAGTGACAAATGATGTTTGACAACATCGATTTGATGTCCTTAAAATACTTAAGGACGGTATGTTATAGGTAATGCCATCTCATGGGAGTGTGAGACACAACGATGGTGACAGGAGTGACAAAGGCAAAGGGAAGTCCACTGTGAGTTCTTATCCCCTACTTACAAATTATTCCTTAATGTTATTATGCTTATTGTGGCTAACCTAAATAGTCTTATGTCTTACAGAAGTGTCTTAAAGAATACAAATGAAATAGTTTTGAATATTAATGGAAAAGTAATGTTGATTAAAGTTATAAAATTGGCTATGTTAAGGTTGAATCCAACTAGTGGAGGTGAGGTGAATGTCCTCCCAACGTGTAATGAAATGAAAGCAAAAGTGCACATAAGAAAATGCACGTAAAAAAATGTGTGTGAATATGAAAAGACACACAAACCCGCAATATAAATGTAAAGAAATGATAATGCATCCTTAACATTGCCCAAAAACGAAATGAAAATACAAAAATAAGAAATTACAAAGATATGAAATTTGATATGAATGAAATGAAAAGAAATAATCAAAAGGAAAAATTATAAGGAATGTTAGAAAAATAATCAAAAGGAGAAAAAAGAGGAAAATGAACGAAAAACCACGTAATAACAAGGAAATACGAAATAATAAATCCGCAAAAGATAAATAAAACACTATAATAATCAAGAGAACAATAAGAATTCATTTAGTCTTTTGACTAATAAAAAATGTAACTAAACAGGTCGAGGAGGAAGCTACTCCCGGCAGTTCTAGCTGACCACTTTCACGCTGCGAGAAGATGAACAAGATATGGGTCGATGTCATCACCGCAGTCTTGAGTTATGGATGCCCACAAGGCTGCTTGTCGTGATCCCGATTGCCCTCATGATGAGTTTTAGTTCTGTTTTCGGTAGTTTGTGGTGTGAGTCATATAGTATAGTTAGTTTTGATCTGTGTCCATGTATATATTTTTTGATGTCGCTCACTCATGCATGTGGCACAATTTTGTGATAAACCCTTCTTTTGTATAAATATATGTTGGGTTATCTGTGGTCTCTACGATATATTATACGGCATTATGTTGGACTGTACATGTTTATGAATAACAAACATGTTTCACTTTTTCACATATTTTTATGTACTCTGTAATTATAACTGTTGAATGTTCAATTATCCGGTGCCTCTGTGAAATGAGATTATGGAAATTGTAATGGTGGCCTAGAAAGTAGGGTCGTTACAATATAAAGTGCACTGTCTGCTATTGAACGGTTGTTGGAAGAAACTTGGTGACTTGGAAGAGAAAGAAGCAAAATGTGATGACTAGATTTAGTACGGAGGATGACATTGGGCAACATCTCAAGGTATCTGGAAAGGATTGTGGTTGATACTTATTCTACAGGACTTAGGGATCCTTGAACCCAAACCTTGAGATAACAAGCCTACCATAAACATAGCTCATAACTTGGCTCAACATAATAAGACCAAGCATGTGGAAGTTCACAGCCATTTTATCAAAGATCATCTAGACAAAGTAAATGTCGTTACTCTTTTTTTCATTCAAAAGATCAGTTGGCGGACAAATTCACCAAATTTCTAGGCTAAGATGTGTTTACTGACGATATACTCAAGTTGGGAATGACAGATCCTCTTTGTCCAACTTGCGGGGAAGAATTGAAATATACAAGCAGTCAAGGACTACGCACCTAATATTATTGTAATAGCATTATTGTAATTTTTGGTTTCACTAACTCGTATGTGTGTAATGTAGGGGTTATGTGAATAATTGAATTGATTTGGTTTTTACTTTTGCACTATTGATGCCTTCAAAAAAAATCTACTCAAGTTACAAGTATTCTGATGATTGCACTCATGTGTTTATGTGTCTCTCTTAATTAGGTAGTCATCGCTATTAACTTGTGGAGAGAGGACATAAAGATTGAGAAGGTTCCTAAGATGTAGAGGACATGACGGTACCTAAAATCTCGTACCCTCCTTCCATGAACTTCAAATACTCCAAGAGCACCATTGACTAATGCAAACGCGAAACTTTCAGAGAGGTCGTCACCACTACCATCAGTGCTTGTAATCTCTACAAAACAAAACAAAACAAAAATATCTATCAGCAAACAAGCATTAGCTGCAATAAAAAAACTTAAATTAGAAATAAGAATACTACTGTTATGAAATTAAATGGATGTGGTAGAAGAAAATAAGAAATAATATTCAATACTCGAGTAATTGATAGATGCATTTGGTGTTGAAGTTGTTGGTGACTTGGATGAAAATGAAGACTTCTTTGAAGGTGGACGAGGTGCCGTGGGTAGAGTCCACTCCATTACCGTAAATGGAAGAGCTAACGATCTAAGCTACAACATTTAAAAATGATTGGTTTTAAGCACCATGGATCAGAAAAAAACAGATATCGTCAAGCAGTTATAAACCATAAGCTACTACAATTAAATAAAATTCCACTGAGAGAAACAGGCCTCTCAAGGAATTTACGGCATTATACGGTATGATACGAACGCTAGCTTATCAAATAAGATAGAGCATGGTATGTTAACTTCTGCTTGATCAAAAAACAATTTGATTTTTAACAGAAGATCTAAGGGTCTAAGCTACAGCATAAAAAATGATGGGCTTTAAGAACCATGAAACATATAATAAAACACAATACAGCCGCGCAGTAATAGACAAAAAACTACTACGACTAAGTAAAATTTTAGAAACCTTCCCTACAAGAAATTTATGGAATTATATTTATGATATTGTTAGAGTTATTAGTATTTAAGTATTATTGAAGTTTATGAGTATAGTCTCACACCACCTGATGTAGGGTAGGCTGTGGAGTGAATTCTAAATGCACACTAGTGAAGAGTGTGGTCGATCCCTAACGATTCAATGCCTACGACACGCGGTTCAGCGCAAGGATTAATATTAGCAACAAAGTATTATAAGATAACGCACAAATTTTCATAAGCAAAGATAAACAATTTCTTAAAGCTTGAGACGTGGTTTTCCTCCGCATGGAGGACTATAGCGAGCGCGCGGCGAATCAATCTGTTTTGCAGTCAGGGATTTTCACAAAACAAATAATAATGAACTTTTAATTCCACAAGTACAAGATTACCACAGCGCGACAAAGTGTAATACCATCAACTAGTACAAAGCACCACAAAAATCTGAAATAAAATTAGGGTTGCAGTAATTCTAGGTAAATCTGAAATTTTGGAAGCGAGGTGGAGTTTTCAGGATGGTGAAAGACTAGATCGGGTGAGGGGAAGTGGTTCCACGGAAGGGGGAAAGATGGCAGCAAAGGGGAATTGACGGGGTGGCTGGATCTGACTGGAGGAGTCCAGATCTGGACTGGTTGAGGGAGAAAACAGCCAAGGGGGCTGTTGGGGCAAGGCCGGGTGGTGGAGGCGGCTATGGAGGGGCGGTGGTGGCTGGATCTGGGCCAAAACAGGGAGGCGGGCCTGTTTTGGAGGTGGTCGGAGGAGCTAGGAGGGCGGCGGCCTGAGGAGAGTGGGCTGCGGCGCTGGGAGGAGGACTGCCGGACGGCGGTTTGATGAGGGGGGGGGGGGGTGCTGGCCGGTCAGTTGAGGGGGCTGGACAGCAATAGGATAGGGTGGCGGTGGAAGGAAAATCAAAAAAAAAACACAACACTTACACAAGGAGTCGTCGCCAAGGGGATCCACGTCGTCGGCACCACGGATGAGATCACCGGAATGAAGGGATTTCTTCTTCAAACATTCAGCAATAAGAATTCCTGCAACCCTAAGGATCAATTTATAAGAAAACAAAGTTAGGGCAACCGAAATCGACGGTTATGATTGGTCGGTGGTTCTGATGCCATAACTACATGAAATAAAACTCAAAATACATAATGTTATATATGAAACTAAATCTAAACGACGAGCCGGACAAATCTGCGGTGGCGGATCGCCGGTTCGGTCAAGTCCGTCTGCGAGAATACACAAAGGTGGGGTCCGCCTTGCGCCGAGTTGCACCAGATGGTCCCCCATCAACTCCCCCCGACTGAAAAGCCTTCATCTCCGATGAATGGAGGTGACCGTACTGTAGTCGAAGTCCAGGGGCGAGTCGATCAAGCTCTGCAGCAGCAATCCAGGTGTCGTCGGAGAAGGAACGTCCACGCCAGCGAACCAAGTAGCGGCACACAAGGCCACCCGTTGATGGGACGTACTCATGCGCAATGATCTCGGTGATGTGCTCGTCGCTCAATGCTCGAGGAAGGAGATCCGGTGGAATCGGCGGTGCTGGAGAGGGAGCCAATGGGGACGAGATCTTGGGTAAGTGGGGGTCAATGACGGACTGGGTGTCGGGAGCGGGTAGGGGTGGTATAGGCCAGGTGGTGGGAACAGGCTGTGGCGGTACAGGCTCCAGAGGGTAATCATGTTGGGTTTCTTTATGAGTATGGCACAACACTTGTGCACGCAGCGGAAGAATAACAACATCAAGAAAAACCCGAAAGAGATGGGATCGGGCCATGGTAGTTGAATCAAGAAGTTAACATACAACAAGGCAAAAATTACCTTGGTGGCGTTGAGTCACAACTCAACGGAGATGCTCCAAGCTTCGTGTACTTGCTGGTGGCGAGTTCTACGTGGAATGATGTCCACGTCTCTGCAGAAATCCACACGAGCGGGAGAACACCGATTTTTCGTCGCACGGATAATCGGGAAGGAGAATGACCGCACCTTGCTTTTCCACGAACTGCTAGGTCCGCGCCAGGAATAGCAAAACCAGCGACAATCGCCGGAGAGGAGGAGGTCGACGGAGCGAGCACGGCGGCGGCGGAACACTTCTGTCGGCGGCGGGATTCGGGATCGGCGGAACGAACGAAGAAATCGCGGAACGCTTCCGTCGATTCGATCAGTTCAGCAATGCGGGATTCGATCAGATCTACTGTTCCCGAAAACACCAAGTGTTTATTTATACCAAAGGCATAAACAGACTTAGGAATATCGCTATCCGCAGATCACCCAGAAAATTAGGGTTCCATAATCGGCGAGAATCACCTAGCAGATTCGGTGAGAATCAGTCGGCGAGAATCACCTAGGATCGGCGAGAATCACCTAGCAGATTCGGTGAGAATCAGTCGGCGAGAATCACCTAGGATCGGCGAGAATCACCTAGCAGATTCGGTGAGAATCAGTCGGCGAGAATCACCTAGGATCGGCGAGAATCAGCTAGGATCGGCGAGAATCAGTCGGCGAGTATCACCTAGGATCGGCGAGAATCAGAATACAAAACTCGACGATTCTCGTCGAACGTGAGTTGACAATACACGACTATTCTTACCAATCCTTCAAGGCAACATTTGCCCAACCCGACGATCCTTTAAGGCAACACTTTGCCCATAACCCCATTCAGGTCGCTGATTGGTAACCTTTACCAACACAGTCAATCATCCAACTTCTCCACATCTCTTATGTGCGACCCTGCAGGCTCATATCGTGTTGGCAGTGAGATTACATGTTTGACCACTTCTAGATCACCATGGTAACTCCAACAAATCAGAGTGGGGGTCAGGGTACTCGTGAGGTGCAAAGTATGGCGTCAGGTCCTCAACAATGAACACGGGGTGGATACCCATGCTCGCAGGAATATATAGCTCATAAGCATTTGTTCTGATCCGTCTCAGGACTGAATAGGGACCGATTCGCCGGGCGCTTAGCTTCTTAGCAGACCCCCGGGGAAGTCTCTCGGTGCAGACTCTCACCATCACCTGCTCGCCTATCTGAAAATGTTTTTCTCGTATATGTCTATCTGCTTGTTATTTGTAATATTCGTTGCTTAAATTAATTTTGCGCCGAACTGACTCATGCAACTCATGCAAATGACGTGTGAATGACTATGCGGACTGACTAGGCCGTGACTCAATCGGGACAGGAATAAGGTCAATGGGCTTCCTAGGGTCGTAGCCTGACACTATATGAAACGGGCTTAGACCTGTCGACCTATTGATTGAGCTATTATATGCAAACTCCGCAATAGGGAGCACTGAATCCCAACTAGCTGTGTGGTCTCCCACAAGACACCTCAGTAGATTCTCTAAACTCCTATTCACTACCTCAGTCTGACCATCCATCTGAGGGTGATATGCAGATGAAAACTTCAGGGTCGTACCGGTCTTTCGCCACAGGGACTTCCAGAAATAACTAACGAACCGCACGTCTCTATCGGACACAGTGGACTTTGGCAGACCGTGTAATCTAAAGACGCCCCTAATAAATAAGGCCGCGACGTGGGGTGCATCTGCAGTCTTACTGCATGCAATGAAATGGGTCATCTTAGAAAACCGGTCAACTACCACAAATATAGAATCATGCTTCCTCTGAGTACGAGGAAGCCCAAGCACGAAGTCCATGCTGATGTCCTCTCAAGGGCGATGGGGAACGGGAAGGGGTGCGTAGGCAGCTAGTGAACGGGGCCATAATCGAGCTAAAACCTCTAACAAATCTCATATAAAAGGTCGCAAGTCCGTGGAAGCTGCGGGCCTCGTGGATGTTCGATGGTGTGGGCTATTCGCGGATGGACTGGACCTTCTCAGGGTCTACGGACACGCCTGAGGAAGAGATGATGAAACCAAGGAAATGGACTGACTCGGACAAGAAAGAACACTTTTTCATATTTATAAATAATTTCTCCTTCCGGAGGATGTCAAACAACAGTCGCAAGTGGCCGAGGTGGTCCGACTCAGTGTGGCTATAAATCAGAATGTCGTCAAAGTATACGACGAGGAACTTACACATGTAGGGTCGCAGAATCTGAGTCATGAATCGCATGAATGTGCTCGGGGCGTTCGACAGCCCAAATGGCATGACTAACCACTCATACAGACCATCTTTGGTCTTGAATGTCGTCTTCCACTCGTCGCCCTCTCTAACCCTGATCTGGTGGTAACCGCTACAGAGGTCGATCTTCGAGAAGATCTGGGCTCCCGTCATCGTGTCTAAAAGATCGTCCAGGCGAGGGATCGGGAAGCGGTACTTCACAGTAATCTTATTGATAGACCGGCTATCGATACACATGCGCCAGCTGCCGTCCTTCTTAGGGGTGAGAAGGGCGGGGACTGCGTACGGGCTCAAACTCTCTCGGATGAACTGCTTTCGGAGAAGCTCGTCGACCTGTCTTTTGAGCTCAGCATGCTCAACGGGGTTCATGCAATAGTGCGGCAAATTTGGGAGCGAGGCCCCCGTGACTAGATCGATAGCGTGTTGGATGTCTCGCAAAGGGGGGTAACTAATCAGGGAGCTCCTCTGGCATAATATCTGCAAACTCACCTAATAGAGGTCGAACGGCAGGGTGAATCTCAGGTGTAGGGCAATCAGATGCCATAGTGGCTGCCACTACATACATAATGTCAGCATCAGTGTTGTCCCTCATAAACTCACTGCGCCACAGGACGTGTACGGGTCTCGAGGCACTCGTACTAGGGGAAGGCTCAACCCGACCCTTGGGTGTCTCTCTGGGTTGGGTAGGGGATAGGGTGATCTTCCGCCCCTTGTCATAAAAAACACACGTGTTCGAGCGACCGAAGCACGTGACGTCGCGATCAAAATGCCAAGGGTGGCCCAATAGAACGTGGGCGACATCCATGGGTATGACGTCGCCCCAGACTCGGTCCTCAAAGGAAGCGATGCTGATTGGTACGAGACAGCGCTGGTTAACATGTATCGATGTCTTGTCTACCCAAATGACACGATAGGGGTGTGGGTGAGGCTCTGCCTTCACCTGCATACGTTCTAGACCCTTCTGGGCAACGATATTCACACAACTCCCACTATCGATAGCTAATTTGCAGGGTTCGCCTGCACTCGGGAAGTACGTGTAGAAGATGGTGGTGCGGCGTCAATCCTCATCAGCACGTGGGGTATGTAGGAGGCGCCTGAACACTCCCACCTCTAATGAACGTTCAGCGTCGCTCTCCCAGCCCTCCTCAACGGCGGTAGTAATCTCCTCAGTCACCTCCTCATCTCCCTCTAAACCCTGCTCTTCATCCTCAACCAACAGATTCTGCGTGGGGCACTGCGCCGCCACGTGACCTCTGCCAGAGCATCTAAAGCACCGGATACCCCCAGGCCTCTGTCCCTCAGTGGTGACAGCCTTACCCTTCATGTCAGTAGTGACCCGTGCGGGTGGGGCGGCTGTAGCAGTGTGGGGAAGAGCGGGCTTCTTGTATGTCGAAAAATCAGTCCGGGAGGGGAACTGCTTCATACCAGATGTACGAAGATACTGCTCGTACTCTAGGGCGAGCTGGAATATCTGATCGACAGTCTCGAGGCGATGGGAAATCAACTCTCTCCGGAGCTCCGAGCGAAGGCCAACCTTAAATCGAGAGGCAGTGGCAATGGGCTCCTCCGAAATATCGCTCCTAACGACCAGCTCGTCGAATCGAGCCATGTACTCGGCTACCGTAAGCGTCCCCTGACATAAGCTCTGTAGCTGATCAAGCAGCTGATCACAGTAAGAGGCAGGGAGATACTTATCCCTGAGTCTCTCCTTCATGTCCTCCCAACGGGTGATGGGGTAGTAGCCGTCTCTCACAATAGCTCTCTCCACGCTAATCCAGAATACCTTGGACTGCCCGATCAACTTCATCTTCGCAAACCGGACACAACGCTCGTCACTCATATCGTACCAATCAAAGTAATGGTCCATGTCTAGAAGCCAGTCACTAAAGGCTTTCGGATCCAAACGGTCATCGAATGTCGGGGAGTCCAGGCGAATCCGACGAGTGATGTCAAAGGCGTGGTCACCTCTCCACGGGTCAGGGTAATCATCTGGAGGATCGTCTCGGTCGTACTCGTGCCGGGCGGGTGGGGGTCAGCGCTTACATCGACCCGGCGGGTAGTACTCATCTCGACGCTGGTCATAGCGACCGTGTGGGGGTACACGGTTCATAAGGTCAGGCTGACGTGGCATGCGGTATTCATCACGCTGAGGCAGGGGTCGGACACGCGCTGGCTCTGGATTTCGCCTTGCCGGTGGGGTTGGGACTCACATGGGAGTATCACGACGATAGCGGTCTGCTGGCGGCGGATCATCTCTGAACCGCTGGCCGCGACGGGGGAAATCGTCAGGCTCATCCGCGATCTCATCGTCATGCTGTGAGGGAGTATCCATGGAGTTCTCTAACTGGTCGAGGCGGCGATTCACCGCGGCGATATCGTGACGCACGTTATCGAACTGGGTACTTAATGCATCAAAACGTTCTAGGATAAGGCGCTGAAAGTCAGTGGTAGCGGTGCTCGAATTCTAGCCCGCTGCCCGGTCATTGGTGACTGGCGGATCTACCATGCTTCTAAATGCCCTATCACTACGGAGCATGCAAAATGGCCCGACCTGGGCTCTGATACCAACTGATGTAGGGTAGGCTGTGGAGAATTCTAAATGCACACTAGTGAAGAGTGGGGTCGATCTCTAACGATTCAATGCCTACGACACGCGGTTCGGCGCACGGATTAATATTAGGAACAAAGTATTATAAGATAACGCACAAATTTTCATAAGCAAAGATAGACAATTTCCCAAAACTTGAGACGTGGTTTTCCTCCGCAAGGAGGGCTATAGCGAGCGCGCGACGAATCAATCCGTTCTGCAGTCAGAGATTTTCACAAAACAAATAATAATGAACTTTTAATTCCACAAGCACAAGATTACCACAGCGCGACAAAGTGTAATACCATCAAGTAGTACAAAGCACCACAAAAATCTGAAATAAAATTAGGGTTGCAGTAATTCTAGGTAAATCTGAAATTTTGGAGGCGAGGTGGAGTTTTTCGGATGGTGAAATACTAGATCGGGTGAGGGGAAGTGGTTCCACGGAAGGGGGAAGGATGGCAGCAAAGGGGACTTGACGGGGTGGCTGGATCTGGCTGGAGGAGTCCAAATCTGGACTGGTTGAGGGAGAAAACAGCCAAGGGGGCTGTTGGGGCAAGGCCGGGTGGTGGAGGCGGCTATGGAGGGGCAGTGGTGGCTGGATCTGGGCCAAAACAGGGAGGCGGGCCTGTTTTGGAGGTGGTCGGAGGAGCTAGGAGGGCGGCGGCCTGAGGGGAGTGGGCTGCGGCGCTGGGAGGAGGACTGCCGGCCGGCGGTTTGATGAGGGGGGGAGGGCTGGCCGGTCAGTTGAGGGGGCTGGACAGCAATAGGAGAGGGTGGCGGTGGAAGGAAAATCAAAAAAAACACAAAACTTACCCAAGGAGTCGTCACCAAGGGGATCTACGGCGTCGGCATCACGGAGGAGATCACCGGAATGAACGGATTTCTTCTCCAAACATTCAGCAATAAGAATTCCTGCAGCCCTAAGGATCTATTTATAAGAAAACAAAGTTAGGGAAACCGAAATCGACGGCTATGATTGGTCGGTGGTTCTGATGCCATAACTACATGAAATAAAATTCAAAATACATAATGTTATATATGAAACTAAATCTAAACGACGAGCCGGACGCATCCGCGGTGGCGGATCGCCGGTTCGGTCAAGTTCGTCTGCGAGAATACACAAAGGTGGGGTCCGCCTTGCGCCGAGTTGCACCAGATGGTCCCCCATCACCGCCTATCGGTGTTATGTGTCCATTGTAATTCCTATATTTTTCCCCCATTGTGAAAGAATATATTGCACCAAATATTTTTATTTCCATTTCTTTCTACATGGTATCAGAGCGGAAGTCGACTCTGGGAAATTTTTCGTTGCCCTAATTTGTTGGCAACGTCAAGTTCTCAGCATTCCTCTCTCAATTCCGGTAGCTTCCGTCTCCCTGCCTCTCGTCTCATCGAGCCGATCCCATCCTTGCTCCCGTCAAGCACTTCAACTCCAGCTCCTGTCGATGAAACAATCTCCGAATTTCGTCAATAGGAGCGGCTCTTGGTCTCCACGGTGTTGCGCCTATTTGGTCTTCCGTCTGCGTCATCGACACCGGATCCCATCGGCACCCCTGCTACATCTTCCGCCGCTCTTCTCTTCCCACGATTCCGTTTCCAGAGGGAGCTACTGTTGCGTCCCTTTTTTTGTCGTGTGATCCAGTCGTCGGCCTCTTCTGCTCCAGCTCCCGCAACTGCTGCTCGACTGCATCTTCTTCTCCCATCGTCGATTTTCTTAATCTTCCGCTGGGCAACGACGATTCCACCGCGTCTTCCCTCTGTCGACGACGATGATATCCAACATTTCCTGATCTCGTTGAGCTCTCCTTCTCGTCCAGTTGTTGTGCATACTCCTCTCTACGGAATCCTGGCTCCTGCTTCTTGTCTTCTAGTTGAGCCCCTGTTATTGCTGTTTTGAGCCTCTTCTACCTTCCGATCGAGCTTTTGGGTACTCCCAGTGCTCCCTTTTCTAGCTCAGTCTTTTTGCACACCGAAGATATGGATCTCGCTTCCCGCTTTTCTTGTCGTTGATGGTGCTGATGTTGTTTTTCTTAAGTTTTTTGTGTTATGACACTGTGTCTGTCTACGTTTGTGTCTTCATGTGATATTTGTCTTCATGCACGTGTTCTAGGTGAGGGGGAGTGTACGTCACGGCCTCCAGGTGTTGTCTATGCCTTCATGCAGGTATTCCACGTGAGGCGGAGTTTTTGTGATAACGGCAACTAAGATGTGTCTTTCCCGACTCCTTCCTTAGTCACGCATGGCCTCTAGGCGTAGCCTATGACTTCATGCATGTATTCCACGTGAGGGGGAGTGTTCGTAATGACGGCGACTCGAATGCCTCTTTTCCGACTCCTACCAGAGTCACACATGGACTCCAGCCATATTTTTCATCAATTTGTGTCTCATATTTTTCATCAATTTGTGGTAGGATTGGTTTGGTTTTTGTTGGTTAACCATGTTTTAGCTCCGGGAGCATCAGACATGATCATGGTCGGTTTGTGGACCAACGTCGTGTGACTTATGACTAGTTGGAGTATCCTCGGTGACACGTGCTTGGGTCTTGATGGTTGTTGTTTTGTCCCGTGTTGCCAACCACCATTTACCTTTCTTTTATGTTGTGTTCAAGCTAAAGGTTTCACCTCCAGCTAGCTTCAGGGGGAGTGTTAGAGTTATTAGCATTTAAGTATTATTGAAGTTTATGAGTTTAGTCTCATACCGCCTATCGGTGTTATGTGTCCATTGTAATTCCTATATATTGCCCCCATTATGAAAAAATATATTGCGCCAAATATTTCTATTTCCATTTCTTTCTACAAATATGAACGCTGGTTTTATCAAATAAAATAGAGCATGACATGGTTAACAATATTCTGTTTGATCCAAGAACAAATTGATTATAAATTTCTACACGTTGCCTGTAAGAGCGGTTTAAAAAGAACTAGACTGCTGACTTTGTTCAATGTTGCTTCCAGAATGCAAATAAGATGGAACCAATTGAAATGCAAATTGTAGTACGTTAACCTTGATTAAATTTGATAACTATAATGTGTAATAGCTTTAGTCAATTGCTTCAACTTAATCAAATGCTAAAAAATCAAATTCACGAGAAAAGATCTGTGTATATTTGAATGTAACCTCATAAATTGCTTTTCATTCTCCTGCGCTTGATTTCGAAAGCAATTTGAAGATCAAAATATAGAATTACTTTCATTTTATAATATCTTAAATGCCATATTTTATTATTTATCAAAATATTACAACACCCATCTATATATACAATGATCACAACAAATTTTCACAGTTGGTGTGGAACTAACGAAGAGAAGAAAAAACTGAACATGGGCATAAAGATGTGCTTTTCAAATTAGAGAATATATATCAAGTTAGAGCATCTATATCAATCACGCCTAACTTGGTATATAACATCATAGAAGAACGAAGAGCAAAGCTTCGTAAATATGTCGGCCTTCTTTATCTAATGTACAAATGGAGTGCATATACACACATTGATGACCTCACTAACAAAGTAACAATCCACATATATACACTTTGTTCTTTCATGAAATACCAAATTTTTAGATAGGTAGATGGTCGCATTATTGTCAAAGTACATCGGCAGAAGTGTATTGTAAGTTTCTCTCAAATCATTCAAAAGTGTCCTGAGCTACTATCATTTCCTCATACTCTACTTCTACACTTAATCTAGAAACTACCGCATGTTTCTTGCTTGGTCCTGAGCCCAAGTGTCAGCTTATTTCAGTCATTTTATTTTCAGCATTGTCTTGCTTTGTCTTTTTATTTCCTGCACATTTTGTTTACGCACTTTTTATTTACATACATATTTTGTGTTTGAAGACGACTTACTACCTTGACAGACCAATAAGACACTAAATAAAAAGGTCCAACAGTTTTGGATATTATTGAGAGAGGCAAGCATTAAGTATTGAAGTATTGCATAAAATATAATATGAACAAGATCTTCAATTAATAAGAATACTCCTCTGGAGGCAAGAATTTAACTCAGAATATTCAATATCCTCCTTAAATAAACCCACAGTAGAAGGGGCGGCCAATTTCAGAGGAACGAGAACTTCATCTTGTCCCTCTCAGTCCCGGCACTTTTCGTATTCCCTCCTTGATCTCTCGCCAGTGAATCATTTGAAGTCCTCTGCCTCGATGACGCCCAGAGCTTACCGACAAGATTTCATCAATGGTGTCCCAAAACGCCAATCCTGACACCCAATTCTTCCTCGCCGCCCCCTTTTCTAACCACCCAAGTCATCGAGTCTCTCACTGATAATCTCTCCTAATGTTTTCATCCAGCCATTGTATTCCTTTTAGGCTTTTACTACTGGTACCTCCCCATCACTACCACAACAGGCTTCCCCCATAATTTCCCCAAAGTTCAAAGCCAAAATCCTTTATGATTATGTTGAGTCCTAACTGCCACTGCAGATTCATCAAAGGGTTCTTCATCTTGCGAGCCACTATCTAGGGTAATACTTCACATCATTCTCATTTCATCAATTTATTAGCATATTTTTATGTAATATTCAGAATATCGAAGGTGTTGTAGATATTTATCATAAATTGTTTCATACAAAATTTGTAAGTGGAAATTATGAAACGTTGTTAGGAATAACTTGTAAGCACTTAGAATCACTTTTCGGGATTATGAAATCGTTGCTAATCCAATCATTAAAGTTGAATGATATCGTTAAAATGATAAAATCGAATTAGTCGCAAACTCAATTTTAAAATCCGGGTTTACATCAGTGTAGCTAGTGTCAGAGTACGATGTGATGCACAAATGACCATTTTTCTTAAGCCATACACCATTTCCATGAGAGCCTTTAATGCATTCTAAGATTTTCACAACCACACTGTGGTTACATTTTTGAAGAGTGTGCATGAATTGACTAACTTTTCCTACTGCAAATGAGATGTCGGGCCTGCTTATAATAAGATAAATTAGTTTCTCAACTAGGAATCTACAACGAGTCACATCTTGGGGCAAATGATGTTTGATCCCATAGACTGTCAATCCCCATAGGCAGAAGGAAGAGAGAAGGTTTTGCTGCAAGTAAGCTTGTCCCGTTAAGGAGATTCATGGCATATTTTCTTTGTGATAGTTAAATCTCTTTGTTCCATCCGGCAACTACAATGTCAAAAAGTACCAAGGTGATTCTGTTGGGAAAAACCCATGATGATTTAGTAAACCATGTGATATAATGGACTAAATTTATAGAACATATTGTATTGTACTAGAATGAAGATCTCTGGATGAAGCCTGCAAAATATTGTGTAAAATTGCTAAGTCCATGAAGAATTGCTAACCAACAGTCGGTGATTACTGACCGGGCATTCTCCAATCGAAGACTCAACTCTCAACCAAGAATTCACCGATCGAAGACCCAAATGTCGAACGAGATCAAATTCATTCTTTCAGCACTTGTTGACTGAAGATTTGTTCATCGACCGACATAATCTCTTTCACTCGTCGTTCACCTACTAGACTCAAGAATCGTTGATCAATGATCTTCTCCTTACAGTGGTCCCAAACCATTCCTTTATAACCAGTTGAATGAAGACATGGGATCAAGAATCGTTGATCAATGATCTTCACTGATTGTGCCCGTCTGTGCGATCAACGATTGCAGATTGAGTAGTTCCCATATTAGTGCTCAGAGAATGGAGTTCACTATTATGGTTGGGGAGAGAAACAAACTCCAAGGGGAAGAAGATCCCACTTGGTTGGCCATAGGCTACAATTGATTTCAAAATCCAAGATAGAAGATAGTCCCTAAACAAGTAGCCGAGAGTTATATAACCCTGCCTGCTAAATGCGAAAATGCTAAAGAGAATAAGACAAGAAAAATGGAACATAATTAAAGAATACTACGTCGTATCATGTTGTTGTAGTCCAGTCTGTCGACCTACTCCATTGAGATATACGTGCCATGTCGACGATACCGTCGACGCCCCTTCCTCTAGGCCATCCTCCTTTATGTTTGTTGCAATGCACCCAAATTGAAAATTTTGACTTGTCCTCAAGGCAATATTCTGGAAACTGACTGTGAAAGTCGTCGCGGTCCAACCACGTCGCATCGTAGTGAGTGCATTGTCGTCATGCGACCAAAACCTGTTCCCGGACCCGATACTCCACGGTGACGGGTTTGCGGTCCAAGATCGCCTCAGGAACATAAACGGTGGAGTGGGATGGTCTCCTCGGCCGAGTGGTCTCCTACCACCCGCTTGAGTTGGGACACGTGGTAAATCACGATAGGTGATAAATCACGATAGGTGGTGGACGGTCGTAGACGGCCTCGAAGGGAGTCATGTCTGCCGAATACTGGAAGGAGGTGATGTAAGAGAACTCGGCCCACCACAACCATCTACTCGAGTCACAGGGGCAATTAGAGGTGAAAGAGCGCAAGCAAGTCTCCATGCAACGGTTCATAACCTCGGACTACCCATTTGTCTGAGGGTGATAGGAAAAACTCACCTGTAGTTGCGTGCCTTGAAGTTTGAAAAACTCCTGCAAGAAGGAACTCATAAAGACCAGATCTCGATTGCTGACGATAGAACAAGGGAAGTCGTGTAGTTGGACTATGCCGTAAATGAACGCTTCGTCCACTGTTGGAGTTGTAAATGGGTGGAGTAAGGGTATAAAGTGATCGTATTTAGACAATCGGTCCACCACCAAATGGATGCGGTCATTCCCTGCGGACCAAGGGAGGCGCGTAATGAAATTCATCGTCAAGTCCTCCTATATGAGGACTGGAATGGGTAAATGTTGTAGAAGGCCTCCCGGAAAAGAGGCCTCGTACTTCAAGTGCTGGCATGCAGGACATGCTGCCACAAATTCCTCCACATATCGCATCATTCCCTTATAATAGAGTGTCTCCTACTCTTCTTCCTTGCTTTCATCTCATTCTTTGAATACCTCATCCAGTGAGGAGTATTTGGAGTGAGAGTAGTGTTGTGCAGAATATAATAGTGAGTGTCAGCAGTAGGAGAGGGTTTAGGAGCAGCCCCAATAGAGAAGACGACCTCCAAGCAGCCCCAATATAAACGTGAACATCTATTCGTAAGCGTTCTATGATGGCTCCCAAGGTCGGATGGTTATCCACCACCCTCTGTAAAGTCTAAGTCTTCTGCCAAACAAGTCGTGATATGGTTGTTAACTTCGTGGATAAATCGCCCGCCGCTAAGTTTGACTTACCTTAGCGAAATTCAACCGCAAAATCATAGCCCAATAGCTTTGCCGCCCAAAGTTGCTCTGACGGGGTGGTCATCTTCTGGCTCAGAAGGTACCAAAGACTATGATGATCTATGCGGGCGATAAAGTGTCGCACCAAGAGGTACGGCCTCCAGTGCTGAACCGCCAAGACGAGTGCCATCAACTCGTTCTCATACGCCGAGCGGGACCAAATGGAAGAAGAGAAAGAACGGCTAAAGTATGTGATAGGCCGCTCGGCCTGCATAAACACAGCACAGATGCCTGAGCCGGAGGTATCTGTTGGTCCATTGATAACAATGTCCTAGATTTGAAAAAGACCCATAGGCCAATGGTATACACATGAATGTATCTAATATATGTTCAAAGTTCATTGTATGCAGGTTGTACACTGTTACATTGATTAGACAGGTTGTTAGGGTCACAATGATAGTTGGACTCAAGACAGGTTGATGGACAAACAGAAAATAGGCTAAATACAAAAGTGTTGAGTGAACTCACTTCACTCAACACTAGGAGCCTAAAAGCGTTGACAGAAGATCCAGCAGTCAAAACCTCAGTGTTGTTGACTAGAAATTTCTCTAAGCACAGAAACGTTGAGAGAAGACAGTTTACTCAACGCCTACTCAACAGGATTTCTGATTAAGTATAGAAGCGTTGAGTGAAGACGGATCACTCAACGCCTCAACAAGAAGTCAGGCAAAGTCCAGAAGCGTTGAGTGTAGAAGCATTACTCACCGTCTTCATGCAGGAAAATTCTACTAAGTCCTAATGCGTTGAGTGATGAAGGCTCACTCAACACCTTAACAGTTAGACTGCAAATGTCAAATGCGTTGAGTGTTGAAGGTTCACTCAACGCCTCAAGATGTAGAATTTCTGTTAAGTATTTCTGCGTTGAGTGACAAGGCCTCAATGCCTAGGCAGAATGTCTAGAAATTACCAAATCCACAAGTGTTGAGTCATGTTGACGTCATCAATAACTTAAATGTTGCGGGAATTGCGCGCTAGATGACAAAAGGCGTTGTATGCCTTTAGTACAGCAATAAATACAAAAGATATGTTGCAATTACCTATTCTGGCTAGTCCATACTGCACATAGAGCCGTTGGACGGCGAGTAATAAAAGGAACTTCCCGCGAAATCAGAAAGAGTTTTCTGCTCATCGTCGTCCTCTCGATTAAGCAGAAGATTTTCTGGAACTCATCAAAATAGCAAGTCTGTGAACCACAGACAAAAGTTGGCTAGTTGAAGAAATAAAGAACTGAAGAATCATTCTGTCTTCAACAGCAACATCAGAAATCTCATTTTCTGAGTAACAAGCAGAGCAAACTCAAGTTGTTGTTCATCTTCAAGGTCATTGTACTCAACACTACTACATCAAAGGCTTGAAGAAGCAGTGCTCTGCAGTTGTCTTCTTAGCACAAGTAGAAACTTCCAAAAGATCTACTTTCTTGGTGTTGTGAAGAAGTTAGGGCTGAGTCTACTCAGTTCAGGAAGAAGACTCAGAGAATCATTTCTCTGGAGTCAATCATCAATAAACAATCTACTCCTTCTGTAGGATCATTATTGATCTGATTGTAAGCCTAAAATATAAAGACTAAGTGGTAGGATTCTGTTGAGAATTTGAGGTAGGACCTATGTACCAGAGGTAAGATCTGAGTCAGATCTGAGGTAGGATATTTATTATCTCTGAGTGTAGGGCTATCCTTCTAACCTGAGTTGTAGGGCATCTTGTTAAGCCTGAGGTAGGTGATCTGGAGGATCACTGAGCTGTAGGAGTAAAGTTTACTCTAAGTGGGTAGGGTTGTGGCCTGAGGTAGGGCTTGGAGGAAGCCTGAGAGATCCTGAGGGATCTGTGTTATAAGCTCTTTGAGCCAAGTTTGAAGAAGATTGTTTTGTCTAACACACCGTTAGAAAGGTGGGATGAAAAGTGGATGAACTCATAGCTTGGGGAATCACTATAAATATTGGTGTGCTAATCTTTGTTATTGAAAGTTAACACAATAATCTAACTCACAACACATCAATGTAAAAAGTAGTCATAAATACTTGAAAACCTATTCACCCCCCCCCCCCTCAAGGTGTATAGCTACTTTTGAAACAAAAAATTTCAAGTGGTATCAGAGAGAGACTGTTCAAAAAGGACTTAACAGTTTGAACAGATCTCCAAGAGTAGCTAAAGATTAACTTCATGGGTTCAGCTGAGAACCATAAGAAGTTGAGCTCCATGAAGCTCCTATTTGTAGAAAAGAAAACTATGGGATTTTGAAAGAAAAGGTTAGGCTATTCATGGAATCGTCAGACCCAAGGATCTTCATTACAGTTCAAGAAGAGGAGGCCTAAATTGGTCTTATGTCCATTGAAGAAGAGCCTGATCATCCAGCTGCCCCATCTGGCATAAAGGCCTCGTTGTCCTCTGTTGACAGTGATTGTGAAGAGGATGAGGAGTTCAGTCTCATGGCCCTATCAGAAGACAATCAGGACAATTTTATTCCTGATAGGCTACACTCTATCCCTAGATCTCCCTCTGTTTATGAGTCTGGATCAAACTCTGGAGCATCCACTTCCTCCAGTGAGGATGATGGATCAGAATTTGAAGATGATGTCAATCAATTGATTGATAATTATGGTGCAATTTTGGATGCTCTGAATAAGAGCAAAATGCTTGTCAAGAGACAAGCTGGGGAGATTGTCACTCTTCAGCAAGCTGCTTCCATGCAGCCTAAGTCAGCACCCTTGCTAGCTCAGATGAGGAGAGAAGTTAATCAACAGAAGACAATCTCAATTATCTAAATTGGGATCATTAGCCAGAAGAACAAGATCAGCATGGATCTTGAATAAAAGCTTCTCAAGCAGAAGAATATTGTGGCTGAATTCTCTAAGCCCAAAACTGTTTTGACATTGATTAAATCTCACCTCTCAAAAGGATAAGAGAGGTTTGGGGTTCAAGTGGAACTATAGAGCTGCCCATTCCAAAGGGAAAGGCAAAGCACATGTAGTGCCTCAGACCACCTTTCAAAAGGTAATCCTCCCTTCCAACAGGTATGACCAGGACAACATGCATGGTCACAGGAAGAATGAGAACTATTCCTGCAAGAATACAAGGGTATCTTACAATGGAAGAAGAAAGGGCATGAGTTTGAGTGCACTGAAGACTCCCCATGAGGAAATCCAAATGGCTCATTATGCACCAATGCACCATTTGTATTTGGAGTTCCAACCCTCACACTCAAGGATAAGGTTGTAGACCATTACCATGTTCCCACAGCAAAAACTTTGATTAAGGGCAAGTCAGTCAGTAAGCCACACCTGGCAGTGTCTGATGTCATCAACTTCATGTCAGCTACAAATATGACATCTATTAGTGCTACTCAGAATAAGCTAAGTGCATCCACTAGCAGACTCACTTTCAGTCAGATAATTGCTGAAAGAAACAGGAAGAAGGTTGTTACTCTCCCCTCTGAACAGACAACTATTGATAGCTGGCAATCTTCAAAGGTTGTTCAGAAGAGAAGATACAACATTCATGAGTGTTGGTGTTGTGGAAAAGTGGGTCACTTTGTCATATACTGTTGGCACAACCCTAGTGTGTCAAGTGCAAGGTTGAGTCTTCTTATCAGGGCTGCTGCAGATAGACATGTTCATTTTCAGCCTAACATGAACGAAGGACCCAATCCCTTTTGCATTCCTAAGGTAAACTAATTTGTGTTTGCAGGATAGTCCAAGTACCCATACAATGTCAATATGGTACTTGGACAGTGGATGTTTCAGTCATATGACTGGAACAAGGAGCCACCTTAAGGATTATGCTCCAGTGAGGAATAGACCTAAAGTGATCTTTGGAGGTTCAGACAGAGGAGTTACCAAGGGCTATGGTATGATCACCAATGACATAGTCTTCATCACTAAGGTAACTTATGTGGAAGGATTACTGCACAATCTGATTAGCATAAGTCAATTATGTGATATTGGCTATGTCATTGTCTTTCACAAGGATAAGTGTCTGATCAAAAGGTCAAGTGACCAAGAGGTCATTTTGACGAGCACTAGGAGTGGAAATATTTATTGTTTAATCTTCTTATATCTAAGTTCAGACTCACCAGTATGTCTGGTAGTAAATGAGAAATTCTCTTATTGTGTGCAATGACACAAGAGGCTTGCTCACTTGAACTACAAGACAATTTGCAAACTCTTCAATGAAGGGCTAGTCAGAAATGAACCCAATCTAAGATGCACCAAACAGGGCATTTGTTCTGCATGCTAAAATGATAAGCAGACAAAAGCATCTTTTAAGAGCATTAGGGTCAAGGATTCTAAGAGGTGTTTGTACTTTTTGAATATGTACTTGTTTGGTCCTATTTCAGTTCATAGTCTAGGTAGGAAAGTCTATACACTTGTGATAGTTGATGACTATTCCAAATTTATTTGGGTTCTCTTTTTAAAGAAAAGTCTGAAACCTTTAACATCTTTGTGACTTTTGTTAGGCAAATTCTGAATCAAAAGGACAGTTATGTGGTAAAAATCAGAAGTGACCATGGTACTAAATTTCAGTCTAAAGCATGACAAAGTTCTGTGAAGAACAAGCGATTCATTAGAAGTTTTCTTCACAAAGAACACCCTAGCAAATAAGATTGCTGGGACGAAAAACAGGACTCTCATAGAATTTGGCAGGACACTACTCAGTGACACTTCTCTCATAAAATATTTTTGGGCTGAGACAGTGAACACTGCTTGTCATGTCCTGAATAGAGCTTTTATTAACAAGTATCACAAGAAAACTACCTATGAGATTATGAAAGACAGAAAACCAAATCTAGCATATCTCAGGATCTTTGGAAGCAAGTGGTTTGTGCTGAACAATGGAAAGTCCTATTTGACTAAGTCTGTTGTCAAATCATATGAGGGAATTTTTGTTTGGTACAGCAACCACAGCAAAACCTAAAAGTTTACAACTTAAAAAATCAAGTTGTAGAAGAGTCTATAAATGTAGTATTTGATAAATCATCAATGATTAACAGTGATCTGTCAAGCTACTCTAGATCTGCATGTGTAAAGTTGAAGATGGAGAATCTGACCATCAAGGACACTCCTTCAACTGCCCAAGAAGAAGATGATGGTGTGCTCATTCCTGAAGAAGATCCAAATGCACAGGACATGGGTGAAGACCAGCAGGATCCAGTCACTAAAGTTCAAGATGCTGAAAATAGAATGCTAACAACTGTCAGGCATTTGAGGGATCATCCAAGAGATCAAATCATAGGTGATGTTAGCCAAGAGATTACAACAAGGAGCAGAAGCGTCAACATTGTTATGTACTATAGCTTCTTTTCTCAAGTTGAATCAAAGAAGTTTGAAGATGTCAACATAGATCCATTTTGGATTGTGGTTATGCAAGAAGAACTGAACCAGTTCAAGAGATGTAAAGTCTGGAAGCTGATTCCCAGACCACATTGACATAACATCATTGGAACCAAGTGGATTTATAGGAATAAACTTGATGATAATGGTGTTATCATCAAGAATAAAGCTAGACTGGTTGCCAAGGGATACAGATAAGAGGAGGATATTGATTTTGATCAAACATTTGCACATGTTGCTAGACTGAAAGCTATAAAACTGTTCTTTGCATATGCAGCCCATAAAGGATTCAAGTTCTACCAAATGAATGTTAAGTCAGCTTTCCTAAATGGTGACCTAAAAGAAGAGGTATATGTTGAGCAACCCTCAGGTTTTGTAAACTCTAACTTTCATTATTATGTATTTAAGCTTAGTAAAGTTTTGTATGAGTTGAAGCAAGCTCCTAGGGCATGGTACAAAATTCTGTCTAGCTTTCTCACTGAGAACAAATTATCTAGGGGAAAGATAGATAAGACATAATTCATTAGGCAAGTCAAGGGTAAGATTATTCTAGTCCAAATTTATGTATATGACATAATTTTTGGGTCTACTGATGATGGCCTCTGCAAGAAGTTCGCTAAACTTATGTAAAGTCAATTTGAGATAAGCAGTATGAGTGAACTCAAGTATTTTTTAGGACTCCAAGTTAGACAGTCAGAGGATAGTCTATCCATCTCTTAGTGTAAGTTCATCAAAGAGCTAATTAAAAAGTTCGGAATGGAGAGTGCCTCCATAATGAAAACTCATATGGGGTCAAATGTGTCAATAGATAAGGAAGAGACTGGGAAACTTGTTGATGAAACCGTGTATAGAGGCATAATTAGCTCACTCCTCTACCTAACTGCTAGTAGGTCAAACATCATGTATATCTTGATGTGTTAGATATCAGGTTTGTGTTAGATATCAGGTTAGCACTAAGAAATCTCATTATTCTGCAGCAAAAACAATTTTGAGATATCTCAAGGGCACACATGATCTTGATCTATGGTACCCTAGGAATAATGATTTTGAACTAATTGGGTATTCAGATGCAGACTTTGCAGGTTGCAGAGAAGACAGGAAAAGTACATCAGGCACCTGTCAATTTATAGGAAGAAGATTGGTCTCTTGAGCAGCAAAAAGCAAACTAGTGTGGTCATCTCTACAGCTGAATAAGAATATATCTCAGTTGTTAGTTGTTGTGCACAGATACTGTGGATCAAGCATCATCTCCAAGACTATAATATCCAGCTAAGTAGAACTCTCATGTTTTGTGATTCTTCTAGTGCAATCTCTATTGTTAGGAATCTTGTGTCTCAAAGTAGGACTAAACACATAGAGATTAGATATCATTTCATTAGGGAGCATGTAGAAAAAGAAAACATTTGTCTTGAGTTTGTCCCCACAGACAAACAGGTGGCTGACATTTTCACTAAACCACTAGATGAAGTCAAGTTCAACAACTTCAAAATTGAGTTGGGCATGTTGAACTTAGTATAACTTCAGTATTTTTTTTGCAAGTGTTGCAGGCAGAATTGACTTTTGCAGGATATCAAGGTAGATATGGACTAAGTGTCCAAGCAACGAATGCGCTAAGTCTAAGTATCCAGGCGTCGAGTGCACTTAGACAACATCAAGCATCGAGTACACTGAGTCTAGGTGACCAGGCGTCGAGTGCGCTGAGACTAAGTGCCCAGGCATAGAGTTCGCTGAGACAACTTCAGGCGTAGAGTCCGTCGAGTGAGTCGAGTCCACTCAACGAATTCTCCCAGGGACTTCTGATAACGACTATCTTACGGGATTAATCTCAGTCGTTGATCTCCTCGTGATTATCACGACAGGTACGCGCCTCTCCACATTCTCAAATAAGAGGTGAGTATAAATAGAAGTGTGTGTGCTTAGAATAAAATACATTATTCCTAGCCCTGCTCGTCTTTCTGCCTCCATGCGATAAAAGCTCGAGAAAACTTCAGAAATTCAAAGGATTCATGGCACCGAAAGGAATGGATTTTCTGTTCGAGGGTTCAGAGTTAGTGAGAAATGGATTTTTAAGGATACAACAAAGGAGGTACAACGCGTTCTTCATTTATTGCAGGTCGCTGACCTAGAATACGTCCTGTCGGAGCCATGCTCAATATGGAAGAGAGAAGTGCTTGAACTATATTCAAATGCCACTGTAGACTCATCCTCCAATAAAATCAATTCATCTATCAGTAGGCATAAGATCAGGATCACTCCCAGAAGATTGAGCAAAATCCTGCATCTGCCCAAATTCAGGTTGTCTGATGAAGAACTTTATCAGGAGGATGTGAAATCTGCCCTTAAGTTGTGTGGGCTTTCAAAGCACACCATTTGATCACTTTTAAGAAAAGAAATGAATCTCAAATGAAAATTTTTAGCTGATGTGATTGGCAAAGCACTGATTTGCAAAACAGGATCACATGATATGATATCCAGAAAAATGATTGAGCTCGTGTCAAGGGTAATTCTTACCAAGAGAACTGACTAGGGAAAGGTGTTGTTTGACAGAGTAGTGGAATGTGTTCCAAAGCCTAACCTAGGAAGAATCCTGTCCTTGCACTTGCATGTTACTGTTCCAGGGATCCTCAATATGAGGCTAGAAACTAAGATCCATCACATGAGGAGGATGGACTCAAAGATGTTTGATAGGTGGGACAGAGTGTTGCTGCCACATCAACAAATAAGTGAGAAAAAGAAGAAGAATAAAGTTGTACTTATCATATAGGAAAGCACATGAAACAGCTATTTTGAGAGCAGAGAGGAAGAGCCACATGATCCTCGGCTGTCTGACTCTACTGAGGAAACAAGAAGAGATATGAGTACTCCGGTTTCAATATCCTCTGAACCTGCAGCAAAGACTGTCCAAGTCAGTGGCTCGCAATCTGAAGATATACCAGTAGAGGTAACTGAACAAGTGACTGAAGGTATTGTGGACAGGATTGATCAAACTCCAGAAGGTCCTGAGATCATACTCTTCTGCCCTCAAGTTGAGAGGGAGCAACTTCCTGATACAGTGATTGAAGATGCTCCAGCCACAGTCAATACAAACCAGCCAACTCCAATGGGGAATGTGGAGGTTGAGGGGGAGATCCCAATAGAGCTCCCTGCTCAAACAACTGAAAAAGTCATTGACATTTCTGAGGATGGTGAACCTGCAGTGGATGAGTCAAAGAGTGATGATGCTGATCACTCTTCTGAATACATGAGAGCTGACTCAGAGATAAGAGAAGAGACAAGGAAAGAGGATGAGGATGTCTGCAATCAAGGGACATTTCAACAACCTGATCAGATGTCATCAACATTCCTGGCACAATTGAAAGGTCTGATGGATGACCAGATGAAACAACTTGAACACTTTGTTGATGACTCCATCAAAGAGCTGAGAAAGAATTTGTCTATAGAAATAAAGTAAATCAGATTTGAAATAAACCTGCTTAAGGCCAACACAGTGTCATTCTTCATGAAAGATGCCCCAGTTGTTACCCACACTGAAAACAAGCTTGAGGAAATCTGGAAAAAGCAGATTTATATTATGGAAAATCAGAACATCACCGCTAGCAACATGAAAATGGTCCACAATGTGAAAAAGAAACTGATGGAAGCAGACAGAATTACTCTAGAGAGGAGAATGGATGCATGCACACAAATTCTGGATAATCACATGTTGGAAACTAAGAATCATGTTACTAAGGGAGTCAATTTTTTGGATGAAAGACTCTCTATAGCCAATAACTCTCTGACTGCAACTGTTAGTGAAGTCATAAAGAGAGAGAAGACAATGATCAAAGCCAACACTGAATATGTTGTTTGGGTTATCAATGTAATCAGAGGTTCATTAGGGCTTGAACAATATTCATATGATAACATTGTTCCAGCTCCTATTCCAGAAGGACAGACAGATGGAAATCAGTATGATGTACAGTATGATAATCAGCCCCGATTCCGTTCGCGTCTTCCCTTCCGTCGACACCAACGCCCGATTCGGCCTTCCTCAACCGGCCCTGACTAATCCAAGCCAGACCGTGTGTTCCCTTGACAGCTACGCCAGCCCCGGCCAATTCCACTTCCGTCCAGCAGTTCTCTCCTCTGTCTTCCGCGGTCCGCTCACTTCTCCGTAACATCGATAGATTCTTATGTCAAAGAGTCAAATGGAATACGGCGTGGAAGCAATCAAAAATGCCCTCCTCAGCATCAACTCGCATCTCGATGCCCAGGCCGAGTAGTTCACGTCACTATGACCATTCTTCACAACCTGCAACTCGACCAGAACCCTGGGCCTACTACTGCTTCTGTCTTGGGATCCCCCAGTACAGCGGCCACCGCCGATCCCTCCTTGACGGGATTACCTCCACAGCTCCCACATCTCGACATCCCCATATTCAACGGGACTGACCCACTTGGTGGATCGCCCACGCCGAACAGTTTTTTATATTCACCCTACTCCTCTGGCGCAGCAGGTCTCCACAACAATCGTTAGCATAAAAGGGTCGGCCCTCTATTGGGTCAGCTGGCACCGCCAATCCTACCCCGGCCACACCTAGACGGCCATCGCGGAGGCCCTCATTCAGCGGTACGATCATCGCTACTCCGGCTCCATGATCAAGCGCCTTTGCGGAGTCCGTCAAACTGGCTGCATTGACTCGTACGTTGATATGTTTATTGAGTTGGTCATCCATGTCCAGGACTTCCCCTCGATCATTACGTGGCATACTACATGCATGGCCTGCAACCTCATATCTGAGCCCACCTCTGTACCCTTCAGTCAGTCACTGTGAACCAAGCCATAGACCTTTCCCCACAGGTGGAGGCCAAATTCCTCTCACTATCTGGGGACCCACCTTCTCACTGTCTCCCTCCAAACCTCACTACCAGTCATACTTTCCTCCCCCGTCAAAACAACCGCCACATCCACCTCCTATACCTCGTCCACCAATTATGGGCCCACGCAACAACCGTCTTGTCTCCACTAACCGCCTATCCACCCAAGAGTACCATGACTTACGGAGCAAGGGCCTGTGTTTTCGATGCAAGCAACCCTACTCACCTACTCATGGTTGTCCTTAGAAGGAGCTCTCGTGCCTCATCGGGGAGGACGTGCACGAGCTCACCGCTGCTGACTTAGACGCACTGACGATCATCGATGTATCTCCGGACGACGCTCCGAGCAACTCTACGTCTGGCCCCCGTGGGCATATCACTACTAGTTGGAGGACGGCGCTCTGACCTTGAGGGCAGGGTCATTTTTCTGGCAGGGTGTATCGTTACGCACATGCACGTAATTTCATTTATCTTGTCTATATTTTATTATTATTGTTGTGAGCTCCCACCCCCCTCCCTATATAAGGAGGTGGTATGAGAGTATTATGCATCTTTTATGTTATTAGAGTATGGGTTCTCCTCTTGAAGAAAGGCTTCTTGGAGGAACCAGCCTCCAGAAAAAGGGCACGAGTATATCTCGTGATTGTATCCTTGTTTTGATTAATACAAGTATTTCTCTCCTGGTTGTAACATGGGCGCATCAATGACCAAGAGGGATTCCTATCGGGCAATCACGCACAAGATAACAAACAGGTCCACGCTCCCCTAGACCTCTTTCTTCTCCCCTGCAAAGCCATGGAGCGGGTCATCGCAGGCTTTCAACGGCTAACTATTTTTCATTACTTCATACGCAGGCTTGAAGAGAACGTTGACCGAACTTCCCGTGTCTATCAAAATTTGGTCCACAGTGTAGTCTCCCAGCACGGCCTTGATGACGACCGCATCGTGAAAGTGGTTGATGATCAGGGGCAGATCCTCCTCCCTGAATGACACCATCCCGCGAGGGTGCGGTGCCAGTGATGTAGATGCGACCTCACTTTCCTGTAGACGCCTCAGACTTCCCTTGCGGGAAGACTCCACCGCTGCTCTGTCATGTATGTAGTTGATATATCCTAGCGCACCAACCCCCTCTACCTTTATGCACTCTTCCTCTGTGGTGCCTCCTTGCTCAATCATGTTGTACCTGGGGGCCCTCGGCCCTTCCCCAATCTTTTTGTTACCCTTCCGAGATGAGGCTTCTTTGGCTTTCTCTATTTGCCTCTCTGCGAGCAGGTTCCCCAACTTTCCTTCTTTAAGCAGCTTCTCCACCATGTCGCGAAGGGCTCGGCAATTCTCAGTATCGTGTCCCACATCTCGGTGGAACTGGCAATAAAGGTTTGGGTTCCTACTTCCGAACCCTCCTTTCATAGGCCTCGGGGCCCGGAAATCTAGTTGTTGTTGGAGGATTTCCATAACTTCATCTAGTGGTACTCCTATGTCTGTGAATTCTAGTTTTTGTTGTGACTGGTTGTACGCTAGCCTCATCTGCTAATAGGCTCGAGGCCCTAGACGGCGAAAATTTCGCCCCTGCAAACTGGTGGGCCGGTGCTCCTAGCGGATGAAATTACTTTTTTATGGAGGCGTTGGAGGTCGGTTGGAAGAATTAAACGGGCGCTTGTTGTTGGTGTTACCATTGTGATCTGCAAGTGATCAAGTATGTAGTCTCATTGTCAACGCAGTATGAGCCTATCAGGGTCGCACATAAGAATGTTTGGAGAAATTGGGAGATTGGATTAGTATGGTTTTACTCATATGATGAGTGGAAATGACTTAGCTCAGCCAGGCTTGGAAAGCGTCGAATGCGTTGAGACCACTCAGCTCTTTCGTCGAGTCAAGTGTTGACTTGTCGAATGATGGAGTTGAGTGCGTTGAGTTCAATCAACGATTCGTTGAGTTAAGGTGTTGAATCGACGAGTCTAGGTCTCAGGAGTTGAGTGCTTTAAGTTCACTCAACTCCTTCATCGAATCAAAGGCTGATTCGACGAATCTGTCAGTTCGGCGTTTAGTGCGTTGAGTCCACTTAACGCATTTGTCGAGTCAAATGTTGATTCGACGGGTTTGGCGCTGAGAGCGTTGAGAGCGTGGAGTTCACTCAACGCCATTCGTCGAATACCTAATGGATACTCGACGATTCGTCGAGTATGGTTTGTATACTCGACGATTCGTCGAATATGTTATGGATACCCGCCGATTCGTCGAGACAAGGGTTGTCTGGTCGAAAATGTTGTATTCTAAGTCCTGGGTCTGCGAATAGCGACGGGTTGTTTTGTTTACTCCTTTGGGTATAAATATAAGGTTTTAGGGTTTCAAGATATCTGTTCATTCTGTCTAAACACACGAGCCGCACTGTGTGAAAACCCGAGACCTAAAATGCTGGCGGAACTGTTCCGCCTTCACTGATCCTGTCGTCGTCGCTAAGCCCGATCCCGGCGAGTGTCGTCTTCACCTCTTCTGTAACAGACCTAGCAGTCTGTGAAGATGCCGAGTGTCTACTCCCGACCTAGATCTTGTTCGACAAGAGTCTACGGGTTCTCTCATTCGTGTGGATCTACTGTAGAGGTGTGAACATTATTCTGCACTAAGGACTCTAGAAGCTAAGTGATCGGCTGTTTTACTAGAGCATCTAGGATGAGTATAGACTCAATCCCGCAAAGGTAATTTATTTTAATGCATTTTCTTCTTGATTAATGTTCATCGCAAAATCCGGACTCTTTTGGGTTTTCTTGTTCTTTATTTTCGCTGCTTGCACAAGTGTTGTGTCATCTTGCAAAACCCAACACTGACCCCCTAGATCGGAGAATCCCGCGATGAATTCCTCATTGTTGAACTCTCCCTCGATGAACTGATTTCCCCTTTTGATAAGCCCTGCGTACGTCTTTGGCTTCTTCTCGCTGATCATGAACTTAAACAGCCCGGACCAGAGGCCAATTGTAAAAGCCACCCGATAGACTTGTGGATCCACATCTGAACCTCCATGATAAAACTCTGTAAGTGGTCAACATACTTCTCGAGGGTCTCCCTCGTCCCTTGGAAGATCTGAAATAGAGCGTGGACGTCCGCTCTTTGCCTATTGGAAGTGGAGAACCTTTGTAGAAAATCAGCCCTCAATTCTCTGAAAGAAGTGATTGAACGGGATGAGAGGTTGTAGAACCACTCCCTTGCTTTTTTATCGAAGGTTGGGGAGAGCAATTTGTAACGCAAACCTTCAGAGAGCGGTTGCAGAGATACCGTGACATCGAAGGCCTGCAAGTGGGAAGCGGGATCCTCTTTCCCAGAGAAGCGAGGTAGTCGTTGCTCCTTAAAGCCGTTTGGGGCTGCTTCCCCAGCGAAGCCTGGAACAAATGGCAAGTAAACTTATGCCTCCATCATTGGTTCCTGGTCTTCGAAGTTCAGGACTCTTCCAGGATGGCCCTGGGAGGCTTCTCGGAAATGCTGACGGCGGGCGCGTGCTCCCTCCTCTTGCGGTTGGAGTTGGGGTGGATTCCCGACGGTGGAGGTGGTAGACGAGTGGGTGTCGCGGGCTCTCCCGGGTGTTCGGGATCTTGTTCCCTCCATTCCCACTGGGCGACCAGTAGATTAACCAAGCCGAGAAGTTGCTCAAACTCAGCGTGAGTGACAGCAGGCTGATCATGGTCCAGCGATCGTTCCCCCTCCATGGAGTTGAATTCGCCGGCTAGGAAGGTATCTGAAGGTCGCTGGGCGAGCATGGCCGCTACTGACGGCAAGGGCGATTTCTCAAATCACTTGGTCCACGCTCACCACACCAAATTCTGTTGGAGCCAAAAATGTCACCAACTATCAGCACGCAATCCCTGATTAGGGTGTTCGGCAGAGGAAAAATATGATTCGCAAGCGATCGGTTACTAGCCATGTAGACGGCGTGAGAGGGTGAAAAGTAGGTGTCGCTGGCAGCAGCAAACAATAGATTTGACGCGCCGCGGCAAATGCCTTTTCTGCAATGGACCTCTTGATTAATTAAAAAGAGAATTACAAGAGTGTTCGGGCGAACACAAGGAGAATGAAAGCTTGACCAGACTTAGTGTCTGCACTAGCAACTAGGCTAGTTCTGGGTTAAGTCTGTGTGTCTCATCCGAGCCCCCCTAGTACTTATTTATACTTGAGGGTAGACGGCTCGGATGATTCACGAACCGACGGGCATTTAACGTCTTATTAACTACGATATTAAATGCACAGTCGCCTGAGGTACATGAAGAGTCAGGCGGTGGGGGTTGAGAGAATAGACCGCACGTAACTGCGTGGTACTACTGAGGTTGATATTACAGAGACGAGTCTGCGCGGACTCCAGGAGAAGCACCTGCCACGACCTCTGGGCTGGATCCATGAAGAAGTCCGCTTGCCAGACATTCTCCCCAGGAATGCCTGATGAGTGCTTGTGCAGAACACGATCGTGGACTAGATAATGTCCGCGGATATAAAAAAACGCGCGACCTCGCGAACTCCGGAAATTGTCTCCTAATAAGCCGTCCCCTGTTCTCTGATGCTTGCATCGGTCGTCGCAATTTTGACACTGTTGTAAAGATCATCTTTTAACACTGCTAAGAAGAATATAATAAGCAATTTTGAAGGTTAATGCATATGTTAATCAAAAAAATTTATATAACCATACAGTTTTCTACAGTTCCGTGAAGTCAAACTCTGTCCCATGGTTCTTTGAAAAACCCGGCCATATAGTCATGGGACGAGGCGTGCCTGCTAGCAGACTATACAAAGAATGATAGAAGACAAGCCATGAACATACACTCTGTGGCTAGAAGTAGTCAGTTAAGAAGCAAACAATACACCAAGTGTCCACAGAGCCTTGAATCAGCTGTGCGGTAAACCAGGAAGAAGCATACTTCAAAACAAAATCATACATATATGTATTTTAACAGAGTAAATACAGAGCTAAACTTTGAGGATGAGCGTTGACAGCCAAGTCAACACTGTTTGCACCAAGACAGCTATATTGGAGTAATCAACATTACAAATCCTAGCATAATTTTCCCACGGGGAAGGTTTCATATACACACTAAGATATGTTCACGTCAACTAACAGTAGCACTAATACAAAATGGGTGTTAATATACAAGTTCACACTGCATGGTAGGGAGGCAGACCGGTGAACAAATCATCCCTGCACGGCAAGGGTCCGGGAAAGGGTCCCACCACAAGGGTAAAATGTAGACAAACCTTACCCTGCAATTTTGCAAGAGGTTGCTTCCAGGACTCGAACATGTGACCTAAAGGTCACACTGCAACACTTTAGTGAAATGTAGGCAAACCTTACCCTGCATTTTTGCAAGAGGCTGCTTCCAAGACTCAAACTGGTGACCTCAAGATCACACGGAAACATCTAAACCGGCGCGTCAAGGCTCTCCTTCATATTGCATGGTAGTTTATGATTAGTTAGCAGTTGGTACAAATAGCAGCACTTGAAAGATATTTTCATCTAGCGCCAGAACTACAGAGGGCAGAAGATAAAGATGCACAAAAAGGAATAATTTTAATTAGAGCAAACCATGATAGGAGCCTTTGTCATAGCCCATACTTCAACAGGAGCATCACGAAACAATATGAGAAGGTACCTGTAAGTGATCTAGTCATTTTACATAAAATAAGCTAGAATAGACAAGAATGTGGTAATCGTTGATATAAAAGAGACAAATGATGAGAAACAAGATTATAGATGCTAAAACCAAGTTAAACCTGCATACAAATTGCTGGGAAAATGAAATTGCATATTCTGCTAGTTAAAAGCACATGACCATGCTGCAGATATTCTTAACTTAAAAAAGATGACATAATTTGATAGGAACAAGAAATATATAACAGGCTGATTGCACCAAAAGTAAAATACAAGGGATACAATTGCAAAGTATGCTTGCGCCTACTTTTGAGAGTTTGTTCCCCCAAAAAAGTTTCTTTCTAAGATAGTGACTGCCTAAGTATTAGGAAAACTCTTTGATTTGATGAAATAGATTAAGCAAAGTGATATAGATTTATGCATTAAATGATGTATAGAAAATGGCTTAATTAGTTGTAATTATCTGTATGATCTCTAACAAATGAAGAATCAAGTTTGAAGAACTGGCCAAGTTATGAAGAAGTTGTCGAATACAAGTCAAAGATCATTCATTGGGAGTCATATTCCTTGACAAACTCTGAAAAATGTTAGAAAACATTTCTCGAATGCAAGTCAAAGAAAATCCTCTACAACAGCAACACTCAAGCCTTTATCCCACAATAGTGGGGTCGGCTATATGGATCCTTTGTCGCCATTGTGCCCTCTCTTTTGTCATAATCTGACTAATGTCTAAGTACATCATGTCTTTCTTTATAGTTCCATTCCAATTCTTTATTGGTCTACCCCACCCTCGTCTAACATGCCTAGTGACTAGACTCTCAGAACGCCTAACAGGCGCCTCTAATGGTCTACTTTGTACATGTCCAAAACCACCTTACACGAGCATCTCGCATCTTCTCTGAAATTGGTGCTACTCTTATCCAATCTTATGTGTCCACACATCCACCTAAGCATTCTCGTCTCTGCAACTCCCATTTTTTGCTCATGTACACAATTCACTGCCCAACACTCAGAACCATAGAGCATTGCGGGTCTAATTGCAGTACGGTAAAACCTGCTGTAACAACCCATTTTTTAACATATATAATAATATTATTATTATTAAATAAAAAACCTAATTTTTTTTCCTCTTATAATAAACCTACCCGAGCCCCCCCCCCCCCCCGGTTCTCTAATTCTAGCAAAGTCGTACCCGTCGGCAACGTTTCCATTCCCGCATACTTCCCGCTCCATCTCCCGATTCTCCTCGCAGCAGCAAGAGGCATGGCGTCGTGCTCCCGATTCCGTCTCCAGCCAGTCGCACGCAGGTCGCCGCCTCCTCCTGCTCCAGGCGCCGCCTCCTCCGGCTTCTCCCCCTATTGCTTTGGTCGACAGCTCCCCCCCCCTCCGATGCTAGGGCTGGCGGCCTCCTGCTCCTCCAGAGGCCCACTGCTCCCTTCCCTCTTTCTCCTAGGGCCGTCAAGGCCTCCTCTTCGTCGATCAGCAAAGGCAGCCGCCTCCCCTTCCCTCGGCAGCCCTCTTCCTCTACGATTGGGCTGATTTTGCAAGAAGAGCGCCTAGGGTTTTCTTCCCTCTCTTCTTTGGGCCCGGTTTTGATTCCTATTCGTAAGATTCCCCTCTTGTTCATCTCTATTCAGATTTCCATGAGTTTTCTTGTAAAGTTTGTGCTCTGATTTCATATATTTTGTGATCCATGATTTTTGCACCTATCGTGGTCGTCTAACCCTTGTGTATGTGTGTTTTTCAGTGCCCCTCCTCGTTCCTATTGGTGAAATCTCTCCAAATCTCTCTCCGAATTAGGGTTTTCCCAAGCCTAAGCGCCGCTAAGTCTTCGTTTTCGCGTGGGAATCTCTTCGCCCCTCACCTTTGAGGGAGGTAAATTTCTTAGTCTCTCTCTTATTTGAATCTTGCGATAATTTATTTCTCGTGCTAACGTTATGATTTTTGATGACTCATTGTCGTATATGGTGGTGCTTCAGCAGGTCTGATATTAAATTTTTCGATTTCGCTTGTGCCGTAATTTGGTCTCCTCCGTCAGCTTCAACTTCTTTGAGGCAAGTAGAGATCATCTCTCTCTTGCAAACATTGAACTTAATTGTTTTGTCTGATCTTATGTTTATTTTGAATCGACCTTTGATAGCTTGTTTTGTCAGAAAAATTTAGACATTTAATCATTTATTAGACTTGTTCCTAGTTTGAGGTTCACGTGATATAATTAACACGAGTCGTGAATGTAAATAATGATATTTGAGTAATTGGGAGACGAGTTAGTGAATGATAGTCAATTTGATATTCAATTTGAGAATTTGTATTTTGTTTGATGAATAATTTGAGGACAGTAAGCTTGAGTACGAGCATTAATAGATTTGAATGATCATTGTTAAGGCTCCTGGTTAGGGATTTTAGATGGTTGAGCTATGTCACGCTCGTACCGTACACACCTTTGAATTGAAAAATCACACTTGTAACGAATTATGGATAACAAATATATGTTTGGTGATTCGATATCATGCTCGGTAGTGAACACATGTTTTTCTTGGAAGATAACTGTGCCCTACAAATTGTTAACCTAGGCGAATTCTTGACATCTCCGATCCAATACACTTCAACTTACCTCTGCTTTATACTCCAAAATTTTCCGGTTTCTGATGTATATCTGGTTTCTGATGTATGTCTGGTTCCTGATGTCTGTCTGCTTTCTGATGTCTGTCTGATTGTAAGACCCGAGTAAAACTTATTTTCAACCTGATCACATAGATTTTTGTTAGTTTTGTAGTTACATAGTGTAATAACCCAAATCATAAAACGCATAAGATTTTTTAACTCCCCGATGATAAGAACGAAAGGCAGTGTGAAATTAATTTAACATTTTTTTCATTCTTTCATTTAGTTTATTTTACTTCGTTGTTTTTTTAGATGTGGGGTGCTAATAGCAAAGAATATTGGATATGTGGCTGGTGGTGACATTTATTTGGTTATGATATTATATGGGTTGCTAATAGTTCTCCTAAAGGTTTATCATATGTTGGCTTGAAACATGACATTTGTCATGTAACTTGGTATATGTCTATTTCACTAATTTTGGGTTGAACATGGCTGAATTTGTAACATCCGGCTAGTCTCACCGCTGATTTTATGCGGTGCAATTACTTTTCAAAGGCTATCCCACCGTTGGCCGCTTCCTCACGCTAATAAAAAGCAGTGTGCCTCTTCTTCAGTATTTCCTTTCTGTTTCTGCTTGACGCTGCCTTGTGTGCGTTGTGTGCCGCTCCTCATGGACTTCCCTACTCTCCTCTCTTGCAAACTCTCGCTCCCTCTCTTCCTCTCCTCCATTTCTCTGTTGTTGTTGGCTGACGCTGCTCCCTATGCCACTGATTAGGACTGCAGCTGCCTCCTTTTTACCATTGTTTCTATTTGGTTGTCGATCTCTCCTCTTCTACCAGCCACTTGAGTGCTTCTTTTGGAGTGTTTGGAAGGTTTTAGCTGAACCTCTGTTGTCCAAGAAGGACCGGTTGTGCAGTACTGTCCTCCCTCTCCCACTGTAAGTGTGCTCCTTCCCAGATGGATGGCCTACTGTTGGGATTTCTTGTTACTCCTGCCAGCTAGGTTTTGGTCCCTGTTTTATAAAGATTTTACCAGCCTTCTTATTGATTAGCTGTTAATTGTGCTGTGAATAAATTGTGTCTTTGCATTTGCACTACTATGGCAGGACAATTTCGTGTGAATAGTCCCAGATGTCTGTGAATAAATTGGCTGATTTGTTTTGTTATTTTGGGCTGTGTTTGTGCTGGTCAGCCTTATTGTGTTGTATTTATGATAAGGAAAGAGATCTGACCTAGTTTAGAGAAGGGGGTCAGTGGGACAACAAATAGATATATCTATTTGTCTGTTATGTTGGTATTGGCGGGCGGAAATTAATGGTTGTTTATTATTTTCTATTTAGAGCTTTGTTTTGCATATGTTGGCTAGTTATCATGGGGCTTTATATCATATATAAAGGCTGGTTAGGGCTTTAATTATTCGTAATTATTTTTGAGCTTTGGGCGTAACTTTTATTTATGGCTTTAGATTTGTTTTCTAATTTTTTTAAGTATTTACCGATTTTAAAACGCCGATTTCACTGATTTTGAAGTCTTAAACCTATATTTTTTTGTCAAGCACTCACGTGGCGTTTCCTAAACCTTTAACACACCCTTAATAAAAGTCTTATCCTTTTGTAAACATCAACACTACAAATATCGTATAGACGCAACCCAATTAAAAGTGCGTATTATTTCAGTATTTTTCGAGGCTAAGAAATTAGAGGAAGACGTCTCGAGATAGATGTGGTGATGAAGTTGAAAAGGGTAAGGGTAAAGGAAAAGTTATGGTGGGAATTGTAACACCACAACCTAGTTTAACAACACATCAGCCGTCCGGCCGAGTTAAGTAATAAGAATTCAACTAAGAAACAGTATTAAACTAGTACATAGCAGATATAAATGAAAAGAACCGAAATGTAACCTTACAGCGGAAGTTGCATATGAAAATAAGGGTAAAAGTGCAGCTAAAAGATGAATTCACAGAGCCACTAGATAGAAAAGAATCAAACCACTAAATATCTGAAAAATTACACAAAGTCTGGTACATATACACATTCTTAAACATAACTAGTACATGTATCCAAAACTAAACAGTATGCTACTAGAAGTAAAACAACAACTGAAAGGAAACAAACTATAGTAGCGCTTCATAATCACGCTCATCCTACGTGCAGTTTCCCACCTGAGTCTCATGTAAAAACATGTCCAAACATGGGTCAGCCCAAAGGGAGAGTAAGAAAAACAATTACTCTGAGTGATCCTAAAATTGTTTTAGAAGAAAAGTATGCATGCTCTGGAAATACTTTTGTGCTATAGGAAAAATATATGTCAGTGTATTGTGCATGGTTTTCTAAAGATAAAACTAGCAAAATAAGTGGTTGTTCTAATTGCTCATAAACTATGACGTTTACTCAAGTTCTGAATACTTTGGTTATCTAGGAGTTTTTAAGGTTTGGTCTAAACTTGAGTTCTAATTTGACATAAGGTTGTTCTTCGACAGAGTTCCAGGCTGAGTAGCTCCTAACGCGTAATACTAGTCTAACGATCTGAGTCTTACTAACGAACTCAAATGTTTTAGTGTCTCACGAACACGTACTCGAATCTACTAATTTCTAAAACAGGATACATTCCCCAAACAATTTGACTCATAGGCTATACTATCACCCACGAGAAAGATAGTGTGCTTTTATCAAACACGGAAGAAGATCTCCACCGTGCCTACACAACATTTTGTCTAAAGCTACTCTGCTTGTGAACATGTGCGTATGGATAAGACGATTAACAAAATTGGTTTAAGATGACTAGAACCACATTTCTAACTTCAATGCTTCCTGTTGGTCAATCTAACTGAATGACTATATTGTTCGTATGGTCTAACTGTTTGGGACTTATTAAAATTAAACACCTACTGCATATACTAGTTACACAATAACTGCATTAGTAATCTCTATTGATAATAGAAATTTCTTATACTCGTATCGATTTTACTGAATTATACTAAACATTATTATACAGGCTATCTGATATGTATAGCCAGGAAGAATAAAAATTTCTTACCGTGTTGTTGCGGCGCTCATACACCTGACGCGGCGACATAACTTTATGTTACTTTGAAAATATTAAGTCCTTTTGATTTTGCCCTACAATCTCAAAAGACAAATGAACTTAAAATCATCATTTTATTTTTAAAACTTTAGGGCATGATACTTCAAAGTGAAGGAAGGAGATTTACCACTCCTCTAAAAACGAAGGGATTTCTGAAACGGAGGAGTTATTTTCCCTAATTTCTGCAATCGAAGGAAAAAACAATTGTAACGGTGGCAGGCAGGTGTGAGTCCAGGGTGGCAGGCAGGTGTGAGTCCAATCTTGGGTGGTCTCGCAGTCCTGTGACGGTGCCGATTTCGTGGACTAGGTATCGAAGCACAGACCTCCCTCCCTTCATCCCTGGTCGATCATCACCCCTCCAACCTCCCAATTCCACATAACTGCCCCCAAAATCACCACTGCAATTGAACCACATAAATCAGAACAGCAACTACATCACCCCCTAGCAAACACACATAGCTACAGCCAATCACCCAATCCAGCATTCATCCTACCCATCAGCCCCATCTCCAAATCCCCCTAATTTTCCTTCAGCGCCTCCTTCGACTCATTTAAGTCGCTGAATTCAGATTCAGCCCCCTGCAGATATCGGTCAGCCCGTCTCCCCACCCCCAAAATCTTCATCCCCATCCATCCTACCCTGGTAGCCTAAAACCAGAGAAATCTTGTTGCAGGTTCATTGTCCAGTCCCCCCCAAATCATCAACGTTTCACTCTCCAGACTACTATTTTCATGTAACTTTGTTTACGAAGTTATAATTTTCCTTTCATTGTTTATTTGGCTAACAACATGCGCTTCTAAATGTTCGATTGTATGTGTTCACAATATGATTCATACTTTAATTGTTTATCCGCCTAGAGTTTAATTGAAGCACGCTCATTTTTAACTGGAAATTTATTGATTTATCGGACGGTTAAATCTCAAGTGTCTATAGTTGACTTTCAAAATTATCAGGGCTAATTGCAATTAAACATCGGAGTACATTTGCACGAGCATTACACCGTTTTCAGGTCTTCACGACATTCTGTGTGGTGGCGGTTATGAACACAAATATGAAACACACAGATAGCATTCGGATAGGTGTAATCAAGAACACTATTTTTTAAAAAAACTCAATTTTAGCCTAAAATACCACCATAGTCATGCAGGTGTGGTCAATCTTTAGCAGGCACGAATGCCCAAAACCAAGTGTAATATAAGTTTTAAAAAACAGTATTATGAAAATTTGAAATATAGGTAGACTGTCACCACTGTGTTTACTACTATTGTTTCACACCGCCACTGATTAAACGCCACAGTTGTGACAAACAGGGCCTAATTTTCAAACTTGCCTCATGTGTAGGCTGAGGTATAATTCTCCCATACCATGTTAAAGTAAAATAAATAGACGCATGCAGGTCATATTCATATCTTCAATGGTACCGCAAATATTATCAAAAAAATTACATCCATCTGGGAACAGAATATTTATGGATATTGATTAAATAGTAAAAAGACTTGGAATGAAACTATAAGGAAAGACATGATGTAATTAGGCATTAGTGAGATTATGACTACAGATAGGACGCAATGGCGACAAAGGATCCATATAGTCGACCCCACTATGGTGGGATAATGGCTTCAGAGTTTTATTGATTTAATACAAAAGGGAATAAATCACAAATTAAACAAAGCTCATTTAATGGTTTAAAAGAATTCCACGTAAAAATTGGAGACTCAAGTTTACGTTCATGGAGCTTAGGTCTATGTGAATGATGTGAAATCTTTTGAAGAAATTTTTTTCCCTAAATTTTCAGTTATGGTCTCACTCGATCAGTTATCTATGTCGTTAATTAGTGTAGTCATGTGTTCATGTTAAACAAATTCTATTAATCGAGTTAATGTATGAGTGCTTAGTACTTTCTGTTGTTTCTTGTTTTTAGTGGTTATTTATGTTTATGGCATCTTATAGACCTTGTTGAGAATGCCCAAAGCTTGTATGTATTTATCAAGTCTCTAAATACAAGGTGAGAATACAAATATATAGGAGAGAAGAGAGAAGAATAAATCCTATACATGATGTGGGACTAAAGAAGGAGGAGAAATAAAATAAATAAAGTGGGTCATTAAATGCGCCTTTTACATGGGCTTTTCCAATACTCCCCCGCAAGCTGGAGCGTACAAGTCGTATGCGCCAAGCTTGGATAGGCACTGATAGAAGAGGGTACTAGGTAGAGCTTTGGTGAGGATGTCAGCAACATGTTCAGTACCCGGAACATGCTTGAGCTCGATCTTCTTCATGTGGACTTTCTCTCGGATGAAATGACAATCTACCTCAATATGCTTCGTTCTTTCATGAAAGACCGGGTTCTTAGCGATATGTATGGCAGCTTGACTGTCACATAGGAGGAGAGCTGGTGAAGGTAGTTTAACTCCAAGGTCGGTAAGGAGACTCTCAATCCATGTGAGTTCAGAGACCACAGCAGTCATTGCCCGATATTCTGCTTCTGCTGAGGATCGAGCAACCACTGCTTGTTTCTTGCTTCGCCAAGTAATCAGATGTCCTCCAAAATAGGTGCAAAACCCGCTAGTAGATCGTCGATCGTCGAGGGAGCCAGCGTAGTCGGCGTCAGAGTATGCCACTAGTGTAGGAATGGAAGATGAGGTTTTGTATACAAGTCCTTGGCCAGGAGCTGTCTTAAGATATCTGAGAATGCGTTCCACAGCCTGGAGATGAGAGCTTCGAGGAGAGTGCATATAGCGACTCACAAGTCCCACAGCGAACGATATATCAGGTCTTGTAACTGTTAGGTAGATAAGCTTCCCAACTAGACGACGGTAATATTCTGGATTTGGTAGAAGCGAATCAGAATCCGAGCCCTGAGCACATATTTTGTGATTTGCATCCATGGGAGTGTTAATAGGTTTGCAGCCAGAGTAGTCTGCATCATGAAGAAGATCCAGGCAATATTTGCGCTGAGAGAGAACCAACCCATCTGACCTTCTGGCCACTTCCAGACCGAGGAAGTACCGAAGATGGCCCAGATCTTTAGTTTGGAAGACAGAGCTCAGATGTATCTTAACGGCCTGTATGCTGTCCAAGTCACTGCCAGTAATAATGATGTCGTCGACATACACCAATAGGAGAACCGTACCAGTGGTCTGGTGGCGAGTAAACAATGAGAAGTCAGCCGAGCTGCGAGTGAAGCCAATTTCCCTGAGAGCTTTGCTGAACTTGTCGAACCATGCCCGAGGGGATTGTTTGAGACCATATAGCGATTTGAGAAGATGACATACCCGTGACTCCCCCGTGGTCTCAAACCCGGGAGGTTGTTGCATGTAAACTGTTTCCTGAAGGTCGTCATTCAGGAAAGCGTTCTTGACGTCGAGTTGAAATAAGGGCCAGTGGCGATGGACAGCAACAGAAAGGAGAATCCGGACCGTGTTGAGCTTAGCGACCGGAGAGAAAGTCTCGTCATAATCGAGCCCCTGTTGCTGGGTGAAGCCACGAGCAACCAAGCGAGCTTTGAGGCGATCAATGGTCCCATCAGGAGCATGTTTAATGACGAAGACCCATTTGCACCCAACAGGTTTCTGGCCGGGAGGAAGGGGCACCAAGGTCCAAGTATGGTTAGCCCAAAGAGCAGCCATCTCTTCTTCCATGGCAGCACGCCACCCAGGATGTTGAAGAGCGTCCTCGACAGAAGTAGGAATAGAGACCGAGGATAGCGAAGTAGCCAAGGTCTGAAGAGGTGGAGAGAGGCGATGGAGAGAAACATAGTCCGCTATTGGATGAGCGGTAGAGGCCGACACCGGAGCAGCAGAGCACGGAGAGGCCGAGGTCGAAGCCGACTGCAGAGGAGCAACGGGAGGAAGAGGGCGACGAGTATAGACCCAAATAACGGGCGGTCGAGGAGGATCAAGGGTGGGAGGAGGCGGAGGGATGGTGGGAGGGGAGGGGACAGGGATCACCGGCCGTGGGAGGGACGGTGTTGTAGGAGGTGGTGGTAGAAGTGGTGGCAAAGGAGGAGGGAAGAAAGGTTGATCCTCCCGGAAAGTAACATCAGCCGATACAGAGACCTTCCGGGTGAGCGGAGAGTAGCAAACATAGCCCTTTTGGGTGCGGGAGTAGCCGACGAAAATGTGTTTGGCCGCACGGGGATCCAGTTTGTCAAGAGTGGGGCCCAGGGTATGGACAAAGCAGGTACACCCAAACACCCGGGGGGTGAGGGGGAAGGCGGGTGTGGAGGGAAAAAGAAGGCTGAAGGGGTAGCGTTCTGGAGAACCGGAGAGGGGAGACGGTTGATAAGAAAACATGCAGTGGACACCGCAAAGTTCCAGAAGACTTTGGGAACGTGCATGTGAAGCATGAGGGAGCGAGCAACGTCAAAAAAGTGGCGGTTCTTTCGTTCGGCGACCCCGTTTTGTTGAGGGGTGTAGGGACAAGAGGTCTGGTGAACAATACCGAAGTTTGCGCAGAGAGTGGCAAACTCGTGGCTAGTGTATTCCCGGGCATTATCAGAGCGGAAAGTTTTAATGGTGGTAGAGAATTGCGTACGAGTTTCTAACACAAACGCCTGAAAGACACGAGGAAGCTCAGAGCGATCATGTATGAGATACAACCAGGTAGTGCGAGAGTAATCATCAATAAATGTTATAAAGTAACGATAACCAGAAATGCTAGAAACTTTATATGGTCCCCAGATATCATAATGTATTAAATCAAACGGAGCAGAGCTCCTAGTACAATGTGCGGGATAAGAAGAGCGAGGCTGTTTGCCAATAATACAAGAATCACATTTAAAAGCAGGAAGAGAAAGGTCTGGAAGCGCCTTCTGGAGGATAGGTAGAGGGGCATGCCCAAGCCGACAATGCCAATCAGACGAGGAAACAGAGGAAAGGGATGTGGGAGAGACATCGAGGAGGTAGAGCCCGTTCTGCAGTCGACCCCTACCAATGGTAATCCGCGTCTGCCGATCCTGTATCAAAAAACCAGAAGAGGTGAAGGTGATAAAGCAATTCATATCGTTAGTAAGACGACCAACAGAAAGTAAATTAAAAGGTGAGGCTGGCACATAAAGAACGGAATGAAGAGAGAGAGAGGGAGTGAGGAAGAAATCAGCGCAGCCGGAGACTGGGACAAGCGCACCATTGGCCACAGTAATAGACGGGGGATGAGCAGCAGCAGAGAACTGGGGCGGCCGCATGGAAGTGACGTGGTGGGTGGCTCCCGAGTCCAGGATCCAGCGAGATCCGGAGGAAAGACAGGCAGAACCTGTAGTGGAGGTGGAGATAATACCTGCATGGGAGGTGGAGGCAATGGAAGCAGATGGAGGGTGGAGGAGCCCATGGAGTTGTTGCAGCTGAAGGCGAAGAGCCTCAAGATCCGTACCAGTCGGAGGAGAGCTATCGGTAACAGCGACAGTAGGCGGGCGCGGAGGGTAGACATGTTTCTTGTGACAGACTGCTTCAGTATGGCCATCCCGGCAGCAGTAGGTGCACTTGGGCCGTCCGCGGCCACCACGGCCCCGCCCACGGGAGCCCGTACGTCCACCCCGAGGAAAAGAGGGTTGTGGAAGTAAAGGAGGAAGGGCCTGCTGAAGAAGGGCCGGCGAGGGTGGTGCAGGAGCCTCCGGTGGAGGGGGTACGCGAAGTAACATCGAGCAGACATCGGAGAAGGAGGGGGTAGTGGGTGAAGCCAGAACCTGGGCCCGGATACTGTGGAGGTGTGGCGGGACGCGAGCCATAATCATAGCAATACAAACAGCCTCCTTCTGGGCGCGTTGGGCAGCGAGATCAGTAGTCGCGGGCTGGTGCTGAATCCAGGCCTCCGTGAGAGTTTTAGCACGGGCCACGAAGGATGTCATGTCTAGAGCTTTGCCAACATCCAAGGCTTGAAGATCAGTGATGATGTCAAAAAGGTGTTGAAGGCTGTCCTTCCCGGAGTACAACGAATGAAGTTCATCCCACATGGCTTTGGCGGTCTCATGATACATGATCATCTGGTACGGCTCACCCTCCACCGAGTTCAGGATCCAGGTCTGGACGCGACCGTCATTTCGGAGCCAATCATCAGTAGGAGGAGTTGGTGAGCCCTGGGTAAGGTGACGGACAAGACCCTTGGCCTGTAAGACCCGGCGGACGGAGTGGACCCAGGGGATGAAGTTGGACTTGCCAGAGAGGGAAATAGTAGTAATCCGAAGCTCATCGCGGAGTTCGAGAGGAGCCACGCGGTCGGCCGGCGGTTGAGCGGTAGTGGAGTCGCTGGAGGACATGGCGACTGAGAAGGAGCAGACAGCAGGGCACGGAGAGAACAACCCGCGCGGCAAGCAGCGGGTGAAAGGAGGTCGCGGCGGACTGGAGGAGGTCGCGGCGAACTAGGTGAGGTCGCGGCGAACAGGAGCAGTCCGCGAAAGGAGGTCGCGGCGAATTGGTAGAGGTCGCAGCGGTTTAGAGCAGAGCTGGGGCAGTCCGCGACAGAGGTCGCAGCGGTTTGAAGCAGAGATTGGAGGAGGTCGCGGTGAACTGGGGGCAGTCCGCGGCAGAGGTCGCAGCACTGGAGCAGAGCGCAGCGGACTGGGGCAGGCCGCTGAAAGACACCGCGGCGGACGGAAGAAGAGACCGCGAGGAAGAACCCACGCAGCAAGAGAAGAACGCACAACGGACCCGAGGAGAGCCCGCAGCGGACAGGAGCAGTCCGCAAGAGACTGCGGATAGGGAGTCCGCGAGCACAGAGGCGCGAGCGGACAGAAGCAGAGCGGGCTAGAGGGAGCAGTCCGCGAGCAAAGAGGCTCGAGCGGACACAAACAGAGAGTGCAGCGGACAGGAAGAGTCGTCCGGGGCGGATAGGAGAGGTGGGCCCCACGAGTCAGAGCAGAAGATGGCTATAAGAAGCCTGAGGAGGGTGGAACCACGGAGAGAGAGAAGAGAGGCGGAAGCAGAAGGGCAGTCCGCACGAGACCGGAGCGGACAGGAAAGCAGTCCGCAGGGTAACCGAGCGGACAGATGCAGAGGGGCAGTCCGCAGGAAAGGCGGACAAGAGAGTCAGTCCGCAGAGAGGCGGATGCAGAAGAGCAGTCCGCAGGAGACCGGGCGGACAGAAAAAAGACAGGTCGCAGCTAGAAGGAACCTGGCTCTGATACCATGTTGAGAATGCCCAAAGCTTGTATGTATTTATCAATTCTCTAAATACAAGGTGAGAATACAAATATATAGGAGAGAAGAGAGAAGAATAAATCATATACATGATGTGGGACTAAAGGAGGAGAAATAAAATAAATAAAGTTGGCCATTAAATGGGCCTTTTACATGGGCTTTTCCAATAGACCTCATAGGTCATTTATGCAGATATGAATAAATTAAATCCAGGTTCTCTTTATCTCTCTAAGTTCCTCTCATTCTCTCTCTAGTTCTTTCTCCTCTTACCATTTCTAGGGTTATGGTTGAGCAAGGCTCCCCTTCTTCCCCTCACCTCGCATTCTACACAGGTTGAGCTCGGCTCCTCTTGTATCACTATGTCCACTGCTAGCTTCGATGATGTTATGGACTACACACATAACATCTTGGCATAAAAGCCCTCGATCCTCCCCCGCAGATCTTCGGTCATCCGGAAATTCCAGTTGTCTATAGAAACAACAATTTTTTGACCATCTTCCGCCAACGGGATGAGATCTCAGCTTCACCTTTTCCACATTACGCTGACAGCTGACCACATTGCATAGTCTCCAAAGCTCCACCCTCATCATCTGCAAAAGTAACTGACGTCGCCTCTTTCCTCGTTGCACGCATGAGGAAGAGCCATCCTGACACTCTCTTGCATCTTTCTGAAAGTCCCACCACATCCACCGTTCCCATTGATCTTCTATTGAAGCCAACAATGCTTCCTTCCTCGTTGAACACATGCGAAGGAGCAAGCCGCCGCTCCTTCCATCAATAAAGCCTCATCGATCTTTTCCAGACTCGCGCCCTCTACTTTTCATGTCCTCGATCGACCACGGCTCTATACTGAAAGTGTGAACAGTTGTATGAAATCCCCTGAGAATTCTCTAGAATGGAGTAAATAGAGATTAAAAGTTCTTCTCAAATAATTCCAGTTATATATCAGAATTTGCACACACACACAGATTGCAAACCAGAAAATAATCTAAGCAAAAGTAAACACAGTACAGCACAGCTCATAAAAACAAAACACAGAAGTCACCAAAGCAAAAGTGGTTTCCCAAAATCTTGGTGTATCCACTCTTCTACCACCTTGGTAGGAATACACTATCTCAGTGTCTAAGTCTTTTGATAAAGAGACTCTTATAACCAACAACTAGATATTTTAGTAAGAAGATCTTGAACTACTATCAACCGAGTCTTTTGACAAAAAGTCTCTCAGAAACACAACATGAATCCTTTGAATAGGGATTCTAAAAACTCTTTACTCATTTAATACAAGAGAGATAGAAAGATATTGGAAGAGAAAGAAGTAAAGAAGAAAATCTTCTGGATGAGTTCTCTCAGCAAGAATCAGAGAACTATTAAGCACTGCGTGTTTCTGATCCTTTGATATGAAGAACCCCTCTCTGATAGAAGATTTATAAGGGTTATAAGATTTGGATTCAGTGATCTTCTCTGAAAGTTCTAGTTGATTATTGGTTTCAACACTAGTAGAGAAGATTGAGTATTGAGAAAATGAAGAAGATAAAGAATAGTCAAGCTATATATCTTTGTTCTTGTTCTTTGTGTTCGTTTTTGTTTTGCATTCTCTTCTTTGATTATATCATCACTGAATCACTTTAAATTGTCCTTTTCATAGCATAAAATCTTCAAAACGAATGCTGATATATTCTTCCAAAAATATTTCAATCGATCTCAACGTCCTCTTCAAAAACTTTCTATAAATTTATCTTTGAATCTGATAGAGGAATCTTTTCTTTAGTCTATCTTCCAACGGTTAGAATTGTTTGAATAAATTTCATGAAAGTTCCTTGAATTAAGTCTGAAACAATTCACTAAAATTTTCATTCTGGACTGTACTCAACGCTTCGTTGACTTCATGTAAGAGTAACGTCAACTTCTTGCTTCTGTAACAAATAAGTCTGTTATTGAAGTTACATCGATATCTTATCGATGCATGTGTCGAATTGTCTCGAAGTAGCGTCGACTTTAGCATATGTAGTTGCTCTGAGTTTCAGTCGCATTAACGTCGATATCAAGTCGATGTTGCATCGACTTCAAGTCAACACAAGTTAGCATTTCTTGATTTTCTTCTGCAATTCAGAGTGCCTAGATCATGTCTTTGACTCAACTAACTTCCTAAGACTTTTATGACGATATTACCCTCTCTATACAACATGGGTAATCAACCTAGGATGTAAAATAACTTTAAAAATAATTTGTTAAGTTTTCAGAGTTTTTCTCAAATATCTCCTCCTATTTAGTTTAACAAATTATACAAAGTTTAATAATAATTTTACAAAAATAAAAAATGATACACACAAAATGATTTTCAATAAACATATGTAAAAAACACAAATAAGTGAAAGAACATATGCATGAGTGATAATTGAATATGTATACATCTTCTGAATGAATTGTATACGGAACTTTTAGAAAACTAACATTCTTACATAGAACTTGGTTTGTTAGGGAGTTCGGAAGTAAAGAGCTTCAGTAGATAGCTGCAAAGTTTCTTCAACATATTGTCTTTTGTTATTTCTGAGTACTGCAGTAGGCTCTTCTGTCTTCAATAGTCTGGTTTGTCTTTAAGAAATTATATCACAGAGATTAATCTCTCCCAGTGCTTCTGAGCATTGTGATATACTTCATTCAAATTTATTTTTCTTCTTTTCAGTTCCCCAATATTCTTTCTGATTTCTTCTATCTCAATGACAGATTCCACCATACATTTGGCTTTTATGAATTTTGTTGCAACATCAAGCATTTGCTTCTTTATTCTTCTATCAGCTGGATATTTTGATAGTGGTATTGGGGGAATTTTGCAGGTTCTCTTGCCCATATGAACTACATCTAGGTCCTCTAGAGGGATAGGAATTATCTATGGCAGAAAGAGTAATGTGGCACTGCAGCTTCCTACACATGTCTGAAAAACCTCTTTAGTTGGCCAAGTATTGTCTACAACTGGCAACTTCCTTTTCTTGGATGACTGCAGCGGCTTTCCCATTGAAGTGTATTTGATATTTACTATCCACTTAGGGAATATCAATGTCTCCTCTTCTTCTTCATCTTCAACCCTGACTTTCTCTTGCAATGGAGAAGCAACTACCGCCCCCTGGCTTGATGCAGATTCTGGACTGAAGATTTTCCTATTCTCCCCCTGGTTTGGTGCATTTCCAAACTCTATTGTTTCTGTCAAAATACTCTCATTCAAAACAACTTTGATAGGATCTGGACAGTGTGGAGAGGATGTCAATGAATCTGCTTCCTCTTCTTCCTCACAACTCTCCCCCTTCTTGACCACATAAGCAAGAGAGGTCAAGAATGATCTTGTAACTGAGGAGGAAGAGACTCTTGCATGAAGGTACGGCACTAAGGCAGTGATCATATCTAACTGGGAAAGAATGTTGTCCACTATGGCTTGGATTTGTGAGGCATGGGAGTTTAGCATTGATGATAAGGTACTGGATGCCAATTGGACTGTCTGGGTTATGATGAAGGAAGATTTGGTGGGACGTATTATTGGTGTAGTAGGCGAAATGATCTTAGTGTTCAATGACTGTGAAATTGGGGTATGTAAAGGGACTGGACCACGTGAAGTGGGTACAGAAGTGGATGCATGGGATAGAGATGGAATTTGTTCAGGACAGGTAGAGAAAGAAGTATCTTCCTGTCCAGAGAATGGAGGAGAAGCTTCCTTTTCGGATCCAGGCTTGGTGATTTGTCTGCTCCATTTAGAGAAGAGGGTTATGGTAAGCTTCTTTTCAGGAGGATTGGTATACCTTTGGATCTGCATAAATGAGGAAAATTTTGAAATAAGATTTGACTCATAAAAGTCATATAGACATTGTCCTTTTGTTTGTATTTATGTGAAATGAGTTTCAAGAGACAGTCCCCCCCCCCCCCCCCCCGTTGATCTTCTCATTCAGCACAAGAACTCCCATCAAGTGCAGTTGAGTTTTAGGGACTGCATCATGTGCTAAAGTTTTGCACATCAACACTTTTTCTCACAATATCTGCTAAGAGCCTAAGAACTAATATTCCTCAGAAAATTCAAGTCTTTTTCAATCTGATAGCGTTGTCCCTTGTGAAGCTCATAACCTTCAAAGCCTCTTTGACCTCTATTTCTGACAGTTCTGCTGACTTTGATCCTGTCGGGAGGTCGAAGGTTTTCAGTATTACTTCTGCAATTATGTGTACCTCATGTTCAGCGATAATTCCCTTTAATTAACCATCATTCTCACACTGAACATTCTCAATAAACTCTGTAATTTCAGCCTCATATAGTCTACACTGAGTAGAGATGAGTTTATCAAGACCCAACTCGGTAAATATTCTGAGAATGCCTTGAAACACTTCGGCGGCTGCACTGAAAAAATCAAGGTCGACGCTAAACCCTGAATTTGACTTTGGTGTCATCACACTTTCTGAGAAGATTCTTAACATACACGAGAGACGATGAAAGCAAGAGAGTATAGAGCAGGAAAGATGAAGGGTTTTGAACGTTCGAATAAATAGCGTCTGTTATATAAGGTAATACTTCTTGAATTAGAGTTTGTCCAAGTAATTTAGGAAAGAGATAATCCTTGAGCTTTTATCAAGTCGACGTTACTTCAAGTGAAACTCATAGTAACCGTGAACTTTCCATAACAGGCTCTCTGACGATGCATGTGTTGATTTATGTCGGCATTACGTCGCATAAGTTCAATACTTCTTCATAATTATCATTTCTGGACGTTGCATTGAGTTGGAGTCGACGCTACGTCAACTTGTATTTGATGTAACGTCGAGAATTGTCTTAACAATTTTTCTCTCTTATGCTGGTTTTTCCCAAGAGAGATCTTATGGAGAGTCTTAGAAAAGAAAGATGTAAATACATCATATATTGACACAATCAAAGATATGTATACAAATTCAGTGACAAGGGTGAGAACTTCTGGAGGATTAACACAGGAACTCCCTATCATTGTTGGCTTACATCAAGGTTCAGCTTTAAGCCCTTATCTTAGATGAGCTCACCAGACATATCCAACAAGCAATACCTTGGTGTCTATTGTTTGTGGATGATATCATTTTGGTTGATGAGATGCACGAGGGTGTAAATGCAAAACTTGAATCTTGGCGAGATACTTTAGAAAAGAATGATTTTAGCTTGAGCAGGGCAAAGACGGAGTATATGGAGCTTAAATTTAGCAGTACAAGAAGGACAGATGACTTCTTTATTAAGTTGGGTGATCAAGATATTTCTCGTAGTAAGTTTTTTAAATATCTTGGATTGATAGTTCAAAACAACAGAGGTATTGATAAAGATGTGAGCTAGGAAGCACCGGTACGGGTACGGGTACAATACGTACCCAATACGGCAGTACGTCAAAATTTTAAAAATAAGGATACGAGTAAGTCATGATACGTTATAGCAAATAATATATATATATATATATATATATATATATATATATATATATATATATATATATATATATATATATATATATATCACAAGTGCAATAAATAGTTCTCAAAATATTAAAACATCAAACATAAATCATAACATGAAGTACAAGCCCACAAATCAATGCAACGTAACATGAAGTTTTCAAACATTAAGCATTCGTAAATATTACTAAATTAACATCTTATATGTTTAACCAAAAGAGATAAAATTAAACTTAAGTTTACTCACCAGTCTTTTTTCTTCTTCTTCATTGGTGATCAACATCTTCAATTCTGGTTATTCTAGAGACAAGTTAGTCGTTTTGTTAATAACTTGTGTCGTTTCAAAATGTTCAATACACGTAATTGTAACAAAAACGTACCAATAACAGAAACATACTCGGTATAGATACACAACTTAATTGGACGCACCAACACTTCCTAGCATAGAACCAACTTTGGTTTACTCTAGCAAAAACAGACTCTTATCACAATATGCAGAATGATGTGCTAAGTCCAAGTATGTCCACATAGGTGTATCCGTCGAGTATCGGGTACGTACCGGTACTGAATACGTATCTGGTATGGGTACGCTGCCTTCGGGGAAGTATCCGTACTTTATAGGATGTGACACATAGAATCCAAGCGGGTTGGTTGAAGTGGAGAGGCGCGTCAGGGATTTTATGTGATCATAAAGTACCACAATAACTTAAAGGGAAGTTTTATCGTACTGCAATTAGACCCGCCATGCTATATGGATCTGAGTGTTGGGCAGTGAATTGTGTACATTAGCAAAAAATGGGAGTTGCGGAAATGAGAATGCTTAGGTGGATGTGTGGACACATAAGATTGGATAAAATTAGGAATGAAAATATCAGGGATAGGACAGGAGTAGCACCAATTGCAGAGAAGATGCGAGAAGCTCGTCTAAGATGGTTTGGACACGTACAAAGGAGATGATTAGAGGCACCTGTTACGCTTTATGAGAGTCTAGTCACTATGCATGTTAAATGAGGGAGGGGTAGACCAATAAAGACTTGGAATGAAACTGTAAGAAAGACATGATGTACTTAGGTATTAGTGAGATTATGACAAAAGATAGGGGTCAATGGCGACAAATGATCCATATAGCCGACCCCACTATAGTGGGATGAAAGCTTGAGTGTTGTTGTATGCTGGTTTTTCCCAGCAATTATGTATGTTCAATCAGGTGCCTGGAGCATTCACTTGTCCAAATACCACAGTTAGCTTGTGCAAGGACAGTCAGTTACTTGCACATGAAACTAAACATTACTTGGAACCTAGGTTGCACCGACATGAGACGCGATACGTGATTCGTCAATTCTCAAAAAATATCAGATTCTGACACGTTGGGACGCGTATATTAAATATTTATTTTTTACAGCAATCTCATAATCTAAACGTTCTCGTTGACCCATGTTAAATGCATTCTCAAACAACACTTTTTCCCGCACTTTTAATTTTCCTTTTTCTAGAAAAAAATATTCACCTCAGTAGTAGATTCACCTTCACTACTTGAAATGCTAGAAGGGGCAAAGACATTTTTAGGAGCAAAACTCGTTATTCTAGCATTCAACTTTTCTAGTTTTTTCATCTCAAATAGATTACTCCTGGAGACTTTTACATACTTTCCAATTCTTTTTCCAACAATCATTAACAAATGTACTCACTCTTGTATATGAACTTATCATACATTTTTCACAAAAAAGCACTTCCAAGACAAATTGTCTCCCGCCTCACCATGAGTAGCTAGCTTATTGGCAAACCTCCATAAAGGTTTATTTGAATCATCATTAATATATATAATCCTTTGTGAACCACTATTACTACGCTTGTTTGAAGACATTCACAAAATTAAAAAAAACAGCCACAAAGTTCAAATAATAGAACCAACACAAAAACAACAATAAGAGTAATCAGAAAAACAACAAATAAATAAATCACAGAGTGCCGGATCCTGGAGTAGAGCCGGCAAGAGGAGTATCGGTGAGTCGGGCGAGTGTCGGAGATTCCAACACCGACACGCTGGACATTTTGAAGTGTTGGTGTTTCATAGCTTGGAACCCAGGTTATCGTAGGTCCATTGCTTCTTTTTTTCATTTTTATAGGATGATGAAAGTATATGAAAGCCTTTCATAATTCTTTTTGGGTGAAAGAATATTGGTTTATCAAACCAAGAACTTTAAGCACTGTGATCATGTTTTAAAGACTTGTTGCATTTGAGTTTATACTGATGATAACAAGAAAACATGGTTGCATAAAATCAATTTAAATTTTGTACTGGGAAGTTGCTTCGACTTCTACTCGACGCAACGTTCTAGTTGCGTCGACTAGATATCGACGTATATAGCGTGTTGCGTTGATATGGTATCGACGTGGATGCATGCCTACATTGACTATAAGTCGATGTATCCACAGAGTTGCGTTGATGTGAGGTCGACGCATGTTCCCAGGGAGCAAAATTTTAATTCATTGTTGTTTTATATTTTATTGGTTCTTTTCCCATAATACCCTTATATTGATGTGAACTTATTTTGTTAAAAACAGTAATCTATTCATATTCATCATTTGTTATGATGTTGATTGGGTCATCATCTAGAATTTCAATAGGTTGGTTGTCTTTACCCTTAATGAGGGATATAGGATTCTTCCATGCAAGTGTGCTGGAGGATTTTTCTAAGCTGGTAGGATTTGGTAGGATTTGCTCCCAATCTCTGATGATTAAAACTTTTATTTAGATTTTCAGTCATGTTTTTGAGTTGTTGGCACCTACCATTTAAGAAATCCTTAAAGACCTTTTTCTTTGTTAGCCCATCTTTTAGTATTTTATGTTGTTCAGCTAAATTTGTTATTAGTTTTGTCATTCTACCTAGTTCAACGCTCAGACTATAGTTTACATAGTAATGATTTTTACTTTATATTTCATCTAGTCCATTTTTTAGTTGTTGAATTTGCTTTTCTGCTATTATGTGATCTTTACAAAATTTATTAAAACATTCTTCAAAATCATCAGATGAAAAATCAATATCAAAACATGATATATGATCTTCTTCATCCTCTGAATAAGCTCTCAAGGTCATTAGACATGCTACTTTAGCAACAGCTTCATCTTCACTTTTAGATGAAGAACTTAACTCTAAATCAGAGTCACGTCAGGTTTCTGCTATGAAACCTCTTCCTTTCTTCTTGTCCCTCTTGTTGAGTGGTTGTTTATGTGCTCCTTGTGTACTTGTCCTTCTTTTCGTCAGGACATTCTGGAGTAATATAGCATGGCTTTCTGCAGGCAAAACAGATGACCTCCTTGCTTGAAGTTTTGTCAAATTTGGACTTGTTGAAGCTCCTTTCTCTTCTCCTTGAGCGCTCTGCGTTTACACACGTTCTAAATCTCCTAGCAAGGAGAATAAACATCTCCTCTTCAGAAGTAGAGGGTTCTCCATCAACAGCTTTCAGAGCAATGGACTTCTCTCTAGGGTTTGAGAGTTTGTCCTTTACTTCAGACACAGTCATGCTCTTTAATAGGAGTTTATAGGACTTGAACTTGCCTAACAGAGCATCAGTGGTGATTATCCTGTGACATCTGGAATTCTAATGGCCCAGACACTTGAATCACAAGTGCTTGGGAAGCACATGAGAATCTTGTCATTGATCTCATTGTCCAATCCTTTCAGTTCATTGACAATGACACTGAATCTTTCATACACCTCAGTCACTGTCTCCTCAGCTTTCTTTTATAAATTCTCATATTGGGATATAAGAAGGGATTTTTTATCATTTCTTTCATCTGAGCTTCTATCAACAATTCTAGACAGCGTTTCCTAGATTTCTTTAGCAGATTGGCAATCAGCAATTTTCTGAAAAATTTCATCTGACATTGTTAGAACTAGGATGTTCATAATCTTTGCATTTTAGTCCTTTATTTTCTTCTTTTCATCTGTCCACTGAGATCTTGGTACAGGTTATGATGTTTTGTCATCTGCATCTTTCTTGTATAGCACGGGTGGTCCTGTCAAAATAGAATCAAATATACGCTCATTAATAAAACCCATATACAACTTCAATTTGGTCTTCCAGAGTGTGAACTTCTCAAAGATACACACTGGAGATCTGTTAGCTACAAATCCTTAGAAATTATTTGAAGACATTTTTGAAAATAGATTTTCTTTATTTATAAGTGTAACTTTGCAACTGTTCAGACTTTGTGATCAAGGTGTTAGTCATTATTTAATCAACTTAGCTATGATATCAATTAAAAGTGTGAACAGTTGTATGAAATCCCTTGAGAATATTTTAGAGGGGGGTGAATAGAGATTAAAAATTCTCAAATAATTTCGATTATATATCAGAATTTGCACACACACATTGCACCAAAGCTATAATAGTTCCCTAAAATTTAGGTAGATTCACTTTTCTACCACCTTGGTAGCAATACACTATCCCAGTGTCTGAGTATTTTGATAAGAAGACTCTTACAACAAACAACTAGATTTTGGTAAGGAGATCTTGAACCGCTACCAGCTGAGTCTTTTGACATGCAGACTCTCAGAACAAAAACCTAAATCTTTTAAAGAGGGATTCTAAAAACTCTTTAGTTAATACAAGAGAGGTAGAAAGAGATTGAAAGAGAAAGAAGTGAAGAAGAAATTCTTCTGGAGGAGTTCTCTCAGCAAAAATCTGAGGACTATTAGGCACTAACTGTTTCTGATACTTTGATAAGATGAACCCCTTTCTGATAGAAGATTTGTAGGGGTTATAAGCTTTGGATCCAGTGATTTTTTCTGAATGTTCTAGTTGATATTGGTTTCAGCACTAGCAGAGAAGATTGAGTATTAAGAAGATGAAGAATAGTCGGCTATATGTCTTTGTTCTTATTCCCTATGCTTACTTTTCATTTTTCATTCTCTTCTTTGATTATATCATTACTAAATCATTCTAAGTTGTACCCTTCATAGCATAAAATATGCAGAAGGAATGTTAATATATCTGTTGGATCCCTAGTTGGATTTGGGCTAAGTTCACTAATTAGGATGACTGACCCACAATGTATAGCCAGGGTCATGTGTTTTGAGTCTTAGAGTTTAGGCAAAGTCTTTAGGTTCAACCTTACATGGACCAGCCAGCAGAAGACCTCAGATTGACTCAAGACTTAGAAGAAATCAAGTTCAGTATATAAGTTCGACGTTCGTCAAACTCAGCTCAACGATCGTCGATCGCTGATCGACGAACTCAGAGTTAATTCTCTGAGTTGAGCTCGACGATATTCGAGCTCAGATCGACGAAGTCTGGATTTCAACTTCAACACATTCTTTCCAGATTACTTTCGCTGAACTCAGGTCGACGAAGACAGATTATCAGCTCGACGAACTTGGAGCGCAGAACTGGCAGGTTATTCACATAATACAGTTCGTTGTGCCCAGGCCGACGAACTTGTATCTCAGGTCGACGAACAAGTTTTCTCAGGTCGACGAACAAGATTTCTCAGCTCGACGAACTTGGATCTCAGGTCGACGAAATCTGTTCTATGGTCGACGATTTCTGTTGCAGTTCCATACTTAGAATTTTCCTCATTTTCTGTCCATATTTCATATATTATTTAGCAATAATTTCCTAAGTAATTAATGCACATATTCTCTGAATATAGCCGTTATTGGCAGCATTGATTATGATCTTCATCAGGTTAATTACTTGCTTAATTAATTGGGACAGTTGGGGAAACTCATTAAAACAAATATTCTCCAGCCGATTTTCATTCTCCAGGCAGTCAGCATTCAATGCAGAGAATTCAAAATTCAAAGGAGAATTTCGACAGATAATATAATAGAGATTTTCACTTTCAGACAGATATAGAAGAAGAGAACACAGCACAGAGAATACAGAAATAACACTCAGACATTGTCAGTGCAGAAAACAGTTTGTTTTCTCCTTGATCTTACTGAAGAAGAAGAACAACAACAATCACTATCAATAGCCTTCTTCAACTTCAATTCCAGGAGCTTTCAAGGACAACAATCTCTGAATCAGACAGAAGATCCTGGATCATCTCAAGTAAAGAAAGAAGACCTACACCCTGAGCAACCCTTCAAGTGATTTCTGAAGAAGCCTTGACAATAGCAATCCACTTGTCTTCTCTGTTGAATAGAGAAAGAGAATACACCATCAAATCTCTTTCCCCCCACTTGTAAAAGGGTTTATTAACTCCCTTCAAAAATTTATTTTGATTTTTGGGCACCTGATCAAAAGCTCAAAGGTGGCAGTCACCTAATCAAAAACCTGCTAGTGGATTCCTACCAGGGTGATAGAAGAGTGGATGTACCCAGGTTGGGGAACCACTATAAATTTTTGTGTTGTCTGATTGTCCTTTTTCTTGTTGTTCTTGTTTTGGCTGTGATAGACTAGTTTGTTGTGTTGTGGTAGATTAGATTAGATTATCTTTTCTTTTCTTTCTTTTACTACTACTGGTATCACCTATTTTATTTACTCTGATAATATTCAAAAACAGCCAAAAGTTTTAACATACTCTATTTACCCCCCCCCCCCCCTCTAGAGTAATCAGATCTAACCTCTTCTTTCAATTGGTATCAGAGCAGGTTCCTTTGCTTGTACAATCTAACACTTGAACCAAAAGATCTTTTGTTAGATCTGATCTTAGTTTTGTTTATTTCACAGCATGGCACTGAACAAAGATTATGTAAGCACCAGACCTCCAGTTTGCAACTTGAATAAATTTGCAATCTCGAAGGCAAGAATCAGGCTGTATATGAATTACATTGATGAGAACATATATAATTCTATTTTGACAGGTCCTCCTCAACATACAGCTGCTACATCAACATATACTTCAAGCACTCATGTTGTTCCACCACCTGAGTGGACAGATGCTCATAAAAAGACAAGATAGCAGATGCAAAGGCTATGAATATACTGGCTCAGACTATGTCAGATGACATATTTCAAAAAGTGACTGAATGCACTTCTGCGAAGGCAATCTGGGACTCTCTAAACCAGATGGTTGCTGGTTCAGGTGATGAGAGGAAAGACAGAAGATCACCTTTCATTTCCCAGTATGAGAACTTTAAGAAGGAAGAATCAGAATATGTTAGTGACATGTACAACAGATTAAGTTCAATTATCAGTGAGCTGAAGATCTTGGACAAAGACATCTCTCTCACTGAGGTAAATGATAAAATCCTAATGTGCTTCCTCAGCACTTGGGATTCCAGAATTTGGCCAATCAAGGAAGTCAGAAACTTGAATGAGATTTCCACAGAATCTCTTCTTGGCAAGCTCAAATCATATGAGCAGCTTATCAAGTCCAGAGAAGCTGCAGAACAGAAGACTCCTACAACAACAAGGAGCAGAACATAGCTTTTAAAGCTGCAGAAGAAACTGAAGCTCCAACATCAAATGAAGAACTCTTGAGTCTCTTAGCCAAGAGATTCTACAAGATGGGAAGGAAGGACTTCAGGAGAAAGTCATCCAGGCATGATGACAGACCAAGGTATGACAAAACACCCACAAATGAAATTATTTGCTTTGGGTGCAGGAAACCAGGACAATTCATTTTTGAATGTCCTGAAAATCAAAAGAAGGAGAAAAAGACTCCAGGAAGCACCACTATAGCAAGCTTTCATCCAGCAAGCACAAAAGAAAAGAAAAGGGCTTTGAGGCTGAGACCTGGAGTGATACTGAAGAAGAATCTTCATCTTCCAGCTCCAGTGAAGATGAAGAAGAAGCAAAGGCAAGGGAAGTTTGCCTTATGCTTATCAATGCCTCAGGCAGTCCATCTGATGCTGAGGGACAATCAGAAGAATCAGACAATGAAAAATCTGAACCAGAGGCTGATCAGGTATTATCATCCTTTGATTATAAATTAGATAGCTTTAAAACTGAATTTAAATCCATATGTATAGATTTAATAAATTCTGAAAAAAAATTAAAACACTTAGGGATAAATTAACTGATCATGAAGATCTTGTCTCTGAAAATATTAAATTAAAAGATGAACTAATTTTAGCTCAAAAACAAATAATATCATTAAAATCTAAATTAGCTAAGGCTAGGAAACTTGAAAAATCCCTAAATGAGAGAAACATCAAGTTGATGGACATTACAAGCACAGTTAATGTCAGGTTAAATGGCAAGCTGGGCTTAGGTGCTTCATCAAGCCAACCTTCACTAATCCAAAAAAATATATTTTCAACTCCAATTAAATTTGTCTCAGAAAAGGGAAAAGAGAAGATAGAAAATGATAATAATGATAAATCAACTGAACTAAAACCAAAGAATAAGAAAAGAAAACAAAATAAGAGAAATCCTAACTACAACAATGTTCAGCAGATTTCGTCGAACTCCGATCGACGAAATGTGTGCAGTTCTCGAACTCCAGTCGACGAACTCCGAACGCAGATTTCTATTATAATAATTCGTTGAACTACGATCGACGAAACCAGTATGATTCGTCGACCAGAGATCGACGATTTTGGGGCCCAGAGAATGGATATTCTCATTATCTGAGTGGAGTTCGACAAACTCATCCCCATTCGTCGAACTCAGATCGACGAACTCACTTGAATTCGTCGAATGCAGTTCATCTTAACAGAAATTTTAATTTTCTTAAAACTCATAATCAACCTAGATCTTCCTATAATCAATTTAATCAATTGATTATACCACCTATAAGACATCACCATTTAGGTTATAAATGCCAACCTGAATATTCTTACATCTCCAGTTTTAATTATGTGAAGAAAGAAGGACTCAAGGTAACCTGGGTCAAGAATAGCTAATCTGTTTTCTTTGCAGGTGAAAAACTATCCTACCACAGAGCAATAGTGGTATCTGGGTAGTGGCTGTTCTAAACACATGACTGGAAACAAGGACAATATAATCAACTTCAAGTCAAAGTTAGGACCAAAGGTAATATTTGGTGACTCCAATTGTGGTCAGACTAAAGGTTATGGAAAGGCCAAGATTGGTGTTGTCACCTTCAGGAAGGTTGCATATGTAAATGGACTGAAACATAACCTCATCTCCATAAGTCAATTATGTGATGAAAGGTTTCAGGTATCCTTTAATAAAACTTCCTATATTATTACTTACTTAGATAACCATGTAGTTTTGACTGTCACTAGAGGTGGAAACATTTACATAGTTAATTTCCAGTCAGCTAAATCTGAAATATGCTTATTTAATCAAACTAGCAATAATAATGACCTTTGGCATATGAGATTAGGTCATGTAAATCTGAAAAATATTGTCAAACTATCTAGGGACAACATTATTAGAGGATTGTCTTCTTACCACTACAAGAAGAAAAGTCTTTGCAAGGCTTGTCAATTAGGCAAGCAAACTAAAAGTAGTTTTAAATCAGTAAATAAAAGTGACTCACCTACAATATTGTACTTACTACATATGGACCTTTTTGGCCCTATTGCAGTACAAAATCTAGGTGGAAAATCTTATACTTTAGTGATTGTATATGACTTCTCTAGATTCACTTGGGTATTCTTTCTGAGATCTAAGTCTGATAACTTCAAGATTCTTACAGATTTTCTCAAGAACATATAGATTAAGTACTCTATTTCAGTTGCATTGATCAAAAGTGATCATGGTACTGAGTTTGAGTCTCTTCTTATGCAAGAGTTCTGTGAGAAGGAAGGTATCAGGCATTGCTTCTCAGCCCCTAGAACACCTCAACAAAATGGGGTTGCTGAAAGTAAGAATAGAACCCTAATTGAATCTGCAGACACATTACTTGCAGATGCTCATTTGCCCCTATTTTTTTGGGCAGAGGCTGTGAGCACAGCAAATTATGTACTGAATAGAAGTCTTATACAAAAACTTATGAATAAGACTCCTAATGAGCTACTTAAAGAAAAGAAAGGTAAAGTAGACTATTTTAAAATTTTTTGTTGTTCATGTTACATTCACAACAATAATAAGAAACACATTAGAAAATTTGAAGTCAAAACTGAAATGGGAATTTTTCTTGGATATTCCCAAGTAAGTAAGGTTTATAGTGTCTTTAATAAATCTACCATGAAAATTAAAGAATCTGTACATATTTCATTTGATGAAACTAACATGTTTTACAAGAAGAAAGAAATTTCTACCAGTAACTCTTTGCAGGAACCATATTTGGGTGAGAAGCTGAATGATTTAACTCTCACCAATGAGGCTGTTAGTCATCCTTCTCCACAAACTGCTGAAGACAATGAAGCTGAAGACAGTGAAGATGAAGACACTGAAAACAGTGAAAAACCTCTAACAGCTACTATAATTACACAAGAGGAATTTATTCTCCAAGCTGTTACACAACCAACTTCTCCTACTGAATTTATCACACTTAGAGATCACCTTGTATCTCAAGTGATTGGAGACATTTCAATTTGTGTGCAAACCAGACATCAACTCAACCAAGACTTGATGCATGTCTGCTTCATATCTCAAATTGAGCATCAATCCATTAAAGATGTGGAGTAAGATCCTCACTAGATTGTTGCAATGCAGGAGGAGCTCAACCAATTTGAGAGATGCAGAGTTTGGGATTTAGTTCCAAGACCAAAAGACTACCCAGTCATTGGAACTAAATGGGTATTCAGAAACAAACTAGATACACAAGGTGTTATTATAAGAAACAAGGCAAGGCTGGTTGCTCAAGGCTATAGGCAAGAGGAAGGGATTGATTATGACCAGACTTTTGCACCTGTTGCAAGGCTGGAAGCAATCCGGATCTTCCTTGCATATGCTGTCTACAAAAAATTCAAAGTGTACCAAATGGATGTCAAGAGTGCATTCTTGAATGGTGAACTTAAAGAAGAAGTTTATGTGGAGCAACTACCAAATTTTATCTCTACAACTCATCTCTCTTATTTCTTTAAATTGCATAAAACCATATATGTTTTAAAGCAAGCTCCAAGAGATTGGTATGAAATATTAGCTAGCTTTCTTATAGAGCATAAGTTTTTTAGGGGCATTGTAGATAGGACATTATTCACTAGACACCATAAGAATCAAATTTTATTAGTACAAATCTATGTAGATGACATTATTTTTGAGTCTACATATTTCAAACTATGCAGAGGTTCTCTGACCTCATACATTCAAAGTTTGAAATGAGTAGCATGGGTGAGCTCTCCTACTTCCTTGTTCTCCAAGTGAAACAGCTACCTGATGGCATCTTTATATCCCAATTTAAGTATGCTTAAGAGCTAATCAAAAAGTTTGGGATGTCAGATGCCTCAACCAAGAAAACACCTATGGCTACAAATGATGTACTTGACTCTGATGAACATGGAAAACTTGTTGATCAGAAACTATATAGGGTGATTGTTGGGTCCCTATTATATCTTACAGCAAGTAGATCAGACATCATGTTTGCAACATGTCTTTGTGCTAGCTTTCAGGTGAAACCTAAAGAATCTCACATTATATTTTAAAAAAAAAAAATTTAAGATATATAAAGAGTTGTCCTAGTCTACGACTCTGGTATCCAACTGAGTCAGAGTTTGAGTTTACTGGATACTCAGATGCTGACTTTGCTGGATGTAGAGTGGACAGAAAAAGTACCTCAGGGACATGTCAGTTCCTTGGTATGAGACTAGTGTCTTGGTTTTTCAAAAAGCAGTCATCTGTGTCTACTTCAACTGCTGAAGCAGAATATATAGCAGCTGGCAGTTGTTGTTTCCAGATGCTGTGGATTCAGAACCAACTCCTAGATTATGCTTTAAACTTAAATAATTCAACTTTATTATATGATAACACAAGTGCAATTTCTATTGCACAAAATCCAATGTCTCATAGTAGGACTAAGCACATAGACATTAGAGATCATTTCATTAGAGAGTGTGGACAAAAATAAAATTAAGCTCGTCTACATCTACACTGATTTACAAAGAGCAGATATATTCACCAAACCCTTGGATGAGAGTAACCATCTGTTCTTTATAAATCAGCTTGGTATGATCAATGGAGAGGCCTTAATTTAGATTTTTGTCTGCACTCAAAGAATTTGCCTCAATTCGTCGAACGGAGATCGACGAACTGAGAAGAGTTCTAGAGCAATTCGTCGAACTGAGATGGACGAACTCTCTTTGTGTAAAGCTATTTTCGTCGACCGGAGATCGACGATATTGCTTCAGAAAATTTTCGTCGAACTGAGATCAACGAAATGTTTTCACTTCTTCTGACTGAGATCGACGAATTCTTTTGTCAATAAAATATTTCGTCGAACCCAGATCGAAGAATTTCTATTTTTCGGCGGACGGAGTCTGCCGCTTCATATTCTGAAAACCATATATCTAGGTTTTTTTCGAGCTTCGTCTCGCGCTTTTTGTTCCCTTGCACTTGATCTTGTTTTTCTTTTACAGGCGAACTAATGGCGATTCCGGCGAACACTCTTGCTACGATGAAATTCGACATGGGATTTGACATCGACTTCGAATCCTTCCAACACTATGAGCAGATTTTTCTGGATATTTTGAAATTGTTTGATGAACAAAATCTGAAAAACTTCATGACCAACCGCATCAAGATAGCAATGACTGAGATTAAGGAATGGGTGTTCACACCTACAACATCAGAGGCACATACAATGACAGGGACAATATCCGGTAACGCAGTTTCTCTTTCCCCCACCGTTCTATCTGAGATTTTTGGTTTGCTGAATGATAACGAAGAAATAGAGATGGATAGTGATGAGTATGAAAATATGTTGATAAAGATGAGTCACTCTGGAGAAAACCCAAATAAACTACTGAAAAAAAATTTATCTGCCGAGTATAAATTTTTGGCGGATGTTGTCGGCAAGGTTCTATTGGGCAAACACACCGCACACGATTACATCACCAGGCACCAGTTCCTTGTAATGTGTGCTCTGGTTAACAAGAAACAGATAAACTGGGGTCAGATATTATTTGATTTAATAAAGAAAAAAAACAATAAAAAGGAAGTTTGCTTTGCAAGGATTCTGGGAATAGTCCTTCAAGAAAAGGCTCATGAACTACTGGTCTCCACGACAGTGTTCATAAATACCTCAAAAAGGCTTACATCTGCACTTTTTGGCAGATGGGAGAGGAAAATCATAAAGTCATCCAAGGCTTCATCCTCCTTCAGGACTTCTGAGAGCACCAGGGCAGTAACAGCCGCTCCTCCACCTCCAGAAGAAATTCCTTCCTCCACCAGAATTCCTTCACCTCCTCAACAACCACAACAACAACCATCTTCTTCTCCAGTTCATACTCCACCAACTCACCAACAACATCAACCCTCATCAGTTCCAACTCCAGAGCATACCACACCACATTTATATCCACCTCCACATTCTTCACCTCAAATTAATGTCTCTGAAATATCATCTACCTCAATTCAGGAACCATCTTTCAATCAACTGTCTCCTCAACCATCTCCAAATCATTCTCCAATTCAGGAACTTATTTCCTCCCCCACAATCACAGTCCAACCTTCTACCACTGCAACTCCTTCAACTGATATCTCTTCAGTCATCCACACTGACATATCATCCACTGCTCCAGACTACACACATACAGATCTTTTCAGTCTATTCTCTGTGTGTTCAAACTGTGGACATCACACTCCTTACTCCTCTGCTCCAGAATCTCTATATCTAAATTTTTCTGATATAGCTAAAGATCTTCTTGCATTTATTTCTCCCACTCTTGAAAAACTCATAGCCACTGCTATTGCTCCACTTTCTGCTTCCATCACTTCTCTATCTTCCAGAATTATTGCCCTGACCTCTGTTCCTTCTTCTGGAGGACTGGCATCAGGACCCCCTGAAACCAGTCAGGGGAAGATGTTCTATGAAGAAGCTCCAGTTCCCCATGTACAACAGCAGATTCTGAAATGACTGATGACTCAGCAGAAACAGCTCCTACAGATATAATTGATTTACTTGATTCTGATACAGAGATGGATGACACAGCTACAGCAGAAATAAATACTGTTGGTGATTATATTATAAATCCCACAGTTAATTTGAATTCCTTGCTATATTCTTTCAGCTTTGTTTACAGAGATTGTCTCTCGAGTTCTTCTCATCAGCCTTCTATGGCTATTGTACCATACACTTCACCAATAAGTCTCACAGTTGCTAAGCAACTTGAGGCAAGTTTTGCAAGAACAGAGCCTATAAAAGTATCATCCCCTCCAAAGGCTATCTCACCTCCTACATACAAGATGGATGATAGTCCTATACCAGAGTTAGATGATATAATTCTTGCTGATATTGAAGAAGAAAATAAATTAGTTGCTGAAAACACTATAATGACAGATATTCCAATTCTTCCAGAACCTTCAGTGGCTCCTCAGGCTGAAAAATAAATTTCCCAAGACATTCTGAAGGCTCTTGATGATGAAGATGAAGATGATTCTGACAATACTAAAGCTAAGAAGAAGACTGCTAAGAAGAGAAAAGCTGCTCCAAAAGTTGATCCTAAGCTTAATCTCACTCATGATACTACCTTACTATATTCTGCAGAATATCACTCCATATCCTGGGATGTCAGCATGGATGTAGCTTTCCAAGAATGAGCAGAAAGCCGAAAAGAAAAGCAGGCGATACTCTCCCCCTCCTCCTTCTCAAAGGAACTGGAGAGGTCCGCCTCCTCCTGCTGTTGGTGCTTCCAGGTAAACATTTCTCAGAGGTCTACTCCATATGCTAGAACATATCAAAGACAACTTGATAGATCCTCAAGATCATATGGAAGCAGCTAGCAAAGGTATTCTAGCAGCAGCAGACAACAGCAGCAACAACAACAAGCTTCTGAAATTGAAAAAGCTGATAGTCCAAAAAGGCCAGATTCTCCTTCAGTCGCATTTGTGGATCCTGAAACAGAAAATACTGCAAGAATGACCAGACTCCAAGAGCTTGTTGGATTATCAATGATTAACAAAGCTAAAGCTGAAAGCAGAGATCCTTTTCAGTATTCCACTATGTCATCATACAGAAGAGAACTCAAAAGGTATGAAAAGGCTAAATAATTTTTCAATGTAGATGTCTATATGAATTTACATCCAGAGGCTGTTGTACCGAGAGCCACTTCTCTCAACAAAATTGGTGTTGCTGACATGACTATGTTCAAAAGAGATGCAGTCAATCCTAATAGAGAAATCAAATTCACACAGCCCTCTAAGAAAAACACAGCTGACAAGGAAAAGCAGCAGAAGAAGAAATGAATTTCTTGTTTAGTTTTGATTTTCTGAACTTTATTTATTTTTTGTCACAAAGCTACTATCTATGTACATATCTGCTAAATGTTTCAATTTTCTGCGAGATATATTTATTCTGTTTTGTGAATGTTTTTTTTTCAATTGTATTAGTGATCTCACCCAAATAGAGGGAGATTGTTGGATCCTTAGTTGGATTTGGGCTAGGTTCACTAATTAGGATGACTGACCCACAATGTATAGCCAGGGTCATGTGTTTTGAGTCTTAGAGTTTAGGCTAAGTCTTTAGGTTCAACCTTACATGGAGCAGCCAGCAGCAGACCTCAGATTGACTCAAGACTTAGAAGAAATCAAGTTTAGTATATAAGTTCGACGTTCATCAAACTCAACTCAACGATCGTCGATCGCTGATCGACGAACTCAGAGTTAATTCTCTGAGTTGAGCTCGACGTTATTCATGCTCAGGTCGACAAAGTCTGGATTTCAACTTCAACACATTCTTTCAAGATTACTTTCGCTGAACTCAGCTCGACAAAGACAGATTATCAGCTCGACGAACTTGGAGCGCAGAACTGGCAGGTTATTCACAGAATGCAGTTCGCTGTGCTCGGGTCGACGAACTTGGATCTCAGGTCGACGAACAAGTTTTCTCAGGTCGACGAACAGGATTTCTCAGCTCGACGAACTTGGATCTCAGGTCGACGAAATCTGTTCTATGATCGACGATTTTTGTTGCAGTTCCAGACTTAGAAATTTCCTCATTTTCTGTCCATATTCCATATATTATTTAGCAATAATTTCCTAAGTAATTAATACACATATTTTCTGAATATAACCGTTATTGGCAGCATTAATTATGGTTTCATCAGGTTAATTGCTTAATTAATTGGGACAGTTGGGGAAACTCATTAAAGCAAATATTTTTCAGCCGATTTTCATTCTCCAGGCAGTCAGCATTCAATGCAGAGAATTCAAAATTAAAAGGAGAATTTTGACAGAGAATATAATAGAGATTTTCTCTTTCAGCCGGATATAGAAGAAGAGAACACAGCAAAGAGAATAGACAGAGAATACAGAAACAACACTCAGACATTCTCAGTGCAGAAAACAGTTTGTTTTCTCCTTGATCTTACTGAAGAAGAACAACAAAAATTACTATCAAGAGTCTTCAACTTCAACTCCAGGAGCTTTCAAGGACAACAATCTCTGAATCAGTCAGAAGTTACCGGATCATCTCAAGTCAAGAAAGAAAACATACACCATGATCAAGGCTTCAAGTGATTTCTGAAGGAGCCTTGACAACAGTAATCCACTTGTCTTCTCTGTTGAATAGAGAAAGAGAAGACACCATCAAATCTCTCCCCCCACTTGTAAAAGGGTTTATTAACTCCCTTCAAAAGTTTATTTTGGTTTTTTGGCACCTGATCAAAAGCTCAAAGGTGGCAGTCACCTGATAAAAAACCAGCTACTGGATTCCTAACAGGGTGGTAGAAGAGTGGATGTACCTAGGTTGGGGAACCACTATAAATTCTTGTGTTGTCTGGTTGCCCTTTTTCTTGTTGTTCTTGCTGTGGCTGTGATAGACTAGTTTGTTGTGCTGTGGTAGATTAGATTAGATTATCTTTTCTTTCTTTTACTGCTACTAGTATCACCTATTTTATTTACTCTGATAATATTCAAAAACAGCCAAAAGTTTTAACATACTTATTCACCCCTCCCCCCCTCCTCTAGAGTAATCAGATCTAACCCCTTCTTTCAATATCTTCCAGAAATACTTAATCAATCTCAACGTACTCTTCAAAAACTTTTTATAAAATCATCTCTGAATCTGATAGAGAAATCTTTCTTTTAGACAGCCTTCCAATGGTTAGAATTATTTTGAATAAATTTCATGAATGTTCCTTAGGATTAAGCCCGAAACAATTCTCTGAAATTTCCATTTTGTATTGTACTCGACGCAACGTCGACTTTATGTAAGAGTAAAGTCGACTTTTTGCCTCTGTATACAATAAGTCTGTTATCAAAGTTGCGTCGATATCATATCGAAAATGCGTCGACTTCTGTCTCGAAGTAGCGTCGACTTCTGTCTCGAAGTAGCGTCGACTTCTGTCTCGAAGTAGCGTCGACTTTAGCACATGTAGTTTCTTTGAGTTCCCGTCGCAATAACGTCGATATTAAGTCGATGTTGCATTCGACTTCTAGTCGACGCAAGTTAGCATTTCTTGATTTTCTTCTACAATTCAGAGTGTCTAGCTCATGTCCTTGACTATACTCACTTACTATGACTTTTATAACCATATTACCATCTTTATACAACACGAGTAATCAATCTAGGATGTAAAATCACTTTAAAAATAATTTGTTAAGTTAAATCATCAGGAGTTTTCCCAACATATACCCCTCCATCGACAGGAGATCAACCCCAATTGGAAGCAGCGGATTGTCAGCATGGCCCCAACAGGTCCTAAGATCGAAACCTCACTTTGATATCATTTGTAACCACATAACCCTCACAACATCAGAAGTATTGTCTGCTCCGATTCATCTCTTATGGAACTGAACCGCATGATTTTGCCCTTTCCACGGGTGTTTTACAAGCACTTCTCAGGAGGTCACTCATTCTACGAGGTCAGGACTACTCCCACTGTTGAAGCCAAAAACAGGCCTCAACGAGAGTTCGGACCTAGGGGTGCAACTAACACCTACTTCTCCCAAATCTTGACCCCTGACAAGTGACGAAGTACCTAGAACTGACCCTAAGCCTCAGCTGGGAGGTCCCTCCTCTAACCCGGAAGTTCTCTGAGTGCTTCCCCTCCAAAACCAATTGTTGGGCAAGCAGTACCTCAGAAAGCTCTACAAGGAAAATGAGAGAATATCCCTGATCTGCTTTCTGAGGTATCATGTCGGTCTATTTATAGATTTTCGATATCTGATCTGCAAAAAGCGTAATTTCGCTGCTCTAAAATTACTAAAATACCATGGGTTGGTCTGTCAATAGCCAAACTCCGATGTTCTGAGGAGCTAAGTGTAAACCTAGGGGCATCCAGGTAATTTCACCTTTGGGCCCCACTTGGCGGAATCCTTCCCCCTGATCTCTGCGAGCCCCCGCTTGCCTCTTGCAGGAGCCTTTCAGCCTATCCTGGGAGGGAGCCAAAAGACTGAAGGGGCATTGAGTGGTGAAGCACCGCTCAACGCCGAGGGCCGATGGGCTCCCGCCGACGCGAGGCGCAAGCCCTTTCGCATGCCCTGTGCGGGAACCTAAAGAATGAAGGGGCGTGTCGAGTGGAGAAGCAACACTCAAGGCCAAGTGCAGGAGGGCTCCCGCCGGCCCGAGGCGCAAGCACTTTCGCCTGCCCACGGCGGGAACCTTCTCGCCTACTTACTTATCTGATCCGGCTTCAGCCCAAAGCTAGCCTAAGACTAGTCTAATCCGGGTCCTTGGGGCATCTTGGGTCCACCCAGCGAATATGGGGTTGTACATAATCCCCGCTCTTTACGAGCTAGCCTCACGCTCGGAAAGACACGTCCAACGCCAGATATTCGTTGTGCTCTTGCTGACATGGAAGAGAATCTTCGGTGGGCCGTACCATGACCTGGTATATATATGTCGTCAGGCCAATTCTCAGGCCACCGTTGTTGTCGTCATCTTGCAGTTTAGCTCTCGCAAGTTTGCCAAGATGTATGTCAGGCGTAGCGAGAAGCCACTCTCGAAAGAGTTCCAGGATCGCCTCATCGCGGCCCAAGCAAGGGCTCGTGCCCGCTGCGCCGGGGTGGCCCCATGGCTCATGCGCGAGAAGCCGGCCAGTACGCCTCCTCGGCCAGAAAAGAGGAAGGCTAAGTCAGTCAGGCGAGACCACTCAAAGAAAGATTTTGCCTCGCCCTCCCTGATCCCCGATCCCGCCGGGAACCCCTCCCCCCTACTGGAGGTATTCATCTTGCCTCGCTTTTTGGTACAATCTCGATTCGCTGCGTCTGACACGCTTCCCTTCTCGCCAACAAGTTCCAGAAGCTGCGGCAGAGAACCCTCCGGCAGATACTGTGCCGGTTCGCCCCCTTGGCGAGAACTTGCAGCTGGTCCCGGAGGCCATCCCCCCGACCACCCAAGTCCAGCCTGCAACCCATCCTGGTAACTCAGCAAGTTATTCATCTTGCGCGGCTCACTTTCATTTCGCTGACCCGTTTTTATGCAGCTCCCGCCACCGACAGCGCAAGGCTCATCCACCAGAGCCCCCAGATTCCCGCGCCCAACGATCCCGATAACACGGCAACCAATCTCCCCCTCACGCCTGGGAGGGTTACAACTGCTCCAAACGCACCTGCGCCAAAGTCTCGGCCACCGGCGGAAGAAGACGTCGCCGCCCTCCCGTTGGCCACAAGCAATACCCTGGAACCCGCGAGGCACCGCCCTGGGCGGGGCAAACCCATACATTTGCTCTTTGGGAAAGGTGCGGAAGGACAGCCAGACCCTTCCCGCCAATCCACTGCAGAGAGCCCACCACCCGCTATAGGTAAGCTGTCCTTGCCCAATCTTTTCGCATATGCTTGACTTTGACTAAACTCTTTCTAGATCCAACGGCTGCAGAGGCGGAAGCCACGGAGGCAGAAGCAAAAGAAGAAGAGGAGGCGATCTCGCACCTGCCCTATCCCAGCGACATGCAGGAATATCTGGACGCCGACGGGAACGGCAGAACCCGGCAGAAGCGGACAACTGAAGTCCTGACAAAACTCGTCGCGATGCGCCAAGCCGACTCTCTGGTGTTAGGCGAGACTAGAAAATTCAGTCAAGCGGCGGATGTCGGTGATTGAGAGGGACTACACTCGCCTTCTCGGCGAACAGGAGGGCCAGGTCGAGCGCGAGGAGACATCCCCTGGAAGGCACATTGCGCGAGTGCGAATCAGTTGCGCTTGGCCAACCAGGGGCTCACCGCCCTGACCACCTATCACTACCCGCGGGTGCCGCCGAGATCGGGAAGGCAAGGTCGGGGCCGATGGCGCTGGGAGCAATATTGAACCGCGCAGGATCTCGCGTTACCAATCCCCAACCTCTCATTCTACCCTTCCCCTGCTGTACCACCAAGACATTTGTTTAATATTGTTAACTTTTATTGTTGAAGGGCTCTCGCCCAGCGAGACCCCTCGACATCTTTTTTGTGTTCTATTTTATCTATCTGTCGAGTGCTTGGTTATCGCACCTTTTTATATATATACTGTCTTGCTCTTACATGGGATCCCTCTGGAAGCTCTCTGTTATCTACAGATGCGAGAGACGTCGATGAGGCGGGGTGGAATACGAAGAGTCATCTGTCAAAATCTGTCAACCGCCGCCCCAAAAGATCCCTAATCATTACTTCTTTTTCTATAAATCGGTAACTCCACCCACCACATTTACTTATTCATGATTCCGCGCCTTCGTCTTCCTCCATACCCTGCTCGCACTGTCCTCTGCAACTTAGAGTCTCTCGCTTATCAAACCTCTCTCTCCCCCCTCCTTCCACCAAGATGCCTGACAAGACCGAGGGCCGCTCAAAATGCGCGCAAACCTTCTTGGATCACAACTTCACGTCATGCCGGCTGACGCAGGCGGAATACCTCACCATTACCGAGAACTTCATCCCGTCGGGGTTCGTCGCGCGAAACCCTGGGAACGATGACAGGGTCAATCTCGCGCTGGAAGGGGAGCTCGCCATCCCTTTAGAGCACTTCGAGGTAGGGTTCCGCCGACTCCTCTGGTCGGAGGTGCGCCTGGCCCTGCGCTATTACGGGGTAGTACCGGCCCAGCTCAACCCCAACTTCGTCGCCATCTTGGTGGCTTTCGCCTGCTATATGCGGGCGGAAAGGATCGAATTCATCGTGCCTCTTTTTCGGAAGCTGTTCAACTTCCGGGCCAATAGAGGTCGGTTTTCCTTTTCGGACAGTCGGTGAAGACAGGTGGTCTCGCCAACAAAAATCATCATTGGGCGGAGAGATTCGTCTTCGTCTCTGGGCCTTTCGGCAACATTCCCCTCACACTCATCCAGTACGACGAGGTCACCTACAAGCCTCCCGCCCTTGGGGGACGAGAGAGTTCCCTTGTTGAGTTCTTTGGGTCGAAGGCCTTTGACGTCAAGTTCCTTCGGCGTGGCCTAGACTCTCTTCAGCCAGTTCCTCCCGGGGAAGGTACCTTCTTGGCCCTCTTTCACAACCATTTCTCGTAGATCATGAACTTTTAAACAATAAAACTTCTGCATGTAAACTAGAAATTCCACTCTGCCAACCCTTCGACGAGGCCAAGGATTTCGCCAGTACCCTGGCTCTCGCCAATTCTGCTGCCCCAGCCTGCCGAAAGGAGCCCGGCTCCTGCTCCACGCCCAGTGGTCGAAAGCGGAAGCCCAACTCCCCTCCTCCTGCTACCTCCAAGAGGATAAGCGCGACGTACAAGGTCAAGGCCCCCGCCGAGACCCCGGCCGAGACCCCTCCCGCCGCCGGCGAAACGGCCGCCCAAGGGAAGTTGTTGAGACCCCCGTAGGGGAAGCTGCTGAGATCCCCGCCGAGCCCCCTGTCAGGCCAGTGCCGAAAGGGCATCGGAACTTCGGCATCGGCGAGAAGTTCCTTGATGAGGAGGGCCAACCCCTGCTCCGGTGGGATCCAGAAGTCAACCGGGTTTCTGTCTCCTACATTCTTCCCAACTGGGCGGAGCGAGAAGCAGTCACCGGCGAGGCCTTTGCGCTAGGCTTCGGGTTGTACAACCGATAGGATGCCCGCGCATTCGACAGGCAGGTTACCCGGTATCTCGTCTTCGACACCGCGAGAGCCCGTATGCAGGCGTTCGTGCTCGCGCACAAGACTGTGCGTCGTGGGATCACCCTGGAGCGCAACCTCATTGACGCTCTCAAATCGAGGGAAACTGTCGTTGTTGAGGCGGCCACCTTGAAGGCCGAGCTGGCGGCCTCCAAGCAGGTTCTCGCCCTTCGCACAGTGGCTGAGGTGCGTAAACCTTCAAAGGCATTTCGCCTTACGGCAATCTCGCGCTAACTCTATTCCTAAAATCCTCACAGGATTCCGCCCAGCTCAAGTTCTGCGGGCAAGGGTGGTCAGCCTTGAATGCGAAAACAAGCTGCTAAAGACCGAGCCGAGCTCAAAGTCGCGCAAGGAGTCAAGGAACCGGCTCCGCCCTCCCTGGATGAAAGGCTCAAAAGCCGCCACTTCTCGGAAAACGAGATTGAAGTGATGATGCAAGAGAACGCACAGAAGGCGTGCGCGATGGTGATCGATGTGCTGCGGGATTCGGGCTTCCTGAACGAAAGTTGCGAGACCCTCACCGCGCGAGGGGTCTTGCCCTGGCTGTTCGATCCCATCCCAAAGCCTGCCGGGGAGGAAGAAACGCAATGCGGAGATGACGCGTTGGACCTTGGCCAGAGCGATGGGTCTGGCGGCGAGTCCTCCCGCGAGGCTTCCAGCGAGAGCTCTAGCGGCTCCTCCGACGACTCGGCCTGAAGAGGTTTTGCACTCTTGTTTTTGGCTTGTTAATTTCTTCTTTCTTGAAATTGTAAGGGGCGAGATCCCCCGAATCTAATGTAACAATTTTTGTCATGTATATAAATGATTTTCCTTTCTGCCGAAATCGGCTATTGTCTTTTATACTTTTTTCTGCATCTCTCGTCCTATCATCTGGGAGTGCAACCTGCATACTTGCTTAAGCCTTAGGCTCCAGGTGATGGTCGTCTCCCGTTCAACGATCATACTAAGTAAATTCTGCCGAAAGGGATGCGTCGCGAGCCCTGCCGAGAGGGATGTGTCGAGAGCCCTGCTGAGAGGGATGTGCCGAGAGGGGTCTGCCGAGATCCCTGCCGAGAAGAGTCTGGATTTTCTCATCCCTACTTTGACAGGTGTTTGTCATCTGGGAACTTGTCATCGAAGTGCTTCGTAATAGTATCGTGAGTTCAACGGCTCTGTCAGCTTAATGTGAGCCCGGTCAGCGGGTCCACTTGGGGCCACTCAAACTGAGGCTCTTTGTTCTCTTTACCCCCGAGCGAGCGTACGGCCCTGCCAGCCAGTGAGAGCCTGACAGCGGGTCTACTCGGGGTATTCCCTTACCCCCCCCCCCCCCCCGCCCAAAGCGAGCCTACGGCCCTGCCAGCTAGTAAGAGCCTGGCAGCGGGTCTACTCGGGGCCAAGTGCGCCTTCCAGCCCTGCCAGCTAATGGGAGCCTGCGCAACGGGATTCTCTCGGGGTCTTGCAAACTACCAACATCTTTCCTTTTCCCCCAAATGAGCCTACGGCTCTGCAAGCTACTGAGAGCCTGGCAGCGGGTGTACTCGGGGTCGAGTGCGCCTTCTAGCCCTGCCAGCTAATAGGAGCATGAGCATCGGGATATTCCCTTACCCACCAAGCGAGCATAGGACCCTGCCAGCTAGTGAGAGCCTGGCAGCGGGTCTCTCGGGGTATTCCCTTACCCACCAAGCGAGTATAGGGCCCTGCCAACTAGTGAGAGCCTGGCAGCAGGTCTACTCGGGGCCGAGTGCGCCTTTCAGCCCTACCAGCTAATGGGAGCCTGAGCAGCGGGATTCTCTCAGGGTATTCCCTTAACCCCCCCCCCCCCCCCCCAAGCGAGCCTACAACCCTTCCAGCTAATGAGAGCATTGGCAGTGGGTCTACTCGGGGCCGAGTGCGCCTTCCAGCCCTGTCAGCTAATGGGAGCCTGAGCAGCGGGATCCTCTCGGGGTATTCCCTTACCCCCCCCCCCCCCCCCCCCCCCCCCCCAAGCGAGTCTACGGCCCTGCCAGCTAGTGAGAGGCTAGCAGCGGGTCTACTCGGGGCCGAGTGCACCTTCCAGCCCTGTCAGGTAATGGGAGCCTGAGCAGCGAGACCCTCTCGAGGTATTGCAAACTACCAACATCTTTCCCTTTCCCCAAAGCGAGCCTACGGCCCTGCCAGCTTAGTGAGAGTCTGGCAGCAGGTCTACTCGAGGCCGAGTGCGCCTTCCAGGCCTGCCAGCTAATGGGAGCCTGAGCAGTGGGATCCTCTCGGGATATTCCCTTACCCCCCAAGCGAGCCTATGGTCCTGCCAGCTAGTGAGAGCCTGGCAGCGGGTCTACTCGAGGGTCGAATGCGCCTTCCAGCCCTGTCAGCTAATGGCAGCCTGCGCAGCGGGATCCTCTCGGTAGGATGTTTCACCGAATCACGAACCGCACCGACTAATAATGCATGTAAAAATATTACTAATAATGATCTTTTAACTCTAAATAATGTACACAAATTATATCAACTTAATAATTTTAATATCATTTGAACTACATATTTTATGCATCAACACGAGTTGAACTGATTTTTTTACCTCGAACAATGAATATGAGCATTAGCTATCGTATGTAAATAAAGCATGAGATACCTTTTTTACTTGAGACACTTACCCCCGAACCGAGTAAACTAAACATCGGTTCGGTTTCGGTTTGGGTCCAAACCGACCCAAACCGAACCGCTTGCACCCCTACCTCAGTTTCCAATCACGAACTTTCTTTCCAACTCTCAAAAGAAACAAGCATGAGAAGAACCAATGAATTCATTAAAAACAAGATTTACAACCTTACCCCCCACTAAGGGTAGAAGCACTTCAAGTCGTCGCCGCTCCAAGCATAACTCATGGATACCCCTTCCATATTCTGGAGGTGGTATCCTCCTGACCTCCAAGGCCCTCTCTACTATGTAGGGTCCTTCCCAATTTGGGTTGAGCTTACCGATGGCTGTCGACCTTCCGGCGGCGTCGACCTTCTTCAAGACTAGATCCCACTCCTTGAACTGTTTTATCCTGACATGTTTGTCGAAGTACTTGGTCATCCTCCGTTTAATCTCCTCCTGCCTGACGGCGGCCACGTCGTGGAGCTCCTCGATAATGTCCAGCGAGAGCCGCAGCTCCCCCTCATTTCCTTCCCTCCATTCCTCATCTCCTTTGTTGGAAGTCGCAACCCGCGGGGATAGAACCTCAAACTCTACAGGCATGACCATCTCACAACCATGCAAGAGCTTGAAAGAGTCTCTCCAGTGGCCGTGTTTGGGGTTGTCCGTAAAGCCCACAACACCGAGGGGAGATGCTCCACCCAGCTCCCCCTCAAGTTTTTCACCTTCTTTTTGAGTAGATTTACAATGATCTTGTTCGCCGCTTCCACCTGACCGTTGCTCCTTGGGTGATGGACGGAGGCAAACCTGAGGTCGATCCCTAACTGAGTACTGAAGCTGATGAACTCTTCGCTAGCAAACTGTGGCTCATTGTCCGTGACGATGGCCTGAGGCAATCCATGCCTACAGATGATCTCTCCTCAAACGAAGTTCCTGATGACTTGCGAGGTTACCTTGGACAACGTCATGACCTTCAGCCACTTTGAAAAGTAGTCGATCATAACCAAGAGGAACCTTCTCTGCCCGCTCGCCGGAGGAAACGGCCCGACCAAGTCCATTCCCCAGATGACAAAAGTTCATGGCGTCGTAATGATTCGGAGCCTTTGAGCGGGCAAGAGTTGGAGGGGCCGTATAGTTGACATTTTTGACACCTCTTCGCAAACTCCGCTACATCCTTCCTCAAGGTGGGCCAGAAGTACCCCTGCCTAACCACCCTTGCTTCCAACATCCTACCCCCCGAATGGCTTCCACATTCGCCGGAGTGTACTTCCTCCAGAATGCTTGGGATCGCTTCCTCTGCCACATAACATGCCAAGAGGCCTGACAGCATCTTACGATGTAACCATCCTTCATGCATGAGGTAGTGCGCCGCTTTGTGCCGAAAGCCTATCGCTTCCTTCGTCCTTTCGGGAAGGTTGCCTGTAGTAAAGAAGGTCATGAAGGGATCCACCCACGAGGGTCGCCGATCCACTTCCATCAGCTCCCCCTCCTCAATCGTTAGATGAAACAACTCGGTAAAGGTCCCCCCTCCCGGGTCCAAACTTGGTCAATCGGTCAGCCGCTTCATTCTCCTCCCTGGTAACATGCTGTATTGAGAACGCTTGGAACACACCAATAATCACTCTCACCATGGCTAAGTACTTCTGGAGGGTGAGCTCACGGGCTTCATATTCTCCCCTGATCTGTGACGCCACCACTAGCGAATCTGTGAGCACTTCTACGTCGTGAACCTCAAGCTCCTTATCTAACTGTAACCCGGCTATGACAGCCTCATACTCCGCTTGATTGTTTGTGACCGGGAAGCGCAGCGCCACTGCTTGCTCTATGGTGACCCCCTGAGGGCTTACCAACACTACCCCTCCTCCTAGGGAATGCTTCCCTGAGGCTCCGTCAACGAACATCTTCCATGCTTCCCTCGGCAGTGCTTCCTCTCCCTCCAGCTCTACGACGTAGTCGGCCAAGAAATCAGCCACTGTCTGTGCCTTGACGGAGAGTCTTGGTACAAAGGAGACGTCAAACTCGCTGAGCTCGATGGACCACTTAGCCAACCGTCCCGAGTGCTCCACCCCTTCAAAAATCTTACGCAATGGATGGTCCGTCACCACCTTGATGGAATGAGCTTGGAAATACGGCCCGAGCTTCCTGGCCGAGACAAACAAGGAGAAAGCCAACTTCTCCAGGATGGGGTAGCGGAGTTCCGCCTTCTTCAAGATCCTACTGACGTAGTAGATGGGTAGTTGTTTCTTCCCTTCTTCCCTTACCAATACAGAACTTACAGCCTCTGCCCCTACCCCCAGATACAATGCTAGATCCTCCCCTTCTTCGGGCTCTGTAAGAGCGGCGCTTGGGATAGTTGAGCCTTCAATGCCCGGAAAGTCTCCTCACATTCCTCCGTACACTCAAACTTTTGGTTCACCCGAAGCGTCTTGAATAAGGTTTAACACTTTCCCCGGCACAGAAGAGAAACCGACTCAATCCAGCCAGTTTGCCAGTCAAACGCTGAACTTCTTTTGCGTTGCAAGGTGATTCCAACTCTAAGATAGTCTTCACCTTATCCGGGTTAGGCTCTACCTCTGCTGGGGTCAGAAGGTGTCCAAGAAATTTGCCTCGGCTTGCCCCAAAGACACTTCTGAGTATCCAGCCTCATCTTGAACTTCCGCAATGTCGTGAATGTCACTTCCAGGTCAAGTATGTGGGAACCCACATCCCTACTTTTTACCATGAGATCGTCAACATAGATCTCGAGGTTCCTACCCCTCTGATTTTTGAACACCTGATCTATCATTCGCTGGTAGGTAACTCTTGCGTTCTTTAGCCCGAAAGACGTCATTTTATAGATGAAGCACCCCTCCCTTGTGATGAAGGAGACATCCTTGACGTCGGGGGGATGCATTCGGATCGGGTGATAACCTGAAAAAACATCCAAAAAACTCATAATAGAAAAACCGTCGGCTGAATCAACCAGCGCGTCGATCCGAGGCAGGGGGTAGCAATCCTTAGGGCATGATTTATTTAATAAGGAAAAGTCTACACACATACGTCACCTTCCATCCCTCTCTTTTACCATTACCACATTAGAGACACAGCCCGGGTATTGGATCTCTAAGATAAAGCCTGCATCAAGTAGCTTCTTGACCTCCTCGCGGATGTGTTCCTCTAGTTTGGTGGTGATGGTCCTCATCTTCTGGCGGATGGGATGCGTCTTGGGATCCAGGTTCAGACGGTGGAAAGCCACATCAGCATCAATGCCCGGCATGTTCGCCGCGCTCCAGGCAAAGATGTCGACGTTCTTTTGGATGCACTCTCGCATCCTTGTCTGGTCTTCTGAGCTCAAGCCGCCACTAACCCTTACTCTCTCTGTCTTCCCTGCCTGGTTGATGACCTCCATCTCCACGACCTCCTCTGCCGGCTCCAACCGGGACTGCTCTCTGCCGGCTCTCTCCTCCTCTTCACCCAACTCCTCTTCTCCTCCTGCCATGTCAACCTTCATCGCCTCTAACAAGCTTTCCCCCGGCAACTCCACTTCTTCACCCCTCTGGGACTCACCCCTAGCTTCTCCATCTACCCTTTGATCCTCCGCATCCTTCTCTCCAGCCTCACCTAGGCTCACCACTTCCTTCCCCACAACCTCATCTCTAGTCTTCTCTCCAGCCTTTCCTAAGCTCATCTCTCCCTCCCCCGCAGCTTCTCCCCGCATTGCCATTTCCTCCTCCAGCTCCTCGACCCATGTCATCCAGGAAATGGTGTTTACAGCAGTCACATATCACTGCCTCGCCACCTTTGGATCCCCCCTGATCCTGACCTGCACTCCTTCACTACTGATCTTAAGACACTGATGAAACGAGGAGGGGACGCAATGAAAGGCGCTGATGAGAGGCCGCCCAAAGATTGTGTTATAGCTACTCGGAGCGTCAACGATGACAAACCGACAGTTCCTCGATACCCCCCCCCCCAGCGTCACATGCAGCCCAACCCCTCCAACTTCCTTTTGCTCTCCCGAGAACCCGAACAGCGGTCCGTCCGAGGCTAGAACACTCCGAGCATCCACCTTCATCTCATCAAAAGATTTCTTGAAGATCACATTCAATCACATTCACGGAGCTCCCATTGTCTACCAGAATCCTGAAGACCGTGAAATTTTCTACTGCCGTCTGGATCACCAAGGCGTCACAGAACGGGTCATCGTAGTCGGGCATGTCCTTTGCTGAGAAAGTGATTTTTTCTTCCTGGGGGGAATCTGGGAGGTCGAGGCGACGCTCCTTCGATACATGGTTTGGAAGATCCCCTTACGGGTGGCCTCTATCTCAACTCCCCCATGGATCACCCTGATCCCTCCTCGGGCTTCCATATCCACACGGTCCTCACATCTATCCTCTCCTCCTCTTCGCAGAACTTCTTCAATCCTCACGGGCGGTTGCTGCTGAGCTTGCCCCCTGGCCCCTCTCATCTCCAAAAACTCCGGGCAGGTGGCCGTTGCATGACCCTCTTCCTGATGGAAGTCACAGAAGGGCAACGCCACCCTACCTTCTCTTCTCCTCGCTCCTCCTAGAGCTCCTCTCCTTCCTCCTCTTCCTCCCATGATCTCCATAGCTTCCTGCTGCGACGGGAGGGGGGACCTTTGTCCCTGCCTCCAGGCCGGCTGATTGAACCTCCTTTGCTCGTGGTTGTTGTCCCTTCCTTGGAAACCTCCACCCTATCCCTGAGCGTAAACTTCCTGGGGCCACCAGCCTAACCTGTTGTTCGGCTCGCGCTGCCACCACCCTTGGTGCTGCCCCTGCCCTAGGGGTTCCTCCCTTCTCCTTTCCTATCTCTGTTCCCTCTGCCTCTCCGCTCCTGACTCCTTCGCATCATCCTCCGCCAACTGGGCAAATGCCGGATTGGCCACCTCGATCTCAATCTCCTTCGTCGCTCTCTCCATCAGCTCCTCGAAGGAGAGAGGGGAACTCTCTTCATCTCCATGTTAAAGAAGCTTGACCTTAACCCAAGAGTGAAGGCAAGCATCACGGTGTAGCCCGGCATCTCCTGAACCTGCAGAATCTCCTCCTAGAATCTATCAACATAGTGTCCCAGCGTCTCTTCCGGCCTCTGTTTGATGGCGAACAGACACTCCGCCGACTTCTTCCTCTTTTTTGAAGTCGAGAACCTCAACAAGAACCCTCGGCGCAAATCCTCGAAGCTGTAGATAGAGCTTGTAGGGAGTTGATGGAACCAGTTCCTCGCCTTCTCCTTCAGAGTGATGGCAAAGAGCTGACACTTGAAGACATCAGACATCTGCCTTATGCAAACGGCATCCTCGAACCACGGCACGTGTTGCCCGTGTAGTAGCACATGTCAGGCTCCCGGAACCCATCTGGAACCGTATCCTAGATGATAAGCTCACTAAAAGGGCTCCCGCCCACAGCCTGCCGAGAGGGCACGTCCGCGACCTCGGCTCGCTAGCCCTGTCCACACTGGCCTGCCCTGGAAACAACTCCCGCCCGGCGAGATCCCACTCGGCAACCTCTGTCGGAACCTTTTTCCCAGGGTGCTGTCCAGGAGCGTTCTCGCCCAATGACGGAGCAGCCACCACCGGGACTTGAGGGGTTGCCCACTCGCCTCTTGCCGAGAAGGCCAAGTGAATGGTCTGGAGGACTTCCCGCCTTAAGTCTTCCAGCATCCCCAACGTCACCCTACTTCCCCGAGAGGGAGAACCTCCTGAGCCAGCTCATTCTCCTTCATCTCCAGCAATGAGACTTGAATTGAGAGTTTCCTGTGTCAGCTACGGTCTACGCTCACCGTACCAGAAATGTTGAAGCCAAAAACTGGCTTCAACGAGAGTTCGGAACTAGCGGTGCAGCTAACACCTACTTATCCCAAACCTTGACCCCAGACTAGTGACGAAGTACCTAGAACTGACCCTAAACCTCAGCTGGGAGGTCCCTCCTCTAACCCGGAAATTCTCTGAGCGCTTCCCCTCCAAAGCCAATTGCTGGGCTAGGAGTACCTAAGAAAGCTCTAGAAGGAAAATGAGAGAATATCTTTGATCTGCTTTCTGAGGTATCCTGTGCGTCTATTTATACATTTTCGATATCTGAACTGCAAAAAGCGTAATTCCGCTACTCTAAAATTACTAAAATACCCTGTGTTGGTCTGCCAATAGCCAAACTTCGTTGTTCTGAGGAGCTAAGTATAGACCTAGGGGCATCCAGGTAATTTCACCTCTGGGCCCCACTTGGCGGAAGTGTTCCCGCTGATCTCCGCGGGCCCCCGCTTGCCTCTTGGGGGAGCCTTTCTGCCTATCCTGGGCGGGAGCCAAAAGACTGAAGGGGCGTTGAGTGGAGAAGCACCGCTCAACGCCGAGGGCCGATGGGCTCCCGCCGACCCGAGGCGCAAGCCCTTTCGCCTGCCCTGGGCGGGAACCTAAAGACTGAAGGGGCATCGAGTGGAGAAGCAACACTCAAAGCCAAGGGCTGGAGGGCTCCCGCCGGCCCGAGGCGCAAGCACTTTCTCCTGCCCAGGGCGGGAACCTTCTCGCCTACTTACTTATCTGATCCGACTTCAGCCCAAAGCTATCCTAAGACTAGTATAATCCGGGTCCTTGGGGCATCTTGGACCTACCCAGCGAATATGGGGTTGTACACCCACCAAAGTATGTTAAACCTTGGAGTTTCCAACACACCAATTGCTCTAAAAGGTGTCTCTGATATTTGATGATTTAAATTATTACTCAAGTCCAACAACTTTTTTTGATATTCTACGGGGTCTCCCTCCTCACACTGTCTTAGATCTTCCCACGCCGATTTCATTGTATTGATATCCTGCAACTAGTCACATAGTCGCATCTTATGTCCCGTCGAGCTCTTGCTGGTTCTCAAGCAGCTAGCACAGCGCCACTATTTCTTCATTTAATTACATTTTCTAGAAGTAATTGATTAAGTCAATAATCCGGTATGAAGTAAAGTTTTGTAGACCAAGCCACCATTTGTTTGATGCCTCAGAAATTACAGAAGATGTCGGCGTCATATAACGAAGCATTTTCACATTTATCTGCCAGCATAAATAGAGTCTACTTCTGAGGCCTGATTCCACTGATGCAGTCATTGCTCCCACAATTGCCCGAAGAGGCTCCACCGCTCTCTGCAATTCTTGTTGATCCACCATCGCATCGAATAGTTCCCTCACAGTAGTTCACACAATCAACGACCCGCGGTAATGCCGCCAAAATTTATGACGTCGTCATTAATCTCTACATTCTCCACTTCGCATCCTCTGCTCCAGTCACCTATTACAGCGATCTCACTAGATCCACTCCTTCTGACAATCGCCACCCAGTCAGCACAGCCACTTCTCATCGTTGTGTCTCCCATTCGATAGGGTTCTGTGTCCCTCAACCGCCCACCGAGCACAGTTGCTTTGATTCCACATATTATGTCTGGCAATCTTCCCTCAGCAAGCGCGTCCTCCGTGCCAGATCCCTACAGGTCGTTGTTGGTTGCAGATGTCGGATGTCGAGGACACATCGGTTTGGGTTTTCATGTCAATTTTTATAAATCGGGGATATTTCATATATCGGATTTTAATAATTAATTAATTATATATGTAATTAAATGATATTTTTATACATGTTATATTACTACCTATTTATAATATACTGAACTTTTAAATATTAAAAACTATATATAACATTTATTATACAATAGTTTAAAAATAAAAAATTGTAAAACTAGTGATTTTAAGAAACTTGTAACTATATATTATTTTTATGAGATCAAAATATCAAAAATTAAATTTAAAACATATCTGATTTTCACCAGTTAAAGACTCATCTATATTCGGCCCTCGGCAGAGTAGATAGAATATGATCTTCACTTAAAGACTCATATATAGTGGGCATCCAACAATTTATCAAAAGGCACAAAGCAACGAACATTTTATTTATCAAAAGGTACAAAGCAGCAAGGCTACTGGAAAATGAAGTTAGATATACATGCATCAACGATTGCGAAATGAGGATGGATAAATAACTAGAAATATGGGTATTTCAAATCATTTGTTGACTAGTAAAATAATAAACGAGCAAAATAAAAATAACAAACAGCAAAGCTAATAAGGCAGCAACTATATTATTGGAGCAGTGAGCAACCAATAAGGCAGTCAGCCAATAAGGCAGCAACCAGCAAATAGCCACTAAGGCAGCATGTCATTAAGGCAACAACCAGCAAGACAACCAACATGCTACACAACCCAGAAGGCAGACGGCCAATAAGGCAACAAGGACCAACGCAACAAGTCAGCCGACCAATAATGACAGCAGGGAGCAAGGCAGCAGGGCAGCCGACCACTAAGGCAGTCGGGAGCAAGGCAACATAGCAATAGGGCATCAACAACCAGCACCAGAACCATAACCAGCAAGACAACCAGCTAAACAAAAAAAATGCAAAGCGAGAGAACAAGAGGGGGGAGGTAGGGAGAAGAATGCACCTGCCGAGAGATTGCCGAGATCGAAAGCACCAGCAGATAGACGAGAGGCTGCGAGACTGAGAGCACCAGAGAGAAGAGAGAACAACCAGAGTGAGAGCACCAGCGAGGTAAAGTGCCGAGAGCGCGAGAAAAAATAACCAGAGTGAGAGCACCAGTAACGTAGGGAGAAGAAAACCAGAGAGCTAGAGTGTCGAGACCGCGAGAGAAGAGAACAACCAGCGCGAGAGCACCAGCGAGCAGGGGGAAGAAGAAGCAGAGAGCTAGAGTGGCAAGAGCGCGCTATAGAGGGAGAGCACTAGCGGAAAGCGCACGGGAGAGCACCAACGGAGAGCGCGAGGGAGAACTAGGGCAGGAGTGAAATGAACCGTGCGGGGTGAGGGGGGCTCGGAGGAATTAAATCATTCAATTTTATTTTTAAAAAAACAATATATAAAAAAAACGGGAGATATAGCCCGTTTTTTGGGGCCGATATATCGGTTAAAACAAATATATCGGCCCATTTTTTTTCAAAACTCTATAAACAAAAAAATAACACGATTTCGTTTCGTTTTGGCTCTCAAACCTTCATGTCGGCCGACATGTCCGGTAGATATCCGCAACACTAGACATTTGTGAGTTGCAGCTTCAGCTACAATAGCTCGTTACTTGGAGTTGTTCTGCCAAATAATCAAGGATATAGTTGATCCACTCATTCGAGCATCATTCGAACCTCATTCAATCTTCAGGGCAAGTATGATTTGAAGGACGGGTGGTATGTTATGGTCCTACAAGACCAGTTATCTATGTCGTTAATTAGTGTCGTCGTGAGTTCATGTTAAGCATCTTTTATCAATCGAGTTGATTTACGAGTCCTTAGTGCTTTTTATTGTTTCTTTCTTTGGGGAGTAATTAATGTTTATGCCATCTTGTAATATTATAAATAGATCTCTTGGGTCATGTAGGCGGATATAAATTATTTAAATCCAAGTTCTCTTTATCTCTCAAAGTTTCTCTCATTATTGATAGTTTTTTCTCCTCTTTCGATTTCTAGGGTTAGGATTGAGCAAAGCCCCTTCTTCCTCTTCCCTCGCATTATCCATGGGCTGAGCTCAGCTCCCCTTGTATCACCGCCTCCATTGCCACCTCTGACAACGTCACAGGCTACACCCATAACACTTTCTCATAGAAAAACAAAAAGTCTTAAAACTACATGACTGGAACAAGAATTCCCACTTTTTGGTTTATCATAAAAGTACAGTAAGAAACATTTGTTAGAATAAGACACATTTAAAGACCATTGATTCAAAATTAAGTATTTAGAAATATTAACAGACCTTGTCCTAAAAGTAAAAAAAAAATTTAATATGATGATTATAAGAAGAAGCAATCAGATGAGTAAATAACAATATTAAAGCTAAGCACATATCACCCATCTTCAGACCAACCTTCCTGAGGAAGAAGTTTTCAAAGCTCTTATGGGAGCCCGCTCTGGCTTTTGATGGACTCGGAAGGCCCGGTTAAGTCCGCTCCTAAGGCAGGTAACAACGAGTTTATTAACATAACCACCTGTTTTGTCATTCACCTGGATTTAATACACATGAGGAACAAACGAATTTTAGTTGCTGAACAGTCATTTCAAAACAACCATGGAATTGCACATGGGTTGATTTAAGACAAGAGAATGGTAAATCGAACTTGTTGAAGAAATGCAGATTTGACAAGAGATGTTATATTACAATTTAAACGGTAATTGATTGAAACCTATGACTATATATTGGAGATCCACGTATCTTGTCAGGTACTAATGGCACTTGCACATTAGGACATGGAATCTCCATTTGGCATATCACAATTATTATTTTTCAAATTGTTTGTTAGAAATTCAACGACCCTGTGAAAAAGGGCTTCTCAAAGTATCTTTTGAGGATATTTTTCAAAAGGCAGGGAGCACGTCAACCTGGGGGAGGAAGAACTTATATGTTGCTAGTGTAAATACCCCCAAGCACATCTACTTGATATGGCCACTGAAATAAAAAAAAAAGAAGACGATCAAAGAAATTTGGTTAGACTCCAAAACTTTGAACCAGAAGAGAAATCGGGAAGAAAGTTGGGACCTTAGTCTCATGGAATATGACAACAAAGAGGATGAGAATGTAAATAAATCGATATGTGAGTTACTTTTTTATGAATTAGAGTGTTCAAGTACATAAATAAGAGAACATGATAAATTAAATTGATATACATTTTTCATAAAAGGCGCACATGGAATGTGATTATTTTGTTTATTAGTTCAAGACTTGACATGTAACAAAAGAAAAATAATCGGTTGAAAAAAAAATTGAAGATTGAGTGCACTTTTAGCTCCAAGAGGCCTTCTACAACCACTATGTAGCGATATCTGAAACTCTGAGTACCAAGATCCATGCAAAACAACAAGCACCATCACATGTTCAGACAACTAGTAAATATTATGATATCCAACGTGATGTGTTTCATTCTTGTTTAACCATCCAGGTGGATCCAAGGTTAGAAATATACCGTTGAAGAATAAGATTATGATATCTGTTTAACCATACATAATAATGACGTAACATATTATGAGCATTTATTCCCTCTATATATGGAGGCGGATAATACAATACGAAATAATAAAAAAGATTAAAAATGATAAGGGAAATCATGCCCAACTTGTCAACAATCATTCCAAAGATACTTCCACTCAAACTTTTTGTGAGTAGGTCGGTAAATTCTCTGTCCAAGGGAACAAAGGGCGTACACACTCCTTTTTCAGCATTCTCTTCGATAAACGTCGATCTAATTCGATGTGTTTAAACAGTCATGCTTGATAGGATTATGTGCAATGCTGATAACAGCTTTGTTGTTTCAATACAATCAAATGTGTTCGGCTTCAGTAAATCCAAGGTCACTCATCAAGGAACGTAAACATAGGCCTTCACAAACCCCATGAGTCATAGCCCTAAACTCGGCTTTTGCGCTAGATCTTGCTACTTTTTACTCTTTTTTGCTCCTCCAAATAACGAGGTTTCCACCAACAAGAGAACAATACCACGAGGTAGATCGTCGATCATCAATTGACCCGGGCCAATCAGCATTAGTGTAAACTTCAATTTTTAGACACAAATTAGAAGCAAACGAGATCTCACTCCCTGGTGAGGATTTGAGAAACGTAAGAATTATGTGGGGAGCATCCAAATGATGAGACTTCAGTGCATGCATGAACTGGCTGACAACACACAGCATAAGAGCTATCAGGATATGTATGAGACAGGTAGATCATCTGCCCTACTTAACCTCTAAAATGCAGAGATGTCTTAAATTGTCTCTCTGTCATTACACCACAATCAGTGGTTTACTTCAATTGGGGTATCAACATCTACTCATCTCATCTTCTCAAGAAGGTCCAGCGTGTACCTCCTCTGAGAGATAAAGATCTCATGCTTGAACCTTGCAATTTCAATATGCAAGAAATATTTGAGTTTCCTATATCAATTTGATTGCTTGGATGCAATAAATTTCCAATAAATATTTAAAGCAGAATTGTTTCACAAATATTAGGGGTTTTCTCGTTATTATGAAAATGGATAAGTCGATAGCCGAATTTCAACGATGGGTTAGTAATCAATTTATCACTTAGATGTTCATTTTGATCACATAAAGAAGAAGTCAGAGAATTCCTAAAAAATTCCTAAGGATTTAGTCAAGGCATAGATGTGTCTATTAGTGCTCCCGCTGATATGAGAGACCCGTCACTATATTTTGATTCCACACGTTTTGATGAGACTTGGTGCCCAATTGTTTTTGGAGTCAAGTCTGATCCTGATCTTATGGTACCGATTCAAAGTGACGCTAGTATGATTACTGAGCATGGTCACGAGAGCAAGGACGAACGGCCCAGTGATATAGTGATGGTATACCTATCCTTCACACCTCATTTAGACAAAGTGTCCCCTACAGCTAGAGATCCAGTCCTCGACAGTACGCTTATTGGCCCACTACCAAGTATACATTATTCTCACTCTTCCACTATCATCGTCCCGAGCCACATTACTACCGGGAGTCGAGAGCCTAGTGTCGATCTCGTGGTGACCGACTTCCACATCTCTGAGAACACTACCCTTTGAGATGGTTTACATCTAGAGGACCATCACCCAATTAACGGATTCTTTCAAAACTTCCTTGTTGATCCTGTTGAACCACCACGCCCTTAGGAGGATGAGATTCCAATGAGTGATCCCTTTCAGAGCACAAATTATTGACACCTCTCCTACTCATATCTCTGAGACACCCTACTGATGAGGTTCTTGAACCTAGTGTAGTGTACTTATTGCTGATCATATCTAAGGCCCCTCCCAAATCCCAATATTTCAAAAACCTTTAGTGGTACACGTCGCATTTGCGACGAGTTTCATTATACCCGTCTAGGTGAACCACCTAATGAGCTTTCACAATGGGAGCATCCTACACAACATAGAGTGGCATCCAAGTAACAAAGATTGACACGGTCTTCAAGATGTTTATCTCACACGCGACGAGTATTTCTACACTCCACCTAGAAGGCCTTCATATAAACCAATGATGTTTAAGGACGTATCGACTATCTTTGATTTAGTCGAGAGTGCAAGTGTTCTCTGCGGTCTTGGGATCGATTTCATCCTTATTCGAACTGGCATTTCGAGTCTCCATTTATATGATCATCCCACCCATGATAAATTTATTTACACCCCACCCACTGAACCCCCTGATCATATGCCCCTCTGATATGAAAATTGGAGGGATGTAGTGTCAACATAGAAATTCTATTATGTTTGACGACCATCATTCATTGTCATTGTATAGCAAGCATAAGTCTATCCGACGTAGGAGTACTAGCAATAAACTTATTTATAAATTTATATTAATAGCTATAGGAGATTACAAAGCATAAAAAAGGAGAACAAGTGTTAATTTGTATGTGTTGAGAGATTCCCCATGGCAACTGCTCGAAAATTAAATGCTAGGCGAATGAGTCCTTACACTGTGCTTAAAAGAATTGGAACAAATGTTAATGAGCTGGATATCTCGCAGAGTATGGGAATTTCACATGTATTCAATGTTGAAGATTTGACACCCTACTTTGAGCCGCATGACTACATGTACCCCTCTACCACCACATCCTCTCAGCCTTGGTCTACATCCGCTACTACTCCACAGCCCTAGTTACCACTGTGAAAAACATCTAAAAAACAGGTTTTTCATTCTACAAAAAATTAAAATTACATGGGTATGACCCTTTATTTATAGGATAGAAGAGAGAAAAAAAACAACAGACGATGTGAGACTAAATTACAACAGGCGAACTCTGTGAATAGACATTTACAGACCGCGGCGAGCTGAGCGGTTAGACAAGCTAACCACCCCAATGACAGCAACTACCAGTGAAGTATCCGTCGGTCTCTAATCCAGACTGCAGCTTACCACCAGGAGTAACAGATGTGGTTAGACAACTCTAACCGCCAAACCGCAACAGCTTTAGTCTCCTGACCGCCAGACCACAATAGTGGTTAGACCACAAAGCTTCCATTGCTCTATCAAAGACGGCGGACTCACTGGTCCTCAATACAGCCAGACTGCTAGATCAATCCACTAGAGTAGTCTGCTAAACCGCCAGGGCTAGACCGTCAGACCGTCAGAACAAGACCGCCAAATCAGTATGCCAAACCACTAGTACCAGACTACCAGGAGTCTGTCAAGCAGTCGGCACCAGACTGCCAGGGCAGACCGCCAGGGCAGAACGTCAGTTCAGACCGCCAGTCCGCCGATGCCAGACCGCCGGTCTGTCAAGATCTCCTGCGTTCTAACACACCCCTCAAGCTTGTCGCAGACGTCTGAAAGAGAAGCAGAAAACTAGTTTGGTAAAGACATCTGCAAGTTCTTTGTCGGAAGTGACAAACGGAGTGCAGATTTGATTCTTCAATATTTCTTTTTTGATAAAGTGTCAGCCAACTTCAATGTGTTTTGTCATCTCATGAAAAACTGGATTCTTGGATATGTATATGGCGGTTTTGTTGTCGCAGAATATTGGAAGGGAACGACCATAGACTTTCCCTAAGTCAAGCATAAGTGTATGTAACCATTTCAACTAGCAAGTTGTTGAAGTCATGCTTCTGTATTCAGCTTCAGCACTTGATCTTGAGACGACAGACTGCTTCTTGTTTTTCTAGCTGACCAGATTTTCCTCTACAAAGGTGCAAAAACAAGATATAGATTTTGTATTTTCTTTATTATTAGCATAGCTGACATCAGAGTAGGCTTCAATTCTCAGATGATTACGTTTTCGAAATAGTAACCCCTTTCCTGGAGACCCGTACACATACACCAGGATTTTCAAGGCTGAACGAAGATGACACACCCTGGGTGTCTGCATAAACTGGCTCACCCTGTCTACAGCATAGGCACGTGCAGGAAAATAGAAAACCGCACCGAATCGACAAACCGCACCACACCGCATTGCTTTTCAAACCGCACCGCACGGTTGCGGTGCGGATTGGTTTTGAGTGTGTCAAAACCGGACCCCTGTCGGTGCGGTGCGGTTTATAACTCCATAAAACCGAGAAAACTGCACCGCACCGATGGTTTATTTAGGGATAGATGTATGAATTTTGGGGGGATTTATCTCAAAATTTACCTAGAATTTTAGCTAAGGATTAATCAATAGTTTTAATATTGAATTTTTGGGGATTTTTCTCGAAGTGTTACTATAGATTCATAAAGAGGTTTAACTGGAGATTTATCTTGGTCTATGTCTTTGATGTTATATAAAGATTTATCTTAATTTATCTGACGATTTATAATGGATAGAGAATCTTACGTCAACTCTAAAAGGTATCATCCACCAAAATAAGATAGTTGGACAACATGTTATCGTTATTTATACTCTGGATGTATTGAGAGTAATGAGTAAAAATCAGAAAGCTCCGACAAGGGTGCTCAGGTGTTGTAGCAAGTACTCCAGGCTCACAAGCAAAATGTTGAAAAAGGAAACTACTATGTCGTGGAAGTTGTTATACGATGAAAAATTAAAGTATATCTTGACCCCAATTCATTTTTACCGCGGGCAATATTGGGAATATTGCCAAACAACAGTGTTAATACAGGTTATAGGTATCATTTTTATTGGGTCATTACTCATGGGAGATAATGTTGTGTGATTGTGTAATGGTAACACGGTAGCTCCGAATTAGATCAAGTTGTTTCACATACATAATTTAAGCTAATAAATCTTGTAAAAAATAGAAAAGTGGTTACGATGGTTTGTCTAAGAATGAATGCAATTATTTAAAAACAGTGAAAAACCGAAATCGCACCGCAAAAACCGACCGCAAACCGCACTGAATCGAACCCGCACCGTACAGTTTCGGTGCGGTGCGGTTTTGGTTGTTCAAAAACCGCACTCATGCGGTGCGGTTTCGGTTTGGGCCAAAACCGTACCGAACCGCACCGCTCGTAGGTCTACTACTGCATAGCAGATATCTGGTCTTGTGACAGTCAAGTAGATGAGTTTTCTCACCAATCGTTTGTACCTGGTACTATCTGGAAGAAGAGATGAATTCTCAATCCAACACTTGTCGTCACCAACGTCCATCGGACATCGAACAAGTCTAGCCCCAAGAAGACCAGTCTCTTTCAAAAGGTCCAACACATACTTCCGTTGTGAGAGAACTACAGAGTCCTGTTTTTGTGAGATTTTTATTCCCAGAAAGTACCTCGAAGATCCCAAATATTTAGTAACAAAATGTTGTCGAAGATGTCGTTTTGCTAGATCAATTCTCTCCTTATCATCACTTGTAAGGAGGATGTCATCCACATAGACTGCAAATTCCACGGACCTGGTTTTACAAGTTCAGCAAAGTTATCTTAGTTATTGGTTTTACGTCATATATTGTCTTCAGCAACTTGCATACCTGAGACTCCCCCTAAGCAACATACCTAGGAGATTGTTCCATGTAAACTTTTGGAAATCGCCATAAAGAAAGACATTTTTGATATCTAACTGAGACATCTCTCAATCCTTTTAACAACCACTAAGAAAAGAACGTGGATTGTGCTAATGTGAGCAACTTGCGAGAAGGTGTTAAAGAAGTCCACATCATATGTCTAAGTAAAGTCTTTGTCAACCAGCCTAGCCTTATAGCAATCGATAGTGCCATCAGGGTGAAACCTGATGACAAAAACCCACCGACAACCAACCATATCCATCTCTGGAGGGGTAGGGACAAGAGTCAAAGTACCCCTTTTGGTCAATGTCTTCATTTTTTCATCTATAGTCGCTTTCCAATAAGGAATAGCAAGAGCTTCTTGATATGTAGTCGGGGTGATAGTAGCCGAGAGAGAGAGAGCAAAATGCCGCCTAGCTGGGGAAAGGCAAGCATAGGAGACAACAACTTGAATGGAATGTTTAGTGCAGGTCCGAACCACTTTTCGTAGAACAATGAGAATATCAAGATCTGACCTGCCTTCTGTATAAGACCCACATGTCGGAGAGATTGCTGGCCCGAGAACTGTCAGCAACGGCTCCAAAGATGGAAAGGTATTAGGAGAAAGGTGGAGAAACAGAAACCGACACGGGAAGAGGCGCAGAAGAAAGCATATTCACAGGTAGAGGTACAGAGATAATAGGCAAAGAGGGAGAATCAATAGGTGGTGAGAGAATAGAGGCCAAATATAGTTTGTCATGACCAGAAGAAGGAGAGTGGACAAACGTCGTACAGCCAAATACACGTCAAGGTAAAGAAAATGATGTGACTCCTGGATATAAAATGGAAAATGGGGTTTTGTCGTGAAAAATCGAAGAGGGAATACAGTTAATGAGATAACAAGAAAGAAGAACGGCATTACCTCAATATGACCGTGGAACATTTATTTGTAGGAGAAGACTGCGAACAACATCCAGGAGATGGCGATTTTTGCGTTTAGCATTGTTGAGAGGTGTAAGGGCAACTGGTTTGATGAATTAGACCATGATGCATGCAAAACTTTGAAAATTGATCACTAAGATACTCCTTGGCATTATCAGTACGAAGAACTTTAATAGAAACAATAAATTATGTGTGTATCTCATTACAAAAGGTAATTAATACAGAAAAGAGTTCAAAGCATTTTTTTAAGAGATATAACCAAGTACATCTTGAGAAATCATCAATAAAGATAACAAAATATAGACTAACCCTAACAATAGATCTAGTAGGAGAGGGACCCCATATATCTGAGGGAACAAAATCAAAGGGACGAGAAGAACTACACACTTGTCTTGTTGGATAGGAAGAGCGATGGTGTTTGCCAAGTTGGCAAGCCTTACAGTCCAGAGAAGAGTCCCCCTGAGGTAGATCCGGTAGAAGTTGGTGGATGAGGCGAGGAGGATGACGACAAAGATGAAGATGTCATTGTAAAAGAGAAGTGGAAGTGACATTGTCCAGGAAAAAGAGACCATTGCATTCAGTCCCAGTAGGAATCGTCTCCTTGGAGTGAAGACCCTGAAAAGAACAGGCATTGGAAGTAAAGATAATCATGTAGTTTAACTGTTTGCAAAGAGCAAGAACAGATAACAAATTGCACGGAAAAGTAGGGACATAGAGAGTGTCCTCGAGCCGAATAAACGGAGTGACATGGAATGTAACAGTCCCGCACACAGGGGACGGAGTCTCATCCGCAATAAAAACCGGAGGAGACTGGTTATGTTTGTCCAAACAAGAGAACAAATGAGGATTGTCTGTCAAGTGATTAGTGGCTACAGAGTCAATAAGTCACTTACCCTGAGTGACCATATTGGAACTTCCTGAAGAGGAGGCAAGGGATGTGGATTTCTTTGTGGCGTTACCTGCGGAAGGGCGAAGATGAGGATACTTGACCCAGCAACGATCCACAAGATGTCATGTCTTGCAACAATAAGAGCAAAGATGACGAGACAGACCACGCCACCGGAGTGACCTCCACGACCACTAGAATTGCCAGAACGAGTCGGATGAGCAAAGGTGTCAGGATGGGGTGAGGAGGCAAGCAGAGGATGCTGAAGAAGAGTAGTAATAGCAGCGATGCGAGCAGCAGTAGTATCAAGAGTAGGAGAGTCAGATTCTCCTAAAATTTATTGTTGAATCATATCATAAGACTTTAGAGGGCAAAGAAGATAGCACACAACCAGATATTCCTGAAAGTGTTTGTGGTGTTCAGCAAGATCAGCGGATAAGGGGCGATGCAGAAGAATTTTGACGCCAAGAGCTTGCACCTCCTGATAAGGAGTAGCAGGAGTCAAAGTGGGTGGGTGAACAGATCTGCATATAATGTGTATATGCGCAAAGTTTGAGCTCCCTTGTAGTATAGAGCAACAAGATGAGTCCAAGCAGACTTAACCGTCTCATCATGGCGAATGACGGGTAGGCACTAAATGAAAAGACTATTCGCAAGCCACGTTCTAACCAAGGCATCACAGGCGTCCCAGTCATCAAAGGCAGCAGACCCTCGAGCTGGAGGGTCATAAGTGAGATGATAGCGCTTGTGTTGAGGTCGTAGCAAGAACAAAAAAGAAACACTCCAGTCTGGATAGTTTGGGACAGTCAAATTGAAACAAATTCCAAGATTGCCGAAAGGAGTAGAAAGAACAGGCGCGGTCTGGGGAGGGGGCGCGGACAAAGTAAAATAAGAGAGTTCTGCAGTCTCCATAGAGAAGGTGGACAGAAAGACAACCTGCGCGGTCAGAAAGAGATCGCACCACAAAGAGAGACCGCAGAATTTGCAAGAAGCGAACAGAGAGCGGCCAAAAAGCAAGCTGTTAGAGAGGAGGATGGATGCATAATATGCTATCTGCACCAAAAGACTCAGCGGGCGGTTAGAAAAACCGGAGTCCGTAGAGACCGCAGAAGAGCTCGGCGGGCGGTTAGAAAACCAGAGTCCGCAAGGATTGGATTATCCTCTAATACCATGTGAAAAACATCTAAATAACAGGTTTTTCATTCTTCCAAAAACTTAAAATTACATGGGTATGCCCCCTATTTATAATGGAGAAGAGAGAGAACAACATATGATATGAGACTAAATTACAATAGGCGAACTCTTTGAATAGACATTAACAGACCGCGGCAAGCTGAGCGGTTAGACAAGCTAGCCGCCCCAATAATAGTGACTACCAGTAAAGTATCCGCCAGTCTCTAATCCAGACTGCAGCTTACCACTAGGAGTAACAAATGCGGTTAGATAACTCTAACCGCCAGACCGCAACAGCTTCAGTCTCCTGACCCGCCAGACTGCAATAGTGGCTAGACCACCAAGCTTCCCTTGCTCTGTCAAAGACGCTGTCTCAATGGTCCTCAAGACAGCCAGATTGATTGCTAGACCAGTCCTCCAGTGTAGTCTGCCAAACCGCCAGGGCTAGATCGCCAAATCGCCAGACCGCCAAGTCAGTCTGCCAAACCACCAGAACAAGACCGTCAGGAGTCTGTCAAACAATCAGCACCAAACTGCCAGGGCAGACCGCCAAGACCAAACCGCCAGGTCAGACCGCCAGTCCGCTAGGCAAGACCGCTAGGCAAGACTGCCAGCCCTCCAAGATCTCATGAATTCTAACAACCATCATTGTCTACGTCCACTTTACTGTATCCGCAGCATCCTTCGCTTACCACCCAGCCTCCTCAGCCTGAGCTCGCGGCACCGCGTGATCATACGGCTTTTTCCACAGCAGTACGACATTCTCCGACACAAGCATCACCTAAGCTTCTTCCACAGTAGTACAACATTCTCTGACACAAGCATCACCTCAGCTTCTTTCACAGAAAACCATACAGTGTTTGACGGCGACGACAACAGCAGTACCATCTTGCGCATAAGTGTTCGCTACTCTGAATCTGACATATCTTCGACGGCATCTCCTTTAGTGCAACACCGGTAAAAGTACCATCGTCAGCTTCAGCAGTACCATCGTCAGCTTCAGCAGTACCATCGTCAGCTTCAGCAGTACCATCGTCAGCTTCAGCAGTACCATCGTCAGCTTCAGCAGTACCATCGTCAGCTTCAGCAGTACTGCCAGTACCATCCTCTACAGTTGTTCTGTAACACCCCAAAATAAGTTGGCGGGTTGAAAATCGTCGAGCGGAGCTCGACGAAACATCGAACAGAGCACGACGAAAATACTGTGCATATTGTTATGGCCAGCTCGACGAACTCAGCTCAGTTCAACGAAATCTATCCTGTTTGACAAATTCCGTTCGACGAAATGTTGAAATCGGATATCGCTTAGGCGGTGATTCGTGTCAGGTTGGTGTTATCCGGCAGCTGAGCGGTGCTTGGTTGTTCAGCCTTATCCCGAGTCGTTGACGTGTCTTGGATGGGCAGAAATCGTGTGGCTGGGGAAAACCCCGATGCATTATCTGTAGAGGATTGAAATTTGGGAAATCATTCCTCCTTTTTGTTTCTCTCTCTTTCTTCCCGAGTGTTGGAGCAAGAATTCTTGGCTCTTAGGATTGAGTGCTCTGGTGGTGCTGCTGGAGGAAAGTTTGGGGCTGGAATTTCAAGCCAAAGCGAGAGTTGCGAAGAGGAAAGGGAGACGATCATTTCCGTCCGCATAGAAACGCTTTGTCATGGCTCCAAAGAGATCGTCAAGGGTAACGATCTTTCTTCCTTGGACAAGTGAAGTCCTTTATTTGGCATATGCATGGATTTTCCTCACCAAAAGGTGGAAGATTGAGAGATTTTCGTTGGGTTGATTCTTGATACCCACAAGATGTCTTGCATGTAGATCCGAAAATGTGTAGTACGGAATAGGCATACTGTGTGAAGCTCATCTGGACAGGTTGGTCTGTATTGGTAATGTTTTATTTTGTGCACCGGAGAAGACTCCGCGTAAAAATGAGTATTGTGTGGAGTCTGTGGGTTGTGCCTGTGAAGTGAAGTAGCCGGAAGTACTGGCGGGGAATGCTAGGAAAATACCCTCAGCTTGATGTGATTTCAGTTAGGAGGTGAATGTTGAAGGTTGGAAAACAAGATAAGATTATTGTGTGTTTTGGCTTCCGCTGAGGATAGTTCTTCATGTTGCTGGTTTGGGAAGATAATAACAGTGGAATGCATTAGTTGTTGATTTTTCGTGAACAGTAAAATCAATTTCACAGTGCTTGACCAGTGATTTTTGTTTCTTTGTTTCCAAAAGTAGTTGTAATGGATTTATTGATAGTTGTTGTTGGTTTATTGTGCTGTCGATCGAAAGAGATGATGAACAGTAACTTTAATATTATTGTGCAGTAGTCTGATTACAGTAGGAGACTTAGGATTGATTTTAGGGTTGCTTACTGCCTTAATTGAGGAAGGTAGTAATTAGATAAATAGAGTGATTTAGAAGGGTAGATTGCTCCTAGTACTTAGAGATTTCGTGGAGCCACCTTGAGTGTTTTAGATTTCGTGGAACCACCTATAGTGTGAGAGCGAGTGAAACTTAGGTTGTTTAGTTTGTGTTTTCCTTTCTCCGTTGAGTGATTGAGTGATTGAGTGATTTCGTGGAATCACTTTCGTGTGATAGTGAGCAAATTTTCTCCTTGGTGCCCATGTGCGATAGCGGCCGACCTCGAATCCTATAGAGGTCACTCTCGTCAAGAGTACGTCACACCTAGTGGTCCTTCTAGTGTTCCGAAGACGAACATGACGATAACCATTAAGGGTCAGCAAGAACATTCCACTGCCCAAAGCAGAGAGACATCACCCACTCTGTCTGATATTCTAGTAGATGATGTGTGGAGTCAACCCACATGTGAGTCTGCTCCACTTAGTGAACCCTCCCTTGATTCTATATCTACGAGCTCACTTTTGAGTGTAGATTCCTTGCACACTTCACCTGGTGGTGCGCCGAGTCACATCACCACACCCTATGGCGCATCGAGTCACATCATCACACTTGACGACGCACCGAGTGACATTACGATCAGGAGCCGAGAGCTTAGAAGTGAGCTCGAGGTAGTCACCCCTACCATATTTGGGAATACAACCCCTTCTGATGGTTTGCTACTGGAGGATCATCACTCTACTGATGGGTCATTTGACGACCCTACTATTTAGCCTCCAAATGAGCCACCTCGTCCTTGCATGGATGAGATTTATCTGACTAGTACACTTGTGCATTTTAAGACATGGATATCTGCTTCATATTCGTCTTTGATGTCAATAGTGCTTCAGAGAGATGATTTTGAGTGTGACATCCATATATTAGGGCTTGATCATAGTCATCTGGTCACTCGCACTCAATATGAGATATGGGACGTACCACCTGCTCATCGTCGTATTCGCAATGAGTATTCATATGTCCCACCCAGTGAGCCTCCTGATGCCTCACTTTTCCTTAGTAGATTTATCACTATTGACACACTTCACGTGCATTATCGTTTATATGAGATCACTTCCAGTATTTTTGGAGCCTACGTCTGTACGCGTGGCATTTGCGACGAATTTTATTATACTCCTCCCGATGAACCCCAAGATGAAAAAACTATGGATTCACCGCACAATTGGGATGTATCCATCCTTAGTATCACGGTCGAGTTTGAGGGTGCGCTCACTACACTGTTGATATTATATCTTGTCACTCACACTTGTAGAGACAATTCGCACACTATGTTGACACATTTGGTCATTGTTGTCTCTGATTTGCACTTGAGTGATCATCGCCCCCGCGATGAAATTTTTTATGATCCACCCTTTGAGCCTTCTGATCATGTACCTCTCTCAAAAGTTGCTTTTAGTATCGAAAACCACCAGTTTGTGGTCTTAGTCGTATTAGTAGTCACCTTGTGCATTTGTATGATTTGCATAAAAAAATGAACGGAAAGTTGTACAGTACTTTGGTTTTTATGCAATTCAAATTAAAAGACATAAAAAATCAATGGTTTTAAAATGGATGACTTGGTTATGGTTCGGCTAAATCAGAACGGTTACCATCGGGTACCGTAAAGAAGCTAGATGACCGTAGAAATGGACCCTTTTGAGTAGTGAAGCTGATTGGACAAAACACGAATGAACTTGAGATGTCTTCTATTTGGGGAGCAAATCTTGTTTTTAACGTAACTTATCAGACTTTATTTCACGACTGTCCGCATGAGTCGTTAGATTTTTCATTGTCTTCCCCTTCATTTGATTCTTCTGGGTTGGTGAGTGAGAGTGAGGAGTCACATTCAGGACATATCGACGTTCATTCCGCTACTGACACTTCCATCGTAGTTTCTTCTGTTTTCACTAACAATTTCAAGTTGAGCATGGACACCCGGAGATTATTATATTTCAGTTCTCGAGCACATGTTGGACAGTGAATACTCCTGATGGTGGTTTCCAGAGATCCTTGATTCGTTGGCATGGATGTTAATCTCTCTCGTACTACCACTCGTAGCAATCACCAGAGATGAGTGATTTCGAGAGGGCGGGAGTTGATGGAGACCAACCTCATTGGGTCAACGGAAAGTGCCTGACGCCACACCAGACCGATCTCTTTCAGCCTGAATTGTTTCATTGCATTTTATTTTGCAAGTTTTATGTAGCCAATTTTAGTTGTTGCACGTCTGTGCGCGTAGCCATGTTGTTGCACTCTTGCGCGCGTAGCCATGTTTGGAGTATTATTTTTCTCTACTATTATATATGCATATATATAACTATGCTTATATATGTATATATAGATATAAATGCACACACACACACATATATATAAAGTTATCTTTATTATATAAGGGAAGAGCAAAAGACCCCATGGTGTAACATTTTATTCCTAAAATACCCTTTACAATCTCCTTCTTACTTTGAAATTTATAGTAATTTCGTTGGATGGCATTGAGTAATTTTGTCATTTTGCCATCTGATCCGTCATTTTCAAACGGGATTCTCCAAATCGGCGAAAGGAAGCAATTTCTCCATCCCCGCTCCTTTTCGCCGCTCAAAGGGTTAGGGCTCGGAGCTCGCTCCTTCGCCTGTTCCTCCCCTATTTAGCATCGCATACTGCTTTCTCCTCCTCAAAAAGACCCAGCAGATCGCTCCCCTCCCTCGATCTGCCTATAGGATGTTGAGCCATCATACATCCCGCCGATGGTGTATTTTTTTTGCTCGCAAGCAACCACAGGTAACACTTCCCCCCTTCTTCTTCTTCCTCCTATTTCTTCCTTTTATACTTTTATTCCTCCGCCATTCCTACAGATGACCGATCATGTGCGAACGCTTTAGGGATGCACTAAATCCACTAAGGTATTCATTTTTTTCTTTCTCTGCCCTCCTCCTTATCCCTTTACTGTGATGTCAACTATTTATCTTCTTCTTTTACAGTTATAATCTGATCCAAGTCCTCTTGATTTGATTCTTCCTGCTTTCCCTCATTTCTCAAATTTATGGTTGAACCCATCGGTACCGCATGCTCTCTATAGTGAAGGGTATTCACTATCTTCATATTTTCATGTCCTTTCAGATATAAGTTCCATTAATTTAACATTATTTTTCATCTTCTTTTTTCCCCATTGGCCTTTTTATAGTTTTGTTATATTTGGAAAATAGTAAATATGCATTAGAGAAACTTCAATTTACGGGAGCTTCCCCTTACAATGGATAACTTCATCCATGGTAAATGGTTTTACTGTAATCTTCATTACACATTTATACTGCAAATTCATTTTTCCATAAAAAATTGATATTAAAACGCTTTTTGTTATTGTAATGTGTTGGTGATTATTTGATATTAAGGCACGTTTCTGATGTATTATACCTTCAAAATTTCTCTTAAGAAATGGAATTTCCATCTTTATGACATTTGTGGTTATGAGTTGACTAGATAGACCATGTGCTTCAAATGATCGAATACAGCAGCGACAAACAGCAGCAGCTGCGGGCTCCTATGCAGCAGTTTGGTGCATGCTGTGTGAGTACGGTGCCATCAAATCCCTTTATTGTTGGAATATTTAGTTGATGTCGGCATGCATTTGTATTTTCCATCTATTATATTTGACTGTGGGGAGAACTCAACCAGGGGATTAAATCTCATTTTATTTTATTCTTGGTACATTCTGCTGTCTAGAATTTTGCTATTGATTTTAATAGAGGGAGAAATGACGGTGCAGCTACTCTTATGTGTTGATGCACCAAGGTGTAGGAGATCGATGTATAAATGCGCCTATAATATCTACAACTTCATTATCATGAACATTTTATATATCTAATTTCATGGTACTCAATGGTCTGACAATGCACTGTCTTAAAAAATGTTTGCTTATAATAACACTCATTTATGAATTTTGTTTCTCTTCAGGTCGCACATTGTAGCAGTTTTTTCAAGAAAATAATTACCCTCCAAACATTCTCTATCCCGGTCAAGGATCAAAAATTTTTTAGCTCACTGTTTACTTTTCTTCATATTTCATGTTTTATCCTCTAAAATGTTCAATTAACATTATTTTGCTAATCTATTGTTTTATTTTACTTTTTTCCCGCAAAACATTTTATTGAATGATGTTGTACAAAACGGAATTTGTGTAGCTAGGAATTTCTCACATGATCCAATTTTATAATTAATAGGTTATTGCTTTCACAAATAAGCTCATAAAACTAACCTTGCCAAAAAACTAAAATTCTAACATTTCTATAATCATTTTTTTGGTAAAACAACCCTCTGATTTCACTGTCGTGATAAATGTTATATTATTGTTCTTCCATGGAGTTGGTTCCTTGGTCCTAAAATAGTTTCATCAAAACAATCATTCCAATTGTTTCTTCTTTTGGATAGACATTGCAATTTTGATGTTGATTGTTCTTTAGTTGTAAGTTTTTTAGTTTTTTTTGTTAACGATTTAAATTCTACTCGGTCATTGCAGGAACAAGAATTTTGGTTGATTGCATGGAGGTCCAAGAATTTTGGATGTAGTTCTCATTTTTTATCGTGAATGGTATTCATCATTCCTTATTGTTTCAACACGTTTGAATTTTCACCGATTAAGCCATTTCATTCTCCATTTCCGAGCACGCTCATGAGGCGATCTCTGACTTCCTTTCTTTACAAGAAAATTGGTTTTAATAGTTGGCCACCAATGATAAATTACTTCTGGGCATATAAGCTCATATCAAAAAAAGTTGTACTCAATTTGTTTTGGGTCAATGAATTAATGTCATGGAATCATATGCAAATTTAACAAAAATCTATGAATTAATTGATATTTGTTGGGTTCTTCCTTCAAATCTGATATTATTTCTCAATTGAAATTTCTACAGTAATGTTCACTATTACTGACATCTATATTGAAGAGGATAAATTTGATAGGGATCACTGTGACACGGCGTGTGTTATCACCCTACATGATTGATGTAGTTTTGTTCCATTCCTACAAGGGACATTGGTGATAAAGGTATAATTTGATTGCAAAGCTTTATTTATTTTGGTTTGTATTGGAATGTTTAGTTTAAAGCTACTTAAATGATAGTTTTGATAATCTTAATTATAAATTTAACAATCTCATTTGTTCTTTTTTGTCGTTGTTGATTTTGTCTTCATATGGCTGCAAAATTTAAAACTTCAATAACACCGCCAGAGAAATATAATTTTAGGGTGGAGATCATGTGTAACAAAAGAATTTTTAAAATAAAATAGAAAAAACTGAAATATACTCTATGCCTGAGAAATCATGGATGTCGCCCCCCCCCCCCCCCCCGAAGAATGTCGCTACCCCCCGCCGATTGTCGCTGCCCACGCCGATTGACGCCGCCCACACCAATTGTCGCCGACTTCGAAGAATGTAGATGCATTGTCGCCGCCACCACCACCCCCCCCCGATTGTCACCTCTCCCGCCGAATGTTCCCCCCCCCCCCCCCCGCCCCCGCAAAATGTCACTGCCCCCATTGATTGTCGCCTCCCCCGCCAATTGTCGCCTCCCCCCGTCGACGTCGCCCCCCACGACCAATGTCTCCGCCCATGTCCAACGTCTCCGCCCACGACCAATGTTGTCGCCCCCGACCAATGTCACCCCCACGACCGATGTCATCACCCCGCACGGGGTCCCCCGTGCACGACGGTTTGTTAATATATATATATATATATATATATATATATATATATATATATATATATATATATATATACATACATATATGTATATACGAGCATCTTCGCACGGGCTACGCCCGTACTCGATGCTTTCGGGAGGTCTTCGGTCGCATCCAGACGGGATTCGCTCGCCTCCGAACGGGCTTCTCCCGTGCTCGATGCGTCGTTGCGGGCTGTGCCCGCATCAAAGAGGGATGCACACACATCAAGACGGGCAGTACCCGTAATATATACATATGAGTATTCAAAATGATCGTAAAAAAATATAAATCAATATTACAATTTTTATTTTATAAAAAAAATTACGTTTTGTCGTAAAAACATTAATTTCATGCAATCTTTCTCTCCCTTCCCCATTTCTCTCCCTTTCTGTCTCCCTCTCTCTCTCCTCTCCTCTCTCTCTCTTTCTCTCTCTCCTTCCTCTCTCTCTCCCAACTCTCTCCCCCCATCTCATGCTCTCTCCCATGATCCAATGGCTCTTGTTTGATCTATGGTGTGCCTCCAAATACCTATATTGCTTTATATAATAAGATATAGATACATGTATATCTATATACATATATGTATATCTATATACATATATGCATATATATACATATATGTATATGTATATATATGTATATATATATGTGTGTTAAAATGATTAACACTCAAAGCCAATCCAAGCCCCTGCCTCAAGTCCCGATCGGAGCACTATTCTTCTTCCCCCGGTTCAGCAATGGCACGCCAACACAGCTAGGGCTCAGCTCAGCCCCAATTTCTACGGCTACCTGGGGTGCGAGCATCACGTGGCTACCACGATCCAACCGCTCCCCACGTCGCGCGGCCTCCGCTCCTCCTATAGCCAGCAAGAACACTATTGCCCGGCAGTTCCTGCAACTTCTGCCACGATCAAGAGTCTACCATGGCCGTCTCCAGCAAAACCGCCAGCTTAAGGTGCAAGCTTCCTGGTTCTTTTGAAACCCTATAAATAGGGATTTGCTGTAATTTTTAGGGGTGATTGATGAATGTTGATCAATGATTTGATGTTATTTGTGTATTTCTTGTTTTGAGAGTGGTCGAATGTAGGAGTTTAGAGGTAGAAGACGATGAACAGTAAGTCAATGTGTGCTTGCCGTGATTTCAGTTAGGAGGTGAATGTTGAAGGTTGGAAAACAAGATAAGATTACTGTGTGTTTTGGCTTCCGGTGAGGACAGTTCTTCCTGTTGTTGGTTTGGGAAGATAATAACAGTGGAATGCATTAGTTGTTGATTTTCCGTGAACAGTAAAATCAATTTCACTGTGCTCGACCAGTGATTTTTGTTTCTTTGTTTCCAAAAGTAGTTGTAATGGATTTATTGATAGTTGTTGTTGATTTCTTGTGTTGTCGATCGAAAGAGATGATGAACAGTAACTTTAATATTATTGTGTCGTAGTCCGATTACAGTAGGAGACTTAGGATTGATTTTAGGGTTACTTATTGTCTTAATTGAGGAAGGTAGTAATTAGATAAATAGATTGATTTAGAAGGGTAGATTGCTTTGTTGAGAGAAGTTAAATTACTTCTGGTACTTAGAGATTTCGTGAAGCCACCTTAAGTGTTTGAGATTTCGTGGAACCACCTGAAGTGTGAGAGCGAGTGAAACTTAGGTTGTTTGTTTTGTGCCTTCCTTTCTCCGTTGAGTGATTGAGTGATTTCGTGAAACCACTTTCGTGTGAGAGTGAGCAAATTTTCTCATTAGTGCCCGTGTGCGATAGCGGCCGATCTCGGAGCGGGAGATCGAAGGTGACGAGAAATTTCTCGCGTGATCGCCATCGATTTCAAATACAGAAAGACGACTCTTTCAGTAGCTAATTGTTTATCTTTTCCTTTGTGTGTGTCACTATATTTTCTCGTAGGATAATAGACTATTTGCTGGATTTTCACCCGAGTTTTGCCAGCAAACGCTACGTCAAAAACTTCAAACGGAAACGTATTGGAGCTCACGATTTTCGTTTCGCTACGACAAGGGAAACGGAACGAGAGTTGCGAGCTTCCTTCCCGAATTTTGAAAATGAACCATTTTTAAGAAAAATTATTTTTAAACAAATAGTGATTTTGTGCTTTAAAAAATCTAGTTGCTTCAAGTTCGCGCAACGGCTGCTAAAAAAAATTCAATTATTCATTGCATGCATTTAGGGTTTCCTAGAAATATCTGACAGGCAAGCAAACCCTACGCGCCGTCCTGCATCATAAGGGCTTTTACATTTTCTTCTTTAACTGTCTTTATTCATGGGACGGAATTGCATACCATGTTTCTTGTTGTTTATGTGGATAACATCAATCTCATAGGTTCCGATGGCTGCCATATTGCTGAGGTAAAATAAATTGGCTTGTGTGCGTCTTTGATATTAAAGATCATGATGTTCATCGATACTTCTTGGGGATTGAAGTTGTTGGGCCTACGAGGGGATCTTTATTTCGCAAAGATAATAAGTTCAAGACCTTGAAAAAACAAGGTATTCTGGTGCTAAACTAGTAAAGAGTCTTATTGACTTGAAATATGACACACAAAAAAATTTGATTCTAAAACAAAATTTGAAATTTCAATGACTATTAGCGGTAAACTAATATACTTGATAATACCTATACCCAATAATGCACTCCTTACATCCATGGCTACCGTGAAAGAAATTAAGGAAACTTAAATATGTGTGGCTACCGTGACACTAACTTGGTTGGATCGTGAAGTAGTGATAGAAGGTTCACCAATGGACTTCTTTTATTTGGGGGGACAAGAAATAAAATGTAGTGACACATCATCGACTGAAGCTAAACACAAAGCTCTGGCCGCAGTCACATGTTAATTAATGTGCATGAAATCCATTACTACAAAACTAGGTTTTAACATTCTGGGAGTTCTGTTTACATCGCGACAATCAATATGCTTACCCATAAGGACAACAATCAAGTTTTCCATTATAGAACCAAGCATATTGACGTAGATTATCATTTCATGAGAAAAAGTTCAGGCCATAATCATAATTACCCTTTTTTACTTGAAAAGTCAACTCGTCGACAACTTTACCCATATTCTATCGGGATAAGGGTTACAAGACAATTTTGACAAGTTAGGTCCTCACGATCTCTACAAAATTAGCTTATGATGGGTTGTTGAACATGATAATATTCACACAAAGTGCAACCCGCATTCAAGTGGTACATATTCAAGCAAGAAATATTAGGGCAAAGAATAATATTCATCTCACGTATACGAGAACAGCTCGTGTAGAGCTTCATGGCATAAACCGAGAGAAATCAAGTATTCTTCTCCTCTACGTATTCTACAATACCCTCGTATATATCTCATCAATATATAAAAGGATTGATATCTCATTTTTGACATTCTAACATATATCTAGCACGACAGCTCATATATTATTAATACACTGTCTTATCATATTTATATACTACTGAACTGTAAAATATACTATTTTTTCTATATTAAGAGAACATATTCCTCGCACATTTGTTTCATATTGCGTACATTAGATGTTTATATTTATGGAGCAGAGAGTAGAATGGGACAAATGCAAAATTATCTTTTTTATTGCCTTATATTGAGTGCACATGACTTGAGAGCTCAAAATAGCAAAGAAAATCAAAATATTTTTTTATACAAGAAGTCTAACACAGGGACCCCAAAGCCCCGCGCGATAGCACGACGCCGCTCGCGGTCCTATGGCGTGGTGTGGCGAGGTCTATTTTTTCGTACATCGATAGACGTCCTATTGCGGGCTGAAACTGCGAGCAGCGGAGTGCTGTCGCACAGTGGACGAGAGTCCCTTGTGCGACGCTGCTCGTATAGCAATATAATATAGAGATACTTAAATATGCACACAAATGAATACCTGGCTCAATGAGAACGATACAAGCCGAGAATTCCCAAGCCATCTCAATCCCTTGATAATGCCATTGTGAGCTGAAAAACTAGCTGCGACTGCATTGGATGAAACATCAATGACATCAATAGTCCCGCTTTGAGTTCCCAAAGCAACAAGTGGAACAGCTAGAGCAGGGCTGTTCCCCCCTCCTTTATGCACAAAAGTTAAATTGATGTCAACAAGGAATGTAAACGATTTTTCTCTTCCACTAGAATAGGAAATTAAATAAACATGTAAGTAAAGAGATTTTGAGGGGTAGTAATTACGAGCCAATGTGGCGGTTAAAGAAGGCGATGGAATGGACAAAGTCGTCACAGTAGAAGAAAGGAGATGAAGTTGACCAACCAAACCAATCTGCATATTAACATGAGATATCTATAAAATGCTGACAAGTGGTAAAAATTGAACATGTTAAATGATAGGAATAAAAACTAATATCTTGAAATAGATTTTTGACAATAATACCTTTGAAACAAAATTGACTTAAACAAATAGCCCTTATAGTTTGAGACAGTCTTTTGATTAGCATTGAGTGATTACAAAGAGATGAGCACGTCATGTATACTGGTATCAAGCATAGAGTAACTATAGCAATATGATGCAAAAACACCGACATGCTGTTTCATTAAATATGATTTACCCCCAATCAATTAATCAACTAAGGTCAATAAACCAGTAATTGCTACCACTTGAATTAATAAGAGACTGAAATTCATGTTTTTTGCAGGACTTTTGACGCAGGGCGAATCTACAGGCGGCGGAAAATCAGTGACATAACCCTGCATGTTATGCAAAGCCCAACGGATTAAATCAAAATTCAGCAATAAATAATAAAATCACACGCAATTAATTCAAGCAAGGCAGGATAATTTATTAGGGCAAAGCAGGCTTGGGATTTCCTCCACGTAGAGAGCCAAAGCACGAGCACGCGGAGAACCGATCCTTCCTGCAGTTAGAGATTTCTCAAGAGCAAATAACATAATAAACTAGATTCTCAAGCGAACACATAATATCTAAACCATAATAATGTTTACAAAAGAACAAACCAATACAAAACACATTACGAACGTTATGGCTGCTGAAAATAAAAAGATCTGAACGTTGGAGTGCTCAAAAAGAGACTCAGGTGGTTGGTGGACCGGAACGAGTAAGGGGAGGGCTGGTTGGGGATTAGGAGGGTTGGATCGGGGCGGGGGATGGCTGGAACCGGGCTAAAATACTCAGATCTGGACAGATTTGGTGTTGGGTGGTTGTTACGAGGTGGATCCACGGGATGGAGGGTGATGACAGCGAAGGGGAAGAGGCGGGGCGGCTGGATCTGGCTGGAAAAGTCCAGATTTGGGTTGTTTTGGGTTGAAGACAATCAGGCGGTTGTTTGGGGTGGTGCGGGTAGGTGGCAGTGCGTAAGGGATTTGGGGTGGCCAACGACTGGATCTCGGTGTAGGCTGGGAGGAGGCTGCTTGGAGAGAGGTGGATGGCAGGTGGGCTGAAGGTGGTGGCTTGGGGGGTGGACAGCAGGCCGGTGGCCAGAAAGTGAGCGGCTGGAGGGATTTTGAGAGAGGCTGGCGGCTGAACAGCATGGTGAAAAGGCTGGAGCAGAAGGGGGAATTAAAAGGAAACAAAACCTACTCAAGGAGTCGTCACCAAGGGAGCTCCACGGAGTCGGCGCCGCAGAGGAGATCACCATAATGAAGGAAGACACTCTCTTCTCCAAACATTCAGCAATGAGGATGACGGCTGCTGTCACGACCCGCATTTTCTCCGTATTCAAAAATACGTCAGCGTAGAGAAAGTATGCGTTGTGATGTCACGCCGTGCAGGGGACAACTGCAGACACTCAGGCTACTCGTCCTCACATTTCCATCATGTAAAAGATTTATGAAATTAAGTTAAAAACAATACATATAAGTTATTTGAGTTACTGACCGTGTCCCTCGGTCGGGTGAATCACTAGTCCAAACGTGAGAAAATATATAAGTTTTACGCGGCGGAAAATACTGAGTTGATTCATTTGTTATCCTATATGAGAATGAAAGTCTAGCATATTATAATGATGATATGCCTTCTACATTTAATATATATAAAAAAAAAGACTTTTATAGCGCTTAAAAAAGTAGATTTTGCAGGTAAAAGTCATGTCATATCAATACTCCAGAATGCAGTTTTGTATACCTTAAAATAACTAAATGCATGTTAACATAAATCCTTCTCAGAGAGCAAGTATAAACAGGTAAAAAAAATAATAACAGCAGTAAAAGCAGCAAGTAGTTTATCACAGAAAAAGTTCAAGACTATGGGTGTCAACAACTGACACAAACACATAGTAAAATCTGACAAGTCTAAACAAAGTCAACAACCTCAAAGCTCTGAGGTGAAATCAAACGGCCGCAGGAACCCGCAGCACCAGAAGCATAAAACGGTCAGCTAAACGTGCTACTGCCCTGATCCTGAGGCATTCAAAATAAAAACACATCAGAAGCAAGTTACAAATGGTGCAAAGAGTAAAGACAGACCAAACAAACCTCAAATTGAAGAAAATCTTTAAAATAACTGCAACAAAAGGTTAGCAGCAGAGTAAAAGTAAGCAAACAGTAAATCTATCCGAGCAAGAATGGCTAATCACATCAACTGGACAGAACAAAGTACCAACATCAGAAGTTCAAATTTTCATCTTTCATTAATATTCATGTGATTCATTAATAAAAAAATGAGACTGATCAGCTCAACAGGAAAGAGTACTGTACCGGGGAGAAGGGTCCACAACGCACACAAACCCAGCCAACAGTCACCATGCCGAGGGAGAAACCCCAACGTGCACAGACCAAGCTAAGGTAATGTGTCGGGGATGAAAATCCACAACGCGCACGTACTCAACCATAAGGCACTATGCCGAGGGAGAAACCCCAACGCGCACACACCATCTGTGTTTCTTTAGTTACGTATTTATACTTGCAGAGCTTCTTTTTTATTCATCACAGACTCAAGATTAACCAACAAAGTGGGTTGCATAAGGACATTTCAAGGGTCAAACAGAGTGTAGTATAATCAAAACAATGAGACGCACTAGGTGCCGCAATGATCTACATGACTCGATAATTAAAGTGGCAGGACAACCAAATTGGTTTACCAACTCTACAGAACAAGAATTGGGGGTAAAGGTTCAACGAAATAACTCAGAAATTTAAAGACAAGTCACAATGCAAGATAAACTCTAACGCGTTCAACAACGATAATTAAGGCAATTAAAGTCATCAATAAGACACTTCAACAACGATTAAACATAACCTGACAAGTTTGAGTTCACCATGACAAAATCTTACAACATCAAGTGATCATCAAGAAAAGTTAATCATAGCAGTAACTTGGAAGACAAAAGTGCAGAAAGTTTTAAAGAACATAAAAACTTAACCGTTACCATCAAACCGGATAAGAAGAAACGCGGGTAAACCACCACTGGCCTTTGTTTTACAGGAAAAATCCTCTGAATCACACCACGTCGCAGATCGGGGCAAAAGAAGACGGGAGAAGTCGAAATCTGAACAAAGATGGCTGAAATAGAGGTTAGGGCCGAAAAACCCTAACAAGAAAAATCAAGAAATGGGGAAAATTTTACCACGATAGCGTCGCTCTCGACAAGAGCTTTCCGGATCTATAATCGGTTGAAGATTTCGAGCACCGGAGCACCGTCGGCGGCCACCGGAAGATTCACGAACGGGAGGGAGTCACTGCACAGGTGGTTTCGGTTCAGTCAAAATCGTGAGGAAAAAGATGAAGTTTTCTTTCTAATTATCTTAAGTATCAGAATATATATATATATGTATTTATAAAAATTTTTGTCTAAATAGGAAAAAAACGGATTATTTATGAGCGGGTGCGCGGAAAACAAAAATATAGGTTTAGGATGGCTTCAAATCGAAAAGTGGTCAACATAAAAGTTGTAGATCTCGTCGAGACGAACAAATTTCATATTAACCATTTTTCAATACGACACCGTTTTGACACTCAAAACGACGCCCGAATGCAGACTGGAACGAAATTCTCTAGATGAATCTACAGTACTCGAGAACAAGATTACAGGCACTTGAGAAGTAGAAAACAGGCTACTCGAGAAGTAGAAAACAGGCTACTTGCGTACTAAAATTTAGTACTTGAGAGCAAGGAAGGCAATACTCGACACCAAGCGGTAGTACTCGAGAGGTGAATAGTGATTACTCGAGAAGGAAGAACGTAGTACTCGAGGGAACGGGATCCTCTCCAGTTGGGATGAACTGGATAGTATCCAGTTCATCATCCAACAGCGGAGGATAAATGATCGCAAAAGTTCATCATCCAGCTCAGTTCGCCAGCTAAGCTTTCGCCAGGTCACGGTCTCGCGCTCACCGTCAGATTTTGCGAGAAACAATCACTACCGCGAACTGGATAGTATCCAGTTCGCTCGAACTGGAGAGGATCCTTGTCCGTACTCGAGAAGAAGGTCAAGTTACTCGAGAACTAGGCAAAACAAAATTGCAGAACACTACTTTTTCTGTCATGGTGAATAGTGGTTTTTGCAAAAAAATCCAAAATCAAAATATAGAGATGAATAGTGAAAGACATTTTTGAATAGTGTTATAATATTAAAATAATCATATTTATATATTTTGAACAAGGAAGCACGAGTTCAAAACGGAGACCCAAACGCGCGCCGAATTAAACAAAACTCGTATCGAAGGCGAACACCGACGCTACGAACCCAACGGCAAAGTCAAAACCAAAATCCGACGAGTCATTCCCGAGATATTAATTTTCAAAGTGTATGGCGAACATAAATTCTACAAAACTTCAGAAAATCACCGGGCCCGAATATCAATCGGATCGCGACGAAACTTGACGAGCATGTCCAAATTTATTTAACGAAATTTCCAAATACAAAATTTTCCAATTACAACAAGAATTCAAGAATATGGCCGACCCGACCGAACGGACGCAAAAATGCCTTAACAGCGTTGCGTCGTCAACTCAACGTTAATGTAACGCCCCGTATGTCATTATGACGTCAACAAGAAGATTAAATAATTGCTGAAAAATCAGGGACGTTACAGTCACCCCTCTAAAAAGGAAGTTTCGTCTTGAAACTTTGAACACGAAACGAAACAAGGGGGCTGAGGGAGAGACACGACAGAAATTCACTAAACACGAATACTAACCGGGGAAGACTAGGAGAACAGCTGAGGATAAGATTCTCTCATTGCGGATTCCAATTCCCAAGTTGCACCTCTAGCATCCTGATTGCGCCAGAGAACCTTAACCATCGGAATTATCTTCTTTCTTAGCACACGATCTTGCGTCTCCAAAATACGGACAGGCTCTTCAACATACTAGAGATTAGACTGCAACTGGGGCACGGAGTCAAGGACATGCCGATCACTACGAACACACTTTCACAACTGGCTCACGTGAAACACGTCGTGAACTCCGATGCGCTCCAGAATCTGTAAATTTCCCACATAGCTGGGATCTAACTTATGGTTCCTTCCAAATCTCTTAACACCTGACATCGGAGAGACCTTCAGAAATATTATATCTCAAACTACAAATTCCAGATCAACTCTGCGCTGATTTGCATACTTCTCTTATCTTTCCTGAGCCAACCTCAGCTTTTCACGAATATGCGTCACTGAAATGCTCATATCCTCCAGCGCTTCCGGACCGAGCAAAGGTTTCTCACCAACTTCTGCCCAAAACAGGGGAGTTCGACAACGTCTTCCGTATAAAGCTTCAAAGGGCGTCATCTGCAAACTCTCATGATAACTGTTATTGTACGCGGACTTCATCAGTCTGAGGCGTTTATCCCAAGCCCCACCATGGTCCAGAATATAACATCTAATCATATCCTCCAAGATCTGATTCACTCTCTTTGTCTGACCATTTGTCTGAAGATGATAGGCAGTAGAATACCTAAGGTCAGTACCTAGAGCTACTTGCAAGCTATGCCAGAAACGAGACATGAATTGGGAGTCTCGGTCTGACACAATACTCGTTGGTACACTATGCAGTCTGATAACTTCGTCCAGATAAAGCTCAGCTATATTTTCCATGAAATAATCAATCTTAAAAGGCACAAAGTAGGCACACTTGGTTAGTCTGTCCACGATAACTCACACTGCATCATGCCCTCAGAGTGATCTCGGCAAACCAGTAATGAAATCCATGGATAAACTCTCTCATTTCAAACTCGGTATATCTAAAGACGTTAACTTACCATCAGGCCTTCTATGATCAGCTTTGACACGCTAGCAGGTGTAACATTCAGATACAAATCTTGCAATGTTGTTCTTCATACCTGACCACCAAACAATCTGCTTCAAATCTCTGTACATTTTTGTGGAACCAGGATGATAAGCAACACTTGAACCATGCGCTTCACTGCATATTCTTGCTCGGATGTCTCCACCAACGGGAATACAATATTTGCCGCGATACATTAGGGTACCAACGTCATCAATTGAAAAGTCAGGTAATTCCCCTTTCTCAGTCCTACAGCGGAGGTGCGGCAAATCGGGATCGTCTTTCTGGTGTAGCCTAGTGAGAGTAATCCATGAAGGATCTCCCACCTCCAAGCTACTCGGCGAAGCACTATTCCCCACGGTAATGTCCATGAGCAAAAACTCTTCAACAAGGGATTGCACCGAGAGGTTAAAGACATGTGCGGGCTCTCGGCTTAATGCATCCGCTACTACATGAGCCTTGTCGGGATGATAAAGGATATCGACTTCGTCGTCCGCAACATACTCTAGCCATCTACGCTGGCGCAAATTCAATTCCTTCTGAGTGAAGACATATTTCAAACTTTCGTGGTCCGAATAAATTTTGCACGACACTCCATACAGAAGATGTCTCCACAACTTCAAGGCATAAATGAAGGCAGTAAATTCCAGGTCGTGCGTAGGATAATTCTTTTCATGCACCATGAATTGTCTCGATCCATACGCAATCACCTTGTCGTCCAGCATCAACACGCAACCGAGTCCAACTCACGAGGCGTCCACATAAACAGCATACTCTACTCCTTCCACCGGCAATGCCAAAACTGGAGCAGAACACAATCTCTTTTTAAGCTCTTGAAAAACTTCCTCACAGGCATCACTCCAAACAAAAGTTGCGCTCTTTTGCGTAAGTATGTTCAACAGCGCAGAAAGCACAGAGAATCCTTTCGCAAATCTTTTGTAGTAACCTGTCAACCCTAAGAAGCTCCTTTTCTCCTTAGGCGATGTAGGTCTCCTCCAATCCAAGACTACAGCTATCTCCGCGGGGTCCACTGAGATACCGTCCTTGCTTACAATGTGTCCTACGAATGACACCTGAGACAACCAGAACTCGCACTTGCTAAGTTTCGCATAAAGCTTGTGCTCACTCAGAGTAGACAAGACCAAGCGCAAGTGCAAAGCGTGTTCTTCTGCATTTTTGGAATATACCAAGACATCGTCAATGAATACAACAACGAACTTATCCAGAAAGTCCTTGAACACCTTGTTCATCATGTCCATAAAAGCTGACGGTGCGTTCGTTAATCCAAACGACATTACCAAAAATTCAAAGTGACCATATCGGGAACGAAAAGTAGTTTGCGGAATGTCTGACTCACGGATTCTTAACTGATGGTAACCAGAACGGAGGTCAATCTTCGAGAACACGGAACTACCTCGCAACTGATCGAACAAGTCATCGATCCTAGGCAACGGATATCTGTTCTTAATGGTCACCTTGTTTAGCTCTCGATAGTCTATACATAGCCTCATCGTTCCATCATTTTTCTTCACGAAGAGCACTGGTACACCCTAGGGGGAAGAACTGGGTCTAATAAAACCGCACTGCAATAACTCATCCAGTTGAGCACGCAGCTCCTCTAACTCACGCGGCGGCATGAGGTACGGTGTTTTTGCAATAGGGCGAGTGTTTGGCTCAAGGTCTATAAAAAACTCTACCTCTCTCTCAGGAGGAAGTCGAGGAAGAGTAACAGGAAAGACATCCAGAAACTCACGCACCACAAAAACGTCCTCAACCCGAGGCTCAACCGGTGCAGCTCCCAGAACAAAAACGGAGAAAAGAAAAGAATCACAGCCAGACTGTATAAATTTGCGAGCACGTACCGCAGAAATGATCGGAGATTCCTGGCGCGGCAAACCAAACACACTCATGGGCTGGTCATTGTCACCTTTGAAATCCAAGCGCTTTTGTTTGCACTGAATGACGGCATCGTAGCTGGACAGCCAGTCCATGTCCAAAATCACGTCGAAGTCTATCAAATCTAGCACCTTCAGATCCACAAAGGCTAGAAAACCACCTAGGAAGATGGGGCATTTTTGGATACCCTGACTTGACATCACGAACTCTCCCGAAGGAAATTTGACGTTTAGGGGGGTGTCTAACTGGTCGAGAGCCCAGCGATGTCGGTTTACAAAACTCCTCGCCACAAAGGAGTGAGTAGCACCCGAATCGAACAAAACGCGCGCCCACTTATTCTTCACCTTAAATTCACCTAACACAAAGCGCGCGCAACTAAAATGCGAAAACTATAAATCTACAAAAAGAGATTACTGGCTGAGTCAGAGACTAACCTGAGATCACTTGAGTCGAAGATTGGGCTTCATCCATGGTCAGCACATTTAACTTTCCTTTTCCCTTGTCCACGAGAGGCGAGGGCGGGGGTAGAATCTGCAACGGAACTGCATGCAGCGCAGGCTGGCTCTGCGGGCAATTAGCCTTCATGTGTCCTTTCTGACCGCAGAGAAAACAAGTTCCAGCCTTCTTGCGACAACAGGCCACATCGTGCCCACTCCTCTAGCAATAAGTGCAGACAAGACCTCCCTTTGGTGCATCCTGGATCGCGTGTACCTGAGACAGCTTCTGCGCATCCAGTCTCTTAAAGCACTTCTCAAAAGGGTGTCCTAGCTTACCATAGAAGCTACACGCTTCCCTTCTATCCTGCTTCGTTGCAGGGCCAGATGCCCTAGCACTTCCTACATCGTCAGATTTTCTCTTGTCCTTCTTCGCATGCAATCCCCGATTCTTCGTATTTTCTATCGCCTCAACCTTCGAGACAGCTTCGACTACTTCTGCAAAGGTCTCAGACTTGAATGCGCTAGCCAACTGCTGGATGTCACACCTCAGACCACCCAGGAAATGCTTTACTCTGCCTTCTTCGGAAGCTACCAGATCTGGGGCGAAACGACTGAGCTTGCTAAACTCGACCTCGTACTCACTAACAGTGAGTTGTCTATGTTTCAGGTGTAAAAAGTTGTTCATTAGACAGTCTTGCTCGACCGATGGCAAAAACTTCTTCTGTAACATAATCTTGAATGATTCTCACGAGCACCCATCAGAAAGATTCTTTTTTCTCTGATCCACCAACTCTTCGCAAGACCCTTGAGTTGATACGCCGCAATCATCACCTTCTGATCGGAGGAAATGCCAGAATAAGAAAACATTTCTTCGATGGCAATGATCCAGTCATCCAATGCCATGAAGTCTGCTCTACCATCATACGAAGGAGGTCTCAGTAGCTGGAAGTGAGAAATGAAATTCATCTCAGGCGGCAGTGTGACTGGGGGAACTAGAGCAGCAGGGGAAGTAGGAACAGTTTGGCCCACAGCAGGGTCATGCGCTCGAGTCTGCTGCCCGGCGACGTCAGCCAACAACGATTGTATCTGAGATTGTATGTCCACCATCTGCCTTTTCAGGGCCTCATTACTTTGTCGCAGCCCTTCGATCACTGCCTCACTCTGGGCACCAAAAGACTCGCCCTCCGAGTGGGGAGTCGACCTCGTCGTAATGCGTTTAGGCAGCATTTCTACAGAACAAACGAATACCTAGTCAAACCTTGTCTAAGACATCTCAAACTGGGAAAATATTCCCATAGCAAAACTATTTTGTGGTCATATTTTACAGATACGAGCAAACGACTTATCAAAGACCTAGCTTATGACATCGAAGCTAGAAAACTCGAAAACCCTGACTCAGACCAGATCAGGAACAAACAAACTCGGATCAGATCGGAAACAAACAGACACTTGCTCTTGCTGTTATCTTGCTATGGGAAATCATAAAATGATGTTATGCCTCTAACTTGTGCCTATAATATGAATGTTTAAATTTCATCTCAAATCATGGGTGTGCAGTGTTATGCATTCTAAAAAGAGCTTAGTGCATGTTATGAGCGGCGTACACATACAATGTTATGCATCTCATACTACATAATATTGTATGTAACGAAGAAAAGTAAACGTGCTAATGGGCATCCATGTGATAATGGTTATGCATCTCATACTACATAACAGTCACATGTTGTCACGTATGGTGGATTCATATATAAACACATATTATGCATCGCATACTACATAATATACTCCGTATACTTTTTATCATGCTATGAGTATAGTGTTCGTGCTTTCATCAAGATCTACTGATGACATATCGCTGTGTATGCAATGAAATGATACGATTAGAGTTTTGCTTAAGGGAAAGTTGTTCGACTAGCTTGCCAAACTAACCAACCCTCTTGCAAAAGCTCCCTCTGATACCAACTGTCACGACCCGCATTTTCTACGTATTCAAAAATACGTCAGAGTAGAGAAAGTAAGCGTCGTGATGTCATATCGTGCAAGGGACAACTGCAGACGCTCAGGCTACTCGTCCTCACATTTTCATCATGTAAAAGATTTATGAAATTAAGTTTAAAACAATACATATAAGTTATTTGAGTTACTGACCGTGTCCCTCGGTCGGGTCGATCACTAGTCCAAAGGTGAGAAAATATATAAGTTTTACGCGGCGGAAAATACTGAGTTGATTCATTTGTTATCCTATATGAGAATGAAGGTCTAGCATATTATAATGATGATATAACTTCTACATTTAATATATATAAACAAAGACTTTAATAGCGCTTAAAAGTAGTAGATTTTGCAGTTAAAAGTCATGTCATGTCAATACTCCATAATGCAGTTTTGTATACTTTAAAATAACTAAATGTATCCTAACATAAATCCTTCACAGAGACTAAGTATAAACAGGTAAAAAAAATAATAACAGCAGTAAAAGCAGCAAGTAGTCTATCACAGAAAAATTTCAAAACTATGGGTGTCAACAACTGACACGAACCCATAGTAAAATCTGATAAGTCTAAACAAAGTCATCACATCAAAGCTCTGAGGTGGAATCAAACGGCCGCGGAAACCCGCAGCACCAGAAGCATAAAACGGTCAGCTAAACCTGCTACTGTCCTGATTTTTGAGGCATTCTAAAAAAAACACATCAGAAGCAAGTTACAAATGGTGCCAAGAGTAAAGGCAGACCAAACAAACCTCAAATTGAAGGAAATCTTTAAAACGACTGCAACAAAAGGTTAGCAGCAGATTAAAAGTAAACAAACAGTAAATCTAGTCGAGCAAGAATTTTCTAATCACATCAACTAGACAGAACAAAGTATCAACATCAGAAGTTCAAACTTTCATCTTTCATTAATATTCATGTTATTCATCAATAAAAAAATAAGACAGATCAGCTCAATAGGAAAGAGTATTGTACCGGGGAGAAGGGTCCACAACGCGCACAAACCCAGCCAACAGGCACCATGCCGAGGGAGAAACCCCAACACGCACAGACTAAGCTAAGGTAATGTGTCGGAGATGAAATTCCACAACACGCACAGACTCAACCATAAGGCACTATGACGAGGGAGAAACCGCAACGCGCACAGACCATTTGTGTTTCTTTAGTTACGTATTTATACTTGGAGAGCTTCCTTTTTATTCATCACAGACTCAAGGTTAACCAACGAAGTGGACTGCATAAGGACATTTAAAGGGTCAAACATAGTGTAGTATAATCAAAACAATGAGACGCACTAGGTGCCGCAATGATCTACATGACTCGATAATTAAAGTGGCAGGACAACCAAATTTGTTTTTGCAATAGGACGAGTGTTTGGCTCAAGGTCTATAACAAACTCTACCTCTCTCTCAGGAGGAAGTCGAGGAAGAGTAACAGGAAAGACATCCAGAAACTCACGCACCACAAAAACGTCCTCAACCCGAGGCTCAACCGGTGCAGCTCCCAGAACAAAAACGGAGAAAAGAAAAGAATCACAGCCAGACTGTATAAATTTGCGAGCACGTACCGCAGAAATGATCGGAGATTCCTGGCGCGGCAAACCAAACACACTCATGGGCTGGTCATTGTCACCATTGAAATCCAAGCGCTTTTGTTTGCACTGAATGACGGCATCGTAGCTGGACAGCCAGTCCATGTCCAAAATCACGTCGAAGTCTATCAAATCTAGCACCTTCAGATCCACAAAGGCTAGAAAACCACCTAGGAAGATGGGGCATTTTTGGATACCCTGACTTGACATCACGAACTCTCCCGAAGGAAATTTGACGTTTAGGGGGGTGTCTAACTGGTCGAGAGCCCAGCGATGTCGGTTTACAAAACTCCTCGCCACAAAGGAGTGAGTAGCACCCGAATCGAACAAAACGCGCGCTCACTTATTCTTCAACTTAAATTCACCAAAACACAAAGCGCGCGCAACTAAAATGCGAAAACTATTAATTTACAAAAAGAGATTACTAGCTCAGACAGAGACTAACCTGAGATCACTTGAGTCGAAGATTGGGCTTCATCCATGGTCAGCACATTTAACTTTCCTTTTCCCTTGTCCACGAGAGGCGAGGGCGGGGGTAGAGTCTGCAACGGAACTGCATGCAGCGCAGGCTGGCTCTGCGGGCAATTAGCCTTCATGTGCCCTTTCTGACCGCAGAGAGAACAAGTTCCAGCCTTCTTGCGACAAAGGCCACATCGTGCCCACTCCTCTAGCAATAAGTACAGGCAAGACCTCCCTTTGGTGCATCCTGGATCGCGTGTACCTAAGACAGCTTCTGCGCATCCAGTCTCTTAAAGCACTTCTCAAAAGGGTGTCCTAGCTTACCACAGAAGCTACACGCTTCCCTTCTATCCTTCTTCATTGCAGGGCCACATGCCCTAGCACTTCCTACATCGTCAGATTTCCTCTTGTCCTTCTTCGCATGCAATCCCCGATTCTTCGTATTTTCTATCGCCTCAACCTTCGAGACAGTTTCGACTACTTCTGCAAAGGTCTCAGACTTGTATGCGCTAGCCAACTGCTGGATGACACACCTCAGACCACCCAGGAAACGTTTTACTCTGCCTTCTTCGGAAGCTACCAGATCTGGGGCGAAATGACTGAGTTTGCTAAACTCGACCTCGTACTCACTAACAGTGAGTTGTCTCTATTTCAGGTGTAAAAAGTTGTTCATTAGATATTCTTGCTCGACCGATGGCAAAAACTTCTTTTGTAACATAATCTTGAATGATTCTCACGAGCACCCATCAGAAAAATACTCTTTTTCTCTGATTCACCAACTCTTCGCAAGACCCTTGAGTTGATACGCCGCAATCATCACCTTCTGATCGGAGGAAATGCCAGAATAAGAAAACATTTCTTCCATGGCAATGATCCAGTCATCAAATGCCATGAAGTCTGCTCTACCATCATACGAAGGAGGTCCCAGTAGCTGGAAGTGAGAAATGAAATTCATCTCAGGCGGCAGTGCGACTGGGGGAACTAGAGCAGCAGGGGAAGTAGGAACAGTTTGGCCCACAGCAGGGTCATGCGCTCTAGTCTGCTGCCCGGCGACGTCAGCCAACAACGATTGTATCTGAGATTGCATGTCCACCATCTGCCTTTTCAGGGCCTCATTACTTTGTCGCAGCCCTTCGATCACTGCCTCACTCTGGGCACCAAAAGACTCGCCCTCCGAGTGGGGAGTCGAACTCGTCGTAATGCGTTTAGTCAGCATTTCTACAGAACAAACGGATACCTAGTCAAACCTTGTCTAAGACATCTCAAAGTAGGAAAATATTCCCTTAGCAAAACTATTTCGGGGCCATATTTTACAGATACGAGCAAACGACTTATCAAAGACCTAGCTTATGACATCGAAGCTAGAAAACTCGAAAACCCTGACACAGACCAGATCAGGAACAAACAAACTCGGATCAGATCGGAAACAAACAGACACTTGCTCTTGTTGTTATCTTGTTATGGGAAATCATAAAATGATGTTATGCCTCTAACTTGTGCCTATAATATGAATGTTTAAATTTCATCTCAAATCATGTGTGTGCAGTGTTATGCATTCTAAAAAGAGCTTAGTGCATGTTATGAGCGGCGTACACATACAATGTTATGCATCTCATACTACATAATATTGTATGTAACGAAGAAAAGTAAACGTGCTAATGGGCATCCATGTGATAATGGTTATGCATCTCATACTACATAACAGTCACATGTTGTCACGTATGGTGGATTCATATACAAACACATTATGCATCTCATACTACATAATATACTTTGTATACTTCTTATCATGTTATGAGTATAGTGTTTGTGCTTTCATCAAGATCTACTGATGACATATCGCTGTGAATGCAATGAAATGATACGATTAGAGTTTTGCTTAAGGGAAAGTTGTTCGACTAGCTTGCCAAACCAACCAACCCTCTTGCAAAACCTCTCTCTGATATCAACTGTCACGACCCGCATTTTCTACGTATTCAAAAATACGTCAGAGTAGAGAAAGTAAGCGTCGTGATGTCATATCGTGCAAGGAACAACTGCAGACGCTCAGGCTACTCGTCCTCACATTTTCATCATGTAAAAGATTTATTAAATTATGTTTAAAACAATACATATAAGTTATTTGAGTTACTGACTGTGTCCCTCGGTCGGGTGGATCACTAGTCCAAAGGTGAGAAAATATATAAGTTTTACGCGGCGGAAAATACTGAGTTGATTCATTTGTTATCCTATATGAGAATGAAGGTCTAGCATATTATAATGATGATATGACTTCTACATTTAATATATATAAACAAAGACTTTTATAGCGTTTAAAAGTAGTAGATTTTGCAGTTAAAAGTCATGTCATGTCAATACTCCATAATGCAGTTTTGTATACTTTAAAATAACTAAATGCATCCTAACATAAATCCTTCTCAGAGACTAAGTATAAACAGGTAAAAAAAAATAATAACAGCAGTAAAAGCAGCAAGTAGTCCATCACAGAAAAATTTCAAAACTATGGGTGTCAACAACTGACACGAACTCATAGTAAAATCTGACAAGTCTAAACAAAGTCAACCACCTCAAAGCTCTGAGGTGGAATCAAACGGCCGCAGCAACCCGCAGCACCAGAAGCATAAAACGGTCAGCTAAACCTGTTACTGCCCTGATCCTGAGGCATTCAAAAGAAAAACACATCAGAAGCAAGTTACAAATGGTGTCAAGAGTAAAGGCAGACCAAACAAACCTCAAATTGAAGGAAATCTTTAAAACGACTGCAACAAAAGGTTAGCAGCAGAGTAAAAGTAAGCAAACAGTAAATCTAGTCGAGCAATAATGTCTAACCACATCAACTAGACAGAACAAAGTATCAACATCAGAAGTTCAAACTTTCATCTTTCATTAATATTCATGTTATTCATCAATAAAAAAATAAGACAGATCAGCTCAATAGGAAAGAGTATTGTACCGGGGAGAAGGGTCCACAACGCGCACAAATCCAGCCAACAGGCACCATGCCGAGGGAGAAACCGCAACACGCACAGACCAAGCTAAGGTAATGTGTCGGAGATGAAAATCCGCAACACGCACAGACTCAACCATAAGGCACTATGACGAGGGAGAAACCGCAACGCGCACAGATCATCTGTGTTTCTTTAGTTACGTATTTATACTTGGAGAGCTTCTTTTTTATTCATCACAGACTCAAGGTTAACCAACGAAGTGGACTGCATAAGGACATTTAAAGGGTCAAACAGAGTGTAGTATAATCAAAACAATGAGACGCGCTAGGTGCCGCAATGATCTACATGACTCGATAATTAAAGTGGCAGGAAAACCAAATTTGTTTTTGCAATAGGGCGAGTGTTTGGCTCAAGGTCTATAACAAACTCTACCTCTCTCTCAGGAGGAAGTCGAGGAAGAGTAACAGGAAAGACATCCAGAAACTCACGCACCACAAAAACGTCCTCAACCCGAGGCTCAACCGGTGCAGCTCCCAGAACAAAAACGGAGAAAAGAAAAGAATCACAGCCAGACTGTATAAATTTGCGAGCACGTACCGCAGAAATGATCGGAGATTCCTGGCGCGGCAAACCAAACACACTCATGGGCTGGTCATTGTCACCTTTGAAATCCAAGCGCTTTTGTTTGCACTGAATGACGGCATCGTAGCTGGACAGCCAGTCCATGTCCAAAATCACGTTGAAGTCTATCAAATCTAGCACCTTCAGATCCACAAATGCTAGAAAACCACCTAGGAAGATGGGGCATTTTTGGATACCCTGACTTGACATCACGAACTCTCCCGAAGGAAATTTGACGTTTAGGGGAGTGTCTAACTGGTCGAGAGCCCAGCGATGTCGGTTTACAAAACTTCTCGCCACAAAGGAGTGAGTAGCACCCGAATCGAACAAAACGCGCGCTCACTTATTCTTCACCTTAAATTCACCTAAACACAAAGCGCGCGCAACTAAAATGCGAAAACTATAAATCTACAAAAAGAGATTACTAGCTAAGTTAGAGACTAACCTGAGATCACTTGAGTCGAAGATTGGGCTTCATCCATGGTCAGCACATTTAACTTTCCTTTTCCCTTGTCCACGAGAGGCGAGGGCGGGGGTAGAGTCTGCAACGGAACTGCATGCAGCGCAGGCTGGCTCTGCGGGCAATTAGCCTTCATGTGCCCTTTCTGACCGTAGAGAAAACAAGTTCCAGCCTTCTTGCGACAACAGGCCACATCGTGCCCACTCCTCTAGCAATAAGTACAGGCAAGACCTCCCTTTGGTGCATCCTGGATCGCGTGTACCTGAGACAGCTTCTGCGCATCCAGTCTCTTAAAGCACTTCTCAAAAGGGTGTCCTAGCTTACCACAGAAGCTACACGCTTCCCTTCTATCCTTCTTCGTTGCAGGGCCAGATGCCCTAGCACTTCCTACATCGTCAGATTTCCTCTTGTCCTTCTTCGCATGCAATCCCCGATTCTTCGTATTTTCTATCGCCTCAACCTTCGAGACAGCTTCGACTACTTCTGCAAAGGTCTCGGACTTGTATGCGCTAGCCAACTGCTGGATGTCACACCTCAGACCACCCAGGAAACGTTTTACTCTGCCTTCTTCGGAAGCTACCAGATCTGGGGCGAAACGACTGAGCTTGCTAAACTCGACCTCGTACTCACTAACAGTGAGTTGTCTCTGTTTCAGGTGTAAAAAGTTGTTCATTAGACAGTCTTGCTCGACCGATGGCAAAAACTTCTTCTGTAACATAATCTTGAATGATTCTCACGAGCACCCATCAGAAAGATTCTCTTTTTCTCTGATTCACCAACTCTTTGCAAGACCCTTGAGTTGATACGCCGCAATCATCACCTTCTGATCGGAGGAAATGCCAGAATAAGAAAACATTTCTTCCATGACAATGATCCAGTCATCCAATGTCATGAAGTCTGCTCTACCATCATACGAAGGAGGTCCCAGTAGCTGGAAGTGAGAAATGAAATTCATCTCAGGCGGCAGTGCGACTGGGGGAACTAGAGCAGCAGGGGAAGTAGGAACATTTTGAGCCACAGCAGGGTCATGCGCTCTAGTCTGCTGCCCGGCGACGTCAGCCAACAACGATTGTATCTGAGATTGCATGTCCACCATCTGCCTTTTCAGGGCCTCATTACTTTGTCGCAGCCCTTCGATCACTGCCTCACTCTGGGCACCAAAAGACTCGCCCTCCAGTGGGGAGTCGACCTCGTCGTAATGCGTTTAGGCAGCATTTCTACAGAACAAACGGATACCTAGTCAAATCTTGTCTAAGACATCTCAAACTGGGAAAATATTCCCTTAGCAAAACTATTTCGGGGTCATATTTTACAGATACGAGCAAACGACTTATCAAAGACCTAGCTTATGACATCGAAGCTAGAAAACTCGAAAACCCTGACTCAGACCAGATCAGGAACAAACAAACTCGGATCAGATCGGAAACAAACAGACACTTGCTCTTGCTGTTATCTTGCTATGAGAAATCATAAAATGATGTTATGTCTCTAACTTGTGCCTATAATATGAATGTTTAAATTTCATCTCAAATCATGGGTGTGCAGTGTTATGCATTCTAAAAAGAGCTTAGTGCATGTTATGAGCGGCGTACACATACAATGTTATGCATCTCATACTACATAATATTGTATGTAACGAAGAAAAGTAAACGTGCTAATGGGCATCCATGTGATAATGGTTATGCATCTCATACTACATAACAGTCACATGTTGTCACGTATGGTGGATTCATATACAAACATATATTCTGCATCTCATACTACATAATATACTCTGTATACTTCTTATCATGCTATGAGTATAGTGTTCGTGCTTTCATCAAGATCTACTGATGACATATCGGTGTGTATGCAATGAAATGATACGATTAGAGTTTTGCTTAAGGGAAAGTTGTTCGACTAGCTTGCCAAACCAACCAACCCTCTTGCAAAACCTCCCTCTGATACCAACTGTCACGACACGCATTTTCTACGTATTCAAAAATACGTCAGAGTAGAGAAAGTAAGCGTCGTGATGTCATATCGTGCAAGGGACAACTGCAGACGTTCAGGCTACTCGTCCTCACATTTTCATCATGTAAAAGATTTATGAAATTAAGTTAAAAACAATACATATAAGTTATTTGAGTTACTGACCGTGTCCCTCGATCGGGTGGATCACTGGTCCAAAGGTGAGAAAATATATAAGTTTTACGCGGCGGAAAATACTGAGTTGATTCATTTGTTATCCTATATGAGAATGAAAGTCTAGCATATTATAATGATGATATGACTTCTACATTTAATATATATAAACAAAGACTTTTATAGCGCTTAAAAATAGTAGATTTTGCAGTTAAAAGTCATGTCAATACTCCATAATGCAGTTTTGTATACTTTAAAATAACTAAATGCATCCTAACATAAATCCGTCTCAGAGACTAAGTATAAACAGGTAAAAAAAAATAATAACAGCAGTAAAAGCAGCAAGTAGTCTATCACAGAAAAATTTCAAAACTATGGGTGTCAACAACTGACACGAACCCATAGTAAAATCTGACAAGTCTAAACAAAGTCAACCACCTCAAAGCTCTGAGATGGAATCAAACGGCCGCAGCAACCCGCAGCACCAGAAGCATAAAACGATCAGCTAAACCTGCTACTGTCCTGATCCTGAGGCATTCAAAAGAAAAACACATCAGAAGCAAGTTACAAATGGTGTCAAGAGTAAAGGCAGACCAAACAAACCTCAAATTGAAGGAAATCTTTAAAACGACTGCAACAAAAGGTTAGCAGCAGAGTAAAAATAAGCAAACAGTAAATCTAGTCGAGCAAGAATGGCTAATCACATCAACTGGACAGAATAAAATATCAACATCAGAAGTTCAAACTTTCATCTTTCATTAATATTCATGTTATTCATCAATAAAAAAATGAGACAGATCAGCTCAATAGGAAAGAGTATTGTACCGGGGAGAAGGGTCCAAAATGCGCACAAACCCAGCCAACAGGCACCATGCCGAGGGAGAAACCCCAACACGCACAGATCAAGCTAAGGTAATGTGTCGGAGATGAAAATCCACAACACGCACAGACTCAACCATAAGGCACTATGACGAGGGAGAAACCGCAACGCGCACAGACCATCTGTGTTTCTTTAGTTACGTATTTATACTTGGAGAGCTTCCTTTTTATTCATCACAGACTCAAGGTTAATCAACGAAGTGGACTGCATAAGGACATTTAAAGGGTCAAACAGAGTGTAGTATAATCAAAACAATGAGACGCATTAGGTGTCGCAATGATCTACATGACTCGATAATTAAAGTGGCAGGACAACCAAATTTGTTTACCAACTCTACAGAACAAGAATTGGGGGTAAAGGTTCAATGAAATAACTCAGAAATTTAAAGACAAGTCACAATCCAAGATAAACTCTAACGCGTTCAACAACGATAATTAAGACGATTAAAGTCATCAATAAGACACTTCAAGAACGATTAAACATCACCTGACAAGTTTGAGTTCACCATGACAAAATCTTAGAACATCAAGTGATCATCAAGAAACGTTAATCATAGCAATAACTTGTAAGACAAAATGCAGAAAGTTTTAAAGAACATAAAAACTTAACCGTTACCATCAAACCGAACAAGAAGAAATGAGGATAAATCACCACTTGCCTTAGTTTTACCGGAAAAATCCTCCGAATCACACCATGTCGCAGATCGGGGCAAAAGAAGACGGGAGGAGTCGAAATCTGAACAAAGATGGCCGAAAAAGAGGTTAGGGACGAAAAATCCTAACGAGAAAACTCAAGAAATTGGGAAAATTTTACCACGATGGCGTAGCTCTCGACGAGAGCTTTCCGGATCTATAATCGGTTGAAGATTTCGAGCACTGTAACACCGTCGGCGGTCACCGGAAGATTCACGAATGGGAGGGAGTCGTTGTACGTGTGGTTTCGGTTCGGTCTAAATCGTGAGAAAGAAGATGAAGTTTTCTTTCTAATTATCTTAAGTATCAGAATATATATATATATGTATTTATAAAAATTTTTGTCTAAATAGGAAAAAAAACGGGTTATTTATGAGCGGGTGCGCGGAAAACGAAAATAGAGATTTAGGATTGCTTCAAATCGAAAATTGCTCAACATAAAAGTTGTAGATCTCGTCGAGACGAACAAATTTCATATTAACCATTTTTCAATACGACACCGTTTTGACCCTCAAAACGACGCCCGAACGCAGATTGGAACGAAATTCTCGAGATGAATCTACAGTACTCGAGAACAAGATTACAGGTATTCGAGAAGTAGAAAACAGGTTACTCGAGAAGTAGAAAACAGGCTACTCAAGTACTAAAATTTAGTACTCGAGAACAAGGAAGGCAATACTCGACACCAAGCAGCAGTACTCGAGAGGTGAATAGTGATTACTCGAGAAGGAAGAACGTAGTACTCGAGAAGAAGGCCAAGTTACTCGAGAACTAGGCAGAACAAAATTGCAGAACAGTACTTTTTTGTTGTAGTGAATAGTGGTTTTTGCAAAAATATCCAAAATCAAACTATAGAGATGAATAGTAAAAGACATTTTTGAATAATGCTATAATATTAAAATAATCATATTTATATATTTTGAACAAGAAAGCACGAGTTCAAAACGGAGACAAAAACGCGCGCCGAATTAAACGAAACTCGCATCGAAGACGAACACTGACGCGACGAACCCAACGGCGAAGTCAAAACCAAAATCTGACGAGCCATTCACGAGATATTAATTTTCAAAGTCTACGGCGAACATAAATTCTATAAAACTTCGGAAAATCGCAGAGGCGCGAATATCGCTCGGATCACAACGAAACTTGACGAGCAAGTCCAAAATTATTTAACTAAATTTCCAAAGGCAAAATTTTCCAATTACAACAAGAATTCAAGAATATGGCCGAGCCGACCGAACGGACGCGAAAATGCCTTAACGGCGTTGCGCCGTCAAAACAAGAGGTGTTTTTCTTTACTTTTTGGTAACGACCTAGGGAGGACCCCTAGTGCCGCCCGGCCCACCAGCAGCCCATGGAGGGCTCATGGCACCACGGTGGTACAGCCGGAATCTACAAGGCCTGCAGGTCGTACACCCCAAAGCATCTATGGTCTGTTTATCAGCACGGTGCATTGTTGTCACGGGGTCTCGAACCCACAACCTTGATAAGAAGCCTTTAATAGCACTCTTCATCACCAACTGAGCTGCAGCTCAGTTGGTGATGAGAGCTGTTGAAGGTTGCTTATCAAGGGTTGCGGGTTCGAAGCCCCGTGCCAACAACCTTCCGCTGCTGAGAAACAGGAGCGGAGATTTGGTTAGGGTGTACGGCCTGCAGGCCTTGTAGATTCCGGTTGTACCACCGTGGAGTCATAGGTCCTCCATGGGCTGCTGGTAGGTCGGGCGGCGCTGTGCTCCTAGCGGGCCAGGTCGTTACAGCTTCCCTAACAACGTATTTATAATAAACTGAAATTAGGGCACCCGGAATCAACGACTACGATTGGTCATTGATCCCGGGACCAAAACTACATGAAATAAAATCCGAAAAATACAAATCTATATATGAAAACGATTCGCAACACGAATCTGGAAGCATCCGCGGAGTCAGATCGTCAATCCGGGGACGCCATATATGGTAAGTCGCTAAATCAGCCCCAAACGGGCCCAAAACTCATCCTCCACTGCACATCCTTGTCTCTACTCCGCATCAACTTTCATCACATTTTACAATCTTGACACTGCAAAATCAGAGATTCCATCGACCAGCACCTGGTGGTAAAGACTTAGCACAAGGACAATTGCGCTTCCTTCAAGTTGGGTACCGGATTTTGTTATATCCAACTTGTCAACATTATTCATAAATGATCCTTGAGTCAACCCCTTTGTGATCACATCTGCTAGCTGATCTTTTGACCGGACGAAAGGAGTAGAAATGATCTCATCTCCTTAATGAAGTGTCGACCAACTTTAATGTGTTTAGTTTTATAGCGATGGTCAGGAATATAAGCAACGTTACTGATTGTGTTAGTGTCACAATAAAGAAAAAGATGCTTTTCTTCTAACAAGAACATATCTTAACGAAAAAGAGCAAGCCACGGGCCTTCACAAACAACAAGGGTAATGATCTATATTTTCCTTAGTATCAGATCTGGTAACTACAATTTACTCTTTGCTTCTCCAAAAAATAGAGTCCAGCCTACAAATGAACAATAACTTGCGATAGGGCATCATTCTGAAGTTGACCGTGCCAAATTAGCATTCCTGTATATATAGGGCATTTACCGGGGCCTCCCCTCTAAGGTTCTATTTGTTTCAACTGTTGTTGATTGAAAGGGAGCCGTTAGAAATGGACTTTGAAAATGAGCTATTTTTGGAAAATGAAGTTTGCAGTAATAATCTATTTGTGTAAAATGGAGTTTGCAGAGTTGTTCGAAAAACAGTACATAAAAATTGTTTAGTAAAAACGGAATTTTGTAATAAAAAAATTTTTGAAATGCAAAATAACAAACAAAACCCAAAATATTTCAAATGATCACAAAAGCAAGAACAAATGTCTCCAACAAATTTTGTTTTGCTCCGAGTTTCATGAACAAAATGTCTAATCCAAGTAGGAAATTACAAGTGGAAAAAAAAACCTAGAATGGAGTAGTATGAAAATAATAGAAATCTAGAATGGAGTAGTTTGATTATCACCTCTCTGTATAAAATAATGCAAGAAAATTGACACGGGATAATATGAAATTCTCTTGTTAAGAATCAAAATTGTTTTTTATCTCCCGCATCACCGAGATTTCAAAACATTAGTACTAAAGCAGTAAATAATTTATTAAGAACTATAGGTATCAAGCACTAATAATGAAAGACAAGATGAAGGCAATACCTTTTTGACCAGAAACAGATGGCCAAAGATACTGAGCATCTGGAAGCCATTAGAAATCTTTGGGGAAAGAAAGGGACGAAACGACGTCATTGAGGAAGAGGTAGGTGAGCTCCTCCACAGGAGGAATGCAAAGCTTCGAGGAAGAGAAAGAGGAGGCGAGAAAACAGCCAGATATATAAACCTCTCATTCTCCAGATCTAGACAGAGCTTCAAAGAAGGCCATGGTGGTAGGAAAAGGAAGAGGTTGGTGAGTACGAGGCCATGTAAGCTTCGACCCATCATCTTCTCCGACAAATTTCCAAAGACAGAAACAGCTTCCTTCACGTGAGAAATCGGGATCGGGAAAGATGAGAAGCGCCTTTGAGAATGCATGGGACGGAGCTCCAAGGTGCGGACGGAATTTAAACAAATAGCAACTTATTTTAGAAACTGAGTATTTAGAATAAATCTCCCGCAAACTAGTAAAAAGTAGAAATATTGCTTTCGGTAAAAAGAAACGGAGGCCAGACGCCTAAATAAACGGAGCCAAAGTTTGCTAAATTACAGGTCGTGCCCCTCACCCTTTTGAGATTACTAAAAAATTCCATGTAAGTTTACATTTCATAACATCCATGCACAACCCCCCTAGTTTGATGCTTGTACGGCAAGTGCACCGGTCGCACAAATAATATAAAATGGGACTGAATTCCCAAGAATCGATCTCTCAAGAAACGCAGGTTGGGATGTGTGACACTCTTGATCAAAAAAAATTTTATAAAGATTTCAAAAAGAAAACAGGCTTTGATTTGGTTTTGAAAAATAAAACAAAAACTAAATTAAACTAATGCAGCCGCAGGCACCGCTTCACTGGGCGAATGGAACTAATGCAGGTTTTTATGCACTGTTTAAAATGGCGGATCGACGAGAAGGCTAGCGGATAGAGGGATCACACCCTGGCGGAGAAAGGGTCATAAGCACCTCGTCACAAAGCATGCTACTAGCAATTGTAGTGCGGCAACTCAACGCAATGGCGAGATGGAGGATGGAATGGGGGAGTACCTCAAATCACATGAACCACACAAACATCCAAAGGCATGGAATTAAACAATAATATCACATTAGGGTTCATGAAAACATCATCCAACACCAATGAAATCAAAGTAACATCACTACAACAAGGAGAGAGAGCAAGAGCTACAACCAAAGAACGAAGTATCGTCGCGGTTTCTCGGCCAGAAACGAAGGGTTCTCAATCCTCATCCACGCTCGGTCTACGCTTGTCGTCCGGGGTAGAGGAGGGTTGTCACTTCCAATGAACCCGTCTTCTCCGCTAATCTCCTTCGGCCATGGCCTTTGCACGGGCACTCCTTGGATGCAGCGAGAAATACCTAGAAATGACCCTTGAATACTTGAGATGATGGAGGAGTCCTAGGGTGATGTCCTAGCAAAAGATATACGGTGAATGGTGGTCGGGGCTCCTCCCAAAGGTGGGCAGTGATGGAACACCGAAACAGGGCGGAATGGAGCGGCTGGATGCGAAAAGAATGATCAACCCTGTATTAGGGAGAGAACCTGCACTTATATAGCCAACAGAGAAAAAAATAGGCACGCATGATCGAACGCACGACCGTGCATGCGAAACGTGTGAAATTTATCGAACAAAGTTCCCAGACTGGTCAAACAATGGACCCGTGTGATTTTGCTCATGCACGGGCAAAAACGAGCGTGCGAGAACAATTCGGACGGGCCAGGACAGAATGCGTTCTATCAGGCAAACAAGAGTAAAACGTGTGATTTCCTTCTCGCATGGTTGAACTCAGCCGTGCGCAAAGGAAACGCACGGGCAATTAAAACATAAATTTTGCAAACAAAAAGAGATGCTCATGTGATTTTACTCACGCACGGGCGAAATAGACCGTAAGCGAACAAAACGCACGAGCCGGGGCAAATCACCATTTTGGGAAATACATAACACGCATGGTTGGATTCAACTGTGCACCAAGGAAAGACACAATCGTGCAATTCATACAGGTTTGGATCAAAATGGTATGGAGATCTGCCCACCTGCAATGCAAACCACGGACTAGGATCACAGGCCACCAGCAGTGCAGAAACAGCAAGAAACACAAACTAAAGCAGTGGGAAGCGTCGTGTGCTTACCCCCAGCAAAATAGTGTGCAAATGCACACCACAATGCGCTAAAATGTGCACTTCGTGTAAAAACGTAAACAGGGGAAATATGAACGATTATGACCTAAAAGTGAAGTGCATGTGAGTAAAAACAAGCTCAGATGAGTCCGAAAAACCCCTATATAAATGGACTCATTACACGCTCAGACTTAACTGTTTGCTCATCCCAAGCAAACCATCCCCATGTGGACGAGAAAAACAAATAGCTGGCAAAGCAACTAAAAGGCAGAGTACCATGTGAAGCCGTATACTCGCGCGCATAAAAATACAGTAGAAAGAATTTTTTTCATTATGCACAATAGTTTACAAATTTCTTAATGTGTATCTAAATATTATTTCTATTCATAATTAGAATCACAGTGAATCCTCCGGTCACGCGTAAGGAGAAAGCAGATTGATCGCCAAGGTGAGCATTGTCAAAGACCAGGGCTCGGGACAACCTCCAAAGAAATCCATCAATGTCGGTAACCATAAGCTCACTCGTTCACTCTCTCTCCACGACACTGGTTTGATTCAATGCGCGAATCAGTAGGACTTTAGGTTATAGATGGGGCTTGGGTTATGGTGGGGTATACAAAGATAAAAACGGAGGTTGCAAGAACCAGCCCAAATGAGTTAATACAATTGAAACTATCCATGCATGAACTATAAACGTGGGTGCACCACACCCCTACACTTGAACTCGACAATATGGGTGTGTGCACCGCCTACTCCCAAAGATAAAAAGGGAGGTTGTCAGCCACTTTATATTTAAATATTCTTGCACGCATGTAATATTATTATAAACATAAAATAAAATGTGAAGCAATCCTTTAAATGGAACTTCATAGATTAGTAAGATTAGCATGTTCTAGTTCAACATGACTGGAAATAAAAAGGAAAGGGGTGAACTAACGACAGAACAGGAAAAAGTTTCAAATGTTCAACTGACCTTGGTTGAAAAGGTGGAATCTATGTTGTCGGTCCTCAATGAATAAATGAAGTTAGTATGCTCTGTTTCTTTGACTATATTTGATGGGGTCATAGTAGAATAATTACTAGATGGTTCAGCATGTGTATCAAGAAGATACCATTCTCCAACATCAACAGTACTGTTCATTTTTGAGGAATTCAGCCCAATATCTTCTGTCTTCTCACAAGTCAGAAGCCAATTCCATATTTTGCCATCATCAGAGATGGAGATAAAAAATGTCTTTGCAATGACGTCCATCTGAGCTAAAAAATTTAAAGATGGAGAAGAATAAACAATTGAGGACGATGTGTAAGATGTGTCACTGCAAAGCCTTCCTACTTTCTGAAAAGCAAATTCTGGTTGGAAGAGAACAACAGCAAGAATCGCTGGGGAAGGAACAGAAGTACCAATGGAGGGTATTAGTTCTTCCATTGCATGTAACAAATACACCTGTTCTCCTCTGTAGTAAAACAAAATAAGAATTATGAGAAGGGAAAGAAAGAGGCACAAACATTATGAGTAACATGCGCAAAGCACATAAAAGAATGCACTTATTCTCATGTTGAGAGAGAGTATTATGACCCCGCAAAACAACCCGTGCATGGGTCAACAATACGCTCAGCGGCAGAAGGAGGTAGCACAAAGTGGGGCTGAAAACCACGGCGGCTTGGGGCTGAACCAGCGGGTTCAGCCCACTTTGGGTGGGGCACCAAGATCTCTTCAGGTTTTTTCTCTCTCTTCCTCTCAAACCCTAATCACAATTTTTCTTCCTCCTCTATTCTCCACTACGATTCTAACATTTTGTATCAGATCACTCAGATTCTACACCATTCGATGCTACACCATGGTGACTCGATCGCACGAAGAATCTGCTAAGCTAGCAACCCTACAGGAAAACTACACCAGATTGACGGTCACGGTGACAGACAACGAAGAAAAACTGAGGGTATCCGAGAAACGATTGGAAAAAGGCTCGACGCACGCATGGAGGAGATCAAAAAATTGCTACCCCAAAATCTGAAGGGAAAAACAGTGGTAGTTGAAGAAGTCAGAGGCCAACAAGTGCCGATCTATCCATCGGTGGGTAACAAAGAGCCGATAAATCTTATGGATCGAATCAGAACGACCAACGGAGGTGTTGGTTGGGACTGTGGACGAGCGGGAGGCTCACGCGACAGCAGGCGGGGTGCAGCGTGAACTAGGGAGGCGGAATCGGCATTGGAGAAGGGGATTTCCATCCCTGGGGCAGAGACGCGCACGCCGTGCTTCAATAGGGGTTGGGAGGAACGCTAGGAGGTACCACGACCAGGAGCGGAGTTCTATCCTCGGGACGGACGGTCGACCACTACTAGCGGCGGTGTGGCTCGAAAATCAGCACAGGGAGTACAAGAAACACTCGCATGAGCCGACTGAGCGTCGGCAACCTCTTAGCATTGGCCAGGAGCAGGGTATTCACGATTTGTCGCGTCCAAGGGCGTACTTGTCGCCTAAACTATCGCGCATGAATTATCCAAAATTTAAGTGAAGGGATGCTTTGGAATGGAAAGCAGAGTTGTTTTGCAGCTATCAAGAAATTCCAGAGGAGCAGTGGGTGCAACTAGCTTCCTTTCACCTCGAAGACGACGCTTTCCAGTGGACTCAGTGGTTCCTCCGTGGGCATGACTATGTCCCTTGGGCCGACTTCGTTGACGGTTTCACAGCCAGATTCGGACCCCCCGAGCATGAAGATTACGAGGCTCTTCTACAGAAATTGAGGCAGAGGGGTTCAAAAATGGAGTACAGCACAGAGTTCGAGAGGTTGGTGAATAGGGTGCAATGGGAAGAGAGGACACTCCCGAGTTGTTTTGTTTTCGGTCTGAAGGAGCACATTAGAGACAAGGTCCATGCGTACAAGGCGCGCAGCCTAAACCGTGTCATCAGTTTGTCTCAAATTCAGGAAGAGTGTTTTAACCGGCAAAGGACAAGGATGGCCAAAGCAAAGAATACTGCGAATCCGCCAACGGTCAGAAGGGAACAAGCTGCGATCGGAAGGGCGACTATGAAGAAACTACAAGCAAGATGGGAAAAAAGGTTGTGTTTCAACTGTGATGACAAATGACCCAAGACATAAATGTCAGATGATCCAGGTATACATGCTGAGAGAAGAAGGAGAGGACAAAGGAAATGAAGGAAAAGGAGACAAACAGTAAGAAGACCTTGATCTAGCCTACTTTGGCGTATCCATCCAGACTATGGAGGGAGGGACCACACCCCTGACTATGCGAATCACCGGAAGGATCCTCCAGCAGAAAGTAACAATTTTGATTGATAGTTGAAACACACAACTTCATCAACCCCGCAGTTGAACAGAGGTTGGACCTAGAGATCAAACGTGATTCCACCTTCCAAGTTATGGTAGACAACTGCAACAAGCTGCAGTGTGAAGGAGTCACGAAGGGGTTGGAACTCCGGGTGCAACGATACGTGTGCCGGTTGGAAGTTTACTTGTTGGCCATCAAGGGGTCTAACATGGTTCTGGTGGTCCAATGGCTACAACAGTTAGGGAAGCTCACCCTGGACTGGGATCACATGACTATGGAGTTTAGTCAGGGTGAAAAAGGCTACAGTCTGAATGGACTTAAGACCTCACCCATGAAGGAGGTCTCTCTTTGATTCCTAAAATGGTTGTGGGACCAAGAAGTCCTTATGGAAGTGAACATGGAGCTTGCGCGCCACGTCTTACTTCTCCACATGAAGTATCAGAGCAGATACAACCCCTGTTATTGCAATACACAGAGATTTTCCAGGAACCCCACTTGCTCCCGCCACAGAGATTTAGAGACCACCAGATCATCCTCAAGAAAGGAGTTGAGCCGACTAACATTCGACCATAACGCTACCCACGCATACAGAAGGCAGAGATAGAACGGAGCATTAAGGAGATGCTAGCAGCGGGAATCATCAGACCCAGCACTAGTTCTTTTTTCTCACCCATCATTTTGGCGAAGAAAAAGGATGGCTCGTCAAGATTTTGTATTGACCACCGCGATCTGAACACCTCCATGGAGCACGCCTATGGAGGTGCTCATCAAGAACAAATTTCTCATCCCCATGATAAAAGAACTGTTGGACGAGTTACACGAAGCAAACCTATTGACGATGTTGGATCTATGCTAGGGCTACCATCAAATCAGGATGAAGGAAGAAGACATCTACAAGACAGTCTTCCGGACACATGACGGCCAATACGAGTTTCTCGTGATGCCTTTCAGACTCTCCAACGGACCATCTACGTTCAAGGAGGTGATGAACGAGATCTTCTGGCCCCTTCTCCGCAGGTCTGTATTGATATTTTTGATGAGATTTTGATCTACAGAGCTAGTTGGGAGGAACGCCTTATACATGTGGAGCAAGTGTTTGTGATTCTCCGTCAGCACCAGCTCTACGCCAAGCTCTCAAAATGCTCCTTTGGACAAGAAGAGGTAGAATATTTGGGTCATATAGTCTCGAAACAAGGGGTACAAGCCGATCCGGAGAATATTGAAAGCATGCAAACGTGGCCCCAATCACGCACGGTCTGAGCCCTTCACGGTTCCCGAGGGTTGACGGGCTACTACCAGCGATTCGTGAAGGATTATAGAAAGATAACATGGTCATTGACATAGTTGTTACACAAGGATGCTTTTTTCCTGACAAGAGGAGACGGAAACGGTGTTCCAGACTCTCAAGACAGCGATGACTACCACACTGGTGTTAGCTCTACTTGATTTCACCATGGAGTTTGCCCTGGAGACCAATGCGTCAGGTGTCGGGATTGGAGTCGTCCTAAACCAAGAGGGACATCTGAGAGCCTTATTCAGAAATACCTTGGCACCACGGACATTAGGCTTATCTGCCTACGAGAAGAAAATGTTGACCATATACATGTCGTGACACTATGTAGACCATATCTTTTGGGGAGACACTTCAAGGTACGAACTGATCACTGGAGCCTGAAGCATTTTTTGGAACAACGGGTGGTCTACTGGTCTCTCCTCTGCAGCAGAAATGGATGACGAGGTTGTTGCGCTATGACTACGAGATTGTCTACAAGCAAGGGAAAGAGAGCGCGGTGGCAGACGCACTTTCCTGCATACTAGAGGGGACACTTCACCAAATCTCAAGCCCGTTGATCCGGACTTTAGACAACATACGGGAGATCCTTCGGGACACAAACACGCGGCCAATTATGGAGTCGCTTCAACAAGGGAAGACCACTATTCCAGGGTTTCACTTACAGAATAGACACTTATAATACCCGACAGCGTGTTCATACCCTCTTCATCACCATGGAAGATCACCATGTTGCACGATTTTCATTAATCGGCGATGGGGGGACATGCGGGCGTTCTCCACACTCTTCGCGGGTACGGGCCAACGTTTTCTAGAAGGGCCAACGAAAGGATGTTCAGCAATTTGTGTAGCAGCGTGAGACATGTCAGCGACAGAAATACGAAACCACGTCTCCAGCAGGTCTGCTTACCCCCCTGAAGATTCCGCAGCAAATTTGGGACACGGTTTTGAGGGACTTCATCGACAACCTGCCGAGATCTTAAGGGAAGACAGTTATTCTGTTCGTGGTGGATAAGTTATCCAAATACGGCAACTTTCTGGTCTTGCACCATCCCTATACGGGGGAGTCAGTAGTCGATTTGTTTGTGCGGGAGATAGTCCGACTTCATGGCATTCTTCGAGTCATCATCTCCGATCGAGATCCTGTATTTGTGAGCAACTTCTAGAAGGATCTATTCCGGCAACAAGGTACTCGCATGTGTATGAGCATCGCACACCACCTTCAAACAGACGGACGGACATAGGTGCTTAATCAGGGGGTCGAGATATACTTACGATGTTTTGTGATGGACGTGCCCCGCACCTGGACCCGTGGCTTCATTGGGCCGAATACTGCTACAACACCTTCTACCAAACGGCAAGTAAACTCACTCTGTTTGAAATTGTGTGAAGGCGCTCAGCCCCGACCTTGGGGATGTATAAACCAGGGGGTGCGGCACTACCAGTTGTTGATCGTGAGTTGTGAGATCGGGATTGTACCCTTACCCTTCTGCGTGAAAATCTCTCGGTCGCTCAGAACATAATGAAGGTGCAAGCAGATAAACACCAGAAGGAACAAAAACTTACAGTCGGAGATGAGGTCTTCCTCGAGCTTCAACCCTATAGGCAAACCTCTGTGTCTCGGAGGATGAACCTGAAGTTAGCACCACGCTATCATGGTCCTTTCTGAATCATCCAGAGAGTGGAACCGGTTGCATATACCTTGGCCCTGCCAGAGGGTTCACGCATTCACCTCACCTTCCATGTATCCTTGCTGAAAAAGAAGATCAAGGACACGGTACATGTGTCCCTACCCTGCTAGAAGCACCCCATAGTAGGGTACTACGACCACTCCCGGAGGATGCACTGCTTACCAAATAGAAGTAGGGTACCAAGTAAAGCCAGGAAATCCTCGTCAAATGAAAGAACTTACCGGCGGCGCACAACACATCGGTCGATCTATTCGAGTTCCGAGAACTTTATCAGACTTCCATCTTGAGAACAAGCTAGCTGCTGATGAGGGAGGGAATGTTATGACCCCGCATAACAAGTGGTTCACGGGTCAACAATACGCAAGGCGGCGGAAGGAGGCAGCACAAAGAGGGGCTGAACCTACCAGTTCAGCCCTCCCAAATTAAATTGTGGCGGCTTGGGCCTGAACCTGCGAGTTCAGCGCACTTAGGGGGGTGGAGGGGGGGAGGGGAGGAGGGTTGTGAATCCCCTCTTGGCCCATAGGTACAAATACCTATAGGGATTGTTTGACTCTAGCATCCCGAACTCTTCAAGTATTTTCCCTCCCTTCCTCTCAAACCCTAATCCCAATTTCTCTATGCCTCCTCTATTCTCTATTATTCTCCACTACGATCCTAACAGAAAGAGAGATATGGGGAGGGAAGACAGGGGAGAGAGTAAATAGATGGAGTGATTATACTTCATGGTAATAGTAGCACTGGAAGTTCCATTATTATTAGACCATGAAGCATATAGAAGATTGATTATATTTTACTCTTGATAGTGCCATATGTGCAATCAGTAATGCATAACAATCAATCAAGGCGTATTAGTTTTAAAGACATTTGAGTAATGCATAACAATCAATCAAGACGTATTAGTTTTTAAGGAATTTGAGCATGTGCAGATTTTTGAAGAAAAAGGGTACGTATTTTCAAAAATTTTAAGCAATATGATTCTCATACTAGACTACCGTTTAATATGGAGATAAATATTGCAGAAACAACTATTCTTGAATCATGTTGCGGGTCTCTTAGAGCTCCCACAGACTGGAGATATCGAACTGCCTTAGCTAAGTTTGCAGATGTCGGATGCCGGGGACACATCGATTTGGATTTTCAAGTCGGTTTTATATGTATCGGGGATATATCGAGGATATTTCAAATATCGGATTTTAATATTTAATTAATTATATATATAATTCTTAGTGTTGGGCAGTGAATTGTGCACATAAGCAAAAAATAAGAGTTGCGGAGATGAGAATGCTTAGGTGGATGTGTGTGAACACACGATTGGATAAAAATAGGAATGAAAGTATCAAGGAAAAGAAAAGGGTAGCACCAATTGCAGAGAAGATGCAAGAACTTGTCTAAGATGGTTTGGACATGTACAAAGGAGACCATTAGAGGCACCTGTTAGGCGTTGTGAGAATCTAGTCACTAGGCATGTTAAACGGGGGAGGGGTAGACCAATAAAGACTTGGAATGAAACTGTAAGGAAAGACATGATGTACTTAGGCATCAGTGAGATTGTGACAAAAGTTAGGGCACAATGGCGACAAAGGATCCATATAGCCGACCCCACTATAGTGGGATAAAGGCTTGAGTGTTGTTGTAAATATATAATTCTTAACACTCAAGCCTTTATCCCACTATAGTGGGATCGGCTATATGAAACCTTTGTCGTCATTGTGTCCTATCTTTAGTCATAATCTCCGTTGTAAAAGCTCAAATCTTGTATGTATTGCTCAGGTAGATAAATACAGGAAGAGAATACAAATAATAGGAAAGAGGAGAGAAGAATAAATCCTATACAAGATGTGGGACTAAAGAAGGATGAGAGAGAAAGCAATAAAGAGGGCCCTTTACATGGGCTTTTCTAATACTCCCCCGCAAGCTGGAGCGTACAAGTCGTAGGCGCCAAGCTTGGATAGGCACTGGTAGAAGAGGGTACTTGATAGAGCTTTGGTGAGGATATCTGCAACCTGTTCAGTACCCGGAACATGCTTGAGCTCGACCTTCTTCATGTGGACTTTCTCTCGGATGAAATGACAATCTACCTCAATATGCTTCGTTCTTTCGTGAAAGACCGGGTTCTTAGCAATATGTATAGCAGCTTGACTATCACATAGGAGGAGATCTGGTGAAGATAGTCGAACACCAAGGTCGGTAAGGAGACTCTCAATCCATGTGAGTTCCGAGACCACAGCCGTCATTGCCCGATATTCTGCTTCTGCTGAGGATCGAGCAACCACTGCTTGTTTCTTGCTCTGCCAAGTAATCAGGTGTCCTCCAAAATATGTGCAGAACCCGCTAGTAGATCATCGATCATCGAGGGAGTCAGCGTAGTCGGCATCAGAGTATGCCACTAGTGTAGGAATGGAAGATGAGGTTTTGTACACAAGGCCTTGACCAGGAGCTGTCTTGAGATATCTGAGAATGCGTTCCACAGCTTGAAGATGAGAACTTCGAGGAGAATGCATATAGCGACAAACAAGTCCCACAGCGAAGGATATATCAGGTCTTGTTACTGTTAGGTAGATAAGTTTCTCAACTAGACGACGGTAATACTCTGGATTTTGTAGAAGAGAATCAGAATCTGAGCCCTGAGCACACAGTTTGTGATTAGCATCCATGGGAGTGTTTACCGGTTTGCAGCCAGAGTAGCCTGCATCATGAAGAAGATCCAGGCAATATTTGCGCTGAGAGAGAACCAGACCATCTGACCTTCTTGCCACTTCCAGACCTAGGAAGTACCGAAGGGGTCCCAGATCCTTAGTTTGGAAGACGGAGCTTAGATGTTGCTTAACGGTCTGTATGTTGTCCAAGTCGTTGTCAGTAATAATGATGTCGTCGACATATACCAATAGGAGGACCGTACCCGTTGCCCGGTGGCGAGTAAACAACGAGAAGTCAGTCGAGCTTCGAGTGAAGCCAATTGTCCGGAGAGCTTTGTTGAACTTGTCGAACCATGCCCGAGTTGATTGTTTGAGACCATATAGCGATTTGAGAAGGTGACATACCCGAGGCTCCCCCGTGGTCTCAAACCCGGGAGGTTGTTGCATGTAAACCGTTTCCTGAAGGTCGTCATTCAGAAAAGCATTCTTGACGTCTAGTTGAAATAAGGGTCATTGGCGATGGACAACTACGGAGATGAGAATGCGGACTGTGTTGAGCTTAGCGACCGGAGAGAAATTCTCATCATAGTCGAGACCCTGTTGCTGGGTGAAGCCACGAGCAACTAGACGAGCCTTGAGTCTGTCAATGATCCCATCAGGAGCATGTTTGATGACAAACACCTATTTGCACCCAACGGGTTTCTGGCCGGGAGGAAGTGGCACCAGGGTCCAAGTCTGGTTGGCCCAAAGAGCAGTCATCTCATCTTCCATGGCAGCGCGCCACCCAGGATGTTGAAGAGCATCTTGTACGGAAGTAGGAATAGAAACCGAGGAGAGGGAAGCAGCCAATGTCCGAAGAGATGGAGAGAGGCGATGTAGAGAAACATAGTTAGCCATCGGATGAGCCTTAGAGGCGGGCACCGGAGCAGCAGAACACGGAGAAGCCGAGGTCGAAGCCGACTGCATAGGGGCAACGGGACGAAGAGGGCGGCGAGTATAGACCCGAATGACGGGCGGCCGGGGAGGGTCAATAGTGGGAGGGGGCGGAGGGAGGGTTGGAGGGGAGTGGACGGGGATAACCGGCCGCGGGAGGGAGGGTGGTAGAGTGGGTGATGGTAGAAGTGGGGGAAAGAAGGAGGGAGTAGCCAACGAAAATGTGTTTGGCCGCACGGGGATCTAGTTTGTCGATAGTGGGGCCCAGGGTATGGACAAAACATGTACAGCCAAAAACCCTGGGTGTGAGAGGAAAGGCGGGTGCAGAGGGAAAAAGAAGGCTGAAGGGGGAAGCATTCTGGAGAACCGGAGAGGGGAGACGGTTGATAAGAAAACACGCAGTGGAGACCGCAAAGTTCCAGAAGATTTTGGGAACATTCATGTGAAGCATGAGGGAGCGAGCAACATCGAGAAGGTGACGGTTCTTCCGTTCGACGACCCCGTTTTGTTGAGGGGTGTAGGGATACGATGTCTGATGAACAATACCGAAGTCGGCGCAGAGAGTAGCAAACTCGTGGCTAGTGTACTCCCGGGCATATCAGAGCGGAATGTTTTGATAGTAGTAGAGAATTGCATACGAGTCTCGATCACAAAAACCTGAAAGACCCGAGAAAGCTCAGAGCGATCATGAAGGACATACAAGCAGGTGGTGCGAGAGTAATCGTCAATAAATGTTATAAAGTAACGATAACCAGAGATGCTTGGAATCTTATACGGTCCCCAAATATCAGAATGGATTAGATCAAAGGGAGCAGAGCTCCGAGTACAATGTGCGGGATAAGAAAAACGTGGTTGTTTGCCAAGAATACATGAATCACATTTAAAAGCAGGAAGGGAGACGTCAGGAAGCGCCTTCTGGAGGATAGGTAGAGGAGCGTGCCCAAGACGACAATGTCAGTCAGTAGAGGAGACAGAGGAAAGGGCGGTAGAAGAGACATCGAGGAGGTAGAGCCTGTTCTGCAGTCGACCCCTACCAATGGTAATCTGCGTCTGCCGATCCTGTATCAAAAAACCAGAAGAGGTGAAGGTGATATAACAGTTCATATCATTAGTAAGACGCCCAACAGAGAGTAAATTAAAGGGTGAGGCCGGCACATAGAGAGCAGAGCGAAGAGAGAGAGAGGGGTGGATGAATAGATCAGCATATCCGGAGACCGGAACAAGCGCACCGTTGGCCACAGTAATAGACGGGGGATGAGGAGCATCCGAGAACCGTGGCGGCAGCAGGGAGGTGATGTGGTGGGTGGCGCCCGAGTCCAGGATCCAACGAGAACCAGAGGAAAGACAGGCAGTACCTGTAATGGAGGATGAGGCAATACCTGCAGGAGAGGTGGAGGCAACTGAAGCAGATGGAGGGTTGAGGAGCCCCTAGAGTTGTTGAAGCTGAAGGCGAAGAGCCTCAAGGTCGATACCAGTGGGTGGAGAGTTATCAGTAACAGCAGCAGTAGGCGGGCGAGGAGGGTAGCCATGTTTCTTGTGACAGACGGCTTCAGTGTGTCCATCCCAGCCGCAGTATGTGCACTTGGGCCGACCGCGACCACCACGGCCCCGGCCGCGGGAGCCCGTACGTCCACCCCGAGGAAGAGATGGTGGGGGAAGTAAGGGAGGAAGGGCCTGTTGAAGAAGAGCCGGCGAGGGTGGTGCAGAAGCCTCCGGTGGAGGTGGTACTCGGAGTAACATAGAGCAAACATCGGAGAAGGAAGGAGTAGCAGGTGATGCCAGAACCTGGGCCCGGATACTGTGAAGGTGCGGCGGGACTCGAGCCATAATCATAGTAATACAGACCGCCTCCTTCTGGGCTCGTTGAATAGCGAGATCAGTAGTAGTGGGCTGGTGCTGAATCCAGGCCTCCGTGAGAGTTTTAGCCCGGGCCACAAAGAAGGTCATGTTCATAGCTGTGCCGAGATCCAGAGCTTGAAGAGCGGTGATGATGTCAAACAGGTGTTGAAGGTTGTCCATGCCCGAGTACAAGGAATGCAGTTCATCCCACATTGCTTTGGCGGTCTCATGATACATAATCATCTGGTACGGCTCACCCTCCACCGAGTTCAGGATCCAGGTCTGGACGCGACGGTCATTCCGTAGCCAGTCATCAGTAGGAGGAGTTGGAGGTCCCTGGGTAAGGTGACGCGCAAGGCCCTTGGCTTGCAAGACCCGCCGAACGGAGTGAACCCAGGGGATGAAATTCGACTTGTCGGAGAGGGAAAGAGTAGTAATCTGAAGCTCATCGCGGAGTTCGGGACTAGGAGCCACGGGGGCCGCCGGGGGGTGAGCGGTGGTGGAGTCACTAGAGGACATGGCGACCTGGAGGAGAGGAGGCGGGCAGAACCAGCGGACTGATGCACAGCAGAAGGCAGGCCGCAGCGAGTACAAACACGCACGGCAAGGAGCGGGCTGGAGGAGGTCGCGGCGAGCTGGAGGATGTCGCGGAGGACAGGAACAGACCGCGGCGCACTGGAGCCGGTCAAGGAGAGCAGAGACAGGCCGCAGCGATCAGAGAGAGGCCGCGCGGAGGGAGACAGGCCGCAGCGGGCAGAGACAGTCCTCGCGAACAGAGACAGGCCGCGCACAGAGAAGTCCGCAGCGGGCAGACACAGGCCGCGCGGATAGAGAGGGGAAGAGCCGGAGGATACCGCGACCAAGATGCAGGTGAGAGAGGAACAAACCGCACAGTCAGGCGGACCAGAGAACGGAGGAGAAGAAACCCGCAAGGAGAGAGACTCGAGCGGATAGAGTAGATACCGCAGCGACCCACAAGAACCCGCAGAAGAGGCAGGCCGCAGGAGGCCGGGCGGGTAGCGAGCAGAAGAGAGCAAGAAGAAGCCGCAGCGAGCTAGAGCAGGAGGGGCAGGCCGCAGCGAACCGGAGGAAGCCGCAGCAAGCAAGGGAGTCCGCTGCGAGCACGAGCAGGTAACGAGAGTAGCAAGCCGCAGCGCGGGAGAACAGGCCGCGATAGATAGAGCAGTCTGGCGGAGAGAGGGGGAAGGTGGACCCACGGAGAAGAAGAGGGAGGGAAGGCTATAAAAGACGGAGGGGAGGGGTGGAACCACGGGAAGAGGAGTCCAAGGGAGAGGAGGAGCGGAGCGGACAAACCGGCAGGCCGCAGGAGGCCGAGCGGGTAGCGGACAGAAACAGTCCGCGCGGGTTGAGAAAGAAAGGCCGCTCAATTCAAATCTGGCTCTGATACCATGTTGTAAAAGCTCAAAGCTTGTATGTATTGCTCAGGTAGATAAATACAGGGAGAGAATACAAATATATAGGAAAGAGGAGAGAAGAATAAATCTTATACAAGATGTGAGACTAAAGAAGGATGAGAGAGAAAGCAATAAAGAGGGCCCTTTAATGGGCCCTTTACATGGGCTTTTCTAATAATCTCAATAATTTTCTGAGTACATCATGTCTTTACTTATAGTAAAATTTAATTATATATATAATTAAATATTATTTTTTATACATGACAAAGTACTGATTATTTTACAATCTATTGAACTTTTAAATATTAAAAGTTATATGTAACATTTAACATACAATAATTTAATGATAGAAAATTTGTAAAATATAAATTTTAAGAAACATGCAACTATATATTATTTTTATGACATCAAAATTTTAAAAAAAAAATTCAAACGTATCTCATTCTTCATCACTTACAGACTTATCTATAATCGGCAGAGTTGATAGAATATGGTCATCATCTGATAAACCCTCTAGATCTACCTCGTCCACCTCAAATATTTTTTTATTTCTCTTCATTTGATAACGACTCATAATTAAATGAACCGGCTAGGGAATCGAGAGCACCAAAAAGAAGAAAGAACAACCGGAGTGAGAGCAACAGCCAAGGGAATCGAGAGCACCAGAGAGAACAACCAGCGAACACCCGGGAGAACAACCAACAGAGAGAAGAATGAACCAAAGAGAACAACCAGCGAGCCAGAGTGCCATGAACCCGAGAGTGAGAACCAGCGAGCGCGAGAGAGTCAAGGGATAGCTAGGGCAGGAAAACGACTCGTAATGAAATGAACCGTGGGGGGGGGGGAGTTAAAAGAATAGAAATATCCAATTAATAAATAATTGAAAGAAGAAAAAAATTAATTGATATTCACTGGTTTTTTGGACTGATATATCGGTCTGTTTTTTCAAACTGTTACAACTAAAAAAAATGGTTGCGCGTCATTTTAGCTCCCAAAGCTTTATGTCGGCCGACATATCAAACAAGTCAGTCGATATCTACAATAGTGGCTTAAGCTCGAGAGTGAGTCAAGCGCGCAAATAGTCAAAAAGAGAACTCACATCAGGCGACAGGATTTTAAGTGAAAAATCCGGAAAAAGAGAAAACCACGGGGCCGGACCCAGTTCTGACAAAATAACCTAGTATCAGTTGAGTACAGATGTCAGGTTTCTCAAGGGTGACAGGTGACCTCTCATTTACAAAATATTTCTAAGTGTTTGAAATTTGGTAAAACTAAGCACTGCGGAGCGCGTTCTGGAACGGAGCACAGAGGCGCGCACTAGAGCGGTATTAGAATCTAAGACGGCACGTGTCGAGTGGGGCATAACGGCGCGTATTTGAGAAGACATGGAGTGAATACGCGGGGAGCGCATGCTGAGTGGAAAGATGAGTGTTGAAGAGGATGATGAGAACTGTGGAGGTCTTCGCCGGAAAACCTCAGAGCTCTGACTCTTCTCAATTTTTGTCTCCTTCAAACGAAGGCTTGGCCACCTTTTATAGTTTACCTGAGGGCAGCGCGGGTAATTGCGCTCTCCTAGATACTGAACGGGCAAACGAGAACACATGATTCCTGCCTCCTAGATTACCTACTTTCAAAATATGATGTTATTGCCCCCCGGGTGGCTTGGGCAGCTTGGGCAAGTCGGCCGGCGGCGGCGGCGGCGGTGACGGCGGTTGCGGTGACGGCGGTTGCGGTGTCGGTGGCGGAGGTGACGGCAGCGGCGGTGACGGCAGCGGCGGCAGCGGAGGCGGCGGCGGTGAAGGCCGCGGCGGTGACGACGGCGGCGGTGACGGAGGCGGCGGTGACGGAGGCGGTCGAGGCGGTGGACACATGATAGGGGTGCGCGCGCACAGAGGTGAGCGCTCCCGCGCACTAGCGACCACCGGAAGGGTGTGCGCGTGTTGGTGCTTGCAGTCAGGCTTTCATGTTGGTCTTCTAGTTGAGGCAGATCCCCATGCGACTGAGGCAAACCGCTTTAGCTAGTCGTTCGAGGTCGCGTGTCATGAGTTCTGACTTGATTACTTGGATTTTATGGGAGCCCTATCAAATGCCCCAAAATTTCCGAAGATCGTTACTTGAAAACGAAACCGAAAATTTTTCCCAATGATCGTAACTTTTATGGATGGAATTTAACGTGATTTTCGAGTGTGGATTATGTGTGGGCCCAAAGGGCTGAGCGAATATAAGCAATTGGGGTAGCATGTGCGGTGCGCGAGTGTCCGCTTAGGCGTAGATTATGTGTTGGTATGCAGTATGAACCGTTGTTCATGCTCTGGTACGGGGAAACGGGGCAAGTCTGTGATTTGTATTGTGGTTCAAGGAACTGTGCATGGTGCACGTGTTTGGATGCAAATGCATGTTGCGCATGCGTGTTTTTAAACTTTACATGTGTTATGAGTAGAAACTTTTTGCTTTGTGCGCGCGGCTTTGATAAGAGGACAATGGGTCTATTAGAGATATGTGTTTGGTATATTGGACACAATGTACTTGATTTGAAGAAGTTCTTTCAACTCAATGATATACACATTTGTATTTGATGTATATTTAAGTTTATGTTGCAGGTTGTCTATTTCATATTGATTGGACAGGTGGTCACAAGAAGTTGACTAGATTTTGAAAACAAATTGTCTAAATACCAATAGCGTCGTGTGGAGTCAGCAAAGTGCTGAGTGAAGTCAGCACAGTCTACATTCAGCCATTTGCAGTGCAGAAAAATGACTAAGTATAAAAGTGTCGACACACTTCTACTGTGTGGACACCTTTGCAGAAGCTGTGTCGAGACAAGTCAGTTAACTCGATACATAGAAGATTCAAGATAGTTGTATCGAGACAAGTCAGATGTCTCAACACCTTGAAGACTAAGTCAGCTTATTTGACATTATAAAGCATAAAGCAGTTGTGTCGAAACAATACAACTGGTTCGACACAAAAAAGAGAGGAAATTTTACTAAGTAAAATTGTGTCGAGACAAATCAACTATCTCGACATAATGAAGAATTAAAGCATTGACTTTCCGACATCAGGCAGACAGTTGTGTCGAGACAATCCAACAGTCTCTACACAAGGCAGAATTAAAAGATGTCGACACAGACAACGCTTGTGTCGAGACAAGTCAACTGTCTCGACAATTTCAAGTTACAGATGAAAATTCTTCCAAGTAGAATTGTGTCAAGACTGTTAAGATGTCTCGACATAAGTGTCGAGACACTTTGGGCATCTCGACACTTATGTTTCAAAAAATGTGCAGAGTCAACACAGAAGTGTCAAGATAAGTCAGAACTGTCACATCAACTACAGGAATAAGATATTTCAACAAAACAGTCTGAGGAAGGATTTGAAGTGTGATGTCAGATGCTGATGTCATCATTCAGTAACCAGTCATCCATGAAGGCTATAAATAGAGGGGTTGTCTACACTAACAGAGGAGAGACAGAATCAATCAAGCAAACAAAAATTCTCATTTTTATTACAATCCCGAGGAGGAGGAAGAAGACAAAAGTCTTCAAGAAAATCTTCAAATCTTTTCACCAAGTTGATCTAAAAATTAAGTTGGATCCGATCTACAACTTCTTCAAGGAAATCAAGTCTATCAACATCAAAAAGATTGCAGATCCAGAGAAGCATCTTTTCAGCAAGTCAATTTATCAAGAAGAAATCCATTGCTGCTGATTTGAAGAATCTGTGCTAACAGATAAGTCAGATTTCAGAATTCCAGTTTTCTGAAGATTATTGTTTTACCTCTTAATTTTGTAAGATCTTTTTGAGATCTGAGTGTGTAGAAGATCTTATCTCTGAATTGTAAGCCTAATTTATAAAGACTGAGGTAGGGTTCATGAGGGACCAGAGGTAGGTGGTTTTGGGTGAATCACTGAGTCGTAAGCCTGATTTATAAAAGGCTAAAAGCTGAGGTAGGGTTCTTGAGGGACCTGGGGTAGGAGATTGAGAGAATCTCTGAGGTAGGACCTGTTGGTCTGAGTGTAGGTTTCTTAACAGAACCTGAGACTGTAGGATCCTTGGATCTGAGTTAAAGAGCAGGAGCTATAATTTTATCTAGCACATTGCTAGTGAGGAAGGAGGAAAGTGGATGTACCCTATATAGGGGAACCACTAAAAATGCTTTGTGTGCAATATGCTGTGGATTGTTTTTGCTTGTGCTATAATCTGAGTTTTGTAACTGCTGAAATAGTTAAGTGATAGAGAATTGCTAAAGTATTTTAAAAATGTCACTTATTCACCCCCCCCCCCTCTAGGTGATTATTTACCCATAGGATTATCTTTCAATATGTGGGGGGAATGATGTTCCAGCATGTTTTTGGAGGGGAGCATATCCTCTCTGATCGGACAAAGGGTTCTTTGAAGAGTGGCGCGAGGCTCATTTGAAGAGCAGTGCTACTCTTTTAGTTGAGTTAGGGAGCGCGTATTGGAAAGTTATGCATGCGCGAACACGTTGCAGAATCGTATATGTGTGAACGTGTTGTAGAGTTGCATGAACGTGAACGTATTGTAGAGTTGTGTGCACAGGAACGCATTGTAGAGTTGTGTGCGCAAGAACGTTTTGTAAAGCTGCGTGCGCGTAAGCGTGTTGGAGAATTTTGTGCACGTGAACGAGTTGTTGTGTTGTGCGCGTGTGAGCGAGTTGTAGAGTTATGTGCGCGTGAAGGTGATGAGAGGTTATGCGCACACATGAAAGTGCTGAGAGATAGTGTGAAAGTGAACATGTTGCAGAGTTGCGCACACATGAACGTGTTGAGAGGTTGTGCGAACGTGAACTTGTTGCAAAGTTGCGCACACATGAACGTGCCGAGAGGTTGTGGGAATGTGAACGTGTAGTAGAGATGCCCACATGTGAACATGTTGAGAGGTTGTTTAAACTTAAACGTGTTGCAGAGTTGTGCACAAGTAAGCGTGTTGAGAGGTTGTGCGAACATGAATATGTTGCAAAGCTACGCACATGCGAGCATGCTGACGTGAACGTGTTGCATAGATGCGCACACATGAACGTATTGAGAGATCGTGCGAACGTGAACGTGTTGCAGAGCAACGCACACATGAACGTGCTGAGAGATTGTACAAACGTGAATGTGATGCATAGCTACGCACATGTGAACGTGTTGAGAGGTTGTGTGAACGTGATGCAGAGCTGTGTGAACGTGTTGAGAGGTTGTGCGCATTGTTTTAAATGTCCTCCGACATGTCCGACATGTCTCCCGACATGTCATTTCTTAGGACAAAACTATATGTTTTTCTTAAAAATAAATTATGTCATTTTGTAAAATATAGGTTTATATGTGTGATTTTTTCTGATATATCGGCCAACACGACTTTTAAATATATCGTCCGCTATTTTATTTTATGTTATATTAACAGACTATATATTTTATATTGTGTATGTTTAAATCGATGTTGGGTACATTGGGAATTGTGTACCTGATTTGGAGAAGTCCTTTATCAACTCAATGATATACACAAAGTTGTATTTGATGTATATTAAGTTTACATGTGCAGGATTTAAAGTGAAGAAATTTATCTAAGCACAAATGTGTCGACGCAGTTCAATTGTGTCGACACCTCTGTAGAAGCTATGTCGAGACAAGTCAGTTGTCTCGACACCTTGAAAACTAAGTCAGCATACTTGACAAAATAAAGAGGAATTATTTTGAGTAAAATTATGTACAGATAAACCAACTGTCTCGACACAATGCATGTTAAGTAGAAATCCAATTGCAGCTGATTTGAAGAATCTGTGTAAACAGATATATCAGATTACAAGTTCTCTGTTTTCTGTGTTTTATTTTATCACTTTATATTGTAAGATCTCTTAGAGATTTGAGTGGGTAGGAGATTCTTTTCTCTAAGATTGTAAGCCTAAATTATAAAGGCTGAGGTAAGATTCTGGAGGGACCTGAGTTAGGTGGTTTGGGTAAATCACTGAGTTGTACGTCTATTCTATAAAGGATGAGGTAGGATTCTTGAGAGGGCCTAAGGTAGGAGATTGAGGGAAACTCTGAGGTATGACCAGTTGATCTGAGTGTAGATTTCTTGACAGAAACTGAGTCTGTAGGATCTTTGGATCCGAGTTGAAAAGTAGGAGTTATAACCTTATCTAGCACATTGCTGGTGAGGAAGAAGGGGGAAAGTGGATGTTCCCTATATAGGGGAGCCACTATAAATTATGTGTGTACTGTGAACTGTTATTTACTTGTGTTATGTGTGTTATAAACTGTGATAGTATTATTCTTATTTAATAAGGGATAAGGAATTGCAAAGCAATTTTTAAAGGTCACATATTCACCCCCCTAGGTGACTATCTACTCATAAGTTTGACTTTCAAATGATATCAGAGGGAGGTTATTCAAAGAAAGACCTAACAGTCTGAAAAAGATCCTAAGGGTATTTGAAGATTATCAGATCTATGGCTTCTGAATATAACAGAGAACTCAGTTATATGAAATTGACAATCTGTACTAAGGATAACTTTGCAATATGAAAACAGAGAGCGAGACTGTTCATGGAAGCCTCAGATCTAAGAATCTTTGTCACAGTTCAAGAAGGACCATATGTGCCCATGAAAATATCAGTCCTAGATGCAAATGATTAAACCCCCAAGAAACTGTCAGAAATGACAAATGATGAGGTGATACTTTCTATTATGGACAAGAGAGCACAAAATATAATAGTTAGTGCAATAGACAACTCAACCTTTCAGAATTTGGTGCACTGTAATACATCCAAGGAGATGTGGGATATCCTCATAGTATACGTGGAAGGCACAGAAGAGGTAAGAGCTGACAGGAAATCTCACCTCAACCAGCAGTATGAGGCATTTAGACAAGGAAAAATTGATTTTATTGAACAATGTTATGAAAAGTTCTTTAGAATAGTTAATGACTTGAGAAACTATGCCAGAAACTTCTCAAACTATGAACTAAATGACAAATTTCTGAGATCCCTGAATAAAGAATGTGACATCAAGATTTGTGTTGTAAGAGAGATGGGGAATCTAAGAAATATGTTACCCCAAGACTTATATGGGAAGTTAATGTCACATGAACTTCAGCTAAATTCTAGGAAAGCTAAAGCTGAATCAACCAGACACTCAACTCAGCCTAAATCTGTGGCCTTCAAAGCAGATACTTCTAAGAAAGCTAGAAGAGAAATCTCATCATCACCCAGAAGGGATGAAGATACAGACAGCACTGGAGCATGTTCTTCTTCAGGGGAAATATCAGATGATGAACTGGCACTGTTTACCAGACAATTCAAGAAAATGTTAAGAAGGAGGAAGCAGTGGAGCAATAGGAAACCTTCTGGATCAAGCTCTAATAAACACAAAGACAGGCACAGAGACAAATCTGTGGTCAGGTATGATTCACAACAGAACAAACAATTTAAGACTGACATTATTTGTTTTTTCTGTAATAGGCTCGGGCACGTCATGTTGACTGTCCAGTAAAAAGAAAGGAGAACAGAAGTCAAAAGAAAAGAAGTTCAATAAGGACAAGAAATCAGAGAAGGGTCTGATGGCAAAAAAGTTAAAGACCTTGTCTGATAGTGATACTGATTCAACTGAATCAGAAAAAGAACCTGTAGGAAGGTTCTCCTATGAAGAAGAGTTTATCAAAAGCGCTATATACAAAGGGAAGAGCTCCACAACTTCATCAAACTATGGTGATTCTAAAGAAGACATGGAGATCAACTTGATGACAATATCTGATGACCCAGAAACAGAAGCACATGACTGTAAAAGTACATAGGTAATCTATGACAACTCTTCCAGCTCTAAGACTTCTGTTTATGAGACTGAAGGTGAGTTAAACTCATGTGACTCAATGGTTGATTCACATGAGATTAACTCAGTGACTGAACTACATCATCTCACTGTTAAATTTGGTAAAATGCTGGAAGATTTAGTTAATAGCAAGAAGCTTGTTAAAGAACAAGCTGTAGAAGTTGCATCTCTAAAAAGTTTTGAGTATCATCACAAGATGGATACTCAGAAGATTGGTATTCAAAGTTCTAAATTGACAAAACTGACTAAGATCATTGATGACCAAATAATATTAATTAAGAAAAAGATGCAATCATTCAGGAGCTGGAATTCAAACTCCTAAATGAGAGAAGCCTAGTACAGCAATTTTCAAAACCCAAAACTGTACTGCCCATAATAGACACCTTCTCAGGAACACCTGGAAGTGGTCATAGGTTTGTTAAACCCAAAAGAAAAAGGGGCAAAAAGCCAAAAGGACCAAAGAGTCCAATCATTCCACAACCAGTGTTCCAGACTAAGGCTCCAAGGAGAAATCTTGCAGCTGAGAGACAAAACAAGTGTTATGCTCCCAGTCAAGATAAAACTGTTAAGTTTACTGACTCCTGCCCAAAGGAATGTCAGCTCAAAGATCCTTTTGTTCCTCCAAAGAGGAGGTATAACAGATATAAATGCTGGTGTTGTGGAAAGACATGACACTTTGTCTTAGAGTGCTGGTTTAATTACTCAGTGTCTCATATTCAGAAAAGATATCCAGTCAAGAAGTTTACTGGTGGCTTTAATAGAGTCACAGCTAACAAAAACTTAGGACCCAAAACAATTTGGGTTCCTAAGGAAAAGTAAATTCTTATTTTGCAGGAATGTCCAAGTTCCAGAGTTAGACCAATCTGGTACTTGGATAGTTGATGTTCTAGATATATGACTGGAACAAGAGAAAATCTGAGGGAATACATCCATCTGGAAAATGGACCAAAGGTGATCTTTAGGGTTAGTCAACCAAAGGTTATGGTAAGATGACAAATGGCTTAGTCACACTCACTAAAATAGCTTATGTGGAAAGATTGCAACACAACAATATAAGCATAAACCAACTTTGTGATCTGGGCTATGACATATCTTTCCACAAAGATGAGTGTCTAATAAAAAGGTCAAATGACCAAAAGGTCATCTTGACAGGCACTAGATGTGGGAGGACTGTTATGGTGTGGATTGCATTCAGTCAAAAAGATAGGAAGTTCTCTGAATCGGAAGGGTATGAATATCCAAGGTAAATTGCTGTCAGAAATCGTTGGAAAGGTGTTGCTGTGTAAGACAAGCGCACATGACAGAATTTCTGTTCACATGTTCGGGCTAATAACAAGAATAATCTTCAAACTTAAGACTGACTGGAGTAGTTTAGTGTTTGACAAGATTTCTGAGAGTATCAAGAAGCCCAACATGGGCAGGATACTAAGTTTGTATTTACTTAAAGTCATTCCTACAGACCTAAATCAAAAACTGGGCACAAAGATAAATCATATGAGAAAAATGGATATGAGGATTTTGTCCAGATGGGATAGTGTTCTATCCAGAGAGCCGTCTTTAGTTGAAAAGAAGAAAGAGAAGAAGAAAAAGGAAGTGGTGATGAAAGACGTCTCCTCCAGTGATTCTGAAATTCCAGGAAGTTCTAGTTCAGATCAAAGTGATGCTCCAGATACAAACATTCCTCCAAGGACCTCACCTGAAACAAGGTATCAGGTGCAGGGGGAGATTGAACCCACAGTAGACCAAATTGCCGAGACAAACCTGGATGAACCTACTATCTTAGACAGTGAAACTGTCAATGACATTATAAAGGATGTTCTCCATGAACTGAATACAGATGTGATAAAAGATGTGAATGAGGAACAAGATGAGTATACGTCTGACATAGAGGCAGTAGTCTCTAAGGAGACTGTGGAAGAAATCTCACTGGGAGTGGAAGCTAACATCTAGGGGGAGATACCTGCTCCTCCTGGGGATCATGTTCCTGTTGTTGAAGATCAACAACATGAGACTACCTTAAAAGGTCCAAATCTTGATCAAAATGATGCAAGAGTTGAGGGGGAGCAAGCAGCCAAGTCCCCTAGGTTTGGAAGTACAGAACAACAACAATTTGTTGTCATTGTCAGTTCATCTGAATCAGATGAGAAAGAAGAGTCTCAGCTACAACAAAAAAAGATAACTGAATTAAAAAAAAAAGTCACAGCTATAAGAAGGCAATACAGTCAAGAAAATCATCTCCTTCTCCTGTTGTGGATGTCAGTTCTCTCTTAGTTCAGCTACAGATAATGTTAGATAAACACAGAACAGATCTTGAAAAATGTGGATGAAAGTAAAAAGGACTTACAGTTACAGCTGGCCCAAGACATAAAATTCATAAGATTTGAAGTAAATTTACTGAAACAAGACATGACAAACTTCTTGGAAAAATGTGCAAATGATGTGGTCTACCTTGCAAAACAGCAAGAAGAGTCAAAGAAGACTTTAGAAGAAACTGCAGTACAACAAGGCTTTGTTCTGGAAAATCAGCAGAGATTGAATGAAAATCTCATACAAATGCATGAAATATCACTGACAAAGCTTACTGAACAAACAAAAACTTTGGAGGAAAAGATTACCTCTACATCAGCAGCTACTGAAGCAAACCTCTCAATTGAATCAGTTTCTCTAAATACAGCCATAAAGGAGTTAGAAAAAGGTATCATTGATCAGATTAAGAAATTTAAAACGTATTACACCACTTGGATTCATCATGTAGTTGATCAAGTAAGATTTCAGAAGGATAATTTAAGAGATCACATTGAAAGAGAAGTCATAAAGAGGGAGGGTTATGATAAAAGCCAGCTCTGATCATGCTAAGTGGTCTTCCAATAGCATCAGAGCTACTCTTGGCTACCCCCCACTATGTGATGATGATCAGACAGCTGAGTCTGGCTGCCAACCAGCTCAGTTGGAAGGAATTCCTCCAGTTGCAGAACAGATAATATATCCTCCACCACACTTTGAGGATATTCAAGGTGTAGTCCAGACCATGTATAGTCATCCACCTAATGCTGAGAATGTTGTTTTTGAAGTGGTGGAGATGACTGATGCTGCCCTGCTGAAGGAAAAAGAAGTTCAAATGTCTAAGAAAAGATTTAGAGAGCAGCCGGAGGCTAGGCCTGATTTTGAGCAGTGGAGTCCAACCTCTAGAAATATTATACTCACTGTTTCGCAAGCAGTTAACACTAATAGATATGACAGGGGAAAGTGATACACTGAGCAGGAATGGAGTAAGCATCTCAAGCAACAAGATGTTATCTATAAGTTCAGAAAAGATCAGAAGAATGGGGTCCTTCCAGCTACTGCTGTTGAACCAAATAAATATTTCCACAAGCTCTTCCATTACTTTGAAAGACAAAGACTTAAGGCTAAACAGCTTTCCAATCAATATCAAGAACAAAAAAGGCAGGAAGGTAGCAGATGACAGTATGTCAGAAGTTAAAGCCAAAATTCAATCAGGCAAAGGCATTGTCATTAAGGAGCCAGATCAATCTTAGATTGTTTTGTATTGTCTAGGAATTATGTAATTCTGTTATAACTTAGTGTAATCCTTAGACTGGTTAAATTTTGTTAAATTTTGAAAATGTTTATTGGCCTTCTATTTTTGTTGTCTTAATATAATCTGTTGTCATGCTAGATCTTTTACATCATATTTTGGTATTGTGGTGTATATCATTGAATTGGGATTATGACTTCTCCAAATAGGGGGAGATTGTTGGGTACATTGAGAATTGTGTACCTATTTGAAGAAGTTTCTTGTCAACTCAATGATATACACAAATCTGTATTTGATGTATATTAAGTTTACATGTGCATGATTTAAAGTGAAGAAATTTATCTAAGCACAAATGTGTCGACACAGTTCAATTGTGTCGACACCTCTGCAGAAGTTGTGTCGAGACAAGTCAGTTGTCTCGACACCTTGAAGACTAAGGTTCAGTTTGGGAGGACTTATTTCCACCGGTCAAGCGGTCATGACCGCATGAATCAGGACTTAATTAAGACCTGGTTCATGCGGTCGTGACCCCTTGACCGCTAAAAATAAGTCCCCCCAAACGGAGCCTAAGTCAGCATACTTGACAAAATAAAGAGAATTATTTTGAGTAAAATTATGTCGAGATAAACCAACTGTCTCGACACAATGCATGTTAAGTATAGTTGTCAACACAGCAAACAGATTGTGTCGAGACAATCTCACTGTCTTGACACAAGGCAGAATCAGAAGATATCTACATAGTAGACAGATTGTGTCGAGACAATCTCACTGTCTCGACACAAGGCAGAATCAGAAGATGTCGACATAGCAGACAGAGTGTGTCGAGACAATCTAACTGTCTCGACACAAGGCAGTATTAAGAGATGTCGACACAGATAACGGGTGTGTTGAGACAAGTCAACTGTCTCGACACTTTCAGCTTCAGACGAAAATTATTCCAAGTTAGAATGTGTCGAGACTACTAAGATATCTCAACACATGTGTTGAGACATCTGGAACATCTCGACGCTTATGTTTCAGAATATGCTGAGTCGACACCAAACATGTCAAGACATGTCAGAACTGTCAAGTGAGTTGCGTTAAACTCATACTTCAACAGAAACAGGTCAAGGAAGGATTTGATGTATGTTGTTGACGTCATCAAACAGAATCCAGCCATCTGCGAAGTTTATAAATAGGCAGTGCTGCCGTCACAAAGAAACATATATATACGAGAGAGTCGAATCAAAAAGAACAACCGACAGATCAAATCAAGCAATCAGAATTTCTCGTTCTAATTTCTTTCAAGTCCTAACCAGGCGACATATTCGAGAAAGAGGAAGAAGACGGAGGTCTTCAAGAAAATCCTCAGATCCATTTTACTTGGTTGATCTGAAGATCTAGTTGTATCTGATCAACAATATCTTCAAGGTATTCACGCTGATCAACATCAAGAAGATTGTTGATTCAGAGAAGGAACTTTTCAGTCTATAGATCTATCAAGAAGAAATCCAATTGCAGTTGATTTGAAGAATCTGTGTAAACAGATATATCAGATTATAGGATCTCTGTTTTCTGAGTTTTATTTTATCACTTTATATTGTAAGATCTCCTAGATATTTGAGTGGGTAGGAGATTCTTTTCTCTGAAATCGTAAGCCTAAATTATAAAAGCTGAGGTAGGGTTCTGGAGGGACTTGAGGTAGGTGGTTTGGGTAAATCACTAAGTTGTATCCATATTCTGTGAAACCACCACTTTATTTTATATGTTAGGTAAGTGGTGTGGTGTGCTAATAGAGGCTGAAACCGGCTAAAATGAAGTGAACCGGCACCTCCCGGTTGTTCGAAATGCGTGGCGTGCGGGTATTAAGCGGCGCCCGATAGGAATAAAGCAAAGGAAAGCCGTTGTTCCTCCTATTTTTCTCTCCCGATCCCGCACAGTAGCGCAGAAGGCGGACATTAGCCGCACGCCGACGGACGCTCCCGAGCGCTCAATCTTCCTCCGTTCTTCGTTATTTTTCCTCCGATTGAAAGGTAATCACTTCATCTCCACTTCTCTTGCTTCTTTCATGAAATTTTTGCATGGATTGTAGATGGTAGAAACTTTAGATTTTAGGGTTTTCGAAAATCTTTGTTTATTTTCATTGGAAAAGTTTCTGTAACGATTTCTCTAGCTAAATCCATGAATTTGGGGGAAACCCTAGTAAAAGCTAACTTGATTTTGATGTTAGGATTAAAATAGGTGAAACCCTAAATATCCTTAGCATGAATATTATGCTGTCCTTTCTCTAAACCAGTGAAAATTCACTACGTTGAACCTAGGGCAGCAAAACCCTAAGGGTTTAAAGAGGCCTTTGACCTAATTAGGTGAAGTAGAACCCCCAAAGGGGATTATGACCTAATTAGAGACCTTAGTTGAGATATTACAAATGAATAAACCTTGTTGTAATAATTAGGGCAGCAATCTCTTAAAGGATTTTGAAGCTAGGGAAGCAAAATTGGCTATGGCGTAATGTTCCCTCGCCAATTGGACCAAAAGCCCCTTAATTTCTAGATAGAATAACCAACAATTAACCCCCTAAATAACTCCTTGACCTAATTAGGTCAAGTGGAGCCCGTCAAGACCATCTTGAAGTGGTTGACCAACTTATGTGTCTTTAACAATATTGTCAATGTAGGATATGGCTTCACGAGGTAGTGGAAAGCAAAATGACGATGGTGGTCGCAGGGATAAAGGAAAAGGGGTGGAAAAAGTGAGTTATTACCCTTTGTAATCACTTAATTTTCATGTTTATTTTTCATGCTTATATTTTTATGTGTATGCTATATGAAAAGAACAATGGAAAATTAAATATATGAAACTAAAGTAAAGGAAGTAAAGAAAAGAAAAAGTAGAAGAATAAAGAAATGAAATGGGCTAAGTTAGGGGTCAACCCAACAGTGGAGGTGGGGTGAATGTCCTCCCAATGATGATGAAATGAAAGGAACGTGCGAATATGAGAAGGCACGTTAAGAAATGTGTGCGAATATGAAAAGCCACGCAAGCGCGCTATATAAATGATACGAAAGGTTAATATTCCCTTAACACTGCCCAATAACAACATGAAAAATCTAAATGAGACTAAGAGAGTTCAACCCATGAAACAATATATGTATGAGTAAAAGATAAACCAGAGAAGAAAAAGATTTATAATAAGAAAATGATGAAAACGATTAATATAATATAACGAGAGAGAACATAATCAATATAAAGTATGAAATCCGTAAAATGCAAATAAGACATCATAATAAAATGGGAATAATGAGAATTCATTTAGTTTTTGACTAATAGAAAATGTAACTAAACAGGTAAAGGTGGAGGCTTCCCCTGCTAGCTCTAGCAGGCTCCCTACACGCCGGGAAAAGATGTACAAGATCTGGGTGGATGTCATCACAGCCGTCTTCGAAGTCATGGATGCCCACAAGACGTCTTGTCGCGACCCCGACTGCCCCCATGACGAGTTTCAGTTTTATTTCAAATAGTTTACTTATGTTTGTCACATGTTACAATATAGTTTTTAGTTCTGAGTTACATGTATAGTTTTGAGCTGATGTAATAGTATCTTTATAGTTGTAGCTCGGATATTTTGGTGACTCCTTTTTGTTATATATATGTATTCAGTCACATGTACTATACTGTATCAGATGTATGATAAATAAGATGGGATGTACTTTTCAGCACTTCTTTTACTCTGTCATGATACTTATTTATATATAAGCAATGATGATTATATAACTGTCATACTCTGAATTGCCTAGTGAATATAGAAGATCAATGGAAATTGCGACGGTAGCCTAGTAAGAGGGGCCGTTACAATTAAAATGGTATCAGAGCCCAGGTTTTTGTTTGGATTCTTTAAGAGTAAAAGAAATGCAAGGAATGGAAGTAAAACAAACTGAAGTATATAATTTGACATCTTCCTGTTTCAGGAACCCTTTCGCACCTATTTGAGTAGACGACAAAGAGAAGAACTCGAAGGAGAAACTAGTCGCATGGCTGAAGACAAAATTAGGGAAAGATCAAATCCCCCTCTATCCGAAGTCATGCAAGCATTAGCTGAGGCTATTCGAATGGGCCATAGTGCTGTTGCAGTATCGCAACCATCAATGTCAAGTGAATCTTACGTGAAGCAATTTCTGGAAATGAGACCGCCCTTATTTTGAGGAGGTTTGACCCCAATGGAAACTGAAGGCTGGATCAAGAGGATTGAATTAATTTTCAATGCTATAAAATGATCAAAAAATTAATTTAGTCGTCTTCCTACTAGAAGGAGAGGCTGATCGATGGTGGGACAGCATGAGGCAAGGGAAATTTGCGGGGCGAAAAAATTCAGAGATTTACTGGACTGACTTTTTGAAAGAATTTGTTAATTGGTTTGTCCCTCCATCTGAAAAACAAATGTTGCAGAAAACATTTCTTAGATTAATGAAGGAAATCGTGCAGTCCTTCAATATGAAGCTGAGTTTGCACAACTAGCTTATTATGCAGGAGATATGGTCGTCAAGGAAAGCGATCGTTGTTTTTGATTTCAATTGGGTCTACGAGAAGACGTACGGGTACATCTCATTTCACAAAGGATTAAGAATTATAATGAATTAGTAGAGACTGCTAAGTTAATTGAAAAGGATGTCGAGAGTTCGCAAAGGCGAATGGACTTTCAGAAGAAAAGACTGCCAGAAGGGCAGAATATGGATTTCTCGCGAAAGAGTGGAATTTCAAATTGAAAAAGGAAGAAAGGAGGTCCTCCATCACAAACTCGAAATAAAAGTGGGGCTAGTAGTAATACGATGAAGCGCTTATGTTCGAAATGCGGGAAGAATCACTTTGGCGATTGCTTAAAGGGTACTGGTGTTTGTTTTAAATGTCTGAAGCCGGGACATCGCCGCCAAGATTGCCCGTTGTGGAATACAGTATCTGAAAGAGGTGCTCCTAGTCAGATATCAACATTTCATCACCTTGATACCAGCTCAGTTAGTAGAATGGATAAAGGTAAAGGAATTGATACATCAGGATCTATGGTAGAAACTAGAGAAGACAGACAGGTGCAGCCTAGAGTCTTTAATATGAACCAGCAAGGAGCGAAAGCTGATGATACCGTTATCACAGGTATGATCTATGTGCACAACCACCTTTTAAAGGTATTATTTGATACAGGGGCTAGCCAATCTTTCATCTCTACAAGAGCAATTAAACAATTAAGGTTGGAACCATATATATCGCTGGAAGAGTTGAGAGTTAAAATGTCTAATAATACTGAGATGACTACAAAGCTTCGATGTACAGTATGGCTAACAATTGATACCAACCCAGTAGAAGCAGATGTTGCAGTTCTACCCCTATCTGAGTTTGATATCATATTAGGGATGGATTGGTTATCAAGACATGAGGCTATCATCGATTGCATAAAGAAGGAAATTACACTTAAGTTGGACAATATACAGTGTACTTTTAAAGGACTAAATGAAGTTGCAAAAATTATGATATCTTCATTAAAGGCACTGAAGAAAATACGAAAAGGTTGTGAAGCAACCTTGGTCATAATTAAGGGAACCAGTGCGGTGACACGTGAGCCAACTGCAGTTCCTGTAATATGTGAATTTCTCGAAATATTTTCCGAAGAATTACCAGGACTACCCCCATCAAGGGATGTAGAATTTACTATTGATTTAGTGGAAGGAGCTAAGACAGTAGCAAAGGCACCATATCGCATGGCTCCTAAAGAATTGGCAGAACTAAAAAGCCAATTGCAGGAACTACTTGATAAGGACTTCATCCGACCAAGCACCTCACCTTGGGGAGCTCCAGTACTTTTCGTTAAAAAGAAAGATGGTTCGTTTCGACTATGTGTCGACTACCGAGAACTGAATAAGTTGACAGTTCGCAATCAGTACCCTCTACCTCGCATTGATGATTTATTCGATCAATTAAGTAATGCAAAAGTCTTTTCTAAAATTGACTTAAGATCAGGATACCATCAGATGCGAATAAAAGAAGACGATATTTACAAAACTGCCTTCAGCACAAGATACGGACACTTTGAGTTCGTAGTCATGCCGTTTGGATTGACAAACGCGCCAGCAGTTTTTATGGACTTAATGAACCGGGTATTCAAGGAATATCTAGATAGGTTTGTTATCGTATTTATCGATGACATCCTGATATATTCAGCAAGTAAGGGTGAACATGCAGAGCACTTGAGGATTGTGTTGCAAACGTTGAAAAGTCATGCTTTATACGCAAAATTTTTTAAATGTGAGTTCTGGTTAAATGAAGTTTCCTTCTTGGGACATGTAGTTACAGAACATGGATTATCTGTAGATCCAGCAAAAGTAGAAGCAATTATAAATTGGCCAAGACTGACTACAGTCACAGAAATTCTGAGTTTCCTCGGATTAGCAAGTTATTACAGAAAATTTGTAAACGGTTTTTTCAGCAATTGCACTACCGCTTACGAAACTAACCCGAAAGAACGTTCTATTTCTCTGGACTGATGAATGTCAGGAGGCATTTGACGAGTTAAAAGCAAGATTAACTACTGCACCAATATTGGTCATGCCCTGTGGCATAGAAGGTTTTCAAATTTATAGCGATGCATCCCTGAAAGGTCTTGGTTGTGTCTTGATGCAGAATGGCAAAGTCATTGCGTATGCCTCGAGACAGTTGAAGGATTGTGAGCGTAATTACCCAACACATGATTTAGAATTGGCAGCCGTCGTATTTGCCCTAAAGATTTGGCGACATTATTTATATGGTGCTCAATGTGAAATCTTTACAGATCACAAAAGTTTAAAGTATATTTTCTCTCAGAAGGAAATAAATATGCGCTAGAGACAATGGTTAGAACTTATCAAACACTATGACGTCGATATTAAATACCATCCTGTTAAGGCAAATATAATAGCTGATGCGCTCAGTAGAAAGCATTTGGCACAGATGATTGTTCCGCTAACTGAACAAAAAGAGTTATTACGAGAGATACAAAATCTTGAAATGCTTACATGTATAACTACCGCTCAGACTCGCGATTTATTCTTCCAACTAATGACAGAGCATTCCCTTAAAGATAGGGTCAGGAAGGCGATGAGCCAAGATCCTATATTTGTGAAGATTCTAGATAAGGTAAAAAGTGGACAATCAACTGCTTTTACAGAACAAGATGGAGTATTATTTTAAAATAAAAGGTTATGTGTTCCTCATGTTAATACACTTCGAGCGGAAATACTTTATGAAGCACATAACACAACATATTCAATTCATCCTGTGAGAACGAAAATGTACCAAGATCTCAAGCAGGACTTTTGGTGGCCAGGAATGAAGACTGACGTAATTCAATACATTGTTAAATGTCACACATGCCAACTTGTGAAAGCAGAACATCAGAAACCTGACGGATACTTACAATCACTGCCGATTCCTGAGTGGAAATGGGATGACATAACCATGGATTTTGTCATGGGATTGCCAAGGAGTAAAACTGGGAACAATGGTATCTGGGTAATTATTGACCGATTAACGAAAGTTGCACATTCCATTCCTATGAAAAATGATAGCCCAGTGCAAAAGTTAGTTGATCAGTATATCGACGTTTTTATAAAATATCATGGAATTCCCCGGTCCATCGTGTCTGATAGAGATGGACGTTTTACATCGGATACTTGGAAACTCGTACAGAAGAAATTGGGCACAAAACTACGATACAGTACCGTCTTTCATCCTCAAACGGATGGTCAGTCCGAGCGAACTATCCAATTGTTGGAAGATTTATTAAGAATGGTTGTACTCGATCTTAAAGATTCATGGGAAAAATACTTAGCGCTGGTGGAATTTTCATGCAATAATAGCTACCAGTCGAGTATTCAAATGGTACCGTTCGAGGCATTGTATGGACGAAGATGTCGCACCCCATTAAGCTGGGCAGAAGATGGTGATCAGAAGTTATTCCCAAAGAATCAAATGGATAAGATAAACAAAACTAACTGGTACAGAAAGATTGAAAATAGCCCAAGATAGACAACAAAAATATTATGATGTCGAATCGAAAAGTAGAATTTAATGAAAGCGATATGGTAGTTAAAGATAAAGCCCTTTAAGGGAACTTCACAAATTCGTCACTTGGAAAGCTTAGTCAAGGTATGTAGGACCATTCGTCATCTCTGAAAGGATTGGACCGGTGGCTTAACGCCTGTATTATCAGTGCTCTTCAAAAGCTTCACGATGATTTCAGCTCTTCATTAAGAAAGTATATAGCGACCCAGAGAAAATGTCTCTCCTGAGAAGTGCAAATAGAGCCGGATCTATCAAGTCCAACCGACATACAAGAGAATTGGCAAAATAAGCAGCTCGAAATCGAGAGGTCGATTTGTCAAGGTCTGGTGGAAAGGGCATGGTATTCATGAAGCAACGTGGGAAAAAGAAAAAGACATGAGAAATCTCTTCCCTCAATTGATGTACTTTCAGATTGAGGATTTTCGCGGACGAAAATTCAATAAGAAGGGAAGAATTGTGAAACCACCACTTTATTTTATATGTTAGGTAAGTGGTGTGGTGTGCTAATAGAGGCTGAAACCGGCTAAAATGAAGTGAACCGGCACCTCCCGGTTGTTCGAAATGCGTGGCGTGCGGGTATTAAGCGGCGCCCGATAGGAATAAAGCAAAGGAAAGCCGCTGTTCCTCCTATTTTTCTCTCCCGATCCCGCACAGTAGCGCAGAAGGCGGACATTAGCCGCACGCCGACGGACGCTCCCGAGCGCTCAATCTTCCTTCGTTCTTCGTTATTTTTCCTCCGATTGAAAGGTAATCACTTCCTCTCCACTCCTCTTGCTTCTTTCATGAAATTTTTGCATGGATTGTAGATGGTAGAAACTTTAGATTTTAGGGTTTTTGAAAATCTTTGTTTATTTTCATTGGAAAAATTTCTGTAACGATTTCTCTAGCTAAATCCATGAATTTGGGGAAAACCCTAGTAAAGGCTAACTTGATTTTGGTGTTAGGATTGAAATAAGTGAAACCCTAAATATCTTTAGCATGAATATTATGCTGCCCTTTCTCTAAACCAGTGAAAGTTCACTACGTTGAACCTAGGGCAGCAAAACTCTAAGGGTTTAAAGAGGTCCTTGACCTAATTAGGTCAAGTAGAACCCTCAAAGGGGATTATGACCTAATTAGAGACCTTAGTTGAGATATTACAAATGAATAAACCTTGTTGTAATAATTAGGGCAGCAATCTCTTAAAGGATTTTGAAGCTAGGGAAGCAAAATTGGCTAGGGCGTAATGTTCCCTCGCCAATTGGACCAAAAGTCCCTTGATTTCTAGATAGAATAACCAACAATTAACCCCTTAAATAACTCTTTGACCTAATTAGGTCAAGTGGAGCCCGTCAAGACCATCTTGAAGTGGTTGACCAACTTATGTGTCTTTAACAATATTGTCAATGTAGGATATGGCTTCACGAGGTAGTGGAAAGCAAAATGACTATGGTGGTCGCAGGGATAAAGGAAAAGGGGTGGAAAAAGTGAGTTCTTACCCTTTGTAATCACTTAATTTTCATGTTTATTTTTCATGCTTATATTTTTATGTGTATGTTATATGAAAAGAACAATGGAAATTAAATATATGAAACTAAAGTAAAGGAAGTAAAGCAAAGAAAAAGGAGAAGAATAAAGAAATGAAATTTGCTAAGTTAGGGGTCAACCCAACAGTGGAGGTGGGGTGAATGTCCTCCCAATGATGATGAAATGAAAGGAACGTGCAAATATGAAAAGGCACGTTAAGAAATGTGTGTGAATATGAAAAGGCACGCAAGCGCGCTATATAAATGATACGAAAGGTTAATATTCTCTTAACACTGCCCAATAACAACATGAAAAATCTAAAAGAGACTAAGAGAGTCCAACCCATGAAACAATATATATATGAGTAAAAGATAAACCAGAGAAGAAAAAGATTCATAATAAGAAGATGATGAAAACGATTAATATAATATAACGAGAGAGAACATAATCAATATAAAGTATGAAATCCGTAAAATGCAAATAAGACATCATAATAAAATGGGAATAATGAGAATTCATTTAGTCTTTGACTAATAGAAAATGTAACTAAACAGGTAAAGGCGGAGGCTTCCCCTGCTAGCTCTAGCAGGCCCCCTACACGCCGGGAAAAGATGTACAAGATCTGGGTGGATGTCATCACAGCCGTCTTCGAAGTCATGGATGCCCACAAGACGTCTTGTCGCGACCCCGACTGCCCCCACGACAAGTTTCAGTTTTATTTCAAATAGTTTACTTATGGTTGTCACATGTTACAATATAGCTTTTGGTTCTGAGTTACATGTATAGTTTTGAGCTGATGTAATAGTATCTTTATAGTTGTAGCTCGGATATTTTGGTGACTCCTTTTTGTTATATATATGTATCCAGTCACCTGTACTATACTGTATCAGATGTAAGATAAATAAGATGGGATGTACTTTTCAGCACTTATTTTACTCTGTCATGATACTTATTTATATATAAGCAATGATGATTATATAACTGTCATACTCTGAATTGCCTAGTGAATATAGAAGATCAATGGAAATTGCGACGGTAGCCTAGTAAGAGGGGTCGTTACATATTCTATGAAGGCTGAGGTAGGGTTCTTGAGAGGGCCTGAGGTAGGAGATTGAGGGAATCTCTGAGGTAGGATCAGTTGGTCTGAGTGTAGGTTTCTTGACAGAAACTGAGATTGTAGGATCTTTGGATCCAAGTTGAAAAGGAGGAGCTATAACCTTATCTAGCACATTGCTAGTGAGGAAGAAGGGGAAAAGTGGATGTACCCTAAATAGAGAAACCACTATAAATTCAGTGTGTGTTGTGAACTGTTCTTTACTTGTGCTGTGTGTGCTATAAACTGTGATAGTATTATTCCTATTTAATAAGGGACAAGGAATTGCAAAGGAATTTTTAAAGGTCACCAATTCACCCCCCCCCCCCAGGAGACTATCTACCCATAGGCTTGACTTTCAATCGATTAGAATTATTGTTTTGATTTTTTAAACATTTTACTCTTACAAACAATTTTGTACATTTATTTCGCAAATATTTAATTTCATATTACAAAAAATAAGAAAACATTTAATATATCTATTAGTTGATTATTTGTATGTTTTTAATATAAATTTATAAGTTTGAAAAAATTTATAATCAATCAAGAATTTTAACTTTTAAATCTTATTTATTTGTAATAAACTTATTATTATCAAAATAAAATTATTGTATACTATTAAATATATTTTACAATGTATCATTTTGTATTTGTTAATAATATTTTATCTAAAATACTATTTAATTTTATTTCGTAATATAAATGTCTCATTTTATCTATTTATTGTATTATTTTTCTATTTTTATAACATATAATTATAGTTAGTATACATAAAAATAAAATTTTATTTATAAGACATGAAAATCTGATATTTTAAAATATCCCCCACATGCCTCTGACTTCCGGCATCCGATATTTAAAAACTCAATCTGATATGTCGCCGACATCCGATATTTAAAATATTGATTGTGCGAACGTGCGTGTTGCAGAGCTGCGCACACATAAACGTGGAGAGCGGTTGTGCAAACGTGAATGTGTTGCAGAGCTGCGCACACGTGAATGTGCTGAGATCGGTGCGCCCGCGAACATTCTGAAGGGCGGCCCATAAATTAGTTTTTGTGCAAAGGTTCCCGACCGATTGTATGGTAGAGTTGTGTTTGCGCGAGCAGGGGGACGTGGTTCCCTATGGACGTGTGGTCCTTTGGAAAGGTTGGAGCTTCCTTCGTGGTTATGGGTGTATGTTATGTACCATCGGAATTCTCCAAACACTGTAAACAAGGGAACAAGGTTCCTGCGCGAGCTAAAAAAGGGAACAGGCCCTACTTGTCTATTAGACGTGAGGTCCTTTGGAAAGGCTGGAGCCTCTGTTGTGGCTATGGGGATACCATTGTACAATCGGGATTCTTCAAACACTCTAAAGGAAAGGCTAGAGTTTCTGTTTGGATTCTCCAAACATTCTGTGGGAAAGGTCGGAGTTTTCATTTGAACACTCTGAGCAGTCTGTAAGGGCAAGAGTTCTCATTTGGATTATTAGAATACTCTGTAGGAAAGGTCGGAGTTTCCGTTTGGATTCTCCGAACACTATGTAAGAAAGGCTAGAGTTTCTGTTTGGCTTCTCCAAACACTTTGTAGGAAAGGACGGAGTTTGTGTTTAGATTCTTCAAACACTGTGTAAGAAAGGTCAGAGTTTCCGTATGGATTCTCGGAACATTATGTAGAAAGGACCGAAGTTTTCATTAGGATTCTTCGAACACTCCGCAAGCGGGACCTTGAAACATGCAATTTCAAGAAATTGAAAATATCGTGTGTTATTTGCGCGTATGAGAAAAAATTCATGTCTTATTATATGGCTAATGAAAACACGAAATATTAATAAAGATGTTGGGTGCTCTGAACGGTTCGTGGACAGGGAGTCAATTTCCGCTTTGGATAATCACCCTCGGGATTGCCCCTGTGCATGCTCATTCAGGGCTGAACAATCCACAGCTTGGATTTATAGAAATTTTTCAAGAAGGCCCAATCGAGCAGGCCGTTCAATTTCTTCCTTCAGACACTACAATCTTTCATGTAATACCCGGGACCTCGATGAAAGTTACAGTACTTGGACTGATGCAACCTGAGTTCGTGTCTCATTTTATCTTATGCACTTTTATTTAGTATTTTGTAGTGTGTAGAGAAATGACCCCAAACCTTATGAACTCTTTTTCATATATTAAAAACAAGTATGAGAACATATATACAGGAGAGGAGAGAGGAGAAGAGTTCTATATAAGAGATGTGGGACTAAAGCAAGAGAGAATAAAATGGGTCAAATTAATGGGCCTTTACAATATATCATATTTCTCTAACACTCCCCCGCAAGCTGGAGCATACAAATCGTAAGCACCAAGCTTGGATAAGAACTGATGGTACAAATGCCGGGGCAATGCCTTGGTGAGGATGTCAGCAACTTGCTTAGAAGCGGGAACATGCTCTAACTCTAACTTCTTTAACTGAACCTTTTCACGGATGAAGTGACAATCAACTTAATGTGTTTGGTTCTTTCATGAAAAACTGGGTTCTTCGCAATATGGATTGCGGCCTGACTATCGCAAAGTAGAACTGTTGGCGAGGATAAGGTGACTCCTAGATCACCAAGAAGAGCCTCCAGCCAGGTGAGTTCAGAAACAACGACGGTCATTGCAAGATACTCAGCTTCAGCAGAAGAGCGAGCAACAACAGATTGTTTCTTGCTGCGCCAAATAATGAGATTCCCTCCAAAGTAGGTAAAAAAACCCGTAGTAGAGCGTCGATCATCCAGGAAGCCCGCATAGTCCGCATCAGAATATGCAACAAGAGATAGGAAGAAGATGTTTTATATACCAACCCTTGTCCTGGTGCAGTCTTCAGGTATCTGAGGATCCGTTCCACGGCTTGTAAATGAGATCCTCGAGGAGCATGCATATACCGACTGACTACTCCGACAGCAAATGAGATGTCAGATCTTGTAACTGTCAGATATATCAGTTTTCCTACAAGACGTTGATAATACTCAGGGTTTGAAAGCAGATCATCAGAGTCAGACCCATGGGCATATAGCTTGTGATTTGCATCCATCGGTGTGTCCACAGGTTTACACCCGGAGTAGCCAGCATCACGGAGAAGGTCAAGGCAGTATTTCCGTTGGGATAGGACAAGTCCATCAGGACGTCTTGCGATTTCAAGGCCAAGGAAGTATCGAAGGTTGCCCAGATCTTTTGTTTGAAAAACAGAGCTAAGATGTTGTTTGACCTCTAGTATCCCTTTTGAGTCATCGTCTGTGATTAGGATGTCATCAACATATATCAAAAGAAGAATTGTGTCTGTTGTTCTATGTCGAGTGAACGGAGAGAAGTCTGCCGAACTCCGATTAAAACCAACTGCCTGAACAGCTTTACTGAACTTATCGAAGCATGCCCGAGGGGATTGTTTGAGACCATAGATAGATTTCTTAAGATGACAAACTCTGGACACCCCCGTGATCTCAAACCCAGGAGGTTGTTGCATATAAACGGTTTCTTATAGGTCGTCATTGAGAAACGCATTCTTGATATCAAGTTGGTGCAAGGGCCACCGACGATGCACAGCGACAGAGAGGACACGAACCGTGTTGAGCATGGCGACCGGAGAGGTCTCCTCATAGTCGAGACCGTGTTGTTGAGTAAAGTCACGAGCCACTGGTCTGGCCTTAAGACGGTCAACCGTCCCATCAGAAGCATGCTTGATGACAAAGACCCATTTGCAACTAACTGCAGTTTGGCCAGGTGGTAGAGGGACCAGAACCCAGGTCTGATTAGCCCAAAGGGCGCGTATTTCTTCATCCATGGCAGCACGTCAACCTGGATGTTGCAAAGCCTCCTGCACAGAAGTAAGAATAGAAATAGAGGACAATGAAGTAGCAAAGGTGTGAAGGGTCGGGGACAGACGATGTAGCGAGACATAATTCGCCATGGGATGAGCTGTGGAGAAAGGGACCGGATCAGCAGGCCGCGAAAGCACTTCGGTAGAGGGAGGCCGTGGCAGGGCATGAGAGCTCAGAGGGCGACGAGAGTACACCTGGATGATAGGCGGCGTAGGGCGGATTGGCGAGGGGTAGGTGTTGGAAGTAGAGGGGGGAAGGAGACGTAACGGGTACCACGGGCCGAATTATAGGAGGAAGAAACGGCTCTATAGAGATGGTATGAAAGGGTTGATCTTCCCAAAAGGTGACATCAGCAGAGATGATTAGTTTACCGTCGACAGGATAATAGCAAACATATCCTTTTTGGGTGCGAGAGTAGCCAACAAACATCACTTTGGTTGCTCGGGGAGCGAGCTTGTCAGTGGGCGGAGCCAGGTTATGAACATAGCATGTGCATCCAAAGACTCTGGGCGTGAGAGAGAACAGAGCCTTGGAAGGAAAGAGAAGAGTGACAGGAGCCACGAAGTTCAAGGTGGATGAGGGCATGCGATTGATGAGATGACAGGCAGTAGAGACGGCAAAGTTCCAATAGAGAGGGGGAACCTGCATCTGAAACATGATAGATCGGGCAACCTCGAGAAGGTGTTGATTCTTCCGCTCGGCGACGCCGTTCTGTTGAGGAGGATATGCACACGAGGTCTGCTGAACAATACCAAACTCTGTACAGATATTGGAGAAGGTGCGGCCCGTATACTCACGCGCATTATCGGTAAGAAGAATTTTGACACAGGTAGAAAACTGAGTACGAATCTCTACCAGAAAGGCACGGAAATTCGAGGGAAGTTCAGTACAATCCCGAAGTAAATATAACCAGGTAACACGTGAGTAGTCATCGATAAATGTGACAAAATAACGATAACCAAAAACACTCGGGAGCTTATATGGCCCCCAAATATCAGAATGGACTAAGGAGAAGCGGGCATCGCACCGAGTACTAGGTGAGGTAAAGGAGCCACGATATTGTTTGCCATAAATGCAAGACTCACACCGAAACTCAGAAAGAGAAACATCAGGAAGAGCTTTCTGGAGAATTAGAAGAGGAGCATGCCCAAGACGACGATGTCAGTCAACAGAAGAGATGGTGGAGAGAGCGGTGGGAGAAGAGGAAACGAAAATATAGAGCCCATTGGACAGTCGCCCGGTACCGAGGATGTTCTACGTCTTGCGATCCTGCACAACACAAGAGGTTGAAGAGAAGATTATGTCGCAGTTAAGGTCGTGAATGAGACGACTAATAGAGAGAAGATTAAAAGGAGAGTCAGGAACATGAAAAACAGATCGAAGGGTAATAGAGGGAGTAAGAGGGATGTCAGCGGATCCAGAGACGGGAGTGGTATCCCCATTTGCAACGGTGATGAACTTAGGATGCACAGAGGCCGGGTAGTGCGGAGGCTGTAGTGGGGTAATGTGGTGTGTTGCACCGGAGTGCAAAATCCATGAAGAACTGTGTACAAGACAGGAGCTTCCGCTATCAGAGATAGACACCACAGAGCCCAGTGGTGGGGCGATCAGCGCGGAAGAGGCACACATCCTGATAAGGGTCGCCAAAGACCAGACCGCAGAGGCCGCAGCAAGAGCACCAAGCAGAGGCCGCAACAAGGACCAGGCCGCAACCGGGACCAGTGACGGAGCGAGAACTGGCGACTAGCAACCAGCGACAAGAACAAGGCAAGAAGTCGAGGCCGCAGCGAGGATCAGGACGCAGCGAGAAGCTGAGGTTGCAGCAAGAACCAGGCCGCAGCGAACCAGTGTAGTCAGCAGCGAGTAGAGAGGAGAGGCCGCAAGTGCAGGAAGGGAGCCCGCCGAGTGAAGAGACAGTAGACGGAGCAGTCAGCGAGCAGGGAGACCGCAGCGGATAGGAGCATTGATCAGGCCGCAGCGGATTGAAGTAGAAGGCAGAGATCGCAGCGGACTGGAGCAGATCGCAGCGGACTAGAGCAGGCCGCAGCGGACTGGAGCAGAGAGCGGGCCGCAGCGGATTGAAGTAGAAGACAGACCGCAGCAGAGCAGAGGAGAGCTCGCAGCGGACTGGAGGACAGCCCACGCAGCGGACGGAGCAGGTCGCAGCGGACTATAGCATAGAGCAGTCTGTAGCGAACCTGTGGAGGACTGAAGCAGGAGCCCGCAGCACACAGGAGAGCGGTCCACAAGAGAGAGGAGCCCGCAGCAGTTAGGACAGGATCAGTCTGCAAGGAGACTGGCGCGAGTAGAACTCAAGCACCAGGAGGAAGCGGGAAGGAGAAGTTCGCGAGTGAAGAAGCTCGGGCGGACAGAAGAAGAAACCGCGAGGATGAAGAACCCAAGCAGCAAGGGAGAAGAGAAGCGCGCAGCGGACAAGAGGAGAGTCTGCAGCGGACAAGAGAGGTGGGCCCCACGGGTCAGAGCAGAAAAGGGTTATAAGAAGCCTGAGGAGGGGGGTGGAACCACGGAGAGAGAGGAGAAGCGGACGCAGAGAGGCAGTCCGCAGAGGCCACGCGGATAAGAGCGGATAGGAGAAATAGGCCGCAGGAGTGCGGAGCGGATAGACAGACAGTCCGCATGAGAGGAGAAGGGATGGCGGGCTGGGCGGGTAGAAAACAACGGAAACCGCAGGTACAGGACCGCTGGCTCTGATACCATATAGAGAAATGGCCTCAAACCTTATGAACCCTTTTTCATATATTAAAAACAAGTATGAGAACATATATATAGGAGAGGAGAGAGGAGAAGAGTCCTATACAAGAGATGTGGGACTAAAGCAAGAGAGAATAAAATGGGTCAAATTAATGGGCCTTTGCAATATATCTTATTTCTCTAACATAGTGCATGTATTAGCGCATATACATTTAGCAACACACTCACTATATGGTTTATTGAGGTGATTGTCCAATAAAACCCTAAATAAAAAGATATGTCAAATTAAGTAATAGGTTAATTAAGGCAAGCTCTCTAAAATGATTTATCAAATTAAGCAAATTTTATTGTAGGCAACATTGAAATTAAAATCAAATTCTAATTTGAGAATTAATGTAAAGAAAAATAGTTTTGGAATACACATATTTGCTTCTTTATTCATTTCCTAAAGTGTTGCCCTCATATTTGATTAAATATCATGAAAATGTGGCCCCTCTTATAATACCTGATTAAAAGGATTTATTTCCTTTTAATGTCTCATGTCTTAAAACGCCCCCCCCCCCCCCCCCCCCCTTCACCATACGTCGCTTGGACAAATACTGGAACAGAGAATTTAATTCTCTGTTTCCAAAAGTCCAGCACGTGACCCGTCCTCCCCGTCCCCGTCCTCCTCCCGGCAACACCATTGGCCTTCGTCGGTTGTCGTCTCTTCCAGGCCACCGCTGTCCCTTGCTCCGTCGACTACCGTCGGCGTGCTCCAGTTGCAAGGCACCATCGACTTCGAAAAATTCCTCCTAGTGCCTAGAAATTTTTGGCGACCTATTTCGTTATTCCCCAGCCGCATCTGTTTACAGGCGTCGACCACTTCGACCAGGGCGTCGTCGACTTCGACACTCTCGTCTGGCGTTCAGGGAGGTCCTTCCCCCGTTCGCTGCCAGTTCCGCCGCCGCCGCCGTCAACCTCCTCATCATCAGCCTCCTCGTCGTCTCTGGCAAACAGTTGTCTTCTAGCCCTCCTCTTCATCCTCTACATATGGATCTTGTGCATGCTGCCTCATGCGCCGAGGTTAACCTCCACCATCTCGTTCACCTGTTGTTAGTTTAAATTCATGCTTTATTATTAATAGATCTAAAAAAATCAAAGCAAGCTTGTCTTTAATTAACCTAGAACATTTTTTATGTTTATTTTAAATGTCCTTGTTCATCCTTTGCTCACTTACTTATGGAAAAGTTATTTTATAATTGCTAAATACGCCTGATTGCTAGGCTCATAGGAACGTTTGTGAAGCTAAAATCGATTGTCGCTCTCTGTTTGCTCGAGAAATTCATGCTAGCTCAACATATTTAAAAGAGAAAATAAATTTATTTCATTTAAAATGGACTCGAGAAATCCGGTCTATATCAGTTTGGTATAAGAGGAACTGTGATTCGCTCCTATCGCGAATCACGCGATCTAGTTTTTAAAAATAATAATAATAATAATAAAATTTCTGTTTTAAAAAAAAATACTTTTAAATTCTTAGTAAAAAATGGAGAATCTTGAAGCGCGTATGAAAACCTTAATGAAAAACAATGAGTCTGTCACTGCAGAATTCACGCAGAATCAGACTGGGTTGTGCACCGATGTACACAACCTTGAGATGACAATGTGCAAGAAATATGTCTTTCCAGATCACTTCACAACTATGCGTCAACTAGGGGAACCCGGGCTTTGGAATCTTAATAGTGGTCTTACTAGTCACGTCGTTTTCCCCACGAGTGCATTTACCCCACTTGTCTCCACAGTAGCACTCCCTTCGGTCGAGGAGTTTCTTCCCGATCCCCAGCTCCAGGGAGAAGAATTGCATCATCCTTATCCTCTCATCCCGACTGACGTAGTGTTTCTACTTGCTCACATTAAAGCAACCTTTAGTCTCCGAGTTTATTCCTGAGGCTCCGCTCCACGAAGAACTTATTAGTGGCGTGTCACTCACCTTGGATGATAAATTTTCAATCTCACTTCTCCCGGCGAAGGAGTCAGTTAGTGATGATCCCCTCATATTAGGTGACGTAGACTCAATCTACGCATGCCCTGATTCTCATTGCCCACTACAATCACCAACACTTGAGCCGACAAACACTATGTTTGATAATCATTTGGCCTTAACATTGGAATCTTTGTCATATATTGAGTTTATATTTGGAAAACATCATTTTGTGTCATTACATTATCTCATAATTATAAATGTTGAACATTTTTATTATCAAATTATCGATTTATTTAAAAGAATATGTGTTTTAAGGATAATAAGAACCGCAAAAATTTTCACACCAAATAAAGATACTCGATTTAAAAGATTTCTCTGAAAAATTTTTAAATACTAAATTTGGGATTAATTTTAAACTTTGTAATGTTAGTCAGATTCGGTCGGGATAGTTGATTTTAGTCTAATAGACGCATGTATGTGTCTAACAGGAGAGCGTATGATGCGACGTGATTTAATGATTCCACAAGTCGAGTCTACTTGCTTTCTACCCCGTTTCGTTCACCCCCACTCTCCCCCACTTTGTGATACTCATCTTTTTTATGTTCTGATTTTACTGATCATTTAAATAATATGGATAAAATTATGTATAACAGTTTGCGAGCATCTTCGAAAATTTATAATCCTACTATTGATTTTATCATCGAAACTTCTATTTTTTCAAAAGAGATGTGTTTCCTGCATTTGTCAGGAAATGGAGTTTGCCTACAGATCATGAGTTGCAACGAAAGGTCCTCTTGTTGCCTCACTACCCACCACCATCCACAGCATGACAGAAGCAGAGCAGTTCCAATTTGACGTTTGGATATTCTAGTAACATATGACATCACAATCTCGTCGGGATCGAGCTCTTTCAACTCAGGGAGAATTGATGCAACCTGAGTCGCACTCGTGTCGCATTTTATCTCATGCATTTTTATTTAGTATTTTGTAGTTCATGTATTAGCGCATATGCATTTTGCATCGCATTCATTGTATGGCTTATTGAGATGATCGTCCAATAAGATCTTAAATAAAAAGATCTGTCAAATTAGGCAATAGATTAATTAAAGCAAGCTCTCAAAAATGATTTATCAAATTAAGCATATTTTATTATAGGCAACATTGAAATTAAAATCAAATTCTAATTTGAGAATTAATATAATGAAAAATAGTTTTGGAAGTCACATATTTGCTTACTTAATCATTTCCTAAAGTGTTGTCCTCATATTTGATTAAATATCATGAAAAGTGTGGCTCCTCTTGTAATGCCTGATTAAAAAGATTTATTTCATTTTAATGTCTCCTGCCTTGCATTAAAAAATGGGCCTCCCCCTTCCCCATACGCAGCTTAGACAAATTTTGGAACAGAGAATTTAATTCTCTATTTCCAAAAGTCCAGCCCGTGACCCGTCCTCCCTGTCCCTGTCCCCGTCCCCGTCTTCCTCTCGACAACACCCTTGGCCACTGTCAGTTCCCGTCTCTTCTAGGCCACTGATGTCCCCTGCTCCGTCGACTACTGTCGGCACGCTCCAATTGCTAGGCACCGTCGACTTCGAAAAATTCCCCCCGGTGCCCAGAATTTTCAGGCGACCTGTGTCGTTATTCCCCAGCCGCCTCTGTTTACAAGCGTCGACCACTCCGATCAGGGCGCCGTCGACTTCGGCACTCCCTTCTAGCGTCCAGGGAGGTCCTTCCCCCACTCGCTGCCAGTTCCGCCGCCGCTGCCGCAGCCGCCAGCCTCCTTGCAGTCAGCCTCCATGGGCTCCGACAAACAGTCGTCTTCCAACCCTCCTCTTCCTCCTCTACATATGGATCTCTTACCTGCCGCCTCATGCGCCAAGGGTAACCACCTCCATCTCATTCACTTACTGTTAGTTTAATTTCATGCTTTATTTTTAATAGATCTAAAAAATCAGAACAAGCTTGCCTTTAATTAACATAGAACCTTTTTGTCGTAAATTGTAAATGCCCTTGTTCATCCTTTTCTCACTTACTTGTGGAAAAGTTATTTTATAATTGCTAAATACACATGATTGCTAGCCTTATAGGAACGTTTGTGAAGCTAGATCGATTGTCGCTCTGCGTTTGCTCAAGAAATTCATGCTAGCGCGACATATTTAAAAGATAACAAATTTATTTCATTTAAGATGGACTCGAGAAATCAAGTCTATATCATGGACTGATCCCCCGAGTTTGGGCGCTAATTCCCTAGGCCACTTAAGAGTGGCATGATCGCGGATGGCAAGTAAGACCTCTATCTGAGATGTGTTGAGGCGAGTGGAGTTTTAATGTTGTCAGTGCCCCCCCCCCCCCCGCCTCGGTGGGATTCGTCGTGGCGCCCGTCATTTCCCTTAGGTACCACCGGTGGATTCTGCTCTTTCTTTCTTTTTAGGCTACCTTTGAATTGTTGACTATATGGGCCTCGACGCAGTAAACAAGGTCGGGGTAGCTATGCGGTGTTTCTCTCATTAGTGCTGAGTAAAAGCCACTAGTATGAAGCCCTCCGAGGAATATGCCATGGAGAAGCTCGTGGTCGACCCCTGAATTAGCCGTACTTCGGTAGTGAAACGGCAAAAATAATCCTTGAGCGTCTCCCACTCATTCTGCGAGTTCCGGAAAGATCGGAGGGGCATCAAAAAGTCTGACGATTGGCGATGAACTGTTTGGTGAATAGCTGAGTCACTTTCGCGAGACTGTCAATTTCTTCTTCTCTCAGAAAATGAAACCAAGTGTGGGTCTGCCCTTTTAGAGTTGTCGGAAACACTTGGCACAACAGTTTATCGCGGGCAGTATTGTAGATGTCGGCTAACATGTCTGATATATCGGCCGAAATAAAGGTTTTGGGGATAAATCGTAACGAAATTGATTTATTTGAGTAAAATAACATTTTGTAAAAAAACGGCAATATATCGCGATATATCGATATATCATCTGCCACCGGGCTTTCTTGCTTCTGCTCATGCTCGACTACTTTGGTTTTGCCGGGCTTTGGGGTTTTTACTACATCACTCCACTGTAAGTCCCCTTCTATTTTCTTCTTCTTTCTTCATTCTTCTTGTTTCTGTTTATGATGTTTTCTTAATTGAAACAGATTTTACTGCATCAGTTTTTGATGTTTTGTTTTTGGTGTTCTGTTTATGATGTTTATGGTGTTTATGATGTTTATGATGTTTATGGTGTTCTGTATTTGGTGTTGGTGGAACTTCCATTCCATCCTATCAATTCCTGATCCTGTATAAATGTGTACTCCATGCGAGTGGCTCTTATATTTTGATGAGGATAGTACAACTGGTTCTTTGGAGGCCTTCCAACTTGTATTGTCCATGAAGTTGATTAGGCACATGCATTCTCATACTAGGTGTAAACTGTTGTTTTGAGGCACATGTATTGTCCATGAAGTTGATTATATGCACGTGAAAAAGTCCCGAAAACTGCTGTCCAACTGCTGTATTAACACAATCACATGTATGAGGCACTAACAGTAGTTGGACATATACATTGAGGCACAATCCCGAAAACAGTATGAGACGTAAGTTGACCAACTGCTGTATATATCCAACTGCTGTATATGTGATTGTGTCCAACTAGCGCCTCATATACATTGAGGCACAATTGCGATATATAAGGCACATGCTGTATTGAGCACAGTATGAGACGTAATCTTTACTATTCCAAAAACAATCATAATAATAAAGGCAAGTTGCTTTCTTCAATCTTTACCATTTATTAATATGCAAAATTACGTTTATTGTATTTAATACTTCATTACATCATTATAATCATATTATTACATGATTATTACATAGTTTATAAACATACATTGTTTGTATATTTTTACTTATTTGCAAAAAATGTGTTTATAAATACTATTACCTTTATTTAAATATTAAAATCCGATATTATAAAATATCCCCAATATATCCCCCGCAATCCGGCATACGATATTTCAAACCCAAACCGACATGAACCCGACATCTAACATCTACAACCTTGACCGCAGTCATTGCAAATCTTTATAATTGTCATGAAGTGATTTATGTGCACCAACAGATCTTTGGTCCCTTCAAAAGTCTCGATGTTCGGCAGCTTAAATCCATGTAGATTAGGATGTGCTAGAACTTGTGGAGTTAATATAGAGTCGTGGTGAAAGGGCGTCGGGGATATGTAGTCCTCCTCCCACAGTGCTTGTACTCTTCTTCAATCATGTTTCTCATTTTCTCGCGAGTGAGCCTTTTGTCAGCTTGTTAAACATTTACTCCCTCTAGATGGGGATCATGGGGTGCATGCCCAGGAAATCCGTCGGGCAGTGTGGGATGCATGGAGCTGGTGGCATCGGATAATTCGTCAGTAACGGGTTCCTCAAAGAGAGCAGTACCTTCAGGCAAGCCGCAATTCAGGAGCAGCGGCAGACGATCTCCTGTTGCGAAGACCAAGTTGGGGTGTGAGAGGCCCCAAAATTCTTTAGCAGGGTGAGAACATCGGCATGGTACTCCTCCATCAGGCGCAAGTGCTCATCCACTAATGTTGCTAGCGCAGCTACGGATTCCTCAAGAAGCGGCATGTTGCTAGCGGATGAGTTAGCGGGAGCTAGATCGACACGTTCATCAAGAACTGCCCCGCTGGCTGCGCAAGTATTCCTTTTTGTCATTGTTGTCAGTCGGGAGTACTTGCATAGAATAACTACTGTATTCAAAAAAAATCCTTCGTAGGATTGGGAACACCTTTCCCACAGATGGAACCAAACTGTTGTGGGTCGCTTATCGCTCCAACAGACCGAAGGAATCGGATTGTCTTAGCTCGAAATTAAGTCAAGCGCGCAAACATACAAAAAGAAGAACTAACAGTATACAGTAAGATTTTTACATAAAAAAACCCCCGAAAAGTGAAAAAATCACAGGGTCAAACCCAGTTTTAACGAAATCCCCTAGTATCAATTGAGTAGAAATGCCAGGTTTCCAGTGATAGGTCACCCCTCGTTTACAGAATATTTCTAAGTGGTTGGAGTTTTGCAAAGCTGAACGCTACAAAGAGCATTCTGGAATGGAGCGCGGAGGAACGCACTGGAGCAGTCTTGGAAACGGAGAGGGCACGAGGGAAGCGCGTGACGAGTGGGGAGCAGAGGCGCTTAATTCAGCAGACTTGGAGCATACATGCGGGGAGCGTGTGCTGAGTGGAAAGATGAGCGTTGAGGAGGAGGATGAGAGCTGAGGAGGAAGTCTTCACCGGAAAACCTTATAGCTCTGGCTCCTCTCTATTTTTTTTTGTCTCATTCAAATGAAGACTTGGCCTATTTTATAGTTTTCCTGAGAGGCGCGCAAGTAATTACGCTCCCTTGGATACTAAACCGGTGAATAGGAACTTTTTGATTCCTACCTCATGGATCATCAACTTATTGAATATGATGGTCTCCCCCCCACCCCACCCCACCCCGGGCGACCTGGGCGGCTTAGGCAAGTCCGTCGGCGATGGCGGCGACGGTGGCGAAGAGGCACGCGCGCAACGGAGCACACGTGTGCGGGGGTGAGTGTGCGCAGGCACCCGCGCGCTCGCCGTCACGGGTGCTTGGGGTTAGCCTTGCATGTTGGTCATCTGGTCGAGGCGGGTCCCCGCGCGGCCAAGACGAACCGCTTTGGCAAGCCGGTCGGGGTCGCGGGTCATGAGTTCCAGCATATTACTTGGATTTTAGGGGAACCCTATCATTCAAAAATTAAACTCCATCGCTAATTTGATTTCTGGGGAGCTTGAAGATCAACCAACTAGAAAGATATGATGTTATGCCCCTGAAGTCTGAACTATTTACTGTTGTGCTAAATTACCAATAGGATCCCAAGCAAACAAAAAAAAGGATTTCCAGTCTTACTCTTTGCGCTTCCATATGCTGAGTCTCCCATCAATATGAATACAATAGAGCAGATCAATGTCCGGATCAGGCAGCAAGTCCATGAACTTGCTGCATCCTCGAGGTAACGATGCCGAGGAGAGTGACGTCCCGTACTGAAGATCAAACACGATGAGCTCCTTCGGGAAAGTTACCATGACAATGTGCCTCCACCTGGGAGAGAAAGACAACCTCGCATAGAATTGGGGGAATACTGCTACGGCCGGAGCCGTTGACCCCGAGGTGGAGTGCCTCTCATTCTTTGGAAGCTCAACAGAGTCCCAAACTCCAGGTAGGTGATGTTCCTGAAGAGACACATCAGCACTGTCCTCTCCAAGAGCAATAGCGGAGAGCAAGAAACCACATAGGCCGAGGGCGCAGAAGTGCCGCCAGTCAAAGGGATCACGCCCAATGCACCCAAGGTACTCCGGGGCTGTGTCATATTTCCAGAGGCAGCGGCCGGTGGCTGGGCTCCATAGGACGAGGAGGGATGGGCCATGAATGGCAGCAAGGAGCCAGGAGTCCGACCTGACCCAACAGAGATCTTGAATACCTAGTTTAGGGCGGTCTCCACGAGAGGAATGATCGAACTCGAGCCAGAGAGCAATGGAGCGGGATCGGAAGTCCCAGATAGCTATGCGGCCCTGTCGGTCCCCAGCGGCGAGGCGGAGGTGGGAGTTAGATGGATCGTCGAGAGCCGAGAGTTCCCGGGAGATGGGTTGGGGGCTCCACCGGACGGAGGTGACAAAGGGGGCGAGGGCGAGGGCGGAGGTGAGAGTGGTGATGGAAGCTGAGGATTGAGGAGAAGGGGAAGGCATAGGAAGGACAGAGACAAGTTGCATAGATCTTGGGTCGACGACCACGACAGAGCTACCAGCGCCGTAAGCAAGGAGTCCGGCGGGGCTGCAGTCGGCGGCGCCACCGTTGCTGCGGTTCGCGGGGCCGGGGAGCATGGAATCCCATGTTGCCATCGACCGGGCCTGCATTGCCGTCGACAAAGAATCAAATCTCTCCCGGCGTTATTGGCATCTCACGGACTCAGCTAGGCATTCGTAAACCTCTTTTGATATTCCCAATTTTTTTTTTTTTTTGGTGATTGTTAACCGCAACTCATAATTGACTAGTTGTACCCAAAATCTTCCAAGTTTTTACGTTTTTTCGAAATACGTCTTGTACATGCAATATCAGGAAACGTGTTCAACACGAAAGTTGTAGATATCGACAATATCTACAACTTTCGTGTTGAACACTTTTCCTGATATTGCATGTACAAGGCGTATTTCGAAAATGCGCGAAAAATTGAGAGATTTTGGGGTGCGACAAGCAAAATAACGGGTTGTTGTTAACAATCACCTTTTTTTGGAGACAACTATCTATTGTAATGTTTAGTGCATTTTTAATTTTTTATAACTAAATTCGTGGATCAGTATCTACCGGAACACTTGTTCGGTCTCAATTCCTTCTCCTTCTCAAAACTCACACCTCCAAAAAACCCTCTTTGTGGTTCTCGATGGCCCAGATTCCTCTTATTGTTGCCGCACTTCTGATCAGGATCTTGCTCGGCTTTGTGTGACATCAGGCCTACAGAGCTCCCTGATCACGCTCGGAAATGATACCTCTTCGCAACTCCAATGCTCTAAGTTTCACTTTGGTTTCGTTCGTTTCGATGGAATTGGGGCTTTGGAATTGGCATTCAATTGTCAATTCCAATTGTGACTGTTCGGCTGCCATAATATTACATTGGAATTGGAATTCATTTCAATTTCCATGAGAATTGATTATAGAAGAAACACGACTCCCTCAATTTTTACCTCTTGAGGTCTTCATTCTTGATTCACACCCCCTACCAGCGCGTCCCTGACTTTCTCAAAAAAATATCAACGCAAATTAAGTTGTTCGCCCAGGACCGCATTTTTCGCCGAAGAGCGAATTTTTCGACGGCACGCACATTTTTCTGCCCGGGATCGCATTTTTCGCTCGTGCGACCATTTTTCGCTCGTGCGACCATTTTTCGCCCGAGCCCGCAATTTTCGAACGGGCGCGCATATTTCCGCCCGGGCGACCATTTTTCGCCCCGGCGGACATTTTTCGACCGAGCGCGCATTTTTCGCCAGGGCGCGAATTTTTTGCCCGGGAGAGAATTTTTCGCCCGAGGGCGAATTTTTCGTCTGGGCGTGATTTTTTCATCCGGATGCGGATTTTTGTGCCTGAACGCGGATTTTTCGCCCCAACGCGAATTTTTCGTCCGAGCGCGCTTTTTTCGTCCGAGCGCGCATTTTCTGCCCGGGTGCACATTTTCCGCCTGGACACATATTTTTCCCCCGGGAGCGTATTTTTCGCACGGGCGCGCATTTTTTCGCCAGTGCACGTATTTTCCGCCAAGGAGCTAATTTTTCGACCGGCCGGGAATTTTTCCACCCGAGAGCGCATTTTTCGATCGGGCGTGCATTTTTTGCCCGGGCGCGCATTTTTCGCACGGGGCGAATTTTTAACCCGGGCGCGAATTTTTCACCCGAGCTCGAATTTTTCGCCCGGCCGCGAAATTTTTTGCCAGGTCCCACATTTTTGGCCCGGGCGCGCATTTTTCGTTGGGATCGCATTTTTCGACGAGGGTGCATTTTTCGGCCGGGGGCATATTTTTCGGTCGGGGCGTTTTTTTCGCCTGGGGGCGTATTTATCGTCCGGACGCATATTTTTCGCTCGGACGCTCATTTTTTGCCCCGACATGAATTTTTCGACAGAGCGCGCATTTTTCGCCCGATCGCGAATATTTCGCCCGGGCGTGAATATTTTGCACGGATGCAAATTTTGAGCGTGAGCACGCATTTTTCGCTCGAGAGCACATTTTTTGCCCGGGCGCGAATATTTTGTCGGGGCACGAATATTTTGCCTGGATGCGAATTTTTAGCCCGGGCACACATTTTTCGCCCGGGAGTGCATTTTTCGTCCGGCGGGCGTGAATTTTTCGCAGTGGCGCACATTTTTGCCAAACGGCTGAATTGCGCGCCCGGACAAAAAAATGTGCACATGTGCGAAAAATGCGCGTTCGAGCAAAAAAATATGCGCTCGGACGAAAAATGCGCTCCCGGGCGAAAAAGGATGCCCTCGGGCGAAACAATGCGCGCCCGGGCGAAAAATTCGCGCTCGAACGGAGAAATTCCAATATGGAGCGGAATAGTGAAATTAATAATTGCAATTCCCGTGACAGAATTCATGCATTTAGCCGAACGGCAGAATTGGAATTGACTTCAATTCTAATTCCTACGGGATGTGGAATTGAAGTCAATTCCAATTCTTATATTTCAATTCCTGCGAAACGAACAGAGCCTTTAGGATCGATACCTCGTTGTGCCTCTTCTAGCAACTTCTAGGTTTGACCAGCATGCATGCTCTCAGGTCATCCGAGATTCTCTTGTTGCCCCTCCTTCGATATCAGCATCCTTATGGAATATCGCTTCGGCTCGGTTTCCATCATCTTGATCCAGGTTTGTTTTGAGTTGTTTTCTCGGATGAGATTTTGTCTAGAGATCAAACGTGACTCCACCTTCCAAGTTATGGTAGACAACTGCAACAAGCTGCAGTGTGAAGGAGTCACGAAGGGGGTGGAACTCCGGGTGCATGGATACGTGTGCTGGTTGGAAGTTTACTTGTTGGCCATCAAGGGGTCTAACATGGTTCTGGTGGTCCAATGGCTACAACAGTTAGGGAAGCTCACCCTGGACTGGGATCACATGACTATGGAGTTTAGTCAGGGTGAAAAAGGCTACAGTCTGAATGGACTTAAGACCTCACCCATGAAGGAGGTCTCTCTTTGATTCGTAGAATGGTTGTGGGACCAAGAAGTCCTTATGGAAGTGAACATGGAGCTTGCGCGCCACGTCTTACTTCTCCACATGAAGTATCAGAGCAGATACAGCCCCTGTTATTGCAATACTCAGAGATTTTCCAGGAACCCCACTTGCTCCCGCCACAGAGATTTAGAGACCACCAGATCATCCTCAAGAAAGGAGTTGAGCCGACTAACATTCGACCATAACGCTACCCACGCATACAGAAGGCAGAGATAGAACGGAGCATTAAGGAGATGCTAGCAGCGGGAATCATCAGACCCAGCACTAGTTCTTTTTTCTCACCCATCATTTTGGCGAAGAAAAAGGATGGCTCGTCAAGATTTTGTATTGACCACCGCGATCTGAACACCTCCATGGAGCACGCCTATGGAGGTGCTCATCAAGAACAAATTTCTCATCCCCATGATAAAAGAACTGTTGGACGAGTTACACGAAGCAAACCTATTGACGATGCTGGATCTATGCTAGGGCTACCATCAAATCAGGATGAAGGAAGAAGACATCTACAAGACAGTCTTCCGGATACATGACGGCCACTATGAGTTTCTCGTGATACCTTTCAGACTCTCCAACGAACCATCTACGTTCAAGGAGGTGATGAACGAGATCTTCTGGCCCCTTATCCGCAGGTCTGTATTGATATTTTTGATGAGATTTTGATCTACAGAGCTAGTTGGGAGGAACGCCTTATACATGTGGAGCAAGTGTTTGTGATTCTCCGTCAGCACCAGCTCTACGCCAAGCTCTCCAAATGCTCCTTTGGACAAGAAGAGGTAGAATATTTGGGTCGTATAGTCTCGAAACAAGGGGTACAAGCCGATCCAGAGAATATTGAAAGCATGCAAACGTGGCCCCAATCACGCACGGTCTGAGCCCTTCACGGTTCCCGAGGGTTGGCGGGCTACTACCAGCGATTCGTGAAGGATTATAGAAAGATAACATGGTCATTGACATAGTTGTTACACAAGGATGCTTTTTTCCTGACAAGAGGAGACGGAAACGGTGTTCCAGACTCTCAAGACAACGATGACTACCACAGTGGTGTTAGCTCTACTTGATTTCACCATGGAGTTTGCCCTGGAGACCAATGCGTCAGGTGTCGGGATTGGAGTCGTCCTAAACCAAGAGGGACATCTGAGAGCCTTATTCAGAAATACCTTGGCACCACGGACATTAGGCTTATCTGCCTACGAGAAGAAAATGTTGACCATATACATGTCGTGACACTATGTAGACCATATCTTTTGGGGAGACACTTCAAGGTACGAACTGATCACTGGAGCCTGAAGCATTTTTTGGAACAACGGGTGGTCTACTGGTCTCTCCTCTGCAGCAGAAATGGATGACGAGGTTGTTGCGCTATGACTACGAGATTGTCTACAAGCAAGGGAAAGAGAGCGCGGTGGCAGACGCATTTTCCTGCATACTAGAGGGGACACTTCACCAAATCTCAAGCCCGTTGATCCGGACTTTAGACAACATACGGGAGATCCTTCGGGACACAAACACGCGGCCAATTATGGAGTCGCTTAAACAAGGGAAGACCACTATTACAGGGTTTCACTTACAGAATAGACACTTATAATACCCGACAGCGTGTTCATACCCTCTTCATCACCATGGAAGATCACCATGTTGCACGATTTTCATTAATCGGCGATGGGGGACATGCGGGCGTTCTCCACACTCTTCGCGGGTACGGGCCAACGTTTTCTAGAAGGGCCAACGAAAGGATGTTCAGCAATTTGTGTAGCTGCGTGAGACATGCCAGCGACAGAAATACGAAACCACGTCTCCAGCAGGTCTGCTTACCCCCCTGAAGATTCCGCAGCAAATTTGGGACACGGTTTTGAGGGACTTCATCGACAACCTGCCGAGATCTTAAGGGAAGACAGTTATTCTGTTCGTGGTGGATAAGTTATCCAAATACGGCAACTTTCTGGTCTTGCACCATCCCTATACGGGGGAGTCAGTAGTCGATTTGTTTGTGCGGGAGATAGTCCGACTTCATGGCATTCTTCGAGTCATCATCTCAGATCGAGATCCTGTATTTGTGAGCAATTTCTAGAGGGATCTATTCCGGCAACAAGGTACTCGCATGTGTATGAGCATCACACACCACCTTCAAACAGACGGACGGACATAGGTGCTTAATCAGGGGGTCGAGATATACTTACGATGTTTTGTGATGGACGTGCCCCGCACCTGGACCCGTGGCTTCATTGGGCCGAATACTGCTACAACACCTTATACCAAACGGCAAGTAAACTCACTCTGTTTGAAATTGTGTGAAGGCGCTCAGCCCCGACCTTGGGGATGTATAAACCAGGGGGTGCGGCACTACCAGTTGTTGATCGTGAGTTGTGAGATCGGGATTGTACCTTTACCCTGCTGCGTGAAAATCTCTCGGTCGCTCAGAACATAATGAAGGTGCAAGCAGATAAACACCAGAAGGAACAAAAACTTGCAGTCGGAGATGAGGTCTTCCTCGAGCTTCAACCCTATAGGCAAACCTCTGTGTCTCGGAGGATGAACCTGAAGTTAGTACCAAGCTATCATGGTCCTTTCTGAATCATCCAGAGAGTGGAACCGGTTGCATATACCTTGGCCCTGCCAGAGGGTTCACGCATTCACCTCACCTTCCATGTATCCTTGCTGAAAAAGAAGATCAGGGACACGGTACATGTGTCCCTACCCTGCTAGAAGCACCCCATAGTAGGGTACTACGACCACTCCCGGAGGATGCACTGCTTACCAAATAGAAGTAGGGTACCAAGTAAAGCCAGGAAATCCTCGTCAAATGAAAGAACTTACCGGCGGCGCACAACACATCGGTCGATCTATTCGAGTTCCGAGAACTTTATCCAGACTTCCATCTTGAGAACAAGCTAGCTGCTGATGAGGGAGGGAATGTTATGACCCCGCATAACAAGTGGTTCACGGGTCAACAATATGCAAGGCGGCGGAAGGAGGCAGCACAAAGAGGGGCTGAACCTACCAGTTCAGCCCTCCCAAATTAAATTGTGGCGGCTTGGGCCTGAACCTGCGAGTTCAGCGCACTTAGGGGGGTGGAGGGGGGGGGGAGGAGGGTTGTGAATCCCCTCTTGGCCCATAGGTACAAATACCTATAGGGATTGTTTGACTCTAGCATCCCGAACTCTTCAAGTATTTTCCCTCCCTTCCTCTCAAACCCTAATCCCAATTTCTCTATGCCTCCTCTATTCTCTATTATTCTCCACTACGATCCTAACAGAAAGAGAGATATGGGGAGGGAAGACATGGGAGAGAGTAAATAGATGGAGTGATTATACTTCACGGTAATAGTAGCACTGGAAGTTCCATTATTATTAGACCATGAAGCATATAGATGATTGATTATATTTTACTCTTGATAGTGCCATATGTGCAATCAGTAATGCATAACAATCAATCAAGGCGTATTAGTTTTAAAGACATTTGAGTAATGCATAACAATCAATCAAGGCGTATTAGTTTTTAAGGAATTTGAGCATGTGCAGATTTTTGAAGAAAAAGGGTACGTATTTTCAAAAATTTTAAGCAATATGATTCTCATACTAGACTACCGTTTAATATGGAGATAAATATTGCAGAAACAACTATTCTTGAATCATGTTGCGGGTCTCTTAGAGCTCCCACAGACTGGAGAGATCGAACTGCCTTAGCTAAGTTTGCAGATGTCGGATGCCGGGGACACATCGATTTGGATTTTCAAGTCGGTTTTATATGTATCGAGGATATATCGAGGATATTTCAAATATCGGATTTTAATATTTAATTAATTATATATATAATTCTTAGTGTTGGGCAGTGAATTGTGCACATGAGCAAAAAATGGGAGTTGCGGAGATGAGAATGCTTAGGTGGATGTGTGTACACACGATTGGATAAAAATAGGAATGAAAGTATCAAGGAAAAGAAAAGGGTAGCACCAATTGCAGAGAAGATGCAAGAACTTGTCTAAGATGGTTTGGACATGTACAAAGGAGACCATTAGAGGCACATGTTAGGCGTTGTGAGAATCTAGTCACTAGGCATGTTAAACGGGGGAGGGGTAGACCAATAAAGACTTGGAATGAAACTGTAAGGAAAGACATGATGTACTTAGGCATCAGTGAGATTGTGACAAAAGTTAGGGCACAATGGCGACAAAGGATCCATATAGCCGACCCCACTATAGTGGGATAAAGGCTTGAGTGTTGTTGTAAATATATAATTCTTAACACTCAGGCCTTTATCCCACTATAGTGGGATCGGCTATATGAAACCTTTGTCGTCATTGTGTCCTATCTTTAGTCATAATCTCCGTTGTAAAAGCTCAAATCTTGTATGTATTGCTCAGGTAGATAAATACAGAAAGAGAATACAAATATATAGGAAAGAGGAGAGAAGAATAAATCCTATACAAGATGTGGGACTAAAGAAGGATGAGAGAGAAAGCAATAAAGAGGGCCCTTTAATGGGCCCTTTACATGGGCTTTTCTAATACTCCCCCGCAAGCTGGAGCGTACAAGTCGTAGGCGCCAAGCTTGGATAGGCACTGGTAGAAGAGGGTACTTGGTAGAGCTTTGGTGAGGATATCTGCAACCTGTTCAGTACCCGGAACATGCTTGAGCTCGACCTTCTTCATGTGGACTTTCTCTCGGATGAAATGACAATCTACCTCAATATGCTTCGTTCTTTCGTGAAAGACCGGGTTCTTAGCAATATGTATAGCAGCTTGACTATCACATAGGAGGAGATTTGGTGAAGATAGTCGAACACCAAGGTCGGTAAGGAGACTCTCAATCCATGTGAGTTCCGAGACCACAGCCGCCATTACCCGATATTCTGCTTCTGTTGAGGATCGAGCAACCACTGCTTGTTTCTTGCTCCACCAAGTAATCAGGTGTCCTCCAAAATATGTGCAGAACCCGCTAGTAGATCATCGATCATCGAGGGAGTCAGCGTAGTCGGCATCAGAGTATGCCACTAGTGTAGGAATGGAAGATGAGGTTTTGTACACAAGGCCTTGACCAGGAGCTGTCTTGAGATATCTGAGAATGCGTTCCACAGCTTGAAGATGAGAACTTCGAGGAGAATGCATATAGCGACAAACAAGTCCCACAGCGAAGGATATATCAGGTCTTGTTACTGTTAGGTAGATAAGTTTCTCAACTAGACGACGGTAATACTCTGGATTTTGTAGAAGAGAATCAGAATCTGAGCCCTGAGCACACAGTTTGTGATTAGCATCCATGGGAGTGTTTACCGGTTTGCAGCCAGAGTAGCCTGCATCATGAAGAAGATCCAGGCAATATTTGCGCTGAGAGAGAACCAGACCATCTGACCTTCTTGCCACTTCCAGACCTAGGAAGTACCGAAGGGGTCCCAGATCCTTAGTTTGGAAGACGGAGCTTAGATGTTGCTTAACGGTCTGTATGTTGTCCAAGTCGTTGTCAGTAATAATGATGTCGTCGACATATACCAATAGGAGGACCGTACCCGTTGCCCGGTGGCGAGTAAACAACGCGAAGTCAGTCGAGCTTCGAGTGAAGCCAATTGTCCGGAGAGCTTTGTTGAACTTGTCGAACCATGCCCGAGTTGATTGTTTGAGACCATATAGCGATTTGAGAAGGTGACATACCCGAGGCTCCCCCGTGGTCTCAAACCCGGGAGGTTGTTGCATGTAAACTGTTTCCTGAAGGTCGTCATTCAGAAAAACATTCTTGATGTCTAGTTGAAATAAGGGTCATTGGCGATGGACAACTACGGATATGAGAATGCGGACTGTGTTGAGCTTAGCGACCGGAGAGAAATTCTCATCATAGTCGAGACCCTGTTGCTGGGTGAAGCCACGAGCAACTAGACGAGCCTTGAGTCTGTCAATGATCCCATCAGGAGCATGTTTGATGACAAACACCTATTTGCACCCAACGGGTTTCTGGCCGGGAGGAAGTGGCACCAGGGTCCAAGTCTGGTTGGCCCAAAGAGCAGTCATCTCATCTTCCATGGCAGCGCGCCACCCAGGATGTTGAAGAGCATCTTGTACGGAAGTAGGAATAGAAACCGAGGAGAGGGAAGCAGCCAATGTCCGAAGAGGTGGAGAGAGGCGATGTAGAGAAACATAGTTAGCCATCGGATGAGCCTTAGAGGCGGGCACCGGAGCAGCAGAACACGGAGAAGCCGAGGTCGAAGCCGACTGCATAGGGGCAACGGGACGAAGAGGGCGGCGAGTATAGACCCAAATGACGGGCGGCCGGGGAGGGTCAATAGTGGGAGGGGGCGGAGGGAGGGTTGGAGGGGAGTGGACGGGGATAACTGGCCGCGGGAGGGAGGGTGGTAGAGTGGGTGATGGTAGAAGTGGGGGGAAAGGAGGAGGGAAGAAGGGTTGATCCTCCCGGAAAGTAACATCAGTAAAGACAGAGACCTTCCGGGTAGGTGAGGAATAACAGGCATAACCCTTTTGGGTGCGGGAGTAGCCGACGAAAATGTGTTTGGCCGCACGGGGATCTAGTTTGTCGATAGTGGGGCCCAGGGTATGGACAAAACATGTACAGCCAAAAACCCTGGGTGTGAGAGGAAAGGCAGGTGCAGAGGGAAAAAGAAGGCTGAAGGGGGAAGCATTCTGGAGAACCGGAGAGGGGAGACGGTTGATAAGAAAACACGCAGTGGAGACCGCAAAGTTCCAGAAGATTTTGGGAACATTCATGTGAAGCATGAGGGAGCGAGCAACATCGAGAAGGTGACGGTTCTTCCGTTCGACGACCCTGTTTTGTTGAGGGGTGTAGGGATACGATGTCTGATGAACAATACCGAAGTCGGCGCAGAGAGTAGCAAACTCGTGGCTAGTGTACTCCCAGACATTATCAGAGCGGAATGTTTTGATAGTAGTAGAGAATTGCGTACGAGTCTCGATCACAAAAGCCTGAAAGACCCGAGGAAGCTCAGAGCGATCATGAAGGACATACAACCAGGTGGTGCGAGAGTAATCGTCAATAAATGTTATAAAGTAACGATAACCAGAGATGCTTGGAATCTTATACGGTCCCCAAATATCAGAATGGATTAGATCAAAGGGAGCAGAGCTCCGAGTACAATGTGCGGGATAAGAAAAACGTGGTTGTTTGCCAAGAATACATGAATCACATTTAAAAGCAGGAAGGGAGACGTCAGGAAGCGCCTTCTGGAGGATAGGTAGAGGAGCGTGCCCAAGACGACAATGTCAGTCAGTAGAGGAGACAGAGGAAAGGGCGGTAGAAGAGACATCGAGGAGGTAGAGCCCGTTCTGCAGTCGACCCCTACCAATGGTAATCTGCGTCTGCCGATCCTGTATCAAAAAACCAGAAGAGGTGAAGGTGATATAACAGTTCATATCATTAGTAAGACGCCCAACAGAGAGTAAATTAAAGGGTGAGGCCGGCACATAGAGAGCAGAGCGAAGAGAGAGAGAGGGGTGGATGAATAGATCAGCATATCCGGAGACCGGAACAAGCGCACCGTTGGCCACAGTAATAGACGGGGGATGAGGAGCATCCGAGAACCGTGGCGGCAGCAGGGAGGTGATGTGGTGGGTGGCGCCCGAGTCCAGGATCCAACGAGAACCAGAGGAAAGACAGGCAGTACCTGTAATGGAGGATGAGGCAATACCTGCAGGAGAGGTGGAGGCAACTGAAGCAGATGGAGGGTTGAGGAGCCCCTAGAGTTGTTGAAGCTGAAGGCGAAGAGCCTCAAGGTAGGTACCAGTGGGTGGAGAGCTATCAGTAACAGCAGCAGTAGGCGGGCGAGGAGGGTAGCCATGTTTCTTGTGACAGACGGCTTCAGTGTGTCTATCCCAGCAGCAGTATGTGCACTTGGGCCGATCGCGACCACCACGGCCCCGGCCGCGGGAGCCCGTACGTCCACCCCGAGGAAGAGATGGTGGGGGAAGTAAGGGAGGAAGGGCCTGTTGAAGAAGAGCCGGCGAGGGTGGTGCAGAAGCCTCCGGTGGAGGTGGTACTCGGAGTAACATAGAGCAAACATCGGAGAAGGAAGGAGTAGCAGGTGATGCCAGAACCTGGGCCCGGATACTGTGAAGGTGCGGCGGGACTCGAGCCATAATCATAGTAATACAGACCGCCTCCTTCTGGGCTCGTTGAATAGCGAGATCAGTAGTAGGGGCTGGTGCTGAATCCAGGCCTCCGTGAGAGTTTTAGCCCGGGCCACAAAGAAGGTCATGTTCATAGCTGTGCCGAGATCCAGAGCTTGAAGAGCGGTGATGATGTCAAACAGGTGTTGAAGGCTGTCCATGCCCGAGTACAAGGAATGCAGTTCATCCCACATTGCTTTGGCGGTCTCATGATACATAATCATCTGGTACGGCTCACCCTCCACCGAGTTCAGGATCCAGGTCTGGACGCGACGGTCATTCCGTAGCCAGTCATCAGTAGGAGGAGTTGGAGGTCCCTGGGTAAGGTGACGCGCAAGGCCCTTGGCTTGCAAGACCCGCCGAACGGAGTGAACCCAGGGGATGAAATTCGACTTGTCGGAGAGGGAAAGAGTAGTAATCTGAAGCTCATCGCGGAGTTCGGGACTAGGAGCCACGGGGGCCGCCGGGGGGTGAGCGGTGGTGGAGTCACTAGAGGACATGGCGACCTGGAGGAGAGGAGGCGGGCAGAACCAGCGGACTGATGCACAGCAGAAGGCAGGCCGCAGCGAGTACAAACACGCACGGCAAGGAGCGGGCTGGAGGAGGTCGCGGCGAGCTGGAGGATGTCGCGGAGGACAGGAACAGACCGCGGCGCACTGGAGCCGGTCAAGGAGAGCAGAGACAGGCCGCAGCGATCAGAGAGAGGCCGCGCGGAGGGAGACAGGCCGCAGCGGGCAGAGACAGTCCTCGCGAACAGAGACAGGCCGCGCACAGAGAAGTCCGCAGCGGGCAGACACAGGCCGCGCGGATAGAGAGGGGAAGAGCCGGAGGATACCGCGACCAAGATGCAGGTGAGAGAGGAACAAACCGCACAGTCAGGCGGACCAGAGAACGGAGGAGAAGAAACCCGCAAGGAGAGAGACTCGAGCGGATAGAGTAGATACCGCAGCGACCCACAAGAACCCGCAGAAGAGGCAGGCCGCAGGAGGCCGGGCGGGTAGCGAGCAGAAGAGAGCAAGAAGAAGCCGCAGCGAGCTAGAGCAGGAGGGGCAGGCCGCAGCGAACCGGAGGAAGCCGCAGCAAGCAAGGGAGTCCGCTGCGAGCACGAGCAGGTAACGAGAGTAGCAAGCCGCAGCGCGGGAGAACAGGCCGCGATAGATAGAGCGTCTGGCGGAGAGAGGGGGAAGGTGGACCCACGGAGAAGAAGAGGGAGGGAAGGCTATAAAAGACGGAGGGGAGGGGTGGAACCACGGGAAGAGGAGTCCAAGGGAGAGGAGGAGCGGAGCGGACAAACCGGCAGGCCGCAGGAGGCCGAGCGGGTAGCGGACAGAAACAGTCCGCGCGGGTTGAGAAAGAAAGGCCGCTCAATTCAAATCTGGCTCTGATACCATGTTGTAAAAGCTCAAAGCTTGTATGTATTGCTCAGGTAGATAAATACAGGGAGAGAATACAAATATATAGGAAAGAGGAGAGAAGAATAAATCTTATACAAGATGTGGACTAAAGAAGGATGAGAGAGAAAGCAATAAAGAGGGCCCTTTAATGGGCCCTTTACATGGGCTTTTCTAATAATCTCAATAATTTTCTGAGTACATCATGTCTTTACTTATAGTAAAATTTAATTATATATATAATTAAATATTATTTTTTATACATGACAAAGTACTGATTATTTTACAATCTATTGAACTTTTAAATATTAAAAGTTATATGTAACATTTAACATACAATAATTTAATGATAGAAAATTTGTAAAATATAAATTTTAAGAAACATGCAACTATATATTATTTTTATGACATCAAAATTTTTTTTAAAAAATTCAAACGTATCTCATTCTTCATCACTTACAGACTTATCTATAATCGGCAGAGTTGATAGAATATGGTCATCATCTGATAAACCCTCTAGATCTACCTCGTCCACCTCAAATATTTTTTTATTTCTCTTCATTTGATAACGACTCATAATTAAATGAACCGGCTAGGGAATCGAGAGCACCAAAAAGAAGAAAGAACAACCGGAGTGAGAGCAACAGCCAAGGGAATCGAGAGCACCAGAGAGAACAACCAGCGAACACCCGGGAGAACAACCAACAGAGAGAAGAATGAACCAAAGAGAACAACCAGCGAGCCAGAGTGCCATGAACCCGAGAGTGAGAACCAGCGAGCGCGAGAGAGTCAAGGGATAGCTAGGGCAGGAAAACGACTCGTAATGAAATGAACCGTGGGGGGGGGGGAGTTAAAAGAATAGAAATATCCAATTAATAAATAATTGAAAGAAGAAAAAAATTAATTAATATTCACTGGTTTTTTGGACTGATATATCGGTCTGTTTTTTCAAACTGTTACAACTAAAAAAAATGGTTGCACGTCATTTTAGCTCCCAAAGCTTTATGTCGGCCGACATATCAAACAAGTCAGTCGATATCTACAATAGTGGCTTAAGCTCGAGAGTGAGTCAAGCGCGCAAATAGTCAAAAAGAGAACTCACATCAGGCGACAGGATTTTAAGTGAAAAATCCGGAAAAAGAGAAAACCACGGGGCCGGACCCAGTTCTGACAAAATAACCTAGTATCAGTTGAGTACAGATGTCAGGTTTCTCAAGGGTGACAGGTGACCTCTCATTTACAAAATATTTCTAAGTGTTTGAAATTTGGTAAAACTAAGCACTGCGGAGTGCGTTCTGGAACGGAGCACAGAGGCGCGCACTAGAGCGGTATTAGAATCTAAGACGACACGTGTCGAGTGGGGCATAACGACGCGTATTTGAGAAGACATGGAGTGAATACGCGGGGAGCGCATGCTGAGTGGAAAGATGAGTGTTGAAGAGGATGATGAGAACTGTGGAGGTCTTCGCCGGAAAACCTCAGAGCTCTGACTCTTCTCAATTTTTGTCTCCTTCAAACGAAGGCTTGGCCACCTTTTATAGTTTACCTGAGGGCAGCGCGGGTAATTGCGCTCTCCTAGATACTGAACGGGCAAACGAGAACACATGATTCCTGCCTCCTAGATTACCTACTTTCAAAATATGATGTTATTGCCCCCCGGGTGGCTTGGGCAGCTTGGGCAAGTCGGCCGGCGGCGGCGGCGGCGGTGACGGCGGTTGCGGTGACGGCGGTTGCGGTGTCGGTGGCGGAGGTGACGGCAGCGGCGGTGACGGCGGCGGCGGCAGCGGAGGCGGCGGCGGTGAAGGCCGCGGCGGTGACGACGGCGGCGGTGACGAGGCGGCGGTGACGGAGGCGGTCGAGGCGGTGGACACATGATAGGGGTGCACGCGCACAGAGGTGAGCGCTCCCGCGCACTAGCGACCACCGGAAGGGTGTGCGCGTGTTGGTGCTTGCAGTCAGGCTTTCATGTTGGTCTTCTAGTTGAGGCAGATCCCCATGCGACTGAGGCAAACCGCTTTAGCTAGTCGTTCGAGGTCGCGTGTCATGAGTTCTGACTTGATTACTTGGATTTTATGGGAGCCCTATCAAATGCCCCAAAATTTCCGAAGATCGTTACTTGAAAACGAAACCGAAAATTTTTCCCAATGATCGTAACTTTTATGGATGGAATTTAACGTGATTTTCGAGTGTGGATTATGTGTGGGCCCAAAGGGCTGAGCGAATATAAGCAATTGGGGTAGCATGTGCGGTGCGCGAGTGTCCGCTTAGGCGTAGATTATGTGTTGGTATGCAGTATGAACCGTTGTTCATGCTCTGGTACGGGGAAACGGGGCAAGTCTGTGATTTGTATTGTGGTTCAAGGAACTGTGCATGGTGCACGTGTTTGGATGCAAATGCATGTTGCGCATGCGTGTTTTTAAACTTTACATGTGTTATGAGTAGAAACTTTTTGCTTTGTGCGCGCGGCTTTGATAAGAGGACAATGGGTCTATTAGAGATATGTGTTTGGTATATTGGACACAATGTACTTGATTTGAAGAAGTTCTTTCAACTCAATGATATACACATTTGTATTTGATGTATATTTAAGTTTATGTTGCAGGTTGTCTATTTCATATTGATTGGACAGGTGGTCACAAGAAGTTGACTAGATTTTGAAAACAAATTGTCTAAATACCAATAGCGTCGTGTGGAGTCAGCAAAGTGCTGAGTGAAGTCAGCACAGTCTACATTCAGCCATTTGCAGTGCAGAAAAATGACTAAGTATAAAAGTGTCGACACACTTCTACTGTGTGGACACCTTTGCAGAAGCTGTGTCGAGACAAGTCAGTTAACTCGATACATAGAAGATTCAAGATAGTTGTATCGAGACAAGTCAGATGTCTCAACACCTTGAAGACTAAGTCAGCTTATTTGACATTATAAAGCATAAAGCAGTTGTGTCGAAACAATACAACTGGTTCGACACAAAAAAGAGAGGAAATTTTACTAAGTAAAATTGTGTCGAGACAAATCAACTATCTCGACATAATGAAGAATTAAAGCATTGACTTTCCGACATCAGGCAGACAGTTGTGTCGAGACAATCCAACAGTCTCTACACAAGGCAGAATTAAAAGATGTCGACACAGACAACGCTTGTGTCGAGACAAGTCAACTGTCTCGACAATTTCAAGTTACAGATGAAAATTCTTCCAAGTAGAATTGTGTCAAGACTGTTAAGATGTCTCGACATAAGTGTCGAGACACTTTGGGCATCTCGACACTTATGTTTCAAAAAATGTGCAGAGTCAACACAGAAGTGTCAAGATAAGTCAGAACTGTCACATCAACTACAGGAATAAGATATTTCAACAAAACAGTCTGAGGAAGGATTTGAAGTGTGATGTCAGATGCTGATGTCATCATTCAGTAACCAGTCATCCATGAAGGCTATAAATAGAGGGGTTGTCTACACTAACAGAGGAGAGACAGAATCAATCAAGCAAACAAAAATTCTCATTTTTATTACAATCCCGAGGAGGAGGAAGAAGACAAAAGTCTTCAAGAAAATCTTCAAATCCTTTCACCGAGTTGATCTAAAAATTAAGTTGGATCCGATCTACAACTTCTTCAAGGAAATCAAGTCTATCAACATCAAAAAGATTGCAGATCCAGAGAAGCATCTTTTCAGCAAGTCAATTTATCAAGAAGAAATCCATTGCTGCTGATTTGAAGAATCTGTGCTAACAGATAAGTCAGATTTCAGAATTCCAGTTTTCTGAAGATTATTGTTTTACCTCTTAATTTTGTAAGATCTTTTTGAGATCTGAGTGTGTAGAAGATCTTATCTCTGAATTGTAAGCCTAATTTATAAAGACTGAGGTAGGGTTCATGAGGGACCAGAGGTAGGTGGTTTTGGGTGAATCACTGAGTCGTAAGCCTGATTTATAAAAGCTGAGGTAGGGTTCTTGAGGGACCTGAGGTAGGAGATTGAGAGAATCTCTGAGGTAGGACCTGTTGGTCTGAGTGTAGGTTTCTTAACAGAACCTGAGACTGTAGGATCCTTGGATCTGAGTTAAAGAGCAGGAGCTATAATTTTATCTAGCACATTGCTAGTGAGGAAGGAGGAAAGTGGATGTACCCTATATAGGGGAACCACTAAAAATGCTTTGTGTGCAATATGCTGTGGATTGTTTTTGCTTGTGCTATAATCTGAGTTTTGTAACTGCTGAAATAGTTAAGTGATAGAGAATTGCTAAAGTATTTTAAAAATGTCACTTATTCACCCCCCCCCCTCTAGGTGATTATTTACCCATAGGATTATCTTTCAATATGTGGGGGGAATGATGTTCCAGCATGTTTTTGGAGGGGAGCATATCCTCTCTGATCGGACAAAGGGTTCTTTGAAGAGTGGCGCGAGGCTCATTTGAAGAGCAGTGCTACTCTTTTAGTTGAGTTAGGGAGCGCGTATTGGAAAGTTATGCATGCGCGAACACGTTGCAGAATCGTATATGTGTGAACGTGTTGTAGAGTTGCATGAACGTGAACGTATTGTAGAGTTGTGTGCACAGGAACGCATTGTAGAGTTGTGTGCGCAAGAACGTTTTGTAAAGCTGCGTGCGCGTAAGCGTGTTGGAGAATTTTGTGCACGTGAACGAGTTGTTGTGTTGTGCGCGTGTGAGCGAGTTGTAGAGTTATGTGCGCGTGAAGGTGATGAGAGGTTATGCGCACACATGAAAGTGCTGAGAGATAGTGTGAAAGTGAACATGTTGCAGAGTTGCGCACACATGAACGTGTTGAGAGGTTGTGCGAACGTGAACTTGTTGCAAAGTTGCGCACACATGAACGTGCCGAGAGGTTGTGGGAATGTGAACGTGTAGTAGAGATGCCCACATGTGAACATGTTGAGAGGTTGTTTAAACTTAAACGTGTTGCAGAGTTGTGCACAAGTAAGCGTGTTGAGAGGTTGTGCGAACATGAATATGTTGCAAAGCTACGCACATGCGAGCATGCTGACGTGAACGTGTTGCATAGATGCGCACACATGAACGTATTGAGAGATCGTGCGAACGTGAACGTGTTGCAGAGCAACGCACACATGAACGTGCTGAGAGATTGTACAAACGTGAATGTGATGCATAGCTACGCACATGTGAACGTGTTGAGAGGTTGTGTGAACGTGATGCAGAGCTGTGTGAACGTGTTGAGAGGTTGTGCGCATTATTTTAAATGTCCTCCGACATGTCCGACATGTCTCCCGACATGTCATTTCTTAGGACAAAACTATATGTTTTTCTTAAAAATAAATTATGTCATTTTGTAAAATATAGGTTGATATGTGTGATTTTTTCTGATATATCGGCCAACACGACTTTTAAATATATCGTCCGCTATTTTATTTTATGTTATATTAACAGACTATATATTTTATATTGTGTATGTTTAAATCGATGTTGGGTACATTGGGAATTGTGTACCTGATTTGGAGAAGTCCTTTATCAACTCAATGATATACACAAAGTTGTATTTGATGTATATTAAGTTTACATGTGCAGGATTTAAAGTGAAGAAATTTATCTAAGCACAAATGTGTTGACGCAGTTCAATTGTGTCGACACCTCTGTAGAAGCTATGTCGAGACAAGTCAGTTGTCTCGACACCTTGAAAACTAAGTCAGCATACTTGACAAAATAAAGAGGAATTATTTTGAGTAAAATTATGTACAGATAAACCAACTGTCTCGACACAATGCATGTTAAGTAGAAATCCAATTGCAGCTGATTTGAAGAATCTGTGTAAACAGATATATCAGATTACAAGTTCTCTGTTTTCTGTGTTTTATTTTATCACTTTATATTGTAAGATCTCTTAGAGATTTGAGTGGGTAGGAGATTCTTTTCTCTAAGATTGTAAGCCTAAATTATAAAGGCTGAGGTAAGATTCTGGAGGGACCTGAGTTAGGTGGTTTGGGTAAATCACTGAGTTGTACGTCTATTCTATAAAGGATGAGGTAGGATTCTTGAGAGGGCCTAAGGTAGGAGATTGAGGGAAACTCTGAGGTATGACCAGTTGATCTGAGTGTAGGTTTCTTGACAGAAACTGAGTCTGTAGGATCTTTGGATCCGAGTTGAAAAGTAGGAGTTATAACCTTATCTAGCACATTACTGGTGAGGAAGAAGGGGGAAAGTGGATGTTCCCTATATAGGGGAGCCACTATAAATTATGTGTGTACTGTGAACTGTTATTTACTTGTGTTATGTGTGTTATAAACTGTGATAGTATTATTCTTATTTAATAAGGGACAAGGAATTGCAAAGCAATTTTTAAAGGTCACATATTCACCCCCTAGGTGACTATCTACTCATAAGTTTGACTTTCAAATGATATCAGAGGGAGGTTATTCAAAGAAAGACCTAACAGTCTGAAAAAGATCCTAAGGGTATTTGAAGATTATCAGATCTATGGCTTCTGAATATAACAGAGAACTCAGTTATATGAAATTGACAATCTGTACTAAGGATAACTTTGCAATATGAAAACAGAGAGCGAGACTGTTCATGGAAGCCTCAGATCCAAGAATCTTTGTCACAGTTCAAGAAGGACCATATGTGCCCATGAAAATATCAGTCCTAGATGCAAATGATTAAACCCCCAAGAAACTGTCAAAAATGACAAATGATGAGGTGATACTTTCTATTATGGACAAGAGAGCACAAAATATAATAGTTAGTGCAATAGACAACTCAACCTTTCAGAATTTGGTGCACTGTAATACATCCAAGGAGATGTGGGATATCCTCATAGTATACGTGGAAGGCACAGAAGAGGTAAGAGCTGACAGGAAATCTCACCTCAACCAGCAGTATGAGGCATTTAGACAAGGAAAAATTGATTTTATTGAACAATGTTATGAAAAGTTCTTTAGAATAGTTAATGACTTGAGAAACTATGCCAGAAACTTCTCAAACTATGAACTAAATGACAAATTTCTGAGATCCCTGAATAAAGAATGTGACATCAAGATTTGTGTTGTAAGAGAGATGGGGAATCTAAGAAATATGTTACCCCAAGACTTATATGGGAAGTTAATGTCACATGAACTTCAGCTAAATTCTAGGAAAGCTAAAGCTGAATCAACCAGACACTCAACTCAGCCTAAATCTGTGGCCTTCAAAGCAGATACTTCTAAGAAAGCTAGAAGAGAAATCTCATCATCACCCAGAAGGGATGAAGATACAGACAGCACTGGAGCATGTTCTTCTTCAGGGGAAATATCAGATGATGAACTGGCACTGTTTACCAGACAATTCAAGAAAATGTTAAGAAGGAGGAAGCAGTGGAGCAATAGGAAACCTTCTGGATCAAGCTCTAATAAACACAAAGACAGGCACAGAGACAAATCTGTGGTCAGGTATGATTCACAACAGAACAAACAATTTAAGACTGACATTATTTGTTTTTTCTGTAATAGGCTCGGGCACGTCATGTTGACTGTCCAGTAAAAAGAAAGGAGAACAGAAGTCAAAAGAAAAGAAGTTCAATAAGGACAAGAAATCAGAGAAGGGTCTGATGGCAAAAAAGTTAAAGACCTTGTCTGATAGTGATACTGATTCAACTGAATCAGAAAAAGAACCTGTAGGAAGGTTCTCCTATGAAGAAGAGTTTATCAAAAGCGCTATATACAAAGGGAAGAGCTCCACAACTTCATCAAACTATGGTGATTCTAAAGAAGACATGGAGATCAACTTGATGACAATATCTGATGACCCAGAAACAGAAGCACATGACTGTAAAAGTACATAGGTAATCTATGACAACTCTTCCAGCTCTAAGACTTCTGTTTATGAGACTGAAGGTGAGCTAAACTCATGTGACTCAATGGTTGATTCACATGAGATTAACTCAGTGACTGAACTACAGCATCTCACTGTTAAATTTGGTAAAATGCTGGAAGCTTTAGTTAATAACAAGAAGCTTGTTAAAGAACAAGCTGTAGAAGTTGCATCTCTAAAAAGTTTTGAGTATCATCACAAGATGGATACTCAGAAGATTGGTATTCAAAGTTCTAAATTGACAAAACTGACTAAGATCATTGATGACCAAATAATATTAATTAAGAAAAAGATGCAATCATTCAGGAGCTGGAATTCAAACTCCTAAATGAGAGAAGCCTAGTACAGCAATTTTCAAAACCCAAAACTGTACTGCCCATAATAGACACCTTCTCAGGAACACCTGGAAGTGGTCATAGGTTTGTTAAACCCAAAAGAAAAAGGGGCAAAAAGCCAAAAGGACCAAAGAGTCCAATCATTCCACAACCAGTGTTCCAGACTAAGGCTCCAAGGAGAAATCTTGCAGCTGAGAGACAAAACAAGTGTTATGCTCCCAGTCAAGATAAAACTGTTAAGTTTACTGACTCCTGCCCAAAGGAATGTCAGCTCAAAGATCCTTTTGTTCCTCCAAAGAGGAGGTATTGGACATCAATGGTATCGGAGTGCGCCTCTTCACATAACAGATATAAATGCTGGTGTTGTGGAAAGACATGACACTTTGTCTTAGAGTGCTGGTTTAATTACTCAGTGTCTCATATTCAGAAAAGATATCCAGTCAAGAAGTTTACTGGTGGCTTTAATAGAGTCACAGCTAACAAAAACTTAGGACCCAAAACAATTTGGGTTCCTAAGGAAAAGTAAATTCTTATTTTGCAGGAATGTCCAAGTTCCAGAGTTAGACCAATCTGGTACTTGGATAGTTGATGTTCTAGATATATGACTGGAACAAGAGGAAATCTGAGGGAATACATCCATCTGGAAAATGGACCAAAGGTGATCTTTAGGGTTAGTCAACCAAAGGTTATGGTAAGATGACAAATGGCTTAGTCACACTCACTAAAATAGCTTATGTGGAAAGATTGCAACACAACAATATAAGCATAAACCAACTTTGTGATCTGGGCTATGACATATCTTTCCACAAAGATGAGTGTCTAATAAAAAGGTCAAATGACCAAAAGGTCATCTTGACAGGCACTAGATGTGGGAGGACTGTTATGGTGTGGATTGCATTCAGTCAAAAAGATAGGAAGTTCTCTGAATCGGAAGGGTATGAATATCCAAGGTAAATTGCTGTCAGAAATCGTTGGAAAGGTGTTGCTGTGTAAGACAAGCGCACATGACAGAATTTCTGTTCACATGTTCGGGCTAATAACAAGAATAATCTTCAAACTTAAGACTGACTGGAGTAGTTTAGTGTTTGACAAGATTTCTGAGAGTATCAAGAAGCCCAACATGGGCAGGATACTAAGTTTGTATTTACTTAAAGTCATTCCTACAGACCTAAATCAAAAACTGGGCACAAAGATAAATCATATGAGAAAAATGGATATGAGGATTTTGTCCAGATGGGATAGTGTTCTATCCAGAGAGCCGTCTTTAGTTGAAAAGAAGAAAGAGAAGAAGAAAAAGGAAGTGGTGATGAAAGACGTCTCCTCCAGTGATTCTGAAATTCCAGGAAGTTCTAGTTCAGATCAAAGTGATGCTCCAGATACAAACATTCCTCCAAGGACCTCACCTGAAACAAGGTATCAGGTGCAGGGGGAGATTGAACCCACAGTAGACCAAATTGCCGAGACAAACCTGGATGAACCTACTATCTTAGACAGTGAAACTGTCAATGACATTATAAAGGATGTTCTCCATGAACTGAATACAGATGTGATAAAAGATGTGAATGAGGAACAAGATGAGTATACGTCTGACATAGAGGCAGTAGTCTCTAAGGAGACTGTGGAAGAAATCTCACTGGGAGTGGAAGCTAACATCTAGGGGGAGATACCTGCTCCTCCTGGGGATCATGTTCCTGTTGTTGAAGATCAACAACATGAGACTACCTTAAAAGGTCCAAATCTTGATCAAAATGATGCAAGAGTTGAGGGGGAGCAAGCAGCCAAGTCCCCTAGGTTTGGAAGTACAGAACAACAACAATCTGTTGTCATTGTCAGTTCATCTGAATCAGATGAGAAAGAAGAGTCCCAGCTACAACAAAAAAAGATAACTGAATTAAAAAAAAAAAGTCAGAGCTATAAGAAGGCAATACAGTCAAGAAAATCATCTCCTTCTCCTGCTGTGGATGTCAGTTCTCTCTTAGTTCAGCTACAGATAATGTTAGATAAACACAGAACAGATCTTGAAAAATGTGGATGAAAGTAAAAAGGACTTACAGTTACAGCTGGCCCAAGACATAAAATTCATAAGATTTGAAGTAAATTTACTGAAACAAGACATGACAAACTTCTTGGAAAAATGTGCAAATGATGTGGTCTACCTTGCAAAACAGCAAGAAGAGTCAAAGAAGACTTTAGAAGAAACTACAGTACAACAAGGCTTTGTTCTGGAAAATCAGCAGAGATTGAATGAAAATCTCATACAAATGCATGAAATATCACTGACAAAGCTTACTGAACAAACAAAAACTTTGGAGGAAAAGATTACCTCTACATCAGCAGCTACTGAAGCAAACCTCTCAATTGAATCAGTTTCTCTAAATACAGCCATAAAGGAGTTAGAAAAAGGTATCATTGATCAGATTAAGAAATTTAAAACGTATTACACCACTTGGATTCATCATGTAGTTGATCAAGTAAGATTTCAGAAGGATAATTTAAGAGATCACATTGAAAGAAAAGTCATAAAGAGGGAGGGTTATGATAAAAGCCAGCTCTGATCATGCTAAGTGGTCTTCCAATAGCATCAGAGCTACTCTTGGCTACCCCCCACTATGTGATGATGATCAGACAGCTGAGTCTGGCTGCCAACCAGCTCAGTTGGAAGGAATTCCTCCAGTTGCAGAACAGATAATATATCCTCCACCACACTTTGAGGATATTCAAGGTGTAGTCCAGACCATGTATAGTCATCCACCTAATGCTGAGAATGTTGTTTTTGAAGTGGTGGAGATGACTGATGCTGCCCTGCTGAAGGAAAAAGAAGTTCAAATGTCTAAGAAAAGATTTAGAGAGCAGCCGGAGGCTAGGCCTGATTTTGAGCAGTGGAGTCCAACCTCTAGAAATATTATACTCACTGTTTCGCAAGCAGTTAACACTAATAGATATGACAGGGGAAAGTGATACACTGAGCAGGAATGGAGTAAGCATCTCAAGCAACAAGATGTTATCTATAAGTTCAGAAAAGATCAGAAGAATGGGGTCCTTCCAGCTACTGCTGTTGAACCAAATAAATATTTCCACAAGCTCTTCCATTACTTTGAAAGACAAAGACTTAAGGCTAAACAGCTTTCCAATCAATATCAAGAACAAAAAAGGCAGGAAGGTAGCAGATGACAGTATGTCAGAAGTTAAAGCCAAAATTCAATCAGGCAAAGGCATTGTCATTAAGGAGCCAGATCAATCTTAGATTGTTTTGTATTGTCTAGGAATTATGTAATTCTGTTATAACTTAGTGTAATCCTTAGACTGGTTAAATTTTGTTAAATTTTGAAAATGTTTATTGGCCTTCTATTTTTGTTGTCTTAATATAATCTGTTGTCATGCTAGATCTTTTACATCATATTTTGGTATTGTGGTGTATATCATTGAATTGGGATTATGACTTCTCCAAATAGGGGGAGATTGTTGGGTACATTGAGAATTGTGTACCTATTTGAAGAAGTTTCTTGTCAACTCAATGATATACACAAATCTGTATTTGATGTATATTAAGTTTACATGTGCATGATTTAAAGTGAAGAAATTTATCTAAGCACAAATGTGTCGACACAGTTCAATTGTGTCGACACCTCTGCAGAAGTTGTGTCGAGACAAGTCAGTTGTCTCGACACCTTGAAGACTAAGGTTCAGTTTGGGAGGACTTATTTCCACCGGTCAAGCGGTCATGACCGCATGAATCAGGACTTAATTAAGACCTGGTTCATGCGGTCGTGACCCCTTGACCGCTAAAAATAAGTCCCCCCAAACGGAGCCTAAGTCAGCATACTTGACAAAATAAAGAGGAGAATTATTTTGAGTAAAATTATGTCGAGATAAACCAACTGTCTCGACACAATGCATGTTAAGTATAGTTGTCAACACAGCAAACAGATTGTGTCGAGACAATCTCACTGTCTTGACACAAGGCAGAATCAGAAGATATCTACATAGTAGACAGATTGTGTCGAGACAATCTCACTGTCTCGACACAAGGCAGAATCAGAAGATGTCGACATAGCAGACAGAGTGTGTCGAGACAATCTAACTGTCTCGACACAAGGCAGTATTAAGAGATGTCGACACAGATAACGGGTGTGTTGAGACAAGTCAACTGTCTCGACACTTTCAGCTTCAGACGAAAATTATTCCAAGTTAGAATGTGTCGAGACTACTAAGATATCTCAACACATGTGTTGAGACATCTGGAACATCTCGACGCTTATGTTTCAGAATATGCTGAGTCGACACCAAACATGTCAAGACATGTCAGAACTGTCAAGTGAGTTGCGTTAAACTCATACTTCAACAGAAACAGGTCAAGGAAGGATTTGATGTATGTTGTTGACGTCATCAAACAGAATCCAGCCATCTGCGAAGTTTATAAATAGGCAGTGCTGCCGTCACAAAGAAACATATATATACGAGAGAGTCGAATCAAAAAGAACAACCGACAGATCAAATCAAGCAATCAGAATTTCTCGTTCTAATTTCTTTCAAGTCCTAACCAGGCGACATATTCGAGAAAGAGGAAGAAGACGGAGGTCTTCAAGAAAATCCTCAGATCCATTTTACTTGGTTGATCTGAAGATCTAGTTGTATCTGATCAACAATATCTTCAAGGTATTCACGCTGATCAACATCAAGAAGATTGCTGATTCAGAGAAGGAACTTTTCAGTCTATAGATCTATCAAGAAGAAATCCAATTGCAGTTGATTTGAAGAATCTGTGTAAACAGATATATCAGATTATAGGATCTCTGTTTTCTGAGTTTTATTTTATCACTTTATATTGTAAGATCTCCTAGATATTTGAGTGGGTAGGAGATTCTTTTCTCTAAAATCGTAAGCCTAAATTATAAAAGCTGAGGTAGGGTTCTGGAGGGACTTGAGGTAGGTGGTTTGGGTAAATCACTAAGTTGTATCCATATTCTGTGAAACCACCACTTTATTTTATATGTTAGGTAAGTGGTGTGGTGTGCTAATAGAGGCTGAAACCGGCTAAAATGAAGTGAACCGGCACCTCCCGGTTGTTCGAAATGCGTGGCGTGCGGGTATTAAGCGGCGCCCGATAGGAATAAAGCAAAGGAAAGCCGTTGTTCCTCCTATTTTTCTCTCCCGATCCCGCACAGTAGCGCAGAAGGCGGACATTAGCCGCACGCCGACGGACGCTCCCGAGCGCTCAATCTTCCTCCGTTCTTCGTTATTTTTCCTCCGATTGAAAGGTAATCACTTCATCTCCACTTCTCTTGCTTCTTTCATGAAATTTTTGCATGGATTGTAGATGGTAGAAACTTTAGATTTTAGGGTTTTCGAAAATCTTTGTTTATTTTCATTGGAAAAGTTTCTGTAACGATTTCTCTAGCTAAATCCATGAATTTGGGGGAAACCCTAGTAAAAGCTAACTTGATTTTGATGTTAGGATTAAAATAGGTGAAACCCTAAATATCCTTAGCATGAATATTATGCTGCCCTTTCTCTAAACCAGTGAAAATTCACTACGTTGAACCTAGGGCAGCAAAACCCTAAGGGTTTAAAGAGGCCTTTGACCTAATTAGGTGAAGTAGAACCCCCAAAGGGGATTATGACCTAATTAGAGACCTTAGTTGAGATATTACAAATGAATAAACCTTGTTGTAATAATTAGGGCAGCAATCTCTTAAAGGATTTTGAAGCTAGGGAAGCAAAATTGGCTATGGCGTAATGTTCCCTCGCCAATTGGACCAAAAGCCCCTTAATTTCTAGATAGAATAACCAACAATTAACCCCCTAAATAACTCCTTGACCTAATTAGGTCAAGTGGAGCCCGTCAAGACCATCTTGAAGTGGTTGACCAACTTATGTGTCTTTAACAATATTGTCAATGTAGGATATGGCTTCACGAGGTAGTGGAAAGCAAAATGACGATGGTGGTCGCAGGGATAAAGGAAAAGGGGTGGAAAAAGTGAGTTATTACCCTTTGTAATCACTTAATTTTCATGTTTATTTTTCATGCTTATATTTTTATGTGTATGCTATATGAAAAGAACAATGGAAATTAAATATATGAAACTAAAGTAAAGGAAGTAAAGAAAAGAAAAAGTAGAAGAATAAAGAAATGAAATGGGCTAAGTTAGGGGTCAACCCAACAGTGGAGGTGGGGTGAATGTCCTCCCAATGATGATGAAATGAAAGGAACGTGCGAATATGAGAAGGCACGTTAAGAAATGTGTGCGAATATGAAAAGCCACGCAAGCGCGCTATATAAATGATACGAAAGGTTAATATTCCCTTAACACTGCCCAATAACAACATGAAAAATCTAAATGAGACTAAGAGAGTCCAACCCATGAAACAATATATGTATGAGTAAAAGATAAACCAGAGAAGAAAAAGATTTATAATAAGAAAATGATGAAAACGATTAATATAATATAACGAGAGAGAACATAATCAATATAAAGTATGAAATCCGTAAAATGCAAATAAGACATCATAGTAAAATGGGAATAATGAGAATTCATTTAGTCTTTGACTAATAGAAAATGTAACTAAACAGGTAAAGGCGGAGGCTTCCCCTGCTAGCTCTAGCAGGCTCCCTACACGCCGGGAAAAGATGTACAAGATCTGGGTGGATGTCATCACAGCCGTCTTCGAAGTCATGGATGCCCACAAGACGTCTTGTCGCGACCCCGACTGCCCCCATGACGAGTTTCAGTTTTATTTCAAATAGTTTACTTATGTTTGTCACATGTTACAGTATAGTTTTTAGTTCTGAGTTACATGTATAGTTTTGAGCTGATGTAATAGTATCTTTATAGTTGTAGCTCGGATATTTTGGTGACTCCTTTTTGTTATATATATGTATCCAGTCACATGTACTATACTGTATCAGATGTATGATAAATAAGATGGGATGTACTTTTCAGCACTTCTTTTACTCTGTCATGATACTTATTTATATATAAGCAATGATGATTATATAACTGTCATACTCTGAATTGCCTAGTGAATATAGAAGATCAATGGAAATTGCGACGGTAGCCTAGTAAGAGGGGCCGTTACAATTAAAATGGTATCAGAGCCCAGGTTTTTGTTTGGATTCTTTAAGAGTAAAAGAAATGCAAGGAATGGAAGTAAAACAAACTGAAGTATATAATTTGACATCTTCCTGTTTCAGGAACCCTTTCGCACCTATTTGAGTAGACGACAAAGAGAAGAACTCGAAGGAGAAACTAGTCGCATGGCTGAAGACAAAATTAGGGAAAGATCAAATCCCCCTCTATCCGAAGTCATGCAAGCATTAGCTGAGGCTATTCGAATGGGCCATAGTGCTGTTGCAGTATCGCAACCATCAATGTCAAGTGAATCTTACGTGAAGCAATTTCTGGAAATGAGACCGCCCTTATTTCGAGGAGGTTTGACCCCAATGGAAACTGAAGGCTGGATCAAGAGGATTGAATTAATTTTCAATGCTATAAAATGATCAAAAAATTAATTTAGTCGTCTTCCTACTAGAAGGAGAGGCTGATCGATGGTGGGACAGCATGAGGCAAGGGAAATTTGCGGGGCGAAAAAATTCGGAGATTTACTGGACTGACTTTTTGAAAGAATTTGTTAATTGGTTTGTCCCTCCATCTGAAAAACAAATGTTGCAGAAAAATTTCTTAAATTAATGAAGGAAATCATGCAGTCCTTCAATATGAAGCTGAGTTTGCACAACTAGCTTATTATGCAGGAGATATGGTCGTCAAGGAAAGCGATCGTTGTTTTTGATTTCAATTGGGTCTACGAGAAGACGTACGGGTACATCTCATTTCACAAAGGATTAAGAATTATAATGAATTAGTAGAGACTGCTAAGTTAATTGAAAAGGATGTCGAGAGTTCGCAAAGGCGAATGGACTTTCAGAAGAAAAGACTGCCAGAAGGGCAGAATATGGATTTCTCGCAAAAGAGTGGAATTTCAAATTGAAAAAGGAAGAAAGGAGGTCCTCCATCACAAACTCGAAATAAAAGTGGGGCTAGTAGTAATACGATGAAGCGCTTATGTTCGAAATGCGGGAAGAATCACTTTGGCGATTGCTTAAAGGGTACTGGTGTTTGTTTTAAATGTCTGAAGCCGGGACATCGCCGCCAAGATTGCCCGTTGTGGAATACAGTATCTGAAAGAGGTGCTCCTAGTCAGATATCAACATTTCATCACCTTGATACCAGCTCAGTTAGTAGAATGGATAAAGGTAAAGGAATTGATACATCAGGATCTATGGTAGAAACTAGAGAAGACAGACAGGTGCAGCCTAGAGTCTTTAATATGAACCAGCAAGGAGCGAAAGCTGATGATACCGTTATCACAGGTATGATCTATGTGCACAACCACCTTTTAAAGGTATTATTTGATACAGGGGCTAGCCAATCTTTCATCTCTACAAGAGCAATTAAACAATTAAGGTTGGAACCATATATATCGCTGGAAGAGTTGAGAGTTAAAATGTCTAATAATACTGAGATGACTACAAAGCTTCGATGTACAGTATGACTAACAATTGATACCAACCCAGTAGAAGCAGATGTTGCAGTTCTACCCCTATCTGAGTTTGATATCATATTAGGGATGGATTGGTTATCAAGACATGAGGCTATCATCGATTGCATAAAGAAGGAAATTACACTTAAGTTGGACAATATACAGTGTACTTTTAAAGGACTAAATGAAGTTGCAAAAATTATGATATCTTCATTAAAGGCACTGAAGAAAATACGAAAAGGTTGTGAAGCAACCTTGGTCATAATTAAGGGAACCAGTGCGGTGACACGTGAGCCAACTGCAGTTCCTGTAATATGTGAATTTCTCGAAGTATTTTCCGAAGAATTACCAGGACTACCCCCATCAAGGGATGTAGAATTTACTATTGATTTAGTGGAAGGAGCTAAGACAGTAGCAAAGGCACCATATCGCATGGCTCCTAAAGAATTGGCAGAACTAAAAAGCCAATTGCAGGAACTACTTGATAAGGACTTCATCCGACCAAGCACCTCACCTTGGGGAGCTCCAGTACTTTTCGTTAAAAAGAAAGATGGTTTGTTTCGACTATGTGTCGACTACCGAGAACTGAATAAGTTGACAGTTCGCAATCAGTACCCTCTACCTCGCATTGATGATTTATTCGATCAATTAAGTAATGCAAAAGTCTTTTCTAAAATTGACTTAAGATCAGGATACCATCAGATGCGAATAAAAGAAGACGATATTTACAAAACTGCCTTCAGCACAAGATACGGACACTTTGAGTTCGTAGTCATGCCGTTTGGATTGACAAACGCGCCAGCAGTTTTTATGGACTTAATGAACCGGGTATTCAAGGAATATCTAGATAGGTTTGTTATCGTATTTATCGATGACATCCTGATATATTCAGCAAGTAAGGGTGAACATGCAGAGCACTTGAGGATTGTGTTGCAAACGTTGAAAAGTCATGCTTTATACGCAAAATTTTTTAAATGTGAGTTCTGGTTAAATGAAGTTTCCTTCTTGGGACATGTAGTTACAGAACATGGATTATCTGTAGATCCAGCAAAAGTAGAAGCAATTATAAATTGGCCAAGACTGACTACAGTCACAGAAATTCTGAGTTTCCTCGGATTAGCAAGTTATTACAGAAAATTTGTAAACGGTTTTTCAGCAATTGCACTACCGCTTACGAAACTAACCCGAAAGAACGTTCTATTTCTCTGGACTGATGAATGTCAGGAGGCATTTGACGAGTTAAAAGCAAGATTAACTACTGCACCAATATTGGTCATGCCCTGTGGCATAGAAGGTTTTCAAATTTATAGCGATGCATCCCTGAAAGGTCTTGGTTGTGTCTTGATGCAGAATGGCAAAGTCATTGCGTATGCCTCGAGACAGTTGAAGGATTGTGAGCGTAATTACCCAACACATGATTTAGAATTGGCAGCCGTCGTATTTGCCCTAAAGATTTGGCGACATTATTTATATGGTGCTCAATGTGAAATCTTTACAGATCACAAAAGTTTAAAGTATATTTTCTCTCAGAAGGAAATAAATATGCGCTAGAGACAATGGTTAGAACTTATCAAACACTATGACGTCGATATTAAATACCATCCTGTTAAGGCAAATATAATAGCTGATGCGCTCAGTAGAAAGCATTTGGCACAGATGATTGTTCCGCTAACTGAACAAAAAGAGTTATTACGAGAGATACAAAATCTTGAAATGCTTACATGTATAACTACCGCTCAGACTCGCGATTTATTCTTCCAACTAATGACAGAGCATTCCCTTAAAGATAGGGTCAGGAAGGCGATGAGCCAAGATCCTATATTTGTGAAGATTCTAGATAAGGTAAAAAGTGGACAATCAACTGCTTTTACAGAACAAGATGGAGTATTATTTTAAAATAAAAGGTTATGTGTTCCTCATGTTAATACACTTCGAGCGGAAATACTTTATGAAGCACATAACACAACATATTCAATTCATCCTGTGAGAACGAAAATGTACCAAGATCTCAAGCAGGACTTTTGGTGGCCAGGAATGAAGACTGACGTAATTCAATACATTGTTAAATGTCACACATGCCAACTTGTGAAAGCAGAACATCAGAAACCTGACGGATACTTACAATCACTGCCGATTCCTGAGTGGAAATGGGATGACATAACCATGGATTTTGTCATGGGATTGCCAAGGAGTAAAACTGGGAACAATGGTATCTGGGTAATTATTGACCGATTAACGAAAGTTGCACATTCCATTCCTATGAAAAATGATAGCCCAGTGCAAAAGTTAGTTGATCAGTATATCGACGTTTTTATAAAATATCATGGAATTCCCCGGTCCATCGTGTCTGATAGAGATGGACGTTTTACATCGGATACTTGGAAACTCGTACAGAAGAAATTGGGCACAAAACTACGATACAGTACCGTCTTTCATCCTCAAACGGATGGTCAGTCCGAGCGAACTATCCAATTGTTGGAAGATTTATTAAGAATGGTTGTACTCGATCTTAAAGATTCATGGGAAAAATACTTAGCGCTGGTGGAATTTTCATGCAATAATAGCTACCAGTCGAGTATTCAAATGGTACCGTTCGAGGCATTGTATGGACGAAGATGTCGCACCCCATTAAGCTGGGCAGAAGATGGTGATCAGAAGTTATTCCCAAAGAATCAAATGGATAAGATAAACGATAAACTTACACTGGTACGAGAAAGATTGAAAATAGCCCAAGATAGACAACAAAAATATTATGATGCCAGACATCGAAAAGTAGAATTTAATGAAGGCGATATGGTATGTCTAAAGATAAAGCCCTTTAAGGGAACTTCACAAATTCGTCGACTTGGAAAGCTTAGTCCAAGGTATGTAGGACCATTCGTCATCTCTGAAAGGATTGGACCGGTGGCTTAACGCCTAGTATTATCAGATACTCTTCAAAAGCTTCACGATGTATTTCATGTCTCTTCATTAATAAAGTATATAGCAGACCCAGAGAAAATAGTCTCTCCTGAGCAAGTACAAATAGAGCCGGATCTATCAAGTCCAACCGAGCCATACAAGATTGTAGATTGGCAAAATAAGCAGCTTCGAAATCGAGAGGTTCGATTTGTCAAGGTCTGGTGGAAAGGGCATGGTATTCATGAAGCAACGTGGGAAAAAGAAGAAGACATGAGAAATCTCTTCCCTCAATTGTTTGATGTACTTTCAGATTGAGGATTTTCGCGGACGAAAATTCAATAAGAAGGGAAGAATTGTGAAACCACCACTTTATTTTATATGTTAGGTAAGTGGTGTGGTGTGCTAATAGAGGCTGAAACCGGCTAAAATGAAGTGAACCGGCACCTCCCGGTTGTTCGAAATGCGTGGCGTGCGGGTATTAAGCGGCGCCCGATAGGAATAAAGCAAAGGAAAGCCGCTGTTCCTCCTATTTTTCTCTCCCGATCCCGCACAGTAGCGCAGAAGGCGGACATTAGCCGCACGCCGACGGACGCTCCCGAGCGCTCAATCTTCCTTCGTTCTTCGTTATTTTTCCTCCGATTGAAAGGTAATCACTTCCTCTCCACTCCTCTTGCTTCTTTCATGAAATTTTTGCATGGATTGTAGATGGTAGAAACTTTAGATTTTAGGGTTTTTGAAAATCTTTGTTTATTTTCATTGGAAAAATTTCTGTAACGATTTCTCTAGCTAAATCCATGAATTTGGGGGAAACCCTAGTAAAGGCTAACTTGATTTTGGTGTTAGGATTGAAATAAGTGAAACCCTAAATATCTTTAGCATGAATATTATGCTGCCCTTTCTCTAAACCAGTGAAAGTTCACTACGTTGAACCTAGGGCAGCAAAACTCTAAGGGTTTAAAGAGGTCCTTGACCTAATTAGGTCAAGTAGAACCCTCAAAGGGGATTATGACCTAATTAGAGACCTTAGTTGAGATATTACAAATGAATAAACCTTGTTGTAATAATTAGGGCAGCAATCTCTTAAAGGATTTTGAAGCTAGGGAAGCAAAATTGGCTAGGGCGTAATGTTCCCTCGCCAATTGGACCAAAAGTCCCTTGATTTCTAGATAGAATAACCAACAATTAACCCCCTAAATAACTCTTTGACCTAATTAGGTCAAGTGGAGCCCGTCAAGACCATCTTGAAGTGGTTGACCAACTTATGTGTCTTTAACAATATTGTCAATGTAGGATATGGCTTCACGAGGTAGTGGAAAGCAAAATGACTATGGTGGTCGCAGGGATAAAGGAAAAGGGGTGGAAAAAGTGAGTTCTTACCCTTTGTAATCACTTAATTTTCATGTTTATTTTTCATGCTTATATTTTTATGTGTATGCTATATGAAAAGAACAATGGAAATTAAATATATGAAACTAAAGTAAAGGAAGTAAAGCAAAGAAAAAGGAGAAGAATAAAGAAATGAAATTTGCTAAGTTAGGGGTCAACCCAACAGTGGAGGTGGGGTGAATGTCCTCCCAATGATGATGAAATGAAAGGAACGTGCAAATATGAAAAGGCACGTTAAGAAATGTGTGCGAATATGAAAAGGCACGCAAGCGCGCTATATAAATGATACGAAAGGTTAATATTCCCTTAACACTGCCCAATAACAACATGAAAAATCTAAAAGAGACTAAGAGAGTCCAACCCATGAAACAATATATATATATATTAGTAAAAGATAAACCAGAGAAGAAAAAGATTCATAATAAGAAGATGATGAAAACGATTAATATAATATAACGAGAGAGAACATAATCAATATAAAGTATGAAATCCGTAAAATGCAAATAAGACATCATAATAAAATGAGAATAATGAGAATTCATTTAGTCTTTGACTAATAGAAAATGTAACTAAACAGGTAAAGGCGGAGGCTTCCCCTGCTAGCTCTAGCAGGCCCCCTACACGCCGGGAAAAGATGTACAAGATCTGGGTGGATGTCATCACAGCCGTCTTCGAAGTCATGGATGCCCACAAGACGTCTTGTCGCGACCCCGACTGCCCCCACGACAAGTTTCAGTTTTATTTCAAATAGTTTACTTATGGTTGTCACATGTTACAATATAGCTTTTGGTTCTGAGTTACATGTATAGTTTTGAGCTGATGTAATAGTATCTTTATAGTTGTAGCTCGGATATTTTGGTGACTCCTTTTTGTTATATATATGTATCCAGTCACCTGTACTATACTGTATCAGATGTATGATAAATAAGATGGGATGTACTTTTCATCACTTATTTTACTCTGTCATGATACTTATTTATATATAAGCAATGATGATTATATAACTGTCATACTCTGAATTGCCTAGTGAATATAAAAGATCAATGGAAATTGCGACGGTAGCCTAGTAAGAGGGGTCGTTACATATTCTATGAAGGCTGAGGTAGGGTTCTTGAGAGGGCCTGAGGTAGGAGATTGAGGGAATCTCTGAGGTAGGATCAGTTGGTCTGAGTGTAGGTTTCTTGACAGAAACTGAGATTGTAGGATCTTTGGATCCAAGTTGAAAAGGAGGAGCTATAACCTTATCTAGCACATTGCTAGTGAGGAAGAAGGGGAAAAGTGGATGTACCCTAAATAGAGAAACCACTATAAATTCAGTGTGTGTTGTGAACTGTTCTTTACTTGTGCTGTGTGTGCTATAAACTGTGATAGTATTATTCCTATTTAATAAGGGACAAGGAATTGCAAAGGAATTTTTAAAGGTCACCAATTCACCCCCCCAGGAGACTATCTACCCATAGGCTTGACTTTCAATCGATTAGAATTATTGTTTTGATTTTTTAAACATTTTACTCTTACAAACAATTTTGTACATTTATTTCGCAAATATTTAATTTCATATTACAAAAAATAAGAAAACATTTAATATATCTATTAGTTGATTATTTGTATGTTTTTAATATAAATTTATAAGTTTGAAAAAATTTATAATCAATCAAGAATTTTAACTTTTAAATCTTATTTATTTGTAAAAAACTTATTATTATCAAAATAAAATTATTGTATACTAATAAATATATTTTACAATGTATCATTTTGTATTTGTTAATAATATTTTATCTAAAATACTATTTAATTTTATTTCGTAATATAAATGTCTCATTTTATCTATTTATTGTATTATTTTTCTATTTTTATAACATATAATTATAGTTAGTATACATAAAAATAAAATTTTATTTATAAGACATGAAAATCTGATATTTTAAAATATCCCCCACATGCCTCTGACTTCCGGCATCCGATATTTAAAAACTCAATCTGATATGTCGCCGACATCCGATATTTAAAATATTGATTGTGCGAACGTGCGTGTTGCAGAGCTGCGCACACATAAACGTGGAGAGCGGTTGTGCAAACGTGAATGTGTTGCAGAGCTGCGCATACGTGAATGTGCTGAGATCGGTGCGCCCGCGAACATTCTGAAGGGCGGCCCATAAATTAGTTTTTGTGCAAAGGTTCCCGACCGATTGTATGGTAGAGTTGTGTTTGCGCGAGCAGGGGGACGTGGTTCCCTATGGACGTGTGGTCCTTTGGAAAGGTTGGAGCTTCCTTCGTGGTTATGGGTGTATGTTATGTACCATCGGAATTCTCCAAACACTGTAAACAAGGGAACAAGGTTCCTGCGCGAGCTAAAAAAGGGAACAGGCCCTACTTGTCTATTAGACGTGAGGTCCTTTGGAAAGGCTGGAGCCTCTGTTGTGGCTATGGGGATACCATTGTACAATCGGGATTCTTCAAACACTCTAAAGGAAAGGCTAGAGTTTCTGTTTGGATTCTCCAAACACTCTGTAGGAAAGGTCGGAGTTTTCATTTGAACACTCTGAGCAGTCTGTAAGGGCAAGAGTTCTCATTTGGATTATTAGAATACTCTGTAGGAAAGGTCGGAGTTTCCGTTTGGATTCTCCGAACACTATGTAAGAAAGGCTAGAGTTTCTGTTTGGCTTCTCCAAACACTTTGTAGGAAAGGACGGAGTTTGTGTTTAGATTCTTCAAATACTGTGTAAGAAAGGTCGGAGTTTCCGTATGGATTCTCGGAACATTATGTAGAAAGGACCGAAGTTTTCATTAGGATTCTTCGAACACTCTGCAAGCGGGACCTTGAAACATGCAATTTCAAGAAATTGAAAATATCGTGTGTTATTTGCGCGTATGAGAAAAAATTCATGTCTTATTATATGGCTAATGAAAACACGAAATATTAATAAAGATGTTGGGTGCTCTGAACGGTTCGTGGACAGGGAGTCAATTTCCGCTTTGGATAATCACCCTCGGGATTGCCCCTGTGCATGCTCATTCAGGGCTGAACAATCCACAGCTTGGATTTATAGAAATTTTCAAGAAGGCCCAATCGAGCAGGCCGTTCAATTTCTTCCTTCAGACACTACAATCTTTCATGTAATACCCGGGACCTCGATGAAAGTTACAGTACTTGGACTGATGCAACCTGAGTTCGTGTCTCATTTTATCTTATGCACTTTTATTTAGTATTTTGTAGTGTGTAGAGAAATGACCCCAAACCTTATGAACTCGTTTTCATATATTAAAAACAAGTATGAGAACATATATACATGAGAGGAGAGAGGAGAAGAGTCCTATATAAGAGATGTGGGACTAAAGCAAGAGAGAGTAAAATGGGCCAAATTAATGGGCCTTTACAATATATCATATTTCTCTAACACTCCCCCGCAAGCTGGAGCATACAAATCGTAAGCACCAAGCTTGGATAAGAACTGATGGTACAAATGCCGGGGCAATGCCTTGGTGAGGATGTCAGCAACTTGCTTAGAGGCAGTCTCGCTCTTGGGCGAGAATGCCCCTGGGCAGCACCCCGGGAAGGAGGTCCCGGTGTAAGTCGGCGAGAGGGACGTGGTCGCGTGGGAGATCTTCCCAGGCCAGCGCCCAAGCAAGGAGACTCTGGCAGATTTGGGCGAGAGGGAGGCAGCTGTGCGAGAACTCTTCCCTGGGCACGGTCTCGCGGATTGGGCCAGCCAGCCGAGGCCGCTAGACGTGGCCTCTCGCCAGGCAGGAGACGAGAGCCCTTTCAGTGAGCTCATCATCTCAGCTCCGGTGCCAGAGGGGTTCCGGGAGCCGGACATGTCCTATTACTGAGGGAAAGATGACCCTGTACAACATGTGCAGTGGTTCGAAGACGTGGTTTCGATAAGGTTGATGACAGATACCTTCAAGTGTCGGTTGTTCGCCATCACATTGAAGGAGAATGCTCAGGACTGGTTCCACCAGTTGCCAACGAGCTCGATATACAGCTTTGAAGATCTGCGCCGAGGTTTCTGTTGAGGTTCTCAACGTCTAAGAAGCGGAAGAAGGAGGCGGAGTGCCTATTTGTAGTGAGGCAGAAGCAGGACGAGACATTGGGTCGCTACGTTGACCGGTTTCAGGAAGAGATCCTCCTGGTCCGGGAGGTCCCAAGGTACGCGCTGATGCTCGCCTTCACCCTGGGGCTGAGGCCGGGATTCTTCAGTATTGAGTTGAAGAGAGTACCCCTCCCCACTCTCCTTTGAGGAGCTCATGGAGAGGGCTGCGAAAGAGATAGACTTCGAGAGGGCAAATCCAGCATTTGCTAGGAAGTTGGCCATGCTGGCAGAAGATGATGTGAAGGAGCCTGCAACGGGAAGGCAGAGGGAGTCGAGAGAGAAGAGGGAGCAAAGAGAAGAAAGAAGGAGGGAAGAACCCCGAGGGCAGGGGCAACAGCAGGGATGCGAGGCCTGGGAGCCGAACAATCGGTTGGGTTGGAGGCCTCAGGTGGGTCGCCCCCATGGCCAAGGAGGAGGCTACCAGGGAAGAGATAACTTACAAGAACCCAGAAGGTTTGACTAACCGGCGTGGAGACAGGGGCCAAGGAGCCACCTCCCGCCGTTGTAAGAGGCCATGGAGGTGGGCAGAGGAAGAGGAGCAAGGAGGGGAGTTCGAGGAGCTGGGAGAAGAGGAGGAGGAGAAGGAATAAGGGGTCGGGCGGCGTTGCTCTTTTGTGACTTCCACCGGGAGGAAGGTCACGCTGTACAACCCCATATTCACTGAGTCAGACCAGGAGGCGCAATGGTCACAATTAGGCTAGTCAAAGGAGTTCCCGCCCTAAAGATGATCTCGCCCAAGTTGGCGGGAACGCTCGCGCCGAATCGTCAAACCCAGATCGGCGAGCGTAACTGAATCGTCGAACGGAGATCAACGGGCCAAGATCGTAGAGCGCAGCCAACGCGGGAACGCTTGCGCTTGCGCCAAGCTCCAATCTCAAAGGGGCTCTCGCCTGTAAGCAGGCAAGAACGTTTGCGCCGGGCTCTGGACAGAAGGCTCTCGGCTCAGAGCTCTCGCCGAGTGGGGCCCAGGGCCTTGGGGAAAATGTCCTAATTAACCTTAGGCGAAATTACCCCTGTACCCTCAGGAAAACAGCGGGATTCGGTATTGGAAGATCAATTAGGGGCTTTTTAGTAATCTCAGGTCTGCAAGATGCTATAAATAGACCCATAAGGGCTGCTTAGAAAGCAAGCTGTCATTATCTTCCAACTTCTAGTGCTTTCTGAGGAGTTCCTAGCCCAACTTTTGGCTTTGGAGGGGAAGCTCTCAGAGATCTTCCGGGTGTGAGGTGGGACCTCCCTGCTGAGACTTTGGGTCAGTCTTAGGTCCTTTGCAGCTAGTCGAGGGTTGAGGATTGAGAGAAGTAGATGTTGGCTGTACCCCTGTTTTTGAACTCCCGTTGAGGTCATTTTTGGCTTCAACAGTTCTAGTGGTGAGCGTGGATAGCCGCAAATGAAGACGAACCGCGTGAGCCAGTGGTGATTTTTATTGGGCGTCTCGCACACCTTGATACCTTGGCCGGTGAAGTACGAGACGCCATCAGCGTTGGCGTGGTAGATAAAGAGCTTGTGGAAGACCGTCAAGCTGAACTCGATGCGCTCCCGACACATATAGCAGGCGAAGGTGATCAACACCGAAATAGCATTCGGGTTGAACTGCGTCCGGGACAACGCCGAAGTATTTAAAAACTTGTTTTACCTCAGGCCATAGAGGCAGCCTCAACCCCGCCTCAAAGTGCAAGACGGGGAAAGCGAGCTCTCCCGGGTAATAAGTGTTGATGGACTCGCCAACTTTGGGAGGCCGCGAGTCAATCCCCTCCGCTAGGTACTCGCGGGCGAATCCGCGATAGTCTTCTTCAGGGAGCCTACCGAGCGGGAAGTCGTGGTCAGTGAACCGCTTCCTGTAGCGGCTGCGCCCCTCGCCTTCCTCAACTCTCTTCTTTCCCACCCTTGGCTAGACGGTGTTGGCGAGACGGCTTTAGGTGAGAAGGGGAGAGAAAGGAGTAATAAGAACGAAGATCGGCGAGAGGATTGGGAGAGAAGCGCTAGAAGATTCGGCGAGACGAAAGAAAAAGAGGGGCAAGAGTTTTGTGCGGCAGGAGAGAAGAACGTGGATATCCATCTCATCCAGGGCCAGGATATTTATAACAAATATGGTGAAATGATTTAATGCGCGGAAAAAGTACAGGGGAAGGGGAAGAGTCAACAGTAGTCTCTCTCTCTCTCTCTCTCTCTCTGATCCTCGATCGACGCGGCCCGTCACAATCACGAGGTGATTAAATAAAGAAATTAAGAGAAAAATAAAGTTAAAACATCGGTAATGAATAAATCAGAAACACCATCCAGCATTTTAGCTTCAAAAAAATTTTAACAACACCGGCGAGACGGCAGCACACAACATTTTTTGATTATTGTTACATCATTCAGAGAAAATAGAAGAGAAGGGGCGAGACGGCCTTCAGTACAGGTGCCATTGCCAGCGGCCACCACGAGCTCCCGCGTAGGGAGGTCTACTGCGCGAGTGGAAGGCGCGAACGGACTCAAGCCCACGGCGTACTAGACAGAGCTGCATGTCAGTCTCATTGATGATGGCGTCAGGGTCGGTTCCATCAACATCTTACTCGGCACTAGTCTCAGAAGATAAGTGAGCGCACTCGCTCTCCAGCCATTCGATGCGCCTATCCGCCGACTGCTTATCCAGCGCCAGCAAGTGGATAATGCGCGCGTGTTTTTGGAATAGCTTGGCAGTCTTGCGCCTCATTTCCGCCGGGTTTGCAGGGTCGCCAAGAAAATCTTCAATCCCGTCAAGAGGAAGAAGAGGCGGGATGACAGGTTGCCCAGGGTGCTCCTCTGCGGGCGAGTCGGTCTGGGCGCCTGCGGAAGAAGTAAAGGAGCAGGGTGAGAGCAGCTCCCACAAGAGGGTGTGGGAGTAGCGAGTGGGACAACGAAGCGAGAGGGCAGATTCCTTACCAGGGGGACGAGAGGTCCCGACAGCCTGGGAAGGTTTGTTCCTCCTCTCGCTGGGAGGAGTAGTTAAAGAAGTGGAAAGAGGTTGCGAGTCGTAATCTTCGTGATGGGCGGCAGAGTCGTCTCACGGGCTTTCTGGTCGTTGTGAAGCCACGGGGGCTCCCTGAGACAAATAATTAACAGGGCTGCAAATATAGAAGGAATAATAAAGATAGGAATAAAGACAGAAGCGAGAGCTCACCCCTTTCTCTTTGGGAGATGCGGGAGGAGGGGTGGGGCAGATCTCCGGCACCGCGCGAGAAGGCCCCTCAATAAGGGAAGAGGGGCCACCAGATTTTACCCCCTTCAGGCGAGAGGGAGAGGATGGTACAAAAGGAAGGGGGCGAACTAGGGTTGAGGTATAAGCAGCAACGATGGCCTTGTTCTGTCGGTGCAATTTGGCAAGGCGCTCGCGAAAGCTCTGGCTGTGAGACATGATGAACAGTGCTACAAGGAAGGAGGAGATATGCAAAGGGACAACCTCCATTCGAGATAGGAATCCCATATTTATAGGTTTCGATGAAGGGACTCAGAAGATTCTCTCATAAATACATCAATAAATACGTATTAATAGCGAGCCTCGGTTGGACGTTCTTTCCGAGCTTAGATTAATCTCAAAAAGAGCAGGGATTGTGTACAACCTCGGGCTCGCGAGAGGACGTCAAAAGCGCGAGATAGATGAGGCAGGACGAGTGGAATTGATGGGTGAGTGGGACCATGTGGTCCACTCGCACTTGGCGAGATAAGAGGTCCCTAGAGTAGGCGAGACGCCCCTCCTAGGGGAGCGAGAAGGCCTTTGGCTGCGAGAAGGACTCACGACGTCTAAAGTAGGCGAGACGGGAGGAAGGTTCGTCTCGCCGATAGTTTCTTCCCCACTCGCCATACAGAAAGGCTATTTTGACATTTCTATGCCCAAGGGTGTTTTTACTCTTCTACCCAGGGTAATTTTACCCTTTTGCCCTTGGTGGTCTGCGTATAACTCCTCTGAACAGCTGAGTTTGGCTGTTGGTAGACCCAATTAGGGGTATTCTGGTATTTTCAGGTCAACCCAGTATGGTTATTTGCAGATCCAACTCAGAAAACTTTAAATAGACCCATAAGGGCTCCTTAGAAAGCAAGCTCTCATTATCCTCCAAATCTCTAGTGCTTTCTAAGGAGCTCCTAGCCCAACTTTTGGCTTTGGACGGGAAGCTCTCAAAGATCTTCCGGGTGTGAGGTGGGACCTCCCTGCTGAGGCTTTGGGTCAGTCTTAGGTCCTTTGCAACTAGTCGAGGGTCGGAGCTCGAGAGAAGTAGGTATTGGTTGAACCCTATTTTTGAACTCCTGTTGAGGTCAATTTTGGCTTCAACATGATTGACTGTGTAACGCCCCGAAGCTCAAAAGAGCGACGAGAGGCATTTTGGGCCAAATCTGGTATTTGGCCGGAGGCACACGGCCTGGGACACGGGCTCGAGTCGACATTTTGGCCGCGAGGTCGACGAAATTTAGAGTCGACGATCATCGAGCAGCGAACACGGCCTGAGACACGGGCGTGTCTCAGGGCGTGTCGAGCCCGTGTCGACGATCGGCCCAAGAGTCGACATTTTCGCTCGACGATGTGTCGAGACAAGACACACAGCCTAGGACACGGGCGTGTCCATGGCCGTGTCGTGTGGTCGACGAACTTCGCTCGACGAAGTGTCGAGACCGTGAATACGGCCTGGAGCTCGGCGTGTTCGGGTGTGACACGGGCGTGTCACATTGGACACGGGCGTGTCCAAGACCCGTGTGAGTCTCGGGTGGTTTTCGGGGCTGTGTCGATGGGGGCACACGGCCGACCACACAGCCATGTCAGTTGGAACACGGGCGTGTCAGGTCGAACACGGGCGTGTTAGGTCGAACACGGGCGTGTCGGATGCCCGTGTGTCTTTTAGAACACGTCGATTTTGATGGCGAATGAGGGACACAGCCCTGGACACGGGCGTGTCACAGGCCGTGTTCGGCCCAGATTCTGCATTTTAGATCTGGATCGTGGCCGTTCGCTTCTTTAATTCGGGATCCGACGGCTGGGAGTTGTTAGTGCTTGGATATACACGGGATTGGACCCTTGAAACCCTCATTTTACTTGAGAGGTTCTCTTTCTAAAGTCTAGAGAGAGGAGAGCAAAGGATGAAGAAGAAGCTTAGATCCGGTCTTTGGAGGAGCTTCGGAGCTCCAAATCGCGAACCGATTTCGGATCTATGGAGGCAAAGAGAGTGCGGTGCTTTTCATCCGCTTACATTTCCATGGCGCCAAGGAAGAACGCTAGGGTAACGATTCTTTACTTGAGCATGTGAAGCTCTACTTTTTTTGCATAGGAAGCCCGCTCTCGCGAGTCCGCGATGAGTTGGAGGCGTTCCTTCTGGTAGATATGTAAAGTCCCCGTTGTTTAGAGTCCGTAATCGAGAACGGATATAGGCATGATGTGTGAAGCCTATCCAGACATGTTGGTCTGGATCGGTGATGTTGCATTGCATAAATACCGGAGAAGACTCCGTGCGAATGTTTGTTTTTCGGTTTTTCTATATGGTAGATTGCAATAGGGAGCCTTGGGGATTAACCCAAATCTGCACCCGAAAAACTGGGCAGATGCGTGTTTCTGCCAAACTTGTGGGCCTGGGAGCCAATTTGAACATAACTGGGTTATGTGTTGTGTGTAAACGATTTGGGACTCGGGAAAGTTTGACCCGCGCATGTAACGCCCTCGGTTTTTCTTTGATTTGTTTGATATTGGATTGGCGTTACGATGACGCATTTCCGGCCCTTCGCCGTTGTAGAGCGTGGTCCTAGCTCTGTAGGTTCCTTGTGTAGCCTGGTTGTAGCCTGTTGGCAAGTTTCCCCAGCTAGCCGGAGTCTGTTTTGGTGACTCGGTTGGGCCTCTTAGGGAAATGCTTGTGTTTTTGCTTCGGGAGGTGTTAGCCCGAGCGTTCGATCATCAGATGTTGTTTTCGACCTCACCGTTGTTTTCGTAGCTTGGGTATTTAGCTACGATGCGGGTTTTGGTCGAGATCCGGGATCGTTTGCTTTCGCGTCGTTTAGACGATTGTTTTTGGTTAGCTGTAATGTTTGTAATGTTTGCTGTGCTATGCGTGGTCTGTTGTGGCTGAGCTTGTAGGCTGGTGCCTTGTCTCTTGTTTGCTAGGAGATAGCAGGTTTCTTTTTCTGTGTAAGTTTGGGTGACACAGCCTGGGTCACGCCCGTGACCCAGGCGTGTCGTGCTCGGGTAGAGCTCCCGTTTTTCTGGTCGACGAATTGTTGGTCGACGGAGTTTTGTAGGAACACAGCCGTTACATGGGCGTGTCACGGGCGTGTCCCCCTTCGGTCGTCGAGCTGCGCTCGATGGTTGTCAGGCGGTGTTTTAGTGAGAACACGCCGTGTCACGGGCGTGTCGTGTCGAACACGGGCGTGACACTGGGGCGTGTCTATCTGTTCGACGATCGGCTCTCCACGATCGTCGGGCGGTGTTCGGGTTGGTACACGGCCTGTGACACGGGCGTGTCACAGGGCGTGTCCCTTGGTTCGTCGAGCGGAGATCGACTTTCGTCGAGTGGGTAGGTGCGTGAGTACACGCCCCGTGACACGGGCGTGTCGGGCCGTGTCACGGGCGTGTCGGGGGCCTGTCCCGTGTTTCGTCGAGTGGAGATCGACGTTCGTCGAGTTAGTACACGCCCCGTGACACGGGCGTGTCGGGCCGTGTCACGGGCGTGTCTTGGGCGTGTTCCGTACTTTTTCCTGAGAGTCTCTTTTGTTGCCGTGAACCATTTTTCCTCCTCATTTTTTTTTCATCGTTCCCTAGTCTGGAGAGCTTCCAGCGGAAGGGTTTTGAGAGGAGGCAGTGGTTGTTTTGGCCGGCGATTGCGGGAGGGAGCTCGTTTTTCTCGGGAGATAGCGGTTTTGGCCTGCTCTCGTGTAGATCTTCCCTTCCATGTAAGCTTTTCTTGATTTAGGGTTGATTCCAGGAATTTCTAAACATTTGATTCCTTTTCTTTCCTCAAGTTTCAGCTTTGGTCTTCTAAGTGGCCGATCTTGCCGCCGGAGCCAAGCTGTGGTGCGGCTGTTGTTTTTCCGAAGAGGTAGAGGCAAGTGGCCCCTTGCCCTTGCCAAATTTATTTCTAACCCATGATCTGTTTTCATTTCTTGTGCAAAAGCTCTGTTCTCTTTGTTTTTCCTCCCTAGGGCAGCAGGTTGAGTTATTACATCAAGCTTTTAATCAAGTGCTGATCCTTTATCTCTTTTTCTGGAATTTTAATCAATGTTCTCTTTTTGTCGGAGGTTTAGTGTCCAGTGGGTAGCTAGAGTTAGGGTGAGGTTGCTGTTAGTTACAGTTTAGGGTTAGTTGCGGTAGCTCCGAGTAGTTAGGACGGAACGGAGGGTTGGGATTAAATCTCCAACTCTCTGTTTTCGTGCATGAGAGGGCTTAGGCTGCGATTTTTAGCAAGACTTACGTTTACCCTAAGTGGAAGGCGCTGACAGTGTCGAGTGGGCTCGACATTTCTGTCCTAGGTTCGTGTGTTTCCTTAGGGTTGTTAGTGTGACTTTTCCCTTTCTCTAGGGGGTGGTATTGGGTGTTCGGCTAATTTTGCTTGCCGACTCTTGGGTTGTGGTAGGTGGTGGAGTTTTAGTGGCCTCTAGAGGGGTGGATTTTGATGTGGAGAGCTGTGGCCACCGCCTTTTTTGCCACGGTTTGGGTTGGTGTGTGGGACCCTAAAGCTGCCACTGGTGACCCCTTAGCCCTTTTTGGATCTGATTTCGGTTATGTATTCAGATCAATGTTTTGACCACTGCCACTTACCCACGTATTAGGAATGTTAGACTCTTTCGTTGAGCATGTGCTTTTGTTGCTCGCACTTGGTGTGCTTTGCTGTGCTTTAGACAGTGCTCTTTTCTTACTGTCATGCCCTTTCTTTTGCTTATAGCAGCTTGTTGTCGGGTTGGTAAACCCTTCTTTTTGCTCTTAACTCTAATGCTTTATTTACACTTTTGAATATTTCCTTGCTGAGGTGTTCTTTTCTTGAATGCCTCAGGTCCAGGTTGTAGCCGGTTCAGCGGCTAGTTCTTTTGGAGGGGCTGGTTTGCGGCCTCTTGGGTAGCTGAGACAGCTGATCCCGATTTTGTGAGGTAGCTCTTTACTTTTCTGTATAGACATACATACTCACCAGTGGGTTCGTGTCAGGTTGTTGGCGCCCACTGGTGGCTTCTTGCGATGCTGGGTATGAACTTAAACTGCTGTTTTTGCCTATTTGTGGTTGTTTACTTGCTTCTGGGAAGGATTTATGCTAGGTTGCATGTTAGATATTTTAAACTCTAAAAGCATTATTATATGTAGTTCATGCATAGCATATTTATAAAACAAAGACACTATATTTCCTTAGCGTAAAAAAGACTACCTTTTTATATCTATTATATTCACTTTAGAGTCGTGCATACCATGAGTTGTCCCTCGGGGACACTTATGCTCACTAGGGTGTCAACTTAATTGAACCAAACTATTTTCTGCTGCGTATACTTATACTTTTAATTGTGGACTAGCTGATCCACCGTGCCGAGGGATACGACCAATCAACACAACCGCTTTTCTTTCATAATTAATCAACGATTTTCCTTAAATCTAAGGTCTGGAGTTTTGCCTGAGCGTGTGCAGTTATCCCCTGCACGACGTGGCATCACGACACGTGTTTTCTCTTGCTCTGATACGATTTTATCGTTGAGAAAATGCGGGTTGTGACAGTTGGTATCAGAGGGAGGTTGCTTGACAAATGGTCGGGCAACCTTTCCCTTGTTTGCATTTGTGGTTAGCGTCATACCATACACACACCGATATGTCATCAGCACGTCTTGGCTAAAGCACGAACACTACACTCATGAGCATAAAGAAGTATACGGGGCATATTATGTAGTATGGGATGCATAATATGTGTTTGTATATGGATCCACCATAGGAGGCAACATGTGAGGGTTATGTAGTATGAGATGCATAACCTCACCACATGAATGCGGCTAGCACGTTTTCTTTTTTCGTTGCATGAGAATGTTATGTAGTATGGGATGCATAACATTGTCATGTGTACGCCGCCCATGGCATGCATTAAGGCCTTTTTTTAGAATGCATAGCACATCATGCATAACATAACATTTCATAAGCACAACGTGTTAAGCTAAAGATTTGCAAGATGACATATGTACACACATGGTTTTGAGTCAAACAAAATACAAATACATGCATTCATGGTTTAGGCACCTGAGTTAGTATGATGGTGGTGAACCATCTTAGGTTAAGCATAACATCATCATGATAAAACAACTCCCAGAGCAAGTTTTGCGGTTGAAGTTCATATTTAAGTGTGTTTGTCTGTACCGGGTAGTTTTGTTCTAGCTGTTGGGCTAAGTTTCGTCTAAAGCTTGTGCGATTATAGGATGGCGAGATGTCCTGCAATGAGGTCGACCCCCCAATCCGAGGGTGAGATGTCAGGAGCGCAGAGCGAGGCATTGGTAGAAAACCTGCGGCAGAGTAATGAGACCCTATCGAGGCAGGTGGTGGCTATGCAGGCTCAGATTCAGTCCCTTGTGGCAGTGGTGGCGGGACAGGCCCCGAGAGTTCCGGACCCCGCCGAGGGGGTAGCTGTTCCTGCCCCTCCTGCTCCTCCCGTGCCTTTGGTTGTGGTGCCCCCGGAGATGGCGTTTATATCCCAGTTTCAGCGACTGAGACCCCCTACTTATGATGGGCAAGCAGATTTCATGATTTTGGATGACTGGCTGATTACTATTGAGGAGATGTTCTCTTATTCGGGGATTACGGATGATCAGAGAGTGATGCTCGCTGCCTACCAGCTCAAGGGCTTAGCAAAGAATTGGTGGTTGAGGGAGAAAGAGAGCTTGGTGGCAGGATGCTCTTGGGAGTCATTTAAAGGGATGCTATTGAGTAAGTTTTTGACTTCAGTCGAGAGGGACCGGATGATGAATGACTTTCTCCATTTGAAGCAGAGGAAACTCACGGTCAGTGAGTATGAGATTGAGTTTAGTAAGTTGAGTCGGTTTGCTCCTGGTCTGGTGAGTGTTGAAGCAGACCGAGTTAAGCGATTTCTGGGTGGACTAAGAAGCGACATTCAGCAGTTAGCGAATGCCTACGGCGCAGTCAGTTATGCCAGCGTGGTCGAAGCTGCCTTGAGGGTTGAGGTCATTGAGAATGCCAAGAATAGAGGTCAGCAGTTGTGGAAGGATAAGCGAAAGTCCGGTGGAGGGAAGAGCCCTCAGGAACCCGATGCGGTCTCGAGAAAGAAGAGCAAAGAGGTTTGTAGTTTCTGTGGCCGACCAGGCCACCCCTTTGAGAAGTGTTTCAAAAGGTTTGGAGCGCAGAAGAAGGATCAGGTGCACGCAATTCAGGGTGCTCCCAGAGGAGACTTGGTGTGTGCCTTGTGTGGAAGGAAGGGCATGAGGCTGCCCGTTGCTGGTCGAGAGATAAAGTCTGTTTTCATTGTTGGCAGAAGGGTCATCTCAAGAGAACAAATGCCCACAGTCCCACCTATTTATGCAACCAGTACCCCTCCAGGCTTTGCCACCACCTCAGCAATTGGATAGAGGAAAGGGGAAGCTGAATGTGCTTTCGACAGACGAAGCGCAGACTTCGACCCAGGTTATCTCAGGTTTGACTTCTCCTCAGTCGTTCCGTTATGATCCCTTTGTGGTTGTAGTTTTCATTTTTGCATTTGTTTCCTTAGATGCGTGCGCTATTTGTAGGACGATTTAAGGTAAAGAACCGCTGGGCGCGCGTTCTCTTTGATTCAGGCGCTACCCACTCGTTTGTGGCTAGAGCCTTCGTGGAGCGGTTCAGTTTGGGCCTAGATCGTGTTGGTGGTGCCTTTTGCATTAAGTTTCCCTCCGGTGACTCTGTGGTTACGAACCTGGGTGTCCTTGATTGTCCGATTTTGTTGGGGGATTTTCTAGCCAAGGCAGATCTGAAGGTGATTGACCTGGAGGACTTCGATGTTATCTTGGGCATGGACTGGTTGTCAAGGTACGATGCTGTGATCCAGTGTAAGGGTAAGCGCTTGGACTTCGTCAAGGACAACGGTCAGCCAGGGAGCGTTTATGGGTATTCTCTCTAGGAGTCTCCAGGTATTTCTGCGGTGCGTGCTCGGAAGTTGCTTGATTCTGGTTGTTCTGCCTATGTGGTCTCTCTGGTAGGGACTGTTGTTAGAGTGCCGTGTTTGCAAGAGATCCCTGTGGTGTGTGACTTCTCCGATGTGTTCCCTGATGATCTTCCCGGTCTTCCACCCGATCGAGATGTCGAGTTTGCTATAGATTTGGAGCCAGGAACGCGTCTTATTGCCAAGGCGCCGTACCGGATGGCCCCGCGAGAGCTGGAAGAGTTGCGAATTCAGCTGGATGAGATGTTGGCAAAAGGGTTCATTAGGCCGAGTTCTTCACCATGGGGTGCACCAGTGCTGTTCGTTAAAAGAAGGATGGGTCGATGAGGCTATGCATCGAGTATAGAGAACTGAACAAGGTTACTATTAAGAACAGGTACCCTTTGCCTCGGATTGACGATCTGTTTGACCAACTGCGTGGTAGTGCCGTGTTTTCCAAGATAGATCTTCGTTCGGGCTATCACCAGTTGAGGATTCGGGAGTCAGATGTTCCGCGGACGGCGTTCTGCTCTCGTCATGGGCATTTTGAGTTTTTAGTTATGTCATTTGGTTTGACTAATGCGCCCTCAGATTTTATGGATCTGATGAACAGAGTTTTCAAGGACTTCCTGGATAAGTTTGTGATTGTCTTTATAGACGATGTTTGGTGTATTCTAAAGATGCGGAGGAGCATGATCGGCATCTGCGACTGGTCTTGGCGACTCTGAGAGACCATAAGCTATACGCCAAGCTGATCAAATGCGAATTTTGGTTGCCTCAAGTTTCTTTCTCGGCCACGTGGTGAATAAGGAGGGAATATCGGTGGACCCAGAAAAGATCGCTGCTGTTATGGAATGGGCGAGGCCTGTTACTCCCAAAGAGATCAGAAGCTTCTTGGGCTTGGCTGGATATTATAGGAGATTTGTAGAGGGATTCTCTACTTTGTCTGTGCCGTTGACCAGGTTGACGCAGAAGAATGCAGCCTTCATATTGGATGGCAAGTGTGAGGAGGCTTTTGAGGAATTAAAAAGAAGGTTATGTTCAGCTCCAGTTTTGTCTTTGCCTACTGAAGATAGTGAGTATGATATATATGTGGACGCGTCGTGCATCAGACTGGGCTGCGTATTGATGCAGGGCGGGAAGGTGATTGCGTACGGGTCGAGGCAGCTAAAGACTCATGAGAGGAATTACCCTACGCATGACCTGGAGTTTGCAGCTGTGATCTATGCGTTGAAATTGTGGAGGCATTTGCTTTATGGCGCGCAGTGCAAGATTTTCACAGATCATAAGAGTTTGAAATATGTCTTCACTCAGAAAGAGTTGAATCTGCGCCAGCGGCGTGGTTGGAGTACGTGGCCGACTATGATGTAGAGAAATCCAGTATCATCCGGGTAAGGCGAATGTGGTGGCCGATGCCCTAAGTCGGAAGTCAGGAAAGATTTCAATCTCTCCGCCGAGCGTCTTGTGGAAGAGTTTCTTTTGATGGACATTTCTGTGGGAAGCTGCGATTCGCAGAGCAGATTGGCAGAACCTTCGTGGATTGCGCTTACGCCACTGCATCAGAAGGATGATCCCGATCTTTTGCATTTGTACCTTTGAGCTGAAAAAGGTGAATTACCAGATTTCTCTATAGATAATGCGGGTACCTTGAAGTATCGTGGCAGGTTTTGCATTCCCGCAGTTGGAGATATCCGGGATATGGTGTGCAGAGAAGCCCACGGATCTAGCGTTGCCTACCATCCAGGGTCTACCAAGATGTACCATGATTTAAAGCAGATTGCCTGGTGGTATGGGATGAAGAAGGACATAGCCAGATTTGTTTCTGAGTGCTTCACTTGCAGGCGTGTGAAGGCCGACCATGGGAGGCCTGGTGGCAAGCTAACTCCCTTAGAGATTCCGATGTGGAAGTGGGAGAGTATCTCGATGGATTTCATCACAGGCTTACCGAGATCTCCTAAAGGGCATGATTCAGTTTGGGTGATCGTAGACAGATTGACGAAGAGTGCTCACTTCGTACCATTTAAGATCAATTATCCGATGAGGAAGATAGCCGAGCTGTATTTGGATGAGGTTATTAGATTGCATGGTGTACCCGTGAGTATCATATCAGATCGTGACTCCAGGTTTACGTCTTGTTTTTGGAAGAGCCTTCAAGAAGGGTTGGGTGCAGATTTGAGATATTCCACAGCTTATCATCCGCAGACCAATGGTCAGACAGAGCGAGTAAATCAGATTGTGGAAGATATGATCCGATGCTATATTCTGGACCACGGAGGAGCGTGGGATGAGCGCTTGCGGCTTATGGAATTTGCGTATAACAATAGTTATCAAGAAAGCTTGCAAATGGCTCCTTTTGAAGCTTTGTATGGGAGGCGCTGCAGGACTCCCTTGTTTTGGGCTGAGGTGGGCGAGAGACCTTTGTTGGGTCCAGAAGCACTCGAGGAGATGGAAAACTGCTGTGAAGCTTATTCGGGAAAAGCTTCGGATAGCCCAGGAGAGATATGAGAAAAATTCCAATCGGCGTAGATCGGATTTGGAATTTTTGGTGGGGGACTCAGTGTTGTTCTTAAAGGTCTCCATCGGATTGATCGGAGTCAAGCGTTTGGGCAAGAACAGGAAGTTGACCCGAGGTTCGTTGGGGCCGTTTCCGATTGTTGAAGGGATGGGATATCAGCTTATAGGCTGGCTTTGCCCGCAAATTTCCCTGGCGTGCATAATGTCTTCCACGTCAGTCAGCTGCGGAAATGTGTCACGAATGGCAGACAGGTTTTGGATTCTGTGCCTCAGTTGGAGCCGAATCTTTCTTTTGTGGAAGTTCCTGTCCGCATTCTGGATTCTCAGGTTCGTGCGCTGCGGAAGAAGTCTATTCGATGGTTAAAGTTTTATATGGAGGAATCAGGATGTAGAAAGCGCGACTTGGGAGTTGGAGTCGGCTATGAGGGAGGCTCACCCTCATCTGTTTCCCTGAGCTTATGCCTGGTATGTTTGTTTTAGTTATTTATATAGTCCTTTCCTGGCTCTTTCTCTCTCCTTCTTCATAGGAGTGTTGTGAGTAAAGTTTCGAGGCGAAACTTTCTTTTAGGGGGAGTGGCTGTAACGCCCTCAGTTTTTCTTTGTTTTGTTTGATATTGGATTGGTGTTACGATGACGCATTTCCGGCCCTTCGCCGTTGTAGAGCGTGGTCCTAACTCTGTAGGTTCCTTGTGTAACCTGGTTGTAGCCTGTTGGCAAGTTTCCCCAGCTAGCCGGAGTCTGTTTTGGTGACTCGGTTGGGCCTCTTAGGTAAATGCTTGTGTTTTTGCTTCGGGAGGTGTTAGCCCGAGCGTTCGATCGTCGGATGTTTTTTCGACCTCACCGTTGTTTTCGTAGCTTGGGTATTTAGCTACGATGCGGGGTTTGGTCGAGATCGGGATCGTTTGCTTTCGCGTTTTTTTTTTTGGTTAGCTGTAATGTTTGTAATGTTTGCTGTGCTATGCGTGGTCTGTTGTGGCTGAGCTTGTAGGCTGGTGCCTTGTCTCTTGTTTGCTAGGAGATAGCAGGTTTCTTTTTCTGTGTAAGTTTGGGTGACACGGTCTGGGTCACGCCCGTGACCCAGGGCGTGTCGTGCTCGGGTAGAGCTCCCGTTTTTCTGGTCGACGAATTGTTGGTCGACGGAGTTTTGTAGGAACACGGCCGTGACACGGGCATGTCACGGGCGTGTCCCCCTTCGGTTCGTCGAGCTGCGCTCGATGGTCGTCAGGCGGTGTTTTAGTGAGAACACGGCCGTGTCACGGGCGTGTCGTGTCGAACACGGGCGTGACACTGGGGCGTGTCTCTCTGGTCGACGATCGGCTCTCCACGATCGTCAGGCGGTGTTCGGGTTGGTACACAGCCTGTGACACGGGCGTGTCATAGGGCGTGTCCCTTGGTTCGTCGAGCGGAGATCGACTTTCGTCGAGTGGGTAGGTGCGTGAGTACACGCCCCGTGACACGGGCGTGTCGGGCCGTGTCACGGGCGTGTCGGGGGCGTGTCCCGTGTTTCGTCGAGTGGAGATCGACGTCGTTCGTCGAGTTAGTACATGCCCCGTGACACGGGCGTGTCGGGCCGTGTCACAGGCGTGTCTTGGGCGTGTTACGTACTTTTCCTGAGAGTCTCTTTTGTTGCCGTGAACCGTTTTTCCTCTCATTTTTTTTTCATCGTTCCCGAGTCTGGAGAGCTTCCAGCGGAAGGGTTTGAGAGGAGGCAGTGGTTGTTTTGGCCGGCGATTGCGGGAGGGAGCTCGTTTTTCTCGGGAGATAGCGGTTTTGGCTTGCTCTCGTGTAGATCTTCCTTCCATGTAAGCTTTTCTTGATTTAGGGTTGATTCCAGGAATTTCTAAACATCTGATTCCTTTTCTTTCCTCAAGTTTCAGCTTGGTCTTCTAGGTGGCCGATCTTGCCGCCGGAGCCAAGCTGTGGTGCGGCTGTTGTTTTCCGAAGAGGTAGAGGCAAGTGGCCCCTTGCCCTTGCCAAATTTATTTCTAACCATGATCTGTTTCATTTCTTGTGCAAAGCTCTGTTCTCTTTGTTTTCCTCCCTAGGGCAGCAGGTTGAGTTATTACATCAAGCTTTTAATCAAGTGCTGATCCTTTATCTCTTTTTCTGGAATTTTAATCAATGTTCTCTTTTGTCGGAGGTTTAGTGTCCAGTGTGTAGCTAGAGTTAGGGTGAGGTTGCTGTTAGTTACAGTTTAGGGTTAGTTGCGGTAGCTCCGAGTAGTTAGGACGGAACAGAGGGTTGGGATTAAATCTCCAACTTTCTGTTTTCGTTCATGAGAGGGCTTAGGCTGCGATTTTTAGCAAGACTTATGTTTACCCTAAGTGGAAGGCGCTGACAGTGTCGAGTGGGCTCGACATTTCTGTCCTAGGTTCGTGTGTTTCCTTAGGGTTGTTAGTGTGACTTTTCCCTTTCTCTAGGGGGTGGTATTGGGTGTTCGGCTAATTTTGCTTGCCGACTCTTGGGTTGTGGCAGGTGGTGGAGTTTTAGTGGCCTCTAGAGGGGTGGATTTGATGTGGAGAGCTGTGGCCACCGCCTTTTTTGCCCCGGTTTGGGTGGTGTGTGGGACCCTAAAGCTGCCACTGGTGACCCCTTAGCCCTTTTTGGATCTGATTTTGGTATGTATTCAGATCCATGTTTTGACCACTGCCACTTACCCACGTATTAGGAATGTTAGACTCTTTCGTTGAGCATGTGCTTTTGTTGCTCGCACTTGGTGTGCTTTGCTGTGCTTTAGACATTGCTCTTTTCTTACTGTCATGCCCTTTCTTTTGCTTATAGCAGCTTGTTGTCGGTTGGTAAACCCTTCTTTTTGCTCTTAACTCTAATGCTTTATTTACACTTTTGAATATTCCTTGCTGAGGTGTTCTTTTCTTGAATGCCTCAGGTCCAGGTTGTAGCCGGTTCAGCGGCTAGTTCTTTTGGAGGGGCTGGTTTGCGGTCTCTTGGGTAGCTGAGACAGCTGATCCCGATTTTGTGAGGTAGCTCTTTACTTTTCTGTATAGACATACATACTCACCAGTGGGTTCGTGTCAGGTTGTTGGCGCCCACTGGTGGCTTCTTGCGATGCTGGGTATGAACTTAAACTGCTGTTTTTGCCTATTTGTGGTTGTTTACTTGCTTCTGGGAAGGATTTATGCTAGGTTGCATGTTAGATATTTTAAACTCTAAAAAGCATTATTATATGTAGTTCATGCATATCATATTTATAAAACAAAGACACTATATTTCCTTAGCGTAAAAAAGACTACCTTTTTATATCTATTATATTCACTTTAGAGTCGTGCATACCATGAGTTGTTCCCGGGGACACTTATGCTCACTAGGGTGTCAACTTAATTGAACCAAACTATTTTCTGCCGCGTATACTTATACTTTTAATTGTGGACTAGCTGATCCACCGTGCGAGGGATACGGCAATCAACACAACCGCTTTTCTTCATAATTAATCAACGATTTTCCTTAAATCTAAGGTCTGGAGTTTTGCCTGAGCGTGTGCAGTTATCCCCTGCACGACGTGCATCACGGCACGTGTTTTCTCTTGCTCTGATACGATTTTATTGTTGAGAAAATGCGGGGTGTGACAGCGCATATGTTTTTAAATTAACATTGCGGTGTGAGCAACGGGTCAGGCGGAACCATACCCGCTCTATGTCGTTCGGTTAAAGAGACCTAAAGTTACTTGACACTTACCATTGGCATAGATTGAGGGTCTTAGGCAGTGACCAGAAAGACCAAATGCTCACGAGAGATTGTCGTCCCGGGGACGGTGGTGAGTCGGCAGACTTAGAATGTGATCACCGAGAATGTGCCCTGAGAGCACGGGGCGTGTGGCCGTTCGTGCCAACGCCTGTGATGCAATGTATTTATTTACTGCTTGGTTGTGCTAATAAAATGCAGGGAAGGAGCATCGCCGCCCCGAGTTGGGGGCGGGATCATTATAATTTGGTCAGCATTGCTGACCGTTACTTTTATTTGCCACCGTGCGGTGGATTGTGCTTGCAGGTGCTGCTGGGCCAAGCGGTCAATAGCGTGCTAAAGCCCAAATTGCGAAGCCGGCCCTTGAAAGCCTATTTGAAGTGTTTACTCGCTTTTATTCATGTATGACCGGCCTGCGTACCGTGGTATGTGAAACATGTAATTTGAAGTAAACCATTTGAAAGGCCTTAAGGCCAGTACTTGTGTGTGTACTACATTCCTATTTGGTGTATTAGTGGACATTCATGCTTGGTGCTGGGTTCTTTTAATTGCAACTTATAAAACTGCTTCCGCTAGAATGCTCTGTGTAGGACGTTATGATTGGTTGGATGGTTTCCATTGAGTTACCACCCGGTCTGTCTGTGGTATATGGCGTCGGGCCCCGGCCGGACCTACTGCTATATGCTATGCGATGGATATGGGGTGTTACAATTTGGTATCAAAGCTACTGGTTTCGGTCAGGCTTAAAATGAATTCGTGGACGAATTCTTTTTAAGGGGGGTGAGCACATGTATGCGCGTCATCGTTATAACAACAAAAGAACTCATGAATGTCCACTTAGGAATGAAAATACACGTGTTTGAGGAACTTGCGTGTTCCTATAATTGTGTTTGGCAATTATATTTGGTCACTTAATGCTGTTTTGTACAACTATAGGTGACCAAAGGCAGTGCTGGACCGCCAGAATGTCTGGTTTCTGGGGAGTATAGTGCGCCCGGTGAGGTATTTGAGACCTCTCCTTCGTATGAAACCGTAAGAAGAATCGTTGAAGCAGTGTTTGATGTGGCGAGTGCACAGCATGGAAGAAATGTACAACCCTGTGCCCCTGTTGTGGCTTCAACGCCGGGTGGCGCGATGGAGCAGATGGCTTTTGGTAGACCATCGGGGCAACAACTGAATATGCATTTAGTGCAGGGAGCGCACACAGTTGATGAATATTTGCAAGCATTTCTTATGATAAGCCGCTACCCATGCTTCGAGTTGGATAATGAGCAAGCTACAATCGATAGATTTTATAATGGCCTGCGCGCCGAGTTACGAGTTCTACTGCTAGGACTAAAGTTATTGGGATTCCGAGCCTTGGTGGAATCAGCTAGATCTTTGGAGGCAGACTTGAGGAAGACTCACCCGATTCCATCAACCATGGTATCGAACTATGCAAGCCCCATAGGAGCTGCATCCGACAGAATACTGGAGAAGGGGGCTATGACATCGACTAGCAAAGCTATTTCCACTTGTTATACTTGTGGAAAGAAAGGGCACCTTGCCCGAAGGTGTTGGAATGGTGCTCAGAAGACTAAGAAAGCTATGTCAGGAGCAGTTGAGGACTTTAGTGCAAAGGAAACGACATTCAAAACTACGAACACCTCAAAGTCTGGTTATCGTAGGTGGTATAAGAAGGCTAGGACTTTGGGTCTAGTCCCTCCTTTCGGTGCTTCGGGGGCATCTACAGGCCAAACCCTGGGCACATGTTACAACTGTGGGGAGTCGGGGCATTATACACGTGAGTGCCTAAAGCCCGGGAGAATGCACGCCGTCGTGAGGACAGGTATGGTTGTTATAGCAGTTTAGCCTTAAATACTTATCGCCCTTGTGCGTGTTAACTTAGAACTACTTGTGCTAAGCTTTGTTCTGATTTTCGTTTATCCGGCGAGAGCACCATTCGTGTAAACGAAGCTTCACATTCCATTATTTAGGAATTATATTATGCATCAGAGTACCTCCTTCGATGGTAAGTGACAAATTGGATGTGCTTGGTCCAATGGTTCTCAATGCGCGCGGGTAGAATCTGTTGCGCTTAGGTGTGGTCAGGGAGCCAAGACTTTGACTTACAAGTGTCGTTACTACTGCTAGGGGAGCTCGACGTGATATTTGGCTTGAACTGGCTCTCGGAGCAGCCAACCTATATTGATTGCGGTCGCAAGGAAGTCAAGTTGGAAGTAAGTCATGAGACGACTTTTACAGACTTGAATGGGTCGAGCAAGACGTTGGTGTCTGCTATTCAGGTGGTGAAGGCGGTTCGTGCTGGTGCAGAACTGTTCTTTACACTATTAGAGGTTGCAAAGCCGAAGCCAACGTTAGATAGTCTTTCAGTGGTAGCTAAGTACCCTGATGTGTTCCCCGCCAATTTTCCCGAAGCCCCGCCTCAACGGGAGATAGATTTTACGATAGAGCTCGTACCAGGTGCAAAGCCTGTGTCACGCTCTCCATATCGGCTAGCGCCTAAGGAAATGGCGGAGCTGAGGTGAAACTTCAAGAGTTGTTGGAGCAAGGGTATGTGCGTCCAAGTTCTTCGCCATGGAGCGCACCGGTCCTATTTGTAAAGAAGAAGGACGGGAGCTTGAGACCTTGTATTGTATGTCGGGAGTTAAACAAGCTAACGGAAAAGAACAAGTACCCAATCCCAGGGATCGATGATCTATTTGATCAGTTAGTCGGGTCGTCAGTGTACTCAAAGTTGGATCTCGAGTCCGGGTACTATCAACTGCAAATAAGGGAGAGTGTTATCCCGAAGACAGTGTTCAGTATGAGATACGAGCATTACGAGTTTACGGTCATGCCGTTTGGGCTGACTAATGCGCTGTCAGTGTTCATTGATTAGATGAACAGGACCTTCAGGGAGTACTTGGTCTATTTTGTGATCGTCTCGATATTTTAGAGTACTCGCAGAGTGAGGAAGATCACTTCAGGCATCTTCATTTGGTCTTGGAGACGCTAAGGAGGAATCAATTGTACGTCAAGTTCTCGAAGTGCGAGTTTTGGTTGTCCTCAGTGGCGTTCCTCGGTCATATAGTGAGTGGGGAAGGTATTGCAGTGGATCCGTCGAAGATTGTTGCGATACGGGAGTGGCCTGAGCTTTCTACGGTAGCGAAAGTCCGGAGCTTTCTGGGGCTTGCCGGCTATTATAGGCGCTTCGTAGGGAACTTCTCGCGGATAGCGTTACCTCTCACTACTTTGACGAGGAAGGAGTAGAATTTCATTTGGACGCCGGAGTGCGCGCGAGCTTTTGAGGAGTTGAAATGTCGGTTGACCACGACGCCTGTGCTGAGTTCGCTGAGTGGGACTGAAGGTTATGAGATTTCTAGCGATGCTTCGGGCAGTGGTTTGGGTTGTGTGATGTTACAACATGGAAGTGTGGTAGCTTATGGCTCGAGACAGCTTAAAGTGCACGAGAGGAATTATCCGGCCCATGACTTGGAGTTAGCGGCCGTGATTTTTGCCTTGAAGCTGTGGAGACATTATTTGTAAGGTGTGAAGATTGATATTTACACCAATCTCAAGACCCTGAAGTATTTGTTTGATCAGAAAGATCTGAATATGCGGCAGCCTAGATGGGTGGAGTTCCTGGGGGACTATACATTCAAGATCCACTACGTGCCTGTTAAAGGTAATGCGGTTGCGGACGTGTTGAGTCGTCGGGCCCCAGCTCAAACCAATTGACAATCGATCCATGACGAGCGGTTGGTTCGGGAGTTGGAGGCGTTGGAGATTTCTTGCGTGGATAAGCAATCAAGAGCTGAAGCAGTACTGAATTAGACTGAAGTTCAATATGACCTGACTGATCGGATTCGACAGGCATTGGATAATGATGGCCACAAGAAGCAATTCATGATAGAGGCTCTGGATGGGTCAAATTCCCAATATGAAGTTGTGGATGGATTACTTTGAAAAGACGGTCGTCTTTGCGTCCCAAGCGTGGGCAGTCTGCGGGTGGATTTGTTGTACGAGGCACACCATACCAAGTACTCGATTCACCCGGGGAGCACAAAGATGTACCGCGATGTTAAGAAACTGTTTTGGTGGCCGGGTTTGAAGAAGAATGTGGCGCTCTACGTGACGAAGCGCCAAACTTGCGCCTTGGTGAAGGCGGAGTGCCAAAAGCCGGGAGGATTTCTGAAGTCCTTGCATATTCCGGAGTGGAAATTCGACGAATTCACTATGGACTTTGTGCACGGTTTGCCAAAGTCGCCAAAGGGGAAACGACGCCATCTGGATGGTCGTAGATCAGCTAACGAAGGTGTTGCATTCCATTTCGCTTAGGAAGGATGATCCGGTGGAGTAGTTGGCAAAGTTATATGTGGATAACATAGTGCGGCTCCACGGTGTGCCCCGCAACATCATGAGTGACCGAGATGGGCGGTTCACGTCCAATGATTGGAGGCTAGTGCAGCAAATGTTGAGAACACAGTTAAAATTCAGCACAGTCTTCCATCCGCAAACGGATGGGCAGACCGAGAGGGTCAATGGAACTTTGGAAGACATGCTCCGCATGTGTGTCTTGGACTTTGGAAAGCAATAGGAAGACCATCTTTATTTGGTGGAATTTGCGTACAACAATAGATACCAGGTGAGTATTCAAATGACGCCCTTCGAGGCCCTTTATGGTAGAAAATGTCGCACGACGTTGTCTTGGTTAGAAACAGGTGAGTCAAAGTTGTACAAGCGTCAAGAGGTGGAGGATGCTACTACATTGGTGCGAACCATTCGGGAGAGGTTGCTAGTCGCTCAGGACCGGCAAGCAAAATACTATAATGCCAAGCACACGAACGTGGAGTTCGCTGTGGGCGACTGGTTGTACTTAAAGATCAAGCTGTTCATGGGTGTCTCACGGGTGCGGCGATTGAAAAAGCTAAACCCGAGGTACCTTGGGCCGTTTGAGGTTCTGGAGCGGGTTGGTGAAGCTGCCTATCGGTTGGAACTTTCGGTGGAGCTTAGTGGTCTACATGATGTATTCCATATATCAGTGCTACGGAAGGCGGTGCAAGAGCCTACGCAAATGATCGCTGTCGATCAAGGGCCGATTGATAGTGGGTTGACGACAAAGGTCAAACCTGTGCGTATTGAAGACTCAGAAGTCAAGCTGCTACACAATAAAGATATCATGATGGTCAAGGAACGTTGGGGCAATTGTGGTCGAGAGGAGCTCTCTTGGGAGCGAGAGCAGACTATGCTTGAGGAGTACCCGAAGTTGTTTCACTCAGGTACCATTTGAGTTTTACGCTTCTATTCTTTATGTAATTTCGAGGAAGAAATTCTTTTAAGAGGGGGAGAATTGTAACACCCGAAACTCAAAAGAGCGACGGGAGGCGTTTCGGGCCAAATCTGGTATTTGGCAGGAGGCACACGGCCTGGGACACGGGCGTGTCCCAGGGCGTGTCAGGCTCGAGTCAACATTTTGGCCGCTAGGTCAATGAAATTTGGAGTCGAGGATCATCGAGCAACGAACACAGCCTGAGACACGGGCGTGTCTCAGGGCGTGTCGAGCCCGTGTTGATGATCGGCCCGAGAGTCGACATTTTCGCTCGACGATGTGTCGAGACAAGACACACGGCCTAGGACACGGGCGTGTACAAGGCCGTGTCGTGTGGTCGACGAACTTCGCTCGACGAAGTGTCGAGACCGTGAACACGGCCTGGAGCCAGGCGTGTTCGGATGTGACACGGGCGTGTCATATTGGACACGGGCGTGTCAAAGACCCGTGTAAGTCTCGGGTGGTTTTCGGGGCTGTGTCGATGGGGGCACACGACCGACCACACGGCCGTATCAGTTGGAACACGGGCGTGTCAGGTCGAACACGGGCGTGTCGGATGCCCGTGTGTCATTTAGAACGCGTCGATTTTGACGGCGAATGAGGGACACGACCCTGGACACGGGCGTGTCACAGGCCGTGTTCGGCCCAGATTCTGCATTTTAGATCTAGATCGTGGCCGTTTGCTTCTTTAATTCGGGATCCGACGGCTGGGAGCTGTTAGTGCTTGGATATACACGGGATTGGACCCTTGAAACCCTCATTTTACTTGAGAGGTTCTCTTTCTAAAGTCTAGAGAGAGAGGAGAGCAAAGGAGGAAGAAGAAGCTTAGATCCGGTCTTTGGAGGAGCTTCAGAGCTCCAAATCGCGAACCGATTTCGGATCTATAGAGGGAAAGAGAGTGCGGTGCTTTTCATCCACTTACATTTCCATGGCGCCAAGGAAGAACGCTAGGGTAACGATTCTCTACTTGAGCATGTGAAGCTCTACTTGTTTTGCATAGGAAGCCAGCTCTCGCGAAGTCCGCGGTGAGTTGGAGGCGTTCCTTCGGGTAGATATGTAAAGTCCCCGTTGTTTAGAGTCCATTATCGAGAACGGATATAGGCATGATGTGTGAAGCCTATCCAGACATGTTGGTCTGGATCGGTGATGTTGCATTGCATAAATGCCGGAGAAGACTCCGTGCGAATGTTTGTTTTTGGGTTTTTCTATGTGGTAGATTACAACAGGGAGCCTTGGGGATTAACCCAAAGGTGCACCCGGAAAACTGGGCAGATGCGTGTTTCTGCCAAACTTGTGGGCCTGGGAGCCAATTTAAACATAACTGGGTTGTGTTGTGTGTAAACGGTTTGGGACTCGGAAAGTTTGACCCGCGCATATGTTTTTAAATTAACGTTGCGGTGTGAGCAACAGGTCAGATGGAACCGTACCCGCTCTATGTCGTTCGGTTAAAGAGACCTAAAGTTACTTGGCACTTACCATTGGCATAGATTGAGGGTCTTAGGCAGTGGCCAGAAAGACCAAATGCTCACGAGAGATTGCCGTCCCGGGGACGGTGGTGAGTCGGCAGACTTAGACTGTGATCACCGAGATTGTGCCCTGAGAGCACGAGGCGTGTGGTCGTGCGTGCCAACGCCTGTGATGCAATGTATTTATTTACTGCTTGGTTGTGCTAATAAAATGCAGGGAAGGAGCATCGCCGCCCCGAGTTGGGGGCAGATCATTATAATTTGGTCAGCATTGCTGACCGTTACTTTTGTTTGCCACCGTGCGGTGGATTGTGCTTGCAGGTGCTGCTGGGCCAAGCGGTCAATAGCGGGCTAAAGCCCAAATTGCGAAGCCGGCCCTTGAAGGCCTATTTGAAGTGTTTACTCGCTTTTATTCATGTATGACCGGCTTGCGTACCGTGGTATGTGAAACATGTAATTTGAAGTAAACCATTTGTAAGGCCTTAAGGCCAGTACTTGTGTATGTACTACATTCCTATTTGGTGTATTAGTGGACATTCATGCTTGGTGCTGGGTTCTTTTAATTACAACTTATAAAACTGCTTCCGCTAGAATGCTCTGTGTAGGATGTTGTGATTGGTTGGATGGTTTCCATTGAGTAACCACCCGGTCTGTCTGTGGTATATGGCGTCGGGCCCCGGCCGGACCAACTGTTATATGCTATGCGACGGATAGGGGGTGTTAGAGACTGCACTTTTCCATTGTCCAATATCACACAGACAATTATCAGTTGTTTTTAGAATGCTCCATTGCAATATAGGAAAGTCGCCCCCATTCTTGTTTGTAGATCTTCACCAATATAGTCAATTTACAACCCCGTATTTGTTGAGTGGACTCATCTGACCAACAGGTAGAAGGGGAAAGACAACATTCTAGAGGGGCGAGTGCAACCAAGAGGACTAGGGCACTCGCCAACCATGGGTGAGTGAGCCACTAGCAGCTTGCATCTGCCCCGATTCGAGGCGAAACGTGAGTACCCATCATCACTAGGTATTTGCCAGCCCTGGCGAGCACTCCCCAAATGGTGTGCGCTTGCCACCATGGGTGTTGGGGTCCGCATGACGCTCTTGGTAGATCGGGCTTTCTAAACCGTCCTAGCCCGCGGAGTGGTCGAAAGTACCAACAGTCAAAGATTCACAGAATATTGTGTCGGAGGCTTGATGACATGTAAAACCAGCAATGGGGTAAAAAACCACGGGGTCGGTTCGGTGCCGACCTAAAATTCACTATCACGGAGTTTGTTATACAGTTTTTGGAAGAAGAGCGAGGGCGACAGACTGTGCCTCGTTACAATTGGTGGCATGTGGGAGAATGGGCATTGAGCGCCACTCGCAGTCGTTCTGCTCTCCAGGTCCTTCGCTAATAGCTTCTTGCAGGAGTGGGTGTCACTTTTGCCTTATGAGTCCTCTTCACGTGATGGAGAGGATGGCTCTGATCATCCCGCCCTGGTCTTGTGTTTTCTCCGCGCTTGTCTTATCTTTACGATCTTGACGGAGTCCTGCGAGAGTGAACTTGGGCGAAAAATTCTACAGAGAGAAAGAGTGGAGAGAGAAAGAGTGGAGTTAGAGTGTTCCGGGCCATAAATACCCTTTTCCACTATCTTCGATCTTTCTCTTTTCTTTCCTCAACAAGCAACGATTCTTGGTACTGTCGATACTCTCGACCCTCAATACGGCACCCACCTCTTCCATAAAACTCTCAGATCGGTAAGTGTTGGCTAACTATTAGATGTCGCGTCGAAGACCACCCAGAAAACACTGAACTTTGTCTTCCTAAATGGCTACTAATTTTGGAGCAAACCTGCTCAACTTGCTGAACTCGATCTCATACTCACCAACCGTGAGTTATTTCTGGTTCAGACGCAGAAAATTGTTCATCAAACAATCCCGCTCCACCGGCGGCAAGAACTTCTTCAGTAGCATCCCCTTAAACCTTTCCCATGAGCATCCATCAACAAGGTTTTTCTTTTCTCTAATCCACTAGTCTTTAGCAAGGCCCTTCAGTTGATAAGCAGCGACCATAACTTTTTAGTCCTCAGAAATTCTCAAATAGGAAAACATCTCTTCAATAGCAACGATACAGTCATCTAACGCCATGAAATCTGCCAACTCATCATAAGTCGGGGGTCCTAAGCACTGGAAATGCAAGATGAAATTCATCTTAAGAGGTAACAAAATAGAAGGCACTAAGGGGGCAGGAGGGACAGGCACAACCTGATCCACCTCAGTGGGCTGCTTACCAGGTTGTTGCCCTAAAGTAACATCCAACAACGCTTTCATCTCTGCTTGAATCACAACCATCTATCTCGACAAAGTTTCCTTGCGTAGACGCAACTCCTTTATCATCTCTTCACTATGCGCTCCTGAAGACTCACCCTCGAACTGGGGAGCAGATCTTAGTGTATGACGCTTCGGGCCCATCTTCTACAAATACGAACGAATGTCTTATCAAGACTTAGCTAAACACCAGAATTACTTAACTTAAAACAGACCGAAAATACACATCATCTGCTCTTGCTACTACCTTCCTCTGGGATTTTCTATGAATGATGTTATGTCTTAACTTAGGATGATAAACCATCATCCCCTTATTGAATCTTGTGCATAAAATATGAATGCATGGACTCTTTTATCTTTACTTTGAAATAATATGTGTATGTGTGTCACCATGTAGATCTTAACTTTGCACACGGTGCTTATGCTATATTATGTTATGCATGTCGTGTTATGCATTCTATAAAGGTCCTAATTCATGTTATGAGCGACGTACACATGAAATATTATACATCTCATACTACATAATGATGGTTAAAACTCGCGACGCCCTGGGCCTTATTTATTCGGCGGTTTATTTATTTGGTTTGGTTTAACGATTAGGGTGGTCAGAGCGCGCGAATTTATTTGATATAAAAGTTGAAACTGAGTTTTAACGAAAGGAGGCAAGTGCCCCTATCGCGTGTAGTACATGATATTCTGGTGGGGAATATCGAGGTCATATTGTTCTCGAGGATAGGTTGATTATTTCTACTCCTCCTTGGAGGGACTATTATTTTACCGAAAATAACTTGTTGGGTTATTAATTAAATAACGAGGTTATATAAAAAAGAAAATAGACTTGAAAAAGTTGATGAAGAAATAGTGCATCGATACCAAATCGGATTTGAACTAAAATAACTTTTAATAACTAGAGATCCTAAATTTCAAATTAATTAAGGCGGCGACTTGGCCGTGGAGGTTACATAAAAATGAGCTCGCCTATCTCTAGGACTATCACTTACCTGAACATTAAGACTATTCGATCGAGCTCTCATTCGATGAACGATTCCTCTTAATGCCCGCATTATGCTAAGAACCCCGCAATTGGGGGGGGGGGACCCAATCCGGTAGAATTCTGTGCCTCCTCTATCGAGGGTTAATGTGGAACTTCCTTTACCCAAGGGTGATTGGTCCATATGCACGACCTCTCAACTAGCTAGCTTATGGATAACGAAAATAGAGCCCACACATCGATATGTGGTTCTATGCATCGTATACCCAGGGCAAACTTTAAGTTCTTTAATTTAAGAGAAAAAGAGGACCTTTAATTATTTAAAGCGATTTTATCTGTCTCAATGCTCTTCGATACTGAGGGCTAAGAACAATTAGCCACTCATCGGAATGGGGATGGCTTATGAAAAGAAAATGCATAATTGAAATTGCAAGTCCTACTCAAACGAGTAGGCGAGAAATGAAAGCGGTAAAGAAAGCAATAAAGAAAGCATTAAAATTACAAGTTTTACTCAAACGAGTATGCGAGAAATGAAAGCACTAAAGAAAGAAGTAAAGTGCGAGTCCTACTCAAACGAGTAGGCGGAAAATGAAAGCAGTAAAATTGCGAGTCCTACTCAAATGAGTAGGCGGGAAATGAAAGTTGTAAAATGACAAGTCATACTCAAACGAGTAGGCGAGAAATGATAAGTCCTACTCAAACGAGTGGGCGGGAAATTACAAGTCCTACTCAAACGAGTAGACCGGAAATTACAAGTCCAACCCAAACAAGTAGGCAGAAAATTAAAGCTGAAAATGCTATCACACACACACACACACTCTACTTGAAAGAAAGAAAATAATAAAAACCTAACTCATACACTCACACACCCAAACAAAAAGGAGAAAAATAAAGGGATCAAAAAATTAAAACAATTACATTTCTACCGTTAGAATATGCTGAAAAATGCTTAAAAGATAAAATAAAAATTAAAGAAGCAAAAGTTTTTCAAATAAAAGCAAAAAAATCAAAGTGTTTGAAAAGTTAAAATAATGACTTTTCATTCTTATAAATTTATAAAAGTGGATAGAAAGTGGAAATAAAATTAAAAAGAACATAAAGTTTTACAAACTAAAAAGGAAAATCTAAGTTAAAGAGAAATAAAAACCACTTTGAATACACTTTTACAAATCCATAAGGATGAATATAAAGTTCTTACAAAGCATAAAAGTTAAAAAGGCTAAATAAATTAAAGAAGAAAAACATAAAATTAGTTAATTATTCTCATACATACACACACATATTAAAGAGAAAATCAAAAGACAAAAGTTCACTTAAGGAGGGGAACTCACATGCATTCTAATACGATATAAGGAGAGAAAATCTACAAATTTTGTTAAGAAAAGGAGAGTTACAAAAACCAAAAACAAAAACTAAAGAGAGGGGGAGAAAATCCTCTTACGTTGCATGGAAAAATACCTAAGCAGCCCTACCATAAGCAAAATAGTTCAAAAAAGTGAACATTGGACCTTACAACAAAGATCTATTTATAGACAAAAATTTTCAGATTATACGCCCAGGTCACGAGTGTGTAGGGGGGCTTGTCGGTACTGGCATGAAGGCAAAGCCAAAAATCCGGCGAGCTGGCTTTTTTTTGGAAGCTTCGAGAAGTCCATATGACGGTCACGGGCATATCAAAATGACACTGGTGTGTGTGTGTGTGTGGGGGGGGGGGGGGGGGGCGTGACTGGCCAAAACGTCAAATCCTCGCCTCACCGGCGATGCCTTGTCTGGAAAATTGAGGCAGTCACGGGCATGCACCGAATCGACACGAGCGTGTACGAGAAGGTTTAACTGGCGAAGGCGTCGTGTCCTTGCCTCGCTGACGACATCTTGTCTGGAAAATTAAGGCAGTCACGGGCGTGTGCCAAATGACATGGGCATGACTGGCAAAGAATCGAATGTCGTCGAGATGGAGGCGTTGAGCGTCGAGTCAGAATTGACACAGGCATGTTGGACGGGACACATGCGTGTAAGGCGTGAATTGATTTTTCCTTTGCAGGCGACAGCTTTCCAAAGGAATTAAAGTGACACGCCCAGGTCACGGGCGTAAACAAGTCGACACGGGCTTGTACTTTGATTTTTTTTAACTTTTTCAACAATTTTTGGAAAACAAAAATAAAGCTAAGTTAGAAGAGTATATACAGAGAAGGAATATTTTATTGAACAAAACTAACTAAAAATAACGAAAATAAACTAAAATGACCAAAATAAAGTACGTAAAAATGTGGATATTTACAACTTATCACATAATATCGTCTATAACGAAAAATAAAATCTAATGAGCATTCCGGTGATGATTGTTAAGTTTCTCATTTCAACTTAACAGTCACTTATTGTTATGCCTATGAGAATTCATATACAAACATATATTATGCATCTCATACTATATATATGCCCCATATAGTTTTGTCATGCTTATGAGTGTAGTGTGCATGCTTCCTTCAAGACCAACTGATGACACATCGATGTGTTTATGCGATGAAATAAAATAACCCAAAACTATAAATAAAAGGAAATTGTTGTTTTGCTAACCTGCCAAACAAACCAAACTAACCTCCCTCCGATACCAATTGTTACAACCCACATTTTCTCGAGGTTTAAAGTATTATCAGAGTAAGAGAAAATATGCGTTGTGATGCAACGTCATGCAGGGGACAACTGCAGACACTCATGCAAGGACAAACTTCTGATCAACTTTATAAAAGACATGCATTTTATGGTTAAATACGCTATTTGAGTTTAAAGTTCAAAACTGTATCCCTCAGTTTAATGGATCAACTAGTCTACGGATGAGAAAAATATAATTTGCTGCAAAAAACCTCTATTTTACTACATTCATTTATCCTATGTGAATGTAAAAACCCAACAAACATGATAATGTGTGCAGCTTCTAAATTTAGTATAGGTAAAAGAAAGGAGTTCTATGTCCATTAAAGTAGGATGATATAAAGTTGAAAGAGATGCGATAAATTTAAGCTAAAAAGCAAATTTATTTAGTTGAAAATAACTAACATGCAACCTAACATAAAACATTCCCAGAGAGAGAAATACTTCAATAGTTAAAATGCAGTAGTAGCGGAGACAGAAAGACAACTATCTAGAGCACAAGAAACTATACTATGAGCACCAACAAACTAACACGAACCCATAACAATAACAACAAAAGTCTGAACTTCTGAAGTTAAGGAGAGAAACATCAACCACTCCTCAACTGAGAGAGGGAAGGAAATAACTGTAGAAGACTGGCCAAACAAGCTCGGTGGGCACTACCTGTTATTGACCTAAACATGGGGCATTTAAAAGAAAAGAATGCCTCAACAACAAAGAGCACAAAGATGGCTTAAACATAAATTAAAAGGTTTAACAATGTTAGTGGGCTACCAACCCAACTGCAAAGCTGCAAAACCACAAAAATCAACAACATAAGAGTAAGGAGAATGATTACCTCGGCACAAAGCAGCCATATAAGGAAAAGACTTATCCTAAGTGCGGAAAGGACTCTTAGTGATGTCCTAATCATAAGTATATATAATCATAGAAATAACATTAATTAGCTTAAAGAGTGAATCATATGCATTAGACATAAAACAGTATTGAGGCGGTGGCTATCTTTCCAATACAAACCATTAGACCAACACAACCAAAGAAACATGAACTGAGGTGGTGGTCCTTTATCTACTGCCAACCAAAAGTACCAAATAATAAAGTCACCGGACGTAATAAAACACAACAGGCACTAAGGTGGTGGTCATTCATCCACTGCCAACCCAAGTCCAAAATCATAACAATAATAATACATATACAAAAATAAATTTAAATCTCCTAAGACTTAGCATCGAGTTGCCACAACGACACAAGGGAAGAACGATCCAAAAGTCTCTAAGGGTAAACAACTCTATAAGATGAAATGCCAAGTGTACTTGACGAAAATCCAGCCCTCTCGACAAATTCGGCATAAGCTCTCGACGAATGGTCGAGTCCATGCGATGAATTCGGTGCAACCACTCAATGAACTCCACGAGAACATTCAATAAATTTTACTTGAACTACACGAGATGACTCGACGAATTCAATATTCACTCAATGAATTCTACTCGATCTCACGAGTTCACTCGACGAATTCTACTATACTTTATGAGTACACTCGACAAATTCTACTTGACTAGCTCAACTAATTACTCGGGAACACTCGACGAATTCGGCTCAGGCTCACGAGCTCACTCGACGTATTTGGCTCGGGATCACGAGCTCACTCGATGTATTCGGCTCGGGCTCACGAGCTCACTCGACGAATTTTACTCGTCTCACGAGTTCACTCGATGAATTCTAGTTAGGACAGATTTCTTTACATCATCAAATTTGACCAATGCGATCATTTCCAGAACTAGCAATATTTCTAAGTCCTATGAAGAAAGGGAAGAAATAGACAAGAATAGTGGTAACAAAGCAAGAGGGGTAGACCTCCACTTCTCTCAAATCTCGACGAAATAGCCTCTACAACACCCCCACGCCACGGATCGGCAACAATAAACCCTCAACAAGTAATTTCTAAAAGATTTGGGGCGAAAATGAAGGTTAGGGCTACCTGCTCCAACACCAAAAATCCACGAAACTTGAAAAACTCACCGCGCACGCAAAGGTCTCGGTGAGAGCAGTCCAAATCTCCACTCCAACGATGATTTCCTGCACCCAAGCTCTGGCGGCGTCAGATGGAAGACTTCCGAAATGGTCGACTCCTCCTCCTTCCGCGTGATCGGGTTCAGCGGAAAAATAAGTTTTGTAAAAACCTAATTCTAAGGTGTCCGGCTTTTATAGGGGGAGCTTTTAATAAAATAAATTAAAAAGTCTTTATTATTACATTACATAGTTGCTGTCTAAGAAGAAATTGCCGACGTAACAAAATTCTTGAACTAACATGACACCCTTACATTACTAATATGTGACTAAATTAATTATCAAAAATTCAGGAGAATTGCAATCTTGATCGAGTAGATACTCGATTCTGAATAGGTATTTTGCATTTGTTGCTCTTTACTTCTTAAATAATGGTTTTTCCCAAGATCCAATTCTAGTTAGGGTTCTCTTGAACATTATTTTGCTGCGCACATTTTACATGCCAACCACTATAAAAAACCAAACAATGGTATCAGAGCTTGGTTCGGCGACTACCATTTTTTCAAAGTTTTCTAAATCCAGTGCGCATAAATCTGGAGATTTATAAATGTTGATGTTTTTTCTATGTGAAAATTGCGGTGATTTTCGATTAGGTTTCGGGGTGCTTCCCCGAACCCTATAAGAGTGCTACCCCATTGACCCCACCTGCTTATTGGTCAGTGAGACCACAACTAGGGGTGTTGCCCCTTAGACCCTGTTAGGGTCTCTACCCCTAAGACCCCGTCAGGAGTTGATGTGACTTTGTTGCGATACATGTAAATCTGAAGGTTTAAAAGTGTTCTAAATTTTTAGGTTTAACCCTTTTTAACATCAATTGATAATGGTTTTCTTTTATGCACATCTATGATGTATCTAAAATGTAAATGTTATAAAAGTTTTTATGTTTATATTAAAAAAATTGCAATGATTAAATGTTAATCATGATTAATTGTTAATCACATGTTATAAAATCTCTTAAAATTAATATTAAGTGTATTGATATGTCTTCCGATGACGGACACCCATCTTGCTTCGATCGATGGAGTGTGAGCTTGTCAAAGCAAGGTGCATTTATCAATCTCAGTAAGGATGCGAGTGGATAATTATGATATCTCGCTATCGACATCAGGTCCAACTTAACTAGGTGACCTCAATAGTTGAATGCCTATAGACATATGGTTCACATGTATCATAATATGGATGCGAATAAATGTTAGTCATCAGTCATACAAGAGTTGCATGGTGATGCAATTTGAAAATATTTCCTACCTAAATAGCCACATTATCGGTGATCTGCCAATGTTGACTTATGATGAGATGAAATACGGATTGTGTCCACTAGAAAGTAGCTCACACAACTCTCCAAATTGATATTAAGGGGTATCAATTTGAATAAAATAGTAGGAATATTTAATAAAAGACCTTATTAAATAAAAAAGTGTATTTTCAAATATAACACTAAATCTACTTTGTATGATTCTTACAGAAATTTTATGGAAAGTGGACCACACTCCACCTGTTCTTGAGAGCCATACTTGAGACGGACAAACTCAATGAGACAAAATTTCTTGATTGGCATAAAAACCTATGGATTCCCTTGGGAATGAGCGCAAGCTCTATGTCTTGGAAGAGGATCCCCCTAAGGAGCCAACTAGGAATGCATCCTGAGTAGAAAAAAATGCTTACAAGAAATATCAAGACGACTCACTAGATTTTTAATGCCTCATGCTTGTTTCAATGACATTTGAGCTTCAGAATCTACATGAGAGCATTAATGGTTATGAGATAATCAATCATCTCAAGAAAATGTTTGAGGGGCAAGTTGGCAAGAGAGGTTTGATATATCCAAGACATTATTTCAGTACAAAATGGGAGCTCGAGGCCTAGTAGGGACTCATGTACTCAAGATGATTGGGTACATTAAGAACCTTAAGAGACTGGGCTTTCCCTTAGGTTAAGAGTTGGCCACTAATCTGATCCTACAATTGTTGCTAGATAGTTACTAACAGTTTGTCTAGAACTAAAATATTAATGAGATTGACCAGACATTGCCTGATCTCCTGGGTATATTGAGAATTGTCAAGACCAGTATAAAGAAAGCCAAGCATGTTAGCCCCATAATGATGGTGCATAAAGGAAAGGGCAATGCCAAGGGATCTAAGAGGACGGAGATAAAATATAAGTCTTATCTTGATCCCAAGTATTCAACACTGAAGAAGGGTGTGTTGATGGAAGTAAAATGCCACCATTGTGGTAAGGCATGTCGCTAGAGGAGGAACTTTCCTTTTTATCTTGAGGATCTGTAGAAAAAAGAAGGGAAGTATGACTTCCTCTTCAGGTATTTTTATTATAAAATTAACTTTTCCACTCCTTCATCTTCGGTATTAGAAATCAAATATGGTTCTCACATTTGTATAAATGTATAGTTCTGGGAAGGAGAAGACTGTTGGGTAAAGAAAAGCAGACCTACATGTTGGAAATGGATCAAGAGTTACTGTCGTCATCGTAGGAGTTTTCTGTCTTTCTTTGCCAACTAAGATTATTATTGAACTTGATAATTATTATTGTTGGAGCATGCATTTCACACTCCTTGGTTTAAGAATAACCATTCCAGAATAAATTTGATCATAAATTGTGTTGGGTCCATTGATCCCAATGTCTTGGATTTGAAGAAGGCCTAACAAACAATGCATAAACATGTGGTGATCTAACTTGTGTTCAAGTTTAATGAATGCAAGATGTCCTAGTAGCAATGATGGGACAGATAGCCTAAGTGGCTAAGTCAGGTAAGTTCTTACCTAAGTGGTGGAAAAATAGAAAACTGTCTAGGTCCACAGGCATTGAGTGAAGATCATTCACTCAACGCCATATGACATATAACATTGAGTGAAGCCTATTTAGTCAAAGCCATAAAGTGACATGCATAGAATATGGCCAAGTCCACATGCGTTGAGTGAAGTCAACTAACTCAATGCCATATAACAAAAGGCTATGAGTCAGGCTAATATAGTCAAAGACTAAAGAGAAATGAGTTGAAAAATGGCCAAGTCCACAGGCATTGAGTGTAGCTCACTCACTTAATGTCTTAGCTTCACAATTGTTGGATAGCTGAGTTCAGAGTTCATAGAACTTAGCTCTGAGTTCGTCGATCTATACTTTCACTTATTTGTCAAGCTGAACTCTAAATTCATCGAACTAAATTTTTACTTATTCGTCGAGCTGAGCTCAGAGTTCGTCAAACTTTGTTCTGAGTTCGTCGAACTCAAACTGATTTCTGAAACAGAAAATCTGGCTAAGGCAGAAAGCGTTGAGTGAGACATGGTCACTCAATGCTCTCAACGCTATAATATAGAATTAGTTAAAGAAAAAGCATTGAGTGAGGCATGCTCACTCAATGCTCTCAATGCTTAAGATGCTAAAGAAGCAGAAATGGCTAAGGCAGAAAGTGTTGAGTGAGGCATATTCACTCAACGCTCTCAACGCCTAAAATGCAGAATGTGGTTAAGGCACAATGTGTTGAGTGAAGTATGTTCACTCAATGCTCTCAACATCATGCATGCAGAAGAGGCTGTAGAAAGGGTTAAGGCAAAAAACATTGAGTGAGCTGTACTCACTCAATGCTGTCAATGCCTAGATAGACAGAACTATCTAAGTACTTTGGCGTTGAGTAAAGCTTATTCACTCAATGCCTATACTACTGATGCTTGAATTTTGACTAAGTCTTCAGATGTTGATGTCAGCAAGTCAAAAAGTCAAACATATTCAAATTGTGAGTGACAAAGCTGCATTACATGACAAAAGGAGCCGCAGGTCTACTGTACAACAGTTAGACGTTAAAGCAAGGATGCATCCAGCATTAATGGAGTGAGACCCACTACTAAAAGAGCCGTTGGGTTACATTAAATACAAGGAGAAACTCTTTATAGAAAGAGCAGCTGTTATAGTAGTTCTTTCGAATCGCCATTATTGTGGGTGTGGCTGAAGAACAGAGAGCCCAAGACAAGCAGGTCTAGAGGCATATCAAATTAGCTGTTGATATCAACATATTTTACAACAAGATTGCTGGTGCCATCTTCATCTGCACCAGCTCGCAAGCTCTGGGTGATTCACTGAGAAAGTGATAGCAGCTAGGGCCGACCCTTGCTGCAGCTACTTCACAGATCCAGCCAATAAATCCAAAAAAACATTCTCTTGGGGAGTTGTGAAGAAGGAGATAGGGTTGAGCAGTTGGCTCAGTTCAGAAAGGTGTTGAGAAGCTAATCTGCAAGTTGCTTCTAGCATAAGCCAAATCATCTACATCATTGTTTATGTGAAGAAGAGAGGGTTGCGCTTTTGGTTTAGTTCAGAAAGTGGCAGAACAATATTCTGTAAGTCACTTCCAGCTCAAGTGGATATACTTGTTGCTGTGAAGTAGTTGGGGCTAATGTGTTCTTAGTATAGAAAAGTAGACTCAGGAAAAAATTCATGGTGTCAAAGTTGGGTTGAGTCTAACTCAGTCAAGGTAAATTAGCATAGAGGAATTCCTCTTGTGTCCAATCAAGAATCTCAACAATCCATTTCCTTATTATAGGGTCCTTTGTGGATCTGAGGGGTAGGAGAAAACTTGCTCTGAGGTAGGATCCAGAAGTGGATCTTAGTTATAGGGCTCTTTAACCTAAGCTGTAGGATCCTTTTGGATCTGAGGTAGGGCTGTCCTCCCAGCCTGAGTTGTAGGGCCTTTGGGCCTGAGGTAGGCGATCTTTGGATCACTGAGTTGTAGGGCCTAATGCCTGAGCTATAAGTCTTGGAGGAGACCAAGAGATCCTGAGGGATCTGAGGTGTAAGCTCTTTGGAGCATTGTTTTGGAGAAGTGCCTTGACCAACAGGAAGTTGGCAAGGTGGGAGGAGAGTGGATATACCCAAAGATTGGGTAACCACTATAAATATGTGTGTACTATGTTGTGTTGTTTTTATTTGTGCAAGTAGCTTATCTTGAAAGCAAAACTTAATCTACCAATAAAGCATCTAACTAAAAGAGATTCAAAAATAGTCACTAAGTACTAAGAAACCTATTCACCCCCCTCTAAGTGATTTAACTATCCTTGAAATAAAGACTTTCAAGTGGTATTAGAGGGACGTTACTCAAAAAGGACCTAACAGTCTGAGTAGACCTCAAAGGATAGCTAAAAGGGTTTTAACTTATGTGTTCAAAAGAGAACCATAAGGTGTGGAGATCAATGGAGCTTCAAATCAGCAAAAATGACAAGAAGACCATTGGACTATTGGTTGCTCTTGTAGAAGACAACGTCTTTCCAAATACAAGAGAAAATATCAGGTCCTCTCTGTCACATTTAGATAGTGACTCAGAGGTGGATGAAACTGAGGAAGGTGGATGCAAAAGCTATCAACTGATAGTTACACCAGAAGAATAATTCTTCCATGATCAGCCTGGACAAAGTCACGTATATTCCCCATCTAGCACATCCTTAGAGTCTGGATATGAGTCTTGCTTAGGCTCTGATGCATCCTCATTAAGTGATGATGAGAGTCCTCTATCAGAAGATGATATCAATTAATTGATTGAAAATTATGCTGCACTTTTGAAAGCTTTCAAGAAAAATAAGCTGCTTGTTAAGAAACAAGCAGAGGAAATAGCCTCCCTACAGCTGACTGCTTCCCATCTAGATGAAGCTTCATCCTTGATATGTCTAAAAGAGAGGGAAACAGCCCATTTGAAGATCATGGTAGATATCCATGTTGAGTCCATAAAGTATAAGGACTCTATTATCAAGGATCTTGAAAAGAAACTTGAAAGGGAGAAGAGGATTGTAGCCAATTTCTCTAAGATAGATGTTATCAAGAGAAAATCTGAGTCTAAGTGGATCACTAAAGTTATCCAATCTCAGAGAAGAGGCCAAGCTCCTGTCAGGCCTCAGTCAACATTTCAAAAGGTAATTCTCCCATCCAACTGGCATGACCAAGACTGTAAGTGTGGTCACTGAAGGTGTGAGAATCTTTCTTGTAAGATCACAAAAGTACCTTACAATAAAAGAAGAGAGGTCATGAGATTGAGTGCAAAGAAGACTTCCCATGTAAAAATTCAAAAGGCCCATCCTAGACCTTTTGTATTTAGTGCCTCAGTCCCATCATTTAAGGATAAGGCTGTTGCCCATTCAAAGGTTCTTCAAGCCAAAACTCATTCCTATAATGCCTCAGTCTGTAAGGCTGTCTTGACCACCTCTGAAGCCATTAAGAATATGTTAACTACAAAGAAGGCTGTTGCTAATGGAGTTCAAAGTAAGCCAAGCTCACTCAACACTCTCAACGTCATGATACAAAATTAGTTAAAGCAAAAAGCATTGAGTGAGACATGCTCACTCAACACCCTCAACACGTAAGATGCTAAATAAGTAGAAATGGCTAAGACATAAAGCGTTGAGTGAGACGTGTTTACTTAACGCTCTCAATGCCTAAAATGCAGAATGTGGTTAAGGCACAAGGTGTTAAGTGAAGTATGTTCACTCAATGCTCTCAACGTCATGCATGCAGAAAAGGCTGCAGAAAGGGTTAAGGCAAAAAGCGTTGAGTGAGCTTTACTCACTCAATGCTATGAACCCCTAGATAGACAGAATTGTCTAAGTACTTTGGCATTATGTGAAGCTCATTCGCTCAATGACTATACTGCGGATGCTTGAATTTTAACTTAGTCTTTAGATGCTGATGTCAGCAAGTCAAAAAGTCAACCATATTCAAATTGTGAGCGGCAAAGCCACAATACATGACAAAAGGCGACGCATGCCTACTATAGGACAGTTAAGCATTAAAGTAAGGATGAAGCCAACATTAATGGAGTGGGACCCACTGCTAAAAGAGTCGATGAGTTATATTAAATAAAAGGAGAAGCTCTTTACAGAAAGAGCAGCTATTACAGTAGTTTTTCCCAATCGCCATTGTTGTGGGTGTGTCTGAAGAACAGAGAGCCCAAGACAAGCAAGTCTAGAGGCATGTCAAGTTAGCTGTTGATATAAACATCTTTAATAGTAAGATCGCTGGTGCCATCTTCATCTACACCAGCTAGCAAGCTCAGGGTGATTCACTGAGAAAGAGATAGCAGCTAGGTCTAAACCTTGCTACAAGTGCTTCACAGATCCAGCCAACAAATCCTACATTCTCTTGGGGAGCTGTGAAGAAGGAGATAGGGCTGTGCAGTTGGATTAGTTCAAAAAGGTGTTGAGAAGCTAATCTACAAGTTGCTTTCAACATAAGCTAATGCGTCTACATCATTGTTGCTGTAAAGAAGAGAGGGCTGAGCTTTTGGTTCAGTTCAGAAAGGGGTAGAACAGTGTTCTGCAAGTCACTTCCAGCTCATGTGGATATACTTATTGCTGTGAAGTAGTTTGGGCTAAGGTGTTCTTAATCCAGAAAAGTAGATTCAGGAAAATATTCCTGGTGTCAAAGTTTGGCTGAGTCTAACTTTGTCAAGGTAAATTGGCACAGAGGAATTCCTCTTGTTTCCAATCAAGAACCTCAACAACCCATTTCCTTCTTGTAGGATCCTTTGTAGTTCTGAGAGGTAGGAGCAAACTTGCTCTGAGGTAGGATCCAAAATAGGATCTGAGTTGTAGGGCTCTTTAGCTTGAGCTGTAGGATCCTTTTGGATCTGAGGTAGAGCTGTCCTCCCAGCCTGAGTTGTAGGGACTTTGGGCCTGAAGTAGGTGATCTTTGGATCTCTGAGTTGTAGGGCCTAGTGCTTGAGCTGTAAGTCTTGGAGGAGACTGAGAGATCCTGAGGGATCTGAGGTGTAAACTCTTTGGAGCATTGTTTTGGATAAGTGCCTTGACTAATAGGAAGTTGGTAAGGTGCGAGGAGAGTGGATGTACCCAAAGATTGGGGAACCACTATAAATCTGTGTGTACTCTGTTGTGTTGCATTTTTTTGTGCAGGTAGCTTGTATTGAAAGCAAAATTTAATCTACCAATAAAACAACTAACTAAAAGAGATTCAAAAATAGTCACTAAGGACAAAGAAACCTATTCACCCCCCCTCTAGGTGATTTAGCTATCATTGAATTAAAGACTTTCAGTTTGTTTATGATGTGCAGATATAACAGGTTTAATACTCCCATGGATGTGATTTGAAGAGTAAAAGACAATTTATAAAAAACGAAATATCACATGCGATTCCTTGCTATCTGTAATGCCCCAAAGTTCTTGAAAATGGGAAGGCGTTGATTTCTGGATGTTACCGCTAGGCGATAGAGTTAACATCGGTGGTAGCCAACATTAAATCAACCGTCGTCTTAGGAAGGTACCACACATCGGTAGAAAGGTAATGTGAGGCGGTACCACTCGACGCACTCGATGAATCATTGAGAAGCCTATCACGTGGCAATAGTTTGATATCGCACAGCGATAGCTCAAGTGTGGCGCCATTTAGGCAAGCGGCCACTGCCTATGATACCACGTGGAGTTAGGAGATACTACGTGGAGGTAGCTTTCTGATAAAGGCTGGACATGAGATTGAGTTCTCATTTTTTCTCACTCACTCTCTCTCACTTAGTTCTTGAGGCTCTTGAGGGAAGAGAAGGAAGAAGCCCAGGAGGCCAAGGGTAAAGGTGATCCAAGGTGTGCTTGTGATCAGAATCGCGAGTTGAAGTTAGATCCGTGGAGAGGAAGCTGTGGGGATTAGTTCCATTCGAATCAAAAGCAAGAGCATGGCTCATAAGCGATCAACAAGGGTAACGTCTTTCTCCTTGGACAAGTGAAGTCATAAATTTGCATAAGTGCATGAAACCCCTCACCAAAAGGTGAAGAAAAGGGTGGTTCCAACGGGTAGATCATTGCGATCCCAGGTAAAAATTGCATATTGAATCCAGAATCAAAGTACGAAATATGCATGTCATATGAATCCCATATGGACAGGTTGGTTTGGATTGGTGATGAATTGTTTTGCATGCCGGAGAAGACTCTGTGGATAAACGTGTAAAATTCAGGGCCATGGGGTGTGCAGGATGCTGTAGTGTTAGTATTGGAGATGATCTCTGGGAAAACAACCAAAAATGGGGAAGAAACGACTTTTGTCCCCTACCGCGCATCGGTAGTACTACCGGCGGGGGTAGCTCCCAGTGAACTATGTTTGTGATGCATGTCTCTTGGAGACCTGGGGTCTAGTGTGGAAGCTGTTGTGCTTGAAGTGCCGAACTATTGTGGCCATGAGAGCCATTATTTGCGGATTGTGAGCTTAGGTCCTGGGGACAATGTGGGAGGCAATTGAAGTTGTTGAGGCTGAAGTGCCTAGCTAAAAAGGCCATGAGAGTTGAACGGGAAATGGGAGGCTGACCTGCGTCCTATCATGGGGCTTGATTGCTTCATATTTCGTCAATGACATGGCGATTTGAGCAACCGGAAGGGCTGAACTGTACCTGCATTATGTAATTCCTGGCTAGATCACTTAAGGTAACTGGCTTTCGTCGTTGACATAACGAGAGTCTTAGGCCCCTGGCCGGAAAGACTAGAATGCTCAAGTGAACCATCAAGTCTGGACCGTGGATGGTGGTGGGATCCGGAGAAGTTCAGTATACTGAGAATATAACCTGAGTGCATGAGGCGTATGGCCAATCGAGCCTATGTCCATGGCATATGGTGTAATGCCTCGAAACTCAAAAGTGGGACGGGTGGCATTTTGACCCAAGTTTCGGACTTGGTATAGGTCATACGGCCTGAGACACAGGCGTGTCCCAGGGGCGTGTCGTGCTCGGGTTCGACGATGCCGTGTGGTCGATGAAACTGCAGTCGACGATCATCGAGCAGCAAACACGGTCTGAGACACGGGCGTGTCCTAGGCCGTGTCCTACTCGGGTAGTTAGCTGAGTTGTATCGGGGGAGAAACACGGGCTGGAGCCCAAGCGTGTTCGGGTTTGACACGGGCGTGTCAAATGTGATACGGGCTTGTCAAATTCTCGTGTTCTCCTCGGGTTGGTGTTGGTCCTGTGTCGATGGGGGAACACGCCCAGAGACACGGGCGTGTACTGGATGACACAAGCGTGTACTGGATGACACAGGCGTGTCAATACTGACATGGTCATGTCGAGAGCTCGTGTTATTTTAGGATGCAATGGTTCCGACGTCGAATGAGGCACACGGCCTTGGACACGGGCGTGTCACAAGCCATGTTCGACCCAGGTTTTGGATTTTAAGTGCGAATCGTGGCTGTCCGTTTCCTTCCTTAGGGATCTAAGGGTCCTAGTTGATCCTGACAGGGTTTAACCTGGGAATAGGGTTTAGAAACCCTCATTATTTTTGGGTTTTCTCTTTCTAAGAGTTCTAGAGAGAGGGGAGAGCAAGGAAGAAGAAGGACGAGAGATCAGGCTGCCAGCGGAGCTTCGGAGCCCCAAATCGCAAGCCGAGTTCGGATCTACGGAGGCGAGGACATTGCGGTGCTTTTCATCCGCATAGATCTTCATGGCGCCAAAGAGGAATGCTAGGGTAACGATTCTCATCTTGGACATGTGAAGTCCTCTTTTCTCTTGCATAGGAAGACCGCTCTCGCGAGTTTGCGGTGAGTACGAGGTGTTCCTTCGGGTCGACATGAATAGTCCCTGTTGTTTTGCATGTAGAGTCCGTAATCGAGAAACAGACATAGGTATGGTGTGTGAAGCCTACCCGGACAATTTGGTCTGGATCGATGATGTTGCATTTCATGAACGGCCGAAGAAGACTCCGCACCGATGGTTGTTTTTCGGGTTTCTACGCGGTAGATTGCAATAGGGAACCTTGGGGACTAACTCCGAGGTGCACCCGGAAAACTGGGCAGATGCGTGATTCTGCCAACTTGGTGACCTGGGAGCCAACTTGTACATATCTGGGTTATGTAAAGTGTGTGATGGATTTGGGACTCGGGAAAGCTTGAGCTGCGCATATGGCTTAAATTGACATTGCAGTGTGAGCAACGGGTTAGGCGGAACCGTACCCGCTCTTTGTCGTTCGGTACAAGCGACCTAAAGTACGTGGGACTTGCCGTTGACATAGATGGAGGGTCTTAGGCAGTGGCCAGAAAGACCTAAATACTCACGAGAAATTGCCATCCAAGGGGCGGTGGTGAGACCGCAGACTTTGACCGGGTTCACCGAGAATGTGCCATGAGAGCACGGGATGTGTGGCCATACGAGCCTACTCCTGTGATGATGTGTAAATTCTCTATTATATGGCTATGCTAACAAAGTGCAGGGAAGGAGCATCGCCGCCCTGAGTATAGGGGCGAGATCGTTATAATTTGGTCAGCTTAGCTGACCGTTGCTTTTGTTTGCCACCGCTTTGGTAGATTGTTGCTTGCAGGTGCTGCAGAGCCTAGTGGCAAATAGCGGGCTAAAGCCCTTGTTGATGAGCCGACCCTTGAAGGCCTAATTATGAGTGTTTTATTTTATTCTCATGTATGACCGGCCTGCGTGCCGAGGTTTGGAAGACACTTATATTTGAGTAAACTATTGTAAGACCATAAGGCCAAGTACTTGCGTATTTGTATGTTCATTCCTGTTGGGTTTATGTAGTGGACATTCATGTTGTTGGCTGGGTTCTTAATGTGCAACTTTTAAATTTCTTCTGCTAGAATGTACTCTGTGTATGACGTTGGTTATTGGCAGGATGGTTTCCATTACGCAACCTTCCGGTCTGTCTGTGGTATATGACGTCGGGCCTCGACCAGACCTACTATTATATGCTATGAGACGGATAGGGGGTGTTACAATTTGGTATCAAACTACTGCTTTCGGTCAATTTAAATGAATTCATGGACGAATTATTTTAAGGGGTGGTGAGCACATGTATGTGCGTCATCGTTATAACATAAAAGAACCCATGAATGACCACTTAGGAATGAAAATACACATGTTTGAGGAACCTGCGTGTTCCTATAATTGATTTTTATAATTTTGTTTGATCGCTTAACAGTGTTTTGCACGATTATAGGTGACTAGAAGTGGTGCAGGGCCGTCCGAATGTCTAGTTTCTGAGGAAAGTAGCGCACCGAATGATGTGCCTGCAACACCTCGCTCGGCAGAAACCATATGACTGGTGACTGAATCGGTTTTTGCTATGATCAATGCGCAGCCTGCAAGGCAAATGCAGCAGTCTGCCCCTGCGGTGGAGCAGGTACCACTTCAAGCAGCTGAACCAAGGAGAGTGGGCAAGTGGTGGTGGAACCTTTGGTGCCTAGGAGAGAAACTGAAAGACAGCTCAAGCATGTTATGGGCTTCAATCCTTCGGTGTTCTCGGGGACGGGAAACCCATCCCAAGCTGAGGATTAGCTCTCCCGAGTGAAGAGAGTATTGACAGCTACTGAAACAGAAGAGTGGCAGATGACCACCATAGCTACGTTCCTGTTGGACGGAGATGCACGGCTGTGGTGGGAAGGTTTGGAGCATCATCACTTGAGGGGAAGGCAACTTACAGATGTTTCGATGGAAGAATTTTCGAGACTATTCTTGGCAAGGTACCTTCCCTCGGCTCAGAGGATTGCAATGGAGAATGAATTCCAGAGGTTGACACAAGGAGAGAGTAGCGTGGATGAGTATCTCCATGAATTTACACTGTTGGGTCGATACACTAGATCTACTTTTGCTGATGAGGAGCGTAAGACAAACCGATTCTATGAAGGTCTGAGGGATGACATAAAGCTACTGCTCTCGGGGCCTATGACGCAGGGCTTCTTGACCCTGGTCAATATGGCCCGGTCGTTGGAAAAGGATCTGAGAAATGTGCAAGCAAAGAGAGACTCTGGTGCTAATAAGACAGAGTTCAAGGTGCCGACTAATTCAAAGTCTGGTTATCGTAAGTTCAATAAGAAGGCTAGGACTTCTGGTCCAACCCCTTCTTCCGGTACTTCGGGGGAAACTACAAGCCGAACCTCGGACGCATGCTATAATTGTGGGAAGCCAGGACACTTTGCCCGAGACTGCTGGAGCAGACGTCCAAAGTCCGAGAGGAAGCCGGGAGCAACCTATGAGGAGAAGGGCAAGGCGGTGGAGTCAACCGCATCCCATTATGCTCCGGCTTAACCTAGAGTCTATAATCTTGGCCAGCAAGAGGCCATCAAGCAAGCGAATATGGTGACAGGTACGGTTTAAATTTATAGCAAGTTAATTTTAAATACTTGTTACCTTGCACGTGTTACCTTACCACTGCTTGTATAAGCTTTGTTTTGATTTGCGATAATCCGGCGAGAGCACTCTTTGATACGGGAGCTTCACAATCCTTTTTGTCCGAAGGATTTATATCATGCATCGGAGTACCTTCTTCGATGGCAAAGGAAAAACTGGATGTGTTGTTGCTGAATGAGTGTTCGATGTATGTGGATAGAGTTTGTGGCGTAAAGATTCGTATTGGGTGTCAGGAGTTTGATTTGCAGGCGTCGTTACTGCCGCTAGTGGAGTTTGACGTGATATTTGGTATGGACTGGCTCTCGGAGCAGCAAGCATATATTGATTACTATCGCAAGGAGGTTAAGTTGGGAACGGGTCATGAGATGATGTTTACAGGCTTGAAAGGGTTGAGCAAGACTTTGATGTCTGCTCTTCAGGTGGTTAAAGCGGTTTTTGCTGGTGCAGAGCTGTTCTTCACGCTAGTGGAGACTTCGAAGCCTAAGCCTACTTTGGACAGCATCCCAGTTGTATCAGAATACCCTGATGTGTTCCCTGGCGATCTCCCTAGAGCCCCACCTCAGTGGGAGATAGACTTTACTATCAAGCTAGTGCGAGGTACGAAACCTGTGTCACGCTCTTCGTATCAGCTAGCGCCTAAAGAGATGGTGGAGCTGAAGGTACAACTTCAAGAGCTTTTGGAATAGGGTTATGTGCGTCCAAGTTCATCGCCTTGGAGCGCCCCGGTCCTTTTTGTGAAGAAGAAGGATGGAAGTTTGCGGCTCTGTATTGATTATAGAGAGCTGAACAAGTTAACGGAGAAGAACAAGTTCCCGATCCCAAGGATTGATGATCTGTTCGATCAGTTAGTCAGGTCAACGGTGTACTCGAAATTGGATCTTAACTCCGGGTATTATCAGCTGAGGATAAGGGAAAGTGATTTCCCCAAGACAGCTTTTAGTACGAGATACGGGCATTATGAGTTTACGGTCATGCCGTTTGGGCTGACTAATACGCCGTCAGTGTTCATGGATCTGATGAACAAGACTTTCAGGGAGAACCTAGACCACTTTGTGATCGTCTTCATCGATGATATATTGGTGTACTCGCAGAGTGAGTAGGATCACTTTAAGCATCTGCATTTAGTGTTGGAGATATTGAAGAGGAATCAACTGTACGTCAAGTTCCCCAAATGCGAGTTTTGGTTGTCCTCAGTGGCGTTCGTTGGTCACATAGTCAGTGGAGTGGGAAGTTTGGTGGATCCAGCGAAGATTGTTGCTATACGAGAGTGGCATATGCTGTCAACGGTAGTGGAATTCCGGAGTTTTCTGGGGCTTGCTGGCTATTACAGGCGCTTCGTGGAGAACTTCTCGCAGATAGCGTTACCTTTCACGACTCTGACGAGGAAAGAGCAGAAGTTTGTTTGGACGCCGTAGTGCGCGCGAGCTTTTGAGGAATTGACAAGTCGGTTGACCACGACGCCTGTGCTGAGTTCATCGAGTGGGATGGAAGGCTTTGAGATCTACAACGATGCTTCAGGCAGTGGATTGGGTTGTGTCCTACTACAGCATGGAAGTGTGATAGCTTATGGCTCGCGTCAGCTGAAGGTGTATGAGAGGAATTATCCGGTCCATGAATTGGAGTTAGCGACAGTGATATTTGCCCTAAAGCCGTGGAGGCATTACTTGTATGGGGTGAACGTCGATATCTATACCAACCACACGAGTCTGAAGTACTTGTTGGATCAGAAGGATCTAAACATGCAACAACGGAGATGGATGGAGTTCCTGGGGGACTACACATTCAAGATTCATTATGTGTCTGGGAAAGACAATGCAGTTGTGGATGCATTGAGTCGCAGGGCCCCAGCTCAAGCCAACTGGCTATCGGTTCATGACGAGCGTTTGGTTCGGGAGTTGGAGGCGTTGGAAATCTCGTGTGTTGACAAGCAGGCTAGTGCTGAAGCGTTATTGAACTAGACAGAAGTTCAGTATGACCTGGCTGATCGGATTCAGTAGGCTTTAGATTTGGATGGCCACATGAAGCAAATCATGGTTGAGGCTTTGGATGGATCAAATTCCAATTTGAGGTTGTGGATGGATTGTTGTGGAAGGGCAGTCGTTTGTGCGTCCCGAATGTGGGAAAATTGCGGGTGGAATTGATGTACGAGGCTCATCATACCAAGTACTCGATTCACCTGGGGAGCACGAAGATGTACCGTGATATGAAGAAATTGTTCTGGTGGCCAGGACTTAAGAAGGATGTGGCACTCTATGTGGCGAAATGCCAAAAATGCGCCTTAGTGAAGGCGGAATGCCAGAAGCCTGGAGGTTTCTTGAAGTCCTTGCCTATTCCGGAGTGGAAGTTTGACGATATTACAATGGACTTTGTGCATGGTTTGCCAAAGTCGTAGAAGGGAAATGATGCCATCTGGGTGATCGTAGATCATCTGACGAAAGTGTCGCACTTCATTCCACATAGGAAGGATGATCCTGGGGAGAAATTGGCAAAATTATATGTGGATAATATTGTGCGGCTTCACGGTGTGCCCCGCAGCATCGTGAGTGACCGAGATGGACGGTTCACATCCAATGATTGGAGGTTGGTGCAGCAGATGTTGGGAACAAAGCTGAGTTTCAGCACAGCCTTTCATCCACAGACAGATGGCCAGACCAAGAGGGTCAACAGGACGATGGAAGACATGCTTCGCATGTGAGTCCTGGATTTTGGGAAGCAGTGGGAAGATCACCTGTATTTGGTGGAATTTGCGTATAACAACAGCTACCAGGCGAGCATCCAAATGACGCCCTTTGAGGCCCTTTATGGTAGGAGATGTCGGACACCATTATCGTGGTTGGAAACGGGTGTGTCGAAGCTATACAAGCGGCAAGAAGTGGAAGATGCAACCTCATTGGTACGAACCATTCAAGAGAGATTGCTAATCGCTCAGGACCGGCAAGCTAAGTACTATAAAGCCAAGCATAGGAATGTGGAGTTCGCTGTTGGCAACTGGGTGTACTTAAAGATTAAGTCGTTCAAGGGTGTCTCACGGGTACGATGCTTGAAGAAGCTAAGCCCGAGGTACCTTGGACTATTTGAGGTTCTAGAGCGGATTGGTAAAGCAGCTTATCGACTATTGGCGGAACTGGGTGGTCTACACGACGTATTCCACATATCAATACTATGGAAGGCGGTGCTAGAGCCTTCGCAAGTGATTGCGGTCGATCAAGTACCGATCGATAATGGGTTGACGACAAAGGTCAAGCCCGTTCGCATTGAGGACTCGAAAGTCAAGCGATTGCGTAACTAGGAAATCAGGATGGTCAAGGTCCGTTGGGACAACTACGGTTGGGATGAGCTCTCATGGGAGTGAGAACAGACCATGCTTGAGGAGTACCCAGAGTTATTCCACTCAGGTACCGTTTAAGTTTTGTTTATATCTTTCCTTTCTGTAATTTTGGGACGAAATTCTTTTAAGAGGGAGAGAGCTGTAATGCCCCAAAACTCAAAAGAGGAACGAGTAACGTTTTGAGCCAAGTTTCGGACTTGGTAGAGGTCACACGGCCTGGGATACAGGCGTGTACCAGGGGCGTGTCATGCTCTGGTTCGACGATGATGTGTGGTCGACGAAACTGCAGTCGACGATCGTCGAGCAGTGAACACGGCCTGAGACACGGGCGTGTCCCACACCGTGTCCTACTTAAGTAGTTAGCCGAGTTGTGTAAGGGGAGAAAAATGGGTTGGAGCTCAGGAATGTTAGGGTTTGACACGGACGTGTCAAATATGACACGGGCGTGTCGAATACCCGTGTTCTCATCGGGTTGGTGTTGGTCCTGTGTCGATGGGGAATGTTGGATCCCTAGTTGGATTTGGGCTAGGTTCACTAAACTAGGATGGTTGACCCAACATGTATAGCTAGGGTCATGTATGAGTCCTAGAGTTTAGGCCATGTCCTTTCAATCAACACTGCATGGACAGGGCATCAACAGATTACAAAAGATACAAGACTTAGAGAAATTTCAAAGACTCTGGAAATGAGTTCGACGTTCGTGAACTCAGGTCGACGAAAGGCGTGCTTAGCTCGATGAACTCATAGACAATTCTATGAGCTGAGCTCGACGAACTCGGTACTTAGATCAACGATTTATGGACACTATATTTCAACATTCCAAGTCCAAAATTCCTTTCTCTGAACACCAGTCGATGAACTCTAGGTATTCTACTTCAACATTTTATTCAAGAAACATCTAAAATATTCTAAGTCTAGAATCATACTCCAGTCGACGAACTCATCTTCTCAGCTCGACGAACTTAGACCATATTCTTGGCAAGCTTTATCAAGTAGCAGTTAGAAGTTCTCAGCTCGACGAAACTAGTTCTCAGGTCGACGAACCTAGTTCTCAGGTCGACTATTTCTATATACTTCACGTCAATATTCTAATGCCCAAGAACTATTACTCTGAACACTAGTCGACGAACTTAAATTCTCAGCTCGACGATCTTGATGCAGAAAATTGACAAGGTTCCAGAGAAAGCAGTTGTATGTCCTCAGGTCGACGATCTTGGATCTCAGCTCGACGAACAAAGATTATCTGGTCGACGAACATAATTTCTCCGCTCGACGAACTCTAGACCTAGGTCGACGAATTCTGTTCTATGCTCAACGATTTCTGTACAGTTCCAGACTTGGAAATTTTCCTCCCTCTGTCCTTAATTTATTGCAATAATTCCTGAATAATCAATTCTAAATATTCTCTGAATATTACCGTTAGACACAACATTGATTATAGACTTCATCATGATTATTGCTTGCCGATTTTCAATGGGACAGTTGGGGAAATCAATCAATGCAAATATTCTCCAGGCCGTCAACATTGAATGAAGGAAGAAATTCAAAATTCAGAAGGAAGATTTTATAGAAAATATAAAAAGGATTTTTCCTCTTGACAGAACAATACACACAGAGTATAAGGATCTTCTTCTTCCTTCTCGTCTGAATATAGAGAACAACATACACACGGCAATAACACAGTAAATATACAAGAAGCCCTAGCCCTAGACCAGAGAAAGAACAGTAAGCTGAAGAAGAAGAAGAACATCAATCAAAAATCAAGAGTCTTCTTCCCTCTTCACTTCAGGAATCTTCAAAGGACAACAAACACTCTATCTGTCAAGAAGCTCCTGGATACCTGCTGGTCAAGGCTGAAATATTGAAGACCTACTCACCCTGCAGCAAGGCTCAAATATTCCTGAGTTCAATATCTCAGGGGGAGTTTTTGCTAACATCATATATCCACTAAAATCTTCTCAGTTGTATTTGAGAAAGAGAAGACCACATCACTCTCTCATCCCCCACTATAAAAAGGGTTCTTTAACTCCCTTCAAAAGTTATTCTTGGTTGCAAGTCACCTGACCAAAAGACTTGGGGTTTGGTTTTTGAGCACCTGATCAAAAGCTCATTGGTGACAGTCACCTGATCAAAAACCTGCTAGTGGATTCCTACCACGGTGGTAGAAGAGTGGATGTACCCAGGTTGGGGAACCACTATAAATTCTTGTGTTGTCTGGTTGCACTTTTTCTTTTGTTCTTGCTGTGTGTGTGATAGTTAGGCTTTGCTGTCTTTATGATAGTGCTAGATTAATTTATCTTAGGTCTATTTTTATTCACAACAAATTTTTTTTAAGTTTTCAAGATACTTTATTCACCCCCTCTAGAGTATTTCAGATCTAACCCTTACTTTCAATCAGTATCAAAACAAGGTCCCTTTGGTTGTACAAGCTAACCCTTGAACCAAAAGATCCTGAGTTAGATCTGACTTTTACTTCCATTAAGTTTATATTCATAGCATGACACAGAACAAAGACTATGCAAGCACCAGTCCTCCAGTGTGCAACCTAAATAGGTTTGCCATCTAGAAGGCAAGAATAAAGTTATATATGAATTCTATTGATGAAGACATCTACTACTCCATTTTGATAGTTCCTCCTCAAGCAATTGCCTCTACATCTACAACAACCGCAAGCACTCATGCAGTGCCACCACCTGAGTGGACTGAAGCTCAAAAGAAAGGCAGAGTTACTGATGCTAAAGCCATGAACATTCTGGCCCAAACAATGTCTGATGATATTTTCCAAAAAGTGGCTGAATGCACTTCAGCCAAGGCTATCTAGGAATCCCTCAACCAAATGGTGGATGGATCTGCTGATGAAAGGAAGGATAGAAGATCCAATCTCATATCCCAATATGAGAACTTCAAGAAGGAGGAAACAGAATCTGTTGCAGATATGTATAACAGGCTGAGCTCAATCATCAATGAGCTGAAGACCTTGGATAAGGATATCACCCTCACTGAGGTGAATGACAAAATCCTTATTTGCTTCCCAAGCTCATGGGATTCAAGGATCTGGCCAATCAAGGAGGCCAGAAGCTTAAATGAGATTTCCATTGAATCTCTTTTGGGAAAGCTCAAGTCCTATGAGCAGCTCATTAAATCTAGAGAAGCAGCAGAGCAAAGGATACCTCCACCACCAAGGAAGGAACACAACCTGGAATTCAAGGCTGCTAAAGAGACAGAAACTTCAGTAGTAAACGAAGAGCTAATGAGTCTCATTGCCAAAAGATTTTATAAAATGACAAGGAAAGACTTCAGGAAGAAATCATCCAGACAGGATGATAAGCCAAGGTATGATAAAACCCCACTAAATAAGTGGTTTGCTTTGGTTGCAGGAAACCTTGACACTTCATCGCTGAGTGTCCACAAAATCAAAAGAAAGAAAGAAGAAGAGAGAAGGATTCAAGAAGACAGCAAAGCAGCATGCCTTCCTCCAACAAATATAAAAAGAAGGAGAAAGGCTTTGTAGCTGAATCCTGGAGTGAAACTGAAGATGAATCCACATCTTCAGGCTCCAATGAAGAAGAAGAAGAGGCAAGGGCCAAGGAAGTCTGTCTCATGGCCATTGATGCCTCCAGAAGCTAATCAGAAGAAGAAGATTATGACAATAAAGAAGCTTCAGAAATAGAAGCTGATCAGGTACTTTTATCTTTTGACTATAATTCTGATGCTTTCAAATTTGAATTTAAAACCATATGTATTGATTTAATAAACTCTGAAAGGAAATCAAAACACTTAGGAAAAAATTAGCTAATCAAGAGACTCTGATTGCTAAAAACACCAAGTTAAAAGAAGAACTTACACTAGCTAATGAACAAATTATTGCTTTAAAAACTGAACTATGTAAGGCCAAACAACTTGAGGAATCTCTCAATGGGAGAAGCCTTAAGCTGATGGACATCACAAGCATATTCAATGACAGATTGAATGGCAAACTGGGCTTGGGTGCATCATCAAGTTTACCCCCCATTCTCAAGAAGAATATATTAACAATCCCCATCAAATTTGTTTCTGCTAAGGATAAATAAGTAATAAACAACAAACAAACTACAAAAGAATCACCTAATCTTAAGAATCACAAAAATAGAAATCAGAAAATCTTAGATAAAAACAAAGTTCAGCAGATTTTGTCGAACTCAGATCGACGAAATATGGCTAGTTTGTCGAACTCAAGTCGACAAACGCTGAACGCAAAACTACATAAGAATCATTCATCTTTCTGCGATCGACGAACTGTGTATGGTTCGTCGAGCAGAGGTCGACAAACTTGGGGCATAGAAAATGACTATGTTAATTCTCTGAGCAGAGATCGACGATCTCATCCCATTTTGTCGAACTCTGATCGACGAACTCACAACTATTCGTCGAACCTAGTCAGATTTAGTAAAAATCATAATTCTGACAGCAACTCTAATAAATCTAAGAAACCATTTAACCCACTTGCTGATTTGAAAATTCCACCTAGAAGATATCACTCATTAGGATATAAATTACAACCTGAATTTTTTGTGATATCAAGCTTTTCTTATCAGCAAAACAAAGGACATAAGGTAACCTGGGTCAAGAATAACTAACTGTTTTCATTATAAGTGAAGAGCTGTCCAGATGTTAATCAACTATGGTATCTGGACAGTGGATGCTCCAAACATATGACTGGCAGCAAGGACAACTTAAGCAATTACAAGTCTAAGATGGGACCAAAGGTTATCTTTGGTGATTCAAATTGGGGCCAGTCAGAAGGATTTGGAGAAGTAAGGATTAGAGCTGTCACTTTTAAGAAAGTGACATATGTAAGTGGATTAAAGCATAACCTCATCTCTATCAGCCAATTATGTGATGAAGGTTATCTGGTACATTTCAACTCAAAATCTTGTACTATTTCAAATAAAGAAAAACAAACTGTTTTAATTGGAAATAGACAAGGTAACATATACTTAGTTGATTTTCTTTCTGCACCATCAGACATCTATTTGCTAAACATAGTTAGCAATCAAAATGAATTATGACATAAAAGGCTAGGACATGTTAACATAAAAAATATTGCTAGGCTATCTAAAGACAACCTCGTGAGAGGTTTGCCTTCTGGTCCCTACAAGAAGGAAGGCCTCTGCAGGGCTTGTCAACTAGGCAAGCAAGCTAAATCTAGTTTTAAATCAATTAATAAAAGTGATTCACCTAGGATCTTGTACTTGCTATACATGGATCTCTTTGGACTCATTGCTGTACAAAGCCTAGGAGGGAAATCCTATACCTTAGTCATTGTAGATGACTTCTCAAGATTCAATTGAGTGTTCTTTCTGAGATCTAAGTCAGATACCTTTAAAGTTCTTACAGATTTTCTCAGGACCATACAGATTGAGTACTCTACTCATATTGCATTGATCAGAAGTGATCATGGTATAGAGTTTGAGTCTCTTCTTATGCATGAGTTCTGTGAGAAGGAAGGTATCATGCATTGCTTCTTAGATCCTAGAACTCCCCAACAAAATGGGGTACCTGAAAGGAAGAATAGAACCTTGATTGAAGCTGCAGGCACATTACTTGCAGATGCTTATATGCCACTCTATTTTTGGGCAGAGGCTGTAAGCACAACAAATTATATACTGAACAGAAGTTTGATATATAAACTTAAGAATAGGACTCGCTATGAATTACTTAAAGGGAAGAAACCTAAAATCACATATTTTAAAGTATTTGGTTGTATATGCTACATACATAATAATAACAATAAATATATTAGAAAGTTTGAAGCTAAGACTGAAGATGGATTTTTTCTAGGATATTCCCAAGTAAGCAAAGCTTATAGGGTGTTTAATAAATCATCCTTAAAAATTGAGGAATCTATACATGTAATTTTTGATGAAGCTAACATGTCTTACAAGGAGAAAGAGATTTCTACCAAAAGCTCCTTGCAGGTACCTCACTTGTGTGAAAATTTGGATGAATTAAGCCTCACCCAAGAGGTTCCAGCACATCCTTCTCCACAAGTTGAAGAAGAAAGTGAAGAAGAAAGCACTGAAGTGACTGAACCTCATCCAGCAGCAGACATAGTTCCACAAGAAGAATTAATTCCAAATGTTGTTGTTGAACCAACTCCACCCACTAATCTTCTCACACTAAGGGATCACCCTAGATCCCAAGTGATTAGAGAATTAACAGTAGGTGTACTGACAAAGCATCAACTCAACCAAGATATGATGCATGTCTGTTTTCTCTCTCAAGTTGAACCTCAATCCATAAAATATGCTGAGCAAGATCCTCACTGGATCATTGCAATGCAAGAGAAACTCAACCAATTTGAGAGATGTAGAGTTTGAGATTTGGTTCCAAGACCCAAAGACTACCCAGTCATTGGAACCAAATGGGTATATAAAAACAAGCTTGATGCCCATGGTGCAATTATAAGGAACAAGGCTAGGCTTGTTGCTCAAGGATATATGGCAAGAAAAAGGCATAGACTATGATCAAACCTTTGCACCAGTTATAAGGTTAGAAGCAATCAGAATCTTCCTTGCCTATACTGCCTACAAGAAGTTTAAAGTCTACCAGATGAATGTGAAAAGTGCCTTCCTAAATGGAGTACTAAAAGAAGAGGTTTATGTTGAACAACCTCCAGATTTTGTCTCTCCAACCCATCCTTCTTATGTATTTAGATTGCATAAAGCCCTCTATGGTCTAAAGCAAGCTCCAAGAGCTTAGTATGAGACCTTAGCTAGTTTTCTGATAGAGCATAAATTCATTAGAGGAATTGTAGATAAAACATTATTCACTAGGTACCATAAGGACCAAATCTTGTTAGTACAAATCTATATGGATGACATCATATTTGGGTCTACTGATTCTAAACTATGCAAGAGGTTTTCTGACCTCATACATTCTAAGTTTGAGATGAGTAGCATGGGTGAGCTCTCCTAGTTTCTTGGTCTCCAAGTGAAGCAGCTACCTGATGGCATCTTCATCTCCTAAGCTAAATATACTAAAGAGCTTATTAAAAAGTTTGGGATGGCTGATGGCTCAACAAAGAAAACACCTATGACCACTAATGCTGTAATAGATTCTGATCCATATGGGAAACCTATTGACCAGAAGTTATATAGGGGCATTGTTGGATCCCTATTCTATCTTACAGCTACCAGACCTAACATAATGTTTGCCACATGTCTTTATGCTAGGTTCCAAGTGAACTCTAAAGAATCTCACCTAATTTTTCTAAAAAGAATTTTGAGATATATAAAGAGTTGCCCTAGTCTAGGCCTTTGGTATCCTACTGAGTCAGAATTTAATTTAACTGGATATTTAGATGTTGACTTTGCTGGATGCAGGGTTGATAAAAAAAGTACCTCAGGGACTTGCCAGTTCCTAGGTATGAGATTAGTGTCCTGGTTCTGCAAGAAACAAACATCTATGTCCACATCAACTACTGAAGCAGAATACATTGCAGCTGGTAATTGCTGTTCACAGATGTTGTGGATTCAAAACCAACTCCTAGACTATGGTCTCAACTTAAATAATTCAACTCTATTTTATGATAACACAAGTGCTACATCCATAGCACAAAATCCAGTCCATCACAGTAGGACCAAGCATATATACATTAGGCATTATTTTATTAGAGAGTGTGTAGACAAAAATAAAGTTAATCTTGTCTATATCTACACTGATTTACAAAGAGCTGATATTTTCACCAAACCTCTGGATGAAATAAATCACTTGTTCTTTATAAATCAGCTTGGAATGATCAATGGAGAAGCTTTAATTTAATCTCTGTCTGAACTCGACGAATTTTTCAAAGTTCGTCGAACGGAGTTCGACGAACTGGGAAAAGTTCTTGAGATATTTGTCGGACGGAGATCGATGAACTCTCTGTGTGTGAAGTTATTTTCGTCGAGCGGAGATCGACGAATCTGCTTCAGAAAACTTTCGTCGAATGGAGCTCGACGAAGTATTTTCAAATCTTCAGACCGAGCTCGACAAATCATTTAATTACAAATTATTTCATCGACCTCAGATCGAAGAATTATTTTATTTTTTGTGGGACGGAGTTTATCGATTCATATTCTGGAAAACCTTATATCTAGATTTTTTTCGACCTCCGTCCAATGCTTTCAGTTCCCTTGCACTTGATCTTCGTTTTTCTCTTGCAGGTGAACTAATGGCGATTCTAGCAGGAAGTCTTGTAGTGATGAAATTCGATACAGGATTCGATGTGGACTTTGAATCATTTCAACATTCAGACCCTATCTTTCTGGACGTCCTGCAACTCCTTGAAGAACAGTAGTTGAAAAATCTGATGTCCACCAGGATCAAGATAGCTAGCGCTGAGATCAGAGAGTGGGTCTATACTTCTTCCACCACCGATGAGAATACCATGACCGAAACTATATCGAGTAATACCTACTCCCTTACCCCTGCAGTGTTAACCGAAATTTTTGGATTAAACAATGGTATAGAAGAATTAGAAATTGACAATGAAGAGTTTGATGAGATGCTGAGTCTGATGGGTTATTTTGGAGAAACCCCTAACAAACTGCTGAAGAAACACCTTTCTGCTGAGTTTAACTTCCTAGCAGATATTGTGGGCAAGGTGTTGTTGGGCAAGCACACTGCTCATGATTACATAACCAGGCATCAATTCCTGGTAATGTGTGCTATGGTGAACAAGAATCAGGCGAATTGGGCTCAGATTTTGTTTGAGCTGATTAAGAAAAAGAACAATAAAAAGGAGATTTATTTTGGAAGAATTCCAGGAATCTTCCTGAAGGAAAATGTTGATGAATAACTAGTCTCCCCGACTATATTCATCAATGCCTCCAAGAGGCTCACCTGTGCCCTCTTTGGCAGGTGGGGAGGACTATCAACAAGCCCTACAAGGCTTCTTGCTCCTCCACCAGGCCTTGTGAGAGTACCAGGGCTGGTTTAGCCACTCCCCACCCTACTGAAGATACCCCTCCTCCACCTCCATCACCTCCAGCCATCCAACCTCATTCTCAAGTGGTACACCAACTCCCCTCCACAGCTCATACTATAGTCCATACTCCTACACCTCCATCCTCCCCAATCCATATATCTCCAACTCATGTTCCCTTGCATACCTCCCCCTCCTCCCAACATGATACACTAACTCCAACACCACCTTCATCTCCCTTACCCCACCATATAGCCCACATCCCATCCTTCAATATACTTACATCCCCCTCCATACTCCTTCTCCTTAGGATGAACACATGCAAGATTCTCTACCTCCACCTCCACCATCCTCCTCCATTCCTACTTATGTTTCCACTGAAACACCTTCTGCACAACCCTTTGCATTTCTGCCATTGGATCCCTCCATTGTTACACCTCTCATTGCACTTCTTACTCCCCTCCTCAAAACCATCATAGCAGAGGCTATTACACCTCTTGCTTCTTCCATATCCTCTCTTGTTGACAAAATCTCTGCTCTCTCTGCTACTCCTTCTTCATTCAGGGGCCTGGCTTCAATTACCACTGAAACTAGACAGGGGGAGATACTCCATGAAGAAGCAACATCAGCAATAGCAATAGCAGCAGAAGTAACAACAATAGCAGTAGAAACAACAGCAGTAACAACAGAAAATGCAGCAGCAGAAGCAGATGCAGATGCTGATAAAGATTTGTTTGATTTAATTAATTTTATTGAGTCTGATATGGATCTGGATGAGCAGGTTCCACAGCAAATAACCACTGATGGGGATTATATTATCAATCCCACAGTAGATCTGTTGAAATTATTGAAAGTTTTTGATACAGCCTATTTTAATAACCTTTCAGAGTACAACATTAAGCCATCTTTGGCTATAGTCCCATACACCTCACCAATAAGCCCTAAAGTTGCCAAGCAACTAAAGGCCAGTTTTGCTATAACAGATGTTCCAGTCATTCCATCTCCACCACAAGATGCTCCCCTCATTACTTCATCTCCTCCCAAAGCTGTTTCCCCCATTATTTCATCCCCTCCAAAAGATATTTCTGCTCCAACCTTCATAATGGATGACTCTCCAATGACTGATCTTGATGCATTGATCATGATAGATATAGAAGAAGAAAATAAAATAGTTGCTGAAAGCACTGTTATGTATAGCCCTCCTGCTCCAGCTCCAGCTCCTCCTCCAGCTCCTACTCAGGCTGAAAAGCCCATTGACAAATCTGTACTAAAAGCTATTGATGCTTTGTATGATACTCCTCAAGATTCTGATGATGAGGATGATGATGAAGAGGACTCTGATGATGAGCCTAAGATAAAGAAAGTCTCCAAGAAGAGGAAAGCTCCTCTACCTCCTGCTCCAAAACCTAATCCTACAAATGATACCCCTTACTATATACTTCAGAAAATCACACCTTATAAGGGCATGCTAACATGGATGTGGCTGTCCAAGAACTAGCAAAAGGAAAGAAAGAAAAGCAGGAGATACTCACCTCCTCCTCCAAGATATAGAAAGGACCCTCCTCCTCCTCCTCCACTTGCTACTGGTGCTGCAAGTTCTTCAACTCAGAGGACTACCCAGTTTCAAACCTATCAGAGACATCAGGGTAGGTCCTCCTCTTCTTCAGGAAGTATCCTGCAGAGGCATTACTCATCAGGCAAGCAACAACATCAACAAGCTCAACAATAACAATTCACTGAACATCAAAAGGCTGAAAGCCCCAAGAAACCTGCTTCCCCTCCTGTACCCTTTGAAGATCCTGAGACATCTATAACTGCTAGGATGGCCAGGTTTCAGGAATTGGTTGGCCTATCCATGATTAACAAAGCAAAAGCTGAAGGAAAGGATCTTTCTGAATACACTACCATGTCCAAATACAGGAAGGAAGAGCTCAACAGGTTTGCTAAAGCTAATAAAGTTTTTAATGTTGATGATTATATGAAACTGCATCCTGAAGCTATAGTGCCAAGGGCTACCTCCCTGAATATCATTGGAGCTACTGACATGACAATGACAAAAGCTCAAGCATCTAATCCTAATTGGGAAATCAAATTTACTCAGTCAGGTGATAAAGCTAAGGAGGATAAGCCAAAGGATCCTAAGAAGAAGAAATGAACATTTTGAACTATTTCTAATCTCTTAATTGTTTGTAAAACTGTCTATTTATGATACAAAACTCATTATACATATATATCTGCTGCACATTTAAATTTTTCCTGCCAGATATATTTTTCTTGCTTTGTTATTAATGTGAGTCTGTAATTAGTGACCTCACCCAAATAGGGGGAGATTGTTAGATCCCCAGTTGGATTTGGGCTAGGTTCACTAAACTAGGATGGTTGACCCAACATGTATAGCTAGGGTCATGTATGAGTCCTAGAGTTTAAGCCATGTCCATTGAATCAACACTGCATGGAGTAGCCATCAACAGACTACAAAAGACATAAGACTTAGAGAAATTTCAAAGACTCAGGAAATGAGTTCGACGTTCATCGAACTCAGGTCGATTAAATGCGTGCTCAGCTCGACGAACTCAGAGATAATTCTCTGAGCTGAGCTCAACGAACTTGGTACTCAGATCGATGATTTATGGACACTATATTTCAACATTCCATGTCCAAAATTCCTTTCTCTGAACTCCAGTCGACGAACTTGGATCTTAGGTCAACGATCTCTGGGTATTCTACTTCAATATTTTATTCTAGAAACATCTAAAATGTTCTAAGTCCAGAATCATACTCCAGTCGACGAACTCATCTTCTCAGCTCGACGAACTTAGACCACATTCTTGGCAAGCTTTATCAAGTAGCAGTTAGAAGTTCTTAAGTCGACAAAACTAATTCTCAGGTCGACGAACCTAGTTCTCAGGTCAACGATTTCTAGATACTTCACATCAATATTCTAAAGTCCAAGAACCATTACTCTGAACACTAGTCGATTAACTTAAATTCTCAGCTCGACGATCTTGATGCACAGAATTGGCAAGGTTCCAGAGAAAGCAGTTGTCTGTCCTCAGGTCGACGATCTTGGATCTCAGCTCTACGAACAAAGATTATCTGGTCGACGAACATAATTTCTCAGCTCCACGAACTCTGGACCTAGGTCGACGAATTCTGTTCTCTGCTTAATGATTTCTGTGCAGTTCTAGACTTGGAAATTTTCCTCCCTCTATCCTTAATTTATTACAATAATTTCTGAATAATCAATGCTAAATATTCTCTGAATATTACCGTTAGATGCGGCATTGATTATGGTCTTCATCAGGATTATTGATTGCCGATTTTCAATGGGACAGTTGGGGAAATCAATCAATGCAAATATTCTCCATGCCGTCAGCATTGAATGAAGGAATAAATTCAAAATTTAGAAGGAAGATTTTACAGAAAATATAAAAAGGATTTTTCCTCTTGATAGAACAATACACACAGAGCATAAGAATCTTCTTCTTCCTTCTCGTCTGAATACAAAGAATAACATACACATGGCAATAACACAGTAAAGATACAAGAAGCCCTAGCCCTAGACCAGAGAAAGAACAACAAGCTGAAGAAGAAGAACATCAATCAAAAATCAAGAGTCTTCTTCCCTCTTCACTTCAGGAATCTTCAAAGGACAACAAACACTCTATCTGTCAAGAAGCTCCTGGATACCTGCTGGTCAATGCCGAAATATTGAAGACCTACTCACCCTGCAGCAAGGTTCAAATCTTCCTGAGTTCAATATCTCAGGGGTAGTTTTTTCTAACATCATATATCCACTAAAGTCTTCTCAGTTGTATTTAAGAAAGAGAAGAACACATCAATCTCTCATCCCCCACTGTAAAAAAGGTTCTTTAACTCCCATCAAAAGTTATTCTTGGTTGCAAGTCACTTGACCAAAAGACTTGGGGTTTGGTTTTTGAGCACCTGATCAAATGCTTATTAGTGGCAGTCACCTGATCAAAAACCTGCTAGTTGATTCCTACTAGGGTGGTAGAAGAGTGGATATACCAAGGTTGGGGAACCACTATAAAATTCTTGTGTTGTCTGGTTGCACTTTTTCTTTTGTTCTTATTGTGGGTGTGATAGTTAGGCTTTTCTGTGTTTATGATAGTGCTAGATTAATTTATCTTAGGTCTGTTTTTATTCACAACAAAAAGCTTTTAAGTTTTCAGGATACTCTATTCACCCCACCTCCCCATCTAGAGTATTTCAGATCTAACCCTTACTTTCAGGGGAACACGCCCAGAGACACGGGCATGTACTGGATGACACAAGCATGTCAAGCCTGATACGGGCGGGTCAAGAGCATGTGTTCTTTTCGGGATGCGACAGTTTTGGTGTCGAATGAGGCATACGGCCTTGGACACGGGCGTGTCACAAGCCATGTTCGGACTAGGTTTTGGATTTTAAGTGCGAATCGTGGCTGTCTGTTTCCTTCCTTTGGGATCTAAGGGTCCTGGCTGATCCTGGCAGGGTTTAACCCGGGAATAGTGTTTAGAGACCCTCATTCTTTTTGGGTTTTCTCTTTCTAAGAGTTCTAGAGAGAGGGGAGAGCAAGGAATAAGAAGGAGGAGAGATCCGGCCGCCGTCGGAGCTTCAGAGCCCCAAATCGCAAGCCGAGTTCAGATCTACGGAGGCGAGGACATTGCGGTGCTTTTCATCCGCATAGATCTTCATGGCACCGAAGAGGAATGCTAGGGTAACGATTCTCATCTTGGATATGTGAAGTCCTCTTTTCCCTTGCATAGGAAGCCCGCTCTCACGAGTTTGCGGTGAGTGTGAGGTGTTCCTTCGGGTAGACATGAATAGTCCCCGTTGTTTTGCAAGTAGAGTCCGTAATCGAGAAACAGACATAGGCATGGTGTGTGAATCCTACCCGGACAAGTTGGTCTGGATCAGTGATGTTGCATTTCATGAACGACCGGAGAAGACTCCGCGCCGATGGTTGTTTTTCGGGTTTTCTACGCGATAGGCTGCAACAGGGAACCTTGGGGACTAACTCCGAGGTGCACCCCGAAAACTAGGCAGATGCGTGATTCTGCCAACTTGGTGGCCTGGGAGCCAACTTATACATAACTGGGTTATGTAAAGTGTGTGATCGATTTGGGACTCGGGAAAGCTTGACCCGCGCATATGACTTATATTGGCGTTGCGGTGTGAGCAACGGGTTAGGCGGAACCGTACCCGCTCTATGTCGTTCCATACAAGCAACCTAAAGTACGTGGGACTTGCCGTTGGCATAGATGGAGGGTCTTAGGCAGTGGCCAGAAAGACCATAATGCTCATGAGAAATTTCCGTCCAAGGGGCGGTGGTGAGACCGCAGACTTTGACCGGGTCCACCGAGAATGCACCCTGAGAGCACGAGGTGTGTGGCCATATGAGCCTATGCCTGTGATGGTGTGTAAATTCTCGATTATATGGCTATGCTAACAAAGTGCAGGGAAGGAGCATCGCCGCCCCGAGTTTAGGGGCAGGATCGTTATAATTTGGTCAGTTTAGCTGACCGTTGCTTTTGTTTGTCACCTCTTTAGTGGATTGTTGCTTGCAGGTGCTGCAGATCCTAGTGACAAATAGTGGGCTAAAGCCCTTGTTGATGAGCCGGCCCTCGAAGGCCTAATTATGAGTGTTTTCTTTTATTCTCATGTATGATCGGCCTGCGTGCTGAGGTTTGGAAGACACTTATATTTGAGTAAACTATTGTAAGGCCATAAGGACAAGTACTTGTGTATTTGTATGTTCATTCCTGTTGGGTTTATGTAGTGGACATTCATACTATTGGCTAGGTTCTTAATGTGAAACTTTTAAATTGCTTCCGCTAGAATGTACTATGTGTAGGACGTTGGTTATTGGCATGATGGTTTCCATTGCGTAACCTTCTGGTATGTCTGTGGTATATGGCGTCGGGCCCTGACCGGGCCTACTGCTATATGCTATGCGACAGATAGGGGGTGTTACACATGGTGCTTTAATGCACATATTTGTTGCCAAAAGATATATGTTGCTTCTTGCAGGGATGGAGAACCGCCACCCCGAGTCAGGGGTAGGGTTGTTATAATTTGGTCAGCTAATGCTGACCATTGCTTTGTTTACCACGTTTTGGCAGGCTGTGTTATGCAGGTGCTGAAGAGCAAAGTGGAATGTAGCAGGCTGAAGTCCCTTATATTGTGATTGGCTGGCCCTTGAAGGCCCAAAGGCAAATGTTTATTGTTTTCATGTGTGGCTGGCCTGCGTGCCGATGTATGAAGACATATTTTGTAAAGGAAACAGTTGTATGACCTTAAGACCAAAACATATTGTGTATTTAATATATCATTCCTATGTTTACGGTATACATTCCTGGTGTGGGTTCTACAACTAAGATAACTACTTCCGCTAGAATGCACTCTGAGTTAGGATGCATGAAAGTTGTGGTTTCATTGAGTAACTCCACTGACTGTCTGTAAAATATGATGTGGTCCCCGACCGGACATGTTGTTATATTCTACGTGACAGATGAGTGTGTTACAATTTGGTATCAGCTTCTGGTGTTGGTCTTTCCTATTAAAATTAGTCGTCGAATTCTTTTAAATGGTGGTGAGCACGTGTATGTGCGCTACCGTTATAACAGGAATGAACCCATGAATGTCCACTTAGAAATGAAAATACACATGTTTGAGGAACCTACGTGTTCCTATAAATCCGTTTTGCAATAATATTTATTGCTTAATCACGTGTTTCATGTTTATAGGCGACTAAGAGTGTAGCAGCATGAACTCAGCGCTCTGCGGAGAGTGGTGCAACAACTAAGTTGCCAACACCTCCTCCTTCTATGGAAATGATATGGTTAGTTGATAAAGTCATGTTCGCATTAATCAATGCACAACCAAGAGGGAAAAGACAACCTCCTATTCCTGCAGTGGTTCAAGAGCTGGTTGGCATAGTTGAGAATGTGGTCGAGAGACACGTGGCCTTGAGCCAGTGGCCTCAAGGCGAGTGATAGAAAAGCAATTAAAACACGTAATGAGTTTCCATCCTCCTATGTTAGAGGGTACTATAACCCCAACACAAGCCGAAGATTGGATCGCGAGAGTAAAGAGAATCTTAATGACAACAAGTCACTATAGCTAACCTCTTGTTAGATGGAGAGGCGAGGCTATGGTGGGATGAGTTAGAGTTGAACCTGTTTGCTGGTTGGCGGTTTATGGAGATCTTGATGGAGGAATTCTCAAGACTGTTTCTTGTAAGATATCGTCCTTCTGCACAACATATTACAATGGAAAATCAATTTCAATGCTTAACTCAAGGCGAGAGTTCTGTAGATGACTACTTGCATGAGTTTCCGAGATTGGTAAGGTATGTAGGCTTTACATTTGCAGACGAGGAACAAAAAACAAATAGATTTTCTGAAGGGCTGAGAGATGACTTGTGGTTGCTTCTCTTAGGACCGATGGCGCAAGGGTTTCTGACCTTGGTAAATATAGCCCATTCCTTAGAACAAGATATGAAGCGCATGCAGCGTAAGAATGACTTGGCAATAAGGAAGTTAGATTTTAAGGTGCCGCATTCTGCAAAATCTGAGTACCAAAAGAGGTGGAGAACGAAGGCTAGATCTTCGGGACCAGCTTCTTCTAATAAGCCTGAAGTGGCGACAGGAAGAGGTCTGCTCACTTGTTACACATGTGGCAAGGTGGGGGATATAGCTCGAGATTGTTGGCATGGCCCTACAAAGACGGGGAAAAAGACGGGTGCGACGTATGCTCAAAAAGGAAAGATAGTGGTGGAGTCGATTGAATCCCAAGCGCAGCCCCAAGTCTATAATCTTGGCCAATAGAAGGCCATAAAACAAAGTGACATCCTAACAGGTATGAGTCAAGATAAAATTTTTACTACTTTATATACTTGGTACCTTGTGCGTTACTTGTGTATAAGTTATTTATATTAGGCTTTGTCATGATACTAGATTATCTGGTAAGAGCATCGTTCGATATAGAAGTTTCTCATTCCTTTCGTCTGAGGAATTTGTGGTGTGTATCAGAGTGCCTTCTCTTGTACTTAAAGATCGAGTGAATGTGGTGCTGCCTAACAGGTGTTTGATGTGCGAGGATAGACCCTGTTGTGTTGAGGTGCAGATATAAAGTCATGATTTTGGCTTGGAAGCATCTGTACTGCCGATATCTGAGTTTGATGTAATCTTTTGTATGGACTGGCTCTCGGAGCAGTGTGTATGTATTGATTGAAACTCTAAGGAAGTCATACTGGGGCAAAATACTGAACTTCAGACTAAGTTCACGGGTATGTGAGGATCGAGCAAGATATTGATGTCTACTCTCCAAGTAGTCAAGGCGGTTCGAAAGGGCGCGAAATTATTTTTCACGCTATTAGAGGCTGTAGAGCCAAATCCTAGTTTGAGTGATGTTCCTGTTTTATTAGAGTTTGTGGATGTGTTTCCTAATAATCTCCCTGGGATTCCACCCCAGCGAGATATTGACTTCGCTATTGAGCTGGTGCTAGGTGCAAAACCTGTATCACGCTCACCGTACCAAGTGGAACCCAAGGAAATGGTAGAACTAAAAGTTCAGTTGCAAGAATTGCTAGAGGAGGCTATATATGTCCGAGTATGTCATCATGGAGTGCACCGGTTCTCTTTATGACAAAGAAGTATGGTGGCTTGCGTCTATGCATTGATTATCGTGAACTGAACAAGCTGGCAGAAAAGAATAAGTATCTGATTCCGCGAATTGATGATTTGTTTGATCAGTTGGTTGGATTGACTGTCTATTTGAAGTTGGATTTAAAGTCTGGCTACTAGCAGTTGAGAATTCGTTAATGCTATATTCCCAAGATAACATTTGGTACATGCTATGGGCATTATAAGTTTACTGTGATGCCTTTTGGACTCACGAATGCACCATCATTATTTATGGATTTGATGCACAAGACTTTTAAAGAGTATTTGGACATGTTTGTGATTGTCTTTATTGACGACATACTAGTATACTCTCAATCGGAAGAGGAGCATGCAAAACATTTGAGGTTAGTTTTTCAAACTCTGCGAAGGAATCACTTATATGCTAAATTCTCAAAGTGTGAGTTTTGGCTATCTTCAGTGGCTTTTCTTGATCATGTTGTAACTGGAGATGGCATTGCTGTGGATCCGACAAAGATTGCTGCGATACGAGAGTGGCTTATACTTACTTCGATAGCGGAAGTCAGGAGTTTCTTAGGACTTATCAGCTATTATAGGCGCATCATAGATAGCTTTTCATGTATTTCTTTACCTCTCACGACATTAACAAAGAAGAATCATAAGTTCATTTAGACACCAGAGTACGCGCGAGCTTTGGAGGAGTTAAAGAGTCGTCTGACCACATCACCTGTGTTATTCTCCATGTGGTACAGAAGGTTTTGAAATCTATAATGATGCATTGAGGAGCAGCTTAGGTTGCGTTCTTTTGAAATTTGGGCATGCGATCGCTTATGGCTCTCGCTAACTAAAAGTGCACGAGAGGAATTATCCGGTTCATGACCTATAATTGGTGGCCGTGATATTCGCTCTTAAGCTATAACGACACTACTTATTTGGCGTAAAGATTGATATCTTTACGGATCATCAGAGCCTGAAATATTTATTGCATCAGAAAGACCTGAATATGTGACATCGGAGGTGGATGAAGTTCCTTGAGGACTACACCTTTGAGATTCAATACAATCCTGAGAAGGGAAATGTAGTCGCAGATGCGCTGAGTCGCAAAGATCCAACACGAGCAAATTGGTTAAAGATGCATGATGAGCATCTAATTCATGAGTTGGAAGCTCTGGACATCTTTTATGTTGATAAGAGAATAAGAGTAGAAGCATGTTTGAACGGGACAGAGGTGCAATATGACCCTGCAGACAGAATTCAACAAGTAATGGAGCTTGGCGAAAGCTTGAAGAGCTATATGGTGGAGATAGTGTATGGGTCAAATTCCTAATTCTCATTGAACGACGGTTTTTATGGAAGGACGGTCGGTTGTGCGTCCTAAATGTTGTCAATTTATGGGAGGAGTTGTTGTATGAGGCACATTTTACTAATTACTCAATCCACCTAGGGAGCATAAAAATATTTAGAGACATGAAGAAATTGTTCCGGTGGTCAGGGTTGAAAAAGGACATCACATTTTATGTGGCGAAGTGCCAGACTTGCGCCCTAGTTAAGGCCGAGTGTCAAAGACCTAGTGGTTTCCTAAAGTCGTTACCAATACCATAATGGAAGTTTGATGATATATTGATGGATTTCATGCACGATTTTCCTAAATCACAATGCGGGAACGATTCCATTTGGGTAATCGTATACCGATTGACAAAAGTAGCACAGTTCATTCCGCATCGAAAGGATGAGTCAGTTGAAAAGTTAGCTAAACTTTATGTTGAGAAGATCGTACGATTGCATGGTGTGCCATGTAGCATCGTTAGTGATCGAGATGAGTATTTCACATATAGCGATTGAAAGCTTATTCATCAATTGTTGGGTACCATGCTGAAATTCAGTACAACCTTTCATCCTCAAATGGATGGTCCGAACGATGGAAGATATGCTTCACATTTGTGCATTAAATTTTGGGAAGAGATGAGAAGATCATCTCTATATGATCAAGTTCGCCTATAATAATAGCTACCAAGTGAGTATACAGATGACACCTTTTGAGGCCTTATATGGTAGGAAGTATTGTACTCTGTTAGCTTGGGTAGAAACGATTGAATCAAAGCTCTATAAATTTAAGGAGGTTGAAGATACGACTTCAATGATACATTTGATTCGAGAATGATTGTTGAGTGCGCAAGATAGACAAGCAAAATACTATAATTCCACGCACCGAAATGTGGAGTTTGCGGTTGGTAATTGAGTTTATCTCAAAATAGAACCATTCAAGGGCGTATCGAGGATCTGACGCTTGAAAAAGCTAAGTCCGAGATACCTTGGACTGTTTGAAATTATTATGCGGATTGGATAAGCTACCTATCGGTTGAAGATTTTAGCTTAACTTAAAGGTTTGCACGATGTGTTTCACATTTCGGTGCCACAAAAGGCTGTGCAAGAGCCTACGCAAGTGGTTGCTGTGGAGAAAAATCTGGTCGATAGTGGGTTGACAACGAAGGTTAAGCCCATTAGTATCGAGGAAGCGGAAGTGAAGCGACTACAGAACAAAGTGTTTCGAATGGTCAATGTTCGATGGGACAACTGTGGCCACGAGGAGCTGTCATGGGAGCGCGAGCAGACCATGCGAAAAGAGTTCCCAGAATTGTTCTGTTGAGGTACATTTGATAAGTTTTGTACTTTTATATTTGATGTGGATTTTGGGACAAAATCTCTTAAAGGAGGGGAGAATTGTAATGCCCTTAAGTTCTTGAAAATGGAAAGGAGTTTATTTCTAGATGTTACCAACAGACAGTAGAGTTAACGCCGGTGGTAACCATAATTAAATCAATCATCATCTCAGGAAGGTACAGCGCAGCGATAGAAAGGTAACATACGGAGGTACCACTCAACTCACTCGACAAATCACTGAGAAACCTACCGCGTGGCGATAGTTTGATATCACACAACGATGGGTCGAGGGCGACACCATTTAGGCAAGCGGCCACCGCTTATGATATCGAGTGACAGTAGCTCTCTGATAAAGGCTGGATATGAGATTGAGTTCTCATTTTATCTATCTCTCTCTCTTAGTTCTTGAGGTTCTTAAGGGAAGAGAAGGAAGAAGTCCAGGAGGCCAAGGGCAAAGATGATCCAAGGTATGCTTGTGATTGGAATCGCGAGTCGAAGCCGGATTCGTGGAGAGGGTGCTATGGGGATCAGTGGTATCCAGATCAAAAGCAAGAGCATGGCTCCTATGCAATCAACAAGGGTAACAAATTTCTCCTTGGACAAATGAAGTCCTCAATTTACATAAGTGCATGGAACCCCTCACCAATAGGTGAAAAAAAGGGTGGTTCCAACAGGTAGATCATTGTGATCCACGACAAAAATTGCATATATAATCTATAATTAAAGTATGGAATAAGCATGCTGTGTGAATCCCATATGGACAGTTTGGTCTGTATTGATGATTAATTATTTTGGGTGCCGGAGCAGACTCAGTGGATAAATGTGTAAAATCCTGGGTCATGGGGTATACAGAATGCTGTATTGATAGTACTGGAGATGATCTGTAAGAAAAAACCCAAAATGGGGAAGAAACGACTTATGTCCCTTACCACGTGGCAGTAATACTGCCACCAGTGATAGCTCCCAGTGAGTTATGTTTGCGAGGACTATCTCTTGTAGACCTGGGGGACCAGTATGGAACATGTTGAGCCTGAAGTGCCGAGCTATTGTCGCCATGAGAGCCATTATTTATGGATTGTGAGCTCAGGTCCTGGGGAAAATGTGGGAGGCAATTGAAGATGTTGAGGCTAAAGTGCCTAGTTAAAAAGGCCATGAGAGTCAAACAGGAAAGGGGAGGCAGACCCGTGTCCTGTCATGGAGCTTGATTGCTTCGACTTTCGTCAATGACATGGTGATTTGAGCAATGAGAAGGGCTGAACTGTACCTGCGTTATGTCATTCCTGGCTAGATCGCCTAAGGTAACTTTCTTTCATCATTGCCATAATGAGAGTCTTAGGCCCCTGGCCGGAAAGACTAGAATGCTCAAGTGAATCATTAAGTCTGGGACTGTGGATATTGTTGGGATCTGAAGAAGTCTGGTATACCGAGAATATCCCCTGAGTGCATGGGGCGTATGGCCCGATTGACCTTTTTTTCGTGGCGTATGGTACTTAAATGCATATATTTGTTGCCAAAAGAAATATATGCTGCTTCTTGCAGGGAAGGAGAACCGCCGCCTCGAGTACGTTGTGTGGTCGTTATAATTTGGTCAGCTAATGCTGACCGTTGCTTTATTTGTCACATTTTGGTGGGCCGTGATATACATGTGCTGGAGAGTCAAGTGGAAAGTAGCGGACTGAAGTCTCTTTTGTTGTGATTGGCTGGCCCTTGAAGCCCAAAGAGAATGTTTACTATTTTCTTATGTGGCTGGCCTGCATATCGATGTATGAAGACACATTTTGTAACGGAAACAATTGTAAGGCCTTAAGAACAAAACATTTTGTGTATTTAATATATCATTCCTATGTTTATAGTTGACATTCCTAGTATATGGGTTCTGCAACTAAGATAACTGCTTTGCTAGAATGCACTTTGAGTTAGGATGCGTGAAAGTTGTGGTTTCATTGAGTAACTCTGATGACTGTCCGTTGAATATGGTGTAGGGCTCCGACCGGACCTTCTGTTATATTATACGTGACAGATGAGGTGTTACACTATCGCCAACAATAGGCTGTATGATGTCAGCTACGCACTATAACACCCCAAATCCCAATTTGGGTTCAGGTTGGGTGACACGGCCATGGACACGGGCGTGTCCCAGGGCATGTCATGCTCGGGTTGGGCAGCTCTCGAGTGCTAGACGAAATGCACTCGAGAAGAGGGAATATGCTCGATGACACGGGCGTGTTAGGGGGCGTGTCCTCCTCAGAGTCATCAAACTCCACTCAACGAATACACAACAGGGCGTGTCTGCAGCCGTTTAAGGGCATACAACATGTGACATGAGCGTGTCACATGGACATGTCCCACTCGAGTTGAGTTTGTGGTGTGCTGGCTGAGGAACACACCGTTCCACACGGGCGTGTACTGTGTGACACAGACGTGTTAGCCCGTGTCACATGACCGTGTTCTGGTCTGGATAAGTCGGTTCTGTGCCGCTTAAGGGACACGACCTGTGATACGGGCATGTCACAGGGCGTGTCAGGCCGTGTTCAGCATTTCTAGGCAAATCAAGACCATTCTTTTCCCTTATCTTGGATCCAAGGGTCCAGGCCCCTCCCTGCTTATTAAAAGGATGAGGATTGATGGATTTTTCATTCATGCTTAGCCATTCTCTTTCTAAGGGCTAGAGAGAGAGGAGAGCAAGGGAGGAAGGAAAGGGAGGAGGAAGCCAGCTGCGGGAGGAGCTGCGAAGTGTGGAATCAGGATCCGAGTTTGGATTCGTGGAGGCAAAGCTGTGGCGGTGCTTTCCATCTGGCTAGTTCATGGCTCCAAAGCGATCGCCAAGGGTAACAATCTCCTTCTTGGACAATCGAAGTCCTTTCTTTATGCATATGCATGGAATCCCCCACCAAGAGGTGGAAAGTGGAAGTGATTCCAAGTTGAGTCTGCATCTAGAGCCGGAAGTTTGTAGTATGACATAGGCATGCTGTGCGAAGCCCATCTGGATTGTTAGTCTTGATTGGTGATGGTTATGAGTAAACCAGAGAACACTCCGTGTGTTGTGTGAATATGTATGAATTGTGTGTAAGCTCTTTTGTATGAATATTGAGCGGGGATGCTTTGAGTAAGCTCCTTGTGGTGTAAGCGCTAATTACTCTGGGAGAGCGAAAGGCTGCGACTAATCAGGAGGGAAGGCCGACCCGCGTCGAGTGGTGCTCTACTGACGGTTTGAGCACGGGAAAGGCTGACCTGCCCCTGGTTGTTTTGAGAGGTCGATTGGTGGTAATGCCTGGGGAGCGCAAGGTAAACCCGACTTGCAGCACCACAAGGGTGGGTCGATCTAAATTAGGTTGGGAGGTCGATTGGTGGCAATGCTTGGGGAGCGCGAGATAAACCCAGCTTGCTACACCACTATGGTGGGTCGATCTACTATAGAATGCTCAAGTTTGTTGTGAGGTTAGTACCTCTGAGTGGGATGGACAGAATGTTGCCAGCCTGCGAGATTGGTGGACTAGGACTGACTAACCAACAAGTTAAAAACCTCTGATCGGTGGTGGGCAACTGGTATATCAGGTACACCAATAAGGTGCCCTGAGTGCATAGAGCGTCTGGCGAAGACAGACATTTGTGATATTGTTGTGCCTAAGAGCACTCGTTGTGATTGGTAGATAGTATGGTTGTAATGCATACATGGAAGGAACCACTACCCCGGGTAAGGGGTAGGGTTGTTATAATTGGTCAGCTAATGCTGACCATTGCTCTGTTTACCGCTCTTGGGGTGGATGTCTATTTGCAGGTGCTGATGGTTAAATTGAATTGAGCGGAATGAAGCCATGCTGCTTAAGGCCCTTGAAGGCCGTGCGAAGAATACTTGGATTTCGTGTGTGGCCGGCCTGCGTGCCGATGTATGAAGTTGTATATTTGCAAAGAGTAACTTGTAAGGCCTTAAGGCCATGAGCGTGTGTGTGTTGTATACATTCCTGGTTTATATATAAATGTGGAATTTATATATGTTAGTGGACATTCAATATGTTGAGTTCTTACAACCGAAAATGCTGCGCTAGAATGATCTGAGTTAGGACATGAATAGTATGTGATTTTGATATCCCCACGTGACTCCGCCGTTTGTCTGTGAAATATGGCGTGGGGCCCCGGCCGGTCCCACAGTTATATTCCATGGGACAAATAAAGGCGTTACACGTACCACATGGTTAAGACATGATGCTCAATATTTACAGTATTGCTAGGTGATAGTGCGATATCACTCATGATAGCCCCATGAACCAACCAAGTTTGCTTTTAAACTGGAACGAACACCTCGACGTAGGACACATGACACCTTAAGGAGATAACACCAATAATAGCTATCTATCACAAGCGATAATGATAAATTCTATAAAAGGTAGAGATTTTGTGCATTCAAGGTTGCATACCACCTCGATCCTTCATTCTCGTACACTCTCGGCCTATATATCTCTGATTATAGAAAACTCCCAACCACCTTCAGAGTTCAAGAGTGAAGAGGAGATGTTCGAGAACTTCAACTCCGATGATCTTCATGATGCTTCATCATCTCCTACAGAGCTCTTCACCTGAGGGAGTTTTAGTTTCAACTTTCATTTCTTATATTCTTTTACTTTATTATTGTAAACCACAGAGAAATCGTTGTCTTGCGTGTGGCAACTAGGCCCTTATGTGGTTTAGGGGGAATTTGCTGCCTTGTGTGCAGCGACTAGGTTGAGGAGAGATAAGGGGGAAGCTAGAGGCTGTATTTAGAGAGGGATAGGATATAATTTGTCGATCCTTGGGAGAAGGACTGATGAGTTCATAAAAAGGATTTTTCACTTATAGCCTCGATTTCAAGCTTGATTGAAATCAACACTTTCTATATTTTTCATTGTGAAATAAAATCTTCATCTTGTCATATCTGATTTTTTAAGTGTTAGTTTCTTATAAGTGTTTATTAAGAAAAATTGTGTTTGTGGTTTTTATTAGAATAACAATACCAACACTTAAGCATTTATCCCACTATAGTGGGATCGGCTATATGGATCCTTTTATGGTTTTCATTATTTGAGAAAAATTCTAAGTGTCACTTAAATTTAAAATCCATTATTCATCCCCTCTAAGGGTGTCATAAGATCCAACACTTGGTACCATAGCTAGGTTGTTCCAAAATGGTTTCACCACCGGGAATAATGGCACATCATGATCACACATTTTCTGAGGGGTAAGGAATTAGTAGACCTTCTTTATTTACTGGCACTAATTTTAATTATTGGAAAGCACGAATGCAATGTTTTTCAATTGCTTTAGATATTAATGCCTGGAATATGGTAGAACAATATTATACTTGTACAACCTCGGGCTCGCGAGAGACCCTCAAGATGCGGATACTCGGGGCAGGCGAGAAGGATAGATAGGCGAGTGGGACCATGGGGGGTCCACTCGCATGTGGCGAGATGAACGGTCCCTACAATAAGCGAGACTTCCCGCTTAGGGGCGCGAGAAGACCTCCCGCGACGAGATGACCTCATGAAAAAGGATTCCGGCGAGATGGGTAGAGGGGTCCGTCTCGCCAATAGGTGCTCTTCCACTCGCCAGGGAAGAAATGAAGCCATTTTTATATTTCCATGTCAACAGGGGATTTTACTCTTCTACCCCGGGCTTTTTTACCCTTTTACCCTTAGTGGTCTGCATATAGCTCCTCAGAACAGCGGAGTTTGGCTGTTGGCAGACCAAGCCAGGGGTACCCTGGTAATTTCAGACCAGTACAATTTGGTTATTGGCAGCTCAGATTCAGAAATCTATAAATTGGCCCATAGGGGTTCTTCAGAAGCACACTTTTTTCACTCCTGGGGATTTGTGGCATCATCTTCTGTGCTTTCTGAGGAGCTCCAAGCCCAGCTTTTGGCTTTGGAGGGGAAGCTCTCAGTGATCTTCCAGGTAAGCGGTGGGACCTTCCTGCTGTGGCTTTGGCGCGAGAACTCTTCCCAGGCCAGCATCCCGGGAAAGAGATCCCGACAGAAGACGGCGAGAGGGAGGCAGGTGTGCGAGAGCTCTTCCCTGGGCACGGTCTCGCAGATCGGGCCAGCCAGCCGAGGCCGCGAGACGTGCCCTCTCGGCAAGCAGGTGGCGAGAGCCCGTTCAGTGAGCTCGTCATTTCGGCTCCGGTGCCGGAGGGGTTCCGGGAGCCCGACATGTCCTACTACTCAGGGAAGGATGATCCTGTACAGCATGTACAATGGTTTGAAGACGTGGTTTCGATAAGGCAGATGACGAATGCCTTCAAGTGTCGGCTGTTCGCCATCACCTTGAAGGAAAAGGCGCGGGACTGGTTCCACCAGTTGCCGACGAGATTAATCTACTGTTTTGAGGATCTGCGGAGGGGTTTCTTGTTGAGGTTCTCAACATCGAAGAAGCGTAAGAAAGAGGCGGAGTGCCTATTTTCGGTGAGGCAGAAGCAGGATGAGACGTTGGGACACTATGTGGATCAGTTTCAGGAGGAGATCTTATTGGTCCAGGAGGTCCCTGGATATACGCTGATGCTTGCGTTTACCCTGGGACTGAGGCCAGGCTTCTTTAGTATGGAGTTAAAAAGGGTGCCCCCTCTCTTTTGAGGAGCTCATGGAGAGGGCGGCAAAGGAGACAGATTTTGAGAGGGCCAATCCGGCGTTTGCAAGGAAGTTGGCCAGGTTGGCGGTGGACGATGTGAAGGAGCCAGGAGCGGGAAAGTAGAGGGAGCAGAGGGAGCAGAGAGAAGAGAGAAGAAGAGAGGAACCCTGAGGTCAGGGGCAGCAAGGACAGCATCATCGGGGAACCAGAGAGCTGAACAACCGGATAGGTTGGAGGCCTCAGGAGGGTCGCCCCCAGGAGTTAGGAGGAGGTTTCCAGGGAAGGGATAACTTCCATGAGCCAAGGAGGTTTGATCAGTCGGCATGGAGACAGGGGGCAAGGGATCGTTTTCAGCACCAGCAGGAGGCAATGGGGATCAGTCGAGGTAGAGGAGGAAGGAGAGGAGCTCGAGGAGGAGCTATAAGAAGGGAGGATGGAGAAGGAAGAAGGGGCAGGGTGGTGTTGCCTTTCTATGACTTCCATCAGGAGGAGGGTCACGCAACAGCCACCTGCCCAGAGTTATTGGAGATGAGAGAGGCCAGAGGATTGAGGAGGCAGGATCCACAAGTAAGGATCGTGGAAGTGCAACAGGGGGAGACGGAGGATAGGTGTGAGGACCGGGTGGATGTAGGAACCCGGGGAGGAATCAGGGCAATCCATGGGGGGATTGGGATCGAGGCCACCCAAAATGGGAGCCTCCAGACCATGTTCCGAAGGGGGGTAGCCTCGACCTCCCAGGCTCCACCCCCGAAATAAAAAATTACCTTCTCTTCAGAGGATATGCCAGAGTATGAGGATCCGTTCTGCTAAGCCTTGGTGATCCAGACGGCGGTGGAAAACTTTACGGTCTCCAAGATCCTGGTGGATAATGGGAGCTCTGTAAACGTGATCTTCAAGAGGGCCTTCGATGAGATGCAAGTGGAGACCAAAAGGATCTTGGCCTCGGATGGACCGGTGTTTGGGTTCTCTGGAGAGAGGAAAGAAGTGGAAGGGGGAGTAGGGCTGCACGTAAGGTTAGGGGGCGTGTCACAGAACTGCAGGTTCGTGATCGTGGACGCCCCGAGCAGCTACAACGCCATCTTCGGGCGTCCCCTCATCAGTGCCTTTCGCTGCGTCCCCTCCTCTTTTCATCAATATCTCAAGTTCAACAACGGAGGGGTACATGTCAGGGTCAGAGGGGACCCAAAGGTGGCAAGGTAGTGCTACGTTACGGCGGTCAACACCATATATTAGATGGCAGAGGCGGAGGAGTTGGAGAAGGAGATGGCGGTGCGTGAGGAAGTTGTCAGGGAAGAGGAGATGGCCTGTGAGGACCGGGTGGATGTAGGAACCCGGGGAGGAATCAGGGCAATCCATGGGGGGATTGGGATCGAGGCCACCCAAAATGGGAGCCTCCAGACCATGTTCCGAAGGGGGGTAGCCTCGACCTCCCAGGCTCCGCCCCCGAAATAAAAAATTACCTTCTCTTCAGAGGATATGCCAGAGTATGAGGACCCGTTCTGCTAAGCCTTGGTGATCCAGACGGCGGTGGAAAACTTTACGGTCTCCAAGATCCTGGTGGATAATGGGAGCTCTGTAAACGTGATCTTCAAGAGGGCCTTCGATGAGATGCAAGTGGAGACCAAAAGGATCTTGGCCTCGGATGGACCATTGTTCGGGTTCTCTGGAGAGAGGAAAGAAGTGGAAGGGGGAGTAGGGCTGCACGTAAGGTTAGGGGGCGTGTCACAGAACTGCAGGTTCGTGATCGTGGACGCCCCGAGCAGCTACAGCGCCATCTTCGGGCGTCCCCTCATCAGTGCCTTTCGCTGCGTCCCCTCCTCTTTTCATCAATATCTCAAGTTCAACAGCGGAGGGGTACAGGTCAGGGTCAGAGGGGACCCAAAGGTGGCAAGGCAGTGCTACGTTACGGCGGTCAACACCATATATTGGATGGCAGAGGCGGAGGAGTTGGAGAAGGAGATGGCGATGCGTGAGGAAGTTGTCAGGGAAGAGGAGATGAGCCCGGGAGAGGCGAGGAAGGAGATAGCAGAGGAGTAGGGAGAAGCCGAGAGGGAGGCCCAGAGGGGTGCAAAGGTCAAGCAGCAGCAGGAGAGCCCGGAGGGGGCAATGGAGATTGAGGAGAATCAGAGGGGAGGAGATGTGCAAGAGGTCCGGAGGGACGGAGAGTCGGAGCCGCAGGGGAGACGACAGGAGGAAGTGGAAGGAGAAGGAACTGAGGAGGAAGCCCAGAGAGGCATGGAGATTGAGCAACAGCAGGGTGAGGCGATGGAAGTTGAGCGAGCAGGAGGGGAGGAAGAGTTTGGGCAAGAAGAGGAAGACCGGGCCGGCTGGGAACAGTCACGGCTGGAGCTGGCGGAGGAGGTGGTGGAGATGGAAGTCTTCACCAGCGCCAGACAGGTGTAGAGGGTACGAATCAGCAGGGGCTTGAGTCCCGAGGACTAGGAGCGAGTGCAGGCCTGCATTCAAAGCAACATCGACATCTTCGCTTGGAGCGCGACAGATATGCCGGCCATCGATGCAGACGTGGCCTGCCACCGCCTGAATCTGGACCCCCGGACGCGCCCCATATGCCAGAAGATGAGGACCATCGCGAAAAAGCTGGAGGAGCCAATACGTGAGGAGGTCAAGAAGCTCCTAAAGGCTGGCTTCATCTCAGAGATCAAGCATCCAGGCTGGATCTCCAATGTGGTAACGGTGAAGAAGGGAGGTGGAAAATGGCGAATATGTATTAACTTCTCTTTATTAAATAAATCGTGCCCTAAGGATTGCTACCCCCTGCCTCGGATCGACGCACTGGTTGATTCAGCCGTCAGTTTTTCTATTATGAGTTTTTTGGATGCTTTTTCAGGTTACCATCAGATCCGAATGCACCCTACCGACGTCAAGGATGTCTCCTTCATCACGAGGGAGGAGTGCTTTAGCTATAACATGATTCCCTTTGGGTTGAAAAATGCAGGGGCTACCTACCAACGGATGATGGATCGAGTTTTGCAAGGCCAGAGGGGCCGGAACCTAGAGGTCTACATTGATGACCTCATGGTAAAGAGCAAGAGGGTGAACTCGCATCTCCGGGATCTGGAGGAGATATTCTCCACCTTGAGGAAGTTCAAAATGAGGCTGAACCCCTTGAAATGTGTTTTCGGGGTAAGCCGTGGGAAGTTCCTTGGGCACCTTCTGGCCCCAGCAGGGGTAGAACCTAATCCAGAGAAAGTAAAAGCCATCCTAGAACTAGAAGCACTGCAAAACGCTAAGGAGGTGCAGTGCTTGATGGGGAAGCTGGCCGGCCTTAGCAGATTCCTCTCCAGGTCAGGGGAGAAGTGCTCACCTTTCTTCAAAGTGCTACGAGGGAACAAAAGGTTTGAGTGGACCACGGAGTGTGAAGAAGCTTTCTGAAAATTGAAAGAGCAGCTCTCCCTGGTTCCTCTGCTTCAAAGCCCAAAGGAGGGGGAGGATCTAACCTTGTACCTAGGGGTAGGAGCAGAGGCGGTGAGCTCTTGTTGGGTTTCTCTATGAGGATGGCACAACGCTTGTGCACGCAGCGGAATAATAAAACATCAAGAAAACCCAAAAGAAATGGGATCGGGCCATGGTAGTTGAATCAAGAAGTAAACAAACAACTATGCAAAAATTACCTCGGTGGCGTTGAGTCACAACTCAACGGAGATGCTCCAAGTTTTGTATTCCTGCTGGTGGCGAGTTCTTCGTGGAATAATGTCCACGTCTCTGCAGAAATCCACACGAGTGGGAGAACGCCGATCTTTCCGTCGCACGAAAAATCGGGAAGGAGAAAGACCACACCTTGCTTTCCCACGGACTGCTAGGTCCGCGCCAGGGATTGCAACGCCAGCGACGATCGCCGGAGAGAAGGAGGTCGACGGAGTGAGCACGGCGGCGGAACCCTTCCGTCGGCGGGATTCGGGATCGGCGGAACGAAGGGCGGAACGGCTTCCGTCGATTTCGATCGGCTGCCAAAAAGCATCTTCCCGAAAACCCTAAGTGTTCCTTTTATACCGAAGGCATAAATAGACTTAGGTTTATCGCTATCCGCAGACCACCCAGAAAAATAGGGTTCCAGAATCGGCGAGTATCAGTCGGCGAGAATCGGCGACGATCGGCGAGAATCGGCGACAATCGGCGAGAATCATCAAGCAGATTCGGCGAGAATCAGTCGGCGAGAAACACCTAGGATCAGCGGGAATCAGAGTACAATACTCGACGATTCTCGCCGAACGCGGGGTGGACTAAACTCGTCGACCGTGGACCTGCGGTCGACAATTCTCGTCGATCGTCGAGAATCAGAGTAACGATTCTCGTTGATCGGCGAGAATCAGAGAACCATTCTCGACGATTCTCGTCGATCGGCGAAAATCAGAGAACCATTCTCGACGATTCTCGTCGACCCTCGGTCGACTATTCTTACCAGTCCTTCAAGGCAACATTTGCCCAACCCGATGATCCTTTAAGGCAACACTTTGCCCATAACCCCATTCAGGTCGGTGATTGGTAACCTTTACCAACACAGTCAATCATCCAACTTCTCCACATCTCTTATGTGCGACCCTACAGGCTCATATCGCGTTGGCAGTGAGATTACATGTTTGTTCACTTCCAGATCACCATGGTAACTCCAACAGACTCCCACTTGATCTTGAAAGTATCAAAACAAAGACCTCACAAACAATGAGCGGCATCTAGCAATACATCATTGCTCCCCAAGCAATAAGAGTTTATAACTCATAAGCCTTTATGACCAATGTATCAGCGTTGTCTTTGTCCCTTTGTCCCTTACATCCGGAAAGAACTAGAGGCATGGACCGTGTCACCCTCGTAATAGCTCAATCCAAGTTTCTTGATCCAGGACGGACTTCCAGAGAATGGTGAGTCCAATATCACATATTGACTCAACCAAGCATGGCCATGCATTTCTCAGTCCAGTTCCATCAAGGGGCCCATGGATGCAACTCATGTCATACAAAAGGACAAATCCCATATCTGCTCACACACAAACACCCAAATGATTTGTAACATGCCCAACAACCACCCTTATCATCAACCTTTCTCAAGGAAGACTTTAGATGGCATCAAAGAACGCTCTTCCTCACTTGATGAATGCTGTGACTTCAGGTCAAAGGACCACAACACCATTGTCAATTGAGACCTACTAGTGACACGATTGGATGACAATCCACAGAGTAGTCTCAGGTTGGGTCTATCCAGTACAACTTGTTCACTAACAAGTACCCACGTGATGACTTGATATCACAATATCATGACCTGTGAGAACCGGTCATCAGTCAACGCACGCGCTAGCCTTCATGTACCATCATCACCCTTAGTTTCTATGATGATACTCGACCAGGGACCTTTTAAGAATGAAGCTTCAAATAAATCATAGGCTCTCACATTCAAGTCACGTACTTGATGTCCCATGGAAGAGAACATTCTAAGGGTATCTATTATGTTAACATTTAACTATCATATAAAAAAACTCATAATAAAAGAACTTGCCATTAATTGTAAAAGAAAAACTAGGTACACTGTTCATCATATGAACAAATGGCCAACAAAATACAAGTTTACATGCAATCCACAAGATTCTCACTAGAGTTGATCATTTAGGTATCGTATACCCATCGATCTAGTATGACCATCATGCTTTCTCTGCGCGAGAGGCTTTGTCAGTGGATCCGCAATATTCTCCTCAGTCGGCACTCTGCAAATGTTTACATCTCCTCGTTCGACAATCTCACGAATAAGATGAAACCGCCGAAGTATGTGCTTGGAGCGCTGATGGGATCTAGGTTCCTTAGATTGTGCAATTGCACCATTGTTATCACAGTAGAGAACTACGGGACCAACAATGCTAGGAACTACATCTAGCTCGCCGATGAATTTCCTAATCCATACAGCCTCCTTCGCCGCATTAGCTGCAGCGATATACTCGGCCTCTGTTGTAGAATCAGCAACTGTCTCTTGCTTGGAACTCTTCCAGCTCACAGCTCCTCCATTCAGGCAAAACACAAAACCTGACTGAGACTTGGAGTCGTCTCTATCAGTTTGGAAGCTAGCATCCGTGTAACCACTTACAACGAGCTCTTCCTCTCCACCATACACCAAGAACGCATCCTTAGTCCTTCTCAAGTACTTCAGGACATTCTTGACTACAATTTAGTGACACTCACCGGGGTCTGACTGATACCTGCTAGTCATGCTCAAAGCAAAGGAGACGTCGGGTTGAGTACATAACATCACGTACATGATTGATCCAATTGCCGAAGCATATGGAATCAACTTCATGCGGTCCTTATCTTCACAAGACTTTGGACACTGGTCCTTAGAGAGATTCACACCATGAGACATGGGCAAAAATCCTTTCTTGAACTCAAGCATGTTGAACCGCTTCAACACCTTTTCGATGTACGTACTCTGGGTCAAACCCAGCAACTTCTTCGATCTATCTCTATAGATCTTAATACTGAGTATATAAGTCGCTTCACCCAAATCCTTCATTGAAAAGCAGTTCCCTAGGTGGTTCTTAATAACTTTCAGGGTTGGAATGTCATTCCCAATCAATAGTATGTCATCTACATACAATATCAGGAAGACAACAATGCTCCCACTGATTCGCTTGTAAACACAAGGCTCATCTTCATTCTTGATGAAACCAAACTCTTTGATTTTCTCATCAAAATAAAGATTCCAACTTCGAGAGGCCTGTTTCAGTCCATAAATGAACTTATTCAGCTTGCATATTTTAGTGGCTTCATCTGGGGATACAAAACCCTCGGGTTGTGTCATATACACTTCCTCAAGGAGGTTTCCATTAAGGAAAGCCGTTTTGACATCCATCTGCCAGATCTCGTAGTCATAATATGCAGCAACAGCAAGCAATATCCTTATGGACTTTACCATGGCAACAGGGGAAAAGGTCTCATCATAGTCAATACCATGAATTTGTTTGAAACCCTTAGCCACCAGTCGCCCTTTGAATGTCTGTACATTCCCATCCACGTCGGTCTTCTTCTTGAAGACCCACTTGCACCCTATGGGTCGTACCCCTTCAGGTGGTTCCACCAAGTTCCAAACTTGGTTTGCAAACATGGAGTCCATTTCAGATTTCATAGCCTCAAGCCATTTGTCGGAGTCCGGTCCATTCATAGCCTCTTGGTAGGTTGCTGGTTCATCATCATGATCCATAAGCAACACATTACCTATTTGAGACACGAGAAATCCATATCTCTCAGGCTCAAACCTCGGTCTACCAGATCTACGTAGGACTTGTGTTCCCTGAGCAAGTTATCTAGCTACAACATCTTGTAGTCCTGTCTCAGAATCCAATTCCGGTTCATTCATTACATGTGGTTCTTGAACTTCTTCAAGCTCTACCTTTTCAGTCTTTCTTGATAAGAACTCTTTCTCCAAGAAGACATCAGTCCTTGCAACAAACACTTTGCCCTCAGACGGTGGTAAAAGTAATACCCTTTCGTTTCCTTAGGATATCCCACCAGATAACATTTATCCGATTTGGGTTCCAGCTTGTCAGGCATTTGACGTCTCACGTATGCCTCACAGCCCCAAATTTTAATGAACGACATACTAGGACGCTTCCCAGTCCATATCTCATATGGTGTCTTCAGAACCGTTTTCATTGGAGCGCGATTCAATGTCATTGCCGCAGTCTCTAAAGCAAAACCCCAAAAGGAAACATGCAAGTCTGCATGACTCATCATCGAACGTACCATATCTAACAGAGTACGATTTCTCCTCTCAGTCACACCATTATGTTGTGGTGTTCTAGGTGGAGTGAGCTGTGATACAATACCACACTCTTTCAGATGATCACGGAACTCATGACTCAGGTATTCGCCACCTCGATCAGATCGGAGTGCTTTAACCCTTTTACCCAACTGGTTTTCTACTTCATTCTTGAACTCTTTGAACTTTTCAAAGGTCTCGGATTTGCACTTCATAAGATACACATATCCGTATCTACTGAAATCATCAGTAAATGTAACAAAGTAGAAATACCCACCTCTAGCCATGGAACTCATGGGTCCGCATACATCACTATATACAACACCCAAGAGATCCTCAGCCCTCTCAGTATAACCAGTGAAAGGAGCTTTAGTCATCTTGCCTAACAAACAAGACTCGCATCGCTCAAATGATTCATAATCAAATGAGTCCAAAAGTCCATCTCTATGGAGTTTGGATATGCGCTTCTCGTTGATATGGCCCAAACGACAATGCCAGAGAAAAGTAGGGTTCGAGTCATTTGTTCTTAGTCTTTTATTATTTTCTACATTACAGATCAGATGGTCCAAGTTCAAAACATAAAGACCATTAAACAATTGGGCTGCAGCATAACAAACATCATTCTTAAATATAGAACAACAATTGTTCTTAATTATAAAAGAAAATCCAATCATGTCCAAACATGAAATAGATATAATGTTTCTAGTTATGGCCGGAACAAAATAATAATTATCTAGTTCTATTACAAGCCCACTGGGCAAAGAAAGACGGTAAACCCCTACAGCTACAGCAGTAACTCTTGCTCCATTGCCGACGCGGAGGTCCACCTCCCCTTTACTCAGCAATCTTCTCCTTTCCAGTTCCTGCACATTTGTACAAATGTGAGAACCACATCCGGTATCCAATACCCAAGATGAAGGAGCAGAAAGGTTTATCTCTATAACGTGAATATTTGAAGCGGAAGTCATACCTCCCTTCAATTTCTGCAGACCTTCAATGTACGAAGGACAGTTCCTCCTCCAATGACCAGCCTTGCCACAGTGGTGGCATTTCCCTTCCTTCACCGTGCTTTTCTTTTTCATCAGTGCAGAAGACTTGGGCTCAAGATATGACTTAGGTCCCACCTTCGTCTTCTTAGAACCCTTGTCCTTGCCCTTGCCCTTATGCACCATCAGTATGGGGCTGGCAGGCTTGGCCTTCTTCATATTGATTTCGGCAGTTCTCAACATGCCTAGGAGTTCGGACAGTGTCTTGTCTATTTCATTAATGTTGTAGTTCAAGACGAACTGCTCATAACTGTCCGACAACGATTGCAGGATCAGATCTGTGGCCAACTCTTGACCAAGAGGAAAACCCAGCCTTTCAAGGTTCTCTATATACCCAATCATCTTGAGTACGTGAGTCCCTACTGAGTCTCGAACTCCCATCTTGCACTGAAACAACGCTTTTGTGATGTCAAACCTCTCTTGACGAGCCTGCCCTTGAAACATTTTCTTGAGATGCTCGTCAATCTCCTTGCACCCCATGCTCTCATGCTGCTTCTGAAGCTCAGAGTTCATAGTGGCAAGCATAAGGCATTTTACATCTAAAGCATCATCAGTATACTTCTTATAAGTATCCTTCTCAGCACGGGAAGAGTTCTCGGTCGGCACCTCGGGGGCTTCTTCTTCCAAGACATAGAGCTTTCGCTCTTGCCTGAGAACAATTCTCAGGTTCCTATACCAGTCCATGTAATTTGTCCCACTGAGCTTATCCTTCTCAAGGATGGCTCTCAGAGACAAAGTGGAGTGTGAAACACATGCCATGGAATTCTACAAGAATTTATGCAGAATAAAATCAGTACCAAAATTTCAAATACAATTTATTTTAATTTGGACTTCAATTAAAACACTCCCACTATTTTATTCGAAATGATAGCCATCACTAACAATTCGGACAGTTCATGCGAGCTACTCTCTTAGTGGACAAGATCCGTATTTCACCAACACAATGAGTCAGCTTTGGCTTTCCTCTCACGATGCGGTTATTTAGGTAGAAAACGCTTGCCAATTGCATCCTCATGCAATTCTTGTATGGTTGGTGAATAACTCCTTACTCGCATCCATCATATGGTGCATGCCAACCCTATGCCTCTAGGCACTCAACCTTTGAGGTCACCTAGTTAAGCTGGACCCGATGTCGACAGTGGGATATCACAATTATCCGCTCGCACCCTTACCAAGATAGATTAATGCACCTTGCTTTGGCAAGCCCACATTTCATCGATCGAGGCAGGAAGAGTGTCATCCATCGGAAGGCATCCGAACACTTAATATTTGATGAAGGGATTTTAATTATAGGTTAACAGTTAACCATGATCAACATTTGATCAATGTGCACATCCAAAGAAAATACAATATTTCTAAACCACATGCATCCCTTATGTGCACATCCTGACACCGTCAACAATTGATAGAAGGAAGGGATAAATCTGAACATCCGGAAACTTCCAAATCCTCAGATTTACATGCATTGGACAAAGGCAAAGACAACTCAACTTAAAGCAGTAGACAAGCTCATCTCTCTATGTTGGATTCAAAATCCAAAACAAACTTGAGGGATGGTTACTGCTAAGGAGACTACAATTTCTAACAATTAGAAATTCCCACGAAATTCCAGAAGTTCTTGGCGGGTACCAAGACTAAATCTAGACATTTAGAACACTTCTAAATCCCTAGGTTTACACGCACTGGAATAACAAAACTTCCAATTCAACAATCATGGCCGAACCTGGCTCTGATACCACTGTTGGGTTTCTCTATGAGGATGGCACAACGCTTGTGCACGCAGCGGAATAATAAAACATCAAGACAACCCAAAAGAAATGGGATCGGGCCATGGTAGTTGAATCAAGAAGTAAACAAATAACTATGCAAAAATTACCTCGGTGGCGTTGAGTCACAACTCAACGGAGATGCTCCAAGTTTTGTATTCCTGCTGGTGGTGAGTTATTCGTGGAATAATGTCCACGTCTCTGCAGAAATCCACACAAGCGGGAGAACGCCGATCTTTCCGTCGCACGGAAAATCGGGAAGGAGAAAGACCGCACCTTGCTTTCCCACGGACTGCTAGGTCCGCGCCAGGGATTGCAACGCCAGCGACGATCGCCGGAGAGAAGGAGGTCGATGGAGTGAGCACGGCGGCGGAACCCTTCCGTCGGCGGGATTCGGCATCGGCGGAACGAAGGGCGGAACGGCTTCCGTCGATTTCGATCGGCTGCCAAAAAGCATCTTCCCGAAAACCCTAAGTGTTCCTTTTATACCGAAGGCATAAATAGACTTAGGTTTATCGCTATCCGCAGACCACCCAGAAAAATAGGGTTCCAGAATCGGCGAGTATCAGTCGGCGAGAATCGGCGACGATCGGCGAGAATCGGCGACAATCAGCGAGAATCATCAAGCAGATTCGGCGAGAATCAGTCGGCGAGAAACACCTAGGATCGGCGGGAATCAGAGTACAATACTCGACGATTCTCGCCGAACGCGGGGTGGGTTAAACTCGTCGACCGTCGACCTGCGGTCTACAATTCTCGTCGATCGTCGAGAATCAGAGTAACGATTCTCGTCGATCAGCGAGAATCAGAGAACCATTCTTGACGATTCTCGTCGATCGGCGAAAATCAGAGAACCATTCTCGACGATTCTCGTCGACCCTCGGTCGACTATTCTTACCAGTCCTTCAAGGCAACATTTGCCCAACCCGATGATCCTTTAAGGCAACACTTTGCCCATAACCCCATTCAGGTCGGTGATTGGTAACCTTTACCAACACAGTCAATCATCCAACTTCTCCACATCTCTTATGTGTGACCCTGCAGGCTCACATCGCGTTGGTAGTGAGATTACATGTTTGATCACTTCCAGATCACCATGGTAACTCCAACAGCTCTGTCCTGGTCAGAGAAGAGGGGAGAAAGCAACTGCCCATTTATTATGTTAGCAGGATCCTAAAGAAGGCGGAGCTTCGTTACCCTATCCTAGAAAAGCTGGCATACGCCTTGATCGTTTCGGCCAGGAAGCTTCGACCATATTTCCAAGCACATTCGATCAGAGTGGTGACGGACCATCCCCTCCGTAAGATTTTCAAAGGAGTGGAGCACTCGGGTAGGCTGGCCAAGTGATCTATCGAGTTGAGTGAATTCAATATTTCGTTCGTACCAAGGCTCTCCATTAAGGCACAGGTGGTGGCCGACTTCTTGGCAGACTACTTTGCAGAAGTCGGGGACGAGGAGTCGCAGCCACAGGAAGCATGAAAGATGACAGTTGATGGGGCCTCGGGAAAGCACTCCCTCGGAGCGGGGGTGGTATTGACAAGTCCTCAAGGGGTGACCATAGAACAAGCGGTCGTTTTGCATTTCCCCGTGACCAACAACCAAGCAGAGTACGAGGCGGTGATAGCCGGCCTTCGTTTGGCAAAGGAGCTCGAGATCAAGGACGTTGAGGCTTTCACGAATTCATTGGTGGTGGCATCCCAGATTCGAGGGGAGTTCGAATCTCGGGACCCCACCCTTGTGAAGTATTTGTCCAATGTGAGGGCGATCATCGGGGGGTTCCGGACATTCTCCATTCAACACGTCCCCAGAGGAGAGTGTGTTGCTGCCGATCGATTGGCTAAGTTCGGACCTCGGGGAGGGGGTACCTTGACTGATTTATTCCATCCGACGATCGAAGAGGTGGAGCTAATGGAGGTGGATCGACGACCCTCGTGGGTGGATCCCTTCGTTACCTTCTTCATGACAGGAACCCTCCCTGAGGGGATCAAGGAGGCAAAAAACTTCCGTCATAAGGCAGCTCATTATTTCATGCATGAAGGAGGATTGCACCGGAGGATGCTTTCAGGCCTCCTAGCTCGATGCGTGACGGAGGAGGAGACCCGACATGTTTTGGAGGAGGTGCACTCCGGGGAATGTGGTAGTCATTCCGGAGGGAGGACATTGGAAGTAAGGGTGGTCAGGCAGGGGTACTTCTGGCCAACCCTGAGGAAGGACGAGGCAGAGTTTGCGAGGAAGTGCCGAAAATGCCAGCTCTACGCCCCCTCCAGCTCCTGCCGGCTCAAAGGCTCCGAAGTATCACAACACCATAACCTTTCACCATCTGGGGGATGGATTTAGTTGGGCCTTTCCCTCTAGCTAGTGGGCAAAGAAGGTTCCTCCTGGTTATGATAGATTACTTCTCCAAGTGGCTGGAGGTTAAGGCGCTAGCAAAGGTAACCTCCCAAGTCATCAGGAACTTTGTCTGGGGGGAGATCATCTGCAGGCACGGCCTGCCTCAGGCCATCGTCATGGATAATGGTCCCCAGTTTGCTAGTGAAGAGTTCATCAGCTTCTGCACTCAGCTGGGCATCAACCTCAGGTTTGCCTCCGTCTACCACCCAAGGAGCAACGGTCAGGTAGAGGCGGCAAACAAGATCATCATAAACCTGCTCAAAAAGAAGGTGGAGAATTTGAGGGGGAGTTGGGTAGAACAACTCCCCTCGGTCTTGTGGGCCTTGAGAACGACCCCGAACACGGCCACCAGCAAGACTCTCTTCAAGCTTGGAGGATGGAAACTGAAGAAAGCTTACGCCTCTCGCTAGACCTGGCAGAGGAGCTGCGAGACATGACAGCCATTAGACAAGAAGAGATCAAGCATCGAATGGCAAAGCACTTCAACAAGCATATCAGGATAAAGCAATTCGCGGAGGGAGATCTGGTATTAAAGAAAGTTGATGTGGCAGGGAGGTCTGCCCCAGTGGGAAAGCTCAATCCGAACTGGGAGGGGACCTATATTGTGGAGAGAGTACTGAGAGCAAGAGGTTACTACCTCCAGGATGCGGAGGGTAGGACCTTGAGTCACTCCTGGAGTGGGGATGACTTGAAACGCTTCTACCCATGAGAAGGGAGAGCAGAAGATGTGTACTCAAAGCATGATCAATATAATATGTTGCTCAAACTACTTCCTGTTTATTATCTATTGTGAAGTCCTAATGGCAGGAAGATGGAAACTTCATCGGCACCCCGAGCTCGGCTCGGCCCCAGGTAGACCCGCTGCGCAGGCTCTCATCTAGCTGGCTGGTCCGAAGGATCGCCTATGGGGGATAGGCTTGGTTTGGTAAATTCATCGACACCCCGAGCTCGGCTCGGCCCTAGGTAGACCCGCTGTGCAGGCTCTCATCTAGCTGGCAGGTCCGAAGGCTCGCCTGTGGGCGATAGGTTTGGTTTGAGGTAACTTCATCAGCACCCCGAGCTCGGCTCGGCCCCAGGTAGACCCACTGCGCAGGCTCTCATCTAGCTGGCAGGTCCGAAGGCTCGCCTGTGGGGGATAGGTTTAGTTTGGTAACTTCATCGACACCCCGAGCTCGGCTCGGCCCCAGGTAGACCCGCTACGCAGGCTCTCATCTAGCTGGCAGGTCCGAAGGCTCGCCTGTGGGGGATAGGTTTTGTTTGAGGAAACTTCATCGGCACCCCGAGCTCGGCTCGGCCCCGGGTAGACACGCTGCGCAGGTTCTCATCTAGCTGGCAGGTCCGAAGGCTCGCCTATGGGGGATAGGTTTGGTTTGGTAACTTCATCGGTACCCCGAGCTCGGCTCAGCCCCAGGTAGACCCGTTGCGCAGGCTCTCATCTAGCTGGTAGGTCCGAAGGTTCGCTTGTGGGGGATATGTTTGATTTGGTAACTTCATCGGCAGGCCGAGCTCGGCTCGGCCCCAGGTAGACCCGTTGCGTAGGCTCTCATCTAGCTGGAAGGTCCGAAGGCTCGCCTGTGGGGGATAGGTTTGGTTTGGTAACTTCATCGGCACCCCAAGCTCAGCTCGGCCCCAGGTAGACCCGCTGCGTAGGCTCTCATCTAGCTGGCAGGTCCGAAGGCTCGCCTGTGGGGGATAGGTTTGGTTTGAGGAAACTTCATCGGCACCCCGAGCTCAGCTCAGCCCCAGGTAGACCCGCTGCGCAGGCTCTCATCTAGCTGGCAGGTCCGAAGGCTCGCCTGTGGGGGATAGGTTTGGTTTGGTAACTTCATAGGCACCCCGAGCTCGGCTCGACCCCAGGTAGACCCGCTGCGCAGGCTCTCATCTAGCTGGCAGGTCCGAAGGCTCTCCTGTGGGGGATAGGTTTGGTTTGAGAAAACTTCATCGGCACCCCAAGCTCGGCTCGACCCCAGGTAAACCCGCTGCGTAGGCTCTCATCTAGCTGTCAGGTCCGAAGGCTCGCCTGTGGGGGATAGGTTTGGTTTGGTAACTTCATCGGCACCCCGAGGTCGACTCGGCCCCAGGTAGACCCGCTGCGCAGGCTCTCATCTAGCTGGCAGGTCCGAAGGCTCGCGTGTGGGGATAGGTTTGGTTTGAGGAAACTTCATCGGCACCCCGAGCTCGGCTCGACCCCAGGTAGACCCGCTGCGCATGCTCTCATCTAGCTGGCAGGTCCAAAGGCTCGCCTGTGGGGGATAGGTTTGGTTTGAGGAAACTTCATCGGCACCCCGAGCTCGGCTCGGCCCCAGGTAGACCAGCTGCGCAGGCTCTCATCTAGCTGGCAGGTCTGAAGGCTCGCCTGTGGGGGAGAGGTCTAGTTCTTGAAGTCTTGGCTTCTGGTTCCTGGGAATGGAACTTGGAAATATTACGCCACTTCGAGCCTGGTTCAGTCTCCGATAGACCCACTGCTCAGGCTCGCATCAAGCTAGCAGGACATTAAACTCACTTTGGCAGAATAATGTGGATAGTCTACTTAAAGCAACATCACAACTTAACAATCTCGGCTTAGCCCTATGAAGCGAAAAATAAACTAAGGAAAAAGGCTTGTAGTAAGGCGAGTGGCGGCACTCGCAGCGGGCGGTTTCAAGGATGGTCTCGTCGTCGGTGAGGGGACACTCGCGAGACATGACATAACATCGTCTCGTGGGCGTAAGAACATCAAGGAGTCGTCTCGCGTTAGGCAGAAAAAGGCAAAATACAGAAAAGGCAAGGTGGCGAGACGGAGGGGTAGCACCGTCCCGCAGGTCGAAGCTAACCAATAACTCATTTCGCAAAGTGAGGAACAAAATAAACAGGACAAAATATGAGTATTCGCTCATTACTATGACAGGTATCACAAAAAATATTTTTTAAAGTTTTACAACAGCGAAAGGTGGAGGAGAGAGTGATTCAAGATCTTGGAGTCGACACGTCAGTCCTCCTCGCCAGATGAAGAATCATCGCTCTCCTCACTGTAGAGCTCGGGAACCAAGTCGCGAGCGGTCACTGTTTCAGAATCATCCTTCACAACCCCTAGGTCCTTCATCATCTGCAACACCAGCTCTTTCGCCCGAATGCCAGCGTCTCGGGACTGCTCCTCAACTTCCTCATGAGAGTAGTGCGGGGGAGGCATATGGAAGGGCTCGCGGCGATATGACGACGCGATGTCAGTCTGAATACGCGCGTTTGCAGTTTTTAATTCCCTGACCTCCTCCTCTAAAGCCGTCACGCGCGAGCACAATTTCTCCGCCGTCTCGGCATCCTGCGAGACAACCCCTCAGTTAACCAAGAATGATTGAAAAAGAAAACCTAAGGAAAAAGTCCAAGGCTTACCACGCCGCCTTGGGCCTTCGCGAGGAGGGACTCAGCTTCAGATAGCCTTTTCGCGAGACCGTCAGACTTCTCTCGCTCCGCCACCAGGCTCTCCTCACTGGCTTTCCATTTTGCTTAGATATAAATAAGGCGACAAGAGGAGTGGTGCGAGAACTCCAAGGATTGCATTTGCTGGTGGGAAGTCTTCAGCACGAGATCCCTGGTGGACTCGGTTTCAGGCGAGATGGCGTCAAGGCCGCCGTAGAGGCCGTACCCCACGACGAAGGCATGGCTGGTGGGGACCTCTTGCTCCTTCCAAGAAGGAAGGAGAGTGGAGATGGACACGCGGTTGGCGTCCCGCCCCCACAGCAGAACTGGGTCGCTGGCGGCATCGTGGACCACGGGACCCTGGTTATAGTTCATGTGGGAAGAGGGGGCGGGACGGCTTGAGGAGTCGCCTTCGCAAGAGGAGGTGGCGGCCGGCTGGTCGGGAAGAATAGCTGGCAGGTTATAGGCAGTAGCCGGCTGACCGGGGCTGACAGCTGGTTGATTGAGGAGTACCGTCTCGTGAGTAGGCGAGACGGCCTGGTAGTGAGGCGAAAGGGGAGGTGGAGATTCCCCTACAAAAATGGGGCTCCCTTGGGGAGCTTTCTTTTCCTTGGAAATCACTACGACTTTTTTCATCTTTTTTCTGGGGGGGCTGGAGCGAGAGGGGGCCGTGTCGCCTGTGGGCCTCTTTGCGGGGGATGGGCGCCAATGACTCTCTCTCCACCTCGGCTGCCGCGTTGGTGAGATCGAGGCCCTTTGTTGGATGGATGTTGCTCTTGTAAGGTGGGAGGGCTGGAATGATTCGCTCCCCTAAAGACAGGCAAGGGTTATATTACGGTGAGACGACGAATAGCGAGATGCGAAATGAAGGAGCGGGAATACCTTCACCGGGGAGCACTGAAGGAAGCAAGTCGAGGCCTCACTGCAAGAAGTTGACCTCGAAGTTCTTGCCGACGAAGTATTCACACAACAGTTTCTCTAGGCCACTGACCTATGGGGTGGCGTAGAAGCTTTCTGGCGGAGACACCGGCGCGGGAGGGATGCCGCCAAAGTCAGCGCGATCTCCCCAGATGAAGACAAACCGGGTGAGCCAGTGGTGGTTCTTATTGGGCATCTCGCACACTTTGAGCCCCTGCCCGGTGAAGTACGAGACACCATCAGCATTGGCGTAGTAGATAAAGAGCTTGCAGAAGACCGTCAAGCTGAATTCGATGCGCTCCCGGAGCATATAGCAGGCGAAAGCAATCAACACCGAGATGGCGTTAGGGTTGAATTGCGCCGGGATGACCCCAAAGTATTTGAAGATCTGTTTTACCTCAGGCCAAAGAGGCAACCTCAACCCCGCCTCAAAGTGTGAGACGGGGAAGGCGAGTTCTCCCGGGTAGTAAGTGTTGATGGACTCACCGACTTTGGGGGGACGCGACTCAACACCGTCCCCCCAGGTACTCGCGGACAAATCCATGGTAATCTTCTTGAGGGAGCCGGCCGAGCGGGAATTCGTGGTCTATGAACCTCTTCCCGCAGTGACTGCGCCCCTCACCTTCCTCAACTTTCTTCTTGCCCATCTTTGGTGGCGAGACGGTCTTCGGCGAGATGAAGAAGACAAAAGAGTTGGCGAGAGAACCAAGAGAGAAGGGCGAAAGGGTCCGGCGAGACTGATGCCGCTGCCCCCAACAGTCTCGGATAGAGATGTTAAGTATACGAGCTATTTTTGGAAAACACTTTGGGTCTTGATGGGTACCAAGTTATTGTTTTCCTCAGCCTATCACCCTCAGACCGATGGGCAAACAGAGGTAGTCAATCGGAGCCTAGGAAGCCTCCTTAGATGCCTAGTGAGCGATCACAAAGGTGCGTGGGATTTTCTTCTTCCCCACGCCCAGTTGGCCTATAATAATTCCAAAAACCGGTCCACTGGTCTGTCTCCAAATGAGATAGTTCACGGGTACAAGGCCCCTGTGCCTCTTGACTTGGTTCCTTTGCCCCCAATATACAAGACAAGTCAATTTGCACAATCCTTCGCCCAACATATTCATGACCTACATGCACGTATACGAGCTACCTTGACTGCTCAATACGAGTCTTATCAGTCGCACGCTAATCTACATAGGAGGGTGTCACACTTCAATGTCGGCGATTTGGTCCTAGTCCGGTTAGTTCCCGAACGCTTGCCATCTGGCACCGTTAAAAAGTTGGCACCAAAGCGCGCCGGCCCTTTTCGAATTATAAAGAAACTAGGTGACAACGTTTTCGTGTTGGATCTGCCAGCTGATTGGGGTATCTCCCCTATTTTTAATGTCTCGGATTTGATGCCGTTTGTTTCTCCTCCACCTGAGTTGAATTCTTTGTCGTCTTCTCTCTCCACTAAAATTTCTACTGGGTTGGGGAGTGGTAGTTCGGATGATCTCTCTCTTTCGGTCGCCACAGGTATAACATCGGATGGTACGTTGCCTTCTTTTTTCCCTACTGCTGACATGTTTCCCAGGTTTCCGAAGACATTTCTCACTCCAGATATGATACTTGCTGTTGAGCCACTTACCACTCCTGATGGTGCTACCTACCGCTTCCTCATCCGTTGGCGTGACCGCCCCCCTTTAGATGATTCATGGGTACTTGCGACAGAGCTTCAACGTTTGGATGTCGAGCTTCTCCGCCGCTATCTCTCGGACCACGCATCGGAGATACATGATTTTGAGTGGGGGAGGATTGGTGCCGCTGCCCCTCTGCCACTACTTGATGACGATCCAGTTACCGAGGCTCTACAACATAAAGACCTTCGGAGCCGTGATGACGCTAACGGACGACGCCGCTACAACCTCCGCCCGCGGCGTGCTACCCTCACTTGAAGACTATTTTAATTAATTTGTCATGCTTTATTATTTTATGTGCGAATATAAAATTATTCCAATCTTGGTTAATAATTTTATATTCATTTGTGACTTGTAATCTTTAATTATTTTCTGCAAACATTTTGGTGTGTATGTAACCGCCCGGATGGATGAGATTTCATCTCCATCATGGACGGTTGGATCTCTTTTGTAACTCCTATTTAAAGGAGGCTATTATGTGTTTGTAACCGCCCGGATGGATGAGATTTCATCTCCATCATGGACGGTTGGATCTCTTTTGTAACTCCTATTTAAAGGAGGCTATTATGATGAGTTATGAGAATGAAAAGAAAACCTAAAAACCCCCCTTTGAAGAATTCGGCCACCATGGAGAGAGTCCATTAGCCGCCCCCCCTTTGGTGTGAAGCCAAGCCTTGCCTCCTCCATCCCCGTTCGGTGCGACTCCGGCGTGGCTTCCTTTCGGTGCGACTCCAAGGAAGAAGGTTGCAGCCCATTCGGTGTGAAGCCGGTGGATCCGTGGAGAGAGTGATTCTCCCACCTTATCTTGTGTGATTGTTGTTCTTGGTTGGGTAACTTCTTCCCCTTAGAGATTCTTGCTTTAGATTTTGTGGAGGTTTTTGCAAACCGTTTCTTCTGTGATTTTTGAATACGTCGCTTGCAAATCCCGATTTCGATTTCGTTGTTATTGAACCTCTTGTGATTCGGATTGGGTAGATCCGTTGCGAGAGCGAGACTTGGCCTAGCCTTGACTTGCCCTCCAAGATTGGCACATTTTGGTGTTAACAAGGGAGTTAATCACAACTCGAACTCGACCGCCTATTGAAGTTTTCCGCCGCTCCGAAATTAAATTATTGCTGCGTTGAAACGACTCAAGTTGGTACAATAGATGCTTGTGTAGGTGCGGTGATTTGTGTGCTTGTTGGAGAGGTAGGTCCTAAGGACGTTGTATCGAGACCGACAATTTTCTCTTTCGGATTTGGGAGCAAACCCGACCACTTTTCGCTCGCTTTTTGGTCGGAGCCCTCCCCTTTGGTTTTATGTCTTGTGATAATATTTTCCGTTAGCGTATTCGGGCACGAATCACAGTCACCCCTACATCAGAGACGAAAGAATCAAAGAAGCAAGAGCTTGGGTAGCGGCAGGAGTGAAGAGTGCTGTGTCTTTTTGATCCAGGGCCAGGTGTATTTATAGCGGATACAGAGCAATGATTGATGGGCGAGAAAAAGTATAGGGGAAGGGGGAGAGCCGGAGGCGGGATTTTCTCTCTCCTGAACCTCGATCGGCGTGATCCATCGCAATCACAGAGAATAAATTAAAGAAAAAGAGTTAAAAAAGAAATAAAGAAAACCAGCAATAAAATATATATATTCAGAGATCGTCCCGCGTACGGCGGGCACCGAGTTTCTTAAGGTTTTTGGCGAGACGACGCTACAAGACTTTTATTATTACAACATTCAAATACAGAAGAAAAGAGAAAGGGCAAGACGGGCGTCCTTCAATACGGGTGCCATTGCCAGCGGCCACCGCGAGCTCCCGCGTAGGGAGGTCTACTGCGCGAATGGACTCATGCCCACGAAGCGCGAGACGGAGCTACATATCAGTCTCATTAATGATGACATCAGGATTGGTGCCATCAACATCTAGCTCAGCATTGGCCTCGAAGGATAGACGAGCACATTCATTCTCCAACCATTCGATACGCCTCTCCGCAGCTTGCTTGTCCTGCGCCAAGGAATGGATGATGCGCGCTTGCTTCCGAAACAACTCAGCTGTCTTGCGCTTCATTTCCGCTGGGTTCGAAGGGTCACCCAGGTAATCTTCAATCCCATCTACAAGAGGAGGAGGCGAGACGGAGAGTCGCCTTGGTTGCTCCTCAACAGGCGAGTTGGCCCGAGAATCTGCGTAAGGAGTGCAGAGGCAAGGTGGAAGAGGCACTCGCAGAAGGGTGTGAGAATAGCGAAGAGGATTCAAAAGCGTGAGAGAAAGTCTTTTACCAGGAAGGCGAGAGGTCCCGGCGAGCTGGGAGGGGTCGTCCCTCCTCTCGCTGGGAGTAGTTGGTGGAGTAGAAGATGGCTGCGTGTCGTATTCCTCGCGGTGGACAGCAGAATCGTTTCGTGGGCTCTCCGGGTGCTGCAAAACCACGAGAGCTCCTTGAAAAAGTCAATCAATAATAGAGAAGAAACACACGTTGCGGAAATGTCAGAGGCAGAAGCGGGTACCCACCTCTTTCTCCCTGGAAGATGTATGAGGAGTGGGGCCGGTTTTCAGAACAGCGCGAGGCAGATCCACGGCGGCAGACAACGGACCACCTGCCTTCATCTTTTTTAGGCGAGACGATGGGGGTAGAGGGCGAACTAATGATGAAGTAAAAGTTGCCATGTTGGCCTTGTGCTGCTCTCGCACCAGTGCGAGACGTTCACGGAAGCTCTGGCTGTGCGTCATGATGAAGGATTCGAGCTGAGGAAGAAGGATGCGCAAAGTGGGGCATTCAGTGTGCGGAGTCGGAATCCTATATTTATAGGCCCCGGTGGGGGCCACATAAAAGATTCCTCATAAATAGGTTTTTAAATGCACTTCAATAATGAGCCTCGGTTGGACATTCTTTCCGAGCTTAGGATAACCTCGGAAAGAGCGGGGATCGTGTACAACCTTGGGCTCGCGAGAGACCCTCAAGATGCGGATACTCGGGGCAGGAGAGAAGGATAGATAGGCGAGTGGGACCATGGGGGGTCCACTCGCATGTGGCGAGATGAACGGTCCCTACAATAAGCGAGACTTCCCGCTTAGGGGCGCGAGAAGACCTCCCGCGGCGAGATGACCTCATGACAAAGGATTCCGGCGAGATGGGTAGAGGGGTCCGTCTCGTCAATAGGTGCTCTTCCACTCGCCAGGAAGAAAAGAAGCCGTTTTTATATTTCCATGTCAAAAGGGGATTTTACTCTTCTACCCCGGGATTTTTTACCCTTTTACCCTTAGTGGTCTGCATATAGCTCCTCAGAACAGCGGAGTTTGGCTGTTAGCAGACCAAGCCAGGGGTACCCTGGTAATTTCAGACCAGTACAGTTTTGTTATTGACAGCTCAGATTCAGAAATCTATAAATTGGACCATAGGGGTTCTTCAGAAGCACACTTTTTTCACTCCCGGGGATTTTTGGCATCATCTTCTGTGCTTTCTGAGGAGCTCCAAGCTCAACTTTTGGCTTTGAAGGGGAAGCTCTCAGTGATCTTCCGGGTAAGCGGTGGGACCTCCTTGCTGTGGATTTGGGCCAGTTTTCTAGTCCTTCACGACCAGTCGGGGATCGGAGCTTGGGCCAAGTAGGTGTCAGCTACGCCCCTATTTTGCGAACATTTGTCGAAGTCAAATTTTGTCTTCAACAATACTCCTATATTTGTACTTAGAAATATTTCTATGAAAAACCTAAGGACAAATGTGATGATCAAAATAAGCTTAGATGAAAAAAATTATGTTAAAGATATGAATGCATTATTTTGTGCGCTAGATAGAACTGAATTTAATAGGACTTGTGCTTGCAAAATAACTTATAATATTTGGAACTTACTTGAAATTACTTACGAAGGTACTTCACTGGTGAAGGAATCAAAGCTATTTCAAATAAAGTCTGAGTTTGAGAAGTTTAGAATGGAAGTTGATGAAGAAGTTGATTCGATGTACATCAAATTCACAAAGATTGTTAACAATTCTAAAGTATTAGGAAATAATTTTTTCAATAGTGATTTGGTGTTGAAGATTCTTAGATCACTCCCCTCAAAGTTCAATCCAAAAGTGACTGCCATCTAGTAATCACATGATCTAACGACTCTTCAAATTGAAAGTCTTATTTGGAACCTCAAAACCCATAAGATGGAGCTAAGGATTCAACAAAAAGAGTATAACAAGGAGCCAAAGAAGAAAGGCGTTGGCATTGAAATCAAAGAAGGATGAAGATAGTGATACCAGCGAGGATAATATGGAAGACATGGAGAGTTTGTTTGTAAAGAAGTTTAGAAGGTTTATGAGAAACCCAGAGAGAAGGAATTTGTTTAATAAATACTTTAATAAGGAGTTGAGAATTAAGAAAGGAAAAAGAAAGGTTGATGACAACGACAAAGAGGAACATCTACCACTAGAATGTTATCATTGTAGAAAGGTCAGGAATATCCAGAGCAAATGTAACATCCCTCAGACTTCTAGACCCCTAAGATGGTTTTGTCCTGACTGTGTCATGACAAAACCCTGAGAAGTATCAAAAGGATGGGGTGATCTGGGGAGTTAGTGTGTGAACCACCTTGGTCTGCAAATAGTAGAATTCCAAATGCTAGCTTGGGGATGACCATATGGCTTCACCATGACACAATGACCCCACCACAACATCACTAACATGTTAGACATTCATTAGAGTCATAGGGACCCACTAGGGTCAACTAAAATGGTCAAGTTGACCAAAGTCAACCCAAACCCTAATCAGGTCAAACTAAGCTCATACAGGGTCAACTGACCTCACCTTGGCCAAAGGGACCCACTTAGACCTTCCCAAGCCCTAAGGGAGGCCAATGGGTCACAAAGGACCCATTGGGGTCAACCAAAGAGGCTAAGTTGACCCAAGTCAAACCTAGTACCAAAACGGTCAAAGTGCTCTAACTAAGGGTCAAGTGACCCCCCAAGATGCCCAACCAACCATACCCAAGTCTTCCTAGACCTTAGGGGAGGCCAATGGGTCACCAAGGACCCATTGGGGCAACCCAAAAGGTCAAATTGACTAAGGTCAACTCTACTATAGTGTTAGGTCAAATTAGCCCAAATGGGCTAACCCAAGCTCAAACCCATTTCCCCCACTTGGGCTAACCTCATTGTTATTATTAATATGAGTTAGTGGGGTGCCAATAGGCTGGTGGAGAGATCAAATTCAGCCTTGATGGTGACTAAAAGAGAGAAATGGGAGTTTTCTCAAGTTGGAGGAGAGAGAGAAGAGAGAGAAAATGACCATTCATGGTGTTTGAATGCCCTTGACCCCTCATCTCTCTCTCAAATGATGAGGATTAATCTCCCCTCATCAGTTAGAGGAGACTAAGGGTTTTCTCCAGCCTTTAGGTGGCTAAATTCAAGGAATATGCCATGACCGAATTCAACCTTTCATGGCCATAAATGGCTTTGAAGCTTAGGCCCTTCCCCTCCCCCATTTGAGTGTTTTAAAGCTTCACCAGGCAGAGGGGAGGAGTTTCCACACTTTTTCTAAAGGAATCGAGCCCTCCAACTGTACGGTTGTAACATACCCGAGCTCCAAAATCCGGCCATGGCGCACCACCACCAAACCCGTCGACAAGCACGGTTGAAGGTCCTCCTCTACTCCTCTCTTCATGGGCTAGTTCTTTAAATCTTTTAGGAGAGAAATCAGGCTCAATTGAGCCCGATCGGGTGACAGAAAATTTAGTTTTTTTCATGGTTTTTCCAACCTCACGGGTTCCCCGGAATCCGCCCCTCCGGCGGCCGTGCTGCCGCCCGGCGATAGCCCACACCTCAACGAAGGTGGTGGCGATGGTGGCCGGCCAGGGAGGTGGCCGGGTGGCCGGGAAAATGCCTTGGAGTAAACTCCAGATTAGGCTGATCCCAGCCCTTGGCTGGAGGAAGAAGATGACCAAGAGGCGTTGGATCTGTTTCAAGATCTACGCTGGATCATATTTATTTATTTGATTTTTTGTATTTTCTATCCTATTTACTGGGCTATTGTAAATTAAATATTACAAATACCTAATTTCCCCTACAGAAAACATTGTCAACATGAAATTTCTAGCTCTTTGAGTCTAGTTTAGTTTAAAATTGATTTGAGTCAATTTGGAGTTCAGGTCATACCACAACACTTATTTTGGTGAGGTCTATGCCTAGGCTAGACCAGAGACTATTTTGAGTGCCCCCATCAATCCAGCCACACAAATGACTTGAAATTTTGGATGAGGGTCATATTATCTATACCAACAACCTATCCTAAAATTGGAATTTTTGGACATACATTTCCTATAGTTTTCGTAAATATTTTATAAACATTGTATAATTTAATTATAGGGTCTAATTATCTCCAAATTCTCCCAAACTTTGGTGAGATGTTCTTGGTGTCAATATTGGTCTCAGTATAAAATTTCATCTCATTTGGAGATAATTTGGTTTGGATTTTAGTAAACCCTAGCCTTGACCCAAAAGGGGTAATTAGGTCAAAGTGTCCCTTGTGGGCTTAAGGGGCCAAATCACCTCAACAGAGGTTGATACTTGGACCCCTAATGTGTTATGTTAGTAATAAACCTCCCATGGATTATGGGGTAGATTAGGATGGATTTTCCCAAGGACACTAGTTCAAACCCTAGGGTTGATCTCTCGGGGTTTGTGAAGGACATAAGGTGTTATGTCCTTGTATGGACTTGGTGTTTAGTCCATGTGATTCTAGGGTGGTGAAATGCCCTAAGGAAAAATTTAGTGACATTTAAACTTAGACACACAACTTAAACCAATTAGGGTTAGTTTAGCCCTTTACCTTTTATGAAAAATATTGAAGGGGCATATGACCTTGGATCCTTAGAAAATTTTGGCAGGAAGGTTTTTATAACACTATGAGTCTCTATAAATTATTGTCGATTGTTTGGAAGAAAGTAGATTGTACTTGTAGTTTTAATTCTTGTGTTGCCCCTATTGATCATTTCGATAAAATATTGGTTAAAATAACTTAGAATGTTTTGAAACTTAATCAATAATGTTTTGTGATCATATTAAATCTCTGGTAATTTTTGTATAATTTTTGGATTAAGTTTAATGATGATTCCTTCTTTACATCTATTTATTGATATTATAATGGATTAATTAATTACAGGTTAATTATTTTATTAAAATTAGTGAAATTTGGTGCCCTCTGATATTTTGGCATATTATAGTGTTCATAAAGTTTGTGTGGCCATAACTTAAGAAAATCTAGTACTTCATGTTCAAAATTACCCGTGGCCAAATTTTTGGGAAAATTATATAATTGTCAAATTAATTAGGAAAATTATAAGTTTCTGGATTTGTGCTAAATGTGTCATGTTAGGCCACCAATAAATATTTTAGGGCATTTGAATGAAAATTTGGAGTATGTCATATCATGTACATCATATAGCTTAGGTTGGTCTGCGTATAGTAAAATTGCAGAAAATTGGGATAACATGTGAAATGAGCTTAGGGAGTTGGGGTTTAGTGGTTTACTGGTTTTGGTGAGTGGAAATAGGTTCATCTTTAGGAATCATGATGAGGGAAGTGCTGAGTTGACTAGTGTTAGGAGGTGCTCGGGATTGACGAAAGATCGTCCTTCCTGTGTAGGGAGAGAGAGTCAAAACACAGTAGTGTTAGATCCAGAGTAATATTAAAAGGGATCGGGAATCGGGTATTAACCAATAACAGTAAGTGCCTTGCGAAAGGGAGCTTTGGGCTTCAGCCCATCGTAGTTTCTTGTGCCCTCGAGAGCCCTTCATGGGGAATGTCTTGGGCAGTCCAAGGTTAACGAAAGTCGTAAGAATAAATGGAATTGAAGAGTAATTAGAAATACTCTAGGGTTACACTTACACTCACACTCCTCGGTGTTGTGGGAGTTAGGTTAGGTCTCACGAGCGGTAGGCTCGGTGGTTTTGGTGATGGGCAGGTTTGCTCGGCGAGCCGATGGCTCCGATGGTTTTGAGACGGATGGGTTAGTCCAGGGAGCATTGGCTCGGTAGATATTTGTGACATACGGGATTGTCCGGGGAGCTTTAGCTTAGTGGTAAATACATTAATGTTGCATGTTCATACGATATAAGATGGTGGGTCATCGATATTGGAGAGTCGTCACACCGACACCAATACGTTGGCTCGACAGGTGTGGTTTTGCACTTGGCTAAATAAAGTCTGGTGCGTAGCCGACAAGAGTACGCAGGAGCTATGCTTAGTGCACTAGCATTGAGGTGTACGATAGGTCTGACTGGTAGTGTGATTCTAGTTTAGAGGTGGGCGAGGGCCAACACACCGCTTCCATTTTCCACCACGGAGGTATCCTGGGAGGTTAGGCTCCAGAAAGGGGGAACTAAAGGTCTATGTGCACAGAGTCGAGTGGGTATGTTGAACTTACATGAATCACATCATGACATACTTTCATGTCATAGCATCATCATTGCATATAACCCCAGACAACTATTGTATAAAGTGGTATGAGACTCTTTATACAATATGCCTTGCAAAACGACCCCTTGGTCTATAGGTTTGTATGTGCATTCCTATTGGTCATGGTTACTTTCTTATTTTACTTTCTCATACTATATTTGTTCACTTGTTCTTGTGTATATTTATACTGCTTACCTACTACTGTTTGTCTACTACTACTACTTACTTATACTTGTTGTGATTATATATTCATGATAGACTAGTTCCGCCGTCAACTGCTTACTTTATTATTCTCCATCTTCATTACCTTCCCTTTCCTCCTCCCCGCTCGGTGCCTAGGAGCCATGAGGGAGGGGTGGGGGATGATAGGACTTAGTCTTTTTAGACTAACGGTCATTGACCAAATCATTTTAGGGGATCATGGAGCTGCACCAGGAGACACAACCCCAGAGGTCGGTGTGCATGGGGACGGTGTAGTCTAGCATTAGAGTCCAGCCAGCAGGGACTGTGAGTCCGGATCATTAGTAGATATTATAGACTTACTTCCGCGTTGAGTGACTTATAGTGAAGATCTTGATGTATCGGGCAGGAGCCCTTTTTAGTACTCTGCTTATTCTTTTTTGTGGACTCTTCCTTCGTGGAGACTTATTTACATATATGTGATCCTGGTGGACTAATATTAAGTTTTACTTTACTCATGTACTATTTATACTTCTACTCTTCTGCGATCGGTATGGCTGGAAGGATCGGCGTATTGTAGTGACAACCTTCCCGGGTGTGTTGGTTTCATCGCAAAGCGGCGGTTCTAAGCATAAGACCCTGGTGGTTTAAAAGAAAAAATGTTGTCTTACAATCTGGTATCAGAGGAAACCTCGATCGAAAGAGTAAACGTCCACTAACCCTGGGTCACCCACACTCGAGTTTAGTTTGGGGTCAAACTAAGCAGCAGAAGCTGTGGTGTGCCCATATGGGGGATCCCATGTAATTGTCCACTTTTAACTAGGTTTGGAGGATTGGCGCAAACCAGGAGAAGGATTTTCAGATCCAGTTGGTGTCGGGAGTGAAGCCAGTGTCTAGGTCTCCCTATTGGATGGCTCCGAAGGAGCTAGTGGAGTTTAGGAGTCAGTTGAAGGAGCTGCTGGAGGCTGGGTTCATTAGGCCGAGTTCCTCGCCTTGGGGAGCTCTGGTGTTGTTTATGAAGAAGAAGTATGTGACCCTCAGGTTGTGCATCAATTATCGTGCACTAAACTGGTTGACAGTCCGAAACACCTATCCACTGCCAAAGATCGAGGAATTATTTGATCAGCTAGTGGGTGCGTATTGGTTCTCGAAGCTGGATTTGAGGTCGGGGTACTATCAGTTGCGAATCCAGGAAGAAGACATCCCGAAGACACAGTTTAGCAGCAGATATGGACCGTACGAGTTTATCGTGATGCCCTTTGGGCTCACGAATGCGCCATCAGCTTTCATGAGCTTGATGAATCGGGTGTTTGAGCCATACCTCGACAGGTTTGTCATTGTGTTCATAGATGACATCCTCATTTATTCAAGGATGAAGGAAGAGCATGCACAACATCTGGCCTTGACTCTAGAGAAGCTCAGGGAGCACCAGTTGTATGCCAAGTTTAGTAAATGCCAGTTTTGGTTGACGAAGGTGGCATTTTTAGGCCACATCATTAGTGGAGCTGGATTGGCGGTGGATCCCGCGAAGATTCATGCAGTATGAGACTGGCCTCAGTTGAAGAAAACCACGGATGTTCGAAGTTTTCTGGGATTGGTCAGGTACTACCGGAAGTTTGTGCAGGGATTCTCTCAGATAGCCCTTCCACTCTGTTCTTTGATGATGTAGGACACTCCGTTTGTTTGTATGCCGCAGTGTGAGGCGGCCTTCCAGGAGTCGAAAGGTCGACTTACGTCAGCCCCTATTATTGCTCTTCCATCTGGGAAAGAGGGATTCTAGGTGTATACTGATGCGTCATTTCAGGGGATGGGTACTGTACTGATGCAGCATGGACATGTGATTGCATACGCCTCCCGTCAGCTGAAGAAGCACGAGCAGAACTACCCTATCCATGACTTGGAGATAGGGGCAGTGGTGTTCGCTCTAAAAAATTGGCAGCATTACCTCTATGGAGTGCACTGCAACATATATTCGAATCACAAGAATCTGAAATATGTGGATACACAGGAGTTGAATGTCCGCTAGAGGCGATGGATGGAATTTCTATCTGATTACGAGTATACAATACATTATCATCCGGGGAAGGCGAATGTGGTGGCGGATGCACTGAGCTGGAGGGCTACCACTTCAGGAGTAGAGTCCCAGTTGATGGCCATAGAGCTTGTACGAATGATGGAGGATATGCAGACTACCTTGGTGTCCTCTGATAACTCAGAGCTTTATGAGGAGTATCTGACCGCAATGAGCACTACCGGTGACATTTGGGATCGCATCAGGGCTGAGCAGAGAAGGGATGACAAGTTGGAGACAATATTCAGGGTCTTGGAGCAGGCACGACCGGGGAGTATACAAATAGAGATGGATTGATATGTTTAGAGGATGGGTGTACATACCGGCTGGGGGCAGGATTCAGGAGGACATTATGACCGAGGCTCACTGCAGTAGGTATTCGGTGCACCTGGGAATCACCAAGATGATGGCCGACCTGAAGAAGATGATGTACTGGTCGGGTATGAAGAGGGACATCACATACTTTGTGACCCATTGCGAGGCCTGTCAGTTAGTAAAGGCCGAGTGTAAGAGTCCGGCCGGGTTATTGCAGCCACTTCCGGTGCCAGAGTGGAAGTTCGATGATATCGCCATGGATTTCATACATGGTCTTCCCCGGTCACATGCAGGGAACGACTCGATATGGGTGATCATCGAATGACTAACGAACGTGGTCAGATTTTTACCGATCAGGAAGGACGCTTCAATGGGTGAATTGGTGTGGAGGTTTGTAAAACAGTTCGTTTGATACCATGGAGTGCCGAGGAAGATAGTGTCCGATGACGATGGGTGATTTACTTCTAAGGAATGGAGGTCAGTCCAGGATTATTTGAGGACATGGTTGACATTCAATACCACCTTCCACCCTCAGACAGATGGACAAACAGAGCGCACCAATCAGACACTGGAGGATTTGTTGCGTCTTGGCATACTGGACTGCGGGGAGCCATGGGAAAAGCAACTACCATTGCTCGAGTTCTCGTACAACAACAACCACCAATCCAGCATCTATATGGCCCCTTATGAGTCTTTATATGGATGGAGATGCAGGACTCCTTTGTCTCGGATCCAGGATGAGGATCCGAAGGCACTGGGCTCGGAGTTCGTCGAGGATACGGATGCTCAGGTGCAATTGATTCGAGACCGGATGTTGGAGGCCCATAGCAGGCAGGCTAATTATTACGATCCTCGGCATCGTCAGGTAGAGTTCTAGGTAGGAGACCAGGTGTTTTTGAAGATACGCCCAATGCATGGAGTCTTGCGGGTGCGTGGTCGGAAGAAGCTCAGTCCGAGATACATGGGGCCTTACAGGATCCTGGAGCGGATCGGTCCCTTGGCATAAAGGCTGGAGCTGCCGCCAGAGCTAACGGGTTTGCATGATGTCTTCCATGTCTCCTCCCTCAAGAGAGCTCTACTTAGGTCGGAGCAGCAGATTATGATGATAGATGGGCCTATAGCTTTTGATCGATCGGTGCACTTGGAGCCGATACGGATAAACGATACATGGATGCATGTCTTGCAATGCAAGAAGGTTCCACTGGTCAAGGTCTTATGGAGGAATCATGGACAAGAGGAGCACACGTGGGAGCCATATGACTTGATGCAGCAAAGATACCCGAAGCTTTTCACATTAGGTATTCCCTATAACCTCTCGGGATGTTACATTTTACTTCTCATACATGAAACCCCGCAGGCCTAACTTGAATTTTGAGGACGAAATTTTTATTTTTATATATTGGGATTTGTAACATCCCTCAGACTTCTAGACCCATAGGATGGTCTTGTCATGACTAGGCCATGACAAAACCCTAAGAAGTATCAAAAGGATGGGGTGAACTGGGGAGTTAGTGTGTGAACCACCTTGGTCTGCAAATAATAGAATTCCAATTGCTAGCTTAGGGATGACCATAGGGATTCACCATGACACTATGACCCCACCACAACATTACTAACCTATTATAGGGTTCATTAGAGCCATATGGACCCATTAGGGTCAACTAAAATAGTCAAATTGACCAAAGTCAACCCTAACCCTAATCAGGTCAAACTGAGCTCATATAGGGTCAACTGACCTCCCCTTGGTCAAAGAGACCCACCTAGACCTTCCCAAGACCTAAGGCAGGCCAATGGGTCACCAATGACCCATTGGGGTCAACCAAAGAGGCTAAGTTGACCCAAGTCAACCCTAGCCCCAAAAAGGTCAAAGTTCCCTAACTAAGGGTCAAGTGACCCCCAAGATGCCCAACCAACCCTACCTAAGTCTTCCTAGACCTTATGGGAGGCTAATGGGTCACCAAGGACCCATTGGGGTCAACCTAAAGGTCAAATTGACCAAGCTCAACTCTACTATAGTGTTAGGTCAAATTAGCCCAAATGAGCTAACTCAAGCTCAAACCCATTTCGCCCACTTGGGCTAACCTCATTTTTATTATTAATATGAGTTAGTGGGGTGCCAATAGGCTGGAGGAGAGATCAAATTCAGCCTTGATGGTGACTAAGAGAGAGAAATGGGAGTTTTCTCAAGTTGGAGGAGAGAGAGAAGAGAGAGAAAATGTCCATTCATGGTGTTTGCATTCCCTTGACCCCTCATCTCTCTCTCAATTGATGAGGATTAATCTCCCCACATCAGTTAGAGGAGACCAAGGGGTTTTCCCGGCCTTTAGATTGCTAAATTCAAGGAATATGTCATGGCCGAATTCAACCTTTCATGGCCATAAATGGCTTTGAATCTTAGGCCCTTCCCCTCCCCCATTTGAGTGTTTTAAAGGCTTCACCAGGCAGAGGGGAGTAGTTTCCACACTTTTTCTGAAGGAATCGAGCCCTACCACTGTACGGTTGTAACATACTCGAGCTCCAAAATCCGGCCATGGCGCACCACCACCAAACCCGTTGGTAAGCTCGGTTGAAGGTCCTCCTCTACTCCTCTCTTCGTGGGCTAGATCTTTAAATCTTTTAGGAGAGAAATCGGGCTCAATTGAGCCCGATCGGGTGAGAGAAAATTCAGTTTTTTTCATGGTTTTTCCAACCTCACGGGTTCGCCGGAATCTGCCGCTCCGGCGGCCGTGCCGCCGCCCGACGATAGCCCCCACCTCAACGAATGTGGTGGCGGTGGTGGCCGGCCAGGGAGGTGGCCGGGTGGCCAGGAAAATGCCTTGGAGTAAGCTCTAAGTCTTGCTGGTCCTAGCCCTCTGCTGCAGGAAGATGATGACCCAAAGGCATTGGATCTGCTTCAAGTTCTGTGTTGGATTATATTTATTTATTTTGATTTTTTATATTTTCTATCCTGTTTATTGGGCTATTGTAAATTAAATATTAAAAATACCTAAGTTCCCCTGCAGAAAAAATTGTCAACATAAAATATGTAGATTTGGAGTCTAGTTTATTTTAAAATTAATTTGAGTCAATTTAGAGCTCAGGTCAGGCCACAACACTCATTTTGGTGAGGTCTATGCCTAGGCTAGACCAGAGACTATTTTGAGTACCCCCATCAATCCAGCCATACAAATGACTTGAAATATTGGATGGGGGTCACTATTATCTATACCAACAACTTGTCCTAAAATGGGAATTTTTGGACATACGTTTCCTATAGTGTTTGTAAATATTTTAAAAACATTTTATAATTTAATTAGAGGGTCTAATTAGCAACAAATTCTCCCAAATTTTTGTAGGATGTTCTTGGGGTCAATATTGGTCTCTGTATAAAATTTCATCTTATTTGGAGATGATTTGGTTTGTATTTTAGTAAACTCTAGCCTTGACCCAAAAGGGGTAATTATGTCAAAGTGTCCCTTGTGGGCTTAAGGGGCCAAATCACCTCAACAGAGGTTGATACTTGGTCCCCTGATGTGTTATGTCAGTAAACACCCTCCCATGGATTATGGGGTAGATTAGGGTGGATTTGACCTAGGACCCTAGTTCAAACCCTAGGGTTGATCTCTGGGGGTTTGTGAAGGACTTAAGGTGTTATGTCTTTGTATGGACTTGGTGTTTAGTACATGTGATTCTAGGGTGGTGAAATGCCCTAGGAAAGAATTTGGTGACATTTAGACTTAGGCACACAACTTAAAGCAATTAGGATTAGTTTAGACCTTTACCTTTTAGGAAAATATTGAAGGGGCATATGACTTTGGATCCTTGGGAAAATTTGGCAGGAAGGTTTTTATAACATTACAAGTCTTTAGAAATTATTGTCGAATGTTTGGAAGAAAGTAGATTGTACTTGTAGTTTTAATCCTTGTGTTGCCCTATTGATGATTTTTGATAAAACAGTGGTTAAAAAAACTTACAATGTTATGAAATTTAAACAGTAATGTTTTGTGGTCATATTAAATCTCTGGTAAATTTTGTATAAATTTTGGATTAAGTTTAATGATAATTCCTTCTTTATATCTATTTATTGGTATTATCTTGGATTAATTAATTTTAGGTTAATTAATTTATTAAAATTAGTGAAATTTGGTGCTCTTTGATATTTTGGCATTTTGTAGTGTTCATAAATTTTGGGTGGCCATAACTTAAAAAAATCTAGTACTTCATGTTCAAAATTACCCATGTCCAAATTTTTGGGAAAATTAAATAAATGCCAAATTAATTAGGAGAATTATTAGTTTCTGGATTTATGCTAAATGTGTCATGTTAGGACCCCAATAAATATTTTAGGGTATTTGAATGCAAATTTGGAGTATCCCCTATCATGTACACATATAGCTTAGGTTGGTCTGCGTATAGTAAAATTACAGAAAATTGGGATAGCATGTGAAATGAGCTTAGGGAGTTGGGGTTTAGTGATTTATTGGTTTTGGTGAGTGGAAATATGTTCATCTTTAGGAATCATGATGGGGGAAGTGCTGGGTTGACTAGTGTTAGGAGGTGCTCGGGATCGACGAAAGATCGTTCTTCCTATGGAGGGAGAGAGAGAGAGTCAAAACACACTAGGGTTAGATCCAAAGTAATATTAAAGAGACCGAGAATTGGGTATTAACCAATAACAGTAAGTGCCTTGCGAAAGGGAGCTTTGGACATCTAAAGCATCATCAGTATACTTCTTATAAGCATCCTTCTCAGCACGGGAAGAGTTCCCGGTCGGCACCTCGGGGGCTTCTTCTTCCAAGACATAGAGCTTTCGCTCTTGCCTGAGAACAATTCTCAGGTTCCTGTACCAGTCCATGTAATTAGTCCCACTGAGCTTATCCTTCTCAAGGATGGCTCTCAGAGACAACGTGGAGTGTGAAACACTTGCCATGGAATTCTACAAGAATTTATGCAGAATAAAATCAGTACCAAAATTTCAAATACAATTTATTTTAATTTGGACTTCAATTAAAACACTCCCACTATTTTATTCGAAATGATAGCCCTCACTAACAATTCAGAGAGTTCATGCGAGCTACTCTCTTAGTGGACAAGATCCGTATTTCACCAACACAATGAGTCAGCTTTGGCTTTCCTCTCACGATGCGGTTATTTAGGTAGGCAACGCTTGCCAATTGCATCCTCATGCAATTCTTGTATGGTTGGTGAATAAATCCTTACTCACATCTATCATATGGTGCATGCCAACCCTATGCCTCTAGGCACTCAACCTTTGAGGTCACCTAGTTAAGCTGGACCCGATGTCGACAGTGAGATATCACAATTATCCGCTCGCACCCTTACCAAGATAGATTAATGCACCTTGCTTTGGCAAGCCCACACTTCATCGATCGAGGCAGGAAGAGTGTCATCCATCGGAAGACATCCGAACACTTAATATTTGATGAAGGGATTTTGATTATAGGTTAACAATTAACTATGATCAACATTTGATCAATGTGCACATCCAAAGAAAAACAATTTTTCTAAAACCACATGCATCCCTTATGTGCACAACCTGACACCATCAACATTTGATAGAAGGAAGGGCTAAATCTGAACATCCGGAAACTTCCAAATCCTTAGATTTACATGCATTGGACAAAAGCAAAGAGAACTCAACTTAAAGCAGTAGACAAGCTCATCTCTCTATGTTGGATTCAAAATCCAAAACAATCTCAATGGAGGTTGCGGCCATGATTGTTGTATTGGAAGTTTTGTTATTCCAGTGCGTGTAAACCTAGGGATTTAGAAGTGTTCTAAATGTCTAGATTTAGTCTTGGTACCCTGCCAAGAACTTCTGGGATTTCGTGGAAATTTCTAATTGTTAGAAATTGTAGTCTCCTTAGCAGTAACCATCCCTCGAGATTGTTTTGGATTTTGAATCCAACATAGAGAGATGAGCTTGTCTACTGCTTTAAGTTGAGTTGTCTTTGCTTTTGTACAATACATGTAAATTTGAGGATTTGGAAGTTTCCGGATGTTCAGATTTAGCCCTTCCTTCTATCAAATGTTGATGGTGTCAGGTTGTGCACATAAGGGATGCATGTGGTTTTAGAAAAATTGTTTTTCTTTGGATGTGCACATTGATCAAATGTTGATCATGGTTAATTGTTAACCTATAATCAAAATCCCTTCATCAAATATTAAGTGTTCGGATGCCTTCCGATGGATGACACTCTTCCTGCCTCGATCGATGAAGTGTGGGCTTGCCAAAGCAAGGTGCATTAATCTATCTTGGTAAGGGTGCGAGCGGATAATTGTGATATCCCACTATCGACATCGGGTCCATCTTAACTATGTGACCTCAAAGGTTGAGTGCCTAGAGGCATAGGGATGGCATGCACCATATGATGGATGCGAGTAAGGAGTTATTCACCAACCATATAAGAATTGCATGAGGATGCAATTGGCAAGCGTTGCCTACCTAAATAACCGCATCGTGAGAGGAAAGCCAAAGCTGACTCATTGTGTTGGTGAAATACGGATCTTGTTCACTAAGAGAGTAGCTCGCATGAACTCTCCGAATTGTTAGTGAGGGCTATCATTTCGAATAAAATAGTGGGAGTGTTTTAATTGAAGTCCAAATTAAAATAAATTGTATTTGAAATTTTGGTACTGATTTTATTCTGCATAAATTCTTGTAGAATTCCATGGCAAGTGTTTCACACTCCATGTTGTCTCTGAGAGCCATCCTTGAGAAGGATAAGCTCAGTGGGACTAATTACATGGACTGATACAGGAACCTGAGAATTGTTCTCAGGCAAGAGCGAAAGCTCTATGTCTTGGAAGAAGAAGCCCCCGAGGTGCCGACCGGGAACTCTTCCCGTGCTGAGAAGGATGCTTATAAGAAGTATACTGATGATGCTTTAGATGTCGAATGCCTTATGCTTGCCACTATGAACTCTGAGCTTCAGAAGCAACATGAGAACATGGGGTGCAAGGAGATTGACGAGCATCTCAAGAAAATGTTTCAAGGGCAGGCTCGTCAAGAGAGGTTCGACGTCACAAAAGCGTTGTTTCAGTGCAAGATGGGAGTTCGAGACTCAGTAGGGACTCACGTACTCAAGATGATTGGGTATATAGAGAACATTGAAAGGCTGGGTTTTCCTCTTGGTCAAGAGTTGGCCACAGATCTGATCCTGTAATCGTTGCCGGACAGTTATGAGCAGTTCGTCTTGAACTACAACATGAATGAAATAGACAAGACACTGCCCGAACTCCTAGGCATGTTGAGAACTGCCGAAATCAATATGAAGAATGCCAAGCCTGCCAGCCCCATATTGATGGTGCATAAGGGCAAGGGCAAGGCCAAGGGCTCTAAGAAGACGAAGGTGGGACCTAAGTCATATCTTGAGCCCAAGTCTTCTGCATTGATGAAAAAGAAAAGCACGGTGAAGGAAGGGAAATGCCACCACTGTGGCAAGGCTGGTCATTGGAGGAGGAACTGTCCTTCGTACATTGAAGGTCTGCAGAAAATGAAGGGAGGTATGACTTCCGCTTCAAATGTTCACGTTATAGAGATAAACCTTTCTGCTCCTTCATCTTGGGTATTGGATACCGGATGAGGTTCTCACATTTGTACAAATGTGCAGAAACTGGGAAGGAGAAGATTGCTGAGTAAAGGGGAGGTGGACCTCCGCGTCGGCAATGGAGCAAGAGTTGCTGCTGTAGCCGTAGGGGTTTACCGTCTTTCTTTGCCCAGTGGGCTTGTAATAGAACTAGATAATTGTTATTTTGTTCCGGCCATAACTAGAAACATTATATCTATTTCATGTTTGGACATGATTGGATTTTCTTTTATAATTAAGAACAACTGTTGTTCTATATTTAAGAATGATGTTTGTTATGTTGTAGCCCAATTGTTTAATGGTCTTTATGTTTTGAACTTGGACCATCTGATCTGTAATGTAGAAAATAATAAAAAGGCTAAGAACAAATGACTCGAACCCTATATTTCTTTGGCATTGTCATTTGGGCCATATCAACGAGAAGCGCATATCCAAGCTCCATAGAGATGGACTTTTGGACTCATTTGATTATGAATCATTTGAGCGATGCGAATCTTGTTTGTTAGGCAAGATGACTAAAGCTCCTTTCACTGGTTATACTGAGAGGGCTGAGGATCTCTTGGGTGTTGTACATATTGATGTATGCGGACCCATGAGTTCCATGGCTAGAGGTGGGTATTTCTACTTTGTTACATTTACTGATGATTTCAGTAGATACGGATATGTGTATCTTATGAAGTGCAAATCCGAGACCTTTGAAAAGTTCAAAGAGTTCAAGAATGAAGTAGAAAACCAGTTGGGTAAAAGGCTAAAGCACTCCGATCTGATCGAGGTGGCGAATACCTGAGTCATGAGTTCCGTCATCATCTGAAAGAGTGTGGTATTGTATCACAGCTCACTCCACCTAGAACACCATAACATAATGGTGTGTCTGAGAGGAGAAATCGTACTCTGTTAGACATGGTACGTTCGATGATGAGTCATGCAGACTTGCCTGTTTCCTTTTGGGGTTTTGATTTAGAGACTGCTGCAATGACATTGAATCGCGCTCCAACGAAAACGGTTTTGAAGACACCATATGAGATATGGACTGGGAAGCATCCTAGTATGTCGTTCATTAAAATTTGGGGCTGTGAGACATACGTGAGATGTCAAATGCCTGACAAGCTGGAACCCAAATCGGATAAATTTTATCTGGTGGGATATCCTAAGGAAACGAAAGGGTATTACTTTTACCTACCATCTGAGGGCAAAGTATTTATCGCAAGGACTGGTGTCTTCTTGGAGAAAGAGTTCTTATCAAGAAAGACTGAAAAGGTAGAGCTTGAAGAAGTTCAAGAACCACATGTAGTGAATGAACCGGAATTGGATTCTGAGACTGGACTACAAGATGTTGTAGCTAGAGAACCTGCTCAAGGAACACAAGTCCTACGTAGATCTGGTAGACCGAGGTTTGAGCTTGAGAGATATGGATTTCTCGTGTCTCAAATAGGTAATGTGTTGCTTATGGATCATGATGATGAACCAGCAACCTACCAAGAGGCTATGAATGGACCGGACTCCGACAAATGGCTTGAGGCTATGAAATCCGAAATGGATTCCATGTATGCAAACCAAGTTTGGAACTTGGTGGAACCACCTAAAGGGGTACGACCCATAGGGTGCAAGTGGGTCTTCAAGAAGAAGACCGACATGGATGGGAATGTACAGACATTCAAAGGGCGGCTGGTGGCTAAGGGTTTCAAGCAAATTCATGGTATTGACTATGATGAGACATTTTCCCCTGTTGCCATGGTAAAGTCCATAAGGATATTGCTTGCTGTTGCTGCGTATTATGACTATGAAATCTAGAGATGGATGTCAAAACGGCTTTCCTTAATGGAAACCTCCTTGAGGAAGTGTATATGACACAACCCGAGGGTTTTGTATCCCCAGATGAAGCCACTAAAATATGCAAGCTGAATAAGTCCATCTATGGACTGAAACAGGCCTCTCGAAGTTGGAGTCTTCATTTTGATGAGAAAATCAAAGAGTTTGGTTTCATCAAGAATGAAGATGAGCCTTGTGTTTACAAGCGAATCAGTGGGAGCATTGTTGTCTTCCTGATATTGTATGTAGATGACATACTGTTGATTTGGAATGACATTCCTACCCTGAAAGTTGTTAAGAATAACCAAGGGAACTGCTTTTCAATGAAGGATTTGGGTGAAGCGACTTATATACTTGGTATTAAGATCTATAGAGATAGATCGAAGAAGTTGCTGGGTTTGACCCAGAGTACGTACATCGAAAAGGTGTTGAAGCGGTTCAACATGCTTGAGTCCAAGAAAGGATTTTTGCCCATGTCTCATGGTATGAATCTCTCTAAGGACCAGTGTCCAAAGTCTTGTGAAGATAAGGACCGCATGAAGTTGATTCCATATGCTTCGGTTGTTGAAATTTGTGAAGTGAAGTGGGTGACAGGACAGGCCGGGCGGCCTGGGCGGACAGCATTGGCGGACTAGGCGGACTGGGCGGACTGAGATGTGCGGCCTGGTGGAAGGTCTAGTGGAAAGCCGGTTGTTCTTCTGAGCGGTTTGCACGGGTTGAGTCCGCGGACTATGCAGCCTGATTTCTGCGAATAGGGTATTTGCTGATTGGCTTGGCCAAGGAGCGGCCTGAGCGGATGGAGGCTTGCGGACTGGTGTATTGCTCAGTGGCCGTGGGTGCAAGCTTGTGCTGATAGGCGGGTTGGCTCTTGTCCGCGGGAAGCTTGCGGACTGATGTGTCCGCGGTATTGGCTGTTGCGGACTGGGCTTAGAGCTTGGCTGAGGCCTTGTCGAGCTCTGGTGGCACAGCAGGCGATTTGCTGTGGAGGTCGATTGGCGGATTGTGTTTTGGAGTCTGGGGTTGGCTGCTGCGTTGGACAGAAGTGCGAGGAGCTCGCAGACTCTTGGCGGTTTGTGCTTGGGTGTTTGGCGGACGGGAGTTTGTGTCCGCCATGCTCGTATTAGCTCTTGATGGTTTTGGACTTGGTCACACTTTGTGCCAAGGACATGGTGTCCGCGGTATCCGCCAAGTCCGCTGTGACCGGGCGGACTGTTGCTGTCTTCCTTTGGTCGTGGACTTGTGGCAGATTGAGGTGTGAGTCTTGCGGACTGCCTCGGGTTGGTGCGGACTGCCATTGAAGGGGGTTGCTGTCTTGCAGTGGTTGGAGCTTTGCGGGCTGATGCCTTGTCCGCATCGCTTGGGCGGACTGGAGAGGGTTCGCCAATGTTTGCCTTGCTCCTGGCGGTTTCCCTTGGTATCCGGCTAAGTCCATGCGGACTCGACGGACGGTGTTTTTGCTATCGCGCGGGCTGGGGTGGTGACGCTATCTCTTGGGCGGTGACCACACTCCTCACCTTGCCTATAAATAGGACCCCCCTGGCATAACCTAAATAACGAGAGTGAATAGTAAGTTGGGGTGTGCAAGGAGCTGCGGTCTGTGTTTGTCAGTCCGCGCGGATTGTTTCAGGCTGACGGTTTGCTGTGTGCAGGTCGCGCGGATAGCTTCAAGGAGCCAGGAGTTTGGCTGTGACTTCGGTCAAGTGCTTGGAAGTGTGCGGTCTCTGTGGACTCAGCAGGAGGTCGCTCTGCGGCTTGTCAGTTCTGTTACATCTTTGCCAGCTTCAATAACCTGTCCACCGGCTTCAGGCGGGTAGGGGTGTTCCTCAGTTCAAGTTCAGCAGGAGGCGAATAACGGTTTGTCCGCGCGGCCTCGCGGCTTCGGCGGACTCCGTGTCTATTCGGCAGATTGCAGCATAGCTTGGGCGAGCTCAGCGGACTCGGCGACCTCGGCGACCTCGCGGTCTCGGCGGACTCGGGTGCTGTCCGCCCGGCTTGTTTTTTGGTGCTTTCTATTTACAGTTGTGATACTAGCGAAATCATGTCTCGCTATGTATGCCTCGCATTGTAAAGAAGTGAATGAATAATAGACCTGCTTGTGCTTCCATTGTTTGTTGGGATTTACCTTTGTACCTCTAGTCTTTGGTTTCCACTGGTTCAACGTGCGAACTGGGTAGTTCCGAAGATATTAATTTGGCATTTGTGCTATCTTGCCGACCACGTTGAGAAAATTTAACATGGTATCAAAGCAGGTTGCTGAGGTTCAGTTGCGTGAGCGGAAGTCAGCCAGTGTTGTGACTCAGTGATTGAGTGGTGATCAACCTGTGTTGTTGCTCGGTGCTTCTGAAAGGTTGCCAACAGGTGTTGCAATGGAAGGGAGTTTTGCAAGAGGTCTGGGCATTGAACTCTTAACGCCGACTAACTTCAAGAAGTGGAAGTCGTGCATGAAGAGTTATCTTCTTGGCGAGGAGCTGTGGGAAGTCGTCGGTGGTGACGATAGGCAGGAAGTCACGGCTGCGTTCGGTACTGCTGAGCAAGTTAGGCTCTGGAGAAGAACAAATGCTAAGGCGGAGTTCATTCTGAAGAGAGCCGTGTCTCCGGAACTGTTTGATCACATCATTGGATGTGAGTCAGCTGCTGATATTTGGACAACCATTGATGAGTTGTTCAATAGGAAGAATGTGGCGCGGCTTCAGTTCCTGGAGAATGAGTTGGCCAGGGCTGTTGAATTCTGTAAAGTGAAAGTGGGTGAATGGAAGGCTTGGGAAACCTATTCGCGCGGACTACGCGGACTGGGTTGGCGGACTGCTAGGTCGGCAGGGATGTTGCAGGCGGTTTGCTCTGTGGCGTCCTGGGCGGTCTGTTCGCGCGGACTGCGCGGACAGCAGCGGCGGTCTGACAGGCCAGTGTATGCTCAGCAGGCGGTTTACTCCCAGGAAGTAACCGGGCGGATAGGAATGTTATCCGCGGAGTCCGGCTTGACGCGGACTGAAGAACTGGAGCTCGGCAGACCGGTTTGGCAGATGCCTTGGTCTTGCTCTAGTGAAGCGGCAAGTGGAAGCCGTGGAGACCGCCGGTCAGCGCGGACAGGAACTGGAGGTCGCCCGGTATGGCGGGCTAGATCCAGTGTCCGCCAGTAAGTGCGGACTGGCCCTTGCGGCCAGTGGACTGGACTTGGTGGGAATTGAACCAAGTCCAGGATGGCTCAGTCCGGGGAGATCGCGCAGTGGAGCGCGGGCTGGTTTCTCAGTCCGCCAAGCTTAGTGGAAGTGCTGTTGCCTTGTGTGCTAGCTTGGGGATATGCGGACTGGAGGATTGCTTGTGCAGGAGCGTGCGGACTGGAGCCGGAGTCCGCTGAGTCCGTTGAGCCTTGTGATGAGGTTATGGACTCAGGGAAGCGGACTGGAGTTCGCTGTGTTAGCGGACTGGATTGGCGTGTCCGCTAAGTCCGGAGGTGCCTTGGAGGAGGTAATGGACTTGGGATATGCGGACGGAAGCCGGGTATCCGCTGAGTCCGGCAGGTGCCTTGATGGCGCGGTTGCGGGCTCGGGTTTTGCGGGCTGATGCCTTGTCCGCAGAATGGCGGATACGGCTGTTGTGGAGTCCGGCTGTTGTCCTGGCTTGGTCTCTGGCGGCAAGGCGGGCTGGATATTGGAGTCCGGCCTTGGAGAAGCTGGGGCGGACTGGCTATCTGCACAGGGCGGCGAACTGGAAGGTGTGTCCGCGGGCTGTGCGGACACACTTGTTCTAGCTGCGGGTTGTGGCGGTGATCCTATCGGGAAGGGCGGTGACCATACTCATCGTCGTGCCTATAAATAGGACCCATGTCACATCAGGAAAGAAGAACCAGGAGGGAACCTGGACCGAAGTAAGTGAACAGTTTTGAGCTCGCGTAAGTTGCTGCGGCCTGGACTTTGTGTCCGCGCGGATAGAGAGTTGACCCGGTTGTGCTGTGCAGGTTGTGCGGATAGCGCTGGAAAGCCAGGACTTGGCTCTGATTGCGGTCAGGGACAGTGCGGACTCTGCGGTTAAGCAACAGGCGGTAAACAGCAGGTCGCGGATAGCGACCAGGCGGTCTTCTCTTTGGCGACTTGGTTCGGAGTTCAGGAAGTCGCCTGCTTCAGGCGGACTGTTCCATTCGGTGACGCAGCTTGTGCGGTCTGGCGGCGTGCAGACCGGCGGTGAAGAGCTAAGCATTGAAGTAAGGGTGAGTCCGCGCGGCTTGGGTTGCGGTCTGGCGACCTGGGCGAGCTGAGCGGACTCCACAGCGGTCGGCGGACTTGATTGTGCTGAGTCCGCGCGGCTTGTTTTTTGTGCTTTCTTTTAACTGTCTCTGCTCTCGAAGCATGTCTCGCTATGTATGCCTCGCATTGTAAAGAAGTGAATGAATAATAGACCTGCTTGTGCTTCCATTGTTTGTTGGGATTTACCTTTGTACCTGAGTCTTTGGTTTCCACTGGTTCAACGTGCGAACTGGGTAGTTCCGAAGATATTAATTTGGCATTTGGGCTATCTTGCCGACCACGTTGAGAAAATTTAACATGGTATCAAAGCAGGTTGCTGAGGTTGTTGCGTGAGCGGAAGTCAGCCAGTGTTGTGACTCAGTGATTGAGTGGTGAAACCTGTGTTGTTGCTCGGTGCTTCTGAAAGGTTGCCAACAGGTGTTGCAATGGAAGGAGTTTTGCAAGAGGTCTGGGCATTGAACTCTTAACGCCGACTAACTTCAAGAAGTGGAAGTCGTATGAAGAGTTATCTTCTTGGCGAGGAGCTTGGGAAGTCGTCGGTGGTGACGATAGGCAGGAAGTCACGGCTGCGTTCGGTACTGCTGAGCATTAGGCTCTGGAGAAGAACAAATGCTAAGGCGGAGTTCATTCTGAAGAGAGCCGTGTCTCCGGAACTGTTTGATCACATCATTGGATGTGAGTCAGCTGCGATATTTGGACAACCATTGATGAGTTGTTCAATAGGAAGAATGTGGCGCGGCTTCAGTTCCTGGAGAATGAGTTGGCCAGGGCAACTCAGGGAGACCTTTCCATCTCCAAGTACTTCTTAAAGATGAAGAGCTTGTGTGCTGAGCTGTCGACACTGGATCCTGATGAGCCTATCTCTGAGGCAAAGATGAAAAGGCACATTATCCGCGGCTTGCGGAAGGAGTATGTGGCCTTTGTTACATTTGTTTAGGGGTGGGCTACTCAGCCGTCGTTGCTGGAGCTGGAGAATCTGCTTGCCTCGCAGGAGAGCTTATCAAGGCAGATGGCTGGAGTGAACCTGAATCAGGAAGGCAGCGAAGCTCTCTTCTCAGGAAAGAAGAAAGGATGGGAAGGGAAGAAGAAGAAGAAGGTGCAGGCCGCTGTTGAGAAGGAGACTTCAACTTCATATCCGCCGGAGAGGAGCAATGCTCCTAAGGACTGGAAGAAGAATCTGAAGTGCTACCGGTGTCATCAGCGAGGGCACTTCAAGCGGGACTGCAAGGTCAAACTGCAGCCTGGGCATGCTGCGGGAAAGGAGGAAGCTTGCTCGAGAAGTGAAGAAGCAGAATGGGGCGGAGCTTTCATGACGGGCACTTGTGTCCGGGCCTTGTCTGCTGAGGACTTCAACAGCGAGTGGATAGTGGACTCTGGGTGTGGTCATCACCTCACTGGAGACAAATCGAAGTTCACCTCCATGCAGGCTTACTCAGGTAATGAAGCTATTATCTCTGCTGATAATACTGTTTATGCAGTAGAGAAAGAGGGGGTCGTGTCTTTGGGTAGTGATCAGGGGCCACTCACGTTAAGGAGTGTGTATCACGTGCCGGGCATGAAGAAAAACCTCTTCTCGGTGACCAATGCGGTGGACGCTGGGTATCACGTTCTGTTTGGGCCAACAGACGTGAGGTTCCTTCGCAACGTATCAGCGGTGAAGGCTGATGTTGCTCATGTTGGGAGGAGGGTGAAGAACTTATTTGTTCTTTCCACCAGTGCTTATGTTGATAAAATGAGAGCCAATGATAGTGCGGCTATCTGGCATGAGAGGCTGGGGCATGTTGGCATGGGCAAGCTGAAGGCAATGGCGAGTAGAAGTTTGGTGAGGGGGTTGCCGAAGTTGTCCTCCTTTGGTGATGGGCATGTTTGTGCGGGCTGTCAATACGGTAAGGCACATCGCCTTCCGTTTGATAAATCACAAACAAGGAGCACGAAACCACTGGAGTGTATTCATGACGACCTGATGGGACCAACGGTTACTGCCAGCCTTGGTGGAAGCAAATACATGCTTGTCTTGGTTGATGATTACTCAAGATATACTTGGGTGTACTTCTTAAAGGAGAAGTCGGAAGCCTTCCGTTTATTCGTGGAGTTCAAGGAGTTGGTAGAAGGCCGGCTTGGCTTGCAGGTTAAGAAGTTTAGAACTGATAACAGGGGGGAGTTTGTCTCCTTCGAGTTTTCTAACTTCTGCAGGAAGCACGGGATCCAACGAGAGCTTACTTGTGCTCACACTCCACAACAAAATGGGGTAGCGGAGCGGAAGATCCGTCATTTGATGGAGACCTGCAAATGCTGGCTTCATGCGAAAGATATCCCAAGGTCCTTTTGGGCGGAGGGAATTTCTTGTGCTGCTTATGTTATCAACCGGATGCCACTCAGCCCTATCAACATGAAGACTCCTGTTGAGCTGTTGCTGAAGGAGAAGCCGAGTGTTGGACACCTTAGGGTGTTCGGTTCAACTTGCTACGTGCATGTCCCGGATGCTTCACGGACAAAGCTGGATGCGAAGGCAAGGAAACTTGTCTTTGTTGGCTATGATGAGCGGAAGAAGGGATGAAAGTGCATGGACCCTGTGACGAAGAAGTTCGTGGTGTCAAGAGACGTTGTCTTTGACGAGCTGACGTCATATGGAGGTGGCTCGGTGGAGCTAACCGGAAGTAGCAAGGGTGATGAAGCACCGGTGGAGGCTGCTGAAGGCTTGGAAGAGGAGCTTGCTGTTTCACCAGCAGCTCCTGTTGCTTCGAACTCCGAGGCTGAGCCTTCTGGCTCAGGAAGCAGGGGGAGCACTGCTCAATGCTTGCCCCAGGTAGGAGTGGAGCCCGAAGAAGCAACGGAAGCTGTGAGCAAGGAGCCTGTTCTTCGGAGATCGAAGAGGGTGGTTAAGCCACCGTCTCGGTACTGTGATGGGAATGCAGTGAGCTTTGTATCCTGCTTCTTTGCAGGTCCTCTGGATGAGCGAGAGCCTGCAAACTTCAACGAGGCCACTGGAGTAAAGGAGTGGGATGATGCCATGAAGGAAGAGATTGATGCTCTGAAGAAGAATGAAACCTGGGACCTTGTGCCCAAGGTTGATGGCATTACTCCGGTTACTTGCAAGTGGGTGTATAAGTTGAAGAAGAAGGCTGATGGGAGCATTGATCGGTTCAAGGCTCGCCTGGTCGCTAGAGGATTCTCACAGCAGTATGGAGAAGACTATGAGGAGACATTCAGTCCAGTTGCGAAGATGACTTCTGTAAGAGTGGTGATCGCCTTGGCTGCTAGCAAGGGATGGAGGTTGTGGCAACTCGATGTGAAGAATGCCTTTCTTTACGGAGAGATTGACAAGGACATCTTCATGGATCAGCCGCTTGGTTTTGTCTCTGAGAAGCATCCGGACTATGTCTGCAAACTCAGGAAGGCTCTCTATGGGTTGAAGCAAGCTCCTAGAGCGTGGTATGGGAAGATTGCAGAGTACTTGCAATTCTATGGATACCTTGCTTCAAACTCGGATTCAAGATTGTTCGTCAAGAAGAAGGGAGAGCTACGAGTCTTGGTCCTGCTGTATGTGGATGACATGATCATCACAGGGAACTCGGAAGGGGAAGTAGCAAGGCTCAGGGCTGAGCTTGCTATACGCTTCGAGATGAAAGACTTGGGAGAGTTGCATCACTTTCTTGGTCTGGAAGTGGAGAGGAAGGAGTGCGGGGTTCTCATTAGCCAGAAAGGGTATGCTGATCGCATTGTGAAGCGGTTTGGCATGGACGAAGGGAAGAAGTGCGCTACTCCACTGGAATCTGGGCTAAAGCTTCGATGAGATGAGGGAAGGGTTCTTCATGATCCCTTGGTGTTCAGGGCTCTTGTTGGGAGCTTGATTTATCTGACGATTACAAGGCCAGATATCGCTTATGCTGTTGGCCGAGTAAGTCGGTATATGGCTGAACCAAGGCAATCTCATCTAGTGGCGGCGAAGGGAATTCTGAAGTATGTCAAGGCTTCTTCTGACATGGGACTCCTCTATAGAAGGGACGCGGAGGTTGCGTTGCTCGGTTACACGAATGCTGACTATGGCGGTGATTCGGATGATCGAAGGTCTACTTCAGGTTATGTGTTCACTTGCGGTTCAGCTAGCATCTCGTGGTGTAGCAAGAAGTAGGACTCGGTGTCGGTTTCAACCACAGAGGCAGAGTATAAGGCTTTGGCCTTGGCTGCTCGGGAAGCCGTTTGGTTGAGGAGGCTTATAGAGGATGTTCATGAAGAAGTGCAAGGGCCTACTTTACTCCGGGGTGACAATGAGAGTGCTCTCAAACTGGTAAACAATCCAGTGTGTCACGCCAGGACCAAGCATATAGAGATTGATCACCACTTCGTTAGGGAGAAGGTGTTGGAGGGGTCTCTGCTGGTCGGGCATGTTCGGAGTGAAGATAATCTTGCTGACATCTTCACGAAGCCACTGTCGAAGGGGCCCTTTGAACGCTTGCGCAGCTTGCTGGGCTTGGTCACCACTTCCCACTTCAAGGGGGAGTGTTGAAATTTGTGAAGTGGAAGTGGGTGACGGGACAGGCCGGGCGGCCTGGGCGGACAGCATTGGCGGACTAGGCGGACTGGGCGGACTAAGATGTGCGGCCTGGTGGAAGGTCTAGTGGAAAGCCGGTTGTTCTTCTGAGCGGTTTGCACGGGTTGAGTCCGCGGACTATGCGGCCTGATTTCTGCGGATAGGGTGTTTGCTGATTGGCTTTGCCAAGGAGCGGCCTGAGCGGATGGAGGCTTGCGGACTGGTGCATTGCTCAGTGGCCGCGGGTGCAAGCTTGTGCTGATAGGCGGGTTGGCTCTTGTCCGCGGGAAGCTTGCGGACTGATGTGTCCGCGGTATTGGCTGTTGCGGACTGGGCTTAGAGCTTGGCTGAGGCCTTGTCGAGCTCCGGTGGCACAACAGGCGATTTGCTGTGGAGGTCGATTGGCGGACTATGTTTTGGAGTCCGGGGTTGGCTGCTGCGTTGGACAGAAGTGCGAGGAGCTCGCGGACTCTTAGCGGTCTGTGCTTGGGTGTTTGGCGGATGGGAGTTTGTGTCCGCCATGCTCGCATTAGCTCTTGATGGTTTTGGACTTGGTCACACTTTGTGCCAAGGCCATGGTGTCCGCGGTATCCGCCAAGTCCGCTGTGACCGGGCGGACTGTTGCTGTCTTCCTTTGGTCGTGGACTTGTGGCGGATTGAGGTGTGAGTCTTGCGGACTGCCTCGGGTTGGTGCAGACTGCCATTGAAGGGGGTTGCTGTCTTGCAGTGGTTGGAGCTTTGCGGGCTGATGCCTTGTCCGCATCGCTTGGGCGGACTGGAGAGGGTTCGCCAATGTTTGCCTTGCTCCTGGCGGTTTCCTTTGGTATCCGGCTAAGTCCATGCGGACTCGGCGGACGGTGTTTTTGCTATCGTGCGGGCTGGGGTGGTGACGCTATCTCTTGGGCGGTGACCACACTCCTCACCTTGCCTATAAATAGGACCCCCCTGGCATAACCTAAATAACGAGAGTGAACAGTAAGTTGGGGTGTGCAAGGAGCTGCGGTCTGTGTTTGTCAGTCCGCGTGGATTGTTTCAAGCTGACGGTTTGCTATGTGCAGGTCGCGCGGATAGCTTCAAGGAGCCAGGAGTTTGGCTGTGACTTCGGTCAAGTGCTTGGAAGTGTGCGGTCTCTGCGGACTCAGCAGGAGGTCTCTCTGCGGCTTGTCAGTTCTGTTACATCTTTGCCAGCTTCAATAACCTGTCCGCCGGCTTCAGGAGGGTAGGGGTGTTCCTCAGTTCAAGTTCAGCAGGAGGCGAATAACGGTGTGTCCGCGCGGCCTCGCGGCTTCGGCGGACTCCGTGTCTATTCGGCGGATTGCAGCATAGCTTGGGCGAGCTCAGCGGACTCGGCGACCTCGGCGACCTCGCGGTCTCGGCGGACTCGGGTGCTGTCCGCCCGGCTTGTTTTTTGGTGCTTTCTATTTACAGCTGTGATACTAGCGAAATCATGTCTCGCTATGTATGCCTCGCATTGTAAAGAAGTGAATGAATAATAAACCTGCTTGTGCTTCCATTGTTTGTTGGGATTTACCTTTGTACCTCTAGTCCTTGGTTTCCGCTGGTTCAACGTGCGAACTGGGTAGTTCCGAAGATATTAATTTGGCGTTTGGGCTATCTTGCCGACCATGTTGAGAAAATTTAACATCGGCAATTTGATCAATCATGTACGCGATGTTATGTACTCGACCCGACGTCTCCTTTGCTTTGAGCATGACTAGCAGGTATCAGTCAGACCCCGGTGAGTGTCACTGGATTGCAGTCAAGAATGTCCTGAAGTACTTGAGAAGGACTAAGGATGTGTTCTTGGTGTATGGTGGAGAGGAAGAGCTTGTTGTAAGTGGTTACACGGATGCTAACTTCCAAACTGAAGAGACGACTCCAAGTCTCAGTCAGGTTTTGTGTTTTGCCTGAATGGAGGAGCTGTGAGCTGGAAGAGTTCCAAGCAAGAGACAGTTGCTGATTCTACAACAGAGGCCGAGTATATCGCCGCAGCTAATGCGGCGAAGGAGGCTGTATGGATTAGGAAATTCATCGGCGAGCTTGATGTAGTTCCTAGCATTGTTGGTCCCGTAGTTCTCTACTGTGATAACAATGGTGCAATTGCACAATCTAAGGAACCTAGATCCCATCAGCGCTCCAAGCACATACTTCAGCGGTTTCATCTTATTCGTGAGATTGTCGAACGAGGAGATGTGAACATTTGCAGAGTGCCGACTGAGGAGAATATTGCGGATCCACTGAGAAAGCCTCTCGCGCAGAGAAAGCATGATGTTCATACTAGATCGATGGGTATACGATACCTGAATGATCAACTCTAGTGAGAATCTTGTGGATTGCATGTAAACATGTATTTTGTTGGCCATTTGTTCATATGATGAACAGTGTACCTAGTTTTTCTCTTACAATTAATGACAAGTTCTTTTATTATGAGTTTTTTATATGATAGTTAAATGTTAACATAATAGATACCCTTAGAATGTTCGCTTCCATGGGACATCAAGTACGTGACTTGAATTTGAGAGCCTATGATTTATTTGAAGCTTCATTCTTAAAAGGTCCCTGGTCGAGTATCATCATAGAAGCTAAGGGTGATGATGGTACATGAAGGCTAGCACGTGCGTTGACTGATGACCGGTTCTCACAGGTCATGATATTGTGATATCAAGTCATCACGTGGGTACTTGTTAGTGAACAAGTTGTACTGGACAGACCCAACCTGAGACTACTCTGTGGATTGTCATCCAATCGTGTCACGAGTAGGTCTCAATTGACAATGGTGTTGTGGTCCTTTGACCTGAAGTCACAGCATTCATCAAGTGAGGAAGAGCGTGCTTTGATGCCATCTAAAGTCTTCCTTGAGAAAGGTTGATGATAAGGGTGGTTGTTGGGCATGTTACGAATCATTTGGGTGTTTGTGTGTGAGTAGATATGGGATTTGTCCTCCTGTATGACAGGAGTTACATCCATGGGCCCTTGATGGAACTGGACTGAGAAATGCATGGCCATGCTTGGTTGAGTCAATATGTGATATTGGACTCACCATTCTCTGGAAGTCCGTCCTGGATCAAGAAACTTGGATTGAACTATTACGAGGGTGACACAGTCCATGCCTCTAGTTCTTTCCGGATGTAAGGGACAAAGGGACAAAGACAACGCTGATACATTGGTCATAAAGGCTTATGAGTTATAAACTCTTATTGCTTGGGGAGCAATGATGCATTGCTAGATGCCGCTCATTGTTTGTGAGGTTTTTGGTTTGATACTTTCAAGATCAAGTGGGAGACTGTTGGAGTTACCATGGTGATCTAGAAGTGGTCAAACATGTAATCTCACTGCCAACGCGATATGAGCCAGCAGGGTCGCACATAAGAGATGTGGAGAAGTTGGATGATTGACTGTGTTGGTAAAGGTTACCAATCACCGACCTGAATGGGGTTATGGGCAAAGTGTTGCCTTATAGGATCGTCGGGTTAGGCAAATGTTGCCTTGAAGGATTGGTAAGAATAGTCGACCGAGGGTCGACGTGAATCGTAGAGTATTGTACTCTGATTCTCGCCGACTGATACTCGCCGACTGATTCTCGCCGATCCTAGGTGATTCTCGCCGATCCTAGGTGATTCTCGCCGATCCTAGGTGATTCTCGCCGATTGATTCTCGCCGATCCTAGGTGATTCTCGCCGATTGATTCTCACCGAATCTGCTAGGTGATTCTTGCCGATTCTAGAACCCTAATTTTCTGGGTGGTCTGCGGATAGCGATATTCCTAAGTCTGTTTATGCCTTTGGTATAAATAGATACTTAGGGTTTTCGGGAAAGATAGCTGATCGAATCGACGGAAGTGTTCCGTTCTTCGTTCGTTCGTTCCGCCGATCACAAATCCGCCGACGGAAGTGTTCCGCCGCCGTGCTCGCTCCGTCGACCTCCTCCTCTCTGGCGATTGTCGCTAGTGTTGCTATCCCTGGCGCGGACCTAGCAGTCCGTGGAAAAGCAAGGTGTGGTCATTCTCCTTCCCGATTAACCGTGCGACAGAAAAGTCGGTGTTCTCCCGCTCGTGTGGATTTCTGCAGAGACGTGGACATCATTCCACGTAGAACTCGCCACCAGTAAGTACACGAAGCTTGGAGCATCTCCGTTGAGTTGTGACTCAACGCCACCGAGGTAATTTTTGCCTAGTTGTATGTTAACTTATGATTCAACTACCATGGCCCGATCCCATCTCTTTTGGGTTTTTCTTGATGTTTTTATTCTTCCGCTGCGTGCACAAGTGTTGTGCCATCCTCATAGAGAAATCCCAACACTTCAGCCCATCATAGTTCCTAGTGCCCTCGAGAGCCCTTCACGGGGAATGTCTTGGGCAGTCCAAGGTTAACGTAAGCCGTAAGAATAAATGGAATGGAAGAGTAATTAGAAAAACTCTAGGGTTACGCTTACACTCACACTCCCCTGTGTTGTGGGAGGTAGGATAGGTCTCTCGAGCGGTAGGCTAGGTGGTTTTGGTGATGGGCAGGTTAGCCCGGTGAGCTGATGGCTTGGATGATTATGAGACGGACGGGTTCTAGCGGTCAGATTTTCGTTCCGAGGGTAGATCTGGACTGCTGATAATACGGTTTGCAGTCAATTTTATTAGGATATTTTCGGGGTTTTAAAGCAATCATGTCTTGTAAAGTAGTTATTTTGATTCCCCTTTGTATATATTTTTGTCGCTAATGCATTTTTTCTGCTTTTTGTAGGTTTTCACGGCTTTCAGCCGAATTTTGCTGTGACACGCCCCAAGGTCACGCCCTACCCGGGCGTGTACCTAGGGTGTGTAACCCAGAGGAATGAAGCAATTGGTCCGAAACTGCATTCCATGGAAACTTAGTGTACACGCCCTCTGTCACGCCCGTGTCACATCCGACACGGGCGTGTTCTAGAGGCGTGTCCCCAGGTTCCGAGGAATCGCCGCAACGCGCTCGTTTTTCCCGCTCCACCGTCGCACCGAAAGTGTCACGCCCCTGGGTCACGCTTGACCCGGGCGTGACATATGGGCGTGTACTTCAGCAATTCCGCCCGTCACCTCCAGCATTCAATTTCAGCTCAACAAAGTCACGCCGCAAAGAACACTCCCCAAGTACACGCCCTACCAGGGCGTGACTTGTGGGCGTGTACCTCAACTACTTCATCAGAATTAAATTCCAGCCCGAAAAAGTCGCGCCGAATGTGTCACGCCCCAGGGTCACGCCCGACCCGGGCGTGACAGGGGGGCGTGACCCGACCCGAAAAATTCTATAAATAGAGCCCAACTCTAAGGGTTCAGGGACACTTTTTGGATTGAGAGGGGAGGTTCTGTCCTTTGTATTTTTGAACTTTTTTAAGCATGTCTCTCCATTTTTAGTTCTTAGCTCTAGCTTTATGCTTTCCCTGTATTAGTTCCTAGCTTCGTTCTGTAGTATAATGTTAATGATAGTGTAGTTTACCTTTCCATGCACTTGTAATCTCTGGTTTTCAAGCTGTAAGATCCCTGTTTCCATTAATAAAAAGTGTTGTTTTCTTTTTCGTTTCTGCTCTGTTTTCATTATTCTTCTTCTACTCATCCCCCTCTTCCACCTCACCATGATTAACTAATCCTCCATGTACTCGATCTTGATGATCCGAGGTTTGAGTGATTAGGTTATGATGCTTTGAATCTTACCTTTTCTTTTTAGGGTTTAGCTTTGAATTACTCTTGATTTATCACGGGTTGGAGGTATATCATCGATATATACACTCCACCTTTGCTTTCATTCTGGGCTAGCCGAGAGGCCGAAAGTTTGAAATGAGCACTCAAGAGTAAAGGGAGTTGTTCACACCCCTCGAGAGAGGCAGACGTTCAAATCTCCCGGATTGGAGTAAAATCCAATAGTGGGGTTCACCGCGTAAAGCGAGTTTTAGGCCTCCAATTTAGGCGAGAGTCGGTCGGACCTTCCTAAACTAAGTTAGGCACGACCTTCGAGAGAAGCGTGTCAATATTCATGGAACCTCCACGGTCAAGGACCTTTACCCTAATTAGCTTAGGTTTATTTATCGTATTTTTCTAACCACTCTTGCCGAGGTGATTTCTGATCGAGTGCATTTTCCCCTCATCGTTACTAAGCTTAAGTTTAATCGCTCTTTTAGCTCTCTTTATCTTTTCATGCAAGTAGCTCTCTTTCATTGCAAGTAGTTCTCTTCCTTTAGTACGTTTAGTTTTCTTCTAAAAACCTAATTTTTCCGTTGATAAAATAATAGATTTCGTGTGAGTAAGCTTACTCAACTGTTCCCGGATTTTAATACGACACTTGTGTCCCCTAGCTGCATTTCGATAGGTATACTTGCCTTGTTGGATTGTTAGTTTGGTTATTTTCTCCTTGCAGATATCTAAGAGACAATCAAGTTTTTGGCGCCGTTGCCGGGGAGGCAACGCTCGTTGATAAATTGAAAACACGAATATATTAATTTTATCACTTCTCTTTCTCACCCTCCTTCTTAAAATTTTTCCGCCTACTCACTTGAGTTAAATGGCTGGATTTTGTTCAAGCAAGTGTGCGTATTTTTAATTTTTCCGCCTACTCACTTGAGTTAAATGGCAGGCTTTATTTCAGTAGAGTGTGCGTATTTTTAATTTTTCCGCCTACTCACTTGAGTTAAATGGCTGGATTTATTTCAGTAAAGTTTGTTTACTTTCTGTAGAGTGGGTGTGTTTTAATTTTCTGTCGAGTGCGTGAGTGTAGCTTTTATTTTCCGCCTACTCGCTCGGAGTTAAATGGCTGGATTTTAATTACCGCCTACTTAATAGAAACCCACATCACAAATTTTTCTACACCACCTAACTCTCTCGAAAAGGGCAAAGTGGCTCTAAATGCCACTATCTTGTCTAGTACCTTGCGAACCCTTCACCGGGTAGCCCTTGGGAAGTTCGGGAGTTAAAACATAAAAAAAATCTATTTCAAAAAAAAAAAATTTCGAACTTCATTAGCTCTTTTATTTTCTAGTCTTTCTTCTCCTCTCTTCTTCTAGTGTATGACCCGCGGAAGTCCGTCGGTTACTTTGGACCTGGACCACGAAATTTTGCGTACTCTTCGGAGAAGATCGCGATTTCAAGGCCCTACTACCCAAGTGCCGGTTGAGGATTCCGAGTCATTTTCTACCTTAAGAATGGCAGAACCCAACGTGGAGGAAGCCGTGCAAAGGCCTATGTCCTATTATGCACGACCGAATCTCGAGGGTACAGAATCTAGTATAGTTCGCCCTGCAATAAATAATAATAATTTCGAACTGAAGCCTAGCATAATTCAAATGGTGCAGCAGTATGTGCAATTTGACGGGCTTCAAGATGAAGACCCGAACGCACACATAGCCAGCTTTCTTGAGATTTATGACACCTTCAAGATAAATGGTGTCACAAATGATGCTATTAGGCTAATATTATTTCCTTTCTCTCTTAGAATTAAGGCTAAGCAGTTGCTGAACACCCTTCCTAAAAATAGCATAACTACTTGGACGCAATTAACTGAAAAATTTTTGGCCAAGTATTTTCCGCATGCTAAAACTGCAAAACTTAGGAATGACATTTCTGCCTTTGGACAAATAGACTCTGAGACCCTTTACGAAACTTGGGAAAGATTTAAAGAATTATTAAGACGATGCCCACATCACGCTCTGCCTGTATGGTTGCAGGTGCAGACGTTCTATAATGGGCTAAATCAAAGCACAAAGCAAATGATAGACGCAGCTTCTGGCGGTACTTTAAACCCTAAGACCCCGAAAGCAGCTCTTGAGCTGTTTGAGGACATGGCCATGAACACTTACCAGTGGAATGTGCCTAGGTACCGCCCAAACAAACCTGCAGGTCTCTTTGAAGTGGACAACGTCTCCCAACTTGCACTGCAAGTTGAAATATTAAGCAAACAAATTACGGAGATGACTGCTGCCTCCGCCCCTCAGGTATGGGAATCTGCAACTCCTCCCGCCGAACATTTGGATTATGTAAATAATATGCCTAGAACTGCTTTTAATAATTTTTCTGCTGCAAATTATCATCCTCCTGGTTTTAATTTTCCGAATAGTTATAATCCTGCGTTAAGAAATCATCCGAATTTTTGGTGGAGCAATCCATCGAATGCTGTGCGCCCGCCACCGCAAAGTGATTTTTCTGCACCACCACCACCTCCTCAAAGTTTTCCAAAACCTCCAAATTTGGAGGAAATGTTTTCAAAATACATGAATTCTAATGACGCTACGATTAGAACCTTAACTGGAAGTGTTAAAAATTTAGAAAATCAGGTAGGACAGCTCGCTAAAATGATTTCTGAGCGACCCGTAGGGTCTCTTCCTTCCAATACCGAGCCCAACCCGAGAGAGCAAGCGAAAGCTATAACTCTTCGGAGTGGGAAGAAAGTTCCCGGTACGATAAGTGAAGAGCCCGAGGCAATCTCCGCTTCCGCTTTAAAAAATCAAAGCTCCGTTCCCGTTTTAAAAATTCCACCCTCTGCCGAAGAAATTATCACTCCTATTTTAGAAAAACAACTCACTCCACCACCCACCTTTAAAAATAATCCATCCCCGCCATACCCTTCCGAACTTAATAAACAACGACAGGATGATCAATACACCCATTTTTTAGAAAAGTTTAAACAAATCCACATAAATCTACCTTTCCATGAAGCCATATCCCAGATGCCGAAGTATGCAAAATACCTTAAGGACCTCCTAACCAACAAGAAGAAGTTAGAGAACCTTTCTCATGTCACGTTAAATGCCGAGTGCTCGGCGGTTTTGACAAACGGATTACCGAAGAAAATCAGTGACCCGGGTAGTTTCTCTATCCCGTGTGTCTTTGGTGATCTCTTTGTCAAACACGCTTTAGCCGACTTAGGTGCGAGTATTAATCTTATGCCCCTCTGGTTGTTTAAAAAGTTAGGAATTGGTAGTCTCAACCCCACACGCATGAGTATCCAGCTCGCCGATAGATCAGTCAAATACCCGTTAGGAATAGTGGAGGACGTCCTAGTCAAAGTTGACAAGTTCATCTTCCCGGTGGACTTTGTCATTTTGGACATCGAAGAAGACGTCGAGGTTCCCCTGATCCTTGGCCGACCCTTCCTTGCCACCTCCCGAGCTATCATTGACGTAAGCAATGGTAAGCTCTTCCTTCGAGTGGGCGACGATGAGGTAACTTTCTCTATCACCCCCTCGATGAAGAACACACTAGCTAATGATGACTCCTGTTTTTTCATGGATAACATAAGTGAAGAATCCTTCTCTCACACCTCTGATTTTGAAGAAGAATTTTCCAATTTTTGTTCCTCTCCTACTCCTCCAACTGAATCTCTACACCTAAGTGAAGAATCCTCCACCCGCCTTTCTGATTTTGAAAAAGAATTTTTTGATTTCTGTTCCTCTTCTACTTTTCCAACTGAATCGCTGCACGAAGCCGCCATGGCCGCTAGCAACACCCCTTTTAATTTTACATATAAAAAAGTGTACGAGGACATAGTTTTTGAAAAAGAACAAATTTCCAAAACCTCGTATGATGACCCCCCTACCTTGGAACTGAAAGAACTACCAGAGCACCTTCGATACGCTTTCTTAGAAAAGGACTCCAAGCTGCCTGTCATAATTTCGGCCTACCTCACGGATGCACAAAAGGATAAACTTCTTTCAATTTTACAAAAGCATCGCCAAGCTATTGCTTGGCAGATATCTGATATCAAGGGCATAAGCCCATCTTTCTGCACTCATAAAATCTTAATGGAAGATAATTCACGTAACTCTATACAACCTCAGCGCCGTATAAACCCAAACATGAAAGACGTAGTTAAGGGCGAGGTTATGAAATTGTTAGACGCAGGAATTATCTATCCTATATCCGACAGTAAGTGGGTTAGCCCAGTACAGGTAGTACCAAAGAAGGGAGGGATAACGGTCATAAGTAATGAAAATAATGAATTAATCCCGACTCGGATGATAACCGGATGGCGAATGTGTATAGATTACCGTAAGTTGAATGACGCCACCCGCAAGGATCACTTCCCCTTGCCGTTCATTGATCAGATTTTAGAACGACTTTCCGGACATAGCTTTTATTGTTTTCTCGATGGCCTCTCGGGGTATCTTCAAATCCCCATCTCCCCCGAGGACCAGGAGAAAACTACGTTTACTTGTCCCTTCGGCACCTTCGCCTACCGAAGAATGCCGTTTGGATTGTGCAATGCGCCAGCTACATTCCAACGATGTATGCTCACCATCTTTGACAAGTACGTAAAAAGCATTATGGAAGTTTTCATGGATGATTTCTCCGTGTTCGGGAATTCCTTCGATAGTTGCTTAGAGAACCTTGAAAAAGTCTTAGAGCGATGCGAAGAAACTAACCTCGCCTTAAATTGGGAAAAATGTCATTTTATGGTTAGGGAAGGGTTAGTTTTGGGACATAAAATTTCTGAAAGGGGTATTGAAGTAGACGTTGCGAAAATAGAAGTTATCGAGAAGCTGCCGCCACCTACGAACATAAAAGCTATAAGAAGTTTCCTGGGTCATGCGGGTTTCTACCGCCGCTTCATAAAGGACTTTTCCAAAATCACCAAGCCCCTTACCCATCTCTTAGAAAAAGACGCCCCCATTCATCTTTGATGACCTCTGTCTAGCTGCCTTCAATTTAATAAAAGAAAAATTAGTTAATGCCCCAATCATGAGAGCTCCGGTGTGGGATCTTCCATTTGAGATAATGTGTGATGCGAGTAGTTATGCGGTGGGAGCCGTACTAGGTCAACGTATTTCCAAAAACTTCCACCCCATTTATTACGCTAGTAAAACACTCACATCTCCACAGGAAAATTACACCACAACCGAGAAGGAGCTCTTAGCTGTAGTATTCGCTTTTGACAAATTTCGCCCTTATATTACTCTTTCGAAAATTATTGTTTTTACGGACCACTCGGCCCTCAAATATCTTCTCTCTAAAACGGATGCCAAGCCTCGCTTGATTCGCTGGGTCTTACTCCTCCAGGAGTTTGACTTAGAGATCCGTGATAAGCGAGGTGCCGAGAACTTGGCCGCCGACCACCTTTCGCGCCTAGACAACCCGTTTATAGAACAATTAGACGAAAATTCTTTTCATTACTATTTCCCTGAGGAGAAGCTGTTCATAATTAACACATCTACTTCTCTTTGGTTTGCCCGCATCGCCAACTATCTAGTGGCCCGTGTGCTCCCAAAAGATTTTTCATCTCAGCAAAAGAAAAAATTCTTTTCTGAGCTGAAAAAGTATTTTTGGGAGGACCCGCATCTTTTCAGAATTTGTGCCGACCAAGTGATCAGGAGGTGTGTTTCTTTTGATGAAGGATTAGATATTATTAAACATTTGCATGAAGGACCGACAGGTGGACACTATCAAGCTGCTCGCACCGCTCACAAAGTGTTAAGCGCGGGTTTTTACTGGCCCACCCTGTTTAAAGACGCGCATGCCTTTGTGAGTAGGTGTGATAGTTGCCAACGGTTGGGGAATATTTCGAATAAAAATGAAATGCCACAAAATTATTTCCTAGAGTGCGAAGTTTTCGACCTCTGGGGGATTGATTTTGTCGGCCCTTTTCCTTCTACCTTCGGGAATAAGTACATTTTAGTTGCCGTTGATTATGTTTCGCATTGGGCCGAAGCCCAAGCTCTTCCTACGAATGACGCCCGAGTCGTAGTTAATTTCCTAAAAAAATTATTTTCTCGATTCGGTACGCCGCGCGCTATCGTTAGTGATAGGGGTTCCCATTTCTGTAACGCGCAATTTTCAAAAATCCTAACTAAATATGGCGTTACTCATAAGCTTTCCACTGCCTACCACCCCCAAACTAACGGACAAGTCGAAGTAGTGAATAGAGAAATAAAAAGAATTTTAGAAAAGACTGTTTCAACATCTAGAAAAGACTGGTCAGCCAAATTAGACGATGCTCTATGGGCCTACCGAACAGCATACAAAACCGCCCTCGGATGTACGCTATTTCAGTTGGTTTATGGAAAATCGTGTCATTTACCCGTAGAGTTAGGCACCGCGCCTTTTGGGCCTTACGATTTTTAAACTTCGATCCCCACTCTGTCGGCGATTTTAGAAAATTTCAACTTAACGAACTCGACGAGTGGCGCTCTTACGCATATGAAAATAACAGACTTTATAAAGAGCGGACGAAGCGTTTACACGATCGACATCTTAGGCACCCAAAAATCTTTAAGCCGGGCGACCAAGTGCTTCTTTATAATTCTCGTTTACGTTTATTCCCGGGTAAATTAAAATCACGTTGGTCGGGGCCTTTTACAGTTTTAGAAGTCTTTTCTTATGGTACTGTTTTAATTTCCCACCCTGCTAAGGGTACTTTCAAAGTGAATGGTCAGCGTCTTAAACTGTATTTCTGTGATGATGTCAGTCTCACACCTGTTAACTCTATCTTTCCGGTCCTGACATTTGATTAATCTGGACTTTATTTTTCTCATAAACTTTGAACTTTATTCGAACTTTATTTTTAAACAATATTTGGGACAATCTTATTTTGATGCGTCGAGCTCAAACGACGCTTTAAACAAAGGGCGCTCTTGGGAGGCAACCCAAGTTATCTTTTTCTGTTTTCTTTATTTCACAATTTTTGCCCCGAATGGCTCCGGCAAGCTGAAACTTCTCCGATCGCCTGCTCCAACGGTTCTGATTCCATGACAAAGTCCACCAGACGACGTTTCCTGAAGATCCACAGCACACGCATGGAGGAGCGGCATCACTCAGCTTTCCCTGCCACATAAAACCAGGGAAGTACCTGTTTTTCAATTCTGTCTTTCATTTCTGTACTTTACTTTTCTCTCGTTCTCCGACCTCCTTCTCCATTGAGGACAATGTAGATTTTAAGCTTGGGGGATGAGTTCCTCCTTTTTGCTTTTTGTAAATATCCAAAAAATCCAAAAAAATTCAAAAAAAAAAAAATATATATAGCTGCATTTTGGTATTTCAATAAGTACCCCATGTTTATGTTTTGTTTTTCTCAAACTTCTTTATAAACAACGTAGTTAATTATAATTTTTCTAATCATTTTTTTAATCATATTTCACAAGTAAAATGTTGGCCATGCTGTGTTTCTAATTCACGGTAGCATGTTAAGGTAAAATATTTCTCTAAAACGTGCATTTCTATTATGGTTTTCCGTTCTTTATTTTCTTTACTTTCTCTAAAAATTTATCATCCACTATTTTCCTTTTCGTCTTTAGATAATTTTTGTAAGAACAAATTTTGAATAACGTAGTAGATATGAACGATCCAAGTCACATATTATTTTTATTTTCAAGATAATTTCATCAATCTTCTTTTATTATCTCGAACTTGCTTTTTGAAATTTATCGACTCTATGTTTTAAATAAATTTAAAAAGCGTGAAAATGATTTAGGCCATTTTTGTTTACGTTTGAGCTTTCCTGCCAACCTAAAATCTTTTACCACTAGTTAGCCGCTTTTGAGCCTTTTTTCCAAATTCATTTGATAACTCCACACAGCATTTCATTTTCACCAAAGCCCAAATTCCTACCTATCTAATCACGCTAATTTTTTTTGATAGGAAATTTTGTGTTATCTTTGGAGAAATTGTTGAAAAAAGTGTACTCAAAAGCAATGTATTGAAAAAAAGAGAAAAAATGAATGAAAATAATAATAATAAAAAAAGAGATAAATAATCATAAAGAAAAAAAAATAAATTTATTTATACATATTTTGTTTAAAATAAATTTATTTTTTTTGAAACTCGTTGTTTTGGTTTAGTGTGATTTTTAAGCCTCCATGTTTATATTTGAATTCCACTCCTATTCATATTCCTAAACCAAACGTTTCGGTCCTATTAAGTCCTTTTGATTCACGCCTTTTTTTAATTTTATTTAACAACTACGAAAAGAAGAAAAGTAAATCAGTTTTAGTTTTGGATTTAAACTTAGATTTTTGTTATTTAATTGATATAATTATAATGCGTTGCTTGGATCTAGTAATAACTCAATACGTTCTTTTCATTTTCATTGCCTTGCTTAAATCTATTTAAAGAATTTCGTCAAAATTCTGGATGATTTATTTTTATTAAGTAAAGTTTATAACAGTGAAACCATACCAAAATAATTGTTTTAGATTTACGTTTTACATTCTCCCTACCTAGAATTTTGCATAGTACTTGTGTAAGTATGATTAAAACTTTTTGAATTAGTCACTTTTTATGATTAGCTAGTCTTTATATCTTTGCTTGGGGACAAGCAAAACTTAAGCTTGGGGGAATTTGATAGTACGGTTTGCAGTCAATTTTATTAGGATATTTTCGGGGTTTTAAAGCAAATCATGTCTTGTAAAGTACTTATTTTGATTCCCCTTTGTATATATTTTTGTCGCTAATGCATTTTTTCTGCTTTTTGCAGGTTTTCACGGCTTTCAGCCGAATTTTGCTATGACACGCCCCAAGGTCACGCCCTACACGGGCGTGTACCTAGGGCGTGTAACCAGATGAATGAAGCAATTGGTCCGAAACTGCATTACGTGGAAACTTAGTGTACACGCCCTCTGTCACGCCCGTGTCACATCCGACACAGGCGTGTTCTAGAGGCGTGTCCCCAGGTTCCGAGGAATCGCCGCAACGCGCTCGTTTTTCCCGCTCCACCGTCGCACCGAAAGTGTCACGCCCCAGGGTCACGCTTGACCCGGGCGTGACATATGGGCGTGTACTTCAGCAATTCCGCCCGTCACCTCCAGCATTCAATTTTAGCTCAACAAAGTCACGCCGCAAAGAACACGCCCCAGGTACACGCCCTACCAGGGCGTGACTTGTGGGCGTGTACCTCAACTACTTCGTCAGAATTAAATTCCAGCCCGAAAAAGTCGCGCCGAATGTGTACGCCCCAGGGTCACGCCCGACCTGGGCGTGACAGGGGGGCGTGACCCGACCCGAAAAATTCTATAAATAGAGCCCAACTCTAAGGGTTCAGGGACACTTTTTGGATTGAGAGGGGAGGTTCTGTCCTTTGTATTTTTGAACTTTTTTAAGCATGTCTCTCCATTTTTAGTTCTTAGCTCTAGCTTTATGCTTTCCCTGTATTAGTTCCTAGCTTCGTTCTGTAGTATAATGTTAATGATAGTGTAGTTTACCTTTCCATGCACTTGTAATCTCTGGTTTTCAAGCTGTAAGATCCCTGTTTCCATTAATAAAAAGTGTTGTTTTCTTTTTCGTTTCTGCTCTGTTTTCATTATTCTTCTTCGACTCATCCCCCCTCTTCCACCTCACCATGATTAACTAATCCTCCATGTACTCGATCTTGATGATCCGAGGTTCGAGTGATTAGGTTATGATGCTTTGAATCTTACCTTTTCTTTTTAGGGTTTAGCTTTGAATTACTCTTGATTTATCACGGGTTGGAGGTATATCATCGATATATACTCTCCACCTTTGCTTTCATTCTGGGCTAGCCGAGAGGCCGAAAGTTTGAAATGAGCACTCAAGAGTAAAGGGAGTTGTTCGCACCCCTCGAGAGAGGCAGACGTTCAAATCTCCTGGATTGGAGTAAAATCCAATAGTGGGGTTCACCGCGTAAAGCGAGTTTTAGGCCTCCGATTTAGGCGAGAGTCGGTCAGACCTTCCTAAACTCAGTTAGGCACGACCTTCGAGAGAAGCATGTCAATATTCATGGAACCTCCACGGTCAAGGACCTTTACCCTAATTAGCTTAGGCTTATTTATCGTATTTTTCTAACCACTCTTGCCGAGGTGATTTCTGATCGAGTGCATTTTCCCCTCATCGTTACTAAGCTTAAGTTTAATCGCTCTTTTAGCTCTCTTTATCTTTTCATGCAAGTAGCTCTCTTTCATTGCAAGTAGTTCTCTTCCTTTAGTACGTTTAGCTTTCTTCTAAAAACCTAATTTTTCCGTCGATAAAATAATAGATTTCGTGTGAGTAAGCTTACTCAACTGTTCCCGGATTTTAATACGACACTTGTGTCCCCTAGCTGCATTTCGATAGGTATACTTGCCTTGTTGGATTGTTAGTTTGGTTATTTTCTCCTTGCAGATATCTAAGAGACAATCAACTACTCTCCCCTAGATCTTCATTTTGACGTCTTGCTCGATTAGGTGTTTGCTGCCAGGTCTGTGGGGAAGCAGAAAAGTCGGTAGAGACCTTCCGAAAATCAAGGCAAGTGGTGTTCCTGCCCTTGCCAAGTAACTTGTTCTAGTTCCTTTTATACCTTATCGCTCATAGATCACCCTGTTGCTTGGATATTAATGTTCAGTGTCTATTAATCTTAGTCATGTAAATGCTTAAGCCTATTTGATCACTCTCTGTACAAGTTTACTCAAGAATTGGCCTTGTTGTTAAAGTTTTTTCTTCTTTCTTGGACTTCCTGCTGTTAATTCGACTTGCTCTCGGGCTGGGAATAGAGAGATGAGAGTGGATATGTTTTTCCATTTCTGCACAGTAACTATAGCCGGATAGTTGTGCTGTAGCCTTAATATTGGTTTTGTACAAAGTAATCTGTCTTGGTTAGGCACGAATTGGGGGAAATTAGGCTTGCCTGTGTAATGGCTGTATCAGAACCTCCCTCATTTCCTTAGTCTAGTTGATTAGAGCATTTTTGGGCTAAATGAAGTGGTCTGGAGAGATGAGGAGGGTACATGAATTAGGTTGTAGCGTTTCTGGTTGGGGGCGTTGACTAGTTCAGGTTTGAGTTTCTCTGATTTTGCCTAAGTGTAAAATCGTTGAGTGAGGGAAGCTCACTCAATACCGGGCTTGGTTTTTATGCTAAGTATAAAAGCGTTGACAGCGTTGAGTGCACTCAACGCTGCCAGGTCGACGACGTTCGTCGTTCTCAGCTCGACGTTATTCGTCGAACTGAGATCGACGATCTCCGGTTGCCTGAGATCGACGATCTCCGGTTGCCTGAGATCGATGAAGATCGTCGATCTGAGTTTGATGAAAATCGTCTGGCTGAGGTCGACGTTTTCCTGTGATCTGAGTTCGACGAAAATCGTCGAACTGAGCTCGACGTTTTCCTGTGATCTGTGTTCGACGAAAATTGTCGAACTGATATCGACGTTTTCCTGTGATCTGAGTTCGACGAAAATCGTCAAACTGAGCTCAACATTTTCCTGTGATCTGAGTTCGACGAAAATCGTCGAACTGAGCTCGACGTTTTCCTATGATCTGAGTTCGACGAAAATTGTCGAACTGAGATCGATGTTTTCCTGTGATCTGAGTTCGACGAAAATCGTCGAACTGAGATCAGCATTTTCCTGTAAGCTGAGATCGACGTTTATTTTACCTTAACAGATTTTTTTTTTCATTTCCTTTTCTTCCCGAGTGATTACCTCCTAGGTGGGGATGTCTTGTCAGCCATTCGTTTCTTCCTTTGTTTTTGAGGGCCGAATCGTGGGTTATGGCAGGTAGTGGTATTTTGACGCTCTAAAGGAGTGGGATGTTTTTTTGTGCGAGCCGTGGCCGCCACCTTTTAGTCCCAGGTACGGGTTGGGTATAGCCGTGGCCGCCACCTTTTAATCCCAGGTACGGGATGGGTATGTGGGGGCCTTGTGCTGACGCAGTGAATTTTAGTTGGAACTGTTTGTTTGGGGGACTATTTTTGGTCACCAACTCAGGTCCATGTTGTTTTACTACTGCCATTATTCACAATCTATGATTGTTAGATGCTTCTTCCTTTGTAGATTGCAACATTTCTTTCTTTTTTTGGGCACATGTTTGCCTTGTAGACTCTGCAGGTTTTATGACAGGGTTGTTGCTATTTTCTCGCACTTGGTACAAGTGCATCTTGTCTTGGATAGTGTTTGTCTGTTACTGTCTTACTTTCTTCTCTTGCGTACCCTTTTATATAACAGTTCCATGCAGCTTATTTGTTTTACTTGCTGAGGTATTCTTTTCTTCTCTGAATGCCTCAGGTTCTGATTAGTAGCCGAGTAGGCGGCTAGTTTTGCTGTGCTGTTGCTGGTGATCTCTTGTACTATAGAGATCAGTTTCTTGGTCTTGTGAGGTAGTTTTCTGTTTTTCTTACATACATACATGCTCGCCAGTGGGTTCGTGTAAGGTTGTTGACGCCCGCTGGTGGTTTTTACTTATGATACTAGATATGTTTCTTTTACTGCTACCTTTCTGGAGATAGTTTATTTGCTCTTGGGAAGATTTATGTTAGGTTGCTAGTTACTTTTAAACATAAAAACACTATTATAAGTATATCTCATGATCAGCATGTTTATAAAACTCATACACTACTTTCCAAGCAACGTAAAAAGATCGTTTTCTTACTTATAATATAAAATAAATCTAGGGTCTTGCATAGTATAAGTTGACGTCAGGGGACACTTATGCACTCTCATAGGATGTCAAATATAAATAAAGTATTTTCCGCTGCGTATAAGTATAGTTTTTAAACTATGGACTAGATGATCCACTGAGCCGAGGGATACAACCTTTAAAATATAACTGATTTTGTAATCATTAAACTTATGAATTTTCATAGTCTAGTTAGATGGTGTTCGCCTGAGCGTCGACAGTTATCCCCTGCTCGACGTGACATCACGACGTGGGTTTTCTCATACTCTGATACTTCTTAAATTCAGAGAAAATGCGGGTTGTGACAGTTGGTATCAAAGCTAGGTTGCTTGACAATTTGTCGGGCAACCTTTCCCTGTAGGTATTAGATGTTTAGCATCATATCATACACACACCGATATGCCATCAGCACGTCTTGGCTGAAGCACGAACACTACACTCATAGCATAACATGAAGTATATGGGGCATATTATGTAGTATGAGGATGCATAATATGTGTCTGTATATGGATCCACCATAGGGGCAACATGTGAGGGTTATGTAGTATGAGATGCATAACCTCACCACATGAATGCGACTAGCACGTTTCTTTTTCGTTGCATGAGAATGTTATGTAGAATGGGATGGATAACATTTTCATGCGTATGCCACTCATAACATGCATTTGGGCCTTTTTAGAATGCATAACACAATCATGCATAACATAACATTGCATAAGCACAATGTGCTAACCTAAAGATTTGCAGGATGACATATGTACACACATGGTTTTAAATCAGAAAAAGAATATAAATTCATGCATTCCCGATCTAGGCATAAGAGTTAGTTGATGGTGGTAAACCATTCTAGGTTAAGCATAACATCACTTTTGTAAAAATAAAATAAAATCCCAGAGCAAGTATATCAGTTAAAAGTTCATATTTATGTATGTATTGTCTGTACTGGTAGTTTGTTCTAACTATTGTACTAGGTTCGACCTCAGTTTTTATGGTTTTAGGATGGCGAGACGCCCTTCGACTAGGTCGACTCCCCTGTCTGAGGGTGAGTTTTGAGGAGTGTAGAGTGATGCTGTGATCGAGAGCCTACGATAGAGCAACGATTCCTTGACCAGACAGTTGGTGGAGATGCAAGCCCAGATCCAGTCTCTGGTGGTAGTTGTGGCAGGGCAGTCTCAGGGAGTGCAAGACCCTGCAGGGGGGTTAGCTGCTTCTCCCCCTCTTGCTCCCCTGAGACCTTTAGTGGTGGTGCCAGTAGAGATGGCCTTTATCTCATAGTTTAAGAGACTTAGCCCTCCTACATATGATGGGAAGGCAGATTTCATCATCATAGATGATTGGCTGATCTCCATGGAGGAGATGTTCACATACTCCGGTATTGCAGATGATCAGAGAGTGATGATAGCCGCCTATCAGCTAAAGGGTTTGGCTAAGAGCTGGTGTCTTAGGGAAAAGGAGAGCTTGGTGGCCGGTTGCTCTTGGGGATTATTCAAGGAGATGCTGTTGAGGGAGTTCTTGCCTTCGGTCGAGCGTGACCGACTAATGAAAAACTTCCTCTACCTGAAGCAGAGGCAACTCACGGTCAGTGAGTACGAGATAGAGTTCAGCAAGTTGAGCCGGTTTGCCCCTGGGTTGGTGAGTATTGAAGCTGATCGAGTCAAGCAGTTCCTCGCTGGCTTGAGGAGCGAGGTTCAACAGTTGGCCAGTGCATATGGATCAGAGACTTATGCAGGGGTAGTGGAGGCTGCTCTGAAAGTGGAGGCAAATGAGACCACAAAGAACAAAGACAAGCAAATGAGGAAGGACAAGAGGAAGTCTGTTGAAGAGAAGAACCCCCAGGTACCCAGTGCTACTTCGGGAAAGAAGAGCAAGGTAGTGTGTAGCTTCTATGGCCGGCCAGGCCACCCTGTTAAGAGGTGTTTCAAGAAGGCGGGAGCTCAGAAGAAGGAGCATGTTCATGCTATTAAAGGTGCTCCTAGGAAGGATGTTTCCTGTTCTGTTTGCAAGCGACCCGGGCATGATGCTGCCCAGTGCTGGTCCAAGGATAAAGTCTGCTATCAGTGTGGACAGAAGGGCCATATCAAGACAAGGTGTCCTCAGGTCCAGCCTGTTCTTCAAGCAGTTCCACTTCAGGCATTACCTCCGCCTCAGTGTGTGGACAAGGGCAAAGGAAAGCTGAACGTGATCTCTTCCGAGGAGGCTCAAACTTCGACTCATGTCATCTCAGGGAAATTTAAGGTGAAGAACCACTAGACGCGTGTTCTATTCGACTCCGGCGCTACCCACTCATTTGTGGCTAGTGCTTTTATAGAGCGATATCGGTTGATTCTAGATCAAGTTCGTGATACCTTCCGCGTCAAGTTCCCTTCTGGTGAATCTGTGTTATCAGATTTGGGCATTCTGGATTGCCCTGTTTTGTTGGGGGACTTTCTTGCGAAGGCAGACTTGAAGATGATTGATCTAGAGGACTTCAATTTTATTCTGGGCATGGACTGGTTGTCTAAGTATGATGCGGTTATTCAATGCAAAGGGAAGCGCTTGGACTACATCAAGGACAACGGTCAGCCTGGAAGTGTGTATGCTGATCCTTGCCGGGAATTTCCTGTCATTTCTGCGGTATGTGCTCAGAAGATATTTCATTCTGATTATTTTGCTTGTTTAGTCTCGGTGGTTGGGACTGCTATTAGTATACCACGCTTGGAGGAGATTCCTGTTGTACGTGGTTTCTCCGATGTTTTTCCTGATGACCTTCCTGGTCTTCCCCCCGACCGGGATGTTGAGTTTGTGATTGATTTGGAACCGGGTACGCGTCCTATTGCTAAGGCGCCATATCAGATGGCCCCTCGTGAGTTGGAGGAGTTGCGAGTCCAGTTGGACGAGTTGTTGGCAAAAGGCTTTTTCAGGTAGAGTTCGTCGCCTTGGGGTGCTCCTGTTCTATTTGTGAAGAAGAAGGATGGGTCGATGAGGCTGTACATCGATTATAGGGAGCTGAACAAAGTCACCATTAAGAACAGGTACCCTCTGCCGAGGATCGATGACTTATTTGATCAGTTGCGTGGTAGCACGGTGTTTTCCAAGATCAATCTTCGTTCTGGCTATCATCAGCTCAGGATCCGTGTGGCAGATATTCCACGGACTGCGTTTAGATCGAGGCATGGACACTTCGAGTTTCTAGTGATATTGTTTGGTTTGACCAACGCACCATCAGCTTTCATGGATATGATGAACCGGGTGTTCAAGGATTTTCTAGACAAGTTCTTTGTGGTATTCATCGATGATGTGTTGATCTACTCTCGCAGTGCTGAGGAGCATAAGCAGCATCTGCGCTTGGTTCTATCGGAGTTGAGAGACCACAAGTTATTTGCCAAGCTGAGCAAGTGCGAATTTTGGTTACCTCAGGTCTCGTTTCTGGGTCATGTGGTGAATAAGGATGGGATCTCGATCGACCCGAAAAGATCGTAGTAGTGATGGATTGGAGCAGGCCGGGCATGCCCAAGGAGATTAGAAGCTTCCTAGGGTTGGCCGACTACTACAGGAGGTTCGTGGAGGGTTTCTCCACCATGGCTGCACCTTTGACCAGGTTGACTCAGAAGAACACGACCTTTGTTTGGAGCGAGAAGTGCGAAGAAGCCTTCCTGGAACTAAAGAACAGATTGTGCACTGCTCCCATTCTAACCCTACCTACTGAGGGTACGGATTATAATGTTTACATGGATGCTTCGCATGTTGGTCTGGGTTGCGTGTTTATGCAAGCTGAAAAAGTGATTGCGTGTAGGTCAAGGCAATTAAAGACTCATGAGAGAAATTACCCTACGCATGACCTTGAGTTTGCAGCAGTGATTTATGCGCTAAAGCTATGGAGGCATCTACTTTATGGTGCTCAGTGCAAGATCTTCACAGATCATAAAAGTCTAAAGTACGTGTTCACACAGAAGGAGTTGAATCTGCGCCAGCGGCGGTGGCTAGAGTATGTGGCCAATTATGATGTGGAGATACAGTATCATCTGGGCAAGGCCAATGTAGTGGCCGACGCCCTGAGCCGGAAGATGGGGAAGATCTTTAATCTCTCCGCCGATCGTTTAGTGGAAGAGTTCCTCTTGATGGATATCTCCATGGGATGCTGTGACATGCAGAGCAGTTTGGTAGTGGCAGAGCCGTTTTGGATTTCACTTACCAGGTTGCACCAGAAGGATGATCCGTATCTTCTGCACTTATACCTCAGGACTGAGAGAGGGGAGTTGCCGGATTTTTCTATCGATGATGCGGGTACTTTGAAGTACCACGACAGGTTTTGCATCCCCGCTATTGGAGACATCAGGGTTATGATATGCATAGAGGCTCATGGATCCAGTGTTGCCTACCATCCAGGATGTACAAAGATGTATCATGAATCGAAGCAGATTGTCTGGTGGTATGGGATGAAGGGTGATATAGCCCGATTTGTTGCTGAGTGCCACACTTGCAAGCGTGTGAAGGCCGATCATGGAAGGCCTGGTGGCAAGTTGACTCCGTTGGAGATCCTGACTTGGAAGTGGGAGAGTATTTCTATGGACTTCATTACGGGCTTACCGAGATCTCCAAGGGAATTTGATTCAGTTTGGGTGATCGTGGACCGATTGAAGAAGTGTGCGCACTTCGTACCTTATAAGATAGATTACTCGATGATGAAGATAACAGAGCTGTACCTGAATGAGGTCATCAGATTGCACGGAGTGTCAGTTAGCATCATTTCGGATCGAGACTCCCATTTTACATCTCGCTTCTGGAGGAGTCTGCAAGAGGGTTTGGGTACAGATTTGAGGTATTCTACAGCTTACCACCCGCAGACCAATGGTCAGACTAAGCGAGTGAACCAAATAGTTGAGGATATGATCAGGTGCTATATCTTGGACTACGGGGGAACGTGGGATGAGTATTTGCGGCTTATGGAGTTTGCATATAATAATAGTTACCAAGTGAGCTTACAAATGGCTCAATTTGAAGATTTGTATGGGAGGCGCTGCAGAACTACCTTGTTTTGGACCGAGGTCGGTGAGAGGCTTGTGTTGGGTTTGGATGCGCTCAAGGAAATGGAGGTCACAGTGAAGCTTATTCGAGAAAAGCTTCGTATAGCTCCGGAGAGATATGAGAAGAACGCCAACCGGCGTAGGTCTGACTTGGAGTTTTCTGTAAGGGACCTTGTGTTTCTTAAGGTTTCCCAGATGGTTGGTGTTAAGAGGTTCGGTAAGAACCGAAAATTGGATCCGAGGTATGTGGGCCCATTTAAGATTGTTGAACGGATTGGCGTGTCAGCTTATAAGCTAGATTTGCCAGCAAACTTCCCTGGTGTTCACAATGTGTTTTATGTAAGCCAACTACGGAAGTGTGTTCAAAGCAGTGGGCTAGTTTTAAATTCTGTACCCCAGTTGGAGCCAAATCTTTCCTATGTTGAAGTGCCGGTCCGCATTCTGGATACTCAAGATCGGGTGCTGCGGAGAAAGTCCATCCCGATGGTCAAAGTCCTATGGAAGAATCAGAATTTGGAGAGCGCGACTTGGGAGCCAGAGTAGGCTATGAGGGAGGCTCACCCTCACTTGTTTCCCTGATTTGATCGGTATGTTTCCTTCCTCGTAACTCCTGTTTGTTACTTTCCTTCTATAAGTAGAAGTAGTGTATATAAAGTTTCGGGACGAAACATTCTTGTAGGGGGAGTGACTGTAACGCCCTTGATTTTTCTGCGATTATTTAATTCTCGTTTGGCGTTACGTTGACGCGTTTCCAGCTTGTGCCGTTTGTTAGAGCATGGTCTTAGCTCTTTAGGTTCCTTGTGTGGTTGTTGGTAGCCTATTTGGCAAGATTCCCTAGTAAGCTGGGTCTGTTTTGGTGACCGGTGAAGCCTCTCGAGGGATGCTTGTGTTTTGGCTTCGGGTGGTGATAACCCGAGTTTTTTTCGTCGAAAGTTGATTTCGACTTCGCCGTTGCGTTTGTAGCGTGGGTATTTAGCTACGGTGCAAATTTCATCGAATTCCGAGGATATTCGGGTTTCACATCGTTTTGTATTTTATTTATAATAATGTGATATTATATATTATATATAGATATTTTTTTTAAAAAAGTAGCAGTTATGGTGAAAAGGTGGCTGACAGCTTTTGGGTTGGCTAAGAATAGAAAGTATTTGGGACTTAGCCGCTGTCTATAAATAGTCTTAAATTAGAATAAAGACTATTCATTGTCTTTTCGGAATTAGCATAATCGTCGTCCCTGTACAAGAGAGGAAAACCGGCGGATGCCCTTGCCTTCCACCGCCGATTCCCGAAGTTCTAGCTGTCGGATTTTTCGTTCCGAGGGTAGATCTGTACTGCTCTCCCGTAGATCTTCATTTCGATGTCTTGCTCGGCTAGGTGTTTGCTGCCAGGTCCGTGGGGAAGCAGAAAAGTCGGTCCAGACCTTCCGGAAATCAAGGCAAGTGGTGCTCCTGCCCTTGCCAAGTAACTTGTTTTAGTTCCTTTTATACCTTGTTGCTCATAGATCACCCTGTTGCTTGGATATTAATGTTCAGTGTCTATTAATCTTAGTCACGTAAATGCTTAAGCATATTTTATCACTCTCTATACAAGTTTACTCAAGAATCGGCCTTGTTGTTAAATTTTTTCTTCTTTCTTGGACTTCTTGCTGTTAATTCGACTTGCTCTCGGGCTGGGAATAGAGAGATGAGAGTGGAGACGTTTTTCCTTTTCTACACAGTAACTATAGCCAGATAGTTGTGCTATGGCCTTAATATTTGTTTTGTACAAAGTAATCTGTCTTGGTTAGGCACGAATTGGGGGAAATTAGGCTTGCTTGTGTAATGGCTGTATCAGAACCCCCCTCTTTTCCTTAGTCTAGTTGATTAGAGCATTTTTGGGCTAAATGAAGTGGTCTGGAGAGATGAGGAGGGTACAGGAATTAGGTCGTAGCGTTTCTGGCTGGGGGCGTTGATTAGTTCAGGTTTGAGTTTCTCTGATTTTGACTAAGTGTAAAATCATTGAGTGAGAGAAGCTCACTCAACGCCAGGCTTGGTTTTTATGCTAAGTATAAAAGCATTGACAGCATTGAGTGCACTCAATGCTGCCAGGTCGACGACGTTGGTCGTTCTCAGCTCGACGTTGTTCGTCGAACTGAGATCGACGATCTCCGGTTGCCTGAGATCGACGAAGATCGTCAATCTGAGTTCGACGAAAATCGTCGGGCTGAGGTCGACGTTTTCCTGTGATCTAAGTTTGACGAAAATCGTCGAACTGAGCTCGATGTTTTCCTGTGATCCGAGTTCGACGAAAATCATCGAACTGAGATCGACGTTTTCCTGTGATCTGAGTTCGATGAAAATCGTCGAACTGAGCTCGACGTTTTCCTGTGATCTGAGTTCGACGAAAATCATCGAACTGAGCTCGACGTTTTCCTGTGATCTAAGTTCGACGAAAATCATCGAACTGAGATCGGCGTTTTCCTGTAAGCTGAGATCGACGTTTATTTTGCCTTAACCGAATTTTTTTTCATTTCCTTTTCTTCCCGAGTGATTACCTCCTAGGTGGGGATGTCTTGTCGGCCATTCGTTTCTTCCTTTGTTTTTGATGGCCGAATCGTGGGTTATTGCAGGTAGTGGTATTTTGACGCTCTAAAGGAGTGGGATGTTTTGTGTGCGAGCCGTGGCCGCCATATTTTAGTCCTAGGTACGGGCTGGGTATAGCCGTGGCCGCCACCTTTTAATCCCAGGTACATGCTGGGTATGTGGGGGCCTTGTGTTGATGCAGTGAATTTTAGTTGGAACTGTTTGTTTGGGGGACTGTTTTTGGTCACCAACTCAGGTCCATTTGTTTTACTACTGCCATTATTCACAATCTAGGATTGTTAGATGCTTCTTCCTTTGTAGATTGCAACATTTCTTTCTTTTTTTGGGCACATGTTTGCCTTGTAGACTCTGCAGGTTTTATGATAGGGTTGTTGCTATTTTCTCGCACTTAGTGTAAGTGCGTCTTGTCTTGGACAGTGTTTGTCTGTTACTGTCTTGCTTTCTTCTCTTGCGTACCCTTTTATATAACACTTCCATGTAGCTTATTTGTTTTACTTGCTGAGGTATTTTTTCTTCTCTGAATGCCTCAGGTTCTGATTAGTAGCCGAGTAGGCGTCTAGTTTTGCTGTGCTGTTGCTGGTGATCTCTTGTACTATAGAGATCAGTTTCTTGGTCTTGTGAGGTAGTTTTCTATTTTTTTATAGACATATATGCTCGCCAGTGGGTTCGTGTCAGATTGTTGACGCCCGCTGGTGGTTTTTACTTATGATACTAGATATGTTTCTCTTACTACTACCTTTCTGGAGATAGTCTATTTGCTTTTGGGAAGATTTATGCTAGGTTGCTAGTTACTTTTAAACCAAAAAACACTATTATAAGTATATCTCATGATCAGCATGTTTATAAAACTCATACACTACTTTCCAAGCAACGTAAAAAGATCATTTTCTTACTTATAATATAAAATAAATCTATAGTCTTGCATAGTATAAGGTGATCTCGGGGGACACTTATGCACTCTCATAGGATGTCAAATATAAATAAAGTATTTTCCGCTACGTATAAGTATAGTTTTTAAACTGTGGACTAGATGATCCACTGAGCCGAGGGATACGGCCTTTAAAATAAAACTGATTTTCTAATCATTAAAGTATTTTCATAGTCTAGTTAGATGGTGTTCGCCTGAGCATTGACAGTTATCCCCTACTCGACGTGGCATCACGACGCGTGTTTTCTCATACTCTTATACTTCTTAAATTCAGAGAAAATGCGGGTTGTGACAAAAATGCGTTCGACGAAATTTTCGGGGTGGGGGGGGGGGGGACACACCCTGTGACACGGGCGTGTCCGGGGGCGTGACCTAGGGCGTATCTCCCTCTGGTCGACGAACTTCACTCGAGTAGCTGCGCTCGACGAATACTCGAGAAAGGGGGTACACGGCCTGTGACACAGGCGTGTCATAGGGCAGTGTCCCACTGTTTTTATACCCGATTGATTCTCGAGGGGAGGTCTCGAGTAGGTCTTAAATGACTCGAGTACGGGTGTGATACGGGCGTGTCAGCCATGTGACACAGGCGTGTCCCGTCCGAGTACTCGAGTAGTTGTATTTCTCTCGAGTAGTCCTCTCGAGTAGGTCTCGAGTGGGGTACATGCCCTGTGATACGGGCGTGTCCAGGCAGACATGGGCGTGTCACATGGCCGTTGTCCTATTCTGGATAAGTCGGTTCGTGTGCCGCTTAAGGTACACGCCCTGTGACACGGGCGTGTCGCAGGGTGTGTCAAACCCGAAAAGTAAATTTCAGAGAATTTTATGGCTGTCCATTTTCTTCAGCCAGGATCTGATGGCTCAGGCTCCTCCCTGCTATTTTAAGGCCAAGAATGAGAAGAGAATTCTCATTATTCACTTGGCCATTATCTTTCTAAAAAGTTAGAGAGAAGGGAGAGCAAGGAGAAGAAGGAGGAGGAGGAGAAGAGAGCCGGCGACCGGTGGAGCTGGAGAGTTCCAATCTGAGGTCCGAGGCCATATTTGTGGAGGCAAAGCTGCTGCGGTGCTTTCCAACCAGCTAGAATTCCATGGCTCCAAAGCGATCGTCAAGGGTAACGATCTTCCTTCTAGGACATGTGAAGTCCTTCCTTTTTGGCATGTGCATGGATTTCCCCCACCAAAGGGTGGATTGTGAAGGGATTTCCTTGGGTTGATTCTTGGAATCACCACTAGTTGGCATATAGATCCAGAAATGAAGTACTGAATAGACATGCTATGTGAATCCCATCTGGACAGGTTGGTCTGGATTGGTGATGTTGCATTTACACACCGGAGAAGACTCCGTGATTAAACATGTAGGTTTTGGAGTCCATGGGTTGTGCCTGTGAAGGGTAGTATCAGGAAGTACTGGAGTGGTAGTCCAAGAAAATACCCTTATGATGTTTGTGATATTCAATGGGTTGTGCCTGTGAAGGGTAGTAGAATGAAGTACTGGCGTGGTCGTCCAGGAAAATACCCTTGATGCTTGTGATGCTTGTTGGGTTATGCCTGTGAAGGGTGGATTGTGAAGAGATTTCCTTGGGTTGATTCTTGGAATCCCCACTAGTTGGCATATAGATCCAGAAATGAAGTTATGGAATAGGCATGCTGTGTGAGGCCAATCTGGACAGGTTGGACTGGATTGGTGATGTTGCATTTACACACCAGATAAGACTCTGTGATTAAACGTGTAGGCTTTAGAGTTGATGTGTTGTGCCTGTGAAGGGTAGTAGCAGGAAGTACTGAAGTGGTAGTCTAGGAAAATACCCTTGTGATGTTTGTGATATTCAATGGGTTGTGCCTATGAAGGGTAGTAGCAAGAAGTACTGGCGTGGTCGTCCAGGAAAATAACCTTGATGCTTGTGATGCTTGTTGGGTTGTGCCTGTGAAGGGTAGTAGCAAGAAGTACTGGCGTGGAAGCCCAGGAAAATAACCGCAAATGCTTATGCTGTATGCTATGAACGATAAGGTTGAAGCTAGGGACGAAAAATGAGTTCTGTCGCTATCGCTGGGCGTGGAACCTAGCTAACCTATGATTGTGAAGCCAGTCCTGCGAGGATATTATGGCTATTTGTGAGCTTGAAGAGCTCTGAAAAAGGCTTTGTGCTGAACGGACAAGGGGATGCCGACCCGCATTAGTCTGGTCATAGAACTAATGATTTGAGCAACGAGCAAAGGCAGAACTGTATCCGCGTTATGGTTGTCTGCCATGAGTGTCTGGATGATTGACATTAGGCAGAAATGCATAACGAGAGTCTTAGGCCTGCACGACATTAAGACCAAAGTCTCTGGCTGAAAGCCATGGTGCAAAATGCTCAAGTTTGCCGTTGGGCTTCGGGCCTTGAATGGCGGTGGGCGACTAGTATATCATGTACACCAAGAATGTACCCTGAGTGTACGAATCGTCAGGCCGCATGGCTGACGGTTGTGATGGATTGCTTGTGCATGAGAGCACAATGTGATATATATATATATATCTGCCTGTGAATTGCTATGCTTGCATGGAAAGATTACCACTGTCCCGGGAAAGTGGTAGGGTCGTTATAAATTGGTCAGCTGAATGCTGACCATTACCTTGTTTGCCACCAATGGGTGGGTTGTCCTTGTACAGGTGCTGGAGAGCCGAGCGGGACATATAAAGGCTGAAGTCCCTGTTGTTGTTGTTGCTACTGGTAGCCCTTAAAGGCTAAGCTGAAACATATTATGTTTTGTTCATGTGTGGCCGGCCTGCGCGCCGATGTTTGGAAGCCACTTTTGTAAACGGTAACTGTAAGGCCATAAGGCCAAACAATATGATATTTGGTGTACATTCCTATATATAAATGTGGGTATTTATATTGGTGGACATTCATGGTTGGAGTTCAGTATTTCTATGAAAAGCTTCCACTAGAATGCTATGAGTTAGGATGCGCTACTCTGATATCAACCAGTGACTTCGCCGCCTGTTTTGTGGCATATGGTGTGGGGCCCTGGCCGGACCTTCTATTATATGCTATATGAACGGATGGAGTCGTTACAATAGGTCTGACTGGTAGTGTGATATCAGTTTAGAGGTGGGTGAGGCCCAACCCACCGCTTTCATTTGCCACTACGAAGGTATCCTTGGAGGTTACGGATCCATAGAGGGGGAACTAAAGGTCTGCGTGCACAGAGTCGAGTGAGTGTGTTGCACTTGCATGAATTACATCATGACATACTTGCATGTCATAACATCATCATTGCATATAACCCCTGACACCTATTGTATAAAGTGGTATGCGACGCTTTATATAATAGGCCTTGCAAAATGACCCCATGGTCTATAGGTTTGTATGGGCATTCCTATAGGTCATGGTTACTTTCTTAGTTTACTTTCTCATACTATACTTGTTCACTTGTTCTTGTGTATATTTATACTGCTTACCTACTACTGTTTGTCTACTACTGCTTACTTATCCTTGCTGTGATTATATATTCATGATAGACTAGCTCCGCCGTCACCTGCTTACTTTGTTATTCTCCATCTTCATTACCTTCCCTTTCCTCATCCTTGCTCGGTGCCTAGGAGCCATGGGAGAGGAGTGGGGGATGATAGGACTTAGTCTTTTTAGACTAATGGTCGTTGACCAAATCATTTTAGGGGATCGTGGAGTAGCACCAGGATACGCAGCCCTAGAGGTCAGAGCACATGGAGATGGGGCAGTCTAGCACTGGAGTCTAGCCAGCAGGGACTGTGAGTCCCGATCATTAGTAGTTATTATAGATTTGCTTCCGTGTTGAGTGACTTGTAGTGAGGATTTTAATGTATCGGGCAGGAGCCCTTTTTAGTACTCTGCTTATTCTTTTCTGCGGACTCTCCCTTCGTGGAGACTTATTTACATATATGTGATCCTGGTGGACTAGTATTGAGTTCTAATTTACTCATGTACTATTTATACTTCCACTCTTCTGCGATCGATATGGCCGGCAGAATTGGCATATTATAGTGACGACCTTCCCGGGTATGTTGTTGTCACCGCAAAACGGCAGTTCTGGGCATAAGACCCTGGTGGTTTAAAAGTAAAAAAATGGGGTCTTACAACAAATGCCCAAAATATCTAAAAGAGCAAAAGGACAAGATGCATAAAAAGAAGGATAAGAAAAAAGTACTAAAGGCATAAACGTGAGATGATTCTTCATTAGAGGTTTCAAGTGGTTCACGTACAAGAAATGAGGAGGATGCCAACATATGCCCGATGGAAAAAAACACTCCATTCGATGATGAATGCAGTGTCCAAAGAGACGCTAAGGAACTCCTCCTTCATAAAAATATTTATATTCTAAATTTTTACAAACTTGCCATTTTTTTGATAAAAGTTTAAAAGAGGTTGATTTGTTAAAATCTGAAAATAAACTTTTAATAAAAGAAAATAAAAAAATTATCAAATGAAGTGCACTCATACTTTTTGATAATCTACATGTGTATTTAAATTTTATTCGTGCATGAATGTGTCATGTGATAACTTAACCTCTTGAAATACATAAATAACTTACTTAAATAATAATTCATGCACTTGTTTTTTTAGAGAAATGTGGTTTAAAAATTATTATCTATGTTTGCAAAACAAGTGTATTCGGAGTCCTTGGTCAAAATAAAAACTATATATATATATATATATATATATATATATATATATATATATATATATATATATATATATATATATATAATATATATATATAAAGGATGAATCAAATGACGAAGAAAACTCCACCAAGTGCTACTCACCCTCCTAATATGTCTTATTGAGCATTGTGAGGTTGAATACCTTGAAAAGAATTGTAAAGCGGCTTGTGTAAAAAATGAGTTGCCACTTCTCTTTAGAAAAATCTTTGTGGATTTAATTTTTGTGGAAGTAAAATTCTTTGTGTTTATTCAGTGTTACATTAGATATCAAAGCATGAACATTTAGAATGTTTATGTTTACTTGACTTTTAAATTATGTTACATTGTTTTTGCTATTTTTTCTTTATATTTCAAGCTCTTACTTACAAATTTTTGACTATGAGAACATGTCACGACGGTCTGCTCTGGCGATCTGGTGCTGGCGGTCTACTCTAGTGGTCTGGTCCTCGCAGTCTACTCTAGCGATCTAGCCATTATAGTTTGGCAGACTACTCTGGCAGTCTGGTGCGGTCTGGCTATCTTGAGTATGACTAGTATAACCAAACCTGTATTATGCAAGAGAATGCTGGTGATGGTTCTACTATTGCGGACTTGTCATCAAAAGACATGCTATTGCAGTTTGGTTGTTAGAGTCCGTCTAATCGCCTCTATTGCTCCTAGTGATCAACTGCAATCTGTAGATTAAAGAACGACAAATACTTTGTTTAGACAGTTGGTTTATATGTTGTTGTGTGATTAGCTTGTCTAACCGAAAAACTCTCGACAGTCTGTAAATATCAGTTCACCTAGTTTGCCTATTATAATTAGTCCCTTGTATTCTCTCTCTATCCCCTCTCTTCTATAAATAGGGGGTCATACTTCTGTAATATTAATTTTTTGGAGCAATACAATTCAGTTATTTTTAGAATTCTCACGTGGTATCAGAACTCATCGATCTATTTGTTCTTATTTCTTTTTTTCGGGTGGGCAGCAGTTCTTGTGGTCTCAAGTATTTTAACAACTTTCTCTGCTCCTCTTCTTTGTGTAGCCTTTGATTTTCTAACCACTTGCTGCTTCTCTCCGTGATCTTTGTGGTCTCCGCAGTCTTTACTGTCTCACGCTTTCTTCTAGCGGACACTCTCTATTCATCTTTTCCTCTATGAAGACTCCGAGCCTCTCTTCCTCTAGTATATTCGTGCATCCTATTATAACTGATCCCTATGTTTCCACTCCTTCCAGTAATCTTGGTACTTTCTCCAAGCTGTCTGGCTTTAATTGTCCAGTTGGAGTGTTACTTTCATATTTTGTTACAGTTTAAGCACAAATGTCATCATTTCACTAATGGCTCTCCTACATGAGGATCTGCTATCATTGATGACTAGGATGCCAATGATGCTCTGGTTAGAACGTGACTGGCTAATAGTGGTTTAATGGTTTTGGTGAGTGGAAATAGGCTCATCTTTTGGAATTATGATGAGGGAAGTGCTGGGTTGACTAGTGTTAGGAGGTGCTCGGGATTGACGAAAGATCATCCTTCCTGTGGAGAGAGAAAGAGTTAAAACACACTAGTGTTAGATCCAGAGTAATATTAAAAGGGATTGCGAATCGAGTATTAACCAATAAAGTAAGTGCCTTGCGAAAGGGAGCTTTGGGCTTCAGCACATCGTAGTTTCTTGTGCCCTCGAGAGCCCTTCAAGGGGAATGCCTTGGGCAGCCCAAGGTTAATGTAAGTCGTAAGAATAAATGGAATTGAAGAGTAATTAGAAATACTCTAGGGTTACACTTACACACACACTCCCCGGTGTTGTGGGAGTTAGGTTAGGTCTCACGAGCGGTAGGCTCGGTGGTTTTGGTGATGGGCAGGTTTGCCAGGCGAGCCGATGACTCGGATGGTTTTGAGACGGACAGGTTAGTCCAGGAGGCTTTGGCTCATTAGATATTTGTGATGGACGGGATTGTCCAGGTAGCTTTGGCTCGGTGGGAAATACATTAATGTTGCATGTGCATAAGATATAAGATGGTGGGTCATCGATATTGGAGAGTCATCACACCGACACCAATACGTTGGCTCGACAGGTGTGGTTTTGCATTTGGCTAAATAAAGTCTGGTGCGCAGCCGGCAAGAGTACGCAGGAGCTCTGCTTAGTGCACTAGCGTTGAGGCATACGATAGGTCTGACTAGTAATGTGATACTAGTTTAGAGGTGGGCGAGGCCCAACCCATGATGCGTTGAAACGACAAGTGTACTGGTCATACAAGTAATATAAAATGGGATGTCCCCAAGTATCTATCTCTTCAAAGAACACAGTAAGGGGGGAGTTAATATTCAGGAGGACTTGAGATTGAAGTACTTTGGTCAGAGTTAACTAAGGTGGGTTTTGATGGTTGCGAAAACGAAAATAAAATGCTAAAAACTACTCCTATGCAACGTCGCTATGCGATGCTTCGCCAGGCGGGATGTAAGATTACATAGGCCGCTATGCACCGAATCACTGGGCGGATGGATGCGTAGGCAAGCGTAAGAACAAAGATTTGATGGTCATAAGCACCTCTTCGCTACGCATGCTTTTAGCAATTGCTAGAACGACTAGAGCAGATGGATGATAGATGGAAAATAAGCGCACCTCAAGAAAATAACAAACACATGCAATCACATAGACATGATTTCACATAAACGTATATCAAAATAGCACAACTTCATCATATACAAAGAGTTCAACTAAACTATCAACAACAAGAGAAGAAAAGTGTGCGAAATAGACCAGATCCGAAGTCTTGCAAAGGATTCGCGGTAGGATTCGCCGGGTTGTCAATCCGCGTCCTAGCTCGGTCCTCAACTGCGTCCTGGGTAGAGGAGGCTGTCACTCACTCCCAATGAACCCGTCTTCTTTGTATCACGAGCCGATGGAGGATGGCACAACTTCTCTAGCTTGTTGGAGAATGCTACATAAAACCCTTCTTGAAGCTCAAGGATGAAGGAGAAGGCTGAGAGGAAGCTCCGGCTTGGATTTAGCGTTGAATGCTTGCCCAGATCTTCTCCTCTTGGTGGAAGATGAAGGGCGGAGGTGGAAGGGTAGAACTTTGCTCTAAAACGGTGGATGAAATGACTGAAATCCGAAAAACTCCCTTTATGGCCGAAAATCTGCGTCTTAAATAGAAAAAGTCAGAAAATTGGTTGCGTACGGTCTGGCGCATGACCGTGCGTGACCCGTGTGATATTCGCACAGATAAGGCTTGAGGAAGAAGAAGCGTTGACCCGTGCGATTTTACTAGCGCACGGGCAATTCCGCCCGTGCGTGAAGGAATTCGCACGGGTAAACACAGAGCACAAGAATGCAGGAGAAAATAGTAGAACTGTGCGTTTTACTTGCGCACGGGCGATGTTGCCCGTGCGTGAAGGAAATGCACGATTAACCACAGAGCACTGGAAAGATAGGCAAAATGCGCAGGCCGTGCGATTCCTTCTCGCACGGCTTGGCCGAAACCGTGCAGGAACAAATCGCACGGGTAGAAACAGATGTCACCAGAATTGCTGTGTGAAATGCACGATTGAATTGGAACCGTATGCGGCAAAAGCGCACGACCTTGCGTTTTATACAGAATTGAAAATGAAATTCGGGACATCCCGACTACCTGCATATCAATGAAACCAGGCTGGAGCACAAGCTCCCAGCAACAAAATACATACAACAACAAAAATAGCAATGGGGAGCACCAGGCGCTTACCCCCGAAAAAAGAATGCGCCATTGCACACCCTTGGGCCAAAAACAATGCACTAATGGTGAAGTGAGGTCCTAAACAAAAATATAACTTTTCCAATTGAAAAAGTAGTGTACATGCAAGAAAATAAGCCCATATGAGTCCTAAAAACCCTATATAAATCGGACTCATCACACCCCCAGACTTACCTATTTGCACATCCCGAGCAAACAAAAATCTATGCAGATAAAAAAAATAAAATACCTAACACAGAAATTGAGATACGGAGTACCATGCGAAGTCGCATGCTCGCGCGCGTAAAAAGATAATAGAGGAAATTTCTAAGTATGCAAAATAATTTACACTTTTTACAATGCGTATCAAAATTTTATTACTCCTCAAAAATGGAATCATGGTGAATCTTCCGGTCACACGTAGGGAGAAAGTAAACTAATCGCTAGGCGAGCATTGCCAAAGATTGAGGCTCAGGATAACCTCCAAAGGAATCCACCAATATCGGTGACCATATGCTTGCCCTATCGCACTCTCTCCACGGTACTGGTTTGGTTCACACACGAATCAGTATGACTTTAGGTGAAGAGATGGGGCTTGGGTTTCGGTGTGGTAAACAAAGATAAACAGGAAAACTACACACCAAACCCAAATGAGCTAGTATATAAAAAAGAATCTATCCGCTAACTAAAATACATGCGGGTACACCACACCCCCAGACTTAATTTTTAACATATGGGCGTGTGCACTGCCTACTCCAACAATAATCACATCTCTAAGAGAATTTTCAATCAAACTTTTTCTTTTCACCTTTCTTCTTCTTTTTTTTTTAAAATACATGATTATCAAATCATCTTTTTCAAATCACTTTTCTTTTAACAATTTCAGCAAATAAATCTTTGGAGCACATCCACACATTCATAAAGAGTATCACCACATCAACACCACAACATGGAAATATAAAGCATTAAAGCTCTACTTGGGAGTGCGACTAGGATCGACTATGAGGCTTTGGTGAAATGATGGTGGAGCTAAATCAAAAGAAGGGTAGGCACAACGAGGCTAGTGATAATAAGACGTTAGGAATGGTACAAAGCTCAACCGGGCCAAAGTGATGGCCTACATCACATTCATGCATGACTAACCTATACCCATGCTTAAAGAATTGCTTGGGGCAAGTTCTTAGCCACTGAGAAAGAGTATCCATCCTCCTGACTCGAGCAATATGAACCTAACAGCCGTCTACACACATCCCTAAGCTACCGTTCGATTCACACCGGATTCACCAATCTTTGTGTAGAATAAAAAGTATTTATGCAATTAGAAAAATATAAAACTATAAGCATACAGAAAAATTAAATCTACTCAAATTTCTACACGAGACGAGAGCACTTGACTAGGAGCACAACAAGGTCAATATTTTACTTCATCTCACAATCCTATTCCAGCACAAAAAATTTCTCAAATCATACAAAGAAACGAGTTTAACTCGCAGCACGCTAACAGCTATGCACCCGCTCATGTGGGTGCAGTGATGTGCGATGCGATGAACTAATCAAAATATAAATAATAAAGGCTTCTAGTATGCACATGAAATATGCGCGTGCAAAAGGTAACACATACTGACTCTCCCCCAGACTTAAACTAAGATACACAGCATATGATATGAAAATTTTAATCAAATAGAGACAAGGGAAGAGGTTACCCAATGCTCAGCCAATGAGCATACCAGAAGATGCGTGAAAAACAGAAGCAACTCCGCCATATGAAGAATCACAACCCCGCCAATACGAAGTAGCCAAGAATACCTACAGGGGGTAAGCTCCGCAAAAACAAAAGAAAAATATACAATATACATGGAAATACTAAACTAAGATAGACATAAAAAAATAAATACAAAAAATGAAAGATAAGTACTGGGATTACTGTTATCCCAGCACGACTTATTCAGCTAAGGAAAAAGGTTCTAACTAATGGGTCTATGAAAAAAAAAATGCACAGGTAACTGTTCAAATATCCGTTTCGGTAATGGGTACCGATATGGCGATAAAACAGTTACCCCTCTACCTAAATAATCATAACTGCCCAACACAGGTAGAGGAAATAAGAAATAAGAAGAGAAGGAGTGCTGATACTCGCTCATCTTTTCACAAAATAAATCCTTGCCCAGCAAGGTATCGTCTACTGGGAGATGGCTGGAGGAGAAAGCAATCAATAGAGCTTCCTCAACAGAGGGGGAATCAACCTCCTCGCAAAAGAGGATGCTATCATCGATGGCTCACGCTGAAAGCTCCAAGTCCTCCTGAAGCTCATGCGGAGACTCAACCCGCCCAGGCTCAGATAAAGAAGGGGAATAGAGAAATAATGGAAAAAAAGAACTAAAATAATCAGAAATAGGGGGAGTGGTCCCGGTCTCACTCCCAACAGGATCCAGACATAGATCACTGTCGGTGTCATTTGAGTCATGACGAGGGGAATCTGAGAACAGGAGGTCCTCGGTGGTGGTTTGGACCTCCTCATCCAACAAGGAAGTGGGAACTTCCTCATCAGAGAGGATCTCCTCATCAACACACCTCAGTGCTATAACGCCCCGAAAATCGTAATCGAACTGGTCGTGTCCAAGAGAATTTTTGGTGTCTGTAGAGGGGTAAACGGCCTGGGACACAGGCGTTTCCAAGGCCGTATGGTTCTCTGTATTGGCCGGCTGTGTCCAGAGAAGGACACGACATGAAACATGGCAGCATGACACGGGCATGTCAATCGACATGAGAATGTGCATACCCGTGTCACCACCCGTGTTCCAAAGAGTCGTGTCGATTGGCGTGGCGGTTACTGGTGTCACGGCTCTAGTTCACAGCCGTGTCAGGACCTGACACGGGCGTGTCAGGTTGAGACGTGGGCGTGTCTCGACCTATGTCCTCTTCTGTTCTCGACGATCGTGTCTGGATCGAGGCACACGACCTGGGATACGGCTGTGTGTGAGGCTGTATTCGGCCCAAGTTTGAGGATTTTTGGGCAGATCTGAGCCGTTTGTTTTCTTTAATTAAGATCTGACGACCCATATATGTTCCTGTTCTATTAAGGTCGGGAATGGAGGTTGTATTCCTCATTTTCTCTTTAACATCCTCTTTCTAAGAAGTTTGAGAGAGGAGAGAGCAAGGAGGAAGAAAGGGGAGGTTTCCGGCCGCCAGCGGAGCATAGAAGCACCGATTTGAGAACCGAGAGCGGATCGGCGAAGGAAATTTCATTGCGAAGCCTTCTATATGCATAGTTTTTCCATGGCACAAAATCTTAATACAAGGGTAACGATTCTCTACTTGAGCATGTGAAGATCTCCTTCTTTTGCATAAGGAAACCCCCTCACGCGAGTGTGCGGTGAGTGTGCAGCGTTCCTTAGGGTTGATAGAATAGTTCCCCTTGTGTTGCATATAGAGTCAGGAATCAAAGTACGTACATAGGCATTATGTGTGAAGCCTACCCGGACATGTTGGTCTGGATCAATGATGTTGCATTTTGTATGGTTTACCGGAGAAGACTCCGTGTTTTTTGTTTTCGGGTTTTTACCCGGTAGATTGCAGCAGGGATCCATGGGGATTAACCCCAAGACGCACCCGAAAAACTTGGCAGAAATGTAGTTCTGCTAACTTGGCGGCCGGGGAGCCAGCCTTGTACATAACTGGGTTATGTGATGTTGGGAATTGTGGCAGGATCCGAGAGAATCCTGACTCGTACATACGTCTTAAGGTGACTACATGGTGTGAGTAACGAGCAAGTGGAATCAGACCTGGGCTATGTGGTTCAGTGTGAGAGTCCCAAAGAGGGACTGGCCATTGTCATAGTCGGGAGCCTTAGACGGTGGTTTGAAAGGCTAAAATGCTCATGTTGTTGCCATCCCGGGGATGGTGGTGAAGCCACAAAATTGACCGGATTCACCGAAAGTGTGCCCTGAGTGCACGAGGTGTGTGACCGTACGAGCCTACACCTATGACGAAGTATGTTTGTACTTTATTTTTTAGCTGGGCTCATGAAATGCAGGGAATGAGCACCGCTGTCCCGAGTAAGGGGCGGGGTCGTTATAATTTGGTCAGCTTTGGCTGACCGTTACTTTGTTTGCAACCGTGCGGTGGAATGTTGCTTGCAGGTGCTGTGGAGCCAAGTACCAAATAGCGGGCTGAAGCCCATGTTGTTGAGCTGACCCTCGAAGGCCAAAGCGAATTATTGTTTTACTTTTGTCATGTGTGGCCGGCCTGCGAGCCGATGTATGTAAAACATTACATTGTTAAGTGAAACTCTTGTAAGGCCATAAGGCCAGGTACTTTCAGTGTATTTGTTATTTCATTCATGTGGTAGTTTGTGGACATTCATGTTAGTTGTTTATTCAATTATGGGTTCTTGGCAACTATTTAATAGCTTCCGCTAGAATGCTTGTGTTAGGGCGAGTAGTCGTAGTTGAATGGTTTTGATATTCTTAAGTAACCCTTCCGACTGTCCGTGTTATATGGCGTCGGGTTCCAGCTGGACCTTCTGTTATATGCCATACGATGGATGTGGGTGTTATAATTTGGTATCAGACTTCTGGTTTCGGTCAACTTAAAAGAATTCGTGGACGAATTCTTTTTAAGGGGTGGTGAGCACATGTGTGCGTCATCGTTATAACATCAAAAAGAACCCATGAATGTCCACTTGGGAATGAAAAATACACTTGTTTTGAGGAATCTGAGTGTTCCAATGATTGCTTTTAGCAATTTGTTTGTCGTCTAATCAAGGGTCTTTGCTATTATAGGTGGCTAGGAGAGGTGCTGGGTAATCAAAATGCCCGCAATAGGCGAAAAATAGTGCATAGAGGGACGTGCCTACAACACCTATGAAAGAAATTGTGCCTAATCACCTAGAGGGGGGGGGGGGGGTGAATAGGTGACTAAATCTTTTTACACTTTTTTAGGCAGAATTCAGATTATATCACAGAGTTATAATTACTTTAACACATAAATCAATCAACAATCACAGAATCACACATGCACACAGTGGACACACAGATTTATAGTGGTTCCCCAAGGTTTGAGTACATCCACTTTCCCCCTTCGCCTATCTAGTAGTGTAATAGATTCGGCCAAACTCCTCCACTATCTCAGATCCTCAGATCTTACACTCAGAACCCCAAAACAGGTTCCTACAGCTCAGGCCCAAGGCCCTACAACTCAGTCTTCTCCAAAGACCTACACTCAGCCACAAGGCCTACACTCAGCCACAAGGCCTACACTCAGCCACAAGGCCTACACTCAGCCACAAGGCCTACACTCAGCCACAACAGGCCAACACTCAGAGAAACAGATCTCCTACACTCAGGCACACAGGCCCTACCACTCAGCCTTTATAATTGCAGGCTTACAACTCAGTTCCCTAAGGATCCTACAAGAAATATAAAATACAAAGTGTATATACCTACAACTCTGAATAGAGAGATGAGTTGATAGGTTCTTGATGAGTTCTTGAAAGAACTCTGCTGAGAACAATCTCACTTGGCTTTTCTTCAAAGCTTCTTGAATGTAGAACACAATAGGATTGATTCTCTGCAGCTGATCTTCAATCAATGTAACTTAAGATTCAGAACTAGGTCTGAACCCTTCTTCACAACCTGATTCCAACGGCTGTCTTCTTGGATGGAGCTCTCTCTCTCCAACTTCTTAGATCTTCACTTGATTCTTCAATGAATAGCTAGATCTTGTGTGTATCACTTGATGTGTTGATCTTCATTTTCTATTGACAGTATAAGACTATTTATAGGCCTTCTTCATGGTGACCGGCTGATCCGGTTCCTAACAGCTTTCTGACAACTCTGACAGGTGTAGTAGACCGGCTAGAATGACAGCTGTCAAGTCATCCAGTCAGTTCTTGAAATAATTGTAACTGTCTGAAAGTGTCGAGACAATCTGTCTTTAAGTGTCGACACACATAGACTAAGTGTCGACACAAGTTAACTAAGTGTCGACACAACTCCTTGTGTTGTAGAATTTATATCTCGACACTGCTTCTTCATTATGTGTCGACACTGATATTGAGTGTCGACACAACTCCTTGTTCTTTAGTACTTAGTTGAATTCTTGTAAGTGTCGACACAACACCTTTGTGTCGACACATCTTCATGTGTTGAACTTGTTCAGTGTCGACACATCTTCTTGGTGTCGACACATGCATTCTGTATTGATACTTACTGAGTGTCGACACAGCTCCTTGTGTCGACACGTTCTTCTTTTGTTGAGACTTTGACTGAGTGTCGACACATCTCATTTGTGTCGACACTTGGACTTAGAATTTTTGTTGAACTTTGCTGAGTGTCGACACAGCATCCTAGTGTCGACACTTTCTTCATGTGTTGAGTCTTCTGCTGAGTGTCGACACATTCTTTCTTGTGTCGACACTTTCTTCAAGTGTTGAGTCTTCTGCTGAGTGTCGACACATTCTTTATTATGTCGACACTTATACTTAGACTCTACTGACTTTTGTTGAGTGTCGACACAACCTCCAAGTGTCGACACTTTCTGATGTAGACACAGTTCCTCTGGGTGTCGACACTGCTTCTAAGTGTCGACACTTCTTCACTGGACATTTCTTCATTGAGTGTCGACACAACCTTCATGTGTCGACACTTTCTGTCTGGTGTCGACTCTGCATCCCTGGAGTTGACACAATTACTCCAAGTGTCGACACTGCTTGCTTGGGTGTCGACACAAGTCTTCTTAAGTGTCGACACTTTCCTTCTGGGTGTCGACACATGGACTTAGAAAACTTTCAGCTTTCCCTGCAAATACTTAACCTGCACAAGGCAACTCAAAATACATCAAATACATTTTGATGTATATCATTGAGTAGGGTGAGGCTTCTTCAAATCAGGTACATTTAAACCAATGTACCCAACAATCTCCCCCTATTTGGATAAGTCATAACCCTTAGTCAATGATATACACCATACATAACAAAATTACAGTATGATGTAACACAGGATTATGCAATCAGGGAAAACATAAACATGTATCAAACAAAACATGTATACACAGATATCATCTCAGGACAATTATGAAACAGATTAATAACACATCACATTGTTCTAACATCTATGTCATATTCATTATACAAAAGTTTACAGAATGTTTTAATACAAGTGATTACATAGTAAACTTAAGATAATGCTATTCTATTTGTGCTCAGCCTCCTTGATCACTATGCCCTTCCCAGACTGTATCTTTGCTTGCACAGGGGCTTCAGCATCTTCAGTATCAGCAGGCTTCTTCCCTTTTAGATCCTTCTTCTTTAGCTCTTCAGCTTTAATCTTCTGCCTCTCAAAGTAATGATAAGGCTTTGGAAAGTACTTGCTAGGCTCCTGGGCAGTAGGAGGTAGCTTTTCCATCTTAGCCTTTCTCCTGTATTGCACAATGGCTTCTTGCCTGTTTTCATGCTTTCTCCATTCTAGTTCAGAATACCACTTATTTCTGTCTTGTATATTATCTTTGGCAGCCTTCCAGGCAGTCAAAATAATATTTCTTGAAGTAGGGCTCCACTGTTCAAAATCAGGCCTTTGTTCAGCTTGTTCTCTGAACCTCTTCTTAGACAGTCTGGCTTCTTGTTCAGCTTGTTCTTTGAGTATAGCTTCCTGTATAGCCTCAGATACTGGCTGAACCACCTTCTCTATGATAACATTTTGCTGTCCCTCAGGTGGGCTATACATGGACTGTATATCAGCTTGTACCATATCAAAGTCTGGTGGAGGATAGATCACCTGAGCTACTTCAGCTTGCTCACCTCCAAGATAGGTAGGATTAATCCCAGACTCAGCAACATTATCATCATCACATAAAGGAGGATAACCAAGAGTGGCTCTGATGGAATTGGAAATCCATTTTGCATGATCAGAGCCTGCTTTGATTAACACCCTCTCCCCCTTTATGACTTCTCTTTCAATATGATCTCTTAAATCATCTTTCTGAAATCTGATTTGGGCATTTAGATAATTGACTCCATCCTTGTAGAAAGGTTTTAACCTTTGGAGTTTTTCAGTGAGGATCTTTTGGGAATCTTGAATTGCAGAAGTTACAACAGTTAGACTTTCTTGCAATTCTTTGTCAAACTCCTCTTTGACAGTGGTCAGGGCTGCATTCTGTGCTGTGGCTTTATTCTTAAGTTCAGTGACAATTGCATTGTGGGAAGCTGTCAAGTTATCATTCATTCTGATTTGATTCTCCAGTACATAGCCTTGCTTTACTTCAAGTTCATCCACTTGAGCTTTTATCTTCTCCTGATGTGTAGCCAAGTATACCACTACATTCCCTCCCTTGTGGAAGCAGTCAGTCATCTCCTTCTTATATAGATTCATCTCAAATCTAATAGACTTAATGTCCTGGGCCAGATCAAACTGTAAAGACTTATGCCCCTCATCCATATATGTTTCTATGGCCTTCCTTTGCTCATCAAGTTTTATCTGCATAATAACCATCAGAGAACTGTAATCTACAGATGGTGCTGGTTGTAGTGCAGGCTGTGGTGCTATGATTTGCAGAGCTTTCTTATAAGTCTGGCTCCTCCTCTTGAAGACTTGAAATTTCCTTTTCTTTGCTCTTGTAGCCTCCTCATCTTCAGAAGCTGAGGTGCTTGCTATTTCTACCCTCTCCTTAGGTTGCTCCTCCACTTCCTTTGGTTTCTCAGGCTCTTTCCTTGCAGGTTCTTCAACAATGACTACTTGCTCCCCCTCAACTGGAGCATTCTCCCCTCAGCAGCAGCACTTGCTTTCTCAAAGTCTGTTTGATCCAGATTAAGGAAGAGATCTTCCATTGTAAACTCTTGTTGAGGTTGTGATGGAGAATCACTTGTCTCATCAACAACTTGGTCAGATACAACTTGAGCTGCAACAGATGTGTCCTCCATGACAACATCTGGGGGTTGACTATCAATCTGAGGTTGCTGATTAACATGATTTAATGAATCAGACAAAACATTATCCTCTATAGGGAAAACTGAGTTATTGATTTCAGTGAGTACCTCAAGTATGGTGTTTGTAGCTTGTTCACTTTCTAGTGGAGTTGGCTCTTCCACTACTAGAGGCTCCCCCTGCCTGTCTGCATCATCTTTTTGAGCTGGAGACTTTTCAGCATCTCCAGTGTCTTCTTCATCAGGAGTGAAGACAACATGCTCTTCTGAACTGCTAGAGGAATCTTGAGCCACTGGGGCTGTCTTCTTCTTCTTCTTTAGGGGTGTTTCCTTCTCAGGTGTTGGCATCTCCTTAGTCAAGACCCTATCCCATCTTGAGAAGAGTCTCATGTCCATCTTTCTCATGTGGTTAATCTTTGATCCAACAGCTTGACTCATTGCTTCTGGTATACTACCAGCCAAGTAAAGACTTAGTATCCTACCCAAATTGGGCTTCTTCAGGCTCTCCTTAATCTTCTCAAAGATTACTACAGACCAATCAATTTTCAATATGAAGATAATCCTTGTCATGAGACTGAACATATGGGCTGATACCCTGTCATGCCCTCCAGGCTTACTCAAGATCACCTTTCCAACAATTTCAGAGAGGAATTTTCCTTTGCTGTTCATCCCCTTCCTATTGAACACTGATCCAATTTTCATATTGGAATCCAGACCACACCAAGTTAATGCTTCCCTAGTTTTAGAAGCAGAAACATTCTCTTCTTCCTTAGTCCTTGGTAACTGAAGTACTTTTCTCAAACTCTTAGATGAGACCTTCGCCTTTTCTCCATGAACCCTTGAATTTATCTTGAGTCCAGAATCGTCTAGGGTTGCTCCATTCAGAAATTCTAATACTTCTTTCTTCCATATTTTGGTTGGCTCTGAAACAAGAAAATCTAACCCAGAATTTGCAACTAGGGTTACCACATCCTTGATTTCTGGATCTGCGTCATCAAACACGTGCCGCACAAGTTCATAGCCTTCATTTACGTTCTCCTCGAGCTTTGGCGCCATTAGGGTTTGAAGAATTTGAATTAAGAGAAGAGAGGTGTCGACACACAAGTTTGGTCTCGAAACTTTAGTGAGCGTGTCGACAGACAATTGCGAAATCCTATTTATACCTTTCTAGGATTGAAGATGAAAGGGCACATCAACAAACTCAAATTGTGTCGACACTGTTGAAAAGTGTCGACACAGACTTATAATGTCTCGACAACAATGTGTCGACACAAGTATAGTCGACAGAATATATGTGTCGACACTTGTTTATGTGTCGACACCGCTTAGCTCGACACTTAGTCGAGATATTACTTCACTAATTCTGCATAAAGTCTAAGTGTCGACACCACCTTGGATGTGTCAACACCTACTTATCATGTGTCGACACTAATATTCTGAAGTGTCGACACCAACTTCCTAGATGTGTCGACACCTTTTCTCTGAAGTGTCGACACCAATTTTCTGTCTCGACACAGACAACTCTGTGTGTCGACACTATTTTACTTAGCCATTTCTATAAACTTATTCTAAGTTTATCATACCTAATTCAATTTTAAACCTATTGAACTTGGTTTCTTCTAAAGGCTTAGTATACATATCAGCTAGTTGATTATCTGTCTTAACATACTCTAGTGAAATATCTTCTTTTTCTACATGTTCCCTTAGAAAATGATATTTTATTTCAATATGTTTAGTTCTACTATGGGAAACAAGATTGTTTGCAATAGATATAGCACTTGTAGAATCACAAAATAGTGGTGTTCTACTTACCTGAATACCATAATCCTCAAGCTGATGTTGTATCCATAGAAGTCGAGCACAACAACTTCCTGCAGCCACATATTCTGATTCTGCTATGGAGATAGCCACACTTGTTTGCTTTTTGCTACTCCATGAGATCAGTCTTCCACCTAGGAATTGACAGGTTCCAGTTGTACTTTTTCTGTCTTCTTTGCAGCCGGCAAAATCTGCATCTGAATAACCTATTAGATCAAAGTCTCCATTCCTAGGGTACCAAAGGCCTAGATAAGGAGTGCCCTTTAGATATCTTAGTATCCTTTTGATTGCTGTCAAATGAGACTCTTTAGGGCATGCTTGGTACCTAGCACAGACACATGTAGCATACATGATATCTGGTCTACTTGTAGTCAAATAGAGTAGGGAGCCAACTATCCCTCTATACAAAGTCTCATCTACAGGTTTCCCTGCATCATCTTTGCTAAGAGACATACTTGACCCCATAGGAGTCTTCATGGTACTGGATGAATCCATACCATACTTCCTTATCAGTTCTAGGGTGAACTTAGACTGGCATATGGATAAACCATTCTCAGTCTGTCTAACTTGGAGACCCAAGAAGAACTTAAGTTCCCCTATACTGCTCATCTCAAATTGCCCTTGCATAAGTTTTGCAAACTTTTTGCAAAGACTACTTTCAGTAGACCCAAATATGATGTCATCTACATATATTTGGACTAGTATTATCTTGCCTCTGGATTCCCTAAGGAATAGAGTCTTGTCTATTTTCCCCCTTGTGAATTTGTTCTCAATGAGGAAACTAGACAGTGTTTCATACCAAGCCCTAGGGGCTTATTTTAACCCATACAAAGCTTTCCTAAGTCTATAGACATAATTAGGTTGAGTTGAATCAACAAAACCTGATGGCTGTTCCACATAGACTTCTTCCTTTAGATTATCATTAATAAAGGCTGACTTAACATCCATTTGTTATAATTTAAATCCTTGATAGGTTGCATAGGCCACGAACATCCTTATGGCTTCCAGTCTGGCTACTGGAGCAAAGGTTTGATCAAAGTCAATACCTTCTTCCTGCCTATATCCCTTAGCAACCAGTCTTGCTTTGTTCTTAATAATCACTCCATGTTCATCCATTTTGTTCCTAAAGATCCACTTGGTTCCAATTATGTTGTGGTCTTTTGGTTTAGGAACAAGCTCCCAGACTTTGCACCTCTTGAACTGATTCAGCTCCTCTTACATTGCCTCAATCCAATGAGGGTCTAGGATGGCTTCTTCAAACTTCTTTGGCTCCACTTGGGATAGAAAACTGGAGTAGAGTACTGTATTCAGATTTCTGCTCCTTGTTTGTACCCCTTGTCTTAGATCACCAATGATTTGATCTACTGGATGATCTCTTAGATGCCTATTAGCTGGAGGCATCCTGGCTTCAGGTTGAACTCCTTCAGCTTCTACATCTTGCTGCACTCCTTGGTCTTCTTCTGCATTAGGTACATGTAGTACTCCCCCTGGACAATAGCCACTATCTTCTACTTGCTGTCTTGCAGTAGGTCCTTCTTCTATAATGAGCTTGTCCATCTTCTCAGTCACACCTGTGGAGCTGCAAATACTACTAGACAACTCATTGTTAATAAGTCTAGTTTCATCAAATACTATATGTACAGACTCTTCTATAACTTGAGTAGACAAGTTGTAGACTCTATAAGCCTTACTATTGTTGCTGTACCCAACAAAGATCCCCTCTTGGGACTTGGCAGCAAACTTGGTCAAGTAAGACTTTCCATTGTTAAGTATAAAGCACTTACAACCAAAGATCCTGAAATAGGATAGGTTTGGTTTTCTGCCTTTCACAATCTCATAGGGGGTCTTGTTGTGGCTTTTAGTAATGTTAGCCCTATTAATTACATGGCATGCAGTATTAACTGCCTCAGCCCAGAAATATTCTGGTAGAGATGTGTCACTTAATAGGGTTCTACCAGCCTCAATCAAGGTTCTATTTTTCCTCTCAGCAATACCATTTTGCTGAGGTGTCCTTGGTGAAACAAATTCCTAAAATATCCCAAATTCTTCACATAGTTTTGCCATACTATCAGACTGAAATTCAGTACCATGGTCACTTCTTATCTTGACCACTATACTGTCTAGTTCATTCTGAATTTGTTTGACAAAGCTATAGAAGATACTAGGTGTTTCAGATTTCTGTCTAAGGAAGAACACCCAGGAAAACCTTGAGTAGTCATCTACAACCACAAAGGTATAGACCTTCCTACCTAGGCTGTGAACTGGCATAGGGCCAAAGAGATCCATATGCAAAAGGTATAAACACCTCACAGCATCTTTGTTTTCAAGGCTATTAAAGGTGGATCTAGTCTGCTTGCCCTTTTGACAAGCTGAGCATATTCCATCTTTAATACACTTAACTTGAGGACCATTCCTCATTAACTCTTTGCTATAGAGATGGCCAATTGTCTTGTAGTTGAGATGAGCTAGCCTCTTGTGCCATTTGACACAATGAGAGACTTTCTCATCAGCTACAAGACACACTGGAGAACCATTGTTCTCACACATAATGTCTAGACAGTAGACATTTCTTTTTCTGTAATCAGTCAAAATGATCTCTTGATCATTTGATCTCCTGATATGACAACCATCTTTGACAAATGAGATGTCATATCCTAAATCACTCAATTGACTTATACTAATAAGGTTATGTTTCAAACCTTTAACATAAGCCACTTGAGTAATAGTTATATGGGTGCTAGAAATGTTACCAAAACCCTTGATAATTCCTTTTTCAGAACCCCCAAAGGTGACTTTAGGACCATCCTTGATAGGTGTGTAGTCCTTTAGCAATCCCCTACTTCCAGTCATGTGCCTGGAACATCCACTGTCCATGTACCATATTGGGGCATGGCCACTTGGACTTACCTGCAAAACAGATTAGTTGACCTTAGAACCCAAAGAATTCTTGGGTCCTTGGTACTGGTTAGTTTGCCTCCTAACAAAGCTACCTGTAGATTTTCCAACATGCAGTTTGCTACTCAACTTGACATTTGTATTATGCCAACAGTCTATGGCAAAGTGGCCTACCTTGCCACAGCACCAGCACTCAAACCTATTGTACCTTTGCTTAGGTACATTCCTACTGTTTTATCTAAAGCTGGCTTGTTGAGAGCTGGGGCTTTGCCCTTAGACTTGGACTTGACAGTCCTAGCAGGGTTAGTAAACCCCAATCCAGTTTTACCCTTGTGAGGTATAAACTCATCAATCAAAGGTAGAACAGACTTAGGTTTAGAAAACCGTGCAACAATGTCTCTCTCCTTCTGAAGACTAATCTCCAGACTTCTGATTTGATCATTCTTAAATGTTATAGTCCCCATCTGAATCACAGTTATGTGCTCCAGTCTGGCTATTTCATTTAGTTTTTGATCAATCATCTTCTCAAAATCAGTTGCAGCAACTTTAAGACTAGCAATTTCCTTTGCCTGACTCTTGGCCAAGGATTTGCTTTTCTTAAATGCTTGCAACAGAACTCTATATTCATCAATCAATTGATGAATATCCCCTTCTGATTCAGATCCACTGACATCATTTGATGCTGATGTAACTGAATCAGAACTAGCACAAGAAATTGAACTTAAAGAACAATTTTGTACCTTACTAGGTCCAGGCTGCTCCTGGATTTTGTCACCTTCTGTTAAGGCCATCAGTCCTTTGCACTGAATGTCCTCTTGCTCATATATAGAGTTCATTATCTGGATGAACTCTTCTTCCTCTTCTTCAGCAAATAGTCCTATATATGCTTCAGCTTCTGACTCAGTTTCTGAAGAAGATATGTCTGACAGGCTTTTGTCCTTCTTGGCAACAAAAGACCTTTCCTTCTTGCCCTTGAATTGAGTCTTTTTCTTATCATTAGACTCTTTCCTTTTCTCAGGACAGTCAGCAATAACATGTCCTTGTCTGTTACAGCAATAGCAAACAATTTTTGATAAAGTTGCTTTGCTTGACTTGGTCTTTCTTCTGTCTTTCTTTGATGACTTCTTGTTCTGATAATAGTCATCTTTGCCCTGTGAAGTGGATGGCTTTGACCTCCACTGTTTCTTCTTTAGAAATTTCTGAAAGTGTCTTGTGAATGCTGCAAAGTCCTCATCACTTTCACTGCTTTCAGACTTTCTGCTTTCTGAATCATCTGACTCAGTCTCAGCCACTTTTGGAGGTGGAGATGGTGACTTACTTCTGTATTTTCTGGTGGCTTCTGTCTTAAATGCCACTGTTCTTTCTTTATTCTCAATTCTGGTAGACTTCTCCTCTTCTTTCCTCACCATCAACTGCATCTCATAGGATAGCAGTTTTCCAAACAGTGTTGGTGGAGGGATATCTGCTAACTTTGCCATTTCCCTTATGACACAGATCTTGGTGTCCCAATCCTTTGTTAGGGACCTTAGAAACTTATCATTTAGCTCATAATTACTGAACTCTCTTCCATAGGACATTAGCTCATTGACAATCCTATAGAACTTCTTATAGCATTTTGTGATGCTATCAGACCTACCTTGCCTAAAACTTTCATATTCTTGGTTTAACAAAGATTTTATATCCTGTCTCACTTCTTCTGAACCCTCCATATACACTATAAGAGTATCCCACATCTCCTTAGATGTCTTACAATGTATCAAGTTCTGAAAGGTAGCATCATCTATGACACTCACAATGATATTCTGAGCCCTCTTGTCCATTGTGGCTAGAATTATCTCATCTTTTGTCATTTCAGAGAAGTCTTTAGGTGTTCTATGATTTGCATCCAGGACTGAAACCTTCATAGGCACATATGGCCCTTCTTTAACTGTGATGTAAATTCTAGGGTCTGAGGCTTCCATAAATAGTCTCACCCTTTCTTTCCAGATGCCAAAAATTTCTTTTCTGCAAATGGGCAACTTCATGGATCCAAGTTCCTTATGATTCTCTGTTGATCCCATGTTTCTTGATTTTCTTGATTCTGCACTTTACTTAGACTGAATCTGCCAACATGATCTACTCAGACAGTTAAGTCCTTTTTGAGTAACCTCCCTCTGATACCACTTGAAAGAAATTGTTCCTAATCACCTAGAGGGGGGGGGGGTGGTGAATAGATGACTAAATCTTTTTGCACTTTTTTAGGCAGAATTCAGATTATATCACAGAGTTATAATTACTTTAACATAGAAATCAATCAGCAATCACAGAATCACACATGCACACAGTGGACACACAGATTTATAGTGGTTCCCCAAGATTTGGGTACATCCACTTTCCCCCTTTGCCTATCTAGTAGTGTACTAGATTCGGCCAAACTCATCCACTATCTCAGATCCTCAGATCGTACACTCAGAACCCCAAAACAGGTTCCTACAGCTCAGGCCCAAGGCCCTACAACTCAGTCTTCTCCAAAGACCTACACTCAGCCACAAGGCCTACACTCAGCCACAAGGCCTACACTCAGCCACAAGGCCTACACTCAGCCACAACAGGCCTACACTCAGAGAAACAGATCTCCTACACTCAGGCACACAGGCCCTACCACTCAGCCTTTATAATTGCAGGCTTACAACTCAGATCCCTAAGGATCCTACAAGAAATATAAAATACAAAGTGTATATACCTACAACTCTGAATAGAGAGATGAGTTGATAGGTTCTTGATGAGTTCTTGAAAGAACTCTGCTGAGAACAATCTCACTTGGCTTTTCTTCAAAGCTTCTTGAATGTAGAACACAATAGGATTGATTCTCTGCAGCTGATCTTTAATCACTATAACTTAAGATTCAGAACTAGGTCTGAACCCTTCTTCACAGCCTGGTTCCAACGGCTATCTTCTTGGATGGAGCTCTCTCTCTCCAACTTCTTAGATCTTCACTTGATTCTTCAATGAATAGCTAGATCTTGTGTGTATCACTTGATGTGTTGATCTTCATTTTCTGTTGACAGTATAAGCCTATTTATAGGCCTTCTTCATGGTGACCGGCTGATCCAGTTCCTAACAGCTTTCTGACAACTCTGACAGGTGCAGTAGACCGGCTGGAATGGCAGCTGTCAAGTCACCAAGTCAGTTCTTGAAATAACTGTAACTGTCTGAAAGTGTCGAGACAATCTGTCTTTAAGTGTCGACACACATAGACTAAGTGTCGACACAAGTTAACTAAGTGTCGACACTAGCCTTCAAGGTGTCGACACAACTCCTTGTGTTCTAGAATTTATATCTCGACACTGCTTCTTCATTATGTGTCGACACTGATATTGAGTGTCGACACAACTCCTTGTTCTTCAGTACTTAGTTGAATTCTTGTAAGTGTCGACACATCTTCATGTGTTGAACTTGTTCAGTGTCGACACATCTTCTTGGTGTCGACACATGCCTTCTGTGTTGATACTTGCTGAGTGTCGACACAGCTCCTTGTGTCGACACATTCTTCTTTTGTTGAGACTTTGACTGAGTGTCGACACATCTCCTTTGTGTCGACACTTGGACTTAGAATTTTTGTTGAACTTTGCTGAGTGTCGACACAGCATCCTAGTGTCGACACTTTCTTCATGTGTTGAGTCTTTTGCTGAGTGTCGACACATTCTTTCTTGTGTCGACACTTTCTTCAAGTGTTGAGTCTTCTGCTGAGTGTCGACACATTCTTTATTATGTCGACACTTATACTTAGACTCTGCTGACTTTTGCTGAGTGTCGACATAGCCTCCAAGTGTCGACACTTTCTGATGTAGACACAATTCCTCTGGGTGTCGACACTGCTTCTAAATGTCGACACTTCTTCACTGGACATTTCTTCATTGAGTGTCGACACAACCTTCATGTGTCGACACTTTCTGTCTGGTGTCAACTCTGCATCCCTGGTGTCGACACAATTACTCCAAGTGTCGACACAAGTCTTCTTAAGTGTCGACACTTTCCTTCTGGGTGTCGACACATGGACTTAGAAAACTTTCAGCTTTCCCTGCAAATACTTAACCTACACAAGGCAACTCAAAATACATCAAATACATTTTGATGTATATCATTGAGTAGGGCGAGGCTTCTTCAAATCAGGTACATTTAAACCAATGTACCCAACAACCTACTTCAGCGGAAACCATCAGATTGGTTGCTGAAGCAGTCTTTGCTATGATAAATGCCCAACCTGTAGGGAAAATGCACCATGTACCACCTGTTAATGAGCAAGAACCGATTAGGGCGACAGAGCCGGGAGTGGTAGAGCATGCGATAGTTGATCAGGTTGCACCAAGGAGAGCTACGGAGAAGCAGCTCAAGCATGTGATGAGCTTTAATCCTCCGAGGTTCGACGAGGTTGGAACACCAACTCAAGCTGAGGATTGGCTCTCTACGATAAAGAGAGTCTTGACGGCCACAGAAACTGTTGAGTGGCAGAAGACCACCATAACGACCTTCCTTTTGGCTGGTGATGCGAGGCTGTGGTGGGACGAGTTGGAGGTTCACCTCTTAGTGGGAAGGCAACTTGCTGATGTGCCTATGGAGGAATTCTCAAGGCTGTTCTTGGCCATATATCTACCCTCTGCTCAGAAGCTGGAGATGGAGAATCAGTACCTCTGTTTGACTCAGGGAGGCAGAAGCATGAATGAGTATCTCCACGAGTTTACGTGGTTGGGTCGTTATGCTGATGCTATGTTTACTGAAGAGGAGCGGAAGACCAACCGATTTTATGAGGGTCTACATGACGACCTACAGTTACTCCTTGCTGGGCCTAAGGCGCAGGGCTTCCTAGCCTTGGTCAATTTGACCCGATCATTGGAAAATGTCGTGAAGAAAGTGCTGGAGAAGAATGACCCAGGGGATAAGAAGTCAGAGTTCAAAGTGCCAAATGCAAAGTCGGGTTTCTGTAGATGGAACAAGAAGCTCAATACATCGAGCTTGGCCCCTTCGTCTGGTGCGGCGGGGGCAACCACAAGTCGAGTCCCAGGAGCGTGCTATAACTGCGGAAAGATGAGGCATTTTGCTCGTGAGTGTTGGAGCGGACGTGCAAAGTCTGAAAGGAAGCCTGGAGCAACTTATGAAGAGAAAGGGAAGACGGTGGAGTCAACCGCATCCCACCATGCTCCAGCCCAGCCTAGAGTTTATAACCTCTGTCTGCAAGAGGCCATAAAACAAGCTGACGTGGTGACAGGTATGAGTTAAATTATGGCAGTTTAACTTTATGTAGTTGTTATCTTTTTATCTGTTAGCTTATATATGTTGGTGCTAGACTTTGCGTTGATCTTTGATTATCCGGCGAGAGCCCTGTTTGATACGGGAGCTTCGCATTCCTTCTTGTCCGAAAAATTTGTAGCGCGCATCGGGGTCCCTTCTTCGATGGCAAAAGATAAGTTGGATGTGTTGTTGCCCAATGGGTACTCAATGCGCGCAGATAGAGTCCGTGTGGTTAAGATTCGGATTGGGGATCAGGAGTTTGTCTTGCAAGCGTTGGTACTGCTGTTAGCGGAGTACGACGTAATCTTTGGTATGGACTGGCTCTCAGAGTAGCGAGCATGCATAGATTGCAACCAAAAGGAGGTTAAGTTGGGACTGAATACTGATCGGGAGACTACGTTTGCGGGCATGAAGGGGTCGGGTAAAATTTTGATGTCGGCCCTTCAGGTGATCAAGGCAATTCGGTCTGGGGCAGAGCTGTTTGTCACATTAGTGCAGGCTTCAATGCCTAAGCCGAGTCTGGGAAGTATTCCAGTTGTGTCCGAGTATCCTGATGTGTTTCCAGATGATCTCCTTGGAGCCCCTCATCAATGGGAGATTGATTTTACTATTGAGCTGGTGCCGGGTGCCAAACCCATGTCACAATCTCCGTATCGAATAGCGCTAAGAGAGATGGCGGAGCTGAAGGTGCAACTGCAAGAGTTATTGGAGCAAGGGTATGTGCGTCCAAGTTTATCGCCTTGGAGCGCACCGATCCTCTTCGTTAAGAAGAAAGATGGGAGCTTGCGACTCTGTATTGACTATCGGGAGTTGAACAAGATTACGGAAAAGAATAAATATCCGATCCCAAGGATTGACGATCTATTTGATCAGTTGGTTGGGTTTACTGTATATTCGAAGTTAGATCTGAAATCTGGTTACTACCAACTGAGGATAAGGGAAAGTGACATCCCAAAGACAGCGTTCAACACGCGGTTTGGGCATTACGAGTTCACGGTCATGCCGTTTGGGTTGACCAATGCGCCATCTGTGTTTATGGATCTGATGAATAGGACGTTCAGAGAGTACCTGGATCGTTTCGTGATAGTATTTATCGACGATATCCTGGTTTACTCGCAGTGTGAGGAGGATCACTACAAGAATCTGCATATGGTGTTGGAGACGTTCAGAAGGAATCAGTTGTATGCTAAGTTCTCCAAGTGTGAGTTCTGATTATCCTCGGTAGCGTTCCTTGGTCATGTGGTTAGTGGAGAAGGGATAACAGTGGATCCAGCGAAGATAGTGGCGATACGGGAGTGGCCTGTATTGACTTCAGTGGCGAAAGTTCGGAGCTTTCTGGGGCTTGCCGGCTACTACAGGCACTTCATAGAGAACTTCTCGCAGATAACGCTACCACTCATGATGTTGACAAGGAAGGATCAAAAGTTTGTGTGGTCGCTGGAGTGCGAGCAGGCTTTTGAAGAATTGAAGAGGCGGTTGACCACGACGCCTATTTTATGTTCGCCGAATGGGACTTAGAGTTAGCTGCCGTGATATTTGCTCTAAAGCTGTGGAGGCACTATCTGTTTGGTGTGAAGGTCGATATCTACACCGATCATAAGAGCCTGAAGTACCTGTTAGATCAGAAGGACCTGAACATGAGGCAGCGGAGGTGGATGGAGTTCCTGGGGGACTACACCTTCGAGATACATTATGTGCCGGGTAAAGGAAATGCAGTGGAGGATGCATTGAGTCACAGGGTTCCTGTGCGAGCCAGCTGGTTGTCGGTACATGATGAGAGTTTGGTCAGTGATTTGGAGGCATTAGAGATAACTTGCGTCGACAAGCAATCTAGTGCCGAGGCGAAATTGTTTTGGACAGAGGTGCAGTATGACCTAGCTGATAGAGTTAGGCGGGCTTTGGTTCAAGATAGCAGCATGAAACAGATCTTAGATGAATCTTTGGATGGGTCAAATTCCCAATTTGCTATTGAGGATGGACTGCTAAAGAGGGACGGTCGCCTATGCGTTCTTAGTGTGGATAATCTTCGGGATGAGTTGATGTACGAGTCTCATCATACCAAGTACTCAATCCACTCGGGGAGCACGAAGATGTGTAAGGACATGAAGAAGTTGTTCTGGTGGCCAGGATTGAAGAAGGATGTGTCACTTTATGTGGCCAAGTGCCAATCATGTGCCTTGGTGAAGGCAGAGTGCCAGAAGTCCGGAGGTTTCTTGAAATCCTTGCCTATCCCGGAGTGGAAATTCGATGACATTTCTATGAATGTTGTGCATGTTTTGCCAAAGTCGCGGAGGGGAAACGACGCCATCTTGGTGGTCGTGGATAGATTGACAAAGGTGTCGCATTTCATTCCGAACAAGAAGGAAGATCCGGTGGAAAAGTTAGCCAAACTCTATGTGGATAATATTGTTCAATTGCATGGTGTGCCCCGCAGTATTGTTAGTGACCGAGATGGACGCTTCATGTCGAGTGACTGGAGGCTGGTGCATAGTATGTTGGGGACTAAGCTGAGTTTCAGCACAACATTTCACCCACAGACGGATGGTCAGACTAAGAGGGTCAACAAGACAATGGAGGACATGCTTCGCATGTGCGTCTTGGATTTCGAAAAGCAGTGGGAAGATCACCTATACATGGTGGAGTTTGCATATAACAACAACTATCAGGCGAGTATTGGAATGATGCCCTTCGAGGCCTTATTTGGGAGAAAGTGTCGCACGTCGTTGTCTTGGTTGGAGACATGCAAGTCGAAGTTATACAAACGTCAAGAGGTGGAAGACGCCACTCCAATGATACGTACAGTTCATGAATGGTTGAAGATCGCTCAGGACAGGCAGGCAAAATACTATAACGCCAAGCATAGGAACGTGGAATTCGGTGTTGGCGACTGGGTGTATTTGAAAATCAAGCCATTCAAGGGTGTCTCGTGGGTTCGACACTTGAAAAAGCTGAGTCTGAGATACCTTGGACCGTTTGAAATCCTGGAGCGTGTTGGCGAATCAGCGTATCGATTGAAGCTGTCAGTGGAGTTGAGTAGGATGCATGATGTGTTACACATTTCGGTGTTGCGGAAGGCGGTGCAAGAGCCTTCGCAGGTCGTTGGGGTCGATCAAGTGCCGGTTGAATACGGGTTGACGACAAAGGTCTAGCCAGTACGCATTGAAGACTTTGAGGTCAAATGACTCCACAATAAGGAAATCCAAATGGTCAAAGTCCGTTGGGATAACTGCGGACGTGAGGAGCTTTCTTGGGAGCGAGAGTAGACTATGGTGGAAGAGTGCCCCGAGTTATTCCACTCAGGTAACATTTAAATTTTTGTGTACCTTTACATAATTTCGGGACGAAATTCTTTAAGTGGGGGAGATTTGTAACGCCCCGAAAATCGTAATCGAACTGGTCGTGTGGAAGAGAATTTTTGGTGTCTGTATAGGGGTACATGGCCCGGGACACGGGCGTGTCCAAGGCCATGTGGTTCTCTGTGTTGACCGGCTATGTCCAGAGAAGGACACGACAGGAAACACGGCAACATGACACGGGCGTGTCAACCGACACGGGCTTGTGCATACCCGTGTCACCACCCGTATTCCCAAGAGTCGTGTCGGTTGGCGTGGCGGTTACTAGTGTCACGACCCTAGTTAATAGGAGTGTCAGGACCCGACACGGGCATGTCAGGTTGAGACACGGGCATGTCTCGACCTGTGTTCTCTTCTATGCTCGACGACCATGTTTGGATCGAGGTACACGGCCTGGGACACAGCCGCTTGCGAGGCCGTGTTCGGCCCAGGTTTGAAGATTTTTGGGCGGATCTGAGCCGTTCATTTTCTTTAATTAAGATCTGACGGTCTTGATGTGTTCCTGCTCTATTAAGGTCTGAATGGAGGTTGTATTCCTCATTTGCTCTTTATCATCCTCTTTCTAAGAAGTTTGAGAGAGGAGAGAGCAAGGAGGAAGAAAGGGGAGGTTTCCGGCCGCCGGCGGAGCATCGGAGCACCGATTTGAGAACCGAGAGCGGATCCGCGGATGAAATTCCATTGCGAAGCCTTCTATCCGTATAGTTTTTCCATGGCGCAAAAGCGTACTACAAGGGTAACGATTCTCTACATGAGCATAAGGAAACCCCCTCCCGCGAGTGTGCGGTGAGTGTGCGGCATTCCTTGGGGTTGACGGGAATAGTCCCCCTTGTGTTGCATATAGAGTCCGGAATCAAAGTACGAACATAGACATTGTGTGTGAAGCATACCCGGACGTGTTGGTCTGGATCGGTGATGTTGCATTTTGTATGGTTTGCCGGAGAAGACTCCGTGTTTTGTGTTTTCGGGTTTCTACGCGGTAGATTGCAGTAGGGATCCTTGGGGATTAACCCCAAGGTGCACCCGGAAAACTGGGCGGAAACGTAGTTCTGCTAACTTGGCGGCCGGGGAGCCAGCCTTGTATATAATTGGGTTATGTGATGTTTGGAATTGTGGCGGGATCCGAGAGAAGCTTGGCTCGTGTGTACGTCTTAAGGTGACTACGTGTTGTGAGCAACAGGCAAGTGGAATCAGACCTAGGCTATGTGGTTCGGTGCGAGAGACCCAAAGAGGGACTGGCCATTGGCTTAGTCGGGAGCCTTAGACGGTGGTCTGAAAGGCTAAAATGCTCATGTTGTTGCCATCCCAGGGATGGTGGTGAAGCCACGAAATTGACCAGATTCACCGAAACTGTGCCCCGAGTGCACGAGGTGTGTGGCTGTGCGAGCCTACACCTGTGGCGAAGTATGTTTGTACTTTATTGTTTAGTTGGGCTAATGAAATGCAGAGAAGGAGCACCGCCGTCCCGAGTAAGGGGCGGGGTCGTTATAATTTGGTCAGCTTTGGCTGACCGTTACTTTGTTTGCCACCGTGCGGTGGAATGTTGCTTGCAGGTGCTATGGAGCCAAGTACCAAATAGCTGGCTGAAGCCCATGTTGCTGAGCTGGCCCTCGAATGCCAAAGCGAATTGTTGTTTTACTTTTGTCATGTGTGGCCGACCTGCGAGCCGATGTATGTAAAACATTACTTTGTTAAGTGAAACTCTTGTAAGGCCATAAGACCAGGTACTTTTATTGTATTCATTGTTTCATTCCTGTGGTAGTTTGTGGACATTCATGTTAGTTGTTTATTCAAATATGGGTTCTTGACAACTATTTAAAAGCTTCCGCTAGAATGCTCTGTGTTACAACGAGTAGTCGTAGTTGAATGGTTTTGATATTCTTAAGTAACCCTTCCGACTGTCCGTGGTATATGGCGTCGGGTTCTAGCTGGACCTTCTGTTATATACCATATGACGGATGGGTGTGTTACAGGTGCGTCCACATGTTCCAAGATGTAATACTCTCTATTGATGATAATAACGTCCTCGTCACACATGAGAGCAACCTCAGGCTCAGAATCGCAATCAGGCCTAACCTTATCAACCAACTCACTAAAAATAGGGATAGATAATTCTTGCAAAGAAAGCGGAGGAACAACAACATCAGAGAAAATATGTGATGGTTCCTCCGGGGGTGAATCAACAAGAGGGGAAGAGTGCATGGGGAGAGACGACGCTACAATGTCATCACACCGGTCAGCAGAAAGTCTGATGGGCATATCTGCAGCAGTCCCCCATAGACAAGGTGGTGCTGTGAATATATCATCAGAATTAGAAGGGGCAGCCATTTGAGAGGGGGATAGAGTGAATCAGATACCCGGTTCTTCATACTCCTCCAACTGGCGCTGAAATTCTGCGCAATCTTTCAACAGGTGGTCGGTGTTACTGTAACACCCCCTATCCGTCACATAGCATATATCAGTAGGTCCGGCCGGGGCCCGGCGCCGTATGCCACAGACAGACCGGGTGGTTACTTATGGAAACCATCCAACCAATCTCAACGTCCTACACAGAGCATTCTAGCGGAAGCAGTTTAAGAGTTGTAAACAAAGAACCCAACATCAAAGTACGAATGTCCACTAATACATAATAGGAATGTTATACAAAGTACCCAAAACAAGCCTTAAGGCCTTACAAAATGTTTCACTTAAATATTACATGTTTTACAAACTACGGCACGCAGGCCGGTCATACATGAATAAAGCAGTAAACATTTCCATTTGGGCCTTCGAGGGCCGGTTTCGCAAAAAGGGCTTTAGCCCGCTATTGACCACTTGGTCCAGCTGCACCTGCAAGCAACAAACCACCGCACGGTGGCAAAACAAGGCAACGGTCAGCAATGCTGACCAAATTATAACGATCCCGCCCCCAACTCGGGGCGGCGATGCTCCTTCCCTTCATTTCATTAGCATAAGCGAGCAATTTATATACTTAGCCATTTCATCACAGACATTGGCTCGCACGGCCACATGCCCCGTGCACTCAGGGCACATTCTCGGTGAACCGGTCGATGTCACGTCAATTAAAGCCATTAACATTCCGAACACACCACCGCCACTTAAACGGCCAAACCTATGAGCAATTTGTCTTCCTGGCCTGGGTCACGACAATTTAAGCCATTGACCGCCGAAGACTCACATCTATGCCAACGGCAAGTGCCACGTAACCTTAGGTCTCTTTAACCGAACGACACAGAGCGGGTACGGTTCCATCTAACCCGTGCTCACATCGCAACGGCAATTTAAGCCATTTGCGCGGGTCAAACTTCCACCGTGTCCCATTCTATCACAAGTCACATAACTCGGTTTTGTTCAAGTTGGCTCTCAGGCCACCAAGTTGGCAAGATCTCGTATCCGCCCAGTTTTCCGGGTGCACCTTTGGGTTAGTCCCCAAGGCTCCCTGCTGCAATCTACCACGTAGAAAACCCGAAAATCAACCAATAGCACGGAGTCTTCTCCGGCCTTATGCAATGAAACATCACCGATCCAGACTAACATGTCCGGGTAGGCTTCACACATCATGCCTATGTCCGTTCTCGCATACGGACTCTAAACAACGGGGACTTCACATATCTACCCGAAGGAATGCCTCCAACTCTCCGCAAACTCGCGAGAGCGGGCTTCCTATGCTAGGAAAGAGAGCTATTCGCGCTCAAGATGAGGATCGTTACCCTTGAGTTCCTCTTTGGCGCCATTGAAAAGTAATCGGATGGAAATCACCGCACTAGCGTTGCCTCCGTGGATCCGGAGTCGGCTTGCGATTCGAAGCTCCGAAGCTCCTCCAATGGCGGGATCTAGCTCTTTTTCCACCCTTGGCTCTCCTCTCTCTCTAAGGATTTAGGGAGATGATAAGTGAAGAAAAGTAAGGGTTTTCTAAGTCAAAACCCGGGTATATCCCTTCAGGAACAACCCCCAGCCGTTGGATCTCAACATAAGGAAACGAACGGCTTTGATTCGGGGCTGAAATGCCCAATCTGGACCGAACACGGCCTGGCACACGCCCGTGTCCAGGGCCGTGTGCCGCATTCGCCGTCAAAATCGAATCACCTGGAACCTCACACGGGTATCGAACACGCCCGTGTTCGAGCTGACATGCCCGTGTTCCACCTGACACGGCCGTATGGCCGGCCGTGTACCCCATAATTTTTCCCCATTTTCAACCCGAGCACTGCACGGGTTCTAGGACACGCCCGTGTCCTTACCCGTGTCACCTTGACATGCCTGGACCCCAGGCCGTGTACACGGGACACTTCGTCGAGTGAAGTTCGTCGACCTGCTGACACGGCCTTGGACACGCCCGTGTCCTAGGCCGTGTGCCTTGTCTCGACGATCGTTGAGCGAATCTCGACGACTCCCCGGGACGATCGTCGACACGGGTCGACACGCCATGCGACACGCCCGTGTCGCAGGCCGTGTGCCCACTCTCGACGAATCGTCGAGTAAAACTCGACGACTTCGCGGCTAAGTGTCGACACGGGTCGACACGCCCTGCGACACGCCCGTGTCGCAGGCCGTGTGCCCACTCTCGACGAATCGTCGAGTAAAGCTCAACGTCTTCGCGGCTAAGTGTCGACACACGCTTGACATGCCCTGGGACACGCCCGTGTCCCAGGCCGTGTGCCTGCTGCCAGAACCCAAACTGGCCCATAACGTCCCCCTTTTGCTCCTTTGAGTTTCGGGGCGTTACAACTCTCCCCCTCTTTAAAGAATTTCGCCCACGAAATTAAATAAAGGGAAGACATGTACAAAACCAAAATTTGTACCTGAGCGGAACAACTCCGGATACTCGTCAAGCGTAGTCTGCTCTCGCTCCCAAGAGAGCTCCTCACGACCGCAATTGTCCCACCGGACCTTGACCATCCTGATCTCTTTATTGCGTAGCCGCTTGACCTCCGAGTCCTCGATCCGCACAGGCTTGACCTTTGTCGTTAGCCCACTATCCACCGGAACTTGATCGACCGCGATCACTTGCGTAGGCTCTTGCACCGCCTTCCGAAGCATCGAAATGTGGAATACATCATGTAAACCACTAAGCTCCACTGAGAGCTTCAACCGATAGGCCACTTCACCAACTCGCTCTAGAACCTCAAACGGTCCAAGGTACCTCGGGCTTAGCTTTTTCAATCGCCTCACCCGCGAGACCCCCTTGAACGGCTTGATCTTCAAGTATACATAATCGCCCACAGCGAACTCCACGTTCCTGTGCTTGGCATTATAGTACTTTGCTTGCCAGTCCTGAGCGATAAGCAACCTCTCCCGAATGGTTCGCACCAAAGAAGTAGCATCATCCACTTCCGATCGCTTATACAACTTTGACTCACCCGTTTCTAACCAAGACAACGGCGTGCGACATCTTCTACCATAAAGGGCCTCGAAAGGCGCCATCTGAATACTTGCTTGGTAGCTATTGTTGTATGCGAACTCCACCAAATAAAGGTGGTCTTCCCATTGCTTTCCAAAATCCAAGACACACATGCGAAGCATGTCTTCCATGGTTCTATTGACCCTCTCGGTCTGCCCATCCGTTTGCGGATGGAAGGCTGTGCTAAACTTCAGCTTTGTTCCCAACATTTGCTGCACCAGCCTCCAATCATTGGACGTGAACCGCCCATCTCGGTCACTCACGATGCTGCGGGGCACACCATGAAGCCGCACTATGTTATCCACATAAAGCATTGCCAGTTTCTCCACCGGATCATCCTTCCTATGCGGAATAAAATGCGACACCTTCGTTAATCGATCAACAACCACCCAAATGGCGTCGTTTCCCTTTTGTGACCTTGGCAAACCGTGCACAAAGTCCATAGAGATGTCGTCAAATTTCCACTCCGGAATAGGCAAGGACTTAAGAAATCCTCCCGGCTTTTGGCACTCCGCCTTTACCAAGGCGCAGGTTTGGCACTTCGCTACGTATAGCGCCACATCCTTTTTCAAACCCGGCCACCAAAACAGTTTCTTCACATCACGGTACATCTTCGTGCTCCCCGGGTGAATCGAGTACTTGGTATGGTGTGCCTCGTACAACAACTCCACCCGTAAATTGCCCACACTTGGGACGCACAATCGACCGTCTTTCCAAAGCAATCCATCCTCCACGACGAATTGGGAATTTGACCCATCCAGAGCCTCTATCATGAATTGCTTCATATGAGCATCCATATCCAAAGCCTGCCGAATACGATCAGCCAGGTCATATTGGACTTCAGTCCAATTCAGAACTGCTTCAACACTTGATTGTCTATCCACACAAACAATCTCTAGCGCCTCCAACTCCCGCACCAACCGCTCATCATGCACCGATAGCCAATTGGCTTGAGCTGGGGCTCGGCGACTCAATGCGTCCGCAACCGCATTCCATTTGTCAGGCACGTAGTGGATCTTGAATGTATAGTCCCCCAGGAACTCCATCCACCTACGCTGCCGCATATTCAGATCTTTCTGATCAATAAGATACTTCAGGCTCTTGTGATCGGTGTAGATATCAATCTTCACACCGTACAAGTAGTGTCTCCACAGCTTCAAGGCAAAAATCACGGCCGCTAACTCCAAGTCGTGGACCGGATAATTCCTCTCGTGCACTTTTAGCTGTCTCGAGCCATAAGCTATCACGCTTCTGTGCTGCAGTAGCACGCAACCCAAACCGCTGCCTGAAGCATCGCTATATATCTCATAGCCTTCGGTCCCAGATGGTGAACTCAGCACAGGCGCCGTGGTCAACCGACACTTCAACTCCTCAAAAGCTCGCGCGCACTCCGGCGTCCAAACGAACTTATGCTCCTTCCTCGTCAAAGTAGTGAGAGGTAACGCTATCCGCGAGAAGTTCTCTACGAAGCGCCTATAATAGCCGGCAAGCCCCAAAAAGCTCTGGACTTCTGCTACCGTAGCAAGCTCAAGCCACTCCCGTATCACAACAATCTTCGCCGGATCCACAGCAATACCCTCTCCACTCACTATATGCCCGAGGAACGCTACTGAGGATAGCCAAAACTCGCACTTCGAGAACTTGGCATACAACTGATTTCTCCTTAGCGTCTCCAACACCAAATGAAAATGCTTGAAGTGATCTTCCTCACTTTGCGAGTACACCAAAATATCGTCGATAAAGACGATCACAAAATGGTCCAAGTACTCCCTGAACGTCCTGTTCATCAAATCCATGAACACCGACGGCGCATTAGTCAGCCCAAACGGCATGACCGTAAACTCATAATGCCCGTATCTCGTACTAAACGCTGTCTTCGGGATATCACTCTCCCTTATCCGCAGCTGATAGTACCCAGCCTTGAGATCTAACGTCGAGTACACCGTCGACCCGACTAACTGATCAAAAAGATCATCAATCTGGGGGATGGGGTACTTGTTCTTCTCAGTCAGCTTGTTGAGCTCCCGATAATCAATACATAGCCTCAAGCTTCCGTCCTTCTTCTTAACAAAGAGGACCGGTGCGCTCCAAGGCGAAGAACTCGAGCGCACATATCCTTGCTCCAACAACTCTTGCAGTTGAACTTTCAGCTCCGCCATTTCCTTAGGCGCCAGCCGATAGGGAGATCGTGACACAGGCTTTGCACCTAGCACTAGCTCGATCGTAAAATCTATCTCCCGCTGAGGCGGGGCTCCAGGAAGATCCGCGGGGAACACATCAGGGTATTCCGATACCACTGAAATACAATCCAACGCGGGCTTCGGCTTTGCAACCCCCACTAGTGTAAAGAACAGTTCTGCACCAGCACGAACCGCCTTCACCACCTGAAGAGCAGACATCAGCGTCTTGCTCGACCCCTTTAAGCCCATAAAAGTCGTTTCACGACTTGCTCCCAGCTTGACTTCCTTGCTACCGCAATCTATATGGGCCTGCTGCTCCGAGAGCCAGTCCATGCCAAATATGACGTCGAACTCCACTAACGGAAGTAAAGACGCCCGCAGGTCGAACTCCTGCTCCCCAATACGAGTCTTAACATCGCAGATCCTATCCGCTCGCATCGAACACCCATTGGGCAACAACACATCCAACTTATCTTTCGCCATCGAAGAAGGGACTCCGATGCGTGATATAAATCCTTCGGACAAGAAGGAGTGTGAAGCTCTCGTATCGAAGAGTGCTCGTGCCGGATTTTCACAAATCAATACAAATCCTAAACAAGTAGTGGTAAGGTAACATGTGCATAACAAGTATTTAAAGAAATTGACTTGCTATAAATTAAATCGTACATGTCACCACATCAGCTTGTTTAATGGCTTCCTGTTGGCCAAGATTATAGACCCTTGGTTGGGCCGGAGCATAATGGGATGCGGTCGACTCCACCGTCTTTCCCTTCTCTTCATAAGTAGCTCCCGGCCTCCTCTCGGACTTAGGACGTCCGCTCCAACAATCACGGGCGAAATGCCCTGTCTTTCCACATGTAAAACACGCGCCCGGGGTCCGACTCGTAGTCGCCCCAGAAGCACCAGAAGGAGCTGGACCCGAAGTCCTATGCTTCTTGAAAGCCCTCCGATAGCCGGACTTTGAAGTAGTCGGCACTTTAAACTCAGATTTCTTCTCACCCAAGCTTTTCTTTGCTTGTACGTTCTTCATGTCCTTCTCCAAGGATCGGGCAGTATTAACCAAGGTTAAGAAACCCTGCGTCATCGGCCCCGAGAGTAGTAATCTCAACTCATCTCTCAATCCTTCATAGAAACGATTAGTCTTGCGCTCCTCATCCATGATGGTGGATCTAGCATATCGACTCAAATGGGTGAACTCATGGAGATATTCATCCACGCTCCTCTCACCCTGTACCAACTTCAGGAACTCATTCTCCAACGCTATCTTCTGCGTCGAAGGGAGGTATCTAGCCAAGAACAATCCCGAGAACTCTTCCATCGGAACGTCTATCAGTTGTCTACCCCTCAAATGATGCAGCTCCAATCCTTCCCACAACATCCTTGCTTCACCGTCCAAAAGGAACGTAGCGATGGTGGTCATTTGCCACTCCTCCGTCTCCGTCGCTGTCATGACTCTCTTCACCCTGGAGAGCCAGTCTTCAGCCTGAGATGGGGTTCCCAACCCCGAGAATAACGGAGGGTTAAAGCTCATTACATGCTTTAGCTGCCTCTCAGTTGCCCTCCTTGGCACTACCGGTTCCACAACCACTTGCTCCACTCTCCTCGGCTCAGCCTCTTGCAGAGGTTCTTGCTCCATAACAGGAGCGTGCTGCTGCGCCTGCCTTCCAGGCTGCGCATTTATCACGACCAACACCGCTTCAGCCACCAATCGTATATTTTCAGCCGACAGAGGTGTTGCTGGAGCAACATCCGGTGCACTACTAGCCTCAGAAACTCGGCGTTCTGACGGCCCAACACCACTTCTGGTCACCTATAGTGGTACAAAACACTGTTAAGCGACCACATAAATTGCAAACAGCAATTATAGGAACATACAAGTTCCTCAAATACGAGTATTTTCATTCCTAAGTGGACATTCATGGGTTCTTTTTACTGTTATTACGATGACGCACACAATGTGCTCACCACCCCTTAAAAAGAATTCGCCCACGAATTCAGGTTAAGCCCAACCAAAACCAGTAGTCTGATACCAAATTGTAACACCCCCTATCCGTCACATAGCATATAGCAGTAGGTCCAGCCGGGGCCCGACGCCGTATGCCACAGACAGACCGGGTGGTTACTTATGGAAACCATCCAACCAATCTCAACGTCCTACACAGAGCATTCTAGCGGAAGCAGTTTAAGAGTTGTAAATAAAGAACCCAACATCAAAGCACGAATGTCCACTAATACATAATAGGAATGTTATACAAAATACCCAAAACAAGCCTTAAGGCCTTAAAAATGTTTCACTTAAATATTACATGTTTTACAAACCACGGCACGCAGGCCGGTCATATATGAATAAAGCAGTAAACATTTCCATTTGGGCCTTCGAGGGCCGGCTTTGCAAAAAGGGCTTTAGCCCGCTATTGACCACTTGGTCCAGCTGCACCTGCAAGCAACAAACCACCGCACGGTGGCAAAACAAGGCAACGGTCAGCAATGCTGACCAAATTATAACGATCCCGCCCCCAACTCGGGGCGGCGATGCTCCTTCCCTGCATTTCATTAGCATAAGCGAGCAATTTATATACTTAGCCATTTCATCACAGACGTTGGCTCGCACGGCCACACGCCCCGTGCACTCCGGGCACATTCTCGGTGAACCGGTCGATGTCACGTCAATTAAAGCCATTAACATTCCGGACTCACCACCGCCACTTAGACGGCCAAACCTATGAGCAATTTGTCTTCCTGGCCTGGGTCACGACAATTTAAGCCATTGACCGCCGAAGACTCACATCTATGCCAACGACAAGTGCCACGTAACCTTAGGTATCTTTAACCGAATGACACAGAGCGGGTACGGTTCCATCTAACCCGTGCTCACATCGCAACGACAATTTAAGCCATTTGCACGGGTCAAACTTCCACCGAGTCCCATTCTATCACAAGTCACATAACTCGGTTTTGTTCAAGTTGGCTCTCAGGCCACCAAGTGGGCAAGATCTCGTATCCGCCCAGTTTTCCGGGTGCACCTTTGGGTTAGTCCCCAAGGCTCCCTGCTGCAATCTACCGCGTAGAAAACCCGAAAAACAACCAATAGCACGGAGTCTTCTCCGGCCTTATGCAATGCAACATCACCGATCCAGACTAACATGTCCGGGTAGGCTTCACACATCATGCCTATGTCCGTTCTCGCATACGGACTCTAAACAACGGGGACTTCACATATCTACCCGAAGGAACGCCTCCAACTCTCCGCAAACTCGCGAGAGCGGGCTTCCTATGCTAGGAAAGAGAGCTATTCGTGCTCAAGATGAGGATCGTTACCCTTGAGTTCCTCTTTGGCGCCATTGAAAAGTAATCGGATGGAAATCACCGCACTAGCGTTGCCTCCATGGATCCGGAGTCGGCTTGCGATTCGGAGCTCCGAAGCTCCTCTAATGGCGGGATCTAGCTCTTCTTCCACCCTTGGCTCTCCTCTCTCTCTAAGGATTTAGGGAGATGATAAGTGAAGAAAAGTAAGGGTTTTCTAAGTCAAAACCCGGGTATATCCCTTCAGGAACAACCCCCAGCCGTTGGATCTCAACATAAGGAAACGAACAGCATTGATTCGGGGATGAAATGCCCAATCTGGACCGAACACGGCCTGGCACACGCCCGTGTCCAGGGCCGTGTGCCGCATTCGCCGTCAAAATCGAATCACCTGGAACCTCACACGGGTATCGAACACGCCCGTGTTCGAGCTGACACGCCCGTGTTCCACCTGACACGGCCGTGTGGCCGGCCGTGTACCCCATGATTTTTCCCCATTTTCAACCCGAGCACTGCACGGGTTCTAGGACACGCCCGTGTCCTTACCCGTGTCACCTTGACATGCCTGGATCCCAGGCCGTGTACACGGGACACTTCGTCGAGTGAAGATCGTCGACCTGCTGACACGGCCTTGGACACGCCCGTGTCCTAGGCCGTGTGCCTTGTCTCGACGATCGTCGAGCGAATCTCGACGACTCCCTGGGACGATTGTCGACACGCCCTGCGACACGCCCGTGTCGCAGGCCGTGTGCCCACTCTCGACGAATCGTCGAGTAAAACTCGACGACTTCGCGACTAAGTGTCGACACGGGTCGACACGCCCTGCGACACGCCCGTGTCGCAGGCCGTGTGCCCACTCTCGACGAATCGTCGAGTAAAGCTCAACGTCTTCGCGGCTAAGTGTCGACACACGCTTGACACGCCCGGGGACACGCCCGTGTCCCAGGCCGTGTGCCTGCTGCCAGAACCCAAACTGGCCCATAAGGTCCCCCTTTTGCTCCTTTGAGTTTCGGGGCGTTACAATTACGACAACACAAACATCATTTTCCATTACTCCTCGGTCTAGGTGGGACCGGAGATGAATAAGAAGAAGTTGAATGCATAGAAGAGGAGTGACCGTAAGACCTGGGTTGGGTGTATGAAGTACCATAGGATGAAGGTGCTCTATACACAAAACCACGAGAATTATGCTCCCAATCTTCAATGGGGCACTCATCACTACCATGCTTATAATCCCCGCACCATCGGCAACGGATATTCGTATAAGAATACATGGTGCAACAAGAATAATTCACCAACAGAAAGTTTCTAAGAAACAATTAACTACACACCACAGATAAAAGAATAGGAATACCTGCTACAGAAAAATTTAAACTAGAAGAGGAACAAATAAAAACAAGAAACAGATTCTAAAAACTAAAGCAAAGAAGAAACATGAAATAAACAAATGGAAAAAGGTTTCTATTGTAACGCCCCGAAACTCAAAGGAGCGAAGGGGGGGGGGGGGGGGGCGTTTTGGGCCAGTTTGGGTTCTGGCAGCAGGCACACGGCCTGGGACACGGGCGTGTCCCAGGGCGTGTCGACCCGTGTCGACACGTAGCCGCGAAGTCGTGGGCACACGGCCTGCGACACGGGCGTGTCGCAGGGCGTGTCGACCCGTGTCGACACTTAGCCGCGTAGTTGACGAAGATTCGATCGACGATGCGTCGAGACAAGGCACACGGCCTGCGACACGGGCATGTCGCAGGGCGTGTCGACCTGTATCGACGATCGTCCCGGGGAGTCGACGAGCTTTACTCGACGATTCGTCGAGACAAGGCACACGGCCTAGGACACGGGCGTGTCCAAGGCCGTGTCATCAGATCGATGATTTTCACTCGACGAAATATCGAGACCGTGTACACAGCCTAGGGTCCAGGCGTGTCAAGGTGACACGGGTAGGGACACGGGCGTGTCATAGAACCCGTGCAGTGCTCGGGTTGATTTTGGGGAAAAATCATGGGGTACACGGCCGGCCACACGGCCGTGTGAGGTGGAACACGGGCGTGTCAGCTCGAACACGGGCGTGTTCGATACCCATGTGAGGTTCCAGGAGATTCGATTTTGACGGCGAATGAGGCACACGGCCCTGGACACGGGCGTGTGCCAGGCCATGTTCGGTCCAGATTGGGCATTTCAGCCCCGAATCAAAGCCGTTCGTTTCCTTATTTTGAGATCCAACGGCTGGGGGTTGTTCCTGAAGGGATATACCCGGGTTTGGGCTTTCAAAACCCTTACTTTTTCTTAAGTGTTATCTTTCTAAAGCCTTAGAGAGAGAGGAGAGCCAAGGGGAGAAGAAGGAGCTAGATCCCGCCATTGGAGGTGCTTCGGAGCTCCGAATCGCGAACCGACTCCGGATCCGTGGAGGCAACGCTAGTGCGGTGGTTTTCATCCGATTAGTTTTCCATGGCTCCAAAGAGGAATGCGAGGGTAACGATCCTCATCTTGAGCATGAGTAGCTCTCTTTCTTTGCATAGGAAGCCCGCTCTCGCGAGTTTGCGGAGAGTTGGATGCGTTCCTTCGGGTAGATATGTGAAGTCCCCGTTGTTTAGAGTCCGTAAGTGAGAACGGACATAGGCATGATGTGTGAAGCCTACCCGGACATTTTGGTCTGGATCGGTGATGTTGCGTTGCATAAATGCCGGAGAAGACTCCGTGCTATTGGTTGTTTTTCGGGTTTTCTACGCGGTAGATTGCAACAGGGAGCCTTTGGGATTAACCCTAAGGTGCACCCGGAAAACTGGGCGGATACGAGATCTTGCCAACATGGAGGCCTGAGAGCCAACTTGAACATAACCGAGTTATGTGAAACTGTGTGACGAAAATGGGACTCGGGAGAAGTTTGACCTGCACAAATGGCTTAAATTGTCGTTGCGACGTGAGCACGGGTTAGATGGAACCGTACCCATATCTATGTCGTTCGGGTTAAAGAGACCTAAGGTTACATGGCACTTGCCGTTGGCATAGATGAGAGTCTTCGGCGGTCAATGGCTTAAATTGACGTGACCCATGCCAGGAAGACAAATTGCTCATAGGTTTGGCCGTCTAAGTGGCGGTGGTGAGTCCGGAATGTCAATGTCTTTAATTGACGTGACATCGACTGGTTCACCGAGAATGTGCCCTGAGAGCACGGGGCGTGTGGCCGTGCGAGCCAACGTCTGTGATGAATTGGCTATTGATATAAATTACTCGCTTATGCTAATGAAATGCAGGGAAGGAGCATCGCCACCCCGAGTTGGGGGGCGGGATCATTATAATTTGGTCAGCATTGCTGACCGTTGCCTTGTTTTGCCACTGTGCGGTGGTTTGTTGCTTGCAGGTGCAGCTGGACCAAGCGGTCAATAGCGGGCTAAAGCCCTTTTTGCGAAGCCGGCCCTCGAAGGCCCAAATGGAAGTGTTTACTGTTTTGTTCATGTATGACCGGCCTGCGTGTCGTGGTTTGTAAAACATGTAATATTCAAGTGAAACATTTTGTAAGGCCTTAAGGCTTGTTTTGGGTATTTTTGTATAACATTCCTAATTTGTACTAGTGGACATTCGTGCTCTAATGCTGGGTTCTTTGTTTACAACTTTTATAAACTGCTTCCGCCAGAATGCTCTGTGTAGGACGTTGAGATTGGTTGGATGATTTCCATAAGTAACCACCCGGTGTGTCTGTGGCATACGGCGTCGGGCCCCGACCGGACCTACTGCTATATGCTATGTGACGGATAGGGGGTGTTACAATTTGGTATCAGACTACTGGTTTTGGTTGGGCTTAAACTAAATTCGTGGGCAAATTCTTTTTAAGGGGTGGTGAGCACATTGTGTGCGTCATCGTTATAACAGTAAACGAACCCATGAATGTCCACTTAGGAATGAAAATACTCGTGTTTGAGGAACCTGCGTGTTCCTATAATTGCTGTTTGCAATTTATTTGGTCGCTTAACGGTGTTTTGTACCACTATAGGTGACCAGAAGTGGTGTTGGGCCGTCAGAACGCAGAGTTTCTGAGGCTAGTAGTGCACCGGATGTTGCTCCCGCAACACCTCTGTCGGCTGAGAATATTCGATTGGTGGCTGAAGCGGTGTTGGCCGTGATAAATGCGCAGCCTGGAAGGCAAGCGCAACAGCCCGCTCCTGTGATGGAGCAGGAACCTCTGCAAGAGGCTGAGCCGAGGAGAGTGGAGTAAGTGGTTGTTGAACCGGTGGTGCCAAGGAGGGCAACTGAGAGGCAGCTTAAGCATGTAATGAGCTTTAACCCTCTGTTATTCTCGGGGTTCGGAACCCCATCTCAGGGTGAAGAGAGTCATGACAGCAATGGAGACGGAGGAGTGGCAAATGACCACCATCGCTACGTTCCTTTTGGACGGTGAAGCGAGGATGTGGTGGGAAGGATTGGAGCTGCACTTACTGAGAGGTAGGTAACTTGGTGATGTCTCGATGGAGGAGTTCACGAGATTATTTTTGGCTAGATACCTCCCTTCGACGCAGAAGATAGCGTTGGAGAATGAGTTCCTGAAGTTGGTACAGGGTGAGAGGAGCGTGGATGAATATCTCCACGAGTTTACTCGTCTGAGTCGTTATGCTAGCTCCACCATCATGGATGAGGAGCGCAAGACTAATCGCTTCTATGAAGGCTTGAGGGATGAGTTGAGATTACTACTTTCGGGGCCGATGACGCAGGGTTTCTTAACCTTGGTCAATACTGCCCGGTCCTTGGAGAAGGACATGAAGAACGTACAAGCAAAGAAAAGCTTGGGTGAGAAGAAATCTGAGTTTAAAGTGCCGACTACTTCAAAGTCCGGCTATCGGAGGGCTTTCAAGAAGCATAGGACTTCGGGTCCAGCTCCTTCTGGTGCTTCTGGGGCGACTACGAGTCGGACCCCGGGCGCGTGTTTTACTTGTGGAAAGACGGGGCACTTTGCCCGTGACTGTTGGAGCGGACGTCCTAAGTCCGAGAGAAAGCCGGGAGCTACTTATGAAGAAAAGGGAAAGGCGGTGGAGTCGACCGCATCCCATTATGCTCCGGCCCAACCAAGGGTCTACAATCTTGGCCAACAGGAGGCCATCAAACAAGCTGATGTGGTGATAGGTACGGTTTAATTTATAGCAAGTCAATTTCTTTAAATACTTGTTATGCGCATGTTACCTTACCACTGCTTGTTTAGGATTTGTATTGATTTATGAAAATTCGGCACAAGCACTCTTCGATACGGGAGCTTCACACTCCTTCTTGTCCGAAGGATTTATATCACGCATCGGAGTCCCTTCTTCGATGGCGAAGGATAAGTTGGATGTGTTGTTGCCCAACGGGTGTTCGATGCGAGCAGATAGGATCTGCGATGTTAAGATTCGTATTGGGGAGCAGGTGTTCGACCTGCGGGCGTCTTTACTTCCGTTGGTGGAGTTCGACGTCATATTTGGCATGGACTGGCTCTCGGAGCAGCAGGCCCATATAGATTGCGGTAGCAAGGAAGTTAAGCTGGGAGCAAGTCGTGAGACGACTTTTACGGGCTTAAAGGGGTCGAGCAAGACGTTGATGTCTGCTCTTCAGGTGGTGAAGGCGGTTCGTGCTGGAGCAGAACTGTTCTTTACACTAATGGAGGTTGCAAAGCCGAAGCCCGCGTTGGATTGTATTTCAGTGGTAGCGGAATACCCTGATGTGTTCCCCGCAGATCTTCCTGGAGCCCCGCCACAGCGGGAGATAGATTTTACGATCGAGCTAGTGTTAGGTGCAAAGCCTGTGTCACGATCTCCTTATCGGCTAGCGCCTAAGGAAATGGCGGAGCTGAAAGTTCAACTGCAAGAGTTGTTGGAGCAAGGGTATGTGCGCCCGAGTTCTTCGCCTTGGAGCGCACCGGTCCTCTTTGTTAAGAAGAAGGATGGAAGCTTGAGGCTATGTATTGATTATCGGGAGCTTAACAAGCTGACCGAGAAGAACAAGTACCCGATCCCCCGGATTGATGATCTCTTTGATCAGTTAGTCGGGTCGACGGTGTACTCGAAGTTGGATCTAAAGGCTGGGTACTATCAGCTGCGAATAAGGGAGAGTGATATCCCGAAGACAGCGTTTAGTACAAGATACGTGCATTATGAGTTTACGGTCATGCCGTTTGGGCTGACTAATGCGCCATCAGTGTTCATGGATTTGATGAACAGGACGTTCAGGGAGTACTTGGACCATTTCGTGATCGTCTTCATCGACGATATTTTGGTGTACTTGCAAAGTGAGGAAGATAACTTCAAGCATCTTCATTTCTTGTTGGAAACGCTAAGGAGAAATCAGTTGTATGTCAAGTTCTCGAAGTGCGAGTTTTGGCTATCCTCAGTGGCGTTCCTCGGGCATATAGTAAGTGGAGAGGGTATTGCTATGGATCCGGCGAAGATTGTTGCGATACGGGAGTGGCCTGAGCTTGCTACTGTAGCGGAAGTCCGGAGTTTTCTGGGGCTTGCCGGCTATTATAGGCGCTTCGTAGAGAACTTCTCGCAGATAGCGTTACCTCTCACTACATTGACGAGGAAGGAGCATAAGTTCGTTTGGACGCCAGAGTGCGCACGAGCTTTTGAGGAGTTGAAGTGTCGGTTTACCACGGCGCCTGTGCTGAGTTCGCCATGTGGGACCGAAGGCTATGAGATTTATAGCGATGCTTCGGGCAGCGGTTTGGGTTGCGTGCTACTGCAACACGGAAGTGTAATAGCCTATGGCTCGAGACAGCTAAAAGTGCATGAGAGGAACTATCCGGTCCATGACTTGGAGTTAGCGGCCGTGATTTTTGCCTTGAAGCTGTGGAGACACTACTTGTACGGTGTGAAGATTGATATCTACACCGATCACAAGAGCCTGAAGTATCTTATTGATCAGAAGGATCTGAATATGCGGCAGCGTAGGTGGATGGAGTTCCTGGGGGACTATACGTTCAAGATCCACTACGTGCCTGACAAAGGGAATGCGGTCGCGGACGCGTTGAGTCGCCGAGCCCCAGCTCAAGCCAATTGGCTATCGGTGCACGATGAGCGGTTGGTGCAAGAGTTGGAGGCGTTGGAGATTGTCTGTGTGGACAGGCAATCAAGTGCTGAAGCAGTTCTGAATTGGACTGAAGTCCAATATGACCTGGCTGATCGTATTCGGCAGGCTTTGGATATGGATGCCCATATGAAGCAGTTCATGGTAGAGGCTCTGGATGGGTCAAATCCCCAATTCGTCGTGGATGACAGATTACTTTGGAAAGACGGTCGTTTGTGCGTCCCAAGTGTGGGCAATTTACGGGTGGAGTTGTTGTACGAGGCACACCATACCAAGTACTCGATTCACCCGGGGAGCACGAAGATGTACCGTGATGTGAAGAAACTGTTTTGGTGGCCGGGTTTGAAAAAGGGTGTGGCGCTATACGTAGCGAAGTGCCAAACCTGCGCCTTGGTAAAGGCGGAGTGCCAAAAGCCGGGAGGATTTCTTAAGTCCTTGCCTATTCCGGAGTGGAAATTTGACGACATCTCTATGGACTTTGTGCACGGTTTGCCAAGGTCGCAAAAGGGGAACGACACCATTTGGGTGGTTGTTGATCGTTTAACGAAGGTGTCGCATTTTATTCCGCATAGGAAGGATGATCCGGTGGAGAAGCTGGCAAAGCTTTATGTGGATAACATTGTACGGCTTCATGGTGTGCCCCGCAGCATCGTGAGTGACCGAGATGGGCAGTTCACATCCAATGATTGGAGGCTTGTGCAGCAAATGTTGGGAACAAAGCTGAAATTCAGCACAGCCTTCCATCCGCAAATGGATGGGCAGACCGAGAGGGTCAATAGAACCATGGAAGACATGTTTCGCATGTGTGTCTTGGATTTTGGAAAGCAATGGGAAGACCACCTTTATTTGGTGGAGTTCGCATACAACAATAGCTACCATGCAAGTATTCAGATGGCGCCTTTCGAGGCCTTATATGGTAGAAGATGTCGCATGCCGTTGTCTTGGTTAGAAACGGGTGAGTCAAAGTTGTATAAGCGATCAGAAGTGGATGATGCTACTTCTTTTGTGAGAACCATTCGGGAGAGGTTGCTTATCGCTCAGGACCGGCAAGCAAAGTACTATAATGCCAAGCACAGGAACTTGGAGTTCGCTGTGGGCGATTATGTATACTTAAAGATCAAGCCGTTCAAGGGTGTCTCGCAGGTGCGGCGATTGAAAAAGTTAAGCCCAAGATACCTTGGACCATTTGAGGTTCTGGAGCGAGTTGGTGAAGCGGCCTATAGGTTGAAGCTTTCAGTGGAGCTTAGTGGTTTACATGATGTATTCCATATTTCGGTACTCCGGAAGGCGGTACAAGAGCCTACGCAAGTGATCGCGGTCGATCAAGTGCCGGTGGATAGTGGGCTAACGACAAAGGTCAAGCCCGTGCGGATTGAGGACTCGGAGGTCAAGCGGCTACGCAATAAAGAGATCAAGATGGTCAAGGTCCGGTGGGACAATTGCGGTCGTGAGGAGCTCTCTTGGGAGCGAGAGCAGACTATGCTTGACGAGTATCCGGAGTTGTTCCGCTCAGGTACAAATTTTGGTTTTGTACATGTCTTTCCTTTATGTAATTTCGTGGGCGAAATTATTTTAAGAGGGGGAGAGTTGTAACGCCCCGAAACTCAAAGGAGCGAAAGGGGGGCGTTTTGGGCCAGTTTGGGTTCTGGCAGCAGGCACACGGCCTGGGATATGGGCATGTCCCAGGGCGTATCGACCCGTGTCGACACGTAGCCGCGAAGTCGTGGGCACACGGCCTGCGACACGGGCGTGTCGCAGGGCGTGTCGACCCGTATCGACACTTAGCCACGTAGTCGACGAGATTCGCTCGACGATACGTCGAGACAAGGCACACGGCCTGCGACACGGGCGTGTCGCAGGGCGTGTCGACCTGTCTCGACGATCGTCCCGGGGAGTCGACGAGCTTTACTCGACGATTCGTCGAGACAAGGCACACGACCTAGGATACGGGCGTGTCCAAGGCCGTGTCATCAGATCGACGATTTTCGCTCGACGAAATGTCGAGACCGTGTACACGGCCTGGGGTCCAGGCGTGTCAAGGTGACACGGGTAGGGACACGGGCGTGTCCTAGAACCCGTGCAGTGCTCGGGTTGATTTTGGGGAAAAATCATGGGGTACACGGCCGGCCACACAGCCGTGTGAGGTGGAACATGGGCGTGTCAGCTCGAACACGGGCGTGTTCGATACCCGTGTGAGGTTCCAGGAGATTCGATTTTGACGGCGAATGAGGCACACGACCCTGGACACGGGCGTGTGCCAGGCCGTGTTCGGTCCAGATTGGGCATTTCAGCCCCGAATCAAAGCCGTTCGTTTCCTTATTTTGAGATCCAACGGCTGGGGGTTGTTCCTGAAGGGATATACCCGGGTTTGGGCTTTCAAAACCCTTACTTTTTCTTAAGTGTTCTCTTTCTAAAGCCTTAGAGAGAGAGGAGAGCCAAGGGGAGAAGAAGGAGCTAGATCCCGCCATTGGAGTAGCTTCGGAGCTCCGAATCGCGAACCGACTCCGGATCCGCAGAGGCAACGCTAGTGCGGTGGTTTTCATCCGATTACTTTTCCATGGCGCCAAAGAGGAACGCAAGGGTAACGATCCTCATCTTGAGCATGAGTAGCTCTCTTTCTTTGCATAGGAAGCCCGCTTTTACGAGTTTGCGGAGAGTTGGAGTCGTTCCTTCGGGTAGATATGTGAAGTCCCCGTTGTTTAGAGTCCGTAAGCGAGAACAGACATAGGCATGATGTGTGAAGCCTACCCGGACATTTTGGTCTGGATCGGTGATGTTGCATTGCATAAATGCCGGAGAAGACTCCGTGCTATTGGTTGTTTTTCGGGTTTTCTACGCGGTAGATTGCAACAGGGAGCCTTGGAGATTAACCCTAAGGTGCACCCGGAAAACTGGGCGGATACGAGATCTTACCAACATGGAGGCCTGAGAGCCAACTTGAACATAACCGAGTTATGTGAAACTGTGTGACGAAAATGGGACTCGGGAGAAGTTTGACCTGCGCAAATGGCTTAAATTGTCGTTGCGACGTGAGCACGGGTGAGATGGAACCGTACCTATATCTATGTCGTTCGGGTTAAAGAGACCTAAGGTTACATGGCACTTGCCGTTGGCATAGATGAGAGTCTTCGGCGGTCAATGGCTTAAATTGACGTGACCCATGCCGGGAAGACAAATTGCTCATAGGTTTGGCCGTCTAAGTGGCGGTGGTGAGTCCGGAATGTCAATGGCTTTAATTGACGTGACATCGACTGGTTCACTGAGAATGTGCCCTGAGAGCACGGGGCGTGTGGCCATGCGAGCCAACGTTTGTGATGAATTGGATATTGATATAAATTGCTCGCTTATGCTAATGAAATACAGGGAAGGAGCATCGCCGCCCCGAGTTGGGGGCGGGATCGTTATAATTTGGTCAGCATTGCTGACCGTTGCCTTGTTTTGCCACTGTGCGGTGGTTTGTTGCTTGCAGGTGCAGCTGGACCAAGTGGTCAATAGCGGGCTAAAGCCCTTTTTGCGAAGCCGGCCCTCGAAGGCCCAAATGGAAGTGTTTACTGTTTTGTTCATGTATGACCGGCCTGCGTGCCGTGGTTTGTAAAACATGTAATATTCAAGTGAAACATTTTGTAAGGCCTTAAGGCTTGTTTTGGGTATTTTTGTATAACATTCCTAATTTGTACTAGTGGACATTCGTGCTCTAATGCTGGGTTCTTTGTTTACAACTTTTATAAACTGCTTCCGCTAGAATGCTCTGTGTAGGATGTTGAGATTGGTTGGATGGTTTCCATAAGTAACCACCCGGTCTGTCTGTGGCATACGACGTCGGGCCCCGGCCGGACCTACTGCTATATGCTATGCGACGGATAGGGGGTGTTACATCTATCTCCTATCTCCCTCTCCAAAAACTCACATGACTGTGTTCCTCGGCAACGGAGCCAAAAACTTGATGCGTTGAAACGACAAGTGTACCAGTCGCACAAGTAATATAAAATGGGATGTCCTCAAGTATCGATCTCTTCAAGGAACACAGTAAGGGGGGAGTTAATATCGAGGAGGACTTGAGATTGAAGTCCTTTGATGGGCGTTAACTAAGGGGAGTTTTGATGGTTGCGGAAACAGAAAATAAAACGCTAAAAACTACTCCTATGCAACGCTGCTATGCGATGCTTTGCCAGGCGGGATGGAAGATTACACGGGCCGCTATGCACCGAATCACTGGGCGGATTGACGAGTGGGCAAGCGTAAGAACCAGGATTTTAGGGTCGTAAGCATCTCTTCGCTACGCACGCTTCTAGCAATTGCTAGAATGCCTAGAATAGATGGATGGCGGAGGGAAAATAAGCGCACCTCAGGTAAATAACGAACACATGCAATCACATAGACATGATTTCACATAAACGTATATCAAAATAGCTCAACTTCATCATATACAAAGAGTTCAACTAAACTATCAACAACAAGAGAAGAAAAGTGTGTGAAATCGACCGGATCCGAAGTCTTGCGAAGGATTCGCGGTAGGATTCGCCGGGTTGTCAATCCCCGTCCTAGCTAGGTCCTCAACTGGGTCCGAGGTAGATGAGGCTTTCACTCACTCCCAATGAACCCATCTTCTTCGTGTCACGAGCCGGTGGAGGATGGCACAACTTCTCTAGCTTTGTGGAGAAAGCTACATAAAACCCTTCTTGAAGCTCAAGGATGAAGGAGGAGGTTGAGAGGAAGCTCCGACTTGAATTTGGCGTTGAATGCTTGCCCGGATCTTCTCCTCTTGGTGGAAGATGAAGGGCGGAGGTGGAAGGGCGGAACTCTGCCCTAAAATGGCAGAGGAAATGACTGAAATCCGAAAAACTCCCTTTATGGCCGAATATCTGCGTCTTAAATAGAAAAAGTCAGAAAATTGGTCGGCACGGTCTGGCGCACGACCGTGCGTGACCCGTGCGATATTCGCGCGCAGATAAGACTTGAGGAAGAAGAATCATTGACCCATGCGATTTTACTCACGCACGGGCGATTCCGCCCGTGCGTGAAGGAATTTACACGGGTAAACATAAACCACAAGAATGCAGGAGAAAACAGTGGAACCGTGCATTTTACTCACGCACGGGCGATGTTGCCCGTGCTTGAAGGAAACACACGAATAACCGCCGAGCATTAGAAAGATAGGCAAAATGCGCAGGTCGTGCGGTTCCTTCTCGCAGGGCTTGGCCGAAACCGTGCTGGAACAAATCGCACGGGCAGAAACAGATGTCCCCAGAATTGCTGTGTGAAACACACAATTGAACTGGAACCGTGCGCGGCAAAAGCGCACGACCGTGCGTTTTAGACAGAATTGAAAATGAAATTCGGAACATCCCAACTACCTGCACAACAATGAAACCAGGCTAGAGCACAAGCTCCAAGCAACAAAATACATACAATAACAACAGAAATAGCAACATGCAACACCAGGCGCTTACCCCCGATAAAAGAATGCTCCATGGCACACCCTTGGGCCAAAAACAATGCACTAATGGTGAAGTAAGGTCCTAAACAAAAATATAATTTTTCCAATTGAAAACGTAGTGCACATGCAAGAAAATAAGCCCAGATGAGTCCTAAAAACCCTATATAAATCGGACTCATCAACCCACCACTTCCGTTTGCCACTACGAAGGTATCCTGGGAGGTTAGGCTACAGAAAGGGGGAACTAAAGGTCTGTGTGCACAGAGTCGAGTGGGTGTATTGCACTTGCATGAATCACATCATGGCATACTTTCATGTCATCACATCATCATTGCATATAACCCCTGACACCTATTGTATAAAGTGGTATGAGACGCTTTATACAATAGGCCTTGCAAAATGACCCCTTGGTCTATAGCTTTGTATGGGCATTCCTATTGGTCATGTTTGTAACACCCCCTATCCGTCGCATAGCATATAACAGTAGGTCCGGTAGGGGCCCGACGCCATATACCACAGACAGACCTGAAGGTTACTCAATGGAAACCATCCAACTAAGAATCAACGTCCTGTACAGAGTGCATACTAGCGGAAGCAATTTAAAAGTTGCAATAATTAGAACCCAGCCAATAACATGAATGTCCACTATAAAACCCAGCAGGAATGACGTACAATACACAAGTACATGACCTTATGGCCTTACAATAGTTTACTCAAATTACAGTGTTTTCCAAACCTCGGCAGGCAGGCCGGTCACACATGAATAATACAAGTAAACACTCAATTTAGGCCTTCGAGGGCCAACTCAACAACAAGGGCTTTTACCTGCTATTTACCACTTGGCTCCGCAGCACCTGCAAGCAACAGTCCACCGCAACGGTGGCAAACAAAAGCAACGGTCAGCTATGCTGACCAAATTATAATGACCCCGCCCCCAAATTCAGGGCGCCGATGCTCCTTCCCTGCACTTTATTAGCATTGCCATAATATAGAGAAATTACACATCATCACAGGCATAGGCTCGCACGGCCACACACCCCGTGCTCTCAGGGCACATTCTCGGTGAACCCGGTCAAAGTCTGTGATCTCACCACCACCCCCTGGGCAGCAATATCTCGTGAGCATTTTGGTCTTTCTGGCCACTGCCTAAGACCCTCCATCTATGCCAACGACGAGTACCACGTACCTTAGGTCTCTCTAACCAAACTACATAGAGCGGGTACGGTTCCTCCTAACCCGTTGCTCACACCGCAATGTCAATATAAGCCATCTGCACGGGTCAAGCTTCCCCGAGTCCCAATCCGATCACACACTTTACATAACCCAGTTATGTATAAGTTGGCTCCCAGGTCACTAAGTTGGCAGAACCACGCATCTGCCCAGTTTTCCGGGTGCACCTTGGAGTTAGTCCCCAAGCCTCCCTGTTGTATTCTACCACGTAGAAAAACCCGAAAAACAAATAATTGCACGGAGTCCTCTCCGGCCATTCATGCAATGCAACATCACCGATCCAGATCAACTTGTCCGGGTTGGCTTCACACATCAAGCCTATGTCCGTTTCTCGAATACGGACTCTACATGCTAAACAATGAGGACTATTCATGTCTACCCGAAGGAACGCCTCAAACTCACCGTAAATTCGCGAGAACGGGATCCCTATGCAAAGAAAAGAGGACTTCACATGTCCTAGGATGAGGATCGTTACCCTAGCATTCCTCTTTGGTGCCATGGAAATCCCTGCGGATGAAAAGCACCGCAATGTCCTCGCCTCCGTAGATTCGAAGTCGGCTCGCGATTTGGGGTTCCAAAGCTCTGCCGGCGGCCGGATCTCCCTTCCTTCTTCTTCCTTGCTCTCCCCTCTATCTAGAACTTTAGAAAGAGGATATCTGGGTGAAATGAAGGATTCAAAACCCTATTCCCGGGTATAACCTAGCAGGAACAGCCCCAAGCCGTTGGATCCCAAAATAAGGAAACAGACGACCAAGATTCGAGCTTGAAATCCAAAACCTGGGCCAAACACGACTTGTGACACGCCCGTGTCCAAGGCTATGTTCCCCATTCGCTGTCGAAACCGACGTGTCCCGAAAAGTACACGGGCTCTCGACACGCCCGTGTCCAACTTGACATGCCTGTGTCATACAGTACACAGCCGTGTAGCGTGCCATGATCCTCCTTTGACACATGACCAACACCAACCCGTGAAAGACACGAGTATTGGACACACTCGTGTCCAATTTGACATGCCCGTGTCAAACCCTAACATGCCTGGGCTCCAGGACGTGTTTCTCCCCCAACTCAACTTGGCCAACCACCCGAGAAGGACACGACCTTCGACACGCCCGTGTCTAAGGCCGTGTTCGCTGCTCGACGATCGTCGACTCCAAATTCTTCGACCTCTCTGCTAGATCGTCGACCCGAGCACGACATTCCCCTGGTATACGCCCGTGACCCAGGCCGTGTGACCCATACTAAGTTCCAAACTTGGCTCAAAATGCCTCCCTTCGCTCTTTTGAGTTTCGGGGCGTTACAACTCTCTCCCTCTTAAAAGAATTTCGTCCCGAAATTATAAAGGAAAGATAAAATAAAACTTAAACGGTACCTGAGTGGAATAACTCTGGGTACTCCTCAAGCATGGTCTGCTCTCGCTCCCAAGAGAGCTCCTCCCGACTGCAATTGTCCCAACGGAATTTGACCATTCTGATCTCTTTGTTACGTAGCCGCTTGACTTCCGAGTCCTCAATGCGGACGGGCTTGACCTTCGTCATCAACCATTATCGACCAGTACTTGTTCGACCGCAATCACTTGCAAAGGCTCTTGCACCGCCTTCCGCAGCACCGATATATGGAATACATCCTGTAGACCACTTAGCTCCACTAAAAGCCTCAATCGATAAGCTACTTCGCCAATCCGCTCCAGAACCTCAAACGGTCCAAGGTACCTCAGGCTTAGTTTCTTCAAGCATCAATCCCGCGAGACACCCTTGAACGACTTGATCTTCAAGTACACCCAGTCACTGACAGTGAACTCCACGTTCCTATGCTTGGCGTTATAGTACTTAGCGTGGCAGTCCTGAGCGATTAGCGATCTCTCTCGAATCGTTCGAACCAAGGACGTTGCATCTTCTACCTCTTGGCCCTTGTATAACTTTGACTCACACGTTTCCAACCAAGATAATGGCGTGCGACATCTTCTACTATAAAGGGTCTCGAAGGGCGTCATTTGTATTCCTACTGCTTCCCGAAGTCCAGGACGCACATGCGAAGCATGTCTTCCATTGTCCTATTGACTCTCTCGGTCTGCCCATTCGTCTGCGGATGAAAGGCTATGCTAAAACTCAGCTTTGTTCCCAACATCTGCTGCACCAGCCTCCAACCATTGGACATGAACTGCCCATCATGGTCACTCACGATACTGCGATGCTGCGGGGCACACCGTGAAGCCGCACAATATTATCCACGTATAACTTTGCCAATTTCTTCACGGAGTCATCCTTCCTATGCATAATGAAGTGCGACACTTTCGTCAAACGATCCACGACCACCCAGATGACGTCTTTTCCCTTCCGCGACATTGGCAAAACATGCACAAAGTCAATAGTAATGTCATCGAACTTCCACTCCGGAATAGGCAAGGACTTCAAGAATCCTCCCGGCTTTTGGCACTCCTCCTTCACTAAGGCGCATGTTTGACACTTCGCCACATACAGTGCCACATCCTTCTTAAGTCCTGGCCACCAGAACAATTTCTTCACATCACAGTACATCTTCGTGCTCCCTGGGTGGATCAAGTACTTGGTATGATGAGCCTCGTACAACAAATCCGCCCACAGATTGCCCCCGTTTGGGACGCACAGACGACCGTCTTTCCATAACAATCCATCCTCAACAGCAAATTGGGAATTTGACCCATCCAAAGCATCAACCGTGATTTTCTTCATGCGGCCATCCATATCCAAAGCCTGCCGAATCCGATCAGCCAAGTCACACTGAACTTCTGTCCAGTTTAATAGCGCTTTGGCACTTGTTTGCTTGTCTACGCAAGAGATCTCCAATGCCACCAACTCCCGAACCAACCGCTCGTCATGGATCGACAACCAATTGGCTTGAGCTGGGGCCCTGCGACTCAACTCATCCACAACTACATTGCCTTTCCCAGATATATAATGAATTTTGAATGTGTAGTCCCCCAGGAACTCCATCCATCTCCGCTGTCGCATGTTTAGATCTTTCTGGTCCAACAAGTATTTCAGGCTCTTGTGGTCGGTATAGATATCGACCTTCACCCCATACAAGTAGTGCCTCCAAAGCTTCAAGGCAAAAATCACGGCCGCTAATTCCAAGTCATGGACCAGATAATTCCACTCATGCACTTTCAGCTGTCATGAGCCATACACTATCACACTTCCATGCTGTAGTAGCATACAACCCAATCCACTGCCCGAAGCATCGCTATAATTCTCAAAACCTTCGGTCCCACTCGGCGAACTCAGCACAGGCGCCGTGGTCAACTAACTCTTCAGCTCCTCAAAAGCTCGCGAGCACTCCGGTGTCAAAATAAACTTCTGCTCCTTCCACGTCAGAGTCGTGAGGGGTAATGCTATCCGTGAGAAGTTCTCCACGAAGCGCCTGTAATAGCCGGCAAGCCCCAGAAAACTCTGGACTTCCGCTACCATAAACAGTACAAGCCACTCTCGTATCGCAACAATCTTCGCCAAATCCACAGCAATTCCCTCTCCACTGACTACGTGACCAAGGAACGCTACTAAGGACAAACAAAACTCGCATTTGGAGAACTTGGCATACAATTGATTCCTCCTCAGCGTCTCCAACACCAAATACAGATGCTTGAAGTGATCCTCCTCACTATGCGAGTACACCAATATGTCGTCGATGAAGACAATCACAAAGTGGTCCAGGTACTCCCTGAAAGTCCTGTTCATCAGATCCATGAACACTGACGGCACATTCGTTAGCCCAAAAGGCATGACCGTAAACTCGTAATGCCCGTATCTCGTAATAAAAGCTGTCTGGGGGATATCACTCGCCCTTATCCGCGGCTGATAATAACCGGACTTGAGATCCAATTTTGAGTACACCGTCGACCCGACTAATTGATCAAAGAGATCATCAATCCTTGGGATCGGGTACTTGTTCTTCTCCGTTAGCTTGTTCAGTTCTCGGTAATCAATACAAAGTCTCAAGCTTCCATCCTTCTTCTTAACAAAAAGGACCGGTGCGCTCCAAGGCGACGAACTTGGATGCACATACCCCTGCTCCAACAACTCTTGAAGTTGTACCTTCAGCTCTGCCATTTACTTAGGCGCTAGCCGATACGAAGAGCGTGACACAGGTTTCGCACCTGGCACTAGCTCGATGGTGAAATCAATCTCCAGTTGAGGTGGGGGACCAGGAAGATTGCCAGGGAACACATCAGGGTACTCGAATACCACTGAAATACTGTCCAACATAGGCTTAGGCTTTGCAACCTCCACTAGCATGAAGAACAGCTCTGCTCCAGCAAGAGCCGCCTTCACCACCTAAAGAGCAGACATCAAAGTCTTGCTCGACCCTTTCAAGCCGTAAAGGTCGTCTTATGACCTGTCCCAAACTTAACCTCCTTGTGATTGCAATCAATATAAGCTTGCTGCGCCGAGAGCCAGTCCATGCCAAATATCACGTCGAACTCCACCAGCGGTAGTAACGACGCTTGCAAATGGAATTCCTGACTCCCAATACGAATCTTAACGCCACAGATTCTATCCACGCGCAACGAACACCCATTCACCAACAACACATCCAGTTTGTCCTTTGCCATCGAAGAAGGTACTCCGATGCGTGATATGAATCCTTTGGACAAAAAGGAGTGTGAAGTACCTGTATCAAAGAGTGCTCTCACCGGATTCTCACAAATCAAAACAAATCCTATACAAGCAGTGGTAAGGTAACACATGCATAACAAGTATTTAAAAATTAACTTGTTATAAATTTAAACCGTACCTGTCACCACATCCGCTTGCTTAATGGCCTCCTACTGGCCAATATTGTAGACTCTAGGTTGAGCCGAAGCATAATGGGATGCAGTTGACTCCACCGCCTTGCTCTTCTCTTCATACGTTGCTCCCGGCTTCCTCTCGGAGTTGGGACGTCCGCTCCAGCAGTCCCGGGCAAAGTGTCCCAGCTTCCCACAATTGTAGCATGCGCCCGGGGTTCGGCTTGTAGTTGCCCCCAAAGCACCGGAAGAAGGGGCTGGACCCCAAGTCCTAGCCTTCTTATTGAACTTGCAATATCCAGACTTCGCATTAGTCAACACTTTGAACTCTGTCCTCTTATCACCAGAGTTTTTCTTCGCTTGCACATTCTTCAAATCCTTTTCCAACGACCGAGCCGTATTGACCAGGGTCAAGAAACCCTGCGTCATAGGCCCCGAGAGCAGTAGCCTTAAGTCATCTCTAAAACCTTCATAGAAACGGTTTGTCTTACGCTCCTCATCCGCGAACGTAGAGCTAGCATATCGACCTAACCGAGTAAATTCGTGGAGATACTCATCCACGCTACTCTCTCCTTATGTCAGCTTCTGGAACTCATTCTCCAATACCATCCTCTGAGTCGAGGGAAGGTACCTTGCCAAGAATAGTCTCGAAAACTCCTCCATCGAGACGTCCATAAGTTACCTTCCCACCACAACCTAGCATCCCCGTCCAACAGGAATGTAGCTATAGTGGTCATCTGCCACTCGTCCATTTCAGTAGCTGTCAGTACTCTCTTCACTCGGGAGAGCCAATCCTCTACTTGGGATGGGGTTCCCATCCCCGAGAACAACAGAGGATTGAAGCCCATAATGTGTTTGAGCTGCCTTTCGGTTGCTCTCCTAGGCACCAAAGGCTCCACCACCACCTGCTCCACCCTTCTCGGTTCATCCCTTTGGAGCAGTACCCGCTCCATCGTAGGAGCGGGATGCTGCATTTGCCTTGCAGGCTGCGCGTTGATCATACCAAACACTGTTTCGGCCACCAATCGTATGTTTTCAGCCAAGGGAGGTGTTGTAGGAGCATCATTTGGTGCACTACTAGCCTCAGAAACCGGGCGTTCTGACGGCCCTGCACAACTTCTGGTCACCTATAGTTTTACAAAACACCGTTAAGCGACCAAACAAAATTGCAAAAAGCAATTATAGGAACACACAGGTTCCTCAAACACGTGTATTTTCATTCCTAAGAGGACATTCATGGGTTTTTTATGTTATAACGATGAAGCACACACATGTGCTCGCCAACCCTTAAACGAATTCGTTCACAAATTCATTTAAGTTGACTAAAATCAGTAGTCTGATACCAAATTTTAACATGCCCTATCCGTCGCATAACATATAGCAATAGGTCCGGCCTGGGCCCGACGCCATATACCACAGACAGACCAGAAGGTTAATCAATTGAAACCATCTAACTAACAATCAACGTCCTACACAGAGTGCATTCTAGCGGAAGCAATTTAAAAGTTGCAATAATTAGAACCCAGCCAATAGCATGAATGTCCACTACAAAACCCAGCAGGAATGACGTACAATACACAAGTACATGACCTTATGGCCTTACAATAGTTTACTCAAATTACAGTGTTTTCCAAACCTCACCACGCAGGCCAGTCACACATGAATAATATAAGTAAACACTCAATTTAGGCCTTCGAGGTCCAGCTCAGCAACAAGGGCTTTTCCCCGCTATTTACCACTTAGCTCCGCAGCACCTGCAAGAAACAGTCCACCACAACGGTGGAAAACAAAAGCAATGGTCAGCTATACTAACCAAATTATAACGACCCCACCCCCAAATTCGGGGCGGCGATGCTCCTTTCCTGCACTTTATTAGAATTGCCATAATATAGAGAAATTACACATCATCACAAGCGTAGGCTTGCACAGCCACACACCCCGTGCTCTCAGGGCACATTCTCGGTGAACTCGGTCAAAGTCCGCGGTCTCAACACCACCCCCTGGGCAGCAATATCTCGTGCACATTTTGGTCTTTTTGGCCACTGCCTAAGACCCTCCATCTATGCCAACGACGAGTACCACGTACCTTAGGTCTCTCTAACAGAACCACATAGAGCGGGTACGGTTCCGCCTAACCCATTGCTCACACCGCAACGTCAACATAAGCCGTCTGCGTAGGTCAAGCTTCCCCGAGTACCAATTCGATCATACACTTTACATAACCCAGTTATGTACAAGTTGGCTCCCAAGCCACCAAGTTGGCAGAATCACGCATCTGCCCAGTTTTCTGGGTGCACCTTGGAGTTAGTCCCCAAGGCTCCCTATTGCAATCTACCACGTAGAAAAACTCGAAAAATAAACAATTACACGGAGTCTGCTCCGGCCATTCTTGCAATGCAACAACACCGATCTAGACCAACTTGTCCAGGTAGGCTTCACACATCATGCCTACGTCCGTTTCTCGAATAAGGACTCTACATGCTAAATAACGGGGACTATTCATGTCTACCCGAAGGAACGCCTCAAACTCACCGCAAACTCGCGAGTGCGGGCTTCCTATGTAAAGAAAAGAGGACTTCACATGTCCTAGGATGAGGATCGTTACCCTAGTATTCCTTTTGGCACCATGGAAATCTATGCAGATGAAAAGCACCGCAATGTCCTCGCCTCCGTAGATCCGAAGTTGGCTCGTAATTTGGGGCTCCGAAGCTCCGCCGGCGGTCGGATCTCCCTTCCTTCTTCTTACTTGCTCTCCCTCTCTCTACAACTTTAGAAAGTGGATATTTGGGTGAAATTAAGGATTCAAAACCCTATTCCTCAGTATAACCTAGCAGGAACAACCCCAAGCCCTTGTATCCCATAATAAGGAAACGGACGGCCACGATTCGGGCTTGAAATCCAAAAACTGGGCTAAACACGACTTGTAACACGCCCGTGTTCCCCATTTGCCGTAGAAACCGACGTGTCCCAAAAAGTACACGGACTCTCGACATGCCCGTGTCCAACTTGACACACCCATGTCATACAGTACACGACCGTGTAGCGTGCCGTGTTCGTTCTTCGACATAGGACCAACACCAACCCGTGAAGGACACGGGTATTTGACACGCCCGTGCCCAATTTGACACGCTTGTGTCAGACCCAAATACACCTAGGCTCCAGGCGGTGTTTCTCCCCCACCTCAACTCGGCCAACCACCCGAGAAGGACACGACCTAGGACACGCCCGTGTCTCAGGCCGTGTTCGCTACTCGACGATCGTCAACTCCAAATTCGTCGACCTCTCGGCTAGATCGTTGACTCGAGTATGACACGCCCCTGGGACACGCCCGTGTCCCAGGCCGTGTGACCGCTACCAAGTTCCAAACTTGGCTCAAAATGCCTCCCGTCGTTCTTTTGAGTTTCGGGGCGTTACAATGCTTACTTTCTTATTTTACTTTCTCATACTATACTTGTTCACTTGTTCTTGTGTATATTTATACTGCTTACCTACTACTGTTTGTCTACTACTGCTTACTTATACTTGGTGTGATTATATATTCATGATAGACTAGTTCCGCCATCACCTGCTTACTTTGATATTCTCCATCTTCATTACCTTCCCTTTCCTTCTCCCTGCTCGGTGCGTAGGAGCCATGGGGGAGGGGTGGGGATGATAGGACTTAGTCTTTTTAGACGAACGGTCGTTGACCAAATCATTTTAGGGGATCGTGGAGCCGCACCAGGATACGTAGCCCCAGAGGTCGGTGAGCATGGAGACGGGGCAGTTTAGCATTAAAGTTCAGCCAGCAGTGACTGTGAGTCCTGATCATTAGTAGATATTATAGATTTGCTTTCGCATTGAGTGACTTATATTGAAGATCTTGATGTATCGGGCAGGAGCCCTTTTTAGTACTCTGCTTATTCTTTTCTGTGGACTCTCCCTACGTGGAGACTTATTTATATATATGTGATCCTGGTGGACTAGTATTGAGTTCTACTTTACTCATGTACTATTTATACTTCTACTCTTCTGTGATCGGTATTGCTGGCAGGATCGGCGTATTTTAGTGACGACCTTCCTGGGTGTGTTGGTGTCACCGCAAAGTGGAGGTTCTAGGCATAATACCCTAATGGTTTAAAAGAAAAAATGTTGTCTTACAAACTAGTATCAGAGGAGACCTCGATCGAAAGAGTAAAAGTCTACTAACCCTGGGTCACCCCGCTCGAGTTTAGTTTTGGGTCAAACTAAGCAACAGAAGCTGTGGTGTGCCCATATGAGGGATCACATGTAATTGTCCACTTTTAACTTGGTTTGGAGGATTGGCGCAAACCGGGAGAAGGATTTTCAGATCTAGTTGGTGCCGGGAGCAAAGCCGGTGTCTAGGTTTCCCTATCAGATGGCTCCGAAGGAGCTGGTGGAGTTCAGGAGTCAGTTGAAGGAGCTGGGGGAGGCTGGGTTCGTTAGGCCGAGTTCCTCGCCTTGGGCAGCTCCGGTCTTGTTTATGAAGAAGAAGGATGGGAACCTTAGGTTGTGCATTGATTATCGTGCACTAAACCGGTTGACAATCCAAAACACCTATCCACTGCCAAGGATCCACGAATTATTTGATCAACTAGTGGGTGCGAATTGGTTCTCGAAGCTAGATTTTAGGTCGGGGTACTATCAGTTGCAGATCCAGGAAGAAGACTTCCCGATGACAGTGTTTAGCATCAGATATGGCCCGTACGGGTTTATCGTGATGCCCTTTGGGCTCACGAATGCGCCATCAGCTTTCATGAGCTTGATGAATCGGGTGTTCGAGCCATACCTCGACAGGTTTGTCATTATGTTCATAGATGACATCCTCATTTATTCAAGGACGAAGGAAGAGCATGCACAACATCTGGCCTTGACTCTAGAGAAGCTCATGGAGCACCAGTTGTGTGCCAAGTTCAGTAAATGCCAGTTTTGGTTGACGAAGGTGGCATTTTTAGGCCACATCATTAGTGGAACTGGATTGGCGGTGGATCCCGCGAAGATTCAGGCAGAATGAGACTGGCCTCAGTTGAAGACGACCACGGATGTTCGAAGTTTTCTAGGATTGGCCGGGTACTACCAAAAGTTTGTGCAGGGATTCACTCAGATAGCCCTTCCACTCTGTTCTTTGATGAAAAAGGACACTCCGTTTGTTTGGACGTCGCAGTGTGAGGCGGCCTTCCATGAGTTGAAAGGTCGACTTACGTCAGCCCCTATTATTTCTCTTCCATCTGGGAAGGAGGGCTTCCAGGTGTATACTGATGCGTCATTTCAGGGGATGGGTACTGTACTGATGCACCATGGACATGTGATTGCATACGCCTCCCATCAGCTGAAGAAGCACGAGTAGAACTACCCTGTCCATAACTTGGAGATAGGGGCAGTGGTGTTCGCTCTGAAAATTTGGCAGCATTACCTCTATGGAGTGCACTGCTACATATATTCAGATCACAAGAATCTGAAATATGTGGATACACAGAAGGAGTTGAATGTCCGCGAGAGGCAATGGATGGAATTTCTATCTGATTACGAGTATACGATACATTATCATCCGTGGAAGGCGAATGTGGTAGTTGACGCACTGAGCCGGATGGCTACGACTTCAGGAGTAGAGTCCTAGTTGATGGCCATGGAGCTGGTACGGATGATGGAGGATATGCAGACTACCTTGGTGTCCTCTGATGACTCAGAGCTTTATGAGGAGTATCTGGCTGCAATGAGCACTACCATTGACATTCGGGATCGCATCAGGGCTGAGCAGAGAAGAGATGACAAGTTGGAGCCAATATTCAGGGTCTTGGAGGTAGGCACGACCAAGGAGTATACAGATAGAGATGGGTTGATATATTTTAGAGGATGGGTGTACATACCGGCTGTGGGCAGGATTCAGGAGGACATTATGACCGAGGTTCACTGTAGTAGGTATTTAGTGCACCCGGGAATCACCAAGATGATGGCCGACCTAAAGAAGACGATGTACTGGCCGGGTATGAAGAGGGACATCATATACTTCGTGATCCATTGCGAGGCCTGTCAGTTAGTAAAGGCCGAGTGTAAGAGTCCGGCCGGGTTATTGCAGCCACTTTCGGTGCCAGAGTGGAAGTTCGACGATATAGCCATGGATTTCATATATGGTCTTCCTCGATCACATGCAGGGAACGACTCGATATGGGTGATCATCGACCGACTAATGAAGGTGTCCAGATTTCTACCGATCAGGAAGGACACTGCAATGGGTGAATTGGTGCGGAGGTTTGTAGGGCTGTTCGTCTGATACCATGGAGTGCCGAGGAAGATAGTGTCCGATGGTGATTGGCGATTTACGTCTAAGGAATGTAGGTCAGTCCAGGCCTATTTGAGGACCCGGTTGTCATTCAATACCGCCTTCCACCCTCAGACAGATGGACAGACAGAGCGCACCGATCAGACACTGGAGGATTTGTTGCATTTTTCCAACCTTATGGGTTCGCAGGAATCCGCACCTCCGGCGGCCGTGCCGCTGCCCGACGATAGCCCCCACCTCAACGAAGGTGGTGGCGGTGGTGGTCGTCCAGGGAGGTGGCTGGGTGGCCAGGAAAATGCCTTGGAGTAAGCTCCAGGTCAGGCTGATCCCAGCCCTTGGCTGGAGGAAGAAGATGACCCAGATGCGTTGGATCTTCTTCAAGATCTGTGCTGGATTATATTTATTTATTTTGATTTTTTGTATTTTTTGTCCCGTTTATTGGGCTGTCGTAAATTAAATATTAAAAATACCTAGGTTCCCCTACAAAAAAAGTTATCAACATGAAACTTGTAGATTTATGAGTCTAGTGTATTTTAAAATTGATTTGAGTCAATTTAGAGTTTAGGTCAGGCCACAACACTCATTTCGGTGAGGTCTATGCATAGGCTAGACCAGAGACTATTTTGAGTGCCCCCATCAATCCATCCATACAAATGACTTGAAATTTTAGATGGGGGGGGGTCATATTATCTATACCAACAACCTATTCTAAAATGGGATTTTTTGGACATACGTTTCCTATAGTTTTTGTAAATATTTAATAAACATTTTATAATTTAATTAGAGGGTCTAATTACCTCCAAATTCTCCAAAATTTTGGTTAAATGTTCTTGGGGTCAATATTGGTCTCTGTATAAAATTTCATCTCATTTGGAGATGATTTCATTTGGATTTTAGTAAACCCTAGCCTTGACCCAAAAGGGGTAATTAGTTCAAAGTGTCCCTTGTGCGCTTAAGGGGCCAAATCACCTCAACAGAGATTGATACTTGGTCCCCTGATGTGTTATGTCAGTAAACACCCTCCCATGGATTATGGTGTAGATTAGGGTGGATTTGCCCTAGGACCCTAGTTCAAACCCTAGGGTTGATCTCTGGTGTTTTGTGAAGGACATAAGGTGTTATGTCCTTGTATGGACTTGATGTTTAGTCCATGTGATTCTAGGGTGGTGAAATGCCCTAGGGAAGAATTTGGTGATATTTAGACTTAGGCACACAACTTAAACCAATTATGGTTAGTTTAGGCCTTTACCTTTTAGGAAAATATTGAAGGGGCATATGACTTTGAATCCTTAGGAAAATTTGGCAGGAAGGTTTTTATAACATTACGAGTCTTTAGAAATTATTGTCAAATGTTTGGAAGAAAGTCGATTGTACTTGTAGTTTTAATCCTTATGTTGCCCCTATTGATGAGTTTTGATAAAACAGTGGTTAAAATAACTTACAATGTTATGAAACTTAAAGAGTAATGTTTTGTGATCATATTAAATCTCTGGTAAATTTTGTATAATTTTTGGATTAAGTTTAATGATAATTCCTTCTTTACATCTATTTATTGGTATTATGTTGGATTAATTAATTACAGGTTAATTAATTTATTAAAATTAGTGAAAATTGGTGCTCTCTGATATTTTGGCATTTTGTAGTGTTCATAAATTTTGGATGACCATAACTTAATAAAATCTAGTACTTCATGTTCAAAATTATTCATGTCCAATTTTTTTGAAAAATTAAATAAATGCCAAATTAATTAGGAAAATTATAATTTTCTGGATTTTTGCAAAATGTGTCGTGTTAGGCCCCCAATAAATATTTTAGGGCATTTGAATGAAAATGTGAAGAATCCCCTATCATGTACACATATAGCTTAGGTTGGTCTGCGTATAGTAAAGTTGCAAAAAATTGGGATAACATGTGAAATGAGCTTAGGGAGTTGGGGTTTAGTGATTTACTAGTTTTGGTGAGTGGAAATAGGTTCATCTTTAGGAATCATGATGAGGGAAGTGCTGGGTTGATTAGTGTTAGGAGGTGCTCGAGATCAATGAAAGATCGTCTTTCCTATGGAGGGAGAGAGAGAGAGAGAGTCAAAACACACTAGGGTTAGATCCAAAGTAATATTAAAGGGGTCAAGAATCGGGTATTAACCAATAACAGTAAGTGCCTTGCGAAAAGAAGATTTGGGCTTCAACCCATCGTAGTTCCTAGTGCCCTCGAGAGCCCTTCACGGGGAATGCCTTGGGCAGTCCGAGGTTAACGTAAGACGTAAGAATAAATGGAATGGAAGAGTAATTAGAAAAACTCTAGTGTTACACTTACACTCCTCTGTGTTGTGGGAGTTCGGTTAGGTCTCTCGAGCGGTAGGCTCGGTGGTTTTGGTGATGGGCAGGTTAGCCCGGCGAGCCGATGGCTCAGATGGTTTTGAGACGGACGGGTTAGTCCGAGGAGCTTAGGCTCGGTAGATATTTGTGACGGATAGGATTGTCCTGGGATCTTTGGCTCGGTGGGAAATACATTAATTTTGCATGCGCATAAGATATAAGATGATGAGTCATTGGTATTGGAGAGTCGTCACACCGACACCAATACGTTGGCTCGGTAGGCGTGGTTTTGCACTTGGCCAAATAAAGTCCGGTGCACAGCCGACAAGAGTACGCATGAGATCCGCTTAGTGCACCAGCGTTGAGGCGTACGATAAGTATAATACCCCAAATTCAAATTTTTACCTAAGTTTGGAGTAAACGGCCTGGGACACGGGCGTGTCACAGGCCGTGTACTGCTCGGGTGAGCAGCCCATCAAGAGCTTGACGAAAATGCGTTTGACGAATTTTCGGGGGGGGGGGGGGGACAAGCCCTGTGACACGGGTGTGTCCGGGGGCGTGACCTAGGGTTGTCTCCCTCTGGTTGACAAACTTCACTCGAGTAGCTACGCTCGACGAATACTCGAGAAAGGGGGTACACGGCCTATGAACGGGCGTATCACAGGGCCGTGTACCACTATTTTTAAACTCGAGTGAATCTCGAGGGGAGGTATCAAGTAGGTCTTAAATGACTCGAGTACGGGTGTGACACAGGCATGTCAGCCATGTGATATGGGCATGTCCCGTCCGAGTACTCGATTTGTTGTATTTCTCTCGAGTAGTCCTCTCGAGTAGGTCTTGAGTGGGGTACACGCCATGTGATACGGGCATGTCCAGGCTGATACGAGCATGTCATATGGTCATGTCCTATTCTGGATAAGTCAGTTCGTGGGCTGCTTAAGGTACACGCCCTGTGACACGGGCGTGTCAGACCAGAAAAGTCAATTTCAGAGAATTTTGTGGCAGTCCATTTTCTTCAGCCAGGATCTGATGGCTCAGGCTCCTCCCTGCTGCTTTAAGGCAGAGAATGAGAAGAGAATTCTCATTATTCACTTGGCCATTATCTTTCTAAAATGTTAGAGAGAAGGGAGAGCAAGGAGAAGAAGGAGGAGGAGGAGAAGAGAGCCGACGACTGGTGGAGCTGGAGTGTTCCGATCTGAGGTCCGAGGACATATTTGTGGAGGCAAAGCTGCTGCGGTGCTTTATAACTAGCTAGAATTCCATGGCTCCAAAGCGATCATCAAGGGTAACGATATTCCTTCTTGGATATGTGAAGTCCATCATTTTTGGCATGTGCATGGATTTCCCCCACCAAAGGGTGGATTGTGAAGGGATTTCCTTGGGTTGATTCTTGGAATCCCCACTAGTTGGCATATAGATCCGGAAATAATGTACTGAATAGGTATGCTGTGTGAAGCCCATCTGGACAAGTTTGTCTGGATTGGTGATGTTGCATTTACACACCGGAGAAGACTCTGTGATTTAACGTGTAGGTTTTGGGGTCGATGGGTTGTGCCTGTGAAGGGTAGTAGAAGGAAGTACTAGAGTGGTAGTCCAAGAAAATACCCTTGTGATGTTTGTGATATTCAATGGGTTATGCCTATGAAGGGTAGTAGCAGGAAGTACTGGCGTGGTCGTACAGGAAAATACCCTTGATGCTTGTGATGCTTGTTGGGTTGTGCCTGTGAAGGGTGGATTGTGAAGAGATTTCCTTGGGTTGATTCTTGGAATCCCCACTAGTTGGCATATAGATCCGGAAATGAAGTACGGAATAGACATACTGTGTGAAGCCCATCTGGACAGGTTGGTCTGGATTGGTGATGTTGCATTTACACACCGGTGAAGACTCCGTGATTAAACATGTAGGTTTTGGAGTCGATGAGTTGTGCCTGTGAAGGGTAGTAGCAGGAAGTACTGAAGTGGTAGTCCAGGAAAATACCCTTGTGATGTTTGTGATATTTAATGGGTTGTGCCTGTGAAGGGTAGTAGCAGGAAGTACTGGCGTGGTCATCCAGGAAAATACCCTTGATGCTTGTGATGCTTGTTGCACTGTGCCTATGAAGGGTAGTAGCAAGAAGTACTGGCGTGGAAGCCCAGGAAAATTACCGCAAATGCTTATGTTGTATACTATGAATGATAAGGTTGAAGCTAGGGACGAAAAATGAGTTATGTCGCTACCGCTGGGCGTGGCACCTAGCTAACCTATGATTGCGAAACCAGTACTGCGAGGATATTATGGCTATTTGTGATCTTGAAGAGCTCTGAAAATGGCTTTGTGCTGAACGGATAAGGGGATGCCAACCCGCGTTAGTCTCATCATAGAACTAATGATTTGAGCAACTGGCAAAGGCTGAACTGTATCCACGTTATGGTTGTTCGCCATGAGTGTCTGGATGATTGGCATTCGACAGAAACGCATAGCGAGAGTCTTAGGCCTGCGTGTCATTAACACCAAAGTCTCCGGCTGAAAGCCATGAAGCAAAATGCTCAAGTTTGCCGTTGGGCTTCGGGCCTTGAATGGCGGTGGGCGACTGGTATATCCGGTACACCAAGAATGTGCCCTGTGTGCACGGATCGTCGGGCCGCGTGACTGACGGTTGTGATGGCTTGCTTGTGCGTGAGAGCACAATGTGTGATATATATATATATATCTGCCTGTGAATTGCCATGCTTGCAGGGAAGGATTACCACTGCCCTGGGAAAGGGGTAGGGTCATTATAAATTGGTCAGCTGAATGCTGACCGTTGCCTTGTTTGCCACCAATGGGTGGGTTGTCCTTGTACAGGTGTTGGAGAGCCGAGCGGGACATATAAAGGCTGCAGTCCCTGCTGCTGTTGTTGTTGTTGCTGCTGCTACTAGCCCTTAAAGGCTAAGCTCAAACATATTATGTTTTGTACATGTGTGGCCGGCCTGCGCGCTGATGTTTGGAAGCCACTTTTGTAAAGGGTAACTATAAGGCCATAAGGCCAAACAATATGATATTTGGTGTACATTCCTATATATATAAATGTGGGTATTTATATCGGTGGATATTCATGTTGGAGTTCAGTATTTCTGTGAAAAGCTTCCGCTAGAATGCTTTGAGTTAGGATGCGCTACTCTGATATCAACCAGTGACTTCGCCGCCTGTTTTGTGGCATATGGTGTGGGGCCCCGGCCGGACCTTCTATTATATGCTATATGAACGAATGGAGTCGTTACAATAGGTTTTACTGGTAGTGTGATACCGGTTTAGAGGTGGGTGAGGCCCAACCCACCGCTTTCGTTTGCCACTACGGAGGTATCCTGGGAGGTTAGGCTCCAGAGAGGGGGAACTAAAGGTCTGCGTGCACAGAGTCAAGTGGGAGTGTTGCACTTGCATGAATCACATCATGACATACTTGCATGTCATAACATCATCATTGCATATAACCCCTGACACCTATTGTATAAAGTGGTATGAGACACTTTATATAATAGGCCTTGCAAAATGACCCCTTGGTCTATAGGTTTGTATGGGCATTCCTATAGGTCATGGTTACGTTTTTAGTTTACTTTCTCATACTATACTTGTTCACTTGTTCTTGTGTATATTTATACTGCTTACCTACTACTATTTGTCTACTACTGCTTACTTATACTTGCTGTGATTATATATTCATGATAGACTAGCTCCGCCGTCACCTGCTTACTTTGTTATTCTCCATCTTCATTACCTTCCCTTTCTTCATCCACAATCAGTGCCTAGGAGCCATGGGGGAGGGGTGGGGGATGATAGGACTTAGTATTTTTAGACTAACGGTCATTGAACAAATCAATTTAGGGGATCATGGAGGAGCACCAGGATATGCAGCCCCAGAGGTCAGTGTACATGGAGACAGGGCAGTCTAGCACTGGAGTCCAGCCATCAGGGACTGTGAGTCCCGATCATTAGTAGTTATTATAGATTTGCTTCCGCATTGAGTGACTTGTAGTGAGGATCTTGATGTATCGGGTAGGAGCCCTTTTTAGTACTCTGCTTATTCTTTTCTGTGGTCTCTCCCTTCGTGGAGACTTATTTACATATATGTGATCCTGGTGGACTAGTATTGAGTTCTACTTTACTCATGTACTATTTATACTTCTACTCTTCTGTGATCGATATGGTCGGCAGGATCGGCGTATTATAGTGACGACCTTCCCGGGTATGTTGGTGTCACCGCAAAGCAGCGGTTTTGGGCATAAGACCCTGGTGGTTTAAAAGTAAAAAAAAAAGGGGTCTTACAGCAAATGTCCCAAATATCTAAAAGAGCAAAAGGACAAGATGCATAAAAAGAAGGATAACAAAAAATTACTAAAGGCATAAACGTGGGATGGTTCTTCATTTGAGGGTTCAAGTGGTTCACGTACAAGAAATGAGGAGGATGCCAACATATGCCCGATGGAAAAAAACACTCCATCCGATGATGAATGCAGTGTCCAAAGAGACGCTAAGGAACTCCTCCTTCATAAAAAGATTTATATTCTAAATTTTTACAAACTTTCCATTTTTTGATAAAAGTTTAAAAGAGGTTGATTTGTTAAAATCTGAAAATAACCTTTTAATAAAAGAAAATAAAAAATTATAAAATGAAGTGCACTCACACTTTTTGATAATCTACATGTGTATTTAAATTTTATTCGTGTATGAACGTGTCATGTGATAACTTAACGTCTTGAAATTCATAAATAACTTACTTAAATAATAGTTCATGCACTTGTTTTTTAGAGAAATGTGGTTTAAACATTATTATCTATGTTTGCAAAACAAGTGTATTCGGAGTCCTCGGTCAAAATAAAAACTATATATATATATATATATATATATATATATATATATATATATATATATATATATATATATATATATATATATATAAAGGATGAATCAAATGACAAAGAAAATCCACCAAGTGCTACTCACCCTCCTAATATGTCTTATTGAGCATTGTGAGGTTGAACACCTTGGAAAGAATTGTAAAGCGGTTTGTGTAAAAATGAGTTGCCACTTCTCTTTAGAAAAATCTTTGTGGATTTAAGTTTTTGTGGAAGTAAAGTTCTTTGTGTTTATTCAATGTTACATTAGATAGCAAAGCATGACCATTTAGAATGTTTTTGTTTACTTGACTTTTAAATTATGTTACATTGTTTTTGCTATTTTTTCTTTATATTTCAAGCTCTTACTTACAAATTTTTGACTATTAGAACATGTCATGGCAGTCTGCTCTGGCGATCTGGTGCTGGCGGTCTACTGTGGTGGTCTGGTCCTCACAGTCTACTCTAGCGATCTAGCCCTTATAGTTTGGCAGACTACTCTGGCAGTCTGGTGTTGTCTGACTATCTTGAGATGACCAGTATAACCAAACCTGTATTATGGAAGAGAATGCTGGTGATGGTTCTACTATTGCGGACTAGTGATCAAAAGACATGCTATTACAGTTTGGTTGTTAGAGTCTTTCTAACCGCCTCTATTGCTCCTAGTGGTCAACTGCAATCTGTAGATTAAAGAACGATAAACACTTTGTTTAAACAGTTGATTTATATGTTGTTCTGCGATTAGCTTGTCTAACCGCACAACTCTCGACAGTCCGTAAATATCAATTCACCTAGTTTCCCTATTATAATTAGTCCCTTGTATTATCTCTCTATCTCCCCTCTTCTATAAATAGGTTGTCATACCTGTGTAATATTAATTTTTTGGATGAATACAATTCAGTTATTTTTAGAATTCTCAAGTGGTATCAGAACTCATTGATCTATTTGTTTTTATTTCTTTTTTTCGGGTGGGCAGCAGTTCTTGTGGTCTCAAGTTTTTTAACAACTTGCTCTGCTCCTCTTCTTTGTGTAGCCTTTGATATTCTAACCACTTGCTACTTCTCTCTGTGATCTTTGTGTTCTCTGCAGTCTTTACCATCTCACGCTTTCTTCTAGCGGACTCTCTCTATTCGTCTTTTACTCTATGAAGACTCCGAGCCTCTATTCCTCTACTATATTCACGCCTCATATTATAACTGCTCCCTATATTTCCACTCCTTCCGGTAATCTTGGCACTTTCTCCAAGCTGTCTTGCTTTAATTATCCAGTTGGAGTGTTTCTTTCATATTTTTTGTTACAGTCAAAGAACAAACGTCATCATTTCATTAATGGCTCTCCTACATGAGGATCTGCTATCTTTGATGACTAGGATACCAATGATGCTCTGGTTAGAACATGACTGGCTAATAGTCTCTCTAAAGGGTGCCTACCTGCCATTCGCCATAATGAGATGTTTAAGTCTACATGGACTGATCTTGCTACTTTATACTCAAAGGGAGCTCAAACTTCACTCATATACACATTATATGCTGACTTTTTTGCCCGCCCTATAATGACTCCTACTGCTACTTACCGGGAGGTGAAAGCTCTTAGCATTGAACTTTTTCAGCATCTCCCTTTCTCTTCTGATCTTACTGAGCAACACAAACACTTCTGGGAACTTCTGGTCATGTGTTATCTTCTCCACCTTTTAGAGTCTTATGATATGATATGGCAACAAATTCTAGGAGAAGCTGACTCTCCCACCCTTTATGCTACTGCTGCTCGCATTGCCATTGTCACTACTCTTCTTTAGCAACCTCTACTTGCCTCCCTACCACAACCTAAAACCATTGCTCTTCCAGCTCATCATAACAACCCTAGTGGCCATGAAGGTTAATCCGGTGATCGTTTTCCATCTCGATATCTCTGCTCTCATTGTGGTAAGACATGACATCTTGTAGTTGCTGGGTCAAGTATCCCCATATCTGCCCTCCAACGGGTGATGCCACTTTCCCTACCACAATGAATTCAACATTCCTTTCCTCATCTTCAAGAAGTACTCATATGGTTACTAAGGGTAAGTGGCTTATTTAATCTGGGGCTACTAATCACATGATGAGCAATCTTATTTTGTTCTCTCATTTGGATAAACATAACCGGTCACCTCTAATTTTTATTGTGAATGGTTCTCCATCTCTTGTGTGCGAGACTGGTTTAGTCTAAGTCACTCCATCTCTATAGCTTGAGGATACTCTCTAAGTTCCAAATTTTCCATATAATTTGTTATTTGTTCCCTCTCTTTGCAAACAACTAAATTGCATGGTTACATTTACATCCACTACTTGCTCTTTTCAGTATCCACACTCCAAGGAGACGATTGCTACTGAGACTGAACATGATGGTCTTTTCTTCCTTGACAATATCTTTGATTTATCCACCTCTAATTCTCTTCTACAATGGTATCTTTGCCTTGGTCATCCTCCTCCTTGCCTCTTATACCAACTCCTACCAGATCTACCTCAGAGAGACTCCCCTCTCAATTGTGAAGCTTGCCAACTCGGCATGCATCACTGCTCATCCTATCCAGTAAGAAAAGAATGTAGTTCTTCTCATCCCTTTAAACTTTTTCATTCTGATATTTGGGGTCCCACTCCTACTAGATCTATTGGAAGGGGCAGTCTATATTTTGTTATCTTTATTGATGACTTTTCTAGGTGCACTTGGTTGTATCTTTTAAAAGAATGCAATAAACTATTCTCTGTATTCACTACCTTTTATAATGAAATACGCACACAGTTTGGTATGATTATTAAAGTTCTTCACATTGATAATGCTAAAGAGTATCTTAGTCATTAATTCTCAGTTTTTATATGCATCATGACATTATTCATTAAATAAGTTGTTCGTATACTTTTCAACAAAATGGCAATGCAGAACTTAAGAATCGTCATCTCCTGTATGTTGCTCGCACCCTTCTCACTCAAATGACTGCCCCACAATCTTTTTGGGGTCATACCACTCTTATTTAATGTTATATCATCAATCGTATTCCTTCTTCAGTTCTCCATAGCAAAATACCCTTCTCCATCATGTACCCAGATGCCACATAATTTCCTTTACCTCCACGTGTCTTTGGTTGTGTGGCATTTGTCCTCTCTCCTTGTCCTGGTCATGAAAAACTTTCTCCTCGCCCAATTAAGTGCATCTTTCTTGGCTATTTCCCAACTCAGAAGGAGTATCAATGTTATGATCCTCTTCATCAGAAATAATATGTCTCTGTTGTCATCAATTTCTTTAAAGATACTCCTTACATTGCTCAAGTCTCTATTCTCTCCCCACCCATTGATCCTCCTTCTCTACCCGAGCTTCCCCTTCCTTCTCATCCCACACTATATCTTTCTTGGATATTCTCTCCCCAGTTTCCATTTCTCCTTCTCTTTCACCCAATACTACTTCTATACCTTTTTATTTATCGCTGACAGTTCCCAGGCCAGCACTCTCTAAAACAGATGGATCTGATATAAAGGACAGGTCAGACCTTGATCTTCTCAGCGCTCTTCAAAAAGGAGTTCGGACATGCACCAGACATTCCATTCATGATGTTGTCTCATATACTCACCTTTTCCCTGCTTGCAAGAGTTTTTTTCTCGCTCTATCGACCACTGTCACCCAAGCTAACTAACAAGAAGCTCTTGTTATTAGTCATTGAAAAGCTACTATGGATGAAGAAATGAAGACCTTGACCAAGAGGGGTACTTGGACTCATGTACCTACCCCTCTAGGGGTGAATGTGGTTGGTTGTTGATGGGTCTATGTAATCAAGTTTCATCTTGATGGTACTACAGACCGCTATAAGGCCAGACTGGTTACCAAAGGATTTACTCAAACACATGGTGTGGACTTCTTCGATACCTAGTCCTCGATTTCTCGCATTAGCACAATCCACATTCTCTTTTTGTGGCCATTAACAAGGATTGGGAGATGATAATACATAATTTATAGTAATTGTTATATAATATTTTATTAACAATTAGTTATATTTTATTTTTTTAACTTAATAAATGTCTAATAAGCTTTATTTTATGTTTTTAGGTATAATTAAGCTTCAAATAACATTTTTGAGTACATGGACATTATCAGGATGAATTTTGTAAAAAAAATGACATTTTTGCCCATGGGTAGCTGAAGTTCAAATGGTCATAACTTTCAATCCGAAAAGAGTTATAGGACGTGCAACCATTCAACAAAAAAAGGACAATGTCATCTACAATCTGGTGAAGTTTCCCAAATACACTCTCCATGTCACACCCATGATATGGGCGTGACTAAGGGGCGTGTATTGACAAAATTTATAATTTTATCCCAAATGCTTCCCGCTGTAATTCTGGAACTTTTTCTCAATACATGCCCCCATGTTACGGGCATGTTCAAGTGCATGACCTTCCCCAAAACTACTGAATTCATGCCAGATCGTGCTATTTTTTGCCGTTTGCTGACCCGGTCAAGACACGCCCTAGGACAAGGGAGTGACTTAGGGGCGTGTACCAAAAATTTTCTGATTTTGACGTTTTTCTCAAAACATTCCCGGGCTTTCAAGATAGCAGTTTGTACCTTGCATGCCCTATGGTCATGTGCATGACCGAGGGGCGTGACTTACTGTTTTCACCTATAAATTCTCAGTTGCTGCCACTTGATTCTCAATCTAATCCATGCTTTGATTGGATCATTTTATCTTAGTTTTCCTTCAGTTTTTCTTGTGTTTTCCTTATGAAATTTTACTTTATTGTCTTGCAATTTTAATTCTTAAATTAGTTTTTATTACATGCACTTGTAATCTATTTTCATAGTTATAAAATTGTCCTTTCTTTTCTATCATGCCTTGCTAAGTTTCTAGCATTTGATTGAAAGAATTCTCAAGTGTTTAACTTTGTAAATTCCTTTTAATGATCTTTAATTGTGAAAATTATGACTCACCTCAGATTCTTCTTTTATTAATTTCATATTTCCGGTGTATGTTAATCGAACCTTGATCCATATTCTAGTTGATCGAGAGATTCATGATTAGATCTCTCATTGGTGGAATGAGTTACATGCACTCCTCAATAGAGGACGACATAAATCTTTCAGATTGGAATCAAATCCAATATTGGGGTTCACCGCCTAAAGCAAGTTTTGGGATTTTGACTAGCCGATGTGTATTAATCGATCAACCTAAGGTTAGTTGTTAGCGTATTCTCGAGAGAGGTACATTCATATTTTGAGAACCTCTACGGTCGAATATTTCTCAATCTAGTCTTATGAATTTGAGTTTTACGAATTATTTTACCGAAGAAGGATTTTTGATCAAAAGCTTTCCTCTTCCTTTTCTCTTTTATTATTTCAAAATACTTTCTTATATCAGATAAATTAATGTTTTATTTGCGTAAGTAGAAGTAATCAACAGTCCCAGAAGAATACAACACCTGATATTTTATTTTTAAAATATCCTATACTATGAACGATAAGTGCTCTTGCCTATAGTTCGTAGAATTTGGAGATATATTTAATCCTAAATTTTACCCATCAAATTTTTGGCATCGTAGCTAGGGAGTTATATTTGTTGATATTTTGAAAGCACAAATTTTATTAATTTTATCATTCTCTCTCCCCGCCTCATTTCTTATTTTTATTTTCTTTTTCGAATTCCATTATATTAAGTGCAAGTTGTTTTATTTTCTTTCAAAAAATATGCTATCTCAATTGGCCGCTAGAGTTGCCACGCTTCAAAACAAAGTTAATATTTTGAAAGCCTCATGAAAGCTCCAAATTTCTTGTAATTTATGTGGTGCTAATCAAGAAAGTGAGGCATGTTCTTACTTTTCTCACAAAAATTTATTATGATAATAATTCTTCTCCTTATGAAAATTATTATGAAAGTAATTTTTCCACTTCTTATATCAAGTATTTTTTTTAATTTTCATGATAATAATTATTATAATTTTAATGAAAATAATTTTTCAAATTTTTATGAAAATAATTTGTCTAATTTTCACGTGAATAATATTTTTGATTTAAATAGTTTTCCTTCTACCTTCAAGGTAGATTATTCTTGGTGGTAAGATCACTCGGATAGTCATCGAAGAAATTAAAAAATTTATTTAGATCCAAATTTTTCTTCTTCTTCTTTTGCGCCACATGCCTTTTCGCCCAATTTTAAGGGATTTTCCGAAATCAAGTAGATCTTTATCACCAAAATTAGAGGAGAGCAATTTTTCTTTTATTGAATTTTCTTCTTCTTCTTTGCATAATTTATTTCTGGAGGACATGAATCTTCATTTGCCCCCTTAGTTTCTTATGTCGAAGAACAAGTAAATTTATTTTACTAAGAATATATTAAGGTTATGGGCACACCAGACGAGATTGAAGAAGAACAAGTTTCTTCTCCTACACCACCCAACTCTTCTTTTATTTGTGATAACTTTTCACAAAATTCTCCAATTAATTTCGAAAAGGAAATTGATGAAAATTTTGTGCCCGTTGATTTTATTCCTCTTGGCAATTCACTGGAAAATTTAAATGAAAAACTTTATTTTAGAAAATATACAACCGCTACTTAATCATTTTATTTCACAGAAAACATCTCCTTGCGGAATTGTTTCTGACATATTTATTTGTAAATTTTCTTTTACTAACAATTTTTAGGTAAAAATTGAGCCGTTGCCACCAAACATTTTTGATGATGCATATGCCGCTCATCTCTAAGAATCCAAATTGCCTTAAGTATATGTGATTTGGATTTACATCTTCATGCTAACAAACACAAGAAGAATCATTAAATAAGTGGAGTAGTCGGGTGGTCTACTTCGGCATATTCGCCGAAGTGCGAATTAAGGGAGTTATCTGTGCACCTTTCTTTTTATTTGTCGTTTAGCTAACACTAATTATCTAGCTTAAAGACGGGAAAAAGAAAGCGTTCTTGGGAGGTACCCTATGGTTATCTTATTTTTTACATATTATTTTTCATGCAATTTCTTTTCTAATTTTCTCCCTACTTGGCCTAAAAATATTGGAGACATCGTTTATTTTTAAGTATGGGAGTGAGATCTATTAATTGTTGTTTTTTATAAAAAATCAAAAAAAAAACCTTTCAAAAAATAAAAAAAATGTTTTTATTTCATTGCTTTGCAAAATGTTTTTAAATTTTTTTTGTTATTTTCTTTTATTTCAAATTTAGTCTTTTTTCCTTTTAAAATTCACAAAAATCCAAACAAATTATAACACCTTAAAAATTAAATTTCTTATGAAAGGACCGTATTGGGTTTTCATCCCATAAAAGTGCCTGGTACCTTGCGAACCCGTCACTGGGTAGCTCTTGGGAAGTCCAAGAATTAAAAAATGTTTTTATTTTAATATAAAATCTAAAAACACTGAAATTTTTTATAAAATTATTAAAATATAGTTCTTAATAAAATAAATTTTGTAATATTAAATTCTTCCAAACTTTATTTTTTTTATCTAGGCATGCTAATTTTTATTTATGAGTTTTATTTATAGGCTTTTTAAAATTTTTCTTTTATATATTTTCTTTATTTTGTATGCTTTTTCAAAGTTGATTAGATTTAATTTTTAGATGAATTTGACTTAATGATTTTTTCATTAACTTGATTTATTTAGAATATATCATAGTTTTATTTTATCTCTTTAAAATATCATAATTCAATTTATAGAAATTGTGTTTAAAATCCTTAGATTTTACTTATATTAATTTTAGCTCATAAATTCTTAAAGATTACTCAAACTATTTTCGATGCTCTCAAAGTACTTGTCTTTGGAACTTTATAGCTTTTAAACTTTAGCCCTTTTACCTGTTGTTTGGCATTTAAAAAAGTCAAAAGATCATGTCATGGAGTGAGAGGATAAAATTCATCATTCATACACATATGTTCCCAAACAAAGTAACTTCGTCTTTGCCAATTTTACCCCCTTTAACCAATCTCAATTGTTTATCCAAAATTTATATGTGAGAGCTTAGTTAATATTTTGTAGTTTTCTAAAATGTTTCTAATGATGTTTCAAATTTCTAAAATTTCAATATTAGATTATTTAGCTTAATTCAATGCAATGTTGATCATGAAGATTTAGATATAGAATCTTTAAACTAATATTTATTCTACTCATATCAATTTATGAATTTTGAGTTATTTCTTATGAGTCTAAATTTTATTTCATAACTTATTTTCATTTGAGTCATATATTATTTAGAGTACGTAATTAAGAGTAAATCCTTTTTGAAATGTCCTATGAATTCTTCTCGTACTTATGAATAGTTTTGCTCCAAGAGAGCAAAAGATTAAGTATGAGGGTATTTAATAGTATATAAATTATAATTATTTTTATATAATATTTTAGTAATATTTGGTGTATTTTATTTATTTTTATCTTAATAAATATCTAATATGCTTTATTTTGTGTTTTCAAGTATAATTGTGCTTCAAATAACATTTTTGAGTCCATGGCCATTATTAGGATGAATTTTGTAGAAAATTGAAATTTTTGCCCGTGAATAGTTGAATTTCAAATGGTCATATCTTTCAATCCAAAAAGAGTTTTGGGACGCACAACTAGTCATCGAAGTGTGGACGAGTTCATCTACAAGATGTTGAATTTTCCCAAATACATGCCCCCATGTCACACCCATGACATGGGGGTGACTTAGGGGCATGTACTAAAAATATTTACAATTTTGTCCCAAATAAGCTTTAGGTGTAATTTTAGAACTTTTTCTCAGTACACGCCCCCTTATCACGGGTGTGTTCAAGGTGTGACCTTCCTGAAAATTGCTGAATTGATGCTAAATTATGGTGTTTTCTACCATTTGGTGACCCAATCAAGACACACCCTTGGGCATGGCGTAGCTTAGGGGTGTGTATCGAAAAATTACTGATTATGACATTTTTTTCTCCAAATGTTCCCAGGCTTTCAAGACAGCAGTTTCATACCTTACATGTGCTATGGTCATGGGCATGACCAAGGGACGCGACTTACTATTTTTCACCTATAAAAGCTCAGTTGTTGTCACTTGATTCCTCACCCAGTCCATGCTTCTATTGGACTATTTTAGTTTAGTTTTCCTTTTGTTTTTCTTGCATTTTCCTTAAGCAATTTTACTTTATTGTCTTGCAATTTTAATTCGTAGAATAATTTATGTGCTTGTAATCTCTTTTCATAGTTATAAAACTGTCCTTTCTTTTCTATCATGTCATGCTAATTTTTTAGCATTTGAATGGAAGAATTCTTAAGTGTTTTACTCCGTAATTTCCTTTTCATGATCTTTGATTGTGAAAATTATGATTCACCTCTGATTCTTCTTTTAACGATTTCATATTTCCAATGTATGCTAACCAAACCTTGATCCGTATTATAGTTGATCGAGAGATCCATGATTATGAGTAGATCGCTCATTGGTGGAAGGACTTACATGCACTTCTCGAGAGAGGATGACATAAATCTTCAGATTGGAGTCAAATCCAATAGCAGGGTTCAATGCCTAATGCAAGCTTAGGGGTTTCGACTGTGTGAGGGTTCTTAATTGATCAAACTAAGGTTAGTTGTTAACATATTCTCGAGAGATGAACTTTTATATTTTGGAAACCTCCATTGTCGAATATTTCTCAATCTAGTCTTATGAATTTGAGTTTTACGAATTATTTTACTTAAGAAGGATTTTTCAATCAAAAGCTTTCCTCTTCATTATTTCAGGATACTTTTTATATTCCAATAAATTAATATTAATTTACATGAGTAGAAGTAATCAACAGTTCCGAAAGAATACGATACTTGATATTTTATTTTTAAAATATCCTATACTATGAATGGTAGGTGCTCTTGCCTATAGTTTGTAGAATTTGGAGATATATAATTAATCCTAAATTCTATCCATCAAGTTTTTAGGATTAAATATTTAATCCCTGACAATGACGCCAAAAAATAGATAAAAGTAATTTAGGATTAAATATATATCTCCAAATTCTTCAAACTATAGGCTAGAGCTCCTATCGTTCATAGTTAGGATATTTAAGAAAGTGAAATATCAAGTGTCATATTCCATGGGTATATTGATTACTTTTACTCAAGGAAAATACTATTATTTTATCGAAGAAAAAATTGGTTTTGAGAATAAATAAAAGATAAAGAAGAAGAAATCATTTGATCAGGATTTTTTCTTAAGTAAAATAATTCATAAAACTCAAATTCATAAAATTAGATTGAGAATAATTTGACTGTGGAGGTTCCCAAAATATAAAAGCGCCTCTCTTGAGAATACGCTAACAACTAATCTCAGGTTGATCGATTAAGACCCCTTGACCAGTCAAAATCCCTAATATTGCTTCAGACAGTGAACCCAACTATTGTATTTGACTCCAATTCGGAAGATTTATGTCATCCTCTCTCGAGGAGTGCATGCAACTCCTTCCACCAATTAGCGATCAACTCGTAATCACGGGTCTCTCGATCAACTAGAATACATATCAAGGTTTGATTAACATACACCAAAAATATGAGATCAATAAAAGAAGAATTAGAGGTGAATCACAATTTTCACAATCAAAGATCATGAAAAGGAAATTACAGAATAAAACACTTAATCATTCTTCCAATCAAATGCTTGAAAATTAGTAAGACATGATAGAAAAGAAAGGACAATTTATAACTATGAAAATAGATTACATGTGCATGAAATAAAAATTATTCTAAGAATTGAAATTACAAGACAATAAAGTAAAATTGCATAAGGAAAATATAAGAAAAAATGAAGAAAAACTAAGCTAAAATGATCCAATTGAAGCATGGACTGGATGGGGAATTAAGTGGCAGCAACTGAGCTTTTATAGGTGAAAACTGTAAGTCATGCCCCTTGGTCACGCTCATGACTATAAGGCGTATAAGGTACAAAAGTACAGTCTTGAAAGAGCGGTAATGTTTGGAGAAAAACCATCAAAATTAGTAAATTTTCGGTACATGCCCCAAAGTCACGCCAATGTCCTAGGGTGTGTCTTGACCGGGTCAGCAAACCATAGAAAATAGCATGATCTGACATCAATTCAACAATTTTTAGGAAGGTTACACCCTTGAACATGCCAGTGACATGGGGGTGTGTATTGAGGAAAAGTTCCAGAATTACACCCAGAAGCATTTGGGACAAAATTGTAAATTTTCTCAGTACACGCCCCTAAGTTACACCCATGTAACAGGCGTGACATGGGGAATGTATTTAGGAAACTTCACCAGATTGTAGATGGCATCGTACTCTTTCTGATGACTAGTTGCACGTCCCGTAACTCTTTTCAGATTGGAAGTTATGGCTAATTAGAATTCAGCTATCCGCGAGCAAAAATGTCAATGTTCTACAAAATTCATCCCGGTAATGGCCATGAACTCAAAAATGCTATTTAAAGCCCAATTATACTTGAAAACACAAAATAAAGCTTATTAAACATTTATTGAGATAAAAATAAAAAAATATAAAAAAATATTATATAAAAATAGCTATATACTATGTACTACTAGGAGATGTCTCAGTTAGATGTCAAGAATGCCTTCCTTTATGGCAGTCTGCATGAAGTGGTATACATAGAGCAACCTCCTGGGTATGTTTCTTAGGGGGAGTCTCAAGTGTGTAAGTTGTGGAAGACAATATATAGCTTAATGCAAAGCTCATAGGACTGGTCCGACAAGTTCAACAAAGTTATCTCAGTTATTGGCTTTGCTTGAAATTCTGCAGATCACTTTGTTTTCATATAAAAGACTTCTAAAGGGCTGGTTGTTCATGCTGTCTATATGGAAAAAATCCTCCTTACATGTGATGAATGGAGGGAATTGATCTAACAAAGAAACATCTTCTACAACATTTTGTTACAAAAGATTTGAGATCTCCTAAGTATTTTCTGGGAATAAAAATCTCACGAAAATAGAACTTAGTAGTGCTCTCACAACAAAAATATATGTTGGACCTTTTAAAAGAGACTAATCTTCTTAGGGCAAGGCAGCTTGATGTCTGATGGCTGTTGGTGATGATAAGTGTTAGAATGAGGATTCACCTTTTCTTTTAGATAACACCAGGTACAGATAGTTTGTAGGAAAACTCATCTAACTATCATAAGACTAGATATCTGCTATGTAGTAGGCAGGGTTAGTTTATGCAGGCTTTCATGAAGTGTTATCTTCATTCAAACCTGAAAATCCCGGAATATATGAAAGGGTCTCCATGAAAGGGATTACAGATTCAGAAGAATAACTCCTTGAGGATTGAAGTCTACTCTGATGCCATCTATGCTACTGTAAAGAAGATAAATGGTCTACATTTGGTTTTTGGACCTTTGTGGGAGAAAATCTAGTTAGCTAAAAAGCCAAAAACAATCTGTTGTGTCCAAATCAAGTGCCAAAGATGAATACAAAAGTATAATTTCGATAACTTGCGAGTTGAAGTGGTTATGGGCACTTATGCTTGACTTAAGTGAGTTTTATGATTATCCCATGCCAATGTTCTGTGACAAAAAGTCATTATATATATATCGAAGAATCTAATTTTTCATGAGAGGATAAAGCACATTGAAGTTGACTATCACTTTATTAGTGAAAAAATATTCAAGAATCAAATCTACACTTCGTTTGTCACTTCCGACAAAAAACTAGCAAATATTTTTACCAAACCAGTATCCACTTCGTTTTCAAACGTCTGTGACAAACTAGGCATAAATGTCATATATGCTTCAGCTTGAATGGAAGTGTTAGAACATGTCTTAGCGATCTGGTGTCGGCGCTCTGACGGTCTTCTCTAGTAGTCTGGTCCCCGCAGTTTGCACTAGTGATCTAGCCCTGGTGGTTTGGCAGACTGCTTTAACGGTCTAGTGCGATTTGAATATCTTGAGGATGAACAATGCTACGACACCTTTGTTAGACCAAGAGAAGCCTTGCAGTAGTTCTATTGTTGCGGTCTGGTGATCAGAAGAGAAGCTATTGTGGTCTGGCAGATATAGTTTGTCTAACCACCTATATTGCTCATAGTAGCCAACAACGATCGGTAGATTAGAGACATACAATTACTTTTTTGATACAGTCAGTCTGTATATTGTTCTGCAATTATTTTGTCTAATAGCATAGCTCATCGCGGTCAGTAAATATCAGTTCATCTAGTTCTCCTGCTATAATTAGTTCCTTATATTCTTTCTCTTTCCTCTCTTTTATAAATAGGGGGTCATATCCGTGTATTATTAAATTTGTGGAGCAATAAAATTTAGTTATTTTTAGAATTCTCACAATGATATAACATTTCCAATGCTTAAATTCAAATTATCAACTTCTCAAACTCAACATTCTATTAATCTTAGCAATAAAACAATGTTTCCCTTCTTAAAACTATATCATATTCGGCTGTGATTATCTTCATTACCTTAATCATGGAAAAAGTACTCTCTACATAATGCGGAATAATTCATATTGCAATACACTCAACCTCACCTTCTTTTGATAATACTAAAAGGGGGAGAATTACTTGAATAAATCTATTGTTTAGAGTATTTATGGGAGTGAAAACTTACAAAATGCATTTATGTAGGGGAAGCAATCATATATGGGGAGACTTTGCATGATTTAATCTTGCTTATCATATTCTATAAATAAAATTATAATGATAATTGATTTCTTTTTAAAGGATTTGTTATTATTAAAAAGGGGAGATTGTTGGAGCATGCGTTCCACACTCCTTGGTTTGAGAATAACCAATCTCGAATGTATTTTATCATAGTTTGTTTATGATGTGCATATATAACATGTTATACTCCTATGAATGTGATTTGAAGAATAGAAGACAAGTTTTAAAAAATGCAATATCGTGGGAGATACCTTGCTATCGCCAGCAATAGCATAGATGATGTCAGCCACATCTTGTATGGTTAAGCCATGACACACAATATTTGCGATATTGCTAGGCGATAGTGTGCTATTTCTTGTGATAGCCACATGACCCAACCACGTTCATTTTTCAATCGACACGAATACCTCGGTGTGGGACACGTGGCGGCTTAAGGAGATAACACCTGTGATAACTACCTATTGCAGATGATAGCGATAAATTATATAAAAGGTAAAGAATTCTTGCATTCAAGGTTACATACCTCCTAGAGCTTTTATTCTCGTACACTCTCGGTCTATACATCTCCAAATCTAGAAAACTCCCAACCACCTTCAAAGTGTAAGAGTGAAGAGGAGATGTTTATGCATTTCAACTCCGATGATCTTCATGGTGCTTCATCATCTCTGATAGAGCTCTTCATTTGAGGGAGTTTTAGTTTCAGATTTCATTTCTTGTATTCTTTTACTTTATTGTTGTAAACAGTAAAGAAATCGCCGCCTTATGTGTGACAACTATGCCCTTGTATGGTTTAGAGGGAATTCACCACCTTGTGTATCAAAGCTTGGTCGAGAAGAGATCTAAATGGAGGCTAGAGGCTGTATCTAGGGAGAGATAGGCTATAGTCGGTTGATCCTTAGAGAAGGACAGAAAAATTCATAAATGTGATTTTTCACTTATAGCCTCGATTTCAAGCTTGATTGAAATCAACACTTTTGTATTTTTTCATTGTGCAATAAAATCTTCATTTTGACATATCTGATTTTCTAAGTGTTAATTTCATAAAGTGTTTATTAAGAAAAATTATTTTGTTGTTTTCATTATTTTAGAAAAATTCTAAGTGTCGCTTAAATTTAATAAGCCCTTATTTGCCCCCCCCCCCACTCTAAGGGCGCCATAAGATCGAACAGTTATTATGTTCTAACTATAACTAGAAACATTATTTATATTTGATGTTTGGACATGAATGGTTTTTCTTTTATAATTAAGAATAACAGTTATTCTATTTATAAAAATAATGTTTGTTATGGCATAACTCAGATATTTAATAGTTTATATGTTTTGAACTTATACCAACTAATCAATAATCTAGAAAATACTAAAAGACGAAGAACAAATAACTTGAATCATACGTATTTTTAGCATTGTCATTTGGGCCATGTAAATGAGAAACACATATCCAATGTCCATAAAGATGGACTATTGGACTTATTTGATTATGAATCATTTGAGAGATTCAAATCTTTTCTATTAGGCAAAATGACTAAAGCACCTTTCACTAGTCACACTGAGAGGGATGATGGTCTTTGGGTGTACTACATAGTGATGTATGCGGATCCATGAGTTCTATGCCTAGAGGTGGGTTTCACTACTTCATTATGTATACAGATGATGATTTCAGTATATACAAATATGTGTATCTTATGATGAATAAATTTAAAACCTTTCAAAAGTTCAAATAGTTTAAGATTGAACTATAGAATTAACTGGGAAAAAGAATCAAAACACTCTGATCTAATTGAGGTCACAAAAACTTGAGTCACCAGTTTCGTGATCATCTAAAATAGTGGGGTATTGCATCACAACTCACTCTACCTAGAACACCACAACATAATGTTGTTTTTGAGAGGAGAAATCATACTTTGTTAGACATAGTACATTTGTTGATGAGTCATATGGATTTGCTAGTTTTTTTGGAGATATGCTCTAGAGACAACTGCTTTTACACTAAATTGTATTTCAACAAAGATGATTCTAAAGACACCATATAAGATATGGACTGGAAAACAACTTAATATGTGTTTCATTAAGATTTGGGGTTGTGAGGCATAAATGAGACGTCAAATTCCTGACAAACATGGGGCCAAACCAGATAAATTTATCTTATTTGGTATCCTAAGGAAAATAAATGATATTATTTCTATAATCAGTCTGATGGCAAAGTGTTAGTCACAAGAACTGGTGTCTTTATAGAGAAAGACATTTATCCAGGAAGACACCAAAGATAGAACTTAAAAAGTTCAAGAACCACAAATAAGAAATGAACCAAAATTGGAACCTAAGAAAGGACTATAAGTTGTTGCTAGAGAGTCTGCTTAAGAAAAACAAGTCTAACGTAGATCTTGTAGACCTAGATTTGAGCTTGTGAGATATGGATTTCTCATATCTCAAATAGGTATTGTGTTGCTTATGTTGAATCTTGAGGCTCCCTTAGAGGTGGAGGGGGGTGAATAAGGGCAATTTAAAATTTTTATGAAAATATAAGACTTAGACAAATTTATAACAAGACTTAAGAAAATTTTCTCACAAACACTTATATGAAATTAATACTTAAAATATCAATGAATATAATATTATGATTTTATTTCATCAAGATGAAAACATAAAAGATGATTTCAATAGAGCTTGAAATCGAGGCTATAATAAAAAAATCCTTTTTTTGAAATTCACTAGTCCTTCTCTCAAAGACATGGAGGCTATAGCCTATGTCTCCCTAGATTTAGTTAGTAGCCCCTAGATCACTCCACGACCTATTCATTTCACAAATGGCATTGAATTCCCTCTAAACCGCACACGGGCCTAGTCGCCAGTAACACAAGGCAGTGAGTTCTCTACATATTACAATGGAAAATGGAAAGACTACAAGAATGAAAATTGAAAACAAAAACTCCATCTATTCTTGAGCTTTGAAGAAGATGGTGAAACCACGTGAAGATTGTCGGTGTTGAAGTACACGAACAGTCTCTTCTTTGCCCTTGAATTTTTTGGGAACTTGGGAGTTTTTATGGTTTCAGAGATGGAATGCTCTGAATGCACGAGAATGGAGGCTCCAGGAGGTGTGTAACAAAAGTTTCCTAAAATCCAAGCTTTATATAGAATTTGCGCTATCGCCTGATGATATGTAGCTATCACAGGCGATATCTCCTCCAACTATCACATATTACACTCTATGATATACGTGCTCGGAAGATGGAGATCATGTATGATTGTGGGGGCAATCATGCATCAATATCAATATTACCTGGCGATATTGCTAGATAATGCACATCGTGTATGGATCATGTGGAACATGGCTGTCATCATGCTGATGTCATCAAGGCTATTGCCTATCAACAAGAGCTATTGACAATGATAGCTTTTTCATAAAACTTCTTTTTGTCAATTAAAATCCATTAAATTATTATAGTTGTTATATCTGCAAACCATAAACACACAATGATCAAATACAATCATGATTTGTTATTTTCAAACCAAGGAGTGCGAAATGCATGCTCCAACAACTTATAGATCATAATGATGAGACTACAACCTACCAAGAGGCTATCAATGGGCTGGACTCTGAGAAGTAGCTTGAGGCTATGAAATCTGAAATATACTCCATGTATGCAAACCAAGTTTGCACCTTGGCGGAACCACCTGAAGGGGTACCTATGAGTATGATATTTATAGTGTTTTTTAGACTCGTCTGGGCTAGATTTCACTCATATGTGCTACATTTTTAGTCCATAACTTCTTGTATTTCACTTGTATACACTTCCACTCTAAGTGTACTTTTTAGGCCCATTGTGGTGTGCAATTGTAAGCTATGTTGTTGGGGGTAAGCACATGGTGTTCCCCATTCTTTTTTTGGTGTTCTGCTTATGCTGGAGGTGTGTTCCCGGCTATAGGTTTTGTTGTGTAGGTGGGAAGATCTCATATGTTGCCCAGGTTTTTTCATGTAGGAATCACATGGTCGTTCATTTTTCTTCACACATAATTAGTGAGATCGTGTGATGCTTACAGAGACACTTTTTGGTGATTTTCCCTGGGCCATGCGATTTTCTCTTACACGGGCTATTTTGCCAGTGCGTGACCAATTCCCACAACCTCATCTTTTTGTCTAAAATTTTATGCAATTATCGCCCATGTGTTTTCTTGACGCACAGTTGGATTCAACCGTACATGAAGGAAAATGCACTAACTGTTCTGTTGGCATGATTTTCAGTGATTGTCAATAATCGTGCGATTTATTCTCGCATGGGCTATTTTTCCCATACATGATGAAAATTACATGGTATCCTATTATATTAGGCCGAGTGTTTCTTATGTGGTTATTATGGCATGATGCATGCACGGTCATGCGTTTGACCACACATTCCCGTTTTTCTAGCTGTTTACTATTTAAGTGCAGGAAATCGCCCTAGTCCGAATCCTCTCTTCCATTTTCACGCCAGAGTTCCAGTGCCAACCCATTTCACGGCCCCACTACCACCCACCTTTGTGAGGTCCTCCGACCACAATATTCTAGAAAATCAAAGGCTTAGAGATCCTCTTAGCCTCTTCCATCAATCGCTTGCATCTAAGGGTGATTTTGAGTGATTTATTGCTACATGTGTGAAGTTCTCTAGTGAAATCATGGCCAAAGATAATTGACAGAGAAGATGGTTACATTAGAAGAAGGTGACAAATATTCTGTACAATGGATGATAGTTTGAGCATGAGCATGGACAATGCTTCACAATCCTAGATTCCGGTTGTGAACTTCTAACGAGTCTCCACCCCTTTGGTTGTAATCGCACCATCTTCATGTTGTAGTAATCTTCCTCTTAATTCCTTGGTTGTATGAATGATGATTGCATAATCCTAATATGTTATTTAGTTTATTTCATGTCTATATAGAATATTTTTATGTTTTGTGCCTAGCGAGGAGCGCCTCCACCTTGTCATTTCCATCCCCCATTGCTGGGTCCATTGTTCCTAATGTCCCTGACTTGTGAGAAGTCAAACTAGTCAATGTCACGCATATTAACTGTATTTGATGTGTATTTGAGGTCTTGAGTGCAGGTTAGTCCATATCACATTGATTGGACAAGAGGACACAAAAATTGGTTGCTAGACATAACACAAATCTACTAAGTCCACATGCGTTGAGTGGAGCAAGCTCACTTAATGACAGAGCTAAGGATTCAATATTGTCTAGCGAGAAATTTGCCTAAGTCCATAGGCGTTGAGTGAGGACAACTCAGTCAACGCCATATAACCAATAACGTTGAGTCTATCTCAGCCTAACTGAAAGATAGACAAAAATATAGCTAAGTACAAAAGCATTGAGTGTAGTCTACTCACTCAATGCCATACATCAAAAAAGCTATGAGTCAGGCTGAGTTAGTCAAAGCCTAAAGAAATAAGCTGAAAATATAACTAAGTCCACAGGCGTTGAGTGCGGTCTACTCACTCAACGCCATACAAATTTTACCGTTGAGTGTTACTGTGCCTGTCAACTCTACAGAAAAGTTGGGCAAAATCTTCACTAAGTCCACAAGAATTGAGTGTAGCTTACTCACTCAATGCCAGATAATAGAGAAATTCTGTTAAGTAGTTTGGCGTTTAGTGGAGTTTACTCTCTCAAAGCCAAGGCTCAGAAATATCTGCTAAGACAAATAGCGTTGAGTGAGGCAAGCTCACTTAATGCTCTCAACGCTCTCAACGCCTTGATGCAGAAAATTTGGCTAAGTCCAAATTCGTGGATAGCTTGGCTTTCGTCGAACTCAGCTTTGTTGAACCGAGCTTAGCTTTCGTCGAACTGAGTCTGGAGTTCGTCGAACTGAATTTACTCTTTCGCCGAACTAAGTTTAGCTTTCATCTAACTGAGTCTAAAGTTCGTCGAACTGAATTTACGCTTTCATCAAACTGAGCTTGGCGTTCGATGAACGGAGCTCAGAGTTCATCAAGCTCAACACCTAGACAGATAGAATTTTGTCTAAGTGTTGTTGCGTTGAGTGATGCTTACTCACTCAACGCCTTTGCTTCTAATGCTTGAATTTTGTCTTAGTCTAGAGATGCTGAGTCATGCTGACGTCAGCAAAGTAAAAAAGTCAACCAAAATTCAAATGTTGCGGAAATGCTGCCAGAGACGCTGGCGGCCAGCTGTTATCATCCTTTGCACTTTCCAAGAATTATTTTCATCATTAAGTGTTGGGGCCCACACACAGCAAAGAGCCATTGAATCAAGAGTAAATAGAAAGAATGCGCTAAATGGCTAAATCTCAGCCATAAATACTGGTGGTGGGCCCACTGCTCTATTGGCCTTCAGAGAATAAAAAGGAGCAAATCGACTAGAGCAAATAATCGAATACTTGTCTAGGTTTTCTGAAAATGATAGTGCGACCGAACTTCAATCTTTTTCCTTGCCATTTTTTCGAGCCTGAAGAAGCTGTTCTACAAAGATAACCTAGCTGAGGAAAGAGATAGATGAAGCAATCACCATCTGCAATAGCAAGTTCAAGAGCTCTTCTGAGGAAGCAGATTAACAAGCTCTGCAAAGAAAAGAAAGCTGTTTGAAGAAAGATTCATCTGCCTACTTCATTGTCTTCAACAATAAAAACTTGGACTGATATCTGCTCAGTCCAGGATGAAGTAGACACAGAGTTCTTGCTCTGGTGTCTAATCAAATCACCTTCTATTTCTTCTATTTAGATTCTTTGTGAGTCTAAAGTTGTAAGCCTGTGATATAAAGGCTAAGGTATTTGTGACCTGTGTTTGGCTTTGTGTCGGGTGAAAGGTCTTTGTGACCTAGGGTTTGGCTTAGTGCCTAAGTGGTAGGTCTGTGCGACCTGTGAGGTCATGCAGGATCTGTGTTGTAAGCTCAGAAGAAGCTGAGTTCTGGAGGGAGGGCCAAGTCTAACACACTATTGGATAGACGCAGAGGGATAGTGGATGTACTAAAGATTGGGGAACACTACAAAATTGATGTGTCCTCTATGATTGTTCTTGAAAGCTAAAAACTAACCTAATCACCAAGCACAAAAATCTGCCAACAAGTAAGAAAATTTAAATAGAGACAAAAACTATTCACCCCCTCTAGGTGTTTAGCTAGCCATGAAAACAAGACTTTCAAGTGGTATCAGAGGGAGGTTACTGAAAGTGATATCAGATATGCTCTGATACCAGTGAGGGATAGATATGCTTAACTCTAGAGGGGGGGGGGGGTGAATAAAGTATTTTAAAACTTTAATTAATTTTTACAGCGAATTAAAATATGTGATAAGTATAGTATAAAGAGAGAAACTAAAAACAAAAACTATCACAGCACACAGAAAATAAACAATAGGGCATTCCAGACGACACAAGAAATGTATAGTGGTTCCCCTAAACTTGGGTACATCTACTCTTCTACCACCCTGGTAGGAATCCACTATAGGTTTTGATCAGGTGCCCTGTCACCATAGGTTTTTGCTCAGGTGCCCTGTTACAACAAGATCTATTTTTTCAAGGGAGATCTAACAATCCTTTTGAGCTTTTGATCAGGTGCCCAAAAACCAAAGGGGTTAACTTTAGAAGGGAGTTATAACCCTCTACACAGTGGGAAAAAGAAATTGATGGTGTTCTTCTCTGCCAACAGTCTAAGAGAAGACTAGTGGATTTGATCTTGTCAAAGCTCCCCAAAAGATGTAAAATGGTTCAGGAAGATGGGAGCTTTGCACAGTTTGTAGGCCTTCAATCTTTAGAAAATCTTCAGAAGCTTTTTGGACTGATATTGAATAGTTATCCCTTGAAAAGCTCTGAAGCTGATGATGAAGAGCTCTATGAGATTCTCTGTATATGTCTGTGTCTCAGTGATTTCTCTATGTCTATTCTCAGTATGATTTTCTGAAAACAGTCCTTTTTGTATTCCATCCAAAAAATAGCATTTGAATTTGAATTCTATCTTTGAATTAATCCTGGAATCCTGGGACTTGAATGGCTGAAATTAGTCTTAAATGCATTTCCTCAACTGTCTCAGTAAATAAGTCAAGTAATTACTCTGTGAAATCCATAATTAATGCTTCCAAGCAACAACCATATTCTAGGGAATTTGAGCATTAATTATAGAGAATTACTGCGTTAGAATAATCCAAACTGAAAACAAACTGAGAGAAAACGTCGAACTAATACTTAGAAAAATCGTCGAACACAAGATAGATTTCGTCGACCAGAACTCCAAGTTCGTCTAGCTGAGAAATCATCTTCGTCAAACTGGGATCAAAGAAAGTTGATCTGGAAAAGAGACTGTCAAGTTTGAGCTCCAAGTTCGTTGAACTGAGATTGCATTTCATCGACCAGAGAACTTGAGAGAAGAGGGAAGATCGTTGACCTGAGCTCCAAGTTCATCGAGCTCAGCTCAGAGTAGGGACTCGGAGTTCATCGAACAGCGATCGATGATCGTTGATGCTGAGTTAGAAGAATTTCGAACTGATTCTCTGAACTCTTAAAGACTGTCATTCTTCTAAGTCTAGATCTTTAATTTCTTCTGAGGGCTGGATCAATGTCCGTCTAACCTAGTCAAACTGATATAGACCTTAGAACTAACAAAATGACCCTAGATTATACATGAAGGGTCAATAACATAATAGTGAACCTAGCCCAAATCCAAACTAGGGATCCAACAATCTCTCCCTATTTGGGTGATGTCACTATGAACAACAGAAAAAGGAAAAATCACAAAGCATAAAAGATATCTGGCAGAATTTAAAATTGTTCAGCAGATATTGACAATAGTGCCTTGTGAATAACAAATAAAGATAACAGTTCTAATCAAAAATATAAAAATAAAAATTGTTCAGGCTTTCTTAGAGTTCTCCTTCTGTTCATCTGAGGCAGGTCTGGTGAAGATAATTTTTCTTTTGGGATCTGCAGCTTCCAGTTTTGTAATCTTCATGTTACTGGCTCTAAGGATTATCACAGATGCAGTAATTGGTACAACTGCTTCTGGATGTAAAGACATATAAGCATCAGCATCAAAAATATTATGTACCTGGTACCTGTCTAGCTCTTTCCTTCTGTAGGAGGACATGGTAGTATACTGTGAGGTGTATTGTCCTTCTTCCTCTACTTTTCTAATCTGGGAAAGGGCTATTAACTCTTTAAATCTGGCCATTCTGGAGTTGGGGTAAATTTCTGGATCAAAAACTATAGAAAGAGGCCTTTCAGGAGATGCTTTATCTGGTTGATCATCTTCAGAAGTTTTCTGTTGCATGCTGTGCCTTTGATGTTGTTGCTGCCTGCTACTGCTGGAATGGTATTGTTGCTGCCTACTATAGGAAGGCTTGGACTGCTGAGAAGATGTAGATTTATGAACTTATCCAACACTTCGAGAAGATCCTACTGCAGGAGGAGGAGGAGGACCTCTCCTAAATTTATGAGGTGGAGAGTATCTCCTGCTCTTCTTCCTAGCTTTAAGATCGTTCTTGGAATATCTCTTCAAGTTTGGGGTATCTGGAGTGAGTGTTATGTTATGTAGGATATAGTAGGGAACATCAGCAAAAGGATTGGGCTTAGGAACAACCTTGGCAGCAGCAGTCTTCTTCTTTGCCTTTCTTTTCTTTAAGCTGGTATTACCAGAGTCATTTGACTCATTATCATCATCTTGAGAAGAATTTTCTGGGTTATCTTAAAGAGCATCCAATTGCTTTAGCAAATCAGCTGAGATTCCAGGAATATGTGGTTGTGCTTGACTTGTTGGCTCTATAGAAATTTCTGTAGTAGTCTGAATGTTTTCTGCTTCTTCTTCCATGTCAGCAAAAAAAATATCATCCAGATTGGGCATAGGATATTAACACCAGCCAAAAGTTGGTGGAGAGAATGCCTTTTGCTCAGGTGTTAACTCAATAATGTCTTCAATAGCTGAACTTGCTATAATCTCAGGAACTGCAAAACTTACCTTTAGTTGTTCTACAACTTCAGGACTTATTGGAGTAGTGTAAACTACAATAGCTCTAAAGTTCTGTATATCAAAACTGGGTAAAATATTGTTGCAAGAAGAATTAAAAGAATTCAGTAAAGAATTTAAATCAACTGTGGGATTTATAATGAAATCACCAATAATTGTTATTTCTACAACTGTATCAGCCATGTCAGTATTAGAATCAATTATATTTATTATTTCAGATGGAGTATCTGCTACTGAATCATCAATCATTTCAGAATCTAATGCTGCTACTACTACTGCATGTTGGAGGAACTGGAACTTCTTCATAGAACATCTCCCCCTGGCTGGGTTCAGAGGGTCCTGATGCCAGTCCTCCAAAAGGAGGAACAAAAGAGAGAGCAACAATTCTGGTAGAGAGAGAAATGATGGAAGTAGAGAGAGGAGCAATTGTATTTGCCATTAGTTGCTCAAGAGTTGGAGAAATAAAAGCAAGAAGATCATGGGCAATGTTAGAGAAATTTAGGTAGAGAGGTTCAGGAGTAGAGGTGGTGTAAGGGGTGTGATTTCCATAGTTTGAACACACAGAAAATGCATGAGAGAAATCTGTATTGGTGTATTCTGGAAATGTGGAAGGCGGGTTGGATGGGATATCAGTAGTAGAAGTAGGAACGGTGGTAGTGGGTGCCTGAACTAGAGATGTAACTGGTGAATGATGTGGAGATGGTTGAGGAGGAGACAACAAATTAATAGTTGGCTGTGAGGTGGATGGAATATTAGACACATGAGCTGGAGGTGGAGATGGAGGAGGTGGAGATGGAATGTCCTCATGGATTATAGTTGTAGAATGTGGAGGTGATGGTTATGGAAGATGTGAGGATGGTTGTTGTTGTTGTTGTTGTTATTGTTGAGGAGGAGGTGAAGGAATTCTGGTGGATGGAGGAATTTCTTCTAGAGGAGATGGAGAGGCTATCACTACCCTTGTGTCCTCAGAAGTCCTAGAGGAAGAGGCCCTGGATGGTTTAGGGATGGAACTCTCCCATCTTCCAAACAAAGCAGAGGTTATCCTCTTTGAGGCATTAATGAATATGGTTTAGGAGACCAGTGATTTGGGTGCCTTGGCTTGGAGGAAAATTCCCAAAATCCTCGCAAAACAAACCACTTTCTTAGTATTCTTTTTCTTAATCAACTCAAACAGTATCTTTCCCTAATTTATAGTTTTCATATTCACCAGAGCGCTCATCACCAAGAACTATTGCCTCGTTATATAATCATGGGCTGTGTGTTTGCCCATCAACACCTTACCAACATTATTTGCCAAAAACTTATATTGAACAGATAAATTCTTTTCCACAAGTTTATTGGGGTTTTCTTCAGAGTGACCCATCTTAGTCAACATATTTTCATATTCAGAATCATCAATTTCAATATCTTCTTCTCCAATAGCCAAATCAAAAATCTCAGTTAAAATTTCAGGAGTTAGGGAAACCAAATGTCTGCCGATGGTGCCGGTCATGGTGTATGCATCTGGAGAGGTTGAAGTATAAACCCATTCTCTAATTTCATTTGCTGGTATCTTGATCCTTATAGTCATGAATTTCTTTAGTTTCTGTTCTTCACACAACTGTAGAATGTTGATGAAAATCTGATTTGTGTGGGTGAAGGAATCAAAATCGATGTCAAAGATGGTGTCAAACTTCATGCTAGAGAGGGAGAGCGCCGTAATCGCTATTGATTTTCCTGCAAAAACATGAGAGAGAGCAAGAGCAAGACAACAGAAGGTGCGGGACAGAGCATGACAAAAAACTAGATATAAGGTTTTCAGAATATGAAGCATCGGGCTCTGTCTGCGAAAAATAAAAAATTCTTCATTCTCAGGTCGATGAAAAAATTTCATGAAGAAATAATATCGTCGATTTCAATTGGAAGAGGGAAAACATTTCGTCATTCTCAGGTCGACAAAAATTTTCCTGAAGCAAAATCGTCGATCTCCGCTCGACGTAAATAACTTCACGCAGAGAGTTCGTTGATCTCAAGTCGACAAAAAATCTCAAGAACAGTTCTCAGATCATCGATCTCCGTTCGACGAAATGGGATCAATTCTTTGACCTCAGACCAAAATTAAATTAAACTTCTCCATTAATCATACCTAGCTGATTCAGAAAGAACATATGTTTCTTCTCATCTAAAGGCTTAGTGAAGATGTCTGCTTTTTGCAAATCAGTAGAGATAAAGACAAGATTAACTTTTTTTTTGTCCACACAATCTCTAAGGAAATGATGTCTAATTTCTATATGCTTAGTTCTACTATGCAGTACTGGATTTTGTGCAATAGAAATTGCACTAGTATTGTCACAAAGTATAGTTGAATTATTTAAGTTGAGACCAAAATCCAGAAGTTGGTTTTGAATCCACAATATTTGTGAACAACAACTGCCAGCTGTAATGTATTCATCTTCAGCAGTTGAAGTTGACACAGATGTCTGCTTCTTACAAAACCAGGACACAAGCCTATCTCCAAGGACCTGGCATCTTCCTGAAGTGCTTTTTCTGTCCACTCTGCATCCATTATAGTCAGAATCTGAAAATCAAGTTAAGTCAAATTCTTACTCTATTGGAAAAAAGAGTCCTAGATCTGGGCAACCCTTTATATATCTCAGAATCCTATTAAGGAAAATAAGGTGAGATTCTTTAGGGTTCACCTGTAACCTAACACAAAGGTATGCAACAAACATAATATTTGGCCTACTACCTGTGAGATACAACATGGACCCAACAATAGACCTATATGTTTTCTGATCAACTGTCTTGCCCTGTTCATCAGAATCAATCACAGTATTGGAAGCCATGTGTGTTTTCATAGCTGAGGCATCAGACATCCCAAATCTTTTAACTAGATCCTTAGCATAATTAGATTGGGAGATGAAAATGCCATCAGAGGACTGCTTCACTTGGAGACCAAGGAGGTAAAAAAGCTCACTCATGCTACTCATTTCAAACTTGGAATGCATCAGGTCAGAAAACCTTTTGCATAGTTTGGAATCAGTAGAGCTAAAAATAATGTCATCTATATATATTTGTACTAATAATATTTTATCTTTATGATGCCTAATATATAAAGTTCTATCTACAATGCCTCTAGTGAACTTATACTCTAAAAGAAAGCTAGCCAGGATCTCATATCAATCTCTTGGAGCTTGTTTTAAACCATAGAGAGCTTTATGCAATTTGAAAACATAAGAGGGATGAGTTAGAGAGATAAAACCTGGTGGTTGTTCCACATATACTTCCTCTTTGAGTTCACCATTAAGAACGACACTTTTGAAATCCATCTGGTAGACCTTGAACTTTATGTAGGCTGTATAAGCAAGAAAAATCCTGATAGCTTCTAGTCTTGCAACATGTGCAAAGATTTGATCAAAGTCAATTCCTTCTTCCTGTCTATATCCTTGTGCTACCAGCCTTGCTTTATTTCTGATGATAGCTCCTTATGCATCCAGTTTATTTCTAAATACCCATTTAGTTCCAATGACTAGGTAGTCTTTGGGTCTTGGAACTAAATCCCAAACTCTGTATCTCTCAAACTGATTGAGCTCCTCTTGCATTGTAATAATCCGGTGTGGATCTTGCTCTGCATATTTTATGGATTGGGGCTCAAGTTGAGATATGAAGCAAGCATGCATCAAGTATTGGTTGAGTTGATGCCTTGTTTGCACACCAACAGATATGTCTCCAATCACTTGAGATATGGGCTGATCTTTAAGTGTGACAAAATAAGTAGGAGGAGTTGGTTCAACAACAACATTAGGAATTAATTCCGCTTATGGAATTATGTTTGCTGTTGGAGGTTCAACAACCATTTCATCAAAATCTTCTTCACTCTCTTCTTCAATATATGGAGAGGGATGTGATGTAGCCTCATTGGTGAGGTTTAAATCATCCAATTTCTCACACAATTGGGGTATCTGCAATAAATCTCTGGTAGAAGAATCCTTCTTGTAATACATGTTAGCTTCATCAAAGGTTATATGCACAGATTCTTCCATTTTTAAAGTTGATTTATTGAAAACCCTATAGGCCTTGCTGAATTGGGAATATCCGAGAAACATTCCAACTTCAGCATTGGCTTCAAACTTTCTAAGATGTTTCTTGTTATTATTATGAATGTAACATCTACTGCCAAAAATTCTAAAGTAGTCTATTTTAGGTTGCTTCTCTTTGAGTAGTTCATAGGGAGTCCTGACCTTAAGTTTGTGTATCAAACTTCTATTCAGGACATAATTTGATGTGCTTACAACCTCTGACCAAAAGAATAAGGGCAGGTAAGCATCTGCAAGTAATGTACCTGTAGCTTCAATGAGGGTTCTATTTTTTCCTTTCTGCTACCCCATTTTATTGATGAGTTCTAGGAGCAAAGTAGCAATGCCTGATACCTTCCATCTCACAGAATTCTTACATAGGAAGAGATTCAAACTTAGTACCATGATCACTTCTAATCAATGCAACTGGAGTAGAGTACTCAATCCTTATGCTCTTAAGAAAGTCTGTAAGAAATTTAAAGTTATCTAACTTGTTTCTTAAGAAGAACACCCAAGTGAGCCTAGAGAAGTCATCTACAATAAATAAGGTATAAGATTTTCTTCCCAAACTCTATACAGTAATGGGTCCAAATAGATCCATATGTAGCAAATACAGAATCCTGGGTGAATCACTCTTATTAATAGATTTAAAGCTATTTTTGGTTTGCTTGCCTCATCGACAAGCACTGCAGAGGCTTTCCTTCTTGTAGGGGCAAGAAGGTAATCCTCTAACAAGGTTGTGCCTAGAGAGTTTAACAATGTTTTTAAGATTAATATGACCTAATCTCTTATGCCATAATTCATTATTACTACTAATTTGATTTAATAAGCAAATTTCTGACCTAACATAATTGAAGTTTACTACATAGATGTTTCCTTGCCTAAGACCAGTTAAGACAGTTATATTATTTAGAGAAGATATAATGCAATAAGAATGGTTAAAGGATACCTGATAACTTTCATCACATAATTGGCTTATGGATATCAGGTTATGTTTTAAACCACTCACATATGCAACTTTCTTGAAAATGACTGCTCCAATCTTTACATTTCCATAGCCTTCAGTCTGGCCACCATTGGAGTCACCAAAAATCACCTTTGGACCAAGCTTGGACTTGTAGTTTGTTAAATTGTCCTTGCTTTCTATCATGTGCTTTGAGCAACCACTATCCAAGCACTACTGTTTCTCTGTGGTATGATAGCCTTTCACCTAAAAAATAAAAATTAGGTGTTCTTGACCCAGGTAACCTTGGGTCCTTGATTCTTTACAAAATTAAAACTAGAACTATAAGAACACTTAGGTTGATTTTTATATCCTAGGGGGTGAACTTTCCTAGGAGGAATTATCCATTGATTAAATGGGTTAACAAATTCTGTTGATTTATTAGTTATTCTAGGGTAGATAAAGTTTTTGTTAATTTGAACTGGGATCGACGAATTCTGATAAGTTTGTCGAACTGAGTTCAACGAATAGGGATGAGTTCGTCGAACTCCACTCAGAGAATGCAAGTATTCATTCTCTGTGCCCCAATATCGTTGATCTCGACTTGACGAACCATACTGGTTTCATCGATCGTAGTTCGAAGAATAGTTATAATAAAAATCTGTGTTTAGAGTTTGTCGACTTGAGTTCGATGAACTGTACACATTTCGTCGATCTGAGTTTGACGAAATCTATTGAACATTGTTATACATAAGGTTTTTCTTGTTCTTCTTCTTTTTCTTATGTTTTTGTTTTAATTCAGCTGTTTTATTATTCTCATTAGTCTTTTCTTTACCTTCTTCAGATATGAATTTAATGTGGGTTGAAAGTATATTTTTCTGAATTAAATGAGGTTGGCTTGATGAACCATCCAAGCCCATCTTGCCATTAAGCCTGACATTAACAGTGCATGTGATGTCCATCAATTTGATACTTCTCCCATTTAGGGATTCTTCAAATTGTTTAGCCTTATTCAACTTAATTTTTAGAGTATTAATTTCTTCAAAAGCTATAACTAATTTTTCTTTTAGTTCAGTATTTTCTGATAACAAATTTTCTTGTTCAATTAACTTTTCTCTGAGAAGTTTGATTTCCTTCTCAGATTTGATTAGGTCATTATATAATAATTTAAATTCAGTTTTAAAGTGTTCAGAAGTAAAATCAAATGAGGATATTACCTGATCCTCTTCAGTCTCAGAATCATCTGCTTCTGATTCTTTAGCTTCTGATGGATTGATTGATGCATTGATAGCCATCAAGCAAGCTTCTATTGCTCTAGCTTCTTATTCATCTTCACTGGAGCTAGAAGATGATGATTCTTCTTTTATTTCACTCCAGGTTTCTGCTACAAAACCTTTTTCCTTCCTCTTGTGTCTGCTGGTAGAGGGCTTGCTATACTTCTTTCTGGAGTCCTTTTCTTTTCTTTTCTCCTTTTTCTGGTTCTCTGGACACTCTGGAAGAATGTGTCCAGTTTTTCTGCACCCAAAGTAGACAATCTCCTTGGTACGAGTTTTGTCAAATCTTGGTCTGTCATCTTGTCTTGTTGACTTCTTCTGAAGTCTTTCCTAGCCATTTTGTAGAATCTTTTGGCTAACAGACTCATCAGCTCTTCATTTGTTGGAAGAGTCTCAGATTCTTTAGATGCCTTAAAGGCAATGCTTTGCTCTTTTCTTCCTGATGTAGAAGTCTTGTGCTCAGCTGCTTCTCTTATCATGATAAGCTGCTCATAGGATTTGAGCTTGCCTAGAAGAGCGTCAGTAGATGTTTAATTTAGACCTCTGGCCTCCTTAATTAGCCAAATCCTAGAATCCCATGAGCTAGGGAAGCACATAAGGATTTTGTCATTAATCTCAGTTAGTGAGATATTTTTATCTAAGTTCTTCAGCTCATTGATGATTAGGCTGAGTCTGTTATACATGTCAGCTACTGACTCAGGTTCATCTTTCTTGAAATTTTCATATTGAGAGATTAGATGAGATCTTCTATCCTTTCTCTCATCAGCTGATCATACAACCATTTGGTTTAGAGAGTCCCAAATGTCCTTTGTTGATGTGCATTCAACAACCTTTGAAAAGATATCATCAGACATGGTTTATGCTAGAATGTTCATGGCCTTAGCATCAGCCATCTTCAACTTCTTCTGAGCTTCTATCCACTCAGGTGGTGGAACTGCTGAAGTACTTGCTGATGTAAAGGTAGAAGGAGTAGGGGGACCTGTCAAGATAGAATTATAGATATCTTCATCAATAGAGTTCATATATAATCTAATTCTTATCTTCCAGATTACAAACTTATTCAGATTGTAGACTGGAGGTTTGGTGCTTGAATATTCTTTATTCTGTGCCATGATATAAGAAAGACAGTAGAGATAATAGGATCTATCAAAGATCTTTTGGTTCAAGTGTTAGCCTGTGAAACCAAACAACCTTAAACACTGATACCAATTGAAAGTGATATCAAATATGCTCTAATACCAGCGAGGGATAGATCTGCTTAACTCTAGAGGGGGGGGGGGGGGTTGGGGTGAATAAAGTATTTTAAAACTTCAATTAATTTTTAAAGCGGATTAAAATATGTGATAAGTATAAGTATAAAGAGAGAAACTAAAAACAAAAACTATCACAACACATAGAAAATAAACAATAAGGCATTCCAGATGACATAAGAAATTTATAGTGGTTCCCCTAAACTTGGGTACATCCACTCTTCTACCACCCTAGTAGGAATCCACTACAGGTTTTTGATCAGGTGCCCTACCACCACAGGTTTTTGCTCAGGTGCCCTGTCACAACAAGATCTATTTTTTCAAGGGGGATCCAACAACCCTTTTGAGCTTTTGATCAGGTGTCCAAAAACCAAAGGGGTTAACCTTTGAATGGAGTTATAACCCTGGACATAGTGGGAAAAAGAAAATTGATGGTGTTCTTCTCTGCCAATATTCTAAGAGAAGACTAGTGGATTTGATCTTGTCAAAGCTCCCCCTGAGATGTAAAATGGTTCAGAAAGATGAGAGCTTTGCACATGGTGTAGGCCTTCAATCTTTAGAAGATATTTAGAAGCTTTTTTGACTGATATTGAATAGTTGTCCCTTGAAAAGCTCTAAAGCTGATGATGAAGGGCTCTGTGAGATTCTCTATATATGTCTGTGTGCTCAGTGAATTCTCTATGTCTATTCTCTGTATGATTTTCTGAAAACAGTCCTTTTTGTATTCCTTCCAGAAAATAGCATTTGTATTTGAATTCTATCCTTGAATTAATGCTGGAATCCTGGGACTTGAATGGCTGGAATAAGTCTTAAATGCATTTCCTTAACTGTCTCACTAAATAAGTCAAGTAATTACTCTGTGAAATCCATAATTAATGCTGCCAAGCAACATTAATATTCTAGAGAATATGAGCATTAATTATCAGAGAATTACTGCCTTAGAATAATCCAAACTGAAATCAAACTGAGAGAAAACGTCGAACTGATACTTAGAAAAATTGTCAAACACAAGATAGATTTCGTCGACCAGAACTCCAAGTTCGTCGAGCTGAGAAATCGTCTTCATCGAGCTGGGATCAGAGAAAGTTGATCTGGAAAATAGACTGTCAAATCTGAGCTCCAAGTTCGTCGAACTGAGATAGCATTTCGTCGACCAGAGAACTTGAGAGAAGAGGGAAGATCGTCGACCTGAGCTCCAAGTTCATCGAGCTAAGCTCAGAGTAGGGAATCTGAGTTCATCGAACAACGATCGATGATCGTCGAGCTGAGTTCGAAGAATTTCGAAATGATTCTCTGAACTCTTAAAGACTGCCGTTCTTCTAAGTCCGGATCTTTGATTTCTTCTGAGGGTTGGATCAATGTCTGTCTAACCTAGTCAAACTGACATAGACCTTAGAACTAACAAAATGACCCTAGGCTATACATAAAGGGTCAATAACCTAATAGTGAACCTGTCCCAAATCCAAACTAGGGATCCCCCAATTACTCTTTAAAGGCATAACTGTTTGAGTAGATCTACAAGGTTGCTAGAAGTTTATCTTTATGGGTTTAGGAATGACCAATAAGGAGTTGAGTGCTGTGAGGCTTCCAATCTATAGGAAGGAGGATTTCGACATCTGGAAAGCGAAGGTGAGACAGTTCATGGAAGCTGCTGACCCTAGGATGTATAGTACAATTGAAGAGGGACCATTCATCCCAATGAATGTCTCTGCACCGGATGCAAATATCAAGACTCCAAAGATATATGATGATATGACTAAGGATGAGTTGGCCCTGGCCTCAATAGATAAGAGGGCAAAGAATATAATTATGAATGTTGTTGATGACTCTAAACTTCAGAACTTGATCCATTGCACAATAACAAAGGAAATGTGGGACACACTGGTGATCTACATGAAGGGGACAGATGAAGTTCGAGATGATAAGAAGTCCATGCTCAATCAAGAGTATGAGTCTTTCAGGCAATACAAGGGGGACAACATAACTATCTGTTATGAAAAGTTCTTTAGGATTGTGAATGAATTGAAGAATTATGGAAGGGTGTTCAGTCATTATGAACTGAATGACAAGTTCCTTAGATCACTCACTAGAGAGTGGGACACAAAGATCTGTGCCATCAGAGAAGTGGCAAAGCTTGGTGATACTGTTCCTCACAACCTATTTGGGAAGCTGCTGTCATATGAGATGCAGCTGGCTACTAGGAAAGAAGAGGAGAACCACAACAAGTCTCAGGCCCGAGACAAGACTGTAACATTCAAAGCTGAAGGCTCCAGCAAAAGCAGAAGAAAGTCTCCCTCTCCACCAAGGAGAGATACTGAATTTGATTCTGAAAGATCAGAGAAAAGTATATCAAACTACTAATGGTCTGATGAAAATTTTGCTGCCTTAACCAGGAAATTTCAGAAGTTCTTGAAAAAGAAGCACTGGAGAAGCAGGCCTTCCTCCTCCTCTCATCCTAAGGATGACTACTATAAGGTCAGGAGAAAATCCTCTAAGGAGGACAATTATGGTTCCAAAACTAGTAAACAGGTTTCGTTTAACATGACTTGTTATCATTGTAGAAAGCCTGGGCATGTAATAGCCGACTGCCCCATCAAAAGAAGGGAACATGGTGAGAAATAGGACCACCAACAAAAAGGCAAGAAGGAGAAATCCCTCATTGCTAAGAAGCAAAGAAGATGGACTGACTCCTCCTCATCACAGTCAGAAGAAGAAGAAGCCTACATAGGGCTGTACTCGACTGATGATGGAGCTGTAGAAGCAGACTGCATTAAAAGGCTGGCTGATATAGAAAACGAAGCTGAGAAGGTTCTTCCTGCTGCCAGGATTGAAGACATGACCCCTCTATCACAGTTTAATGGTGATTTAGAGGTGGATTATGAAGAAGACAACTGCTGCCTTGGGTCGATGGCTAGGTTTGATGAATAAATCAGTCAGGATCAGCCTGGTCCAAGCAAGGTAATCTCAGTTACTAGCTCTTCTAGTTCAGATTATGAATCAATTCCAGATTCTTATACTTCTGCATCAAATGATGATGATGGTCAGAATCTGAAGGAGACATCAATCGATTGATTAATAACTATGGTGCACTTCTGCAGGCTCTAAAGAAAAGCAAGCTCCTGGCCAAACAGCAGGCTCAAGAAATTGCTTCTCTACAACTTGCTGCTTCAGAATCAACAAAACTGCATGATCTAAAGATACAAGAAGTCAGCAAACTAAAGAATGTAACAATCCTTCAGATGAGCACCATAACCTTCAAGAATAATCATGTTAGGAATCTTGAAGGAAAGCTCCAAAAAGAGAGGGAACTAGTGGCTAGCTACTCCAAGCCTATCACAATATTGCCCTTGATAGACTCCTTCTCCTCTCAAAAGGGAATGAAAGGGTTGGGTTTCAAGGGAAGGACAAGAGCTGCTAATCCCAAGATAAAGGGCAAAGCTCAAGTGGAGCCACTAGACTCTAAGCCTCCTGTTAAATTTAATAAAGTGCAACCACCTTCTAACAGGCATGACCATGAGAGTATTTATGGTCACTGGAATAATGTTAGACCCTCTTGTATGAACAAAGATGTTCCACAATATGGTGGTAGATACAACATGGGTGTAAGTGACTTTAAGGCAGCCTATGAGGAAATACAAACGGCTCATCCTGGACCATTTATCTTTGGTTCAACAACCCCTTCAGTCAAGGGTAAAGCTGCTGATTGTTCTCCAGTTCCTCCAACCCACTATAAGACAAAGTGCAAGGCTGTCAGTAGACCAGACCTGGGCATCTCTGAGGCCATCAAGAGTATGCTTTCTGAAAAGAAAGCAGCTGCTAGAAGGGATTAAGATATCCCAAGCACTTCTACATCCAGACCCACCACTTGTTAGACTAGGGCTGGGAAACTAAAGAACAGTACTACTGCTACCCATTCTAGACCAAGAGCTGCTATTAACAACAGCCACTAGATCTGCTCTGAAAAGAATGTACAACATCCATGAGTGTTGGTGTTGTAACAAGGTAGGCCACTTTGTTGTTGATAGCTGGCACAATCATAGTGTGTAGAGAGCCAATGTTAGCTTGCCTGTCAGAAAAGCTGCAGGTAGGCATAGTTATTTTCAGTCTAACATGCACCAAGGACCCAATAAAAATTGGGGTCCTAAGGTTAACTGATTTGTGTATTGTAGGTCAGTCCAAGTACCCATACCCCAATATTGTACTTGGACAGTGGATGTTCCAGGCACATGACTGGAATAAGGAGCATACTGAAGGATTATGTTCCAGTAAGGAATGGACCAAAGGTTATCATTGGTGGGTAAGAAAAAGGTGTGACTAGAGGTTTATGGTAAGGTCTCTAATGGCATAATCACAATCACTAGAGTAACCTATGTGGAAGGGTTGCAACACAACTTGATAAGCATTAGCCAACTCTGTGATCTTGGTTATGACATAGTATTCCACAAGGATGAGTGCCAAATTAGGAAGTTAAGTGACCAAGAGGTCATCTTAACAGGCACTAGGAGTGGAAATGTTTACTGTTTAGATTTACTATGCTCAAGCAAAGACTCACTTGTATGCCTAGTTGCAGATGAGAAAGCCTCTTCCTGTATCCAGTGGCACAAGAGGCTAGCCCATCTAAATTATAGGACCATAGGCAAGTTGTTTAGCATTGAGCTTGTTAGGAATGGGCCTCAGTATATATGCACTAAGGAGGGTATCTGCTCTGCATGCCAAAAGGGCAAACAGACTAAGACCACCTTCAAGAGCATTGACACCAAAGACACAGTGAGGTGCTTATACCTCATGCATATGGATCTGTTTGGTCCTATGCAAATTCAAAGTTTAGGTAGGAAAGTCTACACCGTTGTGGTTGTTGATGACTTTTCCAGATTTGCCTGGGTGTTCTTTCTAAGGCAGAAATCTGAAACCCCTTATATCTTTCAGACTGTTAGAAACCAGGTCGGGGGTCCCACACGGGTAAAGATTCGGCCATGGCCGACTGCAGTCGAATGGAAAACAAGCATCCCCAACTAAATCTCCCGAGGTCCCACATATCGGGTAAAGTCTGGGTAGGTTGTTGAGGCCCGGGGCTTGATCCCGGGACCTCCTTTATAAGAGGCGCCTTAGCCAACCTCTCATACCCAACTACACTGATACCGGGACCTCCTTTATAAGAGGCGCCTTAGCCAACCTCTAATACCCAACTACACTGCAGTGTAGTTGGGTATGAGAGGTTGGCTAAGGCGCCTCTTATAAAGGAGGTCCTGGGATCAAGCCCCGGGTCTCAAAAACCTACCCGACCTTTACCCGATATGTGGGACCCCGTGAGATTAGGTCGGGGATGCTTGTTTGCCATTCGACTGCAGTCAGCGAGGAACGAGCATTTACCCATGTGGGACCCCCGACCTAGTTTCTAACAAAAGATGTCCATCTTTTGTTAGAAACCAGGCTGGGGTACACAACATCACCCACCGGTCCATGGCCGACTACAATTGAATGGCAAACAAGCATCCCCAACCAAATCTCCCGGGGTACCACATATCGAGTAAAGGTCGGGTAGGCTGTTGAGGCCCGAGGCTTGATCCCGAGACCTCCTTTATAAGAGGCACCTTGGCCAACCTCTCATACCCAACTACACTGTAGTGCAGTTGGGTATGAGAGGTTGGCCAAGGCGCCTCTTATAAAGGAGGTCCCGGGATCAAGCCCCGAGCCTCAATAGCCTACCCGGCCTATACCCGATATGTGGGACACGAGAGATTTTGTTGGGCATGCTTATTTGCCATTCGACTGCAGTCGGCCTGGACTGATGGATGCTATTGTCTACCCCAGCCTGGTTTCTAACAATACACAAAGAGCGAATTATGCTCAATTAAAGCTCCTTCCTTCCTTATTAATGTCATACCGTTGCCTTCGTATTAAAGCCCCGCTGCCACTTAAAGAAAGGAGGTCTTGTCATATTAACGAAATTATTATTAATTGATTAAGCTTTTTTTGGATTAATGTTATGTAGGGAGACGACGCCAGTTATCTTCGTACTTTTGTTTATGTTATTTTAAATTTTGTGCCCATTTGTCGTAAGTGTACAACCCCGTATCCGGCCAAGTGGGACCCTCCCCAATTAGCGGGCCAGAGGCGTGCTATGAGCGACGTTTTGGTGCGGCCCCGTTCGAAGACGTGCAGATCCTCGTGCTCACGTGCAGAGATTTTTTATGCAAAGACTTTTTATAAGTGTTTAATCAACACTAATAATATATTAATATTATATTATAATATTAATATCTTAATATATATGTTATATATATATATATATATATATATATATATATATATATATATATACTTGGACAGAGCGGGGGAGAAAGGGAAAAAAGTAAAATAAAAAGAAGAAAGAAAGCAGGGGGAAAGAAGGCAGGCCAGCGGGGCGTGGTACAGAAAGGAGGCAGCAGCAGAAAAAAGGAAAAAGGGGGGCTTTTCTTCTTCTCCCCCGCTAGGGCTCGTGTGCCCTCCCTCTCTCTCTCTTTCTCCGGCCGCCTGGAGCAGCAACCTAGCCCGCCACATTCTCTCTTTATACGACCGCCTGGAGCAGCAACCCGTGCCCTGATCTATCTCTCCGGCCGCCGCCTCAGTAAGGAGCCCCCCGCATCTCTCTACCTCTCCCTCTATAGGCCTGGAGTAGCACAACCCTGCCCCTCCCCGATCATCTTCCTGTCCAGACTGCCACCATTAGGGGTGCAGCTTGAGCTGCCCATTTCCCCCTCTCTTCGACGCCGCCGCCTATGGTAAAGCAAGCCCGGCCGAGAGCTCCTCTCCCGACATCGTCTACAATGAGGCCGGCTGGAAGCTCCTCTCCCAGCGCCGCCTACAGCAAGGCCGGCCAGGAGCTCCTCTCCCGGCGCCGCCTACAGTACGGCCGGCCGGGAGCTCCTCTCCCGGCGCCGCCTGGAGCTCGAACCAGCTACCAAGAGAGAGAGAGGGATGATTCCATCTCTCCCAGCAACGACTCGGCCATCAAGGAGGAGGATGAGAAGTTATTTCTTCAGCAAGGCCCGACACCGCCGACAAAAAACACGCGTCAAGGGTAACAAAATTTCTACTTGGGTAAGTGAAGCCCTCATTTCCCATATTTGCATGGAAGCCCGTCTCCACCAATGGTGGGGGAAGGGAGCTCTCCGACGGGCTGACATGTACGTCCCTGCAATTAACTGTGTTAGCACCCGGAAGCATGAGTACGGGTTTAGGCATGCTGTGTGAAGCCCATTCGGACTTGTGAGCCGGATTGGTGATGTTCTGAGGTTCCCGGAGAAGACTCCGAGGAAGTTGTATATTATCCATTTGCAGGGAATGCGCACCATAGCCCCGAAAAAGGGGTGTTTGCAATATGTTTGGCCAGCTTATATTAGCGACGTTTGTTTAGCTGGCAGGTGCTTGACGAGACGTTGGCGTACAGGTGTTACAGTTCCAAGCGGGGAGTAGCGGGCTAAAGCCCAAGCTTGTGCCGGCCCACGAAGGCCTATTTTTCCTTATATTGCTGGCCTGCGTGCCGAAGTATGGAATTCACATTCCTGTAATATTTTTTAATATCTGTGATGCTCTGTTTATGTATGGTTTACTCCTTTCGTCTTGGGCGAGTGGTGTGCTTGTGAACCGCTCGCCCCGTGGGGGCCCCAAGGTATAGTTGTCGGGAAGCCCCTGATGGCCTGTTGTCATCCTTTTTAGAATAGTGGAATTATACTGTTAATGGCCCAACTTGGGCAGCATATCGTGGAATTGCTCGGCGAGTTTGTTCCATTAGTAGGGCGGGTGAGGAGCATTTCGTGTAGACCCAAGAAGACACATCAAGATAGGAGAGAGTTGGTCTTGAGATCCTCCTTAGATGTTCCGGTCGGCCAAGAGCACCCTCTAAAGGTGTCTTAGCTCAGCCTTTGGCTTGGGAGGGGAAGAGTTTGTTAGTCTTCTGGGTATGCGGTGGGTCCTCCATGCTGAGACCTTGGGTCTGTCTCTTGTTTTCCTAATCTTGTGCCTAGATCATTCGCTTGAGGGTAGTAGGTGCGCGATCACCCCTCTTTTGGGACCCCGAATTGCACAGAGGTCATTTTTGGCTTCAACAGTTTTGGTGCGGTGAGCGTGGAGAGTGACCAGTACAGAAAAACTCAGTCGAACGTCATGGCTATTGAAGAGGAATCAAGTGATGACCAGGGTCATGTGATGAAAGAAGTCCCCTCCCATTCCCCTCTTGTCGCTAGGATGTTCGATCCTGGAGATCAAAACGTGCCTTAGGGAGAATATTATATGATCGACCCTGGCTCTCAGGAGGGTGGACGTAGTGGGTAGAGATGCCCCGTGTTGGACTTTGACTCGATTGACCAGGTTAACAGTTCTTTTGAGTTATTTGTTTACCTTTATGTTTGCTTTATATTTATGTTAGAGAGGAGACCCCCAGGTAGACCCGCTGCGCAGGCTCTCATCTAGCTGGCAAGTCCGAAGGCTCGCCTGTGGGGGATAGGTTTTGGTTGTGAAATATTCATCGGCACCCCGAGCTCGGCTCGGCCCAAGGTATACCCGCTGCGCACGCTCTCATATAGCTGGCAGGTCCGAAGGCTCGCCTATGGGGGATAGTGAAAGATATAGTACCTAAACACCTAGAGGGGGGGGGGGGGTGAATAGGTGACCTAATTCTTTTTTAAACTTTAATGGCAGCAATCAGTTATAACAAAGAATCTACTCTACTTTTGCAATCACACAGCATACACAGCAAAGCACAGCACAGCAGACACAGAGTTTTATAGTGGTTCCCCAAGCTTTGGGTACATCCACTTTCCCCCTTCGCCTATCTAGTAGTGTACTAGATTCGGCCAAACTTCACCACTGTCTCAGAACCCAAACTGGTTCCTACACCTCAGGCCCAAGGCCCTACAACTCAGCTTTTCAACAAAGCCTACACTCAGCCACAAAGGCCTACACTCAGCCACCAAGGCCTACACTCAGCCACAAAAAGGCCTACACTGAGAGATTTCAATCTCCTACACTCAGGCTCTCAAGCCCTACACTCAGCCTTTATAATTACAGGCTTACAATCACTCAGATCCAAAGGATCCTACAAGATAAAAATGAATTTACAATTGTTAACTCAACAACCCAAAGACAAGAGAGGGAGGTTGTGAGTTTCTTGATGAGTTCTTGGAAGAACTCAGTTGGATTCAATCTGACTTAGCTTTCTTCAAAGCTTCTTGAAAGTAGAACTCAATTAGATTGACTCCTTCTGCAGTTGATCCTTGACCTCTGCTTCTTAAGACCCAAAATGAATCTGAATCCTTCTTCTCAGCCTAGTTCCAACGACTGATTTCTTGGATGGAGCCCTCTCTCTCCAACTTCTTAGATCTGCACTTGGACAGCCAGATCTTCTTGATTTGATCCTTGATCAATAACTTGAACAACTCTGTGAACCACTTTTTGAATTGCTTCAACAACCTCTTCAACAACAGTTTCTGTAGACTGTATGAGCCTATTTATAGGCCTTCTTCATGGTAACCGACTGGTCCGGTTCATAACTGTCTTCTGACATCTCTGACAGGTGCTGTAGACCGGCTGGAACGGCAGCTGTCAAGTCATCCAGTCAGTTCTTGAAAGTTCTCTAACTGTCTGAAAGTGTCGAGACTTTGTCTTTAAGTGTCGACACTTATAGACCAAGTGTCGACACAAGTTGTGTAAGTGTCGACACAAGTCTACAAGGTGTCGACACAACTCCTTGTGTTGTAGATTCTATGTCTCGACACAGTTTCTTCTGCATGTGTCGACACTGAAATTGAGTGTCGACACAAGCACTTGATCTTCTATCTTTTGCTGAATTCTTTTAAGTGTCGACACATCTCCTTTGTGTCGACACAACTTCTTGTGTTGAATCTGTTAAGTGTCGACACTACTTCTTGGTGTCGACACATAGTCTTCAATGTTGATACTTGATGAGTGTCGACACATCTCCTTGTGTCGACACTTGATTCTTCTGTTAAGACTTCAGCTGAGTGTCGACACATTCCCTTAGTGTCGACACTTGTACTTAGAATATTTTGTTGATCTTTCTGTTCTTTGCTAAGTGTCGACACAGCTCCATGTGTCGACACTTTCTTCAAGTGTTGAGTCTTCAGCTGAGTGTCGACACATACTGTCTTGTGTCGACACTTTCTTTAAGTGCTGACTCTTCTGTTGAGTGTCGACACATTGTTCTGGGTGTCGACACTTATACTTAGTCTCTGCTGACTTTTGCTGAGTGTCGACACAGCTCCAAGTGTCGACACTTTCTGGTGTAGACACATCTTCACTGGGTGTTGACACTGCTGTTAAGTGTCGACACTGCTTTACTGTACTTTCTTCATTGAGTGTCGACACAGCTCCTTGTGTCGACACTTTGTGTCTGGTGTCGACTCTGCATCCCAGGTGTCGACACAATGACTCCAAGTGTCGACACTGCTTGCCTGGGTGTCGACACAAGTCTTCTTAAGTGTCGACACTTTCCCTCTAGGTGTCGACACATGGACTTAGAAATTTTTGCTTCAGTCCTGCAAATACTTAACCTGCACAAGTAACTCAAAAACACATCAAATACATTTTGATGTATATCATTGAGTTGGGTGTGGCTTCTTCAAATCAGGTACATTTAAACCAATGTACCCAACAATCTCCCCCTATTTGGAGAAGTCATAACCCTTAGTCAATGATATACACCATTCATAATTAAAATTACAAAATGATGTAAGGCAGGATAATGTACAGCAGGGTAAACATAAACATGTATCAATTTCACATGTATACAAATTCATCATCACAGAACAAATATGAAATAGACATAGACATTATCACAGAACAAACATGAAATAGATTAATCATATATTGTTCTAATATCTGTCTTATACATTTTCAGAAGTTCACAAAAATATTTTACATCAAAAAGATTACACAGTAAACTTTAAGAAAATTCTAATTCTATTTCAGTTCTGGTTCCTTGATAACTATTCCTTTGCCAGCATGAACCTTAGCTTGGATAGGAGCATCAACAACATCAGCATCAGCAGGCTTCTTGCCTTTCAGATCTTTCTTCTTAAGCTCTTCTGCTTTAATCTTCTGTCTTTCAAAATAATGGTATGGCTTAGGAAAGTACTTGCTAGGCTCCTGGGCAGTAAGAGGTAGCTTTCCCATCTTTGCCTTCCTTCTGTATTGGACAATTGCCTCCTGTCTAGATTCATGTTTTCTCCATTCAGCTTCAGAAAACCATTTGTTCCTGTCATGAATGTTATCTTTGGCAGCTTTCCAGGCAGTTAATATAATGTTTCTAGAGGTAGGGCTCCATTGCTCAAAATCTGGTCTCTGTTCAGCTTGTTCCCTAAACCTCTTCTTAGACAATCTTGTCTCTTCTTCTTTTTGCAATGCCTCTTGCATGGCTTCAGAAATAGGCTGAACAACCTTTTCAATAATCACATTGTCCTTGCCCCCAGGTGGGCTATACATGGTCTGTACATCAGCATGCACCATGTCAAAATCTGGAGGAGGATAAATGACTTGAGCTACTTCTGGTTGCTCACCTCCAAGATAGGCAGGGTTAATTCCAGATTCAGTAACATCATTGTCATCACACAGAGGAGGATATCCAAGTGTAGCTCTGATAGAATTTGATATCCACTTAGCATGGTCAGAGCTTGCCTTGACTAACACTCTCTCCCCCTTTATGACTTCTCTAGCCATGTGATCTCTGACATCATCCTTCTGAAATCTGATTTGATTATCCAAGTATCTGACTCCATCTTTAAAGAAAGGTTTGAGCTTTTTAAGTTGTTCAGAGATGGCCTTCTGGGAGTCTTTAATGGCAGTCTTAACAACATTGATTTCTTCTTGAAATACTTTATCAAATTCAGCTTTAACAGCAGCAGTAGAGGTAGAAGGTTCAGCAGCCTGGTTCTTTAATTCTGTGACAATAGCATTATGGGAAGCAGTAAGATTGTCATTCATCCTTATCTGATTTTCAAGAACATACCCTTGCTTCAATGCTATGTCATCTACTTGTGCTTTTATCTTTTCTTGGTGTGTAGCCAAGTACACAACTACATTCCCCCCTTTGTGGAAGCAGTTTGTCATCTCTTTCTTGTTAAGGTTCATTTCAAACCTTATAGACTTGATATCTTGGGCCAGATCAAATTGCAATGATTTCTGCCCTTCATCCACATACTTCTCAATTGCTTTTCTATGTTCATCCTGTTTAATCTGCATTGCCACCATTAAAGCACTATAATCAAAAGATGGTGGTTGCTGAACTATAGGCTGTGGTGCAATAGATTGTAGAGCCTTCTTATAACTTTGGCTTCTTCTCTTGAATACATAAAGTTTCTTTTGCTTAGCCCTTGTAGCCTCCTCATCTTCAGATTCTGAGGAGCTGGCTATGTCAACCCTCTCCTTAGGGCTTGGAGGCCTCTCAGGCTGTACATCAGGTGCCTTCTCAGTTTCTTGCCTCACAGGCTCTTCATGAACTTGCACTTGCTCCCCCTCAAGTGAAGCATTCTCTTCTTCAGCAGCAGCCTTGTCCATGTCAAAATCTTGTTGGTCTAGATTTAAAAATAAATCTTCCATGGTGAATTCTTGTGGTGAAGGAGCTGGAGTAATTCTAGGTTCTTCAACCACTAGATCAGGAACCACTTGAACAACAATAGATGTGTCTTCTATAACAGCATCTGGAACTTGACTATTCAGCTGAGTTTGGTGATTATCATCAGACAAATCAGTATTTTCCATAGAAAAATCTAAAGTGTTTAGTTCAGTGATTACCTCTAGTATGATGGTGGTTGCTTGTTCACTTTCCAGTGTAGTGGGTTCATTTACAACTAGAAGCTCCCCCTGGCTGTGATCCTTGTTGATGGGGCTAGCTAGAGGTAGCTCCCCCTGGATCTCAGCATCATCTTGAGGAGCAGGAGACTTCACAGCAGGTTCTTCTACATTCTCATCAGGTGTGAAGACAACCTGTTCTTCACTTTCAGAGCTGCTAGTGGACTCTTGTGCCACTTGAGCAGTCTTCCTTTTCTTCTTGGGAGGAATGTCTTTCTCAGCAACTATCTTCTCAGGGGTTGGCATCTCTTTAGTCAACACCCTGTCCCATCTTGAGAACAACCTCATGTCCATTTTCCTCATGTGAATAATTTTGCTTCCAGCAGATTATTGCATTACCTGAGGTATGGTTCCAGCAAGATAAAGACTTATGATTCTGCCCAGGTTGGGCTTCTTCAGACTTTCCTTGATTTTCTCAAATACTATAACAGACCATTCAGTTTTTAAAGTGAAGATAATCCTGGTCATTATATTGAACATAGAGGTAGACACTCTGTCATGCCCTCCTGGCTTTCTGAGGATGACCTTTCCAACAATTTCAGAAAGAAACTTTCCGTGATTGTTCATTCCCTTCCTGTTAAACACAGATCCTATCTTCATTGTAGAATCTAGTCCACACCAGGTTAGAGCTTCCCTGGTCTTTGATGCAGTAACTTTATCTTCATCTTTAGTTCTTGGAAGCTGTAGAATCTTCCTCAGACTTTTTGGTGATACCTTGACCTTCTCACCATGAACTCTGGATTTGATTTTGAATCCAGTTTCGTCCAGCTTGGCTCCATTGAGGAATTCAAGTGCCTCTTTCTTCCATATCTTAGTAGGTTCAGAAACTAAATATTCTAATCTTGAATCGGCTACTAGGGTTACGACAGCTTTAATTTCTTGACCGGCATCCTCAAAGGCGCCGCGCACTAGCTCGTAACCTTCGTTGACATTCTCCTCAAGCTTAGACGCCATTAGGGTTTGTAGAATTTGTCTTGAGAGAAGAGAGGTGTTGACACAGAAGTTTGGTCTCGAAACTTTGAAAGCGTGTCGACAAACAAAGACAAAGCCCTATTTATACCTTTCTAATTTTGAAGATGAACAGGCGGGACAGCAAACTTAAAATGTGTCGACACTGACAATAAGTGTCGACACTGACTTATAATGTCTCGACACATATGTGTCGACACAAGTTTAGTCAACAGATTTTATGTGTCGACACTTGGTTATGTGTCGACACAACATAACTCGACACATTGTCGAGACTTTACTTAGAAAATTCTTAGTAAATACTAAGTGTCGACACCTACTTGGCATGTGTCGACACTAATATTCTGAAGTGTCGACACCAACTTTCTAGATGTGTCGACACCTATTTCCTGAAGTGTCGACACTACTATTCTGTGTCGACATAGACTTGTCTATGTGTCGATACCTTTTTACTTAGCCAATTTCAATTCTGTAAACTTACTCTAAGTTAATCATTCCTAGTTCAATTTTAAATCTATTGAACTTAGCTTCTTCTAGGGGCTTAGTATACATATCAGCTATTTGATTATCAGTTTTAACATATTCTAATAAAATATCTTCTCTTTCTACATGCTCCCTAAGAAAATGATATTTAATTTCAATATGTTTTGTTCTACTATGAGATACAGGATTATTAGCTATTGAAATACCACTTGTAGAATCACAAAAGAGTGGAGTTCTACTTACCTGAAATCCATAGTCCTCTAGCTGATGTTGTATCCACAGAAGTTGAGCACAGCAACTTCCTGCAGCCACATACTCTGACTCTGCAGTGGAGATAGCCACACTTGTCTGCTTTTTGCTACTCCATGAAATTAGTCTCCCACCTAGGAATTGACAGGTTCCAGTAGTGCTTTTTCTATCTTCTTTGCATCCTGCAAAGTCTGCATCTGAATAACCTGTTAGTTCAAAATCTCCATTCCTAGGGTACCAGAGGCCTAGATAGGGAGTGCCCTTTAGATATCTCAATATTCTTTTGACTGCTGTCAAATGAGACACTTTAGGGCAGGCTTGATACCTTGCACAGACACATGTAGCATACATGATATCTGGTCTACTTACAGTCAAGTATAATAGGGAGCCAACTATCCCTCTATACAAGGTTTCATCTACAGGTTTCCTTGCATCATCCTTGCTAAGAGACATACTTGACCCCATAGGAGTCTTCATGGTACTGGATGAATCCATACCATACTTCCTTATGAGTTCTAGGGTGAACTTGGACTGACATATGGATAAACCACTCTCAGTCTGTTTAACTTGGAGACCCAAGAAAAACTTCAGCTCTCCCATACTACTCATCTCAAATTGACCTTGCATCAGTTTTGCAAACTTTTTGCAAAGGCTACTTTCAGTAGACCCAAATATAATGTCATCTACATATATTTGGACTAATATAACTTTGCCTCTAGATTCCCTAAGGAATAGAGTCTTATCTATTTTCTCCCTTGAGAACTTGTTCTCAATGAGAAAACTAGATAGGGTTTCATACCAAGCCCTAGGGGCTTGCTTTAACCCATATAAAGCTTTCCTAAGTCTATAGACATGATGAGGTAGAGTTGAATCAACAAAACCTGAAGGCTGTTCCACATAGACATCTTCCTTAAGATTACCATTCAGAAATGCTGACTTGACATCTATTTGGTAAACCTTGAATCCTTGATAGGTTGCATAGGCTAAGAACATCCTTATGGCTTCCAGTCTGGCTACTGGAGCAAAGGTTTGATCAAAGTCAATACCTTCTTCTTGCCTATATCCTTTAGCAACCAATCTTGCTTTATTCTTAATGATGACCCCTTGTTCATCCATCTTATTCCTGTAGATCCACTTGGTTCCTATTATATTGTGGTCTTTAGGTTTAGGAACAAGTTCCCAGACCTTGCACCTCTTGAACTGATTAAGCTCTTCTTGCATTGCTTCAGTCCATTGTGGATCTAGTATGGCTTCTTCAAACTTCTTAGGTTCAACTTGAGATAGAAAACTGGTGTAGACTGCTGCATTCAGGTTTCTACTCCTTGTTTGTACCCCTTGTCTTGGATCTCCAATAATCTGCTCAACTGGATGATCTCTAAGATGCCTATTGGCTGGAGGCATCCTGACTTCTGGTTGAACCTCTTCAGTTTCATCATCTTGCTGTACTCCTTGTACTTCTTCTGCATTTGGTACATGTAGTTCTCCCCTTGGACAACAGTCACTGTCTTCTACTTGCTGTCTTGCAGCAGGTACTTCTTCTATAGTAAGCTTGTCCATCTTCTTTGTTAAACCTGTGGGGCTGCATACACTACTAGACAACTCATTGTTAATAAGTTTAGTCTCATCAAAAACTACATGTACAGATTCTTCTACAACTTGTGTAGTCAAGTTGTAGACTCTATAAGCCTTACTGTTATTGTTGTACCCAACAAAAATTCCCTCTTGGGACTTGGCAGCAAACTTAGTCAAGTAAGACTTCCCATTGTTAAGTATGAAGCATTTGCAACCAAAGATCCTGAAATAGGATAGGTTTGGTTTCCTGCCTTTCACAACTTCATAGGGAGTCTTGTTGAGCCCTTTAGTGATGGTAGCCCTATTTATAACATGCAGTGTTAACTGCTTCAGCCCAGAAATATTCTGGCAGTGATGTATCACTTAATAGGATCCTACCAGCCTCTATCAAGGTCTTATTCTTCCTCTCAGCAATGCCATTTTGCTGAGGTATTCTAGGTGAAGAGAATTCTTGAAATATCCCAAATTCTTCACATAGTTTTGTCATGCTATCAGACTGAAATTCAGTACCATGGTCACTTCTAATCTTGACCACTGTACTATCTAGTTCATTCTGAATTTGCTTGACAAAGTTATGGAAGACACTAGGTGTTTCAGATTTCTGTCTTAAGAAGAACACCCAGGAAAACCTTGAGTAGTCATCTACAACTACAAAGGTATAGACCTTCCTACCTAAGCTGTGAACTGGCATTGGACCAAAGAGATCCATATGCAAGAGGTATAAACACCTCACAGCATCTTTGTTTTCTATGCTTCTAAAGGTGGATTTAGTCTGCTTGCCCTTTTGACAAGCTGAGCAAATACCATCTTTAACACACTTAACTTGAGGACCATTCCTCACTAACTCTTTGCTAAAGAGTTTGCTAATAGTCTTGTAGTTAAGATGGGCAAGCCTCTTGTGCAATTTGACACAATGAGAGACTGTCTCATCATCTACAAGACACACTGGAGAACCACTGTTCTCAACCATAATGTCTAAGCAATAGACATTCCTTTTCCTATAACCAGTCAAAATGATCTCTTGATCACTTGACCTCTTGATATGACAACCATTTTTAACAAATGAAATGTCATACCCTACATCACTTAATTGACTTATACTTATTAGGTTGTGTTTCAACCCTTTAACATAAGCCACTTGAGTAATGGTAACCAAGTTGCTAGAAATGTTACCAAATCCTTTGATGATTCCTTTTTCAGAACCACCAAAGGTGACTTTTGGACCATCTTTTATTGGAATGTAGTCCTTTAGTAATCCTCTAGTTCCAGTCATATGTCTGGAACATCCACTGTCCAAGTACCATGTTGGGGTATGGCCACTTGGACTCACCTGCAAAACAGATTAATGAACCTTAGAACCCAAAGAATTCTTGGGTCCTTGGTACTTGTTAGTTTGCAACTTGACAAAGCTACCTACTGGCTTTCAAACAGGTAGTTTGGTACTCACTTTGGCACTAGCATTATGCCAACAGTCCATTGCAAAATGGCCAACTTTGCCACAGCACCAACATTCAAACTTATTGTACCTTTGCTTAGGTACTGTCTTTGCTGTCTTATCTACAGCAGACTTGTTGAATGTTGAGGCTTTGCCCTTGGACTTGGACTTGGACTGCTCAGTCCTTGCAGGTCTAGTAAAGCCCAGTCCAGCTTTGCCCTTGTGATGAACAAATTCATCAATTATGGGTAACACTGACTTAGGTTTAGAAAACCTAGCAACAAGCTCTCTCTCTTTCTGAAGATTGATCTCCAGACTCTTGATTTGATCATTTTTAAAGGTGATAGTCCCCATCTGAATCACTGTTATGTGTTTCAGCCTGGCTATCTCATTAAGCTTTTGATCAAATAGCTTCTCAGAATCTGTTGCAGCAGCTTTTAGATCAGCAATTTCCTTTGCCTGACTTTTGGCTAGAGACTTGCTCTTCTTGTAAGCTTGCAACAGTACTTTATATTCATCTATCAGCTGATGAATATCATCCTCAGACTCAGATACACTTTCATCACTTGATGAAGATGAATCTGATTCTGTACTGGCACAAGAAACTGAACCTAAAGTTGAACTTTGTACCTTACTGGGTCCTGGCTGCTCTAGGATTTTGTCACTCTCAGTCAATGCCATCAGTCCTTGGCACTGACAGTCTTCTTGTTCATAAATAGACTCCATAATCTGCATGAATTCTTCTTCTTCTTCTTCTTCAGCAAACAGCCCTATGTATGCCTCAGCATCAGACTCAGTTTCTGAAGAAGAGATATCTAATAGAGTCTTCTCCTTCTTGGCAACAAAAGACTTCTCTTTCTTGCCTTTGAAATGAGTCTTCTTCCTGTCACTAGACTCCTTTCTCTTCTCAGGACAATCTGCAACAACATGGCCTTGTCTATTGCAGCAATAACACACTATTTTTGAAACAATTGCCTTGCTAGATTTAGTCCTCTTCCTGTCCTTCTTTGAAGCCTTTTTATCCTGATAAAAATCTTCTTTTCCCTTTGAAGTAGAAGGCCTTGACCTCCACTGTTTCTTCTTCAAGAATTTCTGAAAATGTCTAGTGAAGGCAGCAAAGTCTTCATCACTTTCACTGCTTACAGATTTTGTGCTGACTGACTCATCTGACTCTGATTCAACTACCTTTGGAGGTGGAGTTGGTGACTTATTCCTGCACTTTCTGGAGGCTTCTGTCTTGAAAGCTACAGTTCTTTCCTTGTGTTCAGTTCTTGCTGATTTCTCCTCCTCTTTTCTCACTGTCAACTGCATTTCATAAGACAATAACTTGCCAAACAGTGTAGGTGGAGGAATTTCTCCCAACTTAGCCATTTCTCTAATGGTACAGATCTTGGTGTCCCAATCTTTAGTTAGGGACCTTAGGAACTTGTCATTTAGTTCATAATTACTGAACTCTCTTCCATAAGACATGAGTTCATTCACTATCCTGTAGAACTTCTTATAGCACTCAGTTATGCTATCACCCTTTCCTTGTCTAAAACTCTCATACTCTTGATTTAGCAAGGATTTTCTATCTTGCCTAACTTCTTCAGAACCTTCCATATACACAATAAGAGTGTCCCACATCTCTTTGGCTGTCTTACAGTGTATTAGATTCTAAAAAGTTGCATCATCTATGGCACTCACTATAATGTTTTGTGCCCTTTTGTCCATGGTGGCTAGGACAATCTCAACCTTAGTCATTTCAGAGAAATCCTTTGGGGTCTCTGATTTGCATCTAGAACTGATATCTTCATGGGTACATAAGGCCCTTCCTTTACTATGATGTATATCCTAGGGTCTGAGGCTTCCATAAACAGCCTTACCCTTTCCTTCCAGATCCCAAATATCTCTTTCCTACATAGAGGTAATTTCATGGAACCCAATTCCTTGTGATTCTCAGAGGAACCCATGGTTCTTGATTTTCTTGAATCTGTAATTTGTCTTACACTGAATCTGCCAATCAGGATCTCCTTAGACTGTTAGTCCTTTTTAAGGAACCTCGCTCTGATACCACTTGAAAGATATAGTACCTAAACACCTAGAGGGGGGGGGGGGGTGAATAGATGACCTAATTCTTTTTTAAACTTTAATGGCAGCAATCAGTTATAACACAGAATCTACTCTACTTTTGCAATCACACAGCATACACAGTAAAGCACAGCACATCAGACACAGAGTTTTATAGTGGTTCCCCAAGCTTTGGGTACATCCACTTTCCCCCTTCGCCTATCTAGCAGTGTACTAGATTCAGCCAAACTTCACCACTATCTCAGAACCCAAACTGGTTCCTACACCTCAGGCCCAAGGCCCTACAACTCAGCTTTTCAACAAAGCCTACACTCAGCCACAAAGGCCTACACTCAGCCACCAAGGCCTACACTCAGCCACAAAAAGGCCTACACTCAGAGATTTCAATCTCCTACACTCAGGCTCTCAAGCCCTACACTCAGCCTTTATAATTACAGGCTTACAATCACTCAAATCCAAAGGATCCTACAAGATAAAAATGAATTTACAATTGTTAACTCAACAACCCAAAGACAAGAGAGGGAGGTTGTGAGTTTCTTGATGAGTTCTTGGAAGAACTCAGCTGGATTCAATCTGACTTAGCTTTCTTCAAAGCTTCTTGAAAGTAGAACTCAATTAGATTGACTCCTTCTGCAGTTGATCCTTGACCTCTGCTTCTTAAGACCCAGAATGAATCTGAATCCTTCTTCTTAGCATAGTTCCAATGGCTGATTTCTTGGATGAAGCCCTCTCTCTCCAACTTCTTAGATCTGCACTTGGACAGCTAGATCTTCTTGATTTGATCCTTGATCAATAACTTGAACAACTCTGTGAACCACTTTTTGAATTGCTTCAACAACCTCTTCAACAACAGTTTCTGTAGACTGTATGAGCCTATTTATAGGCCTTCTTCATGGTAACCGGCTGGTCCGGTTCATAACTGTCTTCTGACATCTCTGACAGGTGCTGTAGACCGGCTGGAACGGCAGCTGTCAAGTCATCCAGTCAGTTTTGAAAGTTCTCTAACTGTCTGAAAGTGTCGAGACTTTGTCTTTAAGTGTCGACACTTATAGACCAAGTGTCGACACAAGTTGTGTAAGTGTCGACACAAGTCTATAAGGTGTCGACACAACTCCTTGTGTTGTAGATTCTATGTCTTGACACAGTTTCTTCTGCATGTGTCGACACTGAAATTGAGTGTCGACACAAGTACTTGATCTTCTATCTTTTGCTGAATTCTTCTAAGTGTCGACACATCTCCTTTGTGTCGACACAACTTCTTGTGTTGAATCTGTTAAGTGTCGACACTACTTTTTGGTGTCGACATATAGTCTTCAATGTTGATACTTGATAAGTGTCGACACAGCTCCTTGTGTCGACACTTGATTCTTCTGTTAAGACTTCCGCTGAGTGTCGACACATTCCCTTAGTGTCGACACTTGTACTTAGAATATTTTGTTGATCTTTCTGTTCTTTGCTAAGTGTCGACACAGCTCCATGTGTCGACACTTTCTTCAAGTGTTGAGTCTTCAGCTGAGTGTCGACACATACTGTCTTGTGTCGACACTTTCTTTAAGTGCTGACTCTTCTGTTGAGTGTCGACACAGTGTTCTGGGTGTCGACACTTATACTTAGTCTCTACTGACTTTTGCTGAGTGTCGACATAGCTCAAAGTGTCGACACTTTCTGGTGTAGACACAGCTTCACTAGGTGTCGACACTGTTGTTAAGTGTCGACACTGCTTTACTGTACTTTCTTCATTGAGTGTCGACACAGCTCCTTGTGTCGACACTTTGTGTCTGGTGTCGACTCTGCATCCCAGGTGTCGACACAATGACTCCAAGTGTCGACACTGCTTGCCTGGGTGTCGACACAAGTCTTCTTAAGTGTCGACACTTTCCCTCTGGGTGTCGACACATGGACTTAGAATTTTTTGCTTCAGTCCTGTAAATACTTAACCTGCACAAGTAACTCAAAAACACATCAAATACATTTTGATGTATATCATTGAGTTGGGTGAGGCTTCTTTAAATAAGGTACATTTAAACCAATGTACCCAACAGATAGGTTTTGGTTGTGGAATCTTCATCGGCACCCCAAGCTTGGCTCGGCCCTAGGTAGACCCGCTGCACAGGCTCTCATCTAGCTGGCAGGTCCGAAGGCTCGCCTGTGGGGGATAAGTTTTGGTTGTGGAATCTTCATCGGCACCCCGAGCTCGGCTCAGCCCCAGGTAGACCTGCTGCACAAGCTCTAATCTAGCTAGCAGGTACGTAGGCTCGCCTGTGGGGGATAGGTTTGGCTTGTGGAAACGTCATCGGCACCCCGAGCTCGACTCGGCCCCAGGTAGACCCGTTGCGTAGGCTCTCATCTAGCTGGCAGGTCTGAAGGCTCTCCTGTGGGGCATAGGTTTTGGTTGTGGAATCTTCATCGGCACCCCGAGCTCGGCTCGGCCCCAGGTAGACCTTCTGCGCAGGCTCTCATCTAGCTGGCAGGTCCGTAGGCTCGCCTGTGGGGGATAGGTTTGGTTTGTGGAAACGTCATCGACACCCCGAGCTCGGCTCGGCCTCAGGTAGACCCGCTGCGCAGGCTCTCATCTAGCTGGCAGGTCCGAAGGATCGCCTGTGGGGGATAGGTTTTGGTTATGGAATCTTCATCGGCACCCCGAGCTCGGCTCGGCCCCAGGTAGACCCGCTGTGCAGTCTCTCATCTAGCTGGCAGGTCCGTAGGCTCGCCTGTGGGGGATAGGTTTGGTTTGTGGAAACGTCATCGGCACCCCGAGATCGGCTCAGCCCTAGGTAGACCCGATGCGCAGGCTCTCATCTAGCTGGCAGGTCCGAAGGCTCGCCTGTGGGGGATATGTTTTGGTTGTGGAATCTTCATCGGCACCCCGAGATCGGCTCGGCCCCAGGTAGACCCGCTGCACAGGCTCTCATCTAGCTGGCAGGTCCGTTGGCTCGCCTGTGGGGGATAGGGTTGGTTTGTGGAAACATCATCGGCACCCCGAGCTCGGCTCGGCCCCAGGTAGACTCGCTGCGCAGGCTCTCATCTAGCTGACAGGTCCGAGGGCTCGCCTGTGGGGGATAGGTTTTGGTTGTGGAATCTTCATCGGCACCCTGAGCTCGGCTCGGCCCCAGGTAGACCCGCTGCATAGGCTCTCATCTAGATGGCAGGTCCGTAGGCTCGCCTGTGGGGGATAAGTTTGGTTTGTGGAAATGTCATTGGCACCCTGAGCTCGGCTTGGCCCCAGGTAGACCCGCTGCGCAGGCAATCATCTAGCTGACAGGTCCGAAGGCTCGCCTATGTGGGATAGGTTTTGGTTGTGGAATCTTCATCAGCACCCCGAGCTCGGCTCGGCCCCAGGTAGACCTGCTGCGCAGGCTCTCATCTAGCTGGCAGGTCCGTATACTCTCCTGTGGGGGATAGGTTTGGTTTGTGGAAATGTCATCGGCACCCCGAGCTCGGCTCGGCCCCTGGTAGACCCGCTGCGCAGGCTCTCATCTAGCTGGAAGGTCCAAAGGCTCGCCTTTGTGGGATAGGTTTTGGTTGTGGAATCTTCATCGGCACCCCGAGCTCGGCTCCTCCCCAGGTAGACCCGCTGCGTAGGCTCTTATCTAGCTGGCAGGTCCGTAGGCTCGCCTGTGGGGGATAGGTTTGGTTTGTGGAAACGTCATCGGTACCCCGAGCTCGACTCGACCCTAGGTAGACCCGCCGCGCAGGCTCTCATCTAGCTGGCAGGTCCGAAGGCTCGCCTGTGGGGGATAAGTTTTGGTTGTGGAATCTCCATCGGTACCCCGAGCTCGGCTCGGCCCCAGGTAGACCCGCTGCGCAGGCTCTCATCTAGCTGGCAGGTCCGAAGGCTCGCCTGTGGGGGATAGGTTTGGTTAGTGGAAAAGTCATCGGCACCCCGAGCTTGGCTCGGCCCCAGGTAGACTCGCTGCTCAGGCTCTCATTAGCTCGGCAGGGCAGTAGGCACACCTGGGGGGACAGGATTAGCTCCGCGTGTTCAAGAGAATTCAAAATATTTGGTTTCTTTTTTTAACAATATCTTGAGGAATTTTGTACTTATTGTAAGTAATTGTATAAGGGCAATCCAATAGCAGTGAGCAAAAATGTATCGAGTGGTTCAACAAGATCAGAAGGGGCATGGAGAGATTAGTGTTCTAAGTGCAGTTTTCAGTTTCCCTCAAAAATTTTCTTTGGGTCGGCTCCCACTCGCCGGATACTTGAAGTTGGACATTTCTTTCGGAGCTTGTGCCAACCTCAAAAAGAGCGGGGATTGTGTACAACGCTGTATCCGACCAAGTGGGACCCTCCCCAATTAGCGGGCCAGAGGCGTGCTATGAGCAACGTTTTAGTGCGGCCCCGTTCGAAGACGCGCGGATCCTCGTGCTCCCGTGCGGAGATTTTTTATGCAAAGACTTTTTATAAGTGTTTAATCAACACTAATAATATATTAATAATATATTATAATATTAATATCTTAATATATATGTTATATATATATATATATATATATATATATATATATATATATATATATATATATATATATATATATATATATATATATATATATATATACACGTGGACAGAGGGGGGAGAAAGGGAAAAAAGCAAAATAAAAAGAAGAAAGAAAGCAGGGGGAAAGAAGGCAGGCCAGCAAGGCGGGGTACAAAAAGGAGGCAGCAGCAGAAAAAAGTAAAAAGGGGGGCTTTTCTTCTTCTCCCCCGCTAGGGCTCGTGTGCCCTCCCTCTCTCTCTTTCTCCGGCCGCCTGGAGCAGCAACCCAGCCCGCCACGTTCTCTCTTTCTCCGGCCGCCTGGAGCAGCAACCCGCGCCCCGATCTCTCTCTCCGGCCGTCGCCTCAGCAAGGAGCCCCCCGCATCTCTCTACCTCTCCCTGTCTCGGTCTGGAGCAGCACAACCCTGCCCCTCGCCGATCATCTTCCTGTCCAGACCGCCACCATTAGGGGTGCAGCTCGAGCCGCCCCTTTCCCCCCTCTCTTCGACGCCGCCGCCTAGGGTAAAGCAAGCCCGACCGGGAGCTCCTCTCCCGACACCGTCTACAGCGATGCCGGCTGGGAGCTCCTCTCCCGGAATTGCCTACAGCAAGGCCGGCCAGGAGCTCCTCTCCTGGCGCCGCCTACAGCAAGGCCGGCCGGGAGCTCCTCTCCCGGCGCCGCCTACAGCAAGGCCGGCCAAGATCTCCTCTCCCGGAGCCGCCTGGAGCTCGAACCAGCTACCAAGAGAGAGAGGGGGATGATTCCATATCTCCCAGCAAAGACTCGGCCATCAAGGAGGAGGATGAGAAGTTATTTCTTCAGCAAGGCTTGACACCGACGACAAAAAACACGCGTCAAGGGTAACGAAATTTCTACTTTGGCAAGTGAAGCCCTCATTTCCCATATTTGCATGGAAGCCCCTCTCCACCAACGGGTGGGGGAAGGGAGCTCTCCGACGGGTTGACGTATACGTCCCTGCAATTAACTGTGTTAGCACCCGGAAGCATGAGTACGGGTTTAGGCATACTGTGTGAAGCCCATCCGGACTTGTGAGCTGGATTGGTGATGTTCTGAGGTTCCCGGAGAAGACTCCGAGGAAGTTGTATATTATCAATTTGTAGGGAATGCACACCATAGCCCCGAAAAAGGGGTGTGTGCAATATGTTTGGCCAGCTTATGTTAGCCGACGTTTGTTCAGCTGGCAGGCCCTTGACGAAACGTTGGCGTACAAGTGTTACAGTTCCAGGCGGGGAGTAGCGGGCTTAAGCCCAAGCTTGTGCCAGCCCACGAAGGCCTATTTTTCCTTATATTGCCGGCCTGCGTGCCGAAGTATGGAATTCACATTCCTGTAATATTTTTTAATATCTGTGATGCTTTGTTTATGTATGGTTTACTCCTTCCATCTTGGGCGAGTGGTGTGCTCGTGAACCGCTCGCCCCGTGGGGGCCCCGAGGTATAGTTGCCGGGAAGCCCCTGATGGCATGTTGTCATCCTTTTTAGAATAGCGGAATTACGCTGTTAGTGGCCCAACTTGGGCAGCGTATCGTGGAATTGCTCGACGAGTTTGCGCCATTAGTAGGGCAGGTGAGGAGCATTTCGTGTAGACCCAAGAAGACACATCTGGATAGGAGAGAGTTGGTATTGAGATCCTCCTTAGATGTTCCGGTCGGCCAAGAGCGCCCTTCGAAGGTGTCTTAGCTCAGCCTTTGGCTTGGGAGGGGAAGAGTTTGTTAGTCTTCCGGGTATGCGGTGGGTCCTCCACGCTGAGACCTTGGGTCTGTCACTTGTGTTCCTAATCTTGTGCCTAGATCGTTCGCTTGAGGGTAGTAGGTGCGCGGTCACCCATCTTTTGGGACCCCGAACTCCACAGAGGTCATTTTTGGCTTCAATAGTAAGCCCAAATGGGGGGCATGTTTGGTGAACTAAAATATTGGCAATACCTCCATTCTTTAAGTGGCAGCGGGGCTTTAATATGAAGGCAACGATGCGTGTTAATAAGGAAGGAAGTGGCTTTAATTGAGCATAATTCGCTCTTTGTGCATTGTTATAAACCGGGCTAGGGTAAACAACAACACCCACAGGTCCAGGCCGACTGCAGTCGAATGACAAACAAGCATTCCCAACCAAATCTCCCCGGGTCCCACATATTGGGTAAAGGTCGGGTTGGTTGTTGAGGCTTGGGGCTTGATCCCGGGACCTCCTTTATAAGAGGTTCCTTAGCCAACCTCTCATACCCAACTGCACTGCAGTGTATTTGGGTATGAGAGGTTGTCTAAGGTGCCTCTTATAAAGGAGGTCCTAGGATCAAGAACCGGGTCTCAATAACCTGGCCTTTACCCGACCTTTACCCGATATGTGGGACCCCGGGAGATTTGTTTGGGGATGCTTGTTCAGTCGGCCATGGACCGGTGGGTGCTGTTGTCTACCCCGACCTGGTTTCTAACAATGTGTCAAGCAAATTCAGAATGAATTCAACAGCACTGTGGTTAAAATCAGAAGTGATCATGGGACTGAGTTTTAGTCTGAGTGCATGACAAGGTTCTGTGAAGAGCAAGGGATTCATTAAGAATTTTCCTCTCCCAAAACACCCCAGCAAAATGGAATTGCTGAGAGGAAAAATAGGACTCTCATAGAGCCTGGTAGAATCTTGTTACGTGACTCATACCTCCCAGAATAGTTCTGGGCTGAGGCAGTTAACACTGCATGCTATGTTCTTAATAGGACTTCTATCACCAAGAGCCACAAGAAGACTCCATATGAGATCTTGAAGGGCAAAGAACCAAACCTGAGCTATTTCAGGATCTTTGATTGCAAGTGCTATGTGCTCAACAATAGAAAAGTCCATTTAACTAAGTTTTCTGCCAAGTCCCATGTAGGGATCTTTGTTGGGTACAACACTCATAGTAAGACATTTAGAATCTATAATTTAACTAGTCAAGTTGTAGAAGAGTCAATGCATGTTATTTTTGATAAATCCAACATGGTTAACTATTAGCTGCCTAGCTCCTCCTCTTATAGTATTGTAGGTATAGAGCAGATGATGGACAAGCTGACCATCAAGTAAGCTACACCCACAGTCCAAGATAATGATGATGGACTGTCTATTCCAAGAGAAGGGCAAGACATACCTGAAGAAATTGAAGACCAGCTAGCTGAAAAACCTGAAGATCAACAAGATGCAGCTAGATTGCCTCCAGCTACCAGGCATCTAAGGGACCATCTAGGACACTAAATCATTGGTAATGCAAATTATGGAGTCCAGACAAGAATCAGGAGCATGAATACAACTCTCTACTCAAGCTTTCTGTCTCAAAAAGAGCTCAAGAAGTTTGAAGAAGCAATCAAGGACCATTCTGGATTGGAGTAATGCAAGAAGAACTGAACCAATTTAAGAGATGTAAGGTCGGGAAGTTGGTTTCCAGACCACAAGGACAAAATATCATAGGGACCAAGTGGATCTACAGGAACAAGTTGGATAAAGATGACATTATTGTTAAGAATAAGGCTAGACTGGTGGCTAAAGGTTAGAGACAAGAAGAAGACATAGACTTTTGACCAGACCTTTGCCCCAATAGCCAGACTGTAAGCAATAAGGATATTCCTTGCATTTGTTGTCTATCAGGGATTCATAGTCTACCAGATGGATGTTAAGTCAGCATTCCTGAATAGGGACCTAAAAGTAGAAGTATATGTGGATCAGCCACCGGGTTTTGTAGATCCTAACTCTCCTAATTTTTTATATAAGCTTAGGAAAGCTCTATATGGGCTAAAGCAAGCCCTTAGGGCTTGGTATGAAACCTTGTCCAGCTTCCTCATTGAGAACAAATTCTCAAGGGGGAAGATAGATAAGGGCCCTATTCCTAAGGGAATTAAAGGGCAAGCTTATCCTAGTCCAGATATATGTCAATGACATTATCTTTGGATATACTGATGACAACCTTTGCAGGAAGTTTACTAAACTTATGCAAGGGAAGTTTGAAATAAGCAGCATGGGTGGACCCAAGTTCTTCTTGGGACTCCAAGTAAGACAGACTGATGATAGCTTGTCTATATCCCAGTCCAAGTTCACCAGGGAGCTAATCAAAAAATATGGTATGGAGAATGCCTCCACCATGAGAACTCCCATGCGGTCAAGTATGCCTATATGGAAAGATGAGGAAGGGAAACCTGTTGATGAGTCTTTGTATAGAGGGATAATTGGCTCCCTTCTATACCTGACTGCTAGTAGGCCTGACATTATATATGCTACATGTGTCCGTGCTAGGTTTCAGACCTGCCATAAAGAATCTTATTACTTTGCTGCAAAGAGAATCATGTAACACCCCCTATCCGTCGCATAGCATATAGCAGTAGGTCCGGCCGGGGCCCGACGCCATATGCCACAGACAGACCGGGTGGTTACGTATGGAAACCATCCGACCAATCTCAACGTCCTACACAGAGCATTCTAGCGGAAGCAATTTATAAGAGTTGTAAACAAGAACCCAGCATAGGAGCATGAATGTACACTAATACCAAAAGGAATGTTATACAAAAATACCCAAAATCGGCCTTAAGGCCTTACAAAGTGTTTCACTTGAAAATTACATGTTTTACAAACCACGGCACGCAGGCCGGTCATACATGAATAAAGCAGTAAACACTTCTACTTGGGCCTTCGAGGGCCAGCTTCGCAAAAAGGGCTTTAGCCCGCTATTGACCGCTTGGTCCAGCTGCACCTGCAAGCAACAATCCACCGCACGGTGGCAAAACAAGGCAACGGTCAGCAATGCTGACCAAATTATAACGATCCCGCCCCCAACTCAGGGCGGCGATGCTCCTTCCCTGCATTTCCTTAGCATATGCGAGTAATATAAAACCATAGCCATAACATCACAGACGTTGGCTCGTAAGGCCACACGCCCCGTGCACTCAGGGCACATTCTCGGTGAACCGGTCGATGTCACGTCAATTAAAGCCATTAACATTCCGGACTCACCACCGCCACTAAGACGGCCAAACCTATGAGCAATTCGTCTTCTTGGTATTGGTCACGTCAATTTAAGCCATTGACCACCGAAGACTTACATCTATGCCAACGGCGAGTACCACGTAACCTTAGGTCGCTCTAACCGGACGACATAAAGCGGGTACAGCTCCATCTAACCCGTGCTCACTTCACAACGACAATTTAAGCCATTTGCGCGGGTCAAACTTTCACCGAGTACCATTCTACCGCAAGTCACATAACTCAGTTATGTTCGAGTTGGCTCTCAGGCCACCAAGCTGGCAAGATCTCGTATCCGCCCAGTTTTCCGGGTGCACCTTTGGGTTAGTCCCCAAGGCTCCCTGCTGCAATCTACCGCGTAGAAAACCCGAAAACAACCAATAGCACGGAGTCTTCTCCGGCCTTATGCAATGCAACATCACCGATCCAGACTAACATGTCCGGGTAGGCTTCACACATCATGCCTATGTCCGTTCTCGCATACGGACTCTAAACAACAGGGACTTTACATATCTACCCGAAGGAACGCCTCCAACTCTTCGCAAACTCGCGAGAGCGGGCTTCCTATGCTAAGAAAGAGAGCTATTCATGCTCAAGATGAGGATCGTTACCCTTGAGTTCCTCTTTGGCGCCATCGAAAAGCAATCGGATAGAAATCACCGCACTTGTGTTGCCTCCGTAGATCCGGAGTCGGCTCGCGATTCGGAGCTCCGAAGCTCCTCCAATGGCGGGATCTAGTTCTTCTTCCTCCAATGGCTCTCCTCTTTCTCCAAGGACTTGGAGAGATGATAAGGTAAGAAAATGATGGATTTCCAAGTCAACTCACGGGTATATCCTCTCAGGAACAACCCCCAGCCGTTGGATCTCAACCTAAGAAAACGAGCGGCTTTGATTCGGGGCTGAAATGCCCAATCTGGGCCGAACACGGCCTGGCACACGCCCGTGTCCAGGGCCGTGTGCCGCATTCGCCGTCAAAATCGAATCTCCTGGAACCTCACACGGGTATCGAACACGCCCGTATTCGAGCTGACATGCCCGTGTTCCAGCTGACACGGCCGTGTAGCCGGCCGTGTACCCCAAGATTTTCCCCCATTTTCAACCCGAGCACTGCACGGGTTCTAGGACACGCCCGTGTCCTTGCCGTGTCACCTTGACACGCCTGGGCCGCAGGCCGTGTACACGGGACATTTCGTCGAGGGAAGATCGACGACTCGATGACACGGCCTTGGACACGCCCGTGTCCTAGGCCGTGTGCCTTGTCTCGACGATCGTCGAGTGAATCTCGACGACTCCCCGGGACGATCGTCGACACGGGTCGACACGCCCTGCGACACGCCCGTGTCGCAGGCCGTGTGCCCATTCTCGACGAATCGTCGAGTATAACTCGACGACTTCACGGCTAAGTGTCGACACGGGTCGACACGCCATGCGACACGCCCGTGTCGCAGGCCGTGTGCCCATTCTCGACGAATCGTCGAGTATAACTCGACGACTTCGCGGCTAAGTGTCGACACACGCTTGACAAGCCCTGGGACACGCCCGTGTCCCAGGCCGTGTGCCTTCTGCCAGAACCCAAACTGGCCCAAAACGTCCCCCCCTTCACTATTTTGAGTTTTGGGGTGTTACAACTCTCCCCCTCTTAAAAGAATTTCGCCCACGAAATTACATAAGGAAAGGCATACAAAACAAAACTTGTACCTGAGCGGAACAACTTCGGATACTCGTCAAGCATAGTCTGCTCTCGCCCCCAAGAGAGCTCCTCACGACCGCAATTGACCCACCGGACCTTGACCATCCTGATCTCTTTATTGCGTAGTCGCTTGACCTCCGAGTCCTCAATCCGCACGGGCTTGACCTTTGTCATTAACCCACTATCCACCGGCACTTGATCGACCGCGATCATTTGCGTAGGCTCTTGCACCGCCTTCCGAAGCTCCGAAATGTGGAATACATCGTGTAAACCACTTAGCTCCACTGAAAGCTTCAACCTATAGGCCGCTTCTCCAACTCGCTCCAGAACCTCGAACGGTCCAAGGTACCTCAGGCTTAGCTTTTTCAATCGTCGCACCCGCGAGACACCCTTGAACGGCTTGATCTTTAAGTATACATAATCGCCCACAGCGAACTCCACGTTCCTGTGCTTGGCATTACAGTACTTTGCTTGCCGGTCCTGAGCGTTAAGCAACCTCTCCCGAATCATTCTCACCAAAGAAGTAGCATCCTCCACTTCCGATCGCTTATACAACTTTGACTCACCCGTTTCTAACCAAGACAATGGCGTGCGACATTTGCTACCATATAGGGCCTCGAAGGGCGTCGTCTGAATACTCGCTTGGTAGCTGTTGTTGTATGCGAACTCCACCAAATAAAGGTGGTCTTCCCATTGCTTTCCAAAACCCAAGACACACATGCGGAGCATGTCTTCCATGGTTCTATTAACCCTCTCGGTCTGCCCATCCGTTTGCGGATGGGTGGCTGTGCTGAATTTCAACTTTGTTCCCCACATTTGTTGCACCAGCCTCCAATCATTGGACGTGAACCGCCCATCTCGGTCACTCACGATGCTGCGGGGCACACCATGACGCCGTACTATGTTATCCACATAAAAACATTGCTAACTTCTCCACCGGATCATCCTTCCTATGCGGAATAAAATGCGACACCTTCGTTAATCGATCCACGACCACCCAAATGGCGTCGTTTCCCCTTTTTGCGACCTTGGCAAACCGTGCACAAAGTCCATAGAGATGTCGTCGAATTTCCATTCCGGAATGGGCAAGGACTTAAGAACTCCTCCCGGCTTTTGGCACTCCGCCTTCACCAAGGCGCAAGTTTGGCACTTCACTACGTAGAGCGCCACATCCTTCTTTAAACCCGACCACCAAAATAGTTTCTTCACATCAATGTACAACTTCGTGCTCCCCGGGTGAATCGAGTACTTGGTATGGTATGCCTCGTACAACAACTCCACCTGCAAATTGCCCACACTTGGGACGCACAAAAGGCCGTCTCTCCAAAGCAATTCATCCTCCACGATGAATTGGGAATTTGGCCCATTCGGAGCCTCTACCATGAACTGCTTCAGCACTTGATTGCTTGTCCATACAAACGATCCCCAACGCCTCCAACTCTCGCACCAACCGCTCATCTTGCACCGATAGCCAATGGGCTCGAGCTGGGGCTTGGCGACTCACCGCGTCAGCAACCGCATCCCCTTTATCAGGCGCGTAGTGGATCTTGAATGTATAGTCTCCCAAGAACTCCATCCATCTATGCTGTCGTATATTCAGATCCTTCTGATCAATCAGATACTTCACGCTCTTGTGACCGGCGTAGAGATCCACTTTCACACCGTATACAGTTATGCCTCCATAGCTTCGAGGCAAAACTCACGGCCATACGCTATTACGCTTCCGTGTTGCAGTAGCGCGCAACCCAAACCGCTGCCCTACGCATCATTAAAAATCTCATTGCCTTCGGTTCCACTTGGCAAAGTCAGCACAGGCGTCGTAGTCAACCGACATTATAACTCCTCAAAAGCTCGCGCGCACTCCGGCGTCCAGAAGAACTTATGCTCCTTCCTCGTCATAGTAGTGAGAGGTAACGCTATCCGCGAGAAGTTCTCCATGAAGCGCCTATCGTAGCCGGCAAGCTCCAGCAAACTCCGGACTTCCGCTACCGTAGCAAGCTCAGGCCACTCCCGTATCGCAACAATCTTCGCCGGATCCACAACAATACCCTCTCCACTCACTATATGACCGAGGAACGCCACTGAGGATAGCCAAAACTCGCACTTCGAGAACTTGGCATACAACTGGTTTCTCCTTAGCATCTCCAACACCAAATGAAGATGCTTGAAGTGATCTTCCTCACTTTGCGAGTACACCAAAATATCGTCGATGAAGACGATCACGAAATGGTCCAAGTACTCCCTGAACGTCTTGTTCATCAAATCCATGAACACTGACGGCGTATTTGTCAGCCCAAACGGCCTGACCCTAAACCCGTAGCGCCCGTGTCCTGTACTGAACGTTATCTTAGGGATATCACTCTCCCTTAGCTACTTTAGAGTACGGCATTGGCCCGACCAACTGATCACAAAGGTCATCGATCCTTGGGATCGGGTTCTTGCTCTTTTCCGTCAAGTTGCTGACCTCCCGATAATTAATACGCAGCCTCAACCTTCCATCCTTCTTCTTAATAAAGAGGGTCGGTGCGCTCCAAGGCGAAGGACTTGGACGCACATACCCTTGCTCCAACAACTCTTACAGTTGAACTTTCAGCTCCGCCATTACTTTAGGCGTTAGCCGATACGGGGATCGTGACACAGGCTTTGCACCTGGCACTAGCTCGATCGTACAATCTATCTCCCGCTGAGGCGGGGCTCCAGGAAGATCTGCGGGGAACAGATCAAGGTATTCCAATACCACCGAAATACAATCCAATGCGGGTTTCGCCTTTACAACCTCCACTAGTGTACATAACAGCTCTACACTAGCACAAACCGCCTTCACCACCTGAAGAGCAGCCATCATCGCCTTGCTCGACCTCTTTGAGCTCATAAGGGTCGTCTCACGACTTGCTCCCAAGTTGACTTCCTTGCTACCACAGTCTATGTAGGCTTGCTGCTCCGAGAGCCAGTCCATGCCAAATATAACGTCGAACTCCACCAACGGAAGTAACGACGCTTGCAGATCGTACTCCTAATTCCCAAACCACAAACTAAGAGCAACGAATTCTACCCTCGCCGAAAGAGCACCATTGGACTATAACGCATCCAATTTATCTCTTACCATCGAAGGAGGTACTCCAAGGCACAATAAAATTTCTAATAAAGGAACGCGAAGCTCCCTAAACGAACGGTGCTCTCGCAGATAAAGTAAAGTCGCAACAAAGCTTAGCACAGTAGTCCTAAGCTAATATGCATAACAAGTATTTAAAGCAAAACTATCTTTAAACCATACCTGTCGTCACGACAACGTACTTCCACCAGGGTTTTAGGCACTCACGAGCATAATGCCCCGACTCGCCACAGCTGAAACATGTGCCCGGGGTATGACCCGTAGTCGCCCCAGAAGTACCAGAAGGAGCTGGACCCGAAGTCCTATGCTTCTTATACCATTTTCGATATGCCGACTTTGAGGTGTTCGGCAGTTTGAATGTCGGTTCTTTTACACTGACATCCTTGACTGCTCCTGACATAGGTTTCTTACCCTTCCGAGCACCATTCCAACAGTCTCGGGCAAAGTGCCCTTTCTTTCCACAAGTATAACAAGTGTAAGTAGCTTTACTAGTCGATTTCATAACCCCTTTCTCCAGCATTCTGTTGGATGCAGCCCTTATGGGGTTTGTATAGTTCGATACCATGGTCGCTGGCATTGGGAGGGTCTTCTTCAACTCTGCCTCCAATGATCTAGCTGATTCCACCAAGGCTCGGAACCCCAATAACTTTGGTCCTAGTAGTAGAACTCGTAACTCGGCACGCAGGCCATTATAAAATCTATCGATTGTAGTTTGCTCGTTATCCAACTCGAAGTATGGGTAGCGACTTATCAGAAGAAATGCTTGCAAATATTCCTCAACCGTGTGCGCTCCCTGCACTAAATGCATATTCAGCTGCTGCCCCAAAGGTCTACCAAAGGTCATCTGTTGCGTCGCGCCCACCGGCGTTGAAGCCACAGCAGGGGCGTAGGGTTGTACATTTCCTCCTAGCTGTGCACCCGTCACAGCGAACACCGCTTCTACAATCCTTCTAACAGTTTCATATGAAGGAGGAGGCTCAAACACCTCACCGGGTGCACTATACTCCTCAGAAACCGGACATTCTGGCTGTCCAGCACCGCTTCCGGTCACCTATAGTGGTACAAAACACTGTCAAGTGACCAAATAAAATTGCGAACAACAATTATAGGAACACGCAGGTTCCTCAAACAGGAGTATTTTCATTCCTAAGTGGACATTCATGGGTTCTTTTACCATTATAACGATGACGCACACAATGTGCTCACCACCCCTTAAAAAGAATTCGTCCACGAATTCAGCTTAAGTCCGACCAAAACCAGTAGTCTGATACAAAATTGTAACACCCCCTATCCGTCGCATAGCATATAGCAGTAGGTCCGGCCGGGGCCCGACGCCATATACCACACACAGACCGGGTGGTTACGTATGGAAACCATCCAACCAATCTCAACGTCCTACACAGAGCATTCTAGCGGAAGCAGTTTATAAGAGTTGTAAACAAGAACCCAACATAGGAGCATGAATGTCCACTAATACCAAAAGGAATGTTATACAAAAATACCCAAAATCGGCCTTAAGGCCTTACAAAGTGTTTCACTTGAAAATTACATGTTTTACAAACCACGGCACGCAGGCCGGTCATACATGAATAAAGCAGTAAACACTTCTACTTGGGCCTTCGAGGGCCAGCTTCGCAAAAAGGGCTTTAGCCCGCTATTGACCGCTTGGTCCAGCTGCACCTGTAAGCAACAATCCACCGCACGGTGGCAAAACAAGGCAACGGTCAGCAATGCTGACCAAATTATAACGATCCCGCCCCCAACTCGGGGTGGCGATGCTCCTTCCCTGCATTTCCTTAGCATATGCGAGTAATATAAAACCATAGCCATAACATCACAGACGTTGGCTCGTAAGGCCACACGCCCCGTGCACTCAGGGCACATTCTCGGTGAACCGGTCGATGTCACGTCAATTAAAGCCATTAACATTCCGGACTCACCACCGCCACTAAGACGGCCAAACCTATGAGCAATTCGTCTTCTTGGTATTGGTCACGTCAATTTAAGCCATTGACCACCGAAGACTCACATCTATGCCAACGGCGAGTGCCACGTAACCTTAGGTCGCTCTAACCGGATGACATAAAGCGGGTACGGCTCCATCTAACCCGTGCTCACTTCGCAACGATAATTTAAGCCATTTGCGCGGGTCAAACTTTCACCGAGTCCCATTCTACCGCAAGTCACATAACTCAGTTATGTTCGAGTTGGCTCTCAGGCCACCAAGCTGGCAAGATCTCGTATCCGCCCAGTTTTCCGGGTGCACCTTTGGGTTAGTCCCCAAGGCTCCCTGCTGCAATCTACCGCGTAGAAAACCCGAAAACAACCAATAGCACAGAGTCTTCTCCGGCCTTATGCAATGCAACATCACCGATCCAGACTAACATGTCCGGGTAGGCTTCACACATCATGCCTATGTCCGTTCTCGCATACGGACTCTAAACAACGGGGACTTTACATATCTACCCGAAGGAACGCCTCCAACTCTTCGCAAACTCGCGAGAGCGGGCTTCCTATGCTAAGAAAGAGAGCTATTCATGCTCAAGATGAGGATCGTTACCCTTGAGTTCCTCTTTGGCGCCATCGAAAAGTAATCGGATAGAAATCACCGCACTTGCGTTGCCTCCGTGGATCCGGAGTCGGCTCGCGATTCGGAGCTCCGAAGCTCCTCCAATGGCGGGATCTAGTTCTTCTTCCTCCAATGGCTCTCCTCTTTCTCCAAGGACTTGGAGAGATGATAAGGTAAGAAAATGATGGATTTCCAAGTCAACTCACGGGTATATCCTCTCAGGAACAACCCCCAGCCGTTGGATCTCAACCTAAGAAAACGAGCGGCTTTGATTCGGGGCTGAAATGCCCAATCTGGGCCGAACACGGCCTGGCACACGCCCGTGTCCAGGGCCGTGTGCCGCATTTGCCGTCAAAATCGAATCTCCTGGAACCTCACACGGGTATCGAACACGCCCGTGTTCGAGCTGACATGCCCGTGTTCCAGCTGACACGGCCGTGTAGCCGGCCGTGTACCCCAAGATTTTCCCCCATTTTCAACCCGAGCACTGCACGGGTTCTAGGACACGCCCGTGTCCTTGCCCGTGTCACCTTGACACGCCTGGGCCGCAGGCCATATACACGGGACATTTCGTCGAGGGAAGATCGACGACTCGATGACACGGCCTTGGACACGCCCGTGTCCTAGGCCGTGTGCCTTGTCTCGACGATCGTCGAGTGAATCTCGACGACTCCCCGGGACGATCGTCGACACGGGTCGACACGCCCTGCGACACGCCCGTGTCGCAGGCCGTGTGCCCATTCTCGACGAATCGTCGAGTATAACTCGACGACTTCACGGCTAAGTGTCGACACGAGTCGACACGCCATGCGACACGCCCGTGTCGCAGGCCATATGCCCATTCTCGACGAATCGTCGAGTATAACTTGACGACTTCGCGGCTAAGTGTCGACACACGCTTGACACACCCTGGGACACGCCCGTGTCCCAGGCCGTGTGCCTTCTACCAGAACCCAAACTGGCCCAAAACGTCCCCTCCTTCACTATTTTGAGTTTTGGGGTGTTACACATCAGATCTTGGCCTATGGTACCCTAAAAATAGGGATTTTGATCTAACAGGATTTTCAGATGTAGATTTTGCAGGCTGCAAAGAGGATAGGAAAAGCACTACTAGAACCTGTCAGTTCTTAGGAAGAAGACTAGTATGTTGGAGCAGCATGAAGTAAACTATTATGGCTATTTCCACTACTGAGTCATAGTATATATCAGTAGGCAGCTGCTGTGCTCAGTTGTTATGGATCCAACATCAACTCTAGGATTACAACCTTCAGGTAAGTAGAACTCCTCTTTACTGTGATTCTACTAGTGATATTTCTATTACTAGGAATCCTATCTCACATAGCAGGACTAAGCACATAGAAATTAGAAATCATTTTATTAGGGAGCATGTGGAGAAGGAAGACATCAGTCTTAAGTTTGTCCCCACAGAAGAGTAAGTGGCTGATATCTTCACTAAGCCATTAGATGAAGCAAAGTTCAACACCCTCAAATTTGAGCTGGGTATGTTGAACTTGGCCTAGCTCAGGCACTCCTTTTTGCATTTCTTTTTGTGGTGCAGGTATTGTTCCTCTTACTAGAGATAAAGACTGCCCAGTGGTATCAGTTCACTGATGCTTCTGTTGAGGGGGAGTAAGTTACTCTGGAATGGCCAACCCCTATCTACCTATTCTGTAGAAGTCAAAAAGGAGAAGAGAAGAGAGAAGGTCATAACAAGGGGGGAGAGATGGCATAGGGGAGACAAGAAAGAAGGTCATAGTAAGGGGGAGAGATGGCAAAGGGGAAAGAAGGATATATCCAGTCATCCAGAGAAGGACATATGGCACTCAAGTAAGAACAAACACCTTGTAGCAAATCAGGAGGAGTAGGCGATGCTTACCATACAGGCAGGAAATGAGGTACACTTCCTTATAACATGTCAGAATTTCAATATTTATTTTGTTGTATAGTTTGTGTGTGTCATTGACCAAGGAAAGAAAAATTTTTTGATAAGGGTTTTGACTTCTTCAAATAGGGGGAGATTGTTGGGTCCATTGTGTAACACCCTTATCCGTCATATGACATATAAAAGAAGGTCCAGCTGGAACCTGACGCCATATACCACAGACAGACGGAAGGGTTATGTATTAATAACCAAACATTCCAATTAAGACTACTCGTCCTAACACAGAGCATTCTAGCGGAAGCTTTTAAAAGTAGAAAGAACCCAAACTGAATAATCAATTTACATGAATGTCCACAAACGCTACCACTGGAATGAAATAACAATACATTGAAAGAAACATGGCCTTATGGCCTTACAATAGTTCACTTATCAAATAGTGTCTTACATACATCGGCTCGCAGGCCGGCCACACATGACAAAATAAAAGCAACTATTCGCAAAGGCCTTCAAGGGCCAGCACGGCAACATGGGCTCCAGCCCGCTATTTTGCACTCGGCTCCGCAGCACCTGCAAGAAACATTCCACCGCACGGTGGCAAACAGGCAACAGTCAGCTAAAGCGGACCAAATTATAACGACCCTGTCCCTTTCTCGGGACGGCGGTGCTCCTTCCCTGCATATCATTAGCCCAGCTAAACAATTATGTAAAAACATACTTCACCACAGGTGTAGGCTCGCACGACCAAACACCCCGTGCACTCAGGGCACATTAACGGTGAATCCTGACACTTCAGCGTCTTCACCACCACCCCCAGGATGACAACAACATGAGCATTTTAGCCTTCCTGACCACTATCTAAGGCTCCCGACTATGCCAACGGCCAGTTCCCTTTTCGGGTCTCTCACACCGAACCACATAGCCCAGGTCCGATTCCACTTGCCCGTTGCTCAACCGTGTAGTTCACATTAAGACGTACGCATGGGCAAAGCTTCTCTCAGATCCTGATATTCTAATCAATCACATAACCCAGTTATGTTCAAGGCCGGTTCCCAGACCGCCAAGTTAGTAGAACAACGATTCCGCTCAGTTTTCCGGGTGCGCCTTGGAGCTAACCTCCAAGGATCCCTGCTGCAATCTACCACGTAGAAACCCGAAAACCCAAAGCCCAGAGTCTTCTCCGGCAAATCATAACAAAAGCAACATCACCGATCCAGACCAACATGTCCGGGTAGGCTTCACACACAATGCCTATGCTCGTACTTCGATTCCATACTCTATATGCAACACAAGGGGGACTATTCCCGTCAACCCCAAGGAACACCGCGCACTCGTCGCACACTCGCGGGAGCGGGTTTCCCTATGCAAAAATGAAGAGCTTCACATGCTCAAGTAGAGAATCGTTACCCTTGTAGTCCGCTATGGCGCCATGGAAAAACTACACAGATGGAAATCTTCGCAACGAACTTTCTTCCACAAATTCGCTCTCAGATCTCAAAACAGTGCTCTGATGCTCCGCTGGCAGCCAGAAAACTCCTCCTTCTTCCTCCTCTTTCCAACTCCTTGAGAGAGAGAGAGACTAAGGGAGAAAATGAGGAATTGATCCTCTATTTCCGACCTTAACAAAGCAGGGTTTCCCCAGGGCCGTCGGATTTTAAATAAAGAAATCGAACGGCTCTAATCCGCACAAAAATCAACAGACCCGGGCCAAACACGGCTTGGCACACGGCCGTGTCCCAGGCCGTGTGCCTCGATCCAGGCACGATCGTCGAACACAGAGACTCACACGGGCTCAGACACGCCTGTGTCTCACTCGACACGCCCGTGTCGGGTCCTCGACATGCGTATGTCCGGGGGCGTATCACATATAACCGCCACGCCAACCGACACGACCCTATGGAACACAGGTACTAACATGGCTAGGCACACGCCCGTGTCAAATGACACGCCCGCGTTATTAAGCCGTGTTCTGAGCCGTGTCCTTCTCAGGATAAAATCGGCAAAAACACCATGCTAGACATGGCCTTGGACACGCCCGTGTCCTAGGCCGTGTAACCCTATACAGGCACCAAAATCCCTTTTTACGCGACCAACTCAAATACATTTTTTGAGGTGTTACACATTGTTCCCAATGTCCCTGATTTGTGAGATGTCAAACAGGTACATGTCACACACATCAACTGTATTTTATGTGTATTTGAGATCTTGAGTGCAGATTAGTCCATATCACATTAATTAGACAAGAGGACACCAAAATTGGTTATTGGACATAGCAAAAATCTACTAAGTCCACAAGCATTGAGTGGAGCAAGTTCAATCAATGCCAGAGGTAAGGATTCAATATTGTCTAGGTAAAAATTTGCCTAAGTCCATAGGCGATGAGTGAGGACAGCTCACTCAATGCCATATAATCAATAGCGTCGAGTCTATCTCAACCTAACTGATAGAAAGCCAAAAATAAGGCTAAGTGCAAAAACATTGAGTGTAGTCTACTCACTCAATGCCATATGAAAAAAAGTCTGTGAGTCAGGCTGAGTAGTGAAAGCCTAGAGAAATAAGCTGAAAATGTGACTAAGTCCACAGGCATTGAGTGTGGTCTACTCACTCAATGCCATATAGTTTTTAGTGTTGAGTATTGCTGTGCCTGTCTACTACATAAAAAAGTTGGGCAAAATCTTCACTAAGTCTAGAGGCATTGAGTGCAGCTTACTCACTCAATGCCAGATAACAAAGAAATTCTATTAAGTAGTTTGACATTGAGTGGAGCTAACTCTCTCAACGCCAAGGCTCAGAAATATCTATTAAGGCAAATAGCGTTGAGTGAGGTAAGCTTACTCAATGCTCTCAATGCTCTCAATGCTCTCAAATCTCTCAACGCCTTGACGCAAAAAATTTGGCTATGTCCAAATCGTGGATAGCTTGGCTTTCATCGAACTCATCTTCGTCGAACTGAGCTTAGATTTCGTCGAACTGAGTCTGGAGTTCGTCGAACTGAATTTACTCTTTCATCGAGCTAAGTTTAGATTTCATCAAACTGAGTCTAAAGTATGTCAAACTGAATTTACGCTTTCGTCGAACTGAGCTTGACGTTCGTTGAAAGGAGCTCAGCGTTCGTCGAGCTCAATGCCTAGACAGATAGAATGCTAAGTTTTGTGGCGTTGAGTGATGCTTACTCACTCAACGCCTTTGCTTCTAATGCTTGAATTTTGTCTAAGTACAGAGATGTTGAGTCATGCTGACGTTAGCAAAGTCAAAAAGTCAACCAAAATTCAAATGTTGCAGAAATGCTGTCAGAGACGATTGGCGGCCAGCTGTTATCATCTTCTACACTTTTCAAGAATTATTTTCATCATTAAGTGCTGGGGCCGACACATAGCAAAGAGTCGTTGAATCAAGAGTAAATGGAAAGCATGCGCTGAATGGCTAAATCTCAGTCATCAATCCTAGTGGTGGTCCCACTGCTCGATTTGCCTTCAGAGAATAAAAAGAAGCAAATCGACTAGAGCAAATAATCGAATCCTTGTCTAAGTTTTCTGAAAATGATAGTGCAGCCGAACTTCAATCTTTTCCCTCGCCATTTTTGTCGAGTCTGAAGAAGCTGTTCTGCACAGATAACCTAGCTGAGGAAAGATATAGATGAAGCAATCACCATTTGTGACAACAGGTTCAGGAGCACTTCTGAGGAAGTAGATCAACAAGCTCTACAAAGAAAATAAAGCTGTTTGAAGAAAGATTCATCTTCCTACTTCATTGTCTTCAACAACAAAAACTTGGACTGATATCTGCTCAGTCCAGGATGAAGTAGACACAAAGTTCTTACTCTGGTGTCTAATCAAATCACCTTCTATTTCTTCTGTTTATATTCTTTGAGTCTGAAGTTGTAAGCCTGTGATATAAAGGCTAAGGTCTTTGTGACTTGTGTTTGGCTTTGTGACGGGTGAAAGGTTGTTATGACCTAGGGTTTTGCTTAGTGCCTAAGTGGTAGGTCTGTGTGACCTATGAGGTCCTGCGGGATCTGTGCTGTAAGCTCATAAGGAGTTGAGTTTTGGAGGGAGAGCCGAGTATAACACACTATTGGATAAGTGCAGAGGGACAGTGGTTGTACCCAAGACTGGGGAACCACTATAAAATTGTTGTGTCATCTGTGATTGTTCTTGAAAGCTAAAAACTAACCTAATCACCAAGCACAGAAATGTGCCAACAAGTAAGAAAATTTAAATAGATACAAAAACCTATTCACCCCCTCTAGGTGTTTAGCTAGCCTTGAAACCAAGACTTTCATCCATCATGAGAGTGGATACACTAGCAATTGCTAATGACGTGCATCATGAAGAGGTGCTTTTGACCCTCACTCTGCCATTGCTAACCATTTCCTCCACTAGTCATCTCATAAATCCACCTACAGAAGCAGTGCATTGCAGCCTACATAGTTTCCATCCACCTTGCGAAGCATTTTTTGCGACCCATACTAGTATAGTTAGTTTCTCTTTTACTTTTTAAAAACCAAATCTAAGCTCATGTTTTAGTTTAATCTTTATAATTAACTTTCTAAATGATAGAATCACGATCCCTAACCTGCGTTTCTCTGAGATCAATACTTGGAGATTTACTCCGACATTTTATATTACTTGTGCAACGATACACTTATCGTGAGTGCATCAAGTTTTGACGCCGTTACCGAGGAATGCAGGTGTCATGAGATTCTTCTATTTAGGAAACAATTATAAAGATTTTGTTGTATTTGATTTTTATTTCTCTATTGCGAGTTGTATGCAGGAGCGAGTCCCTGGTAACCTAGTTGAGTTTGATCCATAAATAGAGCGGATGATGCATGCGCGCCGACGTGCTGGTGCTGCTATGGGCGTGATTAGGAATAATGGAAATAAGTACAGGGGAGAGGATGTGCCACTTAGTGGTCAAGCTACAGATGAGCATGATGTGGTCCGGCCAAGGCCCTAGACAATGCATGATTACACCACTCCTACTATTGGGAGTGTGTACCATGGATTTGGCCCGACCATTATAAATAATCAATTTGAAATCAAGCCAGCCATCTTGAACAACATCCGCAATAATGCCTAGTTCTCGGTGATGGAAAGTGAAGACCTCCACCTTCACTTAGCTAAGTTCTCTGAAATCTGCGGGATGTTCCAGTATGTCGAAATCTTTGATGATACTGTGAAGTTAACACTATTTCCATTCTCTCTTTGGGACAAGGCAAAGGCATGGCTCCACACCATTCCGCCAGGAGCTGCTGCTACTTGGGATGTGCTGTCATCTAAGCTCCTTACCAAATTCCATCCTATGGATAAGATCATGAGAATGAGGTGAGAGATCGCCACCTTCTGTCAAAATGATGAAGAGACCCTTGTCGAGTGTGGGAGAGGTTTATGGACCTCATATGAAAGTGTCCTCAACACAAGTTCCAACTGTGGAACATGGTTGAGAATTTTTACTTTGTTATAGAGCCCAACTACCGTGTCATGATCGACACTGCTATTGGTGGGAAATTGATGAACCATACTTCTAAGGATGCACCGTGAATCCTACAAGATACTGCTTCCTACAGCTCTTTCTGGACAGCCGGTAGGAAATCTAGAGAAGTATAAGGGGTTATTTTAAGTGAACATTATAGTTCCACTAGCTGATACGGTATCATCACCACTCGAGAACCTAGCTTTGCTGAAGCTATCCACCTTTACTTCCACTCAGGTGATGGCCATCTCATTCCAAGGTTGTGGGAACCCTAGGCACTATGCTTATGAGTGCCTCACAGGGTGCTTTCTTCTGACTTTTCAAATTTGAATGTTGATGAGTGCATCAATTATATGAACAACCAAAATCAGGTGACACCATTCTCAAATACTTATAACTCGAGTGTGAGAAATCACCACAACTTATCTTGGATTCAAAACACCCTAGGCCAATGATGGCAGTCGGGCCAACATCAATTTGATGCTCAAGCTTCAGGAAGCCAACCGAGGCTGCCACAACCGGGTTATACTCAAGGTCCCCCTACCCAAAGAAAAAGTGTTATCTGAGCAAAAATTCATAGATATATCCCAATCTAATATGGCTAACCAGACTGCCTCTATAAGGAACTTGGAAATGCAACTGGGTCTATTGGCCCAAGTACTATCTGAGCAAGCTCAGGGTGCTCTTCACAGTACAACTAATAAAAATTCACGTGAGCAAGAGAAGAACTTGGCCGAGTTAGATGGTTACCGTGAGGGGGATTTGATAGCAAAATGCACAATAAATGATGTTGAAGCCACCGCATTGTGCGACATGGGGTCATCATGCAATGCCCTTACCCTGTAAGACATTGGAAACTTAATCTAAACATGGATGTTGATGATCAGACATCCCTTGTCCTCACTAATAGATCAGTGGTAGAAACTGAAGGAGAAGTTAAGGAGGTTGAAGTGGTTATGGATGACATGTTGGTTGTCACTAACTTTCAGGTGTTGTTGCCCATGGAGAATAATTCCGTTCCTATTTTGGGTGTCCCTTTATTAAAAGAAAGTGGTGGTGCTCTTCATGTCGCTGATGGCTGTCACTTTGCCACCCAAAGTGGCACACCATGCTTGCCCATCCACAATAACTAAGGACCTCTTTGGTTTAGTTGTTATTGTTCCTAATGAGGCTTTGAGTAATCAAGAATGCAAGTCTGAAGTTGTTAAGTTGATGGAAATTGTTGAGAAAGAAAATGCTGAAGATGAGATGTTGAGGATTGAAGTGAGTTCTGAGTTGAAGACTGAAGTGGTTGAGCAAGTAACTGAGTCTCTGTTAGATGGTGAGGCTGCGATGGATGAAGGCGGAGATGCCATAAAGTTGAGTGTTGATGCGGCAAGCATGGCTACAAATTCTTCAAATATTGCTACTAGATCTTGGTTGTTCTGTAAACAATTAAATCAAGTTCGATCGGATGATCTATCACCCATGATGGAAGAAGAAATAAAACAACCAGCTGCTCCTAAGATGATAGAAACTGATTCTAACCGAGTGTATGATGCTCGATGGCGCCATCCTACTGTGGAGAATCTTAAACAAGAGAGATTGTTGCATGTTGCATGTTATGCTTTCCTCCGACGCAAGGAGTAGGTTAGGGGAAAAGGAGGTACCTCTCCCTTGGGACCTAAAGCTTTCACCTCGTGCCCATCTCGCATGGCTGGGGAGAACCACCACAAGTTGGCATATATTTTATTTATGAAGGGTCTCCGTGCTGTTTTGTTTTTGTCGTTGCTTTGTCTGTTTAGTTTTGCTCTGTTGGTCAAGTTTGTTTTGTTTGTTTATATTTGGTAGTGATAGTAGACAATGCTAAGAATAACTATATAAATACTTAATACAGGTATTTGATCCACCTTAAGGATGGTAACAAAAGGGCTTTCGGGAGACAACTCAATCTTCTGCTTATGTCTTATCTAACTCTATATTTTGTTTTTATTATTACTATGCTGAGTTTTTTCTCAGAGGTGTGGTGATTTATCGGCGACAGGCATGGATCTCCTTCCAAATTTAACTCCAATCTTTTAGTATGCTCATTTCTGAGCATGGGTAACTAATCTCTTCCCTAGATCCTTTATTCTCAATGCTTATCTTGTAGTGGATTGTTTAGATTAAGTCTAAGTGGATAGTGAGCTTTCGCTTTGTTACCTGTGCACACGCATACTGAATATCATTTTATAAGTACTTTTTATTTTATTTTCATATCATTATTGTAGTTCGTTTTCACCGCATACCACAACACTCACATGAGCGGTGCTTAACCATTAACACGTAATTAACTAAATTCATTTTTTGTGTGTGATTTGGAAAATCATTGTGCTTGCTTAGGATTGTGAGGCAAGGTAAATTGTTGAATCATATAGTGCTCCTAGTCGAGTGCTCATGTATAATGTAGAAATTCGAGTAGATTCAATTTCTTTTTAAGCTATTAGTTTATATTTTTCTTTTAGAATGGATATTGTATACTCTACCTAAAAATGTTGAATTCGGTCTAAATCAAATGGTAGCGTAGGAATGTGTATAAACGCTCGTTAGCTTGGTGTTGCTCGAGTTGGCAGGAAGGATAGTCTTTCTCGGTGGCTGAGAACTTGTCCCAAGCGACTCTCGAAGCATGGGTATACGGTTAGTCAAGCATGCGAGTGTGATGTAGCCCATAATTTTGGCCCATTTGAGCTTTTGTATACAATCTTGTAATCTTATCGTTGATATCCCCATTATGCCTATCCATCCTTTGATTCAGCTCCAATCTTATCTCACCAAAACCAAATAACCAATCCTAGTCGCACACCCAAATTTGAGCTTTAGTTTGTTCTATTTTTGTGATTGGGGTGTTGATGTGGTGATTTGTTGTGGATATGTGGAAGTGCCTTATTGAAAATTTGTGTTGAAAAAATTGTTATGAGAATAAAATTATTTGAAGTGAAAATTGTGAAAAAGTGAAATGAAAAGGGTAAAAAGAAGAAAAATATTAATTGAAAATATTTGTATGAAAGTTTTTGTTGGAGAGTAGGCAGTGCACACACCCATGTTGTCAAGTCCAAGGCTGGGGGTGTGGTGCACCTGCATGTTATTGTTGTGGCATGAGAATAGTTTTGTTCGTGCTAACTTTTTGGGTTAGGTGCGTAGCCCTTGTATTTATCATTATATACATCACCTAAACCCAAGCCCCATCTCTAACCTTAAGTCCTATTGATTCACGAAATTGAGTCAAACTAGTGTTGTGGAGAGATTGTGGAAGGGCGATCTTATGGTCACCAACATTGATGGATTTCTTTGGAGGTTATCCTGAGCTTCGGTCTCTGGCAATGCTCACTTTATTATTCAGTCTACTTTATTCCTACACGTGAACAGATGATTCACCGTGATTCAATTATTGAGTAGAATTAATATATAAATACACTCCTAGAAAATTATAAACTGATATGTATAATTAGAAATTTTTTCTATTGTTTTTCTATACATGTGAGTATATGACTTTATATGGTATTATACATTTGTAATTACTGAGCCAGCTAGTCCTTTTTATTTCAGTTGAGAGATGATTTGCTCGGGATGAACAAATATTTAAGTCTGGGTGTGTGATGAGTCTGATATTTATAGTGTTTTTAGGACTCATCTGGTATAGATTTCACTCATGTGGACTACACTTTTAGTCCATAATTGCTTGTATTTCACTTGTATACACTTTCACTCTAAGTAACTATTTAGGCCTATTGTGGTGTGCAATTATATGCTATGTTGTTGGGGTTAAGCACATGGTGCTCCCCATTCTTTTTCTGATGTTATTCATGTGCTTGAGGTGTGTTCTCAACTATAGGTTTTGTTATGCAGGTGGTCAGATCTCCGATGTTGCCCAGGTTCTTTCCTGTAGGAATTGCACTGTCGTGCATTTTTCTTCATGCACAATTGGCACGATCGTGTGATGCCCACATATCCTCTTTTAGGTGATCTGCCCTGGGCCATGCGATTTGCTCTCACAAAAGCTATTTTGCCTGTACGTGACCAAATTGCATGACCTCATCTTTTTGTCTAAAAATTTATGTAATTATCACCCATGCATTTTCATCACGCACAGTTATATTCAACCATGCATGAAGGAAAACACACAATACGTTTTGTTGGCCTGATTTTTAGTGATCTGTCAATAACAGTATGATTTGTTCTCACACGGGCTGTTTTGCCTATGCGTGATCAAATTCACACGGTCTCCTGCTACTACAGGACAGGTGTTTCCTATGTGGTTATTATCACATGATGCACATACAGTCGCGTGTTAGACCGTACTTGCCTTTTTTTTTCTGACTGTTTACTATTTTAGTGTAGGAAATTCCCTAGCCTGAAACCGCTCTTCCATTTTTGCGCCAGAGCTCTGGTCCCATTTTACCGCTCCACCACCATCCACCTTTATGAGGTTCTCCGACCACAATCTTCTCGAAAAATAAAGGCTTGGAGATCCTCTTAACCTCCTCCATCGATCGCTTGTCTCGAAGTATGATTTCGTGTGATTTCTCACTGCACGTGTGAAGTTCTTTGACGAGATCATGGCCAAAGACATTTGACAGAGAAGAAGGGTACATTACAAGAAGGTGACAACTCTTCCATACCCCGTACGGTAGTTGGAGCCCGAGCACGGACAAAGCTTGATAACCCTAGATTTTGGTCATGAACCTCCAATGAGTCTCCGCCCCTTTTGTTGTAATCTAACCCCTTCATGTTGTAGTAATCTTCCTCTTAATTCCTTGGTTGTATGAACAATGATTGCATAACCCTAATATATTATTTAGTTTATTTCATGTCTATGTGGAATATCTTTGTGGTTTGTGCAAGTGAGGAGCGTCTCCACCTTGTCATTTCCATCCCCCATCGTGAGAGTGGTCGCACTATCAATTGCTAGTGGCATGCATCATGAAGAGGGGCTCTTGACCCTCGCCCCCACTGTAAACCATTCCCTCTGCTAGCCATATCGTCCATCCTCCTGTTGAAGCAGTGCATCGTGGACTGCATAGTTTCTATCTACCTTGAGAAGTGGTGTTTGTGACCCATACTAGTGTAGTTAGTTTTTCTTTTGCTTTTCTAAAACCAAATCTAAGCTCATGTTTTAGTTTAATTTTTATAATTAGCTTTCTGAACATTAGAATCGCGTGCCCTAACCTGCGTTCCTCTGAGATCAATACTCGGGGATATACTACCACATTTTTTATTACTTGTGTGATTGGTACACTTGTCATGAGTGCATCAAGTATGACTTATAAGGTGCATGTGGTTCTTCAAGAAGAAGATTGATATAAACAGCAATGTTCAAACATTCAATGGGAGATTGGTGGCTAAAGGGGTCAAGCAAATTCATGATGTTGACTATGATGAGACCATTCCCCTATTACCATGGTAACGTTCATTAGAATTCTATTTGTTATTGCTATGTATTATGATCACGAGATCTGGCAAATGGATGTCAAAATAGATTTCCTTAATGGAATCCTCCTTAAGGAATTGTACATGAAACAACTCAAGGATTTTGTATCTCTAAATGAAGACACTAAAATATGCAAGCTATAGAGGTCCATTTTTGAATTAGAATAATCTTCTCAAAGTTGGAATCTATGTTTTGTTGAGAAAATCAAAGAGTTTGGTTTCATCAAGAACAAAATGAGCCTTATAATTATAAGAAGATTAGTTGGAGCATAGTTGTATTCTTGATATTATTTATAAATGATATACTGTTGATTAAAAATGACATTCCAATCTCATATGTTGTTAAGAATGGGCTAGGGGACTGCTTTTCCATGAAAAATTTGGGTGAAGCAACTTATTATGATCTATAGAGATAGATTGAAGAAGTTGTTGGGTTTGACCTAGAGTATGTGCATTGAGAAGGTATTGAAGTAATTCAATATGCTTGAGTATAAGAAGGGATTCTTACCTATGTATTATGGTGTGAGTCTCTCTAAGGACCAATGTCATAAATCTTTGGAAGATGAGGACTGCATGAAGTTGATTCCATATGCTTTCAAAATTGGATCAATCATTTATGTAATGTTATCTACTCGATCCAATATCTCATATGCTTTGAGCAGGACTAGTAGATATCAATCTAGTCTTTGTAATTGTCACTGGACAACAGTCAAGAATATTTTAAAGTACTTAAGAAATACTAAGGTTGTATTGTTGGTATTTGGTGGAGAGGAAGAGCTCATTGTAAAGGGGTACACATATGCTAGCTTACAAACTGATAGGGATGACTCATAGTCTCAGTCAGGTTTTGCGTTTTTCTTGAATGGAGGAGTAGTGAGTTGGAAGATCTCCAAGCAAGAGATAATTGATGATTCTAAAACAGAGGCCGAGTTTATCGCTGCTGCAAATGCGATGAAGGAGGCTGTATGGATTAGAAAATTAATCTGTGAGCTTCATGTAGTTCCTAACATTATTAGTCCTGTGACTCTTTATTGTGACAATAACCATGCCATTGCACATGCCAAGGAACCAAGATCTCATCAACTCTCCAAGCACATACTTTGGCAGCTCCATTTTATTCGAGAGATTATCGACCAAGGAGATTTGAGCATTTGTAGAGTACTGATTGAAGCAAATATTATGAATCTACTGACGAAGCCTCATTAATAAAGAAAGCATGATTGTCATGCTAAATCAATGGATATTAGATACTTGAATGATCAACTCTAGTTGGAGACTTATGGATTGTATATTTGTCAGTTGTATATTCATATGATTAATTGTATTATATATTTCTTTTGCATTTATATCATGTTCTTTTATTATGTGAATCTATTTCCATATGATAGATTAATCAATATAATAAATGTCCTAAGAATGTTTGCTTCCATAGGAATTCAAGTGTATGGTTTGAATGTGATGACCTATATTTATTAGAAGCATAATTCTTAAAAGGCCCCTGATTGAGGTATTGTTTTTGAAATTAGTGTGATGATGATACATTAAGACTAGTATGTGGTTAACTAATGATCGGTCCTCATAGGTCTTAATATTGTGATATCAACTCATCACATAGGCACTTGTTGGTAAACAAGTTGTACTAGAAAGACCCACCATGAGACTACTTTATGGATTGTTATACAAATGTGTCACAAGTAGATCTCAAGTGACCATGGTGTTTGTGGTTCTTTGAAGTCACAATATTCATCAAGTAAGGAAGAACATACTTTGATACCATCTAAAGTCTTCCTTGGGAAAAGTTGATGATAAGTGTTTAAGTCGGGAAAATCCCTACTCCAAAAATCGGATCAAGGCAGCCTAAGGTTACCGATTCAGTGGCTAGGCTCGATGACTAATGGGCTAGGATGTAGGAATAGTTAGGCAACAAAAAGGACCCTAGGCTCTATGGAAAAGAGGTCTTACCACGTACCCGGATGTTTAGAAGAAGCTTCCCCTCCATAACTAAAAATGGCTGAGTAGGGTACGAGGTAGACTGGTTAACAACTAAGTCGCGACAACTAAGGTGGATAGTTTCTAGCTCACGACCTGTCTCTCTGAATAAAAGATCCAAAGGCTTAGTTTGAAGTCTTGGAAATGAGGTGCTCGAGATATTTTGCGAGATTTTGAAGTCTATCTCATCGTACCCTTAGGGTCCAATTTATAGGCAAATCCAAAGGGGGGGGGGAACTTATTTATAACCCCACACCTGGCAACTAGGTTACTTCTTAGGGGAGCTCGCTCAATTGGGTGAGTAACCGGCCTAGTCGCCTACCTAGAGAGTGTGTGAGGGGAGCTTGCCATACTCGCCCAGGCCTTTTGCCGTCTTGCCCGTTGACTCTAACTTCTATCTTGACTTGCTGACTTTGACTATTGCTGACCTGGCTCTAGAGGGGTCCACCTGCGATAAATATGGGTGTACACAATGCCCGCTCTTTTCAAGTGACATAGGAGCTCGAAAAGAAACATCAAACACTTATTCGGCGAGTTGCTTTAGCGAGTATCTGAGTTACTCGTGACCGATGGATGCCTGTTGAACTGTATAAATAGGGGGTGGTCGGTCTTTAAGGCACACCTTTTGAACTCGCATGAGATATTTAAGTCTATCGAGGAAGTCTACCAAGCGAGCCTTACTGTCTTTTCTGAATTCCTTGATCCTACAAGGCCAAAATGGTCGTAAGAAGGCGAGGTCACTGCCGATCTTCCTACCCTCAAGAAGAAGTAATTGATGAAGAAGTTGAATAGATTGATTGCCTTCAAATCTACTAACTCGCCTCCGCCTATCGAGGATGTTGCCTACCCAGCCGAACATCCCAAAATCCAAACACACAGCCAGAAGCTCCTCGATGATCTCGAGTTGAGTGTCATTCTCGAGAAATCTGCTCCTGAAGTTTCTCTCTTCCCTTTGCCATCTTCTACTCCTGCCCCGAAACTCCCCGAGTCCCAGGCACAACTACAGACAGATATCGCTGCCTCGCAAGGTTGCTATCTTACCGAAGACTGTATAAGTCGCTGAATAATCTGTTTCTACCTTGTTGACTTTATTTTGCACTCGCAGCTCCTCCACCGACTAATATTAGCGAGCACCTGGATGTCTCTCCTTTACAAGCAGCTCCACTGGTCTACCTCGAATCCTGCCCATAGCCTCGATTCGTGCATACTATTAGGATCAACACTAGTCGTAAGAAGTGGCCTGAAAAACCTCTTCCTGATGCGAGGAGAAAATATCTCCTAATACAAAGACCTCGCAACCTGGGGCGAGAAAATCCCCTCACTCTATGACCACCTTGTCGCTTATGAAGGCAAACACTCCTATACCACCACCTTCTCCTCTGGGCAGCTCGTCACAACCGAGGGCAAGCACTCCTCTTTCTCCACCGCGTCGTTTGCCGCCGAGCAATAAAACTCATCCTAAAATCTGCCCTGAAACTACGATATCTCGGATCCCGCCGGAGTGCTCGTTGCGAGATCTGGAAAGAAGATTGCCGAGCTATTTCCCGCTGAGGACCAGAGGTCGTGACCCTGGAGGTCGTGGACCAAGGCAGGCCATCGAGCATCTGTGAGGCTCGTCGTCGAGCCTGCGAGAACCATCTCGCCATAGCCCGTCCCTTGCCGATATCGATCCCCTCTAGAAGATAGCTCTCCTATTATTGGATATGTCTGACAGTTGATGTTGGCTTCTAACTGATTTGATGACTTATTCTTGTCTTAATAGGTCGCCCTGCAACCCTTGGAGCGGCTTTTATCGATGCCCTCGAGCTCTCTTGTAATGAATCAGGTTTAGGCCCTTTAGACCACCCCACGGCATCGCCCGACCTACCACGACACCACACCTGGGCCGGGTAGTATAGTCGGAATATACAAGGCCTGCAGGTCGTACACCCCAAAGTATCTTGCGCCTATTTATCAGCCGCGCGCATTGTTGCCATGGGGTTTCAAACCCGAGACCTTGATAAGGAGCCCTTAATACCACTCCTCATCACCAACTGAGCTCCTCAGTTGATGTTGGCTTCTAACTGATTTGATGACTTCTTCTTGTCTTGACAAGTCATCCTGTAACCCCTGGAGCAGCTTTTATCGATGCCCTCGGGCTCTCTTGTAATGACCCAGGTTTAGGCCCTTTAGACCGCCCCACGACATCACCTAGCCTACCACGACACCACACCTAGGCCGGGTAGTATAGTCGAAATATACAAGGTCTGCAGGACATACACCCCAAAGCATCTCGCGCCTATTTATCGGCCACGCACATTGTTGCCACGGGGTTTCGAACCCGAGACCTTGATAAGGAGCCTTTAATACCACTCCTCTTCACTAACTAAGCGGTCTAAAGGGCCTAAACCCGGGTCATTACATCTTTGCTCATGAATCCCGCCATGCTGCCGCCGGTTGTAAGACCCCCTCCCGGAACACAAGACACGACCGAGGGGAGTCTAATGCCTAGAACAACTGCCTTGCGGTAACGCCGACACACGGGTCGACCGATACTACAAGACTCCTATCCTGCCAGCTAAAACCAATATCATCCATGTTAACCCAACATAAAGAATATATAGAAGTCAAAATCCACAAAAGTATATAAGTCCAAACAAGTACAACAATAATAAGAAGCAACAACAACTCTTATAATATCAGAGTATACAAATTTTGCCCCAAGGGCTACAATATGAGTCTCTTTCATAAACTCACATCCTTAACTAACGACCGTGAAGGTAATGTCGTATCAGGCCCTATCATCCTGGCCTGGCTGCCATCATACAAAACCTACTGCTGTTATGGCTCCATACACTAGATGTCCTCCTAAAATGGTAGTTGTAGCAAATGTTAGTCATAAAGACTAAGTTGCAATCTCATACTCTCACTGATGCAGGCCCATGGTTTCTACGGATTAAACTACACGTTCTTATGTTTGACAATTTAATAAAATATCTAGCATGAGGTTTCTCTTCTTAGTACTATCGAATACTCAAGCATTAATAAGCACAAATTCCACAACATTAAACGCAAAGGGACGCTACCCCTTATTTTAGATTGAATAAGGGCTATATGCCAATGTTCGCTTAAGCCAAATGGACCCACCCGATCCGGACAATTAGCAATTCAAATTAAATTATGCGCACACGTTCATACATCCAATAAGAGAATATCTAGACTAAATAAGTGATTTAAAATCAAGTCCTAATCGATCCCAAAATTAATTAATAGAGGGTTTACCAAATCACTTGAACTCAAGGGGAAATCAAGGGTGATGAACCCGATTTCTTCTAGTGTTCATGAGATCCACCCGTTCCAATTAATACGAAAAAAATTTGGAAAAAAATGCTTTGAAAATTATATTTTAACAAGCACAATATTCAATATAAATTAGAACAAATTACCAGCCTTCTATTCCACCAATACCTCACAAAACTATAGAAGAAATCACACAAAGATGGTTAAGAAATTCGTTACCCAATCCCAAAAATAATCCATCCACAAGATGAGTGGAGGAGGCGCACACAACGGTGGTAGATTCTCTATTTCCACGCAAGTCCTTGGATCCACACCGGATGATGAAGACGCTCGCTGTTTCTCCTTTGCCAAACCCTAGAAGGGGGAGTATCTTGAAAGGGCTAATAGATATATAAGGGAAGAGAAGAGAGGAAAGGTGGTGGCCTTATTGCTTCAAGGGAGGGCTCAGTTTTGGTATATGAGGGGATTTCTCACAAGAGAAGCAGGATGAAGTGAAGAGGAGGTCGGATATAGAGAGGGAGAGAGGGAGGAGGAAGGTTGGCCGGCGGCCAAGGAGAGAGGAGGAGAGAGGAGGCCGAAATTTGCCTTGGAGAGGAGGAAAAATCTCAATAGATTTTTGGGTTTCAATTTCTTATCATTCTCTAAAATATATGACAAATATCATGGCCTATATCTAGTCTTACACCACTCCATCTCCTCCAATTCAAAATTCAAAATTCAAAATTCAAAATAACACTATGATGGTTATATGCACCCATCATGAAATAAAAAAATAATGCAAAATTTAAATGCATGAAATTAAAATACTCTTGATGGTTATAGGCATCGATCATTACATGAAATTAAAATAATAAAAAATGCATGGAAATAAAAATGCTAAAATAAGAATGATAAAATATATAATTATAATTATGTAATTTATAATTATATATTTCATTTATTGGTGGTGGAGGACGACGAGCATAAACATGTAGCGGTGGCGGCGTTGGCGAAGAAACGTCGTGGTAGACTCCCATCCTCGAGCTTGCGGCAACGACCGTCCCAATCCACGAACTCTCGATGACGTGGATCCACGGCCGCATCAGCATCGTCACCATCAATCCTCCCCCACTCAAAATCACTCATCACCGATGAGTGGCCCGTGAGGGGGGAACCGTCAAAAGCAGCAGCAACATGGGGCAAATCTAGCCCCGCAATCCGTGTCGTAGTAGCATGAACATCCCATAGCACTATGAACATGTCAGGTGTAGAAATTGAAAGAAATTGTACCCTAATCACCTAGAGGGGGGTGACTAAATCTTTTTTTAAACTTTTAGGCAGATTGCAGATAATATAACAGATTTATATTTTCTTCTTCACAGCAAACACTTAATACTTAGCAAACACAGAATAAACATGCACACAGTGAACACACAGATTTATAGTGGTTCCCCAAGGTTTGAGTACATCCACTTTCCCCCTTCGCCTATTTAGTAGTGTACTAGATTCGGCCAAACTCCTCCACTATATCTCAGATCCATAGATCTTACACTCAGAACCCCAAATGGTTCCTACAGCTCAGGCCCAAGGCCCTACAACTCAGTCTTCTCCAAAGACCTACACTCAGCCAAAAAGCCTACACTCAGCCACAAGGCCTACACTCAGCCACAAGGCCTACACTCAGAGAAATAGATCTCCTACACTCAGGCACTCAGGCCCTACCACTCAGCCTTTATAATTACAGGCTTACAACTCAGATCCCTAAGGATCCTACAAGATATTAATAATACAAAGTCTATATACCTACAACTCTGAATAGAGAGAAGAGTTGATAAGTTCTTGATGAGTTCTTGGAAGAACTCTGCTGAGATCAACCTCACTTGGCTTTCTTCAAAGCTTCTTGAATGTAGAACACAATAGGGTTGATACTCACTGCAGCTGATCTTCAATCACTGCAACTTAAGAATCAGACCTTGATCTGAAACCTTCTTCACAGCCTGGTTCCAACGGCTGTCTTCTTGGAAGGAGCTCTCTCTCTCCAACTTCTTAGATCTTCACTTGAATTGATTCTTCAATGAATAGCTTGATCTTGTGTGAATCCCTTTGATGTGTTGATCATCTTCTTCTGTTGACAGAATAGGCCTATATATAGGCCTTCTTCATGGTGACCGGCTGATCCGGTTTCTAACGGCTTTCTGACAACTCTGACAGTTGTAGTAGACCGGCTGGAATAGCAGCTGTCATGTCATCCAGTCACTTCTTGAAATATCTGTAACTGTCTGAAAGTGTCGAGACAGTCTGTCTTTAAGTGTGGACACTTGTAGACTAAGTGTCGACACAAGTAGGCTAAGTGTCGACAATAGCCTTCAAGGTGTCGATACAACTCCTTGTGTTGTAGAAATTACTTCTCGACACAGCTTCTTCATCATGTGTCGACACTGATAATGTGTGTCGACACAACTCCTTGTTCTTCAGTACTCTGTTGATTTCTTGTAAGTGTCGACACAACTCCTTTGTGTCGACACATCTTCTTGTGTTGAACTTGTTAAGTGTCGACACATCTTCTTGGTGTCGACACATGCCTTCAATGTTGATACTTTTGCTGAGTGTCGACACATCTGCTTGGTGTCGACACTTGTACTTAGTCTTCATAGAAATTTACTGAGTGTCGACACAGCTCCTTGTGTCGACACTTTCTTCAAGTGTTGAGACTTCTGCTGTGTGTCGACACATTCTTCATTATGTAGACACATTCTTCTTCTGTTGAGACTTTGGCTGAGTGTCGACACATCTCCTTTGTGTCGACACTTGTACTTAGAATTTGTTGAACTTTGCTGAGTGTCGACACAGCCTCCTAGTGTCGACACTTTCTTCATGTATTGAATCTTCTTCTTTGTGTCGACACATTCTTCATTATGTTGACACTTGTACTTAGAATTTGTTGAACTTTGCTGAGTGTCGACACAGCCTCCTAGTGTCGACACTTTCTTCATGTGTTGAGTCTTCTGCTGTGTGTCGACACATTCTTCAATATGTCGACACTTGTACTTAAACTCTGTTGAAGTTTGCTGAGTGTCGACACAACCTCCAAGTGTAGACACTTTCTGATGTAGACACAGTTCCTCTGGGTGTCGACACTGCTTCTAAGTGTCGACACTGCTTCACTGAACATTTCTTCATTGAGTGTCGACACACCCTGTATGTGTCGACACTTTCCTTCTGGTGTTGACTCTGCATCCCTGGTGTCGACACAATTACTCCAAGTGTCGACACTGCTTCTCTGGATGTCGACACAAGTCTTCTTAAGTGTCGACACTTTGCTCCTGGGTGTTGATACATGGACTTAGAAACTTTTCAGCTTTCCCTCCAAATACTTAACCTGCACAGCTAAACTCAAAACACATCAAATACATTTTGATGTATATCATTGAGTAGGGTGAGGCTTCTTCAAATCAGGTACATTCATTCCAATGTACCCAACAATCTCCCCCTATTTGGTGAAGTCATAACCCTTAGTCAATGATATACACCATACATAACAAAATTACAGAATGATGTAAAATAGGATTATGCAATCAGGGAAAGTACATAAACATGTATTAAACAAAATATGTACACACATATATCTCAGAACAATTATGTAATAAATTTTTCACACATCACATTGTTCTAACAACTTTGTCATATTCATTATACAAAAGTTTACAGAGTGTTTAAAATCAAAAGATTACAACTGTAAACTAAAGATAAATTCTATTCTATTTCTGCTCAGCCTCCTTGATAACTATGCACTTCCCAGACTGTATCTTTGCTTGCACAGGGGCTTCAGCATCTTCAGCAGCAGCAGGCTTTTTGCCTTTAAGATCCTTCTTTTTTAACTCTTCAGCTTTAATCTTCTGCCTTTCAAAGTAATGATAAGGCTTGGGAAAGTACTTGCTAGGCTCCTGGGCAGTAGGAGGTAGGTTTCCCATCTTTGCCTTTCTTCTATACTGCATAATGGCTTCTTGTCTGTTCTCATGCTTCCTCCACTCCACATCAGAATACCATTTGCCTCTATCCACAATATTGTCTTTGGCAGCCTTCCATGCAGTCAAAATGATATTCCTGGAGGTGGGGCACCACTGTTCAAAATCAGTCCTTTGTTCAGCTTGCTCTCTGAACCTTTTCTTAGACAATATAGTCTCTTGTTCTTTCAGCAGCAAAGCTTCTTGTTCTTTTAGTATAGCCTCTGGCACAGGCTGAACCACTTTCTCTATGATGACATTGAGCTTTCCCTTAAGTGGGCTATACATAGACTGTATATCTGCATGTATCATATCAAAGTCTGGTGGAGGGAAAATGACTTGAGCCACTTCAGCTTGCTCCCCTCCAAGATATGCAGGATGAATCCCAGACTCTGCTACATTGTCATCATCACACAATGGAGGATATCCAAGGGTGGCTCTGATGGAATTGGAAATCCATTTTGCATGATCAGAGCTGGCTTTGACTAACACCCTCTCCCCCTTTATGACTTCTCTTTCCATGTGATCCCTTAGATCATCTTTCTGGAACCTTATTTGGGCATCCAAATAGTTTACTCCATCCTTAAAGTAAGGTTTCAACCTTTGGAGTTTTTCAGTGATTAGCTTCTGAGAATCTTGAATTGCAGAAGTTACAGCAGTTAGGCTCTCTTGCAGTGCTTTGTCAAATTCCTCTTTGGCAGTGGTCAGGGCTGCATTCTGGGCAGTTGCTATATTCTTAAGTTCAGTGACAATAGCATTGTGGGAAGCTGTCAAATTATCATTCATTCTTATTTGATTTTCCAGAACATAGCCTTGCTTTACTTTAAGTTCATCCACTTGAGCTTTGATCTTCTCTTAATGAGTGGCTAGATAGACTACTGCATTCCCTCCCTTATGGAAGCAGTCAGTCATCTCCTTCTTATTTAGATTCATTTCAAATCTAATGGACCTAATATCTTGGGCCAGATCAAACTGTAAAGACTTATGCCCCTCATTCAGATATGTTTCTATTGCTTTCCTTTGCTCATCAAGCTTTATCTGCATTGCAACCATCAGAGAACTGTAATCTACAGATGGTGCTGGCTGTGGTGTAAGCTGTGGTGCAATGGTTTGCAGGGCTTTCTTATAATTTTGGCTTCTCCTCTTGAAGACTTGAAACTTTCTCTTTTTAGCTCTGGCAGCCTCCTCATCTTCAGAAGCAGATGTGCTTGCAATATCAACCCTGTCCTTAGGGCTTGGAGGTAACTCCTTCTGCACTTCAGGTTCCTTCCTTGCAGTTTCCTCAACAATAACTACTTGCTCCCCCTCAACATGAGCCTTCTCCCCCTCAGCAGCAGCACTTTCTTTCTCAAAGTCTGTTTGGAGTAGGTCAGGGAATAGCTCTTCTAGGGTGAATTCTTGTGGAGGATGGGGTGGAGAAACTCTTATCTCATCTGCAACTTGATCAGATATCACTTGATCTGCAACAGATGTGTCCTTCATGACAACATCTGAGGGTTGACTATGAATCTGAGGTTGCTGATTAACATCAGATAATTTGTCAATTATAACTTCATTCTCAATAAGGAAATCTAATTGATTGATTTCAGTGATTACCTCAAGAATGGTTTGAGTGGGTCTTTAACTTTCTAAGGGAGTTGGCTCTTCAACCAGTAGTGACTCCCCCTGGATAGAATCCTGGTGAAGAGGGCTAGCCTATGGTAGCTCCCCCTGCCTCTCTGCATCATTTTGTTTAGCTGGAGACTTTCCAGCAATTCCAGTGTCTTCTTCATCAGGAGTGAACACAACTTGTTCCTCTGAACTGCTTGATGATTCTTGAGCCACAGGGACTGACTTCTTCTTCTTCTTTAGGGGTGTTACTTTCTCAGGAGTTGGCAATTCCATGGCCAAGACCCTATCCCATCTTGAGAAGATTCTCATGTCCATCTTCCTCATGTGATTGATCTTTGATCCTGCAGCTTGGCTCATTACTTCTGGTATACTACCAGCCAAGTAAAGACTTAGAATTCTACCCAAATTGGGTTTCTTCAGGCTCTCCTTAATCTTCTCAAACACTACTGTAGACCAATCAGTATTTAGCTAGAAGATTAACCTTGTCATTAGATTGAACATATAAGCTGAAATCCTATCATGTCCTCCAGATTTGCACAGGATAACTATTCCAACTATTTCAGACAAGAATTTACCTTGGCTGTTCATTCCTTTTTTGTTGAACACAGAACCTATTTTCATCTTGGAATCCAGTCCACACCATGTTAAAGCTTCTCTGGTCTTAGAAGCAGAAACTTCATCTTCTTCCTTAGTCCTTGGTAGGTTTAGTACCTTTCTCAAACTCTTAGATGTGATCTTCACCTTTTCCCCATGAACCCTTGACTTTATCTTGAATCCAGATTCGTCTAGGGTTGCTCCATTCAGAAATTCTAGAACTTCTTTCTTCCATATCTTGGTTGGCTCTGAAACAAGAAAATCTAACCCTGAGTTTGCAACTAGTGTTACCACATCCTTGATCTCTAGTTCTGCGTCATCAAACGCGTGTCGCACCAGTTCATATCCTTCATTCACGTTCTCTTCGAGCTTGGGCACCATTAGGGTTTGAAGAATTTGAATTGAGAGAAGAGAGGTGCCGACACACAAGTTTGGTCTCGAAACTTTGGTGAGCGTGTCGACAGACAATGGCGAAATCCTATTTATACCTTTCTAGAGTTGAAGATGAAAGGGCGCGTCAAAATACTTAAATTGTGTCGACACTGTTGAAAAGTGTCGACACAGACTTATAATGTCTCGACAACTATGTGTCTACACAAGTATAGTCGACAAAATATATGTATCGACACTTGTTTATGTGTCGACACCACTTAGCTTGACACTTGGTCGAGACTTTACTTCACTAATTCTGCATAAATCCTAAGTGCCAACACCACCTTGGATATATCGACACATATCCTGTATGTGTCGACACTAATTTTCTGAAGTGTCGACACTTACTTCCTAGATGTGTCGACACCTTTTCTATGAAGTGTCGACACCAATTCTCTGTCTCGACACAGACAACTCTGTGTGTCGACACTATTTTACTTAGCCATATCTGTAAACTTATTCTAAGTTTATCATACCTAATTCAATTTTAAACCTATTGAATTTGGTTTCTTCTAAAGGCTTAGTATACATATCAGCTAGTTGATTATCTGTTTTAACATACTCTAGTGAAATATCTTCTTTTTCAACATGTTCCCTTAGAAAATGATATTTTATTTCAATGTGTTTAGTTCTACTATGGGAAACAAGATTGTTTGCAATATATATAACACTAGTAGAATCACAAAATAGTGGAGTTCTACTTACTTGAATACCATAATCCTCAAGCTGATGTTGTATCCATAGAAGTTGAGCACAGCAACTTCCTGCAGCCACATATTCTGATTCTGTAGTGGAGATAGCCACACTTGTTTGTTTCTTGCTACTCCAAGATATCAGTCTTCCACCTAGGAATTGACAGGTACCAGTTGTACTTTTCCTATCTTCTTTGTAGCCTGCAAAATCTGCATCTGAATAACCTGTCAGTTCAAAGTCTCCATTCCTAGGGTGCCAAAGGCCTAGATAAGGAGTGCCCTTAAGATATCTCAGAATTCTTTTGACTGCTGTCAAATGAGACTCTTTAGGGCATGCTTGGTACCTAGTACAGACACATGTAGCATACATGATATCTGGTCTACTTGTAGTCAAATACAATAGGGAACCAACTATCCCTCTATACAAAGTCTCATCTATAGGTTTCCCTGCATCATCTTTGCTAAGAGACATACTTGACCCCATAGGAGTCTTCATGGTACTGGATGATTCCATACCATACTTCCTTATCAGTTCTAGGGTGAACTTAGACTGGCATATGGATTAACCATTCTCAGTCTGTCTAACTTGGAGACCCAAGAAGAACTTAAGTTCCCCCATACTGCTCATCTCAAATTGTCCTTGCATAAGTTTTGCAAACTTTCTGCAAAGACTACTTTCAGTAGACCCAAATATGATGTCATCTACATATATTTGGACTAGTATGATCTTGCCTCTGGATTCCCTAAGGAATAGAGTCTTGTCTATTTTCCCCCTTGTGAATTTATTCTCAATGAGGAAACTAGAAAGGGTTTCATACCAAGCCCTAGGGGCTTTTTTTAACCCATACAAAGCCTTCCTAAGTCTATAGACATAATTAGGTTGAGTTGAATCAACAAAACCTGATGGCTGTTCCACATAGACCTCTTCCTTTAGATTACCATTAAGAAAGGCTGACTTAACATCCATTTGGTATACTTTAAATTCCTGATAGGTTGCATAGGCCAGGAACATCCTTATGGCTTCCAGTCTGGCTACTGGAGCAAAGGTTTGATCAAAGTCAATACCTTCTTCCTGCCTATATCCCTTAGCAACCAGTCTTGCTTTGTTCTTGATAATTACTCCATGTTCATCCATCTTGTTCCTAAAGATCCACTTGGTCCCAATTATGTTGTGGTATTTTGGTTTAGGAACAAGCTCCCAGACTTTGCATCTCTTGAATTGATTCAGCTCTTCTTGCATTGCCTCAATCCAATGAGGGTCTAGGATGGCTTCTTCAAACTTCTTTGGCTCAACTTGGGATAGAAAACTGGAGTAGAGTAAACTAAGATTTCTGCTCCTTGTTTGTACCCCTTGTCTTAGATCACCAATAATTTGATCTACTGGATGATCTCTTAGATGCCTAGTAGCTGGAGGCAGCCTGGCTTCATGTTGAACTCCTTCAGCTTCTTCAACTTGCTGCACTCCTTGGTTTTCTTCTGTATCAGGTGCATCTAGTACTCCCCCTGGACAACAGCCACTATCATCTACATGCTGACTTGTAGTAGATCCTTCTTTAATAGTGAGCTTGTCCATCTTCTTAGTCACACATGTGGAGCTGCAAATACTTCTAGACAACTCATGGTTAATAAGTCTAGCTTCATCAAATACTACATGTACTGACTCCTCTACAACTTGTGTAGTCAAGTTGTAGACCCTATAAGCCTTACTGTTGTTGCTGTACCCAACAAAAATCCCCTCTTGGGACTTGGCAACAAACTTGGTCAAGTAAGACTTACCATTGTTAAGTATATAACATTTATAACCAAAGATCCTGAAATAGGATAGGTTTGGTTTTCTGCCTTTCACAATCTCATAGGGGGTCTTATTGTGGATCTTAGTAATGGTAACCCTATTAATTACATGGCATGCAGTATTAACTGCCTCAGCCTAGAAATATTCTGGGAGAGATATGTCACTTAATAGGGTTCTACCAGCCTCAATCAAGGTTCTATTTTTCCTCTCAGCAATGCCATTTTGCTGAGGTGTTTTAGGTGAAGAAAATTCCTGAAATATCCCAAATTCCTCACATAGTTTTGTCATACTATCATACTGGAATTCAGTACCATGGTCACTTCTTATTTTGACCACTGTACTGTCTAACTCATTCTGAATTTGTTCGACAAAACTATAGAAGATACTAGGTGTTTCAGATTTCTGTCTAAGGAAGAACACCCAGGAAAACCTTGAGTAGTCATCTACAACTACAAATGTGTAGACCTTCCTACCTAGGCTGTAAACTGGCATAGGACCAAAGAGATCCATATGCAAGAGGTATAAGCACCTCACAGCATCTTTGTTCTCAATGCTATTAAAGGTGGATCTAGTCTGCTTGCCCTTTTGACAAGCTGAACATATCCCATCTTTAATACACTTAACTTGAGGACCATTCCTCACTAACTCTTTACTATAGAGTTGGCCAATTGTCTTGTAGTTAAGATGGGCTAGCCTCTTGTGCCATTTGACACAATGAGAGACTTTCTCATCAGCTACAAGACACACTGGAGAAGCATTATTCTCACACATAATGTCTAGACAATAGACATTTCTTTTTCTGTAACCAGTCAAAAAGATCTCTTGATCATTTGATCTCCTGATATGACAACCATCTTTGACAAATGAGATGTCATATCCTAAATCACTCAATTGACTTATACTAATAAGGTTATGTTTCAAACCTTTAACATAAGCCACTTGAGTAATTGTTATATGGGTGCTAGAAATGTTACCAAAACCCTTGATGATTCCTTTTTCAGAACCACCAAAGGTGACTTTAGGACCATCCTTGATTGGTGTGTAGTCCTTTAGCAATCCCCTAGTTCCAGTCATGTGCCTGGAACATCCACTGTCCAAGTACCATATTGGGGCATGGCCACTTGGACTCACCTGCAAAACAGATTAGTTGACCTTAGAACCCAAAGAATTCTTGGGTCCTTGGTGCTGGTTAGTTTGCCTCTTAACAAAGCTACCTGCAGATTTTCCAACAGGCAGTTTGCTACTCACTTTGGCACTTGAATTGTGCCAATAGTACATGGCAAAGTGGCCTACCTTGCCACAGCACCAGCACTCAAATCTATTGTACCTTTACTTAGGTACAACCCTAACTGTTCTATCTACAGCAGGCTTGTTGAGTACTGGGGCTTTGCCCTTAGACTTGGACTTTACAGTCCTAGCAGGTTGTGTAAACCCTAATCCAGTTTTACCCTTGTGAGGTATAAACTCATCTATCAAAGGTAGAACTAATTTTGGTTTACAGAACCTTGCTACTAAATCTCTCTCCTTCTGAAGACTAATCTCCAGATTTCTGATTTGATCATTCTTAAATGTTATAGTCCCCATCTGAATAACAGTTATGTTTTTCAGTCTGGCTATTTCATTTAATTTTTGATCAAACAACTTCTCAAAATCAGTTGTAGCCTCTTTGAGACTAGCAATCTCCTTTGCCTGACTCTTGGCCAAGGATTTGCTTTTCTTAAAAGCTTGCAACAGTACTCTATATTCATCAATCAACTGATGAATATCCCCTTCAGATTCAGATCCACTGACATCATTTGATGCTGATGTAACTGAATCTGAACTAGCACTAGAAATTGAACTTAAAGAACAATTTTGTACCTTACTAGGTCCAGGCTGCTCCTGGATTTTGTCACCTTCTGTTAAGGCCATCAGTCCTTTGCACTGAATGTCCTCTTGCTCATATATAGAGTTCATTATCTGGATGAACTCTTCTTCCTCTTCTTCAGCAAACAGTCCTATGTATGCTTCAGCTTCTGACTCAGTTTCTGATGAAGATATGTCTGACAGGCTTTTGTCCTTCTTGGCAACAAAGGACCTTTCCTTTTTGCCCTTGGTTTGAATCTTCTTCTTATCATTAGACTCTTTCCTTTTCTCAGGACAGTCAGCAATAACATTTCCTTGTCTGTTACAGCAATAGCAAACAATTTTTGATAAAGTTGCTTTTCTTAACTTGGTCTTTCTCCTGTCTTTCATTGATGACTTCTTGTTCTGATAATAGTCATCTTTTTCCTGTGAAGTGGATGACTTTGACCTCCACTATTTCTTTTTTAGAAACTTCTGAAAGTGTCTTGTGAAAGCTGCAAAATCTTCATCACTCTCACTGCTTTCAGAATCCTTGCATTCTGTCTCATCTGACTCAGTTCCAGCAACCCTTGGAGGTGGAGATGGAGACTTACTTTTGTATTTCCTGGTGGCTTCTGTTTTGAATGTCACTGTCCTTTCTTTATGCTCACTTCTTGTAGTCTTCTCCTCTTCTTAACTCACCATCAACTGCATCTCATAGGATAGCAGTTTTCCAAACAATGTTGGAGGAGGGATATCTGCTAACTTGGCCATTTCCCTTATGGCACAGATCTTGGTGTCCCAATCCTTTGTTAGAGACCTCAAGAACTTATCATTCAACTCATAATTGCTGAATTCTCTTCCATAAGACATCAACTCATTGACAATCCTATAGAATTTCTTATAGCATTCTGTTATGCTATCAGACCTGCCTTGCCTGAAACTTTCATATTCCTGGTTTAATAAAGACTTTCTGTCCTGCCTAACTTCTTCAGAACCCTCCATATACACTATCAAAGTATCCCACATCTCCTTAGATGTCTTATAGTGTATCAAGTTCTGAAATGTAGCATCATCTATGACACTCACAATGATATTCTGAGCCCTCTTGTCCATGGTGGCCAGAATAATCTCTTCTTTTGTCATTTCAGAAAAGTCTTTAGGTGTTCTCTGATTTGCATCCAGGACTGAAACCTTCATAGGCACATATGACCCTTCTTTAACTGTGATATATATTCTAGGGTCTGAGGCTTCCATAAACAGTCTCACCCTTTCTTTCCAGATGCCAAAAATCTCTTTTCTGCAAATGGGCAACTTCATGGATCCAAGTTCCTTATGATTCTCTGTTGAACTCATTTTCTTGATTTTCTTGATTCTGCACTTGATTTAAACTGAATCTGCCAACAGGATCTACTCAGACAGTTATGTCCTTTTTGAGTAACCTCCCTCTGATACCACTTGAAAGAAATTGTACCCTAATCACCTAGAGGGGGGGGGTGAATAGGTGACTAAATCTTTTTTTAAACTTTTAGGCAGATTGCAGATAATATCACAGATTTATATTTTCTTCTTCACAGCAAACACTTAACACTTAGCAAACACAGAATAAACATGCACACAGTGAACACACAGATTTATAGTGGTTCCCCAAGGTTTGGGTACATCCACTTCCCCCTTCGCCTATCTAGTAGTATACTAGATTCGGCCAAACTCCTCCACTATATCTCAGATCCACAGATCTTACACTCAGAACCCCAAATGGTTCCTACAGCTCAGGCCCAAGGCCCTACAACTCAGTCTTCTCCAAAGACCTACACTAAGCCAAAAGGCCTACACTCAGCCACAAGGCCTACACTCAGCCACAAGGCCTACACTCAAAGAAATAGATCTCTTACACTCAGGCACTCAGGCCCTACCACCCAGCCTTTATAATTACAGGCTTACAACTCAGATCCCTAAGGATCCTACAAGATATTAATAATACAAAGTGTATATACCTACAACTCTGAATAGAGAGAAGAGTTGACAGGTTCTTGAAGAGTTCTTAGAAGAACTCTGCTGAGATCAACCTCACTTGGCTATCTTCAAAGCTTCTTGAATGTAGAACACAATAGGGTTGATACTCACTGCAGCTGATCTTCAATCACTGCAACTTAAGAATCAGACCTTGATCTGAAACCTTCTTCACAGCCTGGTTCCAACGGCTATCTTCTTGGAAGGAGCTCTCTCTCTCTCTAACTTCTTAGATCTTCACTTGAATTGATTCTTCAATGAATAACTTGATCTGGTGTGAATCCCTTTGATGAGTTGATCATCTTCTTCTGTTGACAGAATAGGCCTATATATATGTCTTCTTCATGGTGACCGGCTGATCCGGTTTCTAACGGCTTTCTGATAACTCTGACAGTTGTAGTAGACCGGCTGGAATGGCAGCTGTCATGTCATACAGTCACTTCTTGAAATATCTGTAACTGTCTGAAAGTGTCGAGACAGTCTGTCTTTAAGTGTCGACACTTGTAGACTAAGTGTCGACACAAGTAGGCTAAGTGTCGACACTAGCCTTCAAGGTGTCGACATAACTCCTTGTGTTGTAGAAATTACTTGTCGACACAGCTTCTTCATCATGTGTCGACACTGATAATGTGTGTCGACACAACTCCTTGTTCTTCAGTACTCTATTGATTTCTTGTAAGTGTCGACACAACTCCTTTGTGTCGACACATCTTCTTGTGTTGAACTTGTTAAGTGTCGACACATCTTCTTGGTGTCGACACATGCCTTCAGTGTTGATACTTTTGCTGAGTGTCGACACATCTGCTTGGTGTCGACACTTGTACTTATTCTTCATAGAAATTTGCTGAGTGTCGACACAGCTCCTTATGTCGACACTTTCTTCAAGTGTTGAGACTTCTGCTGTGTGTCGACACATTCTTCATTATGTCGACACATTCTTCTTCTGTTGAGACTTTGGCTGAGTGTCAACACATCTCCTTTGTGTCGACACTTGTACTTAGAATTTGTTGAACTTTGCTGAGTGTCGACACAGCCTCCTAGTGTCGACACTTTCTTCATGTATTGAGTCTTCTTCTGTATGTCGACACATTCTTCATTATGTCGACACTTGTACTTAGAATTTGTTGAACTTTGCGGAGTGTCGACACAGCCTCCTAGTGTCGACACTTTCTTCATGTGTTGAGTCTTCTGCTGTGTGTCGACACATTCTTCAATATGTCGACACTTGTACTTAAACTCTGTTGAAGTTTGCTGAGTGTCGACACAGTCTCCAAGTGTCGACACTTTCTGATGTAGACACAGTTCCTCTGGGTGTCGACACTGCTTCTAAGTGTCGACACTGCTTCACTGAACATTTCTTCATTGAGTGTCGACACACCCTGTATGTGTCGACACTTTCCTTCTGGTGTTGACTCTGCATCCCTGGTGTCGACACAATTACTCCAAGTGTCGACACTGCTTCTCTGGATGTCGACACAAGTCTTCTTAAGTGTCGACACTTTGCTCTTGGGTGTCGACACATGGACTTAGAAACTTTTCAGCTTTCCCTCCAAATACTTAACCTGCACAGCTAAACTCAAAACACATCAAATACATTTTGATGTATATCATTGAGTAGGGTGAGGCTTCTTCAAATCAGGTACATTCATTCCAATGTACCCAACAATCTCCCCCTATTTGGTGAAGTCATAACCCTTAGTCAATGATATACACCATACATAACAAAATTACAGAATGATGTAAAATAGGATTATGCAATCAGGGAAAGTACATAAACATGTATTAAACAAAACATGTACACACATATATCTCAGAACAATTATGTAATAAATTTTTCACACATCACATTGTTCTAACAACTTTGTCATATTCATTATACAAAAGTTTACAGAGTGTTTAAAATCAAAAGATTACAACTGTAAACTAAAGATAAATTCTATTCTATTTCTGCTCAGCCTCCTTGATAACTATGCCCTTCCCAGACTGTATCTTTGCTTGCACAGGGGCTTCAGCATCTTCAGCAGCAGCAGGCTTTTTGCCTTTAAGATCCTTCTTTTTTAACTCTTCAGCTTTAATCTTCTGCATTTCAAAGTAATGATAAGGCTTGGGAAAGTACTTGCTAGGCTCCTGGGCAGTAGGAGGTAGCTTTCCCATCTTTGCCTTTCTTCTATACTGCACAATGGCTTCTTGTCTGTTCTCATGATTCCTCCACTCCACATCAGAATACCATTTGCCTCTATCCACAATATTGTCTTTGGCAGCCTTCCATGCAGTCAGAATGATATTCCTGGAGGTGGGGCACCACTGTTCAAAATCAGTCCTTTGTTCAGCTTGCTCTCTGAACCTTTTCTTAGACAATATAGTCTTTTGTTCTTTCAGCAGCAAAGCTTCTTGTGCTTTTAGTATAGCCTCTGGCACAGGCTGAACCACTTTCTCTATGATGACATTGAGCTTTCCCTTAAGTGGGTTATACATAGACTGTATATCTGCATGTATCATATCAAAGTCTGGTGGAGGGAAAATGACTTGAGCCACTTCAGCTTGCTCCCCTCCAAGATATGCAGGATGAATCCCAGACTCTGCTACATTGTCATCATCACACAATGGAGGATATCCAAGGGTGGCTCTGATGGAATTGGAAATCCATTTTGCATGATCAGAGCTGGCTTTGACTAACACCCTCTCCCCCTTTATAACTTCTCTTTCCATGTGATCCCTTAGATCATCTTTCTGGAACCTTATTTGGGCATCCAAATAGTTTACTCCATCCTTAAAGTAAGGTTTCAACCTTTGGAGTTTTTCAGTGATTAGCTTCTGAGAATCTTGAATTGCAGAAGTTACAGCAGTTAGGCTCTCTTGCAGTGCTTTGTCAAATTCCTCTTTGGCAGTGGTCAGGGCTGCATTCTGGGCAGTTGCTATATTCTTAAGTTCAGTGACAATAGCATTGTGGGAAGCTGTCAAATTATCATTCATTCTTATTTGATTTTCCAGAACATAGCCTTGCTTTACTTTAAGTTCATCCACTTGAGCTTTGATCTTCTCTTAATGAGTGGCTAGATAGACTACTGCATTCTCTCCCTTATGAAAGCAGTCAGTCATCTCCTTCTTTTTTAGATTCATTTCAAATCTAATGGACCTAATATCTTGGGCCAGATCAAACTGTAAAGACTTATGCCCCTCATTCAGATATGTTTCTATTGCTTTCCTTTGCTCATCAAGCTTTATCTGCATTGCAACCATCAGAGAACTGTAATCTACAGATGGTGCTGGCTGTGGTGTAAGCTGTGGTGCAATGGTTTGCAGAGCTTTCTTATAATTTTGGCTTCTCCTCTTGAAGACTTGAAACTTTCTCTTTTTAGCTCTGGCAGCCTCCTCATCTTCAGAAGCAGATGTGCTTGCAATATCAACCCTGTCCTTAGGGCTTGGAGGTAACTCCTTCTGCACTTCAGGTTCCTTCCTTGCAGTTTCCTCAACAATAACTACTTGCTCCCCCTCAACATGTGCCTTCTCCCCCTCAGCAGCAGCACTTTCTTTCTCAAAGTCTGTTTGGAGTAGGTCAGGGAATAGCTCTTCTAGGGTGAATTCTTGTGGAGGATGGGGTGGAGAAACTCTTATCTCATCTACAACTTGATCAGATATCACTTGATCTGCAACAGATGTGTCCTTCATGACAACATCTGAGGGTTGACTATGAATCTGAGGTTGCTGATTAACATCAGATAATTTGTCAATTATAACTTCATTCTCAATAAGGAAATCTAATTGATTGATTTCAGTGATTACCTCAAGAATGGTTTGAGTGGGTCTTTAACTTTCTAAGGGAGTTGGCTCTTCAACCAGTAGTGACTCCCCCTGGATAGAATCCTGGTGAAGAGGGCTAGCCTATGGTAGCTCCCCCTGCCTCTCTGCATCATTTTGTTTAGCTGGAGACTTTCCAGCAATTCCAGTGTCTTCTTCATCAGGAGTGAACACAACTTGTTCCTCTGAACTGCTTGATGATTCTTGAGCCACAGGGACTGACTTCTTCTTCTTCTTTAGGGGTGTTACTTTCTCAGGAGTTGGCAATTCCTTGGCCAAGACCCTATCCCATCTTGAGAAGATTCTCATGTCCATCTTCCTCATGTGATTGATCTTTGATCCTGCAGCTTGGCTCATTACTTCTGGTATACTACCAGCCAAGTAAAGACTTAGAATTCTACCCAAATTGGGTTTCTTCAGGCTCTCCTTAATCTTCTCAAACACTACTGCAGACCAATCAGTATTTAGCTGGAAGATTAACCTTGTCATTAGATTGAACATATAAGCTGAAATCCTGTCATGTCCTCCAGATTTGCACAGGATAACTATTCCAACTATTTCAGACAAGAATTTACCTTGGCTGTTCATTCCTTTTCTGTTGAACACAGAACCTATTTTCATCTTGGAATCCAGTCCACACCATATTAAAGCTTCTCTGGTCTCAGAAGCAGAAACTTCATCTTCTTCCTTAGTCCTTGGTAGGTTTAGTACCTTTCTCAAACTCTTAGATGTGATCTTCACCTTTTCCCCATGAACCCTTGACTTTATCTTGAATCCAGATTCGTCTAGGGTTGCTCCATTCAGAAATTCTAGAACTTCTTTCTTCCATATCTTGGTTGGCTCTGAAACAAGAAAATCTAACCCTGAGTTTGCAACTAGTGTTACCACATCCTTGATCTCTAGTTCTGCGTCATCAAACGCGTGTCGCACCAGTTCATATCCTTCATTCACGTTCTCTTCGAGCTTGGGCACCATTAGGGTTTGAAGAATTTGAATTGAGAGAAGAGAGGTGTCGACACACAAGTTTGGTCTCGAAACTTTGGTGAGCGTGTCGACAGACAATGGCGAAATCCTATTTATACCTTTCTAGAGTTGAAGATGAAAGGGCGCGTCAAAATACTTAAATTGTGTCGACACTGTTGAAAAGTGTCGACACAGACTTATAATGTCTCGACAACTATGTGTCTACACAAGTATAGTCGACAAAATATATGTATCGACACTTGTTTATGTGTCGACACCACTTAGCTCGACACTTGGTCGAGACTTTACTTCACTAATTCTGCATAAAGCCTAAGTGCCGACACCACCTTGGATATATCGACACCTATCCTGTATGTGTCGACACTAATTTTCTGAAGTGTCGACACTTACTTCCTAGATGTGTCGACACCTTTTCTATGAAGTGTCGACACCAATTCTCTGTCTCGACACAGACAACTCTGTGTGTCGACACTATTTTACTTAGCCATATCTGTAAACTTATTCTAAGTTTATCATACCTAATTCAATTTTAAACCTATTGAATTTGGTTTCTTCTAAAGACTTAGTATACATATCAGCTAGTTGATTATCTGTTTTAACATACTCTAGTGAAATATCTTCTTTTTCAACATGTTCCCTTAGAAAATGATATTTTATTTCAATGTGTTTAGTTCTACTATGGGAAACAAGATTGTTTGCAATATATATAGCACTAGTAGAATCACAAAATAGTGGTGTTCTACTTACTTGAATACCATAATCCTCAAGCTGATGTTGTATCCATAGAAGTTGAGCACAGCAACTTCCTGCAGCCACATATTCTGATTCTGTAGTGGAGATAGCCACACTTGTTTGTTTCTTGCTACTCCAAGATATCAGTCTTCCACCTAGGAATTGACAGGTACCAGTTGTACTTTTCCTATCTTCTTTGTAGCCTGCAAAATCTGCATCTGAATAACCTGTCAGTTCAAAGTCTCCATTCCTAGGGTGCCAAAGGCCTAGATAAGGAGTGCCCTTAAGATATCTCAGAATTCTTTTGACTGCTGTCAAATGAGACTCTTTAGGGCATGCTTGGTACCTAGCACAGACACATGTAGCATACATGATATCTGGTCTACTTGTAGTCAAATACAATAGGGAACCAACTATCCCTCTATACAAAGTCTCATCTATAGGTTTCCCTGCATCATCTTTGCTAAGAGACATACTTGACCCCATAGGAGTCTTCATGGTACTGGATGATTCCATACCATACTTCCTTATCAGTTCTAGGGTGAATTTAGACTGGCATATGGATTAACCATTCTCAGTCTGTCTAACTTGGAGACACAAGAAGAACTTAAGTTCCCCCATACTGCTCATCTCAAATTGTCCTTGCATAAGTTTTGCAAACTTTCTGCAAAGACTACTTTCAGTAGACCCAAATATGATGTCATCTACATATATTTGGACTAGTATGATCTTGCCTCTGGATTCCCTAAGGAATAGAGTCTTGTCTATTTTCCCCCTTGTGAATTTATTCTCAATGAGGAAACTAGAAAGGGTTTCATACCAAGCCCTAGAGGCTTTTTTTAACCCATACAAAGCCTTCCTAAGTCTATAGATATAATTAGGTTGAGTTGAATCAACAAAACCTGATGGCTGTTCCACATAGACCTCTTCCTTTAGATTACCATTCAGAAAGGCTGACTTAACATCCATTTGGTATACTTTAAATTCCTGATAGGTTGCATAGGCCAGGAACATCCTTATGGCTTCCAGTCTGGCTACTGGAGCAAAGGTTTGATCAAAGTCAATACATTCTTCCTGCCTATATCCCTTAGCAACCAGTCTTGCTTTGTTCTTGATAATTACTCCATGTTCATCCATCTTGTTCCTAAAGATCCACTTGGTCCCAATTATGTTGTGGTATTTTGGTTTAGGAACAAGCTCCCAGACTTTGCATCTCTTGAATTGATTCAGCTCTTCTTGCATTGCCTCAATCCAATGAGGGTCTAGGATGGCTTCTTCAAACTTCTTTGGCTCAACTTGGGATAGAAAACTGGAGTAGAGTGAACTAAGATTTTTGCTCCTTGTTTGTACCCCTTGTCTTAGATCACCAATAATTTGATCTACTGGATGATCTCTTAGATGCCTAGTAGCTGGAGGCAGCCTGGCTTCATGTTGAACTCCTTCAGCTTCTTCAACTTGCTGCACTCCTTGGTTTTCTTCTGCATCAGGTGCATCTAGTACTCCCCCTGGACAACAGCCACTATCATCTACATGCTGACTTGTAGTAGATCCTTATTTAATAGTGAGCTTGTCCATCTTCTTAGTCACACATGTGGAGCTGCAAATACTTCTAGACAACTCATGGTTAATAAGTCTAGCTTCATCAAATACTACATGTACTGACTCCTCTACAACTTGTGTAGTCAAGTTGTAGACCCTATAAGCCTTACTGTTGTTGCTGTACCCAACAAAAATCCCCTCTTGGGACTTGGTAACAAACTTGGTCAAGTAAGACTTACCATTGTTAAGTATATAACATTTATAACCAAAGATCCTGAAATAGGATAGGTTTGGTTTTCTGCCTTTCACAATCTCATAGGGGGTCTTATTGTGGATCTTAGTAATGGTAACCCTATTAATTACATGGCATGCAGTATTAACTGCCTCAGCCCAGAAATATTCTGGGAGAGATGTGTCACTTAATAGGGTTCTACCAGCCTCAATCAAGGTTCTATTTTTCCTCTCAGCAATGCCATTTTGCCGAGGTGTTTTAGGTGAAGAAAATTCCTGAAATATCCCAAATTCCTCACATAGTTTTGTCATACTATCAGACTGGAATTCAGTACCATGGTCACTTCTTATTTTGACCACTGTACTGTCTAACTCATTCTGAATTTGTTCGACAAAACTATAGAAGATACTAGGTGTTTCAGATTTCTGTCTAAGGAAGAACACCCAGGAAAACCTTGAGTAGTCATCTACAACTACAAATGTGTAGACCTTCCTACCTAGGCTGTAAACTGGCATAGGACCAAAGAGATCCATATGCAAGAGGTATAAGCACCTCACAGCATCTTTGTTCTCAATGCTATTAAAGGTGGATCTAGTCTGCTTGCCCTTTTGACAAGCTGAACATATCCCATCTTTAATACACTTAACTTGAGGACCATTCCTCACTAACTCTTTACTATAGAGTTGGCCAATTGTCTTGTAGTTAAGATGGGCTAGCCTCTTGTGCCATTTGAAACAATGAGAGACTTTCTGATCAGCTACAAGACACACTGGAGAAGCATTATTCTCACACATAATGTCTAGACAATAGACATTTATTTTTCTGTAACCAGTCAAAAAGATCTCTTGATCATTTGATCTCCTGATATGACAACCATCTTTGACAAATGAGATGTCATATCCTAAATCACTCAATTGACTTATACTAATAAGGTTATGTTTCAAACCTTTAACATAAGCCACTTGAGTAATTGTTATATGGGTGCTAGAAATGTTACCAAAACCCTTGATGATTCCTTTTTCAGAACCACCAAAGGTGACTTTAGGACCATCCTTGATTGGTGTGTAGTCCTTTAGCAATCCCCTAGTTCCAGTCATGTGCTTGGAACATCCACTGTCCAAGTACCATATTGGGGCATGGCCACTTGGACTCACCTGCAAAACAGATTAGTTGACCTTAGAACCCAAAGAATTCTTGGGTCCTTGGTGCTGGTTAGTTTGCCTCTTAACAAAGCTACCTGCAGATTTTCCAACAGGCAGTTTGCTACTCACTTTGGCACTTGAATTGTGCCAATAGTCCATGGTAAAGTGGCCTACCTTGCCACAGCACCAGCACTCAAATCTATTGTACCTTTACTTAGGTACAACCCTAACTGTTCTATCTACAGCAGGCTTGTTGAGTACTGGGGCTTTGCCCTTAGACTTGGACTTTACAGTCCTAGCAGGTTGTGTAAACCCTAATCCAGTTTTACCCTTGTGAGGTATAAACTCATCTATCAAAGGTAGAACTAATTTTGGTTTAGAGAACCTTGCTACTAAATCTCTCTCCTTCTGAAGACTAATCTCCAGATTTCTGATTTGATCATTCTTAAATGTTATAGTCCCCATCTAAATAACAGTTATGTTTTTCAGTCTGGCTATTTCATTTAATTTTTGATCAAACAACTTCTCAAAATCAGTTACAGCCTCTTTGAGACTAGCAATCTCCTTTGCCTGACTCTTGGCCAAGGATTTGCTTTTCTTAAAAGCTTGCAACAGTACTCTATATTTATCAATCAACTGATGAATATCCCCTTCAGATTCAGATCCACTGACATCATTTGATGCTGATGTAACTGAATCTGAACTAGCACTAGAAATTGAACTTAAAGAACAATTTTGTACCTTACTAGGTCCAGGCTGCTCCTGGATTTTGTCACCTTCTGTTAAGGCCATCAGTCCTTTGCACTGAATGTCCTCTTTCTCATATATAGAGTTCATTATCTGGATGAACTCTTCTTCCTCTTCTTCAGCAAACAGTCCTATGTATGCTTCAACTTCTGACTCAGTTTTTGATGAAGATATGTCTGACAGGCTTTTGTCCTTCTTGGCAACAAAGGACCTTTCCTTTTTGCCCTTGGTTTGAATCTTCTTCTTATCATTAGACTCTTTCCTTTTCTCAGGACAGTCAGCAATAACATTTCCTTGTCTGTTATAGCAATAGCAAACAATTTTTGATAAAGTTGCTTTGCTTGACTTGGTCTTTCTCCTGTCTTTCTTTGATGACTTCTTGTTCTGATAATAGTCATCTTTTTCCTATGAAGTGGATGACTTTGACCTCCACTATTTCTTTTTTAGAAACTTCTGAAAGTGTCTTGTGAAAGCTGCAAAATCTTCATCACTCTCACTGCTTTCAGAATCCTTGCATTCTGTCTCATCTGACTCAGTTCCAGCAACCCTTGGAGGTGGAGATGGAGACTTACTTTTGTATTTCCTGGTGGCTTCTGTTTTGAATGTCACTGTCCTTTCTTTATGCTCACTTCTTGTAGTCTTCTCCTCTTCTTTCCTCACCATCAACTACATCTCATAGGATAGCAGTTTTCCAAACAATGTTGGAGGAGGGATATCTGCTAACTTGGCCATTTCCCTTATGGCACAGATCTTGGTGTCCCAATCCTTTGTTAGAGACCTCAAGAACTTATCATTCAACTCATAATTGCTGAATTCTCTTCCATAAGACATCAACTCATTGACAATCCTATAGAATTTCTTATAGCATTCTGTTATGCTATCAGACCTGCCTTGCCTGAAACTTTCATATTCCTGGTTTAATAAAGACTTTCTGTCCTGTCTAACTTCTTCAGAACCCTCCATATACACTATCAAAGTATCCCACATCTCCTTAGATGTCTTATAGTGTATCAAGTTCTGAAATGTAGCATCATCTATGACACTCACAATGATATTCTGAGCCCTCTTGTCCATGGTGGCCAGAATAATCTCTTCTTTTGTCATTTCAGAAAAGTCTTTAGGTGTTCTCTGATTTGCATCCAGTACTGAAACCTTCATAGGCACATATGACCCTTCTTTAACTGTGATATATATTCTAGGTTCTGAGGCATCCATAAACAGTCTCACCCTTTCTTTCCAGATGCCAAAAATCTCTTTTCTGCAAATGGGCAACTTCATGGATCCAAGTTCCTTATGATTCTCTGTTGAACCCATTTTCTTGATTTTCTTGATTCTGCACTTGATTTAAACTGAATCTGCCAACAGGATCTACTCAGACAGTTATGTCCTTTTTGAGTAACCTCCCTCTGATACCACTTGAAAGAAATTGTACCCTAATCACCTAGAGGGGGGGGTGAATAGGTGACTAAATCTTTTTTTAAACTTTTAGGCAGATTGCAGATAATATCACAGATTTATATTTTCTTCTTCACAGCAAACACTTAACACTTAGCAAACACAGAATAAACATGCACACAGTGAACACACAGATTTATAGTGGTTCCCCAAGGTTTGGGTACATCCACTTCCCCCTTCGCCTATCTAGTAGTGTACTAGATTCGGCCAAACTCCTCCACTATATCTCAGATCCACAGATCTTACACTCAGAACCCCAAATGGTTCCTACAGCTCAGGCCCAAGGCCCTACAACTCAGTCTTCTCCAAAGACCTACACTAAGCCAAAAGGCCTACACTCAGCCACAAGGCCTACACTCAGCCACAAGGCCTACACTCAGAGAAATAGATCTCCTACACTCAGGCACTCAGGCCCTACCACCCAGCCTTTATAATTACAGGCTTACAAATCAGATCCCTAAGGATCCTACAAGATATTAATAATACAAAGTGTATATACATACAACTCTGAATAGAGAGAAGAGTTGACAGGTTCTTGATGAGTTCTTAGAAGAACTCTGCTGAGATCAACCTCACTTGGCTATCTTCAAAGCTTCTTGAATGTAGAACACAGTAGGGTTGATACTCACTGCAGCTGATATTCAATCACTGCAACTTAAGAATCAGACCTTGATCTGAAACCTTCTTCACAGCCTGGTTCCAACGGCTATCTTATTGGAAGGAGCTTTCTCTCTCTAACTTCTTAGATCTTCACTTGAATTGATTCTTCAATGAATAACTTGATCTTGTGTGAATCCCTTTGATGAGTTGATCATCTTCTTCTGTTGACAGAATAAGCCTATATATATGTCTTCTTCATGGTGACCGGCTGATCCGGTTTCTAACGGCTTTCTGATAACTCTGACAGTTGTAGTAGACCGGCTGGAATGGCAGCTGTCATGTCATGCAGTCACTTCTTGAAATATCTGTAACTGTCTGAAAGTGTCGAGACAGTCTGTCTTTAAGTGTCGACACTTGTAGACTAAGTGTCGACACAAGTAGGCTAAGTGTCGACACTAGCCTTCAAGGTGTCGACATAACTCCTTGTGTTGTAGAAATTACTTGTCGACACAGCTTCTTCATCATGTGTCGACACTGATAATGTGTGTCGACACAACTCCTTGTTCTTCAGTACTCTATTGATTTCTTGTAAGTGTCGACACAACTCCTTTGTGTCGACACATCTTCTTGTGTTGAACTTGTTAAGTGTCGACACATCTTCTTGGTGTCGACACATGCCTTCAGTTTTGATACTTTTGCTGAGTGTCGACACATCTGCTTGGTGTCGACACTTGTACTTATTCTTCATAGAAATTTGCTGAGTGTCGACACAGCTCCTTGTGTCGACACTTTCTTCAAGTGTTGAGACTTCTGCTGTGTGTCGACACATTCTTCATTATGTCGACACATTCTTCTTCTGTTGAGACTTTGGCTGAGTGTCAACACATCTCCTTTGTGTCGACACTTGTACTTAGAATTTGTTGAACTTTGCTGAGTGTCAACACAGCCTCCTAGTGTCGACACTTTCTTCATGTATTGAGTCTTCTTCTGTATGTCGACACATTCTTCATTATGTCGACACTTGTACTTAGAATTTGTTGAACTTTGCGGAGTGTCGACACAGCCTCCTAGTGTCGACACTTTCTTCATGTGTTGAGTCTTCTGCTGTGTGTCGACACATTCTTCAATATGTCGACACTTGTACTTAAACTCTGTTGAAGTTTGCTGAGTGTCGACACAGCCTCCAAGTGTCGACACTTTCTGATGTAGACACAGTTCCTCTGGGTGTCGACACTGCTTCTAAGTGTCGACACTACTTCACTGGACATTTCTTCATTGAGTGCCGGCACACCCTGTATGTGTCGACACTTTCCTTCTGGTGTCGACTCTGCATCCCTGGTGTCGACACAATTACTCCAAGTGTCGACACTGCTTCTCTGGATGTCGACACAAGTCTTCTTAAGTGTCGACACTTTGCTCCTGGGTGTCGACACATGGACTTAGAAACTTTTCAGCTTTCCCTGCAAATACTTAACCTGCACAGCTAAACTCAAAACACATCAAATACATTTTGATGTATATCATTGAGTAGGGTGAGGCTTCTTCAAATCAGGTACATTCATTCCAATGTACCCAACAGAAATAACAAAACTCAAAATGGTGTCAGGCAAAAGAAAATTAACTTGAATCTTACCATCCGTTTCAAGAACTAAGGAGTCCACGTGGAAAATAGACACGACAGTACTAACACTCCCCAACCCAAGAGAATATTTAGTGATAGGAAGAAACGATGGAGAAAAGAACTCAGGTGGAATAGAGACGTACAGTAAAAAGTCCAGAAACTTGAAATAAAGTGAAACACCCTGTGCTATATAAAAATCTAAAAAAGCATAAAATCCGATGTTCGTCATAATCATGGATGGGTTGGCATTCCTACGTATTAATTTGTCAACGGATCCAGAAGGCATCCGCTCAGAGATTGACCAGACTAATCCCAAATCACTAGCTCTAGCGTCGGACAGTCTTGAAAAGGCATGGAAGTGCGTGCCACATAACTTAAGGAGAAATACTAACGTCCAAGACACATGAGGTGATAATCATGTGCTACATGACTAGACCCAAACATGGAAAATAAGGGGGTTAAGTCAGGTGGCCCAGGATCCTTGTAATCAGAGATAATTTTTATGGGCTCCAACACCGCAGTCTTAATTTCAATTTTAATATTTTCACGCTTGGCATGAAGATATGCCAAGGTGAACCGCTCATCATAAGCAACTGAATTGGATGCTCCCGAATGTGGAAAGATGTGTGAGCGAAACAACTCAAAGGACCCAACTGCAGTCACTAACGTGTGGAAATTAGGGTCATCAAATGGCGGAGGATAAATGCGTACGACTGGGTGTGGTATATAAGTATATCTATGGGACACCACATCCAGAGGCAAAATTGCCAAAGAAACAGAGTTAGTCGTAGTAGGGGAGGGAATCGTAGATGGACACGCAAAAAAATGAGCTATCAAATGTGATGTGTAGTCATATCTATGAGGTGCGGTGAATAGTCCAAATACTAGTGCGCTCAACATAGTAATATCTACACACTGAGTCAACGTCAAAGTAGGAACTAATAAAGTGGGAGTGACACACAAACTCAAACTAGGACAACCGGTTCCACGTCCTAAAAAGTCATCTAAGATAGACAAATAAATAGGGGGAAGAGTCGGTAAAATCAAACCAGAGATATAAAAAAAGCATAAAATCCGACGTTCGTCATAATCATGGATGGGTCGGCATTCCTACGTATTAATTTGTCAACAGATCCAGAAGGCATCCGCTCGGGGATTGACCAGACTAAACCCAAATCACTAGCTCTAGCGTCGGACAGTCTCGAAAAGGCGTGGAAGTGCGTGCCACATAACTTAAGGAGAAATATTAACGTCCAAGACACATGAGGAGAGAATCCATGTGCTACATGACTAGACCCAAACATGGAAAATAAGGGGGTTAAGTCAGGTGGCACGGGATCCTTGTAATCAGAGATAATTTTTATGGGCTCCAACACCACAGTCTTAATTTCAATTTTAATATTTTCACGCTTAGCATTAAGATATGCCAAGGTGAACCGCTCATCATAAGCAATTGAATTGGACGCTCCCGAATGTGAAAAGATGTGCGAGCGAAACAACTCAAGGGACCCAACTATAGTCACTAACGTGGGAAAATTAGGGTCATCAAATGGCGGAGGATAAATGCGTGCGACTGGATGTGATATATAAGTATATCTAGGGGATACCACATCCAGAGGCACAATTGCCAAAGAAACAGAGTCAGTCATAGTAGGGGAGGGAATCGTAGATGGACACGCAGAAAAATGAGCTGTCAAAAGTGATGTGTAGTCATATCTATGAGGTGTGGTGAATAGTCCAAATACTAGTGCGCTCAATATAGTAATATATACACATTGAGTCAACGTCAAAGTAGGAAATAATAATGTGGCAGTGACACACAAACTCAGACTAGGACTACTGGTTCCACGTCCTAAAAAGTCATCTAAGATAGACAAATAAATAGGGGGAAGGGTCGGTAAAATCAAACCAGAGATAAAATCCGAATCAGTAAAAATTTCACCCAATGGTGACGACATCAAAGAACTCTCATCCGGGTGTACAACCAATGAATCGTCCAAAAATACCCTTCCCTTAGATGGTAACTCATCCATAATAACACTGGGGACATCCTCACTCTCAGACTCCTCAGATAGCTCAGATATAATCTCAGTGGGTGCGATCGTAGGATCTAACGCGATGGGGATCGTATCATGGAGAGGGCACTCAATACTAGGTTGAACAGACACAACGCTAGTAGGGCACATAATAAGCAACGTAATACTCTCACAGATCGGAACGTAATCATCCCATACATCATCTTCTAAATCACTAGGGTATCCAATCTCCATTTCAGACTCATTAGAATCGTCTGGCACTAACGTACATGATGGAATACACTCACCTAGTTGGTCATCCACAAGATCAAGAATACCACATCTACATCAGCATCCTCATGGGTATCAGTCACTATATCAAGAGGCTTAGGCATCGAGGATAAATGAGTCAAAACTCTAGGAGTAACATCTTTTGAGTCCAAGACATAAAATCTATTAGGAATGGTTTCCTTAAAGGTGGTAGTAGGTACACTATGAGCAGACCGACCTTGGGGAGAAAATGATCTAACGTTAGGTATATAATCATTCCTATAGGCAGGTATAGGACTAAAGCCATAATGATACTCACTCACAGGCTTGGTGTTAGTAGTGCAGAGATAGGCGTGATCAAATTGATCGGAGAGTAGGCTACGCATTGCCGGCCAAGCATGTTTATAACTACCAACACGATGCTCTTCGTTTAGCCAAAACATGAGGGCTTGACCTACTAATCGATCTCGGGCTATGTTAACGTTTTGGTGGTCGTCCCATAAGTGACAATTAAAATAATTTTCTATTCCCTTAAGCCAGTCTCTAAAAGTTTGGGGATACCCCAAACCGTCATAAGTTGGTGCCTCAATTCTAGTGGGAGAATAAGCTTGGGGACGGTTGGTATTCCCATGGTATGAAGGCAAGGCTGGGGTTTGTTTAACAATGGGATTAACATACCAGTAATCTAAATGGGAAGCATGAACGTCATATGCCAAAATAATGAGAAGCAGAGAGAAAACTCACCCGGAACTGGTGCACATGCAAGGAATAATGAACCCGGCCATATATAAAATGCAATAAATGTATTTGTTCCCACTTAATAACTAAGGCAATAGAATATTTTTTGGGATTTTCTTACTGAAAATAAATGAGAGATTATTAAAATATTTATTTGATATTTTTGTGATGAAAAATAAAAATGTAGGCCGCTATTGGTAGACCAAAATTAAAATTTTATAATAATTTAATAAAAATAATGACTTGGCAAAAATAAAATATTTTTTTTTGATTTCTTACTTATAAAATGTTGGAGAATTTTCAGGATTTGTGTTTTGAATTTAGGAAAAAAATGAGAATTTTAGGCCGCTATTTGCAGACCAACAATTTTAAAATTTGTTTTATATGTTGTGCAATGAAACGTGCAAGTGCGTGACGGCGTTCTAAGTGATTTTTTTCCTAGGATGGTACTAATTAAGAAATTAGTGCAACCTCACTTTGATACCAAATTGATGCTGGCCCATGGTTTCAATGGATTAAACTACGCGTTCTTATGTTCGACAATTTAATTAAATATCTAGCGTGAGGTTTCTCTACTTAGCACTATCGAATACTCAAGCATTTAAAGACACAAATTCCACAACATTAAACGCAAAGGGACGCTACCTCTTAGTTTTAGATTGAACAAGGGCTATATGTCAATATTCGCTCAAGCAAAATGGACCCACCCGATCCGGACAATTAGCAATTCAAATTAAATTATGCGTACACGTTCATACATCCAATAAGAGAATATCCAGACTAAATAAGTGATTTAAAATCAAGTCCTAATTGATCCCAAAATTAATTAATAGAGGGTTTACCAAATCACTTGAACTCAAGGGGAAATCAAGGGTGATGAACCCGATTTCTTCTAGTGTTCACGAGATCCACCCGTTCCAATTAATACGAAAAAAATTCAGAAATAAATGCTTTGAAAATTAGATTTTAACAAGCACAATATTCAATATAAATCAGAACAAATTACCAGCCTTCTATTCCACCAATACCTCACAAAACTATAGAAGAAATCACACAAAGATGGTTAAGAAATTCGTTACCCAATCCCAAGAATAATCCATCCACAAGATGAGTGGAGGAGGAGCACATGACGGTTGTAGATTCTCTATTTCCACGCAAGTCCTTGGATCCGCACCGGACGATGAAGACGCTCGTCGTTTCTCCTTTTCCAAACCCTAGAAGGGGGAGTATCTTAAAAGGGCCAATAGATATATAAGTGAAGAGAAGAGAGGAAAGTTGGTGGCCTTATTCCTTCAAGGGAGGGCTCGGTTTTGGTAGAGGAGGGGATTTCTTACAAGAGGAGAAGGAGGAAGTGAAGAGGATGTTGGATATAGAGAGGGAGAGAGGGAGGCGGATGGTTGGCTAGCGGCTAAGGAGAGAGGGGGAGAGAGGAGGCCGAAATTTGCCTTGGAGAGGAGGAAAAATCTCAATAGATTTTTGGGTTTCAATTTCTTATCATTCTCTAAAAAATATGACAAATATCATGACCTATATATAGGCTTACACCACTTCATCTCCTCCAATTCAAAATTCAAAATTCAAAATTCAAAATTCAAAATAACAATAAGATGGTTATATGCACCCATCATGAAATAAAAAAATAATGCAAAATTTAAATTCATTAAATTAAAATACTCTTGATGGTTATAGGCACCCATCATTACATTAAATTAAAATAATAATAAAATACATGGAAATAAAAATGCTAAAATAAAAATTATAAAATATATAATTATAATTATGTAATTTATAATTATATATTTCATTTATTGGTGGCGGCGGACGACGAGCAAAAACATGTAGCAGTGGTGGCGTTGGCGAAGAAACGTCGTGGTAGACTCCCATCCTCGAGCTTGCGACAATGACCATCCCAATCCATGAACCCTCGATGCCGTGGATCCACGACGGCATCAGCATTGTCGCCATCACTCACCCTGGCAGCTCTTAGGCACTGAGCAGGGGAAAGAAGAAGGTACAATATATATATAAGTGAAAGTGAAGGGGATAGATCTAACTTTACTCTAGGGGGGGGGGGTAATAGGGTACTGTAAAAACTTTAATTTATTTTTATAGCAGTTTTGAGTGATATATATATATATAATATTCATAGTACACAAAAAAAGTAACAATCACAGATGACATAAGGATTTTATAGTAGTTTCCCAATAAATCTGGGTACGCCTACTCTTCTACCACCCTGGTAGGAATCTGCTAAAGGTTTTTGCTCAGGCGCCCTATCACCAGAAGATCTATTTTCTAAAAGAGATCTAGCAACCCTTTGGGCTTTTGACCCGGTACCCAAAAACCAAACTTCAGTCTTTTGATCAGGTGACTTATGAACCAAGTGTTAACTTTTGAAGAGAGTAAGAACCCTGTACATAGTTTAAGAATAAAATAAAAAGTTAGATGTTGTATTCTCTGTCAAGTATCTCTGAGATGACTTAGTGGATGATGTTGTAAAATGCTCTCCCTAATTTGAATGGAGATTGCGATCAAGAGAGGAGACTTTTTCTTTAGGGTGTAGGTCGATCTTCTTGTATGCTTTTACTCTCTAGTAGATGTTTGAGATAGATATGTATTAAGATGTCTCTCAGATTAAAGATGTGTCTCAAGGAGAGTCTGAAGCAGAATGCACGTATATCTCTATATCACTGTGTATCAAAACAACTAGTGAAGCAGCAATCTTCTATAGATATATATATGCTGTCAGAGAAGAATTAAATATTTGAAATAAATGATTCTTGAAACTCCTAAAGAATCCCTTTAGAATTTATAACTGCCTTGGAATTAAATAGATTTAAAATCTCTATGACAAATCCATATTTAATGCTGCCTTAAACAACTATATTCTTTAGAATATTTAGTATTAAATATCAGAGTTTAAACTGACGGTTATCATGAATTTGTAAAACATTCTGCCTTTAGTAATATAGAAACTAGTTGATCGTCGAACTCAACCGGGATTTCGTCAAACTAAGCTTTGATTTCATCGAACTGATCTTTTACGAACTGTTCTTTTAGTTTCGTCGAGCTGAGCTTTGAGTTCATCGAACTGAGCTCTGAGTTCGTCAAACTAAGTTCAGAGTTGAGATCGACATTCATCAAACTGAATTCAAAGTTCGTCGAACTGTGCATCTCTGGAACAGCTTCAGAAATAATTCTGGAAATAAAATATGACCCTAGTCTATAAAAGTTGGGTCAAAATAAAAATCCTAATCAAAGAATAGTAATCCTAGCCCAAATCAGTAATAAGGAGTTCTAACAATCTCCCCCTATTTGCGTGAGGATACTGTTAAATAAGAAAAAGACAAAGCGTAAGTAATTATCTAGCAAAAACATAAGTTCTCAGCAGATATAAAAGTTTTGGGAAAGTTATAATAATAAGGTTCAGAAACATAATCAAGATTGGGAATCCTTCTGAGGTGTATCAGATGAAGGATATGAAGAAGACTTGGTAAAAATCAGTTGTCTTGTTGGATCATCAGATTCCCTTTTGCTCAGCTTTAGATATTGAGAACCAAAAATCTTCTGGGAAGAGACTGTATGAACAACAGCTTCTAGATGCAAGCTCATATATTCATCAACATTAAACAAGCTTCTCTTTTGATATTTATCCATTTCATGTTGCCTGTAAGAAGACATAATAGAAAACTGAGAGGTATCCTTACCTTCAGTTTTTGCCATCTTTATCTGAGAAAGTGCAAATTGTTCTTTGAACCAAGCCATTCTGTATACAGGATCTAACTCTAGTTTAATCACAGGAGAGCCTGGTCTGTCATGGCTAGAATATAGCTAACTGCTCTGACAGCCATATATCTCAGACCTTGTAGGTCTATTTTGCCTTGTAGGTCTATCTTACTTGAGCTGAGTTATTCTGGAATAATGAGAGATAGACCTCTGAGAAGAAGGTAAAATACCTGTAGATCCTACTGCTAGAGGAGGAGGAGGACCTACCCAAGACTTTGGATAAGAATGAAACCTTTTCATTTTCTTCCTTTGTTTCTGCTAATTATTAGAATACCTCATCCAATTTGGATGGTCTGGAGTAAGAGTTATCCCATGCAAAATATAGTAGGGGATATCGGCAGTAGAAGAAGGTTGAGGAACAACCTTGGCTTGAGCCTTTTCCTGTATTTCCTTTTCTTACAAATAGAATCTTTTGATTCATCAGAATTTGTATGATCATCAGACTGCACCTCTGTGTATTCATATAATTCATCAATTAGTTTAACTATTTTATTTACTTCTTCCTTATCTTTATTAAGTAGATAATTAGATTTAGGCATGGGAGATTCATCCCATTTAGGAGGGGAGTGAGACTATTCAAAAATATTCATTATATCATCAATCATAGTCGTCTGTGGGATTGGAATAAAATTGGTAGAAACATCTCTTAAAAGCTATTTTAAAGCTGAGGCATCAATAAGAGCAGAGTAACAAACTAATGCTCTAGAGAGATCCTGTCTAAAATCTTTTAAGCTAGGGAGATGACTGTGCAATAAATCCAAATCTGATAACAAATAATATATATTAACTATGGGATTAATGATGAAACTACCAACAGTAATAACTTCTGGAGTATCTGAAAACGCATCCTCAACAGTCACAAAATTTCTACAGTGAGCTAGACCAGCTAACACTGAGATGACTTCAGTCATTTTTGTATCAGGAACATCAACAAAATCAGATGCTCCAACTAGTGCTTCTTCATTTGGAGCTTCTTCATCAAGCATCCCCCTGCCTAGATCCAGGGAAAACTGAATCTTTGCCCCAAAAGAAGGGACAAAATGGGAAGAGACAACTTTAAAAGAGAGTTCTGAAATAGAAGCCAAAACATGAGCCAAAGATGAATCCAAGATCTTCTTGAGTGTAGGAGTGATGAAATCAAGAAGTTGAGTGGCAATAGATGAGAAATCTATATACATAAACTTAGGTGGATTTTGAGTAGATGCAGAGGATGGATTGGAGGAAGAGGGAGTTGATCTGTTAGCAAAATTTATACAGATAAAGGAAAACTGTGACAGAGATGGAGGATTGATGATGACAAGGGGAATTTCACTTGGAATTGTCTCCTGGATGGGTAAGTGAGGTGGAGAGAAGTGAGGTGGAGATAAATGAGGTGGCTGATGAGCTAGGGAGTCTGCATGGAAGGCTGAGGATGGAACTTCAATAGACAAAGTATGCTGTAGAGAAGGTGGTGTGGAAGGTTTAGGGGAATGATGTGGAGATTGTGGAGTGGGAGAAATAAGGGGAGAATCTTCTTCTGGAGTAGGGAGAGTAGCTGAGACAGCTCTAGTACTTTTAGAAGCTGCCCTAGAAGATTAAACCCTGGGAGGCTTAGGAATCACCCCCTCCCATTTATCAAATAGAGTAGAGGTGATCCTCTTGGATGCATTAAATGCACAGTCTGAGAGACCAAGACCTCTGGACATTTGGTCTGGAGAAAAATACCCAAAACTCTTCCATAACACACATCCTTCTTATTAATCTTCTTCTTAATAGAATCAAACAAAATTGTCCCCTAAATAATGTTCTTCTGGTCAACCAGAGCACTTATCAATAGAAACTGGTGCCTGGTGACATAGTCATGGACTAAATGTTTGCCAAAAAGAACTTTCTTAAACACATCGGCTAGAAACTTATATTCCACAGAAAAGTTCTTTTTCAATAAATGGTTAGTGTTTCCTTGTGAGTGACCCATTATATCTAGCATAATATCAAATTTTGTACTAGATAATTCTAAATCATCTTCTCCATTTACTAAACCAAAAATTTTGGATAGAATCGCAATGATGAGAGAAACATGATGACCTGAGATGGATCCAGTAACGATTGTGAGATCATGAACCTTTGTAGTGTGAACCCATTCCTTTATCTTTGTGACCGGGAGCTTGATTCGGGTGGACAGAAAATTGCACAGATGCTATGCCTCAAATAGTTACAGAATGTCCTGAAAGATTTGATCCGAATGATGAAAAGAGTCCATTTAAATATCGAATCCAGCATCGAACTTCATTGCAGCGAGAATCTCTTGCGACACTGTGATTATCCTGCAAAACAGAAAGATCAAGTGCAAGAGAAATGGAGAATGCATGGGACGAAGCTCGATGAAAACCTAATATAAGTTTTCAGAAGTTGAAAGGACGAAAAACAATTCGTCGATCTCCGTTCGACGAAAGGTTCACAATTTGTCAATCTCCATTTGACAAAAGGTTCACAATTCGTTGATCTCCGTTCATAATCAATTTAATGTCTCACCATCAATCATTCCTAACTGATTTAAAAAGAAAATATGTTTCTTTTCATCTAATGGTTTGGTGAAAATATCTGCTCTTTGTATATCAGTAGGAATAAACACTAGGATAATTTTATTTTTATCCACATTATCTCTGATAAAGTGGTGCCTTATTTCTGTATGTTTAGTCCTACTATGGAGGACTGGATTCTGTGCAATTGAAATTGCACTAGTATTATCACAGTATATAATTGAATTATTTAATTTGTATATATAATCTAGTAATTGATTTTGAATCCACAAAATCTGTGAACAACAACTAACTGTTGCAATATATTCAGCTTCACCAGTTGAAGTAGAAACAAATATTTACTTCTTGCAAAACCATGACACAAGCCTATCACCAAGAAACTAACAGGTTCCTGATGTGCTTTTTCTGTCAACTCTGCATCCAGCATAATCAGTATCTATGAATCCAGTTAATTCAAATCCTGACTCAATAGGATACCAGAGTCCAAGATTAGGACAACCCTTTATATATCTCAAAATTCTTTTTACTAAAATAAGGTGAGATTCTTTAGGGTTAACTTGAAACCTAGCACAAATACAGGTTGCAGACATAATATATGGTCTGCTTGTTGTTAAACATAATAGAGACCCAATGATTGTTCTATATGTTTTCTGATCAACAGGTTTGCTTTATTCATCATTGTCAACTACAACATTAGTGAGCATGAGTGTTTTCATAGAGGAGGCATCTGACATCCCAAATATTTTAATTAGCTCTTTAGCATATTTATATTGAGATATGAAGATGCCATCAGATGTCTTCTTCACTTGTAAACAAAGAAAATAAGATAATTTACCCATGCTACTCATTTTAAACTTTGAATGCATTAGGTCAGAGAACTTTTTGCAAAGTTTGGAATTAGTAGAACCAAAAATTATATCATCAACATATATTTGAACTAGTATAATTTTAGCTTTATGATATCTAAAAAATAAAGTTTTGTCTATCTTGCCTCCACAAAATTTATTCTCCAATAAAAAATTAGCAAGGTTCTCATACAAAGCTCTTGGAGGTTATTTAAGATCATAAAGAGCTTTATTAAGCTTAAATACACGAGATGAGTGAGTTGAAGAGATAAAAACTGGAGGTTATTCTACATAGACTTCCTCTTTGATTTATCCATTCAGGAAAGGACTCTTTATATCCATTTGATATACTTTGAATTTCTTGAAAGTAGCAAAAACAATAAATATCCTGATAGCTTCTAATCTTGCAACATGAGCAAATATTTGATCATAATTTACTCCTTCCTCCTGTGAATATCCTTGAGCTACCAGTCTAGCTTTATTTCTCACTATAACTCCTTGAACATCCAATTTATTCTTGAAGACCCATTTGGTTCCAATTACTGGATAGTCTTTGGGTCTTGGAACCAAGTCCAAAACTCTACTTCTCTCAAACTGATTGAGTTCCTCTTACATTGAAATGATCCAATGAGGATCTTGTTCTGCATCTTTTATTGATTGAGGTTCAATCTGAGATAGAAAACATATATGCATCTGATATTGATTGAGTTGATGTCTTGTTTGCACACCAGCTGATATGTCTCCAATCACTTGAGATCTAGGATGATCTTTAAGAGTGACAAAATTAATAGGTGGAGTTGGTTCTTCAATGATTTATCTTGTTAATTCCTCTTGTGGAATTTCATTAGCTACAACTTTTTCAACATAAATTTCAGGATTATCTTCATCACTGTCTTCAGCATTCTGTTGAGATGGATGCAATGTATCCTCTTGCTTCAGGATTAATTCATCTAGTTTTTCACACAGTATTGGTACCTGAAAAGAATCTATGGTAAATGTATTCCTCTCCTTATAAAGCATGTTAGATTCATAAAATTTTACATGTATGAATTCTTCTATTTTAAAGGTAAATTTATTATAAACCATATAAGACTTACTGATAAGAGAATATCCAAGAAATATTCTATCTACAGCTTTGACTTCACATTTTCCTAAATGTTTCTTGTCATTATTATTAATATAACATTTGCACCCAAATTTTTTAAAATAATTTACTTTAGGTTTCTTATTTTTAAGCAATTTATAGGGAGTCTTACCCTTAAGTTTATGAATGAGACTTCTGTTAAGAACATAATTTGTTGTGCTTGCTGCCTTGCCCAAAAAGGTATGGGTGAATGAGCATCTGCAAGTAATATTCTAGTAGATTCAATTAGGGTTCTATTTTTCCTTTCTACCATCCCATTTTGTTGAGAAGTTTTAGGAGCAGAGAAACATTGCTTGATTCTTTTTTTCTCACAGAATTTTCTCATCAGAAGAGATTCAAACTCAGTACCATGATCACTTCTGATCAATGCAGTCTGAGTAGAATACTCAGTCTTGATGTTCCTAAGAAAGTCTGTAAGAATTTTGAAGCTATCGGACTTGTTCCTAAGAAAGAACACCCAAGTGAATCTAGATAAATCATCAACAATTACTAAAGTGTTTGCCTTTCCTCCCAAACTTTGTACTGCAATAGGTCCAAAAAGGTCCAAAAAGGTCCATATGTAGCAAATATAAAATTCTGTGTGAATCACTCTTAGATATGGATTTAAAACTATTTTTAGTTTGCTTACCTAATTGACAAGCCCTGCAAAGTCCTTCCTTCTTGTAAGATCCAGAAGGTAGTCCTCTGACAAGGTTGTCCTTAGACAATTTAACAATAGTTCTAAGGTTTATATGCCCTAATCTTTTATTCCAAATTTCATTTGATTTACTTATCTAATTAAACAAACATATGAAAGTTTTAGCAGAATTAAAATTGACTAAATAGATGTTACCCTGTCTAACCCCATAAAAAATAATTTTGTTTTTATTAGATGTAATAAAGCATAAAGACTTATTAAATGATACCTAATAATCTTCATCATATAGTTGACTGATGCTGATAAGGTTATGCGTAAGACCTCTCACATAAGCTACCTTCCTGAAGGTAACTACTCCAACTTTGACATTGTCATAGCCCTTTGTCTGTCCACAGTTGGAGTATCCAAATATAAATTTTGGTCCAAGCTTTGCTTTGAAGTCTCTTAGATTAGCTTTTCTTCCTATCATGTGTTTAGATCACCCACTATCCAAATACCATTGTTCCTCCATGGTAGGATAGTTCTTTTCCTGTATTGAAAATAAGTTAGGTATTCTTGACCCGATTACCTTGGGTCCTAATTTTCTGTCATAATTAGTAGAAATATAAGAATATTCAGGTTGATTTTTATATCCAAGTGAATGATATCTTCTGGGAGGAATGATTCACTCAGTTAAAGGATTTAACAACTTTTGAGTTTGATTATTCTTTTGAAAAGAAGTAAATTTTTTGTTTGAAAAAATTAAGTTCGACGAATTATTCTGATTTCATCGAGCTACGTTCGACGAATAATAGTGATTTCGTCAAGCACCATTCACTGAATAGTTATACTCATTTCCTGTGTTCAGCGTTCGTCTATCTCTGTCCAACGAATAACTTTGATTTCGTCGAGCTCGGTTCGATAAATTCTATTGAACATTATTTTCCTGGAAATTTTTATTCTGTTTTTGAATGGATTTTGATTTATTCTCTAGTACATTATATGACAAAACTTCAGTGTCTTTATCTATAATTTCTACTATTTTTTTCCTTTAGCAGATATAAATTTTACAGGTCTAGTTAAAATATTTTTCTTAAGAATTGAAGGTTGACTAGATGAAGCTCCGAAGCCCAGTCTGCCATTTAATTTGGCATTGACTGTACTTGTAATTTTCATTAGTTTAATACTTCTCCCATTAAGAGATTCTTCAAACTTCTTAGCCTCAGATAATTTGTTTTCCATGGAAACTATTTGTTCCTTAAAAATTTTCAATTCTTCTTTAAGTTTAATATTTTCTGAAGATAGATTGTTCAATTCAGTTAATTTTTCTCTGAGAAGTTTTATTTTCTTCTCAGATTTTATCAAATCTTTACAAAGCAATTTAAAATCTATTTTGTATTTATCTGATGTAAAATCAAAAGTTGAAATTACCTGCTCTTCTTCTGACTCAGATTCAGTATCATAATTGCTATTTGATGCATTGATTTCCATCATACAATCTTCTTTAGCATTTAATTCTTCTTTATCTTCACTTGCACTGGATGAAGATTCAGTGTCTGACTCCCTCCATGTTTAAGCTACAAAGCCTCTCCCCTTCTATCTGTGTTTAATTGAAGAGGGTTAGTTTGAATGCTTTTTAAAGTCTTTCTCCTTCTTCTTATCTTTCTTTTGATTTTCAGGACATTCTGGAAGAATGTGTCCTGGTTTCCTGCAACCATAGCAAACAATTTCCATAGTAGGTGTTTTGTCATATCTTGGTTTTTCCTTATTTCTGGAAAATCTTCTCCTGAACTCTTTCCTGGCCATTTTGTAAAATCTTTTAGCCAATAGACTCATGAGTTCTTCATTTTCTAGAAGTTGTTCTTCCTCTTAAGTTTCTTGGAAAGCAATACTCTTGTCCTTCTTCACTGAGGATAAGGTCATTTGTTTAGCTTCTCTTGTTTTGATGAGCTGCTCATATGATTTGAGCTTGCCCAACAAAATTTTGGTTGAAATTTCATTCAGATTTCTAGCTTCTCTAATTGGCCAAATTCTTGAATCCCGTGTGCTAGGAAAATAGATGAGAATTTTGTCATTTACTTCTGTCAATGTAATGTATTTCTCCAAAGTTTTCAGTTCATTGATTATGAGACTGAGTCTTGTATACATATCAACAACAGATTTAGTTTCTCCCTTTTTGAAATTCTCATATTGAAAAATTAGGTGAGATCTTCTATCTTTTCTTTCATCTGCTGATCCAGCTACCATTATAGTGAGGGAGTCCCATATATCTTTTGCTGAGGTGCATTCAACAACCTTCTGAAAGATATCATCAAACATTGTTTAGACTAGTATATTCATAGCCTTTGCATCAGCAATTTTCAGTTTTTTCTGAGCTTCTATCCATTTTGGAGGTGGTGTAGCACTGGTGCTTGTTGCTGCTAGTGGTGGAGGTGGACCTGCCAAAATTGAATTATAGATATCCTCATCAATAGAATTCATATATAACTTATCCTTGTCTGCCATAGTGCAAACTTATTAAGATTGCACATAGGAGGTCTAGTGCTTGAGTACTCCTTATTTTGTGACATGATAAATTTATCAGTGATTTAAAACAAACATGTAGGTAAAATAAGATCTATCAGATCTATTGCTTCAGGTGTTAACCTGTAAAACCAAACCAAATCTCCCTCTGATACCAATTGAAAGTGAAGGGATAGATCTAACTTTACTCTAGAGGGGGGGGGGGTGAATAGAGTATTGTAAAAACTTTAATTTATTGTTATAGCAGTTTTGAAAATAGTGATATCTATATATAGACAATATTCACAGCACACAAATAAAAGTAACAATCACAGACGACACAAGTATTTTATAGTAGTTCCCTAATAAATCTGGGTACGTCTACTTTACGACCCTAATAGGTATCCACTACAGGTTTTTACTCAGGTGCCATATCATTAGAAGATCTATTTTCTAAGGGAGATCTAGCAACCCTTTGGGATTTTGACCAGGTACCCAAAAACCAAACTTAAGTCTTTTGATCAGGTGAATTATGAAGCAAATGTTAACTTTTGAAGGGAGTTAGAACCCTGTACACAATTTAAGAATAAACTAAAAGAGTTAGATGTTGTCTTTTCTGTCAAGTATCTCTGAGAAGACTTAGTGGATGATGTTGTAAAAAGCTCCCCCTGATTTGAATGGAGATTGTGATCAAGAGAGGAGACTTTTTCTTAAGGGTGTAGGTCTTCTTGTATACTTTTACTCTCTAGTAGATGTTTGAGACAGATATATATTAAGATGTCTCTCAGATTAAAGATGTGTCTCAGGGAGAGTCTGAAGCAAAATGTATGTATTTCTCTCTATCTCTGTGTCTCAAAAAAACTGGTGAAGCAGCAATCTTCTATAGATATATATATATATGTTGTGAGAGAAGAATTCAATATTTAAAATAAACGATTCTTGAAATGCTTGAAGAATCCCTTGAGAATTTGTAACTGCCTTGGAATTAATTAGATTTAAAACCTCTGTGATAAATCCATATTTAATGATGCCTTAAACGGCTATATTCATTAGAATATTTAGCATTAAATATCAGAGTTTTAACTCACAGTTATCAAGCATTTGAAAAACATTATGCCTTCTGTAATATAGAAACTAGCTGATCGTCGAACTCAGCAAGGTTTTCATCGAACTGAGCTTGGATTTCGTTGAACTGATCTTTTACGAACTGAGATTTTACTTTCGTCGAGCTGAGCTCTAAGTTCATCAAACTGAGTTCTGAGTTCGTCGAACTAACCTTAGAGTTGAGAACTACGTTTGTCGAACTGAATTCAGAGTTCGTCGAACTGAATTCAGAGTTCATTGAACTGTATATCTCTGGAACACCTTCTAAAATAACTCTGGAAATAAAATATGACCCTAGTCTATACAAGTTGGGTCAAAATAAAATCCTAATCAAAGAATAGTAATCCTAGACCAAATTAGTAATAATGAGTTCTAATAATAAGTAGTAATAATAAGCAGGTGGTATATCTCTACATATCAAGAGTAGTAATAACAATAGTGTACAACATCATTATCAGCATTCAATTATGGAAATTCTACACAAGCAATATCATTCCATTAGAGCATATAGATATACAACAGGAAAATAACTTAACTTATAAAAATGCCTATACAAATTTATAAGTTAAGGATTGACGTAACAGTAAAGTAACTCATCATATAAGATGTCCATACAAATTTATATGATAGAGATCTTATGCGGTGCAATATAATGTTATGAATGCAATATGATTACTCACCCAACCTAGTCCAAAGCCAGTTATACACTAACTTGAAAGCATCCTGCACATAAGTCGTTACCATGCAGTAAATTTGACTGACATTCCCGGAGCTAAAAAGCTCTTATGAAAACGTGTAACCATCCATTGGAAAGGTATTTCCGAGGAATACAACTTTCGTGTTCATCCTAAGACATAGATTCGGATGCATCATGCTCGACAATGACCTCAAAGTCCACTGCGCATAGAAAATAGATTTATGCATGCATCTTAAAGCAAAACGAACAACATCAGTTCGTCTTCTTCCATTAGCCATTTATTCAAAACCACATACACCACTTCCTCCTCCCTTGTTCAACCTCAAAAAGCCATCCTTCTTCACAAAACCAAGTCCACCATCTTCACATCAAAGAGAGGACAGGTTGAAAACAACTAATCCCTAAGTCAAGGTCCTAATATGGTCTTTTCCTCGGAGATCTTCATCACGCACAAGTCAAACTATTTTGAGTCGACATCTCTCCTATATCATAACTAAAGAGCTAGCATCAAGGGAGAGGGTAGAAAGCACTCCTAACTTCCGGCCATGGACCTTGTTATCCTCCTTGGCGGTATCGTTCTTCATGGAGGGGGAGAGCTCTTCCTTTAGAAAATCCGACTACAGCGACGTCCGGTGACCTTTCTTCTTTCGTCAGATTTGGCACATATATTGGCTCGAAAAGAAATGGAAGTGATGGCTTGGGTTTCTCATTTCTTCCTTTTTATAACAACGTATTAAGGTTAAGCCATGTTGCCACGTGTCACCCTAACATTGGACCACCTATCATTACTTTAAATAGGTCTTGTTTGAGAAGACCGGGTCCAAATGATCCATCAACACTTATCCCGAAAACCTAGTTCAGCCCGTACGTAAAAATCAGCAACGCGGCCTGCCAAAAATAAGTTAAGTCAAATTCGTCGCATGCGTCGAGTGTCACTCGATGCTTCGTCGAATGGCGTAGAGATCTCTCGACGCTTTTCGACAAATTTCACTGGCCGAAATCATTCCAAGTCCAAGCATCTGATGCATCAAGATTACTCGACACTTCGTCGAAAGGCGTCGAGATCACTCAATACTTTTTGACTAATCCTTCTGGCCAAAATATTCTAAGTCCAAGCACTACATGCATCGAGATCAGTCAACGATTCGTTGAATGGCATCGAGATCACTCAACACTTTTCGACAAATCCTTCTGGCCAAAATATTCTAAGTCTAAGCACTGTATGTGTCAAGATCACTCGATGTTTCATTGAATGGCATCGAGATCACTTAATGCTTTTCGACGAATCCTTATGGCCAAAATATTCTAAGTCCAAGCGGTGTATGCATCGAGATCACTCGACGCTTCGTCGAATGGCGTCGAGATAACTTAACGTTTTTTGATGAGTCCAGTATTATTTTCCAAGTCTTTTTATGTGTCGAGTATAACTCGACTCTCATTTAAAGGCGTCGTGACCATTCGACGATACTCGATGATGCTTAACGATTTCTACTTGGTCAAAATTATTCTAAGTCAAACTCCCTTCATGCGTCGAGTACCACTCGACTCCAACCTACTAGTCAATTCACTCGACGCCTGCTACCGGTGCACCCCGAGCCCGAGTCATTTCTCTTGACTCAAAATGCGTGTGAGGGGTCTAGCATGAATTGGGACGTTACACTCATGCCTACATCGAGCTAGAGGCCATGTTCGACCAACTATCCACCTGCGAGCCTCATTGCCGAAACTCTACACTGGAGGTGAGGATATAGAAGATGGAAGAGCTGTAGGGCTAGCTGGCGGCTTACGAGGCACACTTTCATATGATCAATGAGCTGGAGCGACGACTATTGATGACCGATCATCGCCTACAGCTTTATCATGAGGAGTTGGCCGACATGTGGGCGAGCATGGGAATGACTGGTCCACTAGTGAGGATGGAAGACCAAATCCGGCGGGGAGATAATGTGATGGGGGTAGCCAGTGAGCACTATCGGCGAGAGAGAGATGGGCTGGGTCGGATGACATCCACCGCTTCCCCAGCAACAACCTCCTAGGACTTGGAATTTTTCTTTTTCTATTCTATTTTTCCTCATCGTTGGCGATATTATAATGAAATGGAATATTCTTTGATTTGAGATGACGAGTTTGTATCTCGCACTTATTCTACCGATTTATTTTTGTTGATGTTTTTGCTCTGTGATGATACTCGCTTTCTTCCTGCGATATCTTGTGTTTATTTGTGTAGGTTTTGGTGATCTGGAGATTTTCTGAATAACGTTGCGCGAGATAGGGTTCATAACTAGGGTTTATCTCTTAGTTACCACGCGACTTAGGCTGATACTCGCGTAAGGTTGATATATTTGCCTGACCTCTGCCTATAAATAGAAGGGGAAGGTGAGCCTTTAGTACGTTATTGCGATTTATGAACATTACTCGCGAGTATTTTGTTCTTGCTCGCGCCTCATTCTCGCTCAAGCTTTCCTCGCTGTTCCTTGCTTTTTCTCACCCATTCTCGCTCGAGATGATGATGCCAATGCTCGCCAGCAAGCCCATGCGATCAACTTCACCGATGCCATCTTCAAGAAGTCCATCATGACCACGCAAGATTTAAAAGACTTATACAAAAGGCATCTGCCTGAGGAATACTCGATCAGGCTCCCCGCCTGAATCAAGCGACTAAACACCTTCCTAGAGGGTGAGATACTCGGTCCCGCCCCTCCGCCACTTCGAAGTCGGCCTGCGACTTCCATTATGGCTAGAGTACTGCCAGATTCTACGATACTTCGAAATCGTCCCCGCCTAGATCAACCCGAACGGAGTGGCGATGATCTTGGGATTTATCTGCTTCTTACGTGAAGAGAAAATTGCCTTCGATCTGTCTGTCTTTAGGATGGTATTCACCTTTTCCGTGACCTTCGAGGGTGTGATTTTCTTTAGCAGCTACGTCTGCACCTTGGTCGGTGCGGCGAATAAGGTCCACAAGTGGGGAGAATACCTAGTCATCATCTCGGCGATTTCGAAGGGGTACCACGCAAGATGCACAAGCCTCTAGAAGTCGCCTTCTTACTACCCATCCTCAAGGGTTTGCGCGAGAAGCTCTTCGAAGACTTCCGCGACCAGTAATTTGATGTCATCCACTGGCGTCTGAATGTCAACTCGCTGGATGATGTCTTCCACAATGAAGATAAATAACTTGGCGAGATATCTCCATACTTGCTGAATTGATTATGATCATTGCTAAGATTTTACTAACTATTCTACCATTTCTGTAGCTACTTGCACCCTTTTGCGTGAACCACTTCCCCTGTAAAAGGAAGTCGCTTCACCGCACCAGGGTTCAGTGAACCCGCCTTCTGAGGTTGAGGAGATCCTGCCTCTCGAGGGCTCCATAGGCTAGTCCCGAACTGGGGACAAAGATGACTCCTTGCAGAAGATGCTGGACGAGGGGAAGGTAAAAGCCAAGTCCCCTGACCATGCGAGGAAGTACACAAGGATCTCCTACGAGCTCTTCGATGGGAAGGATTCACCGGTCGATCTAGGGGCACCATACTACCACCCAAACTTCAATCTCGGGCGCAGTGGCAAGGATGCTTTTGGATGCCAACTGGTGTCCTGGGCTGAGGGCAAGCACAAGGTTACGCTGAGCACCAACCTACCTTGTTGGTTGGAAGACTGGGATGATAAGGGGAAGGCTTACGACGTCGCCTTCACACTATACAGGTGAGCTGGTTCCAAGTCCATGTAGGATCTCAACCCTGAGGTGCTTGCCAACCAAATAGCTCAGGCATTCCTGTGGGCTACCGAGCTGGTCCATCACACCGCGAGGAGGCTCCGTGAGTCACAGGAGGCTCCGAAGATCGTCTCGTAAAAGGCGATCGAAGTGGAAATGTAATCAATATGCTGGAAGGACTATAAGGTAGCTCATACTCCTTTGCACAACTTAATTGCCATTTCACTTTGTGGTTTTCCTAAATTCTTGTTGTTGATCCTCGCAGGCTGCTGAGATCAAGACGACGAAGAGGATCTCCGAGCTCGAGCAATAGATCGCAGATACGAAGGCCGAGCTGGAGATCGCATAGATCTGGGTTGCCGAGTTGGATATTCTTCGGTTGGTTGATGAAGCTCGCCCTAGGCCCGCAAATACTCTCCCAGCTGAGCAATAGCTTGAGGCAAGTCCTTATGGGATGTGCAAGAGGATCCAATTCTGCGGGGATGAGATGCCCGCTATCTACCACGTGATAGGGTGAGCAACGAGGGAAGCCATTCATGCAAAGCTGAGGATCGATCACTTCCTTGGTACAGAAGTCGACAATCTGACGATCGTGAACCTCATCCTAGGAATTCTCGCCGAGGAGTCCAACTCGCCTGATCGCTTCTTCTCTGCTGATTCTAGATCTAGTGCCAACGACACTAGTGGTGAAGAGAGCAGTGATGATAGCTATGACAATGAGAATAACGAGGATGATGCTGAAGATGAGGAAGATGTTGTCGTTAGAGACAAGGAGTACAATCCTGATATTGATGATGAAGAGTCTTAGTCAGCCAGGTACCTCCTGCGTCCAAGCATGTAAAGATGGAAAGTCGTAAAATAGAAATTTTGTTATACTCTCTGTATAGTACAATGTTGTTCTTTCTTCACTGTTGTTATTTGTTTTTGTATTTGAATACTCGCTTGTTGATGATGTTCGTGAGTCTTATAGGCATAGAGAGGTTGAGTGCTTGCTAGTCTCATAGATGCGGAGAGGTTGAGTGCTTGTTGTGTACATACTCACTCAGTGATGATACTCGCTAGGCTCATAGACACGTAGAGGTTGAGTTCTTATTGTGTGTGATCTTTGCTCGCATATTGGTTCATACGAAATAGCTCAAAGTTACTCGTACTATAAATTTTCACACGTATACTCGCACGTTGCTGCTCGCACCTGGATGGTCACAGTCACATGCTCGTACATCGATTGTAGCATTTGCATGGTCATATATGTATACTCGCATGTTGCTGCTCGCACTTGCATGGTCGCATGCTATATAGGAACATAACTCAATTGAGTTAGAGAATATAATCGATACCTAGTAGGAGGAATATCAACAGGAGGTGTAAAATAGGTCGAAACCTTACAGGAGGAAGCTTAATTGGAGATGGAGAGTATAGTTGACACCTAATATGGAGGAAGCTCAACTGAAGGTGGAGAATCAACAGCTCACAGGAGCCGAGCTCAATTAGAGGTAGAGAGTCGATAGCTCACAGGTGCCGAGCACAACTGGAGGTGGAGAGTCGACAGCTCATAGGAGTTAAGCTCAACAGTAGGTTAAAAGTCGACAACTCACAGAGCCGAGCTCAACTGGTAGTGGAGAGTCAATAGATAAAAGGTTCCGAGCTCAACTAGAGTTGGAGAGTTGATAACTCACAGGATCCAAGCTCAACTGGAGGTAGAGATTCAACATCTCACAAGAGCCGAGCTAAACTGGAGGTGGAGTGTCGATAGCACTCAGGAGACAAGCTCAATTAGAGGTGGAGAGTCAATAGATCTCAGGAGCCAATCTCAACTAGAGGTGGAGAGTTGACAGCTCTTAGGAGCCAAGCTCAACTAGAGGTAGAGAGTTGACAGCTCATAGGAGCTGAGCTCAACTAGAGGCGGAGACTCGACTCGGGGGTCAAGTAGTCTGCATGTAGGATAGAAGCTCGTACAGGGGACCTAACTATGACAACAATACATACGAGGAATTTACCTCACCCGAGGGGGTTGGTAGCCAATATGCAGGAGAGGAGCTTATGTAGGAACTCAGACTATGGACATTCCACGACTTGAGGACTTTTATCAGTGTTGAGATCACTCGCCCTGTTACTTAAGAAATTGCCAAAGAATTAGATGTATCAACTTTTTTTATGACGAAGGAAACTTTTAGGGAGATGACGATCCTTTCTTTGTCAAGTTGGGAGGTTGGCGTCCATACCTATTCCTGGTAGTTCCTCTAGTTGGAGGAGAGATGCAATCTGGGGTAGCTAGGTCGACATATAAGGGGGGAGCTGGTCTCGGCTGTCAATGTGGTGGTCGATCTCACAAAGACGCTTCAAATCCCGATTCTTCGCCCCATCATCCGCCCTGTGCTTTTTAGGAGAATCAGGTCAAAGGTTCATTTCCCAACCTAATTGTGAAGATCGCTTCCTGCCCACCTCTACGACCTCTTGCTCTACCACCTGGTTGCGAGGGCCATGGTATAAGTGATGGGAAATGGCCCTCGGAGGGTCCTACAGGAAACACACTCGAGTACACCATCCTTCCATGCACTCATACTTTTCAGGGCATCTTTGCCCAACTGCTTTCAAAAGCATGATGTGTTATCCTATCTTGGCAAGGACAGAGACACATCCTACTTTGTTGGACAAACTACCGCTAAGAGTGGGTCTTTTAGTCTTCTTATAGACCGATGACGCCTTTATCACAAGGTATCATAATGTGAGGTCGATCCTTCATCAAGTTTATGAGGTTAGAGTTCAGAACTATTCTTGATAGTTCCTCTAGTAGGAGGAGACATGCAATCAGGGGTAGCTAGTTCGACATATAAGAGAGGACCTGATCTTGACCGACAATATACGGTCTCAGTCTTACAAGGATGCTTAAATCCCGACACATCGTTCCATCATCCACCCTGGGATTTTTAGGAGAATTAGGTTGGATGTTGGTTTCCCAAACCGATCGTAGAGATGGAATTCACTTCTTCTAACTAATTTGAGACGATCAAAACAAAGAAGATAACTCACATCCACCCGTTCCTCCAGGGGAAAGGAAATGTGTAAACAAAATTGAAATAATCCTACAGATAGTCATTACATGTTACCACTAGGGATAAAACCTTTTGAGGTCATCCTCGCTCCACATAATTCCCAGCAGCTCTCCTTTTCATTTTATAGGTGATAGCCTCCAGTGACTAGAAACTCTTGGATGATGAAGGGTCCTTCTTAGTTTGGATTTAGCTTGTCAACAGCAGCTGCCCTTCCTACTGCGTCCACCTTCTTCATGACCAGGTTTCCTACAAGGAAGTGATTGAGACGAACATTTTTTTCGAAGTGCTTTGCCATTCGCCTCTTAATCTCCTCTTGGTGGATGGAGGCTAAGTTACGAAGCTCCTCTATATAGTCCAATGAGAGCTTCTAAGGATCTTTATTCACCTGACATCATTCTTCACTACCTTCTACTACTACAAACCTCGGGATCTGAACCTTGAATTCTACTTTAATGAGTACCTCAGACCAGTGGGATAACTTGAAGGGTGTTTCCCCCATGGCCGAGTTAGGAGTGGGTCTCAGAGCCTATAGGACCAAGGGGAGTTGCTCCACCCAAATGCCCTTCAGATTGCTGACCTTCTTCTTCAAGAGGTTGATAATAGGCTTGTTGGCAGCTTCCACCTGTCCATTACTCCGAGGATGATGTATAGAGGCGAATCAAAGATTTGTCCCTAGCTGCTTGCAGAGGTCCTCTAGCTCCAGGCTAGCAAATTACGAACTATTATCAGTGATGATGGCGAGAGGGATCCCGAACTTACAGTCGATCTCTCCCCGGATAAAGTTATTCATGATCTGAGACGTGGTCTTGGTAAGAGCCTTATCTTCAATCAACTTGGAGAAATAGTTGATCATGATGAGAACAAACTTTCTCTGACCACTGGCTTGGGGGAAAGGGCCAATCAAATCCATTCCCTAGATGTCAAAGGACCAGGGAGTGGTGATTGAGCAAAGTTGTTGAGCTGGCTGCAACTGAAGAGTGCAAAAAGTTGTCACTTTGGACACTTCTTTGAGAAGGCTTCTGCATCCTTCCGATTGGTCAACCAAAAGTAGTCGTGTCTCAGAATCCTCTGCTCCAGACTACGTGTCTTTGCATGGCTGCCACACTCTCCTGAATGAATTTTCTCAAGCACTCAACGGATTTCAGCTTCTGTCAGACATCTGGCAAGAGGTCCTAAAATGGTTTTGTGATATAGTTCCCCTTCATGCAACAGGTAGTAAGCATCTTTGTACCGGAACTTCCTCTAATCTCCCTCATTGGTAGGTAGCTGGCCTGCCGTTAAGAACGTAATGAACGGGTCCTTCCAATAGGCCTTCTGAACGATCTCCAACATCTCCCCTTCCTCGACGGACGGTCAAAATAAATTGGTCACTATTCCTCCAGCCCTGGGACCATACTTGGCGAGATAGTCTGCCCCTGAGTTATCCTCTCGGGGCACATGCTTGACAAAGAAGGATTGGAAACCTCCCATCAAGCCTTTGACCTTTGCCAACTATCTTTGCAAAATGTGGTCACGTACCTCGAACTCTCCCCTAATTTTCCATGCAACCACCTTTGAGTCGGTGAAAGCTTTGAGATCTTGAATGCCCAACTCCTTGGTGAGATGCAAGCCTACAACCATGTATTCATACTCTGCCTGATTGTTTGTGATGGGGAAAAGGATCTCGACTGATTGATCGATCCTAGTTCCCTGGGGGCTCACTAGCATGACTCGGGCTCCAATAGAATTCTTGCCTGAAGCCCCATCCACGAACATCTTCCAAAAGACCGGGCTGGAAGTGCCTTCGTCTCCTACTACCTTGGCTGAGAAGTCGGCTAGAAAGTCCGCTACTTCCCGGGTCTTGATCGCTACCCTTGGTGAATAAGAAATGTCTAACTTGCTGAGCTCCACCGCCCATTTTGCCAACCTTCCTGAATTCTCCACTCAATCTAAGATACTTCTCAATGGATGATTGAAAGTATCTAGCGTTTACCTAAATCACCTAGAGGGGGAGGCGGGTGAATAGGTGATGTCCATGTCTTTTTGCGGAATAAAAATTGCTTAAAAACTACAAGCACACAGAACACAGAGATCTATAGTGGTTCTCTGTGTTGGGTGCGCGTCCACTGTCCCGCTTTGCCTATCTATCCCGAAGGTTTAGATTCAAAAACTTCATCATTCTCAGATTTCAACAAATCTTACACCTCAGAGACACAAGTCCTATAACTCGGAGACGATACTCCTACCAGTCTTAGAACAACCTCTCCTACCACTCGGATAACAACCTCTCCTACAACTTAATCCACAAAGGGATCTACGACTCGATCTACAAATGGATCGACCACCCAATCCACAAATGGATCTACATCTCAGAGATAAAACCACCTACAAATGTAAAAGAATATTACACAACAATATTACACAATCTTGACAATATCTAAGGTCTTTAATCCATTGTTCTTTGAAAATGGTTGATCTTGAATATTGTGAAGAACATGGAAAATTTGAAATCCTTGAAGACACTGATCTTGAATCACGAATCGATTAGATCTGGAATATAGGAATCTTTATCAAGTAATGATCAAGTAGAATCGGTTGAGGACGAATGAATCGTGCACTTTTTGTTGTCGGTCGACCAGGATTTCGCGATTAGGGTTCGGTGCCGACTAGAAATGATTCGTATGAGATCTTTCTTGAAAGGTTTGAGCACAATTAGGGAATATAGAAAATCTTCCCTGAGTATTTATAGGAGCCTTCAATCGTAATAGCTATAAAAGACTTTCCAAGTCGGGACCTCCGTATTTACTGTACATGGCGTATCGTCCAACCCGAGCCGCGGTTTTGAAAAACAAGAAGAAAATTAACCTAAGTCATTTTCGTCGAGTATTGTCGAGTATCATCAAGTATAGCTGAGTATACTAGTCGAACTTAGTAGTAATATTCAACAAACTTTACTTGGAGGAATTTTGCACGTTTCAACTTACCATTCGACGCCAGACAAAAGACAAACTCGACGAATTCGACGAGTATCAGCTAGTATACTAGACGAATTCAATTAGTACCGTCTAGACCACTCGATGCCTTTTCCTTAAGAAAATCCAGATAAGTAGAGTCAAGATGTTTCGATGAATTCGACATGTATCGTCATGTATATTCGACAAATTCGACGGGTATCGTTAGATACATTCGACGAATTCGATGATTATACTTGATGATACTCGACAAATTTTACTTAACTGTTTTCCAACTTTTCAGAAATTCTACCACAAGTACATATGATGAATTTGACGAGTGATAGTAGGTATATACGACGAATTCGACGAGTATCAACGAGTATACTCGATGAATTCGACGAATATCCCTTACAATACTTGACGAATTTTACTTGGGTAAAATTTCTGTTCTCCTAAATTCAACACCTTCTTCCTTGATCCTTCTCATGCACCTGGTATAGAAGTACACCCCAATAGAGAGATTTTACATGAGTCAACACATTGGCCTACATAATGAAGGATTACATTGTATAGTCCTGTGTTTACTGAACCACTGTAACCTGACATTGGTGTGTACTTGACAATGTATACCTGCAAGTACATAATTGAAAATGCAATATCAAATACAATCACAATTCATCTTAGCATAACTAGACCCTTCTTCAAATCAGGGTTATCGTGGATAAAATACCCAACAATCTCCTCCTATTTGAAGAAGTCAGAATCCTATAAGCTAAGGTGAATTGCACAACAATAATAAAGCAAAAAAATGACAAGATATATGAGTTAAAGAAAAATGAAACACAACGCACATTCTTGTTAACAAATTCAAAACATATATATATATATATATATATATTAGAGTTTTTAGTTTGGGGGAGGGGGGCAACCACAGCGACACACATAATAATCCATAACAAAATAAACCACCATCAACCCTGCCTGTCCTGGCTCTTCTAACACTGCCTAACAAAATAAGCCTTGGGCTTTGGATAATATCTTGGAGGGTCTGGAGGTGCAGTTGGATCATCGTGCTTGTGGTTCCTGAAGTGAATCCTCCTCTTAGCACATGCCAATTCATACTTTTGCCATTCATCACTATCGTACTGATTCCATCTGTTTTCTCCCCCAACATCATCAAAGGTGAAAGACTCTAAGATAATTCCTCTTGATATTGGACTCCCCACCTTAGCCATCTCTCTAACTAGCTCTTCCCTAATGGGCTCTGACCTGAAGCAGAGGCACCTTCACCATATCTTCTTCGCTTGCACACTAGAGGAGGGATATCTTCAACCACTTGAACATCTTGGAACCCAGCAGCAACAACATCAGATCTATCCTGAGGGAGATCTTATGTGTCTATCCAACATTGAGAGTAATCCTCAGCAGAATGAACTTCCATATGAGCAGGCACAACAGGTACTTGAAAAACTTGTCTTGGACTACCAAATATCTCTTTTCTAGCCAATAAAAGTTTTCAAAGCTATAATCATTGACTCCTTTAAAGTTTGTTAACATGACAACCTCAACCGCATCCACCTTAGCTTGGCATCAGGAATGTCAATCTGGATTTTAACTTCTGTATGGCTAATGTTAAGATCCTTCTCTATTTCCTTGACCTTGTTCAGAACTTGATGCATTGTGGTTTCAAAATGTGCTTGTTGTCTTGCCAACATAGTTTCTAAGGTCTTCAGAAAGGAACTATCAACAAAGGAACTAGGAATATCTTCAGAAAGAATACTAGGGAGAGAGGGAAGATCTTCACGGATTGGAGATAATCAAGCTTTAGAAATTAGCATCAGTTCTTCAGTAGTTAGGAGAGGAGGATGCTCCTCTGCATATCCTTCCTCATCAAAAACATCTACTACCTCCTCTGGAATAACTGGAGGAGTACCTGTAACCTTGGCAACTATTTTCTTAAGGTAGGGAATAAACCTGTCAACCTGAGTAGCAATCGATATCGAGGACTGAGTCACCTCCCCCTCAAAAGCTGAAGCAGGAGGAAGCTCTAGGAGAGGGACAATCATGTTGTCCACTAACACCTGCTCAGAACCATCATTAGCATTATCAACAGTTTTGGTCTCATCAGTAACAACCATTTCCTCATCAGCCTCTATTTCATAGTCATCAACATTCAAATCATCTTTGGAAGCAACAGAAATCTCGCCCTCATCTGGCACTAACTCATCAGCAGCAGTCTGAGTAATTTTGGCAACCTCTGTCAGAATATTCCCTGTCTCTGGAACTGTAATCTCAGCATTAGGAACTGGAACTGGACTCTCTGAAACTAAAGTAGCAGTTGGATCCACCTTAGCTCCTACACTCAATCTCTCAGGATTTTCCCTAGGGGTTGGGGAAGGAATCCTATCAGCAAGAGCATCCTCTTCCTCCTCCTCAGCCACATCTGGGGCTCCCCCTGGGCTTAAGATCCTCTTATCCACCTTGAGAAGATGGATGAGTTAATCTTCTTCAGGTGATGGATAGGCACACCTTTGGTCATATCAAACTTGTCTCTGTCCAGTTGGTTCAAGTACAAGCTGATAATCCTTCAAAAGTTGACAGTGCGAAGACTCTCCTTGATCTTTTAAAATAGCAAAACACCTCAATCCATTCTTTTTTGGCAGATGATTGTCACAAGAATTTTGAACATCTCTGATGATATGTAGTCATGGGAACCTGTTTTGCATAACAATACTTTTCCAATAATATCTGATAACAGCTTCCCTTCATCGTTCATCCCTTTGCTTTTAACAGCTTTGGTGCCCATTGGCAATCTACAGAACAACAGTGCTCTTGAAACTTCCTCCTCTTTGAGGTGATCTGCTTCTTCACAGGCTAGAAGCCTCAAGAGTCGAGTGAAGTGAGAGGACTTCACCTTAATTGAAGTCTTACGAACTTTGCTGTTGATGATGATATCTTCATGTCGGAGCTTGGCATTCTGAAAGAACTCAAGAACATCTTTGTCCAAGACCTTGTAGGGGTGTTCGATGACAAATGAGAGGTCGGTCATCTCCAACATTAGGATTATGTTCCTAAACTCATCAGAAGCAGAAGAAAACCCTGTACAAACTAGTTCTCCTCCACCTAGCAAACCACTTGTGCTGCGAGGGGCCATGGAGAATCAGAAATTTACAGAAATTCAGAAAGGGCTCTGGACTGTGATTGCTATCAAGGAAGGAGTTGGTGAGACAGGTCAGAGGCAAAATCGATCTTCTAGAAGAAATCGATGGGAGACTCTGCTGGACTATCAGAAATGGCTTCCACTGACCTAATCGATGATGAACGAACCCAATACAATGAAGGAAGACGATTAACAGTCCCGAAAAACTAATAGTCCAGAAGAGGGCTATTTAGCGATTTCGGCTTCGGGTTTCAACAAAGTAGCGTGCGGTTGCCCCTAACCCTTTTTAAAATATATATATTTTAAATTTAAGACATGGGAAAGGTGTGTACCTAATTATCCGCGACTCTTCGGATCCAATATAAGAAATGAAATTTTACCTAAGTAGAATTTAGCGAGATTTACCGGATGTAAAGACATATTTGGCGAGTTTCATCGTGTATATTCGACGAATCGTTTATATTCTTGTGAATATTCGTCGAATCAGCGAGTTTTGCTGACTGATACTCAAAGAATTTTCCTTGGACATATTTATTCCTTTCTGTAGCATTTCCTAAGAGAATTCCTATCTTCTTATCCATCTTCATGAGTCTCTGTTCAGCATGCCTAGTTCTGTTTTGAAGAATGAGAACTTGGCTTCGTCCAATGGCTTCGTGAAAATATCTACAACCTGATTATTCGTCGGGACATAGCTAAGGGCATATCTTTATTCTCCACATGCTACCAAATGAAGTGATATCGCACTTCAATGTTCTTTGTCTGACTGTGAGAGACTGGATTATACGCGATCACTATTGCATAAGAGAAGTCATAATACATTAGAATCTATTTGAACTTTAAGTTGTAATCTTCAAGTTGATTCCTGATCCATAGAATCTGTGCGCAATAACTACCGACAGAGATATACTCCGACTTGTAGTTGAGGTTTCCACAAAATTCTGCTTCTTACTGCTCCATGAGATAAGCCTTCTTTTGAGGAATTTGCACATCCTGAATGTGCTTTTCCTATCATCCCTGCTTCCTGCCTGCATATGAAAACCCAATTAGCTTGACATCATTACTTCTCGGGTACCATAATCTATGATTGGGTATACCCTTAAGGTATCTTAAAATTCACTTTACAGCGACATAATGAAATTCCTTTCAGTTCACCTGAAATCTAGCGCAGACGCATATTGAGAACATTATGTCTGGTCTATTTGTAGTAAGGTAGAGCAATGATCCAATTATGCTTCTGTACTTGGATTCATCAAAAGGTTTCCCTTTATCATCCTTGTCCAGAGATATAGTTGAACCCATTGGAGTCCTCATCGAGGTTGCGTTCTCCATTCCAAATTTCTTTAGCAACTCTTTGGTGAACATCATCTAAGAGATGTATATTACATCTTCAGATTGTTTCAATTGAAGTCCTAAGAAATATTTCAGCTCTACCATACTGCTCATTTAAAACTTCTATTGCATAAGTTTGGAAAACTTCGTGCAAAGGTTGTCTTTCGTAAAGCCAACTATAATGTTGCTGACATAGATTTGCACTAGCAGAATCTTACCTTTTACTTCCCTAAGAAATAATGTCTTATCTATATTTCCTCTTGTGAACTTGTTCTTAAGAAGAAAGCTAGACAATGTCTCATACAAGCTTAGGGAGCTTGTTTTAAGCCACATAGAGCTTTATTAAGAAAATAAACGTGTTCAGGGAAAGTAGAGTAAACAAAATGTGGGGGTTGCTCTACGTATACTTTCTCTTTCAGATTCCCGCCGAGGATTGCTGATTTTACGTAAATTTGATATACATTGAATCCTTTGAGGGCAGCATACGCAAGAAATAACATGATCACCTCGAGCCTGGCCACTGTAGTAAAGGTCTGGTTGAAGTCAATCCCTTCTTCTTGTCTATATCCTTGAGCTGCAAGCCTGGCTTTGTTCTTGATAATAACACCATGTTTGTCCAGCTTGTTTCTGAAAATCCATTTGGTGCCGATCACACTTAATCCCTCGAGTCTGGGCACCAACTTTAAGACTTCATATCTTTTAAACTGGTTGAGCTCCTCTTGCATTACCATGATCCAAGAGGCATCCTTGTTTGCTTCTTCGAACTTCTTTTGCTCGACTTGAGACATAAAACTAAGATACAATAACTCATTAGCTGTACCTCTTCTGGTTATAACTCCGTCGCATGGCTCTCCAAAGATTTGATCATCTAGGTGATCTCTTAGGTGTCTGAACACTAGGTTTCTTACTCTCCCTCCAGCAAGTTCTGCAACATCTGGTTCGTCCTCTGTAGGTTGAAGCAATTCTTCCTCTAGAAGTTCTTCATCCACCAAGATTGGATCGACGACCTTAACTGAGCTTGGAGCATCTTCCTTGACTGCTTCATCCAAGTTTAGTTCCTTGAACCTGGTACCTGCATCTACACCAACAATACTAAACGGGTTGCTTTGGATCAGGCTTTTCTCATTAAATATAATATTAAAAGACTCTTCTACTACAATGGTTTTTTTTATTGAAAATCCTATATGCCTTACTATGGCTGCTATAACCAACAAAAATACCTTCAAAATGTTTTTTCACAAAACTTTGTGCGGTAATACTTCCCATTATTAAGTACACAATATTTACTTTCAAAGATTATAAAGTAGGACACAGTCGGTTTTCTGCCCTACAATAGTTCATAGGGAGTCATACAATGGTTCTTGTTGATTAGAGCTCTGTTTTGCACGTGGCAAGCTGTGTTGACTGCTTCAGCCCAGAAGTACTCTGGAAGTAAAGTGTCATTCAACATAATTATACATGCTTCAATGAGGGTTCTATTCCTTATCTCAGCAACTCAATTTTGTTGTGGAGTATGCGGAGATGAAAACACATGAAAGATACCTTGGATTTCACAGAATTTTATATTGGCACCAGTCTCAAATTTTGTTTCATGGTCACTTTTGATTTTGTCACTGAGTAGTTTAATTCGTTCTGAATTTACTGGACAAAATTAGTGAAAGAATCAAAGGTGTCTGACTTGTGTTTCAGAAAGAACATCCAAGTAAAATGAGAGTAGTCATCAATAATTACCAGTGTATATACTTTACATCCTAAACTGTGAATTGGTATAGGGTTGAATGAGTCCATGTTGTTGGAACCAGCTTTCTAGTCCCTCCTAAAGTTTGAAACTGATGATGCAGCCCACACGTACTCCTCTTGAACTACCCCCCTGACGTGAGTCGGAGACCTAGAAATAGACCGAGAGGTCTCAGCTCGGAGGTCCCACCTCTTTCCCGGAAGAACTGAAGATCTTCCCCTCCCTAGCCAATGCTGAGCTAGGTGCCCGTGAGGAAGACAGTGGAAAGGTTCAACCACCATTCTCAGGCACCTTATCGGTCTATTTATAGGCCTCTGAATCTGATCTGCAAATATCACTTCTGAATTAACCTGAAATGACCAACACCCTGGGCCGGGTCTGCCAACAACCAAACTCTGCTGTTCTGGAGGGTTATACGCAGACCTCTAGGGGTAGAACTGTAAAATTACCTGGGGCACAAAGGTAAAATCTCCCTTTGGGGTACAAAGGTAAAGACATCTCTTCTCCCATGTAGCGAGTGGGGGAAGGTACTGACGGGTGAGACGACCGCCCTATCGGTCTCGCCGACCTCTTGCCCTGTAGGCCATCTCGCCTCCTAGAATAATACCGCCCCCTAGGAGGTCTCGCCTACTTCAGATAATCCTGCATCCCTCCTCCTGCGGGTGGGCCTCCTGGTCTCACTTCACCTATCATCTCGCCAGCCTGCCCTTCTCGCTCGTTAAGCCACCTCTCGCGAGTACAAGGTTGTACACAATCCCTGCTCTTTTTAAGGTTGCCCTAACCTCGGAAAGATAAGTCCAACCGAGGCTCGTAACATTGGGATTCACTTATGAGAATCTTTGGTGGGCCCCATCCCCTCCCCCATGGGGCCTATAAATATGGGATCCCAGCTTTCATCAGGGTCCCCCTTTCTATCTTCCTTCATTTCCCCGACCTTCAGCATGTCTCACAGCCAGAGTTTTCGTGAGCGCCTCGCGCTGGTGCAAAAGCGAAATAAAGCCAACATGGCCGCCCTGTTCCCGGATCTGGGGCGTACTCCTCCCTCAGTCCCTCCATCCTCTCGCCTGAAGAAGATGAAGGCTGCCTGCCCTCCCCTCTCAGCTGCCGCGACCTCCTCTGCCCCTTTGATAACAGATAATCTTCCCGCATCTCATGGGGAGAGACGGGTAATTTCTCATTCTTCTCTCTCTTCTTTCGTCCCGCTTACTGATCCTGCTTCTACAGGGAAACTTTGCAGATTCCCCTATACCCGCAAATCATCCTGACGCTATCAACCAAACTTATCAGTGCACCGACTTGCCCGAGGCGCCCTCCCCACCCCTCACGCGGAAAGAAGACCTCTCGCGGGTTGTGGGGAACCCTCGCATCCCAAGTAAGAAAACTTATCCTTCTCAGTTTTTGCTCGAATTCGCATTCTTCTACCCAACCCACACGAGATCATCCTTCTTGACGATTTCTCGCTCTCTGTGCAGGCATCCAATTTGAATCTGACACTAAGGATGCTCCCGCATCTCCTCACCTCTCACCTCTTCCACGTCCTAACGAGATCGAGGACTACTTGGGTGATCCCATGAATACCCTGGAGCTGAAGCGGAGGGCAGCTAGGATGTTCCACAAATATAAGCATATAATCCGCGAGATGGAGCTGGAGAAGCAGGCCTCTGACCAGCGCATGGACTGGCTAGAAACAGAGTGCCACCGCCTTTCTGCCGAGATGGAAGCCGACGGCATAATGGATGGGACAGACCCCCAAGCCATCCTAAACGAGACGGACGAACACCTCCGTCTCGCGCGCCGTGGCGTGGTCGCCACCCGCGCTTTTCATCTTCCTGACCGCCCTCCATTCGCGGGAGGTCAAGATGGCGCTAGAAATGGGTCAGGAACTAAGTGGTCGTGGTCCCGTCTCGCCTTCTCAAGGCTCTCTTGTATTTTTAATTTCATTACTTATTAATTTGCATAAAATTTTCTGGACGAGATGCTTCCCCCGTACGGGATGAGATAATTTGTCATTATGATATTTTGTCTACATGTCTTATCATGCCGTGTTTTTGATCATTACTGTGATTATTCTTTAATTACTCAGTCTTATGATTGCTTTGACTCTTCGAAAAAGCCGCTGCGGCTTCTTTGCCCCTTGGGTTCTAGAGAGAGAGATTAAGCGTCGGGCCGCCTCTTCATTTCCCGCCGCTTGATTTTCCCACTCGATCTCCTCTCTCTTCTTCATTCGTTATAAATACCTCTTAAATCCAGATACTCCCATACTTCTGTTATTCTTGGCTATCTTTTTGGTCGGAGCTTCCTCCTGCCCCTCTTCCTCTACACGCTTCTCGCATCCCGCTCTCCACCTAAATCGATCTGTTCCCCTATTTCTACCTTCTCGCCTGCTATGGGAAAGAAGAGGGTGGAAGAAGGCGAGGGCCACAGCCGCTGCTGAAAGCGATTTGTGGATCACGATTTTCCTCTCGGCAGACTACCAGAGGAAGAATATACTCGCTTCGCCAGCAAGTTCCTTGCTGACGGATATTTGTCTCGCCCACCCAAAGTTGGCGAGTGCATCAATACTTTTTACCCCAACGAACTGGCCTTCCCCGTCTCGCACTTCGAGGTGGGGCTGCGACTTCCCCTTTGGCCAGAGGTCAAATTAGTCGTTAAGTACTTCGGGGTTATTCCCGCCCAATTCAACCCCAATGCTATCTCTATGCTGGTTGCTTTCGCCTGCTACCTACGGCGAGAGCGCATCGAATTTAGCCTGACCGCCTTTCGCAAGCTGTTTATCTATCACTCGAAAGATGATGGCATTTCCTACTTCACCGGCCAAGGCCTAAAGGTGTGCGAGACACCGAACAAAAATCATCACTGGCTGACTCGCTTCATCTTCATTCGCGGGGATTTGGGAGGCATCCCTCTCGCCCTGGTGTCCCATGCTGAGTGCTACTACAAAACCCCCAAGGTTGCGGGGTGCCGAGAAGGCTCTCTGCGACTTCTTTGCAGTGAAAAACTTCGAGGTCAATTACCTCAGGCGAGACCTCAACTCGCTTCCTGCTGTTTTCCCCAGCTTTGGTATACTCCTGTTCCCCCCCCCCCTAGCATTGTAAATTTTTGTTTTATGCTAACTGTCAACCTGTCTAGGAGAGAGAACCATCCCTGTTCATCCTCCTTACCAGAGTAACAGGGGTCTTGCCTTAGCGAGTATGGCGGCGGAGGCCGCGAAGGATACACTGACCCCCACCCTAAAGAAAAGGCTCGGGGACGAGGGTACTTCTCGGCACAGCCCAAAGAAGAAGGTGAAGTGGTGTAGGGGTGTACGTGACACGGACGTGCTTACGCTAACGGTAGCTTACCCATCACAGAACATAGAAAATAAAGAGAGTGCTCCGACCAAAAGCTAACGTAAAGGGGTCGGTTGGCTCTCAAAAATACGGGACTCGATACCACGTCCTTAGGACCTAACTCTCCAACAAGCACACAACTCGCTCTTAGCCAGACTCGATACCACATCCTTAGGACCTACCTCTCCAACAAGCACACGCCTCACCGCACATACACAACATCTATTCTTTTCACTTTAAGCCGTCAATCGCAGCAATAATATATTTAGGAGCGGCGGTAAATGATAAAGTGCGATCAAGAACAAGTTGAGATTAACTCCCTTGTTAGCACAAAGTGTGCCCAAACTTGGAGAACAAGTCAAGGCTAGGCCTAGTTTGTTCTCCAACGGATCTTCCCAATCCGGATAACAAGAGGATCAATAACAACGTTTTGATTCAGATTTTTGCAAGCGGAAAACACTTTAAAATCACAGAAAAGACGGTTGTATAACCTCCACAAAATCTCACAGCAAGAAACACAAAGAAAGGGAAGAGATTACCCAACCAAGAAGATGGTCACACAAGATTTGTGGGAGAATCACTCTCTCCACGGTTCCACCAGTTTCACACCGAATGGGGCTGCTTTCTTCTTCCACGGAGTCGCACCGATAGAAGCCACGGCGGAGTCACACCGAACGGGGATGGAGGAGGCAAGGTTTGGCTTCACACCAGGGGGGCGGCTAATGGATTCTCTCCATGGTGGCCGAAATTCCTCAAGGGGGGTTTAGGTTTTGTTTTTCCAATCCTATAACTCATCATAATAGCCTCTCTTAAATAGGAGTTACAAAAGAGATCCAACCGTCCATGATGGAGATGAAATCTCATCCATCCGGGCAGTCAAATACACACCAAATGTTTAGTAGCACACCAACATGAAAATAAAAATTAATACAAGCCATATTTTTAAAAGCAATTAAAATAAAACTAATTAAAACTTTTAAGCAAGCTTTGCGCGCCGCAGACGGAGGTTGTATCGCAGCTTTCCGTTAGCGTCCGTGGCGTTGTCATGACATCGCAAGTCTTTAAATTGTTGCGCCGCGCCAACCGGGTCATCATCAGGAAGTGTTGGAGGGGCCGCGCCATCAATCCTCCCCCACTCAAAATCTCGCATCTCCGATGCGTGGTCTGAGAGAAAGCGGCAGAGAAGCTCGGCATCCAAACGTTGAAGCTCTGTCGCGAGTACCCATGAGTCGTCCGAAGGTGGGCGGTCACTCCAACGGATGAGGAAGCGGTAGGTAGCACCGTCTGGAGTAGTAAGTGGCTCAGCAGCGAGTATCAAATCTGGATGGAGAAACGTCTTGGGAAACCTGGGAAACATGTCAGCAGTAGGAATAAAAGAAGGCAACGTACCATCCGATGTTATACCTGCGGGGAACAAAGGAGAGAGATCATCCGAACTACCACTCCACAACTCATTAGAAATTTTAGTGGAGGGAGAAGACGACAAAGAAACCAACTCTTGTGGAGGCGCAACAAACAGCGTCAGATCCGAGACATTAAAAATAGGGGAGATACCCCATTCAGCAGGAAAATCCAATACGAAAGCGTTGTCACCTAGCTTCTTTATAATCCGAAAAGGACCGGCGCGCTTTGGAGCTAACTTTTTAACGGTGCCAGTTGGAATTCGTTCGGGAACTAACCATACTAAAACCAGATTGCCGACCTTAAAGTGTGACACCTTCCTATGTAGATTTGCGTGCGCTTGATAAGACTCATATTGAGCGGTCAAGGTAGCTCTTATACGTGCATGAAAGTCGTGAATATGTTGGGCGAAGGATTGTGCAAACTGACTTGTTTTGTATGTGGGAGGTAAGGGGACCAAGTCAAGTGGCACAGGGGCCTTATACTCGTGAACAATTTCATTCGGAGACATACCCGTGGACCGATTTTTAGAATTATTGTAAGCCAGTTATGCATGTGGAAGAAGTAAATCTCAAGTGGCTTTATGATCGCTCACTAGACATCTAAGAAGATTTCCTAGGCTCCGATTGACTACTTCCGTCTGGCCATCAGTTTGTGGATGATAAGCCGCGGAGAATAATAATTTTGTTCCCATAAGAACCCACAAGGTTTTCCAAAAGTAGCTAGTGAACTTGACGTCCCTATCCGAGACAATAGTCTTCGGAACTCCACGGTGACTAACGACGTCCTTAAAATACAGTTTCGCAATGTGAGAAGCGTCGTTGGTCTTACTACATGGGAGGAAGTACGCCATCTTGGAGAACCGATCCATTACAACGAGTATAGAATCATGACGTTGAAGGGTGGGGGGAAGGCCTAATATGAAGTCCATGCTCACGTCTTCCCACGGAACTGACAGAATAGGTAGCGGGGTGTATAAACCTACATTGGACTTAGTACCCTTAGAAACTTGACACGTACGACAACTGCTCACTACTTTCCCAACCATCGCCTTTAGTTTAGGCCAAAAGAATTTCTCCTCTACCAGCGTTATCGTTTTGTCTCTTCCAAAGTGACCACTCAAGCCACCACTATGTAACTCCCAAATGATGTGGAGTCGCAAAGAGGAGTGAGGGATACACAATTTTCCGTGTTTGAATAAATATCCGTCTCTAAGTGAAAAGGCCGTGATGGTCGCGGGAGAGCTATCCTGGGCAGATAAGTATGGCTCCTGAAAATCAGGGCATGTGGCGTATTCATCCTTTATGCGCTCGAACCCTACCACGTGGACTTGCATGCAGGAAAGTAAGAGGGTGAGGCGACTGAGGGCATCGACAACTCGATTGTCGGACCCCTTAAGGTGCTTGAGAGTAAATGTGTATTCTTGCAAGAAGGATACCCATTTAGCGTCGCGCGGGCTGATTTTGTGCTGACCATTGATGAATCGTAACGCTTCATGATCAGAGAGGACCACGAACTCCTTATGAAGGAGATAGTGCCTCCAATGATGCAAACATCTAATGACCGCGTAAAACTCCCTATCGTAATTGGAATAATTTAATTTAGCACCCGCTAACTTCTCACTAAAATAACTAACCGGGTGACCCTCTTGACTCAAGACACCTCCAATCCCTACGCCAGATGCATCACAAGTAAGCTCGAAGACCTTGGTGAAGTCTGGGAGACGTAACACCGGTGCTTCGGTCATAAGCTCCTTAATACGATGGAATGCAAACGTGGCGGATTTGGACCATGTGAATTCGCGTTTCTTCATGTAGTCCGTAATGAGTGCCATAATGCTACTAAAATCGCGTATGAAACGATGATAAAAGGTAGCTAACCCATGGAAACTACGCACCTCACGAAGTCTAGTGGGCTCGGGCCAGTCTCTAATCACTTGAACCTTTCCTGGGTCAACACGAATTCCTTCAGAGCCAACTATATAACCTAAGAATTCAACCTCTGAAACATAAAACGTGCATTTCTTAAGATTTAGATATAAGGTTTCAGTCCTTAAGGTGGAGAGGACTACTTTGATGTGGGAGAGGTGTTCGGCGGGGGAGGTACTAAAGACTAGGATGTCGTCGAAACATACTACAACAAACTTCCCCATATATGGCCTAAAGATGTGCGTCATCATCCGGGAGAAGGTGCTGGGGGCATTGGATAACCCAAAGGGCATCACAAGCCATTCATATAACCCGTCCTTAGACTTGAACGCCGTCTTCCACTCATCCCCCTCTCGGATCCTAATCTGGTGGTAACCACTCCGTAAGTCCAATTTTGAGAAGATAGTGGCACCTGATAGGACATCCAAGAGATCATCTAGTCGCGGAATTGGAAACCTATATTTTATAGTAATTTTGTTGAGAGCTCGGATATCAACACACATGCGCCAGGTGCCATCCTTCTTAGGGGCAAGAAGAGCGGGGACATCACATGGGCTCATACTCGTCCTAATAAATCCCTTATTTAGAAAATCCTCTATCTGGGTTTGTAACTCTTTGTGGGCAGTAGGATTAAGCCTATAGTGTGGTTGATTTGGTAAGGACGATCCAGGGATAAGGTCTATTGCGTGTTGTATATCTCTAAGCGGTGGTAACGACGAAGGCAACTCTTCCGGGTATACATACCTAAACTCATCCAACAATACCCGTAGCTCTCGGGGTAAATCTTCCAACACGCCACTATCAGTCTTTGCACTCAGGAGAACGAGAGCGTACATTATACCCCCAATAAAGGGATCCTTCACAAATTCCTTCCTACCAACTAAACTCAAGGCTTTCCTCTTTACTGGGACGGAGGTATCCTTAGCCAACACTACCGGCTCTTTTGGCACAGTCGGTCTCAAGGTGACAATCTTGCCATTGAATTTGAACTCATAAGTGTTTGCACGACCATAGTGCGTCACATCATGGTCGTATAGCCAAGGGCGGCCTAATAACACATGACAAACGTCCATCGGTAGGACGTCGCACCAAACCTCATCCGTGTAGGATTTGAAAGACAGGGGGACTAGGCATCGTTGGGTAACCTTAATAGTAACCTTACTAATCCAAGCGACCCGGTAGGGGGTCGGGTGTGGCTCGACAGTCAAGGACATACGCTTAACAACGTTCTCAGAAACGGCGTTTACGCAACTACCACCATCGATAACTAATTTGCAAAGTTTTTCTCCACTCTTAAAGATCAGGGAAAATATGCTCGTCCTCTTCCAGTCGTCTACGGGACGAGGAGTGGTCATAATGCAGCGCATCACCATGAGGCGGTGATCGTCCTCCAAGTCACTAGGGACTCCTTCGGGGTCGCTCTCCTCTTCGGCCTCATAAACATAATCGTCAGGGTCGGTAGCGGACTCTAACAAGGCTATGGCCTTAGTCTTGGTGGGGCATTCGTAGGCATAGTTGCCTTGAACGTCGCATGAGTAACAAGTGGTGTTAGCCTTGCTAACCTTGCCAACGGGGATACGCTCACTAGCGGGGTTCTTGGTATTTCTAGCAGTGATCACTACGGATTTCGACTCAGAGGATCTAAATTTTCCCTTATCAGGAAATGTGGAAGAAGATGCCCCAGTGGTGGACTTAGTCTTCGTATTAGAATAGCAGGAGTGAGCCTTAGATGCTAGGTGCTTTTCAATGTCCAAGGCGGCATTGAAAGTCGTATTCAAGTCCGTGTGACCGTAACGCAAGAGTTTCCGCTGAATGTCGGGGTGAAGTCCCTTTCAAAATCTAGATAAAGTGACTTCGGGGAGCTCTCGAAGGTCACATCGTACCATACGGTCCTTAAGTTCTCCCATATATTCAACAACAGACATTGAGCCTTGCCGAAGGGTGGCAAGCTCATCGAACATCTGCGTCCGATGGTACGTGTTAAAATTCAACAAACCGCAGACGCCCCCTTGGATACACTGTTGAGAACTCAACAAACCGAAGGAGAATACACCCACTTATAATGTTGAAAGTTTTCCCGGATCGTGGAGTTAGCAGGGGTTATCTCAACAAAGCAGTAACAACCAGTAACACATGCAGCACAAGCTTCTTTATTGATCAAGAGCAAACTTCTTTACACAGCGAGACATATATGGTGAGACATGCTTCACCAAAAACCAACACCGGGAGAGCAGAGACAGTTACAAAGACAAGAACAAAAAACAAGCCGCGCGGACTCAATCAACAAGCCGCCGACCTACTGCTGTGGAGTCCGCTCAGTCCGCCAGGTCTCCAGACCGCAACCCAAGCCGCGCGGACTCACCCTTTCCAATGCTTAGCTCTTCACCGCCGATCTGCAGGCCGCCTGACCGCGAGGTCACCTAGCCGCCAGACCGCACAAGCTGCGCCACCGAATGGAACAGTCCGCCTGAAGCAGGCGACTTCCTGAACCCCGAACCAAGTTGCCAAAGAAGAGACCGCCTGGTCGCTATCCGCGACCTGCTGTTTACCGCCTGTTGCTTAACCGCAGAGTCCGCACTATCCCTGACCGCAATCAGAGCCAATTCCTGGCTTTCCAGCGCTATCCGCACAACCTGCACAGCACAACCGGGTCAACTCTCTATCCGCGCGGACACCAAGGTCCAGACCCAGCAACTTACGTGAGCTCAAATACTGTTCACTTACTTCGGTCTAGGTCTATTACTCCTGATGTGACATGGGTCCTATTTATAGGCACGACGATGAGTATGGTCACCGCCCTAGCCGATAGGATCACCGCCACATCCCGCAGCTAGAACAAGTGTGTCCGCCAGCCCGCGGACACACATACTAGTTCGCCGCTCCTGTGCAGATAGCCAGTCCGCCCCAGCTTCTCCAAGGCCGGACTCCAATATCCAGCCCGCCTTGCCGCCAGAGACCAAGCCAGGACCACCACAGCCGGACTCCACAACAGCCGTGTCTGCTAATCTGCGGACAAGGCATCAGCCCGCAAACCCCGAGCCCGCAGCTTCGCCATCAAGGCACCTGCCGGACTCAGCGGACACCCGGCTTCCGTCCACATATCCCAAGTCCATTGCCTCATTGCCAAGGCACCTCCGGACTTAGCGGACACGCCAATCCAGTCCGCTAACAGCAGACTCCAGTCCGCAACTCCTGAGTCCATAACCTCGTCACAAGGCTAAACCGGACTCAGCGGACTCTGGCTCCAGTCCGCACGCTCCTGCACAAGCAATTCTCCAGTCCAGATTTCCCCAAGCTAGCAAACAAGGCAACATCACTTCTACTACGCTTGGCGGACTGAGAAACCAGCCCGCGCTCCACTGCGCGATCTCCCCGGACTGAGCCAACCTGGACTTGGTTCAGATCACACCAAGTCCAGTCCGCTGGCCACAAGGGCCAGTCCGCACTTACTGGCGGACACTGGATCTAGCCCGCCATACCGGGCGACCTCCAGTTTCTGTCCGCGCTGACCGGCGGTCTCCGCGGCTTCCACTTGCCGCTTCACTGGAGCAAGACCAAGGCAACTGCCAAACCGGTCTGCCGAGCTCCAGTTCTTCAGTCCGCTTCATGCCGGACTCCGCAGATAGCATTCCTATCCGCCCGGTTACTTTCTGGGAGTCAACCGCCTGCTGAGCATACACTGGCCTGTCAGACCGCTGCTGCTGTCCGCGTAGTCCGCGCGAACAGACCGCCCAGGCCGCCATAGAGCAAACCGCCTGCAACATCCCTGCCGACCTAGCAGTCCGCCAACCCTGTCCGCGTAGTCCACGCGGATAGGTTTCCCAAGCCTTCCATTCACCCACTTTCACTTCATAGAATTCAACACTCCCCCTTGAAGTGAGAAGTGGTGAATAACTCCAGCAGCTCCCGTAACCTTGCACCTGGTCCTTCCGATAGCATCTACGAAGATATGTCCAAGACATAGTCCTCGCCCTGCATATCATGGACCATGAGGGAGCCCTCCAGCATCTCCAAAAAGGAGTCATTCTTCCCTCTGCCTTCTTCAGCTTCAACCTCCACTCTTGCACAACAGGAGTATCACCAACTTCCTTGGATACTGAAGTCCAAGCCTCGTTGCCTCTGAGAGAAGTCACCTCTTCAGACTTGGTGTCAACCACCTCCTTGATTCTAGTGGGGTCATCACAGCCAGAAGAACCTTGCTCGACCTGAGGGCTAGCAAAGAAACATGAGACCAAGTCCGCCGTGTTTCCTTCGCTATATCGAGCTGGTGGCTTACTGATCCTCTTCGATCTCCGAAGAACCTGATCATGGCTAACCACCTCCGCTGCTATTGAACCAGCTCCGTTCCCGGGCAAACCCGGAACAATGCTCCCTTTGCTCCCAGAACAAGACGCCTCCTTACTGGAACCAAGAGCACTTGGAGCAACGCTCCCCCTGCTACCTGAACCAGAAGACTCCCCTCTTGAACAAGAACTGCCTGGAACATCGCTCCCCTTGCTTCCTGAACCGGAAGCCTCCGCCTTCGAGCCAGAAGATCCTGGAGTATCGCTCCCCCTTCTTCCCGACTCTGACGCCTTTGCCCCGGAGCTAGAACAACCTGGAGCACCTGGTGACTCAGGCAAGTCCACTTCCTTAGCAGCAGCCTCCTTCAGCCCACCATCTGACCTGCTTATCTCTAGCCCACATAAGAGCTACCCCAATACGGCGTCAACTCATCAAAAACAATGTCACTCGACACTATGAGTTTCTTCGTCGCAGGATCCATACACCTCCATCTTCTTCTTTGCTCATCATACCCAACAAAGACTAGCTTTGTCTTGAGAGCACCCGGAGAATGTATATAGCAGGTAGATCCAAACACCCGAAGGTGCTTCACTGAGGGCTTCACTCCGAACATCAGCTCATAAGGAGTCTTCATTATGATCGGACTAAGAGGCATCCGGTTGATGACATGAGCAGCACAGGCTATTCCTTCCGCCCAAAGAGCCTTCGGAACGCCTTTACTCCGAAGCCAACACTTGCAGGTCTCCGTTAACCAACGGATCATCCGAGCTGCAATACTACCTTGTTGTGAAGTATGTCCACAAGAAAGCTCCATCCGGATCCCTTGCTTCCTGCAAAAGCGTGAGAACTCGGTTGAGCCAAACTCACCACCGATACTTGTCCTCAACACCTTGATCCGCCGGCCGAGCTGGCCTTCCACAAGCTTCTTGAACTCCACAAACAAGCATACCATGCTGGACTTCTTCTTCATAAAGTATACCCAAGTATACCTAGAATAGTCATCAACCAATATCAGCATGAACCTGCTGCCTCCAAGACTGGCCGTGACGGTCGGTCCCACCAGAGCACAATGGACAACCGCCAATGGTGCATTACATCTGGATTGTGCTTTGTCAACCATGAAGCAATAGGCTCCAATTTCCTGACATCCCACACACCCCCGACCATTGCCATAGGATGACAATCTAGGAAAGCCTCTTACGAGTCTTCTTTCCGCCATTGTTTTCAGCTTGTCCATCCCTACATGCCCCAGTCTTTCATGCCAGATAGCAGCACTATCACTGGCATTCATCCGATCAGCTCCAGAACTAGTTGAAATCCCAACTACGTTCTTCTCCTTCCTCCCTACCTGAGCTACGTTCGCCGAGAGCAAGACAACCTTGCACTCCTTCCGAAGATGAACATGCTGCTTGCATTTATAGCACCTTGGTCCTTCCTTCCTCTTCCTATCACGCCTAGGAGAAACACTCCTTTCTTCCTGATACGAAGTAGAGGGACCATCTTCAGCAGCAACCTTCACCTTCTTCCTGAACAACCCATCAAGGGAAGTCCAGACCTCTGCAGCTGACCGACATCCACTGATGTGGTCCAAGAGCTCCGATGAGATCACCTGCTTGAGAATAGACTCCGCTTTCGCATTTGCCTCCTTCCAAGCTCTCATCGCCTCAGCATTGCCAGCAGTATCCTCTTGTCTTCCTGCTCCGCATACAACCTCCCAAAGGTCCTCGCCAAGAAGAAAGCTCTTCATACAGGACTTCCACCGTTCACAGTTCGTCTCTGTAAGAAGATCAATACCAAGACAACTTGCATCCTCCACTGCCATGGTTCTACCACTAGTTTCCTCTACAGAAGAGCAACTACTTCCATTGAGCACTGCTTGACCACTCCAACAACCTCGCTCTGATACCATGTTAAAATTCAACAAACTGCAGACGCCCCCTTGGATACCCTGTTGAGAACTCAACAAACCGAAGGAGAATACGCCCACTTATAATGTTGAAAGTTTTCCCAGATCATGGAGTTAGCAGGGGTTATCTCAACAAAGCATTAACAACCAGCAACACATGCAGCACAAGCTTCTTTATTGATCAAGAGCAAACTTCTTTACACAGCGAGACATACATGGTGAGACATGCTTCACCAAAAACCAACACCGGGAGAGCAGAGACAGTTACAAAGACAAGAACAAAAAACAAGCCGCGCGGACTCAATCAACAAGCCGCTGACCTACTGCAGTGGAGTCCGCTCAGTCTGCCAGGTCGCCAGACCGCAACCCAAGCCGCGCGGACTCACCCTTTCCAATGTTTAGCTCTTCACCACCGATCTGCAGGCCGCCTGACCGCGAGGTCGCCTAGCCGCCAGACCGCACAAGCTGCGCCACCGAATGGAACAGTCCGCCTGAAGCAGGCGACTTCCTGAACCCCGAACCAAGTTGCCAAAGAAGAGACCGCCTGGTCGCTATCCGCGACCTGCTGTTTACCGCCTGTTGCTTAACCGCAAAGTCCGCACTGTCCCTGACCGCAATCAGAGCCAAGTCCTGGCTTTCCAGCGCTATCCGTACAACCTGCACAGCAAAACCGGGTCAACTCTCTATCCGCGCGGACACCAAGTTCCAGACCGCAGCAACTTACGCGAGCTCAAATACTATTCACTTACTTCGGTCTAGGTCTATTACGCCTGATGTGACATGGGTCCTATTTATAGGCACGACGATGAGTATGGTCACCGCCCTAGCCGATAGGATCACCGCCACATCTCGCAGCTAGAACAAGTGTGTCCGCCAGCCCGCGAACAGACATACCAGTTCGCCGCTCCTGTGCAGATAGCCAGTCCTCCCCAGCTTCTCCAAGGCCGGACTCCAATATCCAGCCCGCCTTGCCGCCAGAGACCAAGCCAGGACCACCACAGTCGGACTCCACAACAGCCGTGTCCGCCAATCTGCAGACAAGGCATCAGCCCGCAAACCCCGAGCCCGCAGCTTCGCCATCAAGGCACCTGCCGGACTCAGCGGACACCCGGCTTCCATCCGCATATCCCAAGTCCATTGCCTCATTGCCAAGGCACCTCCGGACTTAGCGGACACGCCAATCTAGTCCGCTAACAGCAGACTCCAGTCCGCAACTCCTGAGTCCATAACCTCGTCACAAGGCTAAACCGGACTCAGCAGACTCTGGCTCCAGTCCGCACGCTCCTGCACAAGCAATTCTCCAGTACGCATTTCCCCAAGCTAGAAAACAAGGCAACAACACTTCTACTATGCTTGGCGGACTGAGAAACCAGCCCGCGCTCCACTGCGCGATCTCCCCGGACTGAGCCAACCTGGACTTGGTTCAGATCACACCAAGTCCAGTCTGCTGGCCACAAGGGCCAGTCCGCACTTACTGGCGGACACTGGATCTAGCCCGCCATACCGGGCGACCTCTAGTTTCTGTCCGCGCTGACCGGCGGTCTCCGCGGCTTCCACTTGCCGCTTCACTGGAGCAAGACCAAGGCAATTGCCAAACCGGTCTGCCGAGCTCCAGTTCTTCAGTCCGCTTCATGCCGGACTCCGCGGATAGCATTCCTATCCGCCCGGTTACTTTCTGGGAGTCAACCGCCTGCTGAGCATACACTGGCCTGTCAGACCGCTGCTGCTGTCCGCGTAGTCCGCGCGAACAGACCGCCCAGGCCGCCACAGAGCAAACCGCCTGCAACATCCCTGCCGACCTAGCAGTCCGCCAACCCTGTCCGCGTAGTCCGCGCGGATAGGTTTCCCAAGCCTTCCATTCACCCACTTTCACTTCACAGAATTCAACAGTACGCAGGAACGTACTGATCGGTCAGCAGGTTTTTCATCACAGCCCAACCAATGAGTGGGACCCCATGCCCAGCTCCTAACCTACGTTCTTCATTCAGCCAATAAGTTTTGGCGCGTCCCGTTAATTTCATCTTGGCAACTTGAACCTTTTGGGGGTCCGTGAGGTTATGTCATTCGAAATAGCACTCCATGTCTATAGCGCAATGGAGGAAGATCTGGGGATCTCCCATGCCATCATAGGTGGGGGCATTTATCTTGATGGCCCTCGTGATATCAAATCCTCGCTCGGGGCGGGGTTCTCGAGGGGGCACACGGGGAGAGTTTCCCTCAGAATCCGAGTCAAAGTTCGGTTGGTGTCGGTTGGGCTGCCCAACATTAACGGGAGGTGGGGGCGGCCTTTCCTGATTTTGTAGAATCTGGGCTAAGACATTCCTAAGCTCAGCCATTTCGGAACGAAGACCCGCAATAGCCTCGATGTTGGGATCACCATGCTCGTTCGCAGCCATCCTAGACGTAGACGGGGTTGTGTACTCCGTTCCTAGCCTAGTGCGCATTCAGGTTTGGGAGACCCTGGGCAAGATGAATTTTCCTAGGGTTGAAGCTATTCTGGAAATGGAATATTTTTAGATATTCCCGGTGGTAGTAAGACGTAGATCATTAAAAAATTGTGTTTTTCAGATTTCGTAGAAAATTACAGATTTTAGCCCGCTATTGGCAGACCACAAAAATTATTTTTTGATTGATTTTTTTTCCTAAGATTAGATGGACCGACAAGGAACGCAGCGAGGATGTTTGCAACGTAGAAGTTGAAACGACCTGCTTTGATACCAAATTGGTGTAGGGGTGTACGTGACACGAACATGCTTACGCTAACGGTAGCTTACCCATCACAGAACATAGAAAATAAAGAGAGTGCTCCGACCAAAAGCGAACGTAAAGGGGTCGGTTGGCTCTCAAAAATACGGGACTCGATACCACGTCCTTAGGACCCAACTCTCCAACAAGCACACAACTCGCTCTTAGCCGGACTCGAAACCACGTCCTTAGGACCTACCTCTCCAACAAGCACACGCCTCACCGCACCTACACAAGCATCTATTCTTTTCACTATAAGCTGTCAATTGCAGCAATAATATATTTAGGAGCGGCGGTAAACGATAAAGAGCGATCAAGAACAAGTTCAGATTAACTCCCTTGTTAGCACAAAGTGTGCCCAAACTTGGAGAACAAGTCAAGGCTAGGCCTAGTTTGTTCTCCAACGGATCTTCCCAATCCGGATAACAAGAGGATCAATAACAACGTTTCGATTCCGATTTGTGCAAGCGGAAAACACTTTAAAATCGCAGAAAAGACGGTTGTATAACCTCCACAAAATCTCACAGCAAGAAACACAAAGAAAGGGAAGAGATTACCCAACCAAGAAGATGGTCACACAAGATTTGTGGGAGAGTCACTCTCTCCACGGTTCCACCGGTTTCACACCGAATGGGGCTGCTTCCTTCTTCCACAGAGTCACACCGATAGAAGCCACGCCGGAGTCGCACCGAACGGGGATGGAGGAGGCAAGGTTTGGCTTCACACCAAAGGGGGGGGGGGGGGGGGCGCTAATGGATTCTCTCCATGGTGGCCGAAATTCCTCAAGGGGGTTTAGGTTTTCTTTTTCCAATCCTCTAACTCATCATAATAGCCTCTCTTAAATAGGAGTTACAAAAGAGATCCAACCGTCCATGATGGAGATGAAATCGCATCCATCCGGGCGGCCAAATACACACCAAATGTTTAGTAGCACACCAACATGAAAATAAAAATTAATACAAGCCATATTTTTAAAAGCAATTAAAATAAAACTAATTAAAACTTTTAAGCAAGCTTTGCGCGCCGCGGACGGAGGTTGTATCGCAGCTTTCCGTTAGCATCCGTGGCGTTGTCATGACGTCACAAGTCTTTAAATTGTTGCGCCGCGGCAACCGGGTCATCATCAGGAAGTGTTGGAGGGGCTGCACCATCATGAAGAAATCGGTGTCCTTTAAAAAGGAGAAAAAGTCTGCCAAAGAAAGGAAAGGGTTATCGGGATCCCTTTCCCCCATCTCTTTAGGGTCTCCCTCACCTCCCCAGCTATCCGTCTCGCCTACTCGCGAGACGGTCTTATTAGAGCCAGCTACCACCACCACTGTTCAGCCTGCTGAGTTCCCTTCCGACGAGGCTGGCTCTTCAAGCCGCCCGGCTCCCGCCTCGCACCCCAATTATAACATGGGGCCTGTGACGGATGATGCTGCCGGCGAGCCGGTGCTCCTATGGGACAAGGACGCTAACCGAGTGTCGGTGTCCACTCTCCTTCCTTCCTGGAAGGAGCAGGACTCCCCCACCAGTCACACCTTCTCCCTAGGGTTCGGGCTATATGGTGGCCTTAGCTCTGAGCCCGCGGATAATGAGACGTCGCGAGACCTCATTCTGAAGAATGCCCACTCTCAATTTCACTCCATGGAGCTCGCGCACCGGGTCTCGCGCCGCCTGGTCTTCAATAATAGGAAATGGAAGAAAGCGGAGGCCGGTCTTGCCGCGGAACGGGAGAAGTCCAACGACCTTGAGAAGCGGCTGGTCATCGCCGACAACCTCCTTGCGCAGAGTCAGCGCAGTGTGGTAAGTTGTCTTACCGCCGCTTTGCTAGCCCTACTCGCCGCTCATTATGGTCCTTTATTCATTAAATCTTCTTGCAGGATGTCGAGACTACCGACCGGATGCGCTCGCGCATTGAGGAGTTGGAGGGAGAGAACAAGAAATTAAAGGCCGAAAATATCCGCCTTCGGAACAGCGCGACACCCCCTTCAGACCAATTTCCTGTTCCTTCTCGATACTCTGTGGACGAGGTGGATGCCCTCTGCCGAGATTCCAATATCAAGACAACGGAGCTTGTTCTCAAAATGATGAAGGAGCTGGGGGTGGTGTGCGATGATGCTGAGATAGTTACTGTCTGCGACCTGGTCCCCCGCTTATTCGCCGAGAGGGACGACAGCTCATCTTTCGGCAGCGAGGAGTGGAGAGACACCAGCGCCAATGACTTCTCTCCCCCCTCTTTTCTTTAGACATTCCCTCAGGAATAACAAGGTGTCCTCTTTTGTGATGATCCAATGGAATATTATTATTAACTTTTTACATGTTACTTTATTGTACTTTTACCTTCCGCTGCTTCGCTTAATAGCTAGCCCAAAAATGCAAGACCTTGGGACTCTCTTCGCCTTTACCCCCCGCGAGATCTTCTAAACCTTAGTGCTCGTCTCGCCGCAAGATAAACCTGCGCTGAAGACCCTGGAGACCAGCCCCCCCATATGAAACTCTTGACCACCTGCGATGTCACCTTAGCCCGCGCCTTCACCTCCAGCCATTTTGAAAAGTAGTCCACCATGACTAGCAGGATTTTCCTCTGGCCACTCGCTTGGGGAAAAGGACCCACCAGATCTAGCCCCTATATAGCGAAAGGCCAGGGGGCTGTGATTGTCCGTAGCCTCTGGGCTGGAAGGAGCTGGAGGGGGGGGGGGGGGGGGCGAACTCCTGGAATTTTGACACCTTTTCACGAATTCCTCTGCATCTTTCCTGAGTAGGCCAGAGGTACCCCTGTCTCAGTACCCTTCCTTCTAAAGTCCGGCTCCCGGAGTGACTCCCGCATTCTCCCGAGTGAATCTCCTCCAAAACCTTCTGAACCTCCCCCTCTGACACACAGTGAGCCAGCAAACCCGACAGCATCTTGCGGTATAAAACTCCATCTTTCAGCAGGTAGTACGCTGATTTGTACCTGGTATGCTTCTTGTCGAGTTCTTTCGCGTGTAGCTGCCCTGAAGCCAAAAAGGCGATGAAGGGATCCATCCAAGACCTCTGTTGGAATATCTCCATGAGTTCCCCTTCTTCTATAGATGGCCTGAAGAGCTCCGTCATTGTTCCTCCAGCTCGAGGGCCATACTTGGTGAGTTGGTCAGCCTGAGTGCTTTCCTCCCTCGGGACGTGCTGAATTGAAAAGCTTCGGAACTGCCCGATAATGCCCTTGACCTTTCTTAGGTACAACTGGATGTTGGGCTCCCTTACCTTTAACTCCCCGTTGATCTGGCCTGACCACCATGGAGTCTGTCGAGGCCTCAATGTCTCGTATGCCCAACTATCGGGCTAACCTGAGTCCTGCGATGATTGCCTCATATTCCGCTTGGTTGTTGGTGATCATGAAATGAATCTTCAAGGCCTGTTCAATCCTGTTCCCCTCTGGACTTATCAAGACCATTCCCCCTCCGAAGGAATTTTTTCCCGACGCTCCATCTACCAACATCTTCAAGGTTACTCGAGGGTACACTTCAGTCTCTTGGACCTCAACTACGTAGTCCTCCAGGAAATCGGCCACCGCTTGTGCCTTAATGGCGAGCCAGGGATTGAAAGCGATGCCGAATTCACTGAGCTCTATTGACCACTTGGCCAGCCTCTCGGAGTGTTCTACCCCTTCCAAGATGCGACGGAGGGGGTGATGCATTACCACCTGAATAGAATGAGCCTGAAAATACGGTCTGAGCATTCGGGCCGAGACGATGAGGGCAAATGCTAACTTTTCAAGTATGGGATACCCGAGCTCCGCTTTCTTTAAGACCCTGCTCACGTAGTAGATCAGAAATTGATTCTTCCCTTCTTCTCGCACAAGAACCGAGCTCACAGCCCCAGTCCCTACCCCTAAGTATAAAAATAAGACCTCTCCTTCCCTTGGCCCCTGAAGTAAAGGCGTCTGGGCGAGCTGTTGCTTCAGATCCTGGAAAGCCTTATCACATTCAGGGGTCCATTCAAACTTCTTGCCTCCCCGCAGTGTCCGAAAGAAAGGCGAGCATCTCTCTCCGGCTCGGGAGAGAAACCTGCTTAGCCCGACCAACTTGCCGGTGAGACGCTGAACCTCGTTAGCATTTTTAGGGGACTCTAACTCTAGGATTGCTTTTACTTTCTCAGGGTTGGGCTCCACTCCAGATATGGAGTGAGAAGATGTCCGAGGAACTTTCCCCTATTCGCTCCGAATACACATTTCAGGGGGTTGAGTCTCATTTTATATTTTCTCAAGTTTTCAAAGGTTTCCTCGAGGTCCAGGACGTGAGCTTCGAGGTCCTTGATTTTGACCATTAAGTCATCCACGTACACCTCGAGGTTCCTCCCTCTCTGTTTTCGGAAGATCCGATCCATCATTCTTTGGCAGGTCGCTCCCGCATTTTTCAATCCGAAAGGCATCATATTAAAACAGAAGCACCCATCCTCCGTGACGAAGGTGACATCCTTTACATCTGGAGGATGCATGCGTATTTGGTGATATCCGGAAAATGCGTCCAAGAAACTCATAAAAGGAAAACCGACGGCTGAGTCAACCCGCGGGTCGATTTGGGGCAGCGGGTAACAATCCTTGGGGCACACTTTATTTAAAAGAGAGAAATCCACACACATTCTCCATGTACCCTCCCCCTTTTTAACCATTACAACATTGCTCACCCACCCCGGATACTTGCAGGCGGACACAAACCCTGCCTTAAGTAACTTCTTGACCTCCTCTCTAATAGGCCCGACCATCTTGGAGGCGATGGCCCTCTTCTCCTGCTGTATGGGGTGAGTGTTGGGATCGAGATTGAGGCGGTGACAAGCGACATCCGTATCGACCCCGGGCATGTCTGCGGTACTCCACGCGAAGACATCAATATTTTTTTGCACGCATGCCTTGATCTTCTCTCGGTCTTCCGGGCTGAGTTCGGCGTTGATCTTTACCGTCTCCTTTCTCCCTTCCTTGGTGCGGATCTCTACCTCGAGTAACTCCATGACTGCCTTTAGCCTTGGTGGTTCTTCCTCTCCTTCCTGTTCTTACAGCGCGTCCTGTTCTCTGACTTCACCTTCCACGACGGCCATCACCATTCTTTCCCCATGCTCTTCCATCTCGAATTTGCTTGCGCCCTCTCCTTCCCGCAGTGAGGCTCTTATTTTTTCCAGCCGGGTCCCCCTCTGGGGCGATCCTCCTGCCACCTCCATCTTCCTCTTCTCCTTCCTCCTTTCATCTTCTTTTGGCTCCCCTTCCTCTTCCACCTCCATCTCTCCCTCGTCCTTTTCAGCCATTTCTAGCTTCCCCACAATGCCACCATCCATCATTACTTTTCCTTCTCCACCAACATCTTCCACCCTCTCTTCTACTATCCCCATCTCCCCGTGCTTCTCTCCCACCATTTCTGGCGTCCCCGCAATGCCTCCAACCATTACCACTTCTCCTTTTCCTCCAGCATCTTCTTCCTCCCTTTCTTCTACTTTGCCCCCAGTTCCTGTTGCAATTGCTCCATCCTCTTCTCCATCTCTTCGGCATCTCCCTTCCAGGAGACGGTGTTCACTGCCGTCACGTAGCATTCCCTTGCAGCCATTGGACCACCCCCCCTCCCCCCCCCCCCCCCCCCCCCCGCACCCTGATTTGGGTGGCTCCTGAGTTCAATTTCAAGCACTGGTGAAATGATGAGGGAACACATCTGAAAGCGCTGATCAAGGGGCGCCCAAAGATGGTGTTGTAACTACTGGGGGCATCCACTATGACGAAGCGCCAATTTCGGGATATCCCTCCCAGGGTTACTTGGAGTCCCACTCCCCCCTCGACTTCTTTCCTCTCGCCTGAGAACCCAAGCAATGGTCCATACGCCGCCAGCACCCTCTGGGCCTCCACCCTCATCTCATTGAATGCTTTTTTGAAAATCACGTTCACTGAGCTCCCATTGTCTACTAGGATCCGTGACACCATAAAGTTTTCGATGGCGGTTCGTATCACCAGCGCGTCACAGAAAGGGTCTTCATGGTCTGCCATGTCCTTCCTTGAAAAGGTGATTTTCTCATCTGGGGGAGGGGATTGCGACGTCGAGGCTACGCTTCGGCGATACATAGTGTGAAGGCTTGCCTTTCGGGCTGCCTCTATCCCTACTCCCCCGTGGATTACTCTGATTCCCCCTCGATCTCCTACATCCATTCAATCTACGCATCGATCCTCCTCTCATGTAACTGTCACTTCCTCTATCCGCACCGGTCTCTGTTGCTCTCCTGTTCCTCTTGTTCTCCTCATTTCCAAGAAATCTGGGCAGGTAGCCGTTGTGTGACCTTCCTCGTCGTGAAAGTCGCAATATGGCAACGCCACCTCCCCCCTATCTTCCTTCCTGAGGGTTTCTCCTTCTCCCAGCTCCTACTCCTCTTCATCTCTCCCGGCCTCTACCTCTACCTCGGTCGATCTTCATAGCCTACTGCGGAGGGGGCAGGGGTGGTCTATGACCATACCCCCACCCATGCTGGTGAAATCTTCCCGGTACTCCTTGCTGGTTCCTCCCCCCGTGGGGAAATCCTCTCCCTTGTCCTGGGGCAGGGCCTCCGTGTTGCCTCCAACCCTGCTCTTGATATGCCGGCGCCCTCATCTCTTCTCTTCTTCTTGCTTCCTGCTGTCTCCCCCCTGACTCCCTCGACTCCACCTCCGTAAGCCTTGCCAACATTTTTGCGAAATTGGGATTTGTCGCCTCCATCACTATTTCCTTCGCCGCCTTCTCCATCAAGCCCTCAAAATACAGCGGCGTCTTCCGGGTGAGGCTCATTTTGAAGAAACCTTCCCGTAATCCCATGGTAAAGGCCATCTGGAGGGCAAACCCCGACACCTCCTGTATATCCAAGATCTCCTATTGGAACCTATCCACGTATTGAGCTAGGGATTCATCTGCCCTCTGCTTGATCAAAAAGATTGACTCCAGATTCCTCTTTCTCATCTTCGAATTTGAGAACCGTAACTGGAAGCTCCTGCTTAGGTCCTCGAAGCAGTATATCGAGCCTGTCGGGAGCTGATGAAACCAGTCTCTAGCTTTGTCCTTTAGAGTGATGGCAAAAAGACGGCATTTAAACGCGTCCGTCATGGGCCTGATCGAAACCGCATCCTCGAACCATTGCAAGTGATGGAGGGGATCATCCTTCCCCATATAATAGTTCATCTCTGGTTCCCGGAACCCTTCGGGGATGGGAGGTGACAGGATCAACTCACAAAAATGCTATCCCCTCGCCGTCGGTCTCTCTGCCCCTACTCGCACGACGACCTCCCCTGGCGAGATGGTATTCCCTAGGCTTGGGAATAGCTCCCTTCCTTCCATGTCTCTCCCGCTCCCTTCCGCCATCACCTCCTTCCCCGGTCTCCTCCCCGGGGCATCTTCTCCCACTCGCGCCGAGACGAGCTCTTCTGGCGGCGTGAGGGTAGGCACCTGAGGCAGTGGGGTTGAACAATCTCCTGGTCGCGAGATCCCTTGCAGCAAGTCCATGATCCCCTTGATTAAAGCCATAAACTCTTCTCTTCCGAAAAATCCCCCTGGGTTATCCGACCCCTCTCCTTCTCCATCTCCGTGACCTCCCGCCATGTGGTTGCTCAAGGTTCTTCTCTGAGGGCTGCGTTCCACGCTCACCGCACCAAAAAATGTTGGAACCAGCTTTCTAGTCCCCCCCCCTAAAGTTCAAAACTGAGGATGCAGCCCACACGTACTCCTCTTGAACTACCTCCCTGATGTGAGTCGGAGACCTGGAAACAGACCGAGGGGTCTCAGCTTGGAGGTCCCACCTCTTTCCCAGAAGAACTGAAGATCTTCCCCTCCCTAGCCAATGCTGAGCTAGGTGCATGTGAGGAATACAGTGAAAAGGTTCAACCACCACTATTAGGCACCTTATCGGTCTATTTATAGGCCTCTGAATCTGATATGCAAATATCACTTCTGAATTAACCTGAAATGACCAAAACACCCTGGGTCGGGTCTACCAACAACTAAACTCCACTGTTCTGGAGGGCTATACGCAGACCTCCAGGGGTACAAGTGTAAAATTACCTAGGGCACAAAGGTAAAATCCCCCTTGGGGGTAAAAAAGTAAAGACATCTCTTCTCCCATGTGGCGAGTGGGGGAAGGTACTGACGGGCGAGACGAATGCCCTATCCGTCTCGTCGGCCTCTTGCCCTGTAGGCCATCTCGCCTCCTAGAATAATCCCGCCCCTAGGAGGTCTCACCTACTTCAGATAATCCCGCATCCCTCCTCCTGCAGGTGGGCCTCCTGGTCTCACTTCACCTATCAACTCGCCAGCGTGCCATTCTCGCTCATTAAGCCACCTTTCGCGAGTCCAAGGTTGTACACAAATGAAGTAAGTACAGATTTCTCAAAGAATCGTTTTCTGCAATACCTTTGAAGGTAGCCCTTGCCTGCTTACCCATTTGGCATGCATGACACAGACTCTCTTTAATGAACTTAATGCTAGAGGTATCATGTAAGACCCCCCCTTTTTTTCTTTTGAAACACCGGGGTCTTAGACCCAGAACCACCGCTTTACGGTGATACCTTCACGCCCGGGAAGGTCATCACTACAAAATGTCATTCCTGCCGGCCAAATAGATCACAACTGTAGCAAAATAACAAAAGGCAAGTCCACAAAAAATCACATATATAATAATAATCTCCACGAATGGAGTGTCCATAGAAATAATAAAGGCTCTAAATCTTGGGCTCATGCCCAGTACACCAAATCCTCACTACATGTCTCTCATCGCGGAAGCAAAATAAATATAACTACTGGCGATCAGGACTCACAGTCCATGCCGTCTGAACTCCGGTGCTAGACTGCCCCATCTCCAAGCGTGCCGACCTCCGGGGCTGCTCCTCCATACTGGGCTCCACGGTCCCCTAAAATGATGAGTTTCGAAAATTGTTAGTCTAAAATACTAAGCCCTACATCCCCCACCCCTTCCCCCATGACTCCTAGGCACCGAGCGGGGAGAAGGAAAGGAGAGGACTTGAAGGTGGAGAATAACAAAACGAGCAGATGGTGGCAGAACTAAACTAGCAGTTCTATAGTATATAAGGCCGTAATAAAGGTATGAAAACTGAACAAGAAATGTAACCTTAACTTATGCGAAAACACATAGGCCAAGGGATATTTTGCAGGGCTCCTATCGTATAAAAAGTCCCATACCAATTTATACGGTAGGGTGTTGGTTTCCTAACAATCATATATATATTTACTGAATAAAACCTTGACTTATAAGCACGCTCGCACGAACTTATAAACCAAGGGGTCGTTTTGCAGGTCCTATTGTATAAGCGTCCCATACCACTTATACAATAGGTGTCGGGTTATATGCAATGATTATGCCATGAAATACAATTATGCCATGATGTGAACATGCAAGTGCAACTCACCCACTCGACTCTGTGTACACAGAACTTTAGTTTCCCCTTTTTGGAGTCGAACCTCCAAGGATATCTCCGTAGTGGCAATTAGAAGCGGTGGGTTGGGCCTCGCCCCCCTCTAAACTGGTAATTGCACTACCAGTCAGACTTATCATACGCCTCAATGCTGGTGCACTAAGCAGAGCTCCTGCGTACTCCTGCCGGCTGGCAGACCGAACGTTATTTGGCCATGTTCTAAACCACACTTGCCAAGTCAATGTGTTGGCGTCGGTGCATCGACTCTCCAATACCGAATACCCACCATCTTTTACTTTATGCAAATGCAACCTTGATGTATAACCACCGAGCCAAAGCTCCCCAGACCATCCCGTCTATCACAACAACAACCGAGCCAAAGCTTGCCTGGCCAACCTGCCCATCTCAAACAACAACCGAGCCAAAGCTCCCCGAGCCAACCTGCCCGTCACCAAATCCACTGAGCCTACAGCCCGAGTGACCCAACCTAACATCCCGAGGCATCGAGGTGAGTGAAAGTGAACCCCTAATTACTCTTGCAATTTAGGTTTGCCTACAGTTTAGGTTAGCCCAAGACTGCCCAAGGTATACCCCATGAAGGACTCTCGAAGGCACTAGGAACTATGATAGGATTATGCCCAAAGCTCCCTTTAACAAGGCACTTACTATTATTGGTTGCTATCACATTTCCCAAACCCTTACTTGTTGTACCAGATCTAACCCTAGAGTATTTGACACTTCCTCCCCTCGGGAAAGACGATCTTTCGTCGATCCCGAGCACCGCCTAACACTAGCCAATCCAACACTCTACTCATCCTAACCTCCAATGATGGACTCATTTTTATCTATCCAAACCAGCAAGCATCTAACCCCAACTCATGTGCCCAAATTCATACTCCAACATAACTTCTGCAGTTTTACTAAACGCAGACCGACATAAGCTATATGGAGTGCAAAATGGAAGGTACTCAAAATAATCATCCAATAACCCTATAATAATTATTGGGGGTCTATCATGACCTTTTTAGTCTAAATCCAGAATTTCATAATTTTCTTAATTTATCTGATAATTTATTTAATTATTCTAGTAATCCAAAACCGCAAGTTTGAACATGAAGTACCAATTTCAGACATGCAAATGCTCCTTAAAATTTATGCTAAATTCAATATAGCTATTTAACATAAAATCCAAAGCCTCCCAATTTTGCCGCAAGGTTTATGCCCCTAATTCCAATTTTAAATATCTCCTACAATAAATCATTTTAAGAGATAAATACAGCAATAATTCTTCCAAAAATTCTGAAAAAAATTCAAGGATGATTGTAAGGAAATATAAAAGCTCAAGGTCAAGATTCATAATTTATTAGCAAGTAATGAGCTCTAAGCAAAATATTGAACAATTTACCACATTAATGATCTTGTGAAGTACTGCAAATATGTGCCCAAAAATTCTAATAAAATTCATACATAAGACATAAGATTTGAAACTCCCTCTGCCTAGTTTTCATGAACTTCCAATGGGCAGTGGGATCAAAATATCCAGATAAATTATTAGGGCTAACTCATGCATTTATAAAGGAGGTACTAAAATTAATGTCCCAAAATTCTCAATTAAATTACCAGAGATTCAATCTATCCTTATGACCACACTACCCAAATTTCATTATTGTTCAAGGAGTTTTACTAACCTATTCTAGCATAATAATGTTTGTGCCCTAATCTAGGGTTAGGGTTTTGTGGGGCCTACTCTTTCCCAAATCCCCTAATATTTTTACTAGAGGGCTTTAGCTACCCTAGCACCCACCCTACCAAATTTTAAGTTCATTTAAGGTCTTGTGGCCTCATGTCCTTCACAAGGCACAAAAGTCCTTCCTTAGGGTTTGGTCATAAATCTTAGGGCAAAACTAATCCAATCTACACCATTTTGCATGGGAAGGTGCTAATAGCCATGCCAAGTCAGTGGCCCCAATATCAACCTCTGTTGAGGTGATTTGGTCACTCAAAACCCAAATTGCACTTTTTGACCATAGTACCCTTTTAAAGACAAAGCTTGGGTTTGCATGATTTCAATTAAAACCATCTTCAAATGAGGTGAAATTTTAAAAAGAGCCTTATAATGGCCCCAAGCACCACTCACCAAAATTTGGGTGAGTTTGGAGGTCACTTAGTCCCACAATTAATTTACCCTAGAGAAATTAAATAATTCCAAAAACTATAGAAACATTGTCCACAAAAATTCTCATTTTTGGGCAGGGCTGGATATGGACTAGGGTGACGCCCTGTCCAAATTTCAAGTCATTTGGTCCAGAGATGAAGTGTGGGCACCAATTTTAATTTCTACCTAGCCCTAGGTATAGACACACCCAAAATGCGTTCCCTAGTCAAACCAGGCACCCAAATTGGTTCAAACCAATTTTGCAGTAAACTAGACTCTCCAGGCTACAATTTCTATGTTGACCATATTCTGTGAATTAGCTTCTAAGTAATTTTAAAATTAAAAACATTAAATAGGAAAAGTGTGACAAATATTTAAACATGTAATATAAACCTATAGTTTAATTTCTAATTTGCACGAATCTTGGCGCACTAATGGATGGCATCCCTTCATCATCCCCACGCGCCAACAGCTACGATTCAATCTTCCTGGGCTAACTTCAAACCCCTGCCGCCGGCCACCCAGCCACCTCCCTGGCCGGCCACCGCCACCACCACCTTCGTTGAGGTGGTGGCTGTCGCCAGACGGCGACACAGCCGCCGGAGGGGCCCATTCCGGCGAACCCGTCAAGTAAATTTTTGCGGAAAAACTTGAGAAAAAATCTCTCCCATTCGGGCTCAATTGAGCCCGATCCTTGGCCCTCAGGATTGCTAAGATCTACCCATGGAAAAAGGAGTGGAGGAGGACCTTGCTTGCGGCCTGGAGACGCGTCGATCGCCGGGAAGACATTGGTGGTGGTGGCACCGCTCGGTATCTGCAACTGCATAGTAGAAAGGCTCGAACTCTTCAGGTAAACGGTGGGGAAAACTCCCCTCTGCCCACTGATGGTGTTTAAAGCCTCAGTTAGGGAGGGGAGAGGCCAAGTCATCAATGACCATTAATGACCATTGAAAGCTTGGCTCGGCTATGGTGGTTCTCCTCCCCTAGCCATTGCCATGCAAGGGAAAATCCTTGGCCTCCTTGTAACTGCCTAGGGTAGATGGTTCCAGCATGGGGAGAGTGCTCTTGGCCCCCTAGTCATGAATGGCCTCTTCCCTTTATTTTCTCTCTCCTACATTAAAGGGGCAAATGAAGCTTTCGCTCTCCTACTCACTATGGCCGAATTTTATCTCTCCTCCAACCTATTGGCACCACACTAACCCATATGAATAATAAAAATGAGGTTAGCCCAAGTGGGGGAATTGGGTTAGCCCATTTGAGCTAGCTTTGACCTAACCTTGAATAGGGTTGACCTAGGTCAAATTGACCTTTTGTGTCACCATCATTGGGTCCTTGGTGACCTATTGGGCTCCCCTAGGGTCTAGGTAGGGATGTGTAGGGTTGACATGGCACTTTGGGGGTCACATGCCGTTAGGAAGGGTAGTTTGCCCAAATTAGGGTTAGGGTTGACTTTGGTCAACCTAAACTCTTTGGTTGACCCCAATGGGTCTTTGGTGGCCCATTAACCTCACTTAGGATCTAGGAAGACCCTGATGGGGTTAGTTGGGCTTCACTAGGGTACACTGCCCTTAGTTAGGGCACCTTTCCCATTTTAGGCCTAGAGTGATTCTAGGTCAACTTGGCCACCCTGGGTTGACTCCAATGGACCCTTAGGGCTCCAATGGACCTTACAATGGGTTGGTGAGACCATGATGGGGTATTTAAGTCGTGGTGAAGCCCCATGATCATCTTAAAATAGGGTTCAAAAATCTACTATTTGCAGACCATAGAGGTTTCACCTTCATTCCTAGGTTTACTTGGCCTCCTTGGGCTTCCTAGGGTTTTGTCATGACCTAGTCATGACAAAACCACTCCTAGGGGCCTAGTTGTTTGAGGGATGTTACAAATCCCAATATATAAACAAAAAAATTTCGTCCTCGAAATTCTAGTTAGGCTTACGGGGTTTCAAATATGAAAGGAAAATGTAACATCCCGAGAGGTTGTGAGTAATACCTGACTGAAAAGCTCCAGGTACCTCTATTGCATCAAGTCCTGAGGCTCCCATGTGTGCTCCTCTCGCCCATGATTCCTCCACAGGACCTTGACCAATGGGACCTTCTTGCGGTGCAAGACTCGTACCCCCTTGTCGTCGATCCGGACCGGTTCCAGGTGAACTGACCGATCAGATGCTACCAGCCCATCCGTGGCCATAATATACTGCTCCGGGCGTAGTAGAGCCCTCTTGAGAGAGGATACATGGAACACAACGTGCAGGTTCGCCAGCTCCGGCGGCAGTTCCAGCCTGTATGCCAAGGGTCCGATCCACTCCCGGATCCTATAAGGCCCCATATATCTTGGGCTGAGCTTCTTTTCCGACCGCGCACCCGTGAAACACCATGCATTGGTCAGATCTTCAAGAACACCTGGTCCCCCACCTGGAACTCCACCTGATGAAGCCGAGCATCGTAATACTTAGCCTGTCGGCTCTGTGCCTCTAGCATCCTGACCCGTATCAATCTCACCTGAGCCTCGGTGTCCCCGAAAAACTCTGAACCCAAAGCCTTTGGATCCTCATCCTGTATCCATGATAGCAGAGTCCTACACCTCCGTCCGTACAGGGCCTTATAAGGATCCATCCTTATGCTGGACTGATAGCTGTTATTATATGAGAACTCGATCGGTGGAAATAGCTTCTCCTAGGGCTCACCGCGATCCAATATGCAAAGTCGCAACAGATCTTCCAAGGTTCGATTGGTGCGTTCCGTCTGCCCATTAGTCTGGGGATGAAATGTTGTACTAAATGTCAGCCGAGTGCCGAAGTACGTCTGCACTGATCTCCACTCCCTGGACATAAACTGCTCATCCCATTCCGATACAATTGACATGGGTACGCTATGATAATGTATGGACTCTTCCACGAACTCCGAACTAGCACACCAACTGAGTCATCCTTCCTGATCGGAATAAATCTGGCTAACTTTCCCCATATGAGCTCTAATGAATAACACCGGGGCTCCCCATGGATGACTCGGTTGGTGTGATCGATTTGGCCGGCAGGATCAGCGTTTTGTAGTGATGACCTTCCCGGGTGTGAAGGTGTCACCGCAAAGCGGCGGTTCTGGGCCTAAGACCCCAATGTTTCAAAAAAAGGGTGGTCTTACAACTGGTATCAGAGCCAGGTTTCGATCCTGGGACCTGTGGGTTATAGTCCCTTATAGATTTCTACAGTTGAGACAGGGTAGCAAGACGGTGGTGGAGTATCATCGGGAATTCAACCACCTAGCCCGGTTTGCGGATTCGTTTTAGTTGGATAAGTCAGGTTACACTAAGAGGTTCTATAAGGGCCTGCGGGAGGATCTGAGGGAGGCTCTGTTATTCGTATCTGATGGTCCTATTCCTCCAATATTGGAGATGGTGAAAATGATCTAGGAAGATTGGCACACTACCCGAGGCCGGAAGCGGCCAACTGAGGACCAGGGCCAGGGGGTCCGAAATGATCAGCGATGGGGCCGCATCACAGATGGGAGAAGAGCAGAAGACCAGCCTCGTTAGGAGGCGAGACAGGAGCAGAGGGAACCAGTAGTGGTGGCACCTCAGCCACCCCAGATGCGGGAAGTGCAGAGACATGAGGGTATAGCATATCCCCCGCAAGAGTGCTTCAACTGTCACTAGGTGGGGCATATCAAGAGGAACTGCACCACGAGGGGGACACCACTACCAGCACCACTGACTGCCCCGCCAGCTCAGTATTTTAGAGGTCGAGGATGCGGCCGAGGTCGTGGATACCAGTGCAGAGACCACAGACAGTAGAGGGAGCAAGTATATGTATTGGACCTAACTCAACAACGGAATCCAGAGCAAGTGATCACAGGTACACCAGTTAATTTTTAAGTCTTCTCTTTCCTAGATAAAGTTATGGATATAGAACTAATAAACTAGGAAAGAAAACCACAATTAGATTTCTAAGACTTTAAGTTACCCCCCCAGGCATAGTGTTCATCAGCGGCAAGCCCGCCTATACATTGTTCGATACGGGTGCTTCGCACTCATTAGTGTCGGAAACCTTCATGGAAACGCTGCAAGGCGTGGAGTGATTCACAGGCCTGATGATGAGGATACGGCTTCCTGACGGATTGGAGTTATTCACCACTGCCCTGTAACATCTCATTTCCAACTAGACCCCTAAGAGTGGTTTTGGCCATGATTAGGTCATGACAAAACCCTGGGAAGCCAGAAATGGGCCAAGAGATAGGAGGCCAAGGTAGGGATCACCATGGTCTGCAGATAGTAGAATTCTGAACAATAGTTTAGGATGACAATGGGGCTTCACCATGACCCCAAGACCCTACCACAACACTCCCAAACATTTTGGGAGACCCATTAGAGCCAAAAGGACCCATTAGGGCCAACCCAAGAGGCCCAGTTGACCAAGATCAACCCTAGCCCTAAATAGGTCAACCTAGCCCACTTAGGGCCAATTGACCTACTCCTAGTCCAGAGGACCCCACCCATGCCCTCCTAACCCTAAAGTGGGATCAATGGGTCACTAAGGACACATTGGGGTCAGCCCTAGAGGCCAGGTTGACCCAAGTCAACTCAAGCTCCTAATCTGGTCAAAGTACCCTTACTAAGGGTATGTGACCTCCAAAGTGCAGGGTAACCCTACCTAGACCCTAAGGGAAGTCAATGGGTCACCAAGGATCCATTGGGGTCAACTCAATTGGTCATGTTGACCAAGGTCAACTCTATTCTAGTGTTAGGTCAAATTAGCCTAAATGGGCTAACCCAAGCTCAAACCCATTTCCCCCACTTGGGCTAACCTCATTTTTATTATTAATATGAGCTATTGGGCTGCCAATAGACTGGAGGAGAGATCAAAAATTCGGCCATGGTGAGTAGGAGAGAGAAAGCTCCATTTTTCTCTTTAATGGAGGAGAGAGAAAATGGGGAAGAGGAAAGGGAAGGGAGAAGCCGGCCAAGGAAGGCCAACAGCCACCAGTGATGGCTGTAATCAACTCCTCTAGGGGAGAGGAGTTGATTCCAGCCGTTTCCCGGCCACCAAGGGGTGGGTTCAGCCCCCCTCCACACAACCCGAGCCACTCCATTAATGGAGATAATGGCCATTGAAGAACCAGCCTCTCCCCTCCCCCAATTGCCATTTAAACACCATCAGGAAGCCGAGGGGATCATTTTGGATCACTTACCTGGAGGAGACGAGCCCTTCCACTGTGCAGTTGCAGAAGCCGAGCGCCGCCGCCGTCGCCAATGGCATCCCGCCGCTCCTCTCGCATCCAGGCCGCCAGGAAGGTCCTCCTCCTCTCCTTAACTCGCGGGTAGATCCTAGGAATCCTTAGGCTTGAGTTTCGGGCTCAATTGAGCCCGATCGAATCCGGGATTTCTCCTGGTTTCGGCAAGAAAAATTCTTGCTTAATCCGCCGGAAAACGCCTCTCCGGCGGCGGAGCCGCCGCCTGACGATAGCCACCACCTCGACGGAGGTGTTGGTGGCGGTGGCCGGCCGGGGAAGGGGCTGGGGCGCCGGCGGCAAGGCTTGGAAATCGCTCCAGGAAGAACAAATCTCAGCCGTTGGCTCAGTGGGGACGATGACCAGATGCCGTCGATCTGCGCCAAGATTCGTGCGGCATCAGATCAAATACTATAGGAATTAAATAAGAATCATTTCATTTCTGTCACACTGGATGTATTTAATGTATTTAAGTTTTAAAAATACTTAGGGACCCTGAGTGGAAATTTGCCCAACATGAACATTGTAGCTTAGGGTGTCTAGTTTGCAGCAAAAATTGTTTGGACCCTTTTGGGTCACTGGTTAGACCAGGGCACCCATTTTGGTGGGACATACCCTTAGGGCTAGGCAGTCACTAAAATGAGTGCCCACTCTTCACCCCAAGCCCAAATTGGCTGAAATTTTGGCAGAGAGTCTATCCTAGACATACCTAAGGCCTGCCAAAAAATGGGAATTTTTGGAGAAAATATTGCTATAGTTTTGGTAAAAATTTAATAATCATTAGATAAATTAAATAGGTGCCCTAAACACATCCAAACCCTCCCAAATTTTGGTGAGTGGTCCCTGGGCTCCAATTAGGTTCCTGTATAAAATTTCATTTAGATTGGATGTGTTTTTAATAGGTTTTGACCCAACCCTATTTATACCCTATGAAGGGCATTTTGGTCAAAAGTTGCACTTTTGGTTTGAGTGACCAAATCACCTCAACAGAGGCTGAAATTTTGGCCACAGATATATTTTGACTTTTTACACTCACTTATGGAGTTTGGAGTGGATTGGACTAGGGTAGCCCTAGAATGTTAGGGTAGGCCCTTTAGGGTAAATTTCTAGGGTTTGAAGAAATTGGGGTCAAAAGACCTTGGATGGACTTGAAACTTGGGAATGATGTCCATAGGGTTACTATGGTCCTGTGGTTAAAATTTTAGGGCATTTGGAAGACTTAAGACCCCTTAAATCCATAACCCTAGTTTAGGGCACTAGCTTTGAAACCATAAGATCTAATACCAAAACTATCTGAAAAGGCCTGAGATTTTGAATGGGTAGTTGCTTAGGGCATACATGTCTCTGGAAATTTTATAATAAATTTTGTATGAATATTTTTGGTACTTTATTCACAAAGTCATATTTTATAATTTCCACTTAAGAATTTTTGCAGAGAACTATACTTGTTTAAACTTGATAAAACTTAGCAAAGGGGCTTATAGTCATGATACCCATCTCTGTAAATTTTTATGAAATTTTTGAAGAATGATATTTAGTAGTTGCTTCTTTAATTAGTTAATTCCATGGAACCTTGGGAAATTTAATAATGACTTTTAGATTGTCTGAAAAATTCTACTTTCTTCATCATGATGTTTCTAGTTCCCTATGAAGCCCTAGTAATTTTTACATAATTATTGGAGACATATATGTGGCACTTCCTTCATTATATTTGATTTTAGGAATTATTTTAATAAATCCTTTAGAGGTCAAGAACTATCTGGAAAATTATGAAAATTGGCAACCAATGATATTTCTCTGTTATTTAGTGAATACAAATTTTAGGAGGCCATTACCTGAGAAAATCTTATGGTTCATGTTCAAATTGACTATGGCCTAGTTTTTGAGGAAAATTCAATAAATAGTAGATTAATTGGGAAAAATATGATTTTCTGAATTTAGTCTATATTTATCATAATAGACCTCTGATAATTATCATGAGGGTACTGGATGAGTATTTCATGTACTTCTCTTTTTACGGGTCACGTAGCTTAAGTGGTCTGCATATAGCAAAACTGCAGGATTTCATTTGGATATGAATTAGGGCACGTATGATGGGTCTTGATGGTTTGTTGTAAGGACAAGTGGAATGGGCTGCATCTTTGGAAGAAGAGTGAGTAGGGTGTGGTTTTGTCTAGGGTTTAAAGGCGTTCGGGTCCGACGAAAGATCGTCCTACCCAAGGAGAGTTGGAGTCAAATCACCCTAGGATTAGCGTATCGAAACATGAGAAAATAATGGGTAAGGGGATCAACCAATAATAAAATAAGTACCTTGCGAAAGGTAACGCTGGGCGTAATCCCAACACAGTTCCTAGTGCCCCTTGAGAGCCCTTCACAGGGAATACCGGGGGCAGTCCTGGGTTAACGTAAACTGTTTAACAAGCTGAAAAGAGTAACTTAGTAATTAGGGTTGCACATTTCACAGACACTGATGGCACGGGATGTTAGCTGGGAGCTTCGGCTCGATTGTTTGAGACGGACGTGTTGGTCCGGGGAGCTTCGGCTCGGGTTTTGATCACGCTAAATTTGCATGTGCATAAAAGGAAAGTAAATTAAGGTGGTGGGTCTTCGGTATTGGAGGGTCAATGCACCGACGCCAATACGTTGACTCGGCAAGTGTGGTTAGCACTTCGCCAACAGAAGTCCGGTGCGCCAGCCGGCAAGAGTACGCAGGAGTCCGCTTCGTGCACCAAGCGTTGAGGCGTACGATAGGTCTGACCGGTAGTGCTTTACTGGTTTAGAGGTGGGCGAGGCCCAACCCACCGCTTCCGTCTGCCACTACGGAGGTATCCTGGGAGGTTACGGCTCCAGAAAGGGGGAACTAAAGGTCTGTGTGCACAGAGTCGGGTGTGTGCGTTGCACTTGCATGATCCATCATACCCACTTGCATGTCATAGCATAATCGTTACCTTAAACCTTGACACCTAAAGTATAAGTGGAATGGGACGCTTATACTTTAGGACCTGCAAAACGACCCCTTAGTCTATAAGCTTGTGTGGGCAAGTTTATAAATTAAGGTTAATTTTGATATATTTAGTTACTGCTGTTTGACCACCGACACCCCAACGTATAAATCGGTATGGGACTTTTTATACGATGGGAGCCTTGCAAGAGACCCCTTGGCTTATGTGTTTTTCCACATAAGTGAAGGTTACATTTCAGCTTACATTTTATTGTCTTTATATGCTATAGAACTTGCTAGAATAGGACCGCTGCCATCTGCTTTTGATATTCTCCACCTTCAAGTCCTCCCCTTTCTTCCTCTCCGCTCGGTGCCTAGGAGCCGGGGGGGAAGGGGTGGGGGATGATAGGACTTAGTCTTTTAGACTAACGGTTTTCGAACCGCATCATTTAGGGGATCGTGGAGACCAGCATGGAGGAGCAGCCCCAGAGACCGGTGCGCTTGGAGGTGGGGCAGTCTAGCTCCGGAGTTCATACAGCCGGGACTGTGAGTCTCGACCCTGAGTAGTTTTTCAGCTTTTGCTTCCGCATGAGTGATTTTGTAGTGAGGATATGTTGTACCGGGCATAAGCCCGTATTTTGCTACTCTGATGTTATCTTCTGTGGACACTCCCTTCGAGGAGTTATATTTATATATGTCATGTGATTCTCTGTGGACAGATAGTTTCCATTTTACTTCATTATGCTACTTTTATGTGATCGAATTGGCCGGCAGAATCGGCGCTTTGTGGTGATGACCCTTCAGGGCGTGAAGGAGTCACCGCAAAACGGCGGTTCTGGGCCTAAGACCCCGGTGTCAAAAAGGAAAAAAAAAAGGGGGGGTCTTACATGCCCGCTGCAACATGGAGGCGGAGATCGGCGGAAAGATATTTGAAGCACCAACGATAATTATGAAGATGCCAGTCTTTGATTTAATCCTGGGAATGACATGGTTGTGCTGGAACCATGCTCAGACTGACTGCATGACCAAGAGGATTACTATGAGGCATGGGGATTCCTACATTGTCATCGACGGTATTAGATCTATTCCTACTCTCTTGCTGTCATCCGTGCAGGCCGTCAAGGCCCACTTACAGGGGGAGGAAGTCTATGAAGTGTTGTATGAAATGACCGAGGCTAAGGGTTCCATCTCGGAAATTCTGGTGGTGCGAGATTTTGCCGATGTATTTCCAGAGAAGCTGCCAGGGCTACCCCCGTACTGGGAGTAGGATTTCGGGATACAACTGGTGCCAGGGGCTAAGCCAGCATCTAGAGCACCTTACCGGATGGCCCCAAAGGAGTTGACAGAGTTTCGGAGCCAGCTCCAGGAACTGGTGGAAGCCAGATTTGTCTGGCCAAGCTATTCACCATGGGGAGCCCCAGTGTTATTCATCAAGAAGAAGGATGGGACACTCAGATTGTGCATCGACTACCAGGCATTGAACCGACTGATAGTCCAGAATACCTATCCACTTCCAAGGATAGATGAGATGTTTGACCAGCTGGAGGGCACACATTTCTTTTCAAAATTGGATTTGAGGACGGGCTACCATCAACTACGGATCCAGGAGGAGGACATACCGAAGACTGCCTTCAGTAGCAGATATGAGCTATTTGAGTTTACCGTGATGCCATTCGGGCTTATGAATGCACCGTCGGCATTCATGAGCCTCATGAATCGGGTGTTCGAGGCATATCTGGATGTGTTCATCATTGTATTTGTTGACGACACCCTCATCTACTCGAGGACGGAGGAGGAGCACACACGACATCTGATGCTGATACTAGAGAGACTACGAGAGCACCAGCTTTATGCGAAGTTCAGCAAATGCCAGTTCTGGTTGAAGGAGGTGGCTTTCCTAGACAATATCATTAGTGGTGCTGGGTTGGCAGTGGACCCGGCCAAGATTCAGGCAGTTCGGGATTGGCCGCAGCTGAAGTCGGCCTTAGATGTGCGGAGTTTCCTAGGACTTGCTGGTTACTAATGGAAGTTCGTGGAGGAATTTTCTCGTATTGCCCTTCCACTCACATCCCTGACAAGGAAAGATGTGCCCTTTGTCTGGACCCCACAGTGCGAGGTGGCTTTTCAGGAACTGAAGGATCGACTCACCTCGGCTCCTATACTTGCCCTCCCTTCGGGGAAAGAAGGATTCCAGGTTTACACCGATGCTTCCTACTAGGGCATGGGTGCGGTGCTGATGCAGAATGGTAATGTGATAGCATACGCTTCTCGGCAGCTGGAGAAGCATGAGCAGAACTACCCAGTTCATGACTTAGAGATGAGAGCGGTCATTTTTGCTCTGAAAGTCTGGCGACACTATCTGTACGGTGTCCACTGTGACATTTACTCCGATCACAAGAACTTGAGGTATGTGGACACGCAAAAGGAGCTGAATATCAGGCAGAGGCGATGGGTGGACTTTCTAGCAGATTACAAGTACGAGATGCACTACATCCCGGGGAAGGCGAATGTGGTGGCAAACTCTGGAGTGGGTACGCAGTTGATGGATTTGAAGTTAGTTCAGATGTTAGAAAAGATGCAGATATATATTGTGTCCTAGGATCACCCAGAGATATACCGGGAGTACATAGCATCGTTGGTTGCCCCAGATGATATTCGAGACTGAGTCAGAGATGGGTAGAGGCAGGATGCCCTGCTAAAACTGATATTCCGGGCCTTAGAAGCAGGCACAGCTAGAGATTACTCGCTGAGGGATGTTCTAGTGTGTTTCAGGGGACAGATTTACATACCAGAGGGAGGCCAGGTCCGGCAAGATATCATGACAGAGGCTCATTGCAGTCAACATTCAGTACACCCGGGTGTGACAAAGATGACTGCGGATCTGAAGAAGACCATGTACTTGCCGGCATGAAGAAGGATATCACCTACTTCGTGACCCATTATGAGGCATGCCAGTTGGTGAAGGCAGAGTGCAGAAACCCCGCAAGATTATTGCAGCCACTCCCAGTGCCGTAGTGGAAGTTCGATGATGTCACAATGGACTTCATACATGAGCTTCCCCGATCGCGGACGGGAAATGATTTGATCTGGGCGATCGTCGACCGGCTGACGAAGGTAGCCAGATTTATTCCGATCAGGAAGGATGAATCGGTTGGTGTGCTGGTTCGAAAGTTCGTGGAACTGTTCATTCGTTATCATGGCATACCTAGGTCGATTGTATCGGATCGGGATGGACGGTTTACGTCCAGGGAGTGGAGAACAGTGTAGACGTACTTGGGCACTTGGCTGACATTCAGTACAACATTTCATCCCTAGACTGATGGCCAAACGGAATGCACCAATCGGACCTTGAAAGATCTGCTGCGACTTTGCATATTGGATCGCGGTGAGCCCTAATAGAAGCTGTTGCCACTGATCGAGTTCTCATATAATAACAACTACCAGTCCAACATAAAGATGACACCTTATGAGGCCATATACGGACGGAGGTGTAGGACTCTGCTGTCATGGATACAGGACGAGGATCCGAAGGCTTTGGGTTCGGAGTTTGTCGGGGACACTGAGGCTCAGGTGAGATTGATACGGGACAGGATGCTATAGGCATAGAGCCGACAGGCTAAGTATTATGATGCATGACATCGTCAGGTGGAGTCCCAAGTGGGGGACCAAGTGTTCTTGAAGATCCGACCAATGCATGGGGTTTCACGGGTGCGCGGTCGGAAAAAGAAGCTCAGCCCAAGATATATGGGGCCTTATAGGATCTGGGAGCTGATCAGACCCTTGGCATACAAGCTGGAACTACCGCCGGAGCTGGCGAACCTGCACGACGTGTTCCATGTATCCTCTCCCAGGAGGGCTCTACTATACCCAGAACAGCAGATTACGGCCATGGATGGGCCGATAGCATTTGATCGGTCCGTTCACTTGGAACCGGTGCGGATCGACGACATGGGGGTACGAGTCTTGTGCCACAAGAAGGTCCCATTGGTCAAGGTCCTGTGGAGGAATCATGGGCGAGAGGAGCACACATGGGAGCCTCAGGAGTTGATGCAACAAAGGTACCCAGAGCTTTTCAGTCAGGTATTACTCACAACCTCTCGGGATGTTACATTTTCCTATTATATTTGAAACCCCGTAGGCCTAACTAGAATTTCGTGGACAATTTTTTTGTTTATATATTTTGATTTGTAACATCCCTCAAATAACTAGGCCCCTAAGAGTGGTTTTGTCATGACTAGGTCATGACAAAACCCTAGGAAGCCCAAGGAGGCCAAGTGAACCTAGGAATGAAGGTGAAACCTCTATGGTCTGCAAATAGTAGATTTCTGAACCCTAGTTTAAGATGATCATGGGGCTTCACCAAGACTTCAAGACCCCACCATGGTCTCACCAACCCATTGTAAGGTCTGTTGGAGCCCTAAGGGTCCATTGGAGTCGCCCTAGGGTGGCTACGTTGACCTAAAATCACTATAGGCCTAAAATGGGCAAGGTGCCATAACTAAGGGCAGTGTACCCAAGTGAAGCCCAACTAACCCTACCAGGGTCTTCCTAGACCCTAGGTGAGGTCAATGGGCCACCAAAGACCCATTGGGGTCAACCAAAGAGTTTAGGTTGACCAAAGTCAACCCTAACCCTAATTTGGGCAAAGTACCCTTCCTAAGGGCAGGTGACCCCAAAAGTGCCAAGTCAACCATACCCATCCCTACCTAGACCCAAGGGGAGCCCAATAGGTCACCAAGGACCCAATAATGGTGACAAAAGGTCAATTTGACCTAGGTCAACCCTAGTCAAGGTTAGGTCAAACATAGCTCAAATGGGCTAATCCAAGCTCAAACCCAATTCTCCCGCTTGGGCTAACCTCATTTTTATTATTCATATGGGTTAGTGGGGTGCCAATAGGTAGGAGTAGAGACTAAAATTCGGCCATGGTGAGTAGGAGAGAGAAAGCTCTATTTGCCCCTTTAATGGAGGAGAGAGAAAATGAAGGGAAGAGGCCGTTCATGGCTAGGGATGCCAAGATCCCTCTCCCCATGCTGGAACCATCTCTCCTAGGCAGTTAATAGGAGGCCAAGGGTTTTCCCAACCATGGCAGTTGCTAGGGGAGGAGAACCACCATAACCGAGCCAAGCTTTCAATGGCCATTAATGGCCACTGATGACTTGGCCTCTCCCCTCCCTAACTGAGGCTTTAAACACCATCAGTGGGCAGAGGGGAGTTTTCCCCACCGTTTACCTAAAGAGGTCGAGCCTTTCCAATGTGCAGTTGCAGATACCCGAGCGACGCCACCACCACTAATGGCTTCCCGGCGATCGACGCGTCTCCAGGCCGTAATCAAGGTCCTCCTCCACTCCTTTTTCCATGGGTAGATCTTAGCAATCCTTAGGGCCAAGGTTCGGGCTCAATTGAGCCCAAACGGGAGAGCTTTTTCTCAAGTTTTGCCGTAAAAATTTACTTGACGGGTTCTCCGTAATGGGCCCCTCCGGCGGCTGTGCGCCGCTTGGCGACAACCACCACCTTAATGGAGGTGGTGGTGGCGGTGGCCGGCCAGGGAGGTGGCTGGGTGGCCGGCGGCAGGTGTTTGAAGTTTACCTGAAGAGGTCGAGCCTTTCCAATGTGCATTACTGAATGCTGTCTTCGGGGTATCACTCTCCCTTATTTGCAGCTGATAGTACCCAGACTTGAGGTCCAACTTTGAGTACACCGTCGACCCGACTAACTGATCGAATAGATCATCAATCCGGGGGATCAGGTACTTGTTCTTTTCCGTCAACTTATTGAGCTCCCGATAATCAATACATAGCCTCAAGCTTCCGTCCTTCTTCTTAACAAAGAGGACCGGTGCGCTCCAAGGCGAAGAACTTGGACGCACATACCCTTGCTCCAACAACTCTTGAAGTTGCACCTTCAGCTCCGCCATTTCCTTAGGCGCTAGCCGATACAGAGATCGTGACACTGGCTTTGCACTTGACACTAGCTCAATCGTGAAATCTATCTCCCATTGAGGCAGGGCTCCAGGAAGATCGCTAGGGAACACATCGGGGTACTCCGATACCACTGAAATACAGTCCAACGCGGGCTTAGGCTTTGCAACCTCCACTAGTGTAAAGAACAGTTCTGCACCGGCACGAACCGCCTTCACCACCTGAAGAGCAGACATTAACGTCTTGCTCAACCATTTTAAGCCCGTAAAAGTCGTCTCACGACTTGCTCCCAACTTGACTTCCTTTTGACCGCAATCAATATAGGCTTGCTGCTCCGAGAGCCAGTCCATGCCAAATATCACGTCGAGCTCCCCTAGCGGTAGTAACGATACTTGTAAGTCAAAGTCTTGGCTCCCTGACCACACCTAAGCACAACAGATTCTACCCGCGCGCATTGAGTGCCATTGGACCATAGCGCATCCAATTTGTCTCTTACCATTGAAGGAGGTACTCCGATGCATAATATAATTCCTAAATAACGGAATGCGAAGCTTCGTTTACACGAACGGTGCTCTCGCCGGATAAACAAAAATCAGAACAAAGCTTAGCACAAGTAGTTCTAAGCTAACATGCATAAGGGAGACAAGTATTCAAGGCTAAACTGTTATAACTTTAAACCATACCTGTCCTCACGGCGGCGTGCTTTCTCTCGGACTTTAGGCACCCACGAGCATAATACCCCGACTCCCCATAGTTGTAACACGCGCCCGGGGTTTGGCCTGTAGATGCCCCCGAAGCACCGAGAGGAGGGGCTAGACCCAAGGTCCTAGCCTTCTTATACCACCTACGATAACCAGACTTTGAGGTGTTCGACATTTTTGAATGCCTTTTCTTTTGCACTAAAGTCCTCAACTGCTCCTGACATAGCTTACTTAGTCTTCTGAGCACTATTCCAACAATCTCGGGCAAAGTGCCGTTTCTTTCCACAAGTATGACAAATGTAAGTAGCTTTGCTAGTCGATGTCGTAGCCCCTTTCTCCAGCATTCTGCCGGATGCAGCTCTTATATGTCTTTCATAGTTCGATACCATGGTCGCTGGCATCGGGTGAGTCTTCCTCAAATCTGCCTCCAAAGATCTAGCTGATTCCACCAAGGCTCAGAATCCCAATAACTTTGGTCCTAGCAGTAGGACTCGTAACTCGGCGCGCAGGCCATTATAAAATCTATCGACTGTAGCTTTCTCATTATCCAACTCTATGCATGGGTAGCCTCTTATCATAAGAAATGATTGCAAATATTCATCAACTATGTGCGCTCCCTGCACTAAATGCATATTCAGCTGCTGCCCTAATGGTTTACCAAAAGTCATCTGCTCCATCACGCCACCCGACGTTGAAGCCACAACAGGAGCACAGGGTTGTACATTTCTTCCATGTTGTGCACTCGTCACAGCGAACACCGCTTCAACAATCCTTCTTACGGTTTCATACGAAGGAGGGGTCTCAAACACCTCAACGGGCGCACTATACTCCTCAGAAACCGGACATTCTAGCGGGCCAGCACCGCCTCTGGTCACCTATAGTTGTACAAAACAGCCTTAAGCGACCAAATAAAATTGCAAAATGCAATTATAGGAACATGCAGGTTCCTCAAACACGTGTATTTTTCATTCCTAAGGGGACATTCATGAGTTCTTTTGTTGTTATAACGATGACGCACACACATGTGCTCACCACCCCTTAAAAATAATTCGTCCACGAATTAATTTTAAGCCGGACCGAAACCAGTAGTCTGATACCAAATTGTAACACCCCCTATCCGTCACATAGCATATAGCAGTAGGTCCGGCCAGGGCCCGACGCTATATACCACGGACAGACCGGGTGGTTACTCAATGGAAACCATCCAATCAATCACAACGTCCTACACAGAGCATTCTAGCGAAAGCAGTTTTATAAGTTGCAATTAAAAGAACCCAGCACAAAAGCATGAATGTTCACTAATAAGCCAAAAAGAATGAAGTACATACACCAGTACTGGCCTTAAGGCCTTACAAATGATTTACTCATATTACATGTTTCCATACAACGGCACGCAGGCCGGTCATACATGAACAAAAGCAAGTAAAACACTCTAGTTAGGCCTTCGAGGGCCGGCATCGCAATTTGGGCTTTAGCCCGCTATTGACCGCTTGGTCCAGCAGCACCTGCAAGCATAATCCACCGCACGGTGGCAAACAAAAGCAACGGTCAGCAATGCTGAACAAATTATAACGATCCCGCCCCCAACTCGGGGCGGCGATGCTCCTTCCCTGCATTTTATTAGCACAACCAAGCAGTATAAAAATACATTGCATCATAGGCGTTGGCACGCACGGGCACATGCCCCGTGCTCTCAGGGCACATTCTCGGTGATCACGGTCTAAGTCCGCCGACTCACCACCATCCTCAGGACGACAATCTCTTGTGAGCATTTGGTCTTTCTGCCAACTGCATAAGACCCTCAATCTATGCCAACGATAAGTGCCAAGTGAAAGTGCAGCTAGATCTGATATACTCTAGAGGGGGGTGAATAGAGTATATGGTGATTTTAAAAGTTTTACAACTGTTGTTGTATTTTAGGTGTGTGTGTGTGCAGGGAAGCAAATACAATAAACCAAAAAGCAGCAATGGACTAATCACAGCACATTCACAGAGCAAGACTAGAAAACAAAAGGAAAAGAAAGCAACCAGACGACACAAGAATTTTATAGTGGTTCCCCAAATCTGGGTAGTCCACTCTTCTACCACCCTGGTAGGAATCCACTGCAGGAAGGGGTTGATCAGGTATCCTGGCACCAATGGGGTTTTGATCAGGTTCCCAAAAACCAAACCCTCAAGTCTTTTGGTGGGAGACTTGCAACCAGAATAATTTTGAAGGGAATTAAAACCCTGTACAGAGGTGGAGTGAGAGGGTGATGATGTCTTCTCTTTATCAAGTCAAATGAGAAGACTTGTGGAATGTTTTTTAGCAGCTTTGCTCCCCCTGAGATGTAGAATGGATCAGGAAGAATGCTAGAGCACTGCTTCAGGGTGATAGGTCTTCAAAGACCTAGAATTCCAGGTCCAGAGAAAGTCTTCAGGAACTTCTTGCAACTGATATGAATGTATTGTTTCTTGAAGTTATCCTGAGTGAAAGCAGATGAAGAAGACTCTTGATATTGATGTAGTGTTCTTCTTCTTCTTCTTCTAGATCAATTTCTCTCTGGGCCAAGAATGAATTCTTTTTCTTGTGTTGTCTGAATCGCTGTGTATGCTTTTCTTGTTGTTGTCTGTTGTGTATCTCTGTGTTCCTGACTGTTTCTGTATATCTCTGTCTGTCATAGAAAAACATTCGAATTTTGAATGTCGAGCAGTAATGACAGACGTCCTGAAAGGAAGCAGCAATTAATTATTTCCCCAATTGTTTCCATGGGAAAAAGGCATGTAATAATCCAGAATTAACTACGCATCCTAACGGTAGTATACTGTGAAGAACTGCCATTAATTATCCGTGAATCAGCGCCATGGAATGAGACGGGAACGAAAGAAGACCTAGTCTGGAATCGTCGACCGAAGAACATAATTCGTCGAGCTGAGTTAAGAGTTCGTCGAGCTAAGCAGAGTTCGTCGAGCTGTGCTGAGTTCGTCGAGCTGAGCTGAGTTCGTCGACCTGACAGTCTTCATTCGTTGAATAGACAATCTTCAATATCAGACAAACATTATTTGTTGAGCAGAGAACTGAATTCGTCGAGCTGAGAATCAAATTCGTCGACCTGAGAAAAGTTCTGGACTTGGACGAAATACTCTGCATCTGCTGAAATGCTGTGTCGACACAAAATGGTGTCGACAGATTGATCTTGGTGTCGACAGATTGATCTTGGTGTCGACACAAATCCTCTGGTGTCGACAAAAGCTGGTGTCGACTGAAATCCTGGGTGTCGACACAAATCGCCTGGTGTCGACACAAGTCTTAAGTGTCGACACAGATTCTCTGAGCACAAAAATCGTCGAGTAGAGATTAGCATTCGTCGACCTGAGAAGCTGTGAACTTGAGGTCCAAGTTCGTCGAGCTCAGAATATAATTCGTCGACCGAAGCATGAAGCTGGACTTAGAGAAATTTAAAGTAGTCCTGAGAATGCTTGAAGTAGAATCCGGTGTTCATCGAGCAAAGAACGAAGTTCGTCGAGCTCAGCACTGCGAATTGTCTCACGATCATCGAGCGCAGAACTTCCTTCGTCGAGCTGAGTTCAACGAACGTCGAACTCATTTCACTTAGTCTGAAAAACAGATAGATTTAGAGTTCCTGATGGTCTTGAAGAAGGCTGGTCCATCTGAAGTTGAGAAAGAGGACTATCCTAGACTCTAAGACAAGAACTTGACCCAGACTATACATGATGGGTCACAACCTAAGTCAGTGAACCTAGTCCAAATCAACTAGGGATCCAACAATCTCCCCCTATTTGGGTGAGGTCACTAACAGGAACTCCAAGAAAAGAACAAACAGAAAAACAAAGCAAAATTAAGAGATATATCTGGCAGAGAATTTACAACACATGCAATAGATATATATATACATACTGGCTGTGTTTTAATGCAAGATATAGACTGAAACAGAAGTAGAAATGAAAAGAAAACACAAAATTACTTCTATGATTTCTTCTGTTTTGGCTTGACTTCTGGTGCTTTATCTCTTGGCTTCTTGAAAATGATTTCCCTATTGGGATCTGAAGCTTGAGCCTTGGTCATAGTCATGTCAGCTGCCCTATGATATTCAGTGAAGTGGCTCTGGGGACAACTGCTTCTGGGTGAAGATGCATGTACTCATCAACATTGAGTAACTTGTTTGCTTTCCCAAATCTCTTTAGCTCATCTCTCCTGTACTAAGACATAGTAGTTAAGCCTGTTGTGTCCTTGCCTTCAGCTTTAGCTTTGTTGATTAGAGATAAGCCAATGATCTCTTGGAATCTTGCCATTCTGGTTGTGTTGGCTATTTCTGGATCTTCAGGAGGAGAATAGGGCCTTTCAGCTTCATGTTCCTTAGATTCCTGGTGCTGCTGCTGCTGTTGTTGTTGATGGTGTTGACTGCCTGAAGATGGTGGCCTTGGCTGACTACCACTAGAGGATCTCCTTGTTTGTCTCTGATAAGTTTGAATAGGAACAGATCTCTGAGAGCTAGAGCCAGAGGCACCTGCTGCTGGAGGAGGAGGAGGAGGAGGATCCTTTCTGTATCTATGCACTGGGGGAGGAGAGTATCTTCTACTCCTCTTCCTCTCTTTTTGCTGGTTCTTTGATAACCACATCCATGCAGGCATCCCTTTGTAAGGAGCATCATTGTGCATAATATAGTATGGAGTGTCTGCAGTGGGATTAGGCTTGGGAGCAGGAGGAGGAGGAGCCTTCCTTTTCTTAGAGAGCAACTTCTTTTTCTTTTTAGCAGCCTCCTCATCTGATTCATCATCATCATCATCAGAATCTGAACTCTGAGGGTTGTCATACAAAGCATTCAACTTCCTCAGAGTGGCATCAGGAATGATAAGAGGTTTTTCTTGAGGGGAGATAGAAGGTTCAGAGGGTGAGGGTTCAACAGCAGTAGAGACAGAGCTTGCAGCTGCTGCCTTGTTCTCTTCTTCAATGTCTGCCAGAATGAGCTCATCCAGATCAGGCATGGGAGAATCATCCATGATAAAATCTGGGACAGGGCAGATTGCTGGAACAGACACAGGAGTTGGAACAGCAGTAGGAGCAACAAAGGTGTCACAAAGTTGCCTGGCAACTGCTGGACTTGGTGGAGAGGTATACTGGACAATAGCCAAATATGGCTTAGCAACCTCTACTGAAGGAAGCTTCATATATACAGGATCAAAGATCTGAAGTATCTCAGATAAATTAACTATGGGATTTATAAGGAAATCACCAGCAGTTGTTATTGAATCTACTGACTCATCAAAGCTACTGTCAGTGTCCATGAATTGAATATAATCAATTGATATATCTGTAACTGCATTATCAAGCACTGTATTAACTGTATCTGTAGTATCTGTATTTGTATCAACTGTATTCACTTCTGCAACTGCTGCACCAGCTTCATCATGGAGCATCTCCCCCTGCCTGGGTTCAGGAGAACCTGAATGAAGATGGGGCAGTAGAGAGGGCTGAGATCTGGGTAGATAAAGAATCAATGGAATTCACCAGAGGTGTAATGGCATCTGTGATGAGTGATTTAATAAGAGGAGTCAGAAGAGAGATGATGGAGGTAATGGTGGAAGAATCCATAAGTGGAGAAAGAATAGTAGAGGAGGAAGGAAGAATATGTGGAGGAGATAATGGAGGGAGAACAGTGTGTGATTCAGTGGGTATGGTATAGGATGGAATAGTGGATAGGTGTGGTGGAAGAGGGGATGGAGGAGGTGAGGGAATATGTGTTTCAGTGGGGGAAACTGGAGGTGTAGGGATATGTGTAAGATCAGGCGATGGAGATTGATGGTGAGGTGGAGTCAATTGAGGTGCAGGAGGAGTGGGAAGAGATTTGGTAGGTGGAATGGCCTCTTCAGTGTCAGGGTGGGGAGTGACCTTGACGGTCCTGGTGCTCTCAGAAGCATTGATGGAGGAGGAGGAACCCCTGGAGGGTTTGGTGATTGTCCTCTCCCATCGGCCAAACAAGGCACAGGTGAGGCGCTTGCTGGCGTTGATGAATGTGGTCGGGGAGACCAAACATTCACTGGCCTTTTCCTGGAGGAAAATCCCCAGGATTCTGCCGTAGCAGACTTCCTTCTTGCTAGTTATCTTCTTGATTATGTCAAAGAAAACCATGCCCCAATCGACCTGACGCTTGTTGAGCACTGCGCACATGATCAGGAATTGATGGCGAGTGATATAGTCATGTGCTGAGTGTTTGCCCATTAGAATTTTCCCTATAATGTCGGCCAAAAATTGATAGGCGACTGACAGTTGTTTCTTCAGAAGCTTATTAGGGTTGTTGCCGGAGAAACCCATGACTTTCAACATATCAGCATATTCCTCAGCGTCCATTTCCAAGGTGTCTTCCCCATTGATCAGTCCAAAAATTTCAGAGAGTACTGCTGGGGACAGTGAAACGGCAGTGTTTCCAATATTTCCTGTCAGATTTCCATCTTCAAAAACTGTGGCGGTGTACACCCATTCTCTTATCTCGATTGAGTGTAGCTTGATGCTGCATGTCATGAAATCCTTGAGATGCAATTCTTCAAGTAATTCAAGGATATACAGAAAAATTGGATCGGAATGTTGGAAGGACTCAAAGTCCATGGAAAATGCTGCATCAAACTTCATCGCTGCAAGTGCTCCTGGAGGAATCGCCATTGATGACCTGCAAAGAAAATCACAGAGAAAATGGCAATCAAGAGCAAAGGAACTGAAAGCGCGGGACGGAGGTCGAAGAAAACTTAGATATAAGATTTTCAGAATATGAATCGACAAGCTCCGTTCCACGAAAAGAGACAGATCTTCGAACTGAGATCGACGAAATAAGTTACAGGAGAGTAGTTCGTCGAACCCATTCAGAAGAATTGAAAATAGTTCGTCGAACTCCGTTCGACGAAATGGTTTCTGAAGCAAGGTTCGTCGATCTCCGGTCGACGAAAATTGTTTCCACACAGAGAATTCGTCGATCTCCGGTCGACGAGAATCTCTCAAACTTTCCCTAGTTCGTCGAACTCCGTTCGACGAACTCTGGAAAATTCGTCGAATGCAGACAGAAATTAATTTAACTCTTCTCCATCAATCATTCCCAGTTGATTTATAAAGAACAGATGGGTTTTCTCATCCAGAGGCTTGGTGAAGATATCTGCTCTCTGTAGATCAGTAGGAATGTGGATCAAGTTAATTTTCTTTTTGTCTACATTATCTCTAATGAAATGATGTCTTATTTCAATATGTTTAGTCCTAGAATAATGAACTGTATTCTGAGCTATAGCAATAGCATTAGTATTATCACAAAATAAGGTTGACTTATTTAAGTTGATACCATAATCTAGGAGTTGGTTTTGTATCCATAGCATCTGTGAACAGCAGCTGCTAGCAGCCATATACTCTGCCTCAGCAGTTGATGTAGACACAGATGTCTGCTTTTTGCAAAACCAAGAGACAAGTCTCATACCCAGGAACTGGCAAGTTCCAGAGGTACTTTTCCTGTCCACTCTACATCCAGCATAGTCAGCATCTGACTATCCAGTAAACTCAAATTCTGACTCTGCAGGATACCAGAGTCCTAAACTAGGACAACTCTTTATATATCTCAAAATCCTTTTTAGAAAAATAAGATGAGATTCTTTAGGATTCACTTGGAATCTAGCACAAAGGCATGTGGCAAACATTATGTCAGGCCTTCTAGCTGTTAAGTATAATAGGGATCCAACAATTGCCCTATAATGTTTTTGATCTACAGGTTTCCCTGCTGCATCAGAATCCACAACAGCATTGGTAGCCATAGGTGTTTTCATTCCTGAGGCATCACCCATCCCAAACTTTTTAATAAGCTCTTTAGCATACTTAGATTGGGAGAGGAAGATACCATCAGGGAGCTGCTTCACTTGGAGACCAAGGAAGTAGGAAAGCTCACCCATGCTACTCATCTCAAATTTGGAATGCATGAGGTCAGCAAACCTCTGGCACAATTTGGGATCAGTAGACCCAAATATAATGTCATCCATATATATTTGTACCAATAAGATTTGGTCCTTATGATGTCTAGTGAAAAGGGTTTTATCTATGGTTCCTCTTGTAAATTTATGCTCTAAAAGAAAGCTAGCTAGGGTCTCATACCAAGCTCTTGGAGCTTGCTTTAAACCATAGAGAGCTTTATGCAATTTGTAAACATAAGAGGGTTGAGTTGGAGAGATAAAACCTGGAGGTTGTTCTACATAAACCTCTTCTTGAAGTACACCATTCAGAAAGGCACTCTTAACATCCATCTGGAATACCTTGAACTTTTTGTATGCTGCATAGGCTAGGAATATTCTAATGGCCTCCAACCTTGCAACAGGGGCAAAGGTTTGGTCATAGTCTATTCCTTCTTCTTGTCTATAGCCTTGGGCAACTAGTCTAGCCTTGTTCCTTACTATGTTCCCCTGTGCATCTAATTTGTTCCTATAGACCCATTTGGTTCCAATAACTGGGTAGTTATGGGTCTTGGAACCAAATCCCAAACTCTACATCTCTCAAACTGATTTAGTTCCTCTTGCATTGCAAGAATCCAGTGGGGATCTTGCTCAGCTTCATGGATGGTGAGAGGTTCAATTTGAAAGAGAAACCAGGCATGCATCAAGTCTTGATTGAGCTGATGTCTTGTCTGTACACCAAATGAAATATCCCCAATCACTTGAGATCTGGGGTGATCTCTAAGTGTGACAAGATCAGTTTGTGGAGTTGGTTGAACAACAGCTTCTGTAAATAATTCCTCTTGAGGAATGGTACTGGCTATTGATGGAAGTTCAGTTACTTCCTCTTGGGTTTCCTCTTCACTATCTTCAGCAGCCTGTGGAGTGGGATGAGTTGGAACCTCTTGGGTAAGGTTTAGTCCATCCATTGACTCACACATTGGTGAAACCTGGAAAGGACTATTGGTAGAAATGTCTTTCTCCTTATAAGACATGTTAGCTTCATCAAAAGACACATGGACAGATTCTTCAATTTTAAGGGATGTTTTGTTGAAAACCCTATAGGCCTTGCTTACTTGGGAATATCCTAGAAAAATCCCTTTTTCAGCCTTAGCCTCAAACTTTCTAATGTATCTTTTGTTATTAGTGTGGATGTAACATATGCAACCAAAAACTTTAAAGTAAGTGATTTTAGGTTTCTTTTCTTTAAGTAATTCATAGGGGGTCTTGTGTTTTAGTTTATGTATAAGACATCTGTTCAAGACATAGTTAGCTGTGTTTACAGCTTCTGCCCAAAAGGATATAGGCATGTAAGTATCTGCTAACAATGTACCTGCAGCTTCAATGAGTGTCCTATTTTTCCTTTCAGCTACCCCATTTTGTTGGGGAGTTCTAGGAGCTGAGAAGCACTGTCTGATACCTTCCTTCTCACAGAACTCATGCATAAGAAGAGACTCAAACTCTGTGTCATGATCACTTCTGATTAATATAACATGAGTAGAGAACTCAATCTGTATGGTCCTGAGAAAATCTGTAAGAACTTTGAATGTATCTGACTTAGCTCTCAGGAAGGCTACCCAACTGAATCTGGAGAAAGCTGCTGGAGGAGGAGGAGGAGGAGGATCCTTTCTGTATCTATGCACTGGGGGAGGAGAGTATCTTCTACTCCTCTTCCTCTCTTTTTGCTGGTTCTTTGATAACCACATCCATGCAGGCATCCCTTTGTAAGGAGCAACATTGTGTAGAATATAGTATGGAGTGTCTGTAGTGGGATTAGGCTTGGGAGCAGGAGGAGGAGGAGCCTTCCTTTTCTTAGAGAGCAACTTCTTTTTCTTTTTAGCAGCCTCCTCATCTGATTCATCATCATCATCATCAGAATCTGAACTCTGAGGGTTGTCATACAAAGCTTTCAACTTCCTCAGAGTGGCATCAGGAATGATAAGAGGTTTTTCTTGAGGGGAGATAGAAGGTTCAGAGGGTGAGGGTTCAACAGCAGTAGAGACAGATCTTGCAGCTGCTGCCTTGTTCTCTTCTTCAATGTCTGCCAGAATGAGCTCATCCAGATCAGGCATGGGAGAATCATCCATGATAAAATCTGGGACAGGGCAGATTGCTAGAACAGACACAGGAGTTGGAACAGCAGTAGGAGCAATAAAGGTGTCACAAAGTTGCCTGACAACTGCTGGACTTGGTGGAGAGGTATACTGGACAATAGCCAAATATGGCTTAGCAACCTCTACTGAAGGAAGCTTCATATATACAGGATCAAAGATCTGAAGTATCTCAGATAAATTAACTGTGGGATTTATAAGGAAATCACCAACAGTTGTTATTGAATCTACTGACTCATCAAAGCTACTGTCAGTGTCCATGAATTGAATATAATCAATTGATGTATCTGTAACTGCATTATCAAGCACTGTATTAACTATATCTGTAGTATCTGTATTTGTATCAACTGTATTCACTTCTGCAACTGCTGCACCAGCTTCATCATGGAGCATCTCCCCCTGCATGGGTTCAGGAGAACCTGAATGAAGATGGGGCAGTAAAGAGGGCTGAGATCTGGGCAGATAAAGAATCAATGGAATTCACCAGAGGTGTAATGGCCTCTGTGATGAGTGATTTAATAAGAGGAGTCAGAAGAGAGATGATGGAGGGAATGGTGGAAGAATCCATAAGTGGAGAAAGAATAGTTGAGGAGGAAGGAAGAATATGTGGAGGAGATAATGGAGGGAGAACAGTGTGTGATTCAGTGGGTATGGTATAGGATGGAATAGTGGATAGGTGTGGTGGAAGAGGGGATGGAGGAGGTGAGGGAATATGTGTTTCAGTGGGGGAAACTGGAGGTGTAGGGATATGTGTAAGATCAGGCGATGGAGATTGATGGTGAGGTGGAGTCAATTGAGGTGCAGGAGGAGTGGGAAGAGATTTGGTAGGTGGAATGGCCTCTTCAGTGTCAGGGTGGGGAGTGACCTTGACGGTCCTGGTGCTCTCAGAAGCATTGATGGAGGAGGAGGAACCCCTGGAGGGTTTGGTGATTGTCCTCTCCCATCGGCCAAACAAGGCACAGGTGAGGCGCTTGCTGGCGTTGATGAATGTGGTCGGGGAGACCAAACATTCACTGGCCTTTTCCTGGAGGAAAATCCCCAGGATTCTGCCGTAGCAGACTTCCTTCTTGCTAGTTATCTTCTTGATTATGTCAAAGAAAACCATGCCCCAATCGACCTGACGCTTGTTGAGCACTGCGCACATGATCAGGAATTGATGGCGAGTGATATAGTCATGTGCTGAGTGTTTGCCCATTAGAATTTTCCCTATAATGTCGGCCAAAAATTGATAGGCGACTGACAGTTGTTTCTTCAGAAGCTTATTAGGGTTGTTGCCGGAGAAACCCATGACTTTCAACATATCAGCATATTCCTCAGCGTCCATTTCCAAGGTGTCTTCCCCATTGATCAGTCCAAAAATTTCAGAGAGTACTGCTGGGGACAGTGAAACGGCAGTGTTTCCAATATTTCCTGTCAGATTTCCATCTTCAGAAACTGTGGCGGTGTACACCCATTCTCTTATCTCGATTGAGTGTAGCTTGATGCTGCGTGTCATGAAATCCTTGAGATGCAATTCTTCAAGTAATTCAAGGATATACAGAAAAATTGGATCGGAATGTTGGAAGGACTCAAAGTCCATGGAAAATGCTGCATCAAACTTCATCGCTGCAAGTGCTCCTGGAGGAATCGCCATTGATGACCTGCAAAGAAAATCACAGAGAAAATGGCAATCAAGAGCAAAGGAACTGAAAGCACGGGACGGAGGTCGAAGAAAACCTAGATATAAGATTTTCAGAATATGAATCGACAAGCTCCGTTCCACGAAAAGAGACAGATCTTCGAACTGAGATCGACGAAATAAGTTACAGGAGAGTAGTTCGTCGAACCCATTCAGAAGAATTGAAAATAGTTCGTCGAACTCCGTTCGACGAAATGGTTTCTAAAGCAAGGTTCGTCGATCTCCGGTCGACGAAAATTGTTTCCACACAGAGAATTCGTCGATCTCCGGTCGACGAGAATCTCTCAAACTTTCCCTAGTTCGTCGAACTCCGTTCGACGAACTCTGGAAAATTCGTCGAATGCAGATAGAAATTAATTTAACTCTTCTTCATCAATCATTCCCAGTTGATTTATAAAGAACAGATGGGTTTTCTCATCCAGAGGCTTGGTGAAGATATCTGCTCTCTGTAGATCAGTAGGAATGTGGATCAAGTTAATTTTCTTTTTGTCTACATTATCTCTAATGAAATGATGTCTTATTTCAATATGTTTAGTCCTAGAATGATGAACTGTATTCTGAGCTATAGCAATAGCATTAGTATTATCACAAAATAAGGTTGACTTATTTAAGTTGATACCATAATCTAGGAGTTGGTTTTGTATCCATAGCATCTGTGAACAGCAGCTGCCAGCAGCCATATACTCTGCCTCAGCAGTTGATATAGACACAAATGTCTGCTTTTTGCAAAACCAAGAGACAAGTCTCATACCCAGGAACTGGCAAGTTCCAGAGGTACTTTTCCTGTCCACTCTACATCCAGCATAGTCAGCATCTGACTATCCAGTTAACTCAAATTCTGACTCTGCAGGATACCAGAGTCCTAAACTAGGACAACTCTTTATATATCTCAAAATCCTTTTTAGAAAAATAAGATGAGATTCTTTAGGATTCACTTGGAATCTAGCACAAAGGCATGTGGCAAACATTATGTCAGGCCTTCTAGCTGTTAAGTATAATAGGGATCCAACAATTGCCCTATAATGTTTTTGATCTACAGGTTTCCCTGCTGCATCAGAATCCACAATAGCATTGGTAGCCATAGGTGTTTTCATTCCTGAGGCATCACCCATCCCAAACTTTTTAATAAGCTCTTTAGCATACTTAGATTGGGAGAGGAAGATACCATCAGGGAGCTGCTTCACTTGGAGACCAAGGAAGTAGGAAAGCTCACCCATGCTACTCATCTCAAATTTGGAATGCATGAGGTCAGCAAACCTCTGGCACAATTTGGGATCAGTAGACCCAAAAATAATGTCATCCACATATATTTGTACCAATAAGATTTGGTCCTTATGATGTCTAGTGAAAAGGGTTTTATCTATGGTTCCTCTTGTAAATTTATGCTCTAAAAGAAAGCTAGCTAGGGTCTCATACCAAGCTCTTGGAGCTTGCTTTAAACCATAGAGAGCTTTATGCAATTTGTAAACATAAGAGGGTTGAGTTGGAGAGATAAAACCTGGAGGTTGTTCTACATAAACCTCTTCTTGAAGTACACCATTCAGAAAGGCACTCTTAACATCCATCTGGAATACCTTGAACTTTTTGTATGCTGCATAGGCTAGGAATATTCTAATGGCCTCCAACCTTGCAACAGGGGCAAAGGTTTGGTCATAGTCTATTCCTTCTTCTTGTCTATAGCCTTGGGCAACCAGTCTAGCCTTGTTCCTTACTATGTTCCCTTGTGCATCTAATTTGTTCCTATAGACCCATTTGGTTCCAATAACTGGGTAGTTATGGGGTCTTGGAACCAAATCTCAAACTCTACATCTCTCAAACTGATTTAGTTCCTCTTGCATTGCAAGAATCCAGTGGGGATCTTGCTCAGCTTCATGGATGGTGAGAGGTTCAATTTGAGAGAGAAAACAGGCATGCATCAAGTCTTGATTGAGCTGATGTCTTGTCTATACACGAAATGAAATATCCCCAATCACTTGAGATCTGGGGTGATCTCTAAGTGTGACAAGATCAGTTTGTGGAGTTGGTTGAACAACAGCTTCTGTAAATAATTCCTCTTGAGGAATGGTACTGGCTGTTGATGGAAGTTCAGTTACTTCCTCTTGGGTTTCCTCTTCACTATCTTCAGCAGCCTGTGGAGTGGGATGAGTTGGAACCTCTTGGGTAAGGTTTAGTCCATCCATTGACTCACACATTGGTGAAACCTGCAAAGGACTATTGGAAGAAATGTCTTTCTCCTTATAAGACATGTTAGCTTCATCAAAAGACACATGGACAGATTCTTCAATTTTAAGGGATGTTTTGTTGAAAACCCTATAGGCCTTGCTTACTTGGGAATATCCTAGAAAAATCCCTTTTTCAGCCTTAGCCTCAAACTTTCTAATGTATCTTTTGTTATTAGTGTGGATGTAACATATGCAACCAAAAACTTTAAAGTAAGTGATTTTAGGTTTCTTTTCTTTAAGTAATTCATAGGGGGTCTTGTGTTTTAGTTTATGTATAAGACATCTGTTCAAGACATAGTTAGCTGTGTTTACAGCTTCTGTCCAAAAGGATATTGGCATGTAAGTATCTGCTAACAATGTACCTGCAGCTTCAATGAGTGTCCTATTTTTCCTTTCAGCTACCCCATTTTGTTGGGGAGTTCTAGGAGCTGAGAAGCACTGCCTGATACCTTCCTTCTCACAGAACTCATGCATAAGAAGAGACTCAAACTCTGTGCCATGATCACTTCTGATTAATGCAACATGAGTAGAGAACTCAATCTGTATGGTCCTGAGAAAATCTGTAAGAACTTTGAATGTATCTGACTTAGCTCTCAGGAAGGCTACCCAACTGAATCTGGAGAAATCATCAACAATAACTAAGGTGTAAGACTTCCCTCCTAGGCTTTGTACTGCAATGGATCCAAAAAGATCCACATGAAGCAGATACAATATCCTAGGTGAATCACTTTTATTAATGGATTTGAAGCTAGTTTTAGTTTGCATGCCTAGTTGACAAGCCCTGCATAGGCTTTCCTTCTTGTAGGGACCAGAAGGTAAACCTCTAACAAGGTTGTCTTTAGATAACCTAGATATGTTCTTAAGGTTTACATGACCTAGCCTTTTGTGTCATAGTTCATTTTGGTTACTAGTGATATTGAGTAAATAGATATCAGTTGTGGCAGAAATGAAATCTACTAAATATATGTTTCCTTGTCTAAGTCTAATTAAAACAGTTTGGTTTTTATCATTTATAATAGAACAAGAGGTAGAGTTGAAATATACCTAATAACCTTCATCACATAATTGACTTATGGATATAAGGTTATGTTTAAGTACTCTTACATATGTCACCTTTTTGAAGGTCACTGCTCCAATGCTTACTCTTCCATACCCTTCTGACTGACCACTCTTTGAGTCTCCAAATATCACCTTTGGTCCTAGCATGGACTTATAGTTGGAGAGATTTGCTTTGCTGCCAGTCATGTACTTGGAGCAGCCACTGTCCAGGTAACATGTCTGACTTAGCCTTGGACAACTCTTCACATATACCTGCATTAAATAATAAAGCTCAATTGTTCTTGACCTAGGTTACCTTGGGTCCTTAGTTTGGCTGAAAAGTAAAACTAGAAATGACTGATAATGCAGGTTGAGACTTATACCCTAGTGGGTGATATCTCCTAAGTGGGATTATCCAATCAGCTACTGGATTAAATGTCTTGTTAGCTGTTTTAAAATTTCTATAGGAGAAATTATTTATATTTGGTCGTTCTGGGATCGACGAATTATTGTAAGTTCGTCGACCAGAGCTCGACGAATGGGGATGAGATCGTCGACCTCCACTCAGAGAATGACCATGGTCATTTTCTGCGTCCCACGTTCGTCGACCTCTGCTCGACGAACCATACACAGTTTGTCGATCGCAGTAGGACGAATAATTATTTCTGAAGTTTGCGTTCAACGTTCGTTGATCGGGGTTCGACGATCTTGCAGGATTTCGTCGATCTAAGTTCGACGAATTCTGCTGAACTTGGTTTTTAACAGCTTTCTTCTGCTTTCTGTTTCTATTGTCTAGGGGATTTGACTTGTTTTCTGACCTGGGTTTTTCAGTTAGTTTCTCTTTACCCTTAGCAGTGATAAACGTTATGGGAGTAGAAAGTATATTCTTCTTTATTATGGGGGGTAAACCTGATGAAGCACCCAAGCCCAGCCTGCCATTTAATCTGGAATTTACTGTGCTTGTAATATCCATCAGCTTGAGGCTTCTCCCATTGAGAGATTGCTCAAGTTGTTTTGCCTCACATAATTCAGATTTTAACTTGATTATATGTTCATTAGCTAGTGTTAGTTGGTCAGTTAGTTTTCTATTTTCTATGCTGATAGATTCAAGGTTTTCTAGTCTAGTCCTCAAGGTTTTTATTTCTTTCTCTGAGTTTATTAAATCCATGCACATAGTTTTAAATTCTACTTTAAATAAGTCAGAATTGAAATCAAGACTAGAAATCACATGATCAGCCTCTGAGTCTGAGGCACCTTCATCTTCAGAATCCTCTTCTGATCCACAGTTGCTTCTGGAGGCATCTATTGTCATTAGGCACACCTCCTTGGATCTGGCTTCTTCCTCGTCTTCACTGGAGCTGGAGGAGGATGTTTCCTCTTCTGTGTCACTCCAGGACTCAGCAACAAATCCTTTGTCCTTCCTTTTATACTTGTTGGAGGAGAGTCTGCTGCTTTGTTTTCTTCTGGAATCCTTGTCCCAGCCCTTGTCCTTTTTCTGATTCTCTGGGCATTCTGAAATATAGTGCCCAGGCTTTCTGCATCCAAAACACACAACCTTCTTAGTTGGTGTCTTGTCATATTTGGGCTTATCATCCTGCCTGGATGATTTTCTTCTAAAGTCCTTTCTTGCCATTTTGTAGAATCTTTTGGCAAAAAGACTCATTAACTCTTCATTAGAGGTAGATGTTTCATTGTCTTCAGAAGCTTTGAGGGCCAAGCTGTGCTCCTTCCTAACTGGGGTAGTTGCCTTTTGTTCTACTGCCTCTCTTGATTTGACAAGCTGCTCATATGACTTCAGCTTGCCTAGCAGAGATTCTGTTGAGATCTCATTGAGGCTTCGAGCTTATTTGATTGGCCAGATTCTGGAGTCCCATGAACTGGGGAAACACATCAGTATCTTGTCATTCACCTCAGTTAAGGTGATGTCCTTGTCAAGAGTCTTGAGTTCACTGATGATTGAACTTAATCTATTGTATATCTCAGCCACTGATTATGTCTCATCCTTTTTGAAATTCTCATAGAGAGAAATGAGACTGGATCTCCTATCCTTTCTTTCATCAGCTGAGCCTGCTACCATTTGATTGAGAGAGTCCCAAATGGCCTTGGCTGAGGTGCACTCAGCCACCTTCTGAAATATATCATCTGACATTGTTTGGGCCAGAATATTCATAGCCTTTGCATCAGCCATCTTGGCTTTCTTATAGGCTTCAGTATTGTCTGGAGGTGGTACTGCACTCAGATTAGTTGATGTGCTGGCAAAAGTTGTAGGATCTGGAGGAACACCTGTTGAAATGACAGAAAAAATATCCTCATCAATGGAGTTCATATATAATCTAATTCTTGCCTTCCAGATGGCAAACTTATTAAGATTGCACACTGGAGGTCTGATGCTTGTATAATCCTTGTTTTGGGTCATGTCTGTGATAGGGATAAGTCCAATAACAGAATAAAAACAAAGAGATCTAACTAAGGGATCTTTGGGTTCAGGTGTTAGCCTGTGCAACCACCAAGGTGTGGTATGTTTAACCAACCTGGCTTTGATACCAATTGAAAGTGCAGCTAGATCTGATATACTCTAGAGGGGGGGTGAATAGAGTATATGTTGATTTTAAAACTTTTACAACTGTTGTTGTATTTTAGGTGTGTGTGTGCAGGGAAGCAAATATAATAAACCAAAAAGCAACAATGGACTAATCACAGCACATTCACAGAGCAAGACCAGAAAACAAAAGGAAAAGAAAGCAACCAGAAGACACAAGAATTTTATAGTGGTTCCCCAAATCTGGGTAGTCCACTCTTCTACCACCCTGGTAGGAATCCACTGCAGGAAGGGGTTGATCAGGTGTCCTGGCACCAATGGGGTTTTGATCAGGTTCCCCAAAACCAAACCCTCAAGTCTTTTGGTGGGAGACTTGCAACCAGAATAATTTTGAAGGGAATTAAAACCCTGTACAGAGGTGGAGTGAGAGGGTGATGTGGTCTTCTCTTTCTCAAGTCAAATGAGAAGACTTGTGGAATGTTGTTTAGAAGCTTTTCTCCCCCTGAGATGTAGAATGGATCAGGAAGAATGCTGGAGCACTGCTTCAGGGTGATAGGTCTTCAAAGACCTAGAATTCCAGGTCCAGAGAAAGTCTTCAGGAACTTCTTGCAACTGATATGAATGTATTGTTTCTGGAAGTTATCCTGAGTGAAAGCAGATGAAGAAGACTCTTGATATTGATGTAGTGTTCTTCTTCTTCTTCTTCTAGATCAATTTATCTCTGGGCCAAGAATGAATTCTTTTTCTTATGTTGTCTGAATCACTGTGTATGCTTTTATTTTTGTTGTCTGTTATGTATCTCTGTGTTCCTGACTGTTTCTGTATATCTCTGTCTGTCATAGAAAAACATTCGAATTTTGAATGTCGAGCAGTAATGACAGATGGCCTGAAAGGAAGCAGCAATTAATTATTTCCCCAACTGTTTCCATGGGGAAAAGGCATGTAATAATCCAGAATTAACTGCGCATCCTAACGGTAGTATACTGTGAAGAACTGCCATTAATTGTCCAGGAATCAGCGCCATGGAATGAGACGGGAACGGAAGAAGACCTAGTCTGGAATCGTCGACCGAAGAACATAATTCGTCGAGCAGAGTTAAGAGTTCGTCGAGCTAAGCAGAGTTCGTCGAGCTGAGCTGAGTTCGTCGAGCTGAGCTGAGTTCATCGAGCTGACAGTCTTCATTCGTTGAATAGACAATCTTCAATATCAGACAAACATTATTCGTTGAGCAGAGAACTGAATTCGTCGAGCTGAGAATCAAATTCGTCGACCTGAGAAAAGTTCTGGACTTGGACGAAATACTCTGCATCTGCTGAAATGCTGTGTCGACACAAAATGGTGTCGACAGATTGATCTTGGTGTCGACAGATTGATCTTGGTGTCGACACAAATCCTCTGGTGTCGACAAAAGCTAGTGTCGACTGAAATCCTGGGTGTCGACACAAATCGCCTGGTGTCGACACAAGCCTTAAGTGTCGACACAGATTCTCTGAGCACAAAAATTATCGAGTAGAGATTAGCATTCGTCGACCTGAGAAGCTGTGAACTTGAGGTCCAAGTTCGTCGAGCTCAGAATATAATTCGTCGACTGAATCATGAAGCTGGACTTAGAGAAATTTGAAGTAGTCCTGAGAATGCTTGAAGTAGAATCCGGTGTTCGTCGAGCAAAGAACGAAGTTCGTCGAGCTCAGCACTGCGAATTGCCTCACGATCGTCGAGCGCAGAACTTCCTTCGTCGAGCTGAGTTCGACGAACGTCGAACTCATTTCACTTAGTCTGAAAACCAGATAGATCTGGAGTTCCTGATGGTCTTGAAGAAGGCTGGTCCATCTGAAGTTGAGAAAGAGGACTATCCTAGACTCTAAGACAAGAACTTGACCCAGACTATACATGATGGGTCACAACCTAAGTCAGTAAACCTAGCCCAAATCAACTAGGTATCCAACACCAAGTAACGTTAGGTCTCTTTAACCTAATGACATAGTGCGGGTACGGTTCTGCCTAACCCGTTGCTCACACCGCAACGTTAATTTAAAACATATGCACGGGTCAAAATTTCCTGAGGCCCAAATCATTTACATACAACACATAACCCAGTTATGTTCAAGTTGGCTCCCAGGCCCACATGTTTGGCAGAATCACGCATCTGCCCAGGTTTCCGGGTGCACCTTTGGGTTAATCTCCAAGGCTCCCTGTTGCAATCTACCACGCAGAAAAACCCGAAAACAATTATTCGCACGGAGTCTTCTCCGGCATTTATGCAATGCAACATCACCTATCCAATCCAACATGTCCGGATAGATTTCACACATCATGCCTATGTCTATTCTCGAATACGGACTCTAAACAATGGGGACTTTACATATCTACCCGAAGGAACGCCTCCAACTCACCACAAACTCACGAGAGCGGGCTTCCTATGCAAAGAAGGAGAGCTTCACATGATCAAGTAGATAATCATTACCCTAGCGTTCTTCCTTGGCGCCATGGAAATGTAAGCGGATGAAAAGCACCGCACTCTCTTTGCCTTTGTAAATCAGAAGTCGGCTCGCGATTTGGAGTTCTAAAACTCCTCCAAAGATTGGATCTAGACTTCTTCTTCCTCCTTTGCTCTCCCCTCTCTCTAGGATTTAGACAGAGAACACGGCAGGAAAAATAATGGTTTTGAAACCTTTCTCTCGGGTATAACCCCATCGGATTAACCTCCAGCCGTCGGATCCCAAAAAAGGGAAATGCACGACTCGATCTAGGACTGACCTGGACAAATGGGGCTAAGCACCACACAGTTCACCAATAGGAGCAGCACACGTCCGCATCAAAAACAGTGTCGGAACATTTAGTCAACTCCCGCCAAAACTCCTGCGTCGACACTCAGTGTTGACAAAGTCAAACACGCCAAAACCTGCCCAGCGCTCGACGATCGTTGAACCAAGATCGTCGACCATCGCCAGATCGTCGAACGGGGATACTCTGGCCAAATCGTCAAACGCACAGCCCAATCATCGAACGGAGATCGCTGGCCCGATCATCGAACCCACGGCCCGATCGTCGAACCCAGAAAAATTCCTGATCGACGAACACGCGGCCCGATCGTCGAACCCATGGCCCAATCGTCGAACCCAGAAAAATACCTGATCGATGAACATGCGGCCCGATCGTCGAACCCAGGCCGATCGTCGAACATAGAATATCGTTAGATCATCGAGCGCAGCATTGTGACCAGATTGTCGACCGCTGCTCGACGATCGTCGAACCCAGATTTCTGCCTGATCATTGCTAGATCTTTGAACGACCCTGACACGCCCTGGGACACGCCCGTGTCCCAGGCCGTGTTCTTCGCTCGACAATCGTCGAACCCAAAATCGTCGACCTCTCAGCCAAATCGTCGAACCCAACACGACATGCCCTGGGACACGCCCGTGTCCCAGGCCGTGTACCTCCTGCCAAATTCCAAATTTGGCCCGAAATGCCTCAAGTCGCTCATTTGAGTTTCGGGGCGTTACATACTGAAAAGCTTCGGGTACCTCTATTACAGCAAGTCTCGAGGCTCCCATGTGTGCTCATCTCGCTCATGATTCCTCCACAGGACCTTGGCCAATGGGACCTTCTTGTGACGCAAGACTCGTACCCCCTTGTCATCGATCCGGACCGGTTCCATGTGAACTGACCGATCAGATGCTACCGGCCCATCCATGGCCGTAATCTGCTGCTCTAGGCGTAGTAGAGCCCTCCTAAGAGAGGATAAATGGAACACATTGTGCAGGTTTGCCAGCTCTGGCGGCAGTTCCAGCGTGTATGCCAAGGGTCCGATCCGCTCTCGGATCCTATAAGGCCCCACATATCTTGGGCTGAGCTTCTTTTTCCGACCACGCACCCGTGAAACCCCGTGCATTGGTCAGATATTCAAGAACACCTGGTCCCCCTCCTGGAACTCCACCTGACGATGTTGAGAGTCGTAATACTTAGCCTGTTGGCTCCATGCCTCTAGCATCCTGTCCCGTATCAATCTCACCTGAGCCTCGGTATCCCCGACAAACTGCGAACCCAAAGCCTTCAGATCCTCGTCCTGTATCCATGGCAGCGGAATCCTACACCTCCGTCCGTACAAGGCCTCTTAGGAGCCATCCTTATGCTGTACTGGTAGATGTTATTATATGAGAACTCGATTAGTGGCAACAACTTCTCCCAGGGCTCACCGGGATCCAATATGCAAAGTCGCAGCATATCTTCCAAGGTCCGATTGGTGTGTTCCATCTACCCATCAGTCTGGGGATGAAATGCTGTACTGAATGTCAGCCGAGTACCCAAGTACGTCTGCACTAATCTCTACTCCCTAGATGTAAACCATCCATCCCGATCTGATACAATCGAGCTGGGTACGCCATGATAATGGATGAACTGTTCCGCGAACTTCCGAACGCGTACACCAACCGAGTCATCCTTCCTGATCGGAATAAATCTGGCTACCTTCGTCAGCTGGTCGATGATCACCCAAATCGAATCGTTTCCCGTCCGCGATCGGGGATACCCATGTATGAAGTCCATCACGACATCATCGAACTTCCACTCCGGTACTGGGAGTGGCTGCAATAATCCTGTGGGGTTTCTACATCCTGCCTTCACCAACCGGCATGCCTCACAATGGGTCACGAAGTAGGGAATATCCTTCTTAATGCCCGACCAGTACATGGTCTTCTTAAGATCCATAGTCATCTTTGTCACACCCGGGTGTATTGAATATTGACTGCAATGAGCCTCCCTCAGATCCTCATGCACGCCCTTATACAACCTATTAGTGTAACCTGACTCATCCAACTGATACGAATCCGCAAATCGGGCTAGGTGGTTGAATTCCTAATGATACTCCACCACCGTCTTGCTACCCTATCTCAACTATAGAAATCTATCTTCCCACTCATCTCTGGCCAACTGTGGGACAAATTTCTCCAATAGTGCAGCCCTGAATTCCCCCAAGCTATCTTAGCAACCTTGCTGTCAGCAAACGTCATGTCCAACGAAAGTCTTCCATCATCTCTTGGCGCGGGACTCCAAGCGCAAGACAACCAAGGGCACTCTCTCCTCCCACGGGCAACGGATCCATGTCAACATCTCATACATGATGTCCAGCCACTCCTCCGTCTGAATGGCTGACTCTGTCGCCAAGTAGGATGGGGGAGAAAGTCATCGAAAAAAACTCAGCTAGTTGGCCCCTGGGTTTGGTTGCGGAGCCGGAACCTGTTGAGCCCTAAAAGCCTCCAAGATAGCTGTCAGAGTCTACCCCATCTCTGACTGTAGGAACAGAGTGGGGACCGGGGGAGGTGGTGCAACATTTGGAGTTTGCTAGACTCCGCCTTGTGGCGTAGGCTCTGTTGGGGGCTGCGTAACAAATGCCATTAGTAAGTAATCGACTCAAACCTAATTAAAAGTGGACAATTTACATGTGATCCCCCATATGGGCACACCACTGCTTCTATTGCTTAGTTTGTCCCCAAATTAAACTCGCGCGGGGGTGACCCATGGGTTGTGGACTGCTACTTTTCGATCGATGTCTCGCTCTGATACCACTTGTAAGACCCCCTTTTTTTCTTTTGAAATACCGGGGGTCTTAGACCCAGAACCGCCACTTACGGTGACACCTTCACGCCCGGGAAGGTCATCACTACAAAATGCTGATCCTGCCGGCCAAATCGATCACAACTATTGCAAAATAATATAAGACAAGTCCACAGAAAATCACATATATAATAATAATCTCCACGAAGCGAGTGTCCATAGAAATAATAAAAGCTCTAAATCTTGGGCTCATGCCCAGTACACCAAGTCCTCACTAAATGTCTCTCATCGCGGAAGCAAAATAAATATAACTACTGGTGATCAAGACTCACAGTCCCTGCCGTCTGAACTCCGGTGCTAGACTGCCCCATCTCCAAGCGTGCCGACCTCCGGGGCTGCTCCTCCATGCTGGGCTCCACGGTCCCCTAAAATGATGAGGTTCGAAAACCGTTAGTCTAAAAGACTAAGCCCTATCATCCCCCACCCATTCCCCCATGACTCCTAGGCACCGAGCAGGGAGAAGGAAAGGAGAGGACTTGAAGGTGGAGAATAACAAAATGAGCAGATGGCGGCGGAACTAAACTAGCAGTTCTATAGTATATAAAACAGTAATAAAGGTATGAAAAACTGAACAAGAAATGTAACCTTAACTTATGCGAAAACACATAGGCCAAGGGATCTTTTGCAGGGCTCCTATCGTATAAAAAGTCTCATACTAATTTATACGATAGGGTGTCGGTTTCCTAACAATCATATATATTTTTACTGAATAAAACCTTGACTTATAAGCACGCTCGCACGAACTTATAAACTAAGGGGTCGTTCTGGAGGGCCTATTGTATAAACGTCCCATACTACTTATACAATAAGTGTCGGGTTATATGCAATGATTATGCCATGAAATATAATTATGCCATGATGTGAACATACAAGTGTAACTCACCCACTCGACTCTGTGTACACATACCTTTAGTTCCCCCTTTCTGGAGCCAAACCTCCCAGGATAGCTCCGTAGTGGCAAACAGAAGCGGTGGGTTGTGCCTCGCCCACCTCTAAATCGGTAATTGCACTACCAATCAGACCTATCGTACGCCTCAACGCTGGTGCACTAAGCGGAGTTCCTGTGTACTCTTGCAGGCTGGCGCACCAGACTTTATTTGGCCAAGTGCTAAACCACACTTGCCGAGTCAACGTGTTAGTGTCGGTGCATCGACTCTCCAATACCGAAGTCCCACCATATTTTAATTTATGCACATGCAACCTTGATGTATAACCACCGAGCCAAAGCTCCCCGGACCATCCCGTCCGTCATAATTACAACCAAGCCAAATCTCGCCGGGCGAACCTGCCCATCTCAAACAACAACCGAGCCAAAGCTCGCCGGGCCAACCTGCCCGTCACCAAATCCACCGAGCCTACAGCCCGAGTGAACCAACCTAACATCCCGAGGAATCGAGGTGAGTGAAAGTGAACCCCTAGTTACTCTAGTTACTCTTACAATTTAGTTTTGCATACAGTTTAGGTTAGCCCAGGACTGCCCAGGGTAAACCCCGTGAAGGGCTCTCAAAGGCACTAGGAACTATAATTGGATTACGCCCAAAGCTCCCTTTCACAAGGCACTTACGATTATTGGTTTCTATCACATTTCCCAAACCCTTACTTGTTGTACCAGATCTAACCCTAGAGTATTTGACACTTCCTCCCCTCGGGAAAGTCGATCTATCGTCGATCCCGAGCACCGCCTAACACTAGCCAATCCAACACTCTACTCATCCTAACCTCCAATGATGACCTCATTTTTATCTATCCAAACCAGCAAGCATCTAACCCCAACTCATGTGCCCAAATTCATACTCCAACATAACTTCTGCAGTTTTACTAAACGTAGACCGACAAAAGCTATATGGAGTGCGAAATGGAAGGCACTCAAAATAATCATCCGATAACCATATAATAAATATTGGGGGTCTATCATGACCTTTTTAGCCTAAATCCAGAATTTCATAATTTTCCTAATTTATCTGATAATTTATTTAATTATTCAAGTAATCCAAAACCCCAAGTTTGAACATGAGGTACCAATTTCAGACATGCAAATGCTCCTTAAAATTTATACTAAATTCAATATAGCTATTTAACATATAATCCAAAGCTTCCCAATTTTTCAACAAGGTTTATGCCCCTAATTCCAATTTTAAATATCTCTTACAATAAATCATTTTAAGAGATAAATACAACAATAATACTTCCAAAACTTTTGAGAACATTCAAGGATGATTGTAAGGACATATAAAAGCTCTAGGTCAAGATTCATAATTTATTAGCAAGTAATGCACTCTAAGCAAAATATTGAATAATTTACCACATTAATGAGCTTGTGAAGTAAGTACTGCAAATATGTCCCCAAAAATTTTAATAAAATTCATACATAAGACATAAGGCCTGAAACTCCCTCTGCCTAATTTTCATGAACTTCCAATGCGCAGTGGGATCATAATATCCAGATAATTTATTAGCGCTAACTCATGCATTTATAAAGGAGGTACTAAAATTAATGTCCCAAAATTCTCAATTAAATTAACAGAGGTTCAATCTATACTTATGACCACACTACCCAAATTTCATTATTATTCAAGGAGTGTTACTAACCTATTCTAGCACTATAATGTTTGTGCCCTAAACTAGGGTTAGGCTTTTATGGGGCCTACCCATTCCCAAATCCCCTAATATTTCTACAAGAGGTCTTTAGCTACCCTAGTACCCTCCCTACCAGGTTTTAAGTTCATTAAAGGTCTTTTGGCCTCATGTCCTTCACAAGGCACAAAAGTCCTTCCTTAGGGTTTGGACTTAGATCTTAGGGCAAAACTAGTCCAATCTGCCCCATCTTGCATGGGAAGGTGCTAATAGCCAGGCCAAGTCAGTGGTCGAAATATTAACCTCTGTTGAGGTGATTTGGTCACTCAAAAACCCAAAGTGCACTTTTGACCAAAATACCCTTCTAAAGGCAAGGTTAGGGTTTGCAAGATTTCAATTCAAACCCCCTCCAAATGAGATGAAATTTTAACCAGAGCTTTATAATGCCCCAAGCACCACTCACCAAAATTTGCGTGAGATTGGAGGTCATTTGGTCCCTAAATTAATTTACCCTAGAGAAATTAAATAATTTCCAAAACTATAGAAAAATTATACCCAAAAATTCTCATTCTTTGGCAGGGCTTAGATATGGTCTAGGGTAACTCTCTGTCCAAATTGCAAGTCATTTGAACCAAATATGAAGTGTGGGAACCCAGTTTAATTTCTGCCTAGCCCTAGGTATAGACCCCACCAAAATGAGTACCCTGGTCAAACCATGCACTCAAATTGGTTCAAACCAATTTTGCAGTAGATTAGACTCGCCAGGATACAATTTGCATGTTGACCACATTCTGTGAATTTGCATCTAAGTATTTTTAAAAATTAAAACATTAAATAGGAAAACTATGACAGAAATATTTAAACATGTAATATAAACTTATAGTTTTATTTATAATCTGCACGAATCTTGGCGCACTAATGGACGACATCCCATCATCGTCCCCGTGCTCCAATGGCTACGATTCGATCTTCCTGGGCCAACTTCAAACCCCTGCCGCTGGCCACACAGCCACCTCCCTGGCCGGCCACCGCCACAACCACCTCCCTTGAGGTGGTGGCCGTCGCCAGGCGGCGGCACAACCGCCAAAGGGCCAATTCCAGTGAACCCGTCAAGTAATTGTTTGCGGAAAAAATTGAGAAAAAGCTCTCCCATTCAGGCTCAATTGAGCCCGAACCTTGGCCCTAAGGATTGCTAAGATCTACCCATGGAAAAAGGAGTGGAGGAGGACCTTGCTTGCGGCCTGGAGACGCGTCGATTGCCGGGAATCCATTGGTGGTGGTGCGCCGCTCGGGTATCTGCAACTGCACAGTGGAAAGGCTCGAACTCTTCAGGTAAATGGTGGGGAAAACTCCCCTCTGCCCACTGATGGTGTTTAAAGCCTCAGTTAGGTGGGGGAGAGGCCAAGTAATCAATGACCATTAATGGCCATTGAAAGCTTGGCTCGGTTATTGTGGTTCTCCTCCCCTAGACACTGCCATGGCCGAAAAAACCCTTGGCCTCCTCTTAACAGCCTAGGGGAGATGGTTCCAGCAAGGGGAGAGGGCTCTTGGCCTCCCTAGCCAAGAATGGCCTCTTCCCTTCATTTTCTCTCTCCTCCATTAAAGGGGTAAATAGAGCTTTCTCTCTCCTACTCACCATGGCCGAATTTTAATCTCTCCAACCTATTGTCACCCCACTAACCCATATGAGTAATAAAAATGAGGTTAGCCCAAGTGGGGGAATTGGGTTTGAGCTTGGGTTAGCCGATTTGAGTTAGGTTTGACCTAACCTTGAATTGGGTTGACCTAGGTCAAATTGACCTTTTGTGTCACCATCAATGGGTCCTTGGTGACCTATTGGGCTCCCCTAGGGTCTAGGTAGGGATGGGTAGGGTTGACTTGACACTTTGGGGGTCACCTGCCCTTAGGAAGGGTACTTTGCTCAAATAAAGGTTAGAGTTAACTTTGGGCAACCTAAACTCTTTGGTTGACCCCAATGGGTCTTTGGTGGCCCATTGACCTCACCTAGGGTCTAGGAAGACCCTAGTAGGGTTAGTTGGACTTCACTAGGGTACACTGCCCTTAGTTTGGGCACCTTGCCCATTTTAGGCCTAGAGTGATTCTTGGTCAACTTGACCACCCTGGGTCGACTCCAGTGGACCCTTAGGGCTCCTATGGACCTTACAATGGGTTGGTGAGACCATTGTGTGGTCTTGAAGTCTTGGTGAAGCCCCATGATCATCTTAAACTAGTGTTCATAAATCTACTATTTGAAGACCATAGAGGTTTCACCTTCATTCCTAGGTTCACTTGGCCTCCTTGGGCTTCCTAGGGTTTTGTCATGACCTAGTCATGACAAAACCACTCCTGGAGGCCTAGTTGTTTGAGGGATAATTACAAATCAGGCACTAAGTTGTGAGAAAAATAACATATTTATGGTTTTTAAATTAATATATTCTAATCTCTTGTGTCCATTGATCACAAATTGACACACTACTTTTAGCCAAAAAAACACACTAGTGTAGAGTTGTCTTAATATAGAAAATTTAAATAATATATATTTCTACTCCGAGTGCCTGTTAAGATTGTCTCTAAATTAGCAGATGACTTTATCAGACACTTGTCCTTGTAGAACTAAACGATATAGCATTTGTCACATAGTTGACTTATGCTTATCAGATTATGTTGTAATCCTTTAACATAAGCTACCTCTGTGAAGGAAACTATGCCGTTGGAAATAATATCGTAGCCCTTCGTGATTCCCCAGTCTGACACTCCAAATATATCTTTTGGCCCGTCTTCGACTGGGGTAAATTCTCGCAGTAGGCTTCTTGTCCCAGTCATATGCCGAGAGCATCTGCAGTCCAAATACCAGATTGGATTTTTGTTGGCCTTTGGACATACCTGCAATTATAAATCATTTAACCTTAGGAACCCAAACATATTTGGGTCCTTAGTTCCTTGTCAGCTTAACACCACTAGGAACATTAACTTTGCGAGTGGTCAGTCTCGCACTGTTAACTCGCAGAGTTTCAAAATTTGCAAGGTTAAACAAATAATCTGTGCCAAAATGACCAATTTTGCCGCAACACCAACAGTCAAACCTGTTGTGCCTTCTCTTGTACTCCTGCTTTACCTTTTGAATGTGAGGTCAAGCAGGGGCAACATACTTGGAGGTGGAAGCCTCCTGATTGCAACAGACACGAGGCTTCTCCATCTCCTTTGCCTTGGGTACCACAGTTTTGGCTTTCAGTGCTTTCTTAAAATTATGTCCATGAACATAAGGACCATAGTCTTTAATAACAATCTCTTCACAAGGTGCTTTGAAAACACTGACACCAAAGTCTCTTGGATAGGTCCACCCTTGGTAGAGCCTATTTGTTTCCATGTATGTAGGCCTAGCAAGGTGACCATATGACGTCTCAAGGTCAAATTTATTCATCAGGAAGATGACCTTATTAAACGAGTTTTGACCTTGCGCTGGCGCTGGTTTTCCTAGCAGCCGTACCTCTTCTAGTAATATGACCAAGACCACTACACTTCTTTGGAGTAGAAAACTAATCGATGAGAGGAAGAACAGTCTTTGGCTTCGAATAGCTTTCAACGACCTTCCTTTCCACCAAGTGATTTTCTTCTAGCTCATCTAGGTATTTCTCCTTCTATCTTAATATCTCAGCTGAGCTTTTCAATTCCTCTTTCAAGGAGTGGACTTCATCTCTGAGAGAATGTAGCTTTGTAAGTTCCTCCTCCAGACTATTTTCCACTGCCTTGAGAGAGGCCATCTCTTTTTCTTGCTTTTTGACTATCTTTCGGCATTTGTCAAAAGGTTCTCATGCTGAGCCATCAAGTCAGCTTCATCTTCCTCTGAAGAGTAGTCTTCATGACCACTAGTTGACGTTTCCGACTTAGAGAGGATCATGTGCGAGTTTACCTTCTCGTGATACTCGGAGTCGCCAACGTCCTTGTTTGATCGAGCAATAAGTCTGAAGTAAACTTCCTTATTCTCTGAACTTGACTCACTCGAGTCACTGTCGTTGAGAGTTTTGGACTTCTTGGTGACGAAGATCTTTTCTTCTTTCCTCTTATCTTTGAAGGATCTCTTTTAATCCTTCTTGGAACCATCCTTCTTCTTGTACGGACACTCCGCAATCATGTGTTCCTATCTTATTACAGTAATAACACACAACATTAAAGGAAGAGTGTTTGTTTTGTTTAGATTTGTATCCTTCCTCTCAGTTGTAGCTTTTCTTGAAGCGATCATCAACATAATGTGATCTTCTGAAGTCAGAGGAGGATGTCTGATTCTTCATCTATCTCCTCTTATTGAGAAGTTTCTTGAACTACTTCTAGATGAGGGATAACTATCCATCAGATAGCTCAGAGCCTGATGTGCTTGTCTTAGAGTCTTCTAGGGTGTCTGGATCATGTGTTCTTACTGGTGACACGACTTTAGACTTTCGCGAACCTTCTTCCTCCAGGGAAACTGACTTCTCTCTACTTGAAGTCCTGCTGCTTTGCTCTTCCTTCTTTCTAGTGTTCATTTGAAGCTCGTAGGTGAGCAGCTTTCCAAAGAGGTTCTGAGGGTCAATCTCAGGAAGATTCCCAAACTCCCTAATGGCTACCACTTTAGTATATGTTGGATCCCTAGTTGATTTGGACTAGGTTCACTAGCTTAGGATGTGACCCAACCTATATAGCCAGGGTCAATTTTGTGTCCTAGAGTCTAGGACAAGTCCTTAGAGTCAACTTCAGATGGACCAGCTATCAACAAGACCATCAGAGACTCCAAACTTAGAAGTTTTCAAGACCAAGTAAAATGAGTTCAACGTTCATCGAACTCAGCTCGACGAAAGGTGTTCTGAGCTTGACGATCTTGAGATGTTTCTCTGTACTGAGCTCGACGATCTTTGTTCTCTGTTCGACGAAGACTGAGTTTCTTCAACAAGCTAAAGTCAGGAGAACTCCAGATTTTTCTAAGTCCAACTTCAGGCTTTGGTCGACGAACTAGAATCTGAGCTCGACGAACTTGGACGTCAAGTTCCTAACTTCTCAGGTCGACGAAGTTAACTTCTCAGGACGACGAATTCAGTACTCTGCTCGACGATTTGTGGTCTACGATTTGATTCCTTCTCAGTCAGAGACTTCTCAGATTCTAAGTCCAAAATCATTCTTTGTTCGATGAATTTGGATCTCAGCTCGACGAATGATGATTCTCAGCTCGACAAATGAAGATTGTCAGTTCGATGAAGATTGTAGCAGCATTGACTTGAAGACTATTTTCCTTTGTCTGGTCAACGAACTCATCAACTCAGCTCGACGAACTGTGAACTCAGCTCGACGATTCCTGTTCTTCGTTTGACGATTCCAGACTAGGTCTTCTCAAGTTTTCCCGTCCCTTTTCTTGGCGATGATTCCTGAGTAATTAATGCCAGATCTTCTCGGAATGTTACCGTTAGAACGTATGCATTAATCTTGGATTAGTACATGCCGTTTTTCCATGGGACAGTTAGGGAAATCATTGATTGCTGCTTCCTTCCCAGGCCGACTGCAATTACTGCTCAACATTCAAATTTCGAATGTTCCTCTGTTAGTAAAAAGTCAGAAAATAAAAGGATTAATCAGTAAGAGATACAATCAACAATACAGACACAGACAGACATTGCACAGAAGAACAATCTTACTACAATCAAAAGTTCTTTTCTGCAATCATCCCAGGCCAGAGAACATCTTCAAGAAGAAGAAGAACATTCAATCCCTATCAAGAGTCTTCTTCTGTCAATTCTCAGGATAACTTCAGAAGGACAACAAAACTCTATCTGTCAAAGAAGTTCCTGAAGCAATCTTTAGTCCAGACACTCAAGTTTTGAAGACCTGTCACCCTGAAGCAGTGCTCCAGAATTCCTGATCCATTCAAGATCTCAGGGGGAGCAATCTGCTGAAATCAATCCACAGTCTTCTCAGTTGTTATTAAGAAAGAGAAGACACCATCACCTCATTTTCAACTCCTGCACAGGGTTTTAATTCCCTTCAAAATTATTCCTGGTTACAAGTCTCCTACCAAAAGACTTGAGGTTTTGGTTTTTGAGCACCTGAACAAAAGCTCATTGGTGTCAGGCACCTGATCAAAAACCTGAGTGGATTCCTACCAGGGTGGTAGAAGAGTGGATGTACCCAGGTTGGGGAACCACTATAAAATTTCTTGTGTCGTCTGGTTGCCCTTTTCTTTTGTTTTGGCTGTGCTCTGTGATTGTTTAGGTTGCTGTTCTTATTTTCTTATTTGCTAATTTGTTCACTTAGGAATTACAGCAAAAGTTGTAAAAAGTTTTTAGTGAGCACAATACTCTATTCACCCCCCTCTAGAGTATTTCAGATCTAACCTGCACTTTCAGTATCCCAGTCCTTTGTGAAGGAACCAAGGAATTTGTCATCCAATTCACCATTAGTGAAGGCGCGGTGGTAGTTTTTGAGACCGTTGACAATCTTGAAGAATTTCTCGAAGTTGTCTACAATGGTGTCATTTGGTCCCTGCTTGAATGCTTTGTACGCTTAATTCATCAATGATATGCAATCATCTCTAACTTCTTTTGTTCCTTCGATCAGAACTACAAGGCAGTCCCACATCTCCTTGGCAGATTTGCAGAGGAATAGGTTTTGAAGCATTGAGTCATCCACTGCACTTATGATAATATTCTTAGCCTTTTTGTCCAAGGAGATAAGGGCAATTTCATCCTTGGTGAGATCCATCATTTTCTTAGAAATCATGCTGGTTGGGTTCATATCATAGGCTTGTGTAGGACATGAGGTCCTTATTCCACAATTTGAAAAATCCTCAGATCTATAGCTTCCATGAAGAATCGAACTCATTCTTTCCACATGAAAAAGTTCTCTTTGGTGCATACCGAAAACTTCATAGAAGACATGTCCTTGCTTCTGTCCATGGCTACTAAGTGGAATCTCTTGACGCTAGATCTGGGATCTTGTTCAAGGTGTTATCATTATATCGAAAGAAACGCCCCTCTGATACCAATTGAAAGTATCTAGCATCTACATAAATCACCTAAAGGGGGAGTGAATATGTGATGTCTGTGTCTTTTTGCAGAATAAAAATTACTTAAAAATTACAAGCACACAAAACACATAGATCTATAGAGGTTACCCGTGTCGGGTATGTCCACTGTACCACATTGCCTATCTACCATGAAGGGTTAGATTCAACTACTTCACCTTTCTCAGATTTCAACAAATCTTACACCTTGGAGCCACAACTCCTACAACTCGGAGACGACGCTCCTACCACTCAGAGAATAACCACTCATACAACTCGATCCACAAACGGATCTACGACTTGATCTAGAAATGGATCTACCACTCGATCCACAAATAGATCTACAACTCAGAGATAAAACCTCCTACAAATGTAAAAGAATATTACATAACAATGTTACACAATCCTGATAATATCTAAGTTCTTCAATATGTTGTTCTTTAAAAATAGTTGATCTTGAATATTATGAAGAACATGGTAAATCTAAAATCCTTGAAGATGTTGATCTTGAATCACGAATCGACTAGATCTGTAATATAGGAATCTTTAGCAAGTAATGATCAAGTCAAATCAATTGAGGATGAAAGAATCGTGCACCTGGTGTCGTCGGCCCATAGGAATTTCGTGATTAGGGTTCGGTGCCGACGAAAATGATGCGTGCGAGATCTTTCTTGGAATGTTTGAGCACGATAAGGGAAGATAGAAAATTTACCCTAAGTATTTATAGGAGCCTTTAATTGTAACGATTATAAAAGTCTTTCCAAGTCGGGACCTCCGTATTTACTGTACATGGCGTATCGTCCAACTCGAGCTGCAGTTTTGAAAAACCAGAAGAAAATTAACCTAATTCATTTTCGTCGAGTATCGTCGAGTATAGCTGAGTATACTCGTCGAACTTAGTAGTGATATTCGATGAAATTTACTTGGAGAAATTTTGCTCGTTTCAACTTGCAATTCGACTCCAGGCAGAAGCCATGCTTTACGAATTCAACGAGTATCAGCGAGTATACTCGACAAATTCGATGAGTATCGTCTTGACCACTTGACGCATTTGACGCCTTTGCCTTATAAAAATCCAGAGAAGGAACGTCAAAATAATTCTGTTGGGTACATTGGAATAAATGTACCTGATTTGAAGAAGCCTCACCCTACTCAATGATATACATCAAAATGTATTTGATGTGTTTTGAGTTTAGTTGTGCAGGTTAAGTATTTGCAGGGAAAGCTGAAAAGTTTCTAAGTCCATGTGTCGACACCCAGAAGGAAAGTGTCGACACTTAAGAAGACTTGTGTCGACACCCAGAGAAGCAGTGTCGACACTTGGAGTAATTGTGTCGACACTAGGGATGCAGAGTCGACACCAGAAGGAAAGTGTCGACACATACAGGTTGTGTCGACACTCAATGAAGAAATGTCCAGAGAAGTAGTGTCGACACTTAGAAGCAGTGTCGACACCTAGAGGAACTTTGTCCACATCAGAAAGTGTCGACACTAGGAGGCTGTGTCAACACTCAGCAAACTTCAACAGAGTCTAAGTACAAGTGTCGACATAATAAAGAATGTGTCGACACTCAGCAGATGACTCAACACATGAAGAAAGTGTCGACACTAGGAGGCTGTGTCGGCACTCAGCAAGTTCAACAAATTCTAAGTACAAGTGTCGACACAAAGGAGATGTGTCGACACTCAGCAAAAGTCTCAACAAAAGAAGAATATGTCGACACAAGGAGCTGTGTCGACACTCAGCAAGTATCAACACAGAAGGCATGTGTCGACACCAAGAAAATGTGTCGACACTGAACAAGTTCAACACAAGAAGATGTGTCGACACAAAGAAGGTGTGTCGACACTTAGCAGAATTCAACTAAATACTGAAGAACAAGGAGTTGTGTCGACACACAATATCAGTGTCGACACATGTTGAAGAAGCAGTGTCGAGAAGTAAATCCTACAACACAAGGAGTTGTGTCGACACCATGAAGGCTAGTGTCGACACTTAGTCTACTTGTGTCGACACTTAGTCTATAAGTGTCGACACTTAAAGACAGACTGTCTCGACACTTTCAGACAGTTACAGATATTTCAAGAAGTGACTGGATGACATGACAGCTGCCATTCCAGCCGGTCTACTGTAACTGTCAGAGATGTCAGAAAGCTGTTAGAAACCGGATCAGCCGGTCACCATGAAGAAAGTCTATATAAAGGCTTATACATTCAACAGATAATCAGTTGTTGAAAATCACCAAAGTGATCAAGTAATTCATTGAAGATTCAATTGAAGATCTAAGTAGTTGGAGAGAGAGAGAGCTCCTTCCAAGAAGACAGCTGTTGGAACCAGGCTGTGAAGAAGGTTTCAGATTGAGATCTGAAACTTCAGTTGCAGTGATTGAAGATCAGCTGCAGAGAGAATCAACCCTACTGTGTTCTACATTCAAGAAGCTTTGAAGGAAGCCAAGGGAGGTTGATCTCAGCAGAGTTCTTCCAAGAACTCATCAAGAAACCAGACAACTCTTCTCTCTTATTCAGAGTTATGGTTATTTACATTGTATTTGTAATTTCTTGTAGGATCCTTAGGGATCTGAGTTGTAAGCCTGAAATTATAAAGGCTGAGTGGTAGGGCCTGTGTGCCTGAGTGTAAGAGATTCATATCTCTGAGTGTAGGCCTTGTGGCTGAGTGTAGGTCTTTGTGAAGACTGAGTGATAGGGCTGTTGAGCCTGAGTTGTAGGAGTGGGATCACTCTGAGCTGTAGGAACCTGGTTGGGGTTCTGAGTGTAAGATCTGAGGATCTAAGGAATAGTGGAGGAGTTTGGCCGAATCTAGTACACTACTAGATAGGCGAAGGGGGAAAGTGGATGTACCCAAACCTTGGGGAACCACTATAAAACAGTGTGTACTCTGTGTATGTGATTGATGCTGTGTATGTTGTTTATAGTTCTGTGATATCTGTGATATAATCTGGCTAAAAGTTTAAAAAGATTAAGTCACCTATTCACCCCCCCTCTAGGTGATTAGGTACAATTTCTTTCAAGTGGTATCAGAGCCAGGTTCCTCAAAAAGGACATAACTGTCTGAGTAGATACTATTGGTAGATTCAGTGAAATCAAGGACAGATTCAGCATAAACAAGAAAATCAAGAAAATGGGTTCAATAGAGAATCATAAAGAACTTGGAGCCATGAAGTTGCCAATTTGCAGAAAGGAGATTTTTGGCATCTGGAAAGAAAGGGTTAGACTGTTTATGGAAGCCTCTGACCCTATAATATATATCACAGTTAAAGAAGGACCATATGTGCCTATGAAAGTATCAGTCCTGGATGCAAATCAGAGAACACCTAAGGACTTTTCTAAAATGACAAAAGATGAGATTATTCTAGCTATAATGGACAAAAGGGCTCAGAATATCATTGTAAGTGTCATAGATGATGCTACATTTCAGAACTTGATACACTGTAAAACATCAAAGGAGATGTGGGATACTCTGATAGTGTACATGGAGGGTTCAGAAGAAGTTAAACAGGACCGAAAGTGTTTGTTAAACCAAGAATATGAGAGCTTCAGACAAGGCAGGTCTGATAGTATAACAGAATGCTACAAGAAATTCTATAGGATTGTCAATGAGTTGATGTCCTATGGAGGAGAATTTAGCAATTATGAGCTGAATGATAAGTTCCTGAGGTCCCTAACAAAGGACTGGGACACCAAGATCTGTGTCATAAGGGAAATGACCAAGTTAGCAGATATTCCTCCTCCAACATTGTTTGGAAAGCTGTTATCCTATGAAATGCAGCTAATGGTAAGGAAAGAGGAGGAGAAGACTACAAGAATTGAGCATAAAGAAAGAGCTGTGGCATTCAAGACAAAAGCCACCGGGAAATACAAAAGTAAGTCTCCATCTCCACCTCCAAAGGTTCCTGGATCTGAGACAGATGAGACAGAATACAGGAATTCTAAAAGCAGTGAGAGTGATGAGGATTTTACAGCTTTCACAAGACACTTTCAGAAGTTTCTAAAGGAGAAATAGTGGAGGTCAAAGCCATCCATTTCACAGGGAAAAGATGACTATTATTAGAACAAGAAGTCATCAAAGAAAGACAGGAGAAAGCCCAAGTCAAGCAAAGAAACTTTATCAAAAATTGTATGTTATTGCTGTAACAGACAAGGACATGTTGTTGCTGACTGTCCAGAGAAAAGGAAAGAGTCAACTGATAAGAAGAAGACTCAGATAAAGGGCAAAAAGGAAAGGTCCTTTGTTGCCAAGAAGTACAAAAGCCTGTCAGACATATCATCTTCAGAAACTGATTCAGAAGCAGAAGCTTATATTGGACTGTTTGCTGAAGAAGAGGAAGAGGAGTTCATCCAGTTAATGAACTCTATATATGAGCAAGAGGACAATCAGTGCCAGGGACTGATGGCCTTAAAAGAAGGTGACAAAATCCAGGATCAGCCTGGACCTAGTCAGGTACAAAATTGTTCTACTAGTTCAATTTCTGGTACTGAGTCAGATTCAGCTACATCAGCATCAAGTGATGCCAATGGATCTAAATCTGAAGGGGATATTCATCAGTTGATTGATGAATATAGAGTACTGTTGCAAGCTTTTAAGAAAAGCAAATCCTTAGCCAAGAGTCAGGCAAAGGAGATTGCTAGTCTCAAAGTGGCTACAACTGATTTTGAGAAGTTGATTGATCAAAAACTAAATGAAATAGCCAGGCTGAAGAACATAACTGTTATTCAGATGGGGACTATAACATTCAAGAATGATCAAATCAGAAATCTGGAGATTAGTCTTCAGAAGGAGAGAGATATAGTTGCAAGGTTTTCTAAACCAAAATCTATTTTACCTTTGATAGATGACTTTGTACATCAAAAGGGTAAAACTGGATTAGGGTTTACACAACCTGCTAGGACTGTAAAGTCCAAGTCTAAGGGCAAAGCCCCATTACTCAACAAGCCTGCTATAGATAGAACAGCTAGGGTTGTACCTAAGCAAATATACAATAGATTTGAGTGCTGGTGCTGTGGCAAGGTAGGCCACTTTGCCATAGACTGTTGGCACAATTCTAGTGCCAAGATGAGTAGCAAAATGCCTATTGGAAGATCTACAGGTAGCTTTGTTAAGAGGCAAACTAACAGCACCAAGGACCCAAGAATTCTTTGGGTTCTAAGGTTAACTAATCTGTTTTGCAGGTGAGTCCAAGTGACCATGCCCCAATATGGTACTTGGACGGTGGATGTTCCAGGCACATGACTGGAACTAGGGGATTGCTAAAGGACTACACACCAATCAAGGATGGTCCTAAAGTCACCTTTGGTGGTTCTGAAAAAGGAATCATCAAAGGTTTTGGTAACATTTCTAGCAACCTTATAACAATTACTCAAGTGGCTTATGTTAAAGGTTTGAAACACAACCTTATTAGTATAAGTCAGCTGAGTGATCTAGGATATAACATCTCATTTGTCAAAGATGGTTGTCATATCAGGAGATTAAATGATCAAGAGATCATTCTGACTGGTTACAGAAAGAGAAATGTCTATTGCCTAGACATTATGTGTGAGAACAATGTTTCTCCAGTGTGTCTTGTAGCTGATGAGAAAGTCTCTCATTGTGTCAAATGGCACAAGAGACTAGCCCATCTTAACTACAAGACAATTGGTCAACTCTATAGCAAAGAGTTAGTGAGGAATGGTCCTCAGGTTAAGTGTATTAAAGATGGGATATGCTCAACTTGTCAAAAGGGCAAGCAGACTAGATCCACCTTTAATAGCATTGAGAACAAAGATGATGTGAGGTGCTTATACCTCTTGCATATGGATCTCTTTGGTCCTATGCTAGTTCACAGCCTAGGTAGGAAGGTCTACACATTTGTAGTTGTAGATGACTACTCAAGGTTTTCCTGGGTGTTCTTCCTTAGACAGAAATCTGAAACACCTAGTATCTTCTATAGTTTTGTCAAACAAATTCAGAATGAGTTAGACAGTACAGTGGTCAAAATAAGAAGTGACCATGGTACTGAATTCCAGTCTGATAGTATGACAAAGCTATGTGAAGAGTTTGGGATATTTTAGGAATTTTCTTCACCAAGAACACCTCAGCAAAATGACATTACTGAGAGGAAAAATAGAACCTTGATTGAGGCTGATAGAACCTTATTAAGTGACACATCTCTCCCAGAATATTTCTGGGCTGAGGCAGTAAACACTGCATGCCATGTAATTAATAGGGCTACTATCACCAAGAGCCACAATAAGACCCCTTATGAGATTGTGAAAGACAAAAAACCAAATTTATCCTATTTCAGGATCTTTGGTTGTAATGCTATATACTTAACAATGTTAAGTCTTACTTAACCAAGTTTGCTGCCAAATCCCAAGAGGGGATCTTTGTTGGGTACAGCAACAACAGTAAGGCTTATAGAGTCTACAACTTGACTACTAAAGTTGTAGAAGAGTCAGTACATGTAGTATTTGATGAAGCTAGACTTATTAACAATGAATTGTCTAGAAGTATTTGCAGCTCCACAGGTGTGACGAAGAAGATGGACAAGCTCACTATTGAAGAATGATCTACTACAAGTCAGCATGTAGATGATAGTGGCTATTGTCCAGGGGGATTACTAGATGCACCTGATGCAGAAGAAGACCAAGGGATGCATCAAGTTGAAGAAGCTGAAGGAGTTCAACAAGAAGCCAGGCTGCCTCCAGCTACTAGGCATCTAAGAGATCATCCAGCCAATCAAATTATTGGTGATCTAAGTCAAGGGGTACAAACAAGGAGCAGAAATCTAAGTTCAGTACTCTACTCCAGATTTCTATCCCAAGTAGAGCCAAAGAAATTTGATGAAGCCATCCTAGACCCTCATTGGATTGAGGAAATACAAGAGGAGCTTAACCAGTTCAAGAGATGCAATGTCTGGGAGCTTGTTCCTAAACCAAAAGACCACAACATAATTGGAACTAAGTGGATCTTCAGGAACAAGATGGATGAACATGGAGTTATTATAAAGAACAAAGCAAGACTGGTTGCTAAGGGATATAGGCAGGAAGAAGGTATTGACTTTGATCAAACCTTTGCTCCAGTAGCCAGCCTGGAGGCAATAAGGATGTTCTTGGCCTATGCAACCTATCAAGGGTTTAAAGTATATCAAATGGATGTTAAGTCAGCCTTTCTGAATGGTAATCTGAAGGAAGAGGTCTATGTGGAACAGCCATCAGGTTTTGTTGATTCAACTCAACCTAATTATGTCTATAGACTTAGGAAGGCTTTGTATGGGTTAAAACAAGCCCCTAGAGCTTGGTATGAAACCCTGTCTAGTTTCCTCATTGAGAATAAATTCACAAGGGAGAAAATAGACAAGACTCTATTCCTTAGGGAATCCAGAGGCAAGATCATACTAGTCAAAATATATGTAGATGACATAATATTTGGGTCTACTAAAAATAGTTTTTGCAGAAAGTTTGCAAAACTTATGCAAGGATAATTTGAGATGAGCAGTATGGGGGAACTTAAGTTCTTCTTGGGTCTCCAAGTTAGACAGACTGAGAATGGTTTATCCATATGCCAGTCTAAGTTCACTCTAGAATTAATAAGCAAGTATGGTATGGAATCATCCCGTACCATGAAAACTCCTATGGGGTCAAGTATGTCTCTTAGCAAAGATGATGCAGGGAAACCTGTAGATGAGACTTTGTATAGAGGGATAGTTGGATCCCTATTGTATTTGACTGCAAGTAAACTAGATATCATGTATGCTACATGTGTCTGTGCTAGGTACCAAGCTTGCCCTAAAGAGTCTCATTTGACAGCAGTCAAAAGAATACTGAGATATCTAAAGGGCACTCCTTATCTAGGCCTTTGGTACCCTAGGAATAGAGACTTTGAACTGACAAGTTATTCAGATGCAGATTTTGCAGGCTGCAAGGAAGATAGGAAAAGTACAACTGGAACCTGTCAATTCCTAGGTGGAAGACTGATTTCATGGAGTAGCAAGAAGCAAACAAGTGTGGCTATCTCCACAGCAGAATCAGAATATGTTTCTGCAGGAAGTTGCTATGTGCTCAACTTCTATGGATACAACATCAGCTTGAAGATTATGGTATTCAAGTAAGTAGAACACCACTATTTTGTGATTCTACTAGTGCTATATCTATTGCAAACAATCCTGTTTCCCATAGTAGGACTAAGCACATAGAAATAAAATACCATTTTCTAAGAGAACATGTAAAAAAGGAGATATTTCCCTAGAGTATGTTAATACAGAAAATCAACTAGCTGACATGTATACTAAGCCCTTAGAAGAAACCAAATTCAATAGGTTTAAAATTGAATTAGGTATGATAAACTTAGAATAAGTTTACAAAAATGGCTAAGTAAAATAGTGTCGACACACAGAGTTGTCTGTGTCGAGACAGAGAATTGGTGTCGACACTTCAGAGAAAAGGTGTCGACACATCTAGGAAGTTGGTGTCGACACTTCAGAAAATTAGTGTCGAACACATGCAGTGTAGGTGTCGACACATCCAAGGTGGTGTCGACACTTAGGATTTATACAGAATTAGTCAAGTAAAGTCTCGACTAAGTGTCGAGCTAAGTGGTGTCGACACATAAACAAGTGTCGACACATATATTCTGTCGACTATACTTGTGTCGACACATCGTTGTCGAGACATTATAAGTCTGTGTCGACACTTTTCAACAGTGTCGACACAATTTAAGTATTTTGACGCGCCCTTTCATCTTCGATTCTAGAAAGGTATAAATAGGTTCTCGCCATTGTCTGTCGACACGCTCACCAAAGTTTCGAGACCAAACTTGTGTGTCGACACCTCTCTTCTCTAGATTCAAATTTCTTCAAACCCTAATGGCGCCGAAGCTAGAAGAGAATGTGAATGAAGGATACGAACTCGTGCCGCATGCTTTTGATGACGGGGAACCAGAGATCAAAGGCGTGATAACCCTAATAGTAGAGACAGGGTTGGAATTTCTTGTTTCAGAGCCGACCAAGATATGGAAGAAAGAAGTTCTGGAATTTCTGAATGGAGCAACCCTAGATGAATCTGGACTCAAGATAAAGTCTAGAGTTCATGGGGCAAAGGTGAAGGTCTCACCCAAAAGTCTGAGAAAGGTACTTCAACTACCTAGGACTAAGGAAGAAGAAGATGTTTCTGCTTCTAAAACTAGGGAAGCATTAACATCGTGTGGACTGGATTCCAATATGAAAATTGGATCAGTGTTCAATAGAAAGGGGATGAACATGCATGGAAAATTTCTATCTGAAATTGTTGGCAAAGTTATCCTGAGCAAGCCTGGAGGGCATGACAAAGTATCTTCTTATATGTTCAGTCTCATGACAAGGATAATCTTCAAACTAAATACTGATTGGTCTGCAGTATTGTTTGCTAAGATTAAAGAGAGTATGAAGAAACCCAATATGGGTAGAATTCTAAGTATATACCTAGCTGGTAGTATACCAGAGGTGATGAGTCAAGCAGCTGGCTCTAAGATCAATCACATGAGGAAGATGGACATGAGAATCTTCTCTAGATGGGATAGAGTCTTGACTAAGGAAATGCCAACTCCTGAGAAGGTAACACCCCAGAAAAGGAAGAAGAAGTCAGAGCCTGTGGCTCAAGAATCATCAAGCAGTTCTGAGGAGCAAGTTGTCTTTACTCCAGATGATGAACAAGACACTGGTACTGGTGTACAATCTCCTGCTAGACAAGAAGTTGCACCAAGGCAGGGGGAGCTACCTCAAGCAAGCCCAATCCACCAGGATTCCATCCAGGGGGAGCCCTTACTTGTGGATGAGCCACCTCCACTAGAAAGTGAACAAGCTACCCACACTATACTTGAGGTAATCACTGAGATTAATGCATTAGATTTCCATATTGAGGATGATGTTTTGTCTGATTCAATACCTCATGTTAATCAGCAACCTCAAACACATAGCCAACCCCAAGATGTTGTCATGGAGGACACATCTATTGCTGATCAAGTGGTATCTGATCAAGTGGTTGATGAGATTAGAGATTCTCCACCCCATCCTCAACAAGAATTTACCCTAGAAGAGCTATTCCCAGATCTTCTACAAACTGACTTTGAGAAAGAAAGTGCTGCTGCTGAGGGGGAGAAAGTCATTATTGAGGGGGAGCAAGTGGAGATTATAGAAGAAACTGCAAGACAAGAACCTGAAGTGCCAAAAGATACTGAAGGGCTACAAAGGACTGAGAAGGAGCTACCTCCAAGTCATAAGGACAGAGTGACTATTAATAGCACATCTGCTTCAGAAGATGAAGAGGCTGCAAGAGCCAAAAAGAGGAAATTCCAAGTCTTTAAGAGAAGGAGCCAAACTTACAAAAAGGCTCTACAAATAATTGCACCACAGCCTGCACCACAGCCAGCCCCATCTACAGATTACAGTTCTCTGATGGTTGCATTACAGATAAAAATGGATGAGCAAAGACAGGCTTTGCAATCTTATATGGATGAGGGGCATAAGTCACTACAGTTTGATCTGGCCCAAGACATTAAGTCCATCAGATTTGAAATGAATCTGAATAAGAAAGAGATGACTGACTGCTTCCATAAAGGAGGGAATGCAGTAGTCTATCTAGCCACTCATCAGGAAAAGATCAAAGCTCAAGTAGATGATATTGCAGTGAAGCAAGGCTATGTTTTGGAGAACCAGCTAAGGATGAATGATAATTTAACTGCTTCACATAATGCAATAGTCACGGAAATGAAGAATATAGCTACTGGTCAGACTACAACTAATGCTACAGCTAAGGCTGAATTTGACAAGCAATTGCAAGAAAGTCTCACTGCTGTTAAAACTGCTTTACAAGATTCCCAGAAGGCTATAACTGACAAACTCCAAAGGTTGAAACCTTTCTTTAAGGATGGAGTAAACTATTTGGATGCCCAAATAAGATTTCAGAAAGATGATCTGAGGGATCATATTGTTAGAGAAGTCATAAAGGGGGAGAGGGTGTTAGTCAAAGCCAGCTCTGATCATCCCAAATGGATTTCAAATTCCATCAGAGCCACCCTTGGATATCCTCCATTATGTGATGATGACAATGTGGCAGAGTCTGGGATTAATCCTGCATATCTTGGAGGGGAGCAAGCTGAAGTGGCTTAAGTAATATACCCTCCAGCAGACTTTGATATGATACATGTAGATATACAGTCAATGTATAGCCCACCTGAGGGAAAGCAAAATGTCATCATAGAAAAATGGTTCAGCCAGTGCCAGAGGTTATACTGAAAGAACAAGCAGCTTTGTAGAAAGAACAAAAAGCCCAATTGTCTAAAAAGAGATTCAGAGAGCAAGCTGAACTTAGGCCTGACTTTGAACAGTGGAGCCCCACCTCCAGGAATATCATTCTGACTGCATGGAAGGCTGCCAAAGACAATATTGTGGATAGAGGCAAATGGTATTCTGGAGTGGAGGAAGCATGAGAACAGGCAAGAGGCCATTGTGCAATATAGAAGAAAGGCTAAGATGGAAAAGCTACCTCCTACTGCCCAGGAGCCTAGCAATTACTTTCTTAAGCCCTATCATTACTTTGAAAGGAAAAAGATCAAGGCAGAAGAATTGAAAAAGAAGGATCTGAAAGGGAAGAAGTCTGCTGTTGCTGAAGATGCTGATGCCCAGTCCAAGCAAAGATACAATCTGGAAAGGGCATAGTTATCAAGGAACCTGAGCAGCAATAGGATAGAATTTATCTTTAGTTTACAATTGTAATCACTTGTATTAAAACTGTCTGTAAACTTTTGGATAATGAATATGTTGAAGAACAATGTGATATATGTTAAATCTATTACATTAATGTTCTGTAATATTTGTGTATACATGTTTTGCTTATACATGTTTATGTACTTACCCTGTTTTATAATCCTGTTTTACATCATACTGTGATTTTGTTATGTATGGTGTATATCATTGACTAAGGGTTATGACTTCTCCAAATAGGGGGAGATTGTTGGGTACATTGGAATAAATGTACCTGATTTGAAGAAGCCTCACCCTACTCAATGATATACATCAAAATGTATTTGATGTGTTTTGAGTTTAGTTGTGTAGGTTAAGTATTTGCAGGGAAAGCTGAAAAGTTTCTAAGTCCATGTGTCGACACCCAGAAGGAAAGTGTTAACACTTAAGAAGACTTGTGTCGACACCCAGAGAAGCAGTGTCGACACTTGGAGTAATTGTGTCGACACCAGGGATGCAGAGTCGACACCAGAAGGAAAGTGTCGACACATACAGGTTGTGTCGACACTCAATGAAGAAATGTCCAGAGAAGCAGTGTCGACACTTAGAAGCAGTGTCGACACCCAGAGGAACTTTGTCGACATCAGAAAGTGTCGACACTAGGAGGCTGTGTCGACACTCAGCAAACATCAACAGAGTCTAAGTACAAGTGTCGACATAATAAAGAATGTGTCGACACTCAGCAGATGACTCAACACATGAAGAAAGTGTCGACACTAGGAGGCTGTGTCGACACTCAGCAAGTTCAACAAATTCTAAGTACAAGTGTCGACACAAAGGAGATGTGTCGACACTCAGCAAAAGTCTCAACAAAAGAAGAATGTGTCGACACAAGGAGCTGTGTCGACAATCAGCAAGTATCAACACAGAAGGCATGTGTCGACACCAAGAAGATGTGTCGACACTGAACAAGTTCAACACAAGAAGATGTGTCGACACAAAGAAGGTGTGTCGACACTTAGCAGAATTCAACTAAATACTGAAGAACAAGGAGTTATGTCGGCACATAATATCAGTGTCGACACATGTTGAAGAAGCAGTGTCGAGAAGTAAATTCTACAACACAAGGAGTTGTGTCGACACCATGAAGGCTAGTGTCGACACTTACTCTACTTGTGTCGACACTTAGTCTATAAGTGTCGACACTTAAAGACAGACTGTCTCGATACTTTCAGACAGTTACAGATATTTCAAGAAGTGACTGGATGACATGACAGCTGCCATTCCAGCCGGTCTACTGCAACTGTCAGAGATGTCAGAAAGCTGTTAGAAACCGGATCAGCCGGTCACCATGAAGAAAGTCTATATAAAGGCTTATACATTCAACAGATAATCAGTTGTTGAAAATCACCAAAGTGATCAAGTAATTCATTGAAGATTCAATTGAAGATCTAAGTAGTTGGAGAGAGAGAGCTCCTTCCAAGAAGACAGCTGTTGGAACCAGGCTGTGAAGAAGGTTTCAGATTGAGATCTGAAACTTAAGTTGCAGTGATTGAAGATCAGCTGCAGAGAGAATCAACCCTACTGTGTTCTACATTCAAGAAGCTTTGAAGGAAGCCAAGGGAGGTTGATCTCAGCAGAGTTCTTCCAAGAACTCATCAAGAAACCAGACAACTCTTCTCTCTTATTCAGAGTTGTGGTTATTTACATTATATTTGTAATTTCTTGTAGGATCCTTAGGGATCTAAGTTGTAAGCCTGAAATTATAAAGGCTGAGTGGTAGGGCCTGTGTGCCTGAGTGTAGGAGATTCATATCTCTGAGTGTAGGCCTTGTGGCTGAGTGTAGGTCTTTGTGAAGACTGAGTGGTAGGGCTGTTGAGCCTGAGTTGTAGGAGTGGGATCACTCTGAGCTGTAGGAACCTGGTTGGGGTTCTGAGTATAAGATTTGAGGATATGAGGAATAGTGGAGGAGTTTGGCCGAATCTAGTACACTACTAGATAGGCGAAGGGGGAAAGTGGATGTACCCAAACCTTGGGGAACCACTATAAAACAGTGTGTACTCTGTGTATGTGATTGATGCTGTGTATGCTGTTTATAGTTCTTTGATATATGTGATATAATCTGCCTAAAAGTTTAAAAAGATTAAGTCACCTATTCACCCCCCCCCCCTCTAGGTGATTAGGTACAATTTCTTTCAAATTCGACGAATTCGGCGTTTATCATCATGTATATTCGACCAATTCGGCGAGTATATCTAGATACATTTGACAAATTTGACCAGTATACTTGATGATATACGACGAATTTTACTTAACTATTTTTTCACCTTTTCAGAAATTTTACCACAAGTACATATGATGAATTCGATGAGCGCTAGTAGGTATATACGACGAATTCGATGAGCATCAACAAGTATACTCGATGAATTCGACGAATATCCCTTACAATACTTGATGAATTTTACTTAGGTAAAATTTCTATTCTCCTGAATTCAACCTCTTCTTCTTCTTCCTTGATCCTTCTTATGCACCTTGTATAGAAGTACACCCCAAATAGAGATTACAAATGAGTCAACACATTGGCCTACATAATGAAAGATTACATTGTATAGTCCTGTGTTTACAAACCCACTATAACCTAATATTGGTGTGTACTTGGCAATGTAAACCTGCAAGTACAAAACTAAAAACACAATATCAAATACAATCACAATTTATCTTAGCTTAACTAGACCCTTCTTCAAATCAGGGTTATTGTGGATACAATACCCAACAATGATCAGATGCAACCTTGATGGAGTGAGCTTGAAAATACGGGCGGAGCCTGCGAATCGAAACTACCATGGAAAAAACTAGCTTCTCCAAGATGAGATACCATGCCTCTACTTTCCCCAACACTCTACTCACATAGTAGATGGGGAGCTGCTTCTTCCCTTCTTCTCTGACTAGCACAGAGCTGACCACCTCTACTCCCACTCATAGATAGAGGAGGAGATATTTGCTTTCCTATGGGACTTAGAGTAGAGGAGCTTGAGTTAGCTGCTGCTTGAGCTTTCCAAAAGCCTCCTAACACTCTATGGTCCACTCAAACTTCTAATTGCCTAGAAAAGTTTTTAAAAATGGAGCACACTTCTCTCATGCTTTAGAGAGGAAGCGTATAAGACTTGCTGACCTTTCGGTCATCCTCTGAAGTTCTTTTGAATTCTTCGGAGATGCCATCTCCAATATGGCCTTTACCATGTCGAGATTAGGCCCTAACCCCTCAGAGTGAGGAGGTGACCTAAGAACTTCCCTCTTCATGCTCTGAATACGCACTTTGTTGGGTTGAGCCGCATCTTGTACTTTCATAGGGTTGCAAATGTTTCCACTAGATCCTTAGTGTGATCCACGATGCCCCTTTTTATTTTTGAAGTCTCTATCTATCATTCTTTGGTAGGTCGTACCCACATTCTTAAGCCCAAAGGGCATCATCTTATAGTTGTAGCAACTGTCACTAGTGATGAAAGATACGTTGCGATAGTCGGGGGAATACATTTGGATCTAGTGATACCCTGAAAAAGCATGAAAGAAACTCCTCATAGGAAACCCAAAGGCTGAATCAACCAGCATGTTGATTTGAGGAAAGGGGTAACAATTCTTTGGGCAAGCTTATTTAACATCAAAAATTCTATACAAAGTCTTCAGCCCCCTTCGGCTTTCTTAACCATTATAACATTGGAGACCCAGCCAGGATATTGGATCTTAGAAACAAAACCTGCCTCCAATAGATTTTTCACATCCTCCGGGATCAGCTCGGCCAACACGGCGGTGCTCCTCTGCTTTTGAAAAATGAGGGGAACTTTGAGATCCAGGTTGAGGCGATGGCAAGCAACCTCTGCATCAATCCTTGGAATCTTTGCGACACTCCAAGCAAAGATGTCCACATTTTCTTGCAGACATGCGTCCATAGCCATCTTCCCTTCTAGCATTAGGGATCCTCTAATCTTCAACAGTGCAGGCTCTCCTCTCCGGGAGATCATCTCCAACTCTTCCATCTCCTCGACAAGTCTCATCCCTTCCTCCTTCTCCAGAACATTCTCCAGCCTCTCTGCATCCTCCATTTAACTGATGGTGTAGATGACATTCAGATAGCACTCCTTGGAAGCCTTTGAATCGCCTCTGATTCACACTTGGAAATCTCCTCGGCAGTACTTCAGGCACTGATGATACGACAATGCAACCATCTTGAAGTAGTTGATGAGGGGTCATGATGGAGATGATGACCCCTAACATGTTGAAGATGATGATGACATGCTTGCAAAAGATACCTTCTCCTTCTCCAACCAAATACTTGTGCCGCCGTGGTGACCTTATGGAGCGACGCTACAATCTCCGCCCTCAGCGTAAGATAGCTTATTAAAATTTATTTGAATTTCTATGTTATTTTTAGTTGCAATTTCATTTTATGTTGTTTCAAAATTATGAATTTTATTTTATTTTCTATTTGGGCTGCATGTAGCGAGATTATGTTGTATGCCTATAAAAGACCAGATCATGTTGAGGAATGATAAGTTGAATGAAATTGAAAACCTAAAATCCAAATTGAGATTTTCCCTCTTAATCTGTTCCTCTGAAAGTCAAGCTTATGGGTAGATTGTCACCTGGGGGGGTGAATAGGTGACCTTTAAATCTCCCTTTGCAATTCCTTGTCCCTTATTAAATATGAATAATACTATCACAGTTTATAGCACACACAACACAAGTAAAGAACAGTTCACAACACACACAAAATTTATAGTGGTTCCCCTATCTAGGGTATATCCACTTTCCCCCTTTTTCCTCACTAGCAATGTGCTAGATAAGGTTATAGCTCCTCCTTTTCAACTCGGATCCAAAGATCCCACAGGCTCAATTTCTATCAAGAAACCTACACTTAGACTAACTGGTCCTACCTCAGAGATTCCCTCAATCTCCTACCTCATGCCCTCTCAAGAACCCTACCTCAGCCTTTAGATAATAGGCCTACAACTTAGTGATTTACCCAAACCACCTACCTCAAGTCCCTGCAGAACCCTACCTCTGCCTTTATAATTTAGGCTTACAATCTCAGAGAAAACAATCTCCTACCCACTCAAATCTCTAGGAGATCTTACAATATAAAGAGATAAAATAAAACTCAAAAAATAAAAAACCTGTAATCTGATATATCTGTTTACACAGATTCTTCAAATCAGCTGTAATTGGATTTCTTCTTGATAGATCTGCAGACTAATAAGTTACTTCTCTAAATCAACAATCTTCTTGATGTTGATCGGCGTGAATACCTTGAAGATGTTGTTGATCAGATACAACTACATCTTCAGATCAACCTAGTAAGAGCGATATGAGGATCTTCTTGAAGACCTTCGTCTTCTTCCTCTTTCTCGAATATGTCGCCAGGTTAGGACTTGGAAGAAATTAGAACGAGAAATTTTAATTGCTTGATTTGATCTGTCGGTTATTCTTTTTGATTTGACTCTCTCGTCTATATATCTCTATTTTTTGTGAAGGCAGCACTGCCTAATTATAAACTTCGCAGATGGTTGGATTCTATTTGATGACGTCAACAATATACATCAAATCCTTCCTTGACCAGTTTCTGTTGAAGTATGAGTTTACCACAATTGATTTGACAGTTCTGACATGTCTTGACATGTTTGCTGTCGACTCTGCATATTCTGAAACATAAGCGTCGAGATGTTCCAGATGTCTCAACATATGTGTTGAGATATCTTAGTAGTCTCGACACATTCTAACTTGGAATAATTTTCATCAAAAGTTAAAAGTGTCGAGACAGTTGACTTGTCTCAACACACCTGTTATCTGTGTTGACATCTCTTAATACTGCCTTTTATCGAGATAGTTAGATTGTCTCGACACACTCTGTCTGCTATGTCGACATCTTCTGATTCTACCTTGTGTCAAGACAATTAGATCGTCTCGACATAATCTGTCTACTATGTCGACATCTTCTGATTCTGCCTTATGTCGAGATAGTGAGATTGTCTCGACACAATCTGTCTGTTTTGTTGATAACTATACTTAACATGCATTGTGTTGAGACAGTTGGTTTATCTCGACATAATTTTACTCAAAATAATTCTCCTTTAATTTTGTCAAGTATGCTGACTTAGTCTTCAAGGTATCGAGACAACTAACTTGTCTCGACACAGCTTCTGTGGAGGTGTCGACACAATTGAGCTGTGTCGACACATTCGTGCTTTGATAAATTTATTCACTTTAAATCCTGCACATGTAAACTTAAAATACATCAAATATAACTTTGTGTATACATTGAGTTGACAAGGGGCTTCTCCAAATCGCGTACATAATTCCCAATGTACCCAACAATCTCCCCCTATTTGGAGAAGTCATAACCTCAATTCAATGATATACACCACAATACTAAAATATGATGTAAAATATTTAGCATGGCAACAGATTATATTAAGACAACAAAATAGAAGGCCAATGAACATTTTCAAAATTTAACAAAATTTAACCAGTCCAAAGATTACACTAAGTTATTACATAATTACATAATTCCTAGACAATACAAAATAATCTAAGATTGATCTGGCTCCTTAATGACAATGCCTTTGCCTAATTGAATTTTGGCTTTAACGTCTGGCATACTATCATCAGCTACCTTCTTGCCTTTTTTGTTCTTGATATTGGAAATTTGTTCAGCATTAAGTCTTTGTCTCTCAAAGTAATGGAAGGGCTTGGAGAAATATTTGCTTGGTTCAACAACAGTAGCTGGAATCACCCCATTCTTCTGATCTTTTCTGAACTTATAGATAACAACTTGTTGCTTGAGATGCTTACTCCATTCCTGCGCAGTGTACCACTTTCCCCTGTCATATCTATTAGTGTTAACTGCTTGCCAAGCTGTGAGTATAATATTTCGAGAGGTTGGACTCCACTGCTCAAAATCAGGCCTAGCCTCTGTCTTCTCTCTAAATATTTTCTTAGACATTTGGACTTCTTTTTCATTCAGTAGGGAAACATCAGTCATCTCCACCACTTCATGACAAACAACATTCTGAGCATTAGGTGGAGCACTAGACATGGTCTGGACTACACCTTGAATATCCTCAAAATATGGTGGAGGATATATTATCTATTCTGCAACTGGAGTAATTCCTTCCAACTGAGCTGGTTGGTAGCCAGACTCAGCTGTCTGATCATCATCACATAGTGGGGGGAAGCCAAGAGTAGCTCTGATGCTATTAGAAGTCCACTTAGCATGATCAAAGCTATCTTTTATCATAACCCTCTCCCCCTTTATGACTTCTCTTTCAATGTGATCTCTTAAATCATTCTTCTGAAATCTTACTTGATCAACTACATGATGAATCCCAGTGGTGTAATAAGTTTTTTATTTCGTAATATGCTCAGTGATACCTTTTTCTGACTCTTTTATGGTTGTATTTAGAGAAGCTGATTCAAGTGAGAGGTTGGCTTCAGTAGCTGCTGATGTAGAGGTAATCTTTTCTTCCAAAGATTTTGTTTGTTCATTAAGCTTTGTCCGTGATATTTCATGCATTTGTATGACATTTTCATTCAATCTCTGCTGATTTTCCAGAATAAAGCCTTATTGTACTGCAGTTTCTTCTAAAGTCTTCTTTGACTCCTCTTGCTATTTTGTAAGGTAGACCACAACATTTGAACCTTTTTCAAAGAAGTTAGGCATGTCTTGTTTCAGTAAATTTACTTCAAATCGTATGGATTTTATGTCTTGGGCCAGCTGTAACTGTAAGTCTTTTTTTACTTTCATCCACATATTTTTCAAGATTTGTTCTGTGTTTATCTAACATTATCTGTAGCTGAACTAAGAGGGAACTGAAATCCACAATAGGAGAAGGAGATGGTTTTCTTGACTGTATTGCCTTCTTATAGCTCTTACTTCTCCTTTTTAATTAAGTTATCTTTCTTTATTGTAGCTGGGATTATTCTTCCTCATCTGATTCAGATGACCTGACAATGACATCAAATTATTGCTGTTCTGTACTTCCAGACCTTGGGGACTTGGCTGCTTGCTCCCCCTCAACTCTTGTATCATTTTGATCAAGATTTGTACCTTCTAAGGTAGTCTCATGTTTTTGATCTTCAACAACAGGAACATGATCCCCAGGAGGAGCATGTATCTCCCCCTGGATGTTAGCTTCCATTCCCTGTGGGATTTCTTCCATAGTCTCCTTAGAGACTACTACCTCAATGTTAGGCATATACTCATCTTGTTCCTCATTCACATATTCTATCACATCTGTATTCAGTTCATGGAGACCATCCTTTACAATGTCATTGATAGTTTCACTCTCTAAGATAGTAGGTTCATCCAGGTTTGTCTCAGCAATTTGGTCTACTGTGGGATCAATCTCCCCCTACACCTAATGTCTTATTTCAGGTGAGGTCCTTGGAGGAATGTTTGTATCTGGAGCATCACTTCGATCTGAACTGGAACTTCCTGGAATTTCAGAATCACTGGAGGAGATGTCTTTCATCACCACTTCCTTTTTCTTCTTCTCTTTCTTCTTTTCAACTACGGAAGGCTCTCTAGATAGGAACTCTATCCCATCTGGACAAAATCCTCATATACATTTTTCTCATATGATTTATCTTTGTGCCCAGTTTTTTATTTAGGTCTGTAGGAATGGCTTTAAGTAAATACAAACTTAGTATCCTGCCCAAGTGGGGCTTCTTGATAGTCTCAAAAATCTTATCAAATACTAAACTACTCCAGTCAGTATTAAGTTTGAATATTATTCTAGTAATAATCTCGAACATGTGAGCAGAAATTCATGTCATGTGCGCCTGTCTTACACAACAACACCTTTCCAATGATTTCTGACAGAAATTTACCTTGGGTATTCATACCCTTCCGATTCAGAGAACTTCCTATCTTTTTGACTGAATCCAATCCACACCATAGCAGTCCTGTAGCAGTCTTGGTTGAATCTACTGCATCCTCTTGATTAATTCAAGGTATATAAAATACCTTAGCCAATCTTTTGTTTGTGATTTTAACTTTTATCCCATTCACAGTGGATTTAATCTTTGCTGAATTGGAATCTAATGTTACATTGGTGAAGAATTCCAGAACCACCTGTTTCCAGATGTTTGTAGGTTCTGATAGTAGATATTCAAGGTCTGATCTTCGATTAGGACAATGACAATTCTAATCTCATCTTCTGCGGAGGCGAATCCATTTTGCACAAGTTCGTATCCTTCGTTGATGTTTTCATCATTAATTGGAAACATTGTTGTCGTCGTTCTTGATTTCGTTGAACAGAAGGAGTGATGAATACCGACTAATGTAAATATGAGGTCTCGACACTTAGCAAGAGATCAAGAAGTTGTAGTCGATTTCTACACTCAATTTTCTATATGTTGGCAAATCTTCCTAGAAGCCGAAAGGGCACGCTGCATATATGCTTATTCTAAATGTTGGAAAATACCTAGAGCCGACACAAGAGAATTGTCGACTGTCAAGATGTGTTGACATGAGTCGACGCACCAACATGTGTCTCGACATGTGTCGACACTCTTTCCTGAGTCTCGACACAAGACTATATATAGTGTCAACATATATAAATTGTGTCTCTGCACAATTTTTACTTAGTCAAAATTCTTTTTTCAAAACTGTTACTTCATGATATTTGAGATTTTATATCTAATAGAGTAAGTTGTATGGTTGACTATTATTAAATTATTTTAGCTACTCAAGATTTAACATCACAAGTTCAAATTTAAGGAAATTAAATTTCTCTTCTTCTAGTGGTTTAGTAAAGATGTCAGCAATTTGATATTTGTAGGAACAAATTCCAAGCTAATATCTTTATTTTCTACATGCTCCCTAATGAAGTGATATTTAGTTTCTATATGCTTTGTGCTACTGTGAGACACAGGGTTGTTTGTAATAGAAATAACACATGTAGAATCACAGAATAAGGGAGTTTCACTTAGCTATAACTTATAGTCTTGTAGCTGATGCTGAATCCAAAGCAGTTGAGCACATCAAACTTCTAGCTGGAATGTATTTAGATTCAGCTATTGATATTGCCACACTTGTCTGTTTTTTGCTACTCCATGAAACCAACCTTCTTCCAAGAAATTGACATGACCCTAATGTGCTTTTCCTATCTTCTTTGCATCCTGCATAATCTGCATCTAAAAAGCGAATCAGTTCAAAATTACTATTCCTTGGATACCAATGACCAAGATTAGGTCTGCCCTTTTGATATCTCAATATCCTTTTGAATGTTGTATAATGAGACTCTTTAGGGCTTGCTTGATACCTGACATAGATGCAAGTGACATACATTATATCTGGTCTACTGGCTATTAGATACAGTAGTGATCCAACTATGACCCTATACAAGGTTATATCAACTAGCTTGCTAGCAACATCCTTGTATAAAAACATAGTGGATCCTATAGGAGTTCTTATTGAAGTGGCTGTTTCTATGCCATACTTCTTGATTAACTCCTTGATGAACTTAGAGTGACTAATGAAAAGTCCATCTAAAGTTTGTTTAACTTGGAGACCCAAGAAAAACTTGAGTTCACCCATGCTACTCATCTCAAACTTACTTTGCATTAATTTGACAAACTTAGTGCAAAGTGTCTCATCAGTAGAACCAAATATAATATTATCTACATATATTTGTACCAGGATGGTCTTGCCTTAGACCTCCCTTAGGAATAATGTATTGTTTATTTTTCCTCTTGAGAATTTATTCTCCAGAAAGAACTCAGACAGAGTCTCATACCAAGCCCTTGGGGCTTGTTTTAAACCATAGAGAGCCCTTGAAAGTAAATAAACTTGAGTTTGTTTAGTTGAATCAAGAAAACCTGATGGTTGCTCTACATAGACTCTATTTGAGTTTGCCATTTAGGAAGGCTGACTTAATATCTATTTGAAGAACTTTTAAACCCTTGTAGGCTGCATATGCTAGGAAGAGTCTTATAGCTTCCAACCTGACCACTGGTGCAAATGTTTGATCAAAATCTATTCCATCTTCTTGTCTATATCTCTTTGCAACCAGTCTAGCTTTGTTTCTTATTATCACACCATTCTAATATAGTTTGTTTCTATATATCCATTTGATTTCTATGACGTTGCAATCAACTGGTCTGGGAACTAGCTTCTAGACCTTACATCTCTTGAACTAGTTCAATTCTTCCTGCATTGCTCCTATCAAAAATGGATCCACATTAGCTTCTTCAAACTTCTTTAGTTCTGTTTGTCAGAAAACTTAAATACATCACAGTATTGTGATGTCTGCTTCTTATGGTCACGCCCTAAGCAGCATCTCCTATGATAAATTCCCTTGGATGTTCCCTTAGATGCCTGACAACTATAAGCAGTGTGACTTATTCTCCTAGACCATCTTGATCAAGTTGCTGAGTTACTTCTCTTGCCTCTTCCTGTGCAAGCACTTCCTCCACAATGTTGATTTCATCTTACATATTCTGCTTTGCTGTAACTGTATCTTCTATAGTCAGCTCCTTTAGCTTCAAATCCACACTTGTTGTTCTTGATGTACTTTACTTATCATTATAAAACATAGAACTTTCATCAAATACAACATGTATAGACTCCTCTAGAACTTGATCCTTCAAGTTGTAGACCCTATAGGACTTGTTGTGGTTAGTATAACCAATAAATATCCCATCATATGACTTCTCATCAAACTTGGTTCTATATGTTTTCCCATTATTTATGACATAACATCTATATCCAAAAATTCTGAAATAGGCTATGTTTGGTTTTCTGCCCTTCATAAGTTCATAAGGAGTTTTATTTAGTCTATTGTTGATTGAAGCCCTGTTAAGAACATGACATGCAATGTTAATTGCCTCAGCCCAGAAATATTCTGGGAGTGAAGAATCACTCAGAATGGTTCTTCCAGTTTCAATGAGAGACCTGTTCTTCCTCTCAACAACTCCATTTTGTTGGGGTGTTCTTGATGAAGAAAATTCTTGCTGAATCCCTAATTTTTCACAAAACTTTATCATATAATCAGATTGAAATTCAGTTCCATGATCACTTCTAATTCTAACGACAATACTGTTTAATTCATTCTGAATTTGTCTGACAAAAGTCTTGAAGACATCAGGAGTTTCAGACTTTTTCCTTAAGAAGAAAAACCAAGTGTATCTGGAATAATCATCAACAATTCAAAGGTGTAGACTCTCCTTCCTAAACTATGAATTGGCATAGGACCAAACAAGTCCATAGGAAAGAGGTATAAACACCTCAATGAGTCTTTGGATTCATAACTCTTGAATGAAGCTTTAGTCTGCTTGCCTTTTTGGCATGCTGAGCAGATGCTCTCCTTAGAGCATTTAAGGATAGGACCATTCCTAACAAGCTCTTTACTATAGAGTTTGCCTATGGCCTTATAGTTCAAATGAGCTAGTCTCTTGTTCCATTTGACACAATGTGAGGCTTTCTCACTTGCAACTAGATATAAGGGAGAGTCTGAATTTATACACAGAAAATTAAAACAGTACACATTCCCACATCTAGTGCATGTCAAGATTACCTCTTGGTCACTTGACCTTTTTATTATACACTCATCTTTGTGGAAAAATATGTCATAAACCAGATCACAAAGTTGGCATATGCTTATAAGGTTGTGTTGCAACCCTTCCACATAAGCTACTTTAGTGAGTGTGACTAAGCCATTTGTGATCTTACCATAACCTTTGGTTATGCCTTTGTCAGCTCCTCCATAGATCCCCTTTGGTCCATTCTCCAGAGGGATGTATTCCCTCAGATTTCCTTTTGTTCCAATCATATGTGTATAACACCCACTATTCAAGTACCAGATTGGTCTATCTCTGGAACTTGGACATCCTGAAAAATAAGAATTTACTTTTCCTTAGGAACCCAAATTGTTTTGGGTCCTAGGTTTTTGTTAGCTGTGGCTCTATTAAGGCCACTAGTAAACTTCTTGACTGGATATCTTTTCTGAATATGAGACACTAAGTAATTAAACCAGTAATCTAAGGCTAAGTGTCATATCTTTTCACAACACTAACATTCATATCTGTTATACCTCCTATTTGGAGGAACAAAAGGATCTTTGAGCTGACATTCCTTTGGGCAGGAGTCAGTAAACTTAACAGTTTTATCTTGACTGGGAGCACAACACTTGTTTTGTCTCTCAGCTGTAAGATTTCCCCTTGGAGCCTTAGTCTGGAACACTGGTTGTGGAATGATTGGACACTTTTATCCTTTTGGCTTTTTCCTCCATTTTCTTTTGGGTTTAACAAACCCAAGACCACTTCCAGGTGTTCCTGAGAAGGTGTCTATTATGGGCAATACATTTTTGAGTTTTGAAAATTATTGTACTAGGCTCCTCTCATTCAGGAGTTTGAATTCCAGCTCCTGAATGGTTGCATCCTTTTTCTTAATTAATATTATTTGGTCAACAATGATCTTAGTCAGTTTTGTCAATTTAGAACTTTGAAGACCAATCTTCTGAGTATCCATCTTGTGATGATACTCAAAATGTTTTAGGGATGCAACTTCTATAGCTTGTTCTTTAACAAGCTTCTTGCTATTAACTAAAGAATCCAGCAGTTTACCAAATTTAACTGTGAGATGCTGTAGTTCAGTCATTGAGTTAATCTCATGTGAATGAACCATTGAGTCAAATGTGTTTAGCTCACCTTCAGTCTCATAAATAGAAGTCTTAGAGCAGGAAGAGTTGTCATAGATTACCTGTGTACTTTTACAGTAATGTGCTTCTGTTTCTGGGTCATCAGATATTGCCATTAAGTTGATCTCCATGTATTCTTCAGAAACACCATAGTTTGATGAAGTTGTGGAGCTCTTCCCTTTATATATAGCCCTTCTGATAAACTCTTCTTCATAGAAGAACATTCCTACAAGTTATTCTTCTGATTTAGTTGAATCAGTATCACTATCAGACAAGGTGTTTAACTCCTTTGCCATCCGACCCTTCTCTGATTTCTTGTCCTTATTGAACTTCTTTTCTTTTGATGTCTTGTTCTCCTTTCTTTTTACTGGACAGTCAACAATGACATGCCCAGGCCTATTACAGCAAAAACAAATAATGTCAGTCTTAAATTGTTTGTTTTATTATGAATCATACCTGACCACATATTTGTCTCTGTGCTTGTCTTTGCTTTTATTAGAGCTTGATCTAGAAGGTTTCCTATTGCTCCTCTTCTTCCTCCTTCTTAACATTTTCTCGAATTGCTTGGTAAACAATGTCAGTTCATCATTTGATATTTCTCATGAAGAAGAACATGCTCCAGTGTTGTATGTATCTTCATCCCTTCTGGGTGATGATGGGATTTCTCTTCTAGCTTTCTTAGAAGTATCTGCTTTGAAGGCCACAGATTTAGACTGAGATGAGTGTCTGGCTAATTCATCTTCAGCTTTCCTAGAGTTTAGCTGAAGTTCATGTGACATTAACTTCCCATATATGCTTTGGGGTAATATATTTCTTAGATTCCCCAGCTCTCTAACAACATAAATCTTGATATCCCATTCTTTATTGAGGGATCTCAGAAATTTATCATTTAGTTCATAGTTTGAGAAGTTTCTTCCTGATAAGCCCGGAATCCGCGACCTGCCCGCGCAGTTTTCCAGACCGGGCGGTCTGCTTGTTCAAGCCGCCAAACCCCCCAAGCCGGGCGGTCTCCATGTCAGGCCGCTGCCAGCACCGACCCTGCTCAGCGACGAGGCCCAAGGACCCAGCCGTCAGCTCGCCAGGAGGAATCCGCCAGGCCGCGCGGCTTCCCTCCTTTCTTGTTTCTTTCTCTTTTGCTTCCCCTCACCTCTGCCCGGTTCTCCTGTACCCCGGGCAGCCGGTAATTTTAACCCTGCCCGTTTGGGCAGGCCCCCGAGCCTATAAATAGGGGGAGGGTGCACTCCCCAAGACACCATGACTGGGATCCAGGAGCTCGCCTGTTACGAGCTGCGGTCTCAAGTCTAGTGTATTGCGGCTTGTAGCCCGGCCGACTTCTTCTTTTGCTTGTTGTAACTGTCTCATTTTTAAGTAAAGGAAAGCCCGCCGCAAGAGTGGCATTTAAGCCGCGGCGGGCGAACTCTGCTGTTGCCGCTGCCAGCGGCCCCCTCCTCTTTTCTGCCCTTTAGCCGCGACCGCTAGTAACCGATTAGTCGACAGTCTCCTCCTTTCCTTCCCTATTCCCCGGTGTTCGAACCGTTAGCTGGTGGTGACCGACTCCCTGTCCGTTTTCGTGCATCAACAGTTAACACGCGGCCTTCAGATCTCGACTAATCGATGAAATCAGCGGTCTAGGGAGCCAGACCGCTCAATCCTCTAGAGTTCGGCGGCCTGTCTAGCAAGCCGCGACTTCGCCGGCTAAGGCTTTCAGCCCGCCTCCCGCACTGTGGAACCTGACATTCTATCTGCTCTCTTTTCAGCCGGTCTTCTTATCGGTTTGCAGAATCGCCTAGCCGCCGCGTTAAGCCGCCGCTGTTCTGCGGTCTCTTGCAAAAGTTCGGCTATTTCTTTCTTTTCAGGATGAATCCTGCAAAGGGTCATGATAAATCAAGCCGCATCTCAGTTATTACAGATCTCTCAGAAGTGCAGGATTGCTCGTATTTTCATAGTGAGGTTGTTGACCCTCGTAAAGAAATTTTTGCAAACAATGTTGACCGTGGACTAGAATCTGTTGCAAATGAACCTTCTCATGAGGAAGAAGAAGAGACCCCATCTCCATTCACTAATCAAATTCGGTGGGATACTGTCTCCGATGATTTCAGAGAACCACGTCTCCCAGAGTATTCTGCATGTGATGATCTGTTTTCTCACTTGCAAGCTTTTGAATCAGCTATTTCACTTAGAAAAGTGTCAAATGGAGTAAAATGCAAACTCTTTGTTATATCCTTTGGCAATGTTGCGAGAGAATGGTTTTATAGCCTCCCACCTCGATCAGTAACCAGCTTTAAGGATCTTCGAAGTCAATTTATTTCTAGATTCGCTATTTACAGGAAGCGGAAAAGAGACGTTGGAGCTCTCTTCCGAATCAAGCAAGAAATTGACGAGTCTAATTCAGATTTTGTTGATCGGTTTCAAAAGGAGGTTCTAGATATTTGTAGCGTCCATCAAGACTACTACTTGCATGCTTTCATAAATGCCCTTCAAGAGGGCCCATTAAAATTCAAGCTCACCACAAAATATCCCAAAAGCTACGGAGATCTTATTGATAAAGTTAATACATTCGTAATAGGCGAAGAAGCAAACAAAGGTTATGTTTCGTTTCTGAATCAAATGGTTAAGCAATCCCAAGGGACTTCTGGCCAACAACAATCTATTTCTTCACAAGATGTTTTGCAAGTTGAATACTGCAGGTCTCCTTATATTCTCCAGGATAAAATTCCAAAGTATGAAAAAGGTTCAGGTAAGTATGGTAAGTTCAAAATTACTATGGAAGATCTTTTGATAATCATTCAGGGAATGCCTGAGTTCAAGAAGCCTCGGCGTATGAAATCCAAAGTCAAGTATCGGCACGAGCAGCTTTTTTGCAAGTATCATAAAGATATTGGTCATCTAACAGAGGATTGCATAGCTCTCAGAGAATTGGCTAATCAACTTGTAAGAGCTGGAAAGCTGCAAGAATATTTCATTTAGTTACTCTCTAAGACAATCTTCCGTTTCTTGCTCAATAATTCAAGCAATGATTCCTCTTTCTCTCTATAAAGAAAAGTGCTTATGTTCAGAATAATACATAACATCTCTCTCTCTCTCTCTTTCTATAAGGCATGATGAAATTGCAGATATATATCCTTTATCACTTCCTTAACATCATGCAAATGTTACATTTTCATTTGAAGCTTATTTTTAGCTTTACTCTTTATGCCTATGCATGCATGTAGGGGCAAGAGCCCCTTTCGAATTCTTAAGCCCTCCACATCCTGCTCGACTTCAGTAGCAGATGTGTAGTGGGTTTTCCACTTGACCTTCAGTCACAGACAGGCTTTGCGTACCCGTCACGCATGACTTCAGTCACAGACAGGCTTTACGTACTTGTCCCGCTTGACCTCGGTCGCAGACATTGCGTACTTGTCCTGCTTGACCTCAGTCGCAGACGTTGCGTACTTGTCCCGCTTGACATTGGTCATGGAATTTAAGAATTTCGATTCCGCTTATGTGTTCTTTGTGTGGAAAGCAATGCTACACGCACCTGCCCACATTGACACATAAGTGCATGTCTTCACCGATTTTTGCAGGACAACACGCGCCTATCCGCTGTCTCGTGGTTTTATTTAGCGGCCTGTGCAGGTTTTATAATTATTTACACAAGCCGCCCGGTTTCATATTCCGGCTTAAGTTTTTTAACTTCCCTGTTCTTACCGGCCGGATTACCATTAATCTATTTTGGAACTCGGCCGACTTACGTCCGCCTATCCGCTATTCAGTATCTTATTCGGCTTATGTATATCAATTGCCGGTTTGTTATTCATATGACAAAGAGGTCGCCCGACCTGCGTCTGGCACTTAATTCCTGGCATTGATCTGCCGGCTTATGGTATTAATTATATCAGCTAAATCAGCGAACTATCGTCACAAGAGTTCCCGGCTCCCATATGGCTATATCGGTCTGTATTATCGGAAGCCGAAGCTTATTTCTCTTTTTCTGTTCCTTTAATCAAATGGGCAATTCGCTTCAGAGTTTGCCCTAGCCGCAATCTAATATTTCAATGTGATGGATGTTTGCCGACTGCGACAGGTGGCCGCGCGGCTTAGCGGTCACGGTTTATGTATGAGCAAGCCGCGGCAATTCAGCTCTTCTAGCAGATAACGTGGAATAATTTATCAAGGAAAATTGCGGTTTAAATTATTAGCCGCTCGGCTTATTGTTGACGTGCACTCCGGTATAAACCGCAGGGAAATATCTCTCTCTTGCAGATAGCTTTGTTGAAGTCGCAGCGCAAACTCAGCCGGTTTTCATACTTATATTTTAAATCGGAAGCTAAATTGAGACCGCGCGGACTTAGTCAAGTAAGAAAAGTAAGATGTAACAAAAAGTAAGGTAAAAATGCCTTCATTTCTATGTCATTAAGTATTACAAAATTTTTAATCGCGCGGTTACAGAAACAATCCGCCGATTTCAAAAAAGTTCAAAATACAAAACCAAGTTATAAATTTTTCTAATCGTCCGGTTTGAGCTTCTTAGCCGCAGGAGCATCCAAATCACTGCCATCACCAACATCGACAGATGATAAAGAGTACCCGCTGCTAGTTGCGGAGCTCGCTGAACCATCAGAAGAAGTCGAGTCTGGCCGCGCGGTCTCCGACTCTTGGCCGCCGGACTCAGGAGATGTGCGTGGACTCCGGCTTCCCTGGCCGACCTCTTCCACGGCCTCTCCCACCACCTCGCCGACTTCTTCCGCGACCTTGGCCTTTCCCTTGATCGACTTATAGACGTCGGCCACCTGCTCCTTCAGGGAAGGATAGATGTCGGCGCATGTGAAGTCGGTGAAGCCGATGGCCAAGCCGCCAAGGTCCCGGAGGCGGTTAAGCGCTCCATCGATTCCTTGGACGAGTTGGGGGAAGACTTGGTCTTGGAAGATCGGGTTGGCGGGGTTGTACATTTCCTGCAAAGCAAAGGTAAAGGTAAGGTCGCGAGATTATATAATGCTAACCGCGCGGGTATTGGTAATGACTTACCGCCTCTTTCTCTTTAAGCCGCTTGTTCTCTTCTTGCTGTTCGCCTAACTGCGTCTTCAGACCGCTGTTCTCTTTCATCAGCTCCTTGTAGGCAAGCCCCATGAAATGGCTTGCCACGAAGCTCCTCGCGCCGACTTGCGCGGCTAGCCGCGGCAAGTCGTCTGGAGGAACTCGTCGCATAGCCCTCAAGTTGCGCTTGCCGTACAGCGCGCCGCCAACCGCATTAGCATGGTGGCTTACTTCTTCTGCTCCCCAGTAGGGGAGGGCGGTGGAGATCGTCACCGACTTGCCGTCCGGACTCCACCGCAAGGCCGGGTCGCCGTGGACATCCTTCAGGCTGCTGCCGGTTCCTTGCAGCATGAACTCTCCAGAGGAGTCCGACTCCTCCTCCTCCGCAGCTCGCGCCGGCTTGACCCGCTTCGCCCTCTTTTCTCTTTGAGTAAGGGTCAAGCCGCCCGGAGTCTACGGCTTGTTCAGCGGGACCGCCAGAGCAGCTGCAAAGATAAAGGCAAAGTTAGTTTCCAGTCCGTGCGGCTAAGATATCAAGTCGGCCGGTTTGGAGCTTACTATCTTCCGCTTCGATTCCCGCTAGAGACGGCAACAGCGGGATGTAGTGGTTTACATCAAGCCGCTCGCCCTTGAAGAAGTCGTAGATCTCCTTCTCCATGCCGTCCAAGCCGCTGCTGCCGAAGGCGGCTTCTTCGCGGATTTGGGGGTCGACCGGCAGCAACCCCAAGTTGCCCTCGAAGATCAGAAACCGCTCCGGCCAGTTCGCGATCTTGTTGGCCAAGTTGACTATCTTCAGCCCCCTGCAGCCGAAGTAGAGGTGCCCCCGGAAGATCTTAGTCCCGGAGTCCGGGATAGACCGCACCGAGAAGCACTCTCGGAAGAGCCTCATCGAGAAGCGGACTCTTTCCGACCGCAGATAGGAGATGAAGCTGTATATTGCGGCTATCGAGTTTGGGGGAAGTTGTCCGGGCACAACTCCATAGTGGTCGAAGACCGCTACGGCCTCTAGCAAGACCGGGAAGCTGAAGCCGCAGTCGAAGTGGTCAATGGGGACTGCGATCTGATTAGCGTTGGAGGAGTTAATCCGCTCATCTTGCCGGGGAAGCCGCGCGATCAGCGGACTTCCTTGCATATGTTTCTCGACAAAGTCATCCAGCTCGGCTTTTGTAAGCCGGCATTCCTTGTGGTCAGCTGAGTGGAAGGCGGAGGCCGCGTCTGTCCTAACGGCTGTGGCCTTGTCAGACCGCAATGACTTGGACTTAGCCCGCATCCTTCTTGATTTGTGATGAAATCTACGAGGTCTGCGCTATTTATAGAAAATCCGTGATGCTACAGTACCCAACGTCAAATCGAGGCTAGTCGTCACGCCGCGCGGCCTAAGTCCGCTGGAAGTGCAGATCAGCTTAGTGAGCAAGCTGCCTTTTAGCCCGTCAGTCCGCACGGCTATTTCCCTACACTCAGAAAAATTCTATGGAAAATCATGTGGATATCAAGTATTCAAGCCGGCGCTCTGTTCGCCAGACCGCGCGGCTATTATACTAAACTTTAAATTTCTCAGAACAAAGCAGCAGACATGTGGATTATGAAATTCAAACCGCATAAGCCGCATTCAGTTCGCAGCATAATAAAATACAACAGTTTACAGCAATCAAATTGTCCAACATCCAGAGAAAAAATATATATTACAACACAATATACGAATGTCCGCGCGGCTTAGGTCTCTCAAGTCGCTCAGGATCGTTTGTCGTCTTCCGGCCTATCTCGTCCCATGTGCGCGACCTGTTCACCGGTCTGCATAATCGCAACATACACCTGGCTAACCAGATTATGAAGCGCATGCAGAGACCGATGAACTCGTGCAGCGTCGCGCTCAACTCTCGCAAACGGAATCATATGGATCGCCTGGGCCCCCGGACCGCTTGGAACTGCGACCTGGTTAGGCGCCGCGGCCACTGGCGGATGCGAACTCTCGCCAGAGGCCGGGCGGCTAGTTCCCGGCAACTCTGCAGGAGTTGGTGGCGCAGGCCGCAGTTCTCCGCCGGACTCCGCCGGCAAGTCTTGGTTTTCGCCGCCTCCGTCATGCGGGATCTGTTCTCTGTCTCCCTCCGGCCGCGCGGCCATCAGCAAGTACTTCTCCGCCCTCTCCTGCTCCAAGGTGACCTGCATCTCAGTGATCTTCGCCTCAGCGGTTTCCATCGCGGTCTGGAGCCTGGCGGTCTCTTCCTTCATCGCGGTCTGTAGCCTGGCAGTCTCTTGTTCCATCGCGGTCTTCATCCTCGCGGTCTCCTGCTCAAGCGCTCTTTGCAACCTAGTGGTCTCTTGCTCCAGGGTGGTTTGCAACTCTTGGATCCTTTTTTCCGCGGCCTCCTGGGCAACCCGCTGCTGTTCGTCTTTAATCCGCAGCGTTTCGGTGGCCGCGTTCAAAGCCGCCTGCAGCGAGCCGACCTCCTTCTGGAAGTCGGCCATCTCCTTCTCGCGAACACTTGGAGGCGGAGGCGGTGGCAGCATAGACAAATACGACGTCAAGTCGCCCGGCTTCATCGCGGTCTCCGGTACACCTGCAGGAGAAAAACCGCAGTCAGGTTCAGCCGGATTATTGCGACCTTCTTGTAAGGAAATCGGTAGGATAAAACCGCCGGTTTGATGTTTATCCCCTCCAGAGGCCGCGGTATGGATTTTAATCACTGACCGCCTGAGCCGCTCAGGATCTATCCTCTTCAGCTTTTCTTTCCATAGCCGCTCGGTTTCCTTAGCTCGGCTTTTCAGTTGAGCCGTGGTCAGGAAAAAGCTGGCCGGCGGATTTAATATTATATTCGCCCCCTTCTTCCTTGACCGCGACTTGTAGAATTTAATAATTCGCCTAACGTCCCGGTGTTTACCTTGCAGTAATGGATGTGTGGTCTCCACCGGCTTATTGGCGATTAGTTTCTTCATCTCCTCCATCTTCTCGCGGAGCTTCAGTTTCTCGGCTCCTTCAGAAGCCGCGGAAGCCGGTTCGCCAGGCTTCTCCCCGATAACCTGGATGTCGGGGCGGTCAACCTCCTCAGAGGCCGCTGGTGTCGACAACAGCGCATCTTGCCGCTGGAGGGTCTCCATGCCCTTCAGGAGCTCGCTGAGCGAGTCGCTAACCGCGGGCGTATTCTCCAGTTCGCTCGGCTTGTGATCCGGTGTAGCCGGGTCCTCGGGTACCTCCTTCTCGTGCGGCCTGTGTTGAAGACTGTCCGCTCCGGTCTTTTCAGAGATATTCCGGTTTCTGGCATGCAGCTTCCTCATTTTCTTCTTCATCCTTTCTTCAAGGGTTTCGCTCCTTTCTTTCCGCCATTTCAGGGAGCCGGGCACCTTTTCAGTCCGCTTGCCCTGTTCAGCAACAGTCCGCTCGGGTTCCTGCGCCTTCTCCGGCTCGTTGTCATCCACAACGATTAAGTCGACCTTGCTCGGCAATTCGGACGGTTTCCCAGACTCAACACTCTTCTCCTCCGTCCCACCAATTTTTAGCAGCGGTTCTCCTGATGGAGAGAAAGTCACGTCGAAGGATTTGACAATCCCGGTTTGCAGTGGAGCAGCCTTCGAAACCGCTTCGGGATCTACTGCAGCCTGCGATGGTCCGCCGACGATCTCTGTCGGCCTCCTTTCAGCTCCAGAAGCCGCTGATGTCTCCGGCTTCCCAGTCTTCTTGGCAGTCTGGCGGGCAGAATCATTCGAGTTCTCGCTCCGGCTCTGCTTCGCTTCTGGCGGTTTCTTGTTGCGAGCTAGCATTGATGACATCACATCCATCGCTAGAGAAATCGCGTCGGCTTGCAAAATTCTAACCGCAAGTGGCGAGTAGCGACCCGTGCTTGGCAGGAATCCTGAAGAATGTCAAGGGTCAGGGGATTTTATAGACAACGATGAAGCAGTCGCGGTCTCCGGCTTAGTTCTACATTTTCGAAGTTTTTTGGAAACTTAAAAATGTGCGGGGATTATGATAAGCCCGGAATCCGCGACCTGCCCGCGCAGTTTTCCAGACCGGGCGGTCTGCTTGTTCAAGGCGCCAAACCCCCCAAGCCGGGCGGTCTCCATGTCAGGCCGCTGCCAGCACCGACCCTGCTCAGCGACGAGGCCCAAGGACCCAGCCGTCAGCTCGCCAGGAGGAATCCGCCAGGCCGCGCGGCTTCCCTCCTTTCTTGTTTCTTTCTCTTTTGCTTCCCCTCACCTCTGCCCGGTTCTCCTGTACCCCGGGTAGCCGGTAATTTTAACCCTGCCCGTTTGGGCAGGCCCCCGAGCCTATAAATAGGGGGAGGGTGCACTCCCCAAGACACCATGACTGGGATCCAGGAGCTTGCCTGTTACGAGCTGCGGTCTCAAGTCTAGTGTATTGCGGCTTGTAGCCCGGCCGGCTTCTTCTTTTGCTTGTTGTAACTGTCTCATTTTTAAGTAAAGGAAAGCCCGCCGCAAGAGTGGCATTTAAGCCGCGGCGGGCGAACTCTGCTGTTGCCGCTGCCAGTGGCCCCCTCCTCTTTTCTGCCCTTTAGCCGCGACCGCTAGTAACCGATTAGTCGACAGTCTCCTCCTTTCCTTCCCTATTCCCCGGTGTTCGAACCGTTAGCTGGTGGTGACCGACTCCCTGTCCGTTTTCGTGCATCAACACTTCCATAGTTTCTCAAGTCATTAACTATTCTAAAGAACGTTTCATAACATTGTTCAATAGAATCAGTTTTTACTTGTCTAAAGGACTCATACTGCTGGTTGAGGAGCGATTTCTTATCATCTCTTAGCTCTTCTGTGCCTTCCATGTATACTATGAGGGTATCCCACATCTCCTTAAATGTATTACAGTGCACCAGATTCTGAAAGGATGAGTTGTCTATTGCACTAACTATTATGTTCTGTGCTCTCTTGTCCATAGTAGTAAGTATCACCTCATCCTTTGTCATTTCTGATATTTTCTTGGGGGTTTGATCATTTGCATCTAAGACTGATATTTTCATGGGCACATATGGTCCTTCTTGAACTGTGATAAAGATTCTTGGATCTGAGGCTTCCATGAACAGTCTCACTCTCTGTTTCCATATTACAAAGTTATCCTTAGTATAAATTGGCAATTTCATATAACTGAGTTCTCTGTGAGATTCAAAAGCACTAGATCTGACAATATTCAAATACCCTTAGGGTATATTTTAGACTATTAGGTCTTTCTTTGAAGAACCTCGCTCTGATACCACTTGAAAGTCAAGCCTATGGGTAGATAGTCAACTGGGGGGGTGAATAGGTGACCATTAAAAATCCCTTTATAATTCCTTGTCCCTTATTAAATAGGAATAATACTATCATAGTTTATAGCATACACAACACAAGTAAAGAACAGTTCACAGTACACACAGAATTTATAGTGGTTCCCCTATCTAGGGTACATCCACTTTCCCCCTTCTTCCTCACTAGCAATGTGCTAGATAAGGTTATAACTCCTCCTTTTAAACTCAGATTCAAAGATCCTACAGTCTCAGCTTCTGTCAAGAAACCTACACTCAGACCAACTAGTCCTACCTTAGAGATTCCCTCAATCTCCTACCTCAGGCCCTCTCAAGAACCCAACCTCAGCCTTTATAGAATAGGACTACAACTCAGTGATTTACCCAAACCACCTACCCCAGGTCACTCCAGAATCCTAACACAGCCTTTATAATTTAGGCTTACAATCTCAGAGAAAAGAATCTTCTACCCTCTCAAATATCTAGGAGATCTTACAATATAAAGTGATAAAATAAAGCTCAAACAATAGAGAACCTATAATCTGATATATCTATTTACACAGATTCTTCAAATCAGCTGCAATTAGATTTCTTCTTGACAGATCTGCAGACTGAAAAGTTCCTTCTCTGAATCAGCAATCTTCTTGATGTTGTTCAACATGAATATCTTGAAGATGTTGTTGATCAGATAAAACTAGATCTTCAGATAAACCAAGTAAAAGGGATATGAGGATCTTCTTGAATACCTTCGTCTTTTTCCTCTTTCTCGAATATGTCTCCTGGTTAGGACTTGGAAGAAATTAGAACGTGAAATTCTGATTGCTTGATTTGATCTGTCGGTTGTTCTTTTTGATTCGACTCTCTCATCTATATATATCTATTTTTTGTGACGGCAGCACTGCCTATTTATAAACTTTGCAGATGGCTGGATTTTGTTTGGTGATGTCAACAACATATATCAAATCCTTCCTTGACCTATTTTTGTTGAAGTATGAGTTTATTGTAACAGGCTTAACAGTTTTGACATATCTTGACGTGTTTTTTGTCGACTCAGCATATTCTGAAACATAAGCGTCGAGATGTTCCAGATGTCTCAAAACATGTGTTGAGATATCTTAGTAGTCTCCACACATTCTAACTTGGAATAATTTTCATCAGAAGCTGAAAGTGTCTAGACAGTTGGCTTGTCTCAACACACCCATTATCTGTGTCGACATCTCTTAATACTTTCTTCTATCAAGACAGTTAGATTGTCTCAACACATTCTGTCTACTATGTCGACATCTTCTGATTCTGCCTTGTGTCGAGACAGTGAGATTGTCTCGACACAATCTGTCTACTATGCCGACATCATCTGATTCTGCCTTGTGTCGAGACAGTAAGATTGTCTCGACATAATCTTTCTGCTGTGTTGACAACTATACTTTACATTCCTTGTGTCGAGACAGTTGGTTTATCTCGACACAATTTTACTCAAAATAATTCTCCCCTTAATTTTGTCAAGTATGCTGACTTAATCTTCAAGGTGTCGAGACAATTGACTTGTCTCGACACAGCTTCTGTAGAGGTGTCGACACAATTGAACTGTGTCGACACATTTGTGCTTAGATAAATTTCTTCACTTTAAATCCCGCACATGTAAACTTAAAATACATCAAATACAACTTTTTGTATACCATTGAGTTGACAAGGGCTTCTCCAAATCAGATACACAATTCCCAATGTACCCAACACCCTCTTTGAGAATTCGGCCCCTCCTCTCTTCCTTCTTCCTCCAAGCCGTCGGCCCCCTTTTCTTCCCTCTCTTGGTTCGCCCCCCTCTTCTCCCATCAAGACCACCACATAAAGCCCTCCCTCTCCAAATTAACTAGCCATCCTCTCTCTCTCTAAAAAATCGAGCAACCCCAATGGTCTCATCCCCTCTTGGAGTTCGGCCAAACCTAGGCCCTTCTCTCAAGGTTCGACCAGCCTCAAGCCGCCCACCCTCTTGGTGGATCTCGACCTAATTCATTCTCTACGACGTGAATCGAGGAAGTAGGATGAGTTTCTCTCCATCCAGCATGACTCCGATGGAACCATTGAAGAGCGAACCAAGTTAGTAAATCGAAATCATCTATTTCGATTGGGTAACAAAAATTTCTACCCTTTTGTGTCTTTCCCTCTAGATTTTCTTGTGGTAGAGTTACTTTAGCGTGATCTATTTATAACGTTGGATTTATCATGGTTTTATTAGATTTGATTGTTGTTCATTTTAATTTTATTTAAGTTCGAGAGGATTGGCGAACCTCGTTTTCTTTTTGTTGGGAGAGATCTACCTTTTCTGAATCGTAAATTTTGGAGGATCTCTTTTGGTACAACATTCGCTTGATCAGACCAGGTCGGTCCTTTTAGCCTGAAAGAATATCGTCCTATAGCCTTTGTTCGATCTCAAACGGTATGATTACCCGTACATTAGTATTTAATTGATAAAATTGAATAATGTGTGTGCTGCGCTGAAAGTTTTGTGTGAACATATATTCCAGACTTAGAGAGAAATTCGTGTTTATCCGTAATTTTTCGGTGACAACATGTGAGCCTGCATCAATTTGGTATCAGAGAAAGGTTTGTGTCAATTTCCTAATTGTCACCCTCCCCTTTTCTTAGAACGTCGACACGCACTTGCACGATCCATTATCCAAAACAATAAAACAAATTTTTAATTTTTGGTCTGTAAATAGCGGTCTAAAACTTTTATTTTTCTACAAAAAAAATCAATTTTTTTAATAATCACCTATTTATTTTCATCAAGAAAATCAAAAAATATTTTTATTACCATAGTTATTAAGCGGGAACAAATCTGTAGGATCAAGCGCATACCGAACTGTTCCAAAAGCTCGTACTGTTGGAAAGGGTGCTACTTAATTTCTTAAATAAGTAGCAGAGCGCCACAGGTCAAGTGAGTGAACTTCGGACCCAACAATACCCCTCCTCCCGTCATCCAACACAACCCGTTGGCTTAGAGGTGGATTTACCACATGGCCCACACGGCTCAACGGTGGGGTTACCATATGTCCACGGTTGCCTGGCTCAGAGATGGAGTTACCACATGGCCCACACGGCTCAGTGGTGTGGTTACCACATGTCCACGGTTGCCTGGCTCAGAGCTGGAGTTACCATATGGCCCACATAGCTCAGAGGTGGGGTTAACACATGTCCCCGGTTGCCTGACCCGCCGGACCCACACAAGTAGAAGGGAAAAATCGGGATTTAATAGCACCTCCCCCGGTCTTGTACCTGTGACCTCCTCTGAAACCAAATGTAGGATAAAGCACATAACCAATTGTTCCAAAAGCCCAGACTGTTGGAAAGAGTGCTACTTAATTTCTTAAATAAGTAGCAGAGCGCCACGGGTCAAGTGAGGGAATGCCGGACCCAACAAAATCCATCTGTTATAATTTTATTCGATCAAAATCACTGTTATTTACATGCACACTAGATTAGGCACGAAGTATTCCCCGTCTTCCTCCCATATGGATGACGAGAGGGATGCGGGTCACGTTCCCGCAGTAATTGATGAACTTCACCAGGAGTTCACTGGTCAGTTGATGACGATTAGGGAGATGCTTCACAAATTGAGATTAAATCAAGCGGCTCCCCGTAATCATATCGCCAACCAACGTGATGAAGGGAATAACCATAACCATAATAATAATAATGATCATGAACTGCGTGCACCGTTTCATAATAACCAACACCTTTTGATTTTGATATTACTAGGTCGGTTTGAGTCAAACTCCCATCGTACGATGGATTGGGTGAACCTAAAATCTTCTTAAACTAGGTTATGGAGGTAGAGTGCTACTTCGAATGGTATAAGCTGACTGACGTTGATAAGGTGCGAGTTGTTAGGATGAAACTGTTAGGTAGAGCCAAGATTTTCTAGTTGAATGAGGAACGTCATCTTGGTGCCCTGAATGACTTACCACCCATTTGTTGGGCAGGCATAAAGGTCATACTGACAGACCAGTACGTCCTTGCGTACCATCGAACACAAATATTTGAAGATTTAGCTACACTTAAATAAGTGAATAGGTCGGTATCTGAGTACATGAGCCTTCTCAAGGACATGATGGTCAGGTGTGATGTTAGGGAGATGCCAAAGATCACCCTCTCTAGGTTCCGTGAGGGGTTAAACCCCGATATTCTGGGTAAACTTCTGTGATATGGTCACACTGACCTAAACACCACTTTCAATGCCGCCTTGGATATTGAGAAGCATAATGTTCTCAAGTCTAAGACTCGCTCGTTTCAGAAGGGAAAGTCCATCTTAGGACCACCCCCCACATCCACCTATAAGGATAAGGGTAAGTTCTGGTCCACTGACTCGAACACTGTTGTCATTCTGGCTAGGAATATGAGAAACCCAACAGGTGAGAGAGTTCCTATAGGAAGGGTTAGCAAAATGAATGCTACTTGTTTTGCTTATGGAATTCAGGTCCATTACGCTAGTGAGTGTCCTACAAAGCCCAAGCCCCAAGCCCTTTCAGATTCCTCGTCTGAGTCTGCCGAGCTTATGTATGAGGCGGGAGAAGAATATGAGTCGGAAGGAGTACCTAGCGATATAGATGATGATGCTAATATGATGGTAATGAGGTGTATTCTGGCTACTCCACGTGCGTTGGATGATTGGAATAGGAGAAATATTTTTTCGTTGAATTTTAAGAGTTGAGAGAAGCGGTGTAAGTTGATCATTGATAGTGAAAGCTATATGAATGTGATTTCTAAAAAAGCGGTGTACTGAATGTTATTAACCACTGAGTCGCGCCCTCACCCCTATAAGGTAGCTTGGGTAAATAAGACATCCCTTCCGGTTTCGAAGCGTTGTTTGGTTCCTCTTACCATCAAGGCTTACTCTGGAAAGGTTTGGTGTGACGTCATCCCAATGGATGCCTGTCATGTCTTATTAGGATGCCCATGGCTTTATGACCATGATGTTACTCATTTAGGGTGAGCCAACACATATGAGTTCAAATTTAATGGCAAGACTATTATCTTTATACACACTCTGCCAAAGATCCATCGGTCTCTTCTAAAGACATGATTGTGCCTGTATAGAAGAAAATGTTAATCTTGATATGTAAGAAGGAGTTTGAGCGTGATACCTTTATGGACGATGTCATATATGTGTTAGTATGTTTACAAGTCAAAAAAGACATGTCCCCTTTTGAGAACATACCACTAGCGTTGAAGACACTTTTAGAAGAATTTAAGGATGTCTACCCAGATGATTTACCGTCCGAGTTACCCCCATGAGAGAAATTCAACACGAGATTGATTTCGTTCCGGGTTCCTCTTTGCCCAACTTTCCCTATTATCGACTTAGCCCCTCCGCACACCTTGAATTGCAAAAATTAATTTTGGATTTGCTAAGCGGTTCATTCGTCATAGTAAGAGTCCTTGTGTCATACCCGCATTATGGGTCCCTAAGAAAGATGGTTCTTGGAGGATGTGTGTGGATTATAGGGTCATTAATAAAATAATTATCAAATACAAGTTTCCCATCCCTCGTTTGGACGACTTATTGGACATGTTAGCCAAGGCCACGATTTGTTCTAAACTAGATCTTAAGAGTGGCTACTATCAAATTAGAATTAGGGAGGGAGACGAGCGGAAGACGACATTTAAGTCAAAAATGGACTTTATGAGTGGTTGGTGTTCGGGGAAGGGCTCACTAATGGACTGAGTATATTTTCGAGGTTGATGACTCTAGCGTTCAAGCCTTTCCTAGGAAAATTCGTAGTTATATATTTTGATGATATCTTAGTCTTTAGCGCCTTCCCGAACGATCATGAGTCGCACCTGAGGATAGTACTTACCACATTGCAAAAGGAACAATTGTTTGTTAATCTTAAAAAATGCTCGTTCAATGTTCCATCTGTGGAGTTCCTTTGATATATTGTGAGTTTGGAGGGCATACATGTTGATCCTAAGAATGTCCAAGTCATCAAGGATTGTCCGGAACCCACCAACATGCGGGATGTTTAGAGTTTTCATGGCCTAGCTACTTTTTACTGCCGATTTATTCGAGATTTTAGTAGTATCTTGGCACTGATCACAGAGTGTATGAAGAAGGGTGATTTCACATGGACCAAATCGGCCACTAGAGCGTTTGAAACAATTAAATCACGAATGTCTGAAGCTCCTCTTTTGCAATTGCCAGATTTTAATAAGGTTTTTGAATTGTCCTGTGATGCATCCAGAGTTGGTATTCAGTGTATTAAGTCAGGAGGGTCATCCTATTTGGTATTTTAGTGAGAAGCTTGCAGGGATGAAATTAAATTATTCTAGTTATGATAGAGAGTTTTATGTTGTTATTCGGTGCCTCCAACATTGGCGACATTATTTACTCCTTAAGGAGTTTGTTATCCTATCCGATCATGAGGCTTTGAGGTTTATCAATTCGCAAAATAAGGTTAGCCCCAAGCACGCCAAATGGGTCTCTCATCTTCAGTAGTACAGCAGTTATAATAAAACATCTTAATGGAACTCTAAATCATGTGGCGAATGCTCATAGTCGTGTCTCATTATTATTGTCTACGTTAGAGGTGAAAGTGATTGGGTTCAATAGGATTAAGGATGAGTACATTCATTGCCCGGATTTCAAGGAAATCTATTTATCCATACAAAACAACTCTTCCACTACCATTTCAGCCTAGTATATTCGGGATGGTTATTTATTTAACCATTCGAAGCTATGTATCCCTTGTTCTTCCATACGTCATTTCATCGTTTGGGAATTACATAGCAGAGGTTTAGGTGGTCATTTTAGTCGAGACAAAACCATTGCGTTAGTAGAAGACAAGTTTCATTGGCCCAGCCTTAAGTCAACGGTTAATAAAATTATGGGGAGTTGTCACATGTGCCAATTAGCTAAGGGTAATAAAACGAATGCGGGACTTTATACCCCTCTTTCGATTCCTTCCATTCCATAGGAAGATGTTAGTATGGATTTTATACTGGGCCTACCCGTCATGTTTAGACATCATGATTCCATCTTGGTGGTCGTAGATCGGTTTTCTAAAATGGTTTATTTTATCGCTTGCAATAAGACCGAAGATGTGTCACATATTCCGAAATTATATTTTAAGGAAGTCATTGCACATCAGGGCGTTCCCAAGACGATAATAATGATGAGTACAATTATGATAGGCTTTTTACTATCATAATTGTAATCATGTCCACTATTTTCTACCTCCCTATGTAATAATTTCGCGAGAATAGTTAAGAATTTGCTTTATCATGACTAGAAGAGCACAGTTAGGAGTTTATATTATTTCATGTATTAAGTTATTTATTTATTCCTTCATTTTCCTAATGCAGGTATTGCTAACCTGTGGAATTAAAAGTCTTGGAGCAAGAAGAGGAGTTCACGGATTCAACATGGCTGATGACAGGACAAGAATTGGGCGCACACGGGTAGGCACACGCCCGTGTCCCTACCCATGTCCTAATCAAGATGGACCAAAATAATTGACAAAAAAAGACAGAGCACCATACGGGTGGGAACACGCCTGTGTTCCCACCCGTGTCCTTTTCGGGATAAATTCAACGTCTGCTGCCAACCAACCCGTGTGCGAAGGACACGATGAACAACATGGCCGTGTCAGTACCCGTGTCAGATGACACGACCCATGACCAGACACGCATATTCGTGTGGAACCGCCTTTGAACCGTCAACACGGCCTATGACACGGCCGTGTTGGAACCCGTGTCCGACCCTATTTGCAAGGAGACAATAAAAACCTGTAGAAAAATTAGAATGAGGACTTTTGGATCATTTCATTTGGAGAACTTCTGGAGGAAGAAAGTGGAGCATCCAAGAGAAGGAGGAATTGAAGGATATTTTCGTATGCTTTTAATCTTTCAGTTATCTCTTTTAATCTTTCCTTTCTCTTGGTTATCAAACTTTATTTATTTTTTATTTCGCATGAAACTTCTATTTAAACAATTTGGTAATCATGTATGTTATTGTTTTCATCAAATTTGTGGTATTTTATTCGTATGTAGACTTTCAAACAAAGAGATTTATCGTAGTTGTGAATTTATTATTTGTTTTACATGAATTCTAACTTTTTAGATTGAGAAATTGGAAGGTTGTGATAATGTTTATATGTTCATATTTAGGTGTTATTTCTCTTTGCATTTCAATTTGCATGATCGAGAGATATGTTGATTGGATAATTATAATACAGATAAATGGATTCATGGTATTTTAGAGATAGGATTTCATGAATTTATGTATTAGATAGGGTACTTTATTTTAACGCAAATTTGAGGGTTGTAAATTGTACGAGAGAAAATTTGCTCAACTTAGGTTTAGATTTTGAATTGCTCGAGAGAGAATTTGATAAATGTTTAACCATTACAATACAACGAATTTGATATTCTTATTATTACTTGATTACATAGAATTGAGTTAATGAGCGGTTATTTTCATGTGAATGCTCTTAGACTTTCAGCTTTTTATCATCTTTAATCCTCCAATGTTTCTTTATCCAAGTAGTCATAGTTAAGTTAATCTAGGTTAAAAATCAATTTTAATTATAGGTATGATAATAGAGTGAGGGTGAGTACGAGTAATTGAAAAAACCCTGTGGAATACGACACGAGATATAGATTTCTCCTATACTATAATTGATAGGTGCACTTGCCTGAAAGTTAAATCAATCTAGCTTATGCCCATCTACACAGTTTGTACTAAAGTGTAGAATGAATCTGCATCAAGTTATTACTTGTTAAAAAAGGTCATCAAGTTTTTGGCGCCATTGTCGGGGACTTGTTTTCAATATTTTGAAAGCTTAAACTTTATTAATCTTCCAATTTTTGTTTATTAACATATAACTGTAAATTAGTTTATAGTATAATTATATCGATTAATCTCTACTTTATAGTCTATTAGTCTATGACTATGGGAGAAATTCTGGGCTAGCACCATTTCATCTTGATCCAGAATGAATTATTCACAACACTAACCAAAGGGACGTTGGAATTAATACCACAGATATTTCAAACGGACTTTCAAAAGAGGAAATAGTAAACCAAGGAGAGCATCATCCAGAAAATTTGGATAACATGGCAAACCAAAACGAGCAAACCATGTCTGACTTTGCTAGACCTAATCTCTAGGGAACTGGGTCAAGCATCGTTAGACTACCAATAGTCACCAACAATTTTGAATTGAAGCCTAGTGTTATACAGATGGTTCAACAGTATGTCTAATATGATGGCCTGCAAGATGAAGATCCTAACACACACTTAGCCAGATTCTTGGAGATATGTGATACATTCAAGATCAATGGTGTTTCCAATGATGCCATTCGATTGAGGTTGTTTTCGTTCTAACTAAGGCACAAGGCGAAGCAGTGGCTCAACTCATTACCTAGAGGGTCGATTACTACATGGGATATGATGGTTAAGAAGTTTTTAATGAAGTATTTTCCACCGGCAAAGACTGCAAAGCTAAGGAATGACATCTCTACATATGTTCAATTGGAATCTGAATCATTGTATGATACATGAGATTGATTCAAGGATCTTTTAAGGAGATGTCCCCATCATGCACTTACCTTCCTGGCTTTAGATTCAGACTTTTTACAATGGTCTCAATCTAGCCACTAAACAAATGATCGATGTGGATAGTGCAAGCACCTTGAACAAAAAGACACATGAAGCGGCTCAACATTTGATAGAAGACATGGCAACAAATAACTAACAATGGACTACCATGAGACAAAAGCCTAATAAGCCTGCAGGAATGTATGAAGTGGATGCTATCACTGCCTTAGCCATTCAAGTGGAGAAGCTTCACTAGAAGATGGATAACCTTTCCTTAGCATCACCCTCGACGTTACCTCAACAATGGGACCCCTCATTTAATGGAATGCCTGGTTGTGAATCTCAAGTGCAAGAACATGTTGACTATATGGGCAACAACACCAGACCTCCTTTCAACCTAGCAAACAACCCGTATAGTTTTACATACTATCCTGGATGGAGTAACTACCCCAATTTCTCTTAGGGAGGACAAGGAAATAAAGGCAAGCAACCTGTGTTTGTACAACCACAACAACCGAAACCAAGGAATCCAACATTGGAAGATGTACTTACCAAGTTCATGCAAACTACTGATGTAGCTTTCTGGAATCAAGAGGGCTCAATTCGTAATTTGGAGAACCAGATTGGTCAGCTCGCAAGGATGGTATTTGAAAGGCAACAAGGAACACTTCCGGGTAATAATGAGACAAAACCGAAGGAGCATGCAAAAGCCATCCAATTGAGGAGCGGAAAGGAGTTACAAGACCAAAGGCTTACAAAGGAAGCGCCCCAAGAGGAGTCTAGAGGCGAAGGACCAAACGAGATGAACGTGAAACCAATGCAGTATCAACCATCAATACCTTATCTAACAAAGCTTAACAAGGAGCACATGGATGCGCAATATGGTAAATTCTTATCTATGTTTAAACAATTACCTGTCAATTTAACTTTTTCTGAGATCATTCAAATGCCTAAGTATGCCAAATTTCTTAAGGACTTAATCTCAAATAAAAGAAAATAGAAGAATTACCTTTTGTAACACTTAATGAAGAATGTTTCGCTATTTTGCAAAATAAATTACCACCAAAACTTAAGGATCCCGGTTCATTTTCAATTCCATGTTTAATCAGTGATTTACAAGTAAATTAAGCTTTAGCGGACTTAGGAGTGAAAGTTTATAGTTGCCTACCTAAATCACCTAGAGGGGGGTGAATAGGTGAATTGTGCGTCTTTTTGCTGAATAAAAAATTACAAACCAAAGCACAGATCTATCTACCAATCAAATAAAGACGAGGCAAGATTTATAGTGGTTCCCTAACCTTGGGTACATCCACTTTCCCTCACCAATCTAGCAATACACTAGACTCGGCTACTCCACTATCTCGGATTGAAAATCAATCCTACCTTCAGAATAACATTCCTATAATCTCGATCCACAAAACAGATCTACACTCGGAAGATAAAGCTTCCTACAAACTCGGAGACAAAAGCTCCTACACTCGGAGAAATTTCTCCTACAAGAATGAAATAAATTTTCTATAGAAATACAAACAGTGAATCTTCTTTTTCAGATCTGCAACAGTCGACCAGAAATTTCTTCTTCTAGGCTTTGCGGCTTTATCAGAATGATGAAGAGAAATCTCAGCAAGATTGGATCTGAAACTTCTTGGCTTCACAAGATCGATCGAATTGGAAGATTGAGGAGTTGAGAAAATCTCGATCTGGAAATCCTTCTGGATCTGAATCCTCAAAAGATGAAACCCTAACTGGTCGGGAATCAGCGACGGCAATGACAGTGGTTTTCGTTTCTTGTAGAGAGAAAGAGGAGACAGAAAGCTTGAGAGTACGGCTGCAAAACTTCTTAAAAATAATCTTCTTAGAATAATTAGGGTTTGTCAGTTTAGACAAGACTATTTATAGGATCAGAAAAGATTAGACATAATTGAGTCATTATGAGAGACACATGGACCAATCACGTCAAAGTTCATTAAGAGAACCGTTATTCTGGACTTAATGAATTTTCGGAAAAATCGAAGTAAAATACTCGAGATATAAAACCTTACTAGAGTACATGCAGCACTACTCGAGTAGGTAGAAGATGGATACTCGAGTATATGAGAAGAACTACTCGAGAGGGAATGATATAATTACTCGAGTTCATGGAGTCAACTACTCGAGTAAATAAGAAGAAAAGGAATCAGCTACTCGAGTAACAAAAATAACATACTCGAGTACTTGCTCGAGAGATTGAGAAGATTACTCGAGTATATCTGAATGAACTACTCGAATATATAAGAAACTACTCGAGATAATGACTTAGAAAATTTCTGGAACCGGAAAACAACACTACTCGAGTATAGAAGTTGAACTACTCGAGACGAATAGAACTACTCGAGTATATGGAGATGACTACTCGAGTAATTCACTTAGAGAAATTTTCTGGAAGGGAATTACGGGTTACTCGAGTATTAATTCTGGACTACTAGAGTAGTAGATGAACTACTCGAGTACATGACTTAGACTACTCGAGTAAGAAGGTAAAACTACTCGAGTACTATACAGTACTACTCGAGTATTTACCTTAGAAAACTTTGAGAAGAAAATTTCTGTAAACCCGAGAGAAAAAAGGAAACTACTAGAGTAGTTGTTTTAACTACTCGAGAGCCATATTTGGACTACTCGAGTATATCTTAACTACTCGAGTAAGAGTATTATTACTCGAGTATGAACTCAGTAACTTACTCGAGTAAGTATAGAACTACTCGAGTACTTTACTTAAGAAATTTTCTTGACCGAACTTTTTCTTCTTCTAAGGTGAAACCAGTATCAAGTCTTTTCACTTAGTCCTAGAGCTTGAATATGAAGTGTATCCCAATAGAGAGGCTACACATGAGTCAACACTTTGGAACACATAATGAGGGATTACATTATATGGTCCTGTGTTTGGTGACTCATTGTAGACTGACATTGGTCTACACTTCCCTAGGATTCCTGCAAACACATAACTTAAACCAAGCATCAAATACAACTTAATTCATCTTAGTTCAAGGGTGACTTCATCAAATATGGGTTAGTGTGGATATAATACCCAACAATCTCCCCCTATTTGTAGAAGTCAGAACCCTTTATACTAAGGTGAATTATGATCATAAAAAGAATGCTAAGTATATAAAGCAGAGTAAGCAAGCAAAGGACTATGAAAAAGATAATAAGATCAAAACTTAGAATTATATAAGTGTGAATGTCCAAAAATGTCATTAACAACAAAAATCATTTCCACAACTGATAAGTCCTTTTGGCTAGTTCGGATGATGTTGTCTGTCCTATTTCTCATGTTATCTTCTTTGATAGCTGAAAGGCTTTGTATAATACTTGGGTGGTCTTGGAGTAGCAGCAGGACTGTTTCTTCCATGTTCTCTGTCATATAATTTTCTTTTGGTCATTGGTTTCTCATATAACTCCCATTCTTGGGAACTGTAGTGAATATTCCTGCTCTCATGGTAATCCAAAACTAATTTGAGTGTTTCCAGTATGAGGGACTTAGAAGTGGGAGACCAAAACTCAGCATGTTCAGGAGCTGGAGTAGGAATGGACTTGCTTGCAGAAGCACCATCACCATACTTTCTTTTCTTTTTGTAAGTCTGAATTTCAGGAGGGATTTTGAAGAAAATATCTGCAGGATCTTCATCCCAACCCTGAGTATAGGTATCAGGAGGGGCAACAGAATCACCAGGCCTAGGAGAAAAAGTGGGTTGAGGTGCTTGAGAAGGAACATCAGCAGCTAGTTGGTTCAAATGATGAGGGATAATGTTTGGATCAGCAGCAAATTCAGGACGGATTTGGTTGTGCATCCAGACAGCAGTGTCATAGGTGTGGAATTTGACACTTTGTATTTGTTTTATGACATCATTGTGAATCTATATCATCTTAGTTTCCCATAATTCTTTTGTGAGGGAATCAGATTTTTCTAGATATTCTTTTACCAATCCCTCCCCCTTTCTGACTTCAACAGATAGCTTGGTAATAGCATCTTCTTTGAAGAGTCCAACTTCTTCACAAATCTTCACCTTGGTTGCTTCAGCTCTTTTGTCCAACTCTATTTGATTTCCAGCTAGGGTAATACTCTATTCCATAACTTGGCCAACACTAGTTATAGTGTGGTCTAAGTCTTTGCCACCAATTTGGAACATATATTTAAGCTGATCAGTATTATGCTGGATCTCAAAAAATCCTCTGCTCATCTCAGTTTCTGGAGCAGTTACCTTATCAGTGACAGTCTTTATACAAGTATCAAAGTAAGATTTATGTTCTTAAAGGAGAAGTACAATCTGAGTCATCAAATCTGAGGAGGTAGGAGCTGTAGCAGCAGGAGGAGCAGAAGTAGATGGAGCAGAAGGAAGAGGAGGAGCTACCCAAGGAGCTATTTCTGTAAGGGTAACAGAGATCTGAGCTCTTGCAATTGTTATCATGGCATCCCCTTCATCAGTGAATGTGGGGATGGAGAAATTTAAGTTCCTTAGAAGAGCTTCAACTGGCTCAGGTGATGTCTCATCTGAAATGAAGATGGTTTTTGTTTGCTCTTTGTGAGCATCAGGAGATTTAGCTAGAGACCTGGCTAGAGAGTTTTCTGGAGACTGTGCTGGTGATGGCACTGGAGACTGTACAGGAGTGGGGTCCTTGGGTATATCAGTGGATAGAGCTTTTGGAGATAGAGGAGGAGGAGGAGGAGGAGGTAAATTAACTGTCTATTCTAATATCATCTCATTGATGGCAGCATCTGTGTAGAGGAGTGTATCTTGAAGTTTTTGATCTGAGGGGATATCTTCTAGGGTAACAGGTGGAGGAGTAGGAGCTGGAGTAGTTGGCAGCCTGGCTGAAGCAGTAGGAGCAGGCTCCCCCTCATTTGGTACAACAGAGGAGCTGGGGACCTGAGATGGAGAGGGAGATGGGGTCCTGTCTTCTGTGTCTAGAACTTCAATAATCTTAGCAGCTTAAGAAGGATTCTGTAACTTGAGCTCCCATCTTTGAATTGAGGAGATGGAGACCTTCTTCATATGATGAAGGATACTTCCTTTAGAGAAGGTGAAGGTTTCTGGGTTTAACTCATAAAGAAGTAATGAGATGATCCTTGCATAGTTGGGGGATTTAATGCTCTCCTTTATTTTGTTCAGGATGAGCAAGCCAAACTGAAAGGCTTTTCTACAAACTATGGCTTACATCATTTCAAAGAAATACAGAGGGATATCTCTTATTGAGTTTGTCTTACACAGAAAAATTTTTCCAATAATATCAACTAGCAGTTTACCTTCTGCATTCATATCAGCCCTTCTAATGTATTTTGCATCAGCAGAAATTCCACAAAATAAGCAAGTTCTGGCATACTCTTCATCACCCAGAAAATCATTTGTATCTAAAACTGGAAGCCGAAGAAGTTGAGAAATAGAGGTTGAAGTAAGTTTGATCTTTATACCTCTGACTTTGGATTTTAGAACTGTCCCGTGGCGCTTCACCTTGACATTCCTGAAAAATTCTGCAACATCGGGGAAGAGGATTCGACATGGTTCTTGGAGAACAAAGGTTAATCCGGTAGTGTCGAGCAAAATCATGAGATTGTGGAAGTCGTCGGATAGTTCTGCAATCCCGGCGGTGACTAATTCTGAACCCACACCGATTTTAGAGGAGGCGGCCATGATTTAGAAGTCTTGAAGATGCAAAAACCCTAGAAAGCTTCGATGGGGTGAAGGAAATTGCGCGTCTCTGCAACTGACTAAGGAAGGCGAAGAGGCAGCCGGGTACTCAAGAAGACTGAAATGATTTCGCGTAGAACATTTCCGGATTTTCTTATTTATATAACCCTAATTTTTGGTCTAATTAAATGAAAATGAAGGAAATAAACCAAAGAAGAGGCGGCATAAGCCTTGGTTTGCCCATAAGAAAATTTGAAAAACAAACAACTCGGCATGTACACGAGTGAGGAAATTTCTCGAGTAGATAAGTTTGGAATTACTCGAGTAGGGATACAGAAGTACTCGAGTAGATATATGGAAGTACTCGAGTAGGTCAGTGAGGTACTCGAGTATGTGAAGTTGACTACTCGAGTATGTTAGTCTGCTACTCGAGTAGGTCAAGTAGGCTACTCGAGTATGTCATTCTACTACTCGAGTAGGTCATATTCTTACTCGAGTAAGCTGTATCTTACTCGAGTCAAGGAGTTAAAATTTTGTAAAATCCAATTTTTGACTAACCTTTGAACCTTGAGCCTTCTTGAGAATCCATCTTCTCTAGTCTTCTTTGTTGAGCATCCCAAGTTATGTTTTGAACAACGAGAAGTTGGTCTCGTCCAGCGGCTTCGTAAAAATTTCTGCAATTTGCCTATCTGTAGAGACATATTGAAGGTCTATGTCCCCATGCTCCACATACTCCCGGATGAAGTGATACCTTAGCTCTATATGCTTTGTCTAGCTGTGCGAGACTGGGTTGTTGGCTATTGCTATTGGGCTGGAAGAGTGGCAAAACAATGGAATCTTTTCAAACTTTATGTTGTAGTCCTCAAAATGATTCTTTATCCAGAGTAACTGTACACAACAACTGCCTGCAGAGATGTACTCTGACTCAGCCATTGAGATTGCCACACAGTTTTACTTCTTGCTACTCTGGGAGATAAGTCTTCTTCCAAAGAATTGTCATGTCCCGAAAGTGCTTTTCCTGTCATCTTTGCTCCCTGCAAAATCTACATCTGAAAAACCTATTAGTTCGCTGTCATTACTTCTTGGGTATCATAAGCCAAGATTTGGTGTACCTTTAAGGTATCTCAGAATCCGCTTTACAGCAGCATAGTGAGATTCCTTAGAGTTCACCTGAAATCTAGCACATACACATGTTGAGAACATTATGTCAGGTCTACTTGCCGTAAGGTAGAGCAAGGATCCAATTATGCTTCTGTACTTTGTTTCATCAAAAGATTTCCTTTTTAATCCTTATCTAGAGATACAGTTGAACCCATTGGATTCCTCATCGAGGTTGCATTCTCTATTTCGAATTTCTTAATCAGCTCTTTGGTGAACTTGGTCTGCGAGATGAAAATTCCATCTTCAGACTGTTTCACTTGAAGCCCTAAGAAATACTTCAGCTCGCCCATACTGCTCATTTCAAACTTCCCTTGTATAAGTTTTGAAAACTTCTTGCAGTGGTTGTCATCAGTAGAGCCAAAAATAATGTCGTCGAAATAGATTTGCACTAGCAAATTCTTGCCTTTAATTTCCCTAAGAAATAATGTCTTGTCTATCTTTCCCATTGTGAACTTGTTCTCAAGTAGAAAGCTAGACATCGTCTCATATCAAGCTCGAGGAGCTTGTTTCAGGCCATATAATGCTTTAAGCAGTAAATAAACATAATCAGGAAGGTTAGAATCAACGAAACTTGGAGGTTGTTCAACATACACCTCTTCCTTTATGTCACCATTAAGGAAGGTAGACTTCACGTCCATCTGGTAGACATTGAAGCATTTGAGAGCAGTATATGCTTGGAATAACCTTATGGCCTCCAGTCTTGCCACTAGAGCGTATGTCTGGTCGAATTCGATTCCTTTTTCTTGACGATAGCCTTTTGAGACAAGTCTGGCTTTATATTTACTATCGTTACATCCTCGTCCATTTTGTTCCTATAGACCCATTTTGTCCCAATGACGTTCTTACCTTTGGGTCTTGGAACAAGCTTCCATACTTTGCAGCGCTTGAACTGATTTAGTTCTTCTTCCATCGCCATTATCCACGATGCGTCTGAGTTTGTTTCCTCAAACTTCTTTGGTTCAACCTGCGAGAGAAAACTTAAATATAGATTCTCATTAGTTGTACCTCTTCGAGTTCTGACACCATCCCGAGGATCTCCTATGATCTAGTCCATGGGGTGATCCTTCCGATGTCTGAGCTCTAGAGTCCTTGCATCTGGATTATCTTTTATCACCGTAGTGACTTCTTCATCTTGGATGACTTCTTCATCATAATCATCAGCCTCTCCAATAGGGGTTGGGTTGGTGATCTTGATGAACTTTTCACCTTTGTCTTCGGATGGTTCATCCAAGCAAATTTCTTTCAGCATTGCACTTGCATCTTCAATAAGCACACTAGAAGAGTTGCTTTGCAACAAACTCGTCTCATCAAATACAACATGTATCGATTCTTCCATGACCAGGGTTTTTCTATTAAAGATCCTGTATGCCTCACTATGGCTACTATAACCTACAAAAATACCTTCAAAACTCTTTTCGCTGAACTTAGTAGTATGATACTTGCCATTATTGAGCATGAAGCATTTACAGCAAAGATTCTAAAATATGAGACAGTCAGTTTCCTGCCCTTCAGAAGTTCGTAAGATAACTTATCGTGGTTTTTGTTTATGAGGGCTCGATTTTGCACGTGACATGTAGTGTTGACGGCTTCAGCCCAAAAATACTCCGGAAGTGAAGCATCACTCAACATGGTCCTGCAGGCCTCTATGAGCGTTCTATTCCTTCTCTCGGCCACTCTGTTCTGTTGAGGAGTACGCGGAGAGATAAACTCATGAAAGATACCAAAGCTTTCACAAAATTCTGTCATGGCCCCACACTTGAATTCTGTTCCATTGTCACTTCTGATTTTGACTATGGAGCAGTTGTACTCATTCTGAACTTGCCTGATAAAATTAGTAAAGATGTCGAAGGTATCTAACTTGTGTTTCAGAAAGAACACCCACGCAAACCGCGAGTAATCATCAATAATTACAAATGTATAATCCTTATCTCCCAAACTTCTAATTTGCAGTGGACCAAACAAGTCCATATGCAGTAGATGAAGACATCTATTATAATCCTTGCCAATAACGCTTTTAAAGGTAGCCCTTGTTTGCTTGCCTTTTACACATGCATGACAAGGTCTATCTTTGACATACTTGACATTTGGGACATCACATACTAAGTTTATTGAAAATAACTTACTAATAGTTTTGGAATTAATATGTGCTAGTCTCTTGTGCCATTGGTTACCAAGCGACGCACTATCTTTTGCTAAAAAGCACACTGGTGTCGAAGAATTTATACAAATGAAATTCAAGCAAAATATGTTTCTGCTTCGAGTACTGGATAGAATCATTTTCATATTGTCAACCGATTTTATCAAGCACTTATCAGCGTGAAACTCAACTATGTATACTTTATCGCAGAGTTGGCTTATGCTTATAAGGTTATGTTCCAAACCTTCAACATAAGCCACATATGAGAGTGATACATTATCGTTTGTAATAATAGCGTAGCCTTTAGTGATTCCATGGTCTGAACCTCCAAAGATGACCTTCGGTCCTTTCACGACTGGAGTAAAGTTCTGAATTAGGCTTCTTATCTCAGTCATATGCCGAGAGCATCCACTGTCCAAATACCAGATTGGCGTTTTGGTGGCCTTTGGACATACCTGCAATCACAATCAGTTTGCCTTAGGGACCCAAATATGTTTGGGTAATTGGTCTCGAGTTAGAACACTCCCCCCACGAATATTAAAATTAAGAGTGGTCTTCCTCATATTGCCAACATGTAGGGTTGCAGCATTTCTGGGATTAAACCAACAATCAATGGCAAACTGACCAATTCTATCACAACACCAACAGTCAAATCTGTTGTATCTTTGCCTTATGTTCTCCTGCTTGACCTTTTGGAATTGTGGTCAAGCAGGGCAGCATTCTTGGGCGAAGAAGCTTCATGATGATGGCAATCACATGTTTCATTCTCCTTCACTGGATTTTCTACAACAGGCTTTGCCTTTGGTGCCTTCTTGAAGTTATGACCATGATTGAAAGGGACATAGCTCTAAAGAATGACTTCTTAATAAGGTGCCTTAAAGACACTCTCACCAACATTCAGGGTCGAGCCTATCCTTGATAACAGGACTTTGGCTCTACGTAGGTAGGCCTTGCAAAGTGTCCGTAGGATGAGTCAAGATCAAACTCATTTGATGGAAATATGACCTTTTAGAAAGAGGTCTGATCTTGAGGGGCTTTCCCCTTCTCTTTGGCTAAGGCCTTTTTGGCGGCGTTATTCTTCCGTTGAGCCTTGTTTCTCGTAGAAGACTTACTAGGAGCTTCTTCATGACCTAGTACAACACCCTGGCCTTAGCTAAGAATTCAGCAATGAATGGAAGAACAGTCTTAGGCTTCGAGAAACTTTCAACAAGTTTCTTTTCAGCGGCGAGTTGTTCTTCCATCTCTTTGATGATTTTCTCTTTAAGGTCAAGATGCTCAAGAGCTTTGTTATATTCTTCAATAGTATTATTGAAGTTATCTTCGAGCGAGTCAGTCTTTTTGACTTTCTCTCTCAAGGTGCTCTCTTTAGCTTTGAGGGACTTTATCTCTTTAGCCTGAGTTTTCACGACTCGACGACATTTGTCGTAAGCCATGATTAACTCCTTATATTGGGCCATGAGTTCTGACTCATCGCCTGAAGAGCTATCCTCACAATCATGTTTAGAAACTTCAGAATCTGAAAGAGGAGTGTGAGAGTTTACCTTCCTAGTGAACTGGGGCTCTTGTTCATCATCAGTTTGAGCCATGAGCCCAAAATAAGCTTCTTCTTCTTCACTTGACTCAGATGAGTCAGAGTGACTAAGAGTCTTGCCCTTTTTGGCCATCAAGCTCTTCTCTATCCTCTTCTTATTGTATGAGGACTTCTTTTCCTCTCTTCTACCAACCTCCTTCTTCTTGTGAGGGCAATCAGCGATGACGTGTCCTGGCTTATTACAACAATAACAAATAATGTCAGTAGAAACATGTTTATTCTGTTTAGAATTATACCTGTCATGGCTGCTTGAGCATTTTCGTTGACGATCACCATCATGTCATGATCTTCTATAGGAGGCATCCTTGCCTTTCAATTGCTTCTTCTTGTTCAAGAATTTCTTGAACTATCGAGAGAGTAGTGAGAACTCTCCTTCTAATAGTTCTGTTAACTCTGAAATCGGCGATCCTTCCCAAGGCAGCTAGCTCGCTCGTCACGGCCTGCCCCATGTTCCTCCTGGAGGCCGTGATGCTCTAGGGAGGGCGGACAGAATTCTCTGTCCGCTCAGGCCGCGCGGCTTGTCCGGTCTCAGCGGTTTGACCGAACAGGCCCTGCGCCTTCTCTTGGTCCGCAGGGGTCGCGGACTGCTCCAGTAGTCTGCCTCTGCAGGCCGCTCCCCTTTTAGCTTAACCACAGGGCTGTCTCCGAAGGACCCTCTCTGTCGGACTCGACTACCTACCTACCCCAGGCCGCCAGTCGGCTACCCGCCAAGACTAACAGTAATGTTCCGATCATCGCGAGCTTGGCGGACTTGAAGTACGGTCGAGACTTCTAGTTCGCCTTCACCGCTGAACCCCAATAGCAATAGCCAGGCTCCATCTCCAACGCAAGCGGACTCAGCCTCACAGCAGCCGCGGACTTGGCGGACTCTCTTTGTAGTCCGCCTTTCCTTGGCCAGCCCCGGCCTCTCGACAACAGCAGGGTCAACTCCTTTTCAGTCCGCGGCCTTGGCGTGGACTCAGTCAGCAGTAGCGGACTCCTTCCAGCCTGCCAGGCATCAGATCCTCTAGAAGACAGTCCCAGTCTGCATAACCTCGTGCGGACTCGGCGGACTCCGCTGGCACTCTCCTGCTCGCGCCCCTTACAGCTCGCTCATTTCAGCAGCGGCGGACTCAGCGCAATCTCCTTGCAGTCCACCGCTTGGCCTCCAGCATCCGCCACCCCAGCAGTGGGCGGACAGTTCCAGCTCGGCAGTGACGAACTCCGCGAACCCGCATCGCAGTCTGCCACTAAGTCTCCCATTCTACCATCAGCAGCTCAGGCTTTTGTACCAAGCCCCTGTCCGCGCGACCTATTGCGGACTCGGCGGACTCCGTCTCCAACTTGCTCAAGTTACCGTCTCACCATGGGTAATGTCACCGCAAGCCATTACCTCCTCGGGCCTAGAAATATACCCCCAAGCCTCTCACATGGGAGGTCAGTCTCATCATCACCAAGGTTCTCACGCCCGAAGTCAGCCAGCCAGCCCTCCTCTTGCAGACTCCGTTTCTCAGTCCGCATCCCCCTCTGCACCTTTAGTCGCGCGGCCTGCCGGCCTCTGGTTCTGCAGTATGTGCGGTCTCCCGTTGATGTTAACTGCGCGGCCTGCCGGCTACACTCTTTAGTCCGCGCGGCCTCTTCTGACACTTCTTCCTTAGCCGCCAGCTTCCTTTTTGTACCCGTTATTTCTTTCTTGTAAAGATGTATTAGCAAGTTGTAACTCTCGCTATTAATCAAAGGAAATCCCGTCGCAAGAGTGGCATTTAAGCCACGGCGGGCGAAGTCTGTTGTTGCCGCTGCTAGTGGCCCTTCTCTCTTTTTCCCAGCTCAGCTCAGCTTCCTCTCGGCATCAACCTGCAAGCACAACTGTCCAAGTACCCGTCTTTTGGCAGCTCCTGATCAACCTCCTTCTCTCATCAGCCTTCGCGGCTGCTCTCGGCAATCCTCTCCTCTATCTCCGCAACCTCCTTGACAAGTTTTTGCTCCACTCTCGAGCACTCAGAAGCTTCCTTCTTTCCTCTTCCCCCGTAACCTTCCTCCTCTTCCTCTCCTAGCTTGTGAGATCGAACACTCCCCCCGTGTTAGCTGCCCGGTGCCATTTTCGCGCATCAATAGTTAAAACGCGACCTTCAGATCTGAATAGATGGTGAACAGTGGCAGTTAACCATATCAGATCGTCATTCAGCTGAGAACCTTGCTCAGCCAAGTCCTAGAGATGATCCTCTCTGGGAGGCCATTGAACAATCGCGCCGTGAGAATGCTCAGCATTTCCAAGCAATCAACCAAATGCTCGCCATGATCACAGAGTGACTAGACTCTCAACCAGCAACAACCCCAGCTGCTCCAGCTGCTCCGATCAATCCAGCACCAACTTTGGAGCACCAGTAAGCTTGTCCTCCAGCTTGCCCGCCGGTCTATCCTCCTTACACAACAACCTTCCCGCAAGGGCCTGCAGACACCCTGCGACCTCAAGATGAAGAATTTGCTGCTCGCCAAAACTTCTTCCGGGAAGCAGCTCGGGGAAGCCCTGCTAGGTTTCTCAACTTTCAGGGAAGTCACCCTTAGCCTGCAGCTCCTGCATTTTCTCCTCCTGCAGCAACTTTTCCCTTTTACCCTCCTGCTCCTTTTTCAGCTGCAGCTTATGTTCCTTTTTATCCTTATGATGTAGGAGACCAAGAAGAGCCTTCGCCATTTACAGAGAATGTTCGTCATGAACTAACTCCAGAAAATTTCAGAGAACCCTGGTTACCAATTTACACCGGAGAGTCTGATCCAGTGAAGCATCTTCAAGCCTTCGAATCAGCCGTTGCTCTCAAACCCCTTTTAGATGTAACTAAGTGCAAGCTCCTTGTGACAACTTTTGATGGACAAGTGAGGGAATGGTTCTATGGTCTTCTCCCTCACTCCATCACTTCCTTTGCTGATCTGCAAAGGGAGTTCTTGCTCAGATTCTCTACCTCAACCAAGAGAAAGGGCGGTCCTGAAGCCCTCTTTGAGATCAAGCAGCGCAGCAATGAAACTTGGTCTCAGTTTATTGATCGTTTCCAAAGAGAGATTTTGGACATCGAGATTGTCAGCCCAGAAATTTACCGAGTGGCTCTTATCCACGATCTCCGTGAAGGGTCTCTCAAGTTTGAAGCCAATGTACATGCACCAAGAACGTATCAAGAGTTGATTGCCTTAGCCAACTCATACATCCGAGGCAAAAAAAGCAACTCAGGCTTCGTCTCCATGCTCATATCAGAGAAAGATCCTTTTCACCAACGGCCTCCGAGGTCTCCTCACAACGATTTCCCAACTCATTCAAGGAAAGGAAAAAGGTTTCAGCGCCATCGATACCATTTCCTGAGCCATGATCGTGCTCAAGATTTATTGCTACCACTAGCTTCTTCTCAAACAGCTGCAGTCTGCCATCAGTAAGATGATGACTTGCATGAGTCTAAACTAGATGAAGCCATGCTAGAAGTAAGCCAGATCATGAAAGATAGGGCTAGCTACAAAAAGCCTTACTGACTAGCCGATCAAAGGACTAGAGATTCAGAGCCTTACTGCGAATTCCACAAAGAGCCAGGTCACCTGACTGAGAACTGCCGAGCACTCCGCCAGCTTGTGCAAAGGATGCTCCGGCAGGGTAAGATGCGTGACCTGCTTCCCAAAGAAGACCGCCCTGATCTAGCAACCTCAAAGGGCAAAGAAGTTGCAGATGTTCCTTGCTCCTCAAAAGGAGTGAACCTAGTCGAAGAACCCCCTCTCCTCGTTGTTAACAACACTGTCGAATGCTTCGACACCGATGACGAGGGTGTGCTTGGAAGGCTATTCTAAGTCAGCAAAGGACTTCATAGTCCTCCAAATTCTCTCACAACTATGATGGGTTATCTCTACTCTTACCCTTTCAAACATTCTCTCTACAAAACACTTTTTAGTGTTCTTTCTTGCTTTTCAACAAAGCTTTTATCAGGGATCCCATACTGACACAGTTCCCTTCTTGTATTGCTTCCTCCCCTATTCTCTCTTCTCCAAGAGGTCACTTAGCCACAGAGATGGCGTCGAGTCTTGCTATAGGCCCCCTTGGGATTGGATTCCGGCGTAAGACCACAGTGACTGCATATCTCGGGGAGATTTCGCATATGTGTGTAGTGGGGACTATCCAATTCTCATGCGGGGGAATACTGGACTTTGGATCCTAGTCGGCGTCTAACACAGAGTGCGTGCTAGGGAGGCCCCATGTGTTAGCTCTGCTGTGCTCTGTTAGGATACATCACAGTTACGGTAATCTTTGCTTGACAAGCAATGGAGACCAAGCGTAGCCTTGTCTCTTCGATCATCTCACGACTGTGATGGCCGAGCGTTCTCTATTGCTCCCAATCCGTGCTTTCGCGGGGTCCTCTACTCCACTGATCAATCCACAGACAAGCTATAGGCCTCTTGGCGCAACCAGTCTCATTGATCAGTGATGTAGTAACCCGAAGCATGTGATTAGTGCCTCTAGCTGTCCTTCTCAAGATTTTCCCTTGCTTTTCTCCTTTGTGCCCTCCTAGAGGATGCGCGGCCAGCCCGCTTTGAGTAGGACTATACTCGGCACGACCTTTCTCAGGCGAGCGATGCATAAGGCCCACGGGTTATCTCCTGTGGCGGCATCCAGTCTTTCTTGATCATCTCCGAGTATAGGCCTATTTTTTGCCAACTGCCCTCTTTCAGAGGTGAACAGGTTAATCCGACCTACCAAAAGGATTTCCAGCATTCACTTTGCTCATCTTATATGCATTGCCTGCTCAAAGCTCTACCAGGATGTATCAGGCATTTCCCCTACTATTTGGTCATATCGACCTTACCTTATCAACAGTTAACACTTGCAAGCCTTCTCCCAGGTACTTGCAAGCTTCTTTCATATATTGTCTGTTGCTCACTCTTTTCTTTGTAGTGATTAGCAGACACTTGCAGGCCTCATCCAGGTACTTGCAGTTTAATTCATTATTCTATGTCTGCGGCTCACTCTTTTATTTGCAGTGAATAGCAGACACCTGCAAGCCTCATCCAGGTACTTGCAGTTTAATTCATTATTATATGTCTGTGGCTAACTCTTTTCTTTGCAGTGAATAGCAGATACCTGCAAGCCTCATCCAGGTACTTGCAGTTTAATTCATTATTTTATGTCTGCGGCTCACTCTTTTCTTTGCAGTGAATAGCAAACACCTGCAAGCCTCATCCATGTACTTGCAGTTTAATTCATTATTCTATGTCTGCGGCTCACTCTTTTCTTTGTAGTGAATAGCAGACACCTGCAAGCCTCATCCAGGTACTTGCAGTTTAATTCATTATTCTATGTTTGTGGCTCACTCTTTTCTTTACAGTGAATAGCAGACACCTGCAAGCCTCATCCAGGTACTTGCAGTTTAATTCATTATTCTATGTCTGCGGCTCAATCTTTTCTTTGTAGTGAATAGCAGACGCCTGCAAGCCTCATCTAGTTACTTGCAGTTTAATTCATTATTCTATGTCTGTGGCTCAGTCTTTTCTTTGCAGCGATTAGCAAACACCTGCAAGCCTCATTCAGGTACTTGCAGCTTATTCTTTGTATACAATACCTACTTCTAACTCTCACTTTGCAGAGATCACCATATCCTTGCAAGTTTCTCCATCAGGTACTTGCAAGCTATTCTCATGTTTTTTCCTGCTCCTAACTCTCTTCTTGCAGAGATCAGCAGACCCTTGCAAGATCCTTCATAGGCACTTGCAAGCTACTCATGTATGTCATGTTTATTCTTAACTCTCATTTTGCAGAGATCATCCAATACTTGCGAGTTTCTTCACAGGTACTTACAAGTTACTTTCATATATTGTGCCTACTTTTAAATCTTCTTTTGCAGAAACCAGCAGATACCTGCAAGTTGCCTTCAGGTATTTGTAGCTTTTTCTACTCCCGAATTTGTTTCTAAACCTCACTTTTGCAGAAACTAGCAAAGATTTGCAAGTTCCTTCCAGGTACTTGCTGCTTTTTTTTCCTTCTTGTATACTCTTCATCCTTCCTTTTTTGTAGAGGATAACAGGTGCTTGCAAGCCTCCATCAGGTACTTGCAAGTTATTATACTTCTATATTTTCCTCTCACTTACATTTTGCAGAACTTAATGGAAGACACATCTTCTTCATTTTTGCAAAGGCAGACTCAGGTACGCACAAGATGTACCACCCAAACATGCCCACCCTAACTTTCCTCTTCCAGGAAAATAGACAGGCAGCACCAAACTCCTAAGGAGAGGCTTTAGGTTCTATCTCTCCTTGCCCCTTCTCTTTCCTTTGTGGTGGATAATAATTTTAGTGGGTCTCCAACTTGTTCGAAGTTCTATTCGGAACTTAAAAAAGTGCGGGGATTATGTTAACCCCGAAATCGGCGATCCTTCCTAAGGCATCCAGCTCGCTCGTCGCGGCCTGCCCCGGGTTCCTCCTGGAGACCGTGATGCTCTAGGGGGGGCAGATAGAATTCCCTGTCCGCTCAGACCACGCGGCTTGCCCAGTCTCAGCGGTTTGGTCAACCAGGTCGCACGCCTTCTCTTGGTCCGCAGGGGCCGCGGACTGCTCCTGCATGTCGCTCCCCTTTTAGCTTAACCACAAGGTTGTCTCCGTAGGACCCTCTCTGCCGGAATCGACTACCTACCTACCCCAGACCGCCAGCCGGCTACCCGCCAAGACCAACAGAAATGTCCCGATCATCGCGAGCTCGGTGGACTCGAAGTACGGTCGAGACTTCTAGTTCGCCTTCACCGCTGAACCCCAACAGCAACAGCCAGGCTCCATCTCCAACGCAAGCGGACTCAGCCTCGCAGCAGCCGTGGACTTGGCGGTCTCTCTTTGCAGTCCGCCTTTACTTGGCCAGCCCCAACCTCTCGACAATAGCAGGGTCAACTCCTTTTCAGTCCGCGGCCTTGGCATTGACTCAGTCAGCAGTAGCGGACTACTTCCAGCACGTCGGGCATCATATCCTCCAGAAGACATTCCCAGCCCACATAACCTCATGCGGACTCGGTGGACTTTGCGGGCACTCTCCTGCTCGCACCCCTTACAACTCACTCAGTTCAGCAGCGGCGGACTCAGCGGATTCTCCTTACAGTCCGCTGCTTGTCCTCCAGCATCCGCCACCCCAGCAGTGGGCGGACAGTTCTAGCTCGGCAGTGACGGACTCCGCGAACCCGCATCACAGTCCGCCACTAAGTCTCCCATTCTGCCGTCAGCAGTAATGGCTTCAGTACCAAGCCCCAGTCCGCACGGCCTATAGCGGACTCGGCGGACTCCGTCTCTAACTCGGTCAAGCTATCGTCTCACCGGTGGTAACGTCACCACAAGCCGTTACCTCCTCGGGCCTATAAATAGCCCCCAAGCCTCTCACATGGGAGGTCGGTCTCATCATCGCCAAGATGCTCACGCCCGAAGTTAGCTAGGCAGCCCTCCTCCTACGGACACTATTTCTCAGTTCACATCCCCCTCTGCGCCTTTAGTCGCGCGGCCTGCCGGCCTCTGGTTCTGCAGTCCGTGCGGTCTACCGTTGACGTTAACCGTGAGGCCTGACGGATACGCTCTTCAGTCCGCGCGGCCTCTTCTGACACTTCTTCCTTAGCCACCAGCATCCTTCTTGTACCCTTTATTGCTTTCTTGTAAAGGTGTATTAGCAAGTTGTAACTCTCTCTATTAATCAAAGGAAAGCCCGTCGCAAGAGTGGCATTTAAGCTACGGCGGGCGAAGTCTACTGTTGCCGCTGCTAGCAGCCCTTCTCTCTTTTTCCCAGCTCAGCTCAGCTTCCTCTCGGCATCAACCTACAAGCACAACTGTCCAAGTACCTGTCTGCTCGGCAGCTCCAGATCAACCTCATTCTCTCATCATCCTTCCCGGTTCCTCTCGGCAATCCTCTCCTCTATCCCCGCAACCTCCTTGACAAGAATTTGCTCCACTCTCGAGCACTCAGAAGCTTCCTTCTTTCCACTTCCCCTGCAACCTTCCTCCTCTTCCTCTCCTAGCTTGTGAGATCGAACACTCCCCCCGTGTTAGCTGGCCGGTGCCATTTTCATGCATCAACAAGTTCAAAGCCTGAGGTGCTTGGCTCTGAGGTTTCTTCTTCACTAGCTTCTTGTGCTGGAGTAGGAGGAACAACTTTTATCTTCTTAGAGGTGTCTGCCTTTAAAGCAACAGACTTCTCTTTGAATGCAGACCTGCTCTTCTCTTCTTCAGCCTTCCTGGTGTTGAGTTGAAGCTCATATGACATAAGCTTCCTGAAGAGATTCTGAGGATCTGTCTCGGCCAGTTTTCCAAACTCCCTTATAGCACAGACCTTGTTATCCCATTCCTTAGTTAGGGATCTCAATAACTTATCGTTTAATTCTCCATTAGTGAAGAATCTGTCATAGACCCTTAGCCCATTCACTATCTTGAAGAAGTTCTCAAAGGTGTCAGCAATGGTATCTTTGTTTCCTTGTCGGAAAGCTTCATACTTCTGATTAAGAAGGGATCTTCTATCATCCATCACTTCTTCTGTACCTTCCATTAAGGTAACTAGTGACTGCCACATCTATTTTGCAGACTGTCAGTGAATCGGGTTTTGTAGCATTGAATCATTGATTACACTTGTTATACTATTTTTTGCCTTTTTGTCCAATGAGACAAGTGCAATCTCATCCATATCTAGATCCATAAGTTTGTTTGGGACTTTCTTAGTTGGATCTATAGTGGAGATGGTCATGAGAATGTAAGGACCTTCTTCAACTTTCATGAAGATCCTTGGATCCACAGCTTCCATAAAGAACTTGATTCTCTCTTTCTATATGGGAAAATTATTTTTGGTACATAAAGGAAGCTTGGCAAAATCTTTAGCCTTGTCCATCTTTGGTAGATCTCAAAGGACAACTATTGAAGGATCTGATCATGGTGTTAACCTTTTAACGATCAACCTTGCTCTAATACCAATTGAAAGTTTATAGTTGCCTACCTAAATCACCTAGAGGGGGTGAATAGGTGAATTGTGCATATTTTTGCGGAATAAAAATTACAAATCAAATCACATATCTATCTACCAATCAAGCATAGACGAGGCAAGATTTATAGTGGTTCCCCAACCTTGGGTACATCCACTTTCCCTCACCGATCTAGCAATACACTAGACTTGGCTACTCCACTATCTCGGATTGAAAATCAATCCTACACTCGGAATAATGTTCCTACAATCACGATCTACAAAACAGATCTACACTCGGAAGATAAAGCTTCCTAGAAACTCGGAGACAAAAGCGCCTACACTCGGAGAAATTTCTCCTACAAGAATGAAATAAATTTTGCATAGAAATACAAATAGTGAATCTTCTTTTTCATATCTGCAACAATCGACCAAAAATTTCTTCTTCTAGGCTTTACGGTTTTATCAGAATGATGAAGAGAAATCTTGACAAGATTGGATCTAAAACTTCTTGGCTTCACAAGATCGATCGAATCGAAAGATTGAGGAGTTGAGCAAATCTCGATTTAGAAACCCTTCTGGATCTGAATCCTCAAAAGATTAAACCCTTGCCGATCGGGAATCAGTGACGGCGACCGCGGCGGTTTTTGTTTCTTGGAGAGAGAAAGAGGAGACAGAAAGCTTGAGAGTACGGCTGCAAAACTTCTTAAAAATAATCTTCATAGAATAATTAGGGTTTGTCGGTTTAGACAAGACTATTTATAGGATCAGAAAAGATTAGACATAATTGAGTCATTATGAGAGACACGTGGACCAATCATGTCAAAGTTCATTAAGAGAACCATTATTCTGGACTTAATGAATTTTCAAAAAATTCGAAGTAAAATACTCGAGATATAAAAGCTTACTCGAGTACATGCAGCACTACTCGAGTAGGTAGAAGATGACTACTCGAGTATATGAGAAGAACTACTCGAGAGGGAATGAGATAATTACTCGAGTTCATGGAGTCAACTACTCGAGTAAATAAGAAGAAAATGAATCAGCTACTCGAGTAACAAAAATAACATACTCGAGTACTTGAGTACTTACTCGAGTGGTGGAGAAGATTACTCAAGTATTAGAAATACTACTCGAGTATATCTGAATGAATTACTCGAGTATATAAGAAACTACTCGAGACAATGACTTAGAAAATTTCTGGAACTAGAAAACAGCACTACTCGAGTATAGAAGTTGAACTACTCGAGACGAATAGAACTACTCGAGTATATGAAGATGACTACTCGAGTAATTCACTTAGAGAAATTTTCTGGAATGGATTTATGGGTTACTCGAGTATTTATTCTGGACTACTCGAGTAGTAGATGAAGTACTTGAGTACATGACTTAGACTACTCGAGTAAGAAGGTAAAATTACTCGAGTACTATACAGAACTACTCGAGTATTTAACTTAGAAAACTTTGAGAAGAAAATTTCTATAAACCCGGGAGGAAAAAAGGAAACTACTCGAGTAGTTGTTTTAACTACTCGAGAGCCATATTTGGACAACTCGAGTATATCTTAACTACTCGAGTAAGAGTATTATTACTCGAGTATGAACTCAGTAACTTACTCGAGTAAGTATAGAACTACTCGAGTACTTTACTTAGGAAATTTTCTTGACAGAACTTTTTCTTCTTCTAAGGTGAAACCAACATCAAGTCTTTTCACTTAGTCCTAGAGCTTGAATATGAAGTGTATCCCAATAGAGAGGGTACACATGAGTCAACACTTTGGAACACACAATGAGGGATTACATTGTATGGTCCTGTGTTTGGTGACCCATTGTAGACTGACATTGGCCTACACTTCCCATAGGATTCCTGCAAACACATAACTTAAACCAAACATCAAATACAACTTAATTCATCTTAGTTCAAGGGTAACTTCATCAAATCTGGGTTAGTGTGGATATAATACCCAACAAGGAGCTAGTGTAAACTTAATGTCTTATAAACTATATTTGAAACTAGGTCTAGGAGAACTTATCCTAACTAGAATGAGTATTCAACTAGCAGATCGATCGGTTATGTACCCTAGAGGAATAGTAGAAGATGTATTGGTTAAGGTAGATAAGTTTATATTTCCTGTCGATTTTGCTATTCTAGATATGGACGAAAATATCGAAGTGCCACTCATACTAGGTCGTCCATTCCTAGCTACATCTAGAGCTCTTATTGATGATTTTGATGGTAAATTAGTTTTGCGAGTAAGGCAAGATGAAGTCATTTTTCAAATTGGTAATATAATGACACAACCCTTAGATAATGACGATTATTGTTATTTTTCTCATGGTGTTGATAATTTTATCACTTCTATGATTCTAATTTATATTATAGAGATCCTTTAGAAATTTGCATCACTAACTGTTACCTAGAAGATGAAAAAAATGAAGACATTGTTGAACATTTATTTTTTCTAGATAATTGCGTTTCGATGAATAGAACGACTGAGTATAGTTTGATTACACAAGGAGATCATGAGGGTCTTAAGAATAATACTGAGGATCCACCGATAGTAGAACTAAAAAAATTACCGGATCATCTTGAGTATACATTCTTAGGAACTAATTCTTCTTACCCAGTTATTATCTCCTCTAATCTTTCTAATACTGAAAAAGCTAAATTAATAACTGTGCTAAAGAAATGTAAAGGTGCAATGGCTTGACAAATATCTGATATAAAAAGTATTAATCCTAGTTTTTGCACTCACAAGATCCTTTTGGAAGAAAACTATAAACCTTCTATTCAACCACAACATAGGCTAAACCCAAATATGAAAGCGGTTGTTAAGGCTGAGATTGTTAAGTTGTTAGATGCTGGTATGATACACCATATTTCTGATATTTCATGGGTTAGTCCTGTACAAGTCGTTCCTAAGAAGGATGGTCTAACAGTGGTAGCAAACTATAAGAATGAATTAATTCCAATGCGAACGGTAACAGGTTGGCGTGTCTGTATTGACTATAGGAAGTTAAACGATTCCACTAGGAAAGACCATTTTCCTCTTCCTATCATTGACCAAATATTAGAACGTTTATCAGGACATTCTTATTATTGTTTTCTAGATGGACTTTCTAGATATTTCCAAATTCCTATAGCACCAGAAGACAGGGGGAAAACAACATTCACTTGCCCATTCGGTACCTTTGCCTATAGACGTATGCAATTCGGTTTATGTAATGCACCAACCACTTTCCAAAGGTGCGTGTTAGCCATCTTTAATGAATTTGTTGAAGATATTATGGAAGTGTTTATGGAACATTTCTCTGTTTTTGGTGACTCATTTGATTTGTGTATGAATAATTTAGAAAAAGTTCTTAGGAGGTGTGAGGAAACAAACATAGTGCTTAGTTGGGAGAAGTGTCATTTCATGGTGTAAGAAGGGTTAGTACTTGTCCATAAAATCTCAAGCCAAGGAATTCAAGTAGATAGAGCGAAAATTGAAACCATAGAAAAGTTACCACCACCAACCTCCATTAAGGCAGTGAGAAGTTTCTTAGGACACGCTGGATTTTATCGTTGGTTTATTAAAGACTTCTCTAAAATTGCTAAACCACTTACTAGGCTTTTAGAAAAAGACACACCTTTTATTTTTGAACAAGAGTGTCTACATGCCTTTGAGTTCTTAAAAGAAAGATTAATTAATTCTCCTATTATGATCGCACCAAATTTTACTCAGCCGTTCAAGATCATGTATGACGCTAGCAGTTTTGCAGTAGGAGCCGTTTTAGGACAACGCCGAAACAAACACTTTCAACCGATATATTATGCTAGCAAAACACTTAATAATGCGCATGAGAATTATATAACTACGAAAAAAGAACTTCAAGCAGTGGTATTTGCCTTTGATAAATTTAGATATTTTTTAATGTTGTCTAAGGTGGTGGTATACACAGATAACTCTGCCCTTAGATATTTGCTAGCCAAAGCGAAAGCAAAGCCTTGTTTAATCCGTTGGGTTCTTTTATTGCAAGAATTTGATTTGGAAATTAGGGATAAACGCGGAGTAGTAAACTTAGTAGCAGACCATCTCTCACATTTAGAAAATCCACTACGAGCAATGTTAGATGAATCTGTGATTTCTGATACATTCCCTGAGGAATCGTTATTTGCCTTATCTACAAATATAAATCCTGATTATCCGTGGTTTGCCGATTATGAAAACTATCTTGTGGTTAAGGTCCTTCCAAAAGAATTTTACATATTAGCATAAATAGAAATTTTTCTCTGACTTGAAATATTACTTCTGGGAGGACCCCTTTCTTTTTCGGATATGTGCAGATTCTGTTATACGAAGGTGTGTATCAGCGGAGGAGGGTTGGAAAATCCTGGAGCAATGTCATTCAGGTCCTACTGGTGCTCACTATGGAGCAAATCGCTCAGCCAAAAAGGTTCTTGATTGTGGTTTTTATTGGCCCCTTCTATTCAGGGATGACCAAAGGTATGTGCTTTCATGTGATTCTTGTCAGAAATCAGGTAATATTTCCAAATTACATAAAATGCCGCAAAAATTTATTCTTGAATGAGACATATTTGATGTGTGGGGGATTGACTTTATGAGACTGTTTCTAGTTTCTTACGGGAATAAATATATTTTGGTAGCTGTAGATTATGTATCAAAGTGGGTTAAAGCACAAGTTTTGCCTACTAATGATAGTAGAGTAGTAATTCAATTTTTGAAAACCTTATTTGCATAATTTGGCACACCACGTGCACTTATTAGCAATAGGGGTTCACATTTTTGTAATCTATAGCTAGATAAAGTATTACAAAAATATGGAGTTACACATAGGATAGCCACTCCTTATCATCCACAAACTAGTGGTCAAGTTGAAGTTTCAAATAGAGAACTTAAGAGAATCATAGAAAAATCTATAGAAGGGAATATGAAGCAATGGTCTAGGAAACTAAATGATTATTTGTAGGCATATAAGACCGCCTTAAAAACACCTATAGGGACCACCCCCTTTGGATTAGTCTATGGTAAATCATGTCACTTGCCTATAGAATTAGAACACAAGTCATATTGTGCAATACGCTCTTTGAATTTTGACACTAATTCTATAAGGGAGAAACAAAAACTTCAGCTTAACGAATTAGATGAGTGGAGAACCATGGCTTACGAGAACTCCCGGATTTATAAGGAGAAGACCAAATTATTCCGTGACCGTCACCTTCGCAAACCTAAGTCATTCCAAAAAGGTGACCAAATCCTCCTTTTTAATTCCCGACTTCATTTATTCCTAGGGAAGTTAAGGTCTAAGTGGTCCGGACCCTTCCAAGTCAAAGAAGTCTTTCCCTACGGCACGATCGAGCTAACCCACCCTGAGAAGGGCTATTTTAAAGCCAATGGGCACCGATTAAAACTTTACTATGGTGCGTAATGCTGTCTGATACGCCGACAATGCATCGTCGAGTTTAACGGACCAATCTTTCCTATTTAGTGAAACTATTTTTTGTAATATTCGTTAAATCTCTCGATTGACTACCTCTACTTGGCCACTATTTTGTGGGTGGTAGGGGGTGGCGAGTTTGTGCGTGACTCCGTATTTTGCTAACATCTTAGCCATAAGAGCATTACAGAAATGTGTTCCCCTATCACTAACAATTGCGCGAGGCGTGCCGAAGCGAGAAAATAGTTTTTTAAGAAATGTAACGACGACTCGTGCATCGTTGGTGGGGAGATCTTGTGCTTCTGCCCACCTCGATACGTAATTGACCGCTACTAAAATATACATATTTTTGAAAGAGGGAAGTAGGGGGGCAACAAAATCTATGCCCCATAAATCGAAGACTTCACATTCTAAAAATAAGTTTTGGGGCATCTCATCGCGACGAGAGATGTTACCCGGCCGCTGACACCTATCGCATGCGAGCACAAAAGTGTGCGCGTCTTTGAAGAGAGTGGGCCAAAATTAGTCCGCCTCTAGCGCCTTTCGAGCAGTCTGGTTGGCTTGATAATACCCACCGGCTGGACCCTCGTGGCAGTGCTTAAGAATTTACAAGCACTCCACACCCGCAACGCATCTTCGGACTGCTTGGTCCGCGCAGATACGAAAAAAAATGGGTCCTCCCAAAAGAAATTTTTCAAGTCAGAAAAGAATTTCTTCTTTTTATGACTTGAAAACTCTTTTGGAAGCGCCCGCGCTACTAATTAATTTGCAAAATCTGCGAACCAAGGCGAAGATGATGAAGAATTATGAATAGCTAGGAGGCGTTCCTCGGGGAATCTGTCATTTATTTCAGATTTGACGAGCGCTTCCGCACCCGGACTTTCTAAGCGGGAGAGGTGGTCTGCTGCTAGATTTTCCGCGCCCCTTTTATCTCGAATCTCCAAATCGAACTCTTGTAGGAGGATAATCCATCGAAGAAGGCGGAACTTCACATCATTTTTATCTAATAAATATTTAAGAGCGGAGTGATCGGTAAATACGATAACTTTAGATAGCGTTATATATGAGCGAAACTTATCAAAAGCGAAAACGATAGCTAAGAGTTCCTTTTCCGTTGTGGTGTAATTTACTTGTGCGGAAGTGAGCGTCTTGCTAGAGTAATAAATATGGTGAAAATGTTTTTCTACGCATTGTCCAAGAACGGAACCTAAGGCAATATCACTAGCGTCGCACATAATTTCGAACGGAAGGGACCAATTAGGGGCCACTAAAATTGGAGAGGTGATAAGTTTTTGTTTTATTAAATTAAAGGCAGACTCGCATTCACTACTAAAGATGAAACGTGATTCCTTTTCCAAGAGGTGAGTTAGCAACTTTGTTATTTTTGAAAAGTCTTGAATGAAACGTTGGTAAAAGCCCGCATGGCCTAAGAAACTCCTAATAGATTTTACGTTTATTGGTTGCAGAAGTTTTTCTATGATTTCTATCTTGGCCTTATCCACCTCCATCCCCTTAGACGAAATCATATGGCCGAGGACCAAACCTCCTCGAACCATAAAGTTGCATTTTTCCCAATTTAAAACAAGGCTTGTGTCCTCGCACCGTTGAAGTACACGATCTAGATTGTGATGGCAATCGGGAAAAGTGCGTCCGAAAACAGAAATGTCATCCATAAAGAATTCTATAATGTCTTCTACTAGCTCTCCAAAGATCGCTAGCATACATCTTTGGAATGTAGTCGGCGCACTGCAGAGTCCAAAGGGCATTCTTCGGTATGCAAAGGTGTCAAACGGGCAAGTAAAAGTTGTTTTCTCTTGATCATCGGGGGAAATGGGGATTTGGAAAAACCCCGATAAACCATCAAGAAAAAAATAATATGAATGACCGGATAAATGCTCTAAAATCTAGTCCAGAAACGGTAGTGGGAAATGGACCTTGCGGGTGGCATCATTAAGTTTTCTATAATCGACGCACACTCGCCAACCCATAACAGTACGAGTTGGGACGAGCTCGTTATGCTCATTTGACACTACTGTTAGACCGCCCTTCTTAGGCACGACATGCACGGGACTAACCCATACACTGTCCAAAATAGGGTAGATAATCCCCGCATCTAATAACTTAATAATCTCAGCTTTAACGATGTCTTTCATGTTTGGGTTAAGATGACGTTGCGGCTGAATCGTTTTGCGGCAATTATCGTTAAGAAATATCTTATGGGTGCAAAAGGAGGGGTTAATCCCCTTTAAGTCAGAGATTTGCCACGCAATTGCTTGGCAATGTTTAAGTAAAACTTCCAATAAATCGGAAGTCTCCGAATCACTCAAGTCCGAAGAAATAATAACGGGAAGCGTATCGCCTTTTCCCAAAAAAGCATATTTGAGTTATGCGGGTCAGGGTTTGAGGTCTAGGATGGGCGGTTCTTCTTGGGAGGTTTTAATTCCTATGTCTTTCTTACCAATTGGTTCGAAAGGCAAGTCTATAGAGGTATCCTCATCGCATGTAAAATTTTCGAGCGCATAAATATCATCATTTAAAAATACGGACTCGAAAATGGGAGAAGAACGATCTCCAAAAAAGGTATATAAAGAATAGCAGAAATCGACGCTCGATGACAAATTATCTATCGAGGGATTAATTGAGAAAGTAACTTGATCATCTCCTACTCGGAGGAGAAGACTACCATTACTAACATCTATCAGTATGCGGGAGGTGGAGAGAAAAGGGCGACCAGTATTATTAGTACCTCGGCGTCCTCCTCGATGTCTAAGATGACGAAGTCTACCGGAAAGGTAAACTTATCAACTCGGACAAGGACGTCCTCCACTACCCCGATAGGGAACTTAACCAAGCGATCCGCTAATTAGATGCACATATTCGTAGGATTAGGAGTATGATGAATTGTAAATATACGTATTTTTGTGTACATTAATTTAGTTGTTTTCATTTATTTTCGTCATTTTTACCTATTTTTGTTCAATAAAATGCTCCTATTTTATAAATATATTACTAACTTGTTTTATTTTATTTTTCAGGAAAAAATTAAAAAATCAGCCAAAAATTGACAAGTCACGCCCGTGACAAATTGGTCACGCCCGTGACCAGGGCGTGACAGCTCAAAATCCTGTCAATCAGCAAATTTTGAAGAGAAAAGCTTGACACGCCCGTGTCACCCGACACGGGGCGTGACCCAAGCCCGTGTCCACTCGCTCGACATTTTCAGCTCAACGATCGTCGACCTCCTCGACACGCCTAGAGTCACGCCCGTGACCTAGGGCGTGACACCTCTTCCCGCTCGACGATTTTCAACTCGACATTTTCCGCTCGACGTTTGTCGAGTGTCGACACCAACCGACACGCCCAGCGTCATGCCCGTGACTGGGGGTGTGACTTCTCCACCTGGCCGACAAGACCCGCGGGATGACTTTCGACGCAACCCGCGCCCAGATCCACCTTCTTGACACGCCCAGAGTCACGCCCGTGACCTGGGGCGTGACCACTGCAGGACCGACACGTGTCCAGCCCGAAGTCAAATTTCCAGTCACATCGCCAGCCACCATCATGAATAGTGTCGACACGCCCCCTGACACGCCCGTGTCAGAGGGCGTGTACTTGTAAATTTCCCCCTATAAATAACTGTGTTCTGCTTAAGTTCTTGTTCCCCTTTTGGATCCATTTTGTATAGGGGAAGTGCTGCTTGGATGCTTCCAAAGTTATGTAAGGGATATTTTCTCCCCCACTCCTTAGCTTTTATTTTCGTGTCTTTGTAACCCGTGTTTTTAGTTAATAAAATTTGTTTTTCTTCTCTTATTATAGCTTTGGAATGGATTTATGCAACTTTTTTTTATGCAATCTTATCTTCTTTCTTGTTTTAACTTAGTTTTTTTGTTCTTCTTTATACGTTTGTGTGTGTGTATGAGTAAAACTTTATAATTTTATGTTCTTAGTTTTGTTAACATAGGTTTTTATAGCTTTCAATTTCATTGTTATAAACCCGTAAAAATGATTTCAAGGTGATTTTCATTTCTTTTAACTTAGATTTTTCTTTTTAGGATGTAAAACTTTTTTGTTCTTTTCGTTTTATTTTCACTTTTTAATCAGTTTTACAGAGTTATAGGAATGATTATATAATTGTTTTAATTTTTCATGCACTTAGTTCTTCATTTTAAACTTTTGCTCTTTTAAATTTTTTGTTCTTTTTTTATGCATTTCTACCGCATTCTAGCGGTAGAAATGTATTCGTTTTAATTTTTCGGGCATTTTCATTTTGCGTTTATTTGCAAATTTTTTCGCTCGTTTAATTTTTATTTTCACTTTTTACGCATTTCTACCGCATTCTAGCGGTAGAAATGCAGTCGTTTTAATGTTTTGATAACTTAGTTTTTTTTTACATTTATATTGTGTGCGCATTTATATCCGCCTACTCGTTAAGAGTTAAATGGCGCATTGCTTTTATTTCATTCAGTAGAGTGTGTGGAGTGTGTTTAATTTTCTATTGAGTGTGTGGAGTGTGTTTACTTTGTTGTAGTGTGCGTGCGTTTTCATTTACGTTGAGTGTGTGTGTGTGTGTGTGTTTTACTTTATGTCGAGAGAGTGTGTGTGTGAGTTTTACTTTATATAGAGTGCGTGCGTGTGTTGCATTTATTTAGTCCTACTCGTTTGAGTAGGACCCACTTTCTTTCTCCCGCCCACGCACTTGCGTCGGGACTCGCAATTTACAGCTTTCTTCAGTCCTACTTATTTGCGTAGGACTTGCAATTTTCTGCTTTATTTTCCTGCATTCATTTACTGCTTTCTTTTACCGCTTTCTTTACCGCTTTATTTTCTGCTTTTCCCGCAAGCCGTCCCCATTCCGATGAGTGGCTAACCGTTCTTAGCCCTCGATATCGAAGAGCATTGGGACAGATAAAATAGCTTAAAATAATTAAAGGTCGTATTTTTCTAATTAATTAAAAGTACTTAAGGTTTGCCCGTGGTTAACGACGCGTAGGACCACATATCGATGTGTGGGCCCTATTTCCGTAGTACATATGCTAGCTAGCCGAGAGGTCGTGCATATGGACCGATCACCCTTTGGTAAAGAGAGTTCCACACTAACCCTCGAGAGAGGAGGCGCGCCAACTCTTCCGGATTGGGTTCCCCACCCAATAGCGGGGTTCTTAGCGTAATGCGGGCGTTAAGAGGAATCCTTCGTCGGACGAGATCCCGGTCGAATATTCTTAGCGTTCAGGTGAGCGATAGCCCTATAGCTAGGTGAGCTCATTCTTGTGGAACCTCCACGGCCAAGTCTCCGCCTTAATTAATTAGAAATTTATGAGCTCTTTTTATTAAAAGTCTATTTTAGTTCAATTGTTTTTTCGGTGCCATCGAGCTAAGCTCTTCATCGGTGTTGAGAACCAAGGTCCAGCGGGATTGGGTGTGTGTGGGACCGCATATTTGGGCTTCCCCATCGCGTTCCAGGTCTGGGTGTTGACCCCGGTGGGCCCCCATGTGGCGGAATATCCCCGTCATCCCGTGGTTGGATTAGTCTCACATTGCCTGCAGCGGGTGGTCCTTGGTGTTTATGTACCCCCGTCCCCCCTTACCATCACCTCGGGGTTTTGGGAAGATGTGTGGTGACGGGTTGTTTCCACATGGTATCAGAGCCATCCCGCTGCGGGGGTGTGTTGAGAACCAAGGTCCAGCGGAATTGGGTGTGTGTGGGACCGCATATTTGGGATTCCCCGTCGCGTTCCAGGTCTGGGTGTTGACCCCGGTGGGCCCCCGTGTGGCGGAATATCCCCGCCATCCCGTGGTTGGATTAGTCCCACATTGCCTGCAGTGGGTGGTCCTTGGTGTTTATGTACCCCCGTCCCCCCTTACCATCACCTCGGGGTTTTGGGAAGATGTGTGGTGACGGGTGGTTTCCATAATCGGCTCCACCTTCAAGCTTTCTTTTTATGCTTTCTTTTTCTAGTTTTTTTAATGTCATTTTTATTATATATAAAATATAACCCGACAAGTTAATTATCGGTAAAATAATAGTCCCCTCCAGGGAAGAGTAGAAATAATCGAACCGACCCCGAGAACAATACGACCTCGATATTTCACCCGGAATATCCTGTACTACTCACGATAGGTGCACTTGCCTCCTTTCGTTAAAACTCGATCTAACCCGTTTTATATCCAAATAAATAAATACGCGTGCCCCGTTTTCTAAATATAATCACATCCGCCTTTTTCTTAAATAAAACCGCCCGGGGCGCCACGCTTCATAATAATTTTTCGATTTTTAACTATCAGAGTACCCAAACCTAAACGTTGAAAGAGCGAGAACGATATCAGATTAATGCTAGCCCCTAAATCAGCTAAGGCGTATTTTACTAATATATCGCTAAAAAGGCACGGGATGGAAAACCGTCCCGGGTCATTTTATTTTGTGGGCAATTTATTAGTAAGGGCCGCCGAGCAGACAACGTTGAGAGATACATGCGAAATATCCTCTAATTTACGTTTATTAGAAAGTAATTATTTTAAAATTTTCGCATATTTGGGCATTTGCGTGATAGCCTCGCAAAAAGGAACATTAATATGAATTTGTTTTAATAATAAAATAAATTTTTCGTATTGCGCGTCCTTACGCTCGTTATCTAATTTATGCGGATATGGTAAGGCTTTGTTTAAAATAATTTTTTCGTTTAAATTTGGTAAAGGTAACGTGGACGAAGAAGAGGGAAGAGGGGTCGGAGGTGAAATATGTACCTGCGGATCGATCTGTTTTGGATCGATCACCTCCTTTCCGCTACGGAGGGTTATAGCGTTGACGTTCTCTCGCGGATTGGGCTCCGTATTTCCCGGCAGTGCCCCGAGCTTGCGCTCGGACATCATCCTTGCCAGCTGTCCAACCTTTTGTTCAAGTGTTTTTAGCGATTCGGTTATGTTCCGGATACTTGATTCGTTGCACGTTATATATTTAGAAAATTCTCCTCCATCGGGGAGGGTTTTGGAAGAGGGGGAAGAGGCAGAAGTCCGACCGCATATGAAATATGGGGACGCTGAGCATTGTTCGGGTTGCTCCAAGAAAAATTGGGGTGATTCCTCCAACCCGGATTATAGTTATTACTACAAGGGTTGTTGTTGGAGTTGAAGGAAGGATGACCCGAATTTCCTACGAAGTCCACGAACTCTTCAGCCATGCAGAGGTTAGGGGGAATAAAACAAGGCGGTGTGGAGGAGGCAGCAGACATCTCCGCCACCTGCTTTGTTAACCTTTCAACTTGAAGGGTTAAGAGAGCAGAGGCATCCACTTCAAAAAGGCCGACCGCTGGCTTTGGGCGTCCCCGCGGGACGTTCCATTGATAGGCGTTCATAGCCATCTCTTCGAATAAAGATTGGGCAGCCTCGGAGGTTTTGTTGTTAAGGGTACCCCTGACAGCCACATTAATCATTTGACGCGTCTGAAAGTTCAGGCCATTGTAAAATATTTATACCTGCAACCACGTTGGCAGCGCGTGGTGCGGGCACCTGCAGAGGAAATCCTTAAACCATTCCCAGGCCTCATAAAGAGAGTCAGGATCGTTTTGCACAAACGAAGAAATGTCTGCCCGCAACTTTGCAGTTTTTGCGGGCTGAAAGTACTTCGTCAGGAACCGCTCCGTCAACTCAGCCCACGTGGTGATACATCCTCGCTGGAGGGAATTCAACCACACCTTGGCTTTGGACTTAAGGGAAAAAGGAAATAGGCGCAAGTGAATGGAGTCATCAGTGACGCCATTAATCTTGAAGGTGTCGCATATTTCCAAAGAGTTGGACAAGTGGACATTCGGGTCCTCATCCGGCAGTCCATCAAACTGCACGACGTTTTGGACCATTTGAATGACACTTGATTTTATTTTGAAATTATTATTCGCCACCGTATGGCTAACAATACTAGTCCCAGTATCGTCCAAATTCGGTCGGGTGTAATAAGACATTGTTCGCTCGGCAGCCGCGTTCGGATTAGGGTCAGCCATAACTACGACAGAGGGTTCACCGATAGATTCTTCAGGGTCTAAAGAAGGAATTCGGCGTTGAGATTGAATACGTGCAAGGGAGCGTTCAATCTCAGGGTCGAAGTCAAAATCTTCAGACTCGGAGGGTTGTCCACGGGTATACACCCTAAAAAAAAACGAAAAAAACTTTTTTTTTTTGTTTTTGTTTGTCTTTTTTAGAAAATAAGTAAAAGTAATAGAATCCGGAATTCAGAATAACAACTCAAAAGAGCTCCCCGGCAACGACGCCAAAAACGTGATGGCCCGTGAACAGACTCTAATGTGGGTGGGTGGTTCGATGAGTCATTCGCCGCGGGCTTGCTAAGGTAGGCAAGTGTACCTATCGCAAGTAGGACTCGATATTCGGGAGAATACCGAAGTCATATTGTTCTCGAGGTCGGGTTGATTATTCTTACTCCTCCACGAGAACTATTATTTTACTAAAAGTAAGGTGGAGATTTTAATTAACTAAAGACAGGAAAAATAAAAGAACGAAAAATGATTTAGAAAAATTCGAAGAAGGGTTAACGCTCGGCACCAAATCGAATCAAGACTAAAATGACTTTTATAATTATTGAACTTAGTTTTCAAATTAATAAAAGACAACTTTGCCGTGGAGGTTCCACAGATATGAGCGCACTTATCTTTAGGAATATTACTCACCTGAACGCTAAGACTATTCGACTGAACGTTAGTCCGACGAAGGATTCCTCTTAATGCCCGCTTTACGCTAAGAACCCCGCTATTGGGTGGGGAACCCAATCCGGAAGAATTACGCTTGTCCTCTCTCGAGGGTATGCACGCGACTCTCTTTACCCAGGGGTGATCTGTCCATACGCATGACCTCTCGGTTAGCTAGTGTATGGATAACGAAAATAGCGCCCACACATTGATTTGTGGTACTACGCATCGTTAACCCGGGGTAAACCTTAAGTCCTAAAATTAAAGTGAAAATTAAGAACTTTAATTATTTCAAATCATTTTTTAATGTTCCAATGCTCTTCGATGCCGAGGCTAATAGCGATTAGCCACACATCGGTATGGGGACGACTTTATAATTTGATGAAGCGCGAGTTCGTAATTAAGCGCTAAAGGGTTATAAGAAGAAGACATGAAAACAACAAACATTTAGAAAGCTTAAAAAGTTAGCTTAAACGAGAACTCACGCACACTTCAAATTAAAAATAAAAAAACTAAGTTACAAAAAAAAGGAAAAATTACAAGTCCTACTCAAACGAGTAGGAGGAAAATAAGGGCGCACCATTTAACTCTTAACGAGTAGGCGGTAAAGAAAATAAAAAGAAAATTACAAGTCCTACTCAAACGAGTAGGCGTGAAACAAAAGCACGCCATTTAACTTTTAACGAGTGGGCAGAAATAAATGCGCGCACACACACTGTTGGAACACCCTATTACTAATTTGGGTCAGGATCACTATGTCTCTAGGAATTTATGCTTTGACCTTCTGTATAGATAATAGGTCAATTAGAATTGAGTCTAAGGGATCAGGAGTCTAGGTTTGGAAGCTGTCCTGAAGACCCAAATTTTTCTGGAGACTAAGTCCAAATCGTCGAGCTCAGCACGACGTTTCGTCGAACTCCGGTCGACGATCGTCTAGCTCAACTATTGACAGATCGTCGAGCTCCATTCAACGATCGCTGAGCTCAACCCTCATAATATCGTCGAGCTCTGGTCGACGATCGCTGAGCTCAACTTCTCAACATCGTCGAGCTCTGTTCGACGATCGCTGAGCTCAGGTCGACGATTTTGACTCTGCACTGGATCCTTATCTCTGAGCTCAGTTCGACGATCTTTGAGCTCAGATCGACGATTTCTTTGCTGCTTGCATTTTCCAATTCGCTGAGCTCAGCTCGACGATAGTAGAGCTCAGTTCGACGATTTCAGTTATCTTTCAGAATTCAAATTCAAATCAGATAGAAGTTATTCTGCATTTAATTCAGAAGATCTGCCAGCCGTTTTCATTTACTTCTGGAGCAAGTTTCAAGGGATTTTTTAAGGAATAATTCAGTGGACTTTCCTTCAGAACATTTTATGCAATTAAGGCTGTAATTAATTCAGACCAACGGCTATCTTTGTCAGAGCAATTTTCTATTCAGACTCAGAGAATAAAAGACAGAATGTTTTTGAATCAGACAAGAAGATAGAAAAGAACAAGAGAATAGAGATAGACAAGAAGAGGACACCTCTCTATACACAGAGACTCTCTCAATCTTCTGTCAACAAGAATTCAGAAGAACACTCATCAAGAGATCAAGCTTTCAAACATTCTTCAGATCTCTTCAGCTCTCAAGTGTTCAAGGCCAACATCATCTCAAGACTCCAGACACTCAACATTTCAGCTTGCTGAAATCATCTTTTGCTGGAGATCTATCTTTGAAGGCCTATCACCCTCAGCAAAGCTCATTTTCCTGAAGATTTCAAGGACTCAGGGGGAGCTTTGACAACATCACTGAATCCACATAGTCTTCTCAGTTGCTTGAGAAAGAGAAGACTGCCATCACTCTCTCACCCCCATTCTGTAAAGGGTTTTTCAAACTCCCTTCAAAAGTTTGAAGCTGGTTTTTGAGCACCTTGTCAAAAGCTCATTGGTGGCAAGACACCTGATCAAAAAATCTGATTTGGTTTTTGAGCACCTTATCAAAAGCTCATTGGTGCCCAGGACACCTGATCAACTCATCCTGCAGTGGATTCCTACCTAGGGTGGTAGAAGAGTGGATGTACCCAAGTTAGGGAACCACTATATTTCCTTGTGTCATCTGGTTCTGCATGTTTTCTTTTTTGTTTCTGGCCTAGATTTTCTTGTGCTTAATATCTGCATAGCTTAGTTTTATTTCTGCTTCCCTGCTTACACTCATTACAACAATTGTTGTAAAGCTTTGCAAAAAGTTTTCTTTGTGTTTTTAAAAAGCACCATATACTCTATTCACCCCCCCCTTTAGAGTATATCAGATCTAGTTTCCCCTTTCAATTGGTATCAGAGCCAGGTTTGTTAAATATACCATATCTGTTTGGTTGTACAGGCTAACACCTGAACCCCAAAGATCCCAAACTAGATCCTTCTTTTATATTTCATTATTAGATTTAGCTTGCACAAATCATGGCCCAGAACAAAGATTATGCTAGCACCAGACCTCCAGTGTGCAATCTATCAAAGTTTGCACTTTGGAAAGCAAGGATTAGACTATACATGAATTCTATTGACGAAGATATTTTTAATTCTGTTTTGACAGTGTGTCCAAGACCTCCAGAGAGCACAAGCACAAATGCTGTTCCACCTCCATCAGGAACAGAGGGTGACATTAAAAAGTGGAAAGTAGCTGATGCCAAGGCAATGAACATTCTAGCTCAAACAATGTCAGATGACATTTTTCAGAAGGTAGCTGAATGTAATTCAGCCAAGGAGATCTGGGACAAGCTCTCAGAGATAGTTTCAGGATCAGCTGATGAGAGAAAAGACAGAAGATCTCATCTCATCTCCCAATATGAGAACTTCAAGAAGGGAGAAACTGAGTCAGTGGGAGACATGTACAACAGACTGAGTCTAATTGTCAGTGAACTGAGGACATTAGACAAAGAGATCTCATTAACAGAACTTAATGATAAGATCCTAATGTGCTTCCCTAGCACTTGGATTCAAGAATCTGGCCAATTAAAGATGCCAGAAGTCTGAATGAGATCACGACTGAAGCCTTGTTGGGTAAGCTCAAATCTTATGAGCTACTCATCAAGAACAGAGAAGAAGAACAGAAGGCTGCTTCACCAGCCACAAGAAAAGAGAAGACTATAGCATTTAAGGCAGCTGAGGATTTGCCTGAAGAAAAAGGAACAGCCAATGATGAACTTCTCAGCTTGTTGGCCAAAAGATTCTATAAGATGGCCAGAAAAGACTTCAGAAGAAGATCATACAAGGAGCAAGATAAGCCAAGGTATGACAAGTCCATTAGCAATAGCAAAGACATTATTTGCTTTGGTTGCAGGAAACCAGGGCATATGGTTCCTGACTGTCCAGAAAACAAGAACAAGGACAGAAGGGACAGAAAAGAAAGAAGAAAGGAGAAGGACTCCAAAAGGCATGGAAGTAGCAAACCTTCCACCAGCAAAAATAAGCACACAAGGAAAGGATTTGTTGCTGAATACTGGAGTGAGACTGAAGAGGAGTCATAGGCCTCTTCCAGCTCAAGTGATGATGAGGATGATGCAGAGGAAAAAGAATTCTGCATGATGGCAATCAATGCCTCACAACACAACTCAGAGGAAGAGGAGTCAGAGTCAGACTCAGAAACTCAACCTGAAGAAGATCAGGTAATCAGCTCTTTTGATTTCACTTCAGAAGATTTTAAACTTGAATTTAAAGCACTATGTCTAGACCTGCTAAAGTCTGAGAAAGAGATCATCTCTCTCAGAAATCAATTGTCTGAACACAATGCTTTAAAATCAGAAAACCTCAAGCTCTCTCAGGAGTTGGAGAACCATAGGGAATAGATAGCTTCACTGAAGAGTGAACTCTCTGAGGCCAAGAAGCTTGAAGAATCTCTCAATGGGAGAAGCATCAAGCTGATGGACATCACAAGCACAGTGAACTCAAGATTCAACAGTACACTGGGCTTGGGTGCCTCATCCAGCCAACCTATTATTCTAACAACCCCTATCAAGTTCATTTCTGACAAGGGAAAGGGAGTTGTAGAGGTTGCCAGGAAAAATTCTGATCTGCCTCAGAAAACTAAAGTCCAGTACAAATCGTCGAACGGAGATCGACGATCGCCGAATGAAGATCGATGATCGCCGAACGCAGCTCGACGATCTCAGGACAAATCGTCGAACGCTGATCGACGATCTAAGCCAAGATCGTCGAACGCTGGTCGACGATCCCATATACCTGACCTCAGCCATAGTCGACCGTCGAACGGAGCTCGACGATCTGACCCAAGATCGTCGAACTCAGCTCCAAGATCGTCGAATAGAGGTCAGAGCTTTGGAAAATTTTTCAATGGCAAGTCAAAATTGAATCCTGAGGGTTCTTCATCCCAAACATTTAACCCTTATACTGAATGGATTTTACCTCCAAGGAGATATCATCCTGAAGGATATAAGAGTCAGCCAGGGATGTCTTTCATTTCTGAATTCAAAGGTTATCAACCTAGGCCCAAGGTAAACTGGGTCAAAAACAAGTGAATTGCTCAATGTGCAGGTGAAGACCTATCCAACATCTAACCAGCAATGGTATTTGGATAGTGGGTGCTCTAAGCACATGACAGGGAACAAGGACAACCTAAATCCCTTTAAAGCCAAGCTTGGACCCAAAGTTATCTTTGTTGACTCCAACTTTGGACAAACTAAAGGATATGGAGCAGTCCAGATTGGTTCTATAACCTTCAAGAAGGTAGCATATGTGGAAGGACTGAAGCACAACCTAATCAGTATCAGTCAGCTATGTGATGAAGGCTACCAGGTGACCTTCAGCAAAACCCTATGCAAGATCAAGTCAGAGGACAACACCACTGTGTTGACAGGTAAAAGGAAAGGTAACATCTACCTTGTAGATTTTCTTTCAACTTCCATAGATATATGTTTATTCAATTCAGTTTATAGACCAAATGTTTTATGGCATAAGAGACTAGGACACCTAAACCTTAGAACCATTGCTAGGCTATCCAAGGACAATCTTGTTAGAGGACTACCTTCTGGCCCCTACAAGAAGGAAGGACTCTGCAAGGCTTGTCAATTAGGCAAGCAAACTAAAAACAGTTTTAAGTCACTTAATAAGAGTGATTCACCTAGGATACTGTATCTGTTACACATGGATCTATTTGGACCCATCACAGTACAAAGCCTAGGAGGGAAATCCTACACTTTAGTTGTTGTCGATGACTTCTCTAGATTCACTTGGGTGTTCTTTCTAAGGAAGAAGTCTGATAACTTTAAGTGTCTGACAGAGTTTCTCAAATGTATAAAGATTGAGTTCAATACTCACATTGCCCTGATCAGAAGTGATCATGGGACAGAGTTTTATTATCTTCTTATGCAAGAGTTCTGTCAGAGTGAAGGAATCAGACATACTTTCTCAGCTCCTAGAACTCCTCAACAAAATGGGGTAGCTGAAAGGAAAAATAGAACCCTTATTGAATCTGCCACTACATTGTTATCAGATGCTCATCTACCTCTATCCTTCTGGGCAGAGGCAGTGAACACCTCCAACTATGTGCTGAACAGAAGCCTGATACATAAACTGAAGGGAAAGACTCCCTATGAATTACTCAAAGGGAAGAAACCTAAAGTTAACTATTTCAAAATTTTTGGTTGCATTTGTTATATTCACAATAATGATAAGAAACATCTAGCAAAATTTCAAGCCAAAGCTGATGAAGGAGTGTTTCTGGGATACTCCATGATCAGCAAGGCCTATAGGATTTATAATAAATCATCATTGAAAATTGAGGAATCTGTTCATGTTTCTTTTGATGAAACTAACATGTCTTTCAAGGAGAAGATCTCTTCTACCATAGAACCTGTGCAGGAACACTCTCTAGTTGAAGATATGAACAAGCTACTGGTTGCTCAAGAGGATGAAAGCAGTGAAGATGAAAGCAATGCTCAACATATTGAAGCACAACCTGAAGAGCCTCTTGTTGTACCACAAGAGGAAACAACAACACAGGTTGGTGAACAATCAACACCCCCTGTTGATTTAGTAACATCAAGAGACCATCCAATTACCCAAATAATTGGAGAAATCTCAGCTGGTGTGCAAACCAGAAATCAGGTCAACCAAAACCTGTTGCACACCTGCTTTCTTTCTCAAATTGAACCTCAGTCCATTCAAGATGCAGATCAAGATCCACACTGGATCATTGCCATGCAAGAGGAGTTGCATCAATTTGAGAGGAACAAAGTATGGGAACTAGTGCCCAAGCCTAAGGATCATTCCATTGTTGGAACAAAATGGGTATTCAGAAACAAACTGGATGATCAAGGAGTAATAATAAGGAACAAGGCAAGGCTAGTTGCCCAAGGATATTCTCAAGAAGAAGGAATTGACTACGACCAGACCTTTGCACCTGTTGCAAGATTAGAAGCCATCAGGATATTCTTAGCTTATGCAGCTCACAAAGGCTTCAAAGTTTATCAAATGGATGTCAAGAGTGCCTTCTTAAATGGAGACATCAAAGAGGAAGTCTATGTCAGACAACCTCCAGGTTTTATCTCTCCAACTCATCCTGATTTTGTTTTTAGATTAAATAAAGCATTATATGGTCTCAAGCAAGCTCCTAGAGCATGGTATGAGACCCTAGCATGCTTTCTTTTGGAAAATGGTTTTATAAGGGGTAGAGTAGACCAAACTCTTTTCATTAGAACCCATAAGTTCCATACCCTACTAGTACAAATCTATGTAGACGATATCATTTTTGGTTCTACTGACTCAAAATTGTGCAGAAGGTTTTCTAACCTAATGCATTCTAAATTTGAGATGAGTAGCATGGGTAAGCTATCCTTCTTCCTAGGATTGCAAGTCAAACAACATGCTGAAGGCATCTTTATTTCTCAAACCAAATATGCTAATGAGCTGGTTAAGAAATTTGGCATGTCTGAGGCATCTTGCATGAAAACACCCATGCCTACCAATGCTGTATTGGATGCTGATGAACATGGGAAACCTGTTGATCAGACAACATATAGAGCAATGATTGGCTCTTTACTGTATCTTACAGCCAGTAGACCAGATATAATGTTTGCTACATGTATATGTGCTAGATTCCAAGTTAGCCCTAGAGAGTCACACCTCACTTTAGTAAAGAGGATTCTTAGGTATGTTAAAAGTTGTCCAAATCTAGGTCTCTGGTATCCAAAAGATTCAGCATTTGAGTTAACTGGATTCTCTGATGCTGATTATGCTGGATGCAGAATTGACAGGAAAAGCACCAGTGGAACTTGTCAGTTCCTTGGTGATAGACTTGTCTCTTGGTTTTGCAAGAAACAAACATCTGTGTCAACTTCAACTGCTGAAGCTGAATATATGGCTGCAGGCAGTTGTTGTTCACAAATACTATGGATTCAAAACCAACTCCTAGACTATGGTTACAACTTAGAGAAGTCAAAAATCTTTTGTGACAATACTAGTGCTATCTCCATAGCTCAAAATCCAGTCCTCCATAGTAGGACAAAACATATAGAGATTAGGCATCACTTCTTAAGGGACAATATTGAGAAGAATAAAATTGAATTGCAGTATATCCCAACTGATTTACAAAGGGGAGATATTTTCACCAAGCCCTTGGATGAAAAGAAACATACCTTCTTCCTAAATCAGTTAGGAATGTTAGATGGAGGAAGTCTTAATTAATACTCAAGATTTTGAAAGCTAAAAATTGACCAAGACTAGGCAAAATTTCTGATTTTCCTTAGTACCTAAAATTTCTCTGATCTCTGAACTGCGCTCGACGATTTTCCCAAAGATCGTCGAACGGAGTTCGACGATTTCCAGAATCGTCGAACTGAGTTCAGCGCCCCTCAGACAGCATGAACTGTCTCCTTCGGTCAACGATCGTCGAACGGCGCTCGACGATTTTGTTCACTGAACGATCGTCGAACGGAGCTCGACGCCTTTCCAGATCGTCGAACGGAGATCGACGATTTTGGAGTCTCTTCAGATTCCTTTAGAAGCCTCGATCGTCGAACTGAGTTCAACGATCTTTCCTTTTCTGCGTCGAACCCTAATATAAAACTCTTTTTTCGTCGTCGTTCTCTCTTGCGCTTTCAATTTCTCTACAAACTTTTCTTCCCTCCAAGCAGTTCTACACTTGGTCGTTTTGTCTGTTGATTTTTTGCAGGTAACATGGCCGTTTCAGTTGCTGTGCTCGCTGCAATGAAATTTGATGGAGGCTTTGACATCGATTTCGATTCCTTCAACACAACCGAACAAATCTTCCAAGACATTCTCACCTTATTCAAAGATCAGCAACTGTCTGCCCTGATGACAACCAGAATTAAACTTGCATCTGATGAGATTAAAGAATGGGTTTACACAGCCCACAACCTTGACAACAATACCATAGTTGGTTCCATTGGTGGCACCCAGGTACCTATGACTCCAGCAGTATTGACAGAGGTTTTTGGTTTAAGGAATGGTGAAGATTCTGCTGACCTTTCTGGAGAAGAGTTTGCTGATGTACTTGCCAGGATGGGTCATCCTGAGGGGAACCCTAGCAAGCTGTTTAAAAGGAACATGTTTGTGGAATACAGGTTTCTGACTGATGTAGTAGGCAAGGTTCTCTTGGCCAAGCATTCTGCTCATGACACAATCTCCAGATATCAGCTCTGCCTTATGGGAGCTCTGGTAGATAGAAAAAGCTTGAACTGGGGAGAAGTATTCTTTGATTTGTTGAAGAAAAAGATAAACAAGACTTTTGTGAATTATGGAAGAATACTGGGAATCTTCCTCCAGGCTAAGTGTCCTACACTGCTAGTCTCCTCTGGAGTGCACATCAATGCCTCCAAGAGACTCACCTGTGCCCTTTTTGGGAAATGGGACAGGCAAATCTCCAAGCCCAGCAGGCCCTCTTCTTCTGGCCCTTCAGGCACCAGGACTCTAAGAGTCACTCCACCACAGGTCTCTGCCCCTGCAGAAGACCTGCCTGCTGCTAGTGCTGCTGCTTCCCCTCCTCCATGTTCAACCTTACCCATTCCATCCACCACTCCAGCTTCCTCTCCTATTACCATTTCCAGCCCATCTCCAACATATACTCCATCTCCAGCAACAATCTCATCCCCACCAGCAGACCTCTTCCACCCCCTATTCTCCTATCCACCTCCAGATGTCACCCCATCTCCATCAATTCCCTCCTTCACACTTCTGGATGAATCCTATATGGATGATTCCCCCTCCTCTCCTCCAGAATTACCATCCTCCTCCACCACTTTCCAAGACCTCCTCCACCAAATTATTGATCAACCCACCTTCACTCCCTCCATCTCCATCCCATTATCCTCCATCTCTACCATCCCCTCTCCTGAACCTTTCATTCCACCCTTCAGCTCTCCTCCTCCAGCTCCATCAGCCATTCCTGTACCCTCTACCTCTGCTCCCCTTGAGCATGTAGATCTCCCAGCCCTTGCTGATCAGTTGTATGAGCTCCTTGCACCTAGGCTCTCCCTTCTCATGGAGGCCTCTTTAGCTCCTCTACAACAATCAGTGGCAGCTCTCTCTGCCAGGCTGTCCTCTTTCCTTACTCCTATAGCAGCACCCCCAGCAGTGTGCCTCGATGCACAGGTCTCTGCATCCAGGCAGGGGGAGATGCCCTATGAAGCTGTTGCTGCTGCTGCTGCCCCTGCTGTTGTTTCTGCTGCTGCTGCTGTGTCTATTTCTGCTGCTGCTGCTACACCAGTACTAGCAATAGACCTAAGGTCTCTGCTATCTACTTTTTATACTGCTTACTTCTGCTGCCTCCCAGAGCCATATCCTGTCCAGCCTCCAGAGGTTCTTGCTGTCCAGTCAGAAGATTTGTCCAAGGCTCTAGTGCCCTTCTCTTGCTGTGACCCCAGAATCATTTCTGATTTTATTCTGTCAGTGACTGCTGCTTCTGATGTTACTGCTGCTGCTGCTGCTGAAGACAATGCTGTGTCTACCTCTGAAGTTATATCTGCTGCTGAAGTCACTGTTTCTGCTGAGCCCTTATCTCAGGATGTTTTGATGACAGAGGCTGTTGATTTTGAGCCTGCTGTAGAAGTTGTTGTTTCTGAAGCTGCTGCTGCTGCCCTCATTCCTGAAGCAATATCTGTTGTAACTTCTGTTGCTCCAGTACCTATAGTTTCATCTGCTGCTGCTTCTGTTGCTCCTCCTGCTTCTGTATCTGTTGCTCCATCAGCTGCTGTTAAACTGAAAGAAGATTTGATGAAACAGCTTGATGCCTTGTATGATGCACAAAGTTCTGAATCTGAGGATTATAACACTGCTTCTGATGACTCATCTGCCACAATTGCTAAGAAAAGGAAAGCAAGAAGTAAGGCCTTGAAGAGAGTTCCTCCTGCCAAAGTCAGAGATGACAATGATGTTCCATACTATATTCTGCATAATTGCCCAATCACTGAGCATTGGATGCAATTCTCTAAGAACCAGTTAAAGGCAATGAAGAAGAAAAGAAAGTTTGATAACGATTCCACTCAGTTCAAGCACCCTCATCCTCCTCCACCACCTCCACCTGATGCAGGTGCAGGTGGCAGCTCTGCAAGATCAGGCCCTGCTAGAAGCCAGGCTCCCTACCAACCTCATGCAAGAACTTATCAAAGGGAAAGCCAGTCTAGGGGGTCTTACTCTAGAAGGGGAGGATATAGGGGAAACCAAAGAGAAACTCAGGTTTACTCCAAAGGACACTCCAGGCAGCACCCTTACTCTAGGGGAGGACATGTTCCATCTGACACAACTTCTGGTCCTTTTCCCTACAAGCTCAAAGATACAGTGACTGCCAGGACTCCTCAAGAAACTACTTCCAACAGGTATGAGCCACCTGTTCCATTTGAGGACCCAGAGAAAAATCCTATGGCTTGGACTGCAAGGATGAAAGAGCTGGCTGCTTTGGATCAGATAAAGAAAGCAAAAGAACAAGGGCTAGACTCTTCCAACATATCTACCATGTCAGAACAAAGACAGAAGGAATTAGAAAGATATGCTTCAAGCAAATTTTTTGATGCAGACAGGTACATGGAGTTGCATCCAGCTGCAGTGGTTCCCAGAGCTTCAAAGCAAATTTATTTGGGTGCAGCTGATGATACCAGATCCAAACAACAAGCTTTAGATCCCAACAGAGAAATTAAAATGGTAAAAGGCAAAGAAAAGGAGTAACTCTGTAAGGTGACAACTTTTGGTTCTTCTAACTGCTATCTGGATAACACATATATATATATCTCTGTGATGGTTCTGCTCTGTGTCTTGTTATTGTTGTTTTTATGTTTTTCTGACTGTATGATGTTGTTTGTTTTTCAAAGTCTGTAAATAGTTTTCCTAACCCAAATAGGGGGAGATTGTTGGAACACCCTATTACTAATTTGGGTCAGGATCACTATGTCTCTAGGAATTTATGCTTTGACCTTCTGTATAGATAATAGGTCAATTAGAATTGAGTCTAAGGGATCAGGAGTCTAGGTTTGGAAGCTGTCCTGAAGACCCAAATTTTTCTGGAGACTAGGTCCAAATCGTCGAGCTCAGCACGACGTTTCGTCGAACTCCGGTCGACGATCGTCTAGCTCAACTATTGACAGATCGTCGAGCTCCATTCGACGATCGCTGAGCTCAACCCTCATAATATCGTCGAGCTCTGGTCGACGATCGCTGAGCTCAACTTCTCAACATCGTCGAGCTCTGTTCGACGATCGCTGAGCTCAGGTCGACGATTTTGACTCTGCACTGGATCCTTATCTCTGAGCTCAGTTCGACGATCTTTGAGCTCAGATCGACGATTTCTTTGCTGCTTGCATTTTCCAATTCGCTGAGCTCAGCTCGATGATAGCAGAGCTCAGTTCGACGATTTCAGTTATCTTTCAGAATTCAAATTCAAATCAGATAGAAGTTATTCTGCATTTAATTCAGAAGATCTGCCAGCCGTTTTCATTTACTTCTGGAGCAAGTTTCAAGGGATTTTTTAAGGAATAATTCAGTGGACTTTCCTTCAGAACATTTTATGCAATTAAGGCTGTAATTAATTCAGACCAACGGCTATCTTTGTCAGAGCAATTTTCTATTCAGACTCAGAGAATAAAAGACAGAATGTTTTTGAATCAGACAAGAAGATAGAAAAGAACAAGAGAATAGAGATAGACAAGAAGAGGACACCTCTCTATACACAGAGACTCTCTCAATCTTCTGTCAACAAGAATTCAGAAGAACACTCATCAAGAGATCAAGATTTCAAACATTCTTCAGATCTCTTCAGCTCTCAAGTGTTCAAGGCCAACATCATCTCAAGACTCCAGACACTCAACATTTCAGCTTGCTGAAATCATCTTTTGCTGGAGATCTATCTTTGAAGGCCTATCACCCTCAGCAAAGCTCATTTTCCTGAAGATTTCAAGGACTCAGGGGGAGCTTTGACAACATCACTGAATCCACATAGTCTTCTCAGTTGCTTGAGAAAAAGAAGACTGCCATCACTCTCTCACCCCCATTCTGTAAAGGGTTTTTCAAACTCCCTTCAAAAGTTTGAAGCTGGTTTTTGAGCACCTTGTCAAAAGCTCATTGGTGGCAAGACACCTGATCAAAAAATCTGATTTGGTTTTTGAGCACCTTATCAAAAGCTCATTGGTGCCCAGGACACCTGATCAACTCATCCTGCAGTGGATTCCTACCTAGGGTGGTAGAAGAGTGGATGTACCCAAGTTGGGGAACCACTATATTTCCTTGTGTCATCTGGTTCTGCATGTTTTCTTTTTTTGTTTCTGGCCTAGATTTTCTTGTGCTTAATATCTGCATAGCTTAGTTTTATTTCTGCTTCCCTGCTTACACTCATTACAACAATTGTTGTAAAGCTTTGCAAAAAGTTTTCTTTGTGTTTTTAAAAAGCACCATATACTCTATTCACCCCCCTTTAGAGTATATCAGATCTAGTTTCCCCTTTCACACACACACACTCCACACGAATTAAAAGAAAGCAATAAAACTATCTCCTACACACAACACACTCTACATAATTTGAAGAAAGCGATAAAAGAAAGCATGAAAATTTATCTCCTACACACACACACACTTTACACAATTGAAGAAAGCATAAAAAGAAAGCATGAAAATTTATGCTCATACACTCACACACACAGTATGAAATTTAAAAAAAAAACAAAGTGAAAAACTAACTCATACACTCACACACACTAATAAAGAAAAAAATCAAAGTTGCTTATAAATTAAAATCACAAGATTTCTATCCTAAAGCTTACCAAAAACACGTAAAAAGAACAAATAAAAAGAGAATGAGTAAAAAGTTTTCCAAAATAAAGCCAAAATCAAAGGTGCTCAAAAATTAAAACTATAACTTTTTCATTCTTAAGAGTTCATAAAAGTGATAAAAAAAAGTGAAAAGAAAATGAAAAGAACAAAAAAGGTTTTACAATCCTAAAACAAAGCTAAGTAAAAAAACAAAATCACTTTCAAAGCTCTTTTATAAATTCATAAGAATGAAATTTAAAAACTCTAAAAAGGGACATGGTGAGAAAGAGAAACTAAACATATTACATTTCATTTGGAGATTAAATCTATGATAAAACCTAACATGAAGACAAGTTAAAAACATAGAAAATAAACATGTTACACTCATACACACACACACACACACACTTTTCATAAAGCGAAGAACAAAGAAATACAAAGGGATAAAATGAGAAAGAAATAAGCGACCCATATGAATTTTCATTCCATGTAGAGAGAGAAAATCTAACATTTTTTATTACCACAATCAAACTATTACAAAGCTAAAGATAAAGCAAAAACAAACATAAAAGGAAGGGGGAGAAATCTCCTTACATAGCACTTGAATCCACAAGGGCAGCCCACAAAACATACAAAATTGGCTCAAAAACGTGAACCCTTGGACCTTACAGAAATGGGAAATTTATAGAAACAAATCAAAGAACAGGCCCGACGACACCGGTGTGTCGGGGGAGGGGGGGGGGCGTGTCACTACTGTTCACGATGTGATCCGGCGATTTGACTAGAAAGTTGACTTCGGGCTGCATACGAGGATGTCATGCCCCATGTCATGGGCGTGACTCTGGGCGTGTCGAGGAGGTAGCTCCGGTGCGGGTTGCACCAAAAGTTGCGGGTGCGGGTCTTGTCGGCCAGGTGGAGGAGTCACGCCACAGGTCACAGGCGTGACTCTGGGCGTGTCGGCTTGGTCGACGATCGTAGAGCGAATTTCGGCGAGCTTGAGTGTCACGGGGCGTGTCATTCGACATGGGCGTGAAGTCGGGCGTGTCAAGCTTTTTTTCATCAAAAAATTCTGTTTTCACGAGATTTGAACTGTCACGCCCTGGTCACGGGCCTGACCAACAGTACACGGGCGTGTACTTGACTTTTTTGCAGTTTTTCCTGAAAAATTCAGGAAACAAAAATAACTTGAGTTAGAACAAAAAAAGAAGCAATTTATTAAAGAAAAATATACAAAAATAGCAAAAATAAACTAAAACAACTTATTTATTGTACATAAATATAGGTATATTTACAATTCATCAGTGCGCTTCCTCAAGATTTCGCTCGTCAAGAAATATGCCTCCGTCTAGACTAGGATTGCGAATAATGTAGTAAATTTTTTTTTAAGTTTATAAAATTTTTAGTAAAATTTTAGTTAATGTTAATCCAAAAATTCTTTAATAAAATTCACTTAGGAGGAATTTTAAATCTAGGGGAGCACAAGGGTAACCATATGCCCGTGTGCATTACCGTGTCAATAACACACCCTTGGACCCTGTAACGCCTCGAAAATCGTAATCGAGCTGGTTGTGTCCAAGAGAATTTTTGGTGTCTGTATAGGGGTACACGGCCTGGGACACAGGCGTGTCCAAAGTGGTATGGTTCTCTGTATTGGCCGGCTCTGCCTAGAGAAGGACACGGTAGGAAACACGGCAGCGTGACACGGGCGTGTCAACCGACACAGGCGTGTGCATACCCGTGTCACCACCCGTGTTCCCAAGAGTCGTGTCGGTTGGCATGGCGGTTACTGGTGACATGGCCCTAGTTCACGGGCATGACAGGACCCGACACGGGCGTGTCAGGTTGAGACACGGGCGTGTCTCGACCCGTGACCTCTTCTATACTCGACAATCGTGTCTGGATCGAGGCACACAGCCTGGGATATGGCCGTGTGTGAGGCCGTGTTCGGTTAAGGTTTGAGGATTTTTGGGCGGATCTGAGCCGCTCGATTTCTTTAATTAAGATCTGACGGCCCAGATGTGTTCTTGCTTTGCTAAGGTCGGGAATGGAGGTAGTATTCCTCATTTGCTCTTTAAGATTATCTTTATAAGAAGTTTGAGAGAGGAGAGAGCAAGGAGGAAGAAAGGGGAGGTTTCCGGCCGTCGACGGAGCATCGGAGCACCGAGTCGAGAACCGAGAGCGGATCTGCGGAGGAAATTCCATTGTGAAGCCATCTATCCGTATAGTTTTTCCATGGCGCAAAAGCGTTGTTGAAACCGAAATTCGGTCTCCTATGGAGTTCGATCCTTGGGGAAGTAGTGGTCTCGCACCTACTTCACTCCTGCAAGCAAAACAACAGAGGAAACACGGAGAAACAGACCCAAGGGCTCGGCGGGGAGGACCCACCACAGACCCGGAAGACTAGAGAATACTTCCCCTCCTTAGCCACAGGCCGAGCTATGGCTACCTCAGGAAGCACTACTAAATCGGGGAGCAAGAGAAAATGAGAACGTCTGCCTTGAGGTGCCCCCTTGGGTTCTATTTATAGTTTTTAGAATCTGAACTGCCAATAACCAAAAGAACTGACCTGAAATTACCAGAAAGCCCTTGGTTGGGTCTGCCAATAGCCAAACCCCGTTGTTTTGAACAGCTATGTGCAGTCCAACTTGGTCTACCAACAGCGTAGCTCCGCTGTTCTGAGAAGCTATTCGCACCCATGGGGAGGGCATCCATGTAATTTCTCCTCGGGGCTTCTACTGGCCCCCTCCATGGATTGGGAGGTCCGCTCGCCCCTAATCCCTCTCTGTGGGAGGCGGGCGCGACCTGGTTCCAGCAGCTCGCCTATTCTTCTTGGGCGAGCGCGAGCCGGGCCACCGCGACCCGCCAATCCTCGGCTCAGGCGGTCAGGCGGCCAGTTCGCGGGTAGGGAACGGGCTGATGGCCATTGCGACCATTAGAATGGTTCGCGGGACGCGGGTCGTCGAACCCATCCGCGATTATCGGCTCGACGAATAGGACCTCCCACTCCGGTCGACGATTCTTCGAGCGAGCAGGAGGGGTGAGGGAGTCGTCTTGTCTGGCTCGCTCGCTTTAACTGAGCGGGAGCGGACCCGCCTCTTGCCTGGCTCACTCGCTTGAACTGAGCGGGAGCGGACAAGCCTCTTGCCTTTCTCGCTCGCTTGAACTGAGCGGGAGCGGACCAGCCTCTTTCCGCATGCACGCTTGTTGCTTGGGTGCGGGCCGTGGAACTTGGTTCGCTCGATTTTCCTGGCGGGGCCTGCTCGACAAACACGGGGTTGTACACAATCCCCGCTCTTTTCGAGGTTGGTACAAGCTCGGAAAGAACCATCCAACCCGCATATTCGGCGAGTACTGTGCTGAGCTGGCACGAAATCTTCTGGTGGGGCCCCACTATTCGACTATAAATATACCACTGAGCCCAGGGGGGTCTCCCCATGCCATCTCGTCTTTTCAAGCAGACTGCAGCTTTTTGATGTCGGTCAGCGAAGAGGTGCGAGCCCGCCTAGCGGCCGTAGGCCAGAAGACTCGGGAGGAGGTCCTCGAGGCCGCCCCCTGTTTAGCGCGTGGGTCTCCCGGCCCTCTCTTTAGGCCGGTAAAGGGAAAGATCGTGAGGCGGTCCCCGGAGAATAACTTCCCGGGTTCCAGCTCGGCTGCCGGTGTCGAGGTCGCTTCTGAGGTACGTGATCTCCCTTCCTGGCTTGTTGCTACGTTTCTGACCCTTTGTCCTGTAGGTACTGCCTCGTGAAGACGAGGGTGACGGGGGGAGGATCGCTCCCCTCCCCTATCGTCTGAGAGGGTTGCTAGTCCATCGGGTCTGGACCGTCCACCCCCGAACACCCCTCATTCGCCGGTTCCCCCCGGACTAGGGAAATCTCTTACGGCCTTCGAGGGAGAACCCTTTCTGGGTTGGCCGGGCTCTTCCTGTCCTTCCACCAGTATGGGCGACGTGCTAACCCCTGGTAAGTTTGTATTCGGCGCCTGCCTCGTTCTCGCTCGTTCCCTCTAAATTTCCCTTTTGCAGGCTACAACTCGATTTCCTCCGAAACTGAGATGAGCGAAGGGTATTCGCCTCCGCCTGACGTGGAGGGCGTTTTGGATTACCTGGGCGACCCGACTGATGCGGTGGGGATGAAGAGGCAGGTGACACGGCTGTTCCAGAAACATACTCTGCTGCTTCAGGAGCTCGTCAAGAGGGTCGACCGAGACAAGGCCGAGACCGAGGCTCGGCTCACGGCTTTGGAGGGGGCTCCGCGCGCAGCAGAAGGTGGCGCGGTCACTTTGCCTGGCGTGCACATTACGCGGGCTGAGGAGCGTCTAAAGAGTGTCTCGGAACAAGTTGTCCTGGCCCAACAGGAGTTGGGGGCGGTGCACGATTATCATTACCCCCGCGTGCTGCCGCGAACCGGAACGCAACGACGGGGCTGATGGAAGTGGATCCAGTACTGATCCACCCTTTCTTCTCCCTGTTCGTGGAATATCGCTGGGTCGGGCCATGTCTGTGCTTCGAGTCAACTCGCTCGGGGGGGGGGGGGGGGGGGGAGGGGTACTATTGTTTTAAATACTTATTCTGTATCTGTAACGATTTGCGACTCTCTTCGCCCACCTATGGGCCTGGTTTTTTATTTCTGATACATGTCGTGCTTACCATGTTGCTGCTTTATTCTCCGCGGGGCGGGCTCGAGCATACCCGCGTCCTCCACTCGCCACCCTCCTCGGGCGAGTGCGGGTCATAGGATGCACTCGCTCAACCCGCCATCCTTATTTAGCGGGAGCGGGCCAAGGAGCTCGCCGGCTATGAGTCTCCCCGATTCGCTCAGAATCCTGGGTGGGCGCGGGCCGTGACTCGCCCGCTTATGCCTCGCGCGGATGCGGGCGGGAGAGACCCACTCCTCAATGGTCTTGGCGGTGCGGTTGCGGGTCGGGAAGTCGAATCGTTGGGCCTGATTTTTACTATACGCACTTTCCCAGTCGGCGGAAAATTTTCCCGCTCTTTCTTTCTTTCTATAAATAGGCCTTGCCGGTTCCTATTCTTCCACCGCTTCAAAGCACCTTCCCCTCTCCTGCTCTTTGCAAAGCACGGCTCGCGCTCGCCTTCTGGGTCTATCTCGCTCGATCGGCGGTCGTTTTGTGAAATGGGTGGTGGCGGCGGCGACGAGGACGGGCGAAGCAAATGCGCCTGGACCTTCTCGAAGCATGACTTCCCCCATGTCGTTATCTCAGAGCGCGAGCACTTAGACGCCCTTGGCGATCACGTCCCGCCCGGATTTTCGGCGAGACGGCCTGGGGAAGGGGAGAAGATCAATGATCTGTCCAGGGATGAGCTCGCCATTCCTCTGGCTCACTTTGAGGTGGGTCTTCGGCTTCCCCTGTGGCCGGAGGTGCGTCAAGTGCTGAAGTACTTCGGGGTCGTCATAGGCCAGATGACCCCGAACTCCGTGGCTGTTATGGTAGGGTTCGCCTGCTTTCTGCGGGAGGAGCGGGTCGAGTTCAGTCTCGCGGTTTTCCGCAAATTATTCTCCTTCTGCGCGAACCGGGACGGGACCGCCTATTTCTCTAGCACCCATCTCAAGGTGCGGGAGACCGTTAATAAGAGTCATAACTGGCTCAAGAAGTTCTTGTTCATCAAGGGGGATTTTGGCAACGTCATCTTCTCGCCGGTGCAGCTCAGCGAGGCGAGTTACCGCCCGCCCAGCCTGGGGGTCCATGAAGCCGACCTGTGGGGGTTCTTTGCCGGGAAGAACTTCGAGGTCGCGTACTTGCGCCGCAACCTCAATGGCCTAGCTGCCGTCCCGCCTGGGAGAGGTTGGCCACTCGCCATTGCTCTGTCTCGTTGTTTTCTTCTTTAGTTTCACCCTCTCTCTTCTTGGCAGGCGAGCGAGACGTTCCCCTTCACTCCCTACGAGAGTGCTAGGGTCGCCTCCGGGGTCCTCGCCCGAGCTCAGGCCACAGACGCCGCCCAGCGCGACGTCCCGTCAGTCCCTGCTAAGAAGCGGTCGGGCCGCGAACAGCCTGCTCCACCACCCAAGGTGGCAAAGGCTACGGGGCAGCAACTCGCCGTGGGCTAGAGAAAAGGCAAGGCCCCGACGGATCAATCAGCCGAGGATCTCCCCCCCTTGGTCGCTTCGACCAGCAACACCCCCGGTGGGGCGGCGGGCACTTCTGGGCCGCCGGACGGGTCGCATACTGCTGCGAAGCCGGTGCTGAGAGGGCACCACAATTTCGGCTACGGCGAGAAATACCTGGATGAGCTCGGCATCCCGCTTCTGTCATGGGACAAGGAGTCAAATTGCGCGGTGGTTTCGAATCTGTTGCCGAGTTGGTTGGAGCAGGACACCATCGGCGGGGAGGCCTATAACTTCTCGCTCGACCTTTACTCGCGAGAGGACGCCGCTATCAATGACAAGGATGCGATGCGAGTACTGGTGCATGAAAGCGCGCGGGCCCAACTGCGCGGCCTGGAATTGGCCCATATGGTTGGGCGGCGCTGCACCCAGCTGGAGTGGAACGCCACTTCTCTCAAGAAGTTGGCGGACGAGAAGGAGGAGGCCCGAAAACTTGCTCAGGAGGACGCGGATCTCCAGAGGAAGCGGGCCGACGCGGCCGAGGAGACCCTCGCGCAGTACTTGGGAGGGGTGGTACGTGCTTACTTCCAATTACCACTTCCTTTCGTGAATCCACCTTATCACCTTTTTCCTTTTCTCAGGATGCGACGACGGCCAGCCGGATGGGTGCTGAGATCGCCGCCCTCGGCCAGGACCAGTCGGCACTGGAGGCGCGGGTGCGTGAGCTGGAAGCTGCCGCCGCTGCCCCTCCGCCAGATAATAGAGGCTGCCCGCTCGAGCATCATTTTGACTACGAGTTGGAGGTGTCGATGCAAAAGAACGCCGCCGGTTCCACGAAGTACACAATGCAGATGCTGCGACGTGCGGACCTCCTCAAGAGCGAGGCCGCGGAACTCTCGGCGGGCGAGGTGGTGACGGCGCTGTTCCTTCCCGTGCCGGACCCCGGGGATAAGTCCGTCCATCCCATCTAGGACTTCCCGCCCAGGATCTCGCATCGCCCTCGCGCCCTTGCAATTCGCTTGCTATACTTATACCTTATGCATTTTTTGGTTGTTTGAGATGTAAGCGCGAGCCGCGCCTAGACTTTGTGGTTTTATCTATTCACGTTCTTATAAATGCTTCCTTTCTCGCCTTATATGCATATTTTCTATTATTGCGCGATGTGAATTCTCCCTTTTCGTACTCGCGGTCGTTCATCTCGCGTCATGTCGACGAGGTCGCACGCCTATGGATTTGGCTTACGAGTCATAGGAGACCTGATCGGTCGCCCCGCTAGTGGCGACCTGTCTCTGCAGCCTGGCCCCGCTGTGGTGACTACTCGCTCGCCAGGAGAGGCGAGCCGACTCGTCGCTCGCCTAAGCCATCAGATTTCTTGCACGCTGACCCTCTTGCAATGCGGCCTGGGTTTTCGCCCCCTTTTTGCCGTCATTTTGGGGGTTGGGCGACTACGTTAGAACCCCCTTTTTGGTTAACTTCGCGACTCCAGACACTCATCATTCGGGCATCTGGTTCCCCGACCGGTGACACTGCTTTGCACATCAAGACCTGCCCTGTTAGCTGGCGAGGAGTCGACGTCTTCCCCCGACGAGCGCCTTCCAGCCCTGCCAACTTGGTGAGAGCCTGGCAGCGAGTTCCGCTCGGGGTCCACTATCGATACCATCGAGTGACTTCCTGCCCTGTCAGCTAGGTGAGAGCCTGACGGCGGGATCTGCTCGAGGCCAACGATGACACTGAGTGACTTCCTTCCCTGCCAGCTAGGTGAGAGCCTGGCAGCGGGATCTGCTCGGGGTCCGCTATCAATTCCATCGAGTGACTTCCTGCCCTGCCAGCTAGGTGGGAGCCTGACAACGGGAATTGCTCGAGGCCAAGGATGACACCGAGTGACTTTCTGCCCTACCAGCTAGGTGAGAGCCTGACAGCGGGATCTGCTCTGGGTCCGCTATCAATACCATCGAGTGACTTCCTGCCCTGTCAGCTAGGTGAGAGCCTGACAGCGGGATCTGCTCGAGGCCAAGGATGACACCGAGTGACTTCCTGCCCTGCCAGCTAGGTGAGAGCCTGGCAGCGGGATCTGCTCGAGGCCAAGAATGACACCGAGTGACTTCCTGCCCTGCCAGCTTGGTGAGAGCTTGGCAGCGGGATCTGCTCGGGGTGCGCTATCAATACCATCGAGTGACTTCCTGCCCTGCCAGCTAGGTGAGAGCCTGACAGTGGGATGTGCTCGAGGCCAAGGATGACACCGAGTGACTTCCTGCCCCGCCAGCTAGGTGAGAGCCTGGTACCGGGATCTGCTCGTGGTCCACTATCAATACCATCGAGTGACTTCCTGCCCTGCCAGCTAGGTGAGAGCCTGACAGCGGGATCTGCTCGAGGCCAAGGATGACACCGAGTGACTTCCTGCCCTGCCAGCTAGGTGAGAGCCTGGCAGCGGGATCTGCTCGGGGTCCGCTATCAATACAATCGAGTGACTTCCTGCCCTACCAGCTAGTTGAGAGCCTGGCAGCGGGATCTGCTCGGGGTCCAAAAACATTTCATTTCTCCATGCAAGCTAGCTGTGACAGTACTTGAAGTGTTAAAGAAATTTATTATCATCAAGGCATCACTTACATGTTTCAGGGGAAAAAACGTTTAGGTCGTCACCGCTCTAGGTGAGACTCAGGGTCTCTCCCTCTACATTTTGGAGTCGATAACCTCCTGACTTCAGAGCTTCCTTTACAATAAACGGCCCCTCCCAACTGGGGTTGAGCTTCCCTATGGATGCCGACCTCCCTGCTGCATCCACCTTCTTTAGCACCAAGTCCCCTTCCACGAACTGCTTGACCCTGACATGCTTGTCAAAGTACTTGGCCATTCTTCTTTTCACCTCCTCCTGTCGGATAGCGGAAATGTCCCTCAGCTCTTCCACCATGTCGAGGGAGAGCCTCAGCTCCTCCTCGTTCTCTACTTGTCATTCCTTTCGGCCTTCTTTGGCCGCAACGACTCGAGGTGTTTGGACTTCAAACTCCACGGGGAGCACTGCCTCGCACCCATGAGAGAGCTTGAAGGGGGTCTCTCCTGTAGCCGTGTTGGGGGTGGTTCTTAGGGCCCAAAGAACTGCGGGAAGCTACTCCACCCAGCTCCCTTTCAAATTCTCCACCTTCTTCTTGAGGAGGTTGATAATGATCTTGTTCGCGGCCTCCAGCTGCCCGTTGCTCCTGGGGTGATGGACCGAGGCGAACCTGAGGTCGATTCCAAGCTACTTGCAGAAGCTAGTGAATTCGACGCTGGCAAACTAGGGCTTGTTGTCTGTGACAATGGCTTGAGGCAACCTGTGTCGGCAGATGATCTCCCCCCAAACAAAGTTCCTGATAACCTGGGAAGTCACCTTGGCCAGCGCCTTCACCTCCAACCACTTGGAGAAGTAGTCGATCATTACTAGGAGGAACCTCCTCTGCCCACTGGCCTGGGGGAATGGCCCAACCAAATCCATACCCCAAATTGCGAAGGGCCAGGGGGTTGTGATACTTATGAGTCGCTGGGCCGGCTGTAGTTGGAGGGGGGCAAACAATTGGCACTTATGGCATCTTCTTGCGAATTTCGTGGCGTCTTGGCTTAGGGTGGGCCAGAAGTACCCTGCCTGACTATCCTTCCTTCCAAGGTCCGACTCCCGGAGTGACTCCCACATTCCCCGGAGTGGACCTCTTCTAAGATCCTCTGTACCTCCTCCTCGGCCATGCAACTGGCTAGCATCCCCGAGAGCGTCTTCCTGTACAGCCGCCCGTCCTGGAGGAGGTAGTATGCTGACTTATGCCTTAGCCTCTTCTTATCTGCCCCCTCCAGATATTCTCCTGTAGAAAGGAAAGCCACTATTGGGTCCATCCATGAAGCCTGCTGATCAATTTTCATAAGCTCCCCGCTTCGATGGAGGGGCGGAATAGGTCGGTGATGGTACCCCCCACCTGGGGACCATGCTTTGCTAGTTGGTCGACCTGTTCATTTTCTTCCCTGGGCACGTGTCGGATGGAGAAGGTTTGGAAAGGGCCTATGACCCCATTCACTTTGGCTAACTATAATCGCAGGGTGGGCTCCCTCGCCTCAAACTCCCCGTTGATCTGAGAGGCTACCACCATGGAGTCGGTAAGGACCTCCACGTCCAACACCCCCAGCTCCCTGGCTAGTTGCAGCCCTGCTTTCACGGCCTCATACTCGGCCTGGTTATTTGTAATGGGGAAGTGCACCACCACCGTCTGCTCAATTCTAGTTCCTTGAGAGCTCTCCAAGATCACCCCCACTCCTAGGGAATGCCTCCCCAAGGCACCGTCCACCTTCACCTTCCAAGGAGTCGGGCGGGTGAGCTCTTCCTCCGCCACTTCAATCACATAGTCAGCCAAGAAGTCGGCCATCGCTTGAGCTTTGATCAAGAGCCACGGAATGAAGGAGACGTCGAACTCGCTCAGCTCCACCGACCACTTAGCCAGCCTTCCTGAATGCTCCATCCCCTCAAAGATGTTGCGGAGAGGATGGTAGGTCACCACTCGGATTGAGTGTGCCTGGAAGTAAGGTCGTAGCCTCCGGGCTGAGATGATCAGGGCGAAGGCTAGCTTCTCCAAAATTGGGTACCGGAGCTCGGCCTTCCTCAGGACCCGGCTCACGTAATAAATAGGGAGCCGCTTCTTCCCCTCTTCACGAACTAAAACGGAGCTCAAGGCCTCTGCCCCGACCCTGAGATATAGGAACAGGTCCTCCCCCTCCTTCGGCCCTTGGAGCAGCGGAGTCTGAGTCAACTGCATCTTGAGGGCCCGGAATGCCTCCTTGCACTCCTGGGTCCATTCAAACTTTCGACCACCCCTCAGCGTTCTGAAGAAGGGGGAGCACTTTTCTCCTGCTCGGGAGAGGAACCTACTCAGCCCTGCTAGCTTCCCCATCAGCCGCTGGACCTCCTTAGCATTCCGCGGCGATCCCAACTCCAGGATAGCCTTGAAATTGTCAGGATTCGGCTCGACCCCCGCGGGGGTGAGGAGGTGCCCCAAGAACTTTCCTCTGCTAGCCCCGAAGACACACTTTAGGGGATTCAACCGCATTTTGTATTTGCGCAGGGTGGCAAAGGTCTCCTCCAGGTCCCGGAGGTGGGAGTCCACATCCCGACTTTTGATCATGAGATCGTCGACGTACACCTCCAAGTTCCTCCCCTTTTGTTCCTTGAAGACTCTATCCATCATATTTTGGTAGGTCGCCCCTGCATTCTTCAGCTCGAAGGGCATCATCTTGTAACAGTAGCATCCATCCACTGTGATGAACGAGACATCCTTGATGTCTGGGGGGTGCATCCTGATTTGATGATAACCTGAAAAAGCATCTAGAAAACTCATTACAGAAAAACCGACGACTGAGTCAACCAGCGCGTCGATTCGAGGCAAAGGTTAACAATCCTTAGGGCAAGCTTTATTAAGTAAAGAAAAATCGATACACATCCTCCACTGGCCGTCTCCCTTTTTGACCATGACCACATTGGAGACCCAGTCGGGGTATTGGATCTCGGACACGAAGCCGGCCTTGGGGAGCTTTGCCACCTCCTCCCTGATGGGCTCTGCCAGCTTGTCCGCAGTGGACCTCTTCTTCTGTTGAACAGGGCGTGTTCCCGGGTCCAGGTTGAGTCGGTGGCAGGCCACATCCGCGTCAACCCCCGTCATCTCTGCGGCGTTCCAAGCGAGGATGTCCACGTTCTTCTGGATGCACTCCAGCATCCTGCCTTGGTCCTCCGGGGTCAGCCCCCCGCTGACGCGGATCTTCTCCATCCTGCCTCCACTGGTGAGCACCTCCAGCTCCACAACTTCCTCTGCAGCCTCCAGCCTGGACTGCTCTCCCCACCCTTCAGCATCCTTCTCTTCCGAGACCGGGACCTCCACCTCCACCTCTTATCCCTCGGCCATCACCGCGGCCACCTCCTCCAGGTTTCTTCCTGCCGCCTCCTTCGCGCAGTTCTCCATCTCTAGCTCCTCCCTTCTTCCTTCATGCTCGTCTTCCTCCATCCTCTGCCCCATCTCCTTGGCTCCCTCTAGCCAAGAGATGGTGTTCACCGCAGTGACATAGCACTCCCGCGCCACCTTTGTGTCCCCCCTAACCCTGACCTGAATCCCCTCGGCGTTGAACTTTAAGCATTGATGGAATGATGAGGGGATGCAGCGGAAGGCGCTGATAAGGGGCCTCCCGAAGATGGCGCTGTAACTGCTGGGGGCGTCCACGATGACGAACCTGCAGTTTCTGGACTGACCCCCCAAGTTGACATGGAGGCCTACTCCTCCCTCTACTTCCTTCCTCTCCCCTGAAAACCCGAACAAGGGTCCATCCGAGGCCAGCACCCTTTTTGCCTCCACCTTCATCGCGTCAAACGCCTTTTTAATGATGACGTTGACGGAGCTCCTGTTGTCCACGAGGATCCAAGAGACGGTAAAATTCTCGATGGCTGCCTTGATGACCAGCGCATCACAGAATGGATCCTCGTGATCTGGCATGTTGCTCCTGGAGAAAGTGATCCTCTCCTCCGGAGGTGGGGTTTGGGATGTGGAGGCAACGCTCCGCCGGTACATGGTGTGGAGGCTTGCCTTGCGAGAAGCCTCGACCCCAACCCCTCCGTGGATCGCTCCGATCCCTCCTCGGGTTCCCACATCCACCCGGTCTTCGCAACGATCCTCCTCCGCTCGAGGCAGGACCTCTTCAATCCTCACTTCTTGTCGTGCCTGCTGTTACTGCTGCTCTCTATTCCCTCTCATCTACAGGAATTCTGGGCACGTGGTTGTGGCGTGCCCCTCCTCCTGATGGAAGTCGCAATAGGGCAACTCCACCATGACTTCTCTCCTCCTCCTCCTCACTATCCTCCTCCTCGCTCCCAAGGCTATGGCCATAGCCTCCTCTTAGTCGGGGAGCCGGGGTCTCTGGGCCTGCCTCCAACCCGGGGGGTGGAACTGATCTTGCCCCCCTTGATACTGATCCCTTTCGTGGTATCCCCTCTGTGGCTCTTGCCCTTGCCACTCGGGCCTCCAACCTAGCCGAAGGTCGGGCTCCTGGCGCCCCCACCTCGGCTGTTGCTGCCCCTGGAGCTGCCTCTGCTCCCAATACCGGGGCTCTCATCTCCTTTCCTCCTGCCCTCTTCCTCCTCTCGACTCTTTCTCCTCCTCCGTGGCCCACCTGACCAGCTTCCTAGCAAACTCCGGGTTTGATTCCTCCGTGTCAACTTCTCTCGCCGCCCTCTCCATCAGCTCCTCGTAGGAGAGGGGGGAACTCTCTTCAGCTCCATCCTAAAGAACCCCTGCTGCAAGCCCAAGGTAAAGGCCATCATCAGACTGTGGCCCGACATCTCCTGGACCTGAGTAACCTCCTCCTGGAACCGGTCCACGTAGCTCCCCAACGTCTCGTTCACCCCATGCTTGATGTGAAACATGGATTCCGACTCCTTCTTCCTCTTCTTCGAGGTAGTGAACCTCAGCATGAACCCTCGGCGCAGGTCCTCAAAGCAGTAGATGGAGCTGGCCGGTAGCTGATGGAATCACTCCCTTGCCTTCTCCCTAAGGGTGATAGCGAAGAGTCGGCACTTAAACCCGTCCGACATCTGACGGATGGAGACTACATCTTCGAACCACTGAATATGTTGGACCGGGTCTCCCTTCCCGGTGTAGTAGGACATCTCGGGTTCCCTGAACCCATCTAGAACTAGAGCTGAAGAGACCAACTCGCTGAAAGGACTTCCTTCCCCCACTAGGCGAGCTGGCGAGTCTCGCGAGCCCAGCTTGCCGAACCGGCCTCGGCCTGCCGAGCCAGGGAAGAGATCGGGCCCGGGGAGCTCGCACCCCCGGCCTTCCTCGACCACCTCCTTCCCAGCTCGCCTGCCGGGAGTGTCCTCGCCCAAGGAGGGGGCGGCCGCGATCTGGACTGCTGGAGTCGAGCACTCGGCCCGCGTGCTGAGTGCGAACTTGACAAGAGTCAGCACCTCATTCCTGAAATCTTCAAACATCCCCACCATGGCGAGAGGTGGGGGGGTGGCGCGTTCGGCCTGTCAGATCCCTGTCCTCCCGTCATCGAGCTCGCTGAAGCTTTTCTGTGCTGACCATTCTCCACGCTCACCGCACCAAAATGTTGAAACCGAAATTCGGTCTCCTGTGGAGTTCGATCCTTGGGGAAGGAGTGGTCTCACACCTACTTCACTCCTGCAAGCAAAACAATAGAGGAAACACGGAGAAATAGACCCAAGAGCTCGACGGATAGGACCCACAAAACACCCGGAAGACTAGAGAATACTTCCCCTCCTTAGCCACAGGCCGAGCTAAGGCTACCTCAGGAAGAACTACTAAATCGGGGAGCAAGAGAAAATGAGAGCGTCTGCCTTGAGGTGCCCCCTTGGGTTCTATTTATAGTTTTTAGAATCTGAACTGCCAATAACCAAAGAACTGACCTGAAATTACCAGAAAGCCCTTGGTTGGGTTTGCCAACAGCCAAACCCCGCTGTTTTGAACAGCTATGTGCAGTCCAACTTGGTATGCCAACAACGTAGCTCCGCTGTTCTGAGAAGCTATTCGCACACATGGGGAGGGCATCCATGTAATTTCTCCTCGGGGCTTCTACTGGCCCCCTCCATGGATTGGGAGGTCAGCTCGCCACTAATCCTTCTCCACGGGAGGCGGACGCGACCTGGTTCCAGCGGCTCGCCTATTCTTCTTGGGAGAGCGCGAGCCGGGCCACCGCGACCCGCCAATCCTCGGCTGAGGCGTTCAGGCGGCCAGGTCGCGGGTAGGGAAAGGGTTGATAGCCATTGCGACCATTAGAATGGTTCGCGGGTCGCGGGTCGTCGAACCCATCCGCGAATATCGGCTTGACGAATAGCGCCTCCCACTCCGGTCGACGATTCTCCGAGCGAGCGGGAGGGGTGAGGGAGTCGTCTCGTCTGCCTCGCTCGCTTGAACTGAGCGGGAGCGGACCCGCCTCTTGCCTAGCTCACTCGCTTGAACTGAGCGGGAGCGGACCAGCCTCTTGCCTGGCTCGTTCGCTTGAACTGAGCGGGAGCGGACCAGCCTCTTGTCGCATGCCCGCTTGTTGCTTGGGTGCGGGCCGTGGAACTTGGTTCGCTCGATTTTCCTGGCGGGGCCCGCTCGACGAACACGGGGTTGTACAAGCGTATTACAAGGGTAACGATTCTCTACTTGAGCATGTGAAGCTCTCCTTCTTTTGCATAAGGAAACCCTCTCCCGCGAGTGTACGGTGAGTGTGCGGTGTTCCTTGGGGTTGACAGGAATAGTCCCCATTGTGTTGCATATAGAGTCCGGAATCGAAGTACGGACATAGGCATTGTGTGTGAAGCCTACCCGGACGTGTTGGTCTGGATCGGTGATGTTGAATTTTGCATGGTTTGTCGGAGAAGACTCCGTGTTTTGTGTTTTCGAGTTTCTACGCAGTAGATTACAGCAGGGATTCTTGGGGATTAACTCCAAGGCGCACCCGAAAAACTGAGCGGACACGTGGTTATGCTAATTTTGGCAGTCGGGGAGCCGGCCTTATACATAGTTGGGTTATGTGATGTTTGGAATTGTGGCGGGATCCAAGAGAAGCTTGGCTCGTGTGTACGTCTTAAGGTGACTACGTGGTGTGAGCAACGGGCAAGTGGAATTGGACCTGGGCTATGTGATTCAGTGTGAGAGACCCAAAGAGGGACTGGCCGTTGGCATAGTTGGGAGCCTTAGACAGTGGTCTGAAAGGAAAAAATGCTCACGTTATTTCCATCCAGGGGATGGTGGTGAAGCCACGAAATTGACCGGATTCACCGAAAGTGTAACACCCCCTATCCGTCGCATAGCATATAGCAGTAGGTCCGGCCGGGGCCGACGACATATACCACGGATAGACTGGGTGGTTACTCAATGGAAACCATCCAACCAATCATAACGTCCTACACAGAGCATTCTAGCGGAAGCAGTTTTGTAAGTTGCAAATAAAGAACCCAACAATAAGCTTGAATGTCCACTAATACACCAAATAGGAATGTAGTACATACATAAGTACTGGCCTTAAGGCCTTACAAATGTTTTACTCTTAATACATGATTTACAAACCACGGCATGCAGGCCGGTCATACATGAGCAAAAGCAAGTAAACACTTCGATTTGGCCTTCAAGTGCCGGTTTTGTAATTTGGGCTTTAGCCCGCTATTGACCGCTTGGTCCAGCAGCACCTGCGAGCAACAAAACCACCGCACCGTGGCAAACAAAGGCAACGGTCAGCAATGCTGACCAAATTATAACGATCCCGCCCCAAACTCGGGGCGGCGATGCTCCTTCGCTGCATTTATTAGTATAAACAGGCATTATAGTAATGTCACAACATCACAGGCGTAGGCTCGCACGACCACACACCTCGTGCACTCAGGGCACATTCTCAGTGAACCGGCCAATGTCACGTCAATTTAAGCCATAGACATTCCGAACTCACCACCGCCACTTTGACGGCCAAACATATGAGCTTTTGTCTTCATGGCATAGTTCACGTCAATTTAAGCCATAGACAGCCGAAGACCCTCATCTATGCCAACGAATCTAACCGAACGACATAGAACGGGTACGGTTCCATCTAACTCGTGCTCACATCGCAACGACAATTTAAGACATATGCACGGGTCAAACTTCTCCCAAGTCCCATTACCATCACATTTCACATAACCCGGTTATGTTTCAAGTTGGCTCCCAGCCCACCAAGTTGGCAAGATCATGCATTCGCCCAGTTTTCCGGGTGTACCATAGGGTTAATCCCCAAGGCTCCCTGTTACAATCTTCCACGTAGAAAACCCGAAAAACAAACAATCGCACGGAGTCTTCTTCGACATTTATGCAATGCAACATCACCGATCCAGACCAACATGTCCGGATAGGCTTCACACATCATGCCTATGTCCGTTCTTGTTTACGGACTCTACACAACGGGGAATTTACATATCTATCCGAAGGAACGCCTCCAACTCACAGCAAACTCGCGAGAGCGGGCTTCCTATGCAAAGAAGGAGAGCTTCACATGCTCAAGAAGAGAATCGTTACCCTAGCGTTCTTCCTTGGCGCCATGGAAATATAAGCGAATGAAAAGCACCGCACTCTCTTTGCCTCCGTAGATCTGAAGTCGGCTCGCGATTTGGAGCTTCGAAGCTCCTCCAATGGCCGGATCTAAGCTTCTTCTTCCTCCTTTGCTCTCCTCTCTCTCTTGACTTAGAAAGAGAACCACTCAAAAGAAATGAGGGTTTCAAAGGCCCAACCCCGGGTATATCCCAGTAGGAACAACCCCCAACCGTCGGATCCCAAACTAAGGAAACGAATAGCTACGATTCGTAGCTGAAAAGTAAAATCTGGGCCGAACATGGCCTGGCACACGCCCGTGTCCAGGGTCGTGTCCCTCATTTGCCGTCAAACTCGATGTGTCTTGAACAGCACACGTGCATCCGACACGCCCCTGTTCGACCTGACACGCCCGTGTTCCAAGTGACACAGCTGTGTGGTTGGTCGTGTGCCCCCATCGACACAGCCCCGAAAACGACCCGAGAGTCACACGGGTTCTTGGACACGCCCGTGTCCAAAGTGACACACCCGTGTCACACCCAAACACGCCTGGGCTCCAGGCCGTGTTCACAGTCTAGACACTTCGTCGAGCAAAGTTCGTCGACCACCCGACACGGCCTTGGATACACCCATGTCCTAGGCCGTGTGCCTTTTCTCGACACATCGTCGAGTGAAATTCATCGACACCCCAGGCCGATCGTCGACACGGGCTCGACACGCCCTGAGACACGCCCGTGTCTCAGGCCGTGTGCCCCCTTCTCGACATATCGTCGAGCGAAATTCGTCGACACCCCAGGTCGATCGTCGACACGGGCTCGACACGCCCTGGGACACGCCCGTGTCCCAGGCCGTGTGCGCTGCTCGACAATCGTCGACTCCAAATTTCGTCGACCTCGCGGTCAACTCGTCGACTGGAGCTTGACAAGCCCTGGGACACGCCCGTGTCCCAGGTCGTGTGTCTCCTGCCAAATACCAGATTTGGTCCAAAATGCCTCCCGTCACTCTTTTGAGTTTCGGGGCGTTACAACTCTACCCCTCTTAAAAGAATTTCGTCCACGAAATTACATAAAGGAAAGACAAGTGCCAAAATTAAATTGTACCTGAGCGGAACAACTCCGGATACTCGTCAAGCATAGTCTACTCTCGCTCCCAAGAGAGCTCCTCCCGACCGTAATTGTCCCATCGAACCTTGACCATCCTGATCTCTTTATTGCGTAGCCGCTTGACCTCTGAGTCCTCTATCCGCACGGGCTTGACTTTTGTCATCAACCCACTATCAATCGGCACTTGATCGACGCCAATCACTTGTGTAGGCTCTTGCACCACCTTCTGTAGCACCGATATATGGAATACATCATGTAAACCACTAAGCTCCACCGAAAGCTTCAACCGATAGGCTGCTTCACCAACCCGCTCCAGAACCTCAAACGGCCCAAGGTACCTCGGGCTTAGCTTTTTCAATAGCCGCACCCGCGAGACACCCTTGAATGGCTTGATCTTTAAGTACACTCGGTCGCCTACAGCGAACTCCACGTTCCTGTGCTTGGCATTATAGTACTTCGCTTGCCGGTCCTGAGCGACTAGCAACTTCTCTCGAATGGTTCTCACCAAAGAAGTAGCATCCTCCACCTCTTGACGCTTGTACAACTTTGACTCACCGGTTTCTAACCAAGACAACGACATGCGGCATTTTCTACCATAAAGGGCCTCGAAGGGCGTCATTTTAATGCTCGCCTGGTAGCTATTGTTGTAAGCAAATTCCACCAAATAAAGATGGTCTTCCCATTGCTTTCCAAAGTCCAAGACACACATGCGGAGTATGTCTTCCATAGTCCTATTGACCCTCTCGGTCTGCCCATCTGTTTGCGGATGAAAGTCTGTGCTGAATTTTAACTTTATTCCCAACATTTGCTGCACAAGCCTCCAATCATTGGACGTGAACCGCCCATCTCGGTCACTCACGATGCTGCGGGGCACACCATGAAGCCGTACAATATTATCCACATACAGTTTTGCCAACTTCTCCACCGGATCATCCTTCCTACGCAGAATGAAATGCGACACCTTCGTTAGCCGATCTACGACCACCCAAATGGCGTCGTTCCCCTTTTGCGACCTTGGCAAACTGTGCACAAAGTCTATAGAGATGTCGTCGAATTTCCACTCTGGAATAGGCAAGGACTTCAGAAATCCTCCCGGCTTTTGGCATTCCGCCTTCACCAAGGCGCACGTTTGGCACTTCGCCACGTAGAGCGCCACATCCTTCTTCAAACCTGGCCACCAAAATAGTTCCTTGACATTGTGGTACATCTTTGTGCTCCCCGGGTGAATTAAGTACTTAGTATGGTGTGCCTCGTACAACAATTCTACCCGCAAATTGCCCACACTTGGGACGCACAGAAGACCGTCTTTCCAAAGTAATCCTCCCTCCATAACGAATTGGGAATTTGACCCATCCAGAGCCTCTATCATGAACTGCTTCATATGGACATCCAAATCCAAAGCCTGCAGAATCCGATCAGCCAGGACATATTGAACTTCAGTCTAGTTCAGTACTGCTTCAGCACTTGATTGCTTATCCACACAAACAATCTCCAATGCCTCCAACTCCCGAACCAACCGCTCGTCATGGATCGACAGCCAATTGGCTTGAGCTGGGGCCCGACGACTCAATGCGTCTGCAACCGCATTACCTTTACCAGGCACGTAGTGGATCTTGAATGTATAGTCCGCCAGGAACTCCATCCATCTACGCTGCCATATATTCAGATCTTTCTGATCAATCAAATACTTCAGGCTCTTGTGATCGGTGTAGATATCAATCTTCACATCGTGCAAATAATTTCTCCACAGCTTCAAGGCAAAAATCACGGCCGCTAACTCCAAGTCATGGACCGGATAATTCCTCTCGTGCACTTTCAGCTGTCTCGAGCCATAAGCTATCACACTTCCATGTTGCAGTAGCACACAACCCAAACCGCTGCCCGAAGCATCACTATAAATCTCATAACCTTCGGTCCCACTCAGCGAACTCAGCACTGGCGCCGTGGTCAACCGACATTTCAACTCCTCAAAAGCTCGCGCGCACTCCGGCGTCCAAACGAACTTCTGCTCCTTCCTCATCAAAGTAGTGAGAGGTAACGCTATCCGCGAGAAGTTCTCTACGAAGCGCCTATAATAGCCGGCAAGCCCTAGAAAGCTCCGGACCTCCGCTACCGTAGAAAGCTCAGGCCACTCCCGTATCGCAACAATCTTCGCCGAATCCACTACAATACCTTCTCCACTCACTATATGACCGAGGAACGCCACTGAGGCTAACCAAAACTCGCACTTCGAGAACTTGGCATACAATTGATTCCTCCTTAGCGTCTCCAAACCAAATGAAGATGCTTGAAGTGATCTTCCTCACTCTGCGAGTACACCAAAATATCGTCGATGAAGACGATCACAAAATGGTCCAATTACTCCTTGAAGGTCCTGTTCATCAAATCCATGAACACTGACGGCGCATTAGTCAGCCCAAACGGCATGACCGTAAACTCTTAATGCCCGTATCTCGTAGTGAACGTTGTCTTCGGGATATCACTCTTCCTTATTCGCAGCTGATAGTACCCGGACTTGAGATCCAACTTTGAGTACACCGTCGACCCGACCAACTGATCAAAAAGATCATCGATCCGGGGAATCAGGTACTTGTTCTTTTCCGTCAACTTGTTGAGCTCCCGATAATCAATACATAGCCTCAAGCTTCCGTCCTTCTTCTTAACAAAGAGGACTGGCGCGCTCCAAGGCGAAGAACTTGGGCGCACATACCCTTGCTCCAACAACTCTTGCAGTTGCACCTTCATCTCCGCCATTTCCTTAGGTGTTAGCCGATATGGAGAGCGTGACACGGGCTTTGCACCTGGTGCGAGCTCTATCTTAAAATCTATCTCCCATTGAGGCGGGGCTCCAGGAAGCTCTCTAGGGAACAAATCAGGGTACTTCGATACCACTGAAATACTATCCAATGTGGGCTTCGGCTTCGCAACCTACACTAGTGTAAAGAATAGTTCTGCACCGGCATGAACCGCCTTCACCACCTGAAGAGCAGACATCAACGTCTTGCTCGACCTCTTTAAGCCCGTAAAAGTCATCTCACGACTTGCTCCCAATTTGACTTCCTTGCGACCGCAATCAATATAGGCTTGCTGCTCCGAGAGCTAGTCCATGCCAAATATAACGTCAAACTCCGCCAATGGTAGTAACGATGCTTGCAGATCTAACTCTTGATTCCCAATGCGAATCTTAACACCGCAGATTCTATCCGCTCGCATCGAACACCCATTGGGCAACAACACATCCAACTTATCCTTTGTAATCGAAGAAGGGACTCCGATGCATGATATAAATCCTTCAAACAAGAAGGAGTGTGAAGCTCCCGTATCGAAGAGTGCTCTTGCCGGATTTTCACAAATCAAAACAAATCCTAGACAAGCAATGGTAAGGTAACATGTGCATAACAAGTATCTAAAGAAACTGACTTGCTATAAATTAAACCGTACCTGTCACCACATCCACCTATTTGATGGCTTCTTGTTAGCCATGATTATACACACTTGATTGGGCCGGAGCATAGTGGGACGCGGTTTATTCCACCGCCTTTCCCTTCTCTTCGTATGTCGCTCCCGGCTTCCTTTCGGACTTGGGATGTCCGCTCCAACAATCGCAGGCAAAGTACCCCGTCTTTCCACAAGTGAAACATGCACCCAGGGTTCGACCCATAGTCGCCCCAGAAGCACCAGATGAAGGAGCTGGACCCAAAGTCCTATGCTTCCTGTGGAATCTTCGATAGCCGGACTTCGAAGTAGTCGGCAATTTGAACTCAGATTTCTTGTCACCAACGCTCTTCTTCGCTTGGGAATTCCTCATGTCCTTCTCCAAGGACTGGGCTGGGTTGACCAAGGTCAAGAAACCCTGCGTCATCGGCCCCGAGAGTAGTAACCTCAACTCATCTCTTACCCTTCGTAGAATCGATTCATCTTGCGCTCCTCATCTGCAATGGTGGAGCTAGCATATCGACTCAAACGAGTAAACTCGTGGAGATATTCATCCATGGTACTGTCCCCTTGAACCAACTTCAAGAACTCGTTCTCCAACGCTATCCTCTGCGCCGAAGGGAGGTATCTATCCAAGAACAATCTCGAGAACTCCTCCATCGATACATCAACAAGTTGTCTACCTCTCAAAAGATGCAGCTCCAAACCTTCCCACCACATTCTCGCTTCACCGTCCAGAAGGAACGTAGCGATGGTGGTCATTTGCCACTCCTCCGTCTCTGTTGCTGTCATGACTCTCTTCACCCTGGAGAGCCAGTCTTCAGCTTGAGATGGGGTTCCCAACCCTGAGAATACCGGAGGATTAAAGCTCATGACATGCTTAAGCTGTCTCTCGGTTGCCCTCCTTGGCACCACCGGTTCCTCTACCACCTGTTCCACTCTTCGCTGCTCAGCCGCTTGCAGCAGTACCTGCTCCATCGTAGGAGCGGGCTACTGCGTTTGCCTTGCAGGCTGCGCATTAATCATGGCCAACACTGCTTCGGCCACCAATCGTATGGTCTCAGCTGATAGAGGTGTTGCAGGAGCTTCATTAGGTGCACTGCTAGCCTCAGAAACTCGACGTTCCGACGGCCCAGCACCACTTCTGGTCACCTATAGTGGTACAAAACACCGTTAAGCGACCAAATAAAATTGCAAACTGCAATTATAGGAACACGCAGGTTCCCCAAACACGTATTTTCATTCCTAAGTGGACATTCATGGGTTCTTTTGTTGTTATAACGATAACGCACATACATGTGCTCACCACCCCTTAAAAAGAATTCGCCCACGAATTCATTTTAAGCCCGACCAAAACCAGTATTCTGATACCAAATGGTAACACCCCCTATCCGTCGCATAGAATATAGCAGTAGGTCCGGCCGGGGCCCGACGTCATATATCACGGACAGACCGGGTGGTTAGTCAATGGAAACCATCCAACCAATCATAACGTCCTACACAGAGTATTATAGCGGAAGCAGCTTTATAAGTTGCAAATAAAGAACCCAGCAATAAGCATGAATGTCCACTAATACACCAAATAGGAATGTAGTACATACACAAGTACTGGCCTTAAGGCCTTACAAATGTGTTGGGTATTGTATCCACAATGTACCTGATTTGAAGAAGCCCCTGGACAAGCTAAGGTCAATAGACTATGTATTTGATAAACGTTTTCAAGTTGTACTTGCAGTTTCTCCACGCTAAGTGCACACCAATGTCAGGGTGCAGTAGGTCAATATACACGGATCTGCACGACGTAATCCCTCGTTGAGCAGATCAGTGTGTTGGCCTATGTGTACTCTCTCTATTGGAGTGCACTTACTTTCAAGTACAGGGCCGCTCATATGCAAGAGAAGACAAGGAGCATGGAGGATCAAGGAGCAGCTCCTTGGTGGAAGACGAAAAATCGTCCAAGGCAAATTCGACGAGAATCACCAAGTGATTCTCGCCGAATCGGCGAGAATCACTTGGTGATTCTCGCCGAATCGACGAGAATCATCAATGATTCTCGCCGACTCCTTCTGGCCATCTCAATATGGTGCCAAGTAAGATTCGGCGAGAATCGCTTGTAATTCCCGCCGAACCAATGGTCATGCAGCCCATGAATACAAGTTGAATTCGTTGAGAATCGACAAGTAATTCGACGAGAATCACAATCGATTCTCGACGAATCGTCGAGAATCACTTGATGATTCTCGCCGATTCGTCGAGTATCGTCTGCGATTCTCGCCGATTTTTCCTTGGCGTTTTCTCAGTTAATTTCCTGAACCGGATTCTGCCGCTGTTTAATATCTGGACCGGGACTTGGGGGCTACCTCTGTGGGTCCCACAAAAGGTCTTATTGGGGGTAGCTACAGTATAAATACATGGGTATTTTGAACAGTACTGAGACAGAGAAAAATACGCGAGCTCACGGAAACCCTAAAAAACGCGAAATCCTTCCGCCGCCTCCGTCGCCGCTCGCGCAAGTCCGTCGCCGCCACCGATAGATCTTCTTCCCGATCTCCGACGACAGTAGCTTAGCAAGGCTTGAGTCTCACGAGTCTATCCAGAGATCCTTTGTCTCTCGATTTGTTGATCGGAAACACTTCCCATCCGAATCGATCGAGACGACCGATCCTCGTGTGACCGTTGGTAGACTGAGCTTGCTTCGCAACGAAGTTTGGATCTCCAAGTTCAGCAGCTGCTCTTCATCGTAGCCGCCGATCCCGAAGCTAGCCGCCGCTCGTGTGCCGCCGCCGGTTCCGGGGAAATCCTCTCCAAGAGAGACCAAGGTCGTAGACTCTTCATCGACTTCAAGAACACGTCGTCGAACAAAGAGGAACACCGGTGTCTCCAAGAGAAGTTTGTATCACGTGTACATTCTACTTTTATTTCATTGTAAAGGAACTTTAGTTCCGTGTTGTAAGGGTTGGGTGCAACCCGATTTGTGGGAGTGTTGACTCTCACGTGTGGAAGGGCTCCTTCCGTTAGTGAAGGGATTGGATTTCAATCCCGTTGGTGAAGTGACCGAGTCGTCCCTTGTTGGGGAGATAGGTCGAAGGGGGAAAGTGGATGTACCCAAGTCGGGGAACCACTATAAATTTGCTGTGTTTTCTGTGTGCTGTGTTTGTTGTTTTTATTGTGCAGGTACATCTGTAAATTCCGCAAAAGAACCACACGTCACCTATCCCCCCCCCCCCCCCCCCATAGGTGCACATAGCCGACACTAGGTGGACTTTCAAGTGGTATCAGAGCGAGGTTCCTCAACAAAAAGGCTAACACCTTGAGGTGAATCCTGTCACTAGTGTCAACAAGGAGACATACAGCTACTATGGACGGGCTCAAGTACTCCGGCAAGATCCCAGTGTGCAACAGACTTAACTTTCCTATCTGGAAGGAAAGGATCAGGTTCTATATGGAAGCAGTGGACCCTCGACTGTTCATGATCGTGCTGGAGGGACCTTATGTACCCACTAAGGCCTCCACCATTGATCCCACCAAGAAAGTGCCAAAGACACTCTCTGAAATGGACAAGGATGAGATGGTCCTAGTGGGCCTTGACATGAAGGCAAGAAACATCCTGGTCAGCGCGGTTGACGACTCTATGATGCAAAACTTCAGCAACTGCAGGACAGCTCAGGAGATTTGGTAGTGCCTGATCATCCTAATGGAGGGCACGGATGAAGTGAGGGATGATCGGAGATCCCTCCTGAACCAGAAGTATGAGGCCTTCCGGCAAGGGCCTAAGGAAGAGATCGGAGTCACATACGAGAACTTCCTGAAGATTGTTAACGCCCTCAAGGGCTATGGAAGAGTGTTCACCAATGGTGAACTCAATGACAAATTCCTTAGGTCCCTTACTAAGGAATGGGATACAAAGATCTGCGCCATCAGAGAATTTGGCAGACTAGCAGAAACTGATCCACAAATCCTGTTCGGGAAGCTGATGTCCTATGAACTTCAGCTGAACACCAGGAAGGCAGAGGAAGAAGCAGAGAAGGCTGCTGCAAAAGAAAAGACTGTGGCCCTAAAAGCCAGTCACTCCAGAAAAGGGAAGGGTGCGGTGTCGTACCGTGCCAGAAATAAGGAAGAAGAGGAGGACTCCGATCCATGCTCCTCCAGCTCAGAACTGTCGGAAGAGGATTTCTCCCTCATCACTCGAGAGTTCAAGAAATTCCTCAAGATGAGGAATCAAAGGAAGAGAGACGGCTCCTCATCCAGACATCAGAAGAAAAACTACTCTTCTGACAGGTATGCATCTAAACCTAACAAACATCGTTCTTCTGATATTATTTGCTTTGGATGCAATAAGCCAGGTCACGAAGTGGCCGACTGCCATCAAAACAAAAGAGATAAAGGGAAAGGAGAGGAGCTCAAATCCTCCAGAGATAAGAAGGAGCGGAGCTACATCGCAAGAAGACCAAAGACACTAAGTGAGTCTGATTCCTCAGACTCCAGTGATGATGAGGAAGCCTACTTCGGGCTGGTGGGTCGCTCAGACTCAGAAGGAGAATGTCCCCCATTTACTGGGAAGGTAAAAGCTCACACCCCTCTTTCCGACTCCGACTCTGATCCTGAGTCTCAGGATGATGAACCTGAGGATGGCCCTTCGGCCCGCGAAGCTGAACTCCTCGAGAAGTATGAGCTTCTGCTCAACACCTTCGACGAGTGTCGTAAGAGACTGAGGGCTGAGAAGAAGGAAGTAAAATTCCTTAAGGGTGAGTGTGTATCCCTAAGGGAAGAGGTCACTAGTTTGATTTCTCTCCGACAGGAACACCTTGACCTGACTTCAAAGCACTCAGAGTCTTTGCAGCTCCTTGATCTCAAGCAGGAGGAAGTCAACAAATTGGAAGAACTACTTGCGGCAGAAAGGAAGATCGTACAGAGCTTCTCTATGCCAAAAACAGTGCTTCCAGTCGTTGACACCTTCTCTGCTCAGGCCAAAGGAGCTGGCTTGGGGCATGTTGGGGCATCTGGTTCTTCATCTCGGAGAAACAAGAACCAGAGGAAGAATAAGGCCGCCAAGAAGGCCTCTGCTGATGAAAAGGGGAAGGCTCCTCTTAGTCCTGTTGCGTTCAGAAAGCCTGGCTTTCCTTGCAACCAACATGACTTTGAGTCAACATTTGGGCATCATTTCCGGCCCTCGGTTGCAAAGCCTAAGAGCCGGTATGACGGTTGGAACTTCCCCCGGAACTTTGGTGAGAGTGCCTTCAAGGCACCTTATGAGGAGATCCACATAGGAAATTATGGTCCGTTCTCTAGCGGCCATAATGGAAAGCAGGCGCCAAAAGTCAAGCCTGTTATTCAAAAGGTGACAAAGTCATGTGACTGCCATCACCATGAGGCCTCCACCTCCAGATCCAAGGCCCCAGCTGTACCCGTTGTTCCCAGGGTAAGGCAGGAGCCTCGGAAGAGATACAACAGGTTCGACTGTTGGTGCTGTGGCAAAGTCGGTCACTTTGCCGTGGATTGTTGGTTTAATCCAAGGAACTACGAGACTCCCCATGTTAACAAAGCGAGACCGACCACTCGTAGGGTTAACCGACCGAGGGGGAGTGTGCTAACCAGGAATCTAGGACCCAAGTTCGATTGGGTTCCTAAGGCAAATTAATTTTGTTTTGCAGGAATGTCCAAAGGCCACCAAAACGCCAATCTGGTATTTGGACAGTGGATGCTCCCGGCATATGACCGGGACAAGAAGCCTGCTGCGTGATTACACTCCAGTCGAGAATGGACCCAAAGTCATCTTTGGAGGGTCAGATCGAGGAGTCACCAGAGGTTATGGTATGATTTCCAACGGTATAATCTCTATCACCGACGTGGCTTATGTTGAAGGGTTAAACCATAACCTGATCAGTGTAAGTCAGTTATGTGATAAAGGTTATGACGTTAAGTTCTGCAAGGATAAATGTCTGATAATTTCACGTTCCTCCTCTGAGACGGTATTATCAGGCATTAGGAGCAGAAATATCTTCTGCTTAGATTTTCTTAGTATAGATTCATCTACCCCCGTATGCCTTGTGGCAACAGGCAGTGCTTCTCTTTGTGAACAATGGCACAAGAGATTGGCACATATTAATTATAAGACAATTAGTATGCTATTTTCTAAGAATTTAGTAAGAGATGCTCCCAGTATCAAGTGCATCAAGGATAGCCCCTGTCATGCTTGCCAGATGGGCAAACAGACACGGGCTACCTTTAAGAGCATTGCAGACAAAGACTCTTCCCGATGTCTTTATCTGCTACATATGGACTTGTTTGGCCCAATGCAAGTTCATAGTTTGGGAGGCAAGTCATATACGCTAGTGATAGTTGATGATCACTCACGGTTTACATGGGTGTTCTTTTTGAAACGAAAGTCAGATACTTTTGACTTCTTCACTAATTTTGTCAAGCAAGTTCAGAACGAATTTAACTGCTCCGTGGTCAAAATCCGAAGTGACCATGGAACAGAATTCGAATCTGGTGCTATGACAGAATTTTGTGAAGAACAAGGTATCTTTCATGAGTTTTCCTCCCCGCGCACTCCTCAGCAAAATGGAGTTGCGGAGAGGAGAAATAGAACTCTCATTGAGGCCTGCACGACTATGTTGAAAGATGCTTCTCTCCCGGAATACTTCTGGGCAGAGGGTGTCAATACGGCATGTCATGTACAAAACCGAGCGTTGATCAACAAACATCATCGTAAGACGCCCTACGAGCTACTGAAAGGCAGGAAACCAACCATGTCCTACTTGAGGATCTTTGGTTGCAGATGCTATGTACTAAATAATGGGAAGTATCCGCGTACTAAATTCGGTGAAAAATGCTTCGAAGGCATATTCATGGGATATAGTTCCCATAGTCGGGCACATAGGGTCTTCAATAAGAAAACCTTAGTGGTAGAAGAATCAATAAATGTTGTATTTGATGAAGGAAGCTTGCTTAACAGCAATTCTTCCAGTTGTATTCTTGAAGATGCAGGTGCTAGACTTGACCAGCTGAATCTGGATGAGACCCCTAAAGATGACGCACCCAAGTACGTCAAAGTTTCCACCTCCACGTCATCTGAAAATGTTGAAGATCAAGATGGAACAAATCTTTTAGAAGAACGAGAAGCACAAGAAGTAGCTGAAGCTCCAGACGCCAGACTTCTAGAGCTCCGTCACGTGAGGGATCATCCTAGAGAACAGATCATCGGAGATCCTCGTGTAGGCGTCAGAACTCGAAGAGGTACAACTAACGAAGTATTGCATCTCAGCTTCCTGTCTCAGGTTGAGCCAAAGAAGTTCGATGAGGCGAACAAGGATGCGGCATGGATTCTGGCCATGCAAGAGGAACTACATCAATTCGAACGTTGCAAGGTTTGGACGCTGGTTCCCAGACCATACAAACAGAATGTCATTGGCACGAAGTGGATTTTCAGAAACAAGCTGGATGAACATGGTGTCATCATAAAGAACAAGGCCAGGCTGGTGGCTCAAGGTTACAGACAGGAGGAAGGGATTGACTTCGACCAAACCTTCGCACCAGTCGCAAGGCTCGAGGCAATCCGGTTGTTCCTGGCATATGCTTCACACAAAGGATTCACTGTCTACCAAATGGATGTGAAATCGGCATTCCTGAACGGAGACCTGAAAGAGGAAGTATACGTCGCTCAACCCCCAGGTTTTGTCGACCCTACTTATCCCAATCACGTTTATTTTCTTAATAAGGCCTTATATGGGTTGAAACAAGCTCCACGAGCTTGGTATGAGACTTTATCTAGCTTTCTTCTTGAGAACAAGTTCTCCAGAGGTAAAATAGATAAAACGTTGTTTCTCCGGGAAGTCAAAGGCAAGATTTTGCTGGTGCAAATCTATGTCGATGACATAATATTCGGCTCAACGGACAACAATCTTTGCAAAAAGTTTTCCAAACTTATGCAAGGAAAGTTTGAAATGAGCAGTATGGGAGAGCTCAAGTATTTCTTAGGCCTTCAAGTGAAACAGTCTGAGGATGGAATTTTCATTTCTCAGACGAAGTTCACAAATGAACTCCTTAAGAAATTCGGTATGGAGAGTGCAACCTCTATGAGGACTCCAATGGGATCCACCATGTCTCTGGATAAGGATGAGAAAGGTAAACCTTTCGATGAAACCAAATACAGAAGCATCATTGGATCCCTGCTCTACCTTACTGCCAGTAGACCGGATATTATGTTCTCCACATGTGTATGTGCCCGATATCAGGTGAACACTAAGGAATCTCACTATGTCGCTGCAAAGCGAATTCTAAGATACCTTAAAGGTACTCCTAATCTTGGCTTGTGGTACCCGAGGAACAATGATGTCGAGCTAATAGGCTTTTCAGATGCTGATTTTGCAGGGAGCAGGGATGACAGGAAAAGCACCTCCGGGACGTGTCAATTCCTCGGCAGGAGGCTTATCTCATGGAACAGCAAGAAACAGAATTGCGTTGCAACCTCCACAGCAGAGTCCGAGTATATCTCGGCAGGAAGCTGTTGCGCACAACTCCTTTGGATCAGAAATCAGTTAGCCGACTACAACCTTCAGTTCAAGGAAGTTCCAATGTACTGCGACTCCTCCAGTGCAATTGCCATTGCCAACAATCCGGTGTCGCACAGCAGAACGAAGCATATTGAAGTACGCTACCACTTCATTAGGGAGCACGTGGAGAACAAGGATATCTCTCTCTGTTATGTCCCCACGGACAAGCAGATTGCTGATGTATTCACAAAGCCCCTAGACGAGGCAAAGTTCAATCTTTTCAAGACAGAATTGGGGATGCTCAATTATGAAGAATGAAGACTACCGAGGCTCCCAACTCGTGCATAATCTGAGGGGGAGCCGGGAACTCCAGCGTGAGTACAGATGCAAGAACTGAGGGGGAGCTAAGGGCCAAAGGTTCCTGATCCCGATTTGCCAAAGCCGAAAAGGGGGAGATAACCCTCTCGGGGTCAAGGCTAAGGTGGCTCCAGCTTGCTCCCAAGCACTCGGTATTGGTAAGGGATGTCTCCACTTAATGATGTTACGTTTATGGTCTTCAGTTGCTTTCCTTTTCACTTGCTCTATTCACCTTAGCTTGTAGGGTTTAGGCTTCTTCAAATAGGGGGAGATTGTTGGGTATTGTATCCACAATGTACCTGATTTGAAGAAGCCCCTGGACAAGCTAAGGTCAATAGACTATGTATTTGATAAACGTTTTCAAGTTGTACTTGCAGTTTCTCCACGCTAAGTGCACACCAATGTCAGGGTGCAGTAGGTCAATATACACGGATCTGCACGACGTAATCCCTCGTTGAGCAGATCAGTGTGTTGGCCTATGTGTACTCTCTCTATTGGAGTGCACTTACTTTCAAGTACAGGGCCGCTCATATGCAAGAGAAGACAAGGAGCATGGAGGATCAAGGAGCAGCTCCTTGGTGGAAGACGAAAAATCGTCCAAGGCAAATTCGACGAGAATCACCAAGTGATTCTCGCCGAATCGGCGAGAATCACTTGGTGATTCTCGCCGAATCGACGAGAATCATCAATGATTCTCGCCGACTCCTTCTGGCCATCTCAATATGGTGCCAAGTAAGATTCGGCGAGAATCGCTTGTAATTCCCGCCGAACCAATGGTCATGCAGCCCATGAATACAAGTTGAATTCGTTGAGAATCGACAAGTAATTCGACGAGAATCACAATCGATTCTCGACGAATCGTCGAGAATCACTTGATGATTCTCGCCGATTCGTCGAGTATCGTCTGCGATTCTCGCCGATTTTTCCTTGGCGTTTTCTCAGTTAATTTCCTGAACCGGATTCTGTCTCAGCTAATTTCCTGAACCGGATTCTGCCGCTGTTTAATATCTGGACCGGGACTTGGGGGCTACCTCTGTGGGTCCCACAAAAGGTCTTATTGGGGGTAGCTACAGTATAAATACATGGGTATTTTGAACAGTACCGAGACAGAGAAAAATACGCGAGCTCACGGAAACCCTAAAAAACGCGAAATCCTTCCGCCGCCTCCGTCGCCGCTCGCGCAAGTCCGTCGCCGCCACCGATAGATCTTCTTCCCGATCTCCGGCGACAGTAGCTTAGCAAGGCTTGAGTCTCACGAGTCTATCCAGAGATCCTTTGTCTCTCGATTTGTTGATCGGAAACACTTCCCATCCGAATCGATCGAGACGACCGATCCTCGTGTGACCGTTGGTAGACCGAGCTTGCTTCGCAACGAAGTTTGGATCTCCAAGTTCAGCAGCTGCTCTTCATCGTAGCCGCCGATCCCGAAGCTAGCCGCCGCTCGTGTGCCGCCGCCGGTTCCGGGGAAATCCTCTCCAAGAGAGACCAAGGTCGTAGACTCTTCATCGACTTCAAGAACACGTCGTCGAACAAAGAGGAACACCGGTGTCTCCAAGAGAAGTTTGTATCACGTGTACATTCTACTTTTATTTCATTGTAAAGGAACTTTAGTTCCGTGTTGTAAGGGTTGGGTGCAACCCGATTTGTGGGAGTGTTGACTCTCACGTGTGGAAGGGCTCCTTCCGTTAGTGAAGGGATTGGATTTCAATCCCGTTGGTGAAGTGACCGAGTCGTCCCTTATTGGGGAGATAGGTCGAAGGGGGAAAGTGGATGTACCCAAGTCGGGGAACCACTATAAATTTGCTGTGTTTTCTGTGTGCTGTGTTTGTTGTTTTTATTGTGCAGGTACATCTGTAAATTCCGCAAAAGAACCACACGTCACCTATCCCCCCCCCCATAGGTGCACATAGCCGACACTAGGTGGACTTTCAAAATGTTTTACTCTTAATACATGATTTACAAACCACGGCACGCAGGCCGGTCATACATGAGCAAAAGCAACTAAACACTTCGATTTGGCCTTCAAGGGCCGGCTTCGCAATTTGGGCTTTAGCCCGCTATTGACCGTTTGGTCCAGCAGCACTTGCAAGCAACAAAACCACCACACGGTGGAAAACAAAGGCAACGGACAGCAATGCTGACCAAATTATAGCGATCCCGCCCCCAACTCGGGGCGGCGATGCTCCTTCCCTGCATTTTATTAGTATAAACAGGCATTATAGTAATGTCACAACATCACAGGAGTAGGCTCGCACGGCTACACACCCCGTGCACTTAGGGTACATTCTCAGTGAACCGGCCAATGTCACGTCAATTTAAGCCATAGACATTCCGAACTCACCACCGCCACTTTGACGGCCAAACATATGAGCTTTAGTCTTCTTGGCATAGGTCACGTCAATTTAAGCCATACACCGCCGAAGACCCTCATCTATGCCAACGACTCTAACCGAACGACATAGAACGGGTACGGTTCCATCTTACCCGTGCTCACATCGCAACGATAATTTAGGCTATATGCGCGGGTCAAACTTCTCCTGAGTCCCATTACCATCACATTTCACATAACCCAGTTATGTTTCAAGTTGGCTCCCAGGCCACCAAGTTGGCAAGATCACACATCCGCCCAGTTTTCCGGGTGTACCTTATGGTTAATCCCCAAGGCTCCCTATTGCAATCTACCACATAGAAAACCCGAAAAACAAACAATCGCATGGAGTCTTCTCCGACATTTATGAAATGCAACATCACTGATCCAGACCAACATGTCCGGATAGGCTTCACACAACATGCCTATGTCCGTTCTCGTTTACGGACTCTACACAACAGGGACTTTACATATCTACCCGAAGGAACGCCTCCAACTCACCACAAACTCGCGAGAGCGGGCTTCCTATGCAAAGAAGGAGAGCTTTACATGCTCAAGAAGAGAATCATTACCCTAGCGTTCTTCCTTGGCGCCATGGAAATATAAGCGGATGAAAAGCACCGCACTCTCTTTGCCTCCGTAGATCCGAAGTCGGCTCGCGATTTGGAGCTTCGAAGATCCTCCAATGGCTGGATCTAAGCTTCTTCTTCCTCCTTTGCTCTCCTCTCTCTCTTGACTTAGAAAGAGAACCACTCAAAAGAAATGAGGGTTTCAAAGGCCCAATCCAGGGTATATCCCAGTAGGAACAACCCCCAACCGTCGGATCCCAAACTAAGGCAACGAATGGCTACGATTCGTAGCTGAAAAGTAAAATCTGGGCCGAACACGGCCTGGCACACGCCCGTGTCCCTCATTTGCCGTCAAAATTGACGCATCTTGAACAGCACACGGGCATCTGACACGCCCGTGTTCGACCTGACACGCCCGTGTTCCAACTGACACGGTTGTGTGGTCGGCCGTGTGCCCCATCGACACAGCCCCGAAAATGACCCGAGACTCACACGGGTTCTTGGACACGCCCGTATCCAAAGTGACACGCCTGTGTCATACCCGAACACGCCTGGGCTCCAGTCCGTGTTCACGGTCTCGACACTTCGTCGAGCGAAGTTCGTAGACCACCCGACACGTCCTTGGACACGCCCGTGTCCTAGGTCGTGTGCCTTTTCTCGACGCATCGTCGAGCGAAATTCGTCGACACCCCGGGCAGATCGTCGACACGGGCTCGACACGCCCTGAGACACGCCCGTGTCTCAGGCCGTGTGCCCCCCTCTCGACACATCGTTGAGCGAAATTCATCGACACCCCGGGCCGATGGTCGATACGGGCTCGACACGCCCTGGGACACGCCCGTGTCCCAGGCCGTGTGCGTTGCTCGACGATCGTCGACTCCAAATTTCATCGACCTCGCGGCCAACTCGTCGACTGGAGCTTGACACGCCCTAGGACACGCCCGTGTCCCAGGCCGTGTGCCTCCTGCCAAATACCAGATTTGTTCCAAAACGCCTCCCTTCGCACTTTTGAGTTTATGGGCGTTACAGAAAGTGTGCCCTGAGTGCACGGGGTGTGTGGCCGTGCGAGCCTACACCTGTGGCGAAGTATGTTTGTACTTTATTGTTTAGCTGGGCTAATGAAATGCAGGGAAGGAGCACTGCCATCCCGAGTAAGGGGTGGGGTCATTATAATTTGGTCGGCTTTGGCTGACCATTACTTTGTTTGCCACCGTGCGGTGGAATGTTGCTTGCAGGTGCTGCGGAGCCAAGTACCAAATAGCGAGCTGAAGCCCATGTTGCTGAGCTGGCCCTCGATTGCCAAAGAGAATTGTTGTTTTACTTTTGTCATGTGTGGCCGGTTTGCGAGCCGATGTATGTAAAACATTACTTTGTTAAGTGAAACTCTTGTAAGGCATAAGGCCAGGTACTTTCAGTGAATTCGTTGTTTTATTCCTGTGGTAGTTTGTGGACATTCATGTTAGTTGTTTATTCAATTATGGGCTCTTGACAACTATTTAAAAGCTTCCGCTAGAATGCTCTGTGTTAGGGCGAGTGGTCGTAGTTGGAATGTTTCGATATTCTTCATTTGGTGCCGAGACGAGCTACTGAAAGGCAACTCAAGTAAGTCATGAGCTTTAACACTCCGGTATTCTTGGGGTTGGGAACCCCATCTCAAGCTGAAGACTGGCTCTCCCGAGTGAAGAGAGTCCTGACAGCTACTGAAACGGAGGAGTGGCAGATGACCACTATAGCTACATTCCTTCTGGACGGTGATGCTAGGTTGTAGTGGGAAGGCTTGGAGCTACATCACTTGAGGGGTAGGCAAATTACGGACATCTCGATGGAGGAGTTCTCGAGACTGTTCTTGGCAAGGTACCTCCCTTCGGCGTAGAGGATAGCTTTGGAGAATGAGTTCCTGAAATTGGTGCAAGGAGAGAGTAGCGTGGATGAGTATCTCCACGAGTTTACTTGATTGGGTCGGTATGCTAGTTCTATGTTCGCAGATGAAGAGCGTAAGACGAACCGTTTTTATGAAGGTCTGAGAGATGACTTGAGGCTACTACTCTCTGGGCCGATGTCGCAGGGCTTCTTGACCCTGGTCAACATGGCCAAGTCTTTGGAGAAGGATATGAAGAACGTGAAAGCGAAGAAAAGCTCTGGTGATAAGAGGTCGGAACTCAAAGTACCGAACTCCTCAAAGTTTGTGTTCCGGAAGTGGAGCAAGAATGCTACGACTTCGAGTCCAGCCCCCTATGCTGGTGCTTCTGGGGCGACTACGGGTCGGACCCCGGGCGCATGTTGCAACTGTGGGAAGCCGAGGAAATATGCTCATGAGTGCCGCGGTGGATGGCCAAAGTCTGAGTTGAGGCCGGGAGCAACATATGAAGAGAAGGGTAAGACGGTGGAGTCAACCGCTTCCCATTATGCTCCGGCTCAACCAAGAGTTTATAATCTTGGCCAACAGGAGGCCATCAAACAAGCGGATGTGGTGATAGGTACGATTTAATTTATAGCAAGTTAAATTTTAAATACTTGTTATGTGCGTGTTACCTTACCACTGCTTGTTTTGGATTTGTTTTGATTTGCGAGTATCCGACGAGAGCACTCTTTGATATGGGAGCTTCACACTCCTTTTTGTCCGAAGGGTTCATATCACGCATTGGAGTACCTTCTTCGATGGTGAAGGACAAATTGGATGTGTTGTTACCGAATGGGTGTTCGATGCGCACGGAGAGAATCTGTGGCATTCAGATTCATATTGGGAGTCAGGAGTTCCATTTGCTAGTGTCGTTACTGCCGCTGGTGGAGTTTGACATAATATTTGGCATGGACTTGCTCTCGGAGCAGCAAGCTTATATTGATTGCGGTCGCAGGGAAGTCAAGTTGGGAACAGGTCGTGAGATGAATTTTACAGGCTTGAAAGTCATTGATGTCTGCTCTTTAGGTAGTGAAGGCGGTTCGTGCTGGTGCAGAGCTGTTCTTTACGCTAGTGGAGGTCACAAAGACTAAACCTTCATTGGATAGTATTTCAGTGGTATCGGAGTACCCTGATGTGTTCCCTGGTGATCTTCCTAGAGCCTCGCCTCAACGGGAGATAGATTTCACGATTGAGCTAGTACCCGATGCGAAACCTGTGTCACGCTCTCCATATCGGCTAGCACCTAAGGAGATGGAGGAGCTGAAGGTGTAACTTCAAGAGTTGTTGGAGTAAGGTTATGTGCGTCCAAGGTTTTCGCCTTGGAGTGCACCGGTCCTCTTTGTAAAGAAGAAGGATGGAAGTTTGAGACTTTGTATTGATTACCGAGAACTGAACAAGTTAACGGAGAAGAACAAGTACCCGATCTCGAGTATTGATGATCTATTTGATCAGTTAATCGGGTCGATGGTGTACTCAAAGTTGGATCTCAAGTCTGGATACTATCAGCTGAGGATAAGGGAGAGTGATATCCCCAAAACAGCTTTTAGTAAGAGGTACGGGCATTATGAGTTTGTGGTCATGCCGTTTGGGCTGACAAATGCGCCGTCAGTGTTCATGGATTTGATGAACAGGACTTTCATGGAGTACTTGGACCATTTTGTGATCGTCTTCATCGACGACATTTTGGTGTACTCGTAGAGTGAGGAAGATCACTTCAAGCATCTTCACTTGGTTTTGGAGACGCCGAGGAGGAATCAATTGTACGCCAAGTTCTCGAAATGCGAGTTTTGGTTGTCCTCAGTTGCGTTCTTCGGTCATATAGTCAGTGGAGAGGGGATTGCGGTGGATACAGCGAAGATTGTTGTGATACGAGAATGGCTTATGCTTGCTACGGTAGCGGAAGTCCGGAGTTTTTTGGGGCTTGCCGGCTATTACAGGCTCTTCATGGAGAACTTCTCGCGGATAGCGTTACCTCTCACTACTTTGACGTGAAAGGTGCAGAAGTTCGTTTGGACGCCGGAGTGCGCACGAGCTTTTAAGGAGTTGAAGTGTCGGTTGACCATGACGTCTGTGCTGAGTTCACCGAGGGGGACCGAAAGCTTTAAAATCTATAGCGATGCTTTGGGCAGTGGTTTGGGTTGCGTGATACTTCAGCATGGCATCGTTATAGTATATGGCTCGAGACAGCTGAAAGTGCACGAGAGGAATTATCCGGTCCATGAATTGGAGTTAGCGGCCGTGGTTTTTGCCTTAAAGCTGTGGAGGCACTACTTGTATGGAGTAAGGGTCGATATCTATACCGACCATAAGAGCCTGAAATATTGGTTGGATCAGAAAGATCTGAACATGCGGAAGAGTAGATGGATGGAGTTCCTGGGGGACTATGCATTCAAGATCCACTACGTGCCTAGTAAAGGCAATGCGGTTGCGGAAGCATTGAGTCGCAGGGCCCCAGCTCAAGCCAATTGGCTGTCGGTCCATGACGAATGGTTGGTTCGGGAGTTGGAGGCATTGGAGATCTCTTGCGTAGACAAGCAGTCGAGTGCTGAAGCGCTATTGAACTGGATGGAAGTTCAGTATGACCTGGCTGATCAGATTCAGCAGGCTTTGGATGTGGATAGCAGCATGAAGCAGCTCATGTTTGAGGCTCTGGATGGATCAAATTCCCAATTCATTGTTGAGGATGGATTGCTTTGGAAAGATGGTCGTCTGTGCATCCCAGTGTGGGCAATTTGCGGGTGGAATTGTTGTACGAGGCGCATCATACCAAGTACTCGATTCACCCAGGGAGCACAAAGATGTACCGCGACGTGAATAAATTGTTCTGGTGGCCAGGACTGAATAAGGATGTGGCACTATACATGGCGAAGTGTCAGACGTGCGCCTTGGTGAAGCGGAATGCCAAAATCCGGGAGGATTCTTGAAGTCCTTGCCTATTCCGGAATGGAAGTTTGACGACAATACCATGGACTTTATGCACGGGTTGCCAAGGTCGCAAAAGTGGAACGACGTCATTTGGGTGGTCGTATATCGTCTAACGAAGGAGTCACACTTCATTCCACATAGGAAGGATGATCTGGTTGAGAAATTGGCAAAGTTGTATGTAGACAATATTGTGCGGCTTCATGGTGTGCCCCACAGCATCGTGAGTGACCAAGATGGGTGGTTCACGTCCAATGATTGGAGGCTGCTGCAGCAGATGTTTGGAACAAAGCTGAGTTTTAGCACAGCCTTTCATCCCAAACGGATGGGCAGACCGAGAGGGTCAATAGGACGATAAAAAACATGCTTCGCATGTGCGTCCTGGATTTCGAAAAACAGTGGGAAGACCGCCTATACTTGGTGGAGTTCACGTACAACAATAGCTACCAGGCAAGCATACAAATGGCGCACTTCGAAGCCCTTTATGGTAGAAAATGTCGCACGCCGTTGTCTTGGTTAGAAAATGGTGAGTCAAAGTTATACAAGCGACAAGAGTTGGAAGGTGCAAATTCTTTGGTGTGAACCATTCGGGATAGGTTGTTAATCGCTCAGGACCGCCAGGCTAAGTACTATAATGCCAAGCACAGGAACGTGGAGTTCACTGTTGGAGATTGGGTGAACTTGAAGATCAAGCCGTTCAAGGGTGTCTCGCGGGTGCGACGCTTAAAGAAGATAAGCCCGAGGAACCTTGGACCGTTTGAGGTTTTGGAGCGGATTGGTGAAGCAGCGTATCGTTTGAAGCTATTAGTGGAGCTTAGTGGTCTTCATGATGTATTCCATATATCGGTGTTGCGGTAGGCAATGCAAGAGCCTTCACATGTAATCGCGGTGGATCAAGTGTCGGTGGATAATGGGTTGATGACGAAGGTCAAGCCCATTCGAATTGAGGACTCAGAAGTCAAGCGGCTACGCAATAAAGAGATCAGGATGGTCAAGGTCCATTGGGACAATTGCGGTCGGGAAGAGCTCTCTTGGGAGCGAGAGCAGACCATGCTTGAGGAGTACCCGGAGTTCTTTCACTCAGGTACCGTTTAAGTTTTATGTTTCTTTCCTTTATGTAATTTCGAGGACGAAATTCTTTTAAGAGGGAGAGAGTTGTAATGCCCTGAAACTCAAAAGAGCGACGAGAGGTGTTTTGTGAAAAGTTTGGAATTTGGCAGGGGGCACACGGCCTAGGACACATGCGTGTCCCAGGGCGTGTCGTGTTCGGGTCGACGATTTGGCTGAGAGGTCGACGAATTCCAAAGTCGACGATCGTCGAGCAGCAAACACGGCCTGAGACACGGGCATGTCTCAGGGCCTGTCGAGCTCGTGTCGATGATCTGCCAGGGAAGTCGACATTTTTGCTCGACGATGTGTCGAGACAGGGAACACGGCCTAGGACACTGGCGTGTCTAAGGCCGTGTCGGGTGGTCGACGAACTGCGCTCGACGAAGGGTCAAGACAGTGAACCTGGCCTAGAGCCCAAGCGTGTTCGGGTTTGACACGGGCATGTCAAATTGGACACGGGCATGTCCAAGACCCGTGTGTGTCTTGGGTTGGTGTTGGTCTTGTGTTGATGGAGGAACAGGCCCGGGAATACGGGCATGTACTGGCTGACACGGGCGTGTCAGGTCGAACACGGGCGTGTCGTGTGCCTGTGTATCTTTCGAGACGCGTCGATTTCGACAGCGAATGAGGGACACAGCCCTGGACACGGGCGTGTTGCAGGCCGTGTTCGGCCCAGGTTTTGCATTTCAGCTACGGATTGTGGCCATTCGTTTCCTTATTTTGGGATCTGACGGCTGGGGGTTATTCTTATTGGGATATACCCGAGAATAGGGTTTCAAATCCCTCACTTCTTTCACTTAGTCTCTTTATAAAGTCTAGAGAGAGGGGATAGCAAGGAAGAAGAAAGGAGCCTAGATCCGGTCACCGACGGAGCTTCGAGGCTCTAAATCATGAGCCGACTTCGTATCTACGGAGGCAATGAGATTGCGGAACTTCTCATCTGCATCGATTTCCATGGCGCCAAGGAAAAACGCTAGGGTAACGATTCTCTACTTGAGCATGTGAAGCTCTCGTTTCCTTTGCATAGGAAGCCCTCTCACGCGAGTTTGCGGTGAGTTGAGGCGTTCCTTTGGGTAGACATGAATAGTCCCCATTGTGTACATATAGAGTCCGTAATCGAGAACGGATATATGTATGATGTGTGAAGCCTACCCGGATAAGTTGGTCTGGATCGGTGATGCTGCATTGCATAAATGGCCGGAGAATACTCCGTGCAATTGGTTGTTTTTCGGGTTTTCTACGTGGTAGATTGCAGCAGGGAACCTTGGGGGCTAACCTCGAGGTGCACCCGGAAAACTGGGCAGATGCGTGATTCTGCCGTCTTGGTGTCCTGGGAGCCAACTTGTATATAACTGGGTAATGTAATATTGTGCGTTCGATTCACGGGCTTCGGGGAAGCTTAACCCGTGCCGATGATTTTAAATGTCATGGCAAGTGAGCAAGGGGTTGAGTGGAACCGTTCCTGCTCTATGCAAGTCGGTCTTTGAGGCCTACCGAGGGCATAGAGGTCGGGTCTTCGGCTGTTGATGATTTTAAGTGTCATGACTTCTTCCTATAGGCTGTTGATGATTTTAAGTGTCATAACTTCTGCCTAAAAGACTCAAATGCTCACGAGTTGTGTCATCCAAGTGGCGGTGGTGGGACCGCGGTTTTGATCGGGTTCACCAAGAATGTGCCCTGAGAGCACGGGTTGTCTGGCCGTGCGTGTCTATGCCTGTGATGTAGTGTTATTACTATATAATGCTTGGTTATGCTAATAAAGTGCAGGGAAGGAGCATCGCCGCCCCGAGCTTGGGGGCGGGATCATTATAATTTGGTCAGCATAGCCGACCGTTGCCTTTGTTTGCCACCATTGCGGTGGATTGTTGCTTGCAGGTGCTGTAGGACAAAGCGGTAAATAGCAGGCAAAAGCCCATGTTGCTGAGCCTGCCCTCGAAGGCCAAACTTTTGAGTGTTTTCTTGTTTATTCATGTGTGACCGTCCTGCGTGCCGTGGTATGGAAGACACATTTTTATTGAGTAAACATTTGTAAGGCCTTAAGGCCATTGTACTTTGTATTATACTTCATTCTTATTGCTTTGAGTAGTGGACATTCATGTTTGGTTGGGTTCTTTAACTTGTAACTTTAATTTGTTTCCGCTAGAATGACTCTGTGTAGGACATTGTATATTAGTTGGATGGTTTCCATTTAGTAACCGCCCGGTCTGTCTGTTATATATGGCGTCGGGCCTCGGCCAGACCTACTGCTATATGCTATGCGACGGATAGGGGGTGTTACATGGCCGGCCTGCGAGCCGATGTATGTAAAACATTACTTTGTTAAGTGAGACTCTTGTAAGGCCATAAGGCCAGGTACTTTCAGTGTATTCGTTGTTTCATTCCTGTGGTAGTTTGTGGACATTCATGTTAGTTGTTTATTAAATTCTGGGTTCTTGGCAACTATTTAAAAGCTTCAGCTAGAATGCTCTGTGTTAGAGCGAGTAGTCGTAGTTGGAATGTTTTGATATTCTTAAGTAACCCTTCCGACTGTCCGTGGTATATGGCGTCGGGTTCCAACTGGACCTTTGTTATATGAAAGTTCCTTAGCCCGCTCCAGCCGTGACTGCTCCGAGCCGGCCCTTGCCTCCTCTTCTTGCCCAAACTCTTCCTCCCTTCCTACTTCCTCAACTTCCATCGCCTCCCCTAGACTCTCACTGTTCTCCTGCTCAACCTCTACGCCTCCCCGGGCCTCCCTCTCAATTACTATTCCTTCCACTTCCACTTGTCGACCCTCTTGCAGCTCCAACTCTCCGTCCCCCTGGACCTCCCGCACATCTCTTCCCCTCTGCTCCTCCTAAATCTCCTCCTCCCCGACAACCTCTTCAGTCTCCTCTCTCGCCTCCTCTAAGCTCATCCCCTCCTCTTCGACCACCTCTTTATGCGCCACCATCTCCTTCTCCAACTCCTCTGCCTTGCCATCCATGATATGGTGTTGACCGCTGTAACGTAGCACTGCTTTGCCACCTTCAGGTCCCCTCTGACCCTAACCTGCACCCCTCCGTTGTTGAACTTGAGGCATAGGTGAAAAGAGGAGGGGACGCAGTGAAAGGCGTTGATGAGGGGGTGCCCAAATATGGCTCTATAGCTACTCGTGGCGTCCACGATCACGAACCTGCAGTTCTGTGACACGCCCCCCAACTTGACATGTAGCCCTACTCCTCCTTCTAGTTCCTTCCTCTCTCCCGAGAAACCGAACAACGGCCTATCCGAAGCTATGACCCTCCTGGTCTCAACTTGCATTTCATCGAAGGCCTTCTTGAAGATCACATTTACGGAGCTCCCGTTGTCCACTAGGATCTTGGAGACTGTGAAGTTTCCTACCACCGTCTGGATCACCAAGGCGTCGCAGAACGGGTCTTCATAATCCGGCATATCCTCTGAAGAAAAGGTAATTTTTTCTTTCGAGTCGGAGCCTGGGAGATCGAGGCTACCCCTCTTCGAAATATGGTCTGGAGGCTCCCCTTACGAGCTGGCTCGATCCCAACTCCTCCGTGGATCACGTAGATCCCTCCCCGGGTTCCTACATCCACCCTGTACTCGCATCTATCCTCCGTCTACCCCTGCTGCACTTCCACGATCCTTACCGGCGGATCATGCCTCCTCACCCACTGGTTTCTCTCATTTCTAAGAACACTGGGCAGGTGGCCGTTGTGTGGCCCTCCTCTTGATGGAAGTCACAGAAAGGCAATGCCACCCTGTCCCTTCTCCCTTCTCCACCATCTCTCCTTCCAGCTCCTCCCCGAGCTCCTCTCCTTCCTCCTCTACCTCGACCGATTTCCATTTCCTCTTACTACTGCTGGAAGCGATCCCTCGGCCCATGCCTCCATGCCAGCTGATCAAACCTCCTCGGCCCGCGAAAGTTATCCCTTCCCTGAAAGCCTCCTCCTAGATCCGGGGGGCAACCCTCCCGATGGTGTAGGCTACGGTGTTTGCCGCTATAACAACAAAGGGAGTAATTCGTACGCCTCTCAACTTCCACTATTACGCTCACACAATAACTAAACGCAGCACACCCACGAACAATGTTATCAACTATCGCCAACGCACGGTAGCCACGCCATTTATAGATCGAACAAACGACTAGAGGCCGATGTTCTCTCAAGCTAAAAGGACCAATCTTGGGTCTGACCGAGCGATAGTTGTACCAAAAGAGATCTACCCAAAATGCGATCGAAAAATGGTAGATCTCTCCCAACAAAAATTTCGGGGCTCGCCAAACCCTTTTGGAAATAACGCATTTAAGATTGATGCAAATCAAAAGGAAAACCACGAAGAATCTAACGATTCAAATCCAACGCAAAAATCTTTCCGACCACTATACTATCTAGAGGGAATCACACGTGAGTGGAGATGATCGTTACCCAAGTCGGAATAGATGATTCCGACTACCTTTAAAGGAACGCTCTTCCACGGTTCCGCCGGAGTTACGCCCAATGGAGAGATAGATCGTCCACCTTGGCCGCTTCACACCGATATCCAGATTCCTCGTCGTAGAAGGAGGCCTTTCTTGGATAAAACTCCAAGAGAAGATGGGCGGACGATTTTCTTCAAAGGGGTGCTCGGGTGGAGGAGGTAGGTGGTCGGTCGGCAATGGATAGGGGTGGTTGGGATGATGATGGTGGAGAGGAGTTGGCGGCTATGGCAGTGGAAGGGGAGGTGGCGGCTTGGAAGAGGAAGATGAGGGAGAGGTGCTGGCCGAATGCTCTAGAGAGAGAGAGAGAGAGAGAGAAAAGGAGAGTGGCGGCTAGGAGAGGAAGAGAGAGAGAGATTAGCAAGTAAGGAAAGTTTAGGGTTTCTTTTCATTTCAACTAAGCTTAAAAAAAACCATACATGCCTATATATATAGGCTTAACAACAAGTCTTGGCTATATGTAGCCCAAATAAAAATAAAACACTCACTGGCTACATGCAGCCCAAATAAAATAACATACTCCAAATGTGTAAATAAAGCATGCAAAAAATATGAATGCTCATAAGCTAATAATAAAATAAGTTCAACTAGTTATTTGTCTTGTGCCGAGGGCGGAGATTGTAGCGCCGCTCCATACGAACATCATGGCGACGCGAGTCCTTTGTTGGAGACGAAGGAGGGTCTTCTGTTAGCATGCCGTCATCAACAACTTGGGGGTCGTTGTCTCCACCAATCCTCCCACGCTTGAAAGGACTCATCACCGAGGAGTTGTCTTGAAGATACCATCGGAGAAGAACACCATCCAATAGAGAGACCTCCGCTTCCGGGAGCCAAGAGTCATCAGAGGCAGGGCGATCACGCCATTGAATCAAGTAGCGGCGCACATCGCCATCTACAGTGGGAAACATGTCATCCTGGAGAATCCTGTCTGGCAAAAATGCTGTCCTGGCAAACCTGGGAAAAGCATTAGGCAGCAAAGGGGGAAAATCTTTATCATCAACATTTAGCGTACCTCCGTTGGAGACCAACGGAGAGAGCGATCCCTTACCCCACTCAACCCCATACCCATGAGAAGCTGTAGTGGAACTAAACGGACAAGAAGATAATTCTAGTGGCGGAGCAATATATGGCGTTAAATCTGAAACATTAAAAACAGGGGAAATACCACAATCAGTTGGTAATTCCAAAAGAAAGGCATTGTCTCCTAACCTCTTTAAAATCCAAAAAGGTCCCGCTCGCCGATCCGCTAACATTTTTAAGGTGCTCGTAGGCAACCGTTCAGGGATGAGACGCACCATGACTAAATCACCCACTTTCAAGGGAGACACTCTCTTATGTGCGTTGGCATTAACTTGATAAGACACGTATTGAGTGGTAAGCGTTTCATTTATGTACTTGTGCAGATCATGGATGTGAGAGGCAAAGTCCTGTGCAAATTGACTTGAATTAAAAGATGGCAGTAACGGAATCAAGTCAAGTGGCACAGGTGCTTTATAACCGTGCACGATCTCATTCGGGGACAAATCCGTGGACCTATTTTGGAATTATTATACGTTAACTGAGCATGAGGGAGGATAAGGTCCCATGTACCCTTGTGGTCTCCCACAAGGCATCGAAGAAAACTACCTAAACTTCTGTTTACAACTTCCGTTTGCCCATCCGTCTGCGGATGGTACACTGAAGAGAATAGAAGTTTGGTGCCCATAATCCTCTATAGGGACATCCAAAAATAACTAGTAAACTTCACATCCCTATCGGTAACTATAGATTTTAGAACGCTTCGATGGCCAACTACCTCTTTAAAATATAATTGTGCAATGAGTGACGCGTCGTTGGTTTTATTGCATGCGATAAAATAGGCTATTTTGGAGAAACGGTCTACAACAACTAAGATAGAGTCATAACGTCTAAATGTGAGTGGGAGGCCGAGAATGAAGTCCATACTAACGTCTTCCCAGGGAATAGAAGGAATCGGAAGAGGGGTATAAAGCCCCGCATTAGTTTTGTTCCTCTTAGCCAATTGGCATGCTCGATAACTTCCCTCAATTTTATTAACCATGGCCTTAAGACCGGGCCAATAGAACTTGTCTTCTACTAACGTGATCGTCTTGTCACGGCCAAAGTGTCCACCTAACCCTCCACTATACAATTCCCACACTATGAAGTGTCGTAGGGAGGAGCGGGGAATGCATAGCCTCGAATGGTTAAATAAATAGCCGTCACGAATGTAAAAAGAAGTAATGGTTGTAGGCAAACCGTCTTGAATTGTGAAATAGATATCCTTAAAATCTGGACGGTGGACATATTCGTCCTTAATCCTATCGAAGCCAATCACCTTAACTTCTAGCGTGGATAGTAATAACGAAACACGACTAAGAGCGTCGGCTACGCGGTTGAGAGTTCCCTTAAGGTGTTTGATAATGAACGTGTACTCCTGAAGATAGGAGACCAATTTGGCATGCCTAGGACTAACCTTAGTTTGAGAGTTAATAAACCTTAGCGCTTCATGATCGGATAGGATGACAAACTCCTTAGGAAATAAATAATGCCGCCAATGTTGGAGGCATCTAATGACCATGTAAAACTCCCGATCATAATTGGAATAATTTAATTTCGGACCTGCCAGTTTCTCACTGAAATACCCCACAGGGTGGCCTTCCTGACTCAACACTCCACCAATTCCCACTCCAGACGCATCACATGACAACTCGAAAACTTTGGTAAAATCCGGTAGTTGCAAAAGGGGGGCTTCTGACATGCGCGACTTAATTAATTGGAACGCCATAGCGGCCGAGTTCGTCCATGTAAATTCACCTTTTTTCATGCACTCGGTAATGGGGGCCATAATACTACTAAAATCCTTAATAAATCGCCGATAGAATGTAGCGAGCCCGTAAAAACTCCTAACATCCCGAATGTTGGCGGGCTCGGGCCAATCTCTAATGGCTTGTACCTTCTTGGGTTCTACGTGGATCCCCTTCGAACTCACAATGTAACCGAGGAACGCAACCGATGACACATGGAAGGTACACTTATTAATATTCACGAATAATTTTTTCGATCTCAGCGTGGTAAGGATGATTTTTAAATGTGACTCGTGATCGATCGTGGAGGTGCTAAAAACCAAAATGTCATCAAAATACACCACGATGAATTTTCCCATATAGGGTTGGAAGACGTGGGTCATCATCCTCGAAAACGTGCTCGGCGCATTGGAAAGCCCAAACGGCATAACTAACCAATCGTAGAGCCCTTCCTTAGACTTAAATGGGGTTTTCCACTCGTCACCTTCCCTAATTCGAATCTGATGGTAGCCGCTCCTAAGGTCCAATTTCGAGAAAATCGTGGCACCGGCTAACATGTCCAATAAATCATCCAGGCGAGGGATGGGAAATCGGTACTTAATAGAGATTTTATTAATGGCTCTACTATCCACACACATCCTCCAATAGCCGTCCTTCTTGGGGGAAAGTAAGGCGGGTACGGCACAGGGGCTCATGCAGTGATGGATAAAACCTTTTTGCAATAAATCTGAAATCTGTGTTTGTAACTCTAAGTGTGCGGAAGGGTTTAGCCGATAATGTGGGAGGTTGGGCAAGGAGGAGCCCGGAATGAAATCAATGGCATGCTGGATATCCCGCAATGGGGGTAACTCAGACGGTAGCTCGTCCGGTTACACGTCCACAAACTCTTCTAAGAGTTTTCTCAGCGCCGGCGACAATTTCTCAAAAGTTGCTGCATCTTCCTTAACTTCTAGACACACTAAAGCATAGAGAACACCGTCTAGAAAGGTAGTACGCTTCAATTCTTTCTTCCCTATCAAACTCAACATTTTCTTCTCGACCGGGACGACCGTATCCTTGGAGGGGGCCGAAGGATCCTTTGGCGGAGTGGGTTTAAAGAGAATGGTTCTGCCATTAAATTTAAACTCGTAAGTATTGGCCCGACCAAAATGGGTGACGTCATGATCATACAACCAAGGGTGACCCAGCAAGACATGACAAGCATCCATAGGGATGACATCACACCAAATCTGCTCAGAATAAGCTTTGATGGTAAGGGGTACCAAGCATCTCTTCGTCACAGGTAGGGACGACTGGTTTACCCATGCCACCTTATAAGGGTGAGGGTGCGGCTCGACAGCAAGAGACATACGTCTCACCACGGCTTCAGAAATAACGTTCATGCAACTACCGCTATCAATGATCAACCTACACCATTTGTCACCACTCTTAAAATTCAACGTGAAATTGTTCGTCCTATTCCAATCGTCTAACGCTCGAGGGGTCGCCAGAATACACCTCATAACCATCATATGGGAGTCATCCTCCATATCACTAGGCACTCCGTCTGACTCGCTCTCTTCTCCCGCCTCATAAGTAAGGTCATCTGACCCACCAGTGGAATCTAACAGGGCTAATGGTTTGGGTTTAGTAGGACAATCACTAGCATAGTGCCCTTGGATCCCGCAAGCGTAACAGGTGACATTCGTTCTGTTGACCCTACCTACTAGGACTCTCTCACCAGAGGGGTTTCTATTATTCCTAGCCGTTACAACTATGGAGGTCGAGTCGGGGGACTGATACTTTTCCTTAGCCTTATAGGTGGAGGTGGGAGGCGGTCCTAAAATGGACTTGCCCTTTTGGAACGAGCGAGACTTACCTTTAAGCACATTGTGCTTCTCAATATCTAAGGCAACGTTGAATGTGACGTGCAAGTCGGTGTGACCATAACGCAGAAGTTTTCCTTGGATGTCGGGGTTTAGTCCCTTACGGAACCTGGAGAGGGTGACCTCGGGCATCTCTTTCACGTCACACCTAACCATCATGTCCTTCAGCAGACTCATATACTCAGACACCAACCTAGTCCCTTGCTTAAGGGTAGCTAAATCATCGAACATCTTTATTCGATGGTACATAGGGACGTACTGCTCTGTCAGCCTAGCCTTCATGTCATCCCAGCCTACGGGCAACGCACCGTTCTCGACTCTCAAATGCCGCTCCTCATTCAGCCAAAATATTTTAGCACGCCCTAGCAACTTCATCCTCGCTACTCGCACCCTATCCGCGTCGTTCAGAGTATACCACTCGAAATAGCATTCGATCTCCATGACCCAGTCATGGAAGACTTAGGGATCCCCCAATCCATCGTAGGATGGTGGCTTGACTCGGACGGCCCGAGTAAGATCAAACTCGTAAGGTGCTCTAGGAGCGTGCTCATTAGGAGGGTGGGGGTAAGGATTGTGATTTTCTCTCACTCGTTGGTGAGCGGGTTGATTACGGGGTTCCCCTTGTGGTAATCCCAGTCCGTGAAGTGCCTCCCTAATAGCCGTCAACTGCTCCATGAAATCCTGACGGAGTTCCTCAAGCTCAGTGAGGGAACGACCCTCACCCCGGTCATCATCCATACTAGAAGACGATGGAGGATATTTCGTACCTAGCCTAGTGCGCATGCAAAAATGAAGACAACAGACTTAGACAGACCACAGAAGGAATTAATCCCGCTTAAGGACTATAGGAAAATAAATTTGTTTTTGATTTTCTTACAGGAAATAAAAAGAGGACTATTAAAAAATTTATTTTGATTTTTTTCCGCTGAAAAATAAGAAATCTAAGCCGTTATTGGCAGACCAAAAATAGTTTTTTTTGAGATTGTTTTTGAAAACTAACGTGCAAACAAAAGTGCGGGTTAACGTGCTAAATAAGAGGGGAGGGTGCCAATTAAAAAATTTGCAAGAACCTCCCTCTGATACCAAAGTGGTGTAGGCTACGGTGTTTGATGCTATAACGGCAAAGGGAGTAACGCGTACGCCTCTCAACTTCCACTATTACGCTCACACAATAACTAAACGCAGCACACCCACGAACAACGTTATCAACTATCGCCAACGCACAGTAGCCACGCCGTTCATAGATCGAACAAATGACTAGAGGCCGATGTTCTCTCAAGCTAAAAGGACCAATCATGGGTCTGACCGAGCGATGGTTGTACCAAAAGAGATCTGCCCAAAATGCGATCGAAAAATGGTAGATCTCTCCCAACAAAAATTACGGGGCTCGCCAAACCCTTTCAGAAATAACGCGTTTAAGATTGATGCAAATCAAAAGGAAAACCACGAAGAATCTAACGATTCAAATCCAACGCAAAAATCTTTCCGACCACTAGACAATCTAGAGGGAATCACACGTGAGTGGAGATGATCGTTACCCAAGTCGGAATAGATGATTCCGACTACCTTTGAAGGATCGCTCTTCCACGGTTCCACCGAAGCTGTGCCCGATGGAGAGATAGATCGTCCGCCTTGGCCGCTTCACACCGATATCCAGATTCCTCGTCGTAGAAGGAGGCCTTTCTTGGATAAAACTCCAAGAGAAGATGGGGGACTGGTTTTCTTCAAAGGGGTGCTCGGGTGGAGGAGGTAGGTGGTCGGCCGGCTATGGATAGGGGTTGTCGGGATGATGATGGTGGAGAGGAGTTGGCGGCTATGGAAGTGGAAGGGGATGTGGCAGCTTGGAAGAAGAAGATGAGGGAGAGGGGCTGGTTGAATGCTCTAGAGAGAGAGAGAGAAAAGGAGAGTGGCGGCTAGGAGAGGAAGAGAGAGAGAGAGAGAGATTAGCAAGTAAGAATAGTTTAGGGTTTCTTTTCATTTCAACTAAGATTAAACAAAACCATACATGCATATATATAGGCTTAACACCAATTCTTGGCTATATGTAGCCCAAATAAAAATAAAACACTCAATGGATACATGCAGCCCAAATAAAATAACATACTCCAAATGTGTAAATAAAGCATGCTAAAAATATGAATGCTCATAAGCTAATAATAAAATAAGTTCAACTAGTTATTTGTCTTGCACCGAGGGCGGAGATTGTAGCATCGCTCCATACGAACACCATGGCGACGCGAGTCCTTTATTGGAGACGAAGGAGGGTCTTCCGTTAGTGTGTCGTCATCAACAACTTGGGGGCCGTCGTCTCCACCACTCGAGGCCTCCAACCTAAACAGTTGTTCGGCTCCCGGGCCCCCCGTCCTTGATGTAGTCCCTACTTCCCCTATCCTCGGGGCCCTTCCCTCCCCCTCTCTTGTCTCTGCTCCCTCCATCTTCCTGCTTCCGGCTCCTTCACATCATCCTCCGCCAAACTGGCCAGCTTCCTTGCAAATGCCGTATTGGCCCTCTCGAAGTCTGTCTCCTTTATCGCCCTCTCCATGAGCTCCTCAAAAGAGAGGGGGGGACACTCTCTTCAACTCCATGCTAAAGAAACCCGGTCATAGTCCCAGAGTAAACGCGAGCATCAGTGTATACCCTGGGACCTCCTGGACCAGAAGGATATCCTCCTGAAACCGATCCACATAATGTCCCAACATCTCGCCCTCCTTCTGCCTCACCGCGAACAGGCACTCCGCCTCCTTCTTATGCTTCTTCGATGTTGAGAACCTCAATAGGAAAACTCGACGCAGATCCTTGAAACTGTAGATCGACCTTGTCGGCAACTGGTGGAACCAGTCCCGTGCCTTCTCCTTCAATATGATGGAAACCAGCTGACACTTGAAGGCATCCGTCATCTGTCTTATCGAAACGACATCTTTAAACCACTATACGTGCTGCACAGGGTCATCCTTCCCCGAGTAGTAGGACATGTCGGGCTCTCGGAACCCCTATGGCACCGGAGCCGAGATGATGAGCTCACTGAATGGGCTCTCACCACCTGCCTACCGAGAGGGCGCATCTCGCAGCCTCAACTTACTGGCCCGATCCGCGAGACCATGCCCAGGGAAGAGCTCTCGCACAACCGCCTTCCTCTCGCCAACTTCTGCCAAAATCTCCTTCCCGGGACGCTGGCCTGGGAAGAGCTCTCTCGCCGCCACGTCCCTCTCGCCAGCCTCTGTCGGGACCTCCTTCCCCGGGCGCTGTCCAGGTGTGTTCTCGCCCAAGAGCGGGACCTCCTCGATTGGGACCTGAGGCATGGCCGACTCACTCCTTGCCGAGAAGGCCAAGCTGATGGTCTGCAAAACCACTCGCCTGAAGTCCTCCAGCATCTTCCTCGTCGCCTCCTCTCCCCGAGAGGGGGAACCTCCTGAACCAGATCCTTCGCCTTCACCTCCTACCATAGGACTAAACTCAAGCTTTTCTTGTATCGGCTACCTTCCACGCTCACCGCACCAGAAGTGTTGAAGCCAAAATTTGACTTCGACAAAAGTTTGAAAACTAGGGGCGTAGCCAACACCTACTCATCCCAAGCTCCGACCTCCGACCGGTCGTGAAGGACCAGAAACTGACCCAAAGCGTCAGCATGGAGGTCCCACCGCTTAACCGGAAGATCTCTGAGAGCTTCCCCTCCAAAGCCAAAAGCTGGGCTTGGAGCTCCTCAAAAAGCACAGAAAAATCCTCTCAAGTCCTGGGAAAAAAAGTGCTTCTGAACAACCCCTATGGCATTTTTATAGTTTTCTGAGTTGGTTCTACAAATAACCATACTGAGCTGTCCTGAAATTATCAAAGTACCCCTGGTTGTGTCTGCTAACAGCCAAACTCCGTTGTTCTGAAGAGTTATATACAGACCTATAAGGGCAAATGGGTAAAATTACCCGCGGTAGAAGAGTAAAATCTCTCTTGGGTGTAGAAATGTAAAAACAGCCTTCTTCTTATATGGCAAGTGGGGGAGCACCCAGCGGTGAGACGAATCCTCCTGCCCTTCTCGCCAACATTCTTTACCGTGAGGCCTTCTCGCCGCTATGGTCCTACTCGCACCCTAAAGGAGGGTGTCTCGCCTACTGCAAAGGCCACCCGTCTCGCCCCTTGCGAGTGGACCACCTGGTCCCACTCGCATATCAGCACCTCTCGCTTGTTTCTTCTATTCTCACCTTGAGTGCCTCTCGTGAGCCCGAGGTTGTACATAGTCGACTTCTACTTTCACATCTTATTTATAGAAGATTTCGCTGAAGTTGAAAAGGCGCGCTCTATTTAGTGTGTTCCATGTTTTAGGAAATGACCTAATGTCGACACAGGATAACTAGTTTGTCGAGATGTGTCGACTCAAGTTGACACGGGAAAAACTAGTCGGTCGAGATGTATTGACTCAAGTCTACACAAGTATAATGTCGTTTGACACATACCTTAGGGTCTCGACACATACTCAGATGACTTGACACATTCTCTGGTGTCATGACACTTCCTTATGGACTTAAACAAATTTATTTTTCTAATTGTCTAACTAATGACATTTGACCTTTTTAATGTCTTGTTTTTTTAGATAGGTAAACTGTGTTACTTAACTTATACAACTTGAACAGGGATTTTTTTTAAGTACCAATTAAAATGATTATTCTTACAAGATTTATTCTATGTTTAACATTCCTAGTTCAAACTTGAAGAAATTGAACTTGTTTTCATCTAAGGGTTGGAGTATAATGTAAATAGATATTATATTTTCAACGTGTTCTCTAAGAAAGTGATATCTGATTTCTGTGTTTGGTTCTACTGTGAGAAATAGGATTATTTGTAATTGGCATTGCACTAGTAGAATCACAATACATAATAGATTTACTTAGTTGTAAACTGTAGTGTAGGAGTTGATATTGAATCCGAAGTAACTATGCACAGTAACTCCCAACTGATGTATACTCAGACTCAGCTATTGAAATAACTACACTATTTTGCCTCTTATTACTACAACTGATGAGTCTTCTCCCTAGAAATTGACAAGTTCATGATGTACTCTTTTTGTCCTCTTTACATCCTGCAAAATCTGTATTTGTGTATCCAGTTAGATCAAAATCACCATTCCTAGGATACCAAAGCCCAAGATTGGATGTGCCTTTTAGATATCTCGGTATTCTTTAAGCAGCTGTATAATGAGACTTTTTAGGTCATGCTTGATACCTAACACAGACACATGTTAAGAACATTATATCTGGTCTACTAGCTGTCAAGTAAAGGAGTGATCTACTGATGCCTCTATACATAGATTCATCCACTGGTTTTCCAGATTCATCCTTGTGTAGTGATACTGGGGAACCCACTGGGGTTCTCATGGTAGAAGAGTTTTCCATACCATACTTAATCAACTCCTTTGTGAACTTCGACTAAGATATGGATATACCATCTTCATATTGTCTAACTTGGAATCCCAAAAAGAATTTCAGCTCACCCAAGCTGCTCATTTCAAATTTACCTTGCATAAGCTTTGCAAATTTTCTATGTAGCAGCTTATTAGTAGAACCAAAAATGATGTCATATACATAAATCTGGACTAAAATGCTTGAACCTTTGATGTACCTTAAGAATAGTGTCTTATCTCTTTTCCCCCTAGAGACCTTGTTCTCTATGAGAAAGGTATACAAGGTCTCATACCAGGCTCTAGGTTCCTGTTTTAACTCATACAATACTTTATGCAATCTAAAGACATGAGAGCTAAGTTTAGGATTTACAAAACCTGTTAGTTGTTCTACATAGACCTCTTCCTTCAATGTACCATTTAGGAATGCAGATTTAACATCCATCTGGTAGACTTTATACTATTTATAAGCTGTTTGTGCTAATAATAGTCTAATGGCTTCTATCCTATCTACAGGTGCAAAGGTTTGGTCAAAGTCTATTCCTTCATCTTGTCTACACCCCTTAGCCACAAGTCTTGCCTTATTTTTAACTATAACTCCATTCTCATCTAATTTATTCCTATATATCCACTAAGTTCCTATAACATTGTGATTTCTAGGTTTGGGAACTAGACTCCAGACCATACATCTCTCAAATTGATTAAGCTCTTCTTGCATTGTCATAATCCAGTTGGGGTCTGAATTGGCTTCTTCAAACTTATTAGGTTCCATCTGAGAGAGAAAGCTAGAAAATAGAACCTCATTATGACGTCTACTCCTATTAGTCACTCCTAGCCTGACATCACCTATTATTTGATCAATAAGATGATCTCTAAGGTGTCTAACAACTATAGAAAGATTCCTACCGTCACCTAGTTCTTCTGGTTGGGGAGGATGAATCTCTTCCTCCCCCTAGGCAGTGACTGTGTCTTCTATAGGAACTTCAACATTGTTTCTAGCCTCTAATTCTATATCAATTAAATCTCCTGTATTTAATTTTTCCATCTTAGAGTCAACATCTCTTATACTAGAATTTTTAGATAGTTTATTATGTAAAATAGAAGTTTCATCAAAAACAACATTAATTGATTCTTTTTCCACTTGATGTTTAAAGTTGTAGATCCTATATGTCTTGTTATGATTACTATAGCCTACAAAAATACTTTTATAGGACTTCTCTAAAAACTTAGTTAGATAAGTCTTCCCATTGTCTAAGACATAACACTTACTTCCAAAGATCTTGAAATAGGACAGATTTGGTTTTCTGCCTTTCATTAGTTTATAGGGAGTCTTGTTGTGACTTTTGTTGATCAAGGCCTTATTCTGAACATAACAAGCACTGTTTATAACTTTAGCCCATAAATATTCTCGGAGAGATGTGTCACTTAGCATAGTTCTAGCAGCCTCAAAGAGAGTTCTATTTTTCCTCTCAGGTACCCCATTTTGCTGGGGATTTCTAGGAGAGGTGAATTCCTAAAGGATCCTTAGTTCTTTATAGAAATTTATCACTCTTTCAGATTGAAATTCTGTGATATGGTCACTTCTGAACTTGACCACAGAACATTCCTTTTCATTTTGAATTTGTTTGACAAAATCAGCAAGAATGTCTAGAGTTTCAGACTTTCTCCTTAGGAAGAATACCCAAGCAAATCTAGAGTGATCAGCTACAATCACATAAGTGTAAGACTTCCTACCTAAACTAAGAATTTGTATAGGACCAAATAGGTCCATATGAAGTAAGTACAGACACCTCTTAGTGTCTTTGGACTGAATGCTCTTAAAGTAGACTTTTGTCTATTTGAATCTTTGACATGCTGAACACATGCCTTCTTTGGATCATTTTAGATGGGGTCCATTTCTAACAAGGTCCATAGAAAATAACTTGCTCATAGCTTTATAATTTAAGTGAGCTAGCCTCTTGTGTCATTGCACACACAAAGTGTCTTTCTCATTTGCTACTAGGCATACAAAAGAATTCTCATTTATACTTAAGAAATTTAGACACTAAATGCTGCCACTCCTAGTGCCTGACAAGATGATCTCTTGATCACTTGCATTCCTTATCAGACACTTGTCATTGTGGAATATGATTTCAAAACATATATCACAATGTTGACTTATACTTATCAGATTGTGGTTCAATCCTTTTACATAAGCCACTTTTGTGATAGTCACTAGACCATTAGAGATGTTATCATATCCCTTGGTGATTCTTTTTTCGGAACCTCCAAAGATTACTTTTGTTCCATCCTTTACTGAAATATAGTCCCTTAGCAGACTTCTTATTCCAGTCATGTGCCCGGAATAGCCACTGTATAAGTACCATATTGGCCTTTATATGGTACTTGGATCCACCTGCAATCACAGAATTAATTAATCTTAGGCACCTAAATAGTTTTGGGGCCTTGGTTCCTATTAGATTTAGCTGTGTGAACCACATCAGGCTTTCTAAACAGATGAGTATGTGACTTAAAAGAGGGTGTTGTGGGATTGTACCAACAATCTAGGGCAAAATGTCCAACCTTCCCACATCACCAACATTCAAATTTGTAATATCTTCTCTTAGGTTGCACCTTTGAAGTTGTAATTCTGGGTAACTTAGAGTTGACATTCAGATTCCATGGTAGTGGTGCAACATTGACAACCTTACCTTTCAGGTTAAAGTGCTGTGAACTAGGACCAGATCCAAGAATTCCTTAGCTCCTTGGATTGATCACTCCTTTTGGTGGTCTGTGGGCCTTATAGCCATTTGATTTTTGTCCTTTCCAGCAAGGCTCTTTATTGACCTTGCTAGTTGTGCACTCTGAACTCATGTATCCAGGAACACATGATCCCTTGCATCTATTAGAAGTCAGATGCTTGGCTGGTTACTTAGCTAGACCCATTGGGGATTTACCCTTAGGCTCAGGTTTCTTATTGATCTTATTATCCTCAGTATACCCTACACCACTTCTAAATGGTGCAGAAAATGTATCAATAATAGGTAGCACAGACTTAGGTCTTGAGAACTATTTCAGGAGTTGTCTTTCCTGAAGAAGCTTTGCTTCTAGGTCCTTAATAGTCTTGTCTTTTTCTGCAATAGTCTCAGCCTGACTATCTATTTTATTGGTTAAATCTATGAGCTTCAATTTTTGAAGGTCCAACTTAATGTTGGACCTCTCCAACTGAAGAGGTATTATTTCGATGACTCTAGTTATTTGGCTTGTTCCTTAACTAGCTCTTTGTTTGTAATCAAACCTTCAACAATTTCACATATTTGTCGATGAGTGTGTTAAAATCTGCTTCTGAGTCTGAATCATGTTCACTATTATTGGAAGAGTGTGAACATGATTCATTCTCTGATGCTGATCTAGAGCCTGAGGTAAAACTAGTAGTAAGTGGTTTTACCTTTGTAGAATTTGAACAATCCTGATCTTCTTCTTCTACTAGGGTCATCAGCCCTGGATCTATACAGTCTTCAATATCACTAGATGATAGTGTGGTTCTTCTTCTATTGCTGGCCTCCTTAATGGCCAATAATCCCAAAAGAGTCTCCTCCTCTTCTGATTCAGATGAATATATCTTACTGTCTGAAAGAGTGGACTGCTTCTTGGCCAACAAGCTTTTGTCAAACTTCTTGTGCTATCTAGTCTTCCAATTTTTAGATTTTTTCTCCTTCCTTTTTACTGGGCTGTCAGCAATGACATGCCCTTGCTTGTTACAGCAATAACAAACAAGATTAGTCTTATTGTGCTTATTCTAAGAAGAACCATACCTATTCCCAGATTTCTTTTTTCCTTGGTTTCTCTGAGTGATATGTCTTCTTGTTAGAAGAATCTTCAGCTTGACCCTTCCAGATGACCTGCTTTCTTCTCCTCAACATCTTCTTGAATTTTTTTTAGAAGAGTAGCAGTTCTTCTTCAGTCATATCCCCTCTTAATGAGGAAGATTCTGTGCATTCTGAGACAGCATCCTGTCTTTCTGAGTGATCAAATTTCTCCCTGACTTTCCTGGATGTCTCAGCCTTTAGGGACATAGACTTTGCTCTATTGAGTGCTCTTACTGAGTCTTCTTCAGACTTCCTAAGATTCAGCTATAGCTCTTGAGACAACAGCTTGCCAAATAGAGCATGTGGGTTTATATTGGCTAAGTTGACAATTTATCTAATAGCACAAATCTTGATGTCACATTCCTTATTCAGAGACCTCAAGAACTTGTCATTGAGTTCATAATTGGTGAAGCTCCTTCCATATGTTCTGTTGATGCACGAAATCGGAAAGGGAGTCGGGCACCACCAGCTAACAGTTCGAGCATCGGGGAAAGGAAGGGAAAAGAAGTGACTGTCAAATAGTCATTTACTAGTGGTTGTAGTTGAGGGACAGAAAGAGAGGCCATTGTTAGCGGAAACAACAGAGTTCGCCCGCCGCGGCTTAAGTGTCACTCCTGCGACGGGCTTTCCTTTTATTAAAAGTGAAGCGGTTACAAGAAGGAAAAAAAGAGTAAGCCGGCCGGATAGCAAGCCGCAAGGCATTTGACTTGAGACCGCAGCTCTTAACAAGCGGGGTCCTGGATACCAGTCAGCACGCTTTTGGGAGTGCACCCTCCCCCTATTTATAGGCTCGGGGGCCTGGCCAAGCGGGCAGGGCTAAAGTTATCGGCTTCCCGGGGTACAGGAGAACCAGGCAGAGGTGAGGGGAAGCAAATGAACAAAAAGGAGAAAGGATGGAAGCCGCACGGCCTGGCGGATTCCTCCTTGCGAGCTGATGGTCTAGGACTTGGGCCTTGACGTTGAGCATGGTTGGTGCTAACGGCAGCCTGATATGGAGATCGCCCGGCTTCTTTGATGACAAACCGGCTTGACATATGTGGCAGCTAGAAGACACAGGCCGCCTGGTACCTGATGACCATGCATGGAGGCTAAAAGGCACAGGCCGCCCGGTCCTGAAAGCCGCGGGAACCAGTCACGAATTTCGGGTTAACATAATCCCCGCACATTTTTAAGTTTCAAAGAAAAACTTCAAAAATGTAGAACTAAGTCGGAGACCGCGACTGCCTTTAATGCATCCGCATCTATAAAATGCCTTGGCCCTTGCATTCTTCAAGATCCCTGCCAAGTCACGGGTCGATACTCGCCACTAGCGGTCAGAGTTTTCCAAGCCGACGTGGCTTTCCAGAAAATGGATGTCATGTCATCGATGTTATCCCGTGATAAGAAATCGGCTGTGAAGAAAAAGTGTCGGAGCCGAAAACCAGAAGAATCTGACCGAGAGACTGTGGAGAAGACTGAGAAGCCGGTTACTCCAGCGGCTTCTGGCTCTGAAAAGAGGCCGACGCAGACCGTCGTCAAATCTTCGCAGGCTGCGACCAATCCTTATGTGGTTTTGAAGGCTACGACCAATCCGGATGCGGTTTTGAAGGCTGCTCCACCACAAACCGAAACTGCCAAATCCTTTGAGATAACTTAGTCTCCATCGGGCGAACCGCTCTTAAAAATAACTGAGACGGAGGATAAAAGCATTGAATTTGGCAAGCTGCGCGAATTGCCGGCCATGGTCGACCTAGTCATTATGGACGACAATGAGCCGGAGAAGACACTGGAGGTCGCACGGTCTTTGGCTGAAAAGAGCAAGCGGACAAAAATGGTAGTCGGCTACTTGAAACGTCAGAGGAAAAGGAGTGAGACGCTCAAAGAAAGGATGAGGAGAAAAATGCAGAAGATACAAGCCGGAAATCGGAATGTTTCTGTAAACACCAGAGCGGCTAGTCTTCAACATAGGCCACAAGAGAAAGAGGTACGTGAGAGTCCGTCCACACCAAACACCAAACCGAACGAGCCGGAGAATGTATCTGCGGCTAGCGAGATGATTAGTGACATTCTCAAGGGCATGGAGACTTTATAACAGCAGGATAAGATGTTGACGACCCCAACAGCTTTTGAATAGGTCAACTGCGCCGATGTCGAAGTCACTGGGGAGAAGCTTGGTGGGCCGCCCTACGCGGTTTCTGAAGGAACCAAAAAATTGAAACTTCAAGAGAAGGTAGAGGAGATGAAGAAGCTGATTGCTGGGAAACCGGTGGCGATCTCATTTCCTCTTCTGCAAGGTAAACATGGGGAGGTTAAGCGAACTGTAAATTTCTACAAGTCGCGTTCAAGGAAGAAGGGGGCGAACACAATTTTAAATCCGCCGGCAAGCTTTTTCCTGACCACGGCTCAACTGAAAAGTCGAGCTAAGGAAGCCGAGCGGTTATGGAAAGAAAAGCTAAAGCAGATAGATCCCGAATGATTCAGGCGTCCAGTGTTTAGATACCATACCGCGGCCATTGAAGGAGATAAAAACCAAACCGGCGGTCTCATCCTACCCATTTTCTTGTAACAAGGTCGCAATTATCCGACTGAACCTGACTGCGGTTTATCTTCTACCGGTGAACCGGAGGCCGCGATGAAATCGGTCGACCTAACATCCTTCTTGCCCATGCTGCAGCCAACTCCGCCAAGTGTGCAAAATGAAAGGATGGCCGAATTCCAGAAGGAAGTCGACGACTTGCAGGCGAGGGTTAGGATGCACGTCAAAGCCCTGCGAATTATGGAGGTGGAATAGCGGGCTTCCCAGGAGGCCGCTGAGAAAAGGATCCAAGAGTTCCAGACCACCTTGGAGCAAGAGACCACAAGGTTGCAGTCCGCGTTGGAGCAGGAGACAACAAGGTTGTAGTACGCATTGGACGCTGTTGAGGGGAAGATAGTAGAGATGCAGGCTGCCTTGGAGCAGGAGACGGCAGAGAAACAGGATACTCAAGCACAGGTGTTGACGGCCGGATGACTTGAGAGAGAGATAGAGAAGAGATTCGCTGCCTTGAGGGAAAATACTAAGGTCCGTCAGTGGAGGCCGACGGAGATCAGCGGCTTGCACCAGCGACTTCTGGGAAGGTGCCAAAAATAGGCCGCTGGGCTTCTGGTGAGGCTTCAAATCCACCGGAGGTCGCGGTGGTCAGGCAGGCCGCAGCTTCTAGCGGGCTAGAAGCCCGGGGTCTTCAAATGGTTCCATTTGCCGGAGTGGAGCGCGATGCTATACAGGTTCACCGATCTCTGCATTCACTTCACCATCTGGTTAGCCAGGTGTACGCTGTGATTGTTCAAACTGGTGACCAGGTCATGCGAATAGGCCGAGAGGGATAGGATGGTGATAAGCAAGGCTGAGCGACTTGAGCGAGCTAAGCCGTGCGAATAAACTGAACATTGTGTTGTAACATATTTTTCTTCTGGATGCTGGACAATCTGGTCGCTTGTGAACAATTGTTGTATGTTTATTATTCTGTGAACTGTTTGCGGTTTATGCGGTCTGTATTTTATGATCACCATATATGTGCTTTGTTCCGAAATATCTAAGTACAAGAACTTGGTCGCACGGACTGACGAACTGAACTGCGGTTTAACTGTAGCATTAATCTGTATTCCTTGCAGGTTGAGGTCATGCAGCTTGATGTCTCGCTACAATTTGAGATTGATTACTGTACCTTCCCTGGGTTTCTATAAACAGAGACTACTCCGTCGATTTCTGCACAAGAAAAAACGAGATACGGGCTAAATCCAAGTCGATGTGGTCTGACAAGGCTAGCGTAGTGAGGACTGATGCGGCTTCCGCATTTCACTATGCAGACCACAAGGAATGCTGACTTACCCAAGCCGAGCTAGATAACTTTATGGAGAAGGATATGCAGGGTGTAACACCCCCTATCCGTCGCATAGTATATAGCAGTAGGTCCGGCCGGGGCCCGACGTCATATACCACAGACAGACCGGGTGGTTACGTATGGAAACCATCCAACCAATCTCAACATCCTACACAGAGCATTCTAGCGGAAGCAGTTTATATAAGTTGTAAACAAGAACCCAGCATTAGAGCACGAATGTCCACTATTACATAATTAGGAATGTTATACAAAATACCCAAAATCGGCCTTAAGGCCTTACAGAGTGTTTCACTTGAATAATACATGATTTACAAACCTCGGCACGCAGGCCGGTCATACATGAATAAAACAGAAACATTTCCACTTGGGCCTTCGAGGGCCAGCTTCGCAAAAAGGGCTTTAGCCCGCTATTGACCGCTTGGTCCAGCTGCACCTGCAAGCAATAAACCACCACACGGTGACAAAACAAGGCAACGGTCAGCAATGCTGACCAAATTATAACGATCCCGCCCCCAACTCGGGGCGGCGATGCTCCTTCCCTGCATTTCATTAGCATAAGCGAGCAATTTATATAACCATAGCCATTTCATCACAGACGTTGGCTCGCACGGCCACACGCCCCGTGCACTCAGGGCACATTCTCGGTGAACCGGTCGATGTTACGTCAATTAAAGCCATTAACATTCCAGACTCACCACCGCCACTTAGACGGCCAAACCTATGAGCAATTCGTCTTCCTGGCCTGGGTCACGACAATTTAAGCCATTGACCGCCGAAGACTCCCATCTATGCCAACGGTGAGTGCCACGTAACCTTAGGTCTCTCTAACCGAACGACATAAAGCGGGTACGGTTCCATCTAACCCGTGCTCACATCGCAACGACAATTTAAGCCATTTGCGCGGGTCAAACTTCCACTGAGTCCCATTCTACCGTAAGACACATAACCACGTTATGTTCAAGTTGGCTCTCAGGCCACCAAGTTGGCAAGATCTCGTATCTGCCCAGTTTTCCTGGTGCACCTTTGGGTTAGTCCCCAAGGCTCCCTGCTGCAATCTACCGCGTAGAAAACCCGAAAAACAAACCATAGCACGGAGTCTTCTCCGGCCTTATGCAATGCAACATCACCGATCCATACTAACATGTCCGGGTAGGCTTCACACATCATGCCTACGTCTGTTCTCGCATACGGACTCTAAACAACGGGGACTTTACATATCTACCCGAAGGAACGCCTCCAACTCTCCGCAAACTCGCGAGAGCGGGCTTCCTATGCTAAGAAAGAGAGCGACTCATGCTCAAGATGAGGATCGTTACCCTTGAGTTCCTCTTTGGCGCCATCGAAAAGTAATCGGATAGAAATCACCGCACTTGCGTTGCCTCCGTGGATCCGGAGTCGGCTTGCGATTCGGAGCTCCGAAGCTCCTCCAATGGCGGATCTAGCTCTTCTTCTTCCCTTAGCTCTCCTCTCTCTCCAAGAACTTAGAAAGAGAACAAGTGAAGAAAAGTGAAGGTTTTCCAAGTCAACTCACGGGTATATCCCTTCAGGAACATCCCCCAGCCGTCAGATCTCAACCTAAGGAAACGAACGGCTTTGATTCGGGGCTGAAATGCCCAATCTGGGCCGAATACGGCCTGGCACACGCCCGTGTCCAGGGCCGTGTGCCGCATTCGCCGTCAAAATCGAATCACCTGGAACCTCACACGGGTATCGAACACGCCCGTGTTCGAGCTGACACGCCCGTGTTCCACCTGACACGGCCGTGTAGCCGGCTGTGTACACCATGATTTTTCCCCCATTTTCAACCCGAGCACTGCACGGGTTCTAGGACACGTCCGTGTCCTTGCCCGTGTTACATTGACACGCCTGGACCCCAGGCCGTGTACATGGGACATTTTGTCGAGGGAAGACCGACGACTTGATGACACGGCCTTGGACACGCCCGTGTCCTAGGCCGTGTTCCTTGTCTCGACGATCGTCGAGTGAATCTCGACGACTCCCCGGGACGATCGTCGACACGGGTCGACACGCCCTTCGACACGCCCGTGTCGCAGGCCGTGTGCCCATTCTCGATGAATCGTCGAGTATAACTCGACGACTTCACGGCTAAGTGTCGACACGGGTCGACACGCCCTGCGACACGCCCGTGTCGCAGGCCGTGTGCCCACTCTCGACGAATCGTCGAGTAAAACACGACGACTTCGCGGCTAAGTGTCGACACACGCTTGACACGCCCTGGGACATGCCCGTGTCCCAGGCCGTGTGCCTGCTGCCAGAACCCAAACTGGCCCAAAACGTCCCCCTTTGCTCCTTTGAGTTTCGGGGCGTTACAACTCTCCCCCTCTTAAAAGAATTTTGCCCACGAAATTACATAAAGGAAAGACATACAAAACCAAAATTTGTACCTGAGCGAAACAACTCCGGATACTCGTCAAGCATAGTCTGCTCTCGCTCCCAGGAGAGCTCCTCACGACCGTAATTGTCCCACCGGACCTTGACCATCCTGATCTCTTTATTGCGTAGCCGCTTGACCTCCGAGTCCTCAATCCGCACGGGCTTGACCTTTGTCGTTAGCCCACTTTCCACCGGCACTTGATCGACCGCGATCACTTGCGTAGGCTCTTGCACCGCCTTCCGAAGCACCGAAATGTGGAATACATCGTGTAAACCACTAAGCTCCACTGAGAGCTTCAACCGATAGGCCGCTTCACCAACTCGCTCCAGAACCTCGAACGGTCCAAGGTATCTTGGGCTTAGCTTTTTCAATCGCCGCACCCGCGAGACACCCTTGAACGGCTTGATCTTCAAGTATACATAATCGCCCACAGCAAACTCCACGTTCCTGTGCTTGGCATTATAGTACTTTGCTTGCCGGTCCTGAGCGATAAGCAACCTCTCCCGAATGGTTCTCACCAAAGAAGTAGCACCCTCTACTTCCGATCGCTTATACAACTTCGACTCACCCGTTTCTATCCAAGACAACGGCGTGCGACATCTTCTACCATATAGGGCCTCGAAAGGCGCCATCTGAATACTTGCTTGGTAGCTGTTGTTGTATGCGAACTCCACCAAATAGAGGTGGTCTTCCCATTGCTTTCCAAAATCCAAGACACACATGTGAAGCATGTCTTCCATGGTTCTATTCACCCTCTCGGTCTGCCCATCCGTTTGCGGGTGGAAGGTTGTGCTGAATTTCAACTTTGTTCCCAACATTTGCTGCACCAACCTCCAATCATTGGACGTGAACCGCCCATCTCGGTCACTCACGATGCTGCGGGGCACACCATGAAGCCGTACTATATTATCCACATAAAGCTTTGCCAGCTTCTCCACCGGATCATCCTTCCTATGCGGAATAAAATGCGACACCTTCGTTAATCGATCCACGACCACCCAAATGGCGTCGTTCCCCTTTTGCGACCTTGGCAAACCGTGCACAAAGTCCATAGAGATGTCGTCAAATTTCCACTCCGGAATAGGCAAGGACTTAAGAAATCCTCCCGGCTTTTGGCACTCCGCCTTTACCAAGGCGCAGGTTTGGCACTTCGCTACGTATAGCGCCACATCCTTTTTCAAACCCGGCCACCAAAATAGTTTCTTCACATCGCGGTACATCCTCGTGCTCCCCGGGTGAATCGAGTACTTGGTATGGTGCGCCTCGTACAACAACTCCACCCGTAAATTGCCCACACTTGGGACGCACAGACGACCGTCTTTCCAAAGCAATCCGTCCTCCACGACGAATTGGGAATTTGACCCATCCAGGGCCTCTATCATGAACTGCTTCATATGAGCATCCATATCCAAAGCCTGCCGAATCCGATCAGCGAGGTCATATTGGACTTCAGTCCAATTCAGAACTGCTTCAGCACTTGATTGTCTGTCCACACAAACAATCTCCAACGCCTCCAACTCCCGCACCAACCGCTCATCGTGCACCGATAGCTAATTGGCTTGAGCTAGGGCTCGGCGACTCAATGCGTCCGCAACCGCATTCCCTTTGCCAGGCACGTAGTGGATCTTGAATGTATAGTCCCCCAGGAACTCCATCCACCTACGCTGCCGCATATTCAGATCCTTCTGATCAATTAGATACTTTAGGCTCTTGTGATCGGTGTAGATATCAATCTTCACACCGTACAAATAGTGTCTCCACAGCTTCAAAGCAAAAATCACGGCCGCTAACTCCAAGTCATGGACCGGATAATTCCTCTCATGCACTTTTAGCTGTCTCGAGCCATAAGCTATCACGCTTCCGTGCTGCAGTAGCACGCAACCCAAACCGCTGCCTGAAGCATCGCTATATATCTCATAGCCTTCGGTTCCACATGGCGAACTCAGCACAGGCGCCGTGGTCAACCGACACTTCAGTTCCTCAAAAGCTCGCACGCACTCCGGCGTCCAAACGAACTTATGCTCCTTCCTCGTCAAAGTAGTGAGAGGTAACGCTATCCGCGAGAAGTTCTCTACGAAGCGCCTATAATAACCGGCAAGCCCCAAAAAGCTCCAGACTTCTGCTACCGTAGCAAGCTCAGGCCACTCCCGTATCGCAACAATCTTCGCCGGATCCACAGCAATACCCTCTCCACTTACTATATGCCCGAGGAACGCCACTGAGGATAGCCAAAACTCGCACTTCGAGAACTTGGCATACAACTGATTTCTCCTTAGCGTCTCCAACACCAAATGAAGATGCTTGAAGTGATCTTCCTCACTTTGCGAGTACACCAAAATATCATCGATGAAGACGATCACGAAATGGTCCAAGTACTCCCTAAACGTCCTGTTCATCAAATCCATGAATACTGACGGCGCATTAGTCAGCCCAAACGGCATGACCATAAACTCATAATGCTCGTACCTCGTACTAAACGCTGTCTTTGGGATATTACTCTCCCTTATCCGCAGCTGATAGTACCCAGCCTTGAGATCCAACTTCGAGTACACCGTCGACCCGACTAACTGATCAAAGAGATCATCAATCCGGGGGATCGGGTACTTGTTCTTCTCCGTCAGCTTGTTTAGCTCCCGATAATCAATACATAGCCTCAAGCTTCCGTCCTTCTTCTTAACAAAGAGGACCGGCGCGCTCCAAGGCGAAGAACTCGAGCGCACATACCCTTGCTCCAACAACTCTTGCAGTTGAACTTTCAGCTCCGCCATTTCCTTAGGCGCTAGCCGATACGGAGATCGTGACACTGGCTTTGCACCTGGCACTAGCTCGATCGTAAAATATATCTCCCGTTGAGGCAGGGCTCCAGGAAGATCTGCGGGGAACACATCAGGGTATTCCGATACCACTGAAATACAATCCAACGCGGGCTTCGGCTTTGCAACCTCCACTAGTGTAAAGAACAGTTCTGCTCCAGCACGAACCACCTTCACCACCTGAAGAGCAGACATCAACGTCTTGCTCGACCCCTTTAAGCCCGTAAACGTCGTCTCACGACTCGCTCCCAGCTTAACTTCCTTGCTACCGCAATCTATATGGGTCTGCTGCTCTGAGAGCCAGTCCATGCCAAATATGACGTCGAACTCCACTAAAGGAAGTAAAGACGCTCGCAGGTCGAACTCCTGCTCCCCAATACGAATCTTAACATCGCAGATCCTATCCGCTCGCATCGAACACCCATTGGGCAACAACACATCCAACTTATCCTTTGCCATCGAGGAAGGGACCCCGATGCGTAATATAAATCCTTCGGACAAGAAGGAGTGTGAAGCTCCCGTATCGAAGAGTGCTCGTGCCGGATTTTCACAAATCAATACAAATCCTAAACAAGTAGTGGTAAGGTAACATGTGCATAACAAGCATATAAAGAAATTGACTTGCTATAAATTAAATCGTACATGTCACCACATCAGCTTGTTTAATGGCCTCCTGTTGGCCAAGATTGTAGACCCTTGGTTGGGCCGGAGCATAATGGGATGCGGTCGACTCCACCGCCTTTCCCTTCTCTTCATAAGTGGCTCCCGGCCTTCTCTCGGACTTATGACGTCCGCTCCAACAATCACGGGCAAAATGCCCCGTCTTTCCACAAGTAAAGCACGCACCCGGGGTCCGACCCGTAGTCGCGCCAGAAGCGCCAGAAGGAGCTGGACCCGAAGTCCTATGCTTCTTGAAAGACCTCCGATAGCCGGACTTTGAAGTAGTCGGCACTTTAAAATCAGATTTTCTATCACCCAAGCCTTTCTTCGCTTGCACGTTCTTCATGTCCTTCTCCAAGGACCGGGCAGTATTGACCAAGGTTAAGAAACCCTGCGTCATCGGCCCCGACAATAATAGTCTCAACTCATCCCTCAAGCCTTCATAAAAACGATTAGTCTTGCGCTCCTCATCCATGATGGTGGAGCTAGCATAACGACTCAACCGCGTAAACTCGTGGAGATATTCATCCATGCTCCTCTCACCCTGCACCAACTTCAGGAACTCATTCTCCATTGAAATCCTCTGAGTAGAAGGGAGGTATCTTGCTAAGAACAATCCCGAGAACTCTTCCATCGGAACGTCTATCAATTGTCTACCTCTCAGATGATGCAACTCCAAGCCTTCCCACCACATCCTCGCTTCCCCGTCCAGAAGGAACGTAGCGATGGTGGTCATTTGCCACTCCTCCGTCTCCGTCGCTGTCATGACTCTCTTCACCCTGGAGAGCCAGTCTTCAGCCTGAGATGGGGTTCCCAACCCCGAGAATAGCGGAGGGTTAAAGCTCATTACATGCTTTAGCTGCCTCTCAGTTGCCCTCCTTGGCACTATCGGTTCTACAACCACTTGCTCCACCCTCCTCGGCTCAGCCTCTTGCAGAGGTTCTTGCTCCATCACAGGAGAGGGCTGCTGTGTTTGCCTTCCAGGCTGCGCATTAATCACGGCCAACACCGCTTCAGCCACCAAACGTATATTTTCAGCCGACAGAGGTGTTGCAGGAGCAACATCCGGTGCACTACTAGCCTCAGAAACTCGGCGTTCTGACGGCCCAACACCACTTCTGGTCACCTATAGTGGTACAAAACACCGTTAAGCGACCAAATTGTATTGCAAACAGCAATTATAGGAAAACGCAGGTTCCTCAAACACGAGTATTTTCATTCCTAAGTGGACATTCATGGGTTCTTTTACCATTATAACGATGACGCACGCAATGTGCTCACCACCCCTTAAAAAGAATTCGTCCACGAATTCAGTTTAATCCCGACCAAAACCAGTAGTCTGATACCAAATTATAACACCCCCTATCCGTCGCATAGTATATAGCAGTAGGTCCGGCCGGGGCCCGACGCCATATACCACAGACAGACCGGGTGGTTACGTATGGAAACCATCCAACCAATCTCAACGTCCTACACAGAGCATTCTAGCGGAAGCAGTTTATATAAGTTGTAAACAAGAACTCAGCATTAGAGCACGAATGACCACTATTACATAATTAGGAATGTTATACAAAATACCCAAAATCGGCCTTAAGGCCTTACAGAGTGTTTCACTTGAATAATACATGATTTACAAACCTCGGCACGCAGGCCGGTCATACATAAATAAAACAGAAACATTTCCACTTGGGCCTTCTAGGGCCAGCTTCGCAAAAAGGGCTTTAGCCCGCTATTGACCGCTTGGTCCAGCTGCACCTGCAAGCAACAAACCACCGCACGGTGGCAAAACAAGGCAACGGTCAGCAATGCTGACCAAATTATAACGATCCCGCCCCCAACTCGGGGCGGCGATGCTCCTTCCCTGCATTTCATTAGCATAAGCGAGCAATTTATATAACCATAGCCATTTCATCACAGACGTTGGCTCGCACGGCCACACGCCCCGTGCACTCAGGGCACATTCTCGGTGAACCGGTCGATGTTACGTCAATTAAAGCCATTAACATTCCAGACTCACCACCGCCACTTAGACGGCCAAACCTATGAGCAATTCGTCTTCCTGGCCTGGGTCACGACAATTTAAGCCATTGACCGCCGAAGACTCTCATCTATGCCAACGGTGAGTGCCACGTAACCTTAGGTCTCTCTAACCGAACGACATAAAGCGGGTACGGTTCCATCTAACCCGTGCTCACATCGCAACGACAATTTAAGCCATTTGCGCGGGTCAAACTTCCACCGAGTCCCATTCTACCGTAAGACACATAACCCCGTTATGTTCAAGTTGGCTCTCAGGCCGCCAAGTTGGCAAGATCTCGTATCCGCCCAGTTTTCCTGGTGCACCTTTGGGTTAGTCCCCAAGGCTCCCTGCTGCAATCTACCGCGTAGAAAACCCGAAAAACAAACCATAGCACGGAGTCTTCTCCGGCCTTATGCAATGCAACATCACCGATCCATACTAACATGTCCGGGTAGGCTTCACACATCATGCCTACGTCTGTTCTCGCATACGGACTCTAAACAACGGGGACTTTACATATCTACCCGAAGGAACGCCTCCAACTCTCCGCAAACTCGCGAGAGCGGGCTTCCTATGCTAAGAAAGAGAGCGACTCATGCTCAAGATGAGGATCGTTACCCTTGAGTTCCTCTTTGGCGCCATCGAAAAGTAATCGGATAGAAATCACTGCACTTGCGTTGCCTCCGTGGATCCGGAGTTGGCTTGCGATTCGGAGCTCCGAAGCTCCTCCAATGGCGGATCTAGCACTTCTTCTTCCCTTAGCTCTCCTCTCTCTCCAAGAACTTAGAAAGAGAACAAGTGAAGAAAAGTGAAGGTTTTCCAAGTCAACTCACGGGTATATCCCTTCAGGAACATCCCCCAGCCGTCGGATCTCAACCTAAGGAAACGAACGGCTTTGATTCGGGGCTGAAATGCCCAATCTGGGCCGAACACGGCCTGGCACACGCCCGTGTCCAGGGCCGTGTGCCGCATTCGCCATCAAAATCGAATCACCTGGAACCTCACACGGGTATCGAACACGCCCGTGTTCGAGCTGACACGCCCGTGTTCCACCTGACACGGCCGTGTAGCCGGCCGTGTACACCATGATTTTTCCCCCATTTTCAACCCGAGCACTTCACGGGTTCTAGGACACGCCCGTGTCCTTGCCCGTGTCACATTGACACGCCTGGACCCCAGGCCGTGTACACGTGACATTTCGTCGAGGGAAGACCGACGACTTGATGACACGGCCTTGGACACGCCCGTGTCCTAGGCCGTGTTCCTTGTCTCGATGATCGTCGAGTGAATCTCGATGACTCCCCGGGACGATCGTCGACACGGGTCGACACGCCCTTCGACACGCCCGTGTCGCAGGCCGTGTGCCCATTCTCGACGAATCGTCGAGTATAACTCGACGACTTCACGGCTAAGTGTCGACACGGGTCGACACGCCCTGCGACACGCCCGTGTCGCAGGCCGTGTGCCCACTCTCGACGAATCGTCGAGTAAAACACGACGACTTCGCGGCTAAGTGTCGACACACGCTTGACACGCCCTGGGACACGGCCGTGTCCCAGGCCGTGTGCCTGCTGCCAGAACCCAAACTGGCCCAAAACGTCCCCCTTTGCTCCTTTGAGTTTCGGGGCGTTATATAGGGTAGCCCGCTATTCATTCGGCTTTCGCTGTAGAGCGAGAGAATCAACACCTCTAACGCCAACCAAATCACCATTCCTATCGATCACTTCGACTGCGGCTTCCGCTTCCCAGTCCTAATGGAAGCTGTAGCAATTTTTGACCACTATGGCGTTGTGCCCGGACAGCTGCCACCAAACTCTATAGCCACCATTTATAGTTTCATATCATACCTGAGGTCGGAGACAGTCCAATTCTCCATGAAACTGTTCAGCAAGTGCTTCTCTGTCCGGTCTATTCCGGACTCGGGGACAAAGATCTTCCGGGGGCACCTCTACTTTGGCTGTAGGGGGTTGAAGGTCGTCAATCTGGCGAACAAAATCCCGAACTGGTCGGAGAGGTACCTCATCTTTGAGGGAAATCTTGGGCTGCTGCCCGTCAACCCGCAAGTTCGGGATGAGGCCGCCTTCGGCAGCTGCGCGTTGGAAAGCATTGAGAAGGAGATGAACAACTTCTTCAAGGGTGAGCGGCTTGACGTGAACCATTACATTCCGCTGTTCCCGTTCTTGGAATGAATCAAGGCGGAGGACAGTAAGTTCCAAACCGACCGAACTGATTTGTTAACCGCGCGGCCTATGAACTGACTTCTCGCTTTGCCTTTGCAGCTGCTATGGCGGTGCCACTCAACAAACCGCAGATGCCTGGCGGTTTGACTCTTACCCAAAGAGAGAAGCGCGTCAGGCGGGCCAAGCTGCAACGGACTGAATAAGAAGAGGAGTCAGCCTCCTCCGACGAGTTCACGCTACAAGGAATGGACAGCGGCCTGAAGGATATCCACAGCAATCCGACAATGTTGTGGAGTCCGGACGGCGACTTTGTGAAGGTCTCCAATGCCATCCCCTACTAGGGGAGGTATAAAGTAAGTCACCATGCCACCGCGGTTGGCACTGCACTGTACGCCAAGCGTAACTTGAAGACTATGCGCAGAGTCCCAGAAGACGACTTGCCGAGGCTAGCCGCTCAGGTCGGGGCGAGAAGCTTCATCGCAAGCCACTTTATGGGCCTCGCCTACAAATAGTTATGAAAAATAAAAGCGGCCTTGAGCGGCAATTAGAAGAGAAGGAAGAAGAAATCAAACGATTAAAGGAGAGGGAATCGGTAAGTTATCACCTGATATTCGTGCGGCTACAATTCTTAAACCGCCCGGACTAACCTTTTACTTCTCTTGCAGGCGATGTACGATCCGGCCAACCCGGTCTTCCAAGACAACGTCTTCCCGCAGGTTGTCCAGGGGATCGATTGAGTACTTAACCGCCTCCGAGACCTCGGCGGCTTCGCGGCCGGATTCACTGACTTTACCTGCACCGATATATACCCTACCATGAAGAAGAGGGTGGTCGTTGTCTACCGAGCGGTCAAAGGTAAAGTCAAGGTCGGTGAAGATGACGACGAGGAAGAAGGAAGCCAAAAAAGCCATAGCGAAGGCGCCTCTACCGAGACTGGCGGCCAGGCTTCAGAGACCACGCGGATAGATCTCGCGGTTTTTAATGGATCGGGCGGCTCAACGACTAGCAGTAGCAATTACTCTGAATCTCAAGTCGCCATCCATGGCGATAGTGATTCGAGTTCCCCTGCGCCTAAGAAACTAAAGCCGAGTGATTAGTGACGTTTTTTTTAATTTGTATTTTGAAATTTTTTTGAAACCGACGGCCTATTTTTGTAAACCGTAAGGTTAGAATTTTGTAATCTTGATTGAAACTGAAATGAAAGAAAACTTTACTTTTGATGTGTGTAGACTGTTTTATTTTTGTCATTTTTCTTACTTGTATTAAGCCGCATGGTGTCAGTATAACTTTCGATTTAATGGTTAAACATTATTCAAACCGGTCTAAGATCACACTAAAATCCGGATATTCTGCGTTCTGCGACTTCAATAAAGTTATCCGCTGGGAAGAGAGAAATTCATGCGTCTTATGTGAAAATATACAATGACCAACAAGTCGCGCGCCTAAGAACCTTAACCGCCAAAAAGCCTTAATAATGAACTATATGTTTGCGGCTAGGGCGAACTCTGATGTAGATCGCGCTTTTGATGTAAGAGACACTTATGAATCTCAAATAACTTGCGGCTTCTGATATAATCACCCAAGCCTGTAATCAAATATACTTAAGCATGCCTAGCCGGAAAATAAGTCGTCTGATAGTAGAGACCAAACCTATACTAACTTTGTGGTGGCAAGTCGTAGGTTGACTCGGATAATTGATACCATAAGCCGATGGACTATCCGAGAATTAACTGACTGAAATAAGTCGGCCGACTTCCCGAGTATATGAATAATAAACCAGCAGATAGGCATATATAGGCTGAATAAGATAGGCCGGAATAAGTAACCGCGCGGTTTGTGAACTGAACTATATAAATTTGCACATGCCGCTTAATAAAACCGCAAGATAGCGGATGTGTCCATGTTGTCCTGCAAGAACAGATGGAGCTATGGGCTTTTGTGTCTATGTGGGCAGGTGTGTGAGGCATTGCTTTCCACATAAAGAACACATAAGTGGAATTGAAATTCTTAAAATCCGTGACTGATGTCGAGCGGGACAAGTAAGTAATTTTTGTGACAAATGTCAAGCGGGATAAGTACGTAATATCTGCGACTGATGTCAAGCGGGATAAGTACGTAATATCTGTGACTAATGTCAAGCGGGACAAGTATGTAATGTCTATGACTGATTTCAAGAGGAATTTCCACTACATATCTGTGACTGATGTCAAGCGGGATGTGGAGGGCTTAAGAATTCAAAGGCATTTTGCCCCCATATGCATGTATGTTAGTATTAGAAGTGATGTTGAGAAATAAATTTCAAATGGAAGGTAATGCTTGTTAGTTGTTAAGGACGTAGCAAAAGGATATGTGCTTGGAGCTTGACTGTGCCCCAATAATACCAATTGCCAAGGGGACTTCATATATTATTCCAATCTTAAGCATTTTTATCATGAGAAAAGGAAGTCTCTGCTTGAACCATTGAGTAAGCTATAGCAGAATGCCTTAGAGAGTCACTGAATGACATAGTCTTGTAGCTTCCCAGCTCTTGCAAATTGATTAGCTAACTTTCGGAGAGCCATGCAATATTCTGCCAGATGACCAACATCTTTATGATATTTGAAAAAAAGCTCATCATGCCGATATTTGATCTTAGATTTCATGCGCCGAGGCCTTTTGAACTCAGGCATTTCTTGAAGAATCATCAGGAGGTCTTCCATAGGAATTTTAAATTTGACATATCTATCTGAACCTTTTTCATGCTTTAGAGTTTTCGGACCCGAAGATGTGGATGGATGTGCTTTTACAAACTCAGATGACTCATTCTGCTGAGTAGGTAATGTAGGCCTATCCTGAGGAAGAGGAGGATACTTGCAATTTTTAACTTGTGAAACATTTTGGGAGGAATTATGCTGTTGATCACCAGAAGTTCCCTGAGGTTGTTTAGTCATCTGATTCAAAAACGAGATATAATCTTTATTTGCTTCTTAACCAACTATGAACTTCTTAACGATTTCAATAAGATCTCCATAAGTTTGGGGGTCCTTTATAGTGAGCTTAAATTTCAGAGGGCCTTCTCGAAGTCCATTCACGAAATTATATAAGTAATAATCTTGATAAACACTACCAACATCCAGAATTTTCTTTTGGAACCGGACAACGAAGTCTGGATTAGACTCGTCAATTCCCTGCTTGATTTGGAAGAGAGCCCCAACGTTTCTTTTCCGCTTCTTGTAAGTAGTAAACCTTGAAATGAATTGCCTTCGAAGATCTTTAAACCTGGTGATCGATCGAGGTGGAAGACTATTGAACCATTCCCTTACAATGTCGCCAAAATATATAATAAGAAGTTTGCATTTTATTCCGTTTGACACCTTTATTAGCGAAATAGCCGACTCAAAGGCTTGTAAATGAGAAAATGGATCATCATATCCGGAATATTCTGGGAGATGCGGTACTCTGAAATCATCGGAGACAGCATCCCAATGAATCTGGTCAATGAACGGAGAAGGGACTTCTTCTTTATTATTATAAGGAGATTCTCTTGCAATAGATTTCGACGCGTGTTCAACCCAACTGGCAGAAAATTTGTTATCATTGTCAAGGGCACCATCACTAAGATATGAACAATCTTGCTACTCTGAGAGATCAGCAGTAGTTGACAAGAAATTAGATTCACTTCGTCCCTTTGCAGGATTCATTTTGAAAGAGAGAAAATAACCAAACTTTGTTATAGACCGCCGACCAATTGCGACTTGCACTGGCGGTTAGAAGATGGGACAAGCCGATAGGAAGACCGGCAAAAAAGCTGGTGGGCAGGACAACATGTTTTTTCGTGCTGGAGGAGAGCTGAAAACCTTAGCCGGCGAAGTGGCGGCCTGCTTTACAGGCCGCCGAGATCTAGAAGCTAGAGCGGTCTGACCTAACTAGACCGTTGAATTAATCGACTAATCGAAATCTGAAGGTCGCATGTTAACTGTTAATGCACAAAATCGGAAAGGGATTCAGGCACCACCAGCTAACAGTTCAAGCACCAGGGAAAGGAAGGGAAAAGAAGTGACTGTCGAATAGTCGGTTACTAGCGGTTATAGTTGAGGGATAGAAAGAGAGGCCATTGGCAGTGACAACAGGAGATTTTGCCCGCCGCAGCTTAAATGTCACTCCTGCGATGGGCTTTCCTTTTATTAAAAGTGAAGCGATTACAAGAAAAACAAAAAAGAGTAAGCCGGCCGCACAACAAGATGCAAGGCACTAGACTTAAGACTGCAACTCTTAAGAAGCGAGCTCCTGGATACCAGTCAGCGTGATTTGGGGAGTGCACCCTCCCCCTATTTATAGGCTCGGGGTCCTGCGCAAGCGGGCAGGGCTAACGTTACCAGCTGCCCGGGGTATAGGAGAATCGGGCAGAGGTGAGGGGAAGCAAATGAACAAAAAAAGGAGAAAGGAGGGAAGCTGCACGGCATGGCAGATTCCTCCTTGCGAGATGATGGTCTGGGCCCTAGGCCTTGACGTTGAGCAGGGATTGTGCTAACGACGGACTGATATGGAGATCGCCCGGCTTCTCTGATGATAAGCCAGCTTGACATGTGTGGCGGCTAGAAGACACAGGTCGTTCTATCTCTGATGACCATGCATGGCGGCTAGAAGGCATAGGCCGCTTGGTCCTGAAAGCTGCGGGAACCAGTCGCGAATTTCGAGTTAACATGTTCTTAGGTGTTCACTATTCTGAAAAATATCCCAAAGATCTCAGCCATTGTGTCTTTCTTATCTTGTCTGAAGGCTTCATACTGCTGGTTTAATAGAGATTTTTTGTCATCTCTAGTCTCATCAGTGCCTTCTATATATACAATTAATGATTCCCACATTTCTTTGGATGTTTTGCAATGAATCAAGTTTTGGAATGTGGAGTCATCTATAGCACTGACAATTATGTTCTTAACCCTCTTGTCCATAGAGCCCGAAATTATCTCATCCTTATCCATATTCATGTAGGTCTTAGGTGTCCTTATGATGGCATCAAGAATTGACACTTTCATAGGTATGAGAGGTCCTTCCAATATTGTGATGTACATTATTGGATCTGTAGCCTCCATGAAGAGTCTATCCCTTTCCTTCGAAATCCCAAAGTTTCCTTTAGAGCAGACTGAGAGTTTGATGGAATTGTTTTCTCTTTGGGCCATGATTTGATCCCGGTTAATCATTAGGATTCTCACTAAGTTGTTATGCCTTCACAGTGAACCTCCCTCTGATACTAATTGTAAAGTGTTTGTTTAGGATAGAGAGTGACCTAGAGGGGGGGGAATAGGTCCAATTTAAATCTTGGCTACTTTAAATAACAAAAATTTCTTAGTGTGTTTATTAACACAGCCACAACATTAAAGAACAAAGATGATCTACTAATTACAACACTAATCTAAATTAACAGTCATAATACAAATCACAGCACAACACACAGTTTTTTTATAGTGGTTCCCCAATTTATGGATACATCCCCTTTCCCCCTTCGCCTATCTAGCAATGAACTAGATTCAGCCAAACTTCTTCTTACTTTTCCTCGGATCCTCAGATCCTATAGCTCAGAGCCCAGCTGGCTCCTACAAATCAGACAAAATAATATCCTACCTCAGATCCTCAACATCCTATAACTCAGGTTCCTCTTCAAGAACCCTACCTCAGAGTGCACCTCCACTCCTACTCCTTAGGCAAACCCTTGCCCTACAACCTCAAAACCTTCCAGTTCCTACAACTCAGAGAAATAGTTCCTTCACCTACCTTAGGCTCACAGCCCTACATCAGCCTTTATAATTTAGGCTTACAACTCAGAGAAATCAATCTCCTATACCTCAGATCTACTAATAGATATTACAAAATTATTAAAGCAGAAGGAATTTGTGTTTTGAAATGTCACCCGGGAAGAAAGAGACTGGTGACTTCTTGATTAGATCTTGATGTGAAATCTTCTCTGTTATTCTTGGCTATGAAGAAAAAGGTTCAACCCTTCTTAGCTTTTCAAAGATTCTTGAAGGAGAAGATAGGGTTGAATCTTGGTTGGAGATGATTGAAGTTGATCCACGATCTACCACCTCTCCACCTTCAGAATTCTATCGAATTGTTCTGACAGATTTGGATGAGAAGAATAAGAATAATCGTTATCTATTTCTATTGTGTTGGTCTCCTTATATAGGATTTAGCAAGAGTGACCGGCTTCCCTAGTTAATCCACTGACATCTGATAGTTCTGACAGTTGTCAGAACTCCAGGCTTTGAATTTTGTACATAGAAGAAATTCTGTCTTGAAAGCTTCTGCATGAAGGTGTTGACACAGTTCTGAGTGTTGACACTTCTGTACTTAGATTCCGTCGACACCAGTCCTGGGTGTCGACACTTCTCTTATAGGGATGTTGATAATAATCTAGTGTGTCGACACTGTTGGCATCTTGTCTTAACACAACTTGTGTAAAATAAGACGAAACTAGTCCTGACTGTCGACACAACTGGTTTCTTGACTAACGGTGTCGACCCAAGTCCTGGGTGTCAACACAGCTTGCTTCTAGTCTCGACACTACTTGAATAAGTCTGTCGGAACTTGTCCTGAGTGTCGACATAGCTAGTTCCCTATCTTAGCACTGCTTTTACAAAGGTGTCGACACTTGTCTAGTGTCTCGACACTTTGTACTTAGTTTATTTTTCATTCAACATAGAAACTGCACAAGTAAACTCAACATACATCAAATACAAATTTGTGTATATCATTGAGTTGAAAGGACTTCTTCAAATCAGGTACATAATTTCCCATATACCCGACAGACCCCCTATGATCTATTGAAGGGCAGAAAACCGACGGTGTCCTATTTTAGAATCTTTTGAAGTAAATGCTTCATACCTAATAATGGGAAGTATTACCGCACAAAGTTTAGTGAAAAGTGTTTTGAAGCTATTTTTGTAGGTTATAGAATCCATAGTAAGGCATATAGGATTTTCAATTTGAAAACTTCGATGGCAGAAGAGTCAATAAATGTTGTATTTGATGAGACAAGCATGCTCCAAAGCAGCTCGTCTAGTGTTATTGGTGCAGATACAGGTACCAAGTTCAAGGAACTAAGCTTGGATGAAGCCGTCAAGGAAGAAACTCCAAGTTCGGTCAAGATCATCGATCCACGCATGGTTGATGAAGAACAACAAGATGAACGAACCCTAGAGGATACACGTGATGTTACAGAACCTATGGGTGGCATAAGAAGAAATCTTGTGTTCAGACACCTAAGAGATCAACATGTTGATCAAATTATTGGAGATCTAGGCGACGAAGTCAGAACCAGAAGAGGTACAACTAATGAGATTATGCATCTTAGTTTTCTATCTCAGGTTGAGCCGAAGAAGTTCAAAGAATCAAACAAGGATGCTTCTTGGATTTTGGCGATGCAAGAGGAGATCAATCAGTTTGAACATTGCAAAGTCTGGGAGTTGGTACCCAAGCCCAAGGGACAAAACATGATCGACACCAAGTGTATTTTCAAAAACAAGCTGGACGAAAATGGAGTCATTGTCAAGAATAAAGCAAGTCTTGTAGCTCAAGGATACAGACAAGAAGAATGGATCAACTTCGACTAGACCTTTACTCCAATGGCTAGGCTCCAGGCGATTAGGTTGCTTCTTGCATATGCTGCCCTCAAAGGCTTCACCGTCTACCAAATGGACGTGAAGTCAGCATTCCTCAATAGGAATCTAAAAGAGGAAGTATACATAGTACAACCCCCAGGTTTTGTTAATTCCAATTTCCCTAATTATATTTATTTTATAAATAAAGCTCTATATGGTCTAAAGTAAGCTCCCAGAGCAAGGTATGAGACGTTGTCTAGCTTTCTTCCTGAGAACAATTTCACAAGAGGAAAGATAGATAAGACATTATTTCTTAGGGAAGTAAAAGACAAGATTATACTAGTGCAAATCTATGTCGATGATATTATTTTTAGCTCTACTGAAGACAAACTTTGCAAGAAGTTTTCCAAACTTATGCAAGGGAAGTTTGAAATTAGTAGCAAGGGAGAGTTGGAGTATTTCTTAGGACTTCAGGTGAAACAATCTGAATATGGAATTTTCATCTCTCAGGCGAAGTTCACCAAGGAGCTTCTTAAGAAATTCAGAATGGAGAATTCAACCCCTATGAGGACTCCAATGGGTTCAATTGTGTCTCTGGACAAGGATGAGAAAGGGAAACCTTTTGATGAAATAAGTACAGAAGCATAATTGGATCTGTGCTCTATCTCACTACCAATAGACCAGATATAATATTTTCAACATGCGTCTATGCTAGATTCTAGGAGAACTCTAAGGAATCTCATTGCATCGCTACAAAGCAAATTTTAATATACCTTAAAGGTACGCCCAATCTTGGCTTATGGTACCCGAGAAATGATGATGTCGAGCTAATTGGTTTTTCAGATGCCGATTTTCAGGAAACAAGGAAGAAAGGAAAAGCACTTTCGGGACGTGTAAATTACTTGGAAGACGGCCTATTTCATGGAGCAGTAAGAAGAAGAATTATGTGGCAACTTTTACTGCCAAATCAGAGTATATCTATGTGGGTAGTTGCTGCGCACAGCTTCTGTGGATAAGGAATCAACTGGAAGACCACAACCTGATGTTCAATTAGATTCTTATGTATTGTGACTCATCTAGCACGATAACGATCGCACATAATCCAGTATCTCACAGTCAGACAAAGCACATCGAGGTGCGATATCACATCATCTGGGAGCATGTGGAGAACAAGGACATAGCTCTAAGCTATGTCCCGATGGACAAGCAAATCGCTGATATTTTTACGAACCCGCTGGACGAGGCCAAGTTCTCATTTTTTTCAAAATTGAACTAGGCATGCTGAAACTGGACTTTTGAAGGACTAACTCAGGAACTACTTCAGAAAGGCAGAAAAGTTTCCAAGAAAAATTCGGCGAATATCAGACTGTAAACTTGCTGATTCATTGGATATCAGTGTACACTCGCCGAATCAAACTTTCCATCAAGTGAATCTCACCGAACTCAACTTATGCCAATTTCTATCTTACTATATTGGATCCGAAGAGCCACGAATTCAGGTATGTGCCTTGTAAACAATTTTGAAATTATATATATATATATATATATATATATATATATATATATATATATATATATATATATATATATATATATATATATATATATATATATATATATATATATATATAGTCTAAGGGGAAACCACATAGTCAATTTCGTCGAAACCCTCAGCCGACTCGCCGAATTAAAAATCCTGACTGTTCGCCCCTATGCAACATGATCTTCTTCCTACCGTGGTCTAGGGCTCGTTCCTCTTTGATTAGGGTTATGAACTACTTCCTAACCCTAGCTGACAGTAGAGCAAGGATTTCACGACAGTTTCTTCTCGTGGTGTGTTCCCAAAACTGCGCTGTCACGGACTCCGAACAAGTTCAAAAATCCAGTTCATTATAAATTCAACATTCTCCAAGGTTCCCAGAAGTACAAGCGGTTTGCTAGGGGGAGGAGAACTTGTTTGCACAGGCTTTGCAGATGCTTCTGTTGAGTTCAGAAATGTTCTACTGATGTTGGAGACTGTAGGGCTTTCCTTTGTCCAAGAACACTTGTATAAGGTCCTGGACAAGAAAGTTCTTGAGTTCTTCCAAAATGTCAGGCTTCATCTTGACGATTCATTCATAAAGAGCAAAATTCAGAAGACCATAGTAAAAGTGAAAGCATCACTTCTCTCCAGGTATTTGCGTCTTCCAACATGTGATGAGGCTGATTACCTTGACGATGATGACTTCTCCAGAGCTCTTTTGTTCTGTGGTTTGCCCCGGGGTACAAAAGCAGTCAAGCGGAAAGGTATGAATGAAGAAGGCAAGCTTTTTTCCTGCATCATGGGTAAAGTGTTCTTGCGCAAGACTGGGTCCCATGACTATCTCTCCACAGAGATGTTCATGACACTTGTTGCCATCATCTGTAGGAAAAAAACATGATTGGGGTGCATTGTTGTTTGAAAAGATCAAGGACAGCCTGCACACTCCCAACTTTGGGAGGATTATCAGCTATACCTGAATCAATTTGATGGTGCTAGGTTTTATTTGACCAAAGGTGTGCCTATCCATCATATAAAGAAGATAGACTCCACCATCTTCTCAAGGTGGGATATGAGGATTGTGAGGCAAGGGGGAGCCCCATGATTGTAAGTTGAGGAGGGACAACAAATTCCTGCTAACAGGATCCCTACTCCATACCCCAGTGAAGCCCCAGATAGATTATGTGCAGGAGCTAAGGGGGAACTAACTGTTACTTCAGTTGCAGAGAGTCCAGTTCCATTTCCAGAGTCAGAGAATCTTCTGACAAAAGTTGCTCAGATTGCTCAAACTGTTGTTAAGGAGTTAGTGCCTTATGTGGTTGAGGATGATGCTGTTGCTGATGATGATTTAACTGTGGATGACTATAAGATATATGATGATGAGGAAATGATTGTTGTTGATGATCCCAAATATGTTGATAATGCTAATAATGGGTTTGAGATAGTTTCAACAGATAACCTGATTGTCCCTCTCCTAGAGATTGTTCCTGCTTCATCTTTTGACGGGGAGGTGACTAGGCCCTCGATATTAGTTCCTACTAAGGTTGATAGGTTTATTTGCAACCTTGAGAAATGAGTTGTCGAGGTGACAGGTATTCCTCCAGTTGTTCCTGAGGATGTAGTCAATGTTTCTAATGAGGAAGGAGGTGCAAAGGAGCATACTTCTGTCCTAGCTAGTGCAGTACCTTTATTGAGTTCTAAAGCATGATTATCTCTGATATATGAGTATCCTAGTGAAGATCTGCCTTATCTCCCACATATTTTTTCTGAGACAGTTGTCACCTCCAGTGCTGATAGTTCAATTCTAAAGATAATAGAGGTCATGTTGGTAAGACAGCAAGCGCAGTTTGAAGCAACAATGCAGAAAGTTCTGGACAAGGTCAGAGAGACTGAGCAAGACGTCAAGAAAGGCCTTGGTGAAGTTAAAATTCAAATTGAAGCACTTGACACTAAGATTTACTTACTATTTGTTGAGGGTTGAAAAACCATATTGATGAACATGGATGGCCTCCAATACAGCAAATAAACTGTTGATAATATGGACACAAACGCAAAGACAATGATCGATGCCTACAACAGATCTATGGCTCACTTTGACAACATTCTTCTGGTTTATTCTAATGTTGTCATTGATGAAGTCATAAAGGGGGAGGGGGCTATGAAAGCTAAGCGGATTGTCGTTGAAGCTACCATGGTAGAAAACTTTAAAAAGACTACTGACTACGACTATGATAATTGCATTTGGCTACATAGTCAGTTGACAAGCTTTCAAGCACTTACTGTGCCCGTTCCTGTTGTAGTTCATCCTCCTGAGGATTACTCTCAATAATGGACAGATACATAGGAATTCTTTCAAGACACTGTTGTTGCTGCAGTTGAAAAGATTCTCTCTGCTCTAGGTTACAAGAGGAGAATGTATGGTGAAGGTCCATCTACTACAAGATCAGACCCAGACAGAGATCTGCCTGCCAGAGACATAGACATGGAAGAGGTGTGGAGCCCAATTTCTAGAGGAATCATCTTGGATACATTTTCCTTAGTTGATCTAGGAGGAGAAAAGAGTGAACTATACTACGACCAAGGGGAATGGAACAAGTATAAGTTGGCTTGCACCAAAAGCAGGATACACTTCAGAAACCACATCAATGATGATCCAATGCCTCCACCTCCTCCAAAGTATTATCCTAAGCCAAGGGCTTATTTTGACAGGCAGAGGCAGAAGAGTCAGAGCAAGTAGGAACAGTAGGGATATTCTGTGTTGAGTTGTGGGTCCCCCTGTTAAAAACTATGAACAATTTTTGACACATATATATATATATATATATAATTTTCATAATTGTATGGGAATGCATGTTTTTGTTTATATTATTTATCTTTTCAAGTTTTCATATTTTATTATTTATTATGTGCAATTCACCCTAGCTTGTAGGATTCTGACTTCTTCAAATAGGGAGAGATTGATAGGTATTATATCCAAAATAACCCTGATTTGAAGAAGGGTCCAGTCAAGCTAAGATGAATTGTGACTGTATTTGATATGCTGGTTTTGTTATGTACTTGCAGGTTATCATTGCTAAGTACACACCAATATCAGGTTATAGTGGGTACGTAAACACAGGACTATATAATGTAATTCCTCATTATGTAGGCCAAAGTGTTGACTCATGTGTAATCTCTCTATTGGGGTGTACTTCTATCCCAAGTACAAGAGAAGGCTCAAGAATGGTGAAGGCTTAGAATTAGAGAGAGAAATTCTCCTAAGTACAATTAGTTGAGTATGATTTGGAATACTCGTCGAATTCGTCGAGTATCTGCATGATACTCATTGAATTCGTCGTGTATACCTACCTATACCCGTCAAATTCATCTCTTATGCTTTGGGTAATTTTTCAAAAGAAGTGAAAAATCTATTAAGTAAAATTCGCCGAGTATCATTGTGCATACTCGTCAAATTCGTCAAATGTATCTAACGATACTCGTCAAATTCATCGAATATGTTAAGTGATACATGTCAAATTCGTCGAGCCCAGTCGAGGCTACTTCTCTAGATTTTTCAAGTATAATTCATTGAATATTAAAGCGTTGAGTGCGTTGAGCTAAATGGACAATATTCATCGAATGTTGTCTATGGTGTTGAGTGAACTCAAGGCATCGAGTGTAACGGTGTTGAGTGCGTTGAGTCAGTTAACCTATACTTGACGAATTCATCGAGTATGCTAGGTTATACTCGATGAATTCCTCGAGTATGACTTTTCTCCATGGCTTTGAGTGACTAGCCGGCTTGGGATGATTTGGCTAAGTCATTTTCGTCATATATCAAGATGAATATCATTATGGTACTCGACGATACTCGATGAATTTGACTTAGGTCATTTTTTTGATAATTTTCATAAACCAGTCTCGGTTTCGGGCGGCCATGCACAGTGTTTTTAGGTTTCATTTTTGGAAACTTTCTTTATACTATTGGCAAGAAGATTTCTATTAATACCTAGGGATATTTTTATTCCATACTAATCATTCTATTAATATCATTTAGAATTGATAAGAACTTTCCAAAATCAGAAATCGTCGGTCGACTCCTCACGTTTCGCGTATTCCGATCGGCCGCCGACAACTTGTTGTGCGCGGATTCATCTTCTTCGACTTTTAAGACTGGATTGCTATCTCTCCCTCAAGATCTATGCTCCTCCAGATCTATTTTTTCGGAGATTCAAGGTTCACGATTCAAGGTCTTCAAGACTTCATTTCTCCAAGTTCTCCAAAATTCAAGATCTACCTTCTCAAAGAACGTTGGTGTGAAGACTTGTAATCGTTTGTATTGTGTAATATTATTTTACTGATTGTAGGAGACTATTTCTCTGAGTTTGTAGATCTGTTTGTGGATCGTGTGAGTAGATCCGTTTGTAGATCGAGGTTGTAGATCCGGTTATGGATCGAGTTCTAGGAGAGGTTGTTCTCTGAGTGGTAGGAGCTTCGTCTCCGAGTTGTATGAGTTGAGGCTCAAAGCTGTAAGATTCATTGTAATCTGAGAAAGGTGAAGTAGATGAATCTGTACCTTCATGGGAGATAGGCGAGGTGGGAAAGTGGACGTACCGAACTCGAGTAACCACAATAAATCTATGTGTTTATAAGCTTGTTTTTTAAGAAATTTTTACTCCACAAAAGAAATAAACATCACATATTCACCCCCCACCCCCTCTAGGTGTTTTAGGTAGACGCTAGATACTTTCATCAATTACGTCACATTATGCTCCAGTTCAGCCCCGAGTATATAATCTTGTCCAGCAAGAGGCCATTAAATAGTGTGATGTGGCAACATGTACGATTAATTATATAGCTCTTATTGCTTTATATACCTGCTACCTTGTGCAATGTGTAACATCTCATTTCCAACTAGACCCCTAATAGTGGTTTTGGTCATGACTAGGTCATGACAAAACCCTAGGAAGCCAGAAATGGGCCAAGAGATAGAAGGCCAAGGTGAGGATCACCGTGGTCTGCCTATGGCACAACCTCATCACCAAATCTAGGGTTTGACCTTAGGGCTTCACCATGACTCCATGACCACACCACAACATCACTAACTCATTAGAGTGTCCACTAGAGCCTTAAGGGTCCATTGGAGTCAACCACAAGTGGCCAATTTGACCTAGGACCACTTTAGGCCTAAATTGGGCAATGTGCCCTAACTAAGGGTAGGAGCCTAGTAAAGCCCAACTAACCCTACCATGGACTTCCTAGACCTAAAGTGGGGTCAATGGGCCTCTAAGGACCCAAGAAGGGCAGTCCAAGAGGTTAAGTTGACCAAAGTCAACTCTGACCCTAAATAGGTCAAACTGGTCTATATATGGTCAATTGACCATCCCCCAAGCCAAGTGGACCCCACCCAAGCCCACCTAACCCTAGAGAGAGGTAAATGGGTCACCTAGGACCCATTGGGGTCCACCCAAGAGGCTAAGTTGACCAAAGTCAACTCTAACCCTAAATGGGTCAACCTAACCTACATTGGGTCAAACTGACATACACAAGGGCCAATTGAAGTTACCTTAGCCACGTGGACCCCACACATACCCTCATAACCCTAGTGAGAGGCCAATGGGTCACCAAGGACCCATTGGGACCAATCAAAAAGGCTAAGTTGAGCAAAGTCAACTCTAGCCCTAAAATGGTCAAGTGCCCTACCTAAGGGTCAAGTGACCTCCAAGGGGCCAAGACAACCCTACCTAGGTCTTAGGGGAGTCCAATGGGTCACCAAGGACCCATTAGGGGCAAGCTCAAAGACCAAATTGGCCAAGTTCAACCCTAGCCTAAGTTTGGGTCAAGCTAGCTCAAATGGGCTAACTCAAGCTCATGCCCAATTCTCTTGGGCTAACCTTGTTTGGAGGGGTGAAATAAACATGTGGGCTGCCATTAGGGTTAGGTAGGAGTCAAAATTCAGCTTGATGTATAGGAGAGAGAAAAAGCTTCAAAGGGAAGAGAGAGAAAGAGAAGAGAAGAAATGGAGGAAGACTTGGGCTCATCCTTCCCCTTCCCCAACCTTCCCCAACCTCCCATTCAATTCCCTAAGACCAGAGGAGTGCAACCAGCTGCCCATTGACTGGTTTGAGCCACGTTTTTCCCCCTACCTACCATGGCCGCCAAGCTTGACCAAGAGCCAATAATGGCAAATGCATTTCCAGCCACCTAACACCCCTTCTCTTCATTTTAAAAGCTTCACTGGACTCCAAGGAATCAATCCCACCCCTTACCCAAAGGAGCCAGAGCTGTTCACTATGTTGTTGCAGAAATCCGACCACCACCACCACCAAAAATGGCGTCCCGGCGATCGGTAAGGATTCAAGCCACCAAAAAGGTCCTCCTCCACTTCTTCATCCATGGATAGATCATAGAAATGCTTAGGTCCAAGGTTCGGGCTCAATTGAGCCCGATCCAAGTTCAAAATTTCATGGTTTTTCTGAAATTTTTCACCTCTCGGGTTCGCCGGAATAGTGCTCTCCGGCGGCCGTGCCGCCGCCCGGCGATAGCCCCCACCTCAACGAAGGTGGTGGCGGTGGTGGCCGGCCATGGAGGTGGACGGGTGGCCGGGAAATGGGCTTGGAATAAGCTCCAGGTCGGGCTGATCCCATCCCTTGGCTGGAGGAAGAAGATGACCCGGAGCCCCACGATTTCGCTTTAAGATCCGTGCTGGATCTGATTTTATTAAATCCTATTATTTCAAATTTCTATCATGTTTACTGGTCAGTTTTATAATAAATATTAAAAATACTTAGAGGCCGTTTCAGGAAACGTTGTAAACATACACTTTGTAGCTCTATGGGCTTACTTTAATTTAAAATTGGTTTCAACCAATTTAAATAAGTGGTTTGACTACAGCACGCATTTTGGTGAGCACTATACCTAGGCTAGACCAGAGACCATTTTGAGTGCCCCCAAGAATCGATACATCCAAATGACCTGAAATTTTGGTTGGGGATCCTTATAACCTATACCTTGACCATATCCAAAATTGGGAATTTTTGGAAAAGAGTTTCCTAAGGTTTTTGTAGAAATTTAATAATCTATGTAGGAATTAATTATTGGGTCTAATTACCTCCAAATTCTCCCAAATGTTGGTGAGAGGTTATTGTGGTCATTATTAGACTGTGTATAAAATTTCATCCCATTTGGTGATGATTTGGTTGGGGATTTAGTAAACCCTAGATTTGGCTAAAAGGGGGTAAGTAGGTCAAAATGCCGCTTGTGTGTTTGAGTGGCCAAATCACCTCAATAGAGGCTGAAATTTGGGCCACTGGCTTGTTATGACAGTAAGCACCCCCACATGGATTATGGGGTGGATTGGCGTGGGTTTTCCCTAGGACTCAAGTTCAAACCCTAAGGTTGAACTTTGGGGGCTTGTGAAGGACATATGGTGATATGTTCATGAATGGACTTGGGGTTTAGTCCATGTAATCCTAGGAGGTTGAAATGCCATAGGAAGTGATTGGGCAGTAGTTGGACACATACACCCCACTTAAACCACTAAATAAATATTTAGGTCTTTACACCCTAGGAATTAATTAGTGGATCATATGTCCTTGATTCATGATGAAATTTTGGTAAAAGTATTTTCATAGTGTTAGTCATCTCTGGAAATGTTGTTATGAATTTTGGATCAATATGTTTAGCACTTAATTGGTAACCCATGAGATTGCCCTAATTAATAATTTGACTATTATGATCCTACTGCCCATTGAAAAGTCATGGAAATTTGGCAGAGGTAGTTTGAGACCATTTTGATCATATATGAATTTTAATAGAATTTTTGGATACATAATTAGGGCATCTACTTCACAAGTGCATAACTTTGGGAACATGCTAAATAATTTGTACAGAACTCAAAACTAAATGAAAAATTATGAAATTTGATACATAGTGTTCCTAGTTCATCATTATCAAGTGGGAAATTATTTGGAATTTTGTGATGGATAATTAGAATACTTTGTTCATTAACCCTAAAACTTGGAATTTCATGAGAAAATCAAGTATAGCCTTATTATTAAATGATAAATTATGAAACTTGATCTAGAGTATTTATATGTCATCATAACTATCCTTGAATTTTCTCTGAATTTTTGGAGGTATTATTGCTGTAAAATCTTTTAAAATGACTTATTATGAGATATATTTGAAATTGAAATTAAGGGCTTAAACTTTGCTGAAAAATTGGAAGACTTAGGCTTTAGAGTTTATTATTCATTTTGTAATTAACATAAATTTAGTGGATTATTATCTTGTCTAAATTTGGTACTTCATGTTCAAAACTTGGGTTTTTTGGATACTAGAATAAATAAATAAATTATCAGACAAATTAGGAAAATTATGAATTTCTGGATTTATGCTAAAAATGTCATTATAGCCCTCTAATAATTATCATAGGGGTACTGGATGATTATTTGATGTACCTCCCTTTTTACGAGTCATATAGCTTAAGTGCTCTGCATATAGTAAAAACTGCAGAAATCATGTTGGAGTATAATTGGATGCATGTCTTGGGATTAGTGGTAGGCTGGTTTGGATGGATAAAGATAAGTTCATTATTGGTAGTAGGAGGAGTAGAGGGATGGATTGGCTAGAGTTAGGCGGTGCCCGGGATCGACGAAAGATCGTCTTCCCCGAGATGAGGTAGAGTCAAATCACCCTAGGATTAGGCTATTGTAACATAAGAAGGTAATGGGTAAGGGAATCAACCAATAATAGTAATAAGCACCTTGCGAAAGGGAACGTTGGGCATAATCCCAACATAGTTCCTAGTGCCCCTTGAGAGCCCTTCACAGGGAATACCGGGGGCAGTCCTGGGTTAACGTAAACTGTATTAACAAGCTGAAAAGAGTAACTTAGTAATTAGGGTTGCACATTTCACGAACACAGATAGCACTGGAAGATAGTTGGAAGCTTCGGCTTGGATGGTTAAGAGATGGACGTTTGGGTCCGGGGAGCTTCGGCTCGATTGTTTGAGACGGACATTTTGGTCCGGGGAGCTTCGGCTCGGTTTTTGGATACGTTAAATTTGCATGTGCATAAAAGGAAAGGAAATTAAGGTGGTGGGTCTTCGGTATTGGAGGGTCGATGCACCGACGCCAATACGCTGACTCGGCAAGTGTGATTAGCACTTCGCCAACAGAAGTCCGGTGCGCTAGCCGGCAAGAGTACGCAGGAGTCCGCTTCGTGCACCAAGCGTTGAGGCGTACGATAGGTCTGACCGGTAGTGCTTTACTGGTTTAGAGGTGGGCGAGGCCCAACCCACCACTTCCGTCTGCCACTACGGAGGTATCCTGGGAGGTTACGGCTCGAGAAAGGGGGAACTAAAGGTCTGTGTGCACAGAGTCGGGTGTGTGTGTTGCACTTGCATGTTCCATCATACCCACTTGCATGTCATAGCATAATCGATTCATTTAACCCTGACACCTAAAGTATAAGTGGAATGGGACGCTTATACATTAGGACCTGCAAAACGACCTCTTAGTCTATAAGCTTGTGTGGGCAAGTTTATAAATTAAAGGTTAAATTCTTTATATATATAATGCTGTTATTAACCGACACCCCAACGTATAAATTGGTATGGGACTTTTTATACGATGGGAGCCCTGTAAAAGACCCCTTGCTTATACGTTCCGTATAAGTTAAGGTAATTTTTCATATTATGCTTTACTGCCACATGTACTATAAAAATTGCTAGTATAGGTCTGCTGCCATCTGATTCTTGTTTATTCTCCACCTTTAAGTCCTCCCCTTTCTTCCTCTCCGCTCGGTGCCTAGGGGCCATGGGGGAAGGGGCGGAGGATGATAGGACTTAGTCTTTTAGACTAACGGTTTTCGAACCACATCATTTTAGGGGACCGTGGAGCCCAGCATGGAGGAGCAGCCCCAGAGGTCGGCACGCTTGCAGATCGGGCAGTCTAGTTCCGGAGTTCAGACGGCAAGGACTGTGAGTCCTGATCGCTACTAGTACTTATATTAGTTTGCTTCTGCGTTGAGAGATTTGTAGTGAGGACATGATGTACTGGGTATGAGCCCTTGATTTTAGTATTTTGTATATCTGTGGACACTCCCTTCGTGGAGAATATTTACATATATATGTGATTTTTGTGCACTTGCTTTACTATTTTGCTACAGTTGCGATCGATTTGGCCGGCAGGATCGGCGTTTTGTAGTGATGACCTTCCCGGGTGCGAAGGTGTCACCGCAAAGCGACGGTTCTGGCCTAAGACCCCGGAGTTTTAAAAAGGAAAAAAGGGGGTCTTACACAATGCTTCTTTAATGTATTTATTTTAGGTTTTATCCTAATTCTGGACTATCCGGCGACAACATTGTTTGATACAGGGGCTTTGATGGGCCCGCGAACAGACTCTTACTGTGGTTGGTTCGGTGAGTCGATCGTCGCGGGCTTGCTAGATGAGGCAAGTGCACCTATCGCAAGTAGTACTCGATATTCGAGAGAATACCGAGGTCGTATTATTCCCGGGAACGGGTTGATTACCCCTACTCCTCTGAAATCACTATTATTTTACCGAAATAGAAGTTGAGGGTTTTAAGTAAAATAAGAATGAAAATAGATTTTAAGAAAGTAGTCGATGAAGAGATAACTCCCGGTATCGAATTGCGTTAGGATTAAAAATAGATTTGCATAACTAGATATCTAAAGTTTCAATTTAATTAATGCGGAAACATGGCTGTGGAGGTTCAAAAAAATGAGCTCGCCTATCTCTAGGAATATCGCTCACCTAGACATTAAGGCTATTCGACTGGGCTCTCGTCCGACGAAGGATTCCCCTTAATGCCCGCAGTACGCTAAGAACCCCGCTATTGGGTGGGGAACCCAATCCGGTAGAGTTAGCGTGCCTCCTCTCTCGAGGGTTAGTGCGGAACTCGATCTACCCAGGGGTGATCTGTCCATATGCACGGCCTCTCGGCTAGCTAGCGTATGGATAACGGAAATAGAGCCCACACATCGATATGTGGGTCTACGCGTCGTTAACCCGGGGTAAAACCTTAAGTTTTTAATTAAATTGAAAAATTAGACATTTGGTTATTTAAAACATTTTAGATTCCAAAGCTCTTTGATACCGAGGGCTAAAAGAAATTAGCCACTCATCGGAATGGGGATAGCTTATATGTTTGGTTATGCGAGCGTCCTAAACTATTCGCTGAAAGGTTATAAAGAAAATAAGAAGAAAAGCAAAATAACCTAATTTTAGAAAAGTTATTACAAATAAACACACTCGCACTCATTCAAACATATAACAAAAGGAAGAAATAAAAACTAAGTTACACATAAGAGAAAATTGCATAATTGACATTTGCAGGTCCCACTCAAACGAGTGGGGGAGGAAAATAAAAGCTGAAAAGTGTATAATTGAAATTTGCAAGTCCCACTCAAACGAGTGGGGGCGGAAAATTAAAGCTGGAAATTGCAAGTCCTACTCAAACGAGTAGGATTGAAATGAAAGCGAGTCCTACTCAAACGAGTAGGAGGAAATAAATGCAATTACAGGGCTTTCTTAAATATTTACATCAAAATAAAGTCCGACCATTTAACTCCTAGCGAGTAGGCGGAAAATCAAATCCAGCCATTTAACTCAAGTGAGTAGGCGGAAAAATAAAGAATGAAAAAAAGCAAGTCCTACTCAAACTAGTAGGACTGAAAATACAGACCGGCCATTTAACTCAAGTGAGTAGGCGGAAAAATAAAAGCTACAAACACCTACTTGAATAAAATCCAGTCAATAAACTCAAATGAGTAGGCGGAAAAATAAAAATTACACACGCACTCTACTTGAATAAAATCCAGCCAATTAACTCAAATGAGTAGGCAGAAAAATAAAAATTACACACGCACTCTACTTGAATAACCACACACACACACACTTGCATAATTTAACTTAGGAGCTGAAAAATATCTCATACACGCACACACTCGTGCTTAAATAATTGCGAAAATCAAAGTTATCGAAAAATTAAAACGTTTACATTTTTACCATTAGATTTTGATAGAAATGCTTAAAAAGTGAAAATAAAAATTGTTCGAGCGAAAATATTTTTTGTAATTACTTAAAATGAAAGTTGATGAAAAATAAAAGTAACGATTTATACATTACTATAGTCTTGTAAAATGGTTTAAAAAGTGGGAGTAAGCTAAAACGAAGCAGTAGTTTTATAATTAAAACAAATTAAAAGCTAAGTTAAGAGAGGTGAAAATCACCTTTTTAAAGTTTAACATGTTCATAAGAATGCATTTTAAAGCATGAAAATTGAAAGTCCACCTAGTGTCAATTATCTTCACCTATGGGGGGGGAATAGGTGACGTGAAGCGCTTTTGCGGAATTTATAATAGTACCTGCACAATAAAAATAAACAGCACAGCACACAGAAAACACAGGCAATTTATAGTGGTTCCCCGACTTGGGTACATCCACTTTCCCCCCTTCGACCTATCTCCCAACAAGGGACGACTCGGTCACTTCTCCAACAGGATTGAAATCCAATCCTTGCACTATCGGAAGGAACCCTTCCACACGTAGGAGTCAACACTCCCACAAACCGGGTTGCACCCAACCCTTACAACACGGAACAATCATTCCTTTACAACAAAAGTAAATCTAGAATGTACACGAGATACAAACTTCGTTTGGAGACTAAGGTGTCCCTCTTTGTTGACGACGTGTTCTTGAAGTCCACAAAGAGTCCACAACCTTTGATCTCTCTTGTAGAGGATCTCCCCGGAACCGGCGGCGGCAAGATGAGCGGCAGCTTGGTTCGGGATCGGCGGCAACGACGGCGTGCGGCTGCTGTACTTTGAGATCCAAACTTCGTAGCGAAGCTAGCTAGGTCTACCAACGGTCACTCGAGGATCGGTCGTCTCGATCGATTCGGACGGGGAAGTTTTTCCCGATCAACAAATCGAGAGACAAGGGATCTCTGGATAGACGCGTGAGACTCAAGCGTTGCTAAGCTTCTGTCGCCGGAGATCGGGAAGAAACGCGATCAACAGCGGCGACCAACTAGCGCGAGCGGCGACGGCGGCGGCGGAGCAGTTTCGCGATTTTAGGGTTAGATCGTGCTCGGCTTCTTTTCTGAGTGAATCTACTGTTCAAAATACTCGTATATATATACTGTAGATACTTTCAATTTGACCGTTGTGGGACCCACAAGAAGAATCCCTAAATCCCGGTCCAGAACATTGACAGCGGCAGAATCCGGTTCAGGAAGTTCCAGAAAATCGCCCAAGTCAAAATCGGTGAGAATCGAAAGTGAATCTCGCCGAATCGTCGAGAATCAAAGGTGATTCTCGACGATTCGGCGAGAATCAAAGATGATTCTCGTCGAATTTGCCTTGGTTGCACGCACTGCTTTAGGCCAGGTCGAGACGGCGAGAATCAACCAGTGATTCTCGACGATTCGACGAGAATCACTAGTGATTCTCGCCGAATCGGCGAGAATCACTTGGTGATTCCAGCTACTTCTTAGCGAGCACCTCTGCTTCTAAGTAAGAATCGACGAGAATCACCAAGTTCACCAAGTGATTCTCGCCGATTCGGCGAGAATCACTAGTGATTCTCGTCGATTTACACTTAGACGAATTTTCGTCTTTCCACCCATGAGGTGCTCATTGACCCATCCTTGCTCCTTGTATGCTTCTGCATAGTTACAGCCCTGTGCTTGAAAGTAAGTGCACTCCAATAGAGAGAGTACATGTAGGCCAACACACTGATCTGCTCAACGAGGGATTACGTCGTGCAGACCCGTGTATATTGACCTGCTGCACCCTGACATTTGTGTGCACTTAGCGTGGAAGAACTGCAAGCACAACTTGAAATACTTTGTCAAATATATTGTCTATTTACCTTAGCTTGTCCAGGGGCTTCTTCAAATCAGGTACGTTGTGGATACAATACCCAACAATCTCCCCCTATTTGAAGAAGCCTAAACCCTACAAGTTAAGGTGAATAGAGCATATGGGAATGAAAATCTTAAATTTGAAATTGAGTTGAGTGAGGTATTCATTACCGATACCAATTTCGTGCGAGCAAACTTTGGAGCCACCTTAGCCTTAGCCGAGAGGGTAATCTCCCCCTTTTCGGCTTCTACAAATCTGGGTCTGTAGCATTTGACCTCTTGCTTCCCCTCAGTTCTTGCATCTGTGCTCACACTCGAGTTCCTTGCTCCCCCTCAGTTCTTGCACGAGCCTGGAGCTTCTGTAGACTTCATTCCTCATAATTTAGCATCCCCAATTCCGTCTTGAAAAGACTGAACTTGGCCTCGTCTAAGGGCTTTGTGAATATGTCAGCAATTTGCTTGTCCGTGGGGACATAACAGAGAGAGATGTCCTTGTTCTCCACGTGCTCCCGAATGAAGTGGTAGCGCACTTCAATATGCTTCGTTCTGCTGTGCGATACTGGATTGTTGGCAATCGCAATAGCACTGGATGAGTCGCAGTACATTGGTATTTCCTTGAACTGAAGGTCGTAGTCGGCTAACTGGTTTCTGATCCATAGGAGTTGTGCGCAACAGCTGCCTGCCGAGATGTACTCAGACTATGCTGTGGAGGTAGCTACACAATTCTGCTTCTTGCTGTTCCATGAGATAAGCCTTCTTCCGAGGAATTGACACGTCCCGGAAGTGCTTTTCCTGTCATCCCTACTCCCTGCAAAATCAGCATCTGAAAAACCTATTAGCTCGACATCATTGTTTCTCGGGTACCACAAGCCAAGATTGGGAGTACCTTTAAGGTATCTTAGAATTCGCTTCGCAGCGACATAGTGAGATTCCTTAGTGTTCACCTGATATCTGGCACAGACACATGTGGAGAACATGATATCTGGTCTACTGGCAGTAAGGTAGAGCAGGGATCCAATGATGCTTCTGTATTTGGTTTCATCGAAAGGTTTACCTTTCTCATCCTTATCCAGAGACATAGTGGATCCCATTGGAGTCCTCATAGAGGTTGCACTCTCCATACCGAATTTCTTAAGGAGTTCATTTGTGAACTTCGTCTGAGAGATGAAGATTCCATCCTCAGACTGTTTCACTTGAAGTCCTAAGAAATACTTGAGCTCTCTCATACTGCTCATTTCAAACTTTCCTTGCATAAGTTTAGAAAACTTTTTGCAAAGATTGTTGTCCGTTGAGCTGAATATTATGTCATCGACATAGATTTGCACCAACAAAATCTTGTCTTTGACTTCCCTGAGAAACAATGTTTTATCTATTTTACCTCTAGAGAACTTGTTCTCAAGAAGAAAACTAGATAAAGTCTCATACCAAGCTCGTGGAGCTTATTTCAACCCATATAAGGCCTTATTAAGAAAATAAACATGATTGGGATAAGTAGGATCGACAAAACCTGGGGGTTGAGCGACGTATACTTCCTCTTTCAAGTCTCCGTTCAAGAATGCTGATTTCACATCCATTTGATAGACTGTGAATCCTTTGTGTGAAGCATACGCCAGGAACAATCTGATTGCCTCGAGCCTTGCTACTGGTGCGAAGGTCTGGTCGAAGTCAATCCCCTCCTCCTGTCTGTAACCTTGAGCCACCAGCCTGGCCTTGTTATTTACGATGACACCATGTTCATCCAGTTTGTTTCTGAAGATCCACTTGGTGCCAATCACATTCTGCTTGTATGGTCTGGGAACTAGCGTCCAAACGTTGCAACGTTCGAATTGATGTAGTTCATCTTGCATGGCCAGAATCCATGCTGTATCCTTGTTCGCCTCGTCGAACTTCTTTGGCTCAACCTGTGACAGGAAGCTAAGATGCAATACTTCGTTAATGGTACCTCTTCGAGTTCTGACACCGACACGAGGATCTCTGATGATCTGATCTCTAGGATGATCCCTCACGTGTCGGAGCTCTAGAAGTCTGGCGTCTGGAGCTTTGACTACTTCTTGGGCTGCTCCTTCTTCTAAGAGATTTGTTCCATTTTGATCTTCAACATTTTCAGATGACGTGGAGGTGGAAACTTTGACGTACTTAGGAGTGTCATCTTTAGCGGTCTCATCCAGACTCAGCTGTTCAAGTCATGCACCTGCATCTTCAAGAATACCACTGGAAGAATTGTTGTTAAGCAAACTTCCTTCATCAAATACAGCATTTATTGATTCTTCTACCACTAGGGTTTTCTTATTGAAGACCCTATATGCCCGACTGTGGGAACTATAGCCCATGAATATGCCTTCGAAGCATTTTTCACCAAATTTAGTACGCGGGTACTTCCCATTATTCAGTACATAGCATCTGCAACCAAAAATCCTCAAGTAGGACATGGTTGGTTTCCTGCCTTTCAGTAGCTCGTAAGGCGTCTTACGATGATGCTTGTTGATCAATGCTCGGTTTTGTACATGACAAGCTGTATTGACAGCCTCTGCCCAGAAGTATTCCGGGAGAGAAGCGTCTTTCAATATTGTCGTGCAGGCTTCAATGAGAGTTCTATTTCTCCTCTCCGCAACTCCATTTTGCTGAGGAGTGCGCGGGGAGGAAAACTCATGAAAGATACCTTGTTCTTCACAAAATTCTGTCATAGCACCAGATTCGAATTCTGTTCCATGGTCACTTCTGATTTTGACCACTGAGCAGTTAAATTCGTTCTGAACCTGCTTGACAAAACTAGTGAAGATGTCAAACGTATCTGACTTTCGTTTCAAAAAGAACACCCAAGTAAATCGAGAATGATCATCAACTATCACTAGCGTAAAGGACTTGCCTCCCAAGCTATGAACTTGCATTGGACCAAACAAGTCCATATGTAAAAGGTAAAGACATCGAGAAGAGTCTTTGTCTGCGATGCATTTAAAGGTAGCCCGAGTCTGTTTGCCCATCTGGCATGCAGGACAGGGGCTATCTTTGATGCACTTGATACTGGGAGCATCCCTTACTAAGTTCTTAGAAAACAGCATACTAATTGTCTTGAAATTAATATGTGCAAATCTCTTATTCCATTGTTCACAAAGAGATGCACTGCCTGTTGCTACAAGGCATACGGGGGTAGATGAATCTAAACTGAGAAAATCTAAGCAGAAGATATTTCTGCTCCTAATGCCTGATAATACCATCTCAGAAGAGGTACGTGAAATTATCAGACATTTATCCTTGCAGAACTTAACGTCATAACCTTTATCACACAACTGACTTACACTGATCAGGTTATGGTTTAACCCTTCAACATAAGCCACGTCGGTGATAGAGATTATACCGTTGGAAATCATACTGTAACCTCTGGTGACTCCTCGATCTGACCCTCCAAAGATGACTTTGGGTCCATTCTCGACTGGAGTGTAATCACGCAGCAGGCTTCTTGTCCCAGTCATATGTCGGGAGCATCCACTGTCCAAATACCAGATCGGCGTTTTGGTGGCCTTTGGACATTCCTGCAAAACAAAATTAACTCGCCTTAGGAACCCAATCAAACTTGGGTCCTAGATTCCTGGTTAGCACACTCCCCCTCGGTTAGTTAACCCTATGAGTGGTCGGCCTCGCAGTGCTAACATAGGGAGTCTCGTAATACCTTGGATTAAACCAACAATCCACGGCAAAGTGACCGACTTTGCCACAGCACCAACAGTCGAATCTGTTGTACCTCTTCCTAGGCTCCTGCCTTACCCTGGGAACGGTGGGTACAGCTGGGGCCTTGGATCTGGAGGTGGAGGCCTCATGGTGACAACAGTCGCATGACTTCGTCACCTTCTGTATAATAGGCTTGGCTTTTGGTGCCTGCTTTCCATTATGGCCGCTAGAGAACAGACCATAATTTCCCATGTGGATTTCCTCATAAGGTGCCTTGAAGGCACTCTCACCGAAGTTCTGGGGAAAGGTCCAACCGTCATATCGGCTCTTTGGCTTTGCAACCGAGGGCCGGAAATGATGGCCAAATGTTGACTCAAAGTCATGTTGGTTGCAAGGAAAGCCAGGCTTTCTGAACGCAACAGGACTAAGCGGAGCCTTTCCCTTTTCATCAGCAGAGGCCTTCTTGGCGGCCTTATTCTTCCTCTGGTTCCTGTTTCTCCTGGATGAGGAACCAGATACCCCTACATGCCCCAAGCCAGCTCCTTTGGCCTGAGCAGAGAAGGTATCAACGATTGGAAGAACTGTTTTTGGCATAGAGAAGCTCTTGACGATCTTCCTTTCTGCCGCAAGTAGTTCTTCCAACTTGTCGACTTCCTCCTGCTTAAGATCAAGGAGCTTCAAAGACTCTGAATGCTTTGAAGTCAGGTCAAGGTGCTCCTGTCGGAGAGAAATCAAGCTAGTGACCTCTTCCCTTAGGGATACACACTCACCCTTAAGGAATTTCACTTCCTTCTTCTCAGCCTTCAGTCTCTTACGGCACTCCTCGAAAGTGTTAAGCAAAAGCTCATACTTCTCGAGGAGCTCAGCTTCACGGGCCGAAAGGCTATCCTCAGGTTCATCATCCTGAGACTCAGGATCAGAGTCAGAGTCGGAGAGAGGGGTGTGAGCTTTTACCTTCCCAGTAAATGGGGGACATTCTCCTTTTGAGTCGGAGCGACCCACCAGCCCGAAGTAGGCTTCCTCATCATCACTGGAGTCTGAAGAATCAGACTCACTCAGTGTCTTTGGCCTTTTGGCGATGTAGCTCCGCTCTTTCTTATTATCTCTAGAGGATTTGAGCTCCTCTCCTTTCCCTTTTTCTCTCTTGCCTTGATAGCAGTCGGTCACGACGTGTCCTGGCTTATTGCATCCAAAGCAAATAATGTCAGAAGAGCGATGTTTGTTCGGTCTAGAAGCATACCTGTCAGAAGAATAATTTTTCTTCTGATGCCTGGAGGAGGAGCCGTCTCTCTTTCTTTGATTCCTCATCTTGAGGAACTTCTTGAACTCTCGAGTGATGAGGGAGAAATCCTCCTCCGACAGCTCTGAGCTGGAGGAGCATGGCTCGGAGTCCTCCTCCTCATCCTTTTTCCTGGCACGGTATGAAACCGCACCCTTGCCTTTTCTGGAGTGACTGGCTTTTAGAGCCACAGTCTTTTCTTTGGCTGCCGCCTTCTCTGCTTCTTCTTCTGCTTTTCTGGTGTTCAGCTGAAGCTCATAGGACATCAGCTTCCCAAACAGAATTTGTGGATCAGTTTCAGCTAGTCTGCCAAACTCTCTGATGGCGCAGATCTTTGTGTCTCATTCCTTAGTAAGGGACCTAAGGAATTTATCATTGAGTTCACCATTAGTGAACACTCTTCCGTAGCCTTTGAGGGCGTTGACAATCTTGAGGAAGTTCTCGTAGGTGACTCCGATCTCTTCCTTAGGCCCTTGTCTGAAGGCCTCATATTTCTGGTTCAGGAGGGATCTCCGATCATCCCTCACTTCATCCGTGCCCTCCATTAGGATGATCAGGCACTGCCAGATCTCCTGTGCTGTCCTGCAATTGCTGAAGTTTTGCATCATAGAGTCATCAACTGCGCTGACCAGAATGTTCCGTGCCTTCATGTCAAGTCCCACTAGCACCATCTCGTCCTTGTCCATTTCAGAAAGTGTCTTCGGCACTTTCTTGGTGGGATCAATGGTGGAGGCCTTAGTGGGGACATAAGATCCCTCCTGCACGATCATGAAGAGTCGAGGATCCACTGCTTTCATGTAGAACCTGATCCCTTCCTTCCAGATAGGAAAGTTGAGCCTGGTGCACACTGGGATCTTGCCGGAGAACTTGAGCCCGTCCATAGTAGATGTTTGCCTCCTTCTTGACACTAGGGGCAGGATTCAACTCAAGGTGTTAACCTTTTTGATGAGTAACCTGCCTCTGATACCACTTGAAAGTCCACCTAGTGTCAACTATCTTCACCTATTGGGGGGGGGGGAATAGGTGACGTGAAGCGCTTTTGCGGAATTTATAATAGTACCTGCACAATAAAAATAAACAGCACAGCACACAGAAAACACAGGCAATTTATAGTGGCTCCCCGACTTGGGTACATCCACTTTTCCCCCTTCGACCTATCTCCCAACAAGGGACGACTCGGTCACTTCTCCAACAGGATTGAAATCCAATCCTTGCACTATCGGAAGGAACCCTTCCACACGTAGGAGTCAACACTCCCACAAACCGGGTTGCACCCAACCCTTACAACACGGAACAATCGTTCCTTTACAACAAAAGTAAATCTAGAATGTACACGAGATACAAACTTCGTTTGGAGACTAAGGTGTCCCTCTTTGTTGACGACGTGTTCTTGAAGTCCACAAAGAGTCCACAACCATTGATCTCTCTTGGAGAGGATCTCCCCGGAACTGGCGGCGGCAAGATGAGCGGCGGCTTGGTTCGGGATCGGCGGCAACGACGGCGTGCGGCTGCTGTACTTTGAGATCCAAACTTCGTAGTGAAGCTAGCTAGGTCTACCAACGGTCACTCAAGGATCGGTCGTCTCGATCGATTCGGACAGGGAAGTTTTTCCCGATCAACAAATCGAGAGACAAGGGATCTCTAGATAGACGCGTGAGACTCAAGCTTTGCTAAGCTTCTGTCGCCGGAGATCGGGAAGAAACGCGATCAACAGCGGCGACCAACTAGCGCGAGCGGCGACGGCGGCGGCGGAGCAGTTTCGCGATTTTAGGGTTAGATCGTGCTCGGCTTCTTTTCTGAGTGAATCTACTGTTCAAAATACCCGTATATATATACTGTAGATACTTTCAATTTGACCGTTGTGGGACCCACAAGAAGAATCCCTAAATCCCGGTCCAGAACATTGACAGTGGCAGAATCCGGTTCAGGAAGTTCCAGAAAATCGCCCAAGTCAAAATCGGTGAGAATCGAAAGTGAATCTCGCCGAATCGTCGAGAATCAAAGGTGATTCGGCGAGAATCAAAGATGATTCTCGTCGAATTTGCCTTGGTTGCACGCACTGCTTTAGGCCAGGTCGAGACGGCGAGAATCAACCAGTGATTCTCGACGATTCGACGAGAATCACTAGTGATTCTCGCCGAATCGGCGAGAATCACTTGGTGATTCTCGTCGATTCTTACTTAGAAGCAGAGGTGCTCGCTAAGAAGTAGCTGGATCGAGTTCGGCGAGAATCAGCCACTGATTCGCGACGAATCGGCGAGAATCACTAGTGATTCTCGTCGATTTACACTTAGACGAATTTTCGTCTTTCCACCCATGAGGTGCTCCTTGACCCATCCTTGCTCCTTGTCTGCTCCTGCATAGTTACAGCCCTGTGCTTGAAAGTAAGTGTGAAAGTCCACCCAGTGTCAGCTATGTGCACCTATGGGGGGGGGAATAGGTGACGTGTAGCGCTTTTGCGGAATTTACGAATGTACCTGCACAATAAAAATAAAAAGCACAGCACACAGAATACACAGGCAATTTATAGTGGTTCCCCGACTTGGGTACATCCACTTTCCCCCTTCGACCTATCTCCCAACAAGGGACGACTCGGTCTCTTCTCCAACAGGATTGAAATCCAATCCCTGCACTATCGGAAGGAACCCTTCCACATGTGAGAGTCAACACTCCCACAAAACGGGTTGCACTCAACCCTTACAATACGGAACAAACGTTCCTTTACAACAAAAGTAAATATAGAATGTACACGAGATACAAACTTCGTTTGGAGACTACGGTGTTCCTCTTCGTTCGACGACGTGTTCGTGAAGTCAACGAAGAGTCTACAACCTTGGTCTCTCTTGGAGAGGATCTCCCCGGAACCGGCGGCGGCAACACGAGCGGCGGCTAGCTTCGGGATCAGCGGCTATGATGATGAGCGGCTGCTGAAAATAGAGATCCAATCTTCTTGACGAAGCAAGCTAGGTCTACCAACGGTCACACGAGGATCGGTCGTCTCGATCGATTCGGATGGGAAGTTTTTCCCGATCAACAAATCGAGAGTCAAGGGATCTCTGGATAGACGTGTGAGACTCAAGCTTTGCTAAGCTTCTATTGCCAGAGATCGGGAAGAAACACGATCAACAGCGGCGGCTGACTGGCGCGAGCGGCGACGGATGCGGCGGAGCGATTTCGCGATTTTAGGGTTTGCTCTGCTCGGCTTCTTTTTTGTCTACCCTTTACTGTTCAAAATACCCGAATATATATACTGTAGATAACTCCAATATGACCATTTGTGGGACCCACAATAGAAATCCCTAAATCCCGGTCCAGAAAATTGACAGCTGCAGAATCCGGTTCAGGAACATCCAGAGAAAACGCCAAGTCAAATTCGTCGAGAATCATTGGTGATTCTCGACGAATCGGCGAGAATCAGTTAACGATTCTCGACGATTCGTCGAGAGTCACCGAGTGATTCTCGACGATTCCCTTGTTGATTCTCAGCGATTTTCACTTGGTATTCAAGACCTGCCCAGCGACGGGTTCGGCGAGAATCATTAGTGATTCTCGCCGAATCTTACTTGGCACCATTTGAGGTAGCCGGAAGAAGTCGGCGAGAATCACTAATGATTCTCGACGATTCGGCGAGAATCACTAGTGATTCTCGCCGAATCGTCGAGAATCACTTGGTGATTCTCGTCGAATTATACTTAGACGGATTTTCGTCTTTCCACCCAAGAGCTGCTCTTTGACCCATCCTTGCTCCTTGTCTTCTCTTGCATAAACATGGCCCTGTACTTGAAAGTAAGTGCACTCCAATAGAGAGAGTACACGTAGGCCAACACACTGATCTGCTCAACGAGGGATTACGTCGTGCAGACCCGTGTATATTGACCTACTGCACCCTTACATTGGTGTGCACTTAGCGTGGAGGAGCTGCAAGCACAACTTAAGATGTTTCATCAAATACATTGTGAATTCATCTTAGCTTGACAGGTGGCTTCCTCAAATCCAGGTAATTGTGGATACAATACCCAACAATCTCCCCCTATTTGACGAAGCCAAAACCCTACTAGCTAAGATGAATAACACCTATCAAATAATAAACATAGCATTCAGAAATTAAACATACAGCACAAGAGAATATATGCAACCAGATCAGGACTTGAGTCATTCACAAATTCAAATATGAATGTATATATATATATATATATATAATCTCAGAATTGTTCATATCATAACAATAATCATTAAATGTTTTTAGGAGAGAATGACAAGCTACAAGTTGTTGACTATCTTTCCTTAGCTAAGTCATCCTTGAGTTTCTGCGCCAACAACTTCTTCCTTTGTCTCTCCATGTACTCCTTAGGCTTCGGGTAATATCTGGGAGGAGGAACTTTATTTGCATCCGTGTTGTTTCTGAAGAATATATTCCTTTTGGCTTCATACGTCTTATGCCTCTCCCATTCATACTGGATGTAAACTTCGTTCCGATTGAGTTCTCCCTGATCTTGTAGCCAGAAGGTGTCCAAGATGATGTTCTTTGAAACTGGACTCCACTTTTCGTTTCGAACTTCCTCCTCACTCATTCGAGTTCTCTTTTCAGTCTGTGTCTCCTTGGAGGTCCCTTCTTGAGCTTTTCTCTTTCCCCTAGCTTTTGCTAAAGCCTCTTAGTCAAACATGCTCCTCAGTTTAGCTTTGGAGAGAGCCCTAGCATCAGCTTCATTTGTGGGAACATCTGCAGCACTTGTACTTAAATCCTCAGCAGCACTTACTTCCTCAGCGGCCATAGAGGTCTCAGGAGCCTGAATATCTACAGGATGTTCAGGCAAGGCGATGCCTAACGCCTGGTGGAGCATCCACCAGTTGCTGTCATAGACGTATTTGTTTGACAGCTCGAAGTTTTTGATCATAACTTCTCGGAGCTCAGCCATCTTATCTATGTATTCCTTCTCCCCCTTTTTGGCTTCTACAGCTATGAAGTTGGCATAGGAATGTAGGGAGTCATCAATATGCTTCGTGGTCTTGGAGAATTCAGAGACCAAGGCCTACTGATTGGCGTTGAGAGTGACCATATTACCGTCAAACTTTTGAATGTTGTTGGCGACAACATGTGCATTCTGATTTACGACAGCAAGAGTATCAGTGTTCTTTTTCAGTCCGGCCATAAGGAGTGTGACAGCTTCGCCGGCCGCGGTATACTTTTCTTCAAATTTCTTGTCCATCACGTCAAGTTTATGATTGAGCTCCACCATATTCTTGAGCATCAGATTTTCAGAAGTCTTAATCCTTTTCAGCAGTTTATTCTGAGCGTTAGCAAAGGAGTCTTTGAGTTCATTCACAATTCCCTGAATGACATTTACTGTGTGAGTGGCTAGCTCATCTCGTAATGGAAGAGCCGGAGGCACTTGTGGACCTTGCCCTTCAGCAGACGCATCTGTAGAGCTGGATACAAGCACAGTCTCTAATGGAGGAATGCTGGCGGCCTCGGTAGATTTATCTGACTCCCCCTCCACTGGTGCATGCTTGTCCGATGGAGGTTCAACAAGATCTGGAGCCTCCAATACTTCATGTCCCTCATTCCCATCTTCCTCTCTGTCATCATCCAAGAAATCATCTATATCAGCAGCATCTTCCAACTCGTTGTCAGCAGTCTCCATTCCAGTAGCTTCGGCTCCTTGCTCGTTTCGGTTCGGGGCCTCCCCATGCTCCAGCTCAGGTTCACTTTCTTCGTGTAGATCTGCCACAGCATCTCTGGCCAGCTGGGAGATGTCAGATACTACATCAGTATGCGAGGGTAGAGGCTCCCCCTCGATTCCTGCAGTCAAGGTATCAGGAACTTCATTGGGGTTGACTGCTGGAGATACTCCCTGTTGTTCTTCCACTGCAGTCTGCCCAATACGCCTCTCCCATCGATCAAACACACTTGAGTCCATCTTCTTCAGGTAGTGGATAGGGACACCTTTACTCATGTCAAATTTGTCTCCATTTAGCTGGTTTAGATATAGACTTAAGATGCGGCCAAAACTTGGAGAGCCCAAGGTGTCCTTGATCTTCTCGAACAGCAACTCCCCCCAGTTGAACCTTTTGCGGCAGACAACAGCTATCAGGATCTTGAACATATCTGCTGAGATATGGTCATGAGAGCCCGGCTTGCAGATGAGCACGTTTCCAATAATGTCAGACAGGAGCTTCCCTTCTTCATTCATATCCTTTCTCTTTATTGACCGAGTTCCTCGTGGGAGACCGCAGAATAAGAGAGTTCTGGTTTTGTCATCGTCCTCCAAATAGTCCTCATGCTCCGAGCTAGAAAGCTGCAGGAAGCGAGTCAGCTTGCTGGCAGACAGCTTGACCTTTACCCCAGCCACCTTGCTTTTGATTAGGGAGTCGCCATTTCGGAGTCTTGCGGTAGTGAAGAACTCCAGCACCTCTTTGTCCAGTATTTTGCAGGGGTGCTCCAGGACGAATGTTAGCCCAGCCTCTTCCAGCATCAGAATGATGTTGCGGAATTCGTCCGAGGCGTGAGAAAACCCAGTTCGAACAAGCTCGCAACCAGAGACCAACCCAGCAGTTGTCCTTGGAGCCATTACAGATCTAGAGAGCGAAGCCCTACTCTAAGCTTTAATGAACATTCAAAAGGAACGCGTCACAAGTGAGAAGGTCCAAGTACGGGTGAGGAAGAGGTTACCTAAAGGTTTAGACGGAAATGAGTTGGTGGGCTTCCTGCGAGAGATCTTCCTTGAGCGTCCTTAGGGAATACCTTCGGTGTAGGCCTTGCGGGAAACAGCGAGGACGGTGCGGGATCCGACGAGTACCTTGCGAGAAGATGATCGAGCTTCCTGCGGGTTTCGGCGAGTCGGCGGATAAGGGAAGATTCGGCGGAAGAGCTCTTGCGAGACGATGATTCGACAAGCTTCCTGCGGGTTTGTGAGAGGGCGGTGCGGGATCCGACGAGAACTTTGCGCGATTCCTACAGGAGACACCTTGCGGGAACTTTGAGAGATTCAACGAGCTTCCTTGCGGGATCCGATGGAAGAAACCTTGCGATTTGGCGTGATTTCTGCGAGAGTCGGCGGGAGACACCTTGCGGGATCGTGTAGCTTGCTCCTTCGGCGGGATACTTGAGGAAGGTGAAGGGTCGGCGAGATTCCGAGTATATAAGGGTCGGCGGGATTTATCTAATTCGAAATTGAACGGTTTCTCTACTAGGAATTTTCACGTTAAGAAGCATTGCAACATTTTCGAATTCTTCTGATGTCAAGTCAATATAAGAACGATAAATACATATATATTGTAAAGCCAATCTATTTCGGTTTGAGCGAGGCTTCTCCAACCACTTCTTGATGTCAATTGTGAGTTGTCGAGATTCACAATGACATATCTTCGTTAACTCTTTATTGATGTATAAAGGTTTGCATGTATCGAGTTAACCTATCCTTAGATGTGCACACATACATGTATAAGGATAAATATACACATAGATAGAGATATATATATATATATGTAAATGAGGATGCAATATGACGCAAGTCCTTGAACTGATCAAAAGTACCTGGGATTATGAGAGTTAACATTGAGTCTCTCTGACTATATTATACTAGGTGCTCGATGAGAGTATGCTTATACAAATGTATATATCACTTCTGTTGTTCCCGATGCATGTTCCAATTCAGTCGCGGAACACCTACTGTCTAGTTCCCATCATATTTACGGGAACCTAGACTACCCTGCAAAAAGAAATTACCTAACCTTAGGAACCCAAATCATGTTGGGTCCTAGGTTCCTGTTAGCATAGGCACGCAACTGCCTTCCTTCAGAAAACCTGTCTGGAAGACTACCTCTGTCCCGAGAATATGGATAAGCCCTTGCCGTGGGCACAGAGGGGTTGTGCCAACAGTCGATGGCAAAGTGTCCCACTTTGCCACAGCACCAACATGGGTGAATGTTGTATCGCCGTTTCCGACCTGGTCTAGTGACTGAGGTAGTCACGGTCCTAGGTCTAAACGGGATAGAGCATGATCTCCTCACAAAATTCCCTCTTCCATCGTGACACGTAGAAGGGTGGAAGGAATGCATGTTGTGAGCTTCATGAGGCCGGGAAGGTGGTGCCCTCCTTTCAGGCATCCCCCTTTCAAAGGCCCCATGAAAACTTACACCATGATTTCTAACCTCCCTATCATGTGTCCTCGGGTGGTGAGAAGTGTTCTGTGAGCTAGGACATGCAGATTCACACCGAGTTGAGGCCGTGGCAGTGAATACAAAGGGCTCAGAATGAGCCTTTGGTATTCTCTCATGAGTGGCCACGACGGCCTTTGCACTTTGGGTGTTTCCACATGGGGACAGATCACCCTTGCAGTGACCACGACTATTCCTGTGGTCATACCTGAAGGCATGATGAGTTGCCTTCCTGCTAGGAGTGGGGGGTCGGAACACCGTTTCCCCATTTCTCCACGCATTGATAATCCGAGAGATCCACCCATTTTCTTGCTTTCTCTTTATAGCATCAACTTTGGAAAAGTTTGATACTATACGTTTCTCATTCTCTAGACTACTCTCTAGAGCTGAGATCTTAGAGTCCTTGACCTTGTTGGACGCCAATTGGAGAACCAACAAGATCTTCAGTCGAGCAATCTCTTGAGCTTGCTCCTCAGCTAGTAGGTTGCTTGACTGAAGGGCTCTCTTCAGAGAATCGGAATCTTCTGGAGGAACGCAGTTCCTGTCTTCAGAAAGTTCAAAAGAGATGGGGCAGGATGAGGAAGTTACCTGCTCTTCAGTGTTATTGTCATTCGAGCCAGTGACCATTGTGTCATCCTCATCAGAGCTGCTTTCCTCACTGGTCTCTTCAGTCTCAGACACGGACACTGGAGCTCTGATGCTGTCCGAGAGATGCATGCCTTCATCTTCAGAGGTGAGGACCCCCACATAGGCTTCATCCTCTGGTTGACAGCATATTCCACCTTTCTCCGACTCCCCCATCAATTCGGAGATCATCACCCACATGGATTTAGCCGTCTTACATTTGTCTAATCTAGAGCGAGAAGCTCCAGACCAGATATCCAAGATAATGTGACGAATCCTCTCGTCCAAGTGAAATAGTGACAGCTCCGTCTCTGACATCTCAGTAATGCACAAGGGCACTTGGATCCCAGAGTCGGAGGTCTTTATGGGAATAAACGGACCCTCTTCCAGAATGAAGGATGCTCGAGGATCGATAGCATCCAAGTGAAACGACACTCTCATTCTCCAGATGGGATAATAATTCTTGGTGCATGCGGGGAGTTTGAGTGGCGGTATCTCATAATCCAGCTCCATGCTTCTGACACTGGTGGCAGGATACTACTCAAGGTGTAAACCTTTTGATGAGCAACCTCCCTCTGATACCACTTGAAAGTCCACCTAGTGTCAGCTATGTGCACCTATGGGGGGGAATAGGTGATGTGTAGCGCTTTTGCGGAATTTACGAATGTACATGCACAATAAAAATAAAAAGCACAGCACACAGAATACACAGGCAATTTATAGTGGTTCCCCGACTTGGGTACATCCACTTTCCCCCTTCGACCTATCTCCCAACAAGGGACGACTCGGTCTCTTCTCCAACAGGATTGAAATCCAATCCCTGCACTATCGGAAGGAACCCTTCCACACGTGAGAGTCAACACTCCCACAAAATGGGTTGCACCCAACCCTTACAATACGGAACAAACGTTCCTTTACAACAAAAGTAAATATAGAATGTACACGAGATACAAACTTTGTTTGGAGACTACGGTGTTCCTCTTCGTTCGACGACGTGTTCGTGAAGTCAACGAAGAGTCTACAACCTTGGTCTCTCTTGGAGAGGATCTCCCCGGAACCGGCGGCGGCAACACGAGCGGCGGCTAGCTTCGGGATCAGCGGCTATGATGATGAGCGGCTGCTGAAAATAGAGATCCAATCTTCTTAGCGAAGCAAGCTAGGTCTACCAACGGTCACACGAGGATCGGTCGTCTCGATCGATTCGGATGGGAAGTTTTTCCCGATCAACAAATCGAGAGTCAAGGGATCTCTGGATAGACGCGTGAGACTCAAGCTTTGCTAAGCTTCTGTTGCCGGAGATCGGGAAGAAACACGATCAACAGCGGCGGCTGACTGGCGCGAGCGGCGACGGATGCGGCGGAGCGATTTCGCGATTTTAGGGTTTGCTCTGCTCGGCTTCTTTTTTGTCTACTCTTTACTGTTCAAAATACCCGAATATATATACTGTAGATAACTCCAATATGACCGTTTGTGGGACCCACAATAGAAATCCCTAAATCCCGGTCCAGAAAATTGACAGCTGCAGAATCCGGTTCAGGAACATCCAGAGAAAACGCCAAGTAAAATTCGTCGAGAATCATTGGTGATTCTCGACGAATCGGCGAGAATCAGTTAACGATTCTCGACGATTCGTCGAGAGTCACCGAGTGATTCTCGACGATTCCCTTGTTGATTCTCAACGATTTTCACTTGGTATTCAAGACCTGCCCAGCGACGGGTTCGGCAAGAATCATTAGTGATTCTCGCCGAATCTTACTTGGCACCATTTGAGGTAGCCGGAAGAAGTCGGCGAGAATCACTAGTGATTCTCGACGATTCGGCGAGAATCACTAGTGATTCTCGCCGAATCGGCGAGAATCACTTGGTGATTCTCGTCGAATTATACTTAGACGGATTTTCGTCTTTCCACCCAAGAGCTGCTCCTTGACCCATCCTTGCTCCTTGTCTTCTCTTGCATAAACATGGCCCTGTACTTGAAAGTAAGTGCACTCCAATAGAGAGAGTACACATAGGCCAACACACTGATCTGCTCAACGAGGGATTACGTCGTGCAGACCCGTGTATATTGACCTACTGCACCCTGACATTGGTGTGCACTTAGCGTGGAGGAGCTGCAAGCACAACTTAAGATGTTTCATCAAATACATTGTGAATTCATCTTAGCTTGACAGGTGGCTTCCTCAAATCCAGGTAATTGTGGATACAATACCCAACAAAGTGCACTCCAATAGAGAGAGTACATGTAGGCCAACACACTGATCTGCTCAACGAGGGATTACGTCGTGCAGACCCGTGTATATTGACCTGCTGCACCCTGACATTGGTGTGCACTTAGCGTGGAAGAACTGCAAGCACAACTTGAAATACTTTATCAAATACATTGTCTATTTACCTTAGCTTATCCAGGGGCTTCTTCAAATCAGGTACGTTGTGGATACAATACCCAACAAAAATCCTAAGTCTAACCAATTTTTAAAGAATGAGAATGAAAACCGCCATAATAACAGCTATAAATTTTGTTATATTTGAAAAGAAAACGAGAACATTTTCATTTTAAAACATGAAAGTGTATAAGATTGATGAAAAGGAGGCCTTTAGAGAAAATTCAGAGCATATAAGGATGAGAAAAATATTTATTTTATTAATAAAAGAAGTTGATTACAGGAGCTTAAACAAACTAAATTCAAAAGGGGGGAAAGAGAATCCTTACATAGCACTAAAGCAGCTCTAACGGCAGCCCTTATACATCAAAATGGTTCGGATTTTTGGAACCCTGAACTCATACAGCAGCTGCCTTTTTATAGGCAAAAATTTCCAAGTACACGCCCTCTGACACGGGCGTGTCGGGGGGCGTGTCGGCACTATTTTACAGCGGAATTCGGCGATCTGACGGATTTGAAAGCGATTTGACTTTCCGGCCGAAAACGCGGCGGTCACGCCCCAGGTCACGGGCATGACGGTGGGCGTGTCGTTCGGCGCTTAAAGGCGATGTTGACTTCGGGATTCGCCGGCGGCAGTTTGTCGGGCTGACACGGGCGTGGCGCACATCGGACACGGGCGTGTCCCTCTTGGGTCGACGAACGTCGAGTTGAAATCATTGAGCGGGATGGACACAGCTTGGTCACGCCCCGTGTCAGATTGACACGGGCGTGTCGAATCATGGAACACGGGCGTGTCAGGCTTTTCTCTTCAAAATTGGCTTCTTTTTGGGATTTTGAGCTATCACGCCCTGATCACGGGCGTGACCAATATGTCACGGGCGTGATATGTCATTTTTTTGCAGATTTTTATTTTTTTTTCTGACAAATAAAATAAAACAAGTTAGTATAATATTTACAAAAATAGGAGCATTTTATTGAATAAAAACAAGTAGAAATGAAAAAAATTAATTAAAACGACTTAAGTAATGTACATAAAAATAGGTATATTTACAATTCATCAAATACCCCCATACTTAAGCTTTTGCTATTCCAGAGCAAAAGTTTGAGATGAACTTATAAGGAATAAAAAAAACTCTAAGTTTAGCTACCGCTTAATCAATTATAAGAGAGATCTAAATAAATAAACGGGGTGTAAGAGTTAAGTCCTAAATTTATGAAAATGATTTAAATAGCGCAAAAGTTTTGGCCAAAAGACTTCTTGATATAATCGAATAGAAAGCAATAATTGTAATTGTTAGATTAACAAGAATAGTTTGGAATTATATGAACTTTTAGCCTATAAGAGTTTTACTGGAAATAATGCAATTTACAAATTATGCTCTCAAAACGATTTTTGAATTAAATCTAGAATCGTGAAATTGGCTAAGGGGGTTGATGTCGGTTTATGAAGAGGGTTTTGATTTTTGAGGCGGGGTAATTTTTTCTCGAACCTCCATTTTTTTGGAATATTAGGAAAACGAAATCTTATTTTCCTAATATCGATTTTTTCAACTTCATAATAAATTTTTAACCCAATGTATATGTGTAGAAGTAATGAATTTTATCCTCTTACTCCATAGCATGTAATCTTTTAATCTATTGGGTGCCTATGTTTACGGAACGAAATCTTATTCACATTGACATAGGATCTTTTAAGGATAACAATTTTATCATGCCAAGTCGGTCATGATAAGGACGGTGAGAAAAGAAAACTAGATTTTTTATTAAAAAACAATTTTGAGAGCAACCTTAATAAATTGTAAGTTCCAATTTTTCAGAAAGCTAAAAGTAAACATAATTGAATCCTATAATCGTTATTTTCTAACATAATACACGTACTTCTATCAATGAAAAATTAGAAGTAGAGCCTAAAACGAGTTTGCTATTTTTAACAAAGCATAATGAATTCTTTAAAACTTAACCCCGAATATTTAAATTTTTCAATCAATAATTAACAAACGAATAACAAACAAAGAATTAATAAAATTCACATATAAATAAACTCAAAGCAAAATTTTTGGATAGCAAGAAAATTAAGGATGGTATATTTGATTTATTTGTTTCAAAATATTTTTTGGGTTTTTAGAGGTTTTTCATCATCATTTTTGTATGTGTTTTTTTGTTTTTTATTTATTATCTCTTTTTTTGTTTTTGTTTTTGGTTTTGGTTTACTCAAAATTTTTTTGAATTTTTGTTTAGTTTTTCAAAACATTTTTTTTGAATTTTTTATTTTTATTTTGAACTTATTATTTTTTAGATTTTTTAGGTTTTGCGGAAAGTGCGAGAAAAAGAAACGGTATTCACAAGAATGAGAGAGAAAAGGAAGGTGGAGAGAGAAAATTATTTACAAAAATATTTACACAGATTTTTACAAAATGAAACTAAAAATGTTTTTGGAATTTTGGTTTTATAATGTTTTTGGAGTTTTTGTTTTATATATTGTTTTGAATATTTTTTGTGTGTTTTACAATTTTTTTTTGGGGATTTTTGGTTTAAAAAGACATAAAACAAAAACATTTTAAAGACATAAAATAAGGTTTTTTTTTTGAAGTTTTTGTTATTTTTATAGTTTTTTTGTTCATAATTTTTTTATGTTTAAAGTGCAGAAAATAGAAAAACCGTGAAGAAAATAGAAAGACAGTGCAGAAAATAGAAATATGAAAAAGAAAGCGAGAAAACACCCTCATACTTAAGTCCAACATTGTCCCCAATGTTGTAACGTAAGTATGCGGAATAAAACAGGTAAGATAATATATACAAAGAAAAGAAAGAAATGGGGGTGGGGTAGAAGCTTCCCTGATAGGAGGTGGGGAAGGCGCAGTTTAGGAACCCTGCATTGGGAAGAAAGATAGCAAAGAAAAAGGTAAAGAGATAGCAAAAAAGATAAGCATGGGGTGCCTCCCAGGAGCGCTTTGTTTATAGTCGCGTAGCTTGACTATGTTGGCGGTTTATATATCTAGGAGGGTTATGGATTCGAAATTACCGTCCACAGGATCGCCTGCTATGTATAATTTTAAGCGATGACCGTTCACTTTAAACGAGCCTTTATCCGGGTGGGAGACGAGTACGGTCCCATAAGGCCAAACCTCTTCAACTTTGAAGGGGCCGGACCAACGTGATCTAAGTTTCCCGGGGAAAAGTCTAAGTCGTGAGTTATAAAGAAGGACAAGATCGCCCGGAGAAAAAGTTTTTTGGGGCTTGAGTTTTCGGTCATGATAAAACTTAGAATGCTCCTTATAGAACTTATTGCTCTCGTAAGCGTTGGCATTCCATTCATCGAGCTCGTTTAGTTGCAGTTTTCTATTTTGGGGGGCTAAGTTAGCGTCGAGATTTAAAAGTTTTAAAACCCAAAGTGCGCGATGTTCTAATTCTATGGGTAGATGACACACTTTGCCGTACACTAATCGATACGGCGTACAACCAATTGCGGTTTTGTATGCGGTACGATAAGCCCACAACGCATCATCGAGTTTGATGGACCAATCTTTCCTATTAAGTGAAACGGTTTTCTCTAATATGCGCTTTATCTCCCGATTTACTACCTCTACTTGGCCACTAGTTTGCGGGTGGTAGGGGGTGGCAAGTTTGTGCGTGACGCCGTATCTAGCTAACGTCTTAGCCATCTGGGTGTTGCAGAAATGCGTCCTCCTATCGCTTACAATAGCGCGCGGAGTGCCGAAGCGAGAAAATAGTTTTTTAAGAAATGTAATGACGACTCGCGCATCGTTGGTGGGGAGAGCTTGCGCTTCCGCCCACCTCGATACGTAGTCGACCGCTACTAAAATATACATATTTTTGAAAGACGGAGGTAGGGGGCCGATGAAATCTATGCCCCATAAATCGAAGACTTCGCACTCTAAAAACATGTTTTGGGGCATCTCGTCGCGACGAGAGATGTTACCCGACCACTGACAGCTATCGCATGCGCACACAAAATTGTGAGCGTCTTTGAATAGAGTGGGCCAAAAGAAGCCCGCCTCTAGCGCCTTCCACGCGGTCCGATTAGCTTGATAATGCCCACCAGCCGGACCCTCGTGGCAGTGCCTAAGGATTTGCGTGCACTCCACACCCGCGACACATCTTCGGACCGCTTGGTCCGCGCAGATACGAAAAAGAAAAGGGTCCTCCCAAAAGAAATATTTCAAGTCAGAAAAGAATTTCTTCTTTTGCTGGCTTGAAAAGTCTTTTGGAAGTATCCTCGCAACTAAATAGTTTGCAAAATCTGCGAACCAAGACGGGGAAGAAGAACTAGTAGTTATGGCTAGGAGGCGTTCCTCGGGGAATCTATCATTTATGTCAGATTCGACAAGCGCTTCCGCAGTGGGATTTTCTAAGCGGGAGAGGTGATCGGCGGCTAAATTTTCCGCGCCCCTCTTATCCCGGATCTCTAAATCGAACTCCTGCAAGAGGAGGATCCATCGAAGAAGGCGGGGTTTGGCGTCCGTTTTCGCTAACAAATATTTTAAGGCGGAATGGTCGGTAAATACGATAACTTTGGATAGCGTTATATACGAGCGAAACTTATCGAAAGCAAATACGACGGCTAAAAGTTCCTTTTCCGTTGTCGTGTAATTTCCTTGTGCGGAAGTGAGTGTCTTGCTAGCGTAGTAAATATGATGAAAATATTTGTTTATACGTTGGCCAAGAACGGCTCCTACGGCAATATCACTAGCGTCGCACATAATTTCAAACGGAAGGGTCCAATCGGGCGCCACTAAAATAGGTGAATTGATAAGTCTCTGTTTTATGAAATTAAATGCAGACTCGCATTCGCTATCAAAGACAAAATTTGATTCCTTTTCCAAGAGGCGAGTTAGCAGCTTTGTTATTTTTGAAAAATCTTGAATAAATCGTCTATAAAAGCCCGCGTGCCCTAAGAAACTCCTAATAGATTTAACGTTGGAAGGCGGGGGAAGTTTTTCTATAATTTCAACTTTGGCCTTATCGACCTTCATCCCCTTAGACGAAATCATATGGCCGAGAACCAAACCTTCTCGAACCATAAAGTTACATTTTTCCCATTTAAAACAAGATGCGTGTTCTCGCATCGCTGAAGGACACGGTCTAAATTACGAAGACAGGACGGGAAAGAGCATCCGAAAACAGAGAAGTCATCCATAAAGACTTCCATAATGTCTCCTACCAGCTCGCCAAAGATCGCCAGCATACATCTTTGGAATGTAGCGGGCGCGTTGCAAAGGCTAAATGGCATTCTTCAATATGCGAAGGTACCAAACGGGCAGGTAAAAGTTGTTTTCTCTTGGTCATCGGGGGAAATGGGGATTTGGAAAAACCCCGATAATACATCGAGAAAACAAAAATACGGATGACCGGACAAACGCTCTAAAATTTGGTCTAAAAATGGTAGTGGGAAATGATCCTTATGGGTGGCTTCATTTAGTTTTCTATAATCGATGCACACCCGCCAACCCGTAACAGTATGAGTTGGGACGAGTTCATGGTGCTCATTCTCCACTATGGTAAGACCGCCCTTTTTGGGCACCACGTGAATGGGACTAACCTACGTACTATCCGATATGGGGTAAATAATCCCCGCATTTAATAATTTAATAATTTCGGCCTTAACGACGTCTTTCATGTTTGGGTTAAGACGTCGCTGCGACTGAATAGTTTTGCGGCAATTATCTAGAAGGAAAATCTTATGGGTGCAGAAAGACGGGTTAATCCCTTTGAGATCAGAAATTTGCCAAGCAATTGCGTGGCGATGTTTAAGCAAAACTCCCAATAAATCGGAAGTCTCCGATTCGCTCAAATGCGAAGAAATGATAACAGGGAGTGTATCATCTTTCCCCAAAAAGGCGTATTTGAGTGAATTGGGTAGGGGTTTGAGTTCAAGGCAGGGCGGTTCTTCTAACGAGGTTTTAATTCCTATGTCTTTCTTACCAATTGGTTCGAAAGGCAAGCCTATAGAGGTATCCTCATCGCAGTTAAAATTTTCGAGCGCAAAAAGATCGTCGTTTAAAAATGTAGACTCAAAAATAGGGGAAGAACAATCTCCGAGATATGTGTCTAAATTATAACAAAAGTCATCGCTCGATGACGAGTCTCCTATAGAGGGATTAATAGAGAAAGTAACTTCGTCATCTCCTACCCGAAGGAGGAGACGACCGTTACTGACATTAATTAATGCGCGGGAGGTGGCGAGAAAAGGGCGACCGAGTATAATTGGTACATCAGTGTCCTCCTCGATGTCCAAGATGACGAAGTCTACCGGAAAGATAAACTTATCAACTCAGACAAGTGCGTCCTCCACTACCCTGACGGGAAACTTAACTGAGCGATCCGCTAGTTGGATTCGCATTTTAGTAGGGTCCGGAGTGCCCAAACCTAATTTTTGAAAGAGCGAGAACGGCATCAAATTAATGCTCGCGCCTAAATCTGCAAGAGCGTATTTTACTAATATATTGCCAAAAAGGCACGGGATGGAGAACCGTCCCGGGTCATTTCTTTTTAGGGGCAATTTATTAGTAAGAGCCGCTGAGCAGTCAGCATTAAGAGAAATATGCGAAATATTTTCTAATTTTTGTTTATTGGAAAGAAGTTGTTTTAGGTATTTCGCATATTTAGGCATCTGAGAGAGTGCCTCGCAGAAGGGAACATTAATATGAATTTGTTTTAATAATAAAATAAATTTTTCAAATTGCGCATCCTTACGCTCACTATTAAGTTTATGCGGATACGACAAGGGCGTTTTAATAATTTTTCATTTAAAATTTGTAAAGGCGGCGTAATCAAAGAAGGGGGAAGAGGGGTTGGAGGTGAAATATGTACCTGAGGATCGGTCCGTTTTGGATCGATCACCTCCTTTCCGCTATGGAGGGTTTTAGCGTTGATATTTTCCCGCGGATTGGGCTCCGTGTTTCCCGGCAGTGCCCCGAGCGCGCGCTCGTACATCATTCGCGCTAGCTGTCCAACCTGGAGTTCTAATTTTTTTAGCGATCCGGTGATGTTCCGGATATTTGACTCGTTGGAAGCTATATATTTAGAAAACTTATCCTCCATCGGGGAGGGTTTTGGAAGAGGGGGAGGCGGCAGAAATCCAGGCGCGAAAGAATTGGGGGGGCGCTGCGCATTATTCGGATTGCTCCATGAGAAGTTGGGGTGGTTCCTCCAACCCGGATTATAGTTATTGCTATAAGGGTTGTTATTGGGGTTGAAGGAAGGTCGCCCAGCATTTCCCACATAGTCTACGAATTCATTTGCTATGCCGGCATTAGGGGGAATCGCCCAAGGAGGAGTGGTGGAGGCAGCAGACATCTCCGCCACCTGCTTCGTCAGCCTTTCAACTTGAAGGGCTAAGTGGGCAGTGGCATCCACTTCGAAGAGGCCGGCCGCCTGCTTGGTACGTCCCCGAGGGACGTTCCATTGGTAGGCGTTCATAGCCATCTCTTCAATAAGAGCTTGAGCAGCCTCGGGGGTCTTATTATTCAAGGTACCCCCGGCAGCCGCGTAAATCATTTGACGAGTCTGATAGTTAAGCCCATTGTAGAAGATTTGGACCTGCAACCACGCAGGCAGCGCGTGGTGCGGACACTTGCGGAGGAATTCCTTAAAGCGCTCCCAAGTCTCAAAAAGAGACTCAGAATCGTTCTGCACGAACGAAGAAATGTCCGCCCGCAACTTTGCAGTTTTGGCGGGCGGAAAATACTTCGTTAAAGGCGATGTTGACTTCGGGATTCGCCGGCGGCAGTTTGTCGGGCTGACACGGGCGTGGCGCACATTGGACACGGGCGTGTCCCTCTTGGGTCGACGAACGTCGAGTTGAAATCGTCGAGCGGGATGGACACGGCTTGGTCACACCCCGTGTCGGATTGACACGGGTGTGTCGAATCATGGAACACGGGCGTGTCAGGCTTTTCTCTTCAAAATTGGCTTCTTTTCGGGATTTTGAGCTGTCACGCCCTGATCACAGGCGTGACCAATATATCACGGGCGTGACATGTCATTTTTTTGCAGATTTTTATTTTTTCCCTGACAAATAAAATAAAACAAGTTAGTATAATATTTACAAAAATAGGAGCTTTTTATTGAATAAAAACAAGTAGAAATGACAAAAATTAATTAAAACGACTTAAGTAATGTACATAAAAATAGGTATATTTACAATTCATCGGGCTTCTCATTCCTTTCTATCTAAGGACTTTGTATTGTGAATCATAGTGCCTTTGTTCATATCAATATATAGATTCGATATATTGCTTCCTAACGGGTGCTTGCTGCGTGCAGATAGAGTTTGTTGCGTTAAGGTGCAGATATGAAGTCATGAGGTTGATTTGGAAGCATATGTACTTCCAATATCAGAGTTTTATATGATCTTTCACATGGACTAGCTTTTGGGACAACATGCATGCATTGATTGCAACTCAAAGGAAGCCATACTGGGGTAGAACACCGAATGTGAGACTAAGTTTGCTAGTATGCAATGATCGAGTAAGATATTAATGTTTGCTCTCCAAGTGGTCAAGGCAGTTTGGAAAGGTGTCGAGTTATTCTTCATATTATTAGAGGCTTCAGATTCGTAGCCTAGTTTAAGTGATGTTCTTATTATGTCGAATTTTGCAGATGTGTTTCCTAAAGATCTCCCCAGGGTTCCACCTCTGCAAGAGATCGACTTCACCATTGACTTGGCTCCAAGTGTGAAATCTATGTCATGCTCATTGTACCAGGTAGCACCGAATGAGATGGTAGAATTGAAGGTTCACTTACATGAGTTACTAGGCAAGGCTATATATATCCGAGTATGTCTCCTTGAACTGCACAAGCCCTTTTTATGAAGAAGGGTGAAAATTGCTTCTATATATAACCTGTCGTGAACTGAATAAGCTAACGAAGAAGAACAAGTATCTGATTCTGATAATTAATGATTTGTTTGATCAACTGGTTAGATCAACTGTGTTCTCAAAGATGGATTTGAAGTTTGGTTATTATTAGTTGAGGATTAGGGAAAGTGATATTCCCAAGACAGTATTTAGTACACACTATAGACATTATGAGTTCATCGTGATGTCGTTTGGGCTAACAAATGTGCATCGATATTCATGGATATAATGCACAGGACCTTTTTAGAATACCTGGATTGATTTGTTATCATCTTTATAGATGATATATTGGTGTACTCTCAGTTAGAAGAGGATCATGTCAATCATTTGTATGTTATTCTGCATACTATGAGGAGGAGTCGACTCTATGCCAAGTTCTCTAAGTATGAGTTTTGTCTATCATCAGTAACATTTCTTGATCATGTGGTCAGTGGAGAGGGTATTATCATGGATCCGGCGAAGATAGTTACAATACAGGAGTGGCCTGTTTTGACTGTTGTGGCGAAAGTGAGAAGTTTCCTTTGACTTTCCAGCGTGCGCATAAGATTTTAAAGAGTTGAAGAGTTGTCTAACCATGGTGCTTATTTTGTGCTCGCTATGTGGATCAGAAGGATATGAGATCTATAGTGAAGCCTCAGGGAGTGACTTAGGTTGTATTCTTCATTAGTTCAAGAAGGTTATTGCTTACGGCTCTCGCTAGCTGAAGGTCCATTAAAGAAACTATCAAGTCCACGACTTGGAGTTAGTGGCAATGATATTTTCCCTTAAGTTGTGGCAGCATTACTTATATACCGTGAAGATTGACAATTTTACGGACCATAAGAGCCTGAAGTACCGATTGAATCAGAATGATTTGATATGCGACAAAGGAGGTAAATGGAGTTCCTTGGTGAGTACACCTTCGAGATACATTATACTCCAGAGAAGGGAAATCTTGTCACAGATGCATTAATTCGCAGGGATCCAACACAGGTAAATTGGATACATATGCAGTATGAGCATCTTATTCATGACTTGGAGGCCTTGAAGATCTCTTGTGTGGACAGGAGAACAATCATGAATGCATGCTTGAGCTGTACGGAGATGTAATATGACTTTGCGGATAGGAATCGATAGGCATTGGGGCTTGATGACAGCATGAAATACTATATGGCAGAGATTGTGGATGGGAGAAAAATTCCCAGTTTTCTATTGACAATGGACTTTTATGGAAAGATGGTTGATTGTGCATCCTGAATGTTGGGAAATTATGGGAGGAGTTGATGTACGAGGAACATTTCACAAAATACTCAATCCACCAGAGGATCATAAAGATATTCAAGTACAAGAAAAAGTTGTACAGGTGGACATGTTTGAAGAAATACATATCTCTCTATATGGCAAAGTATTATACTTGTGTACTAGTGAAGGCGGAATGTCAGAAGCGTGGTGGGTTCCTGAAGTTGTTACCAATTTTAGAATGGAAGTTTGATGATATTTTGATGGATTTTGTGCATGGTTTGTCAAGATCGCAACATGGGAATGGTGTTATTTGGGTGATCGTAAACTGATTGACGAAGGTATCACATTTCATTCTGAACTAAAGGGATGATTAAGTGAAAAATTTGGAAAATCTCTATGTTGACAACATAGTACGATTGTACGGTGTGTCCCATAGCATCATAAGTGACCGAGATGGGCACTTTACATCGAATAATTAGAGGCTCATCCACTAAATGTTAGGTACCAAGCTGAAGTTCAACACGGCCTTTCATCCACAAACACATGGTCAGACTGAGAGGGTTAACAGGACAGAGGATATGCTCTATATGTGTGCCTTGGATTTTGGCAAAAGGTGGGAGAACCATCTCTATATGATCGATTTTTCCTATAATAACATATATTAAGCGAGTATACAAATGCCGCCCATCGAGGTTATATATGGTAGGAATTGTTGTATTCCATTAGCTTAGGCAGAAAAAGGCGAAATGAAGTTGTTTAAATGAAAATACGTCGATGAGAAAAATTCGACGATAAGATTGCTCAGGGAGCAATTGTTGGTTGCTCGGTATAGGCAAGAGAAGTACCACAACAACAAGCACTATGATGTTAAATTCTCTATTGATGACTGGGTGTATCTCAAAATCAAGCCTTTCAAGGGAGTGTCACGGATTCGACGCTTGAAAAAGCTAAGTCTGCAATACCTTGGACCATTTGAGATTGTGGAGTGTGTTGGTGAAGTTGCCTAAAGACTTACTCTTTTGGTGGAATTGAGTGGCTTACATGATGTGTTCCATATATCAGTGTTGAGGAAGGATGTACAAGAGCCTACCTATATTGTTGTTGTAGATCAGGTGACGGTCGATGGTGGTTTGAAGACGAAAGTTAAGCTCATTTGTATCGAAGACGTGGAGGACAAACAGTTGCGGATTAAGGTGATCAAGATGCTTAAAGTCCATAGGACAATTATGGTCATGAGGAACTATCTTGGGAATGCGAGCAAACCATGAGAGAAGAGTTCCCCTATCTATTCTGTTAAGGTACATTTTTTATGTTATATACTTCTATATTGTTTTTCTGCACAAATTAATTTTGGGACAAAATTCTTAAAGGGGGTAGATTTGTAAGACTCCAGATTTCCCATAAGTTGAAAAACAACAAAGTTTGTTTTTGGCGCTATCGCTGGCAATAGCAATATCACCCCATGATAGTGGTCAAATCGATATAGTTGACAAATGATGTAGTCGATGTAGTTGATGTAGTCAAAAAATGATGAAGTAAATTTGCTACCGCTAGCAATAGCGATATCACTGGCAATAGCGATGCAGTCGATGTAACGACTCCATCCGTTCATATAGCATATACTAGAAGGTCCGGACGGGGCCCTACACCATATACCACAAAACAGGCGGCGAAGTCACGGAGTGATACCAGAGTTGCACGTCCTAACTCATTGCATTCTAGCGGAAGCCTATAACACAAAATGGAACTCTAAACATGAATGTCCACCATATAAAGTTCCACATTTATATATAACAGGAATGTTCACCAAATACAAAGTCAGTTGGCCTTATGGCCTTACAAGTCCTTTTTACAACGGTGGCTTCCACATATTGGCGCAAGCCAGCCACATATAAACAAAACATAGCATATTAAGCTTAGCCTTCAAGGGCTAGCAGCAGCAACAACAACTGCAGTAGGGACTTCATCTTTTATATGTCCCAGTTGGCTCTCCAGCACCTATACAAGGACATTCCACCCAACGGTGGCAAACAAGGCAACGGTCAGCATTCATCTGACCAATTTTATAACGATCATACCCCTTACCCGGGGCAGTGGTATTCCTTCCCTACAGGAATAGCATTTCACAGGCAGATATATATATTCATACATTGTGCTCTCACGCACATACATTCCATCACAACCGTCAGCCACGCGGACTGACGATCCGTGCACTCAGGGCACATTATTGGTGTACCGGCGAACCAGTTGCCCACCACCGTATCAGGGTTGCAACCCAACGACAAAACAATTGAGCATTTACTCCATGGCGTGCAGTTGGAGATTTTAGTTTAATGACCCGGGATTGGCCCGTAGCCCCCCATGGTGTCGTGGCGCGCAGGCCTAAGACTCTCGCTATGTGTTTCTGCCAAATGCCAATTCTTCCAGACACCCATAGCAGACAACCATAATGCGGATACAATTCAGCCTTTCCCGTTGCTCAAATTGTTAGTTCTATAACCAGACTAACGCGGGTCGGCATCACCTTATCCGTTCAGCAAATAGCCATAGTGTTCTCATAGGACAAGCTTCACAAGCATAGGTTAGCTAGGTGCCACACTCAACGGTAGCGACAGAACTCATTTTCCATCCCTAGCTTGAACCAGTATTTGTGGGTATTACCTGGGCGTTCACGCCAGTACTTCCTGCTACTACCCTTCACAGGCACAACCCACCAAGCATCACAAATATTAAGGGTATTTTCCTGGATCTCCAATCCAGTACTTCTTGCTACTGCCCTTCACAGGCACAACCCATGAACATCACAATCAATAACAGGGTATTTTCCTGGACTACCAATCCAGTACTTCCTGCTACTACCCTTCACAGGTTAACCCGTCGACTCCTAAAACTACACGTTTCATCGCGGAGTCTTCTCCGGTGTGTATATGCAACATCACCAATCCAGACCAACCTATCAAGATGGGCTTCACACAGCATGTCTATTTCGTACTCCATTTTCAGATCTATATGCCAAATGATTGGGGATTCCTTGAATCAACCCATGGGACTCCCTTAACAAGCCACCCTCTGGTGGGGGAATCCTATGCACATGCCAAAAGGAAACCTTCATATGGCTAGGAAGAAAGATCGTTACCCTTGACGATCGTTTTGGCGTCATGAGCTCCTAGCCAGCTGTAAAGGATCGCAGTGGCTTTGCCTCTACAATGCTAGACTCAGATCTCAAACCGAAACTCTACAGATCCACCGGTGGACAGCTCTCCTTCCTCCTCCTCCTTCTTCCTCTCTCTCTCTAATCTCTTAGAAAGAGAATAAGGTCAAGCCAAATGAGAATTTCTTCTCAAGTCTCGGCCTTAAGGAAGCAGGGAGGGCTCTCAGCCATTGGATCCTAGATGAGAAAATGGACGACCACGATTTTGCCACAAAAGTCTATTTTTTTGCCTAACTCGGCTTGTGACATGCCCGTGTCACAGGCCGTGTGCCTTAAGCGGCACACAACCGACTAAACCAGTCTAGTACACGCCCAATTGACACGCCCGTATCATGGTCCATGTCACCTGACACGCCTTCAGACATGCCCGTGTCTGTGGCCGTCTACTTCAGACTGCACAAAACCAAATCAACCTGAGCGGGACATGGTTAGTGACACACCCGTGTCACAGGTCGTATACCCCAAGACACGATCGTGTCCTACCCGTGATCACTAGGCCTCAAATTCCCTGGGCACGTCCAGTAAAGGATACGGCCTGTGACACGCCTGTATCCCAGGCCGTGTGCCCATACATGGCAGCAGACAAGCCTCCAACTTAACTTCATCGAACGAAGTTCGTCGAGCAGAGGAGGACACGGTCTCTGACACACCCGTGTCAGAGGGTGTGTGCCCTGATGTTTCGCCAAAATGAATTTTTGTTGACCACTCGCCGGCTGCTCGCCCGAGCAGGACACGCCCTGGGATACGCCCGTGTTCCAGGCCGTATCACCCAATGTTTTTCCAATCCTGGGATTTGGGGTGTTACAACCCTCCTCTTCTTACAAAAAATTCATCCCTGAAATTTGCATACAGGAAGGAAAGTAAACAGCAGACGTTTTATTCCATAAACGTTCATACAACAGGACACGCACTGCATAACAGTTACACAAAGAGCTCGGGAAATTCAGCTCGCATGGTCTGCTCTTGCTCCCATGTTACCTCTTCACGGCCGCAATTGTCCCACCGGACTTTGACCATCCCAATCATCTTGTTCTGCAACTATTTATCGGCACGATCCTCGACCCAAATGGGCCTAACCTTCATCGTTATCCCATACTCCACCGGTACACAATCAGTCTCGATCATTTGGGCTGGATCTTTGATGGCTTTCCGAAGCACCGAGATGTGAAACACATTATGTAATCTACCCAAGTCTGTCGAAAGAGCTAGCCGATATGCAGTTTCCCCAATTCGCTCCACCACTTCAAACTGACCAAGATATCTCGGGCACAACTTTTTCATTCGTCGAATCCTGGACCCACCTTTGAAGGGTTTGATCTTCAAGTATACCTAGTCGCCCACCGCGAACTCCACTTTCTGGAGCTTGGCGTTGTAGTATTTCGCTTGATGATCCTGGGCTATCAGTAGCCTCTCTCGGATAGTACGTATCGTTGAGTTCGCTTACTTGACTTCGCTACGCCGACACACTTTGGATTTGCCTGCTTCTACCCAAGCTAATGGCGTACGACAATTCCGACCATACAGAGCTTCAAACGGTGCCATACCGATGCTCGCTTGGTAGCTATTATTGTAAGCAAACTCCACCAGATATAGATGATCTTCCCACCTCTTTCCAAAGTCTAGGGAGTACATTCAGAGCATATCTTACATGGTCCTGTTGGTCCTCTCAGTCTGGCCATCCGTTTGGGGATGAAAGGTCGTACTGAACGTCAATTTAGTGCCCAACAGCTGATGGATTAGCCTCCAATCCTTCGAGGTAAAGCGCCCATCACGATCACTCACAATGCTACGAGGAACACCATGTAGCCGTACAATCTGCTCCATATATAGCTTTGCCAAGCTCTCCACTGAATCATCTCATTTGTTCGGAAGGAAGTGCCCTACCTTTGTCAACCGGTCTACAATCACCCAGATTGAATCATTCCCATGCTGAGATCTCAGCAACCCGTACACGAAATCCATTGAAATATCATCAAACTTCCATTCTGGAATCGACAACGACTTCAAGAAACCTCCGGGCTTCTAGCATTCTGCCTTCACCAAAGCACAAGTCTGGCATTTGGCTATGTAATGAGCGATGTCGTTCTTCAGTCCTGGCCACCAGAACAGCTTGCTCATATCTCTGAACATCTTTGTGCTCCTAGGGTGAATTGAGTACTTCGTATAGTGAGCTTCGTACATCAACTCTTCCCTCAACTAACCCATACTCGGGACGCACAGCCGGCCCTCTTTCCATAAAAGGCCGTCATCCCAGGAGAATTTGCCCTCTGGCCCGTCCTTTGCGTAGCATTGAAGACTCTCATCCAGCTCCGTTGCTCATCGAATCTTATCCGCAAGGTCATATTGCACCTACATCCAGTTCAAACATGTATCGACCATGAAATTCTTGTCAACATAAGAAATCTCTAACGCTTCCAACTCCTGGATTAGATGTTCATCGTGCCTCTACAACCAATTGGTCGTCGATGGAGCCCTCCGACTCAAGGCATCAGCGACTACATTTCCCTTCCTGGGAGTGTAATGAATTGCAAAGGTGTAGTCCCCAAGGAACTCCAACCACCTTTGTTGTCGCATATTCAGGTCCTTCTGCTCCAACAAATATTTAGGCTCTCGTTGTCTGTATAGGTCTCCACTTTTATGCCATAAAGATAATGTCGCCATAACTTTAGTGCAAAGATCACTGCCGCCAACTCTAAGTCATGGACAGGATAATTCCGCTTATGCACCCTCAGTTGGCGAAAGCCATAAGAAATCACTTTCACATTTTGCAGAAGAACACAGCATAAGCCGCTTCTTGAAGCATCACTATAGATCTCGAATCCGCTAGTATCACTTGGCGATGTAAACATAGGTGTCGTGGTCAATCGACTCTTTAGCTCTTCAGAAGCTCGCGCGCACTCCGATGTCCAAACTAACTTCTGTTCCTTTCTCGTCAGTGTGGTCAGAGGCAAAGCAATCCATGAGAAGTTTGCAACAAACCGTCTGTAGTTGCCCGCCACTCCAAGGAAGCTCCTGACTTCGGTCACCAAAGACAACACCGGCCACTCCTGTATGGCCCTTATCTTCGACGGATACACTGTGATGCCCTCTCCACTTACCACATCGCCAAGAAAGGCCACCAATGATAGACAAAACTCGCACTTCGAGAACTTGTCATAAAGCTTATTCTTCCTCAAAGTATACAACACCAATCGCAAGTTGTTTGCGTGATCAGCTTCAGATTTCGAGTACACCAGGATGTCGTCAATGAACACAATCACGAACAAGTGTAGGTACTCTCGGAATGTCAGGTGCATCAGATCCATGAATACTGATGGCGTATTGTATAGCCCAAACGACATTACCGTGAACTCATAATGCTCGTAATGTTGTCCAAATGCGGTCTTGGGAATGTCACCTTCCCGAATCCTCAACTGGTAATACCCAAACTTCAAATCCAATTTCGAGTAGACGGTTGATCCCACCAGCTGATTGAACAAATAATCAATCCGTGGAATCGGATACTTGTTCTTCTCGGTCGACTTATTCAGTTTGCGGTTGTCAATACATAACCGCAAGCCGACATCTTTCTTTTTCACAAACAGAATAGGTGCGCTCCAAGGTGACATACTTGGGCGTATATATCCCTGCTCCCGCAACTCTTGCAATTGGATTCTCAACTCAGCCATTTCCTTTGGCGCGACGCGATATGGCGAGCGAGTCACAGGTTTTGTACCTGGTACCAACTCGATCGTGAAGTCAATCTCTTGTTGTGGTGGTAGCCCAGGGAGATCCTTGGGAAACGTATCTGCAAATTCCGATACAACTGGAACATCGTTCACACTGGCCTTGGGCTCAACAGCCTGAATCATCATGAAGTATACCTCCACGCCCTTCCGAACATCCTTGATGACTTGGAGTGCAGACATCAACGTCCCGCCCACTCCTCGCATCCCCGCGAACTTAGTCTCCTGCTCGTTCTTCTGGCCCAATGTGATCTCTTTGGCATTATAATCAATAAAGGCATGCTGCTCCGCGAGCCAGTCCATACCAAAGATCACGTCGAATTCCGATATCGGCAGTATAGATGCAGTTAAGCAAAACTCCTGACTTCCAATTTGCACCGCCACATCGCAAGCCCGATCCACGAGCATCAAACAACCATTCGATAACACCACCCTGATGCTCTCTATCTTCGTATGACTTGGTACTCCAATGCGAGCTACAAAGTCTTGAGACAGAAATGACTGCGAAGCACCCATATCAAACAGTGCTCGCGTCAGTGTGTTTTGATTCATCACAAAGCCTGTGATAACCATGTCACGCACACAAGTCGCATACAAACATGCAATAAGCAAAGCATGAAATAACTTAACTCGTACCTATGATGACATCACTCTGCTTAATGGCCTCATGCAGGCCAAGGTTGTAGACTCGAGGCTACGCATGGGATGCAGAGGACTCCACCACTGCCTTTCTCTTCTCAACATAGGATGCTCCCGCCTTCTTTTCTCCCTTCGGCGGAACAACCCGACAGTCACGGGCTTATGCCCACTCATCCACAAGTAAAGCATGTACGAGTCTCTGGCCTTGACGTGGCCCCCGATGTTGCACCCGAGGCAACTGAAGAAGGAGCTTGTCCTGCCGATTTGGACCTCTTGCACCATTTCTTCTTATAATATGACTTCCCAGGTCGGGGCGCCTTGAACTCCAGCTGTGTCACGGCCAAGGCCCTCTTCCCTTGCACCCTCTTTATGTCTTTTTCCAGCGCGCACGCAGTGCCAACCAACGCCTGGAATCCTTGGTTCACTGAACTTGAAAGCAGGAATCACAACTCGTCCCGCAAGCCCTCATAGAACCGATTCATTTTTCGCGGTTCGTCGGCAAGATTGAACCCGCATACTGTCCCAACCTCGTGAACTCATGCAGGTAGGTTTCAACACTGCCTTCTCCTTATGACAGCCTTTGGAACTCGTTTTCCATGGCAATGCGTTGTGCCGCTGGTAGGTGCTTTGCCAGGAACATTCGAGAAAACTCCTCAATCGACACTTGTGTTAGCGGCCGACCTGCTAAGTGGTGAACTTCCATCTTATCCCACCATAAACGCGGCTCTCATTCGAGTAAGAAGATGGCTAAGGTGACATTCTAATCCTCCTCCATCCTGATCGCCGTCATTATCCACTTGACGCGCGATAACCAATCCTCAGCCTGTCTAGGGGATCCCACTCCTGAAAATATAGGCGGGTTAATGCTCATGAACTGCTTCAACTGCCTTTCAACTGCTCGAGGATCCACAGCCGCAACAGGTTCTGGCCTTGCCGCAACCTGTTCTGGCCTCAATGCCGGCTGCGCCTGCCCTTGCGCATACCCAATAGGCTGTGCTTGAATCATTGCAGACAAGGCCTTAGCAACTAATCGCATAGTTTCTGCAGAAGGGGGAGGTGTAGGCACCTCAGCTAGTGTCGTACTCTCATCCGAATGCTGGGGCTCCGACTGCCCAGCATCACTTTGAGTCACCTAAAGGTGGACAAGACACGCACATTAGCGACCTCACACAAGCAATCACAACAAAATAGGAACGCGCAGGCTCCTCAAACACATGTATTTGCATTCCTAAAGTGGACATTCAAGAGTTCATTAGTGTTAACGCAGTTCGCACGTACACGTGCTCGCCACCCCACAAAAGAATTCAACCACGAATGCGAAAGGGAAAGACCGAGAAAACTGATACCAAAAATATAAGGACTCCATATGTTCATATAGAGAATACTAGAAGGTCAGGTCGGGGCCCTATAGCATATACCACAAAATAGGCGGCGATGTCACAGAGTGATACTAGAGTTGTGCATCCTAACTCATTGCATTCTAGCGGAAGCCTATAACACAAAACAGAACTCTAAACATGAATGTCCACCATATAAAGATCCACATTTATATATAACAGGAATGTTCACCAAATACAAAGTCAGTTGGCCTTATGGACTTACAAGTCCTTTTTATAATGGTGGCTTCTACATATTGGCGCTCAGGCCAGCCACATATAAACAAAACATAGCATGTTAAGCTTAGCCTTCAAGGGCTAGCAGCAGCAACAACAACATTAGCAGGGAATTCAGCCTTTATATATCCCACTTGGCTCTCCAACACCTGTACAAGGACATTCTACCCAACGGTGGCAAATAAGGGAATGGTCAGCATTCAGCTGACCAATTTTATAATGACCCTACCCCTTGCCCGTGCCAGTGGTATTCCTTCCCTATAGGCATAGCATTTCACAAGAAGATATATATATTCATACATTGTGCTCTCACACACATACATTTCATCACAACCATCAGCCATGCGGCCCGACGAACTGTGTACTCAGGGCACATTCTTGGTGTACCGTCGTACTAGTTGCCCACCACTGTATCAGGGTCGCAACCAATGACAAAACAATTGAACATTTACTCCATGACGTGCAGCCGGAGATTTTAGTCTTAATGACCCAGGATTGGCCCGTAGCCCCCCATAGTGTCGTGGAGCACAAGACTAAGACTCTCGCTATGCATTTCTGCCAAATACCAATTCATCCAGACACCCATGGCAGACAACCATAACATGAATACAATTCAACCTTTGCTCGTTGCTCAAATCGTTAGTTCTATAACCAGACTAATACGGGTCTGCATCCCTTTGTCCATTCAGCAAATAGCCATAGTGTCCTCACAAGACAAGCTGCACAAGCACATGTTAGCTAGGTGTCATACTCAACGGTAACGACAGAACTCATTTTACATCCCTAGCTTGAACCAGCATTTGCGGGTATTTCCTGGGCGTTCACGCCAGTACTTCCTGCTACTACCCTTCACAGGCACAACCCACAAAGCATCACAAATATCAAGGGTATTTTCCTGGGTTGATGATCCTTGGACCCTATATATACCCTACAATTGGTTGTGTGGTCTCAAACATAATGTCAACAAATTCCTAACCCACCATGGGTGGTGGGCCCATAACCCACCACATTCCTGGAAGTGTGGTGGAAGACTTCGATCCTGGACATTATGTATGAGACCACTTGTAAGACCCCATATTGGCACAGCGGAAGTATGGTGGGCCCATAACCCACAGGTCTCAGGATCGAAACCTGGGTTTGATACCACTTGTAAGACCCCTTTTTTTAAAAAACACCGGGGTCTTAGGCCCAGAACCACCGCTTTGCGGTGACACCTTCGCACCCAGGAAGGTCTTCACTACAAAACGCCGATCCTGCCGGCCAAATCGATCGCAACTGTAGCAAAATAGTAAAGCAAGTTCACAGAAATCACATATATATGTAAATAATCTCCATGAAGGGAGTGTCCACAGATACAACAAAAATATAAGATATTGGGCTCATGCCCAGTACATCATGTCCTCACTACAAATCTCTCAACGCAGAAGCAAATACTATAACTAATAATGATCAGCACTCACAGTCTCTGTCATCTGAATTCCGGTACTAGACTGACTCATCTCTATGTGTGCCGACCTTCGGGGCTCCTCCTCCATGCTGGGCTCCACGGTCCCTTAAAATGATGTGTTTCGAAAACCGTTAGTCTAAAAGACTAAGTCCTATCATCCCACGCCCCTTCCCCCATGGCCCCTAGGCACCGAGTGGGGAGAAGGAAAGGAGAGGACATGAAAGTGGAGAATAGCAAATATCAGATGGCGGCGTAACTAATCTAGTAGTTCTACAGTATATATGGCAGCAAAAATAGGTATGAAAAACTGAAAGAGAATGTCACCTTAACTTATATGAAAACACATAAGCTAAGGGATCTTTTGCAGGGCTCCTATCGTATAAAAAGTCTCACACTGATTTATACGATAGGGTGTCGGTTTTCTACCAAGCATAATATGTAATATCAAATAAAACCTTTAACTTATAAGCACGCTTGCGCGAACTTATAAACTAAGGGGTCGTCTTGCAGGGCCTATTGTATAGAGCGTCTCATACCACTTATACAATAGGTGTCAGGTTATATGCAATGATTATGCTATGTAATACAATTATGCCATGATGTGAACATGCAAGTGCAACTCACCCACTCGACTCTGTGTACACAGACCTTTAGTTCCCCCTTTCTGGAGCCGAACGTCCCGGGATACCTCCGTAGTGGCAAACGGAAGCGGTGGGTTGGGCCTCGCCCCCCCCCCCCCCCCCCCCTCTAAACCGGTAATTGCACTACCAGTCAGACCTATCGTACGCCACAACGCTGGTGCACAGAGCGCAGCGCCTGCGTACTCTTGTCGGCTGGCGCACCGGACTTTATTTGGTCAACTGTTAAACCACACTCGCTGAGTCAACGTGTTGGCGTCGGTGTATCAACCCTCCAACACCGAAGACCCACCGCCTTTTCCTTTATTCACATGTAATCTTATGTATCAGCTACTGAGCCAAAGCTCCCCGGACCATCCCGTCCATTATATACAACAACCGAGCCAAAGCTCGCCAGGCTAACCTGCCCTTTTACCAAACCACTGGGCTTACTGCCCGAGTGACCCAACCTATCTCCTCGAGTCATCGAGGTGTGAGAAAGTGAAACCCTAGACTTACTAGCTACCCTTAAATGTTGTGTTGGATCTAACCCTAGTGCAATTGGTACTTCTTCCCTACGGGAAAGACGATCTTTCGTCGATCCCGGGCACCGCCTAACTCTAGTCAATACATCCCTCTACTCATCCTACTACCAATAATGAACTTATTTTTATTATCTATCCAAACCAGCAGACCACTAATCCCAATACATGCATCAAATTATACTCCAACATAATTTCTGCAATTTTTACTATATGCAGACCACTTAAGCTATATGACCCATAAAATGGGAGGTACAATAAATAATCATCCAGTACTCATATAATACTTATTGGAGGGCCATTATGAGCTTTGTGGACTAAATCCAGAATTTCACAATTTTCCTATTTATCTGATAATTTATTTAATTAATTTAGTAGCCAAAAATCCCAAGTTTGAACATGAAGTACCAATTTCAAATAAGATAATATTCCACCAAATTTTTGTCAAATACAATATGAATATATAACCCAAAATCCAAAGTCTCAAAATTTTCCAGTAAGGTTTAACCCCTTAATTTTAACTTCAAATATATCCCATTATAATTCATTTTAAGAGAATTTACAGCATTAATATTTTCAAAAATTCAGAGAAAATTCATGGATCATTGTAAGGGCATATAAGTACTCTAGATCAAGTTTCACAATTTATCATTGAATAATAAAGTCTATATTTCATTTTCTCATAATATTCCAAGTTAAGGTGTTAATGAACAAAGTATAACAATTATCCATCTACAAATTCCAAATAAATTCTCATATGAGCATACGGAACTATGAACACTAATTCTCAAGTTTTATAATTTTTCAACAAGTATTGAGCTCTGTAAGAATTATTTAGCAAGTTCCCAAATATTTGAGGTTGTGAAGTAGGTACCCTAACTATGCACCCAAAAATTCCATTAAAATTCACATATGAGTAATATGGTCTTAAACGCCCTCTGCCAAATTTTCATGATTGTTTTAAGAGTCATGCTAACCTATTCTAGCCCCACAATATTTGTGCCCTAGGCTAGTGGTTAGGGTTTTGTGGGCCCTAACCTTTCCAAATTCTCTTAAGATTTTTATAAGAGGGTTTAGTCTATCCTAGCACCCTCTCTATAAAGTTAGAAGATCATTCAAGGTGTTTTGGCCTCATACCCTTCACAAGGCACAAAAGCCCTTCCTTAGGTTATGGCCTTAGATCTTAGGGCAAACCAATTCCAATCTATATCATCTTTAATGATAAGGTGAAATAAGCCATGCCAAGCCAGTGACCCCAATCCCAACCTCTGTTGAGGTGATTTGGCCACTCAAAACCCAAAATACACCTTTTGACCAAAATACCCATTTTAGGGCAAAGCTAGGGTTTGCATGATTTCTATTTAAACCACCTCCAAATATGATGAAAGTTTAACTAAAGATTTATATTGACCCTAAACACCTCTCACCAAAATTTGGGTGAGTTTGGAGGTCATTTGGCCCTTATATTAATTAACCCTAGATAAATTAAATATTTTCCAAAACTATAGAAATATTGTCCCCAAAAATTCCCATCTTTGGGCAGCCCTAGATATGGTCTAGGGGGACTCCCTGCCAAAATTACAATTAATTTGGACCAAGGATGAAGTGTGGGCACTCAGTTTAATGTCTGCCTAGCCCTAAGTGTAGGTCCCACCAAAATGAGTGCCCTGGTCAAACCATGCACCCAACATGGTTCAAACCAATTTTGTATTAACGTAGACTCACTGGGATACAATTTGCATGTTGATGACTTTTTATGAAACAGCATCTATATATTTTTAAAAATTAGAAACATTAAATACAAAAGGGTGTGATATAATTTAAATATCAGAATTTATTTTCTATAGTATAAAATCATTTCCCGTGCGAATCTTAGCGCAATAGTCGACGTTCATCTTCCCCGTTCAGCCAACGGTTACGATTCATCCCGCCTGGAGCTTCTTTCAGCGGCTGCCGCCGGCGATCCGGCCACCTCTCCGGCCGGCCACCGCCACCACCACCTCTGTTGAGGTGGTGGCTGTCACCAGGCGGCGGCTTGGCCGCCGGAAGCCCCTTTTCCGGCGAACCCGACAAGCTCAATTTAAGGGAAAAACCATGAAAATTTTGAATTGGAATGGGCTCAATTGAGCCCGAACCTTGGCCCTAAAGGATGTTATGATCTACTCATGAAGGAAGGAGTTGAGGAGGACCTTGTTGGGCTGTTGTAGCCTTGCCGATCGCCGGGAAGCCATTTTGTTGGTGGTGGTGGTCGGATTTCTGCAACTGCACTATGAAACACCTTGGATCCTTCAGGTAAGTGGTGGGACTGACTCCTTGGAGTCCAGTGAAGGTTTTAAGATGAAGAGAAGGGGTGTTAGGTGGCTGTAGGGAGCTTTGCCACTATTGGCCTTAGTCCACAATGGCGGTCATGGTTGGTAGGGGATAAGGCCTGGATCCAACCAGTCAATAATCAGTTGGCTGCACTCCTCTGGTCTTAGGGAATTGAATAGGAAGGTTGGGGGAAACGGAAGGAGGAGCCTAAGGTCTTCCTCCATTACTCCTTCTCTTTCTCTCTCCTTCATTTGGATTTCCTCTCTCTCTCTACCTACCAAGCTGAAAATTGGCTCCTACCTAACCCAATGGCATCCCACATGCTCATTTCACCCATCAAAGCAAGGTTAGCCCAAGTGAATTGGGCTTGAGCTTGAGTTAGCCCATTTGGGCTAACTTGCCCTAAACTTTGACCATGGTTGACCTTGGTCATTTGGTCTTGAGGTTGCCCCTAATGGGTCCTTGGTGACCCATTGGCCTCCCATAAGGCCTAGGTAGAGTTGTCTTGGCCCTTTGGAGGCCACTTGACCCTTAGGCAGGGCACTTTGACCACTTTAGGGCTAGAGTTGACTTTGGTCAACTTAGCCTTTTTAGTTGACCCCAATGGATTCTTGGTGACCCATTGACCTCTCACTAGGGTTAGGAAGGTATGTGTGGGGTCCATTGGGTAGGGGAGCTTCAATTGGCCCTTGTGTAGGTCGGGTTGACCCATTTAGGGTTAGAGTTGACTTTGGTCAACTCAACCCTTTTGACTGCCCCCATGGGTCCTAGTGACCCATTGATCCCACTTTAGGTCTAGAAAGTTCTTGGTAGGGTTAGTTGGGTTTTACCAGGGCACACTGCCCTTAGTTAGGGCACCTTGCCCAATTTAGGCCTATAGTGGTTCTAGGTCAACTTGGGCACCCTGGGTTGACTTCAATAGACCCTTAGGGCTCTAATGGACCCTACAATGGGTTGATGAGACCATGGTGGGGTCTTGGAGTCTTGGTGAAGCCCTAAGGTCAAACCCTAGGTTTTGTGATGAGGTTGTGCCATAGGCAGACCAAGGTGATTCTCACCTTGGCCTTCTATCACTTGGCCCTTTTTAGCTTCCTAGGATTTTGTCATGACCTAGTCATGGCCAAAATCCACTCTTAGGAGTCTAGTTGGAAATGGGATGTTACAAATCCCAAAAAACAAAATCAAAGATTTCGTCCCCGAAATCAATGTTAGGCCTACGGGAATTTCTATCGAAGAAAAGGAAACTTGTAACATCTCATAAGAAGTGAAAGATTATATCTCGATGCCATGTTTGCTAAGTGGGGTTTAAAGGGAAACCTAAATCTATGACCAATTCGCCCAATTAGCAAATCTAAGATCCCAATAAATAAAAGATTAGCCTCTACTCTTCCTAGATCAGCCCTACTAGTTTAAAACAGGAAAGTAAATTGAACATCTTGAGAGGTTGTGAGGTATACCTGACTGAACAGCTCTGGATACTTTTGTCGCATCAGGTCCTGCGGTTCCCAGGTATGCTCCTCCTGGCCATGGTTTCTCCACAGAACCTTGACTAACGGAACCTTCTTGCGACGCAAGATCCGTACTCCTCTGTCATCGATCCGAACGGGCTCCAAGTGAACTGATCGCTCTGAAGCTACCGATCCATCAGTGGTCGAAATCTATTGCTCCGGGCATAGAAGAGCCCTCCTAAGCGAAGATAATGGAACACGTCGTGTAAACCTGCCAGTTCCAGTGGCAACTCCAACCTGTAAGCTAGGGGTCCGATCCGCTCCAGGATCCTGTAAGGGCCCATATACCTAGGGCAGAGCTTCTTCTTCCAACCGCGCACCCGTGAAACTCCATGCATAGGTCGGATCTTCAAGAAAACCCGGTCTCCCACCTGAAACTCTACCCGACGGTGCCAGGCGTCGTAATACTTAGCCTATCGGCTCTGCGCTTCCAGCATTCTGTCCCGTATCAGTCTCACCTGAGCCTCGGTGTCTTCGACAAAATCCGATCTCAACGCCTTCGGATCCTCCTCCTGAATCCATGAAAGCGGAGTACTACATCTCCTTACGTACAAGGCTTCATAAGGAGCCATCCCTATGCTGGACTGGTAGCTGTTGTTATAGGAGAACTCGACCAGTAGTAAAAGCTTCTCCCAAGGTTCGTTTTGATCCATAATGCATAGCCTTAGGAGATCCTCCAATATTCGGTTGGTTTGTTCCGTCTGCCCATCCGTCTGGGGATGAAATGTTGTGTTGAATGTCAGCCGCGTGCCTAAGTAAGCCTACACGGATTTCCACTCCCTGGATGTGAACTGACCATCTCGATCTGACACGATCATCCTAGGCACGCCGTGGTAACAAATGAACTGCTCTATGAATCTCCGCACTAGTACCTTAACCAAGTCATCTTTTCTGATCGGAATGAATCTTGCCACCTTCATCAGCCGATCGACGATGACCCAAATCGAATTGTTTCCCGTCCGTGATCGGGGAAGGCCATGAATGAAATTCATCGCGATGTCCTCAAATTTCCACTTCGGCACCGGAAGTGGCTGTAGCAATCCTACGGGGTTTCTGCACTCCGCCTTCACCAGCTGGCATGCTTCACAATGAGTCACGAAGTATGTAATGTCCTTCTTCATCTCCGGCCAGAACATCGTCTTCTTCAAGTCTGTCATCATCTTGGTGATCCCCGGGTGTATAGAATATCTGCTACAATGTGCTTCTGCCATGATGTCCTCCCGAATCTGACCTCCTGCGGGTATATAGACCATGCCTCTGAAATATAGCAATCCATCTCTCAGTGAATAATCTCTCGTCGAACCCTCCTCCAAGGCTTGGAATATCGGCTCTACCCATGCAACTGTCTTTTGTCCGTCCCGGATAAGGTCCTGAATATCATCTATGGCAACCATCGATGCTAGATACTCCATGTACAACTCTAGATCATTCTCGGACACTAGGGATATCTGCATATCTCTGAAAGACCAGACTAGCTCCATGGATATCAGTTGTGGTCACTTCCCTGAGGTATCTCCTCTCCGGCTCAGAGCATCTGCCACCACGTTCGCCTTCCCGGGATGGTAGTGCATGGTGTACTGGTAATCCGACAGGAACTCCACCCAACGTCTCTGTCTGATGTTGAGTTCCTTCGGTGTGTCCACATATTTCAAATTCTTGTGATCTGAGAAGATGTCACAGTGAACCCCGTAGAGGTAGTGTCACCAAATCTTTAGTGCAAAGATCACTGCTCCCATCTCCAAATCATGCACCGGATAGTTCTTCTCTTGTATCTTCAGCTGTCGGGAGGTGTAGGCTATTACGTGCCCGTTCTGCATCAGAACGGCACCCATCCCCTAGTAGGAGGCGTCCGTGTACACCTAGAATCCCTCCCTTCCCGACGGAAGAGCGAGAATGGGAGCCGAGGTAAGCCGACCCTTCAAATCCACAAAGGCCGCCTCGCACTGTGGCGTCCAAATGAAAGGGGATTCCTTCTTCGTCAGGGATGTAAGAGGGAGTGTAATCCGGGAGAATCCTTCGACGAACTTCCGGTAATATTCGGCAAGTCACAGGAAGCTCCGTACATCTGTGGCTGTCTTCAACGGTGGCCAATCCTGAACTGCCCGAATCTTGGTCGGGTCTACTGTCAACCCAGCACTGCTGATGATATGACCTAAGAAGGTCACCTCCTTTAGCCAAAACTAGCATTTGCTGAACTTCGCATACAGCTGGTGTTCTCGTAGCCTCTCTAGAGTCAAAGTCAGGTGTCGAGTATGCTCCTCCTCCGTCCTTAAGTAGATGAGGATGTCGTCAATAAATACGATGACGAATACATCCAAATACTCCTTGAATACCCTGTTCATGAGGCTTGTAAATGCTGACGGTGCATTTGTGAGCCCGAAGGGCATCACTGTAAACTCAAACAGTCCGCACCTACTACTGAAAGCGGTCTTCGGAATGTCCTCCTCTCGAATCCGTAGTTGGTAATAACCTGACCTCAAGTCAAGTTTCGAGAAGAAATGTGCTCCTTCCAGTTGATCGAACAACTCGTCAATCCGTGGCAGCGGGTATGTATTCTGAACCGTCAGTCTGTTCAATGTTCGATAATCAATACACAAGCGGAGACTTCCATCCTTCTTTTTGACGAATAGTACCGGGGCTCCCCACGGTGAAGATCTTGGTCGGACAAACCCTGCCTCTACTAGTTCCTGCAACTAACTTCGGAACTCTGTCAACTCTTTCGGGGCCATTCGGTAAGGGTCCCTAGATGCCGGCTTGGCCCCCGGCACAAGTTGTATCTGGAAGTCCTGCTCTCGGTGCGGAGGTAGTCCTGACAGTTTCTCTAGAAAGACATCAGCAAAATCTCGCACCACTAGGATGTCTATCAGAGACTCCTTGGCCTCCGCCATCTCAAATAGAATCTGATAAACCTCCTCTCCCTGCAGATGGGCCTTAACGGCCTGTATTGAAGATAAGAGTATACGAGAGGCAGGTCTTATACCTTCGATGATAATGACAGAGTCCCCGTGCCTCACGGTGATCCTCTTTGCTTGGCAAATCAATCTGGGCATGGTTCCAGTGCAACCATGTCATGCCCAGGATCAGCTCGAAGACTGGCATCCTTAGGATTGTTGCTGGTACTTCGAATGACTTTTCGCCAATCTCCGCCTCCATATTGCAGTGGGTAGAGGTGAATAGCTCTGATCCGTCGGGTAAACGCACCCTCCTCATCAGGCCTGTGAACAGCTCCACACCTTCCAGCCCTTCCACGAAGGCTTCCGACACGAACGAATGCGAAGCACCCGTGTCGAACAGTGTATAGGCGGGCTTGCCGCTGATGAAGACTATACCTGGGGCGATTAAATGTCTTAGGATTGTATAACGAGTTCTCTTTCCTATTCATTCTATCTAGTGCAGTTCTACAATTTTGACAATTGAGAAAGGGAATTCTATTTAAACAATTAAATATCTTGGCGTACCTAATATAACCTGCTCTGGGTTCCGAGGCTGCGCCAGGTGCATACGCCTGCTCCCTTTCTTGTCTACGATCCCCATCCTGGTATCCACGTCCTCGACCACGACCTCGGCCTCCAAGATATTATGCTGGCTGGGCAGCTGGTGGTGCTGGTGGGGGTGACCCCCTCATGGGGCAGTTCCTCCTGATGTGCCCCACCTGATGACAATTGAAACATTCTGGCGGGGGATATGTCATTCCCCCGGGTCTCTGTCCCTCCCGTGTCTGAAGATGTGGTGGAGCCACCACCACTGGCTCTTTTGTCTCCTGTCTTGCCTCCTAACGAGGCTGGTCCTCGACCCTCCTCCCGTCCGTGATACGGGCTCGTCTCTGATCGTTCCTTGCTCCTCGACCCTGATCTTCCGCTGGCCGTTTCCGGCTCCGACTAGCTTGCCAATCAGCCTCTATCCTTTTTGCCATCTCTAGTATCCGGTAAATGGGCCCGTCGGATACAAACAGTAGAGTCTCCCTCAGCTCCTCTCGCAGGCCCTTGTAGAACCTTTTGGTATATCCTGCCTCGTCTAACTGATAAGAGTACGCAAACCGGGCTAGATGGTTGAACTCTCGGTGGTACTCCACCACCGTCTTCTTCTCCATGTCTCAACTGCAAAAATCTATCCTCCAGCTTGTCCCTGGCCGACTGTGGAACAAAATGCTCCAATAGTGCGGCCCTAAATTCCCCCCAAGCTATCTCTGCAACCTCCCTGTCATCAAACATCGTATCCAGCGAATTCTTCCACCATCTCTTGATGTGGGACTCCAAGCAAGAGACTACTAAGGGCACCCTCTCCTCCCAGGGGCATCGGATCTCGGTCAACATCTCATACATAATGTCCAGTCATTCCTTTATCCGAACGACCAACTCAGTCCCCAAGTAGGATGGGGGAGCAAGTCCTCGGAAAATGCTCAGCCAGTTGGCCCCCGGGTTTGGCTGCGGAGCCGGAACCTGTTGTGCCCTAAATGCATCCAGGATAGCTATCAGAGTCTGTCTCATCTCTGACTGTAGGAATGGAGTGGGGACCGGGGGAGGTGCAACGTCCGGAGTCTGCTGGACTTCGCCTTGTGGTGTAGGCCGTGCTGGGGGATGCATAATAAAAGTCAACAGTAAGTAATCGACTCTAACCTAATTAAAAGTGGATGATTTACATGTGATCCCCCATATGGGCACACCACTACTTCCGCTGCTTAGTTTGTCCCCAAACTAAACCTGGGTGGGGGTGACCCAGGGGTAAGTAATTGACTCTAACCTAATTAAAAGTGGACGATTTACATGTGATCCCCCATATGGGCACACCACTGCTTCCGCTGCTTAGTTTGTCCCCAAACTAAACCCGGTCGGGGGTGACCCAGGGGTTGTGGAATGCTACTTGTCGATCGAAACCTCCCACGCCAAGAGATGGTGGAAGACTTCACTGGATATGACGTTTGCTAACAGGGAGGTTGCAGGAGATAGCTTGGGGGGAATTCAGGGCCAGACTATTGGAGCATTTTGTTCCACAGTCGGCCAGGGACGAGCTGGAGGATAGATTTTTGCTGTTGAGACAGGGGAACAAGACGGTGGTGGAGTACCACCGAGAGTTCAACCATCTAGCCCGGTTTGCGGAATCTTATCAGTTAGACGAGGCAGGATATACCAAAAGGTTCTACAAGGGCCTACGAGAGGAGCTAAGGGAGACTCTACTGTTTGTATCCGACGGGCCCATTTACCGGATACTAGAGATGGCAAAAAGGATAGAGGCTGATTGGCAAGCTACTTGGGGCCGAAATGACCAGCAGAAGATCAGGGTCGAGGAGCAAGGAACGATCAGAGACGAGTCTGTATCACGTACGGGAGGAGGGTCGAGGACCAGCCTCGTCAGGAGGCAAGACAGGAGACAAGGGAACCAGTTGTGGTAGCTCCACCACCTCTTCAGACACGGGAGGGACAGAGACCTGGGGGAATGGCATATCCCCCGCCAGAATGTTTCAATTGTCATCATGTGCGGCACATCAGGAGGAACTGCCCCATGAGGGGGGCACCCCCACCAGCACCACCGGCTGCCCAGCCAGCGCAATATCTTGGAGGCCGAGGTTGTGGCCGAGGATGTGGATACCAGGGTGGGGATCGTAGACAAGAAAGGGATCAGGTGTATGCTTTGGACCTGGCGCTGCCTCGGAACCCAGAGCAGGTCATAGTAGGTACGCAAGATGTTTAATTGTTTAAATAGAATTCTCTTTCTCAGTTGTCAAATTTGTAGAACTGCACTAGATAGAATGAATAGGAAAGAGAACTCGTTATAGTATCCTAAGACATTTAATCGCCCCAGGTATAGTCTTCATGTAACAACCCTAGCGGCAAGCCCGCCTAGGCGTACAGCTGTTGTTGGTGGCGACCTCCCTTTGATGAGCGAACCCGACAGTGCTGGGCCGTCGGGGACTTCCCATTCGTTACTCTCGCCCAGCACGCTTAACTATGTCAGAAAGCGTGCTTCGTGGGGAAGGGCCTCCTGGGAAGTCCCCGTGTGGGGTTCGCTCAGGGAGGCTGTTGGAGAGGGGTTGGGGTGCTTGGGCTGCACAGCAATGCCTAGATGAGGTGTTGTATCGTGCGTGCACTTTTATTGTAAGGCACCGACCAACGGACAGCGTCAGGCTCTGCTCTAGCAACCCTACCGGGCTTCACGGGCACTCCCTTTGCCGATAGTCACTGTAACATGTACTACTCCAGAGGCGGAGATTGGCAGAAAGTCATTCGAAGTACCGGTAACAATCCTAAGGATGCCAGTCTTCAAGCTGATCCTGGGCATGACATGGTTGCACTGAAACCATGCCCAGATTGAAGCCCGCCTTGCCAAGCAAAGAGGATCACCGTGAGGCACGGGGACTCTGTCATTGTCATCGAAGGTATAAGACCTAGCTCTCGTATACTCTTATCTTCAGTACAGGGCGTTAAGGCCCATCTGCAGGGAGAGGAGGTTTATCAGATTCTATTTGAGATGGCGGAGGCCAAGGAGTCTGTGACAGACATCCCGGTAATGTGAGATTTTGCTGACGTCTTTTCAGAGAAACTGTCAGGACTACCTCCGCACTGAGAGCAGGACTTCCAGATACAGCTTATGCCGGGGGCCAAGCCGGCATCTAGGTCCCCTTACCGGATGGCCCCGAAAGAGTTGACAGAGTTTCGAAGTTAGTTGCAGGAACTAGTAGAGGCAGGGTTTGTCCGGCCAAGCTCTTCACCGTGGGGAGCCCGGTACTATTCGTCAAAAAGAAGGACAGAAGTCTCTGCTTGTGTATTGATTATCGAGCGCTGAACAGACTGACGGTCCGGAATATATACCCGATGCCACGGATTGACGAGTTGTTCGATCAACTGGAAGGAGCGCATTTCTTCTCGAAACTTGACTTGAGGTCAGGTTATTACCAGCTACAGATTTGAGAGGGGGACATTCTGAAGACCGCCTTCAGTAGTAGGTACGGACTGTTTGAGTTTACAGTGATGCCCTTCATGCTCACAAATGCGCCGTCAGCATTTACAAGCCTCATGAACAGGGTATTCGAGGAGTATTTGGATGTATTCGTCATCGTATTTATCGACGACATCCTCATATACTCAAGGACGGAGGATGAACATACACGACACCTAACTTTGACTCTAGAGAGGCTACGGGAACACCAGTTGTATGCGAAGTTCATCAAATGCCAGTTTTGTCTAAAGGAGGTGGCATTCTTCTGTCATATCATCAATGGTGCTGGGTTGGCAGTAGACCCGGCCAAGATTCGGGCAGTTCAGGATTGGCCACCGTTGAAGATAGCCACGGATGTACGGAGCTTCCTGGGACTTGTCGGATATTACCGAAAGTTCGTCAAAGGATTCTCCCGGATTGCACTCCCTCTTACATTCCTGATGAAGAAGGAATCCCCTTTCATTTGGACACCACAGTGCGAGGCGGCCTTTGTGGCGTTGAAGGGTCGGCTTACCTCGGCCCCCATTCTCGCTCTTCTGTCGGGAAGGGAGGGATTCCAGGTGTACACGGACGCCTCCTACCAGGGGATGGGTGTCATTCTGATGCAGAACAGGCACGTAATAGTCTACGCCTCCCGACAGCTGAAGATACATGAGAAGAACTATCTGGTGCATGATCTGGATATGGGTGCAGTGATCTTTGCTCTGAAGATTTGGCGACACTACTTCTACAGGGTTCACTGTGACAACTTCTCAGATCACAAGAATTTGAAATATGTGGACACATAGAAGGAACTCAACATCAGATAGAGGTGTTGGGTGGAGTTCCTGTCAGATTACCAGTACATCATGCATTACCATCCCGGGAAGGCGAACGTGGTGGCAGATGCTGTGAGCCGGAGAGGAGATACCTCAGGGAAGGGACCACAACTGATATCCATGGAGCTAGTCCGGTCTTTCAGAGATATGCAGATATCCTTAGTGTCCGAGAATGATCCAGAGCTGTACATGGAGTATCTAGCATCGATGGTTGCCATAGATGATATTCGGGACCGCATCCGGGATGGACAGAAGACAGATGCATGGGCAGAGCCGATATTCCAAGCCTTGGAGGAGGGTTCGACGGGAGATTATTCATTGAGAGATGGATTGCTATATTTCAGAGGCAGGGTCTATATACCCGCAGGAGGTCAGATTCGGTAGGACATCATGGTGGAAGCACATTGTAGCAGATATTCTATACACCTGGGGATCACCAAGATGACAGCAGACTTGAAGAAGACGATGTTCTGGCCGGGGATGAAGAAGGACATTACATACTTCGTGACTCATTGTGAGGCGTGCCAGCTGGTGAAGGCGGAGTGCAGAAATCCCGCAGGATTGCTACAACCACTTCCGGTGCTGGAGTGGAAATTTGACGACATTGCGATGGATTTCATTCATGGCCTTCCCCGATCACGGACAGAAAATGATTCGATTTGGGTCATCATCGATCGACTGACGAAGGTGGCCAGATTCATTCCGATCAGAAAAGATGACTCGATTGGGGTACTAGTGCGGAGATTCGTAGAGCAGTTCATTCGTTACCACGGGGTGCCCAGGACGATCATGTCAGATCGGGATGGTCGGTTCACATCTAGGGAGTGGAGATCTGTGCATGCTTACTTATGCACGCGACTGACCTTCAGCATAGTATTTCATCCCCAAACGGATGGGCAGATGGAACGCACCAACCGGACATTGGAGGACCTCCTAAGGCTATGCATTCTGGATCAAAACGAACCTTGGGAGAAGCTTTTACCACTGGTCGAGTTCTCCTATAACAATAGCTATCAGTCCAGCATAGATATGGCTCCTTATGAAGCCTTGTACGGAAGGAGATGTAGGACTCCGCTTTCATGGATTCAGGACGAGGATCCGAAGGCGTTGGGATCGGATTTTGTCGAAGACACCGAGGCTCAGGTGATACTGATACGGGACAGAATATTGGAAGCGCAGAGCCGACAGGCTAAGTATTACGACGTCTGGCACCGTCAGGTAGAGTTTCAGGTGGGAGACCGGGTTTTCTTGAAGATCCGGCCTATGTAATGAGTTTCACGGGTACGCAGTCGGAAGAAGAAGCTCAGCCCTAGGTATGTGGGCCTTTACAAGATTCTGGAGCGGATCGGACCCCTAGCTTACAGGCTGGAGTTGCCACCGGAACTGGCAGGTTTACACGACGTGTTCCATATATCTTCACTTAGAAGGGCTCTACTACGCCCGGAGCAGCAGATTTTGACCACTGATGGACCGGTAGCTTTAGACCGATTAGTTCACTTGGAGCCGGTTCGGATCGATGACAGCGGAGTACGGATCTTGCATCGCAAGAAGGTTCCGTTAGTCAAGGTTCTGTGGAGAAACCATGGCCAGGAGGAGAATACCTGGGAACCGCAGGACCTGATGTGACAAAAGTATCCAGAGCTGTTCAGTCAGGTATACCTCACAACCTCTCAAGATGTTCAATTTACTTTCCTGTTTTAAACTAGTAGGGCTGCTCTAGGAAGAGTAGAGGCTAATATTTTGTTTATTGGGATCTTGGCTTTGCTAATTGGGCGAATTGGTCATAGATTTAGGTTTTCCTTTAAACCCCACTTAGCAAACATGGCGTTGAGATGTAATCTTTCACTTCTTATGGGATGTTATAAGTTTCCTTTTCTTCGATAAAAATTCCTGTAGGCCTAACTTTGATTTCGGAGACGAAATCTTTGAGTTTGTTTATTGGGATTTGTAACATCCCATTTCCAACTAGACCCCTAAGAGTGGTTTTGGCCATGACTAGTTCATGACAAAACCCTAGGAAGCTAAAAAGGGCCAAGTGATAGAAGGCCAAGGTGAGAATCACCTTGGTCTGCCTATGACACAACCTCATCACAAAACCTAGGGTTTGACCTTAGGGCTTCTCCAAGACTCCAAGACCCCACCATGGTCTCATCAACCCATTGTAGGGTCCATTAGAGCCCTAAGGGTCCATTGAAGTCAACCCAGGGTGCCCAAGTTGACTTAGAACCACTGTAGGCCTAAATTGGGCAAGGTGCCCTAACTAAGGGCGGTGTGCCCTGGTAAAGCCCAACTAACCCTACCAAGGACTTTCTAGACTTAAAGTGGGATCAATGGGTCACTAGGACCCATGGAGGGAAGTCAAAAGGGTTAAGTTGACCAAAGTCAACTCTAACCCTAAATGGATCAACCTGACCTACACAAGGGCCAATTGAAGCTCCCCTAGCCAAATGGACCCCACACATACCTTCTTAACACTAGTGAGAGGCCAATGGGTCACCAAGAACTTATTGGGGTCAACTAAAAAGGCTAAGTTGACCAAAGTCAACTCTAGCCCTAAAGTGGTCAAAGTGTCCTACCTATGGGTCAAGTGACCTCCAAAGGGACAAGACAACCCTACCTAGGCCCATTAGGGGCAACCTCAAGACCAAATTGACCAAGGTCAACCATGGTCAAAGTTTAGGTCAAGTTAGCCCAAATGGGCTAACTCAAGCTCAAACCCAATTTACTTGGGCTAACCTTGCTTTGATGGGTGAGATGAGCATGTGGGCTGCCATTGGGTTAGGTAGGGGCCAATTTTTAGCTTGTTAGGTAAGAGAGAGAGAGGAAATCCAAATGAAGGAGAGAGAAAGAGAAGGAGTAATGGAGGAAGACCTTACGCTCCTCCTTCCCTTTCCCCCAACCTTCCCCATTCAATTCCCTAAGACCAGAGGAGTGCAACCAGCTGATTATTGACTGGTTGGAGCCAGGCCTCATCCCCTACCAACCATGGCTGCCATTGTCGACTAAGGCCAATAATGGCAAAGCTCCCTACAGCCACCTAACACCCCTTCTCTTCATCTTAAAACCTTCACTGGACTCCAAGGAGTCAGTCTCACCACATACCTGAAGGAGCCAAGGTGTTTCATAGTGCAGTTGCAGAAATCCGACCAACACCACCACCAAAATGGCTTCCCGGCGATCGGCAAGGCTACAGCCGCCCAGCAAGGTCCTCCTCCACTCCTTCTTCCATGGGTAGTTCTTAAGAATCATTAGGGCCAAGGTTCGGGCTCAACTGAGCCCGATCCAAGTTCAATTTTGCTGGTTTTTCCATGGAAATCCACTTCTCGGTATCGCTAGAAAATGGCTCTCCAACGGCTGTGCCGCCGCCTGGCAACAACCACCACCTCAACGAAGGTGGTGGTGGCGGTGGCCGGTCGGAGAGGTGGCCGGATCGCCTGCGGCAGCCGCTGGAAGAAGCTCCAGGCGGGATGAATCGTAACCGTTGGCTGGACGGGAAAGATGAAGGGATGTCGTCGACTATTGCGCCAAGATTCGTGCGGGAAATGATTTTATACTATAGGAAATAAATTCTGATATTTAAATTATGTCACACCCTTTTGTATTTAATGTTTCTAATTTTTAAAAATACATAGAAGCTGTTTCATAAAAAGTCATCAACATGAAAATTATAGCCCATTGAGTTTCTTTAATACAAAATTGGTTTGATCCAATTTGGGTGCCTAGTTTGACCAGGGCACTAATTTTGGTGGGACCTACACCTAGGGCTAGGCAGACATTAAAATGAGTGCCCACACTTCATCCTTTGTCCAAATTAATTGAAATTTTGGCAGGGAGTCCCCCTAGACCATATCTAGGGCTGCCGAAAGATGGGAATTTTTAGGGACAATTTTTCTATAGTTTTGGAAAATATTTAATTTATCTAGGGTTAATTAATATAAGGGTCAAATGACCTCCAAATTCACCCAAATTTTGGTGAGAGGTGTTTATGGTCAATATAAATCTCTGGTTAAAATTTCATCACATTTGGAGGTGGTTTAAACAGAAATCATGCAAACCCTAGCTTTGCCCTAAAAGAGGTATTTTGGTCAAAAGGTTATTTTGGGTTTTGAGTGGCCAAATCACCTCAACAAAGGTTGGGATTGGGGTCACTGGCTTAACATGGATTATTTCACATTATCATTAAAGATGGGATAGATTGGAATTGGTTTGCCCTAAGATCTAAGGTCATACCCTAAGGAAGAGCTTTTGTGCCTTGTGAAGGGTATGAGGCCACAACACCTTGAATGATCTTGTAACTTTGTAGTGATGGTGCTAGGATAGCTTAAACCCTCTGGTAAAAATCTTAAGGTATTTTGGAAAGGTTAGGGCCCACAAAACCCTAACCCTAGCCTAGGGCACAAATATTATGGGGCTAGAATAAGTTAGCAAGACTCTTAAAACAATCATGAAAATTTGGCAGAGAGAGTTTTAGACCATATTACTTATATGTGAATTTTAATGGAATTTTTAGATACATAATTAGGGTACCTACTTCACAACCTCAAATATTTGGGAACTTGCTAAATAATTCTTATAGCGCTCAATACTTGTTGAAAAATTACGAAACTTGAGAATTAGTGTTCCTAGTACAGTATGCTCATATGGGAATTTATTTGGAATTTTAGATGGATAATTGCTATACTTTGTTCATTAACACCTTAATTTGGAATATTATGAGAAAATCAAATGTAGACTTTATTATTCAATGATAAATTGTGAAACTTGATCTAGAGTACTTATATGCCCTTACAATCATCCATGAATTTTCTCTGAATTTGTGGAATTATTAGTGATGTGAACTTTCTTAAAATGAATTATTATGGGATATATTTGAAATTAAAATTAAGGGGTTAAACCTTACTGGAAAATTGTGAGGCTATGGATTTTTAGAAATATATTCATATTGTATTTAACCAAAATTTGGTGGAATATTATCTTACCTGAAATTGGTACTTCATGTTCAAACTTGGGATTTTTGGCTACTAAATTAATTAAATAAATTATTAGATAAATAGGAAAATTGTGAAATTCTGGATTTAGTCCACAAAACTCATAATGGCCCTCCAATAATTATTATAGGAGTACTGGATGATTATTTGTTGTACCTCCTATTTTACGGGTCATATAGCTTAAGTGGTCTGCATATAGTGAAAATTGCAGAAATTATGTTGGAGTATAATTTGATGCATGTCTTGGGATTAGTGGTCAGCTGGTGTGGATAGATAAAAAATAAGTTCATTATTGGTAGTAGGATGAGTAGAGGGATGGATTGGCTAGAGTTAGGCGGTGCCGATGATCGACGAAAGATCGTCTTTCCCGTAGGGAAGAAGTGTCAGTTGCACTAGGGTTAGATCAAACACAACATTTAAGGGTAGCTAGTAAGTCTAGGGTTTCACTTTCTCACACCTTGATGACTCGGGGAGATAGGTTGGGTCACTCGGGCAGTAAGCCCAGTGGTTTGGTAAAAGGGCAGGTTAGCCTGACGAGCTTTGGCTCGGTAATGGTTTGTGATGGGTAGGTTGGACCGACAAGCTTTGGCTCGGTTGTTGTATATGACGGACGGGATGGTCCGGGGAGCTTTGTCTTGGTAGCTGATACATAAGGTTGCATGTGCATAAAGTAAAAGGTGGTGGGTCTTCGGTGTTGGAGGGTCGATGCACCGATGCCAACACGTTGACTCGGCGAGTGTGGTTTAGCACTTGGCCAAATAAAGTCCAGTGCGCCAGCCGGCAAGAGTACGCAGGCGCTCCACTCTGTGCACCAGTGGAGGCATCTGATAGGTCTGACTGGTAGTGCAATTACCGGTTTAGAGGTGGGCGAGGCCCAACCCACAACTTCCGTTTGCCACTACGGAGGTATCCTGGGAGGTTCGGCTCCAGAAAGAGGGAACTAAAGGTCTGTGTACACAGAGTCGAGTGGGTGAGTTGCACTTGCATGTTCACATCATGGCATAATTGTATTACATAGCATAATCATTGCATATAACCTGACACCTATTGCATAAGTGGTATGTGACGCTCTATACAATAGGCCCCGCAAGATGACCCCTTAGTTTATAAGTTCGCGCAAGCGTGCTTATAAGTTAAAGGTTATATTTGATATTACATATTATGCTTGCTAGAAAACCGACATCCTATCTTATAAATCGGTATGTGACTTTTTATACGATAGGAGCCCTGCAAAATATTCCTTAGCTTATGTGTTTTCATATAAGTTAAGGTTACATTCTCTTTCAGTTTTTCATACCTATTTTGATGTCATATATATTGTAGAACTGCTAGATTAGTTCTGCCGTCATCTGATATTTGATATTCTCCACTTTCATGTCCTTTCCTTTCCTTCTCCCCACTCGGTGCTTAGGGGCCATGAGAGAAGGGGCGGGGGATGATAGGACTTAGTCTTTTACACTAACGGTTTTCGAACCACATCATTTTATGGGACCGTGGAGCCCAGCATGGAGGAGCAGCCCTGGAGGTCGCCACGCATAGAGATGGGTCAGTCTAGTACCGGAGTTCAGATGACAGGGACTATGAGTCCTGATCATTATTAGTTATAGTATTTGCTTCCGCGTTGAGAGATTTGTAGTGAGGACATGATGTACTGGGCATGAACCCAAGATCTTATATTTTTGTTGTATCTGTGGATACTCCCTTCGTGGAGATTATTTATATATATATGTGATTTCTGTGGACTTGCTTTACTATTTTGCTACAGTTGCGATCGATTTGGCCGGCAAGATCGGCGTTTTGTAGTGATAACCTTCCCGGGTGCGAAGGTGTCACCGCAAAGCGGTGGTTCTGGGCCTAAGACATTGGTGTTTTAAAAAGAAAAAAAGGGGGGGGTCTTACAGCTGGAGAGAGAGAGAGAGAGAGGAAGTGAGAATGGGGAAGTGAGCGGGAGAGAGAGAGCAGGGGGGACTCTTGCAGAGTTCCCGTGTTGATGAAGGTCGATAGGGACGTCAAGGACGAGGCTAAAAGAAGAATGTGGCTGGAGCTTCAGAGAGCGTCAGGCAAAGCTTTCCTCCAAGCTAAATTTTTGCGGCAAGCGAAACTTTCCCACAACCATGCCCTGGAACATGCCCGGGCGTGTCTCTGCATAGATCCGCCAGTGGCCCCAGGTCACGGGCGTGACCCAAGGGCTTGACCCAGCCGCAACACTCCACATTAAAGCCAGATCGTACCTGCTCCGCCTCCAGTCTTCACTCCCCATACACGCCCCCAGGTCACGAGTCACAGGCGTGACCTGGGGCGTGTAACCTGTACTTAGGAGGTATAAAATCTCAGCTCCTTCAACCACCAAGATAAGGCTGATATCGAGACGAGTTCGAGCAATTTTCGCTCGGCTCGAAATCGAAATTTTCGACTCGAACTCGGCTCGAGATCGAAATTGATTTCGAGTCGAGTCGACGGCTCGACTCGAAATGACTCGATTCCGAGTCAGCTCGAAATCGAATCGGGTCGGCTCGAAATCGAATCAAGCCGGCTCGAAATTGAGCAATTATTCATTTTATTCTTATTTTGCTCAAAATTAAATTAGACAACCTATAAATTTAGCAAATGAAACACTTAAAGCCTTCATTCTTTTTATTTAGGTTTAAATTTTGTTATTTTTAATCTTAAAATAGGAATATATTAATAAATACATAATTTTTAAAATTAATTTGAGTTGATTCGAATCATATTTCGAGCGATTCAGAGCTGGCTCAAAATCGACTCGAAATCAGATTCGAGTCAAATTGAATCGACTCAAATTGAGTCGAATCAATTTTAACCGATTCCGATTCGGCTCAATTTTCGAACAATTTTCGAGCGAGTTTCGAATAATATGCTCAACCGAGATTAAATTTCCGAGTCTAATCTGTTGGAAATTTTCCGATAGGTGGACTCGATTCATCGAGGAGACCCGTTAAAGTTGTACTCGTATATTAGGTCTATTTGGACTCCTGCGAGCATGCGTTAGTTCAGTCACACGAACGATCGAAACCTGTGATAGATGGGTCAGATCATCTCGTAACTACAATTGTGAACCCGGTCTCACCCTTGGCATATGAATTGACATTTAAGAGAATAATCTTAATTAATTTATAGGATTGAATTTTATTTAGTGAATTCATTTTGGAGTCCATGAGGATTTATTGGCCTCATTATTTTGGTAACTCTTATAGGTTCTCCTATGAAAGCCAAGACCAAATTTCATGCCTTTTGATTTTGTGAACATTGGCGAAACAACCGGCTAAGGCAAAAAACACGATCTATTTTTCTCCTTCTTCATCTTTTGCTAAACCGCCGCTCACGCCCTTGATTCTCCTCTAAGATCGCCGGAGCTTTGGAGATCTACATCCGATTTTTATCTTCACTGTCGGCTAGAACCAGTGTCGATTGTCGGTGCTTTCCTGGAGACGTGAAGCAGCCACCGTATGTATAACTGAAACCGACGGCTAGGCTGGAACAGACCAGATCTAGTTCTCTTTCCCATCAAGTTCTCGGTTTTGGACAAGGAGGACTGTAGCCCATAGAAATTCATCGTAGGTCACTGCTTGCCCGGCCTGTTGATTTTCCTCCAGATACCGCTAGTCAGGTGCTCTTCTCTTGACAAAATCCGAGCAGCAGGTATAACTCCTTTTCAACAAGAAATTTCATTTAGTATCTCTGGCTGAAATCATGAAATTGACCTAGGGTGAGTGGAATGAAATTGATTGTTATATTTCTGTGCAAACTTGATCCGCTAAAACATCGTGTCCTTCAATTTTTGTTTAGCACAGAGCAGAACCTCTTCTTATTTCACAAGCTGTCATTTCAATTTTAACAAGTATTCAAATTTTCTTATAGCCGTGTTTTGTCAACGAATTCCACAAGGCGCGGCGGAATTCATTATAAACCACACGTCATAACTGTTGTGAATTTTCATGATCATGAAGAATGAGCAAAAATCCAAGAACGGTATAAATTAATTTTTGCACTTCATTTACTGTTCGTTGAAGTTCAATTTTTTTGTGTTCATAAGTTAGGAAAATAAGTTTGTGTTAACTCTGATAAAGAGACTAGTTGTGTTTTGGTTATAACGATCCTTTGGATCTTTATTAGTCGTTGCATTAAGCAGAATTTTCGATAATACAATTCACCGTAGCGACGCACACTCCATAAATTTTTATAACATTTGGTATCAAAGCCAGGTTAACTCAGGTCTATTTGTCTACTTCATAATTTTGGAGAAAATTATTTTTCTACTTAATTTATTTAAAGAACACTACTTTCAAAACTCATTAAGTATTTTGAGAGAAATAAAATTTGGAATTGAAACTCTAAGTGCCTTCATAATTCAATCATTGGCAAAAGACTCATGTTTTCTTCAGACAATTAAAGAGCCCATACGTCATTAAGCAAAAAAAAACACGAAATTAATTTTAGGGCAATATTCGGATATCTCGGTGTAAAAGAGCCTCGTGGATTGATAAGAACTGCAACCGCTAAAGTGGCATTTTCGAGTCAGTTTGTAAGATTACGGTTTCGCATGTTTTAGGGATTTCACTGAGACTAGTGCGCAATCATTCACCCAAAGGTGGTGCTTGCGCAATAGGTTCAGAGGGATACACACGGACATTTGGACGGTAGTGCTGGGCTCTAGTAATCTATTCGCCCAAATGTGGTAGATCTGCGAAAAGCTAAAGCATAAATGTTGCTCGTTCTTGTGTAGAGAATCACTAATTGCGTGGCATGTAGTCTACCCAAAGGTGTTGCGCGTTGATGCGCCTGGATTCTCTGCCTAGTGTGTTATTTAGGGTTTCATAGCCACTATTGCCCTATTTGTCACTGATTTTTCCTTTCTCTCTATTCAGTCACCTTTACAGTTCATAACAGCATGATGATCATTGAAAAACTCACTGGATCGAATTTTAAGCAGTGGAAGTCCGACATCATGTTTGCACTTAAGATGACGGACATTGAGATGACCATAAGTACAAACCAGCCTGCAGCCCTTACAACGACTAGCACTCAAGCTGAGAAGGATCATTATGGTGCGTGGAACATGTCAAACAAAACCTGCTTGTTGGCTATAAAGCGTTCCATTCTGGAGCACCTACTGAGTGATCTTCAAGACACGATCATCGCTAGGGATTTTCTGACTGTCGTTGGGCAGAGATATAAGGTGACTTCCAATGCTAAAATTGGGACCCTGATCCAGGACCTCTTCTCCATGAGGTATTCGGGAGGAGGCGGAGTCCATGATTATATACTAAAATTGGTCTACTATTAGACCAAGCTGCAGGAGATAGACATTACTCTCCCTGAAGCTTTAATAGTACATCAAGCACTAAATACTCTTCCTGTGAAGTTCAGTCTTTTTAAGACTACCTACAGTTCCCAGGATGAGGCGTGGAAGATAAATGATCTGATCACTCATTGTGTTGCTGAGGAGGAGAAACTGAAGAAAGAGAAGAAGAGCACTGCATTGCTCGTAGTCAAATTCCCATTTAAGAAGAAGTTCAAGGCTCTGTTTAAGGCTCAGGATGGACAAGCTTCAGGGAGCAAGGATACTGGTGGAAGGAAACCTCTTAGCTGCTTCTTTTATAAGAAGAAGGAGCACGTGAAGCATGAGTGCCAAAAATTTAAAGCTTGGATGGAAAATGTGGCTTTGCACCTAAAGGTAACCCTTTAGATTTTGTCCTTTGTGAATCCAATTTGATTGAAGCTCCATCAAATTCTTGGTGGCTCGATAGTGGAGCAACTAATCATATTGCTTACACACTGCAGGTGTTCATCAAAAGGAGGAGATCGGGGGTGAGTGCAGACACACGGTTGGAAATAATACTGAGGTGGAAGTTGAGTTCATTGGAGATGTTTGCTTAGTTCTTTCTTCTGGATATGAACTTGTTTCAAAAGATATTTTCTATATTCCTTCATTTAGAAGGAACTTGATTTCAGTATCTGTTTTAGATAAACTTCATTATGGTTTTAACATTCATGGTGGTTCTATTAATATTTCTTATGAATCAGAAGTTATAAGTCATTGTTCATTATTTAACAGATTATATAGTTTATATCTTGCTCCTACGAACATATATGCGACCGCCTATAATGTAGAACGCGTTGGCAATAAGAGATCTTTACTTAAGGAAACATCATCCATGTTGTGGCATAAACATTTAGGTCACATTTCTATGGTAAGAGTAGAGAGATTAATTAAGGATAATATTCTCCCTGCTCTTGACTTCAGTGAGCAATAGATATGTGTCGACTATTGTAGGAGTAAGATGTCCAAGATTAAGAAGAAGGGCTCCACACGTAGTCTCGATTTATTAGAGGTCCACTACACTCTATAAGAACACATACGTCATCACTTTTATTGATGATTACTCCCGTTTCGGTTATTTGTACTTAATTAAGGAGAAGACTGAATCTCTTAAAAAGTTCGAGATTTTCAAAACTGAAGTTGAGAAGCAAATAAGAAAAGTCATCAAGATTAGTAGGTCTGACAGAGGTGGCAAGTATTTTGGTAGACATGATACCTCCGGGCAATATAAAAGTCCGTTTGTCCAAGGGCTTGACCCAGCCGCAATGCTCCACATTAAAGCCAGATCGCGCCTGCTCCGCCTCCGGTCTTCACGCCCCAGACACGCCCCCAGGTCACGGGTCACGAGCGTGACCTGGGTGCGTGTAATCTGTACTTTGCAGGTACAAAATCTCAGCTCCTTTAACCACCAAGAGATCAAATTTTCGAGTCCAATTTGCATTTTTTGTACTAGTTTTTTCCTGTTTTAGTTAATCTTGTACTTCCTGTTTCACTTATATTAGTAAGCTTGTAATTTCATTTCTTGTAACTCTTTTTCAAAGTAATACAATAGTTTTCTTTTTCTATTCATCTCTTCCACTTTATTCATCATGTCTTACTTTTATGCTAATGATTCTTCCATTTTCATGAGCAATAAAAAGAGCAGAATGCAACCCTCGAGAGAGGATAACATGACTCTTTCGAACTTGAATAAAATCCAATAGTGGAGTTCACAACATGAGGCGAGTCATAGGTGATGCGATTTTAAAACGAGAATTTGGTCGATAAATCTAAGTTTAGTTGAGCCTAATCCTTGAGAGAGGAGTCTTCATACTTCGAGAACCTCCACGGTCAAAAGCTCTTCAACAAGAGAAATAAAGTTCTATTCATTTTGTTATTTTCTTATTCTAATGTGATTCGAAGATCTGATGGTAGCTTTTAACCATTGTTTTAGTTCGTTTTAGTATAATAATAATAATTTTAATCTCTATTTTTACAATTCTAACTTCAAGTTCTATTTGAAAAGATAATATCAATTTTCTGAAGTAGGATTACTCGATACACCCCGAGTCTAATACGAGCTTGATTTACAAATCTTATACTACCTTCGATAAGGTACACTTGCCTTTGTCAGGTGTAGTTTTGCCCCATCAGTGTGCCTGGGCAAAAAATGTGCGCCCGAGACAAAAATAGCCAACTCGGGCGAAAAATGCGCTCCCAGATCAAAAACATGGTGAGAGAAAAAATGCGCACCCGAGAGAAAATCGCACTTCCGGGCGAAAATTGCGCGCCCGGGCGAAAAAACACGTGCCCGAGAGAAAACATTGTGCCTTAATCCAAATTCTATTGGCTTAATTCAATCCTCCAGCCGAATATTATAATTAGAATTGTGCACAAAACCAATTACTGCATATACTAATTTTTGTCAAAAGTGAATGTAGAAAGCAATTTCGTCGAAACAAACAAACTCTATTTGATTTTATTCCCAATTTTTATGTTTTGATATTGACTCAACCTCCTCCATCATACCAACATAGGTTTCGTTTGGTTTGGCGTTTTGCTCCGGCGGTGGGAGGAGGAGAGCTTTTGGAACCAAAGAGGGGAGGCCGCAGTTGGAATCCCTCATTTTCCTCTATTTCCCATAGCGCGACAGGTGCAAACAGACCAAATGCCGCTGCTGACCATTTGGTTACCCGTCGTGCGTCGACGTTTGCCCCAAACAGAGAGCTCCAAACATTGCGCCAAATGAAACCAGAATCCCGCCTAACCATCCCTTTCATCCACATTTGGAAAGTGAAGACAAAGCAAATTTCAAAGCCTTTAGTTTCTATTTTTTGAATGAATGAGGTGCAACAAGAGGTATCTTATAATAATGTAGCATATTGTTAGAATACAAGTTGACTTTCTAGAATTGACATTTGGGATTAGAAAATTCAATTCTTACATTTTGAAAGTGAAGACTGCTATTCTAAAAGTCTTCATTTTATTTTTTTTTCTGATTGAATGAGGTGCAACATGAGGTATACATTCCGACTAAGACAGACAGGATACAAGCTATGTAGGCACCTTGCGTTCACTCAATGTAGCAACAGCAGCTCATCAAGAAATCCAATACTAGTGAATGTTCTATCTCACATTCATTTGGTTACGCCTCATGGAGCGGACTAAGAAGATATCATGGAATCAAAAGAGAAACGTTACAATATACATAGATTCAAGCTGGATCTGAAGATGCTACGCAACGATGAGTACAAAGGATAGACGCCGATAGGCGAACAATCCAAGAAGGGTAATAAGAAGCCTTAAAGATCATTTCGACCCCTCACTGTCCAGTCCCATAATTTGGTACGTATGAGTACCTAATTATATTGGTGTGTGAGCAGATCTGACTATACACTCCCCATGATCAACGACGCAGATTTGAAATGACCGTACTACGACCACTTTTGGATATGACCATATTTGAGAAATACGACCGTATTTTGTTAATGATCTGCGCCGTTTAAATCTGCGATCCTACGACCAAATCTGCTCGCGCACCTTAGAAAATAGGTACGTATACGCACTAAAAATGAATTCCACCGTCAATGCCACCATCAATCAAAGTCGACGTTTCAAAGCATCTACTAACACCACTCCCCATAGAAACACTTCACAAGCCGTTTAATTTCCCACTTTCCTTTGAGAAATATTTGGGTTCACCATCCAATCCTAAAGGAAGCTTCGGGTGAGATCTAACCGTACGATTTTTGATCAAACAGTCAGCGAAATATAAGATTTTAAAAAATTTTAAAAATGAAATCCGACCGGATTTTTAAAAACAAGATATCGTTGGATTTTTTTTAAAAAATATTTTTTATAGAAAAATAAAATATTTTTTTGACAGAATTAAAATCAATTTTTTGAGTGCCTGATGCAAGGACCAAATTTTTTTTTTTTTCAAGTCCTTTGAACCAAAACAACGATGACCAATGACACACGTCGAGCGTAGATGACGCGTGACATTTCAAGAATAAGAGTTCGTTTGAGGAGATTTATTTTCACCGGTCAAGCGATTAAGATCGCAAAAAACCGGACCTTAATTACAGACCGATTCATGAGTCCTAACTGCTTGACCCAGGGTTTTTGGCACTTAGCACCCTCCAATTGAGGGTGTTTGGCACATTGCACCCTCATATTAAATCTTTGACACTTTGCACCATCTAAAACTTCAAATGCACCATCATTCTATTAAAATCATTTATTTTAAAACTCTAAATGCACCCTCTAAAACCCCAAAATCAAATTGGAGGGTGCAAAGTGCCAAAATTTTAAACATGGGATGCAATGTGCCAAACACACTCAATTAAAGGATGTTAAGTGCCAAAAGTGTGCTTGACCCATATTGCTAACAGTAGGGACACAACCGCAAGGTCTTTTTCGTCTTATCAAAGCTTATAGTTCTCGGGCATTGCCGGAGTCAACTCATATTGCGGCAATCTTCTGCGAGAAGTATAATCCACGCGGAAACCAATAAATCATATAATCGAAATCCCTAGCTTGGATCCCCCACGCTTCTTTTGACATTGGGTCGAATTTCCATCAGTTTTCGTCTAGATCTTCTGAGGCAGATGTTGTCTAAAAGCTTCAAATCTGGGAAATGGTGAGTTTAGGGTGTAATCAATTGATCGTTTTTTTACTGGATTGTGGATTTGTTTGGATATGATTGACGTACTTTTCTGTACATGAGTTACTAAGAGATTTGAAACTTTGGGATTGGTTGACAGCAAGACCTCGCTGAAACTCGCGGCATCTCGGATAAAGCTGCTGAAGAACAAAAGGGATATCCAAGTGAGGCATTTGAGGCGGGAATTGGCTCAACTTCTGGCGACTGGACAGGAACAGACCGCCAGAATCCGGGTTCGTTTTATTTATTTACTGTAGAAACGCTCTCACTATAACGATCAGGAAGTGCTCAATTGTGGGAAGAAATATACTATGGTCTCTCTCCCTTCTCCTTATGAAATCTTATGGAAGCTCTGTCTATGCTCCTGTTATTCTGGATCTTATAAGTTATGGATCTTGATTTAGAAACTTTTATGTTTATAAAATGCACAGTTTTTAATCTTCACCTTCTTGAATTAGTCAATTTTTCAGATGTCTACCTGTAAATCTGTTAGTCTCAGACCCGATAATTATGCTTTCAAGTGTATTTACTTGAAGCATATTTTGTGGCTGCAATATGGTCACTTATGTTTTATATTTGCATGACGCTTATGTGAGCTAATCATGGGCTAGGGAGTAGATTCAGGTGAGGTGAAATTCTTGCATATTAATAAAGTTAATGCAAACTATATGAAATTTCTTTAGTGTTGTTACTAGCAAACTCATTTTCGCTTTTAGCAAATCATTACTACTAGTAAACCACAATTCAAAAATGGTTATTTGAAAATCAATTTGTTACTAGCAAACTAGCAAAGAATTAAAAAAATCCTTGCTTTTCCTTCTCTTTCGTAACCCTTTCTGTAGGGGAGGTTGTGCTCCTCACATCTCCGTCAAGCGGTTCCACGTCTTCAACGGCGAGCAGTGCTCTGACATCAAACACATCGTCGTCATCTTCTTCCTCTCCTTCGACCTCTTCTCTTGCATCTATCAATTTTGCCTCCACCTCTTATTCCTTTCCGCCGTTTCTCTCTCCAAACTCCTCGTCCTCCTCTTCTCCCGGTCCAAACTCTTCAAAAATGGCATCCTCAACTAGTCCACAATTTGTGATTAAAGTAGCTCCACAATTTGAAGAAGAGCATTCAACCCAGTCAATGCAGTCAACGCAAACTTGTGTAAGGGAAGATGTCGGTAACGAAGAAGATAAGAGGTTGAAGTTTGTAAGAAGGATTTCACTGCTTCTAATCATGAAAATTGTGTGTCCGAAGCTCATTAGGAACCTGAATTTTTATGCTTTGCTGCTGTGCATTTCTTGGGCAAATCATCGCTCCATGGATCAAATCATGTTCTCCCGACATACCTTTTTATCAGGGATTATTATCTCCTTTTATAGTTTCACCGCTGCTCATCGAAGACCCAATGATGGGGATCAACTTGCTCGACCTGTTCGGGTCTACTCACGTCGGCCACAGGCATAGTAACGATGGTGACCGCTCATCATGAGCGGATCATCGATCTTAACAATAGTTGTTCCTTGTGTTTTTATTTGAGTTGTATTTTTATGTATTTTGTGATTGCAACGAACGGTGAATCATGGCAGTTCGTCGCCATCCCTAGTGTCTATATATTTTGGATGAGGGCTATCATTTTTGGGTATTGAATGATTGTGTGTGTAGCCTCATTTCAATCATTTCGGTGCCAAAGCTGAAGCCCCACGCATTAAGCCTAAAGTCCTCCCTCCTTGCCATGAGCCCCTCTTATCCCCTCCCATATATCCCTACAATCGGCCAACCTCCACCAGCCCTCCTCCTCAAATAGCATCCTCTAAACCCCCTCCTCTATCCACTGCGCCCTCCATTTCCCCTCCAATTACCTCCTCCCTATCATCCTCCAATAGCAGACCCAAAAACCCCTCCTCTACCCACTGGCGCCCCATTTCCTCTCCAATTATCTCCCTCTATCATCTTCCAACAGCAGCCCAAAGCACCCCCACCTTTTTTCCAAAAGCTGCCCCATTGCCCTTCCCATAATCACCTTAAATTCATCTTCAGCGATCACCAAAATCATTCTCCGGTCTCCTCCGGTGACCCTCCTCCATTCCCTTTCAATTTACTCCAATTTTCAGCCTTCCGGTGATCGCCGAAAAATACCTTCGGCCACCACCATCACCTCCGACGAGGCTCGCCGGAAACTACCTCTGGCAACCATCTCAAGAGGTCACCTCCGGCCAACCTCCACCCAACTACCCTCATAATCACCATAACCACCTCTCCACTACCTTATAACTACCACAACCTCCACCCCACTACCCTATAACTTCCATAAGCCCCTCCCTTCAGTACCCCACTACCTCCATAACTCCCCCACTTCCCCACTTTCCCCTCTTCCCTAAATTTTAGGATCCATTCCTAAAATATAGCTCACTTCCTATGCCCACTCCCTCCAGAGCAGCCAGCCCCCTTTGTTCCCCTCCCTACTCCTCACGTGGAGCCACAAACTGCCTCCTCCCCCAAAACACACCCCCACCTCCCCACATTCCAGTATCCCTTCCTTGATTCCCCTCCCAGGCGGTCACCTTCTACTGCTGGGGACCTTCTGGACAGCAGTTCACAGCCCATACTCCTCTCAGCTGCTATACAGGCCCCATACCAAGCCCTTGTAGTTCCCCCTACAGTCATCAGCCTCCAAAAAAATTGCTGCCAGTCTCCAAACAGCTCCCGGAAAAGTCCAGATTGCTGTCTTGGTTCCAGGACAGCCATCTTCAGCAAGTCCTTGCTGAATCCAGCCCCCCTGTCCAGATTCCAGGCGTTCTGAGTGCTGTCCAGCAGTTGGTCCCTCATCTGGATATTTAAACCATTCTCGGATTGCGATTTCGGCTTCCCACAACTCTACAAATACACCTTCAGCCCTCTCTCTTTAGTATTGTGTGAGTTAAAGGTTTGTTTGTTATTTCTTTTTGTTTAATATTGTATAGTCTCTACTTGATGAGATATTAGATTGTAAGCTTTGAATTCAGTTGTTTAAGTTTTTGTAATTTCTCAATTAATTTGTCATTTGTTTTCACGTTCTCTTGCGTTTGTAAATCTTCCTCATTTTGTTAATTTAATCTTTTTATTTTCTGTGGCACATCAAAGAACTTGGTTATAAGTACTTTATTACAAGCTTAATTCCTTTGGAAATTGCCTGCATCTATCCTTAGTTCGCTTAGGACCTTACCCTATGTCACCCAAGCTCCTTTCGGCTCCTCCAAAAGACTGATTTCGGTGGTGTAGGGTTGAGGGGGCTGTTTTGGGAGTGTTTGCTAGTAGTTTTTTTAGGAGAGGAAGAAATGCAAAAAATTAATGAACTTTTTTTTTTGCTAATAACAACACACAATTTCTTTCATTATAATTCTCTCTTAAGCATTGTGTTATGGGTCTTCGAATATTGCCGGAGGAGTGACCGGAGGAGTGACCAGAGGAGTGACCAGAGGTGGATATGATGGTGGCAGAGATACTGCGGAGTCTTGACCACGACTGTCTAAGCGGGGCGTGCTCGGGAGAGACAGCTTCCAAGATCTCTTTTAGGGTTAGGGAAAATAGACTTTCTTCATTCCTACCGATACTAGGCCCACTAGGTCTTTAAATAAGACTTACAATCGACGCTAGAATGAAAGAACATTCAAAAAAATAACGACAGACTTGGACATGTGATTAAAAAAGACACGGCACAAATAACGATGTCATATTAGGATGCGACTCTTAAAACAAAATAAAAACATATTAAGAAATAATTAATACTAAATAACACCATAAAAGCACCTGTAACATCTCTCCCACCTTGGAAAACGAGTTTGTCCTCGAGCTCGAGGGGGATCAATGGTATTTGCGTTAGCCGACACCCGCATCATCAGAGTCCTTGACGCGCAGAAAAAAAATTGTTTGCACCTATGGCCGCAAGTGTATGGCTCGTCTTCGCGCACCGTTCCACCATCTTGTCCCGAGATGGTTTACGAATTGGTGGGGTTGGATGACCTTCACAACGACCTGGTTGAATGCCCATGTCGGTGGGCAAATGGACCTCTGATAAGTAAAATTTAGGATATAATTTATTTCCTAATTCTACGAACTATAGGAAAGAACACCTATCGTTCATATTATAAAATATTTTGAATAAAATATTAAGTGTCATATTTTTTGGGTTTGTTGAGTACGTCTACTCATGCAAATTATTATTATTTTACCGGTAAATAAAAATTAGTTTTATAAAATAAAATAAAAAGAGAAAGAAAGAGAGCGCATTTGATCGAGAATCAATATAAAGAGAAATAATTAAAGAACCTTAATTCATGAGCATTTGATTAGAAGAAACTCGACCGTGGAGGTTCCCAAATCATGATAACACATATCTCAAGGAATGCTACCAACTAACCATAGGTTGATCGATTTAGACCCCTCAGCCAGTCAAAACCTCTAAACCTTCTTTAGGTTGTGAACCCCACTATTGGATTTTGATGTAGACTCAATTAGGGTTTCAAAAATTATTTTTTTTAAAAAATAATTTTAATATTATAAAATAAAATTAGGGTTTGAAAATGAGTGAATTTTAACTTTGAAAAAAACAGAGAGGGATGAGCAGCCAAATCGAATTCTTCGCGCGTATAATCTACTCAAGATGAAAGACGTTAACGAGTAATTAACCGTTTTTCAAGACGTTTATCCAAGCATCCAACGAGTTAAAACCAAAGCGAGATCTGTACATCCACCGACAAAATACCACACGCAATAGTTTATGGATAAACGGTAAATTAATTAGTGCGAACGTCCGATGCAAGCTTGGATTAATTAAATGAGTTGCATAATTACGTAATAATGAAGCAGGAGAGGGCGGAGTTACCCACGCATACACAAACTACGACAATGCTGATTCCGACTTCAAGCAGTTGCACGACACAAGCTCTCTGCTAAAATTCTAGGGATGTTGGCTGAAAGAGATCGGGTCAACAAGGACTGTAGACCGCAGTGCTGGACGGTGGCGGCACGATGGAGATCGCTGGTTGAGTCAACAAAACACCCCTTGTTGCAGGAGTAGGACGCCGAGGTCGACTGAGACTGGAGGAATGGGGGAGGGCCGCTGAGATGTTTGTTGGAGACGGCGGTCGTTGAGGAGACGCTGGCTCTGGTTGGTTTGCGCTGGAGGAAAGTGGTGGGCTGGGCGACAGAAGAACCACCGGCGCTGGAGGTCACACGCAGGAGAAAGAAGTCGGGACAGTGGCCGTAAAGGAAACCCCTGCACTGGAGGAGCCGCGTTGGGAAGGCGACTGCTCGGGAAGTTGCAGGACGGGAGTAATGTGCCGGGTAAGCAAGTGAAGAGTGTGACTCGTCGTTCCTGTCTTTTCTCGGTTGTCCTTGGTGATTTTAAAGCAGAGTGTTTCTATTTTCATATTAACTTTCCAAAACTTGTATAGAATTATTTTTGGTAGATATTGACCATAATTTGATTTCCTAAGTTATCCTGCAATAAACTTTAGTGCCGGGAAATATTTGATTTCTCGTGTTTTGATTTTATGTTTCATTTGGTTTTATGCCTATTTAATTAATTTAAGCTTTCCCCTTTTCGCCCTAGCTAATCGAGTTGTCTGAACATTTATTTAGGGTCTCATCGGCTGGTCAAACCAATGAGTCAGAGTCCAACATAGTATGAGTACATAGGAGCATTGACAAAAAATGAAATAACAATAACAATAACAATCATGAAATAATAATAATAATAAAACAAATAAACGGCGCGTTATGATATCACGCGTCCTCGGATTTGGTGGTTGATGCATCAATTCCCTCGGGGTTGACAGAGCTCGACTCCGGCGAGAGTTTGCAGAGACTGGTAACATTGAGATCGAACGCCGCAGTTGGCATTAACTCAGGTGGTATGTCTGAGCCCTCAACAGGTGGCTCGACGCGCTCCTTAATTTGAAATGGATCATTCCTTCACAATAAATTTTGATATGAGCATGGAGTAGATCTCTCTGCTTCTTGCAAGAAGCAAACACAATCTCCATTTGAAGGTACAACTCATGGCGATAACGATCGACCATGAGTTTATAATTTTCAAAAGTTGCTTGAAAATTATTAACAATAATCTTATGCAATTTTTTAAATAATTAATATGAGTTTACGCATCAAATGAAATACATTCATGGAATGAGATGAGATGACATAGAAGTAAATAGTGTGACTCATGGGTAATCTCGAAAGGAGATTTATTAGGGGGTGAGTGTTAGAACCATCAAATGTGAATTTTGCTTGTCGATGTACTTGACCCCATTGCGTTGGTTTCTTCTGAGGCCTAAGAACGTTTCTAAAACTTTGATTAACAACCCGGGTTTGTCTATCGATCAGAGGGTGTTGAGCGCTACTAAATTCGAGTTCGGTGTCCACTCGACCCCATAATATGTTCCAAAAATTTGATATAAAATATTTAATATAATGTTGTAATTCCATAAATCCGCTTATATTCAAATTAATACTACAAAATTTAAAATTGATCACAATTTTATTATTTAAATATTTCTAAAGAAATTCTTTAAAACACACATCCTTATTAGTGGTGAAATTTTTTAGATTCCTCACTATCCTTATAACACAAGTTTTTTTTACATATATTAATAATTTGAAAATAAATTTTTTCAGACTCATTTATAGGATAATGTAATGATAGAAAATGGTGTTCTCCAAATATAAAATAAATATATGAAGGTGACATTAGTGTTATGGGTGGTTGACCATCAGACATAATGTCAATAGGCTCAACTGTTGGTTGTTGTAGTAGGCTAGGGGGATCAGGACATACATAGCTCGAGTCTATATCACCTAAGATGTGAGTCTCATCACTAGTCAACCCCATCTTTGGGAGAAGTGAGGTCAAAATTGTGTCATCCAAGGTGGGTGACATACCACTAGTAAGCTCTTTTTCCTGGAGCGGGGCCTCAGGGACAAACTTAGTGACTAGAGGTTGTGCTTTAGTGTGAGAAAATCGTATCACCATTTCAGTTGGGATGATGGTTTGAGGTGGAAGAAGCACTTCCTCCAGGAGTTGGGGCTCAGGAAGAAACTCCTCAACTGAAGGGAGTGCGTCAGTGACGATAAGTGGGGATTAGGTGCTCGCGGGAGAAACGACGAGTCTAGAAAGATGATTATTAATAATTCTAAGCCTGTCTCCCACTAGTTGATGCGTAGTCGTCACGTAATCAAGAAAAATATATTTCTTGCGCATTCTCGTTTCAAGTTTGTGTACATCGGTGTACAACCCATGCATATTCTGTTTGAATTCTGCAGTGGCGAACTCAATATTTTTTATTAAAGTTTTCATGCGCTCGTTTAAATCCTCCATTTTTATTTATTTAGTTATTCATTTTTTTAGACGGATTTGAACTGAAGTTAATAATTTTTTTTGAGAATAGAAAAGAGATTTTTTAAATAAATAAAATACCAAAATTTTTTTGGGTTAAAACAAATCAAAGAAAACTTAACAGAAACGTTTTTTTTGGTTTTTTTTAAGACATTGAACATATAAAAGAAATTGTTTTTTTATATAAGAAAAGATTTCGGATCGTTGGATTCACGATGAGAGTGAGTCCAACCTAAGTTTGATACCAAACTGATGTAGACTCGATTAATGTTTTTTTAAAATAATTTTAATATTTTAAAATAAAATTAGGGTTTGAAAATGAGTGAATTTTAACTTTGAAAAAAAACAGAGAGGGCCTCGCGGCCAAACCGAATTTTTTGCACGTATAAACTACTCGTGACAAAAGACGTTGACAAGTAATTAACCGTTATTCAAGACGTTTACCCAAGCATCCAACGAGTTAAAACCAGAGCGAGATCCGTACATCCATCGACAAAATACCACACATTAGTTTATGGATAAATGGTAAATTAATTAGCGCAAACGTCCGAGACAAGCTTAGATTAATTAAATGGGTTGCATAAAATTACGTAATAATGAAGCAAGAGAGGGCAGAGTTACCCACACATACGCAAACTACGACAAGGCTGATTCTGACTTCAAACAGTGCACGACACAAGCTCTCTGCTGAAATTCCAGGGATGTTGGCTGAAATAGATCGGGTCAACAGGGACTGTAGATCACAGTGCTGGACGGTGGCGACACGATGGAGACAGTTGATTGAGTCAACATTACCCCTTTGTTGCAAGAGTACGACGCCGAGGTCGACGACGACTGGAGGAAAGGGGGAGGGCCGCTGAGATGTTTGCTGGAGACGAAGGTCGTTGAGGAGATGCCATCTCTCGTTGGTTTGCGCTGGAGGAAAGTGACGGGTTGGGCGGCCGAAGAACCGCCGGCGCTGGAGGACACGCGCAGGAGAAAGATGTCGGGACAGTGGCCATAGAGGAAATGCCGGCGCTGGAGGAGTCACGTTGGGGAAGTCGACTGCTTGAGAAGTTGCAAGACGGGAGTAATGTGCCGGGTAAACAGGTGAACGACGTGACTCGTCGTTCCCGTCTTTTCCGGGCTGCCCTTTTTCTTTGCCACTGGAGATTTTAAAGCAGAGTTTCTATTTTCACATTAACTTTGCAAAACTTGTATATAGTTATTTTTGGTAGAAATTGACCGTAATTTGATTTCCTAAGTTATCCTGCAATGCAATAAAATTTAGTGCTGAGAAATATTTGATTTTTCCCATTTTTATTTTATGCTTTATTTAGTTTTGTGCCTATTTAATTAATTTAAGCTTGCCTCTTTTCGCCATAGCTAATCGAGTTGCCGAACCATTGATTTAGAGTCTCATCGGTTGGTCAAACCAATGAGCCGGAATCCAACATAGCATGAGTACATAGGAGCATTGACAAAAAATGAAATTACAATAACAATCATGAAATAATAATAATAGAACAAATAAACGACGCGTGATGATATCACGCGTCCTCGGATGCGGTGGTGGATGCATCAAATTTGACTCTAATCCAATGATTTATGTTGTGCTCTCTCGAGCAATGCATGTAATTCCTTTTACCAATGAGTGATCTCCTGGTATACACCGATCTCTCGGCCATCTAGAATACAGATCATAGATTGACTCTCATATACTGAAAATATGAAATCAAAAAAAGATAGATCAAAGGTAAATCGTAGCTTTATTGAAACACTGGATGATTATCTTCTTGGCAATAGCTGGAATTTATAGGCTCGAAATTCAGAAGTCACACCCTCAGTCACGCCGTCAGTCACGCCCGTGACCAAGGTCGTGTCTGGGAGAAAACTTCGAAAACCCGGGAACGTTGGGAGAAAAACCGTCAGAAATCGCCATAATTTGAGGGTCACGCCCGTGACCTAGGCGTGTCTTGACTAGGTCAGCAATGATGGCAAAACGACACGATCTGTAGTCAATTTTTCGGTTGTTGGATTGGTCACGCCCGTGTTCAAGAGCGTGCACTTGAGAAAAACTGCCAAATTTACACCATGAAGTGTTCATGAGAAAACACAATTTTTTTCTGTACACGCCCAAGGGCATGTACTTGAGAAACTTCTCATGATTGTAGATGCAGCGGCACGTTTCGTAACTCTTCATGAATTGAAAGTTATGGTAATTTGAAATTCAGTTATCCACAAACCAAAATATTAATTTTCTACATATTACATCCCAATTATGACCATGAGCTCAAAGCTGCTATTTAAAGCCTAATTATACCTAAAAACATGAAAAAAAGGAATTAGACTATAATTACGATAAAAAGGAATAAAAGTTCATTATTTAATGCTAAAATACTATAGTAGAATATAAATAAATAATGTACTATCAAATATCCCCATACTTAAGTTTTTGTTATTTTAGAGCAAAACTAATTCATAAGTATGAGAAGAATTCATAGGAAATTTCAACAAGATTTACTCCTAATTATGCACTCTAAATAATACATGATTTATATCAAAATAAGTTAAGAAATAAAATTGAAACTCATAAGAAATAACTTATAATTCATAAATTGATATAAGTAGACTAAATATTAGTTTAAAAATTCTCTATTTAAATCCTTATAATCAAAATTGCATTGAATTAAACAAATTAATCTAAGAATAAATTTATAGAAACTTTAAATATCATAAGAATTTTTTTAGAAAACTACAACATATTATCTAAACTCACTCGTATATATCTTGAATAAGCAAATGATATTAGCTAAAGAGGGTAAAATTTACCTAGAAGTAGTTATTTTGTTTAGAAAATGATGAGTTTATTATCTCATTTCCATCTTTTTTTGAATTTTTAAATTTAATTTCCCAAATGTATATGTTTAGGAGTGATAAATTTTTTCCTCTCATCTCAATATCATATAAATTTTTACAAATTTGGGTGCATATGTTTAGGAATGATGAATTTTTTTTTTTTTAAAATGCCAAACAAAGAGTTTGATAAAAGGTAGGGAAGGGCTATAGTTTAAAGACTATAAAATTCTATCTAAAGACAAATATTTTGAGTATATAAAAAATAATTTGAGCAATCGTAAGAAACAATGAAGTAAAGTTAATATAAGTAAAATCTAAAGATTTTAAACACAATTTCTACAAAATTGAATTGATATTTTAAAGAGAGAAAGTTAAACTAAGAAATATTCTTACAAAACAAGATAATAAAAAATTCATTCAATCAAATTCATCAAAAGTTAAATATAATAAATTTTGAAGAGACATAAAATAAAAAGATACATAAAAGAATACTCTTTAAAAAGCCTATAAATAAAGCTCATAATTAAAATTAATGTCTAAATAAATAAAATGTTTGGAGGAATCTAATATTACAAAATTTATTTTATCAGAAACTTATTTGTTTTAAAATAAGTTTTTATAGATTTTTCAAATTTTTTTGGATTTTTATTACATATAAACATGAATAATTTTTTTTATTAAAATCTTGAACTTCCTAAGGAATACCCAATGAGGGCTCTCGAGGTAATAAACAGATTTTTGGGATGAAAGCCCAACATGACCCATTCGCAAAAAATTAAATTTTTAGTTTTTATAATTTTTTTTGTATTTTTTGTATTTTCAAAACAAAATTGAAAACAATGAAAAGAAAATACTATTTTTTATATTTTTGAATTTTTTTTTGTTTTTTTTGTATTTTTTCATAAAAACAACATAAAACACACCCCATATTTAAAAATAAATATTGTCCCCAATGTTTATAAATTATGAAAGAAAAAAACAAATGAAAATAAAAGTGCAAGGAAAATAAGGTTAAGCAAGTGATGCCTCCAAAGAACGCTTTTCTTTAACGTTTTTTAGCTAGACGTTAAAGGTTAGCTAAAAAACAATAAAAATTAAAATGCTCAAGTAACTCCCTTAATTCACGCTGTAGTGAATATGCCGAAGTCTGTTGCCCGACGACTACTCCGCTTAATTCTTGATTCTTTTATTCTCCGTGAGCTTGAAATTGTGAATTCAAATTATCTGTACATACATGAGGTAATTTGGATTGTTGAAAATGAGCAGCAAATGGATCATCAAAGATTTTTATTTGAAATGGCTCATCATCTACATGAAATTCATTAGTAATAAACTTATGAAAAAGAAGCGAGTCAACAAAATTTTCGCAAGGAGTTCTTGTGAAAATACATGATTAGGTTCCAGTTGTTCATTTTCTAAAATAAAATTGTTATAAACAAATTCTAGCCGTATGTCAAATGAAATAAATTCATGGGATACTATTTTCATGACTTTCACTGTCTAAATAATTAGGCGGTGTGTGATAATTCATGATAAATAGGGGGCGATTCAGGCAGGATTGTAGAAAAACCATGTTATTCTTCTATTTCGTCTGGTGTTCCCATAATGATGATAAACTCTAGGTATAATAAAATTTCTTGATATTCGGTAAAAGAAACTATGTGGGTATATGAAGAGTCATGCACCTCCATAGATAAATTATTTTGTGAAGATGAAGAAATTAAATTAGAATTAAGAATGCTCTCATCTAAATTTTGGGAATCAATATTAAATTGATATGGAGAGAGCTCCCCAAAAATAGATGTGGAGCTTGGTGGATCTGAGGTGGAGGAATAAAAATTAGGATTCATTGAATTTTCTTCATTGCACCATAAACTATCTAGGTGATCTTGTCATCAAGAATAATCAACATCAGAGCAAAACGGAAATTCATCAAATTTGATGGAAAAATTATTTTGATTTAAAATTTTTGATAATAATAATAACATTCCTCATTATCTACATGAAATTCATTAGTAATAAAAAAAGAAGCAAGTAAAGAAAATTTTCACAAGGAGAAAGTTCTTGTTAAAATTCATGATTAAGTTTCGGATGTTCATTTTTTAAAATAAAATTTTTATAAGAAAATTTTAGCGGCATATCAAGTGAAATAAATTCATGGGACACAATATTTTCATTAATTTTATTTCTAAATAACTTGGCGGTGTGTGTTAAAATTCAAGACAAATGGGGGTCGATTTAGGCGGAATAGTAGAAACAATATGTTACTCTTCTATTTCATCCGGTATTCCCATAATGGTGATAAACTCTTGGTATAATAAATTTTTTTGATTATAGGTAAAAGAAACTATGAGCGTACATGAAGAGACATGCATCTCCATAGATAAATTTTGTGAAGATGAAGAAATTAAATTAGAATTAAGAATGCTCTCATCTAAATTTTGGGAATCAACATTAAATTGATATGTAGAGAGCTCTCCAAAAATAGATGTGGAGCTTGGTGGATTTGAGATAGAGGTATAAAAATTAGGATCCAATGAATTTTCTTCATTGCACCGTAAACTATTTGGGTGATCTTGCCACCAAGAATAATCAACATCGGAGCATGAAGGAAATTCATCAAATTCGCTCAGAAAAATTATTATGATTATAAATTTTTTGATAATAATAATTACATTCCTCACTAATATAAGGTCATACACAAAAAGTACAAGAAATTTGTCATTTTTGTGCGGCTTCCAAAATATTAATTTGGTGTGTATGCTCGACAATTTTAGCGGTCAAATGGATAACATTTTGTTATAAAATAAAATAACCTTTATTTAATAAAATGGAATTTAGAAAGAAAATTAAAAAGAGAATTGAGGGCGGGGACAAATAAAATGATAAAACTAATAAAATTCGTGCTTTCAAATTATCAACAATAGTTTCCCCGACAACGATGTCAAAAAATTGATAGAAGTTTAAGATATAATTTATTTCCCAATTCTATGAACTATAGACAAAAACACAAATCGTTCATAGTATATGATATTTTAAATAAAATATCAAGTGTCGTATTTTTTTGGGTTTGTTGAGTACTTCTATTCACGTAAATTATTATTATTTTATCAGTAAATAAAAAATGGTTTTATAAAATAAAATGAAAAGTGAAAGAAAACACATTTGATCGAGAATATCTAAAGAGAAATAATTAAAGAATCTTAATTCATGAGCATTTGATTAGAAGAAACTCGACCGTGGAGGTTCCCAAATCATGATAACACCTATCTCGAGGAATGCTACCAACTAACCTTAGGTTGATCGATTAAGACCCCTCGGCCATTCGCAACCCCTAAGCTTGCTTTAGGTGGTGAATCTCACTATTAGATTTGACTCTAATCTGGAAGATTTATGTCGTTCTCTCTTGAGGAGTGCATGCAACTCCTTTAACCAATGAGTGATCTTCTCATATGCACGAATCTCTCGGACATCTAGAATGCGGATCATAGATTGATTTTCATATACCAAAAATATAAAATCAAATAAAGACAGATCCAAGATAAATCGTAGTTTTCTTGAAACAAAAGCTATGAAAAAGAAAGCAAATAATTATTTCGCAAAAGATATCATCCGATCAAATGCGAGAAGATTAGCTAGTCATGTCGAAAAGGAAGAACATTTTTATAGCTAAGAAAGAAGAGCAAATGTGCATGAAAACAAAATATTAAACTAGAAATTGAAATTGCGAGAAATAAAGTAACACTACAATAAGAAAAATGTAGAAAACAACTGAAATTGATTCAAGTCAAAGCAGGGATTGGATGACTATCATCTTTGCAGCAGCAGGAATTTATAAGCTCGAAATTCAGGAGTTACGCCTTCAGTCATGCCCGTGACCAAGGGCATATCTGGGAGAAAACCACGAACTTGAAAGCCTAGGAGTGTTGAGAGAAAACCGTCAGAAATCTCCATAATTTGAGGGTCACGCCTTACGCCTTAGGTCATGCCCGTGACCTAGGGCGTGTCTTGACTGGGTCAGCAACGACGGCAAAACAACGCGATCTGGAGTCAATCTGGCGGTTGCTGGACTGGTTACGCCCTTGGTCACGCCCGTGTTCAAGGGCGTGTACTTGAGAAAAACTGCCAAATTTACATCGGGAAGCGTTTTGGAGAAATTCACAATTTTTTTCAGTACATGCCTTCAGCCACGCCCGTGACCAAGAGCGTGTGCTTGGGAAACTTCTCCAGATTGTAGATGACGCTGTGCTCTTTCTAAAATGTAGTGACATGTTCCATAACTCTTCCTGGATTAAAAGTTATGAACATTTGAAATTCAGCTATCCGAAGACCAAAATGTTAATTTTCTACAAATTGCATGCCGATCATGGCCATGAGCTCAACGATGTTATACAAAGCCCAATTATACCCAAAAATATGAAAAGAAATGAATTAGACTATAATTACGTTAAAAATGAATGAAAGTTGTTTATTTAATACTAAAATACTATAGTAAGTATAGATAAATAATGTACTATCAACCTTTTGTGCCAGTTGGAGGCGACAGTCACATAGCCTGGCCGGAGTCATAACAGTCACTAAGTTTGGTGGAGCCTCAAATTCGACATCAAGTCGCAGGAGTTCACGTATTCCGACGATAGAGATGACGGCCTGCATCTCTGGAGACAGTGTGCCATGTGCTAGAAGAAGTTGAAATTGGTCCAGATAATTGTTCACGGAGCTCGTCTGGCGGAGTGTTATGAGGGCACCGAGGGGATTGCTGCGGATTGGATGGCCGAAACGTAGGTTGCAAAATCGCTTGAAGTCGTCTCACGTCAGATCCGACTGATCAGTGAGGAGACAAGTGACCCAAAGTAAGGTCGAGTCGAGAAGGTACAATGAGGCCAGAGGAAGCCGTTCAGCTGCTGGGGTTTGTTGATGACCAAAGAATTGTTCTCTCCTGGTGAGCCAGCCCAAGGGATCTGTTTTTCCATCATTGGTGGGAAATTCCAATCGAGTATTGCATGACAGACTAGCAACTTCAGAGTAAGAGGGTCTACAGTGGCGGCCCATGGTGGATGAGCGACGATAGCAGAACTTGACTGTTGATGAGCGGCAATCAACTCATTTAGCATGACAATGCTAGTGTCCATGTTGTCCCGATACCGGGCTTCGGCGTCCTGAAAGCGTGCTTCCATGTCGGTCATGATAGTCTGCAGCATGTCCTGGAGAGCGGCTGTGACATTTTATGAGCCCCTCATCGGTTGACTTGCTTTCCGAGAGGAGCGACGACTTGATTCCTGGAGTCGTCGGGGACGGTTGAATTTGTGTTGTCGCGAGTGCCGCATCGTCGCTCAATGGTGGTGTCACAATTTGATTACTTAATTTAATTCAAGCAAGAATTAATAAGTCGTAAATTGGAATTAGCGATAATTAATTAATTGTTATGGGCCTTCCCCCTTGACCTTGTGACCGGCGAAGGAGCAATGACGACGGAGGAGGAGACGCGACGTCGATCAGAACACGGTACATGCGCGGGTTGCGGCTAGGGCAAGCTCACGGGTTTTCCCGTGGGTTAGAGAGAGAGAGAGAGTGTGTGAGGAAGAGGAGAAATACGAGAGAGAGAGAGGGATTTTAAGTTCTAATTTTCTTCTTATCATCAAAGCCCAACCGTCCACTATTTAAGTTCACCAAACACGCCCCCATTTGGGCTTACGACAAATGGACACAATTTAAATAACACAAACAAAAGTACGAAGATAACTGGTGCCGTCTCGCCACATAACATCGCCGCCCCCGTCTGAAGATAGCTTGTCCTCAAGCTGCATCGAAGGGTATTTAAGTGGCGTCTCCGCCTGTTGCGTCATCATTGAAAGGATCATCTACTTCGAGCCAAAATAAGCGTTTGCATCGGTGTCCCGGTGAGAAATGTTTATCACAATTGTAACACAAGCCTTTCTCGTGACGCTTGGCCATCTCGGTGCGGGACAACCGGCGACGGACAGTAGGTCGCAGGGGATCATCCCGGATTGGAGCCTTGTGTGGCAAGCTGGCTAGAGAGTAAGCGCCCTGATAGTCCCGACGTCCCCAAGGCGGACAATCTAATAGCATTCGACGTTCACCAGCCCTAGCGAGGCTCATAGCTGTGTTGAGATCACGTGGCAGAAGGAATTCCACATCCCAACGTAATCGCTCGTGGAGGCTCGCGGTGAAGAGGGGAACTTGCTGCTCTGGTAAGACGAATGTTGCCCTAGACAGTAGAATTTGGAATTGTTCGAGATACGTCTCGATGGGGCCGTCCTGTTTGAGGTTCAGAAGATCGTTGGCTGGATTTCCCTGTAGAGCAGGACCAAACCTCAGGGTGCAGGCCGTACTGAATTCTGCCCACGAAGTGTTGGAGTGTTCCCACAGAAGTTGAGTGAGCCACAATTGCGCTGGGCCAAGTTAGTGGAAGGAGGCAATGCCGACGTGTTCTTCATCTGGCGTGCGCTGGTTGGAGAAGAAAATATCACAATGGGTAAGCCAAGGAAGAGGATCTTTGCGGCCCTCGTAGATGGGAAAATCCATTCAGATAGTTCATGCGTAGGCAGTGTATTCCGCGCCTATAGGAGCGACAGAGTCCACGCGACTTGCCGAAGGGTGATCGGCCATGTGCAATGGTGGAGGAGATGGTAGTCCCTGTAGGACATCCAAGCGTGCGTTGAGGGCGTCCATTTTGGCGTTCTGCGTTGCCAGCATGGTTTGGAAGAGTGGCATGATCTCGACGAGCGAGGGAGCATTGTCAGCCATCTGTGATAGGGCTGGACAGTCGGTCGGCGGTGTCGGAAGTAGGTCGACGGAGGAGGAGAGACGCAGGGCTGCTGCTGTGGGGCCGGGAGGGAGTATGGTAGCCGCAGAATACCAGGGAGCAAGGGCCTTGGGGCTGGGAGATGAGCCGACGAGCTTGCGGTGCGGCGGAGTAGTGGCCGCGGGGCTGGGATGGAGTACCAGAGCGCATGGGGTGTTGGAAGAGGAATCAGCGGTAGAGCGGTGCCGATCGCGCGGGGTAGGGCGAGCGGAAGCGGAAGACGCGCCGGAGAGGTCGGACTCTGATACCAGACTGTTATGTGCCGTCCCCCTTGACTTTGTGACCGATGGAGGAGCAATGACGGCGGAGGAGGAGACGCGGCGTCGATCGGAACGCGGTACCTGCGCGGGTTGCTGCTAGGGCAAATTCACGGATTTTCCCGTGGATTAGAGAGAGAGAGAGAGTGTGAGGAAGAGAAGAAATAATAGAGAGAGGGATTTTAAGTTCTAATTTTCTTCTCATCATCAAGGCCCAACTAGCCACTATTTTAGTTCACCAAACACGCCCCCCATTTGGGTTTACGACAAATTGACATAAAATTTAAAATAACGCAAACAAAAGTACGAAGATAACTGGCGCCGTCTCGCTACATAACATTAATCCAAAGAAAGCTTAATCAATTAATAATAATTTCATTAATATGACAAGACCTCCTTTCTTTAAGTGGCAGCGATGCTTTAATATGAAGGCAACGGTGCGACGTTAATAAGGAAGGAAGCGGCTTTAATTGAGCATAATTCGCTCTTTGTGCATTGTTAGAAACCGGGCCGTGGTAGACAACAACACCCACCGGTCCAGGCCGACTGCAGTCGAATGACAAACAAGCATCCCCAACCAAATCTCCCGGGGTCCCACATATCGGGTAAAGGCCGGGTAGGTTGTTGAGGCCCGGGGCTTGATCCCGGGACCTCCTTTATAAGAGGCGCCTTAGCCAACCTCTCATACCCAACTGCACCAGTGCAGTTGGGTATGAGAGGTTGGCTAAGGCGCCTCTTATAAAGGAGGTCCCGGGATCAAGCCCCGGGCCTCAACAACCTACCCGGCCTTTACCCGATATGTGGGACCCCGGAGATTTGGTTGGGGATGCTTGTTTGCCATTCGACTGCAGTCGTGCAGTTGGGTATGAGAGGTTGGCTAAGGCGCCTCTTATAAAGGAGGTCCCGGGATCAAGCCCCGGGCCTCAACAACCTACCCGGCCTTTACCCGATATGTGGGACCCCAGGAGATTTGGTTGGGGATGCTTGTTTGCCATTCGACTGCAGTCGGCCAGGGCCAGGCCTTTACCCGTGTGGGACCCCCGACCTGGTTTCTAACAGAGCAAACCGGAGGTGGAAGGCCGCAGTTGGAATCCCTCAGTTTTCCTCCATTTTCCATGGCGTGGCGGATGCAAACAGAGCAAACGCCGCCGCCGGCCATTTAGTTACCCGTCGTGCGGCGACGTTTGCCCCAAACGGAGAGCTCCAAACGCTGCGCCAAACGAAGCCTAAAAAGGACACGACACAAAAAACTGTTGGTACCAAGATTGACACCAACTCTCCGCGCACTACCGCAAGAAGGGTCGGATGGAGGAGGAATGAAAGCTCGAAACTGAAAATACCTACGAACAACAAAGGAACGGAAACGCCGCCAAGCGACAACACTAGACTTAGCCCGCCGCTGCGAATGCCTCTCTTGCGGCAGGCTTCCTATTGACTGAAAATCGCGGTTACAAGGAAAGGAAAGAGGAAAGCTATGCATGTTGGAGTCCGCAAAGCCCGGGAGTCAAGACTGTAGCTCTTGACAAGCGAGCTACTGGATTCGAGTCAGCGTGCTTTGGGAGTGTGACTCCCCCTATTTATAGGCCCGGGGGCTTGCCCAAACGGGCAGGACTGAAATAACCGCTTGTCTGAGGTACATGAGAACCAGACAGAGGTGACTGGAAACAAAGCAGAAGGAAAAAGACTAACTGCTAGACCGCAAGAATGAGCGGTTGGCCCTTGTGATCTAGACCTTCACTGCCAGGCGGTTGCTTGTTGCGAACTAGGCGACCTGTGCTGTCTGGTAATCCATACCGCCACGACCTGAGAGTTGACTTGAGGCCTGGTTGCGGGCTCCTAGGTAAACATAATCCCCACACACTTTTGAATTTCCGGGAATTTCAAAAATGTTGGCTTTAACTGCGAGACCGCAACTGTCATTAATGCTTGGAGCGCTATAAATATCCCCGAAGACTCTGTAGTTTTTAGAAAAATCCTTCTGTCATGGGGCACCATTCTCCTCTTATGGTTAACATTTTCCAGACCGCAATGTCTGGTCTCGGAAAGCTCATGTCATCAGTAGCCACACGTGAGGAGAAGATCAAGTCGTGGGTGAAGGTTAAGAAGGTTGTAGCCAAACAACCTGAATCCCTGTTCGCACCACTGGAGAATCTTTCGAAGGAGTCAAGACCGCGGTTTTGTCCAAACCTCAATTGCCGAAGACCGCCTCTCCCCCGGCTGATAAGACTGTTCCCACTAAAGCGCTAGTGGTTGTCGATCCTTTAACAGTATCTGTAGTCGACCCTGAGCTTGATATGGATGTGTTCAAATCTACCTCGGGAACAGTGATGCTGAGAATGGACCTGGGCGAAGAGATCAACCAAGATTTTGAGAAGAACAATATGCCGAGAAGTTGGCCGGAGAGAGGTCTGCCGAAGAAGTGCTGGCTAAAGAGGGGCGAACTGAAGAAGAAAGATGAACTGACAAGCCACGACCTCTTCAGTTTTAACTGCAATGGATACTGAATCCGTTCACGAAGGTTTTTGACAGTTTGCTCAGCTCGCTGCGGACAAACGACAACAGAGTGAGCTGGAATCTAAATCCAGCTGGAAGAAGAGGAATAAGGATAAGTCCACTGCAGACGAACGAGTGAGCAAGAGGCTCAAGGACAAGTTCAGAGCACCAAAAACTATTAGTACCAAGATTGGCACCAACTCTCCACGCACTACCGCGAGAAGGGTCGGATGGCGGAGGAATGGAAGCTCGGAACTGAAAACACCTGCGAGCAACAAAGGAACGGAAAAGCCTTCAAGCGGCAACACCAGTCTTGGCCCGTCATGGCGAATGCCTCTCTTGCGGCAGACTTTCTATTGACTGAAAATCGCGGTTACAAGGAAAGGAAAGAGGAAAGCTATGCGAGTAGGAGTCCGCGAAGCCCGAGAGTCGAGACCACAACTCTTAACAAACGAGCTACTGGATTCGAGTCAACGTGCTTTGGGACTGCTGCTCCCCCCTATTTATAGGCTCAGGGGCCTGCCCGAACGGGCGGGGCTAAAATAACCGCCTGCCTTGGGTACAGGAGAACCGAGCAGAGGTGACGAGAAACAAAGAAGAAGGAAAAAGACTAACTGCCAGATCGCAAGAATGGGCGGTTACCCCCTGCGGTCTGGGCCTTCACTGCCAGGCGGTTGCTGGTTGCGAACTTGCCGACCTGTGCAGTCTGGTAATCCAGACCGCCGCGACCTGAGAGTTGGCTTGAGGCCTGGTTGCGGGATCCCGGATAAACAATAACGACGTCATATAAGGACGCAACTCTTAAAAAAGAATAAAAACATATTAAGAAATAATTAATACTAAATAACGTCATTAAAGAACCCGTAACACATTGGTAATCTTGTGTTTAATTTCTGGCATTGTCTACATGACCTAGTTTTTAATTATGGAGATTTAATTGGTTCCATGCTTGGAAAATTAACTATGAAAGTAGTTTTTGTGTCTAGATAATTGATGAAAAAAGGTGTAGGTGTGTTTGATTAGAAGTAATGATAGAGGGACCAAAATATTTGCAATCGTAGTAAATTTACATCAATGGCGACAAAGGATCCATATAGCCGACCCCACTATACTGGGATAAAGGCTTGAGTGTCGTATAGTAAATTTACATCAATGATCAACATTAGTCTTATCTTTCTGTAAGAGTAACCGAGATGCGTACAAAATATATTCAAAATAAGGTGTCTTGCTGTATATTTTTTGCAGAAAACATGACTATAATCAGTTATCTACTAAGTTAAGCGGAAAAAACAGAGTAATGGATATTTTTTCTAGAGGATAAAGTTTTCTATTAGTTAAATAAAGATCGAATATGTGATTTGCAATTTTAGTTGGGAAGATATTCAAAAATTATAAATCTATCTTATTAAAAGATAAAGATATATTGAGGGTAAATTGGTTTAAACATTTTGGATATAAAAGAAGATATAACATTTTGAGTTGAGGTTGTGTAGTCAAAATGGTGAAACTGCATTGGCATTTGGCAGTACTATGTTATATGACTAAAGTTGAATGTGAAAAGTTAGAATATGTAATATTGCTATTTGGCATAATTTAATGAATGATTATATCAAAAAATCGATGAGAGTAACAATTATCTCAGATAAGATGAGTAGATGGAGTGTGTCAATGTATTAAGAGAATGAATATATTGAAGAAAGCATGGATGAATGTTATTAAAGGTGATTTGCCTAGAATGCACTTAATGAGAGAAAATAAAAAATGAGGCTTCATAATCCCACCCCAAATAGATGGGATAGGGGACATCAACCTATTAGCCTTTATTGTCCTAATGAATTGTAGATATGGGCCTTTTGACAATTGTCAAATTTTATTTTCTGCTCCTTATCTTTCTAAAGTAAAACAATTTCTTCAAGGCACTTATAATATTCATAGTTATGGTTAACATTATTGAACTTGATATTCTCTTCGTTACCTTTTCTATTGTGAACACTCAAAAATAAGAATTCCATAATTTATTTTCTTACTTCCCACTGGCCTGCATAATATTTGACACTTCATCTCATTTCCAGGTTGAACATGTGATAAGAGAAGAGAAGACCATGTCAGGATATGATCTTATTGAGATATATTGTGAACTAATTGTGGCACGCCTTCCTATTATTGATTCACAGAAGTATGTTATAGCTGAGATACTTGTCTCTAGTACCTTTTGATATTATTTCTTTTAATTGCTTTTCATGGAACCTTGTGTTCTCTGTTGTCTTTATGAATTTCAATCTAAGGTAGCTTATTTAATTTCGTCGAAGATTTTGCGTTTATTTTGCTCTTCATAATAATGTCTGTATGATTGTCACCCGAGTTATATCCTTCTAATATGTTTTGACTCTTACCTCATGTAAATTATTTTTCCTTGATAAAATTCTGACATATCTTCCTTTAAATTTAACTGGCGATCGTTTTTTAGCTTTGTGTAAGAAGTGACAAAAAAAGGAAGACAAACTTTAATTATGATAGTATTTTTCACTATTTTTTTTTGCATTTCAATGTACAACTATGCCCTACATATGGAGAGACACACGACAAACAAAATCCTAAGACACAATGTGAGACTAATAAAGAAGACAAAATGGGCCTTAACATGGGTCAAATACAATGAACAAGAATTATTGTTATTTGGGTGCTTTGATTCTTCATTCTTCAACACTTCCCCGCAAACTGGAGCGTACAACTCGTAGGCACCAAGCTTGGAAAGGAATTTGTAATATAGTGGACGATGTAAGATCTTTGTCATGATGTCTGACACTTGTTCTGCAACAAAGACATGTTGTAAAATCAACTTCCGAGTTTGAACCTTTTTCCGGATAAAATGAAAATCAATTTTGATGTGTTTCACACCTTTATGAAATACAGGATTCTTGGCGATGTGGATGTCAGCTTGATTATCGCAAAAAAGGACTGTTGGAGATGGAAGTTTGATGCCCAAATCAGAGAGAAGACTCTCTAGACATATATGTTCATAAACAGCTGAAGCCATTGAGCGATATTTAGTCTCAGCAGTGGAGCATGCAACAACAATTTATTTTGAAGTCGTAGGGTTACGATCATCGAGAGAGCTGACATAATTAGCGTCAGAGTAGACAATGTGAGACAGAGAAGAAGACGGCTGATACACAAGTTCTTGTCCAAAAGCATTCTTCAGATACCTTAGAATACGTTCAACGACTTGAAGATGAGAGTTTCGAGGGACATGCATTAAACGATTGACAACTCCAACAACAAATGATGTCTAGTCATGTGATAGTGGGATAAATAAGTTTCTCAACCAAACAACCGTAGTACTCTGGATTAGGAAGAAGCAAATTATTGTCGGAGATATGAGCGCATAATTTGTGATTGACATCCATAGGTGTGTCAACAAACTTACATTCTGAATAGCTTGCATCGTGAAGAAGGTCGAGATAGTATTTTCATTGGGTCAAGATTAGGTGATGTAGGGGTAGGCTCGTGGTGCACAGAGACTAAGACTCTAAGTGCGAGTGCGATGAACACACTAATGCAACGCTAAATGCAATGTGACTGTCAGATAACGACAACAATTATTATAAGAAATGAAATTTAGATTACCACACAGATAATTAAAATAAAGAGACAAATAATTATTTCTGCAATTTGGCAACGACTTCCTCCGCTCGGAGGGCCTAAGCAAGCACACGGCGAATAAATCCACAAACAATTAATAACATAAAAGAAAAATAACTACCGCACAATCGTAATCGCAGCCCAATATAGATAAACAACCAAATAAAAATGTCAAGTCACAGAACACAGTACCATAAGTGCTCACAAAGTAGAGGGCTGAACCGAGACACTGAAGGATTTGAGGGCCGGATGTAAAGACGGGCGATCGAAGGTGGAACCGGTGGCGAGACGACGGTGACGGTGGCTGCCCTCGGTGGAAAGTGGTGGTAACGGAAGGTGTAACGGCGGATCCGGCCACAAATGAGTAGATCCAGACCGGGGGGTGAGTAGATCCGATGTTTAGGAGCGGATCCGGGCGAAGTGGAAGTTTTTGTGCTGTGGAAATAGTGGATCGGAGGGTGGTAGCATGAGATCAAAATAGATATAGGGTTTTCGGAGCGGTGGGAAGTGGATCCACGAAGGGAGGGGAGAGTAGTGGCCGGCTAGGGCTAGGAAACCCTTGGGGTGGCCGGTTTTGGGAAGGGGAAAGGTGCGGTGGGGCTGGAGCTTTGGCTGCAGGCCGGCGGCTTGTCTAAGGAGGAAAGGGGGGGGATTAGGGCCGACGGATGGGGAAAGGCTGGGCTGCGGTCCAGCAGCAACCAGCGGGTTTGGGTGGGGCTTTGGGGTGTTTCCGGCGGTGGAGAAGAGGGGAAGGTGGAAAATGATGGAGGGGGGTAGAGTTTACCTTGGGGGGAAGTTTGACGGCCTAGGAGTCGTCACCTAGGATTCAATGGCGTTTGCACCGAGGAGGGATCGTTGGAATCCGGGAAAGCCTTTCTCCAAATCCAACAATGACTAAATTCAGCCCCTCTACATCGTATTTATAATAAAAGAGAAGCTAGGGCATCCCCCATCAACAACTATGATTGGCTGGTGGGTTCGCCCATAAAATACATCAAAATAAAACTGAAAAAATAAAGTAATATAGTTTTTTGACTCGCGGAGATGTCCCGGACGCAACCGCGGAGTCCGATCGGCGATCCGATCAAGTCTTCCTGCGCGAATACATGTATGTGGCTCCTGCCTTGCGGCGAACCCCTCCAGGTGCATCTGATGGTTCCCCATCAACTCCCCCGACTGAGAAGCCTTCATCTCCGATGAATGGAGATGATCATATTGAGGTCGAAGTCCGGGGGCGAGCCGATCGAACTCTGCCGGTAGTATCCAAGTGTCATCAGTGTCAGGGCGGCCCCACCAATGTACCAGGTAGCGGCAACGCGGTCCGTCCGAGGTGGGAACAAACTGGTGGGATCTGATCTCCGTGATGCTTTCATCTCTCGCCTCTCGGAAGGTGGATCCCGGTGCGATCGGTGGTGCCTGCGGTGGAACCAATGGGGATGACGTCCCGGGTGGGTGGGTGGCAACAATGGGTGAATCAGGATGTCCATCAGATGGTGATGATGTGTGAGGGTGGTATGGTAGCGACAGTGGGGGAGGGGGTAGCTGGGCATCTCCACTGCTCGGGTCCACATACTCATGAGGTTCATAGTATGGAGTCAGGTCCTCAACATTAAACACAGGGTGAATTCCCATACTGGCCGGGTTGTCAAGTCGGTAGGCGTTTGTTCCAATACGACTAATAATGGAATACAGACCCATTCCCCTCACGCTTAACTTCTTGGCAGTCCCCGAAAGGAGCCTCTCGGGGTGGACTCGCACCATTACCTTCTCGTCTATGTTAAATACTTGCTCTCGCCTGCGCTTATCTGCATGAGCTTTGTAATTTTTATTGCTTAATATTATTTGTCGGCGGACCGACTCATGCAAATAATGCAAGTGCTGTGCAAATGACTCCGCAGACTCGCTAGGGCGGGACTCTAAAGGGCTCAGCACAAGGTCTATGGGTTTCCTCGGGTCATATCCTGATACTACATGAAATGGACTCAACCCGGTGGACCTATTGATTGAGCTATTGTAGGAAAACTCTGTTATCGACAAATCTAAGTCGCAACTGCCTACATGCTCTCCTACCAGACACCGCAACAGATTCCCTAAACTTCGATTCCCTACCTCAGTCTGTCCGTCCGTCTGTGGGTGATATGCCGAGGAAAACCTAAGGATAGTGTCGGTCTTGTGCCATAGGGTTTTCCAGAAGTAGCTCATGGATCTCCAATCGCGGTCCGACACAATTGACTTGGGCAAGCCATGCAATCGAAATACGTCCCTCATGAATATAGATTCAACGTGAGTCGCATCTGCCGTCTTGCGGCAGGAAATGAAGGGGACCATCTTCGAAAACCGATCAAACACCACGAAGATGGAGTCGTGTTTCCGCAAGGTGCGGGGGAGTCCGAGAACAATGTCCATGCTGATGTCCTCCCAAGGGCGGTGTGGTACGGGTAACGACGTATAAAGACCAGTGTTCTGCTTATTGCCCTTTGTCGTCTGACAGATACGACAGTGGCGCACAACTCGGGCTACATCCTTCTTAAGGCCGGGCCAGTAGAGACGGTTCTCGACAATAGCGATGAATTTATCTCGCCCGAAGTGGCCCGCGACCCCGCCCGCGTGCAACTCCCAAATCAGATAATCTCGGTAAGATGTCTGGGGAATGCATAGACGGGAACCCCGGTACAAGTATCCCTCATAGATCTGATATCCCTCAACTGGGTCGGGTGGGTCTCCAGATAAGGCGGTGTAAATCCCGCCAAAATCAGGACACGTCGGATAGTCGAGCATCAACCTCTCAAGTCCCTCGACACTCGCAATCATCATCTGCAACAGGGATACGCGGCGACTCAACGCATCAGCCGGCTTGTTCTCAACACCAGTGCGGTGCTTGAGAACATAATGGAAATCCTGCAGATATTCGACTCACTTCGCATGCCGGTGGCCCAGCTTGCGTTGCGAGTCCAGGTAACGTAGGGTCTGGTGGTCGGAGTACAACACAAACTCCCGGGGGAGGAGATAGTGCCTCCAGTAGCGTAGAGACTGGACTATCGCATAAAACTCTCGATCGTAATTCGAGTACTTTTGCTTAGCCTCGTTCAGCTTCTCACTAAAGTAAGAAACTGGATGTCCCTCTTGACTCAATACGCCACCTATACCGACAGCCGACGCGTCACAGGCGACCTCAAAAGCGCGGCTAAAATCCGGCAGGCGTAGGACTGGAGCTGTCGTCAACCTTTCCTTAATCTCCTCGAAGGCTCTAGTGGCTGCGGGGGTCCACTGAAACTCTCCCTTCTTGAGACAGCTCGTGAAGGGGGCCATGATCGTGCTGAACCCCTGGACAAACCTCCTGTAGAAGGTGGCAAGCCCGTGAAAGCTACGAGCCTCGTGGATATTCTTGGGCACAGACCAATCTCGAATAGATTTGACCTTCTCAGGGTCCACGGAGACTCCAGTAGAGGATATAATAAAGCCCAGAAAGTGGACCGACTCGGAGAGAAATGCGCACTTCTTCAGGTTCACATACAGTTTCTCTTGGCGAAGGGTGCCAAAGAGAAGTCTCAGATGATCGAGGTGAGCAACCTGAGTCTGGCTATAGACTAATATATCACCAAAGTACACAACCAGAAACTTGCCCATGTAGGGCCGCAACACCTGCGTCATAACTCGCATAAACGTGCTCGGGGCATTGGACAACCCAAATGACATAACTAGCCACTCACATAGACTGTCCTTGGTCGTGAATGCGGTCTTCCACCCGTCTCCCTCACGAACTCGTATCTGATGGTACCAACTACGAAGGTCGATCTTGGAGAAGATTTGGGCACCAGACATAGTATCCAGTAGGTCATCGAGTCATGGAATCGGTAAACGATACTTGACCGTGATCTTATTAATGGCGCGACTATCGATGCACACACGCAAACTACCGTCCTTCTTAGTGGTAAGAAGGGAGGGGACCGCACAAGGACTCATGCTCTCACGAATGAACTGCTTCCGGAGAAGCTCGTCAACCTGCCGTTTGAGCTCAGCGTGCTCATCCGGGTGCATACGGTAGTGGGGCAGGTTTGGGAGGGAGGCTCCCGGGACTAGATCAATGACATGCTGAATGTCCCATGGGGGAGGCAGCTCATCAGGGAGCTCGTCTGGCATGATGTCCGCAAACTCGCCTAAAAGGGGACGCACCGCTGGTGGGTGGTCTGCTGGGGTGCCTTCAGTAACCTGGGTAGCGACAACTACATAAATGACGTTTGACTCGGCGCTATCTCGTAGGAACTCACCTCGCCTCAAAATGTGCAGTGGCCGCGAGGCGTTCGTGCTCACAGATGGCTCTACCACACCTTTGGATCGATCTCGGGGCTGGGTGGGTGTCAACGTAATCTTCCGCCCGTATCATAAAAGACACGTGTTCGAGCGACCGAAGCACGTGATGTCACGATCGAATAGCCAAGGGCGGCCGAGCAGCACATGAGCGACGTCCATGGGAATGACATCGCACCAGACCTTGTCCTGAAAGGACGCAATAGTGATCGGGATTAAGCAACGCTGGGTGACCTGGATCGCCGTATTGTCGACCCAGACGACACGGTATGGGTGGGGGTGAGGCTCGACCTTCACCTGCATACGATCAAGCCCCTTCTGGGCCACGATGTTCACGCAACTCCCACTATCAATAGCTAGCTTGCAGGGACCGCTTGCACTAGGAAAGTACGTGTAGAATATGGTCGTGCGCCGCCAATCCTCATCCACACGTGGGGTGTGCAAGAGGCGTCTAATCACTCCCACCTCTAATGATCGCTCAGCGTCAATCTCTCAACCTTTCTCAACTTTGGCCTTAACTTCCTCTTGGGCCTCCTCTTTGTCCTCTAAACCCTGCTCCTCCTCCTCAACTAGCAGGTTCCGCGTGGGGCACTGCGCCGCCACGTGGCCTCTGCCAGAACATTTAAAACATACAATGCCCCCAGATCGCTGGCCATCAGTGGATATGGCTTTATCCTTCGCATCTACGGGGATACGCGAGGGTGCAGCCGTGGTGGTCTGGGGCAGAGCGGGCTTCCTAAGAGTCGAAGAATCAGTCCGCGATGTGAACTGCCTCGTACTAGACGATTGGAGGTACTGCTCGTACTCGAGGGAGTGCTGGAATATCTGATCAACAATCTCCAAGCGGTGGGGGATCAACTCTCTCCGAATATCGGAACGAAGGCCTGCCTTGAAGCGGACAGCAGTGGCAATAGGCTGCTCTGAAATATCACTCCTGACGATCAGCTCATCGAAGCGAGCCATGTACTCGGCGACGGTAAGTGTCCCCTGCCGTAAGTTCTGCAGCTGCTCAAATAGCTGATCTCGGTATGACGCGGGGAGGTACTTCTCCTTCAGCCTCTCCTTCATCTCATCTCATCTGGCGATGGGGTAGTAACCATCCCGCTCTAGAGCTCTCTCAACACTGATCCAGAATATCTTAGCTTGCCCTATCAACTTCATCTTCGCAAAGCGGACACAATGCTCGTCACTCATGTCGTACCACTCGAAGTAGTGGTCCACGTCCAAGAGCCAATCACTGAAGGCTTTCGGATCTAGGCGACCATCAAACGAAGGGGCGTCAAGTGAGATGCGACGAGTGATGTCATGATAGTGGCCCCCTCTCCGAGGATCGGGGTAGTCCTCAGGGTAGTCATCATGGGCGTAGTCGTATCGAGCGGGTGGGGGACCACGTTCTCTCTGACCCGGGGGATAATATTCATCCTGGTGATGGTCACGGCGACCGTGTGGGCGCACACGATCTCTGGGGTCAGGCTGAGACTGACGTGGCATACGGTACTCATCACGCTGATGTGGCAGCCTATCCCGCGCCGGGACTTGCCTATGATCTATCGCAAAATCAAGATGTCGCCTTACCGGCGGAATCGGGGCTCGATGAGGAATATCACGATGGTGACGGTTTGCGGGAGGTGGACCATCCCTCGGGCGTTTCCCCCGACGTGGAGGAGCGTCAGGGTCGTCCTCAAGTGAATCGTCATGCTGTGTCAGAGTGTCTCTGGCATTCTCTAAGTGGACTAAACGAAGGTTCACCTCGGCAAGGTCATGACACACATCATCGAACTGGGCTCCTATGGTGTCAAGGCGACCTAGGACAAGGCGTTGGAACTCAGCAAAAGCGGCGTCCGAATTCGAACTCGTCGCTCGGTCCTCGGTGTTCTGTGGTTCTACCTTGCTTCCTCTAAAAGTCCTACCACTACGGAGCATGCAAGTGGCCTAACCTTGACCTCGGATACCAAAATGATGTAGGGGTAGGCTCGTGGTGCACAGAGACTAAGACTCCAAGTGCGGGTGCGGGGAACACACTAATGCAACGCTAAATGCAATGTGACTGTCAGATAACAACAACAATTATTATAAGCAATGAAATTTAGATTACCACACAGATAATTAAAATAAAGAGACAAATAATTATTTCAGCAATTTGGCAACGACTTCCTCCGCTCGGAAGGCATAAGCAAGCGCACGGAGAATAAATCCACAAACAATTAATAGCATAAAAGAAAAATAACTACCACACAACCGTAATCGCAACACAATATAGATAAACAACCAAATGAAAATGTCAAGTCACAGAACACAGTACCATAAGTGCTCACAACGTAGAGGGCTGAACCGAGACACTGAAGGATTTGAGTGCCGGATGTAAAAACGGGCGATCAGAGGTTGAACCGGTGACGAGACGACGATGACGGTGGCTTCCCTCGGTGGAAAGTGGTGGTAACGGAAGGTGAAACGACGGATCCGGCTACAAATGAGTAGATCCGGACCGGGGGGTGAGTAGATCCAATGTTTAGGAGCGGATCCGGGCAAAATGGAAGGTTTGTGCTGTGGAAATAGCGGATCGGAGGGTGGTAGCACTAGATCAAAATAGATCTAGGGTTTTCGGAGCGGTGGGAAGTGGATCCACGAAGGGAGGGGAGAGGAGTGGCCGGCTAGGGCTAGGAAACCCTTGGGGTGGCCGGTTTTGGGAAGGGGAAAGGGGCGGTGGGGCTGGAGCTTTGGCTGCAGGCCGGCGGCTTGTTTAAGGAGGAAGGGGGGGGATTAGGGCCGGCGGATGGGGAAAGGCTGAGCGGCGGTCCAGCAGCAACCATCGGGTTTGTGTGGGGCTTTGGGGTGTTTTCGGCGGTGGAGAAGAGGGGAAGAAGGTGGAAAATGGAGGGGGGTAGGGTTTACCTTAGGGGGAAGTTTGACGGCCTAGGAGCCGTCACCTAGGATTCCACGACGTCGGCACCGAGGAGAGATCGCTGGAATCCGGGAAAGCCTTTCTCCAAATCCAACAATGACTGAATTCAACCCCTCTACATCCTATTTATAATAAAATAGAAGATAGGGCATCCCCCATCAACGACTATGATTGGCCGGTGGGTTCGCCCATAAAATACATCAAAATAAAACTGAAAAAATAAAGTAATATAGTTTTTTGACTTGCGGCGACGTCCCGGACGCAACTGCGGAGTCCGATCGGCGATCCGATCAAGTCTTCCTTCGCGAATACATGTATATGGGTCCCGCCTTGCGGCGAACCCCTCCAGGTACATCTGATGGTTCCCCATCATTAGGCCATTAGGACGACGTGCAAAAGTATCAGAGAGAACCTCAATCCTTAATCTGAAACGGTGAGGCCAAATGCTATTTGACCAAAGTGATGCCGGAGATGTCATCCCCTGTTAGAAGAATGTCATCTACATAGACAAGGAAAACCACAGTGCCTGTTGATTGATGACAAATAAACAAAGATAAGTCTACAAAGCTCCTAGTAAAACCAATATCCTAAACAACTCCGCTGAATTTTTCAAACCATACCAGTGGGGATTGCTCGAGGCCCTACATAGATTTTTAAGGTGACAAACCAAAAACTCCCTTATGGTTCCATAACCAGGAGGTTGTTTCATGTACACAATTCCCAGAAGACCGCCATTGAGAATGACATTCCTAATGTCTAGTTGGAGTAATGTCCAATGTCGATGGATTTCTAGAGAGATAACTACGCGAACAATATTGAGCTTGGAAATAAGAGAGAACGTCTCTTTATAATCAAGACCGTTTTGTTGAGTGAATCCACGAGCAACAAGACGAGCTTTCAATTGTCTCATCAGAGTGATGCTTGACTGTAAAAACCCATTTAAAAAGCGATTTCCCGTAAATACAAGATTCATATTGAAAATCAGAAGAAAACATTCTGAAAGTGCCCACTTGAAAATAGGCATAGGAGCATGTTCAAGACGCCGTTGCCAGTCAATGGATGCGGCAGAGAAGAGAACTGATGGTGGAAGATCCAGAATGCACAACTCATTAGCGCGTTGCACAATGATATTTCGAGTCTGCCTATCCTGCATCACCAAAGATGGAGAAAACGTGAGCAATCAAGGTCCTCAATTAGACGTTTGATAGAGAGAAGCACATCTCCAGATTCGCAGACCGGGATAGTATCGTCATTGGCCATTGTGATAAACTTCAAAGAAGAGGTAGCTGAATACCATGGTTGTAGATGTCGGATATCAGGGACACGTCGGTTTAGGGGTTTCATGTCGGTTTTAATATGTCGGGGGATATATCAGAGATATTTCATATATTGGGTTTTAATATTAAATTATTTATAAATTTAATCGCTTTTTAATTTTTATATATTAATATTTTAATAATTTGATATTTATTGAACTCCTAAATTTATCAAACTGATTGTGATAAAAAATCTTTAATACATAATACAAAAATCATGCATAATTGAAATCGATGACAAATTTGTGCAAGCTAGAAAACCAGAGTAAGAGAAAAAATAACTTAAACAATGAAGTAATTTTGATCTATTGTTGCAAATTATATCAGCCTACATGTCAGTAATTAAATTATAGACCATAGACGCCGATTAAACAACCTAAACAGTAGATATTAATTAGAATACATTGAAAAAAACTAGTCGATAAAATGTCGGGATATATTGACCGATATATCGACCAATATACCGGTCAATGACAGACATATCAGAAGATATATTTCAAAAGGATATTTTGCAAAAAAGATAGTTTGCAAAAAAATATCAGAAACGTGTCGTTTTGTCCATGAAACCTTTATGTCGGTCGACATGTCGGCCATGTCGGAGGATATCCACAACACTGCTGAATACCAATAAGGATTGTGTGAATTGATGTGTTTGGTAGCCCCAGAGTCGACTATCCACATAGTACTGTGGAAAAACCGGATATACCTTCGTTGAAAATAAAGGTGACGACCGGACTGTGGGAAAACCGGATATACCTTCGTTGGAAATAAAGGTGATGGAGTTGGAGGACTGAGAAAGCATCCCGCGTGGTTGTAGAAGTTCCTCGTGCAAGATGTCAACGTCAGAACTAGAGGAGGGAACATCCACGACGGTAGAACCAAGGTTGTGAAGATCGAGATCTTACTTAGGATCGGGAGCCATCCCTAAGATCGTAAAACGTAGAATCGACACGGATCGCAAGATCGTATTATAATAAAAATTTAAAAATTTATACACATTGGAAGAATTATTTTTATAAAACAAAAGCATCAGAAAAATGTAAAACAAAAACATGAGAAATATGTAACAATCAACATTCGACAAATATTAATATAAAAGACAATGTAATTAATGCATAGTTGCATACCATACCATCACATCAAAATATAATATTCCAAAAAGACAAACTCAAAAGTGTTCAATTCAACTTTAAATAAAATCACTCAAGTCAAAATTCAAATTTTCCCCAAAAACATCTTCCTCTCCTTCAACCATCACTTGCTCTTCTTCCTCTCCTGCGGCTGCAATAAGTTCTTCAATAAAATCAGGAGTATCCAACTCCGCTTCATTTGGAACATCTACTTCATAAGTGCTCATTGCTAGCGTTAACAATTTAAGAAATTCTATACCTAAAAACAATTTGATTTCTTTTAATAACAAATCTGAATAATCTATAAGCAAACAAATCTACCAAGCACAAAGAACAATAAGGAGAAAAATCAGTTTAGTTGAGATCTGATATTATACCAGCCCAGGAGAAAAACTTCCGAGTAGGGATTCTGCTGCCGAGAACGAATGATGAAGAAATCGATTAGGAGGATGGGGAAATTGAAGGAAATGGAGCACCTACAAAAAAAAAACGTTAGAAGAAGAAGAACGACGGACCTGCTGCAGAAGACGCCGACACCTGCTGCGACGGATCGGGAACGGGATGACCTAGAACGATGGATCGGGAAATTTACTTATGCAGGATTTTAGGATCGATGAGCCCGGCGATCCTACCGATTTACGATCTTACACTGCGATCTTAACGATCTTAGTGTCCTGGCGATCCCACGTAGAACGTGGATCGGTCACCTGTCCGATCTTACGATCTAAATCGCGATCTTAAAAACATTTGGTAGAACCATTAGGCGGCGTATTGGATGTCGACAGTGAAATCCATGTTTCTTGAAGTAGGTTGTCTCAGTATGATGTGGGCGGCCACAATATCTACACATGTGATTGTCCGGCTGAGAGGAGCGATTGTGATCATCACGTCTGCCGCCGCGAGAACCATTACGACCACCCTGAGACCCAGAAGAAGGGTGCATAGCTGGGGACTGGTGTAGAAGGGCGGGGGAGGGAGGCGTCACATCTTCAGGAGGTGGAGTGAGTTTAAGGATCATGGAACACATGGCAGAAATAGATGGAACAGTGAGAGGTGAGATGATGGTCCCCTAGACACTGTGAAGATGGGGAGGTAGCCGCGTCATCATGAGAGCAATGCCCTTAACCTCCTACGTGCACTGAACAACAAAATCCAAGGAGCGGGTTAGTGCCGAAGCCATGCCTTAAGGGGGTCTTGGATGTGGAGACAAAGGAGGTCAGGTCACCAGTCACACCCGGGTCAATCGTCTGGAGCTGAGTAAAGATAACAAAAAGATGTTAGAGAGTATCCTGACCAGAGTAAAGGGACTGAAGCTCATCCCATATGGCTTTGATAGTCTCGTGCTAGATGGTCATACAATAGAGTTCAATCTCCATAGAATTGAGAAGTAAAGACAGAACCTGACCATTCTCACCGTGCAACTATTCCATTGGTTCGGTAGGGGTGGCACATGTAATACAATGAAGGAGCCATTTGGTTTGAAGGACATGACACGCCAAGTGCTCCCATTCCACAAAATTCTTCTTCCTATTGAGGGAGATAGAAATAACCCGGAGTTCATCCCATACTTCAGGGAGGGAAATCAGAGCAAGAAAAGTGGTCGTAGGGGTTAACATAGATGAGGGTGAGCAACGACAAAGAAAGGCTTGCAAAGAGAAGTGGAAGGTAGGAGGGGCTGACTTGTAGGTGGAGTCTGCACATGGTAGTGTAGGTAGTTTTATGAAGCTGCTCGCACGTCGTAACGTGGCTCTGACATCATGTGGAAACCCAAAATACAAATAAAATATTTATTTTAATTCTCCAGAAATCTTCTAATTACACGAGTGCATCCCTTTTATATCGAATATAGTAGGTGAGAGAATGTACAAATGACAACGTGAGACTAAATACATTGGGTGGTTACAATACACGTAACCACCCGAACTACAACTGGTAACAACATCGGGCGGTTACACTAAGAGTAACCGTCCGACCCTTATACAGAGCAACAACATCGGGTAGTTACACAAGGGTAACCACCCGACGCTTATTCAAAATAGCAACACAAGGCGATTACACAAGGGTAACCGTTCGGCCTTTATACATATTACTTCAACAAAAACAAAGATGCCTTAATCATGTTAAATTGAAATCATCATACTTGTTTTTAATCAGGAAAGTTCTAGATCATTAGATAAACAAGCCAATTTAGCATATTCATAATTCTTTTATGATAATTTACATACAAAACTACTACACATTGCATTTTTTTATCATTTTTCGAAGGAAAGATTAATTCAAGGTTGTTACAAAAGGATTTAAGCTTGTAACTAAGTCATGTTTTAAAAAAAATATTTCAATTCTATGCACGTGCAAAACTATTAAGTACCATAAAGTGGTCGCTGTGGTTAACACGGAAGAGGGTGGGTGGCCACAAAGAAAGGCTTGCAAAGAGAAGTGGAGGTAGGAGGTGCTGACTTGCAGGTGGAGTCTGTTCATGGTAGTGTGGGTAGTTTTATGAAGCTGCCCGCATGTCGTAACCTTGCTTTGATATCATGTGGAAACCCAAAATACAAATAAAAATATTTATTTTAATTCTCCAAAAATCTTCTAATTACACGAGTGCACCCCTCTTATATCAAATAGAGGAGGTGAGAGAATGTACAAATGACAATGTGAGACTAAATACATTGGGTGGTTAATACACGTAACCATCCGGACTACAACTGACAGCAACACCGCGCAGTTACACCAAGTGTAACCTCCCGACTCTTATACAGAGCAACAACATCAGGTAGCTACACAAGGGTAACCACATGACCCTTATATAAAATAGCAACACCAGACAGTTACTCAAGGGTGACCGCCCTACCTTTATACAAATTACTTCAACAAAAACAAAGATGCCTTAATCATGTTAAATTGAAATCATCATACTTGTCTTTAATTAAAAAAGTTCTAGATGAGTAGAAAGACAAGCCAATTTAGCAAGTTCAGAATACTTTTCTAATAATTTACATACAAAACTACTACACATCTCACACTTTATCATTTTTCCAAGGAAAGATTAATTTAAGATTGTTACAAAAGGATTTAAGCTTGTAACTAAATTCTATGCATGTGCAAATAAAGTACCATGAAGTGAGTGTAGAGAAGCTTTTAAAGCACTATCCTAGTTAATATGTCATCAATTCAATTCTAGATTTAAAATTAAAAAGTAGCAGATGGTAAGATGCTTCAATATAAAGAGTGACACTAATTATTCTCATTTTACTAAGCTTTTAATTATGTATAAAATGTGATGAATTAGACAATATAAGTATTTCTAAGATAGACTATTTAAATGGATTAGAATCAACCTGAGTGCATGGATTATCAGCATTCCTTGCCCTTCCATCAAATATGTGCTCTTGGATCGATCTTCGAGGGGATACCCTGTATAAAAGTAATTACACGCAAACAGGTATATGCAAATAAGGATAATAAAAGCAATTGCTTGAAATTGATAAATCCCAAATGTGAACCATCCATAAATGAATGAACAGTTAAAGTTTTTCAGAACAATATTTAAATTGTTTTTCAAAATTAAAAATACAAATTTGGTGGTGGTGGTGGTTGTGAAGAGAAAAGTGAGTGCTCATGCCTTCCAATCATTCCTACAGAGGCTGGTGCTGCTGATGTTGGTGGTAGGCTCGGTTTAGTGGTGGAGACACACATATGAGGAAATATACTATACTACACACACTATGCAAGCACTACTTAACAAAAAAATTAATGTAATTGAAATAAATAAAAGCGATAACCATGGGGTGCCTCCCATAATGTGCTTTATTTATCATGCTTAAGCTGGACAAGTTCTACTTAATGGATTTATATAGCAAATTTCAACAATGGTAATACTGTTTGATCACACAACATTAAGTCCCCAAACGTCAAAGGAGACCTATTTGTCATTGCCCCTTCAACAGTTTTGTATTCCAAATGCTTGCCTTGTCCTGGTATTTTCATCAAGGGCCTCTCTCTTCTGGGTAACTGACTCTTTATATGTTTCCTTGTTGATATGATGAAGCATTAGTGAACAAGTGGCTAATAATAACCCTTGCTGCTTTGTATTTCTTTGTGATGCTTGATTCAACCAATTGAGTTCCGAAAAGATTTACAAAGATGTGTTTCTGTGTAAACTCATCAACGAGGACCTTTTTATTAACAAAAATTAATCAATGGCATCAGAGGAGGGTGAAGCATTAAAAATCAACAATGTTTTGTTGAGGCTTTTTTGTTAATTTAATTTCAGCTTGAGGTTGAACAATTTCGTTTGTGGCTATAGTGATGCACTAAACTTGTCTTCATTTCTCATATACACTAAATCCATGTGCTTCTCATGAGATTCCCTTATATTGTCCATTGAAGATTCTTTAAAGTGATCAGCAAACAGATTCATCAAGATTCCACCTTTACCAAATTAATTATAGTTGTTTCCTCATTTTGGAAGCGTACTTGATAACTAGCTATTAATTGGGAAAACAACTCTTTCAAGCGTGTCTTGTCCTCTTGTGATGGGGTTTGTTGTTCGCATGGCGTCAATTTGTTGTTTGCATGGCGTCAATTTGTTGTAAACTTCATCCCATGTGCAATTTGAGTACGACTTAAATTATTTTTTTTGTAATTTCTTGCACAATTATACGTTTTCGAAGTGTTGGAAAAGCAATGTATTTATGCCCATTAATTTGGCCCATGTTGAAGCCCACTTAGATTTAGATTTATCCCACATCTTTTGTTTGAGATTTTCTCCTCTCTTTTCCTATATATATGTGTATTCTCTCCAAGTGTAAATAAGTTTTTTGGATATATAAAGTTTTAATTTTTTCACTTTCTACAAGGCATCAGGGGGTCAAACCGATCCATTTAGGCGGTTTGAGTTTTTCTGACTGCATCCTTTCCGCCAATCTCCTCTCCTATCTCTGTCGGATAGCGCTGTCTCTGTCTGCAGGATTTTAGGCGATCTTGTTCCCTCTTCCGCTTTGGCTCCCCTCATGTTTTTTAAAGCCTTCGCAGCTGGGTCCCACTGTCTTGACTCCGTGCGGTCTGCTTTCCTCCGACTGCTGCTGTCGGTTTTCTCTTTGCCCGTGGCGGTCGGTTCTTTCTTCTCGCGGGTTGCATCTCTTTGACCGTTGCGGTCTGTTCTTGGTCCGCTGCGTTCTGCTCTACCCACGCGTCTTTTTGGTCTTTGCTCGTTGCGGTCTGTGCTTGTCCGCTGTGGTCCGTGCTGCTTCTTTTTGTTCTTTCTCATCTCAGCTCGCTTGTTTGTTGTTCGTTGTTCGCTGCCCTCTGGCCGCCAGTGATCTCTGCTTGCCTGGCTTCAATTTGCGACTCGCTGCCCTCAGATCTCTAGTCCTCTCTGCGGTCTCCTCTCTGATTCTTCTTTCTTTCTTGTTTGCGGCTAGCCGCTTGCCGCTGTCTCTGTTCTTGCTCGTTGCTCGCCGAGGCCGCCTGCCTTCTCTGCTCGCTCGGGTTGTTCTTTGAAGTCTCCCTGGTTCTTGCTGCCTTTCCCGATTGCTGTTTGCCGCATCTTTTTGTTGAGGCGGTCTGTTGCTGCTTTCCGTGGTCTGGCTGCTGGTCGCTCTTGCTCTCTAGCCGCAGGCTGGCTGCTGTTCGCGGTCTGTTGCTGCTTTCCGCGGTCTGGCCGTTGTTCTCTCTTGCTCTCTAGTCGCGGTCTTGCTGTTGTTCGTTCTTGCGGTCTCTAGCCGCAGACTAGTTTCTGTTCGCTCTATCGGTCTGTTGCTGCTTCCCACGGGCTGCTGCGACTTGTCCGTCTCTTGCTTACCGCTCGGGCAGTTCGTCTAGTCGCCGGGCTTGGTCTTTAGTCTGCATGACTTCAGATTCGACTACTGCTTCCTCTCTTGCTGGATGTGCTAATGTTGCTTCTCTTGTGCTTCTTGATCAACTACGAATCACTACCATCTCTCTCCGCTGGAAACTGAATTTTGTTGAATGAGTTCACTCAGTTCGCCGCGTTCTGCAAACTAAAGAACTCCTTCATCACCTGACAAGGACTCCTCCCACTGCACCCACTGAGGAGTGAATCCGTGATGATGAGCGTGTCCAATCATGGATTATCAATTCCCTGGACACAGAGATTTATTGGATGACCTTGTATCACGAGACGGCTCGCGCAATGTGGGAGGATCTTCACTCCCTCTTTTCTGGCAAGGACAATCTTCAACACTTATTCGACATACTTATCGATCTTCAATCGCTTGACCCACGGGCTACTGGTGATTTGAATTCATTTGTTGCTCGAGCTAAAACTCTTGTGGAGGCATGGATACAACGTCAGCCTCCCACCACGGATTTGGTTACACAACGTGTGCAGAAAGAAGCAGTTGAGATTTCCATAATGATGGCTCATGTTCCACCACATCATCATAGTGTTTGAGCTCAAATCCTATCTTCTCCGTTACTCCGTCCTTCTCGGACATTTGCTCGATGCTTCTGAAAGTTACTCCTCCCCCGGATGCTCCGAATCTATCTCCGGCTCTCCTCCAGCAGCCCGTGGCTACTCTTGCTCCTTCTGCTCGTGGTCTACCGGCTCGTGGAGGTCTCCAATGTAACGCCCCAAAAATCCTAAAAAGGAAGAATTGGAAGTTAACGCGCGACAGTAGTGTTAACGCTGACGTTAGCCTTTGAATTAAATCGACTGACCTCTCGGGAATTTAACGCGTGGAGGTAGTAAAGGTAGCGCGTGGCGGTACTACTCAACGCTTTCGACGAAGCGTTGAGAGGACTACCACGGGGCGTTAGAGGGCTACCGCGTGGCGGTATCACTCAACGCACTCAACGCTTCGAAGCGTTGAGAGGCCTACCGCGGGGCATTAGTGGGCTAACACGTGGCGCTATCACTCAATTCTTTCAACGCAGTGTTGAGTAACTACCGCGCGACGGTAGGAGTAATGCGCTGCGATAGCTCGAGTTAAAGTACCGCTTGACGGTACTAACCTGACGCGCGACGGTAGCTGCCACGTGACAGTAAGTTGGAGGCTGTTTTGGAGAGACAACGCAATGTCGATTGGCCCAAGCGGCAACCGCCTATGATACCGCGCAGCGGTAGTAGATACCACGCGGCGGTAGCCTCTAAATATATGTTGGGCATGAGATTGAACTCTCACTTTTCTCTCTATCTTTGTACTGCAAGTTCTTGAGTTAAATAGGCTGAGGCTTCGAGTTGCAAGCTTGGCGAAGGAGATCCCATGATCGGAATCAAGTGCCGAAGTAAGATCCGTGATGAGAAAAGTGAGGCGCTCCTTTCCATCTGAATAGAAGACTTATTCATGGATCCGAAAAGATCTATAAGGGTAACACCTTTCTCCTTGGACAAGTGAAGTCCTAAACTTGCATACGTGCATGAAACCCCTCACCAAAAGGTGACAAAAAGAGTGGTTTCCAGTGGGTAGATCGTTGTGATTCCCGATAAAACTTGCATATAGATGCAGAATCAAAGTACAGAATATGCATGATGTGTGAAGTCCATCTGGACAGGTTGGTCTGGATTGGTGATGAATTGATTTGCGTGCCGGAGAAGACTCCGTAGATAAAACGTGTAAAATCCGGGATCTGGGGGTGTGTAGGATGCTTCCGTGATAGTACTGGAGGTGATCTCCAGGAAAACACCCAAAAGTGGAGAATTCTGTCCCTACAACGCAGCGGTAGTACTACCGTCGGCGAGAGCTTCCGGTAAGCTATGAGGTGTGTCTCTGGGAGACCTGGGGGCTATTGTTTGAAGCTGATAGCCTTATGAGCCCAGCTAAGGTGGCCATGCGAGCCAGCCTGAATGTGGTTGCGAAGCCTGTGTCCGTAAGACAAGGTGCGTAGCATGAGTAGCTGTGAGTTTGGAGAGCTCATCTATTGGCCATGTGAGCCATGTGAGGGCCTGGAGTGCCTATTATAAAGGCCAGAGAGCCGAACGGGCAAGGGGAGACTGACCCACGTCTTGTCGTTCGCCATGATGGCTGGGACCATCGGCGTTGACATGACGATCGGAGCAACCGACTGTGGCTGAACTGTACCAGCGTTATGTCGTTCATACTAGATTGCCTATAGTACCTGTCTTTCGTCGTTGACATAATGAGAGTCTTAGGCTCCGTCCGGAAAGACTAGAATGCTCAAGGATACCGTTAAGTCTGGGACTGTGGATGGTGGTGGGACTCGGAAAATCCGATACACCGAGAATGTGCCCTGAGTGCATGAGGCGTGTGGCCGATCGAGCCTGCGTCTGTGGCGAAGGATGCTTAAGTGCACGTAGTTCGTTACCATTTGTGATGTTGCTTGCAGGGAAGGAGAACCGCCGCCCCGAGTGAGGGGTGTGGTCATTATAAATTGGTCAGTTAAAACTGACCGTTGTCTTGTTTGCCGCCCTTGTGGTGAATTGTTCCTGTGCTGGTGTTGGAGAGCCGAGCAGGAAATAGCGGGTTGCTGCCCTTGTTGCTATGCTGGCCCTCGAAGGCCAAACAAAGTTTTTGTGTTTTCATGTGTGGCCGGCCTGCGTGCTGATGTATGAAAATACTTTTGTAAATGACAACAGTTTTAAGGCCTTAAGGCCGTTTGACTTTGGTGTATTTGTAAACATTCTTATTTTATATATATAAGGGACATTCATGTGTACTTGAGTTCAAAATGTTAACGCTTAAAGCTTCCGCTAGAATGCTCTAAGCTAAGATTCATGTACTTTTGATATTAAGACGTAACTCCGCCGATTGTTTGTGGGATATGGCGTGGGACCCCGACCGGACCTTCTGTTATATTTCATGTTACGGATGTAGGTGTTACAATTTTGGTATCAGATTGTCTTGGTTTTCTTTCTGCGAATTCGTGGTCGAATTATTTTGAGGGGTGGCGGACACGTGTATGTGCTTACCAGTACAACACAAAATGAACTCAAGAATGTCCACTTAGAAATGAAAATACACATACTTGAGAAACCTGAGTGTTCCTATTGATTGTTGTTTGCCTTTTATTAGTTGCTAAATTGTGTATTTTACACGTATAGGTGACTAGAAGTGGTGCGGGACAATCTGAACCACAACGTTCTGTTGAGAGTGCGCACCAGCTGAGGTGCCCACACCTCGCCCTTCTGCGGAAACAGTGCGCTTAGTTGCTGAGACAGTGTTTGCAATGGTTCATGCACAACCGACTAGGCAGGTGCGACCTACGATGGTGCCAGTTCAGATTGGTGTAACCGAGCTTGTAGCTGATAGGCAAGTGCCTACTGAGGCTTTGGTTGAGAAGCAAGTGAATGAACGACAACTGAAGCACTTTATGAGCTTTAATCCGCCTACGTTTACGGGTGCAGGATCCCCAACGCAGACAGAGGACTGGCTGTCGCGCATCAAAAGGATATTGGCGGCAATTGAGACAGAGGAGGGACATAAGGTCACCTTGGACACTTTCCTGTTGGAAGGAGAGGCTCGGCTTTGGTGGGATGAGTTGGAGTTACACCACTTCGTGGGCAGACGACTATCGCGGGTCTCGATGGAGGAGTTTTCGAGACTCTTCCTGGCAAAGCATCTTCCGTCGTCGCAACGGATTGCCATGAAAAATGAGTTCCAGCAGAGCGAGAGTACTGTGGATGACTACCTCCATGAGTTAAGCAGGTTCGGACATTATGCGGGGTCTACGTTTGCTGGCGAAGAGCGTCAAACCAATAGGTTCTACGAGTGACTGCGAGATGAGCTGAGGTTGCTGCTCTCGGTCCGATGAACCAAGGGTTTCAAGTGTTTGTGAATACGACTCGTTCATTAGAGAAAACATGAAGAGGGTACATTACAAGAGGGACTTGGCTGTGGCAATGCCCGAGTTCAAAATGCCGCGTCCTGGAAAGTTTGACTACCACAAGAGATGTGGTAAGAAGTCCAAGTCTTCTGGACATGCTCATTCTATTGGTGCTTCTGGAGCAACATCTGGGCGAGGCCCGCTCACCTGTTATACTTGTGGTAAGCCAAGACATTTTGCCCGCGAGTGCAGGAGTGGTCCTCTAGTAGTTGGCAAAAAGGCAGGAGCATCGTACGCTGAAAAGGGAAAGGCAGTGCAGTCCACTGCATCCCAGCATGCTCCAGCTCAGCCGATGGTGTACAATCTTGGCTAACAGGAGGCCATCTAACATGTTGATGTCGTCACAGTACGAGTAGTATATAGTTTTCATGCTTTATATACTTTATGGCCTTGTGAATTGCTTGTCTATAACTTGATAAGGATAGACTTTGTCCTTATTTGGGATCATCTGGCGAGGGCATTATTCGATACAGGTGCTTCACATTCGTTTCTATTTGAGGACTTTGTATCGCGGATCGGAGTGCCCACTCTTATGTCACCAAATAAAATAAAGGTGTTGTTATCTAACAGATGCGTGATGCGTGCAGATAAGTCTTGTTGCCTTGAGGTACAGATTGAAAGTCAGGATTTTGGATTGGAGACATCTGTGCTGCCAATATCCGAGTTCGATGTAATCTTTAGTATGGACTGGCTCGCGGAGCATCGTGCCTATATAGATTGCAACTCTAAGGAAGTCACACTGGGACAGAACACCGAACGAGAGACTAAGTTCGCTGGTATGCGAGGATCGAGCAAGATATTGATTTGTGCTCTCCAGGTAGTCAAAACTGTTCGGAAGGGCGCAAACTTGTTCTTCACACTGTTGGAGGCTGTTGAGTCGAAGTCCAGTTTGAGTGACGTTCCTATTGTATCGGAGTCTGCAGATGTGTTTTCTAAGGATCTCACTGGGCTTCCACCCCAGCGAGAGATTGACTTCACTATAGAGTTGGTGCCAGGTGCGAAACTTGTGGCCTGCTCGCCGTACCGAGTTGCGCCAAAGGAGATGGCGGAACTAAAAGCTCAATTGCAGGAATTGCTAGAGCAGGCTATATACGTCCAAGTATGTCACCTTGTAGTGCACCGGTCCTCTTTGTGAAAAAGAAAGACTGATGCTTGCGTCTATGCATTGACTATCGAGAGCTGAATAAGCTGACGGAGAAGAACAAGTATCCGATTCCACGAATTGATGACTTGTTCGATCAGCTGGTGGGATCAACGGTATACTCGAAGCTGGATTTAAAGTCGAGCTATTACCAGTTGAGGATTAAGGAATGCGACATTCCCAAGACAACGTTTGGTACACGCTATGGGCACTACGAGTTCACTGTAATGTCGTTTGGGCTAACAAATGCGCCGTCTGTATTCATAGACTTAATGCATCGAACGTTTAGAGAGTACTTGGACCTGTTTGTGATCGTCTTCATTGATGACATATTAATGTACTCTCAGTTCGAAGATCATGTAAATCATGTGCGGGTGGTTTTGCACATCCTGAGGAGAAACAAGCTTTATGTCAAATTCTCTAAGTGCGAGTTTTGGCTGCCGTCAGTGGATTTTCTTGGCCATGTGGTTAGTGGAGAAGATATTGCGGTGGATCTGACGAAGATAGTTGCGATATGAGAGTGATCTGCGTTGTCTTCTGTAGTAGAAGTCAGGAGTTTCCTTGGCTTGCTAGTTACTACAGGCGCTTCGTAGAGAACTTTTTGCGGATAGACTTACCGCTCACTACACTGACGAGGAAGGATCAGAAGTTCGATTGGACGCCGGAGTGCACACGAGCTTTTGAGGAGCTAAAGAGTCGTTTCACCACGACGCCTATTTTGAGTTCGCCATGTGGTACAGGCGGCTACGAGATTTATAGTGATACTTTAGGGAGAGGCTTAGGCTGTGTTATTCTTCAGTTCAGAAAAGTTATTTCTTATGGCTCACACCAGATGAAAGTGCATGAGCGGAATTATCCAGTCCACGACTTGGAGTTGGCGGCTGTGATTTTTGCACTTAAGCTGTGACGTCATTACTTATATGGCGTGAAAGTTGACATCTTCACGGACCATAAGAGGCTTAAGTATTTGTTAGATCAGAAAGATCTGAACATGCGACATCGAAGGTGGATGAAGTTTCTCGGAGACTACACCTTTCAGATTCATTACACTCACAGGAAGGGAAATGTGGTTGCAGATACCTTGCGTCCCAGGACTCCGACAAGGGCAAGTTGGGTTCAGGTGCACGATGAGCGTCTGATGCAGGAGTTAGATGACTTAGACATTTTTGTATTAACAAGAATTCCACTGCAAATGCGTGCCTGAACTGGATGGAGGTACAGTATGACCTTGCGGACATGGTTCGGCGAGCAACGGAACTCGATGAGAGTATGAAATGCTATGCAACAGATGAGTCAAATTCCCAATTCTCTATGGAAGATGGCCTTTTGAGAAAAGACGGTAGTTTGTGCGTCCCAAATGTGGGCAAACTACAGGAGGAATTGATGTATGAGGCACGCTTCACGAAGTACTCAATTAACCCAGGGGGCACAAAGATGTACAAGGACATGAAAAAGATGTTCTGGTGGACAGGTTTGAAGAAAGATATAGCTCTTTACGTGGCGAAGTGCCAAACTTGCGCTTTGGTAAAAGCGGAATGTCTGAAGCCTGGAGGTTTCCTGGAGTCGTTACCAATTCTGGTGTGGAAGTTCGATGATATCTCTATGGATTTCGTGCACGGACTGTCGAGATCACAGAGCAGAAATGATGCAGTGTGGGTGATCGTTGACCGATTGACAAAAGTATCGCACTTCATACTGAACAAGAAGAACGATTCAGTGGAAAAATTGGCTAAGTTGTACATGGACAACATAGTACGATTGCACGGTGTGTCCCGTAACATCGTCAGTGACCGTGATGAGCGCTTTACTTCGAATGACTGGAGGCTAATCCACTAGTTGTTGGGTACTCAACTGAAGTTCAGTACGGCCTTTCATCTGCAAACGGATGGTCAGACCGAGAGAACCAACAGAACAATGGAGGATATGCTCCGAATGTCCGCCTTGGATTCTGGGAAGATGTGAGAAGACCATCTTTATATGGTCGAGTTCTCCTATAATAATAGCTATCAAGATAGCATTCAGATGACGCCATTTGAAGCTTTATACGGTAGGAAGTGCCGTACTCCTTTATCTTGGGCGGAAACAGACGAATCAAAGTTGTATAAGCGGAAGGAACTCGAAGATGCAAATTCGACTATTCGCTTGATACGTGAGTGACTATTGGTAGCCCATGATAGGCAGACAAAATACTACAACGCCAAACATCGAAATATGGAGTTTGCGGTCGACGATTGGGTATATCTGAAGATCAAGTCATTCAAAGGCGTGTCCAGGATTCAACGTTTGAAAAAGTTGAGTTCGAGGTATCTTGGTCCGTTTGAAGTGGTTCGGCGGATTGAAGAAGCTGTCTATCGATTGACTCTTTCAATAGAGCTAAGTGGTTTGCACGATGTGTTTCACATATCGGTGCTGCGAAAAGCTTTGAAAGAGCCGACTCAATTAGTGGCTGATGATCAAGTACCGGTTGATAGTGAGCTAACGACGAAGGTCAGACCCATTCGGATCGAGGATACGAAGGTCAAGCAGCTACAGAACAAGACAATCGAGATGGTCAAAATCCGTTGGGACAATTGTGGTCGAGAAGAATTGACATGAGAGCGTAAGCAAACCATGCGAGAGGAATTTCCCGAGTTGTTTTTTGTAAAATAATGTTGTAAACTTGTGTGCTATTTTCCTGTACAAACATATCAAATTTCGAGACAAAATTTCTGTAAGGAGGGGAGGTCTGTAACGCCCCAAAAATCCTAAAAAGTAAGAATTAAAAGTTAACGCGCGACGGTAGTGTTAATGCTGACGTTAGCCTTCAAATTAAATCGACTGACCTCTCGGGAATCTACCGCGTGGCGGTAGTAAAGGTAGCGCGTGGTGGTACCACTCAACGCTTTCGACGAAGCATTGAGAGGACTACCACGAGGCGTTAAGAGGGCTAGCGCGTGGCGGTAACACTCAACGCACTCAACGCTTCGAAGCATTGAGAGGCCTACCGTGGGGCGGTACTGGGCTAGCGCGTGGCGCTATCACTCAACGCTTTCAACGCAGTGTTGAGTAACTACTGCGCGGCGGTAGGAGTAATGCGCGACGATAGCTCGGGTTAAAGTACCGCTTGGCGGTAGTAACCTGACGCGCGATAATAAGGTGGAGGCTGTTTTGGAGAGACAACGCGATGTCGATTGGCCCAAGCGGCAACCGCCTATGATATTGCGCGACGTTAGTAGATACCGCCCGGCGGTAGCCTCTAAATATATGCTGGGTATGAGATTGAACTCTCACTTTTCTCTCTATCTTGGTACTGCAAGTTCTTGAGGGAAAGAGGCTGAGGCTTCGGGTTGCAAGCTTGGTGAAGGAGATCCTGTGATCGGAATCAAGAGCCGAAGTAAGATCCGTGATGAGGAAAGTGAGACCCTCCTTTCCATCTGGATAGAAGACTTAGTCATGATTCCGAAAAGATCTATAAGGGTAACGACTTTCTCCTTGGACAAGTGAAGTCATAAATTTGCATACGTGCATGGAACCTCTCACCAAAAGGTGATGAAAAAGGTGGTTTCCAGTGGGTAGATCGTTGTGATCCCCGATAAAACTTGCATATAGATCCGGAATCGAAGTACGGAATAAACATGCTGTGTGAAACCCATCTAGACAGGTTGGTCTGGATTGGTGATGAATTGATTTGCGTGCCGATGAAGACTCCGTGGATAAAACATGTGGTTAAACATATAGAATCCAGGGTCTGGGGGTGTGCAGGATGCTGCCGTGATAGCACTGGAGGTGATCTCCAGGAAATCACCCAAAAGTGGGGAATTCTGTCTCTATCGCGCGACGGTAGTACTTCCCTCCGGCGATAGCTTCCTGTAAGCTATGAGGCCTGACTCTGGGAGACCTGGGGGCCATTTTTTGAAGCTGAGAGCCTTGTGAGCCCAACTAAGGTGGCCATGCAGAAGCTTCCCTCTACCGGTGTGGTCTCGCTGCCCGTTGATTCAACATCAACCTCTACGACTCATCCTTGACCAATTATGTATCTTTACAGCGCCTCTATCCACCTCTTCTTACATTTGCTCTCTCTCTCTCCATTTCTATACCTAACTCTTTACAGGATGCTCTCCAGCATCCAGAGTGGTGTGCTGCCATGAATGAGGAAATGACTGCTCTCTGCGCCAATCAAACTTGGAATCTTGTCTCTCTCCCTCCTGGATATAGTTGTGTTGATTCCAAGTGGATCTTTACAATCAAACATGCGGCGGATGAGACAGTTGATCGCTTGAAAGCTCGGCTTGTGGCTTAGGGGTTTACTCAACAACACAAACTTGATTATGATGAAACTTTCTCCCCAGTTGCCAAGTTAAACTTTGTTCGGGTTTTACTCTTCTTAGCTGTTCATTGCCAGTGACCTACATCAGCTGGATATCAAATATGCTTTTCTGAATGGTGACCTTCTTGAGACTGTTCACATGCATCAACCGCCCGGGTTGGAGACCACGGGGGAGTCTCGTGTGTGTTTTCTCTGAAAATCTTTCTATGATCTCAAACAGTCTCCTCGGGCTTGGTTTGAGAGTTTTAGTAAGACCGTTCGTGAGATTGGCTTTAAGAGAAGCTTGACAGACTTCTCCCTTTTCACTTGTCATCAATCAACCAGGACTGTCATTCTTCTGGTCTATGTGGATGACATTTTGATTACTGGTAATGACTCCACAGTGATACAATAAGTTAAGCAGCACTTAAACTCTATCTTTCAAATCAATGATCTGAGAAATCTTTGGTATTTTCTTGGACTTGAGGTATCAAGGCGGCCTGATGACGAAAGTATTGCATTATCCTTCTGCAAGATGCTAGACTCCCATGGTGCAAATCCGCAGAAACCCCGATGCAGGTCAACCATAAGTTGTGTGCTCCTGAATCTGACTCCGATTCACTTCTTCCAAATCTAGAGTACTACCGACGTCTTGTAGGAAAACTGATATATCTAACAGTTACAAGACCTGATATCTCATTTGCAGTTGGAGTGGTCAGTCGATTTATGCATACTCCACGGTTCTCTCATCTTCAGGCAGTCAAACACATTCTCAGGTATTTGAAGACTGCTCCTGGACAAGGACTCGTGTATAATCCATCCTCCTCTCTCTCTTATTGCATATTCAGATGCGGACTCTTTGGATGATCGACGTTTCACTACTGGTTTTTGTACCTACTTTAGATGAAATCTTATTACTTGATGCAGTAAGAAGCAGTCTGTGGTTGCTCGCTCGTCTGCTGAGGCCGAGTACCGTGCAATGACGACTGTTGTGTCAGAACTTACCTGACTTGAGAGTCTTCTTGGGGATTTGAGAGTTAAATTATCCTCAACAACTCTGTTCTGTGACAGTGAGACTGCCATTCATATTGCTAAGAATCCAGTGTTCCATGAGCGAACAAAACACATTGAAGTTGACTATCACATTGTTCGAGAGAAGGTTCAGTTGAAGAAACTAGGATTGGAGTATGTTCCTGCTTTTGGGCAAGTTGCTGATATTCTTACCAAGCCTCTACCACGACCATTATATCATCAGTTTCTATCGAAGCTTGATGTCTACGACTTGTACGCTCCAGCTTGCGGGGGAGTGTTGGAAAAACCATGTATTTAAGCCCATTAATTTGGTCCATGTTGAAGGCCACTTAGATTTAGATTTATCCCATATCTTTTATTTGTGATTCTTTTCCTCTCTCTTCCTATATATATGTGTATTCTCTCCAAAAAGGCAGATGATTTTCACAAAACCTGCTTCTTCTTCAAATGATTCAAAGAAACAATCTTAATCTGCTGAATGGTTTATGGTTCTGCCAGATATTTTTATTGCTTTGTGATTTTGTTTATTTTATTAAAAATGATCTAGAATATGCTATATAAAAGATAACTTCAAAGTTGTTGCACAAGAATTCCCGGTAACAATGCCAAAAAAGTTGATGTGCTCGTTTAACATACATGCTATATATTGTCAAGTGCACATATTGTTGAAAGTTTTTGTTTTCAAGGGTAGCAAAACCACCTAGAGGGGGGGGGGCGAATAAGTTTCTAGGTCTTTAGTATATCTTTTAACTTTTATAAGTTTAGGCTGTGAGTGGTGATTTATTTCCTAGTGTTTTCAAGACATTCACCCAGAAGACAATAATTTATAGTGGTTCCCCAGATTATGGGTACGTCCACTGTTCCTCCCGCCTTTCTAACAGTGTGTTATACAAGACACTTCTCCAATATCTCGGCTTGTAAGAGCTTACAACACGATCCCGCAGGACCACTCAGTTTTCTCCAAGACTTACAACTCGGGCACAAAGCCCTACAACTCAGTGATCAAAAAATCACCTATCTCAGGCTAACAACCCTACCACTCAGTCTGGGAAGACAACCATACACTCAGATTCTTATCAGAATCCTACCACTCGGATTTACTCTTGAATCCTACCTCAGATCTATAATAGATCCTACAATCTCAGCCTTTATAACACAGACTTACAGCTCAGATTCAAAAGAATCTTACAGAGAGAATAAATTTTGATGTTGATATGACACCAGAGAAATTATCTCTATGTCTTTCTTCTTCTGCCCGGAGAGATCGGTCCAGATTTCTTCTTCACAGCTCCAGAAAATAGTCTTCTGGATTTGCTCAGCTTGGGCTTTGAAGTGGCCGCAGCTTAGGGTTAGCCCTTGCTGCTCCTTCATTCTTGGTGTTGATGATGAAGACGACAACAACTAACAGGAAGAACTTCCAGGTCGATCGATTTGAGCTTCTGCTTCTTGTCTCAACAACAATGACGAAGACGACGATGATGTTCTCTCGCTTTACGAAAAGACAAAGCCCTGAAAGTTAATTTGATTTCCCCTATCTCACTCCTTTTATCTTCCGTCGTGCAACGACTTTCTTGACCCGTGAGCCCGACTTTAATTGTTGGTTTATAGCTTTCCTTTTATATAATATATCATACAGCTGGCTATCGGCGCCATCAGTGGTGAATTCCAGCTTTCCCACAACGAGTTTGAATTTCGTTGACTTTTGTTGACTTTTGGCTGACGTCAGCGTCTGTGGACTTAGCCAAATTCTCAGTTCCATCCCAGGTGTTGAGTGCGTTGAGTGAACAAATTTCACTCAACGATTCATGACTTAACCAACTTTGTGCATCATCAGACATTGAGTGCGTTGAGTGAACTGACTTCACTCAACGATTCTGGACTTAGCCAACTTTCTGCTTACTCAGACATTGAGTGCGTTGAGTGCGTTGAGTGCGTTGAGTGAAAAACCTTCATCACTCAACGCTTTTAGACTTGGCTCATCATTCTGCATCTAGGCGCTAACAGCGTTGAGTGAATGACCTTCACTCAACGTTTTTTGACTTAGCCAAATTTTCTGCGCTGCCAGGCGTTGAGTGCATTGAGTGAGTCTTCATCACTCAACGCCCCTGGACTTAGCTGCTTCACTGATTGCCTGTCTTCATGCTGAGGCGTTGAGTGAACTGGCTTCACTCATTGCTTCTGTACTTAGCCGCAATTCTGAAATCTGCCACCTTGCTGAGGTGTTGAGTGCGTTGAGTGAACTTACTTCACTCAACACTTATGAACTTAGTCGATTTCTGTCTCCTTTCTTCTTAGGCTTTGACTGCAGCTGCATAACTCAACGCTTTTGCTCAACTGGCGGTGAGTGAACTGACTTCACTTAACTCCTGTGGACTTAGCCTCAAAATTGTCTCTGCAACCCGCTGGGCTTTAACTGTCCTGTTTTTACTCAGCTCTTTTGCTGTTTGGCGTTGAGTGAACTGACTTCACTCAACGCCTGTGGACTTAGCCGCAGAATTACTTTGCAGACTGCTGGTCTTTGACTGTCCACACCATACTCAGTACTTTTTGCTATCTAGCGTTGAGTGAACTGACTTCACTCAACGCCTGTGGACTTAGGCGATTTTCAGCCTTTACAGCCTCCTTTGACATTTGGCGTTGAGTGAACTGGCTTCACTCAACGCCTGTGAACTTGGACAGATTTCTGGCTCTCCACTCCTCTACCTTGTGACCACCTGTCACAACCACTTGGAATACTTGTCCAACCTGTATGCATGAACATAAACATACTTCAAATACAACTATGTGTATACTATTGACTTGTTTGACTTCTACATATCTGAGACATTATGAGCAATGAATCCAACACTCTCCCCCTATTTGAAGAAGTCAAGACACTCAAACAAAATTCTTAGTCAATGATATACACTAACATTTGCAGCAGATAAAACAGTAAATTTGCAAGATTAACACCGTATAACAAGAGTTATGACAAGAGCACCATATAATAAGAGTTATGACAAGAGTATCAAGTTATAAGTTACCACACTTTTCTTGCTTGCAAGGTGATGATCACTTGCAACTCCCCCTGTCTTGCTGCCTGATGCTTGATCATTGCCTTTTGCCCAACAACTTCCTATTTATCTTGCCTGCAGGGTGATCATTACTACTCCCTGCTCCCCTAATTTTGCTGCGTAGCTTTGATCATTTCCTTGATCTCTTCCTTCTCCCCCCTTTGACTTCTATAAAATAGTCAGGGAGGTGCTGACCTTATCTTCCTCTGAACATCTTCTCCCCCTATCTGATTACAGATAATCAGCTGCTTGCAACTTCTCTACAGGAAGCTGAGCTTGCTCCCCCTCAACTGGAGCATCTTCTATCATCCTTTCTGATAGACTCTTAAATCACTTGTAGAGCTTGATACCACTGAATGTATGTTCAACCTGCAAGAGGTTGTACAACTTGCAATAAAAATAATATGAGGAGAATTTGAAGCTAGACCAAGTTCAACATACCTAACTCAAACTTGAGGGTGTTGAACTTTGCTTCATCTAGTGACTTAGTGAAGATGTCAACCACCTGCTTGTCTGTAGGGACAAACTCAAGACTGACATCTTCACATTTCACATGCTATCTTATAAAGTGATACATAATCTCTATGTGATTAGTCATGCTGTGTGAGACAAGATTCCTAGCTATAGAGATTGCACTAGTAAAATCACAAAATAAAGGACTTCTACTTATCTGGAGGTTATAGTCCTGGAGCTGATGCTGGATCCACAACTATGCACAGCAACTTCCAACAGCTATATATTCTGACTATGCAGTTGAAATTGCAACACTTGTTTGATTCTTGCTGCTTCATGACACTAGTCTTCCTCCCAAGAGCTGACAGGTGCTTGAAGTGCTTTTCTTGTCCTCTTTGCAGTCTGCAAAATCTACATCTGATTAGCCTGTTAGTTCAAAATCCCTATTTCTATGGTACCATATGCCAAGACTGGTGTGCCCTTAAGATATCTCAAAATCCTCTTAGCAGCAGAGTAGTGAGATTCTTTAGGCCAGACCTGATACCTAACACAAACACATGTAACATACATGATGTCTGACCTACTTGCAGTAAACTACAAAAGGAAACTAATTATCCCTATATACAAAGTTTCATCAACAAGTTTCCCTGCCTCATCTTTGTCTATAGACATACTTGACCCCATGAGAGTTTTCATGGTTGTGACATTCTCCATTCCAAACTTTTTGATCAACTCCCCGGTGAACTTGGACTGGGATATGGACAAGTCATCATCAGTGTGTCTTACTTGGAGGCCCAAGGAGAACTTGAGCTCACCCATGCTGCTCTTCTCAAACTTCCCTTGCATAAGTTTGACAAACTTCCTGCATAGGTTGTCATCAGTAGATCTAAAAATTATGTCATCAACATAAATCTGTACTAGGATAATCTTGCCTTTAGATTTCCTTAGGAATAGAGTCTTATCTATCTTCCCCCTTGAGAATTTGTTTTCAATGCGGAAGCTAGACAATGTCTCATACCAAGCTCTAGGAGCTTGCTTCAGTCCATATAGAACATTCCTAAGTTTATGAATAGAATTAAGTGAGTTAGGAACAACAAAATCTGGAGGCTATTCAACATAAACCTCTTCTTTTAAGTCAACATTCAGAAAGACTGACTTTACATTCATCTGGTAGACTTTGAATCCTTGGTATGCAGCATATGCAAAAAAAGTCTGATGATTTCCAATCTGGCTACTAGGGCAAAAGTTTGATCAAAATCAATCACTTCTTCTTGCCTGTATCTTTTATCCACCAGTATAGCCTTGTTCTTAACTATAATGTCATTTTCATCAAGTTTGTTCCTGTAGATTCACTTGACTCTAATGCCATTATATCCTTGTGATCTGGGAACCAGCTTCCAGATCTTACATCTCTTAAACTGGTTCAGTTCCTCTTGCATAGCTACAATTCAAAACTGATCTGTGTTGGCCTTTTCAAATCTCTTGGTCTCTACCTGTGACAGAAAACTAGAATACAAAGCTGTATTCAGACTTTTACTCCTTGTCACTACTCCTTGACTGACATTACCAATGATCTGGTCTTTTGGATGATCCCTTAAATGCCTAACTGCTGGAGGCAATCTTGCTTCAGCTTCCTGATCTTCATTGTTTTCATTTTGTTGATCATCATCCACAATCTGTGTGCCTTGTGCTTCCTCTGGAATGCTCACTCTGTCAGATTCATCTTGAACTAATGGAGCAACCTCCTTGATAGTCAGCTTGTCCATCATCAGCTCAGTACCTGCAGGACTAGAAGAGGAACTTGACAGCTTACTGTTAATCATTGTAGATTCATTAAAAACTACATGAATATACTCTTATACAACTTGATTTTTCAAGTTGTAGATCCTATAGGCCTTGCTATGATTGTTGTACCCAACAAAAATCCCTTCATAGGACTTGACAACAAACTTAGTCACATAGGACTTTCCATTGTTTAGCACATAACACATACTACCAAAGATCCTGAAATAGCTTAGGTTTTGTTTTCTGTCCTTCAAGATCTCATAGGGAGTTTTCTTGTGCCTCTTGGTGATAGAAGCCCTGTTAAGGAAATGACATGCAGTATTAACTGCCTCACCCCAGAACTATTCTCGGAGAGATATGTCACTCAACAAGGTCCTTTCAGCCTCTATGAGAGTCTTATTCTTTCTCTCAGCAATCACATTTTGCTGTGGTGTTATAGGAGAGGAGAATTCTTGGTGAATCATTTGCTCTTCACAGAACCTTGTCATGCAGTCAGATTGAAATTCAGTCCCATGGTTACTTTTGATTTTGATAACAGTACTATTAAATTCATTCTGAATTTGCTTGACAAATGTCTTGAAGACATCAGAGGGTTCATACTTCTTCCTAAGAAAGAAAACCCAAACAAATATGAAAAAGTCATCAAAAACCACAAGTGTGTAGATTTTCCTACCTAGACTATGAATATGCATATGACCACATAAGTCTATATGCAGGAAGTATAAACACCTCACTGAGTCTTTGGTTCTAATACCCTTGAAGGAGGTCTTGGTCTATTTGCCCTTTTGGCATGCAAAGTAGATACCCTCCTTAGTGCACTTCATCTTAGGACCATTCATGTGCCTGGAACAACCACTGTCCAAGTATCATATAGGGGTATGTGCTCTTGGACTAACCTGCAAATTATATTTACTTTACCTTAGGACCCCAATATTTATAGGGTCCTTGGTGCATGTCAGTCTGAAAATGAACATGTCCACCAGCAGTTTTTCTGACTGGTAGACTGACTTTAGTTTTTGCCACACTTGGATCATGACAACAATCTATGACATAGTAACCCACTTTGCCACAACACCAGCACTCATGAATGTTGTACCTTCTTTTCTGAGCTGGTCTGCTAGCTGTGCTGACAACTGCTCTCTATCCAGAAGGAACATCAGTAGCCTTTTTCAGGTTCCTTTCAGCTAAGATTTGGCTGAATGTAAGTCTTCCAATAGACTTATTTGGCCTGCTCTGAATGCCATCACCAGCACTCTTCTTTGCAAAAGACATGCTCTTGACAACATCAAAAATAGCCAAATCAGGCTTGCTGATAGACTGATCCTTGGTCAGAGTCTTTGCTGGATGGCCCTGAACTTTGGATGCAGCCACATTCTTTAGAGTGGGGGCTGGAACACCAAAGACAAATTGTTTATGATGAGCCATTTGAATTTCTTCATGGGCTGCTTTGAAGACACTCATCCCCATTCCTCTTCTCCTTCCACTGGTAGGTACACTTGTATCCTTTCAGGAAGAATTCCAATTCTTCTAGTAATCATACATGGAGTCCTGGTCATACCTGTTAGAAGGGACTATTACCCTTTCAAAGGCCATGAATGGTTGTACTGGAGATTTTCCCTTTCCTTTGAGAGGGGCTGCTCTTGTGGTTCCCTTGAATCCTAATCTTTCTCTGAGAGGAGTCAATAATGGGCAACACAGACTTTGGCTTAGAATTACTAGCTGCAATTTTCAGAACCCATAAGTATACTCTGACTCTTACCCTTGGAGATCTACTCAGACTGTTAAGTCTTTCTTGAGTAACCTCCTTCTGATACCACTTGAAAGTCTTTGTTCAAGGGTAGCAAAACCACCTAGAGGGGGGGGGGGGTGAATAGGTTTCTAGGTCTTTAGTATATCTGTTAACTTTTATAAGTTTAGGCTGTGAGTGGTGATTTATTTCCTATTGCTTTCAAGACATTCACCCAGAAGAAACAACAATTTATAGTGGTTCCCCAGATTATGGGTATGTCCACCGTCCCTCCCTCCTTTCTAACAGTGTGTTAGACAAGACACTTCTCCAATATTTCTGCTCCTAAGTGCTTACAACACGATCCCGCAAGACCACTCAGTCTCTTCCAAGACTTACAACTCGGGCACAAAGCCCTACAACTCAGTGATGAGAAAATCACCTACCTCAGGCCAACGACCCTACCACTTAGGCTGGGAGGACAGCCCTACACTCAGATTCTTAACAGAATCTTACCACTCCGATTCATTTTTGAATCCTACCTCAGATCTATAACAGATCCTACAATCTCAGCCTTTATAACACAGGTTTACAACTCAGATCAAAAGAATCTTACAGAGAGAATAAGGTTTGATGTTGATATGACACCAAAGAAATTATCTCTATGTCTTTCTCCTTCTGTCCTGAGAGATCAGTCCAGATTTTTTCTTCACAGCTCCAAAAAATAGTCTTCAGGATTTGCTCCGCTTGGGCTGTGATGTGGCTGCAGCTAGGGTTAGCCCTTGCTGCTCTTTAGATTTCTTCAAACTCAATGTCTAGTCGCAGTTGTTCATGAATTCCGATCGTTAAGATTATGACCTGCTTCTCAGATACACGAGCTTGGAGGACTTGAAATTGTTCCAAATATGTATCTACAGATCATGCTTGCCATAATGCGGTTAACGCACTGAGAGGATTGCACTAGGGGTGGGGGACAAAATTATATGTTGCCGAACTCTTTAGATTCTTTTCAAGACATCTGTGGTTTGTCAATTTTGTAAACAAGACAACCAAAATGTTGATGAACTCAAAAGGTGAAGGATGCCAGATTGATCCATTCTTCTATTGGTATCTGTTGTTGACTGAAAAATTGCTAGACCAAGAAAGCCAACTTAATGGAGTTGACTACCCATGGTAGGTTGGAAATTTCAACTTGATGTGCTGGGGGACAATATTAGTTTCATTACATACATAGGTTTGGCAATATGTGCATATAAGAAGTGGAAGGGGTTCCTGACTGCTATTGGCTTGGTCATGTATTGGAATAGTAACGACTGGTGTGAGACTATCAATCCTATTGGAGAGTGCAAAAAAGTGGTCCGAGATGTCATCAAATTGTACATCAAGTCTATAAGCCGTCTCATTTGGGTTGTGGAATATCTCTTATTTTTAATACTGGTAGGAAGCACAACGATGAGAGAACGTGAGGAGGATCATGTTACTGGATGGCTCGGTGTTCTAGAAGTATACGTCGGGGTGCCATGTGATGCACGACATTTTTGCTTGGTCAAAAAGGGAGAAGCAGTCTGTGCGACAAAAAGGAAGCAGGCCTGCTCCCGCGGTTATGTTCTCTTGAAGCAGAATGTGGTTACTGTTTTTTTGTTAGGGAATGAAGTTTGAGCTGCTTGGGAGTATAATGCGCTAATGCCTGGCGAGGGGCGTTCACGTTGGGGCATCAGAGAGGCTGCTCAAGTGACGTCAGAGGCATATTGTTGTCAAAATAAGGAGACACGCTTCCAATGAGTTGTAGAGGAAAGCCTAGGTTGAGGCATTTGTCCCCATGAGTGCTAGAAGACGCTGATCCCCCAGTAAATGCTTCACACGCGCGTAAACCTAGAATAAATTTCTGAAAGGAAAAGCGTCGCTGGTAAGGCTTTGGTTGTTGGGGTCGATAGTTGTGGTCGGTCGACTTGTGGGAAGAATGAAGAGTGTGCTGCAGACGATGTCTTTGTTGTCTTTTGGCAACAACTACGAAGGAAACTGATGTGCAATTGTGGACATTGTTCTATTTCAGCAAGGGTTGGGTTGTGATGAGGGTTGACAAGAATAACGGTGTAGATGGAGGTTGTGGGATACTATGCTCTAATACCATGTTGTTATGGTCCAACTCATATTGCGTCAGTAGTGTCGCCGGAGAGGTAACTGGAGGTGGAGATGATATTGGAAAAGGATATTATGGAGACAGAGCCACAATTGCCTAAAGCGGGGTGTACTTAAAAGAGAGTTACCACAATCTCATTCAAGGGACAAGAAATATACCTAATACTTCCATCTCTTCATTCTAACATCCTAAGTTACGAACACAAAAATTTGATTATAATAGAACTCATAAACTGGATACAATTCACGAGGGATATTTGTGTCTAACCTCAGGAGGCTGATTCCTCGTTAAAGTACCTGTCAATAAGATCCCAAGATCCTAATGATCCAAGATGCATAATACTTCCATGTTTCCTCTTTATATAGGTAGGGAGACTCACTTACAAATTACTCTAAAACTCCTACACAATTAAAATACATAATGATCAAAACAAAATAAAATGCTTCATTTCATTGTCGTCATGTGTGTGTAACAATATATCCCGCCTGAAAATTGATCTTGACCCCAAGGTCGAAGTGCCTCATGCCATCTAGTAGTGGTATGCCAACAGGTTGATCGCTGCTGAAGTGCTTGGGGATTTGTCTGACAGTGCGTACGTGATCTCAAAGGTGACAAAGTTAGCTTAGCTGATCTCCTCCAACTCATCTCCAATGATAGCACAAAATTATTTGATTGGACAATCATGAGTAAGAAGAGTAGAGTTGCTTGTAATGAAATAATATGCCCTTAATCTGCAATTCCTGATACTCTTGGTTGGAAAGACGGTGAGTGGGGATATGATGGTTTGTGTGTGGAGGTGCGTGGGTGGGTCAGGTAGGGGTCGTGGTGTTGGAAGTTTTGTAGTATGGGATAAATATGGTTGGTATGAGGCTTGGAGGAAGGAGAGGGAGAATGAGGATCCACGGAGGTCGCAAGGAATTCGGCCACCACGACTAGGGCTAGATCTATTGCTTGATTGATGGTGGAGGGATAGAGGATGCGAAGGAGAGCTCGAATATACGATTGTTAGCCATGCATAAAATATCCCAAGTAGTGGACAAGAGGAAGACCCAGAATGTATGTGATTAACTCGATAAATTCATCCACATAAGTGTCGATCGAGTTTGTTTGGTGGACCCCACAAAGCGTTCTATCGTATTGCCGAATTAGAGGTGATCATAACGCTGAATAAGTGCTCCCTGTGAGAGCTGCCCAAGTGAGGCAAGAAGAGTACTTTTAGAGCCAGCAAACCCTTCTATACCAATTAGGTCTGTGGAGACCTTTTATACCCACATAGTTTTGTGAATATAAAAATATTGCTCGGCGTGGGAAATACAACTAAGGGAGTTTGTCCCATTGAAGGTTGGGATGTCGAGGTGGAGGAAGGGTAGAGGGTGCACTCTTGCCAGAGCGGGTTCGTCCGAGGACAATTCTATTTGGGATCCCAAGACAGTTGCAAAGTGAGTCCCGTATTGCTGACCGGGTTGTATGTTGCTGAGCATTGCCATATTGGACGTGAATTGCTCGATCTTGGGCCTCAGGACAAGTGTTAATGGTGGTGAGAGCATGTTCTAGGGCCTCCACATGGGTTTTCATCGATTGACTGGTCTTTGACATAAGGAGAGGTTCACGACGATGCGGTGAAGAAGGAAGCTGACAAGATGATGCGGGACGAATCTATAGGTGACAAATGTAATGCTGTCGTAACACTACATGCAATGCAAAGCCGGACAGATAATTCAAATTAAGCAATACATAATTTAATCACACACACATGATTATAACAAAGGCATAATAATTCGTTTAAGCAGATTAGGCTTTTCTCTGCGTGGAGGGACAAAGTAAAAGTGCACGGCGAATAAATCCTGCAAATCACAAAATAATCTAAATGCCAACAAGCACAATACAAAAGATCCAAACAAGTATAAAATATAACTGATAATAATAATGTTGAAAATAATAGTCCAGTACAATAAGTGACTCACCGAATAGAGGGCTGTCCAAGACAATGGAGAGTTTGGAGCCGGAAATGCTTTAACGATGATCCGAGGTGGAACTAAAGGTGGAATAACGATGCAGGTGGCTGGAATTCGGTGGTGGAAGGCGGAATCAGGCTAAAAATGAGTAGATCCGGCTATGTAGTGGTGGATCCGGGCGAGGGAAGATCGATCCGATGATTTGGGAACGGATCCGGGCTATGAGAGGTGGATCAGATAGGTGGTGGTTGGATCCAATAGGAAAAGGGGTTGTTTGGATGGGAAAAGGCGCGGATCTGATGGGAAAGCAGCCAGACGGGTTATTGGGGTTGCCGGTATGCTATTTGGGATGAGTGGGAGGGGCGACCACCTTTTTTGAGGGGGTGGAAGGGTTGTAGGGAAGTGGGCGGCGGTTGGACAGGGGGTGGCAGACTGCTGGTAGGTGGCTGGAAGGGTGGAGGGGCGGCAGACTGTTGGGAGTCTGGCGGCAGTTTTCTGGACAACAGAAAATGGGGAGGAGCTGACTGTTTTTTAGGGTTGTGGAAGTGGCGGGGGATGGATTTGTTGGTGGTGAAAGAAGCTTAGGTTTAAGTAGTACCTTGAGGAGAAAGATAAACACCTAGAAGTTGTCATCTACGGTTCTACGGAGTCAGCACCGTGGAGGGATCACCGGATTTTGTGATTTCTCTTCTCCAAAATCTGCAATAACTCTCATCAACCCCTAAATACTATTTATAATAAAGAGAAAACAGGACATCCCACAATCGACGACTATGATTGGACGGAGGTGGGGTTACCCAAATACATCAAAATATATGCAAAAATTATAAAATAATATATGAAATTGATTCACAATGTGAATCCGGACGCATCCGCGGAGTCAGATCATTCCGGGCATGCTATATATGGTAAGTCGCAATCAGTCATGTACGAGCCCAAAACTCACCCTTCGCAACGGATCCACGTATCCACTACGCATCATTCCCCCCGACTTGAAAGTATTCATCTCCTGATGAATAGAGATCGAAATTCTCTCGATGTATGTCAGGTGAGACTCGATAAGGTCCACCGGAGGTCGTCCAAGTGTCGTCGGTGGGAAAGTACCCTCACCAATCAACTCTCCCTGATTGAAAAGCTGTCATCTCCGATGAATGAAGATGGTCGTACTGAAGTCGAAGTCCAGCGGTGAATCGATCAAGCTCTGCTGGTAGTATCTAGGTGTCATCAACTTCTGGACGGTCATGCTAGTGTACCAAGTAACGACACAGAGGCCCGCCTGTAGTAGGAACATATTGGTAGGATCTAGACTCCGAAATGTTCTCAGCGCTCAACTCACGAGTGGTGGATCACGGTGCGATCAACTGTGACGTAGGTGAAACCAAAGAAGACGAGTCCTCAGGTGGGTGAGTGTCAGAAATGTGTGAATTGTGATGACCATCAGACGTGGGTGAACTATGAGGGTGGTAAGACTTGGACAACATGAATGGAGGTGTGGGCGATTGGGGGTCCCCACTGCTTGGGTTCACATACTCGCGAGGCTTCTAGTATGACATCATATCTTCAACATTAAATATCAGATGGATACCCATACTTGCAGGGATATCAAGATCATAAATATTTGCTTCGATTTGTCTCATGATTATATAGGGATCCATTCGCCTAACACTCAAACTCTTAGCAGGCCTCGCACAAAGCCTCAGAACACAGATTCTCACCATTACATGCTCACCTTCATGAATTACCTGCCCTTGCCAATGAACATTCACATGCAATTTATAGAATTTATTACCAGTATTGATTTTCTGTCGGATCGACTCATGTAACACATGCAAATGATGAACATATAAATCAACAGACACATGCAAATGATGAAGAAATGACGCAATAAACTCATGCCAATGATGCAAACGAAATACAACAGACACAACATACTCTTTATGGGGCAGTCTGACAATGACTTGCAAGCCTATAAAATGAGGTGGCCTATCAGACAACTCTCTCAGTGGAGTGTAGAAAATTTATTAAGTATATGACGAGTGTCCAAATGATCGGGTGATACATAAACACTCAAAGACAAGCTCATATGATGCCAAATGTCTCTTGGGGATTGTGACTTATCAGGGGGCTTAGCTGGGGCTATGTATAAGAATTCATCGCGAATGCGATGATCACCTGAGTGGGTACTAGCGACACCGATAATAGGATGTGACTCAAGAGTGTGGTGTGTGCCCCCGTAAAGAAAGAACCGGTCTGGTGGGTCGGCAGGTGGTGTTCCCCAAAACTCATCGATGGTGCGATGTGTCACAAGATAGGACCTCATAATATCAGGAGTATGCTCCCGCTTACTTGAGGAAAGCCCTAAATATTTGAGGCTCCAGTCAAAATCTATCCTCTGGGGCAAGATCAGGGACGATAATGGAAGGGACATCAACAAATCAAAACTCATACATGAGTGGCTCACCGGAATCTCATCCTCACTCGGATGCAGGGGCTCATCAGGATGCTTAACAGGGGGCTCGTCATAGAACTCGTCAATAGGGTCATGATCCTCCAGATGAGTACCATCGTAAGGGGTAGTGTCCCCATAAATGTGTGAAATAGCCACTATGAGATCAACACCAAGCTCTTGGTCCTTGGTCGTGATGTGGTTCAGGAAAATGAGAAGGGGAGAGCGACATAGACCTACTCTCAAGAATGAGTTTATAAGAGTGGTGTCAGTAAATAAGGCCATGTTAGGGGTGCTAACTAACCCAGGACATGACAGAGTAAGGGGTGCAGGTGAGGGACACAACACTATATAATGAAGAAGTTGCTCAAACTCACTCTCAATCGGGATCACAAGAAAATAGTCAGAAACAAAAGACAGTTCACTCACCGGACTAAGTACCTCTCTGGGGTGAGAGAAATCCGTATCAGGTATCATTTATGTTGCTTCTGACAGGACAATGACAGACATCATGGTGACCTCAATTTGTGAGGGACTCGTGTTGGGTCCATTGTTCCCAATGTCCCTGATTTGTGAGAAGTCAAACAGGTCAATGTGACACACATGAACTGTATTTGATGTGCATTTGAGTTCTTGAGTGCAGGTTAGTCCATTTTATATTGATTGGACATGTAGACACAAGAAGTGGTTGCTGGACACAACACAAAAATCGACTAAGTCCACAGGCGTTGAGTGGAGCAAGCTCACTCAACGCCAGAGGTATGGATTCAATAGTATCTAGTAGAAATTTGTCTAAGTACAAAAACGTTGAGTGTAGTCTACTCACTCAACGTCATATAACATATAACGTTTAGACTATCTCAGGCTAACTGAAAGTTAGCCAAAAAAAGATGGCAAGTACAAAAACGTTGAGTGTAGTCTCCTCACTCAACGCCATACAGCAAGGCTGTGAGTCAGGCTGAGTCATACTAAGCCTGGAGAAAGTGGTTGAAAATGTGGCCAAGTCCACAAGCATTGAGTGTTGTCCGCTCACTCAACGCCATATAGCTCAAAGTGTTGAGTGTTGTAGTGCCAGTCAACTCTACAGAAATGTTGAGCAAAAATTTGACTAAGTGCACAGGCGTTGAGTGTAGCTTACTCTCTCAACGCCAGATAACAAAAAAATTCTGTTAACTAGTTTGACGTTGAGTGTAGCTTACTCTCTCAACGCCAAGACACATAAATTTTTGCTAAGGCAAAAAGCGTTGAGTGAAGCTTACTCTCTCAACGCCAAGGTACAAAAATTTTTGCTAAGGCAAAAAGCGTTGAGTGTACCTTACTCTCTCAACGCCAGATAACAGAAAAAATCTGTTAAGTAGTTTGACGTTGAGTGAAGCTTACTCTCTCAACGCCAAGGCATTGAAATTTTTGCTAAGGCAAAAAGCGTTGAGTGAGGCAAGCTCTCTCAACGATCTCGTCGGTCTCAACGCCTTGAAGTAGAATTTTGCCTATGTCCAAACGCGTGGTTAACTTAGCTTTGGTCGAGCTCAGATTCGTCGACCTGAGCTCAACGTTCGTCGAATTGAGACTGGTATTCGTCGAACTGAGTTTAACAAAACGTCGAGCTAAGTCTACAGTTCCATCGAACTGACTTTATGATTTCGTCGAGCTCAGCTTCGTCGAACTGAACTCAGCGTTCTTCGAACTGAGCCCGGAGTTCGTCGAACTGATTTTTATGCTTTTGTCAAGCTAAGTTTGCCGTTCGTCGAACGAAGCTCAGAGTTCGTCGAACTCAATACCTAGACAGACAAAATTTTGTCTAAGTGTTGTGGCGTTGAATGATTCCTACTCACTCAACGCCTTTGGTACTAATGATTGAATTTTGGCTAAGTACACAGATGCTGAGTCATGCTGACGTCAGCAAAGTCAAAAGTCAACCAAAATTCAAATGTTGCGGAAATGCTGCCAGAGACGTTGGTGGGCTAGCTGTTGCTATCTGCTGCAATTACTAAGGATTATTTCATCATTAAGTGCTGGGGCCCACTCACAACAAAGAGCCGTTGAATCGGGAATGAATGGAAAGCGTGGACTGATTGACTAAATCTCGGCCATCAATTCTGGTGGTGGGACTCACTGCTCAATCGGCCAAAGATAAAAAGAATCAGATCATCGAATCAAGAAGTGAATTCCTTGTCTAAGTTTTCTGAAAACAAAAGTGCGGTTGAACGTCATCTTCTTCCTCGCCATTTTCGTCGAGCCTGAAGATGTTGTTCTGCACAGAGAACCTTGCTGGGAAAGAGATAGCTGAAGCAATCCCATCTGCATCAGTAGGATCTGAAGCTAGCAGACCTACAAGTTCTGCAGGGAAAAAGGAAGTTGTTTGAAGAAAGATTCTACTGTCTACATATTGTCTTCAACAGCAATATCTTGGATCTGATATCTGCTCAGTCCAAGAAGAAGACACAGAGCTTGCTCTGATGTCTAAACATCACATTCTTTATTTTTGTTTTCTATAAAGATTCTTTGTGAATCTGGGGTTTGTAAGCCTGTACTATAAAGGCTTGGTCTTAGTGACCAGTGTTTGACTTTGTGCCGGGTGATAGGTCTTTGCGACCTGGGTTGGCTTAGTGCACGCCTAAGTTGTTGGTCTGTGTGACCTGTGTGTGGTCCTGCGGGATCGGTGCTGTAAGCTGTTAACAATCTGAGTTCTGGAGGGAGAGCCAAATCTAACACACTGTTAGATAGGCGCAGAGGGACAGTGGATGTACCCAAGATTGGGGAACCACTATAAATTTGCTGTGTCGTCTGTGAATGTTTTTGAAAGCTGATCTAATCTAATCAACAGACATAGTAATCTAATAAACAGATTAGAAAACTTAAACAGAGATAAAAACCTATTCACCTCCCCTCTAGGTGTAAAACTAGCCTTGAAAACAAGACTTTCAACTCGTACTGCGAAGGTTAAGATATAAATCTAATCGACCAACTCTTGTGGATATCAAAGATTATTCATGATGAAGGGCGAGCAGATGCATCTTCTCAAGGGGCTTCGAGTTGTGATAAGTCAACTCAGTACGTATGTCAGATCGAAGTGCAGACCGAAATCGGGCAGTGGTCATAGCTGGCTACTCCCGGATATCACTTCTCACAATTAACTCATCAAAACGATCTCTGTACTCAGCGATAGACATAGATCCAATACAACATGTGACTCACCGAATAGAGGGTTGTCCAAGGAAATGGAGAGTTCAGAGCCAAAAATGCTTTGAAAATGATCCGAGGTGCAACCAGAGGTGGAATAACGATGTAGGTGGTTGGAATTCGGTGGTGGAAGACAGAATCAGGCCGAAAATGAGTAGATCCGGCTATGTAGTGGCAGATCCTTTTGAGGGAGGATCGATCCGATGATTTGGAAACGGATCCGGGCTTTGAGTGGTGGATCAGACAGGCGGTGGCTGGATCCAATAGGAAAAGTGGCTGTTTGGATGGGAAAAGGTGCGGATCTGATGTGAAGACAGCCAGACGGGCTGTTGGGGTTGCCGACCGATATCCTGTTTGGGATGAGAGGGAGGGGCGTCGACCTGTTTGGAGGGGGCGGAAGGGCTGTCGGGAAGTGGGGGACACTGGACAGGGGGTGGCAGACTGCTAGTAGGTGGCTGGAAGGGTGGAGAAGGGGAGGCGACCTGTTGGGAGTCTGATGGCAGTTTTCTGGACAGCAGAAAAAGGGGAGGGGCTGACTGTTTTTTGAGGGCTGTGGAGGTGGTGGGGGAGGGATTTGTTGATGGAGAAAGAGACCTAGGGTTAGGTAGTATCTTGAGGATAAAGATAAGCGCCTAGGAATTGTCACCTAGGGTTCCGCGGATTTGGCACCGTGGAGGGATCACCTGATTTCGGGATTTCTCTTCTTCAAAATCTGCAATACCTCTCATCAGCCCCTAAGCACTCTATTTATAATAAAAAGAGACTAGGACATCCCACCATCGACAAATATGATTGGTCGGAGGTGGGGTTACCCAGATTCATCAAAATAAATGCAAAAATAATAAAGTAATATATGAAATTGATTCACAACGCGGATCCGGACGCATCTGCGGAGTCGGATCATCGATCCGGGCACGCCATATATGGTAAGCCGCCAATCGGTCAAACAGGCCCAAAACTCGTCCTCCGTCGGGGGTCCACATCTCTGCTCCGCATCACTAGGCACTACAGGTGGGGGAAATTGCACGTGGAAGTAGAGATGTTCAGATAGAAGGTGCGAGAAGATAGACGAAGCAGTGGGAGAATCCATCGATCGGAATGGGTTATGCACTGGATCTGTAGTCGCGCGTGAACTCTGTAGTCTGATTCGGACGCGGAACCTTGAGCCGCAGTCGTGCATGAGGCCTAGAATGGAGGTCAGATGGGCAGGAGCAGGAACTCGTCGAGCCCGTATGAAGAGACTGGAGAAGTCGGTGATGCGCCCAGTTGATGCCAAATGCATGCAAGCAGACAAAAGTTGTGGATAATGACGCTGTGGTGGAGACCCGCAGTCACTGCAATTGATTAGAGATCGAACGATGAGGGATCGAGCTATGTTATTAAAGACGCGCTTAAGGCTCAAGACTCACCATGCTCATATGCTTGCGCCTCCGTGTGCCTTATTTGTGCGTTTGGAATATAAAAAGTGCGTCTGAGTGAGATTTTTGTTATAAATATTTTTCTTTAAAAAATAAGAAAAAAATAATGTAAGAACTCAATAAATTTTTTAAATTAATTTTGTGTTTGTAAAAAATAAATATGCGCTGAGACTTAGATATGATGCAAATAATCACATTGATTCTATTTTTAAAATATATAAACGATAGTAATAAATGATTAATTAGTTGAACAAATGAAGAATTTGATCGAGAATCTGAAATGATGTTTGATGCTGATTATTTAAAATGGATGTGGTTGCGCCTTGCCTTCATCTGACGCGGGCCTGGGCCCTGAGCTTTGCGCCTAGGCTCCAAGACCCCTTTGTGGCTTGGTGCGTCTTGCGCCTTTAATAACAAAAGGATCGAGGGAGCGCAACCGAGAGCGGAAGATTCTTGCGGAAGCGAGAGCGGAGGATGCACAGTGGTGGAATCAAGCGAGTTAGGTTGTCGATCAACGTTATCCAGGATGAGTTCATAAACGGATTGGAAGTAGGCGGCTTGGAGTAGGCAGAAATGGCTATGTCGGACCAATACTACAAACACAAATATTTGATTGCAATATAACTTGCAAAATGGATACAATTCACAAGGGATTCTCGTACCTAACCTCAGGAAGTTAGGTCCTCCTTGATGTCCCTCTCAATGAGAGATCCAAAACCTTAATGATCCAAGATGCATAATACTTCCAAGTTCCAAATCTCCTTATATGGGAGACTCGCTTACAAATTATCCTTAACCCCATACAAAATTAAAATATATAATGATCAAAACAAAATAAAATACTTTGTTTCATTGTCGCAGCTGTGCGTAACATCCTACGCCTTTAAATATGCTTACATGAAATTATTGTCATCTAACCACTTGTAACAATTGGCCTCTTAATGACTCATCATTTGATAATAAAGGCAATTTGATATAATTATAAAGACAATTGTCATGAAAAGATATCTGGACATGTAGCTCGTAAGAGATCCTTGACTAATCTAAGACTGGACCTTTATGATCATTAGTCCAATTATCAAAAAACCATTGGAAAAGGCTCACGTGATACTCATACCGATTCCAAAGTGATTACTATTGGCCTAGTTTTGTCATCCCTGTTAAGATTTAACTTTATTTTTTACATGACTTGGCAGGATAAGTCTAGAGACCATGTTGTAGAAAAATAATCAGATATTAAAATTAGTATGCGATAAATAGTTGGGGGACCATTTTGGTCTCTTATGAACTTCATGTCCTCTCAGAAATAGGGATTTGTAGTCTCAATATAAATTATGCAATGATTCAAACTATGGGATGTGCAAAGAATACTATACATTGCCCATTTGTTTCTTTTTAGAACTCATATTTGAGATTTGCAGGGGCTGCCCCATTGATCTAAAGGAAGCAATATCAAGTGTTATATTTGCATCCCCAAGATGTGCAGATTTACCAGAACTAGTGGATGTACGCAAACACTTTACCGCAAAATATGGAAAAGACTTTATTACATCAGCACTTGAACTTCGGCCAGATTGTGGTGTTAACCGGATGGTCAGTTCTAGTTAAAACTATTTCTCATTTTATTTATTTATTGATGTCTGATTATATGCTGTTAACAGGTTTCCTTGTGTTTTATTAGTTGTTTAATATTTAGTAATCTTAATGTAGATTGTTGAAAAATTATCAGCAAAAGCACCTAATACCGAGACAAAGATCAAGATATTGACTGAAATTGCTAAAGAGCATGATGTTAAATGGGATCCAAAAGCAGTTGAAGAGGAATTGCAGAATCCTAAGGACCTGTTGGTAAGTAATTATGATGCAGATTTTATCTCATATAATTTGAACTATTGAACATGTAAAAGTTAAGACAACTGTGTAACAAAAAGGAGACTAAGGCTCTATTTGGCACGGTAGTGACGGTCATGAAAATGGTGGTTATGAACTGTTGTTCATGACCGTCCGACCTCTCCTAAGGAACTTTATCCACTTTTATGTTCAAAACTATTTTGTTTTTTCTTGGTGGCTTTCATAATCATTATCATGCCAAACATACATTCTATAATGTGGGTGTTTTTGTCCAAACTCACTTGAGGAAAAATGACGTGTCAAACGGAACTGATAGCTAGTGCTCAAAAGTACAACTGGTTTGAGGGTCAATCATTTGATACTTCTACACATTTCTAAACCCAATACTTTTGCATGCCTTAACATGAATGTTCATTGTTTTTTGTGATTTTGCAGAATGGTTCGAGTAGTTTTATGCGTGCCAATGAGATAATCATGGAACCCTTAAATGTCGACTTCTCTCCAGTTGATAGCCAGAAGGAGGCCGATTCAAAAATCCATCAAAATGAGATACCTACCAAGCCTACTAGTTTCAACTCCTCTTCTCCTGCTAACCTGAGAACTTCTACCTTCACTGTACCCCCTACCAGGAATGAATCTTTGACATCTGGTATGGGAAGCTAAAAATATCACTTTTGCTTACCGAAGTAACATCCATTCTCGTTCATGCAAAATCTGATGATTTTATTGTTTTCTCTAACAGATAGGACATCTGGGGTGTCAGAAGTTAGGGATTCATATTCGCAAACAGAGACCGTTTCTTCGAATGAACCGACTTGGACGACGGAGTTTAAGGATGCAATTTCAGCTGCTCAGGTTGCTGCTGAATCTGCTGAAAGGGCCAGCATAGCTGCTAGAGCTGCTGCTGAACTTGCCACTCGTGGAAACATTTCAAGACAGAGCTCTAATGACCCGAACAGACCATCAATATATAGTAGCAGAGATACATTACCCAATATAGTTCCGAGCTCAAAACTGAAAGATGTGCGCAATGAATCAGTTAAAATGGATGATAATCTGGATAAAGATTTCCAAGGGGTGAAAGATGACGTTGATAAGCTTCCTAGAGATAAATTGAGGGAAGGCTTTTCACATTTTACTGCTAATGACATGAATGTTTATTCTCAAATAAATAATGGGGAGAAATTTGATGGTATTCGGGGAAGCTTTTCTAGGATAGAATCTATAGGAAGCAAAAAGGAGCTTGTGGAAGAAGATTTTATTGAAGATGTAGAAGTGAACTATGATGGAACTTTTTTTGCTAGTTCTATTGGCCCACCTGACGATGACACCATTTGGGTTCCAGCAATTGGCAAGCAACAGACTAGTAATACTCTTGAAATAAATGATCATAAGCCCCATACTTCAAGTGATTATGCTTCTCCAGTTTTTGATGAATATGGTCCCGAGCCAAATGAATTTAAAAATTACTTTTTGGACTCCTTTGATAACAAAAAAAATGATCAAAATGTTTTTAGCATGTCTCCAACCAATATTTTCAGCGACTCTCTCCATGAAAGTCATGCTGCTGCATTAGAGGAAGTTTCATCAGCAAAATTCCATGACAATAACACTGTTACTTATGATGATTCTGATGGTACATCAGAAGATGAGGATGTCTTGAGTAGTTCTCTGAAGAATGGGACTGTTCAGAATAGTAGTCTGCTTCACGAAGGAGGTTCCTCTCAAGAGTCGGGTCCTCGAGTAGAGCTGCAGCCTTCAAGCTCATCAAAAGCTAGACCACTGATGGGAAGTGAAGAAAATGATCATCTTCAATTGCCTTCTTCTGGATCTGAACTTGATAGTGGAAGCGAATTAGGGCTTAAGTTTGGAAGATTAACTGGAGGGCTGAAAAACCGAGGTTACAACTATCCACCACCTTATACATCAAGCTCTGTGGTTCATTCTTCTCTGCCATCAAAAGAAATAGCAGACAGTGCTATTTCCGGTGCCGGACAACCCATTTCTGGGCGAGAGAAGACCTACGCGAGCCTTGTAATCCCAGATGAGGATAGGTATGATCAAAAATCAAGCTGGAATGCTTCCACAAGTGCAGATTCTGGCAAAGCTGAAGGATCCCAGTTAGAAGAATACACCGAGGCAAGCAGAAGCAGCAAAACCTTGGCTAGAGATAATTCAGTAGACGATACTTCTCGCTTCGGCGGAAAAGAGTTTTTTCCCAACCAACAATATAGCAAACAATACAGGGGAGGTAACTTTGTCGCTTCCAATGTTTCTGAAGCTTTAATTGAAAAGATTGACGATGAGAAACCGCGCACCAAGGCCTATAAGGAGCTAAGCTCCCGAATGTTGAGAACCGACTTTGATTTGGAAGGTGACGGGGAAAAGAGAAATTCAGATATCAGTATGGAAAGTCGTGGAAATTCAAGTGCCAGTTCACAAATCAAATTATCTCGCCGAACTAGAGATTTTACGACAAAGGGTAGGAGTAATCCGAAATCCATGGAGTATTCTGACATACCAAACTCCAAGCCTGAAGTACCCCCACTTTCTCGGGCTGTTGATCAAGCAAAAATCTTACAAGGAAATCTAAATCTTAAACCTCCCAAACAATATTCATCAGCCGAACAACGCGTTCATGAAGATTCAGCACACAAAATAAATACTAAGAATACTGAAGGGAAACCAAATTCCGTTACCACCCTTGAAAACTCGGGGAACAATAACACATTGGGTTCCGCTGGTGGAACAATATTGCAAGGAACTGAATCCCCCAAAGCCCCTCATGTTCATCCAAAGCTTCCTGATTATGATACCTTAGCTGCTCATTTTCAGTCATTAAGGTCCAACCGTCGATAAAGTGGAGCATTCCTTCTTTATACTAGTCAACTTACGAAGTGGATGATTTCAAAGACCAAGTTGATATCATGTACAGAAGCAATATCTTGGAGCATATGATATATATATATATATATATATATATATATATATATATATATTTTTATTTTTTGGTTCATTTCTGCTATTTGATACAGTTCGTTATAAATAGCTTTCATATTGATTTAGAAGGTGTGATGTTTTCACCCATGCAGCTCTAGCAAGCAGTTTTATATAGGCTACGTTTGAGGGGATTTATTTTCACCAGTAAAGCGGTTACAATTGCATAGGTTCATGCGGTCGTAATAGTTTGGACCGGTGAAAATAAGTTCCCCAAATAGAGCCATAGTGATATGATGGTTTGTTTTAATCTGACAATTACTTTCTGAGCAGAACTGACTGAAAGATGCATCTTGATAGATTGGTTAAAGATTTTTTATCCTCTTTATTGGATGTTATTAGCAAATCATCTTTCGATATTAACAAATCATTGTTATTAGCAAACCATCTATTTTGAAAAGGGTTATTAGCAAACTTTTTTGTTATTAGCAAACCACCAAAAAATTTAAAAAAATGAACTTGTCCAGCATCGTTGAAGTGATTGCCAAATATATATAGAATTGTTCTAGCAAATCATTGTTACTCTTTCATTTCATTGCTTCAAAAGTATTTTTTTTCAATAAAGTCAAAACATTACAATCTTTCCTTATAAAGTCAAAACATTACAACCTTTCTTTAGAAAATCAAAATATTACAATCCTTCTTTATAAAGGTAAACATTACAACCCTTCTTTATAAACCCAAACATTACCAATCGTCTTCATAATGCCAAAACTTTACAACCCTTCTTCATAAAGTCATAGCATTACAACATTCTTCTCCTTTCCAAAAAATATTGTATGTCCTGCATAAAAATCAATCAAAATATTAAAAATAATGAAACATCGGTTTATGACTCACCTCATTTTCTCTAGCATTGAAAATGTGAAGTATATGTGCTCTCCCATGAATTTGAAATTGGATGATGATATGTTCTCCAAGGATGATAGATTTGAGGTAGTGGACATTAATCTTTTAAGCTTAGCCCGACAAAGTGATTGTTATTAAAAAATCCGATGAAAATTATCTTATGCATTGGAGGAATCGGTGAATCCAATGGAAAAAAAGTTACTACTTTAGCACCAACTAAGCTACAATATTTTCAAAAAAAAAAATATCAATATACCTTAACTCGGTAGAATTTATGCGTTCCATCTCATCATCCATGATATTATGTATCTCAATCTGAAAAAACATAAACTAATGCAGGTTATAAGATATACTTAGACACATTGAGAGTTTGTTTGATATCTTAATGTTGAAGTGAAACGTATTGTTTAGATATGTCCTTTTTTTGTAAAAAAATGAACTAAATGTTTATATGCAATGGGAAAACCTTTTTTTACTCTTTGTTTGAAGTTATACAGATTAATACAACTTCAAAGGAGCTTTCCACAATCAAAGGGAAGAAAATCAATCCAACTTATGGAACCACTGTCCAAAGCTCTCTAAGTGGTTGTAGCTTGATAGAGTGTGACCAAGATCAAGCTACAACCAATTATAAAATCAAGTGATTTTCCTGATTATGTAACCCCCAACAATCCGTCAAGTGATGCCAATCATTCCACAGGGTTGCTACCAGGTCCATTTCCCATACTACAGTTACCAACAGAACAAAATGAAGAAATATATGCCTGCCAGCATAATCCTGCTGCATGAATGTAATGCCCCCACTCGTCACATGACATATAATGGTGGGTCCGGCCGGGGCCCCACGCCATATGTCACCGACAAGCGGCGGAATTACTTGTGAAAATCAAAATCTACTCGCATCCTAACTCAATCCATTCTAGCGCAGCATTTTACGTTAACATGAACTCAACTCAGAGAATGTCCACTACTATATAAACTCCACATTTATATATTCAAACCTGGAATGTATACAACTCACACACACTGACCTTAAGGCCTTACAGATTTCTTTTTTCACAACTACATTTTCGTACATCGTCACGCAGGCCGGCCACACATGAAATCCAACCACGATTCGCACGACATTCAAGGGCCTTTAGCAACAATCCTCCATTCCGCTCATTTTAATTCAAGTAGTAGCACCTATAATTAGCCATCCAATCCAAACACAAAACAAAGTAATGGTCAGCATTAGCTGACCACTTATAACGACCCTACCCCTTACCCGGGGCAGTGGTTCCTTCCCTGTATGCATTGCCATATCATAATCTCTTTAGCAATCTAGCAACCATAACCATTTCAATCTAGCAACCACAACCATATCACCAATGTTGGTATCCACCCAACGCTCCGTGCGCTCAGGGCACCTGAAACATTACCAACCAAACCAGATCGACCCACACGTTGTGGTACAGCAGGCCGGGTGCTCGCTCCCCGGACACTGCCACCCATCGATCTCTCAACCGAATCCAGATCGACCCACACTTTGTAGTGCAGTAAGCCGGGTACTCGCTTCCCGGACACTACTGCCCATCGATCCCTGCTCTATATAGATCAACCCACCTTCATGGTGTAGCAGGTCTGGTGCTCGCTTCCCGAGCATGCTACCAATGATCTCTCACTACAACCAGGAGCTTATTCAAAGCCTCCATCCATCCATAACCAACATTCATTCATCCATACAATAATTCAATCAAAACATAAACCTTTCATAGCACCAAATCCACGGAGTCTTCTCCGGTTTACCCATGATCATCACCAATGCAGACTACTCGTCCAGATGGGCTTCACACATCATGCCTATGCCGTACTCCACACTTCCGGCTCTAGATGCAGACTCAAACAAGAAATCACTTCCGACATCCACCTCTTGGTGGAGGATTCCACGCACATGCATAAAGAGAGGACTTCGATGTCCAAGAAGGAGATCTTTACCCTTGAAGATCGCTTCGGAGCCATGAATCAGCCGGATGGAAATCACCGTCTCAGCGTTGCCTCCACGAATCCGAACTTGGATCTTCAATCCACACTCCGCAGCTCCTCCAGCAGTGGATTTCCTCCTTCCTCCTTTCCTTTCCTTGGCCTTTCTCTCCCTTGGAATGAGAAGAAGAACAGGAAGATGAAAATGAGGAGATAATCCTCATTTCTCGGCCATATAACAACAAGGCTAAATCTGAGCCATCAGATCCCATCAGAAGAAAAGGAACGACCAGAAAATTTCTTGAAAACAGCTCTCTCGGGTCTGACACGCCCTGTGACACGGCCGTATCACAGGCCGTGTCCCCTAAGCGGTGCACGAACCGCCTTATCCAAACTTATCCACGCCAAGGTGACACGCCCATGTCACACCTGTGTCACACCCGTGTCAGCCCAGTCACGCCAGTGACATGGGGCGTGTAACCCACTCAAGACCTACTCGAGAGGACTTACTCGAGAGAAAACCAACTAGTCGAGTACCCAGATAGGACACGCCCGTGTCACAGATGACACGCCCGTGTCACCCCCTCTTACTCAAGTACTTTTCCACTTACTCGAGTACATTTCGACCTACACGAGAACTACTCGAGTATGGCGGGACACGCCCTGTGACACGCCCATGTCACAGGCTGTGTACCCTCTTTCTCGAGTATTCGTCGATCTCAACTACTCGAGAGAAAATCGTCGATCGGGGGAGGACACGCCCTAGGTCACGCCTCCCGACACGCCCGTGTCACAGGGCGTGTACCTCCCGAAGAATTCGTCTACCGAACTTCGTCGACCGAAATTCGTCGAACGAAATTCATCGAACGCCATTCGTCGAATGCAATTCGTCTAAGGCAATTCGTCGAACGTGCGCTCGACCACTCAACCAAAGCAGGACACGCCCTGGGACACGCCCGTGTCCCAGGCCGTATCCCCCAATATTTTCCCGTTTCTCGAATTTGGGATGTTACAACCCTCCCCTCCTTCAAAGAAATTTCGTCCTCGAAATTTGGCTCACTCCAATCTGCCACACAACCACTGAATGTTGCACCATTCACAACCATGCACGCTAACAAAGCGAGCCGGGTTTGAGCTCAGCAACCACAGCTTGTCTCGTCCCAAGGAATCGCACAAACAAAACCAACATACAACACATACATACATAACATCCCTAACTTCCAGCTGTGCACATGCAGCCACAAAATTGATAAAGTGATCGAAAAACAAACACATCATCGAACTATATCACAATCAAGCGATCACCTCCATATCACAAGTGTGCACCAACAAGTCAACATGTAACATGACATCTGTAACATGATATGTACAAAAATATCCTCAGTAGGTACATTATCAGGATTCACCTTACTAGTGAGTCACCATATATATATACAATATGCACATCATTAAAGTGATACAAGTCACTATCCTTACTTTCGCTCAGCCTCCCGATTTTGCATCTCTCGTGTAAGAGCCAAATTAAACACTCGAGCCTGAATTTCACCAAGTGAGCATTGTGGCTCTTGCACTTCCAAATTATGCAATCGAGGTTGCGTCCGGGATGCAGATGACTCGGCCACTGCTTTACCCTTGTCTTCATAAGACGCACTTGTCTTTTTCTCACTTTCTGCAGGGGCATTCCAACAAAATTTCGCTATGTGTCCTTGCCTCCCGCAGTTATAACATATACGTGTATCAACACGTCCTGGCCCATAAGTCGCCCCTGAAGAAACAGTTAATGGAGCTGATTCCAAAGGCCTAAACTTTTTCTTTTCTCATATTCTAAACTCCGACTGCTCCGATTGTGGCACTTTAAACCCTGGCTTTTCCACTGCCAGTCTCTTCTTCTCTTGTACCTGCTTCAAATCTTTTTCCAAAGCACGGGCCGTATCAACCAACGCTTGGAAGCCTTGGTTCACCGAACTCGGGAGGACCAACCTTAAATCATCCCGCAGTCCCTCATAAAATCGATTTGTCTTTCGCGCATCCTCCGCGAAGGTAGACCCTGCATATCTCCCTAGTCTAGTAAACCCATGCAGGTATGTATCAATATCTGCCTCACCCTACACCAGGCATTAAAACTCATTTTCCATCGCAATCCGCTGCGACACTGGAAAATAGTTGGCTAAAAACAATCAGGAGAATTCATCCATTGAAACCTCCGCTAATCCACGACCTGCCAAGTGATGCACCGCCATCTCGTCCCACCACAGTCTCGCATCTCCTTCCAACAGAAAAGTGGCTAACATCACTTTCTGCTCCTCTGCCATCCTGATTGCAGTCAGGATCCGCTTTACTCGAGCCAACCAATCTTCCTCCTACGTTGGAGAACGTGCTCCACCAAACGTAGGTGGATGAAACTCCATAAAGTTTTTCAATGACTCGTCTATTGCTTGCACCTCCACCACAGCTGTAGCACGCTCTTGCCGTGCACCAGTCTGTACTGGTACTCCTGCAGGCCTTGCCTGTCCAGTAGGCTGTGCCTGTAACACCGCAAGCTCTGTCTCCATCACCACCCGTATGGTCTCCGCCGAAGGAGGCGTAGGCGCTTCAATAGGTGCTGCACTCTCATCCGATTGCTGGGGCTCCGACTGCCCAGCACCACTCCTCCCCACCTAGCAATGTACAAAACACCATCAAGTATCCATTTCATAACGGTAATTATATATTGCTAGTGGATATTCGTGAGTTCAATTATGTTCTCTCCTCCCAAACAATCTCAACCTGGCTCTGATACCACTTTGTAACGCACCCACTCGTCACATGACATATAACGGTGGGTCCGGCCGTGGCCCCACGCCATATGTCACAGACAAGGGCGAATTACTTGTGGAAATCAAAATCTACTCGCATCCTAACTCAATCCATTCTTGCGCGGCATTTTACGTTAACATGAACTCAACTCAGAGAATGTCCACTACTATATAAACTCCATATTTATATATTCAAACCAGGAATGTATACAACTCACACACACTGGCCTTAAGGCCTTACATATTTCTCTTTGCACAACTATATTTTCGTACATCGGCACGCAGGTCGGCCACACATGAAATCCAACCACGATTCGCACGACCTTCAAGGGCCTTTAGCAGCAATCCTCCATTCCGCTCATTTTAATTCAAGCAGCAGCACCTGCAATTAGCCATCCAATCCAAACACGAAATAAAGTAACAGTCAGCATTAGCATACCACTTATAACGACCCTACCCCTTACCCGGGGCAGTGGTTCCTTCCCTGTATGCATTGTCATATCATAATCTCTTTAGCAATCTAGCAACCACAACCATATCAATCTAGTAACCACAACCATATCACCAACGTTGGTATCCACCCAACGCTCCATGCGCTCAGGGCACCTGAAACATTACCAACCAAACCAGATCGACCCACACGTTGTGGTGCAGTAGGCCGAGTGCTCGCTCCCCGGACACTGCCACCCATCGATCTCTCAACCGAATCCAGATCGACCCACACTTTGTAGTGCAGCAAGCCGGGTACTCGCTTCCCGGACACTGCCGCCCATCGATCCCTGCTCTATCTAGATCAACCCACCTTCGTGGTGTAGTAGGTCGGGTGCTCGCTTCCCGAGCTTGCTACCAATGATCTCTCACTACAACCAGGAGCTTATTCAAAGCCTCCATCCATCCATAACCAACATTTATTCATCCATACAATCATTCAATCAAAACATAAACCTTTCATAGCACCAAATCCACAGAGTCTTCTCCGGTTTACCCATGATCATCACCAATCAAGACTACCCGTCCAAATGGGCTTCACACAGCATGCCTATGTCGTACTCCACACTTCCGGCTCTAGATGTAGACTCAACCAAGGAATCACTTCTGACATCCACCTTTTGGTGGAGGATTCCACGCACATGCATAAAGAGAGGACTTCGATGTCCAAGAAGGAGATCATTACCCTTGAAGATCGCTTCGGAGCCATGAATCAACCGGATGGAAATCACCGTCTCAGCGTTGCCTCCACGAATCCGAACTCGGATCTTCAATCCACACTCCGCAGCTCCTCCAGCAGCGGATTTCCTCCTTCCTCCTTTCCTTTCCTTGACCATTCTCTCCCTTGGAATGAGAAGAAGAAGGAGAAGATGAAAATGAGGAGATAATCCTCATTTCTCGGCCATATAACAGCAAGCAGAATTATGAGCCATCAGATCCCATAGGAAGAAAAGAAATGACCAAAAAATTTCATGAAAACAACTCTCTAGGGTCTGACACGCCCTGTGACACGCCCGTGTCACAGGTCGTGTCCCCTAAGCGGTGCATGAACCGCCTTATCCAAACTTATCCACGCCAAGGTGACACGCCCATGCCATGCCCGTGTCAGCCCAGTCACGCCCGTGACACGGGGTGTGTAACCCACTCGAGACCTACTCGAGAGGACTTACTCGAGAGAAAACCAACTACTCGAGTACCCAGATAGGACACGCCCGTATCACAGATGACACGCCCATGTCACCCCCTCTTACTCGAGTACTTTTCCACTTACTCGAGTACATTTCGACCTACACGAGAACTACTCGAGTATGGCAGGACACGCCCTGTGACACGCCCGTGTCACAAGCCGTGTACCCTCTTTCTCGAGTATTCGTTGACCTCAACTACTCGAGAGAAAATCATTGACCGGGGGAGGACACACCCTATGTCACGCCCCCCGACACACCCGTGTCACAGGGGGTGTACCTCCCGAAGAATTCGTCGATCGAACTTCGTCGACCGAAATTCGTCGAACGAAATTAGTCGAACGCAATTCGTCGAACGCAATTCATCGAACGCAATTCGTCAAACGTGCACTCGACCACTCAACCCAAGCAGGACACGCCCTGGGACACGCCCGTGTCCCAGGCCGTGTCACCCAATTTTTTTCCATTTCTCGAATTTGGGCTGTTACAACCCTCCCCTCTTTCAAAGAAATTTCGTCCTCGAAATTTGGCTCACTCCAATCAGCCACACAACCACTGAATGTTGCTCCATTCGCAACCATGCATGCGAACAAAGCGAGCTGGGTTTGAGCTCAGCGGCCACGGCTTGTCTCGTCCCAAGGCATCATACAAACAAAACCAACATACAACACATACATACATCACATCCCTAACTTCCAGCTGTGCACATGCAGCCACAAAATTGATAAAGTGATCGAAAAACAAACACATCATCGAACTATATTACAATCAAGCGATCACCTACATATCACAAGTGTGCACCAACAAGTCAACATGTAACATGACATCTACAACATGATATGTACAAAAATATCCTCAGTAGGTACATTATCAGGATTCACCTTACTAGTTAGTCATCATATATATACAATATGCACATCATCCAAGTGATAAAAGTCACTATCCTTACTTTCGCTCAGCCTCCCGATTTTGCATCACTCGCGTAAGACCCAAATTAAACACTCGAGGCTGAATTTCACCAAGTGAGATTTGCGGCTCTTGCACTTCCAAATTATGCAATCAAGGTTGCGTCCGGGATGCAGATGACTCGGCTACTGCTTTACCTTTGTCTTCATAAGTCGCACCTGTCTTTTTCTCACTTCCTGCAGGGGCATTCCAACAAAATTTTGCTATGTGTCATTGCCTCCCGTAGTTATAACTTATACGTGTATCAACACGTCCTGGCCCATAAGTCGCCCCAGAAGAAACAGTCGACGGAGCTGATTCCATAAGCCTAAACTTTTTCTTTTCTCATATTCTAAACTCCGACTGCTCCGATTGTGGCACTTTAAACTCTGGCTTTTCACTGCCAGTCTCTTCTTCTCTTGTACCCGCTTCAAATCGTTTTCCAAAGCACGGGCCGTATCAACCAACGCTTGGAAGCCTTGGTTCACCGAACTCGGGAGGACCAACCTTAACTCATCCCGCAGTCCCTCATAAAATTGATTCATCTTTCGCGCTTCCTCCGCGAAGGTAGACCCCGCATATCTACCCAGTCTGATAAACTCATGCAGGTATGTATCAATATCTGCCTCACCCTGCACCAGGCATTGAAACTCATTTTCCATTGCAATCCGCTGCGACACTGGCAAATATTTGGCTAAAAACAATCGGGAGAATTCATCCATTGAAACCTCCGCTAATCCACGACCTGCCAGGTGATGCACCTCCATCTCGTCCCACCACAGTCTCGCATCTCCTTCCAACAGAAAAGTGTCTAACGTCACTTTCTGCTCCTCTGCCGTCCTGATTTCAGTCAGGATCCGCTTTACTCGAGCCAATCAATCTTCCGCCTGCGTTGGAGAACGTGCTCCACCAAACGTAGGTGGATGAAACTCCATAAAGCTTTTCAATGAATTGTCTATTACTTGCACCTCCACCACAGCTGCAGCACGCTCTTGCAGTGCACCAGTCTGTACTGGTACTCCTGCAGGCCTTGCCTGTCCAGTAGGCTGTTCCTGTAACACCGCAAGCACTGTCTCCGTCACCACCCGTATGGTCTCCGCCGAAGGAGGCATAGGCGCTTCAACGGGTGCTGCACTCTCATCCGATCACTGGGCCTCCGACTGCCCAGCACCACTCCTCGCCACCTAGCAATGCACAAAACACCATCAAGTATCCATTTCATAACGGTAATTATACATTGCCTACACACTCAAGCACTTCACGTGCAAGATATACATTTCAAGTGGACATTCATGAGTTCAATTATGTTCACTCCTCCCAAACAATCTCAACCTGGCTTTGATACCACTTTGTAATGCCCCCACTCATCACATGATATGTAACGGTGGATTTGGTCGGGGCTCCACGCCATATTTCACAGACAAGCGGCGAAATTACTTGTGGAAATCAAAATCTACTCGCATCCTAACTCAATCCATTCTAACGCAGCATTTTACGTTAACATGAACTCAACTCAGAGAATGTCCACTACTATATAAACTCCACATTTATATATTCAAACCAGGAATGTATACAACTCACACACACTGGCCTTAAGGCCTTACAGATTTCTCTTTGCACAACTACATTTTCGTACATCGGCATGCAGGCCATCCACACATGAAATCTAACCACGATTCGCACGACATTCAAGGGCCTTTAGCAGCAATCCTCCATTCCGCTCATTTTAATTCAAGTAGCAGCACCTGCAATTAGCCATCCAATCCAAACACAAAACAAAGTAACGGTCAGTATTAGCTGACCACTTATAACGACCCTACCCCTTTATCGGGGCAGTCGTTCCTTCCCTGTATGCACTGCCATATCATAATCTCTTTAACAATCTAGCAACCACAACCATATCAATCTAGCAACCACAACCATATCACCAATGTTGGTATCCACCAAACGCTCCGTGCGCTCAGGGCACCTGAAACATTACCAACCAAACCAGATCGACCCACACGTTGTGGCGCAGCAGGCCGGGTGCTCGCTCCCCGGACACTGCCACCCATCGATCTCTTAACCGAATCCAGATCGACCCACACTTTGTAGTGCAACAAGTCGGGTACTCGCTTCCCGGACACTACCGCCCATCGATCCCTGCTCTATCTAGATAAACCCTCCTTCGTGGTGTAGCAGGTCGGGTGCTCGCTTCCCGAGCATGCTACCAATGATCTCTCACTACAACTAGGAGCTTATTCAAAGCCTCCATCCATCCATAACCAACATTCATTCATCCATACAATCATTCAATCAAAACGTAAACCTTTCATAGCACCAAATCCACGGAGTCTTCTCCGGTTTACCCATGATCATCACCAATCCAGACTACCCGTCCAGATGGGCTTCACACAGCATGCCTATGCCGTACTCCACACTTCCTGCTATAGATGCATACTCAACTAAGGAATCACTTCCGACATCCACCTCTTGACGAAGGATTCCACGCACATGCATAAAGAGAGGACTTCGATGTACAAGAAGAAGATCGTTACCCTTGAAGATCGCTTCGGAGCCATGAATCAGCCGGATGGAAATCACCGTCTCAGCGTTGCCTCCACAAATCCGAACTCGGATCTTCAATCCACACTCTGCAGATCCTCCAACAGTGGATTTCCTCCTTCCTCCTTTCCTTTCCTTGGCCTTTCTCTCCCTTGGAATGAGAAGAAGATCAAGAAGATGAAAATGAGGTGATAATCTTCATTTCTCGGCCATATAACAGCAAGGCGAAATCTGAGCCATCAGATCCTATAGGAAGAAAAGGAACGGTCAGAAAATTTAATGAAAACAGCTCTCTCGGGTCTGACACGCCCGTGTCACAGGTCGTGTCCCCTAAGCGGTGCACAAACTGCCTTATCCAAACTTATCCACGCCAAGGTGACACGCCCGTGTCAGCCCAGTCACGCCCATGACACGGGGCGTGTAACCCACTCAAGACCTACTCGAGAGGACTTACTCGAGAAAAAACCAACAACTCGAGTACCCAGATAGGACACGCCCGTGTCACAGATGATACGCCCGTGTCACCCCCTCTTACTCGAGCACTTTTCCACTTACTCGAGTACATTTCGACCTACACGAGCACTACTCGAATATGGTGGGATACGCCCTGTGACACACCCGTGTGATAGGCCGTGTACCCTCTTTCTCGAGTATTTGTCGACCCCAACTACTCGAGAGAAATGTTGAAATTTGTGAAGTGGAAGTGGTTGACGGGACAGGCCGGGCGGCCTGGGCGGACAGCATTGGCGGACTAGGCGGACTGGGCGGAGTGTGATGTGCGGCCTGGTGCAAGGTCTAGTGAAAAGCCGGCTGTCTTCTAAGCGGGTTGTTTGCATGAAGTCCGCGGACTGTTATCTGCGGATAGGGCGTTTGCTGATTGTTTTTGCCAAGGAGCGGCCTGAGCGGATAGAGGCTTACAGACTGGTGCTTTGCTCAGTGGCCGCGGTGCAAGCTTGTGCTGATAGGCGGTTTGGCTCGTGTCCGCGGTATGGGCTATTGCGGACTGGGCTTAGAGCTTGGCTGAGGCCTTGTCGAGCTCTGGTGGTACAGCAGGTGCTTTGCTGTGGAGTTCATTGGCGGACTGGTTTTGGAGTCCGAGAGATGGTTGCTGCATTGGGCAGGAGTGCGAGGAGCTTGCAGATTGCTGGCGGTCTGTGCTTCGGTGTTTGGCGGACAGGAGTTTATGTCCGCCATGCTCGCATTGGCCTTTGATGGTTTTGGACTTGGTCACACTCTGTGCCAAGACCATGGTGTCCGCCGTATCCGCCAAGTCCGCTGTGACCGGGCAGACTGTTGCTATCTGCCTTTGGTCGTGGACTTGTGGCGGATTGAGGCATGAGTCTTGCAGACTGCCTCGGGTTGTGCGGACAGCCATTGAAGGGGGTTGTTGTCCTGCAGTGGTCGGAAGCTTTACGGGCTGTTGCCTTGTCCACATAGCTTGGGCGGACTGGAGAGGGTTCGCCAATGTTGCCTTGCTCCTGGCGGTTTTCCTTGGTATCCGGCTAAGTCCTTGCGGACTCGGCGGACGGTGTTTTGTCTGTCCGCGCGGATTGATTCAGAGCTGACGGTTTGCTGTGTTCAGGTCGCGCGGGTAGCTTCAAGGAGCCAGGAGTTTGGCTTTGACTTCGGTCAAGTACTTGGAAGTTGTGCGGTCTCTGCAGATTCAGCAGGAGGTCGCTCTATGGCTTATCAACTCTGTTTCAACTTTGCCAGCTTCAATAACCTGTCCGCCGGCTTCAGGAGGGTAGGGGGTGTTCCTCAGTTCAACATCAGCAGGAGATGAGTAACAGTGTGTCCGTGCGGCCTCGCGGCTTCGGCGGACTCCGTGGCTATTCGGCGGATTGCAGCTTAAGTTCGGGCGAGCTCAGTGGACTCGGCGACCTCGGCGGTCTCGGCGGACTCCAGTGCTGTCCGCACGACTTGGTTTTTGGTGCTTTCTGTTTACAGCTGTTATACTAGCGAAATCATGTCTCGCTATGTATGCCTCGTGTTGTAAAGAAGTGAATGAATAAAAGATCTGCTTGTGCTTCCATTATTTGTTGGGATTAACCTTTGTTCCTTGGTTTTCCGCTGGTTCAACGTGAGAACTGGGTAGTGCTGAAGATATTAATTTGGCATTTGGGCTACCTTGCTGACCACGTTGAGAAAATTTTAACATGGTATCAGAGGGAGGTTCAGTTGCATGTGCGGAAGTCAGCCAGTGTTGTTACTCAGTGATTGAGTGGTGATCAACCTGTGTTGTTGCTCGGAGCTTCTGAAAGGTTGCCAATAGGTGTTGCAATGGAAGGGAGCTTTGCAAGAGGTCTGTGCATTGAACTCTTAACGCTGACTAACTTCAAGAAGTGGAAGTCATGCATGAAGAGTTATCTTCTTGGCGAGGAGCTATGGGATGTCATCGGTGGTGACGACAGGCAGGAAGTCACTGCTGCTTTCGGTACTGCTGAGCAGGTTAGGCTCTGGAGAAGAACAAATGCTAAGGCGGAGTTCATTCTGAAGAGAGACGTGTCTCCGGAACTGTTTGATCACATCGTTGGATGTGAGTCGGCTGCTGGTATTTGGACAACCATTGATGAGTTGTTCAATAGGAAGAATGTGGCGCGGCTTCAGTTCCTGGAGAATTAGTTGGACAGGGCAACTCAGGGAGACCTTTCCATCTACAAGTACTTCTTAAAGATGAAGAGCTTGTGTGCTGAGCTGTCGGCACTGGATCCTGATGAGCCTATCTCTGAGGCGAAGATGAAAATGCACATTATCCGCGGCTTGCGGAAGGAATATGTGGCCTTTGTAACATCTGTTTAAGGGTGGGCTACTCAGTCATCTTTGCTGGAGCTAGAGAATCTGCTTGCATCGCCGGAGAGCTTAGCAAGGCAGATGGCTGGAGTGAACCTGAATCAGGAAGGCAGCGAAGCTCTCTTCTCAGGCAAGAAGAAAGGATGGGAAGGGAAGAAGAAGAAGAAGGTGCAGGTCGCTGGTGAGAAGGAGACTTCAACTTCATATCCGCCGGAGAGGAGCAATGCTCCTAAGGACTGGAAGAAGAACTTGAAGTGCTACCGGTGTCATCAGCGAGGGCACTTCAAGCGGGACTGCAAGGTCAAACTGTAGCTTGAGCATGCTGCGGGAAAGGAGGAAGCTTGCTCGAGAAGTGAAGAAGAAGAATGAGGCGGAGATTTTATGACGGGCACTTGTGTCCGGGCCTTGTCTGCTGAGGACTTCAACGATGAGTGGATCGTGGACTCCGGGTGTGGTCATCACCTCACCGGAGACAAATCGAAGTTCATCTCCATGCAGGCTTACTCAGGTAATGAAGCTATTATCACTGCTGATAATACTGTTTATGCAGTAGAGAAAGAGGGGGTCGTGTCTTTGGGTAGTGATCAGGGGCCACTCACGTTAAGGAGTGTGTATCACATGCCGGGCATGAAGAAAAACCTCTTCTCGGTGACCAATGCTGTGGACGCTGGTTATCACGTTCTGTTTGGGCCAACAGACGTGAGGTTCCTTTTCAACGTATCAGTGGTGAAGGCTGATGTTGCTCATGTAGGGAGGAGGGTAAAGAACTTGTTTGTTCTTTCCACCAATTCTTATGTTGATAAGATGAGGGCCAATGATAGCGCTGCTATCTGGCATGAGAGGCTGGGGCATGTTGGCATGGACAAGCTGAAGGCGATGGCTAGTAGAAGTTTGGTGAAGGGGTTGCCTAAGTTGTCTTCCTTTGGTGACAGGCATGTTTGCGTGGGCTGTCAATACGGTAAGGCACATCGCCTTCCATTTGATAAATCACAAACAAGGAGCAAGAAACCAGTGGAGTGCATACTTGGCGACTTGATGGGACCGACGGTTACTGCCAGCCTTGGTGGAAGCAGATACATGCTTGTCTTGGTTGATGACTACTTAAGGTATACTTGGGTGTACTTCTTAAAGGAGAAGTCGGAAGCCTTCCGTTTGTTTGTGGAGTTTAAGGAGTTGGTAGAATGCCGGCTTGGCTTGCGGATTAAGAAGCTTAGAACTGATAACAAGGGTGAATTTGTTTCCTCCGATTTTTCTAACTTCTACAGGAAGCACGGGATCCAACGAGAGCTTCTTGTGCTCACAGTCCACAACAAAATGGGGTAGCGGAGCAGAAGATCCGTCATCTAACGGAGACCTGCAAATGCTGGCTTCATACGAAAGATATCCCAAGGTATTTTTGGGCGGAGGGGATGTCTTGTGCTGCATATGTCATCAACCGGATGCCACTCAGCCCTATTAACATGAAGACTCCTGTTGAGCTGTTGCTGAAGGAGAAGCCGAGTCTGGGACACCTTCGGGTGTTCGGTTCAACTTGCTACGTGCATGTCCCGGATGCTTCACGGACTAAGCTGGATGCGAAGGCAAGGAAGCTTGTCTTTGTTGGCTACGATGAGAAGAAGAAGGGATGGAAACGCATGGACCCTGTGACGAAGAAGTTTGTGGTGTCAAGAGACGTTGTCTTTGACGAGCTGACGTCATATGGAGGTGGCTCGGTTGAGCTAACCGGAAGTAGCAAGGTTGATGAAGCACCGGTGACGGCTGCTGAAGGCTTGGAAGAGGAGCTTGCTGTTTCACCAGCAGCTCCTGTTGCTTCTAACTCCGAGGCTGAGCCTTCTGGCTCAGGAAGCAGGGGAGCACTGCTCAATGCTTGCCCCAGCCAGGAGTTGAGCCCGAAGAAGCAACGGAAGCAGTGAGCAAGGAGCCGACCCTTCGGAGATCGAAGAGGGTGGTTAAGCCACCGGCTCGGTACTATGATGGGAATGCAGTGAGCTTTGTCTCCTGCTTCTTTGCAGGTCCTCTGGATGAGCAAGAGCCTACAAACTTCAACGAGGCCACTGGAGTGAAGGAGTGGGAAGGTGCCATGAAAGAAGAGATTGATGCTCTGAAGAAGAATGAAACCTGGTACCTTGTGCCCAAGGTTGATGGCATTACTCCGGTTACTTGCAAGTGGGTGTATAAGTTGAAGAAGAAGGCTGATGGGAGCATTGATAGGTTCAAAGCTCGCCTGGTCGCTAGAGGATTCTCACACAGTATGGAGAAGACTATGAGGAGATATTCAGTCCAGTTGCGAAGATGACTTCAGTAAGAGTGGTGATCGCCTTGGCTGCTAGCAAGGGATGGAGGTTGTGACAACTCGATGTGAAGAATGCCTTTCTTTACGGAGAGATTGACAAGAATATCTTCATGGATCAGCCGCTTAGTTTTGTCTCTGAAAAGCATCCGGACTATGTTTGTAAACTCAGGAAGGCTCTCTATGGGTTGAAGCAAGCTCCTAGAGCGTGGTATGAGAAGATTGCAGAGTACTTGCAATTCTGTGGATACCTTGCTTCCAACTCAGATTCAAGCTTGTTCGTCAAGAAGAAGGGGGAGCTACAAGTCTTGGTCCTGCTGTATGTGGATGACATGATCATCACAGGGAATTCGGAGGGGGAAGTAGCAAGGCTCAGGGAAGAGCTTGCTATACGCTTTAAGATGAAAGACTTGGGAGAGTTGCATAACTTTCTCGGTCTTGAAGTGGAGAGGAAGGAGTGCGGAGTTCTCATTTGCCAGAAAGGGTATGCTGATCGCATTGTGAAGCGGTTCGGCATGGGCGAAGGGAAGAAGTGCTCTACTCAACTGGAACCTGGGCTGAAGCTTCGACGAGATGAGGGAAGGGTTCTTCATGATCCCTTGGTATTCAGGGCTCTTGTTGGGAGCTTGATCTACCTGACGATTACAAGACCGAACATTGCTTATGCTGTTGGCCGAGTAAGTCGGTATATGGCTGAACCAAGACAATCTCATCTAGTGGCGGCAAAGGGTATTCTGAAGTATGTCAAGGCTTCTTCTGACATGGGAATCCTCTATAGAAGGGACTCGGAGTTTTTGTTGCTCGGGTACACGGATGCTGACTATGGCGGTGATTCGGATGATTGTAGGTCTACTTCAGGTTATGTGTTCACTTGCGGTTCAGCTAGCATCTCGTGGTGTAGCAAGAAGCAGGACTCGGTGTCGGTTTCAACCACGGAGGCGGAGTATAAGGCTTCGGCCTTGGCTGCTCGGGAAGCCGTTTGGTTGAGGAGGCTTATAGAGGATGTTCATGAAGAAGTGCAAGGGCCTACTTTACTCCGGGGTGACAATGAGAGTGCTCTCAAACTGGTTAACAATCCAGTGTGTCACGCCAGGACCAAGCATATAGAGATTGATCATCACTTCATCAGGGAGAAGGTGTTGGAGGGGTCTCTGCTGGTCGGGCATGTTCGGAGTGAAGATAATCTTCCTGACATCTTCACGAAGCCACTGTGGAAGGGGCCCTTTGAGCGATTGCGCAGCTTGTTGGGCTTGGTCACCACTTCCCACTTCAAGGGGGAGTGTTGAAATTTGTGAAGTGGAAGTGGTTGACGGGACAGGCCGGGCGGCCTGGGCGGACAGCATTGGGGGACTAGGCGGACTGGGCGGACTGTGATGTGCGGCCTGGTGGAAGGTCTAGTGAAAATTCGGCTGTCTTCTGAGCGGGTTGTTTGCATGAAGTCCGCGGACTATGCGGCCTGTTATCTGCGGATAGGGCGTTTGCTGATTGGTTTTGCCAAGGAGCGGCCTGAGCGGATAGAGGCTTGCGGACTGGTGCTTTGCTCAGTGGCCGCGATGCAAGCTTGTGCTGGTAGGCGGTTTGGCTCGTGTCCGCGGTGTGGGCTATTGCGGACTGTGCTTAGAGCTTGGCTGAGGCCTTGTCGAGCTCTGGTGGTACAGCAGGTGCTTTGCTGTGGAGGTCATTGGCGGACTGGTTTTGGAGTCCGGGAGATGGTTGCTGCATTGGGCAGGAGTGCGAGGAGCTTGCGGACTGCTGGCGGTCTGTGCTTCGGTGTTTGGCGGACGTGAGTTTATGTCCGCCATGCTCGCATTGGCCTTTGATTGTTTTGGACTTGGTCACACTCTGTGCCAAGACCATGGTGTCCGCCGTATCCGCCAAGTCCGCTGTGACCGGGCGGACTGTTGCTATCTGCCTTTGGTCGTGGACTTGTGGCGGATTGAGGCTTGAGTCTTGCGGACTGCCTCGGGTTGTGCGGACAACCATTGAAGGGGGTTGCTGTCCTGCAGTGGTCGGAAGCTTTGCGGGCTGTTGCCTTGTCCGCATAGCTTGGGCAGACTGGAGAGGGTTCGCCAATATTGCCTTGCTCCTGGCGGTTTCCTTGGTATCCGGCTAAGTCCTTGCGGACTCGGCGGACGGTGTTTTGTCTGTCCGCGCGGATTGATTCAGAGCTGACGGTTTGCTGTGTGCAGGTCGCGCGGGTAGCTTCAAGGAGCCAGGAGTTTGGCTTTGACTTCGGTCAAGTACTTGGAAGTTGTGCGGTCTCTGCGGATTCAGCAGGAGGTCGCTCTGCGGCTTGTCAACTCTGTTTCAACTTTGCCAGCTTCAATAACCTGTCCGCCGGCTTCAGGAGGGTAGGGGGTGTTCCTCAGTTCAGCGTCAGCAGGAGACGAATAATGGTGTGTCCGCGCGGCCTCGCGGCTTCGGCGGACTCCGTGGCTATTCGGCGGATTGCAGCTTAAGTTTGGGCGAGCTCAGCGGACTCGGCGACCTCGGCGACCTCGGCGGTCTCGGCGGACTCCAGTGCTGTCCGCCCGGCTTGGTTTTTGGTGCTTTCTGTTTACAGCTGTTATACTAGCGAAATCATGTCTCGTTATGTATGCCTCGTGTTGTATAGAAGTGAATGAATAAAAGATCTGCTTGTGCTTACATTGTTTGTTGGGATTAACCTTTGTTCCTTGGTTTTCCGCTGGTTCAACGTGAGAACTGGGTAGTGCCGAAGAAATTAATTTGGCGTTTGGGCTACCTTGCTGACCACGTTGAGAAAATTTTAACAAGAAAATCATCGACCGGGGGAGGACACGCCCTAGGTCACGCCCCCCGACACGCCCGTGTCACAGGGCGTGTTCCTCCCGAAGAATTCGTCGACCGAACTTCGTCGACCGAAATTCGTCGAACGAAATTCGTCGAACGTAATTCGTCGAATGCAATTCGTCGAACGCAATTCATCAAACGTGCGCTCCACCACTCAACCCAAGCAGGACACGCCCTGGGACACGCCCGTGTCACAGGCCGTGTCACCCAATATTTTCCCATTTCTCGAATTTGGGCTGTCACAATGAATAGTGGATAAACCTTTAGAGCAGCATATGGATAATGCTCTACAGCACCATGTTGAAGCAAGTAATCCTTCAGCTCCAAGGAAATACAAATTTGAAGGTGATGAAGAACCCACAGAGACTTTAGCAGCTCAACAGTTAGTTCATTCCCTCAGTTAATACCGGAGTGCATAAGATAATTTTCTTCCCTCTGTTTGAAGAACAAACAGTGGATGTGTGGACATCTGAATCTGAAATTAGACACCAACAAGGCAATGATGCTCTATGATTCAGAGTGCTGCAAACATACATCTGAAAGATGGAAGATCCTTGCTGTAGTGCCAGATTCAGATGTTGAGCTCTGATTTAATATCCCAATAGCACGCCACTCGTTCAAAATCAAGGAGAACTGGGCGAATAGAAGAGCAGAACAGAACCTAACCTCGGCGTTGTTGCAGAAGAGCACGACCACAGATCACTGTCGAGGTCGGCGGCGATGTGCAGCAGATCGTTGCCGCGGTCGAGGTCGGCGGCGTTGTGCGGCAGATTGTTGTCGCAGTCGAGGTCTGCGGGATCGTGTGGCAGATCGTTGCAGAGCGGATCATTGTTGGAAGAAGGGTGGCGGCATCGTGCATCGAGAAACCCTAAATCGCGATTGGGGATTTCGCGGGGGAGAGGAAAAGCGGCTCTCGGGTGAGAAGGAGAAAGAGTTTGCTAATAGTGGGTTATCAGGATTGAAAAAATACTTCAATTCACTGAACCCGGTTTTTTGGGGTTTGCTAATAACGAAATAAGATTTGCTAATAACAACGTCTTTTTTTTATTAGTTCTTTCACAAAAACCAAACAATTTTTTTTAATTCGCTTTCAATTTTTGTTTTTTGTGTTAATAAAACTTTTAGGATATTAAAAATGATCTCGAAGCCTAACCACTTTGGGAATCCTCATCCAACTCTGATCGTAGATGTTGGAACCATCATTGCCTGCCGATCCCCAATTTGGGTTAAGTTTTCCTACAGAGGCTCCTCTACCCTCCTGACTTTAAGACTTCTTGTTCGGGGTCTCCTCTCCAAAACACCACCAACCACCGAGTGAGCCTACAGCCCTGCCAGCTAGATGAGAGCCTGGTCAGCGGGTCTGCTCGGGGTCTCCTCTCCAAAACACCACCAACCACCGAGTGAGCCTACATCCCTGCCAGCTAGATGGGAGCCTGGTCAGCGGGTCTGCTCGGGGTCTCCTCTCCAAAACACCACCAACCACCGAGTGAGCCTACAGCACTGCCAGCTAGATGGGAGCCTGGTCAGCGGGTCTGCTCGGGGTCTCCTCTCTAAAACACCACCAACCACCGAGTGAGCCTACAGCCCTGCCAGCTAGATGGGAGCCTGGTCAGCGGGTCTGCTCGGGGTCTCCTCTCCAAAACACCACCAACCACCGAGTGAGCCTACAGCCCTGCCAGCTAGATGGGAGCCTGGTCAGCGGGTCTGCTCGGGGTCTCCTCTCCAAAACTCCACCAACCCCGAGTGAGCCTACAGCCCTGCCAGCTAGATGGGAGCCTGGTCAGCGGGTCTGCTCGGGGTTGTTTCTACAAATCACCTCGCCCCTGGTGCCTCACAGGGGTCACCCACACTTCCACCAAAAGAGCACATCGGGATGATAAGCATTTCCAAATAACAATAGAAAGATACTGCGAAGTAGAGTGCTACGGGTAAAATCTTTTCAAATCATCCCCACTCCGGGCTCGCTCGAGAGATACCCCGTCCACATTCTGGAGGTGGTACCCTCCTGACTTTAAGACTTCTTTTATTACAAAAGGACCCTCCCAATTTGGGTTAAGTTTTCCTACAGAGGCTCCTCTACCCGCCGCGTCAACCTTTTTTAGGACCAAATCTCCTTTCGCAAACTGTTTAACCCTTACATGTTTGTCGAATTACCTCGCCATCCGGCGCTTGACTTCCTCCTGTCGGACCACTGCTAAATCTCAGAGCTCCTCCACGAGATCCAACGAAAGTCTCTGCTCTTCTTCGTTCTCTGTCCTCCATCCTTCGGCTCCTTCCCTTGCAACCACTACTCTTGGCGATGCGACCTCGAACTCGACAGGTATGACGGCCTCTGAGCCGTGAGAGAGCTTAAACGGGGTTTCTCCCGTGGCTGTGTTTGGTGTGGTTCTTAAGGCCCACAGTACTGAAGGTAATTGCTCCACCCAGCTTCCTCTTAAATTCTCCATCTTTTTCTTCAACAGATTGACAATGACCTTATTGGCCGCTTCGACCTGTCCGTTACTCCGCGGATGATGAACAGAGGCAAAGCGGAGATCTATCCCCAAACGAATGCAGAAATCCACGAACTCCCTGCTTGCAAACTGGGGTCCATTATCCGTCACAATGGCTAGGGGCAACCCATGCCGGCAGACGATCTCCCCCCAAACGAAGTTCTTGACCACCTGCGAGGTTACCTTAGCCAATGCTTTCACCTCCAGCCACTTTGAAAAGTAATCCACCATGACTATCAGGAACTTCCTTTGGCCACTTGCTTGGGGAAAGGGCCCACCAGATCTAGTCCCCATATAGCGAATGGCCAGGGAGCTGTAATGGTCCGCAACCTCTGGGCCGGGAGGAGCTGAAGAGGGGCGAACTCCTGGCACTTTTGGCACGTTTTCGCAAATTCCTCCGCATCTCTCCTAAGGGTAGGCCAAAAGTACCCCTGCCTCAGCACCCTCCCCTCTAAAGTCCGGCTCCCCGAGTGACTTCCACATTCTCCGGAGTGGATCTCTTGCAGAACCCTAGGAGCCTCTTCCTCCGACACACACCTGGCCAGCAATCCTGTCAAGGTCTTGCGATATAAAACTCCATCCTTCAATAGGTAGTATGCCGACTTGTATCTGGTGCGCTTCTTGTCGAGCTCCGTCGCGGGTAACTGTCCTGATGCCAAAAAAGTGATAAAGGGGTCCATCCACGACCTTTGTTGGCACACTTCCATAAGTTCTCCTTCCTTTATGGACGGTATGAAGAGTTCCGTCACCGTTCCCCCGGCCCGAGGGCCGTGCTTGGCGAGTTGGTCGGCCTGGGTGCTCTCCTCTCTCGGGACGTGTTGAATTGAGAAACTTCGGAACTGCCCTATGATGTCCTTGACCTTTCCCAAATACAGCTGGAGGGCTGGCTCCCTTGCCTCGAACTCCCCTTTGATCTGACCTGCCACCACCATGGAGTCCGTCGAGGCCTCAATGTCTTGTATGCCCAGCTCCCGGGCTAACCTCAGCCCTGCAATGACCGCCTCATATTCTGCCTGGTTGTTGGTGACTGCGAAATGAATCTTCAAGGCTTGCTCAATCTGGGTCCCCTCCGGACTGGTCAAGACCACTCCCCCCCCAAAAGAGTTTCTTCCGGACGCTCCATCCACTAACATTTTCCAAGCTGCTCGAGGGGGCGTCTCCGCTTCTCAGACCTCGACCACATAGTCTGCCAAGAAATCGGCCACCGCCTGCGCCTTGATGGCGAGCCGTGGAACGAAGACGAGATCAAATTCGCTGAGCTCTATTGACCATTTTGCCAGCCTCCCTGAATGCTCTACCCCGCTCAAGATGTTACGGAGAGGGTGGTCAGTCACCACTCGGATGGAGTGTGCCTGGAAATACGGTCTGAGCTTGCGGGCCGAGACGATGAGGGCAAATGCTAACTTTTCCAGGATGGGGTACCCGAGTTCCGCCTTCTTCAGGACCCTGCTCACGTAATAAATTGGGAATTGTTTCTTTCCTTCTTCACGCACAAGAACCGAGCTTACCGCCTCCATCCCTACCCCCAAATATAGGAACAGGTCTTCGGCTTCCCTTGGTCCCTGGAGTAAAGGCGTCTGGGTAAGCTGCTGCTTTATGGCCTGAAAAGCCGTCTCGCACTCCGCGGTCCACTCGAAACCCTTACCCCCTCGCAGCGTTCGAAAGAAGGGCGAGCATCTCTCCCCCGCCCGGGAAAGGAACCTGCTCAGCCCGGCCAACTTTCCTGTGAGACGCTGGACTTCCTTCACATTCCGAGGGGACTCCAGTTCTAGGATTGCTCTCACTTTTTCGGGGTTGGGCTCCACCCCAGATGGAGTGAGTAGATGCCCCAGGAATCTTCCTCTGCTAGCGCCGAAAACGCACTTCAGGGGGTTGAGCCTCATTTTATACTCCCTCAGGGTTTTAAAGGTTTCCTCCAGATCTAGGACATGAGCCCCGAGGTCCTTGCTTTTGATCATCAAGTCGTCTACGTAAACCTCGAGATTCCTTCCTCTCTGTTCTCGGAAAATTCGATCCATCATCCTTTGATAGGTTGCGCCCGCATTTTTCAAACCAAAGGGCATCATATTAAAGCAGAAGCACCCATCCTCCGTGACGAAGGTGACGTCCTTAACGTCCGGAGGATGCATGCGTATTTGATGGTACCCAAAAAACGCGTCCAAGAAACTCATAAAAGGGAAACCGATGGCTGAGTCAACCAGCGCGTCGATTCGGGGCAGCGGATAACAATCCTTAGGGCATGCTTTATTTAAAAGACAAAAATCTACGCACATCCTCCACTTACCCTCCCCTTTTTGGACCATTACAACATTACTCACCCACCCCGGATACTTACAGGCGGACACAAACCCCGCCTTAAGTAATTTTTCCACTTCCTCTCTAATAGGTCCGGCCATCTTCGAGGCGATGGCCCTCTTCTTCTGTTATATGGGGCGGGTGTTGGGGTCTAGATTGAGGCGGTGACAGGCGATGTCTGCATCGACCCCCGACATGTCCGCGGCGCTCCACGCGAAGACGTCGATATTGTTTTGCACGCAGGTTCTGACCTTCTCTTGGTCCTCCGGGTTGAGCTCGCCACTGATTTTTATCCTTTCTACTCGGCCTTCCTTGGTGCGTATTTCTACCTCCAGGACCTCCACCGCAGCTTTCAGCCTGGATGGCTCCTCCTCTTCTTCCTGTTCTGTCTGCTTACCCTGCTGCTGGGCTTTGTCTTCTACGTTGGCCACCATTCCCTCTTCCCCCGGCTGCTCCGCCTCCCACCTGCTCGCGCCCTCTTTTTCCTGCCAGGAGGCTCTTCTCTTTTCTGGACGGGTCCCCTCTCCGGGTGATCCGCCCACCTCTTCCGTCTTCCTCTTCTCCTTTCTCCCTTCCTCTTCTCTTTGCCCCACTTCCCCTGCCGCTCCCGTCTCTCCTCCCTCTGCTCCAGCCATTTCTAGCTCCTTCCGCATACCCTTGTTCCTTGCCACTCCTCCCTCACCTCCAGCTCTTCCCCTCTCCCTTTCTTCTTCCATCTCCGTCTCCCCGAACTCCTCTCCCGCCATTCCTTGCTCCTCCGCAATGCCTCCAATCACTACTACTTCTCCCTCTCCTCCAGCACCTTCCTCCTCCCTTTCCTCTGTCATCCCCGTCTCCCCGAACTTCTCTCCCGCCATCGCTGGCTCCCCCGTAATGCCTCCAACCGCTACTACTTCTCCCTCTCCTCCAGCACCTTCCTCTCCTCGCTCTTCTTCGGTCATCCCCGTCTCCCCGAACTTCTCTCCCGCCATCGCTGGCTCCCCCGCAATGCCTCCAACCGCTACTACTTCTCCCTCTCCTCCAGCACCTTCCTCTCCTCGCTCTTCTTCGCCTCCCTGCTCTTGTTGCAATCGCTCCATCCTCTTTTCCAACTCCTCTGCGTCCCTCTGCCAGGAGATTGTGTTTACCGCCGTCACGTAGCATTCCCTTGCTGCCTTCGGATCTCCTCGTACCCTGATTTGAGTACCTCCAGAATTCAGCTTCAAGCACTGGTGAAACGACGACGGAACGCATCTGAAAGCGCTGATCAAGGGGCGCCCAAAGATAGCGTTGTAGCTACTGGGGGCATCCACTATGACAAAACGGCAATTTCTGGATAGCCCTCCCAAAGTTACTTGGAGTCCCACACCCCCCTCGACCTCTTTTATTTCTCCTGAGAATCCAAACAATGGTCCATCCGCTGCCAGTACCCTCCGTGCCTCCACCCTCATTGCATTGAATGCCTTCTTAAAAATCACGTTCACCGAGCTCCCATTGTCGACTAGGATCCGCGACACCGTGAAGTTCTCAATGGCGGTCCGTATCACCAGCGCGTCACAAAAGGGGTCCTCATGGTCGGGCATGTCTTTTCTTGAAAACGTAATCTTTTCATCTGGAGGAGGGGATTGCGACGTCGAGGCGACACTTCGGCGGTACATAGTGTGAAGGCTCGCCTTTCGGGCCGCCTCTATCCCCACCCCCCCATTGATCACCCCAACCAGCCCGCGATCCCCTTCATCCGCACGATCCACACACCGATCCTCTTCTCCTGTAATTGTTACTTCCTCTATCCGCACCGGCCTTGACTGTTCCCCAGCTCCTCGAGTCCTCCTTAACTCCAAGAAATCCGGGCAGGTAGCCGTTGCGTGACCTTCCTCCTCGTGGAAGTCACAGTATGGCAACGCCACCCCCCCTCCGGTCTCCCTTCCTGAGGGTTCCTCCTTCTCCCTGCTCCTGCTCCTCTTCCTCTTTCCCGGCCCCTTCCTCTACCTCGGCCGATGGCCATGGCCTGCTGCGGAGGAGGTAGGGGTGGTCTATGACCATACCCCCACCCCATCTGATTGAACCTTCCCGGTCCTCCCTGTTGATTCCTTCCCCCTTGGGGAAATCCTCTACCTTGCCCGGGGGCAGTCCCCCCCTGCTGCCTCCACCCCAGCTCCGGATACGCCGGAGCCCTCGGCTCTTCCCTTCTCCTCGCTTCGTGTTGCCTCCCTCCTGTCTCCCTCGACTCTACCTCAGTGAGCCTTGCCAGCTTCTTTGCGAAGGCCGGGTTTGCTGCCTCCTTTGCTATTTCCTTGGCTGCCTTCTCCATCAAGCCCTCAAAGGAAAGCAGCGCCTTCCGGGTGAGGCTCATTTTGAAGAACCCTTCTCGCAGTCCCACTGTGAAAGCCATCTGGAGGGCAAAACCCGGCACCTCCTGTATATCCAGAATTTCCTCTTGGAACCTATCCACGTATTGAGCCAGTGATTCATCCGCCTTCTGCTTAATCAAGAAGATCGACTCTGGGTTCTTCTTCCTTTTCTTAGATGTGGAGAACCAGAGCTGGAAGCTCCTACTCAAGTCCTCGAAGCAATATATCGATCCTGCCGGGAGTTGGTGGAACCAGTCCCTAGCCTTGTCTTTCAGAGTGATCACAAAGAGGCGGCACTTAAACGCGTCCGTCATGGGCCTGATCGAGACAGCGTCTTCGAACCACTGCAAGTGATGGAGGGGATCGTCCTTCCCCACATAGTAATTCATCTCGGGCTCTCGGAAGCCCTCCGGGACCGGAGCGGACAGGACTAGCTCGCAAAAAGGGGACCCCCGCGCCGCCGGTCTCGCCACCCCTACTCGCGCGACGACCTCCCCTGGCGCGATGGTACTCGCCGGACTTGGGAACAGCTCCCTTCCCGCCATGTCCCTCCCGGTCCCTTCCAACATCACCTCCTTTCCCGGCCTTCTCCCCGGGGCGTCTTCTCCGACTCGCGCCGAGACGAGTTCCTCCTGAGTCGCGAGAGCTGGCACTGTGGGCAGTGGAGTTGAACAGTCTCCCTGCCGCGAGATCCCTTGCAATAGATCCATGATCCCCTTGATCGAAGCCAGGAATTCCGTTCTTCCTACAAATCCCCCCTGATTATCTGACTCCCCTCCTTCTCCTTCTCCATGATCTCCCGCCATGTTGGTTGCTCAAGGTTCTTCTCTGAGGGCTGCGGTCCACGCTCACCGCACCAAAATGTTGGAACCGGCTTTCCGGTCCCTCCTAGAGTTCGAAACAGGATGCAGCCCACACGTACTCTCCCTGCGCTACCGTCCTGACGAGAGTCAGCGACCTGAAAACAGACCGAGGGAGTTCAGCTTGGAGGTCCCGCCTCTTACCCGGAAGAACTGTTAGTCTTCCCCTCCCTAGCCAGTGCTGAGCTAGGTGCCTGAGAGGGAAAAAGTGGGAAGGTTCAACAACCCTTTCTCAGGCACCTTATCGGTCTATTTATAGGTTTCTGAATCTGTTCTGCAAATATCACTCTTAAATCCACCTGAAAATACCAAAACACCCTGGGCTGGGTCTGCCTATAGCCAAACTCCGCTGTTCTGGAGAGCTATATGCAGGCCTCCAGGGGTAATAATGTAAAACTATCTGGGGCACGAAGGTAAAATCCCCCTTGTGGGTCAAAATAGGTAAAGATATCTTTTTCCCCTGCGGCGAGTGGGGAAGATACTGCCGGGCGAGACGGCCGCCATGCCCGTCGCGCCGCCTTTTCGGCATGTGAGCTCTTTCGCCTTCTTGGATGATTTCGCCCACTAGAAGGTCTCGCCCACTCCAGAGGATCCCCCATCTCGCCTCCTGTAGGTGGGCATCCTATACTCTCGCCAGTCATCCCTTCGCCCGCTGGACCGTCTCTCGCGAGCCCCAGGTTGTACAGTAGAGCCTCTAAGCATTCGACCGTGTCTACTACTTGACCTTGAACATGCCCCATGGCGGGCTTCATTCTTGCCATCTGGTATGTAATGTCACCATCAAATCCTCCGAGCATATATATATAGGCTCCGTTTGGCACTGTGATGGCGGTCATGTACATAGGGGTTAAATTGTCACTTGTCAAACAGATGTGTTTGTTAGGTGATTCTTAAAAAATGACGGTTTAACCATACATTTAAGACAGTCACCATTGTGCCAAATGGAGCCATAATCAATGCTAATATAATAGTAAATGTGTCCCACATGTAGAATACACAACCAATTGCATACAAATCCATAGCCAGTGCAAATAAATATTTAAAGCTAGCAATAGTCGAAAGAACAGTCGAGAGAAATCAAGTTCCCCAACTCACCCAATTTGATTTTAATTCCAATTTCAATTTTTGTGTGTCAGGAATACTTTTAGGTAGGGGTGTGGGCGGTGTGGTTTTGGCCCGTCATAATTGTAATACTGGGGCGCGGTTTTGGCCTGAGCAAATCCGCACCACACCAAAATTATGCAGTGCAGTTTTGGTTTGATGCAGTTTTTTGCAGTGCGGTTACGGGTTTGGTGCATTTTTAGGGTGCGATATACATAATTGTATCATTAGTTATCATTCAAACATAAAAAAATATTAATAGAATGCTACTGAATACACATTTATATTAGATGAATTATTATGAAACTATTTGCACTTAACAAAAACTTGCAAATCAGCACATTCATAAATAAATTGGTAGAGAATAAACAAACTAAAACAAGAAAACAATTATATGCACAATTATAATTAGTTAATTATCATTATAAATTAATAATTTATAAGTTATACTTTTATTTAGATGTATGTGATGTCACATATTCATGAAAATTGATAATATGTAGTTAGTCGGTGCGGTGCAGTTTTTGCGGTTTTTAAGATCCGAAAACCGCACCGCTCCGAACCGCGCTCAGTTTGTAAAAGTTCAAAACCGCACCACACCGAAACTACGCGGTGCGGTTTAAAAATCGGTACGATTTGTACGATGCGTGTTATTTTTTACACTCACCCCTACTTTTAGGATATTAAAATTAATCTCAAGTCTAAGAGCTTTGGGAATCCTCATCTCATTATTAACGTAAAGCCACACATAATCGAACTTGTATCTGTTCTTGAACAAGTCCCATGAGGTATTCATGTGTCGTTCTTGAACTTGCTTCATATTCATTGAACCTGTCATCTAGTGCTACTCTTCTTAGAACCTGACTTTGATACCAAATAATATCTACTATGGACTAATTTCCTAAAATCAGCATGTGATATCACACATGTATATGAGTATAATATGAGTCCGTCCAGCCTCACAACATGCAACTTCAATAAATTAATAAAATTTTACAAAATGATAGAAAATATATCTCAGCAAAACCTACATCTCAGAACACAAATACCAACGAAAGTGATAGACTAAAATAGGGTCCATGACCAACTAATACAATATCCATATATTTACTAGGCCTTATGACCCTTACAATTATCGACCAATTCAAAAGTAGACAATTCAGGGAATTAAGCATGATACAACAGTAGGGAAAATCAGTGAAAATTCTAATGAGGCAATCTTTTTGGTACCTTAAGTAGCTATTCTCAGCTTTGCACGCTATGCCCTGCAAAATAAATTTTAACAAGTGGTAAACATGGATCAGCTATAAGCCAACCAACAATGGTGGTGCAATCTCCCTTCCTCCCGACCGTTCTAGCGGACCCCAGGAAGATACATTCCCCACCAGATAACACTTCCTAAGATATTAATATAATTGTAAGCAAAACAGCAAGGAACTTGTGAGACATTTGAAACAACAAACATGTTCGTTATGGGTGAAATCATAGAGAATACAAAGTGTCCATAATGCACATTAAAGGCCTTCAGAATATCCTTTATCTCTAATTCTTCAACCGGTAGTAATTGATATTTGCATATTCATTACCAATAAATGTTGTCTTTTTAAGGTATTTACATTTCAATATTGTTGTGGATCGTCCGTTTTTTCTCTAGTCTGGAGAATCGGACTGTTTTAGCTCCAAATCGGATCGGGCATGCAAAAAGTCAAAAGTAAATCAAGCAGCAATGACACGAAGGCATTTCAGCATAGAAAATCTTGAAAGAGTGAAAAATCACGTGGCCGGATCAGTGCCGAGCCAAAATATACTATATTTCTTGAGGTTACAAGTGTTTGAGCTTCATGGATGGTGACATGCCACCTCGTAGTTTACAATCTCTAAGTACAAAAAGGTAGAAATGGCTAAGTCCACTGAACTTTGGAGAGAGCGTTTATATGAGCGTCCACAAGTGCGTTCTTTTAAGTCTTTTCTTGCGCCTGCTGTTGCGTGCACGAGAGCATTGAGCGTGAGCAGACTAGAAAGGGAGCAAAGTGAATTTCAAGTGATAGAACGATCTAAGTCTCACGTCCTCGTCGGAAATACTCAGAGCTCTCTCTGGTCACTCAAGTTGCTCCTCTTTAAATGAAGGCTGAGGCCTTTTTATAGCTTTCCTGAAAGGACACATTTGCAATTATGTTCGGCTGAATCTGAAGTTGACGAATGACATTGCTCCGTTCTGGTCACCTGGATCACCATTTTTTCCGAAATGACAAACATGCATCCCTGAGAGGTCCGAGTGGCACGAGAAAGTTGCCCAACGACTAGAGTGTGGCTAACCTCTATTTCATGACATTGCTCTGTAAGGTGAGTTATCATTATATCACAGTAATACCAATATATAAAGAACAGAAGAAAAAAAGATGAAGTCCATACCATACTTTTATACTCATCAAAAGTTTCTATATAACATCAGAAGACTAGGGCTAAAACATGCCCTTGAAAACTAAGGCGAATACATGTCTTTAGACAAAATTGGGGTTATTATATGCTCTGATGAGTACAACTATTTCATGCCCTTAAAAATGCTAATGGACATAGAACAATGGCAAGAAATCACTTCTCTCGATAACTCCTCTATTGCGGGGGCTGAGGTAGGGTCCATGACTGTCGACATCTCCATTTATATCTCAAGGATCTCTGGTTGGCGCTGGTACTATAGGAATTGTTGCAGTGAGGGCTCCTAGAGAGTGGTTGTAACAAACTATTAGTCAATTAGACTAAGTGGATTCCTTTCCTGTCCCCAGATGCATCTTAAAGCATTGGGTAAAGGGAGGGAAAATGTGCATAAGTGCTATTATGAATAAACCGAGTGACAAGAGAGAGTTTTGTGTTATTAAGCAGGTAGTATGGGGGAAGCATAAATAACTCAGCTTATAAGAATGTCCAGACATCCTTATAACTGGAGTGCCTTGTTCTGACAAAAGTAGTAAATCTAGCAGGTAATTTGATAAAATATACATTATGAATATGCAGCGGTTATGATACAAAAATAACTTAACTTATATGAATGCTAATACAAACTTATAAGTTAAAGGTTTTGAAGTTATCATAACACAAACTATCTTACAAGAATATCCATATAAAATTGTAGTATAAGGGTTTAAGGATGCAAGGTATGCAAAAGTAAGATAACATGATAAACGATTAGTTTTTATATGTCTAAGTCGGACCCAGTCCACTTGTTAAGTGGTTAGCTAACCACACGAGGCTTATCACTGCGGTGGATGATAACAACAGACCAGACATCTCCGCTTCTAGGCAGGTGACACAAAACCATCACAGGCCTTAATGTACATTACGGGTTCATTCCTTCACTACTATCTGACATCCCGCCAATAGCAGAGAGTTTATACAAACTAAGAATATTTGACTACCGGGATTATATCCACAAGATAAATTTCTCCAATAGCCAAAAGGGTCTAACACTCCAGTCCCCCCGTCAATGTGCTTTACTTGGTAGAGTGGTTAGACTCGCCACAATTTTTCAAAACTAAACATTACATAAATGTCGTTCTCCACACTAGAACAAGAACTAGTCTCTACGATCCTTTGATCTATTATAGACTCAAAGGATGGTATAAGAGTAACTTTGGAAATACACAATTAACTTCTTTGTAATTCGTTGGGATTTTGATGGATAAATTAAGCATCTATAAAATATTCTCCAACCTATATTCGATAAAGGCAAGCGCACCTATCAAATATAGTATAAGATATAAAAAATATATGGTTTGTATTTTTTTGGGTGTTGTTGATTACTTCTACTTCAAGAAGCGAACTATTATCTTATCAAATAGAATTTGGTTTGGTTGCAAATAAAAGCTAGATTGTGATTTAAAACAAAACTTATATTAGATTAAAAAACAAGCACTCGATCTTGAATCACCTCAGTATGAAAATAATTAAAATAAAAGGTTCTAATTCACTTTAATGAAATCACTTCGACTGTGGAGGTTCCCAAAATTTGAACGCATCTCTCTCGAGGAATACGCCCAACTGAAATTAAGTTGATTAACCAAACTATAATTCTATAATCGAAACCACTAAAACCCGCTTTACGAAGTGAAACCCGCTATTGGATTGGAATCTAATCCAGGAGATTTACGTCATCCTCTCTCGAGGGTTGCGTGCAACTCTCTTTACCCTTGAGTGATCAATTCTTACACACGTGCCTTTTTATTGAGAATATTGTCCATAAGATTCCTGATTTGAAAAAGGCCTCAATATCACAACCTACATTTTCTCTGCATTTAAACGATACATCAGAGTAAGAGAAAACACACGCTGTGATGCCACGCCCTGCAGGGGATAACTGCAGATGCTCAGGCAAGAATCTACTCCTGATACTTAGCATGAAATTCTTAGGTTTATGTTGAAGAGAACATATTTTTAGTTAAGTTTGACGGTCGTATCCCTCGGCTCAGTGAACCAGCTAGTCCACAGATGAAAATAAAAATATACGCTACGAAAAAATACTTTATTTAGCTTGATTATTATCCTACATGAGCAGAGACCTCCAAAAGGACAACTCATGATATGTATACCTCTAGATTAAATATAAGTAGGAAAAGGGCTTTTACGTTCGTTAAAATATATCGTTATTTGAGTTAAAAGGATGCCATGAGTATGAGAATAGTATAATCATAAGTTTATTACATGGAAATAACTACATGCAATCCTAGCATAAAACCTTCCCAGAGTGCAAGTAAAAATAACAAATCATCTAGAAAGTGATTTAGTTGCCAGCAAGTAACATAACATTCTACACAATCTCTAGTGGGCAAACCTGACACGAACCCACCAAAAAAAGCATGTATGTTTGAATTAAAAAAGGATACAACAAAACTACCTCACAATAGTGAGGAGAGAACAACTGCAACAGCTGTAGAACACCAGCAACTACCAATCCTAACCGCTCGATCAGCTACTGCTCCGAGACCGAGACATTCAAAAGAAAAGAATACCTCAGCAAGAAATTACAAGTGGCGATCAAAGATCATTAACAACAATAATCAAAAGAGACAAAGGGGTTACCACTCCATATATAAGAATAGCTGTCCAATCATAACAAATAGGTCATAACATAATAAGTAATGGAGAGTTCTTGAAAGTAAAAGTATGAGAAGTTGTACCAAGTACGATAAAGATCTAAGATTTATAAGACATATATATGAGTAAGTGTATATATATAAGAGATTAGCCAGCTCATCATTTGGCGATCATAAACACCGACAAGATCCGGTACCTGCGGTGGTGGTAACCGTCCCTACCACATCCATAGTGAAAGATTCATAATGGCCCAAGGAAAGGTGGTCTTATTTCTTGACACACCAAAAATTGGGGAATAACCGACACTTGAGGTGGTGGAAACCTTCCCCACACACCCAGTCACGAATCATACCTACGGTGGTGGAAACCTTCCCAACACACCGACAGTCTCAAATATTCACAAAATAGGTCACTGTGGCGGTGGTACATTCCACCAAAAACCACATCCCCAGATAGTCCATAGTCTAAACTCCAAATGTCATAAGTAGTAGGAATGATAAGGTTAGCTGAAATGATAGCGTTGATGGAGAGGTAAATCACACAACCAACTTGCCACTTGACGGGAAAGACTAACTCCTTTAAACAAGATAACCTGACCAGATAAGACTTTACTTGTCTCTACGAATTGTACTTAAGCAAAATTTGGCTAGCTCAACGATACTCGACGAATCGGTGCAAATAATCCAAGTCCACAAGATATTCGTCGATAATACTCGACTAATGTGGAGTTCACTCAATGCTTAGGCTCAGTGCGTCGGCTAAACTCGACGAATAAAACTTGGCAAAATTTGATACTTAAGAATATACGACCAATTTGAATCAACGAATCCCGGGATACTCGATAAATTATACTTCACTCAATGCCAGGACTTGACTCAATGAATTTTACTTCACTCAACGCCTAGCTGAGTTCACTAAACGCACTCGACGTTAAAGGCAATTCACTTAAAGCACTTGACACTAAGACAATTATACTCAAAGCACTCGATGCCAAAGTAGTTATACTCAAAGCACTCGACGCCAAAGGCATGACTTGACGAAAAAGACTTAGCTTCTCATATGCACTCGACACACTAGACGCCAAAGGCTAATTGTTGGGTACATTAGAAACAATTTACTTGATTTGATGAAGCCCTTTCAACTCAATGATATACACGAGTTTGTATTTGATGTATGTTTCAGTTCATGCATGCAGGTTAGTCTATGCCATGTTGATTGGACAGGTGGTCCAAGTGACATTGACTGTGGACTCATAGAACCTGACTAGAAAGACAAGAAATTAACTAAGTCCACAGGCATTGAGTGAAGCTAGTTCACTCAACGCCATACATCTAATAGTGCTGAGTGAAGTCAGGACTGTCAAAGCAAAAAATGACTAAGTACAAAAGTGTCGACACACTTCACAACTATGTCGACACCTTTGTAGGAGAAGTGTCGACAGATCAAGTCAGCCGTGTCAAGACAATTCAGTTATCTCGACGTCTTGAAGATTAAAGTCAGCTGTGTCTAGACAATTCAGTTATCTCGACGCCTTGAAGATTAAGTCAGCAGTATCGAGATAAGTCAAATATCTCTACACCTTAAAGTTCAAGACAGTAGTGTTGAGACAATACAATTGTCTCGACACAATGAAGAACTGAAATGAAGACTTAAAGATGTTGACACATAGCAGACAGTTGTGTCGAGACAATTAAACTGTCTTGACATTGTGAAGACTTAAAGATGTCGACACCAGCAGACAATTGTTTTGAGACTGTTAAGATGTCTCGTCACTTTACAGTTTACACTAAGTATTATTGTGTCGAGACACTTGGAACATCTCGACACTTATGATTCTGAAGATGTACAGAGTCAAGATAGAAGTGTCAAGTCAAGTCAGAAATGTCACATTAGCAACAGTAACGTGATATCTCATCAGAAACTGTTTGAAGGAGAACTTGAAGTATGATGGCATAATGATGATGTCATCAATCAGAAGCCAACAATCCGTGAAGGCTATAAATAGAGGTGTCGTTTACACCAAATAAAAGAATCAGAAGAATTAGACAGTCAATCATTTCTCTCATTCTGATTTCTCCTAAGTCAGAGGAGGGCGACAACCCTAAGATGAAGGAAGAAAAAGGTCTTTAAGAAAATCTTCTGATCCTTTCAACAAGTTGATCAGAGGATTAAGGTGGATCAATTCTACAGGTTCTCCAAGGAAATAGAGCTGATCATCATCAAGAATATTGCAGATCCTGAGAAGAATCATTTCAGTCAATCTGTTTTCAAGAATATATCTTGTGCTGCTGAATTGAAGAATCTAAATTCTCAAATAAATCAGATTACAAAATTGCTGTTTTCTGAGATTACTTTCTTTCTTATTTACCTCTTAATTTTGTAAGATCTCTTTGAGATCTGAGTGGGTAGGAGATAAATTCTCTGAGTTATAAGCCTGATTTATAAAGGCTGAGGTAGGGTTCTTGAGGGACCTGAGGTAGGTGATCTGTGTGGGATCACCGAGGTGTAATCCTATGTTATAAAGGCCGAGGTAGGGTTCTTGAGGGATCTAAGGTAGGAGATTGGGTGGATCTTCGAGGTAGGACCTATTGGTATGAGTTGTAGATTTCTTAACAGAAATTGAGCCTGTAAGATCCGTTGATCTGAGTTGAAGAGGAGGAGATATAACCTTATCTAGCACATTGCTAGTGAGGAAGAAGGGGAAAAGTGGATGTACCCTAGATAAGGGAACCACTATAAAATATATGTGTACTCTGTGGATTGCTTGTGATGTGTGCTTGTAATTATTTATTTTTAAGATTCTACTAAACCTTTAGTACAAGTAACAAAGAAATTTAAAAGACACCTATTCACCCCCTCTATGTGATTAACTACCCATAGATTTATCTTTCAAGTGATATTAGATGGAGGTTCTTCAAAGAAAGACCTAATAGTTAGAAAAAGATCCTAAGGGTGGTTGATACAAATCTGATTTCATGGCTTCAGAATCTCACAGAGAACTCAGTTCTATAAAGCTTCCTATTTGTACAAAGGATAATTTTGCTATTTGGATGCAGAGGGTGAGATTATTCATGGAGGCATCAGATCCAAGAATCTTTCTCACTGTACAAGAAGGACCATATATTCCCATGAAAGTATTTGTCTTAGATGCAAATGTGCAAACCCCTAAGAGTCTGTTTGAGATGACAAAGGATGAGGTGGTTCTTGCCACCAAGGATAAAAAAGCATAAAACATAATTGTCAGTGCAATAGATAATTCAACCTTTAAGAACTTAGTCCACTGTAAAACATCCAAGGAGATGTGGGACACTCTCATAGTCTATATGGAAGGCACAGAAGAAGTCAGAGATGACAAAAAGTCTCTACTCAACCAACAATATGGGGCATTCAAGAAAGGGAAGACTGATTCTATAGAACTATATTATGAAAAGTTCTTTAGAATAGTCAATGACTTAAAGAATTATGACAGGTAATTCTCAAACTATGAGCTTAATGACAAGTTTTTGAGATCCCTAAACAAAGAATGAGACATAAAGATTTGTGATGTAAGAGAAATGAAGAATCTGAGGAACATCTTATATCAGGATTTGTATGATAAGATATTGTCACATGAGTGAAAGATATAGTACCTAAACACCTAGAGGGGGGGGGGGGGTGAATAGGTGACCAATTTTTTTTTAACTTTTTATGGCAGCAATCAGTTTTTAACACAGATTTATATCTACTATTGCACAGAAAGCACACAGCATTCACAACAAACCACAACACACAGTAGACACACAGTTTTATAGTGGTTCCCCAAGGTTTGGGTACATCCACTTTCCCCCTTCGCCTATCTAGCAGTGTACTAGATTCAGCCCAACTTCTCCACTATCTCAGAACCCAAAACAGGTTCCTACACCTCAGGCCCAAGGCCCTACAACTCAGCTTCTTCACAAAGCCTACACTCAGCCACCAAGGCCTATACTCAGCCACCAAGGCCTACACTCAGCCACCAAGGCCTACACTCAGCCACCAAGGCCTACACTCAGAGATTTATATCTCCTACACTCAGTCTTTATAATTGCAAGCTTACAAGACTCAGATCCAAAGGATCTTACAAGATAAAATGAATACAAAATTATAACTCAACAACTCAGTGACAAGAGAGAAGAGTTGTGAGATTCTTGATGAGTTCTTGGAAGAACTCAGCTGAAATCAATCTGACTTAGCTTTCTTCAAAGCTTCTTGAATGTAGAACTCAATTAGATTGACCCCTTCTGCAGTTGATCCTTGATCTCTGCTACTTAAGATTCAGAATAAATCTGAACCCTTCTTCTCAGCCTGGTTCCAACAGTTGATTTCTTGGATGGAGCTCTCTCTCTCCAACTACTTAGATCTTCACTTGATAGCTAGATCTTCTTTAGACAATCACTTGATGTGTTGATCTTCTGATCAATCTCTTCAACAACAGTTTCTGTAGACTGTATAAGCATATTTATAGGCCTTCTTCATGGTAACCGGCTGGTCCGGTCCATAACTGAATTCTGACAACTCTGACAGGTGTAGTAGACCGGCTGGAATGGCAGCTGTCAAGTCATCCAGTCAGTTCTCGAAAATTCTGTAACTGTATCCAAGTGTCGAGACTATCTGTCTTTAAGTGTCGACACTTATAGAGCAAGTGTCGACACATGTTGTCTAAGTGTCGACACCAGCCTACAAGGTGTCGACACAACTCCTTGTGTTGTAGATTTTATATCTCGACACTACTTCTTCTTCATGTGTCGACACTGAAATTAAGTGTCGACACAAGTACTTATACTTAAGTATTTTGCTGAATTCTTCTAAGTGTCAACACAACATCTTTGTGTCGACACATCTTCATATGTTGAATCTGTTAAGTGTCGACACTGCTTCTTGGTGTCGACACATGTCTTCAGTGTTGATACTTGTTGAGTGTCGACACAGCTCCTTGTGTCGACACATTCTTCTTCTGTCGAGACTCTGGCTGAGTGTCGACACATCTCCTTAGTGTCGACACTTGTACTTAAAATATTTTTGTTGATCTTTGCTGATCTTTACTAAGTGTCGACACAGCTCCTTGTGTCGACACTTTCTTCAAGTGTTGAGTCTTCAGCTGAGTGTCGACACATACTTTCTTGTGTCGACACTTTCTTCAAGTGTTGACTCTTCTTGAGTGTGTCGATATATTATTCTGGGTGTCGACACTTGTACTTAGTCTCTGCTGATTTTTGCTGAGTGTCGACACAGCCTTCAAGTGTCGACACTTTCTAGTGTAGACACAGTTTCACTGGGTGTCGACACAACTGCTATGTGTCGACACTGCTTCACTGCACTCTTCTTCATTGAGTGTCGACACAGCTCCTTGTGTCGACACTTTCTGTCTGGTGTCGACTCAGCATCCCTGGTGTCGATACAAATACTCCAAGTGTCGACACTTCTTGCCTGGGTGTCGACACAAGTCTTCTTAAGTGTCGACACTTTCCCTCTAGGTGTCGACACATGGACTTAGAAACTTTTTCATCATTTCCTGCAAATACTTAACCTGCACAAGTAACTCAAAAACACATCAAATACATTTTGATGTATATCATTGAGTTGGGTGAGGTTTCTTCAAATCAGGTACATTTAAACCAATGTACCCAACAATCTCCCCCTATTTGGAGAAGTCATAACCCTTAGTCAATGATATACACCATTCATAATAAAATTACAAAATGATGTAAAACAGGATTATATATAGCATGACAATCATAAACATGTATCAATCAAACATGTATACATAGACATCATCACAGAACAAATATGAAATAGATTTAACATATAACACATTGTTCTAATATCTGTCATATTCATTTTCAAAAGTTTACAGAATGTTTTACATCAAAAAGATTACATAGTAAACTTTAAGAAAATTCTAATTCTATTTCTGTTCAGGCTCCTTGATCACTATTACTTTTCCAGCTTGTACTTTGGCTTGAACAAGAGCTTCAGCAACTTCAGCATCAGCAGGCTTCTTGCCTTTCAGATCTTTCTTCTTTAGCTCTTCTGCTTTAATCTTTTGCCTCTCAAAATAATGATATGGCTTGGGAAAGTACTTTCTAGGCTCCTGGGCAGTAGGAGGTAGCTTTCCCATCTTGGCCTTTCTCCTGTATTGGACTATAGCCTCCTGCCTTGACTCATGCTTTCTCCATTCAGCCTCAGAAAACCACTTGTTCCTGTCTTGAATGTTATCTTTTGCAGCTTTCCATGCAGTCAAGATAATAGTCCTAGAGGTGGGGCTCCACTGCTCAAAGTCAGGTCTTTGTTCAGCTTGCTCCCCGAACCTCTTCTTTGACAATCTAGTTTCTTCTTCTTTCTGCATAGCTTCTTGCATAGCTTCAGAGATTGGCTGAACTACCTTCTCTATGATGACATTATCCTTACCCCAGGTGGGCTATACATGGACTGTATGTCAGCATGAATCATGTCAAAATCTGGAGGAGGGTAGATGACTTGAGCCACTTCAGGTTGCTCCCCTCCTAGATATGCAGGATGAATTCCAGATTCAACAACATTATCATCATCACAAAGAGGAGGATATCCAAGAGTTGCTCTGATGGAATTAGATATCCACTTAGCATGATCAGAGCTGGCCTTGACTAACACTCTCTCCCCCTTTATGACTTCTCTTTCTATATGATCTCTGACATCATCTTTCTGAAATCTCACTTGATTATCCAAATAATTAACTCCATCTTTAAAGAAAGGTTTTAACCTTTGGAGTTTGTCAGTTATCAACTTTTGAGAATCTTGAATGACAGTCTTAACAACAGTGATTTATTCTAGGAATACTTTGTCAAATTCTGCTTTAGCAGCAACAGTAGAAGTAGGCAAGCCAGCAGCCATGTTCTTTATCTCTGTAACAATTGCATTATGGGAAGCAGTTAAGTTATCATTCATTCTGATTTGATTTTCAAGTACATACCCTTGCTTCTGTGCAATGTCATCTACTTGAACTTTTATCTTTTCTTGATGTGTAGCTAAGTACACCACTGCATTCCCTCCCTTGTGGAAGCAGTCTGTCATTTCCTTCTTATTAAGATTCATCTCAAATCTTATGGACTTAATGTCCTGGGCCAGATAAAATTGCAATGATTTCTGCCCTTCATCCACATACTTCTCAATAGCCTGCCTGTGCTCATCAAGTTTAATTTGCATTGCAACCATTAAAGCACTATAATCAACAGTTGGAGCTGGCAGTGATATAGGCTGTGGTGCAATAGTTTGGAGAGCCTTCTTATAACTTTGGCTCCTTCTTCTAAATACTTGAAATTTTCTTTTCTTAGCCCTTGAAGTCTCCTCATCTTCAGAAGCAGATGTGCTGGCAATCTCTACCCTCTCCTTAGGTAGCTCCTTCTGCACTTCTGGTGCCTTCTCAGGCTCTTGCCTTGCAGATTCTTCAAGAAGTACTACTTGCTCCCCCTCAATTGGAGCATTCTCTCCCTCAGCAGCAGCATTGTCCTTGTCAAAGTCTTGTTGATCCAGATTTAGAAATAAATCTTCCATTGTAAATTCTTGTGGAGAATGAGCTAGAGAAATTCTGGGCTCATCTACCACTGGATCAGATACAACTGCAACTTCAACAGAAGTGTCTTCCATGACAACATCTGGAACTTGACTATCAATCTGTGTTTGCTGATTGTCAGAATTTAGGGAATCAGACAATACATTATCCATTATAGAGAAATCTAAAGCATTAAGCTCAGTGATTACCTCATGGATGATGTGGGTTGCTTGCTCACTCTCAAGAGGAGTGGGCTCTTCCACAACTAGTGGCTCCCCCTGGATGTGATCCTGGTGTAAGGGGCTAGCTGGTGGTAGCTCCCCCTGCCTCTCAGCAACTACTTGTTGAGCTAGAGTTTTCTCAACAGTCTCTTCTTCATGCTCATCAGGTGTGAAGACAACTTGCTCTTCACTTTCAGAACTGCTAGTTGGATCCTGAGCCACTGGAGCAGCTTTCCTCTTCTTCTTTAGTGGAATTTCCTTCTTAGAAGTGATCTTCTCAGGTGTTGGCATCTCTTTAGTCAACACCCTGTCCCATCTAGAGAATATTCTCATATCCATTTTCCTCATGTGATTTATTTTAGTCCCAGTAGTCTGACCCATAACTTCTGGTATGCTTTTAGCTATGTATAAGCTAAAGATTCTGCCTAAGTTGGGCTTCTTCAGACTTTCCTTGATCTTCTCAAAGATCACTACAGTCCAGTCAGTTTTCAGATTGAAGATTATCCTTATCATAATACCAAACATATGGGCAGATACCCTGTCATGCCCTCCTGGCTTACTTAGAATTACTTTGCCTATAATTTCTGACAGGAATTTCCCCTGACTGTTCATTCCTTTTCTATTGAAAACTGAACCAATCTTCATCTTAGAATCTAGTCCACACCAAGTTAGAGCTTCCTTGGTCTTTGAAGCAGTAACCTCATATTCTTCTTTAGTTCTAGGCAACTGAAGTACCTTTCTCAGACTTTTTGGTGAAACCTTAACCTTTGCACCATGAACTCTGGATTTGATCTTGTATCCAGATTCGTCCACTTCAGCTCCATTGAGGAATTCCAGTACTTCCTTCTTCCAGATCTTTGTTGGTTCAGAAACAAGAAATTCCAACCCTGAGTCTGCAACTAGGGTTATCACGTTCTTGATCTCTTGGTCTGCATCACCAAATACGTCGCGCACCAGTTCATACCCTTCGTTGACGTTCTCCTCAAGCTTTGGCGCCATTAGGGTTTGAAGAATTTGAACTGAGAGAAGAGAGGTGTCGACACACAAGTTTTGGTCTCGAAACTTTTTAAAGCGTGTCGACAGACTAAGGCAAAACCCTATTTATACCTTTCTAATTTTGAAGATGAAAAGGCGGGCAGCTAACTTAAATTGTGTCAACACTGGCGATAAGTGTCGACACTGACTTATAATGTCTCGACACCAAGGTGTCGACACAAGTTTAGTCAACAGATTATATGTGTCGACACTTGTTTATGTGTCGACACCACTTAACTCGACACATAGTCGAGACTTTACTTAGATAATTCTCACTATGTGTCGACACCACCTTGGTTGTGTCGACACCAACTTGTCATGTGTCGACACTAATATTCTGAAGTGTCGACACCAACTTCCTAGATGTGTCGGCACCTTTTTCCTGAATTGTCGACACCACTATTCTGTGTCGACACATAGATCTCTGTGTGTCGACACCTTTTTATTTAGCCAATTTTATAAACTTATTCTAAGTTTATCATTCCTAGTTCAATTTTAAACCTATTGAACTTAGCTTCTTCTAGGGGCTTAGTATACATATCAGCTAGTTGATTATCAGTTTTAACATATTCTAGTAAAATATCTTCTTTCTCTACATGCTCCCTAAGAAAATGATATTTTATCTCAATATGTTTAGTTCTACTATGAGAAACAGGGTTATGTGCAATTGATATAGCACTTGTAGAATCACAAAAGAGTGGAGTTCTACTTACATGAAATCCATAGTCCTCAAGCTGATGTTGTATCCACAGAAGTTGAGCACATCAACTTCCTGCAGCCACATATTCTGATTCTGCAGTGGAGATAACCACACTTGTTTGCTTTTTGCTACTCCAAGAAATCAGTCTTCCACCTAGGAATTGACAGGTTCCAGTTGTGCTTTTTCTGTCTTCTTTGCATCCTGCAAAGTCTGCATCTGAATAACCTGTTAGTTCAAAATCCCTATTCCTAGGGTACCAGAGGCCTAGATAAGGAGTGCCCTTTAGATATCTCAATATTCTTTTGACTGCAGTCAAATGAGACTCTTTAGGGCAGGCTTGATACCTTGCACAGACACATGTATCATACATGATATCTGGTCTACTTGCAGTCAAATATAATAGGGAGCCAACTATCCCTCTATACAAGGTTTCATCTACAGGTTTCCCTGCATCATCCTTGCTAAGAGACATACTTGACCCCATATGAGTCTTCATGGTACTGGATGAATCCATACCATACTTCCTTATGAGTTCTAGGGTGAACTTGGACTGGCATATGGATAATCCATTCTCAGTCTGTCTTACTTGGAGACCCAAGAAGAACTTTAGCTCTCCCATACTACTCATCTCAAATTGACCTTGCATTAGTTTTGCAAACTTTTTGCAAAGGCTACTTTCAGTAGACCCAAATATAATGTCATCTACATATATTTGGACTAGTATTACTTTGCCTCTAGATTCCCTAAGGAATAGAGTCTTGTCTATTTTCCCCCTTGTGAACTTATTCTCAATGAGGAAACTAGATAGGGTTTCATACCAAGCCCTAGGGGCTTGCTTTAACCCATATAAAGCTTTCCTAAGTCTATAGACATGATTAGGTAGAGTTGAATCAACAAAACCTGAGGGTTGTTCCACATAGACTTTTTCTTTAAGATTACCATTTAGAAATGCTGACTTGACATCCATTTGGTAAACTTTGAATCCTTGAAAGGTTGCATAGGCCAGGAACATTCTTATGGCTTCCAGTCTGGTTACTGGAGCAAAGGTTTGATCAAAATCAATACCTTCTTCCTGCCTATATCCTTTAGCAACCAATCTTGCTTTGTTCTTAATGATGACTCCTTGTTCATCCATCTTGTTCCTATAGATCCACTTGGTTCCAATTATATTGTGGTCTTTAGGTTTAGGAACAAGCTCCCAGACCTTGCACCTCTTGAACTGATTCAGCTCTTCTTGCATTGCCTCAATCCAAAGAGGGTCTTTGATGGCTTCTTCAAACTTCTTTGGTTCAACTTGAGATAGAAAACTGGAGTAGATTACTGCATTCAGATTTCTGCTCCTTGTCTGTACCCCTTATCTTGGATCACCAATAATTTGCTCAGCTGGATGATCTCTAAGATGCCTATTGGCTGGAGGCATCCTGACTTCAGGTTGAACTTCTTCAACTTCTTCATCATGCTGTACTCCTTGAACTTCATCTGCATTTGGTACATGTAGTTCTCCCCCTGGATAACAGCCACTGTCTTCTACTTGCTGCCTTGTAGTTGGTACTTCTTCTATAGTAAGCTTGTCCATCTTCTTGGTTATACCTGAGGAGCTGCATACACTACTAGACAACTCATTGTTAATAAGCCTAGTTTCATCAAATACTACATGTACAGTCTCTTCTACAACTTGAGTAGATAGGTTGTAGACTCTATAAGACTTACTATTGTTGCTGTACCCAACAAAAATTCCCTCTTGGGACTTAGCAGCAAACTTAGTCAAGTAAGACTTTCCATTGTTAAGTATAAAGCACTTACAACCAAAGATCCTGAAGTAGGATAGATTTGGTTTCATGTCTTTCACAACCTCATAGGGGGTCTTGTTGAGGCTTTTAGTAATGGTAGCCCTATTAATAACATGGCATGCAGTATTGACTGCTTCAGCCCAGATATATTCTGGTAGTGATGTATCACTTAATAGGGTCCTACCAGCCTCAATCAGGTTCTATTCTTCCTCTCAGCAATGCCATTTTGCTGAGGTGTTCTAGGTGAAGAAAACTCTTGAAATATCCCAAAGTCTTCACATAGTTTTGTCATGCTATCAGACTGAAATTCAGTACCATGGTCACTTCTTATTTTGACCACAATACTAGCTAGTTCATTCTGAATCTGTTTGACAAAGCTATAGAAGACACTAGGTGTTTCAGATTTCTGTCTTAGAAAGAACACCCAGGAAAACCTTGAGTAGTCATCTACAACTACAAAGGTATAGACCTTCCTACCCAGGCTGTGAACTGGCATTGGATCAAAGAGATCCATATGCAAGAGGTATAAACATCTCACAGCATCTTTGTTTTCAATACTTCTAAAGGTGGATCTAGTCTGCTTGCCCTTTTGACAAGCTGAGCAAATACCATCTTTAATACACTTAACTTGAGGACCATTCTTCACTAACTCTTTACTAAAGAGTTTGCCAATTGTCTTGTAGTTTAGATGGGCTAGCCTCTTGTGCTATTTGACACAATGAGAGACTTTCTCATCAGCTACAAGACACACTTGAGAACCATTGGTCTCACACATAATGTCTAGACAGTAGACATTCCTTTTTCTATAACCTGTCAAAATGATCTCTTGATCATTTGATCTCTTGATATGACAACCATCCTTAACAAATGAGATGTCATATCCTACATCACTTAATTGACTTATACTAATTAGGTTGTGTTTCAAACCTTTAATATAAGCCACTTGAGTAATGATAACTAAGTTACTAGAAATGTTACCAAACACTTTGATGATTCCTTTTTCAGAACCACCAAAGGTAACTTTAGGACCATCTTTGATTGGAGTGTAGTCCTTTAGCAATTCCCTTGTTCCAGTCATATGTCTGGAACATCCACTGTCCAAGTACCATATCGGGCCATGGCCACTAGGACTCACCTGCAAAACAGATTAGTGAACCTTAGAACCCAAAGAATTCTTGGGTCCTTGGTACTTGTTAGTTTGCATCCTGACAAGGCTACCTGCTGGTTTTCCAACAGGCAGATTGCTACTCACTTTGGCACTAGCATTGTGCCAACAGTCCATTGCATAGTGGCCTACCTTGCCACAGCACCAACACTCAAACTTATTGTACCTTTGCTTAGGTACTGTCTTTGCTGTTTTATCTACAGCAGACTTGTTGAGAGTTGGGGCTTTGCCCTTGGACTTGGACTGGAAACAGTCCTTGCAGGTCTAGTAAATCCCAGTCCAGCTTTACCTTTTTGATGAACAAATTCATCAATCAAGGGTAGAACTGACTTAGGTTTAGAAAACCTAGCAACTCAGTCCTTCTCCTTCTGAAGATTAATCTCCAGACTCTTGATTTGATCATTCTTAAATGATATAGTTCCCATCTGAATCACAGTTATGTGCTTCAGTCTGGCTATCTCATTAAGCTTTTGATCAAATAACTTCTCAAACTCAGTTGCAGCAGCTTTGAGATTAGCAATTTCCTTTGCCTGACTTTTGGCTAGGGACTTGCTCTTCTTATAAGCTTGCAACAGAACTTTATATTCATCTATCAACTGATGAATATCTTCTTCAGACTCAGATGCACTCTCATCACTTGATGATGATGAATCTGATTCTGTACTGGCACAAGAAACTGAACTCAAAGTTGAATTTTGTACCTTACTAGGTCCTGGCTGCTCCAGAATTTTGTCACCTGCTGTCAATGCCATTAGTCCTTGGCACTGACAGTTTTCTTATTCATATATAGAATTCATAATCTGCATGAACTCTTCTTCTTCTTCCTCAGCAAACAATCCTATATATGCCTCAGCATCTGACTCAGTTTCTGATAAAGAGATATCTGACAGGCTCTTATCCTTTTTGGCAACAAAAGACTTCTCCTTCTTGCCCTTGTATTGTGTCCTTTTCTTGTCACTAGACTCCTTCCTCTTCTCTGGACAATCTGCAATGACATGGCCATGTCTATTACAGCAATAGCACACAATTTTTGATAGTGTAGCTTTGCTAGACTTGGACTTTTTCCTGTCTTTCTTTGAAGACTTCTTTTTCTGATAAGAGTCTTCCTTTCCCTGTGAAGTAGATGGCCTTGTCCTCCACTGTTTCTTCTTTAAGAATTTCTGAAAATGTCTTGTGAAGGCAGCAAAGTTCTCATCACTTTCACTGCTTTCAGATTTTGTGCTGACTGACTCATCTGACTCAGATTCAACTACCTTTGGAGGTGGAGTTGGTGACTTACTCCTGTACTTTCTGGGGGCTTCTGTCTTGAAGGCCACTGTCCTTTCTTTGTGTTCACTTTTTGTTGATTTTTCCTCTTCTTTCCTCACCAGCAACTGCATTTCATAGGACAGCAGTTTGCCAAAAAGTGTTGGTGGAGGAATTTCTCCCAGCTTTGCCATTTCCCTGATGGCACAGATCTTGGTGTCCCAATCTTTAGTTAGGGACCTTAGAAACTTATCATTGAGTTCATAATTACTGAACTCTCTGCCATAGAACATGAGCTCATTCACAATCCTGTAGAACTTCTTATAGCACTCAGTTATGCTATCAGCTTTACCTTGTCTAAAACTTTCATATTCTTGATTTAGCAAGGATTTTCTGTCTTGCCTAACTTCTTCAGAACCCTCCATATACACAATAAGAGTGTCCCACATCTCTTTAGCTGTCTTACAATGTATTAGATTCTGAAAAGTTGCATCATCTATGACACTCACTATGATGTTCTGAGCCCTCTTATCCATAGTGGCTAGAACAATTTCATCCATTGTCATTTCAGAGAAATCCTTAGGTGTTCTCTGACTTGCATCTAAGACTGACACCTTCATGGGCACATATGGCCCTTCTTTTACTGTGATATAAATCCTAGGGTCTGAGGCTTCCATAAAGAGTCTCACCCTTTCCTTCCAGATACCAAAGATCTCCTTCCTACATATGGGTAGCTTCATGGATCCCAATTCCTTGTGATTTTCAGTGGAACCCATGGTTCTTGATTTTCTTGATTCTGTACTTTGACTTAGACTGAATCTGCCAACAGGATCTTCTCAGACAGTTATGTCCCTTTTGAGCAACCTGGCTCTGATACCACTTGAAAGATATAGTACCTAAACACCTAGAGGGGGGGGGGGGTGAATAGGTGACCAAATTCTTTTTAACTTTTTATGGCAGCAATCAGTTTTTAACACAGATTTATATCTACTATTGCACAGCAAACACACAGTATTCACAGCAAACCACAACATACAGTAGACACACAGTTTTATAGTGGTTCCCCAAGGTTTGGGTACATCCACTTTCCCCCTTCGCCTATCTAGCAGTGTACTAGATTCGGCCCAACTTCTCCACTATCTCAGAACCCAAAACAGGTTCCTACACCTCAGGCCCAAGGCCCTACAACTCAGCTTCTTCACAAAGCCTACACTCAGCCACCAAGGCCTACACTCAGCCACCAAGGCCTACACTCAACCACCAAGGCCTACACTCAGCCACCAAGGCCTACACTCAGAGATTTATATCTCCTACACTCAGTCTTTATAATTGCAGGCTTACAAGACTCAGATCCAAAGGATCTTACAAGATAAAATGAATACAAAATTATAACTCAACAACTCAGTGACAAGAGAGAAGAGTTGTGAGATTCTTGATGAGTTCTTGGAAGAACTCAGCTGAAATCAATCTGACTTAGCTTTCTTCAAAGCTTCTTGAATGTAGAACTCAATTAGATTGACCCCTTCTGTAGTTGATCCTTGATCTCTGCTACTTAAGATTCAGAATAAATCTGAACCCTTCTTCTCAGCCTGGTTCCAACAGTTGATTTCTTGGATGGAGCTCTCTCTCTCCAACTACTTAGATCTTCACTTGATAGCTAGATCTTCTTTAGACAATCACTTGATGTGTTGATCTTCTGATCAATCTCTTCAACAACAGTTTCTGTAGACTGTATAAGCCTATTTATAGGCCTTCTTCATGGTAACCGGCTGGTCCGGTCCATAACTGAATTCTGACAACTCTGACAGGTACAGTAGACCGGCTGGAATGGCAGCTGTCAAGTCATACAGTCAGTTCTTGAAAATTCTGTAACTGTCTCCAAGTGTCGAGACTGTCTGTCTTTAAGTGTCGACACTTATAGACCAAGTGTCGACACATGTTGTCTAAGTGTCGACACCAGCCTACAAGGTGTCGACACAACTCCTTGTGTTGTAGATTTTATATCTCGACACTACTTCTTCTTCATGTGTCGACACTGAAATTAAGTGTCGACACAAGTACTTGTACTTAAGTATTTTGCTGAATTCTTCTAAATGTCAACACAACACCTTTGTGTCGACACATCTTCATGTGTTGAATCTGTTAAGTGTCGACACTGCTTCTTGGTGTCGACACATGTCTTCAGTGTTGATACTTGCTGAGTGTCGACACAGCTCCTTGTGTCGACACATTCTTCTTCTGTCGAGACTCTGGCTGAGTGTCGACACATCTCCTTAGTGTCGACACTTGTACTTAGAATATTTTTGTTGATCTTTGCTGATCTTTACTAAGTGTCGACATAGCTCCTTGTGTCGACACTTTCTTCAAGTGTTGAGTCTTCAGCTGAGTGTCGACACATACTTTCTTGTGTCGACACTTTCTTCAAGTGTTGACTCTTCTTCAGTGTGTCGACACATTGTTCTGGGTGTCGACACTTGTACTTAGTCTCTGCTGATTTTTGCTGAGTGTTGACACAACCTCCAAGTGTCGACACTTTCTGGTGTAGATACAGTTTCACTGGGTGTCGACACAACTGCTATGTGTCGACACTGCTTCACTACACTCTTCTTTATTGAGTGTCGACACAGCTCCTTATGTCGACACTTTCTGTCTGGTGTCGACTCAGCATCCCTGGTGTCGACACAAATACTCCAAGTGTCGACACTGCTTGCCTCGGTGTCGACACAAGTCTTCTTAAGTGTCGACACTTTCCCTCTGGGTGTCGACACATGGACTTAGAAACTTTTTCATCATTTCCTGCAAATACTTAACCTGCACAAGTAACTCAAAAACACATCAAATACATTTTGATGTATAACATTGAGTTGGGTGAGGCTTCTTCAAATCAGGTACATTTAAACCAATGTACCCAACAATGAGCTTCAGTTAAATTCTAGAAAAGCTGAAGCTGAATCTGCCAGAAGTTCAAATCAGACTAGATTTGTGACTTTCAAAGCAGATGAAAGAAATTGTACCTAATCACCTAGAGGGGGGGGGGGGGGTGAATAGGTGACTAAATCTTTTTATAACTATTTAGGCAGAATTCAGATTATATCTCAGCTTTATAACTAATTCTACACAGCATTCAATCAGCAATCACAGCAATCAATCAAGCACACAGTGAACACACAAATTTATAGTGGTTCCCCAAGGTTTGGGTACATCCACTTTCCCCCTTCGCCTATCTAGTAGTGTACTAGATTCGGCCAAACTCCTCCACTATCTCAGATCCTCAGATCTTACACTCAGAACCCCAAAACAGGTTCCTACAGCTCATGCCCAAGGCCCTACAACTCAGTCTTCTCCAAAGACCTACACTCAGCTTCTTCATAAAGCCTACACTCAGCCACAACAGGCCTACACTCAGCCAAAATAGGCCTACACTCAGAGATACAAATCTCCTACACTCAGGCACACAGGCCCTACACTCAGCCTTTATAATTGCAGGCTTACAACTCAGATCCCTAAGGATCCTACAAGAAATTAGAATATGAAGTTTATACCTACAACTCAGAGAATAGAGAGAAGAGTTGATAGGTTCTTGATGAGTTCTTGGAAGAACTCTGCTGAGATCAATCTCACTTGGCTTTTCTTCAAAGCTTCTTGAATGTAGAACACAATAGGATTGATCTTCTCTATAGCTGATCTTTGATCTCTACAACTTAAGATTCAGAACTAGGTCTGAATCCTTCTTCCCAGCCTGGTTCCAACGGCTATCTTCTTGGATGGAGCTCTCTCTCTCCAACTACTTAGAACTTCACTTGAAAGTCTTCAATGAATTGCTTTTCAACAACTTGATCATCAGTTTCTGTAGACAGTATAAGCCTATTTATTGGCCTTCTTCATGGTAACCGGCTGGTCCGGTTCCTAACTGATATCTGACAACTCTGACAGGTGCAGTAGACCGGCTGGAATGGCAGCTGTCAAGTCATCCAGTCAGTTCTTGAAATAACTGTAACTGTCTGAAAGTGTCGAGACTGTCTGTCTTTAAGTGTCGACACTTATAGACTAAGTGTCGAGACAAGTTAACTAAGTGTCGACACTAGCCTTCAAGGTGTCAACACAACTCCTTGTGTTGTAGAATTCACTTCTCGACACAGCTTCTTCATCATGTGTCGACACTGATATTGAGTGTCGACACAACTTCTTGTTCTTCAGCACTTAGTTGAATTCTTGTAAGTGTCGACACAACACCTTTGTGTCGACACATCTTCATGTGTTGAACTTGTTCAGTGTCGACACATCTTCTTGGTGTTGACACATGCCTTCTGTGTTGATACTTCCTGAGTGTCGACACATCTGCTTGGTGTCGACACTTGTACTTGGTCTTCATTTAAATTTTGCTGAGTGTCGATACAGCTCCTTGTGTCGACACATTCTTCTTCTGTTGAGACTTTGGCTGAGTGTCGACACAGCCTCCAAGTGTCGACACTTTCTTCATGTGTTGAGTCTTCTGCTGAGTGTCGACACATTATTTCTTGTGTCGACACTTTCTTCAAGTGTTGAGTCTCCTGCTGAGTGTTGACACATTCTTTATTATGTCGACACTTATACTTAGACTCTGCTGACTTTTGCTGAGTGTCGACACAACCTCCAAGTGTCGACACTTTATGATGTAGACACAGTTCCTCTGGATGTCGACACTGCTTCTAAGTGTCGACACTGCTTCACTGGACTTTTCTTCATTGAGTGTCGACACAGCTCCTTGTGTCGACACTTTCTATCTGGTGTCGACTCTGCATCCCTGGTGTCGACACAAGTACTCCAAGTGTCGACACTGCTTGCCTGGGTGTCGACACAAGTCTTCTTAAGTGTCGACACTTTCCCTCTGGGTGTCGACACATGGACTTAGAAACTTTTTCATCTTTCCCTGCAAATACTTAACCTGCACAATGCAACTCAAAATACATCAAATACATTTTGATGTATATCATTGAGTGGGGTGAGGTTTCTTCAAATCAGGTACATTAGAACCAATGTACCCAACAATCTCCCCCTATTTGGAGAAGTCATAACCCTTAGTCAATGATATACACCATACAGAATAAAATCATAGCATGATGTAAAGCAGGATTATATAACAGGGCAAACATAAACATGTATTAAACAAACATGTATACATAGATATCATCTCAGAACAATTATAGATTTATAACACATCACATTGTTCTAACAGCTTTGTCATATTCATTTTTCAAAACTTTACAAAGTGTTAAAAATCAAAATATTACAACTGTAAACTCAAGATGAATTCTATCCTATTTCTGCTCAGCCTCCTTAATTACAATTCCCTTTCCAGACTGTATCTTGGCTTGTACAGGGGCTTCAACATCTTCAGTATCAGCAGGCTTTTTCCCTTTCAGCTCCTTCTTCTTTAGCTCTTCAGCTTTAATCTTCTTCCTCTCAAAATAATGATAAGGCTTGGGAAAGTACTTGCTAGGCTCCTGGGCAGTAGGAGATAGCTTTCCCATCTTTGCCTTTCTTCTATATTGCACTATGGCTTCTTGCCTAGATTCATGCTTTCTCCACTAAAGTTCAGAATACCACTTATTTCTATCTTGAACATTATCTTTGGCAGCCTTCCATGCAGTTAGAATGATATTCCTTGAAGTGGGACTCCACTGCTCAAAGTTAGGACTTTGTTCAGCTTGCTCTCTGAACCTCTTCTTAGACAATCTAGCTTCTTGTTCAGCTTGTTCCTTCAGTATAGCTTCCTGTAAAGCCTCAGATACTAGCTGAACCACCTTCTCTATGATAACATTCTGCTGTCCCTCAGGTGGGCTATACATGGACTGTATATCAGCTTGTACCATATCAATATCTGGAGGAGGGTAGATTACTTGAGCCACTTCAGGTTGCTCCCCTCCTAGATATGCATGATGTATCCCAGATTCTGCTACATTGTCATCATCATATAAAGGAGGATAACCAAGAGTAGCTCTGATAGAATTAGAAATCCACTTGGCATGATCAGAGCTGGCTTTGACTAACAGCCTCTCCCCCTTTATGACTTCTCTTTCCATGTGATCTCTTAGATCATCCTTTTGAAATCTGAGATTTGTGCATTAAGATAATTGACTCCATCCTTGTAGAAAGGTTTTAACCTTTGGAGTTTTTCTGAGATCAGCTTCTGAGAATCTTGAATAGCAGATGTAACAGCAGTGATGCCCTCTTGTAAAGCTTTATCAAACTCTGCCTTAGCAGTAGCAGTAGAAGTAGTCTGTCCTGCAGCTATATTCTTCATCTCTGTTACTATGACATTGTGGGAAGCAGTCAAATTATCATTCATTCTTATTTGATTTTCCAGTATATATCCTTGCTTCAGTACAATGTCATCCACTTGAGCTTTGATTTTCTCCTGATGAGTGGCTAAGTAGACTACTGCATTCCCTCCCTTGTGGAAGCAGTCAGTCATCTCCTTCTTATTGAGATTCATTTCAAATCTTATAGACTTAATGTCTTGGGCCAGATCAAACTGTAAAGACTTATGCCCCTCATCCACATATGTTTCTATGGCTTTCCTGTGCTCATCAAGCTTAATTTACATAGCAACCATCAAAGAACTGTAATCTACAGTTGGTGCTGGCTGAAGTGCAGGCTGTGGTGCTATAGTTTGTAAAGCCTTCTTATAATTCTGGCTCCTTCTTTTAAATACTTGAAATTTTCTTTTCTTTGCTCTTGCAGTCTCCTCATCTTCAGAAGCAGATGTACTTGCAATTGCTACCCTCTCTCTAGGTAGCTCCTCAACAGCTTTTTTGCTTCTCTGTCTCTTTCCTTGGAGGTTCTTCAACAAGTATTACTTTCTCCCCCTCAACTTGAGCATTCTCCCCCTCAGCAGCAGTACTTTCCTTCTCAAAGTCTGTCTGATCCAGATTAAGAAAGAGATCTTCCATTGTAAATTCTTGTTGAGGTTGTGGTGGAGAAACTCTTGGTTCATCAACAAAATGATCAGACACTTCTTGAGCTGCAACAGATGTGTCTTCCATGACAACATCTGGGGGTTGACTATCAATCTGAGGTTGCTGAGTAACATCAGATAAGTTGTCAATTATAACTTAACTCTCAATAAGGAAATCTAATTTATTTATTTCTGAGATTACCTCAAGGATAGTGTGGGTTGCTTGCTCACTTTCTAGTGGAGTTGGCTCTTCCACAACTAGAGGCTCCCCCTGGATAGTATCCTGGTGTATGGGTCTAGCTTGAGGTAGCTCCCCCTGCCTCTCTGCAACATCTTGTTGAGCTGGAGACTTCCCAGTATCTCCAGGTTCTTGTTCATTATCTGGTGTAAAGACAACTTGCTACTCAGAGCTGCTAGATGACTCTTGAGCCACAGGGGCTGGCTTTTTCTTCTTCTTTTGAGGAGTTATTTTCTCAGGAGTAGGCATCTCCTTAGTTAAAACTCTGTCCCACCTTGAGAAGGTCCTCATGTCCATCTTTCTTATATGGTTGATCTTAGTTCCAGCAGCTTGACTCATTACTTCTGGTATACTACCAGCCAAGTAAAGACTTAAAATTCTACCCAAATTGGGTTTCTTCAGGCTCTCCTTAATCTTCTCAAATAATACTGCAGACCAATCAGTAGTTAGTTGAAAGATAATCCTTGTCATGATGCTGAACATATAAGCTGAAATCCTGTCATATCCTCCAGACTTGCATAGGATAACTTTGCCAACAATTTCTGAGAGAAATTTCCACTGGCTGTTCATGCCTTTCCTATTGAATACAGATCCAATTTTCAGCTTGGAATCTAGACCACACCAAGTTAATGCTTCTCTGGTCTTAGACGCAGCAACTTCATCCTCTTCATTTGTCCTAGGTAGGTTTAGGACCTTTCTTAAATTCTTTGGTGAGACCTTCACTTTTTCTCCATGAACCCTGAACTTTATCTTGAATCCTGATTCGTCTAGGGTTGCTCCATTCAGAAACTCTAGAACTTCTTTCTTCCAAATCTTGGTTGGTTCTGACACAAGAAAATCTAACCCTGAGTTTGCGACTAGGGTTACCACATCCTTGATTTCTTGTTCTGCATCGTCAAACGCATGCCGCACCAGTTCATAGCCTTCGTTCACATTCTACTCAAGCTTGGGCGCCATTAGGGTTTGAAGAATTTGAATGGAGAGAAGAGAGGTGTCGACACACAAGTTTGGTCTCGAAACTTTGGTGTGCGTGTCGACAGACAATGGCAAAAACCTATTTATAACTTTCTAGATTTGAAGATGAAAGGGCGGGTTAAGTAACTTAAATTGTGTCGACACTGTTGAAAAATGTCGACACAGACTTATAATGTCTCGACACCAATGTGTCGACACAAGTATAGTCGACAAAATGTATGTGTCGACACTTGTTTATGTGTCGACACCGCTTAGCTCGACACTTAGTCGAGATATTACTTTACTAATTCTGCATAAAGTCTAAGTGTCGACACCACCTTGGATGTGTCGACACCTACTTATCATGTGTCGACACTAATATTCTGAAGTGTCGACACCAACTTCCTAGATGTGTCGACACCTTTTCTCTGAAGTGTCAACACCACTTTTCTGTCTCGACACAGACAACTCTGTGTGTCGACACTATTTTACTTAGCCATTTTTGTAAACTTATTCTAAGTTTATCATACCTAGTTCAATTTTAAACCTATTGAACTTTGTTTCTTCTAAAGGCTTAGTATACATATCAGCTAGTTGATTCTCTGTCTTAACATATTCTAGTGAAATATCTTCTTTTTCTACACGTTCCCTTAGAAAATGATATTTTATTTCAATATGTTTAGTTCTACTATGGGAAACAGGATTGTTTGCAATTGATATAACACCAGTAGAATCACAAAATAGTGGAGTTCTACTTACCTGAATTCCATAGTCTACTAGCTGATGTTGTATCCAAAGAAGTTGAGCACAACAACTTCCTGCAGCCACATATTCTGATTCTGCTGTGGAGATAGCCACACTTGTTTGCTTTTTGCTACTCCATGAGATCAGTCTTCCACCTAGGAATTGACAGGTTCCAGTTGTACTTTTTCTGTCTTCTTTGCAGCCTGCAAAATCTGCATCCGAATAACCTGTCAGTTCAAAGTCTCCATTCCTAGGGTACCAAAGGCCTAGATAAGGAGTGCCCTTTAGATATCTCAGTATCCTTTGACTGCTGTCAAATGAGACTCTTTAGGGCATGCTTGGTACCTAGCATAGACACATGTAGCATACATGATATCTGGTCTACTTGCAGTCAAATAGAGTATGGAGCCAACTATCCCTCTATACAAAGTCTCATCTACAGGTTTTCCTGCATCATCTTTGCTAAGAGACATACTTGACCCCATAGGAGTCTTCATAGTACTCGATGAATCCATACCATACTTCCTTATCAGTTCTAGGGTGAACTTAGACTGGTATATGGATAAACCATTCTCAGTCTGTCTAACTTGGAGACCCAAGAAGAACTTAAGTTCCCCCATACTGCTCATCTCAAATTGCCCTTGCATTAGTTTTGCAAATTTTTTGCAAAGACTACTTTCAGTAGACCCAAATATAATGTCATCTACATATATTTGGACTAGTATTATCTTGCCTCTGGATTCCCTAAGGAATAGAGTCTTGTCTATTTTCCCCCTTGTGAATTTATTCTCAATGAGGAAACTAGACAGGGTTTCATACCAAGCCCTAGGGGCTTGTTTTAACCCATACAAAGCTTTCCTAAGTCTATAGACATAATTAGGTTGAGTTGAATCAACAAAACCTGATGGCTGTTCCACATAGACTTCTTCCTTTAGATTACCATTCAAAAAGGCTGACTTAACATCCATTTGGTAAACTTTAAATCCTTGATAGGTTGCATAGGCCAGGAACATCCTTATGGCTTCCAGTCTGGCTACTGGAGCAAAGGTTTGATCAAAGTCAATACCTTTTTCCTGCCTATATCCTTTAGCAACCAATCTAGCTTTGTTCTTGACAATTACTCCATGTTCATCCATCTTATTCCTAAAGATCCACTTGGTCCCAATTATGTTGTGGTCTTTTGGTTTAGGAACAAGCTCCCAGACTTTGCACCTGTTGAACTGATTCAGCTCTTCTTGCATTGCCTCAATCCAATGAGGGTCTAGGATGGCTTCTTCAAACTTTTTTTGGCTCTACTTGGGATAGAAAACTGGAGTAGAGTACTGCATTCAGATTTCTACTCCTTGTTTGTACCCCTTGTCTTAGATCACCAATGATTTGATCTGCTGGATGATCTCTTAGATGCCTATTAGCTGGAGGCATCCTGGCTTCAGGTTGAACTTCTTCAGTTTCTTCAACTTGCTGCACTCCCCGGGCTTCTTCTGCATTAGTTACATGTAGTACTCCCCCTGGACAACAGCCACTATCTTCTACTTGCTGTCTTGTAGTAGGTCCTTCTTCTATAGTGAGCTTGTCCATCTTCTCAGCCACACCTGTGGAGCTGCAAATACTACTAGACAACTCATTGTTAATAAGTCTAGTTTCATCAAATACTACATGTACAGACTCTTATACAACTTGAGTAGACAAGTTGTAGACCCTATAAGCCTTACTATTATTGCTGTACCCAACAAAGATCCCCTCTTGGGACTTGGCTGCAAACTTAGTCAAGTAAGACTTTCCATTGTTAAGTATAAAGCACTTACAACCAAAGATCCTGAAATAGGATAAGTTTGGTTTTCTGCCTTTCACAATCTCATAGGGGGTCTTGTTGTGACTTTTAGTAATGGTAGCCCTATTAATTACATGGCATGCAGTATTAACTGCCTCAGCCCAGAAATATTCTGGTAGAGATGTGTCACTTAATAGGGTTCTACCAGCCTCAATCAAGGTTCTATTTTTCCTCTCAGCAATGCTATTTTGCTGAGGTGTTCTTGGTGAAGAAAACTCCTGAAATATCCCAAATTCTTCACATAGTTTTGCCATACTATCAGACTGAAATTCTGTACCATGGTCACTTCTTATCTTGACCACTGTACTGTCTAGTTCATTCTGAATTTGTTTGACAAAGCTATAGAAGATACTAGGTGTTTCAGATTTCTGTCTAAGGAAGAACACCCAGGAAAACCTTGAGTAGTCATCTACAACTACAAAGGTATAGACCTTCCTACCTAGGCTGTGAACTGGCATAGGACTAAAGAGATTCATATGCAAGAGGTATAAACACCTCACAACATCTTTGTTTTCAATACTACTAAATGTGGATCTAGTCTGCTTGCCCTTTTGACAAGCTGAGCATATTCCATCTTTAATACACTTAACTTGAGGACCATTCCTCACTAACTCTTTGCTATAGAGTTGGCTAATTGTCTTGTAGTTGAGATGAGCTAGCCTCTTGTGCCATTTGACACACTGAGAGACTTTCTCATCAGCTACAAGACACACTGGAGAACCATTGTTCTCAACCATAATGTCTAGGCAGTAGACATTCCTCTTTTTGTAGCCAGTCAAAATGATCTCTTGATCATTTGATCTCCTGATATGACAACCATCTTTGACAAATGAGATGTCATATCCTAAATCACTCAATTGACTTATACTAATAAGGTTATATTTCAAACCTTTAATATAAGCCACTTGAGTAATAGTTATATGAGAGCTAGAAATGTTACCAAAACCCTTGATGATTACTTTTTCAGAACCACCAAAGGTGACTTTTGGACCATCCTTGATGGGTGTGTAGTCCTTTAGCAATCCCCTTGTTCCAGTCATGTGTCTGGAACATCCACTGTCCAAGTACCATATTGGGGCATGGCCACTTGGACTCACCTGCAAGACAGATTAGTGAACCTTAGAACCTAATGAATTCTTGGGTCCTTGGTACTGGTTAGTTTGCCTCCTAACAAAGCTACCTGCAGGTTTTCCAACAGGCATTTTGCTACTCACTTTGGCACTTGCATTGTGCCAACAGTCCATGGCAAAGTGGCCTACCTTGCCACAACACTAGCACTCAAACCTATTGTATCCTTGCTTCGGTACATTCTTAGCTATTTTATCTACAGCTGACTTGTTGAGAGCTGGGGCTTTGTCCTTAGACTTGGACTTGACAGTCCTAGCAGTTTTAGTAAACCCCAGTCCAACTTTACCTTTTTGATGAACAAATTCATCAATTAATGGTAGAACAGACTTTGGTTTAGAAAACCTAGCAACTAAATCTCTCTCCTTCTGAAGACTAATCTCCAGACTTTTGATTTGATCATTCTTAAATGATATAGTCCCCATTTGAATCACAGTTATGTGCTTCAGTCTGGCTATTTCATTTAGTTTTTGATCAATCATTTTCTCAAAATCAGTTACAGCAACTTTGAGACAAGCAATTTCCTTTGCCTGACTCTTGGCTAGGGACTTGCTCTTCTTAAAAGCTTGCAACAGAACTCTATATTCATCCATCAATTGAAGAATATCCCCTTCAGACTCAGATGCACTCTCATCACTTGATGATGATGAATCTGATTCTGAACTAGCACAAGAAATTGAACTTAAAGAACAATTTTGTACCTTACTAGGTCCAGGCTGCTCCTGGATTTTGTCATCTTCTGTTAAGGCCATCAGTCCTTTGCACTGGATGTCCTCTTGCTCATATATGGAGTTCATTATCTGGATGAACTCCTCTTCCTCTTCCCCAGCAAACAGTCCTATGTATGCTTCAGCATCTGACTCAGTTTCTGAAGAAGACATGTCTGACAAGCCTTTGTCCTTCTTGGCAACAAAAGACCTTTCCTTCTTGCCCTTGAATTGTGTCTTTTTCTTATCAGTAGATTCTTTTCTCTTCTCAGGACAGTCAGCAACAACATGTCCTTGTTTGTTACAACAATAACAAACTATCTTTGATGATGAAGTTCTATTTGACTTGGGCTTTCTTCTATCATTCTTTGATGACCTCTGTGCTGTGGATGGCTTAGTCCTCCACTGTTTCTTCTTTAGGAACTTTTGAAAGTGTCTTGTGAAGGCTGCAAAGTCCTCATCACTTTCACTGCTTTCAGACTTTCTGCTTTCTGAATCATCTGACTCAGTCTCAGCTACTTTAGGAGATGGAGTTGGTGACTTACTTCTGTATTTTCTGGGGGTTTCTGTTTTAAATGCCACTGTTCTTTCTTTATTCTCAATTCTGGTAGACTTCTCCTCTTTTTTCCTCACCATCAACTGCATCTCATAGGAAAGCAGTTTTCCAAACAGTGTTGGTGGAGGGATATATGCTAACTTTGCCATTTCCCTTATGGCACAGATCTTGATGTCCCAATCCTTTGATAGGGACCTTAGAAACTTATCATTTAACTCATAATTACTGAATTCTCTGCCATAGGACATTAGCTCATTGACAATCCTATAGAACTTTTTATAGCATTCTGTTATGCTATCAGATCTACCTTGCCTGAAGCTTTCATATTCTTGGTTTAATAAGGACTTTCTGTCCCGCCTCACTTCTTCAGAACCCTCCATGTACACAATAAGAGTATCCCACATTTCCTTAGATGTCTTACAGTGTATCAAATTCTGAAAGGTAGCATCATCTATGGCACTCACAATGATATTCTGAGCCCTCTTGTCCATTGTGGCTAGAACTATCTCATCTTTTGTCATTTCAGAGAAGTCCTTAGGTGTTCTCTGATTTGCATCCAGGACTGAAACCTTCATAGGCACATATGACCCTTCTTTAACTGTGATGTAAATTCTAGGGTCTGAGGCTTCCATAAATAGTCTCACCCTTTCTTTCCAGATGCCAAAAATTTCTTTTCTGCAAATGGGCAACTTCATGGATCCAAGTTCCTTATGATTCTCAGTTGAACCCATGTTTCTTGATTTTCTTGATTCTGCAAGTTACTTAGACTGAATCTGCCAACAGGATCTACTCAGACAGTTAAGTCATTTTTTGAGTAACCTCCCTCTGATACCACTTGAAAGAAATTGTACCTAATCACCTAGAGGGGGGGGGGGGTGAATAGGTGACTAAATCTTTTTATAACTATTTAGACAGAATTCAGATTATATCTCAGCTTTATAACTAATTCTACACAGCATTCAATCAGCAATCACAGCAATCAATCAAGCACACAGTGAACACACAAATTTATAGTGGTTCCCCAAGGTTTGGGTACATCCACTTTCCCCCTTCGCCTATCTAGTAGTGTACTAGATTCGGCCAAACTCCTCCACTATCTCAGATCCTCAGATCTTACACTCAGAATCCCAAAACAGGTTCCAACAGCTCAGGCCCAAGGCCCTACAACTCAGTCTTCTCCAAAGACCTACACTCAGCTTCTTCACAAAGCCTACACTCAGCCACAGCAGGCCTACACTTAGCCACAACAGGCCTACACTCAGAGATACAAATCTCCTACACTCAGGCACACAGGCCCTACACTCAGCCTTTATAATTGCAGGCTTACAACTTAGATCCCTAAGGATCCTACAAGAAATTAGAATACAAAGTTTATACCTACAACTCAGAGAATAGAGAGAAGAGTTGATAGGTTCTTGATGAGTTCTTGGAAGAACTCTGCTGAGATCAATCTCACTTGGCTTTTCTTCAAAGCTTCTTGAATGTAGAACACAATAGGATTGATCTTTTCTGCTGCTGATATTTGATCTCTGCAACTTAAGATTCAGAACTAGGTCTGAATCCTTCTTCCCAGCCTGGTTCCAACGGCTGTCTTCTTGGATGGAGCTCTCTCTCTCCAACTACTTAGAACTTCACTTGAAAGTCTTCAATGAATTGCTTTTCAACAACTTGATCATCAGTTTCTGTAGACAGTATAAGCCTATTTATAGGCCTTCTTCATGGTAACCGGCTGGTCCGGTTCCTAACTGATTTCTGACAACTCTGACAGGTGCAGTAGACCGGCTGGAATGACAGCTGTCAAGTCATCCAGTCAGTTCTTGAAATAACTGTAACTGTCTGAAAGTGTCGAGACTGTCTGTCTTTAAGTGTCGACACTTATAGACTAAGTGTCGACACAAGTTAACTAAGTGTCGACACTAGCCTTCAAGGTGTCGACACAACTCCTTGTGTTGTAGAATTCACTTCTCGACACAGCTTATTCATCATGTGTCGACACTGATATTGAGTGTCGACACAACTCCTTGTTCTTCAGCACTTAGTTGAATTCTTGTAAGTGTCGACACAACACCTTTGTGTCGACACATCTTCATGTGTTGAACTTGTTCAGTGTCGACACATCTTCTTGGTGTCGACACATGCCTTCTGTGTTGATACTTGCTGAGTGTCAACACATCTGCTTGGTGTCGACACTTGTACTTGGTCTTCATTTAAATTTTGCTGAGTGTCGACACAGCTCCTTGTGTCGACACATTCTTCTTCTATTGAGACTTTGGCTGAGTGTCGACACAGCCTCCAAGTGTCGACACTTTCTTCATGTGTTGAGTCTTCTGCTGAGTGTCGATACATTCTTTCTTGTGTCGACACTTTCTTCAAGTGTTGAGTCTCCTGCTGAGTGTTGACACATTCTTTATTATGTCGACACTTATACTTAGACTCTGCTGACTTTTGCTGAGTGTCGACACAGCCTCCAAGTGTCGACACTTTCTGATGTAGGGTCTGTTTGGCGCAGCTCTGGCGGCTGGAAAATCTCTATTCCAGCCGCCAGAGCTGTTTTATATGTGTTTGGGACAGCTCCCTGTGAAGAGCTTTTCAATCCGCCAGAGCTGTTTTGCAGCTTTTCAGAAATCTCTCTCCCCCCAGCTTCTGCTCTTGCAAAATAGCTTTCTCTCTCACAGGTTTTGGAAATCTAATGGTTTCTTCAGATGGAACATGCTTAGAGGTCGGACGGCCTTCCTCCGGCGATTCCGAGCCCCTGACGGCCTTCCTCCGGCGATTCCGAGCCCCCGACGTCCTTCCTCGGGCGATTCCGAGCGCACTTCTGCACAGAATACCCAAACACTCTGCAGCTTTTCAAAACTGCTCCCCAGAAATCTATTTTAAAACAGCTCTATCCGGACATCAGCTTTTCAATCCGCCAGAGCTGTCCCAAACATAGCCGTAGACACAGTTCCTCTGGATGTCGACACTGCTTCTAAGTGTCGACACTACTTCACTGGACTTTTCTTCATTGAGTGTCGACACAGCTCCTTGTGTCGACACTTTCTATCTGGTGTCGACTCTGCATCCCTGGTGTTGACACAAGTACTCCAAGTGTCGACACTGCTTGCCTGGGTGTCGACACAAGTCTTCTTAAGTGTCGACACTTTTCCTCTGGGTGTCGACACATGGACTTAGAAACTTTTTCATCTTTCCCTGCAAATACTTAACCTGCACAAGGTAACTCAAAATACATCAAATACATTTTGATGTATATCATTGAGTGGGGTGAGACTTCTTCAAATCAGGTACATTAGAACCAATGTACCCAACAGCAGACACATCAAATAAGGCTAGAAACAAAATTCCATCATCACTAAGAAGGGATGAAGATACAGTTAGCACTAAAACTAGTTCTTCATCAAAAGAATTGTTAGATAATGAATTGGCACTATTCACCAGGCAATTCAAGAAGATAATGAGAAGAAAGAAGCAATAGAACAAGAAGAAAACATCTGGACCAAGTTCTAATAAAAGTAAAGTCAAACACAGAGACAACTCTATGGTCAGGTATGATTCAAACTAGAACAAATAAATTAAGACTGACATTATTTGTTATTACTTTAACAGGCCTGAACATATATTTGCTGACTGTCCAGTAAAGAGAAAGGAGAACATGAAGTCCAAGGAAAATAAGTTCTACAAAGATAAAAAGTCAGAAAATTATCTAATGACAAAGAAGCCAAAGACCTTCTCTAATAGTGATAGTGATTCAGATTCAACTGAATTAGATGAAGAACATACTCATATTGGATTGTTCTCATGTGAAGAGAAATTCATCAGAGAGGCCATATACAAGGGCAATAACTCCACAACTTCATCATTCCATGGTGACTCTGAAGATGATATGGAGGTTAACTTGATGGCACTGTCTGATAATCCAGGAACAAAAATTGCTGAATGTCAGGATACTCGGGAAATCTTTGACAACTATATTTATTCTACAACCTCTGTACATGAGACTGTGGATGAGTTAGAGTTATGTGACTCAAAGTTTGATTCACATAAGTCCAACTCTGAGACTGAACTGTAGCAGCTCACAGTTAAGTTTGGAAAACTGCTAGAGTCTCTTGTAAAGAGTAAGAAGCTTGTCAAAGAACAAGCCATTGAAATTGCATCACAAAGAGGTCTTAAGTACCATCATGAGATGGCTACTCAAAAGATTGGTCTTAAAAGTTCAAAGTTGGCTAAGCTAACTAAGATTATTGATGAATAAATTATGTTGCTAAAACAAAAGGATGCAACCATTCAGGAGTTAGAACTCAAACTCCTGAATGAGAAAAGACTTGTTTAGCTATTTTCTAAACCTAAGATTGTTCTCCCCATTATAAATACCTTCTCAAGAACTCCTGGAAGTGGATTTGGTAATGTTAAACCAAAGATTATGAGAGGCAAAAAGCTAATAGGACAAAAGGGTTCAGTCATGCCACAACCCGTGTTTCAGACTAAGGGAAAAGAAATCCAAAAGTCTAGACCAGTAGGACCAAACTCATATGTGAATAGGACTGCTATTCCTAATGTGCTTGCTCCAAGGAGGACTGTGGTGACCGAGAGGCAAAACAACCATTTTGCTCCCAATCAAAATGCAACTATCAAGTTTGCTGATTCCTGTCCTAAGGAAGGTCAGCATAAAGTTCCTACTATTCCTCCAAAGCGGAGATACAATACATATGAGTGCTGGTGTTATGGAAAGATTAGATACTTGGCCTGGAATGTTGGTTCAATCACACTATGTCTCATAGGAAGAAAGTTTACCCAGCTAAGAGATTTTCAGGTGGTCTCAATGGAGCCCCAACTAACAAGCACCTATGACCCATGACAATTTGGCTTCATAAGGAAAAATAAATTTTTATTTTTCAGGTATGTCTAAGCACCAGAGATAGACCCATATGGTAATTGGATAGTGGATGTTCCAGACACATGATTTGAACAAAGAGTAATTTGAGGGAGTATATTCTAGTAAAGGATGGACCAAAGGTGATCTTTGGTGGAGCTGACAAAGGTATTAACAGATGTTATGGTAAGATTTCAAATGGTTTAATCACTTTCAATAAAGTAGCTTATGTGGAAGGGTTGCAATATAACCTTATAAGCATAAGAAAACTTTATGATCTTGGCTATGATATTTCATTCCACACAAATGAGTGCCACAAAAAGAAGTCAAGTGACCAAGAGGTCATCTTGACAAACATTAGGTGTGAGAATGTGTATTGTTTAAATTTTTTGTGTCTAAATTCAGACTCCCCCATATGCCTAGTTCTAAATGAGAAAGCTTCACACTGTGTCAAATGGTACAAGTGGCTAGCTCATTTGAACTATAAGACCATAGACAAGCTATTCAGTAAAGAGCTAGTTAGGAATGGTCCTAACATTAAATGTTCTAAGGAGAGCCTTTGCTTTGCATGCAAAAAAGGCAAGCAGACCAAATCTTCATTCAAAAGAATTGAAACCAAAGACTCTATGTCGTGTTTATACCTCTTACAAATGAACTTGTTTGGTCATATGCCAGTTCGTAGTATAGGAACAAAGTCTACACCTTTGTGATTGTTGATGACTACTTCAGATTTAATTGGGTTTCTTTTTAAGGAAAAAGTCTGAAACTCCTAATGTCTTCATGATATTTGTCAAACAAATACAGAATGAATTGAACAGTTCTGTGGTCAGAATTAGATGTGATCATAGAACTGAGTTTTAATCCAAATATATGATAAAGTTTTGTGAAAAACTTGGGATTTAGCAAGAGTTTTCCTCTCCAAGAACACCCCAATAAAATGGGATTGCTGAGAGAAATAACAAGACTCTCATTGAAGCTGGAAGAACCATGCTGAGTGATTCTTCTCTCCCAGAATATTTCTGGGCTGAAGCTATTAACATAGCATGTTAAGTTCTTAATAGAGTTTCAATCAATAAGAGACTGAATAAGACTCCTTATGAGCTAATGAAGGGTAGAAAACCAGATATGACCTACTTAAAAATCTTTGAATGTAGATGTTTTGTCCTTAATAATGGGAAAACATACTTAACCAAGTTTGCTGAGAAATCCTATGAAGGCATATTTGTTGGTTACAGTAACCACAGTAAGGCCTATAGGATCTATAACTTGAGGGATTAAGTTGTACAGTAGTCTGTTCATATTGTATTTGATGAAAGTTCTATGTATTACAATGATAAGTCAAGTACATCAAGCACAACAGGAGAATACTTGAAGCTAAAGGAGCTGTCAATAGATGACTCAGTTCCAGTAAGCCAAAGTATACAAGATGGAGTCAATATTGTTGAGGAAGGACTTACACAGGAACAACCATAAGAAGAGACTCAACAACTAGTTGAAGCTGTTCAAAGAGAAAAGGTCACATTGCCAGTTACTGCCAGACATCTAAGGGATCATCTAAGAGAACTGATCATTATAAATGCAGCACATGGTGTGACCACAAGAAGTAGACATCATAATACTATAATGTACTCAAGTTTTCTATCTCAAATAGAACCAAAGAAGTTTGAAGAAGCCAATATAGATCCATTTTGGATAGGGGCTATGCAGGAAGAATTGAACCAGTTCAAGAGATGTAATGTCTGGAAGCAAATCCCAAACTAGATGACTGTAATATCAAAGAAACCAAGTGTATCTACAGGAACAAACCTGATGAGAATGGTGTTATAGTTAGAAACAAGGCTAGACTGGTTGCAAAGGGCTATAGACAAGAAGAGGGTATAGATTTTGATCAAACCTTTGCACTAGTGGCTAGATTGGAAGCTATTAGACTCTTCCTGGCATACGCAGCCTACAAAGGATTCAAGGTTTACCAAATGGATGTGAAGTTAGCCTTCCTTAATGGTAACCTCAAAGAAAGGGTCTATGTTGAGCAACCCTCAGATTTTGTTGACTCTACTCATCCTAATCATGTTTATCTTTTATTAAGAGCTCTCTATGGATTAAAACAAGCCACAAGGGCATGGTATGAGACTCTGTCTAAATTCCTTCCGGAGAATAAATTCTCAAGAGAGAAAATATACAAAACACTATTCCTGAGGGAAGTCAATGCAAGACCATCTTAGTACAAATATATGTATATGACATTATATTTGGTTCTACTGATGTGTCACTTTGCATTAAGTTTGCCAAACTTATGCAAGGTAAGTTTGAGATGAGTAGTATGTGTGAACTCAAGTTTTTCTTGGGTCTCCAAGTTAAGCAAACTATAGATGGAATTTTCATTAGTCAGTCTAAGTTCACCAAGGAGTTAATCAAGAAGTATGACATGAAAACAACCACTTCAATGAGAACTCCTATGGGGTAAAGTATGTCTTTAAACAAGGATGGTGCTGACAATCTAGTTGCTATCACCTTGTATAGGGGCATACTTGGATCACTGCTCTATCTAACAACCAGTAGACCAGACATAATGTATGCTACTTGTGTCTGTGCTATGTATCAAGCTTGTCCTAAGGAGTCTCACTATACAACAGTCAAAAGAATATTGAGATATCTAAAGGGCATACCTAATCTTGGCCTTTGGTATCCCAGGAATAGTAATTTTGAACTAACAGGCTTTTTAAATGCAGATTATGCAGGTTGTAAAGAAGACATGAAAAGAACTTTAGGCTCATGTTAGTTCCTTGGAAGAAGGCTGGTGTCATGGAGCAGCAAAAAGCAAATAAGTGTAGCAATATTCACTGCTGAATCCGAGTACATTTCACCTGGAAGTTGCTATACACAATTGCTTTGGATTCAGCATCAATTACAAGATTATAACATTCAACTAAGTAAAATTTCATTATATTGTGATTCTAATAGTTCCATTTCAATTGCAAACAATCCCGTGCCACATAGTAGAACTAAACATATTGAGATTAGATATCACTTTATTAGGGAGTATGTAGAAAATGGAGCTATTAATCTAGAATTTGTTCCCACAAATAAATAAATTGCTGATATTTTCACTAAGCCTGTAGATGAAGAGAAATTTAATTTCTTTAAGTTTGAACTTGGCATGTTGAATCTTGAATAATTTAAGCATACATAAAAAACTGATAAAAATAAGAATAAAGTATATTAGTCAGTAATTAAGTTTACTTACATAAATATCAAGAATAGACCTCAAAAATGTCAAGTATCTATAGTTCTGAAAACAAAATATGGGATAAGTCAAAAGTTGTGTCGAGACATCAGAGAATGTGTCGAGACATCAAAGAATGTGTCGAGACACCAAAGTATGTGTCGAGACATCTAAGAATGTGTCGAGACACCAAAGTAAGTGTTGAGACATCAAAGGGTGTCGAGACCTTAAGGTATATGTCGAGAGATATTATCATTGTGTCGACACATCTCGATAGACAATGTTTCCAGTATCAACACTAGGTTTTCCTTTCCTAAAAATTAGGAACAGTCTAAATGGAGCGCACCCTTTTGTCTTCAGGAAAGATTAGACTATAAATAGGGTGTGAGAGAAGAAGTCGATTGTACTTTCTTTAAATCTTAAGAGATTGATTTCTGAGTGTCGAGCCCGAGAACCCGGATCAGTTGACACTCGTCTTCCATTTCTCTCCATTCTCATAACACCCAAGAATGATGATAACATATTTGAAGGTTATGAACTTGTTCTAAATGGATTCGACTCGACGTCTGAAGAAATTAAGAATGTCATAGCCCTAATCACTGGAGCAGGATTGGAATATCTGCATTCAGAACCGTCAAATATCTGGAAACGAGAGGTTAATGAATTATTTTCCAATGCTCATGTCAACTCTAACATAGAACAGATTAAGTCTCAAGTGAATGGAATGAAGATCAAAATCACAACCAGAAGACTGACCAAGATATTACAATTACTAATGATTGATCAAGAAGATGACTTAGATTCTGCCAAGACTGCAGAAGCTTTGGAATGGTGTGGATTGGCCCCAACCACAAAGCTTGGAAGAACCCTGATCAGGAAGGGTATGAATACCCATGGAAAATTCCTATCTGAGATAATAGGGAAGGTACTGCTGTGCAAAACAGGAGCACATGACAGGATTTCTGCGTATATGTTTGAGCTGATGACTAGAATTATCTTCAAAGTCAAGACTAACTGGAGCAAAGTAGTCTTTGACAAGATTGCATAAAGCATCAAGAAGCCTAATATGGGCAGAATTTAAAGCCTTTACTTAGTACAAGCCATTCGTTAACAATCTTAATCTCAAGATTGGATCTAAGATCAATCACATGAGAAGAATGAACATGAGAATTCTAGTAAGGTGGGATATAGTACTATCCAAGGAAACACTTATAGTAGAGAAGGAGAAGGAGAAAAAGAAGAAAGCAGTGGTTGTGGAAGAAGAATCTTCCAGTGAATTTGAAGATCAGGAAAGCTCTAGCTCAGAGAAATAAGATGATGCGACACTAGAGATTTCTCCAAGGCCCTCTCCTGAAACTAGTGATTAGGTGCAGGGGAGACAATCCCAGCTAGGGATCCTAATGATGGGGAGAACCTTAATATTCTGCTAGATATAGATTTGGATACTATCAACACAATAGTAATGGAAGTAGTACAGGGGATAGACACTATTATAGAACAAGTAGAAGTTCTTGAATAGGAAATGTCTGATAAAGAAAATGAGTATGCAGTCTCTAAAGAGACTGAGGATGAAATCTTTCTGAATAAAGATACAGATATCTAGGGGGGAGATGACTGCTCTTCCAGAGGACCCTATTCCTGATGCTATAACTCAATAAGATGAGGTCATCCTGGAAAATACTAATATTGGTGAAGAAGGTGCAAGGGTTGAGGTGGAGATAATAGATCTGGTACCAAATACTAAAGGAGCTAAAAAGCCTACATCAGTTGAAGTAGTTAGTTTTTTGATTTTGAGGAGGAGGAAACCTCTCAGATGAAGAAAAGAAAAATGACTAAACTCAAAAAGAGGAGTATGAGGTATAAGAAGACAATTCAGTAAGGAACAACACCTGCTCCTCCTACTATGGATTTAAGCTCACTTCTAGTTCAAATGCAAATAATGTTAGATCAACAAAGAAATCAACTGGAAAAATATGTAGATGAAAGCAATAAGGAGTTGTAGTTCTAGTTAGCACATGAAATCAAATCCATTAGATTTGAGGTCAACTTGTTGAAAAAGGATATGACTAACTTCTTCCAAAGAGGAGCACATGCTGTAGTCTACCTTGCTCAACAATAGGAGGAGTCAGAGAAAACTCAAGATGAAATAACTGTTAAACAAGGATATGTCCTGGAAAACCAGACTATAATGAATGAGAACATGATAGTAGTGTATGATACTACACTGGTAAAGATAGCTAGACAAACTATATCTTTGGAGACTAAGATAACCTCTACCTCCAAAGATATTGAATCTCACCTATCTACTCACAAAGCCTCTTTGGTTAAGGAAGTCAAGGACCTCTGGCAAAGAACTAGATGATCACTTGCTAAAGGTAAAGAATCATTTGTCCTCAGGAATTAATCATCTAGAAGGCCAAGTTAGATTTCATAAGAATGACATAAGAGATCATATTGAGAGAGAAGTCATAAAGGGGGAGAGAGTAATGATAAAGTCAAGTTTTGAGCATGCCATTTGGACCTCCAATATCATCAGAGAAACTTTAGGCTTTCCTCCCTTAAGGTATGATGAAGATCAAACTACTGAGTCTGGCTACCAACCAGCTCATTTTGAGGCCATTCAAACTGCAGTATAGTCCATGTACAGTCCTCCACCACAAATTCAGAATATAGTATGTGAGGAGGTGGAGATGCCTACTTCTGCATTACTCAAAGAAAAAGAAGCTCAAATATATAAGAAGAGATTCAGGGAGCAGGCTGAAGCAAAGCCAGATTTTGAATAGTAGAGTCCAACTTCTAGATCTATTATACTTAATGCATGGAAAGTAGTCAATAACAATACAGCTGACAGGGGAAATGGTATTCAGAATAAGAGTGGATCAAGCATACAAAGCAGCAGGAGATCATCTATAAATTTAGGAAAGATCTGAAGGAAAGGAAGATCCCAGCTTATTCTATTGAACCCATCAAATATTTCCCTAAGACCTATCATTATTTTGAAAGGCAAAGGCTCAAGGAAGAAGAGATCTTGAAGGCCAAGGATGTTAAAGGAAAGAAGAAGGTTGTTGATGACAAGGTGCCTGAAGTTAAAGCTAAAGTTCAATCAGGAAAAGGTATTGTCATCAAAGAGCCAGGACAATCTCAGATTATTTTTCTTTTTCTAGAAATTATGTAATTTAGTTTTAAGAACATTACAAAAACTAAAAAGTGTAATCTTTGAAAAATTGGAATAAAAAAGTTTGGTTGCACTTTGTTATATCTGTCATATTATTGTCATTTCCTTTATATTTTGCTCAACACTTCTCATGTACATCATAATTATTATATTTTGGTATTTTGGTCTATATCATTGAATTTGGGTAATGACTTCTCCAAATAGGAGGAGATTGTTGGGTACATTGGAAATAATGTACTTGATTTAAAGAAGCCCTTTTAACTCAATGATATACACAAATTTGTATTTGATGTATGTTTCTATTCATGCATGTAGGTTAGTTTATCTCATGTTGATTGGACATGTGGTCCAAGTAACATTGACTGGTGGACTCATAGAAGCTGACTAGAAAGACAAAAAATTGACTAAGTCCACATGCATCAAGTGAAGCTAGTTCACTCAACACCATAAAACTAATAGTGCTGAGTGAAGTTAGGACAGTCAAAGTAAAAAATGACTAAGTACAAAAGTGTCGACACACTTCACAACTATATCAACAGATCAAGTCAGCTGTGTCAAGACAATTTAGTTATCTCGGCGCCTTGAAGATTAAAGTCAGCTGTGTCGAGACAATTCAGTTATCTCGACGCCTTAAGATTAAGCCAGCAGTATCGAGACAAGTCAAACATCTCAACACCTTAAAGTTCAAGACCGTAGTGTCGGGATAATACAAATGTTTTGACACAATGAAGAATTGAAGTGAAGACTTAAAGATGTTGACACCCAGCAGACAGTAGTGTCTATACAATTCAACTGTATTGATACAATGAAGACTTAAAGATGTCGACACCAGCAGACAGTTGTGTCGAGACTGCTATGATGTCTCAATACTTTGCACTTTACACTATGTATTATTATGTCGAGACACTTGAGAAATCTCGACACTTATGGTTCTATGAAGATGTACAGAGTCAACACAGAAGTGTCAAGTCAAGTCAGAAATTTCACATCATCTACAGTAATATGATATCTCATCAGAAATTGTTTGAAGGAGAACTTGAAGTATGATGACGTCATCAATCAGAAGCCAACAACCTATGAAGGCTATAAATAGAGCGGTCATCTAAACCGAATAAAAGAATTAGAAGAATTGGAAAATCAATCATTTCTCTCATTCTGATTTCTCCTAAGTCAGAGGAGGACTACAACCCCAAGAAGAAGGAAGACAAAGGTCTTCAAGAAAATCTTCTGATCCTTTCAACAAGTTGATTAGAGGATTAAAGTGGATCTATCCTATAAGTTCTTCAAGGAAATCAAGTCGATCATCATCAAGAACATTACAGATCCAGAGAAGAATCATTTCAGTCAATCTACTTTTCAAGAATCTATCCTGTGCTGCTGAATTGAAGAATCTGAATTCTCAGATAAGTCAGATTACAGAATTGCTGTTTTCTAAGATTACTTTTTTTTTCTTATTTACCTCATAATTTTGTAAGATCTCTTTGAGATCTGAGTGGGTAGGAGATAAATTCTCTGAGTTGTAAGCCTGATTTATAAAGGCTGATGTTAAAAATGGGCAAAGAGCTAAATAAACCGCAAATTTTATTTCCCCAAAAAGATAATTATTATTACATAGGTATGCCCCTTATTTATAGAAATTGGGGGAGATGAGAGAATTACAACAAAGGATATGGAACTAAATACAATCTATGCGGATTATGCGGTTTGACAACATCAAACCCCACACTATAAAAAAGAATAACAAAAACTTCCAACAACACCAAGAGAAACCGCAAGTCCGCCAGGGAAGAAAGCTGGGCAAGCTGCCAGACCGCAACTACGAGTTGCCACCAGGCCGTAGTTGCAGAAAATAATCAGACCAATACTGCAGATTGCCACCTGACTGCATCTACGAGTAATCATCAGACCTCTGCTACGACAAACCTCCAGACAGCAAGAGCGGATTGCCACCAGACCGCAGTTATGGTTAACTACCTTTCCACTGCCGCGGCTTCAACCAGACCACTGTAGCTTCATACAGACCGTTGCGGTTAACCTCTAGACTGCCACTACTATTGTCTACCTGACCATAAGCTGCGGTTTATCACCAGTCTGCCAACAAGACCTCTAAGTCGCTGGATCAATCAGACCGCTGCGGTTAGACTCCAGTCCGCTCGGTCACTTTAACCTTCAACACTCCCCCTCAAGCTGGAGCATATATATCGACAATGCCCAACTTGCTACAAACCTCCGAAGAGGAGTAACTGGCTTGGTGAAGAAATCAGCCAACTCTCTATCTGAGGTAACAAACAAAGTGCAAATCCGATTCTTTAAAATCTCATCTCTCATGAAATGACAATCTACCTGGATATGTTTTGTTCTCTCATGAAAGATTGAATTTATCTAAATGTATATGGTTGTATTATTATTACAGAATATAGGTAGGGGATGATCATAAAACTCTCCCAGATCAAGTAAGGGAGTCCATAGCCACTTCAACTCACAAGCAGTCTGAGCCATGCTTCTATATTCTGCTTCTGCACTTGACCTGACAACTACAGCCTATTTCTTGCTCTTCCAGCTGATTATGTTTCCTCCAACAAAAGTGTAGAAACTAGACATAAACCTCCCATATTCCTTATCATCGGCATAGCTAGCATCATAACAAGCCTCAACCTTCAGATGTCCTCTTTTCTTAAATAAGAGCTCTTTTCCTAGCGCACCTTTTACATACTCTAAAATCTTCAGAGCTGATTGCAGATGACATTCTCTGGGGGCTTGCATAAACTGGCTTACTTTCCCCTCTACATAATAAATATCTGGTCTAGTGACTGTCAGGTAAATGAGTTTCCCCACAAGATGGCTGTATCTAGTAATATCTTCAAGAATAGGAGAATTCTCATTCCAACATTTGTCATATCCGATAACCATAGGAGTTTGAGCGGGTTTAGCCCCAAGAAGACCAGTCTCTTTCAAGAGATCTATTGCATACTTCTGCTGTGAAAGAACTATAGAACCATATTTTCGAGATATCTCAATCCCCAGAAAGTACTTAGGAGATCCTGTTGGAACCCCACCTATGTTTAGGGTTGATTTGGGCTAGGTTCACTATTAGGATTATTAGATAACCCAACATGTATAGTCTAGGGTCATAGGTTTTTATCAGGGTCAAGGTCAGTGAAAGATATTGTACCTAATCACCTAGAGGGGGGGGGGGGGGTGAATAGGTGACTTAAATCTTTTTGACTTTTTAGGCAGAATTCAGAGTTTATCACAGATTTATATCTACTTTTGCACAGCAATTAAACAACAATCACAGCAAACCACATACACACAGAGAACACACAGGTTTATAGTGGTTCCCCAATGTTTGGGTACATCCACTTTCCCCCTTCGCCTATCTAGTACTGTACTAGATTCGGCCAAACTCCTCCACTATCTCAGATCCTCAGATCTTACACTCAGAACCCCAAAACAAGGTTCCTACAGCTCAGGCCCAAGGCCATACAACTCAGCTTCTTCACAAAGCCTACACTCAGCCACCAAGGCCTACACTCAGCCACAACTGGCCTACACTCAGAGATTCCAATCTCCTACACTCAGGCACTCAAGCCCTACACTCAGCCTTTATAATTACATGCTTACAACACTCAGATCCCTAAGGATCTTACAAGATAATATGAATACAATATGTTAACTCTACAACTCAGAAAAAAGAGAGAAGAGTTGTGAGTTTCTTGATGAGTTCTTGGAAAAACTCAGCTGAAATCAATCTGACTTGGCTTTCTTCAAAGCTTCTTGAATGTACAACACAATAAGATTGACCTCTTCTGCAGTTGATCCTTGATCTCTGCTACTTAAGATTCAGAACAAATCTGAACCCTTCTTCTCAGCCTGGTTCCAACAGCTGACTTCTTGGATGGAGCTCTCTCTCCACCTTCTTAGATCTTCACTAGATTCTTCAAGAATAGCTAGATCTTCTTCTTTGTTAATTACTTGAACTTGTGTTCAATAAAAATCATCTAATCAATCTCTTTATGTAGACAGTATAAGCCTATTTATAGGCCTTCTTTATGGTAACCGTCTGGTCCGGTTCATAACTGATTCCTGACAACTCTGACAGGTGCAGTAGACCGGCTGGAATGCCAGCTGTCAAGTCATCCAGTCAGTTCTTGAAAATTCTGTAACTGTCTACAAGTGTCGAGACTGTTTGTCTTTAAGTGTCGACACTTATAAACCAAGTGTCAACACAAGTTGTCTAAGTATCGACACTAGCCTACAAGGTGTCGACATAACTCTTTGTGTTGTAGATTTTATATCTCGACACTGCTTCTTCTTCATGTGTCGACACTGATAATGTGTGTCGACACAAGTACTTGTACTTCAGTATATTGCTGAATTCTTGTAAGTGTCGACACATCTCCTTTGTGTCGACACATCATCATATGTTGAACTTGTCAGTGTCGACACTGCTTCTTGGTGTCGACACATGTCTTCAGTGTTGATACTTGCTGAGTGTCGACACAGCTCCTTGTGTCGACACATTCTTCTTCTGTTGAGACTTTTGCTGAGTGTCGACACATCTCCTTTGTGTCGACACTTGTACTTAGAATATTCTGGAACTTTGCTAAGTGTCGACACAGCTCCTTGTGTCGACACTTTCTTCAAGTGTTGAGTCTTCAGCTGAGTGTCGACACATTCTTTCTTGTGTCGACACTTTCTTCAAGTGTTGACTCTTCTGCTGAGTGTCGACACATTGTTCTGGGTGTCGACACTTATACTTAGACTCTGCTGACTTTTGCTGAGTGTCGACACAGCCTCCAAGTGTCGACACTTATTGATGTAGACACAATTTCTCTGGGTGTCGACACAACTGCTAAGTGTTGACACAGCTTCACTGGCTTTTCTTCATTGAGTGTCGACACAGCTCCTTGTGTCGACACTTTCTGTCTGGTGTCGACTCTGCATCCCTGGTGTCGACACAATGACTCCAAGTGTCGACACTGCTTGCCTGGGTGTCGACACAAGTCTTCTTAAGTGTCGACACTTTCCCTCTGGGTGTCGACACATGGACTTAGAAACTTTTTCTTCTTTCTTGCAAATACTTAACCTGCACAATGTAAACTCAAAATACATCAAATACATTTTGATGTATATCATTGAGTTGGGTGAGGCTTCTTCAAATCAGGTACATTTAAACCAATGTACCCAACAATCTCCCCCTATTTGGAGAAGTCATAACCCTTAGTCAATGATATACACCGTTCATAATAAAATTATAAAATGATGTAAAACAGGATTATATATCAGGGCAAACATAAACATGTATCAATCAAATATGTATACATAGACATTATCTCAGAGCAATTATGAAATAAATTCATCACACAACAAATTTATCACACAGCACATTGTTCTAACACTTTGTCATATTCATAATTCTAAAGTTTACAGAATGTTTTACATCAAAAGATTACATAGTAAACTTAAGAAAATTCTATTCTATTTTTGTTCAGCCTCCTTGATCACTATTCCTTTTCCAGATTGTACTTTGGCTTGAACAGGAGCTTCAGCAACTTCAGCATCAGCAGGCTTCTTGCCTTTCAGATCCTTTTTCTTTAGCTCTTCTTCTTTAATCTTTTGCCTCTCAAAATAATGATAAGGCTTGGGAAAGTACTTGCTAGGCTCCTGAGCAGTAGGAGGTATCTTTCCCATCTTGGCCTTTCTCCTGTATTGGACTATGGCTTCTTGCCTTGTCTCATGTTTCCTCCATTCCAATTCAGAAAACCATTTATTTCTGTCTTGAATGTTATCTTTTTCAGCTTTCCATGCAGTTAAGATAATGTTCTTGGAAGTGGGGCTCCACTGCTCAAAGTCTGGTCTTTGTTCAGCTTGTTCCCTGAACCTCTTCTTAGACAATCTAGTTTCTTCTTCTTTCTGCAGAGCTTCTTGCATAGCCTCTAATACTGGCTGAACCACTTTTTCTAGAATAACCTTCTGAGTACCATCAGGTGGACTATACATGGTCTGGATATCAGCATATACCATTTCAAAATCTGGAGGAGGGTAGATGACTTGAGCCACTTCAGGTTGCTCCCCTCCTAGATATGCAGGATTAATCCCAGACTCTGCCACATTATCATCATCACAAAGAGGAGGATATCCAAGAGTAGCTCTGATATAATTAGAAATCCATTTAGCATGATCAGAGCTGGCTTTGACTAACACTCTCTCCCCCTTTATGACTTCTCTAACCATGTGATCCCTCAGATCATCCTTTTGAAATCGGATTTGGGCATCCAAATAGTTGACTCCATCTTTAAAGTAAGGTTTCAACCTTTGGAGTTTGTCAGTTATGAGATTTTGAGAGTCTTGTATGACAGTCTTAACAACAATAATTTCTTCTTGGAATGCTTTGTCAAATTCTGCTTTAGTAGTAGCAGTAGAAGTAGTCAGTCCAGCAGCTATGTTCTGCATCTCAGTGATAATGACATTGTGAGACTCTGTCAAATTATCATTCATCCTGATCTGATTTTCCAGTACATAGCCTTGCTTTACTTCAAGTTCATCTACTTGTGCTTTTATCTTTTCTTGATGAGTTGCTAAATATACTACTGCATTCCCTCCCTTGTGGAAGCAGTCAGTCATCTCCTTCTTATTGAGATTCATCTCAAATCTTATGGACTTAATATCCTGGGCCAAATCAAACTGTAATGATTTTTGCCCTTCATCCACATACTTCTCAATGGCTTGCCTGTGCTCATCAAGCTTTATCTGCATAGCAACCATAAGAGCACTGTAATCTATTGATGGTGCTGGCAGTACTGTAGGCTGCGGTGCTATGGTTTGCAATGCCTTCTTATAACTCTGGCTCCTTCTTTTGAATACTTGAAACTTCTTTTTCTTAGCTCTGGTAGCCTCCTCATCTTTAGAAGCTGAGGTGCTAGATATGTCTACCCTCTCCTTAAGTAGCTCCTCAACAGCTGGTTGTTTCTCAGGCTCTTGCCTTGCAGGTTCTTCAAGAATTACCACTTGCTCCCCCTTAACTGGAGCATTCTCCCCCTCAGCAGCAGCACAATCTTTGTCAAAACCTGTGTGATCCAGATTTAGGAAAAGATCTTCCATGGTATATTCTTGTGGAGAATGAGTTGGAGAAATTCTTGGCTCATCTACCACTAGATCAGACACTACTTGAACTGTAACAGATGTGTCCTCCATGACAACATCTGGGACTTGCTGATTAACATTAATGAAGGAATCAGACAAAACATTATCCTCTATAGGGAAATCTAAAGCATTAAGCTCAGTGATTACCTCAAGGATGATGTTTGTTGCTTGCTCACTCTCCAGTGTAGTTGGCTCTTCTACAACTAGAGGCTCCCCCTGGACTGAGTCCTGGTGTAAGGGGCTAGCTGGTGGTAGCTCCCCCTGCCTCTCTGCAGCATCTTGTTGAGCTGTAGACTTCTCAGCATGTCCTTCTTCATTCTCATCAGGTGTGAAGACAACTTGCTCTTCACTACCAGAGCTGCTAGTTGACTCTTGAGCCACTGGGGCTATTTTCTTCTTCTTCTTCAGTGGAATTTCCTTCTCAAAAGTTATTTTCTCAGGGGTTGGCATCTCCTTTGACAAAACCCTGTCCCATCTGGAGAATATCCTCAAGTCCATCTTTCTCACATGATTGATCTTAGTTCCAGCAGCTTGACTCATAACCTCTGGTATGCTACCAGCTAGGTATAAACTTAAGATCCTACCCAAGTTGGGTTTCTTCAGACTTTCCTTGATCTTTTCAAAGACTATAACAGACCAATCTGTTTTCAAAGTGAAGATTATCCTTGTCATAATATTGAACATATGGGCTGATACCCTATCATGCCCTCTAGGCTTACTTAAGATTACCTTGCCAACAATTTCAGAAAGGAATTTCCCCTGGCTGTTCATGCCCTTTCTATTAAACACTGATCCAATTTTCATTTTAGAATCCAGACCACACCATGCCAACGCATCTCTGGTCCTGGAAGCAGTAACCTCTTCTTCTTCCTTAGTTCTTGGTAACTAAAAGACTTTCCTCAAACTTTTTGGTGAAACCTTAACCTTTTCACCATGAACCCTAGACTTGATCTTGAGTCCAGAGTTGTCTACTTTAGCTCCATTTAGAAACTCTAGAACTCCCTTCTTCCAGATCTTTGTGGGCTCTGAAACAAGAAATTCTAACCCTGAGTCTGCAACTAGGGTTACCACAGTCTTGATTTCTGGGTCTGCATCCTCAAATGCGTCTCGCACCAGTTCATAGCCTTCATTGACGTTCTCCTCGAGCTTTGGCGCCATTAGGGTTTGAAGAATTTGAACTGAGAGAAGAGAGGTGTCGACACACAAATTTGGTCTCGAAACTTTTGAAAGTGTGTCGACAGACAAAGGCAAAATCCTATTTATACCTTTCTAAGTTTGAAGATGAAAAGGCGGGTCAACTATCTTAAATTGTGTCGACACTGTCGATGAGTGTCGACACTGACTTATAATGGCTCGACACCTATGTGTCGACACAAGTTTAGTCAACATATATATGTGTCGACACTTGTTTATGTGTCGACACCATATAACTCGACATTTAGTCGAGATTTTACTTAGATAATACTGAGTAAACACTAAGTGTCGACACCACCTTGGATGTGTCGACACCTACTTGTCATGTGTCGATACTAATTTTCTGAAGTGTCGATACCAACTTCCTAGATGTGTCGACACCTTTTTACTGAAGTGTCGACACCACTTTTCTGTGATGACACAGATATCTCTGTGTGTCGACACCTTTTTACTTAGCCATTTTTATAAACTTATTCTAAGTTTATCATACCTAGTTCAATTTTAAACCTATTGAACTTAGTTTCTTCTAAGGGCTTAGTATACATATCAGCTAGTTGATTATCTGTTTTAACATATTCCAGTAAAATATCTTCTTTCTCTACATGCTCCCTAAGAAAATGATATTTTATTTCAATATGTTTAGTTCTACTATGGGAAACAAGATTATGTGCAATTGATATAGCACTAGTAGAATCACAAAACAGTGGTGTTCTACTTACCTGAAATCCATAATCCTCAAGCTGATGTTGTATCCATAGAAGTTGAGCACAGCAACTTCCTGCAGCCACATATTTTGACTCTGTAGTGGAGATAGCCACACTTGTTTGATTTTTGCTACTCCATGAAATCAGTCTTCCACTTAGGAATTGACAGGTTCCAGTTGTGCTTTTTCTGTCTTCTTTGCATCCTGCAAAGTCTGCATCTGAATAACCTGTTAGTTCAAAATCCCCATTCCTAGGGTACCAGAGGCCTAGATAAGGAGTGCCCTTTAGATATCTCAATATTCTTTTGACTGCTGTCAAATGAGACTCTTTAGGGCAGGCTTGATACCTTGCACAGACACATGTAGCATACATGATATCTGGTCTACTTGCAGTCAAATATAATAGGGAGCCAACTATCCCTCTATACAAAGACTCATCTACAGGTTTCCCTGCATCATCCTTGCTAAGAGACATACTTGACCCATAAGAGTCTTCATGGTATTGGATGAATCCATACCATACTTCCTTATGAGTTCTAGGGTGAACTTAGACTGGCATATGGATAAACCATTCTCAGTCTGTCTAACTTGGAGACCCAAGAAGAACTTAAGTTCCCCCATACTACTCATCTCAAATTGCCCTTGCATTAGTTTTGCAAACGTTTTGCAAAGACTACTTTCAGTAGACCCAAATATTATGTCATCTACATATATTTGGACTAGTATTACTTTGCCTCTGGATTCCCTAAGGAATAGAGTCTTGTCTATTTTCCCCATTGTGAACTTATTCTCAATGAGGAAACTAGACAGGGTTTCATACCAAGCCCTAGGGGCTTGTTTTAACCCATATAATGCTTTCCTAAGTCTATAGACATGATTAGGTAGAGTTGAATCAACAAAACTTGATGGCTGTTCCACATAGACTTACTCTTTTAGATTACCATTCAAAAATGCTGACTTGACATCCATTTGGTAAACTTTAAATCCTTGAATGGTTGTATAGGCCAGGAACATTCTTATGGCCTCCAGTCTGGCTACTGGAGCAAAGGTTTGATCAAAGTCAATACCTTCTTCCTGCCTATATCCTTTAGCAACCAATCTTGCTTTGTTCTTAATGATGACTCCATGTTCATCCATTTTGTTCCTAAAGATCCACTTGGTTCCAATTATGTTGTGGTCTTTTGGTTTAGGAACAAGCTCCCAGACCTTGCACCTCTTGAACTGATTCAGCTCTTCTTGCATTTCCTCAATCCAATGAGGGTCTAGGATGGCTTCTTCAAACTTCTTTGGTTCAACTTGGGATAGGAAACTGGAGTAGATTGCTGCATTCAGATTTCTGCTCCTTGTTTGTACCCCTTGTCTTGGATCACCAATGATTTGTTCTGCTGGATGATCTCTAAGATGCCTATTTGCTAGAGGCATCCTGGCTTCAGGTTGAACTTCTTCAACTTCTTCATCTTATTGTACTCCTTGTGCTTCTTCTGCATTAGGTACATGTAGTACTCCCCTTGGACAGCAGCCACTATCTTCTACTTGCTGCCTTGCAGTAGGTTCTTCTTCTACAGTGAGCTTGTCCATCTTCTTTGTTATACCTGTGGAGCTGCATACACCACTAGACAACTCATTGTTAATAAGTCTAGTTTCATCAAATACTACATGTACAGACTCTTCTATAACTTGTGTAGACAAGTTGTAGACTCTATAAACCTTACTGTTGTTGCTGTACCCAACAAAAATTCCCTCCTGGGACTTGGCAGCAAACTTAGTCAAGTAAGACTTTCCATTGTTAAGTATAGAGCACTTACAACCAAAGATCCTGAAGTAGGATAGGTTTGGTTTCCTGCCTTTCACGACCTCATAGGGGGTCTTGTTGAGGCTTTTAGTTATGGTAGCCCTATTAATAACATGGCATGCAGTATTCACTACCTCAGCCCAGAAGTATTCTGGTAGTGATGTATCACTTAATAGGGTCCTACCAGCCTCAATCAAGGTTCTATTCTTCCTCTCAGCAATGCCATTTTGCTGAGGTGTTCTTGGTGAAGAAAACTCTTGAAATATCCCAAATTCTTCACATAGTTTTGCCATACTATCAGACTGAAATTCAGTACCATGGTCACTTCTTATTTTGACCACTGTACTAGCTAGTTCATTCTGAATTTGTTTGACAAAGCTATAGAAGACACTACGTGTTTCAGATTTCTGTCTAAGGAAGAACACCCAGGAAAATCTTGAGTAGTCATCTACAACTACAAAGGTATAGACCTTCCTACCTAGGCTGTGAACTGGCATTGGACCAAAGAGATCCATATGCAAGAGATATAAACACCTCACAGCATCTTTGTTTTCAATGCTTCTAAAGGTGGATCTAGTCTGCTTGCCCTTTTGACAAGCTGAGCAAATACCATCTTTAATACACTTAACTTGAGGACCATTCCTCACTAACTCTTTGCTAAAGAGTTTACCAATTGTCTTGTAGTTGAGATAGGCTAGTCTCTTGTGCCATTTGACACAATGAGAGACTGTCTCATCAGCTACAAGACATACTGGAGAACTATTGTTCTCAACCATAATGTCTAGGCAGTAGACATTCCTTTTTCTATAACCAATCAAAATGATCTCTTGATCATTTGACCTCCTGATATGACAACCATCTTTGACAAATGAGATGTCATATCCTACATCACTCAATTGACTTATACTAATAAGGTTATGTTTCAAACCTTTAACATAGGCCACTTGAGTAATTGTAATATAGGAGTTAGATATGTTACCAAAACCCTTGATGATCCCTTTTTCAGAACCACCAAAGGTGACTTTTGGACCATCCTTGATGGGTGTGTAGTCCTTTAGTAAACCCCTTGTTCCAGTCATATGTCTGGAACATCCACTGTCCAAGTACCATATTGGGGCATGGCCACTTGGACTCACCTGCAAAATAGATTAGTGAACCTTAGAACCCAAAGAATTCTTGGGTCCTTGGTACTGGTTAGTTTGCTTCCTAACAAAGCTACCTGTAGGTTTTCTAACAGGCAGTTTGCTACTCACTTTGGCACCAGCATTGTGCCAACAGTCCATTGCAAAGTGGCCTACCTTGCCACAGCACCAACACTCAAACTTATTGTACCTTTGCTTAGGTACAGTCTTAGCTGTTTTATCTACAGCTGACTTGTTGAGAGTTGGGGCTTTGCCCTTGGACTTGGACTGAACAGTCCTTGCAGGTTTAGTAAAACCCAGTCCAACTTTACCTTTGTGATGAACAAATTCATCAATTAAGGGTAGAACTGACTTAGGTTTAGAAAACCTAGCAACTAAATCTCTCTCCTTCTGAAGATTAATCTCCAGACTCTTGATTTGATCATTCTTAAATGATATAGTCCCCATCTGAATCACAGTTATGTGCTTCAGTCTGGCTATCTCATTTAGCTTTTGATCAAACATCTTCTCATAATCAGTTGCAGCCATTTTCAGACTTGCAATCTCCTTAGCTTGACTCTTGGCCAAGGATTTGTATTTCTTAAATGCTTGCAACAGAACTTTATATTCATCTATCAACTGATGAATATCCTCTTCAGACTCAGATGCACTCTCATCACTTGATGATGATGAATCTGATTCTGTACTAGCACAAGAAATTGAACTGAAAGAACAACTTTGTACCTTACTAGGTCCTGGCTGCTCCAGGATTTTGTCACTTTCTGCCAATGCCATTAGCCCTTGGCACTGACTGTCTTCTTGTTCATATATAGAGTTCATGATCTGAATGAACTCTTCTTCTTCCTCCTCAGCAAATAGTCCTATATATGCCTCAGCATCTGACTCAGTTTCTGATGAAGAGATATCTGACAGGCTCTTATCCTTCTTGGCAACAAATGACTTTTCCTTCTTGCCCTTGAATGGAGTATTTTTCTTATCACTAGACTCCTTCCTTTTTTCTGGACAATCTGCAACAACATGTCCTTGTCTATTACAGCAATAGCATACAATTTTTGGTAGTGTTGCTTTGCTAGACTTGGACTTTTTTCTGTCTTTCTTTGAAGACTTTTTATTCTAATAATAGTCTTCTTTACCCTGTGAAGTAGACAGTCTTGTCCTCCACTGTTTCTTCTTTAAGAACTTCTAAAAATGTCTTGTGAAGGCAGCAAAGTCCTCATCACTTTCACTGCTTTCAGACTTTCTGCTGGCTGACTCATCTGACTCAGTTTCAGCTGCTTTTGGTGGTGGAGTTGGTGACTTACTTCTGTACTTTCTGGGGGCTTCTGTTTTGAAGGCCACTATCCTTTCTTTATGATCACTTCTTGTTGATTTCTCCTCTTCTTTCCTCACCATTAACTGCATTTCATAGGACAACAGTTTGCCAAATAGTGTTGGTGGAGGAATTTCTGCCAACTTTGCCATTTCCCTAATGACACAGATCTTGGTGTCCCAATCTTTTGTTAGGGACCTTAGAAACTTATCATTGAGCTCATAATTACTGAACTCTCTGCCATAGGACATAAGCTCATTCACAATCCTATAGAACTTTTTATAACATTCAGTTATGCTGTCAGATTTACCTTGTCTAAAACTTTCATATTCTTGGTTGAGCAAGGATTTTCTATCTTGCCTCACTTCTTCAGAACCCTCCATATACACTATCAAGGTATCCCACATCTCCTTAGATGTCTTGTAGTGTATCAAATTCTGAAAAGTAGCATCATCTATAGCACTCACTATAATATTCTGAGCCCTTTTGTCCATTGTGGCTAGAACAATCTCATCCTTTGTCATTTTAGAGAAATCCTTTGGTGTTCTCTGATTTGTATCTAAGACTGATACCTTCATGGGCACATAAGGCCCTTCTTTCACTGTGATATATATCCTAGGGTCTGAGGCTTTCATAAACAGTCTCACCCTTTCCTTCCAGATACCAAAGATCTCTTTTCTACATATGGGTAGCTTCATGGATCCCAATTCCTTATGATTCTCAGTGGAACCCATGGTTCTTGAGTTTCTTGATTCTGTAATTTGACTTAGATTGAATCTGCCAACAGGATCTACTCAGACAGTTATGTCCCTTGTTGAGTAACCTCCCTCTGATACCACTTGAAAGATATTGTACCTAATCACCTAGAGGGGGGAGTGAATAGGTGACTTAAATCTTTTTGACTTTTTAGGCAGAATTCAGAGTTTATCACAGATTTATATCTACTTTTGCACATCAATTAAACAGCAATCACAACAAACCACATACACACAGAGAACACATAGGTTTATAGTGGTTCCCCAATGTTTGGGTACATCCACTTTCCCCCTTCGCCTATCTAGTAGTGTACTAGATTCGGCCAAACTCCTCCACTATCTCAGATCCTCAGATCTTACACTCAAAACCCCAAAACAAGGTTCCTACAGCTCAGGCCCAAGGCCCTACAACTCAGCTTCTTCACAAAGCCTACACTCAGCCACCAAGGCCTACACTCAGCCACAACTGGCCTACACTCAGAGATTCCAATCTCCTACACTCAGGCACTCAAGCCCTACACTCAGCCTTTATAATTACATGCTTACAACACTCAGATCCCTAAGGATCCTACAAGATAATATGAATACAATATGTTAACTCTACAACTCAGAGAAAAGAGAGAAGAGTTGTGAGTTTCTTGATGAGTTCTTGGAAAAACTCAGCTGAAATCAATCTGACTTGGCTTTCTTCAAAGCTTCTTGAATGTACAACACAATAAGATTGACCTCTTCTGCAGTTGATCCTTGATCTCTGCTACTTAAGATTCAGAACAAATCTGAACCCTTCTTCTCAGCCTGGTTCCAACAGCTGACTTCTTGGATGGAGCTCTCTCTCCACCTTCTTAGATCTTCACTAGATTCTTCAAGGAATAGCTAGATCTTCTTCTTTGTTAATTACTTGAACTTGTGTTCAATCAAAATCATCTAATCAATCTCTTTCTGTAGACAGTATAAGCCTATTTATAGGCCTTCTTTATGGTAACCGTCTGGTCCGGTTCATAACTGATTTCTGACAACTCTGACAGGTGCAGTAGACCGGCTGGAATGGCAGCTGTCAAGTCATCCAGTCAGTTCTTGAAAATTCTGTAACTGTCTGCAAGTGTCGAGACTGTCTGTCTTTAAGTGTCGACACTTATAGACCAAGTGTCGACACAAGTTGTCTAAGTGTCGACACTAGCCTACAAGGTGTCGACACAACTCTTTGTGTTGTAGATTTTATATCTCTACACTGCTTCTTCTTCATGTGTCGACACTGATAATGTGTGTCGACACAAGTACTTGTACTTCAGTATATTGATGAATTCTTGTAAGTGTCGACACATCTCCTTTTTGTCGACACATCTTCATGTGTTGAACTTGTCAGTGTCGACACTGCTTCTTGGTGTCGACACATGTCTTCAGTGTTGATACTTGCTGAGTGTCGACACAGCTCCTTGTGTCGACACATTCTTATTCTGTTGAGACTTTTGCTGAGTGTCGACACATCTCCTTTGAGTCGACACTTGTACTTAGAATATTCTGGAACTTTGCTAAGTGTCGACATAGCTTCTTGTGTCGACACTTTCTTCAAGTGTTGAGTCTTCAGCTGAGTGTCGACACATTCTTTCTTGTGTCGACACTTTCTTCAAGTGTTGACTCTTCTGCTGAGTGTCGACACATTGTTCTGGGTGTCGACACTTATACTTAGACTCTGCTGACTTTTGCTGAGTGTCGACACAGCCTCCAAGTGTCGACACTTACTGATGTAGACATAATTTCTCTAGGTGTCGACACAACTGCTAAGTGTCGACACAGCTTCACTGGCTTTTCTTCATTGAGTGTCGACACAGCTCCTTGTGTCGACACTTTCTGTCTGGTGTCGACTCTGCATCCTTGGTGTCAACACAATGACTCCAAGTGTCGACACTGCTTGCCTGGGTGTCGACACAAGTCTTCTTAAGTGTCGACACTTTCCCTCTGGGTGTCGACATATGGACTTAGAAACTTTTTCTTCTTTCTTGCAAATACTTAACCTACACAATGTAAACTCAAAATACATCAAATACATTTTGATGTATATCATTGAGTTGGGTGAGGCTTCTTCAAATCAGGTACATTTAAACCATTGTACCCAACAGTCAGTTAACAACCTAAATTGATTGGTTCTCCCTTTAAAAGACTTAGAGACAGAAGACCTCTAGAGAAAAGTAGTTTTCTAAGAGAAAGAAAGTCATTCGATGATTAGCTGAACAGAGCTCGACTTTCGTCGATCTTAAATCGACAAACTCAGAATTCTTCTCTGAGTTGAGTTTGACAAAAGCCTAGCTGAGATCAACGAACTATGATCTCACCTCAGTAGTTCAGCTTGACAAAAGAATATCTCTGTTCGACGAACTTGGAGCTCAGTTTGGCAAGTTAATTTTCTGGTCAACGATCTTGGAGCTCAGCTCGACGAAGAAGAGGTTTCAGTTCGACGAATTTGGATCTCAGGTAGACGAGAATTTGCTGAGTTCGACGAATTTATCCCAGGTTCAGTTCGACTATTTCTCGTATTGATTTCAGTTCGACTAAGGAAGATTATTTTTAAATTATATTGTAATATGTCTGTAATGCTCTAATAAATAATGCACAAAATTCTTATGAATATAGAGGTTCCATGATAGCATTAATTGTGGTCTTCACAGAGTTATTACTTGGCTTATTTTATTGGGACAGTTGGGGAAACTCAATAAAGACAAATTCCAGCCGCTGAACTCCCAAAATGTCTACAGTCAGTTAAGGAAAGGAATTCAAAATTCAAAAGCTGAAATCTGCATGGAATATATATAAGGATTATTTTTTTAAAGATAGAAGGAAGTTAGTTAGCTGTGACAAAAAAGAAATTTTTACAAAAAACTGAAAGAAGAATAACTCTTATACAACTCAAGTTCTTCATCAGTTTTTGCATCAGGGCTTTCAAGAGACAATCCATCAATATCTGTCTAAAATCTTCCTGAAGATCAACAAGCAATCTGAAGGCCTACACCCTGAGCAAAGCTTCCATTCTCCTGAACTATTCTACATCTCAGGGGAGCTTTGATAACAACAGTAATCCACTAGTCTTCTCAGAATATTGAGAAAGAGAAGACAATATCAATTTTATTTTCTCACTGTGTACAGGGTTTTAACTCCCTTCAAAAGTTATCCCTTTGGTTCTTAAGTCTCATGATCAAAAGACTTAATTTGGTTTTTGGGCACCTGATCAAAAGCTCATAGGGTTGCTAGATCTCCCTTAGAAAATATATCTTGTGGTGACAGGGCACCTGAGCAAAAACCTGTGGTGGCAGGGAACCTGATCAAAAACCTATAATGGATTCCTACCAGGGTGGTAGAAGAGTGGATGTACCTAGGTTTATTGGGGAACCACTATAAATTTCTTTGTATCGCATGGTTGTGCTCTATTCTTTATTTTGCTATGCTGTGATATATATTTCCTTTTCTTACATATATATCATCTATTTTTAATCTGCTGTGCAAAAATAACTCAAAGTTTTTTAAAACACTATATTCACCCCCTAGAGTAAAGATAAAATCTACCCCACATTCAATTGGTACCAGCGGGTAAGGTTAATTGGTTGTACAGGCTAACACCTGAACCAAAAGATCTTTGATAGATCCCATTTACACTAGTGTCTTTTTATATCATGGCACAAAATAAAGAGCACTCAAGCACCGGACCTCAAGTGTGCAATCTTAACAAGTTTGCACTTTGGAAGGTAAGGATTAGACAATATATGAATTCAATTGATGAAGACATTTATAATTCTATCTTGACAGGTCCCCCACAACTAGTGGCAACTACAAGCATAAGTGCAGTTCCACCACCTGAGTGGACTGATGCTAAGAGGAAAGCTAAGGTTGCCGATGCCAAGGCCATAAACATTCTAGCTCAAACTATGTTTGACGATATATTCCAGAAAGTGGCTGAATGTAGATCAACAAAAGCCATTTGGGATTCCCTCAACCAAATGGTAGCAGGATCTACTGATGAAAGGAAAGATAGGAGATCCCTTATCATTTTACAATATGAGAATTTCAAGAATAAAGAGTCAGAGTCAGTTGTAAATATGTACAACAGACTCAGCCTAATTATCAATGACCTGAAGAACTTGGAAAAGAACATCTCATTAACAGAAATTAATGATAAGATTCTTATGTGCTTCCCCAGCACATGGGATTCTAAGATCTGGTCAATCAAGGAGGCCAAAAGCCTAAATGAGATTTCTACTAAGTCATTATAAGGCAAGCTCAAGTCATATGAGCAGCTTATCAAAACCAGGGAAGCAGTTGATCAAAAGACTTCTACCTTAGGAAGGAAGGAGCGAAGTATTGCCTTCAGGGCATCTAAGGAATTAGAAGCACTACCTACCAGTGAAGAGCTAATGAGTCTATTAGCTAAAAGATTCTACGAAATGGCTAAAAAGTACTTCAGGAGAAGATCAACGAGAAATGAGGACAAACCAAGATATGACAAGACTCCTACTAAGGAAATTGTTTGCTATGGATGTAGGAAGCCAAGACACATTCTCCTAGAATGTACAGAGGCTCAAAAGATGGACAAGAGAAAAGAGAAAGAGTCTACGAAGCACTCCAGCAAGCCATCCTCCAACAAATACAAGAAGAAGAAGGAGAAGGGATTTGTGGCTGAGACCTGGAGTGACTCAGAAGAAGAAACTTCATCAAGTTCTAGTGAGGATGAAGAAGAGGCAAAAGCCAGAGAGATCTGCTTGATGGCAATTGATGCATCATACAGCCACTCAGAAGCTTAAGAATCAGTAGCAGAATCTGAATCAAAAAAGGACCAAGTAATAGCTTCTTTTGATTTCACTTCTGTTCAATTTAAAACTGTATTCAAACTCCTATGTAATGAATTAATTAAATCTGAGAAGGAAATCAAACTTCTCAGAGAAAAACAAATTGAATATGACAATCTATTTTTCTGAAAATATCAAACTGAAAGATGAATTAGACTTAGATTATGAACAAATTATTTCATTAAAAACTAAACTAAATGAGGCTAAAGAATTTGAAGAATCCCTTAATGTGAGAAGCATCAAATTGATGAATATCACAAGCACAGTCAATGCCAGGCATAATGGCAAACTGAGCTTGGGAGCTTCATCAAGTCAGCCTCCTTTTCTTAAGAAAAACATTCTTTCTACCCCTATTAAATTTGTTTCTGCTAAAGGCAAAGAAAAGTTAGAAGTTAATAATAAAGAAACAGAAATCTTATCTAAAACTCAACCTAAACAAAAGAAAAAGAAAAAAAAAGAAAATTTTAATAAAAACAATGTTCAACATTTCTCGTCAAACCAAGATCGTCGAAATGTATATGGTTCGTCGAACTTAGATCGACAAACTATGAACATAGATTTTTTATATAACTATTCTTCGAACTGTGATCGACGAAATCAATATGGTTCGTCGAACCGCGATCGACGAAATTGGGGCGCAAAAAATGAATATTTTCATTCTCTGAGCGAAGTTTGATGAACTCATCCCTATTCGTCGAATGCAGATCGGCGAACTTATTGCAATTCGTCGTACCCATAAAATTATAACAGAAACCTAAATTCCTTTAGAAATTTTAATCAACCTGGATATTTTATTAATCCCTTTACCCAGTGGATAATTCCACCTAGAAGATTTCACCCCTTAGGATATAAAGACCGACCAGAATTTTCTTTCATTTCCAGTTATAAATTTGAGAAGAATCAAGGACCCAAGATTACCTGGGTCAAGCAAACCTAATCTATTGTCATGTAGGTGATGGACTATCCAACCATAGAGCAATAATGGTACTTGGATAGTGGGTGTTCAAAACAAATGACATGCAACAAGAGAAATCTAACTGATTACAAGTCAAAGCTTGGACCAATGGTGATCTTTGTAGACTCCAACTATGGCCAAACAAAAGGATATGGGAATGTCAAAGTTGGAGCTGTCACCTTCAAGAAGGTAGCCTATGTGAGTGGTATCAAGCATAATCTGATATCCATAAGCCAGTTATGTGATGAAGGTTATCATGTATCATTTAATCAATCTTATTGTACCTTTACTTCTGATAAAAACAAAATTGTTTTAAATGGAATTAGACAAGGAAATATTTATGTAGTAAATTTTAAATCAGCTAGTACAAAAATCTGTCTATTTAATCAGATTAGTAATACTAATAATTTATAGCATAAAAGACTAGGACATGTAAATTTAAGAAATATTGCTAAACAATCTAAGGACAACCTTGTTAGAGTATTGCCTTCTGGCCCCTATAAGAAGGAAAGTCTCTGTAGGGCTTGTCAATTATGCAAGCAAACTAAAAATAGTTTTAAATTAATTAATAAGAGTGATTCACCCAGGATTTTGTATTTGCTACACATGGATATTTTTGGACCCATTACTGTACAAAGTTTGGGAGAAAAATCTTACACTCTAGTTATTGTAGATAACTTCTCTAGATTCACTTCGGTGTTCTTTCTGAGAAACAAGTCAGATAACTTTAAAGTTCTTACAGAATTTCTTAGGAGCATCAAGATTGAGTACTCTACTCCAGTTGCATTGATCAAAAGTGATCATGGTACTGAGTTTGAATCTCTTCTTATGCAAGAATTCTGTGATAAGGAAGGTATCGAACATTGCTTCTCTACTCCTAGAACTTCTCAACAAAATGGGATAGCAAAAAGGAAAAATAGAATGCTTATTGAAGCTGCAGGGACATTGCTTGCAGATGCTTACTTGCCCTATCCTTTTGGGCAGAGGCTGTAAGTATAACAAATTATGTTTTGAATAGAAGTTTAATACATAAACTTAAGGGTAAGACTCCCCATGAATTTCTTAAAGGGAAGCAACCTAAAATAGATTATTTTAGAGTATTTGGTTGTAAATGTTACATTCATAATAATAACAAGAAACATCTTAAAAAGTTTGAAGACAAAGCTATAGAGGGAATATTTATTGGATATTCCCAAGTCAGCAAGGCTTATAGGGTATTTAACAAATCAACCTTAAAAATAGAAGAGTCTGTACATATAACTTTTGATGAAGCTAACATGTTTTACAAGTAGAAGGATTCTTTTACCAGAGATACATTACAGGTACCCTTTCTATGTGAGAAATTGGATGACCTAAACATCACCCAAGAGGTTACATCTCATCCTTCTCCACATATTGATGAAGAAAGTGAAGAAGAAAGTGCTAAAGTAGTTGAACCAACAACAAATAACATAATTCCACAAGAGGAATTCATTCCCCAAGCTGTTGATGAACCAACTCTTCATACCGATCTTGTCACACTTAGAGATCATTCCATATCTCAAGTGATTGGAGATATATTAGTTGGTGTGTAAACAAGACATCAACTCAACCAAGATTTGATGCATGCTTGCTTCATATCTCAGATTGAACCTCAATCCATAAAAGATGTAGAGCAAGATCCCCATTGGATTATTACAATACAAGAGGAGCTCAATCAATTTGAGAGATGCAGAGTATGAGATTTAGTTCCAAGACCCAAAGACTACCCAGTCATTGGAACTAAATGAGTTTTCAGGAACAAGTTGGATGCTCAAGCATCAATTGTAAGGAATAAAGCAAGATTGGTAGCTCAAGGGAATTCACAAGAGGAATGAATTGATTATGATCAGACGTTTGCCCCTGTTATAAGGCTGGAGACTATCAGAATATTTCTTGCATATGCAGCATACAGAAATTCAAAGTCTACCAAATGGATGTCAAAAGTGCATTCCTTAATAGTGAACTCAAAGAGGAAGTCTATGTGGAGCAACCACCAGGTTTTATCTCTTCAACTCATCCCTCTTTTATTTTTAAGTTGCATAAAGCTCTCTATGGTTTAAAGAAAGCTCCAAGAGCTTGGTATGAGACCCTAGTTAGCTTTCTCTTAAAGCATAAGTTCACTAAGGGTATTGTAGATAAGAATTTGTTTATTAGACATCATAAAAATAAAATTTTGATAGTACAAATATATGTAGATGACATCATATTTGGCTATACTGATTCCAAACTATGCAAAAGGTTTTCTGACCTGATGCATTCCAAGTTTGAAATGAGTAGCATGAGTGAGCTTTCCTACTTCCTTGGTCTTCAAGTGAAGCAATCCCCTGATGACATTTTCATCTCCCAATCTAAATATTCTAAGGAGCTAATTAAGAGATTTGGGATGTCTGATGCCTCAGTTATGAAAACACCCATGACTTCTAATACTGTGATTGATTCTGATGAATAGGGAAATCCAGTAGAATAAAAAATATGTAGGGCTATGTTGGGTCCTTGTTGTATCTCACAGCTAGTATGCCAGATATAATATTTGCTACATGTCTTTATGCTAGGTTCCAAGCAAACCCTAAAGAATCTCATCTTATTTTACTTAAAAGAATTTTGAGATATATAAAGGGTTGTCCAAATCTAGGACTTGGTATCCAACTGAGTCAGAATTTGAATTAACTAGATTCTCAGATGCTGACTGATGCGGGTTAAAACTCCAAAAATTATTACGAGCACGCGGTGCCCCAGGTGGTTTTATTTAAGAAAAGCTGAAAGAATTAGTGCCTAACCACCTAGAGGGGGGGGGGTGAATAGGTGTAATTCTTTTTCCTTTTTAAGGCAACAAATCTATTCAGTTATTTACTTAACAACAGATAGTTTTATAGCTAACACAATACAGATTCACAGAATTACCACAACACAGATTGCACATAGATTTTTATAGTGGTTCCCCAAGGTCTGGGTACATCCACTTTCCCACTTTGCCTATCTAGCAGTGTACTAGATTCGACCTAACTTCTGCACTTCACCTCAGATCCTCAGATCTTACAACTCAGAACCCAACAAGGCTCCTACAGTTCAGGCAATCTGCCCTACCTCAGTCTTCAACAAGGCCTACACTCAGAGATCACAATCTCCTACAACTCAGGCTCACAGCCCTACCTCAGCCTTCAACAAGGCCTATAACTCAGAGAAAATATTCTCCTACACTCAGCCTTTATAAATACAGGCTTACAATCTCAGATCTATATAGATCCTACAAAAATTTGATTTAACAAAGTAATTAACCACCACCCAGATAGAGAGAGAAGGGATGGATGGCTTCTTGATCTGTTCTTGGAAGAATCTTATAGTAGAGATCAACCTCTCTTAGCTTTCTTCAAAGCTTCTTGAATCTGAATTCAGTAGGGTTGAATCTCCTATGAAGTTGATCTTCAATCAGCTTCTGTCTTGGGATTCAGATCTCAATCTGAATCTTTCTTTGCAGCCTGGTTCAGCAACTGCACTTTAATAGAGGGAGCTCTCTCTCTCCAACTTCTTTTTTTTCTCTTTCTTTAGAATTATGTATTCGTTTCTCTAATCTGTAATTCTTCTAAAAAATCCACACATCTATTGAAGGAGAATCCCTTTATATAGACTTCCTCCAAGGTAACCGGCTGATCCAGTTTCTAACAAACTTCTAATAGCTCTGACTGTAGCAGAATACCGGTTGGAAATGACAGCTGTCAAATCATCCAGTCACTTCTTGAAATACTGTCTGTCTGAGAGTGTCGAGACTGATCTTCATCATGTGTCGACACAAGTAGACTAAGTGTCGATACAAGTGGAGTATGTGTCGACACATGCCTTGGTGGTGTCGACACATGCCTTGGTGGTGTCGACACAACTACTTTGTTGTTGTAACAGCTTCTCGAAACTGCTTCTTTAGAATGTGTCGACACTGATTCTGTGTGTCGACACAAGCCTTCTTTTCTTGAACTATGTTGAAACTTTGCTGTGTGTCGACACAAGTCCTGTGTGTCGACACAGTTGATGTCGACAAAGTCTTCTGTGTGTCGACACTGCCTTTTGGTGTCGACACTATTGATGTCGACTAAGTATTCCTGTGTGTCGATATTACCTTTTGGTGTCGACACAGTTGATGTCGACTTTGCTTCTTTGTGTGTCGACACAGCCTCTTAGTGTCGACACAATTGCTTCTGGCGTCGACAAAGCCTTTCCACGTGTCGACATAATTAACTCCAAGTGTCGACACAGCTTTTCTCCAGTATCGACACAAGCCTTCATAAGTGTCGACACAACTTCTTCAGTTGTCGACACATGGACTTAGAAATTTTTCTGCATTCCTGCATTTACTTAACCTGCACATATAAACTCAAAACACATCAAATACACCTTGATGCATATCATTGAGCAGGGTGATGCTTCATCAAATCTGGTACACATTTTTCAATGTACCCAACAATCTCCCCCTATTTGGAGAAGTCATAACCCTTAGTCAATGATATACACCATTCATAACAAATACACATTTTGATGTATAACAACATTATATGACAGGGTAACTACTTAAACAAAACATTAAACAATCATCACAGAATAGTAACAATGCTACCACAGAATAAGCATTAATCATGTTTTGCTTCAATTTCAAAAGTTTCTTTAATAAAAGTTTACATAGATTTTAAAACACCAAAGTTTACAATGTTATAAAATCAAGTAAATCTATTCTAAGGCAGCTCTGGCTCCTTGATGACAATTCCTTTGCCTGATTGGACTTTGGCTTGTACAGGAACATCAGTGTCATCAACTGGCTTCTTGCCTTTTAGATCCTTCTTCTTTTGTTCTCCAGCTCTAATTCTTTGCCTTTCAAAATAATGAAAAGGCTTAGGGAAATATTTGCTAGGCTCCTGAGCATTAGGAGGTAGCTTCCCAAGTTTTGCCTTTCTTCTATACTGAACAATTGCTTCTTGCCTGGCTTCATGCTTTCTCCATTCTTGTTCAGAATACCATTTACCCATATCATGGGTCTGGTCCTTTACAACTTTCCAAGCAGTCAATATAATGTTCCTGGAGGTTGGACTCCACTGCTCAAAATTAGGCTTCAATTCTGCCTATTCTCTAAATCTTTTCTTAGACAATAGAACTTCTTGCTCCTTCAAAACTGCCTCTGGCACATGCTTGTCTACTTTATCAAGGATAATATTTTGATTACCCTCTGGAGGACTGTACATAGACTGTACTTCTTGATGTATCATCTCAAAATCTGCTGGAGGATAGATTACTTGAGCAACTTCAGCTTGCTCACCTCCAAAATATGTAGGTTGTATACCATACTCAGCCACATTATCATCATCACACAGGGGTGGATATCCAAGTGTGGCTCTGATGCTATTTGATATCCATTTAGCATGATCAGATCCAGCTTTGACTAATACCCTCTCCCCCTTTATGACTTTTCTGACAACATGATCTCTGAGGTCATCTTTTTGAAATCTGACCTATTCATCCAGAAAATTAACACCATCCTTATAAAAAGACTTTAACTTTAAGAGCTGAGCAGAAATAGTCTTTTGTGAATCTGTAATAGCTGTTTGAATAACAGCTAGTTCTGCCTGGAATTGCTTATCAAAATCTGCTTTGGCTTGAGTCCATGCTGCAGTCTGGGCAGTAACAATATTTTTCATTTCTGTAACAATTGCATTATGTGATGCAGTCAGATTATCATTCATCCTAATCTGATTTTCTAGGACATAGCCCTGCTTCACTGCTATATCATCCACTTGAATCTTGATTTTCTCTTGATGTGTTGCAAGGAAAACCACAACATTTCCACCCTTGTGGAAACAATCAGTCATTTATTTCTTATTTTGATTCACTTCAAATCTTATTGACTTTATATCCTGAGCCAAGGAGAATTGTAAATCCTTATGAGTTTCATCCAGATACTTCTCCATGACAATCCTTTGCTCATCTAACTTGATCTGTAAGGCCACCAACAATGAGCTGTAATCAGCTGTTGGGGCAGGTTGTGGAGCAGTAGTTTGTAATGCCTTTTTGTAGCTTTGACTTCTTCTTTTGAATACCATCAGTTTTCTTTTCTTGGCTTGTACTGTTGCTTCATCTTCAGAAGCTGAGGAACTATCTATAGTAACTCTGTCCTTAGGACTAGGATGCAATTCCTTTTCTATCCTAGGTTGCTCTCCCTGAGTTACCTGCTCCTCCCTCACAGTACTCACTTGCTCCTTCTCAATGTGAACTTCCTCCTTATCAAGGTTTACTTGCTCCTTCTCAAGAATAACATGCTCCCCCTCTAAGTCAGCTTTCTCCCCCTCAAAACCAGCTTGCTCTATTTCATTGAACAACTCTTCAAGAGTGAATTCTTGTTGAGTAGGGACTTGAGGTATCAAAAACTTAGGAGCATTATCAGCAGCAGATGTATCTTCCAGGAGAACATCTTGGGGTTGACTGTTTAACTGAGCTGGCTGATCAACATCAATCAAAAATTCAGTTAGAGTTTCACTCTTATCATTAAGAATTGATTGATTCACCTCTTGAATTACCTCAAGGATTGTTTATGTAGCCATTTCACTATCCAAGTGAATTGGTTCTTCCTCATGGTGAGGCTCCCCCTGAAGTGGATCCAGGTGGATGGGACTAGCAGATGGTTGCTCCCCCTGCCTCTGTGCATCCTCATTTCTTACTGGTGACCTTCCAGCATTATCAGCCTCTTCCTCATTTGAACTAGAAGCCGCTTGCTCCTCTGAACTACTGGAAGATTCAGGAGCCATTTTGGTTTTCTTCTGCTTCCTCTGTGATGGGGCTTCCTTCTCTGGAGTAGGAATGTTCTTAGTTAACACTCTATCCCACCTGGATATGATCCTGATATCCATCCTTCTCATATGATTTATCTTAGTTCCAGCTGACTGTTCCATCACTTCAGGTACTGATCCAGCTAAATACAAGCTCATAATTCTGTCTAGATTTGGCTTCTTTATACTCTCCTTAATCTTGTCAAAAATGACTACAGACCAATTAGTGTTTAGTCTATAGATGATTCTGGTCATAAGGGTGAACATATATACAGAAATTCTATCATGCCCCCTGGCTTACATAGAATCACTTTGCCTACAACTTCTGACAAGAACTTCCCTTGCATATTCACACCTTTCCTGTTCAAAGCAGAGCCAATCTTCATGGTGAAATCCAGTCCACACCATTGAAGTGCTTCTCTTAGCATAGATGCGGTCACATCTTCTTCTTCTTGTGTTCTGGGCAGGTGTAGAATTTTCCTTAAACTCTTTTGGGTGATTTTCACCTTTACTCCATGAACTGTGGATCTAATCTTGAGTCTTGTTTGATCTAGGGTAGCAGCACCAAAGAATTCTAGAGTTTCTTTCTTCCAGATCTTAGTTGGTTCAGAAACTAGAAATTTCAACCCATTCTCTGCAATTAGGGTTACTGCCCCTGTAATTTCTGAATCCGCTCCATCAAATGCGTTCCGAACTAGCTCGTATCCTTCATTGACATTATCCTCAATCTTTGGCGCCATTAGGGTTGAGAGAAATCTTGAATTTAGATAAGAGAGTTGTCAACACAAAGTTTTGGTCTCGAAACTATGGAGAGCGTGTCGACAGACAATGCTGTTGACCTATTTATACCTTTCTAAAAATGAAGGTGAAAAGGCACGTCAACAATCACTAAATGTGTCGACATTGACTACTTAAGTCTCGACAACGGTGTTGACTACCATGTGTCGACATCAATTATGATATGTCGACACAAATATCCTTAACTGATGACTCAGTGTTTGAGTGTCGATATAGACATCTGCATGTGTCGACATCAATATGGTCGACAAAACTTATGTGTCGACACTTATTCTCAGTGTCGACACAACTATCCTGGATATGTCGACACAACTTCCTGAAGTGTCGACACTACTTTCCTGAAGTGTCGACAACACTGCTCTGTGTCGACACCTTTTTGCTGGATATGTTGACACAGTTTTACTTAGCCAATTTTTGTTAAACTAATCTATGTTTAACATTCCTAATTCAATTTTAAACTTATTGAATTTAGTTTCATCCAGAGGCTTAGTAAACATATCTGCAATTTGATAATCTGTTTTGACATTTTCTAGTGTGATGTCCTCTTTCTCTACATGCTATCTAAGAAAATGGTATCTAATTTCATTATGCTTAGTCCTACTATATGAAACAGGATTATTAGCAATAGAAATTGCACTTGTAGAATCACAAAGCAAAAGTGTTCTACTTACTTGAATACCATAGTCTACTAGCTGGTGCTGAATCCACAAAAGTTGTGCACATCAGCTTCCTGCAGCAACATATTCTGACTCAGCTGTGGATATTGCCACACTAGTCTGCTTCTTACTGCTCCAAGACACCAATCTTCCTCCTAGAAATTAACAGGTGCCTGTAGTACTTTTTCTATCTTCTTTGCAACCTGCAAAGTCTGCATCTGAATAGCCTGTTAGTAGAAAATCTCCATTCCTAGGGTACCAAAGGCCTAGATTAGGTGTGCCCTTAAGATATCTCAAAATCCTTTTGACAGCAGTCAGATGAGATTCTTTAGGGCAGGATTGGTACCTAGCACAAACACATGTAGCATACATGATATCTAGTCTACTAGCAGTCAGATATAGGAGGGAGCCAACTATACCTCTATACAAAGTTTCGTCTACAGGTCTCCCTGCATCATCTTTGCTGAGAGATACACTTGTCCCCATAGGAGTTCTCATGGTAGTGGATGATTCCATACCATACTTCTTAATTAACTCCAGGGTGAACTTATACTGGCATATGGACAATCCATCATCAGTCTGTCTTACTTGGAGACCCAAGAAGAACTTAAGTTCTCCCATACTGCTCATTTCAAATTTTCCTTGCATAAGTTTTGCAAACTTTCTGCAAAGATTACTTTCAGTAGACCCAAATATTATGTCATCAACATATATTTGGACTAGGATTATCTTTCCTTTGGATTCTCTAAGGAATAGAGTCTTGTCTATTTTCCCCCTTGAGAATTTATTCTCAATGAGGAAATTAGACAGGGTTTCATACCAAGCCCTTGGGGCTTGCTTTAACCCATATAATGCTTTCCTAAGTCTATAAACATAATCAGGTTTGAGAGGATCAACAAAACCTGAGGGATGCTCTACATAGACTTCTTCCTTTAGATTTCCATTTAGGAATGCTGACTTTACATCCATTTGAAATACCTTAAAGCCTTGATATGTTGCATAAGCAAGAAACATCCTAATTGCTTCCAGTCTTGCTAATGGGGCAAAGGTTTGATCAAAGTCAATACCCTCTTCCTGCCTATATCCTTTTGCAACAAGTCTTTCTTTGTTCTTCACAATAATACCATTCTCATCCAGTTTGTTCCTAAAGATCCACTTTGTTCCAATAATGTTGTGGTCTTTTGGTTTAAGAACTAACTTCCAGACCTTGCATATTCTGAACTGATTTAGCTCCTCTTGCATGACATCAATCCAATGTGGGTCTAGAACAGCTTCTTCAAATTTCTTGGGTTCTACTTGTGATAAGAAGCTAGAGCACAGAACTGTGTTCAGATTCTTGCTCCTTGTTTGTACTCCTTGTCTTGGATCACCAATTATCTGATTTGCTGGATGATCCTTTATGTGTCTATTAGCTGGAGGTAGTCTATCTTCAGGTTGAACACCTCCAGCGTCTTCATTATGCTGCACCACTTGGTTTTCATCAGCATCTGGAGAGTCTTGTACTCCCCTGGACAACAGCCACCATTTTCCACTTCCTATTTTGCAGTAGAATCTTCTATAATGGTAAGCTTGTCCATTCTCTCATTTATACCTGTAGAACTGCAAGCACTACTTGACAACTCATAGTTAATCAGTCTTGTTTCATCAAAGACAACATGTACAGACTCTTCTACAACTTGAGTAATCAAGTTGTAGACCCTATAAGCCTTACTATTGTTGCTGTACCCAACAAATATCCCATCTTGGGATTTGGCAGCAAACTTAGTTAGATAAGACTTGCCATTGTTAAGTATATAACACTTGCAACCAAAGATCCTAAAATAGGATAAGTTTGGTTTTTTGCCCTTCATAATCTCATAGGGAGTCTTTTTGTGGCTTTTGGTGATAGTAGCCCTATTGATCACATGACATGCAGTGTTTACTGCCTAAACCCAAAAATATTTTGGGAGAGAAGTGTCACTCAATAGAGTTCTACCAGCCTCAATCAGTGTTCTATTCTTCCTTTCAGCAATACCATTTTGCTGTGGTGTTCTAGGTGAGGAAAATTATTGAAAAATCCCAAATTATTCACACAGTCTTGTCATACTCTCAGATAGAAATTCAGTGCCATGGTCACTTCTGATTTTGACCACAGTACTGTCCAGCTCATTCTGAATTTGTTTGACAAAACTATATAAAATACTTGGGGTTTCAGATTTTTGTCTCAGAAAGAACACCCATGAATATCTAGAATAGTCATCTACCACCACAAATGTGTAAACCTTCCTACCTAGACTATGAACTGGCATAGGATCAAAAAGATCCATATGCAAGAGGTATAGACACCTCACTGAATCCTTGTTTTCAAGGCTATGAAAGGAGGATTTGGTCTGCTTGCCTTTTTGACAAGCTGAGCATATCCCATCCTTTATACACTTAACTTGAGGACCATTCCTCACTAACTCTTTGCTAAAAAGTTGGCCAATAGTCTTGTAGTTAAGATGGGCCAGCCTCTTGTGCCATTTAACACAATGAGAGACTCTCTCATCAGCTACAAGATAAATAGGAGAAATAATGTTCTCATACTCAAAGTTAAGACAATATACATTTCTTTTTCTATATCCTGTCAATATGACCTTTTGATCACTTGACCTATTGATATGACATCCATTCTTAATAAATGAAATGTCATATCCTAAATCACTCAACTGACTTATGCTTAAAGGTTGTGTTTCAAACCCTTCACATAGGCCACTTGAGAGATAGTAATCTGGTTATTAGAAATGTTACCAAATCCTTTAATGATTCCTTTTTCAAAACCACCAAAGGTTACTTTAGGGTCATCCATGATAGGTGTGTAGTCCTTCAGCAACCCCCTTATTCTAGTCATGTGCCTGGAACATCCACTGTCCAAGTACCATATAGGGGCATGGCCACTTGGACTCACCTGCAATAAAGACTACTTAACCTTAGAACCCAAATGAGTTTTGGGTCCTTGGTTCATGTTAGCCCGAAATTTAACAAATCTGCATGTAGCTTTTCTAGCAGGCAGACTGCTACTCTCCTTGACACTGGAATTGTGCCAACAATCTAAGGCAAAGTGGCCTACCTTGCCACAACACCAACACTCAAACTTGTTGTACCTTTGTTTAGGTACAACCCTAGCTGAATTGTTTACATCAGGTTTCTTGTTTTGTGCTGGGGCTTTTCCTTTAGAATTGGACTTAGCAGTCCATGTAGTTCTCTTAAACCCTAATCCAGCCTTACCCCTTTGAAACACAAACTCATCAATCAAGGGTAATACAGACTTTGATTTAGAAAAACTAGCTACAATCTCCTTTTCTTTCTGAAGTCTATTCTCTAGACTTTTAATTTAATCATTCTTGAATGTGATAGTACCCATCTGAATAACAATAATGTTTTTCAGTCTGGCTATCTCATTCAACTTCTGATCCAGCAACTTCTCTGAATCAGATGCAGCCATCTTAAGATCTGCAATTTCATTAGCCAGAGTTTTGGCCAAGTTTTTGCTTTTCTTTAGTGCCTGCAACAAGTCTCTATATTCATCTATCAACTGATGAATATCACCTTCAGACTCAGACCCATCCACATCACTTGATGCAGATGTTGCTGACTCTGACTCAATACTGCAATCTGAATTTCTAGAAAGACATTGTACCTTATTAGGACCAGGCTGATCCTGACATTTGTCTTCTTCTGACACATCCATCAGTCCCTTGCACTGATGGTCTTCTTATTCATAGATAGAGTTCAGCACTTGTAGGAACTCTTCTTCTTCTTCTGTTGCATATAGACCAATGTATGCCTCAGCTTCAGATTCTGACTCTGAAGATGATTGGTCTGTCAAGCTCTTCTCCTTCTTAGCAACAAAGGATTTCTCCTTCTTGCTCTGGTGTTGAGTCTTCGTTTTATCAGAAGACTCTTTTCTTTTATCTGGACACTCAGCCACAACATGTCCAGGCATATTACAGCAGTAACAAACTATCTTTAGTGTTGTAGATTTGCTTGGCTTAGACCTGCTCCTATCCTTCCTGGATGACTTCTTCTTTTGATAATAATCATCCTTAGGCTGAGATGTGGAAGGCTTAGACTTCCACTGCTTCTTCTTCAGGAATCTCTGAAACTGCCTTGTGAAGGCAGCAAAATCTTCATCTGAGTCACTGCTGTCTGAACTTTGGTTGTCTGAATTATCTGAAGCAATTTCAGCAACTATCTTAGGAGTTGATGGAGACATCCTCCTATTACTTCTAGTGGCTTCAACCTTGAAGGCCACAGACTTTTCTATATGCTCCACTCTTGCATTTTTCTCTTCCTCTTTCCTAGCCATCAGCTGCATCTCATATAACAGTAGCTTTCCAAACAATGTTGGAGGTGAGATATCTGCAAGTTTGGCCACTTCCCTAATGACACAAATCTTTGTGTCCCAATCTTTTGTCAAGGATCTTAGGAATTTATCATTCAGTTCATAAGTACTGAAGATTCTCCCATAGGACATCAACTCATTTACTATTCTATAGAACTTTTTATAACACTCAGTTATACTGTCAGACTTTCCTTGTCTGAAACTCTCATATTCCTGGTTCAGCATAGATTTTCTATCTTGTCTGACTTCTTCAGAACTCTCCATGTAGACTATCAAAGTATCCCACATTTCCTTGGAGGTCTTGCAGTGAATCAAATTCTGGAAGGTTGTATCATCAATGGTACTTACTATGATGTTCTGAGCTCTTTTATCCATAGTTGCCAGGATGATCTCATCCTTGGTCATCTCTGAATAATCCTTGGGAATTCTTTGGTTTGCATCTAGAACTGAAATCTTCATTGGAATATAAGGACCTTCCTTTACTGTAATGTAGATCCTTGGATCAGAAGCTTCCATAAACAACCTGACCCTTTCTTTCCAGATGCCAAATATCTCCTTTCTGCATATGGGTAATTTCATAGAACCTAGTTCCTTATGATTTTCTCCTGAACCCATTTTCTTGATCTTGAATCTGTCTTAAGGATCTAACTCAGACTGTTAAGTCACACTTTGAGTAACCTTGCTTTGATACCACTTGAAAGAATTAGTGCCTAACCACCTAGAGGGCGGGGGGGGGGGGGGGGGTGAATAGGTGTAATTCCTTTTTCTTTTTAAGGCAGCAAATCTATTCAGTTATTTACTTAACAACAGATAGTTTTATAACTAACACAACACAGATTCACAGAATTACCACAACACAGATTGCACACAGATTTTTATAGTGGTTCCCCAAGGTCTAGGTACATCCACTTTCCCCCTTCGCCTATCTAGCAGTGTACTAGATTCAGCCTAACTTCTGCACTCCACCTCAGATCCTCATATCTTACAACTCAGAACCCAACAAGGCTCCTAAATCCCAGGCAATCTTCCCTACCTCAGCCTTCAACAAGGCCTACACTCAGAGATCACAATCTCCTACAACTCAGGCTCACAGCCCTACCTCGGCCTTCAACAAGGCCTACAACTCAGAGAAAATATTCTCCTACACTCAGCCTTTATAAATACAGGCTTACAATCTCAGATCTATATAGATCCTACAAAAATTTGATTTAATAAAGTAATTAACCACCACCCAGATATAGAGAGAAGGGATGGATGGCTTCTTGATCAGTTCTTGGAAGAAGCTAATAGCAGAGATCAACCTCTCTTAGCTTTCTTCAAAGCTTCTTGAATCTGAACTCAGTAGGGTTGAATATCCTGTGAAGTTGATCTTCAATCAGCTTATGTCTTGAGATTCAGATCTCAATCTGAATCTTTCTTTGTAGCCTGGTTCAGCAACTGCACTTCAGTAGATGGAGCTCTCTCTCTCCAACTTCTTCTTTTTCTCTTTCTTTAGAATTCTGTATTCATTTCTCTAATCTGTGATTCTTCTAAAAAATCCACACATCTGTTGAAGGAGAATAGCTTTATATAGACTTCCTCCAAGGTAATAGGCTGATCCGGTTTATAACAAACGTCTGACAGCTCTGACTGTAGCAGAATACCGGTTGGAAATGGCAGCTGTCAAATCATCCAATCACTTCTTGAAATACTGTCTGTTTGAGAGTGTCGAGACTGATCTTCATCATGTGTTGACACAAGTAGACTAAGTGTCGACACAAGTGGAGTAAGTGTCGACACATGCCTTGGTGGTGTCGACACAACTCCTTTGTTATTGTAACAGCTTCTCGACACTGCTTCTTTAGAATGTGTCGACACTGATTCTGTGTGTCGACACAAGCCTTCTTTTCTTGAACTTTGTTGAAACTTTGCTGTGTGTCGACACAAGTCCTGTGTGTCGACACAATTGATGTCGATAAAGTCTTCTTTGTGTCGACACTGCCTTTTGGTGTCGACACTATTGATATCGACTAAGTATTCCTGTGTGTCGACACTGCCTTTTAGTGTCGACACAGTTGATGTAGACTTTGCTTCTCTGTGTGTCGACACAGCCTCTTGGTGTCAACATAATTACTTCTGGTGTCGACACAGCCTTTCCAAGTGTCGACACAATTAACTCCATGTGTCGACACAAGCCTTCATAAGTGTCGACACAGCTTCTCTAGGTGTCGACACATGGACTTAGAAATTTTTCTGCATTCCTGCATTTACTTTACCTGTACATATAAACTCAAAACACATCAAATACACCTTGATGCATATCATTGAGCAGGGTGAGGCTTCTTCAAATCTGGTACACATTTTCCAATATACCCGACAAAAGCGGATTTGGTTTTATTTAGAAAATGGGGCGCGCGGATTTATTATTTGGATATAAAACAGTGAAATCGAGTTTTAATGAAAGGAGGCAAGTGCACCTATCGTGTGTAGTACATGATATTCCGGTGTGGAATATTGAGGTCGTATTATTCTCAGGGTTGGTTTGATTATTTCTACTCTTCCCTGGAGGGGACCATTATTTTACCGGTAATTAACTTGTCTTGTTAATATTTTATATATAAACAAAAAGAAAGACAGAAAATGAAAACATTAAAAAGGTGGAGCCGATGACGAGCTTAGCACAACCACATCAAATTGAATTAGAACTAAAATAAATTTTTAATAAAAAAAGATCCTAAATTTCAAATTAATTAAGGCGGAGACTTGGCAGTGGAGGTTCCACTAAAATGAGCTCACTTATCTGTAGCACTATCGCTCACCTGAACGCTAAGACTATTCGACCGAACGTTAGTCCGACGAAGGATTCCTATTATATCCCGCATTACGCTAAGAACCCTGCTATTGGGTGGGGAACCCAATTCGGTAGAGTTTACGCGCCTCCTCTCTCAAGGGTTAGTGCAGAACTCCATTTACCAAGGGGCAATCAGTCCATACGAACGACCTCTCGGCTAGCTAGCATATGGTCTACGGAAATAGAGACCACACATCGATTATGTGGTTCTACGCTACGTAAACCCCATGCAAACCTAAGTTATTTTAATTAATTAAAAAAAACAGGGCCTTTAATTATCTAAAGCTATTTTATCTGTCCCAATGCTCTTCGATACTGAGGGCTAAGAACGGTTAGCCACTCATCAGAATGGGGACAGCTTGCGAGAAAAAGCAATAAAAAGAAATCAATAAATGGAAAGCAGTAAAGGAAAGTTATAAATTGCAAGTCCTACTCAAACGAGTAGGACTGAAATGAAAGTAGTAAAAGACAAGTCCCGACTCAAATGAGTGGGCGAGACAAAATAAAGCGAGTCTTACTCAAACGAGCAGGAGAAAATAAATGCACCCACGCACGCACTCTACTGAAATGAAAACTCACGCACACACTCTACTTGAAAGAAAACTCACGCACTCAACATAAAGTAAAAACACAACTCTACAGAAATAAAACACACACACTGCAGGAAGTAAACACACTCACACAGTAGAAATTGAAACGCACTCACTCACTCTACTTGAAAGAAAAGCAAAACAATGTGCCATTTAACTCTTAACGAGCAGGCAGAAATAAATGCGCACACGTACACACTCTACATGAATTGAAAGAAAGCTGTAAAAACTAACTCATACATGCACGCACACGTATGAAAATTAAGAAAAACTAAGTGCTTTAAAAATTAAAACGAATACATTTCTACCGCTAGAATGCGGTAGAAATGCATAAAAAGACGAAATAAAAATAAAAAGAGCAAAAAGTTGTGAAAATAAAAATGAAAATGAAAATACTTGAAAAATTAAAATGATAACATTTTCATTCTTATAACTTTATAGAAACGCATAAAAAGTGGAAATAAAACTAAAAGAAAACGAATGGTTTTACGATCATAAAGAGGCTAAGTTAAAGAAAATTAAAAACCACCTTTTAAAATATTTTTATAAACCCATAGGAATGAAAACAAAGTAAAAACAATAAACTAAACCTAGACAAGTACGGTGCATGAAAATAATATTGCGATTACGACGGCTAGAAAATTGATAAATTTCTAAGTTAAACTAGTTACCTAAGCAAAAGAAAAACATAAAAAACACAAAAAGAGGAATGAAAAATTACTTAAGGTAGGGCACTTTGGCTGATTTTCATACAACTTGGAGGAGAAAAATAACATTTCTATTAAGTAAAAAAATGATTACAATGAAGCAAAAACAAATACAAAAAAAGGGGGGGGGGGAGGAAAATTCCCTTACATTGCATAAACAGCCCCCAAGAACAGCCCTAACCTAAGCAAAGTGGCTTAAAAAGCAGAATAAAAATACATACAGAACATGGTACTTATAGTGAAAATTTTCATGGAACACGCCCTCTAACACGGGCGTATTGGGGGGCGTGTCGGATCATGGGACACGGGCATGTCCTTGTCGGGTCGACGAATATTGAGCGCAAAATTTCGAGCTGGCTGACACGGGCCTAGAACACGAGGCGTGTCATTGGACACGGGCGTGTGGCCAGGCATATCAACATTTTATTCTTCAATTGTGGCTGGTTTCACGGGTTTTGAATTGTCATGCCCAGGTCACGGGCGTGACCCATAGTACACGGGCGTGTACTTGCATTTTTTGGCATTTTCCTGACAATTTCAGGAAACAAAATAAAGCTAAGTTAGAATATTTTTTACAAAAAAGAAACATTTTATTGAACAAAATTAAGTAAAAATAAAAAAAATAAATGAAAATGACTTAATTAATGTTCATAAAAATGCGTATATTTACAACTCATCAAGTACCCCCATACTTAAGCTTTTGCTATTCCAGAGCAAAAGTTGGAGATAAATTTATAAGGAATTAAAGAAATGCTAACTTTAACTAACGTTTGAATTATTTGAAAGTAAGATCAAAATAAACATCCGGGGTTAAAGAATTAAATCCTAAATCATGAAAATGTTATAAATAGAGGAAGAGTTTCAAAAAGATTTCTAGATAAGTCAAATAGAAAACAAAAATATTTTTTGTTAGTTTAACAAAGATAGATTGAAATTATATAAAAAATTTAGCTTAAAAGAAGTTAAAGGAAATAATGTAATTTAAAAATTATGCTCTCAAAAAATTTAAATTAATTCTAGAATCATTGAGATAGGCAAAGTGGTTTGTTGGTTTATGAAGAGGGCTTGGATTTAGAGGCGAGATAAGTTTTTCTCGAACCTCAGCATATATTTTTTTTGAATGTTAAGGAAAATGAAATCTTATTTTCCTAACATATAATAATAATTTTTTTTTTCTTCATAAGTAATAAATAACCCAATGTATATATAAGAGTAATGAATTTTATCCTCTTACTCCGTAACATATAATTTTTTTAAATATTGGATGCCTATGTTTACGGAACAAAATCTTATTTCCCTTGACATAGGATCTTTTAAGGGATAAAATAGGGGTAATCATGCTAAGTAAGACATGAAAAAAAAGAAAGAGGTGAGTTTATATTTTTTCAAAGAAAACTAGATTTTAATAAAAAAGTTTTGAGAGCAACCTTTTTAAAATGAACGTTCCTATGTTTCTAAAAGCATGAAGTAGAAATAATTGAAATCCATGGTTATTATTTTCTAACACAAAAGACGAGCTTCTATTTATAAAAATTAGAAGTGGTGGTGAAAAACAAGTTCTCTATTATAAGGAAAAGACATAAAAAATTCTTTAAAACTTAACCCCAGACACTTAAATCTATCAAAATTTAATTAATAAACGAATAGTAAAAAAGAATAAGTAAAATTCGCTTATAAATAAACTCGAAACTAGATTTTTGGAAAGCAAAAAGGGTTAAGACATGGTATATTCGATTTTATGTGTTTCATAACAAAGTATTTTTATTTTATTTTAGGGTTCTTATCTTTTTGTGTGTGTTTGATTATTGTCCTTTTTTTGGATTTTTAGAGCTATTCTCTTTTTTGGATTTTCAATTTTTTTTGATTTTTAATTTTTTTAAAGTTATTTACAAGAATGAGGGAAAGAAAGAGGTGTTATTTATAAATAAAAGAAGGAAAAAGAAGAGGAAAGAGAATATTTACAAAAAATAATTACGAAGTAAAAGTTTTTGGGATTTTTGTGTTATAAGTTTTTTTTGAGTTTTTGATTATGAAAACATGATTTTTTTTGAGTTTTTGATTATAAAAACATGAAATGTTTTTTGAAGTTTTTTTAATTTTTGCAATTTATTGGTTTTTTTGATTGGGTGCAGAAAATAAAAGAACAAAAAGCAGGAAATACACCCCGATATTTAAGTCCAACATTGTCCCCAATGTTGCACTAAGTATGAGGAATAAGAAATAAAGACCAAGTAGTTATGTACAAAAATAAAAAAGAAAAACAGTAGATAAGAAAGCTTCCCTGAAAACGCGTTCAGGGAGGCCCGTTATGAAAGCGAAACCCTGCATTATGAATAAGAGAGCAGAAAGAGAACAAAAAAAAACTAAAAAAAGAAAGTTGGCCAAAAGGTTGCGGGCGGTAGGGGGCAAGTGTGTGTGACTCGTAAGCTAACATCTTAGCTATAAGAGCGTTACAGATATGCGAACCCCTAGCACGCATAATAGTGTGAAGTGCGCCGAAGTGACAAAATAAATATATAATATTTTAATAATAGAAAAATTGATTTATTTCAAGTGCTTATGATATTTTTTGGTAAACATTTTCGGTGTTTTTTTTTGTTGAAACGAAGAAAAACAAGTTAAAACAAAAACATATATACAAAAAATTATTTTTGCCATTTTTTGTAGGTTTTTTAGTTTTTAGTGTTTTTTTTGTGGTTTTGTTTGTTTTTTTATGTTTTAGGTTTTGTAGATTTTTTTGTGTTTTAGTTTTTAGATTTTTTTTAGTTTTTTGTGTTTTCATAAATAAAAAAATAATGAAAATTATTTTTTAGATTTTATAGTTTTTTAAGTTTTTAGTGTTTTTTTTTGTTTTTTAGATTTTTTTGTTTTATAGATTTTTTAAGGTATTTTTAGACTTTTTTGGTTTTTATAGTTTAAGATTTTTTTTTTGGAAACAGCGCTATATCATTTTTGTGTTTTTTTATAGATAAAGATATATGAAATTATAAGTATAAAATAAACTCCCCTTTTTTAAAGTTTTTTATTATTTTTATTTTTTTACATAGTTTTATGATTATTATTATTATTATGATTATGTTGGCAAATATATATATATATATATATATATATATATATATATATATATATATATATATAAAATTAATAGTGCTCCAGAGTTCAAAATAACGACTCGAAAAATCCAAAAACTTGATACGGGTTAAAACTCCAAAAATTATTACGAGCATGCGGCGCCCCGGGCGGTTTTATTTAAGAAAAGCGGATTTGGTTTTATTTAGAAAATGGGTCATGTAGATTTATTATTTGGATATAAAACAGTGAAATCGAGTTTTAACGAAAGGTGGTAAGTGCACCTATCATGTGTAGTGCAAGATATTCCGGTGTGGAATATCGAGGTCGTATTGTTCTCGGGGTCGGGTTGATTATTTCTACTTTTTCCTGGAGGAGACTATTATTTTACCAATAATTAACTTGTCTTGTAAATATTTTATATATAAATAAAAAGAAAGACAAAAAATGAAAACATTAAAAAGGTGGAGCCGATGACGAGCTTAGCGCAACCGCATCAAATTGAATTAGAACTAAAATAAACTTTTAATAAAAAGAGATCCTAAATTTCAAATTAATTAAGACGGAGACTTGGCCGTGGAGGTTCCCCTAAAATGAGCTCACTTATCTCTAGGACTATCGCTCACCTGAACGCTAAGACTATTCGACCGAACGTTAGTCAGACGAAGGATTCCTCTTAACGCCCGCATTACGCTAAGAACTCCGCTATTGGGTGGGGAACCCAATCCGGTAGAGTTTGCACGCCTCCTCTCTCGAGGGTTAGTGCAGAACTCCATTTACCAAGGGGTGATCGGTCCATACGCATGGCCTCTTGGCTAGCTAGCGTATGGACAACAGAAATAGAGACCACACATCGATTATGTGGTTCTACGCTTCGTAAACCCTAGGCAAACCTTAAGTTATTTTAATTAATTAGAAAAACAGGACCTTTAATTATCTAAAGCTATTTTATCTGTCCCAATGCTCTTCGATACTGAGGGTTACGAACTGTTAGCCACTCATCGGAATGGGGACGACTTGCGAGAAAAAGCAATAAAAAGAAAGAAATAAATGGAAAGTCGTAAAGGAAAGCTGTAAATTGCAAGTCCCACTCAAACGAGTAAGACTAAAATGAAAGTAGTAAAAGACAAGTCCCACCTCAAATGAGTGGGCAGGACAAAATAAAGCGAGTCCTACTCAAACGAGCAGGAGAAAATAAATGCACCCACACACGCACTCTACTGAAATGAAAACTCACGCACACACTCTACTTGAAAGAAAACTCACAAACTCAACATAAAGTAAAAAACACAACTCTACAGAAATAAAACACACACACTGCAGGAAGTAAACACACTCACACAGTAGAAATTGAAACACACCCACTCACTCTACTTGAAAGAAAAGCAAAACAATGCGCCATTTAACTCTTAACGAGTAGGCGAAAATAAATGCGCACATGCACACACTCTACATGAATTGAAAGAAAGCTGTAAAAACTAACTCATACATGCACGCACACGTATGAAAATTAAGAAAAACTAAGTGCTTTAAAAATCAAAACGAATACATTTCTACCGCTAGAATGCGGTAGAAATGCATAAAAAGATGAAATAAAAATAAAAAGAGCAAAAAGTTGTGAAAATAAAAATGAAAATGCTTGGAAAATTAAAACGATAACATTTTCATTCTTATAAGTTTATAGAAACACATAAAAAGTGGAAATAAAATTAAAAGAAAACGAATGGTTTTACGATCATAAAGAGGCTAAGTTAAAGAAAATTAAAAACCACCTTTTAAAATATTTTTCTAAACCCATAGGAATGAAAACAAAGTAAAAACAATAAACTAAACCTAGACAAGTACGGTGCATGAAAATAATATTGCGATTACGACGGCTAGAAAATTGATAAATTTCTAAGTTAAACTAGTTACCTAAGCTAAAGAAAAACATAAAAAACATAAAAAGAGGAATGAAAAATTACTTAAGGTAGGGCACTTTGGCTGATTTTCATATAACTTGGAGGAGAAAAATAACATTTCTATTAAGTAAAAAAATGATTACAATGAAGCAAAAACAAATACAAAAAAGGGGGGGGGGGAGGAAAATTCCCTTACATTGCATAAACAACCCCCAAGAACAGCCCTAACCTAAGCAAAGTGGCTTAAAAAGCAGAATAAAAATACATACAGAACATGATATTTATAGGGAAAATTTTCATGGAACAGCCCTCTAACACGGGCGTATTGGGGGGCGTGTCGGATCATGGGACATGGGCATGTCCTTGTCGGGTCGACGAACGTTGAGCGCAAAATTTCGAGCTGGCTGACACGGGCCTAGAACACTAGGCGTGTCATTGGACACGGGCATGTGGCCAGGCGTATCAACATTTTTTTCTTCAATTGTGGCTGGTTTCACGGGTTTTGAATTGTCACGCCCAAGTCATGGGCGCGACCCATAGTACACGGGCGTGTACTTGCATTTTTTTGGCATTTTTTCTGACAATTTAAGGAAACAAAATAAAGCTAAGTTAGAATATTTTTTTACAAAAAAGAAACATTTTATTGAACAAAATTAAGTAAAAATAACAAAAATAAATGAAAACGACTTAATTAATGTACATAAAAATGCGTATATTTACAACTCATCATTGACTTTGTTGGATGTAGAGTTGACAGGAAAAGAACATCAGGAACATGTTAGTTCCTTGGTGATAGGCTTGTGTCTTGGTTTTGTAAGAAACAGACATCTGTGTCAACTTCAACAGCTGAAGCTGAATATATAGCAGGTGACAATTCTTGTTCACAAATTTTATGGATTCAAAACCAACTCCTGGATTTTAGTTTCAATCTAAATAATTCAACTATATTTTATGATAGTACCAGTGTAATTTCCATTACATAAAATCCAGTGCATCATAGAGGACCAAGCATATAGAAGTTAGACATCATTTCATTAGAGATTGCGTGGACAAAAATAAAAATAACCTTGTCTTTATCTCTACTATTTACAAAGAGCAGACATATTTACTATGCCTTTAGATGAGAAGAAACATCTGTTTTTGTCTAAATCAACCATGCATGATAAATGAGGAAGGCATAATTTAATTTTTGTTCTGAGTTCAATGATTAGGAGATAGTTCGTCGAATGAAGATCGACGATCTGTGAACTCTTCGTGAAATGTTTGTCGAACTGAGATCAACGAACTTTTCTTTGTGAAACTGTTTGTCGAATGGAGATCGATGAATTTGTTTCAGAAAATATTTCGTCGCACAGAGAATGACGATATGTTTTCTCTTCTTCCAGCTTAGACCGACGATCTTATTTTCAATTTTGAGAATTTCGTAGAACTGAGCTCGAAGTTTTTGTTTCTCATTGGACGGTGTTCGACGTTTTGCCTTCTAAAAACTTATATCTAAGTTTTCATCGAACTCAATCCCGTGCTTTCTTGTTCCCCAGTACTTGATCTTTCTCTCGTTTTTGCAGGAAAACAATGGCGATCTCCACGGCGGTACTCTCCAACATGAAGTTCGATGCTGGTTTTGATATAGACATTGATTCATTCGCTCACTCCGATCAAATCTTCACTGATATTCTGATATTATTTGAGGAGCAGCAACTAAGGAAGTTTATGATGACTCACATCAAGCTTCCAGTCACAGAGATTAAAGAATGGGTATATACATCCTCCTCACTAGATGCAACAACCCTCATCGGCACAATATCTGGAGAACAGGTTCCCCTGACACCTGTAATTTTATCTGAACTTTTTGATCTTGTTAATGGAAATGATGATATAGAGATGGATAGTTCTGAGTATAATGATATGTTGATTAAGATGAGTTACTCCGAAGGAAACCCTAGCAAGCTGTTGAAGAAAAACTTGTCAGTGGAGTACAAGTTTTTGGCTGACTTAGTTGGGAAAGTAATCCTGTGTAAACATACTGCCAATGATTATATTACAAGGCATCATTTTCTATTGATGAGTGCCTTGGTGAACAAAAAGTCAATGAACTAGGGCTGTATCTTGTTTGATTCCATCAAGAAGAACACCAAGAAGGATGTTTGTTATGCGAGGATTCTAGCCTTATTTCTACAAGCTAGATGCCCACAGCTGTTGGTCTCTCAGACCATCTTCATAAATGGTTCCAAGAGGCTGACCTCAACCCTCTTTGGCAAGTGGGAGAGAGTAATCTCAAAGCCCTCCAGGGTCTCTTCCTCTAGAGTTTCAGAGGACACAAGGACAAGTGTTGTCACTCCTCCAAACCCTATAGAAGTTCTTGCTTCTCCTCCATCACCATCTTCTAGACTACCTTCACCTCCTCCACAATAATAAGAATCTACTATTATTACTGAATAAACCCCATCCACTGTCACCCTACAGCTTCACACATACCATCTCCACCTCCTCCATCTCCTCTACCACACCACCTGGATACTATCCCATCCACCTCTACAATTCTAACACAAACATCTCCAACATTCAGTCTGACATCATCAGCTCCATCTCCATCTCCAAACCTCTCTCCACATCATTCCCCTATCTAGGAAGAAATCCCTACTGAAATACCAACAGTCATTCCACCAACATTCCAATCATTCCAACATACAGACTTCCCTCAGGCCTTCTCAGTCTGTTCAAACTGTGGACACCAATCCACTTATACCCTATCTACTCCTGAACCCATTTATCTAAATTTCTCTGACATTGCAACTGATCTTCTCAAATTCATCACTCCTTCTCTTAATAAGCTAATATAGGAAGCTGTTGCCCCTCTTATTTCTACCAATGCTGATCTTTCTTCCTAAATTACCTCTTCCTCTTCTGTCCCTTCTTCTAGGGGACTGGGTTCAGGTATCTGATGAGTCCACATTTTACACTGATTTTTGGACTCATCTGGGCCAGTTTTATCGTCTTAGCACTACACTTGAGAGCCATTATTGCTTATATTTGCTTACATGCCTATTTCACGATTAAGTGCACTATAGGCCCATTTCTGTGTGCTTTTTGTGTTTCTATATTTTTGTTATTCTTTAGCCCTATCTCGGGAATGTGGTGTGCGTGTTTGGTGGCCCATCTGCCTCTTCTACTAGTGCAGGGTTCGTGTGCGTGCTCCGGAACCACTCGGGAGACCCCGACGATGCAGGAATACTGCACACGACCACTGGACTTATTACGCACGACCACTGGTCGTGCGCCACCGATCGTGCGCATTACATTCTCATTTTCCTAATCTTGCCCGGGTAATCGCACGAGCACTGGCCACAGTGCGCACGACCACTGGTCATGCGCCACTGCTCGTGCACGTTTACCCCTTGCTTTCTGTAAATCTATCCCTGCCAATCGCACGATCTGTGGATTTAGTGCGCACGACCACTGGTCGTGCGCCACTGATCATGCATGTATTTGCTGATGCTGCTTATCCAGGTTGCAGGTCTATTTGGAAATGGCGCACAATCATCAACCAATAGTGCGCACGACCACTGGTCGTGCGCCACTGATCGTGCGCACTGCTTTTGCTGCCTCCATATTTAAGGCCTCGCTCCACAATTTAGGTCAATGCCTGTCATTTGCTGCAATCGAAGAGTGTGCGGGAATCACCATTTCACTTCTCCAGCTGCTCCATCACCTCCACCTTCGTCGGGAGTCCATAGCTAGCTACTCCGAAGCTTTTCAAGCTCTCCGGCGAAGCCCTCGACCATTAACAACTTCAACTCCAAGCTTTCCACCAGAGTTGGTGAAGAAGATAACCTAGAGAATGGACTTCAAGGCCTTCGAGGTGACAGCTCGTGGGTACCGGAAGCCTCCTTGGACTGAGCCCGGAAGCGGATTGACTACTCACTACTCCGGCCACGACCTGCGTTGGATCTTCACTCTCTTTTGGCTTACTCCTCTTCCCCTTTCTCTGTAGTATGGAATGGTTTAACATTATAATGAACATCAAGTTTGATTTTATATCTAATGGAATGTTAGTATGTTTCTTATGCTTGTGAGTAGTGTCTGTGAATGCGCCTCACTCACTCCACATCCACTCCATATCCGTGTCATACCCGATTGCACCCCACACAAGAACACTTCCATCCATTAGCCTTCCGTCCACTCGCCCAACCGAAGTTCGGCATCGCGGCCGAAACACCCACTTCACCTTGCGAAGCGGTGCCTTCGACCCATATAGCTTTTCCTAGTTTATTAGATCAAACAACCACAATCCCTCAAGTCCCCTTTTTTGCTCTTTTTTCTAAGTATAACCCTCATAACAATATTTTCTGAACTGTTGCCGCTCTATGCTAATTGCATTCTTCAAGAGACCGACACTCGGGGATTTATTCCCAAACTTTATTACTTGTGCGACCGGTGCGCTTGCCGATTTACACGCATCAGTATCTTTGATACCAGGCAGGGGGAGATGTCCAATGAAGAAGCTCCTCCAATAACAACAGTAATTCCAGCAACAGAAATAATTGAAATTATTTATGATGACACTAATATGACTTACTTTGAAGAAGAATCAGTTAATGCAGTAATAAACACTGTTGTTGATTTTATTCTTAATCCCACAGTTGACATTCATTCTTTACTTCATTCCTTTGATATAGTTTATAGTTGCACTTTACTAATTTTTGATACAATTGATATAGTTTCTGATTACTCTAAAGCTATAGTCTGCTACACAGCACCAATAAGTCCTAAAGTATTGGAACAACTTAGGACAAGTTTTATAGTTAAAGAGAACATTATAGAGCAAATAATCACTCCAGAGCAAAAGGCTTTTTCACCTCTAACATTTGGCTGGGCTGAGTCCCCCATGTCAGATCTTGATGAAATTATGTTTCAAGACATGGAAGCAGAAAGTGATAATATTTAGGCTCAAGATATTATAGATATTGCATTTAAAGAGCTAGAAGTTCAAGCATAGCCTCAGGCTGAAGCCATACAACCACATGCTCATTCAATACTTTCTGAGGAAATGCTTAAACAGATCAATGCTATGTGTGATAAGCCTGCTGATGAATCTGATGATTATGATGATGAATCTGATGAGTCAGATGACTCCAGTTCTAAGAAAAGGAAGTTTAAGAAGAGAAAGGCTCTAATAAAGGCTGCACCAAAACCAAACCCTACTGCTGACACTCTGAAAGGGGAAACTAGATCAGATATACTCTAAAGGGGGGGGGGGGTGAATAGAGTATATCGTGCTTTTTAAAACACAGAGAGAAACTTTTGCAAAGCTTTACAACAATTGTTGTAATGAGTGTAAGCAGGGAAGCAGAAATAAAACTAATCACAAACTAAGCTATGCAGAAACTAAGCACAAGAAAAGCTAGGCCAGAAACAAAAAGAAAACATGCAAAACCAGATGACACAAGGAATTATAGTGGTTCCCCAACTTAGGTACATCCACTCTTCTACCACCCTAGGTAGGAATCCACTGCAGGATGAGTTGATCAGGTGTCCTGAGCACCAATGAGCTTTTGATAAGGTACTCAAAAACCAAAACAGATTTTTTGATCAGGTGTCTTGCCACCAATGAGCTTTTGACAAGGTGCTCAAAAACCAGATTCAAACTTTTGAAGGGAGTTTGAAAAACCCTTTACAGAGTGAGGGTGAGAGAGTGATGGCAGTCTTCTCTTTTCTCAAACAACTGAGAAGACTAAGTGGATTGATTTCAAAGCTCCCCCTGAGTCCTTGATCTTCAGGAAGATGAGCTTTGCTGAGGGTGATAGGCCTTCAAAGATAGATCTCCAGCAAAAGATGATTTCAGCAAGCTGAAATGTTGAGTGTCTGGAGTCTTGAAATGATGTTGTCCTTGAACACTTGGAGAGCTGAAGAGATCTGAAGATTTGTTTGAAGGCTTGATCTCTTTGATGAGTGTTCTTCAGAATTCTTGTTGACAGAAGATTGAGAGAGTCTCTGTATTCTGAGTTGTGTCCTGTTCTTGTCAATCTCTGTATATATTCTCTATTTCATTCAAAAACATTCTCTTTTATTCTCTGTGTCTGAATAGGATATTACTCTGTCAAAGATAGTCGTTGGTCTGCATTGATTACAGCCTTAATTGCATAATTTGTTCTGAAGGAAAGTCCACTGATTTGTTCCTTGAAAAATCCCTTGAAACTTGCTCCAGAAGTAAATGAAAACGGCTGGCAGATCTTCTGAATTAAATGCAGAATAACTTCTATCTGATTTGAATTTGAATTCTGAAAGATAACTGAAATCGTCGAACTGAGCTCTGCTATCGTCGAGCTGAGCTCAGAGATAAGGATCCAGTGCAGAGTCAAAATCGTCGACCTGAGCTCACCGATCGTCGAATGGAGTTCGACGATATTGCGAAGTTGAGCTCAGCGATCGTCGAGTGGAGCTCGACGATATTATGAGGTTTGAGCTCAGCAATCGTCGAATGGAGCTCGACGATCTGCAGAAGTTGAGCTAGACGATCATCGACCGGAGTTCGACGAATCGTCGTGCTGAGCTCGACGATTAGACTTGGTCTCCAGAAAAACTTGGTCTTCAGGGCAGCTTCCAAACCTAGACTCCTGATCCCTTAGACTCAATTCTAATTGACCTATTAAACTATACAGAAGGTCAAACACAGATTCCTAGAGACATAGTGATCCTGACCCAAATTAGTAATAGGGTGTTCCAACAATCTCCCCCTATTTGGGTTAGGAAAACTATTTACAGACTTTTGAAAATCAAACAACATCATACAATCAGAAAAACACAAAAACAACAGTAGCGAGACATTACAGAACCATCACACAGATATATATATATATAATGTCCAGAAATCAGTCAGAAAAACCAAGAAATGTCACCTTACAGAGTTACTTTTTCTCTTTGCCTTTTACCATCTTGATTTCTCTGTTAGGATTTAAAGCTTCCTGTTTGGATCTGGTGTCATCAGCTGCACCCAAATAAATTTGCTTAGAAGCCCTGGGAACCACTGCAGCTGGATGCAACTCCATGTACCTGTCTGCATCAAACAATTTACTGGAGGCATATCTTTCTAGTTCTTTCTGTCTTTGTTCTGACATTGTAGATATATTGGAGGTGTCTAGACCTTGCTCTTTGGCTTTCTTGATCTGGTCTAAAGCAGCCAACTCTTTCATTCTAGCAGTCCAAGCAACAGGATTCTTCTCAGGGTCCTCAAATGGAACAGGTGGCTCATACCTGTTGGAAGAAGTATCTTGAGGAGTCCTGGCAGTCACAGTTTCTCTGAGCTTATAGGGGAATGGACCTAAAGATGTATCAGAAGGAACATGTCCTCCCCTGGAATAAGGGTGCTGCCTGGAATGCCCTTTGGAGTAAACCTGAGTCTCTCTTTGATTTCCCCTATATCCTCCCCTTCTAGAGTAAGAGCCCCTAGACTGGCTTTCCCTTTGATATGTTCTAGCATGAGGTTGGTAGGGAGCCTGGCTTCTAGCTGGGCCTGATCTTGCAGAGCTGCCACCTGCACCTGCATCAGGTGGAGGTGGTGGAGGAGGATGAGGGTGCTTGAACTGGGAGGAGTCCTTATCAAACTTTCTTTTCTTCTTCATAGCCTTCAGCTGATTCTTAGAGAACTGCATCCAATGCTCAGTAATTGGACAGTTGTGCAGAATATAGTAAGGAACATCATTATCATCTCTAACTTTGGCAGGTGGAACCCTCTTCAATGCCTTACTTCTTGCCTTCCTTTTCCTTGCAATGGTGGCAGAGGAATCATCAGAAGCAGTGTTGTAATCCTCAGATTCAGAGCTTTGAGCATCATATAAGGCATCAATCCTTTTCATCAAATTTTCTTTCAGTTGCATTGCAGCAGATGGGGCAGAAGTAGAAGGGCCAGCAACAGGTATAGCAGCAGATACAGTACTAGTTACTTCAGGGATTTTGGCAGCAGCAGGTTCAGAAACAACAACAATATCTACAGCAAGCTTAAAAACAACAGCCTCTATCATCAGAAAATCCTGGGAAAAGGGCTCATCAGCAGCAGTTGGAACATTTTCTTCTTCAGCAGTAACAACAATTTCAGAAGTAGATACAGCCTTGTCTTCAGCAGCAGCAGCAGTAACATCATCAGAAGCAACAATCACTGAATGAATAAAAGCAGAAATGATACTGGGGTCACAGCATGAGAAGGGCACCAGAGCCTTGGACAGATCTTCAGGGGGCTGGACAGCATTGGGCTCTGGGAGGTAGCTGAAGTATGCAGTATCAAATGCAGAGAGCAAACACCCTAGGTCAATTGCTAAGACTGCAGTACGCATAGCAGCTGGAGCAGAAGATACAAGCACAACAGCAGCAGCAGCAGCAGGAGCAGAAGCAGAAGCAGCAGCAGCAGGAGCAGAAGCAGAAGCAGCAGCAACAACAGCATGAAGGCTGGCTTCATAAGGCATCTCCCCCTGCCTGGATGCAGACACCTCTGTATCAAGGCACACTGCTGGTGGGGCTGCTTGAGGAATGAGGGAGAAAAGCCTGGCAGACAGGGCTGCCACTGACTGTTGTAGAGGAGCTAAGGAGGCCTCCATGAGAAGAGAGAGCCTGGGGGCCAGTAGCTCATACAACTTGTCAGCTAGGGCTGGCAGATCTACATGCTCAATAGCAGGAGCAGAGGTAGAGGGTATTGGGATGGCTGAGGATGCTGGAAGTGGAGTGCTGGATGGTGAAGGGATAGAGGGCTGAGGTGTGGGAATTGTGGAGATGGAGGACAAGAGTATAGATATGGATGGAGTGAATGATGGTTGGTCAAGGATGTGGTGGAGGAGATCTTGGAAAGATGTTGAGGAGGAGGGGAAGTCTGGAGGAGAAGAGGGGGAATCATCCATGTAGGATTCATCCAGAAGTTGGAAGGATGGTATGGATGGGGATGAGGTGACATCTGGAGGTGGATATGAAAATAATGGGTGGAAGTGGTCAACTGAAGGTGATGAAGTGGTTGCTGGGGATGGAAGTGAGGTTGGAGAGGGGTTGGAGATGGTAATGGGGGATGAGGCTGGAATGGTGGATGGAGCTGGAGGTAGGGTTGAACTTGGAGGAGGAGGAGAAGCAGCACTAGCAGCAGGCAGGTCTTCTGCAGGTGCAGAGACCTGGGGGGGAGTAACTCTGTGAGTCCTGGTGCCTGAAGGGGCAGCTGAGGAGGGCCTGCTGGGCTTGCTAATCTGCCTGTCCCATTTGCCAAAAAGGGCACAGGTGAGTCTCTTGGAGGCATTGATGTGCACTCCAGAGGAGATCAGCAGAGTAGGGCACTTAGCCTGAAGGAAAACTCCAAGGATTCTTCCAAAATTTACAAAGCTTTTATTTATTTTCTTCTTTATCAGGTCAAAGAAGACCTCTCCCCAATTCAGATTTTTTTTATCTACCAGAGCTCCCATAAGGCAGAGCTGATGTCTGGAGATGGTGTCATGTGCAGAATGTTTGGCCAATAGGACCTTGCCTACAACATCTGCCAGAAACCTGTATTCAACTGACAGGTTCCTCTTAAACAATTTGCTAGGGTTTCCCTCAGGATGACCCATCCAGCCAGAGGAAGAGGAGTCAGAGTCAGACTCAGAGACTCAACCTGAAGAAGATCAGGTAATCAGCTCTTTTGATTTCACTTCAGAAGATTTTAAATTTGAATTTAAAGCACTATGTTTAGACCTGCTAAAGTCTGAGAAAGAGATCATCTCTCTCAGAAATCAATTATCTGAACAAAGTGGTTTAAGATCAGAAAACCTCAAACTCTCTCAGGAGTTGGAGAACTATAGGGAACAGATAGCTTCACTGAAGAGTGAACTCTCTGAGGCCAAGAAGCTTGAAGAATCTCTCAATGGGAGAAGCATCAAGCTGATGGACATCACAAGCACAGTGAACTCAAGATTCAACAGTACACTGGGCTTGGGTGCCTCATCCAGCCAACCTATTGTTCTAACAACCCCTATCAAGTTCATTTCTGACAAGGAAAAAGGAGTTGTAGAGGTTGCCAGGAAAAATTCTGATCTGCCTCAGAAAACTAAAATCCAGCACAAATCGTCGAACGGAGATCGACAATCGCCGAATGAAGATCGACGATCGCCGAACGCAGCTCGACGATCTCAGGACAAATCGTCGAACGCTGATCGACGATCTAATCCAAGATCGTCGAACGCTGGTTGACGATCCCATATACCTGACCTCAGCCATAGTCGACCGTCGAACGGAGCTCGACGATCTGACCCAAGATCGTCGAACTCAGCTCCAAGATCGTCGAACAGAGGTCAGAGCTCTGGAAATTCTTTCAATGGCAAGTCAAAATTGAATCCTGAGGGTTCTTCATCCCAAACCTTCAACCCTTATACTGAATGAATTTTACCTCCAAGGAGATATCATCCTGAAGGATATAAGAGTCAGCCAGGGATGTCTTTCATTTCTGAATTTAAAGGTTATCAACCTAGGCCCAAGGTAAACTGGGTCAAAAACAAGTGAATTGCTTTATGTGCAGGTGAAGACCTATCCAACATCTAACCAGCAATGGTATTTGGATAGTGGGTGCTCTAAGCACATGACAGGGAACAAGGACAACCTCAATTCCTTTAGAGCCAAGCTTGGACCCAAAGTTATCTTTGGTGACTCCAATTTTGGACAAACTAAAGGTTATGGAGCAGTCCAGATTGGTTCTGTAACCTTCAAGAAGGTAGCATATGTGGAAGGACTGAAGCACAACCTCATCAGCATCAGTCAGCTATGTGATGAAGGCTACCAGGTGACCTTCAGCAAAACCTTATGCAAAATCAAGTCAGAGGACAACACAACTGTGTTGACAGGTAAAAGGAAAGGTAACATCTACCTAGTAGATTTTCTTTCAACTACTATAGATATCTGTTTATTCAATTCAGTTTGTAGAGCAAATGTTTTATGGCATAAGAGATTAGGACACCTAAACCTTAGAACTATTGCTAGGCTATCCAAGGACAACCTTGTTAGAGGACTACCTTCTGGCCCCTACAAGAAGGAAGGACTCTGCAAGGCTTGTCAATTAGGCAAGCAAACTAAAAACAGTTTCAAGTCACTTAATAAGAGTGATTCACCTAGGATATTGTATCTGTTACACATGGATCTATTTGGACCCATCACAGTACAAAGCCTAGGAGGGAAATCCTACACTTTGGTGATTGTAGATGACTTCTCTAGATTCACTTGGGTGTTCTTTCTAAGGAAGAAGTCTGATAACTTTAAGTGTCTGACAGAGTTTCTCAAATGTATAAAGATTGAGTTCAATACTCACATTGCCCTGATCAGAAGTGATCATGGGACAGAGTTTGATTCTCTTCTTATGCAAGAGTTCTGTCAGAGTGAAGGGATCAGACATACTTTCTCAGCTCCTAGAACTCCTCAACAAAATGGGGTAGCTGAAAGGAAAAATAGAACCCTTATTAAATCTGCCACTACATTGTTGTCAGATGCTCATCTACCTCTATCCTTCTGGGCAGAGGCAGTGAACACCTCCAACTATGTGCTGAACAGAAGTCTGATACATAAACTGAAGGGAAAGACTCCCTATGAATTACTCAAAGAGAAGAAACCTAAAGTTGACTATTTCAGAATTTTTGGCTGCACTTGCTATATTCACAATAATGATAAGAAATATTTAGCAAAATTTCAAGCCAAAGCTGATGAAGGAGTGTTTCTGGGATACTCCATGATCAGCAAGGCCTATAGGGTATATAATAAATCATCATTAAAAATTGAGGAATCTGTTCATGTTTCTTTTGATGAAACTAACATGTCTTTCAAGGAGAAGATTTCTTCTACCATAGAACCTTTGCAGGAACACTCTCTAGTTGAAGATATGAACAAGCTACAGGTTGCTCAAGAAGAAGAAAGCAGTGAAGATGAAAGCAATGCTCAACACATTGAAGCCCAACTTGAAGAGCCAGTTGTTGTACCACAAGAGGAAACAACAACACAGGTTGGTGAACAATCAGCACCCCTTGTTGATTTAGTAACATCAAGAGACCATCCAATTTCCCAAATAATTGGAGAAATCTCAGCTGGTGTGCAAACCAGAAATCAGGTCAACCAAAACCTGTTGCACACCTGCTTCCTTTCTCAAATTGAGCCTCAGTCCATTCAAGATGCAGAGCAAGATCCACACTGGATCATTGCCATTCACGAAGAGTTGCATCAATTTGAGAGGAACAAAGTATGGGAACTAGTGCCAAAGCCAAAGGATCATTCCATTGTTGGAACAAAATGGGTATTCAGAAATAAACTGGATGATCAAGGAGTAATAATAAGGAACAAGGCAAGGCTAGTTGCCCAAGGATATTCTCAAGAAGAAGGAATTGACTACGACCAGACTTTTGCACCTGTTGCAAGATTGGAAGCCATCAGAATTTTTCTAGCTTATGCAGCTCACAAAGGCTTCAAGGTTTATCAGATGGATGTCAAGAGTGCCTTTTTAAATGGAGACATCAAAGAGGAAGTCTATGTCAGACAACCTCCAGGTTTTATCTCTCCAACTCACCCTGATTATGTATTCAAACTACGCAAAGCATTATATGGTCTCAAGCAAGCTCCTAGAGCATGGTATGAGACCCTAGCATGCTTTCTCTTGGAAAATGGTTTTATAAGGGGTAGAGTAGACCAAACTCTTTTTATTAGAACCCATAAGTCCCATACCCTACTAGTACAAATTTATGTAGACGATATCATTTTTGGTTCTACTGACTCAAAATTGTGCAGAAGGTTTTTTAACCTAATGCATTCTAAATTTGAGATGAGTAGCATGGGTGAGCTATCCTTCTTCCTAGGATTGCAAGTCAAACAACATGCTGAAGGCATCTTTATTTCTCAAACCAAATATGCTAATGAACTGGTTAAGAAATTTGGTATGTCTGAGGCATCTTGTATGAAAACACCCATGCCTACCAATGCTGTACTGGATGCTGATGAACATGGGAAACCTGTTGATCAGACAACATATAGAGCAATGATTGGCTCTTTACTGTATCTTACAGCTAGTAGACCAGATATAATGTTTGCTACATGTATATGTGCTAGATTCCAAGTTAGCCCTAGAGAATCACACCTCACATTAGTAAAGAGGATTCTTAGGTATGTTAAAAGTTGTCCAAATCTAGGTCTCTGGTATCCAAAAGATTCAGCATTTGAGTTAACTGGATTCTCTGATGCTGATTATGCTGGATGCAGAATTGACAGGAAAAGCACCAGTGGAACTTGTCAGTTCCTTGGTGATAGACTTGTCTCCTGGTTTTGTAAGAAACAAACATCTGTGTCAACTTCAACTGCTGAAGCTGAATATATGGCTGCAGGCAGTTGTTGTTCACAAATATTGTGGATTCAAAATCAACTCCTAGACTATGGTTACAACTTAGAGAAGTCAAGAATCTTTTGTGACAATACAAGTGCTATTTCCATAGCTCAAAATCCAGTCCTCCATAGTAGGACAAAACACATAGAGATTAGGCATCATTTCTTAAGGGACAATGTTGAAAAGAATAAAATTGAACTGCAATATATCCCAACTGATTTACAAAGGGGAGATATTTTCACCAAGCCTTTGGATGAAAAGAAACACACTTTCTTCCTAAATCAGTTAGGAATGTTAGATGGAGGAAGTCTTAAATAATCCCCAAGATTTTGAAAGCTAAAAATGGACCAAGACTAGGCAAAATTCTGATTTTTCTGAGTATTTAGGATTTTCTGATCTCTGAACTGCGCTCGACGATTTCCCCAAAGATCGTCGAACGGAGATCGACGATTTCCAGAATCGTCGAACTGAGTTCAGCGCCCCTCAGACAGCATGAACTGTCTCCTTCGGTCAACGATCGTCGAACGGCGCTCGACGATTTTGTTCCCTGAACGATCGTCGAACGGAGCTCGACGCTTCCCAAGATCGTCGAACGGAGATCGACGATGTTGGAGTCTCTTCAGATTCCTTTAGAAGCCTCGATCGTCGAACTGAGTTCAACGATCTTTCCAATTCTGCGTCGAACCCTAATATAAAACTCATTTTTCGCCGTCGTTCTCTCTTGCGCTTTCAATTTCTCTGCAGAAATTTTCTTCCCTCCAAACAGTTCTACATTGGTCGTTTTGTTTGTTAAGTTTTTGCAGGTACCATGGCCGTCTCAGTTGCTGTCCTCGCCGCCATGAAGTTTGATGCAGGGTTTGACATCGATTTGGACTCCTTCAACACCACTGATCAAATCTTCCAGGACATCCTGAGTCTATTCAAGGATCAACATTTGTCTATCCTCATGACCACAAGAATCAAACTTGCCTCAGATGAAATAAAGGAATGGGTATATACTGCACACAACCTTGACAACAACACCATAGTTGGATCTATTGGTGGCACCCAGGTACCTCTGACCCCAACAGTCTTAACAGAGGTTTTTGGTTTTAGAAATGGAGATGACTCTGCTGAACTTTCTGGAGAAGAGTTTACTGATATACTTGCCAGGATGGGTCATCCTGAGGGAAACCCTAGCAAATTGTTTAAGAGGAACCTGTCAGTTGAATACAGGTTTCTGGCAGATGTTGTAGGCAAGGTCCTGTTGGCCAAACATTCTGCACATGACACCATCTCCAGACATCAGCTCTGCCTCATGGGAGCTCTGGTAGATAAAAAAAATCTGAATTGGGGAGAGGTCTTCTTTGACCTGATAAAGAAGAAAATAAATAAAAGCTTTGTAAATTTTGGAAGAATCCTTGGAGTTTTCCTTCAGGCTAAGTGCCCTACTCTGCTGATCTCCTCTGGAGTGCACATCAATGCCTCCAAGAGACTCACCTGTGCCCTTTTTGGCAAATGGGACAGGCAGATTAGCAAGCCCAGCAGGCCCTCCTCAGCTGCCCCTTCAGGCACCAGGACTCAAAGAGTTACTCCCCCCCAGGTCTCTGCACCTGCAGAAGACCTGCCTGCTGCTAGTGCTGCTTCTCCTCCTCCTCCAAGTTCAACCCTACCTCCAGCTCCATCCACCATTCCAGCCTCATCCCCCATTACCATCTCCAGCCCCTCTCCAACCTCAATTCCATCCCCAGCAACCACTTCATCACCTCCAGTTGACCACTTCCACCCATTATTTTCATATCCACCTCCAGATGTCACCTCATCCCCATCCATACCATCCTTCCAACTTCTGGATGAATCCTACATGGATGATTCCCCCTCTTCTCCTCCAGACTTCCCCTCCTCCTCAACATCTTTCCAAGATCTCCTCCACCACATCCTTGACCAACCATCATTCACTCCATCCATATCTATACCCTTGTCCTCCATCTCCACAATTCACACACCTCAGCCCTCTATCCCTTCACCATCCAGCACTCCACTTCCAGCATCCTCAGCCATCCCAATACCCTCTACCTCTGCTCCTGCCATTGAGCATGTAGATCTGCCAGCCCTAGCTGACAAGTTGTATGAGCTACTGGCCCCCAGGCTCTCTCTTCTCATGGAGGCCTCCTTAGCTCCTCTACAACAGTCAGTGGCAGCCCTGTCTGCCAGGCTTTTCTCCCTCATTCCTCAAGCAGCCCCACCAGCAGTGTGCCTTGATACAGAGGTGTCTGCATCCAGGCAGGGGGAGATGCCTTATGAAGCCAGCCTTCATGCTGCTGTTGCTGCTGCTTCTGCTTCTGCTCCTGCTGCTGCTGCTTCTGCTTCTGCTCCTGCTGCTGCTGCTGTTGTGCTTGTATCTACTGCTCCAGCTGCTGTGCCTACTGCAGTCTTAGCAATTGACATAGGGTCTTTGCTCTCTGCATTTGATACTGCATACTTCAGCTACCTCCCAGAGCCCAATGCTGTCCAGCCCCCTGAAGATCTGTCCAAGGCTCTGGTGCCCTTCTCATGCTGTGACCCCAGTATCATTTCTGCTTTTATTCATTCAGTGACTGTTGCTTCTGATGATGTTACTGCTGCTGCTGCTGAAGACAAGGCTGTATCTACTTCTGAAATTGTTGTTGCTGCTGAAGAAGAAAATGTTCCAACTGCTGCTGATGAGCCCTTTTCCCAGGATTTTCTGATGACAGAGGCTGTTGTTTTTGAGCCTGCTGTAGATATTGTTGTTGTTTCTGAACCTGCTGCTGCCAAAATCCCTGAAGTAACTAGTACTGTATCTGCTGCTATACCTGCTGCTGGCCCTTCTGCTTCTGCCCCATCTGCTGCAATGCAACTGAAAGAAAATTTGATGAAAAGGATTGATGCCTTATATGATGCTCAAAGCTCTGAATCTGAGGATTACAACACTGCTTCTGATGATTCCTCTGCCACCATTGCAAGGAAAAGGAAGGCAAGAAGTAAGGCATTGAAGAGGGTTCCACCTGCCAAAGTTAGAGATGATAATGATGTTCCTTACTATATTCTGCACAACTGTCCAATTACTGAGTATTGGATGCAGTTCTCTAAGAATCAGCTGATGGCTATGAAGAAGAAAAGAAAGTTTGATAAGGACTCCTCCCAGTTCAAGCACCCTCATCCTCCTCCACCACCTCCACCTGATGCAGGTGCAGGTGGCAGCTCTGCAAGATCAGGCCCAGCTAGAAGCCAGGCTCCCTACCAACCTCATGCTAGAACATATTAAAGGGAAAGCCAGTCTAGGGGCTCTTACTCTAGAAGGGGAGGATATAGGGGAAATCAAAGAGAGACTCAGGTTTACTCCAAAGGGCATTCCAGGCAGCACCCTTATTCCAGGGGAGGACATGTTCCTTCTGATACATCTTCAGGTCCATTCCCCTATAAGCTCAGAGAAACTGTGACTGCCAGGACTCCTCAAGATACTTCTTCCAACAGGTATGAGCCACCTGTTCCATTTGAGGACCCTGAGAAGAATCCTGTTGCTTGGACTGCTAGAATGAAAGAGTTGGCTGCTTTAGACCAGATCAAGAAAGCCAAAGAGCAAGGTCTAGACACCTCCAATATATCTACAATGTCAGAACAAAGACAGAAAGAACTAGAAAGATATGCCTCCAGTAAATTTTTTGATGCAGACAGGTACATGGAGTTGCATCCAGCTGCAGTGGTTCCCAGGGCTTCTAAGCAAATTTATTTGGGTGCAGCTGATGACACAAGATCCAAACAGGAAGCTTTAAATCCTAACAGAGAAATCAAGATGGTAAAAGGCAAAGAGAAAAAGTAACTCTGTAAGGTGACATTTCTTGGTTTTTCTGACTGATTTCTGGACATTATATATATATATCTGTGTGATGGTTCTGTAATGTCCAGCTACTGTTGTTTTTGTGTTTTTCTGATTGTATGATGTTGTTTGATTTTCCAAAGTCTGTAAATAGTTTTCCTAACCCAAATAGGGGGAGATTGTTGGAACACCCTATTACTAATTTGGGTCAGGATCACTATGTCTCTAGGAATCTGTGTTTGACCTTCTGTATAGTTTAATAGGTCAATTAGAATTGAGTCTAAGGGATCAGGAGTCTAGGTTTGGAAGCTGCCCTGAAGACCAAGTTTTTCTGGAGACCAAGTCTAATCGTCGAGCTCAGCACGACGATTCGTCGAACTCCGGTCGACGATCGTCTAGCTCAACTTCTGCAGATCGTCGAGCTCCATTCGACGATCGTTGAGCTCAAACCTCATAATATCGTCGAGCTCCACTCGATGATCGCTGAGCTCAACTTCGCAATATCGTCGAACTCCATTCGACGATCGGTGAGCTCAGGTCGACGATTTTGACTCTGCACTGGATCCTTATCTCTGAGCTCAGCTCGACGATAGCAGAGCTCAGTTCGACGATTTCAGTTATCTTTCAGAATTCAAATTCAAATCAGATAGAAGTTATTCTGCATTTAATTCAGAAGATCTGCCAGCTGTTTTCATTTACTTCTGGAGCAAGTTTCAAGGGATTTTTCAAGGAACAAATCAGTGGACTTTCCTTCAGAACAAATTATGCAATTAAGGCTGTAATCAATGCAGACCAACGACTATCTTTGACAGAGTAATATCCTATTCAGACACAGAGAATAAAAGAGAATGTTTTTGAATGAAATAGATAATATATACAGAGATTGACAAGAACAGGACACAACTCAGAATACAGAGACTCTCTCAATCTTCTGTCAACAAGAATTCTGAAGAACACTCATCAAAGAGATCAAGCCTTCAAACAAATCTTCAGATCTCTTCAGCTCTCCAAGTGTTCAAGGCCAACATCATTTCAAGACTCCAGACACTCAACATTTCAGCTTGCTGAAATCATCTTTTGCTGGAGATCTATCTTTGAAGGCCTATCACCCTCAGCAAAGCTCATCTTCCTGAAGATCAAGGACTCAGGGGGAGCTTTGAAATCAATCCACTTAGTCTTCTCAGTTGTTTGAGAAAAGAGAAGACTGCCATCACTCTCTCACCCCCACTCTGTAAAGGGTTTTTCAAACTCCCTTCAAAAGTTTGAATCTGGTTTTTGAGCACCTTGTCAAAAGCTCATTGGTGGCAAGACACCTGATCAAAAAATCTGTTTTGGTTTTTGAGCACCTTATCAAAAGCTCATTGGTGCCCAGGACACCTGATCAACTCACCCTGCAGTGGATTCCTACCTAGGGTGGTAGAAGAGTGGATGTACCCAAGTTGGGGAACCACTATAATTCCTTGTGTCATCTGGTTTTGCATGTTTTCTTTTTGTTTCTGGCCTAGCTTTTCTTGTGCTTAGTTTCTGCATAGCTTAGTTTGTGATTAGTTTTATTTCTGCTTCCCTGCTTACACTCATTACAACAATTGTTGTAAAGCTTTGCAAAAGTTTCTCTCTGTGTTTTAAAAAGCACGATATACTCTATTCACCCCCCCTTTAGAGTATATCTGATCTAGTTTCCCCTTTCAATTGGTATCAGAGCCAGGTTGGCAATCAATGCTATAGTCTGAGTCTGACTCTGACTCCTCTTCCTATGAGTTCTGTTGTGAGGCATTGATTGCCCTCTGAGTTCTCTGAGGCATTGATTGCCATGCAGAACTCCTTTTCCTCTGCATCATCCTCATCATCACTTGAGCTGGAAGAGGCTTCTGACTCCTCATCAGTCTCACTCCAGGATTCAGCAACAAATCCTTTCCTTGTGTGCTTATTTCTGCTGGAGGAAGGTTTGCTACTTCCATTCCTTTTGGAGTCCTTCTCCTTTCTTCTTTCTTTTCTGTCCCTTCTGTCCTTGTTCTTGTTCTCTGGACAGTCAGGAACCATATGCCTTGGTTTCCTGCAACCAAAGCAAATGATGTCTTTGCTATTGCCAATGGACTTGTCATACCTTGGCTTATCCTGCTCCTTGTATGATCTTCTTCTGAAGTCCTTTCTGGCCATCTTATAGAATCTTTTGGCCAACAAGCTGAGAAGTTCATCATTGGTTGTTCCTTTTTCTTCAGGCAGATCCTCAGTTGCCTTGAATGCTATAGTCTTCTCCTTTCTTGTGGCTGGTGGAGCAGCCTTCTGTTCTTCCTCTCTGTTCTTGATGAGTAGCTCATAAGATTTGAGATTACCCAACAAGGCTTCAGTGGTGATCTCATTCAGACTTCTGGCATCTTTAATTGGCCAGATTCTTGAATCCCAAGTGCTGGGGAAGCACATTAGGATCTTGTCATTAAGTTCTGTCAGTGAGATCTCTTTGTCTAATGTCCTCAGTTCACTGACAATTAGACTCAGTCTGTTGTACATGTCTCCCACTGACTCTGTTTCTCCCTTCTTGAAGTTCTCATATTGGGAGATGAGATGGGATCTTCTATCCTTTCTCTCATCAACTGAGCCAGAGACAATTTCTGAGAGCTTGTCCCAAATTTCCTTGGCTGAATTGCATTCAGCTACTTTTTGAAAAATGTCATCTGACATTGTCTGAGCTAAGATGTTCATTGCCTTGGCATCAGCTATTTTCCACTTTTTGATGTCAGCATCTGTTCCTGATGGAGGTGGAACAGCATTTGTGGTTGTGCCCTCTGGAGGTCTTGGACACACTGTCAAAACAGAATTAAAAATGTCTTCGTCAATAGAATTCATGTAGAGTCTAATCCTTGCTTTCCAAAGTGCAAACTTTGACAGATTGCACACTGGAGGTCTGGTGCTAGCATAATCTTTGTTTTGGGCCATGACTTGTGCAAGCTAAATCTAATAAAGAAATATAAAAGAAGGATCTAGTTTGGGATCTTTGGGGTTCAGGTGTTAGCCTGTACAACCAAACAGTTATGGTATGTTTAACCAACCTCCCTCTGATACCAATTGAAAGGGGAAACTAGATCAGATATACTCTAAAGGGGGGGTGAATAGAGTATATCGTGCTTTTTAAAACACAGCGAGAAACTTTTGCAAAGCTTTACAACAATTGTTGTAATGAGTGTAAGCAGGGAAGCAGAAATAAAACTAATCACAAACTAAGCTATGCAGAAACTAAGCACAAGAAAAGCTAGGCCAGAAACAAAAAGAAAACATGCAAAAACAGATGACACAAGGAATTATAGTGGTTCCCCAACTTGGGTACATCCACTCTTCTACCACCCTAGGTAGGAATCCACTGCAGGATGAGTTGATCAGGTGTCCTGGGCACCAATGAGCTTTTGATAAGGTGCTCAAAAACCAAAACAGATTTTTTGATCAGGTGTCTTGCCACCAATGAGCTTTTGACAAGGTGCTCAAAAACCAGATTCAAACTTTTGAAGGGAGTTTGAAAAACCCTTTACAGAGTGGGGGTGAGAGAGTGATGGCAGTCTTCTCTTTTCTCAAACAACTGAGAAGACTAAGTGGATTGATTTCAAAGCTCCCCTGAGTCCTTGATCTTCAGGAAGATGAGCTTTGCTGAGGGTGATAGGCCTTCAAAGATAGATCTCCAGCAAAAGATGATTTCAGCAAGCTGAAATGTTGAGTGTCTGGAGTCTTGAAATGATGTTAGCCTTGAACACTTGGAGAGCTGAAGAGATCTGAAGATTTGTTTGAAGGCTTGATCTCTTTGATGAGTGTTCTTCAGAATTCTTGTTGACAGAAGATTGAGAGAGTCTCTGTATTCTGAGTTGTGTCCTGTTCTTGTCAATCTCTGTATATATTCTCTATTTCATTCAAAAACATTCTCTTTTATTCTCTGTGTCTGAATAGGATATTACTCTGTCAAAGATAGCCGTTGGTCTGCATTGATTACAACCTTAATTGCATAATTTGTTCTGAAGGAAAGTCCACTGATTTGTTCCTTGAAAAATCCCTTGAAACTTGCTCCAGAAGTAAATGAAAACGGCTGGCAGATCTTCTGAATTAAATGCAGAATAACTTCTATCTGATTTGAATTTGAATTCTGAAAGATAACTGAAATCGTCGAACTGAGCTCTGCTATCGTCGAGCTGAGCTCAAAGATAAGGATCCAGTGCAGAGTCAAAATCGTCGACCTGAGCTCACCGATCGTCGAATGGAGTTCGACGATATTGCGAAGTGGAGCTCAGCGATCGTCGAGTGGAGCTCGACGATATTATGAGGTTTGAGCTCAGCGATCGTCGAATGGAGCTCGACGATCTGCAGAAGTTGAGCTAGACGATCGTCGACCGGAGTTCGACGAATCGTCGTGCTGAGCTCGACGATTAGACTTGGTCTCCAGAAAAACTTGGTCTTCAGGGCAGCTTCCAAACCTAGACTCCTGATCCCTTAGACTCAATTCTAATTGACCTATTAAACTATATAGAAGGTCAAACACAGATTCCTAGAGACATAGTGATCCTGACCCAAATTAGTAATAGGGTGTTCCAACACACTCCCTACTATATTATGCACAACATTACTCTCACTCCAAACACTCCTCACTGGATGAGGTATTCTAAGAATGATATGAAAGCTAGAAAGAATAGCATGATATACTCTCCACCACCACAGCATAGGAGAGGTACTCCTCCTCCTCCTCCTGCAGCTGGATCAACATCCAGCGTTTCTCAAGTACAAAATTCTACTACTTCCTATCAATCCAGACCATCTTACAGCAGCAACAAACAACAACACAATTCTCAAAGTAGTAAACAATAATACAAGAAGCAAAGTAGTTAATGACAAAAATCAGATGAAAATCAGAAAGAAGATTCCAATCCAGAGAGACCTCCCTCCCCAACATATGATTCTGAAATGGATCCTAATTCTAGAATGGCTAGATTCAAGGAAATTATAGCTCTTAAACAGATCAGAAAAGCCAAGGAAGAAGGCAAAAATACTTCTTAATATTCAACTATGGCTTCTTATAGAAAGAAAGAACTGAATAAATATCAAGTACAAAAACTTTTCAATGTTAATTCTTATATGACTTTGCATCCTGAGGCAGTTGTGCCAAGAGCTGCTTCTGTGAATGTTCTTGGAGCAAAAGACATGAAGATGACTATAAGAGAAGCAACTGATCCTAAGAGAGAGATAATCTCCACTAAACTATCTTTTGAAACTTTACAGGATGCTACAAAGAAAGTTTGAAAGATTTTCCACTTTTGTTTTTTTACTTAATAATTATTTGCTGTAAATATTTCACAAGGCACCTTGCTTATATATCTGCTGAAACATTATAATTCTGCCAGATATTATTTTATGCTTTGTGATTTTTTTCTATTATGTTGTTCGTAGTGACCTCACCCAAATAGGGGGAGATTGTTGGACCCCACCTATATTTAGGGTTGATTTGGGCTAGGTTCACTATTAAGATTATTAGATGACCCAACATGTATAGTCTAGGGTCATAGGTTTTTATCAGAGTTAAGGTCAGTCAACAACTTAGATTGATTGGTTATTACCTTTAGAAGACTTAGAGACAGAAGACCTCCAAAGAAAAGCAGTTTTCTAAGAGACAGAAAGTCATTCGAAGATTAGCTGAATAGAGCTCGAATTTCGTCGATCTCAGATCGATGAACTTAGATTTTTTCTCTGAGTTGAGTTCGACGAAAGCCTAGCTGAGATTGACGAACTCCGATCTCACCTCAGTATTTTATCCCGACGAAATACTATCTCTATTCGACGAACTTGAAGCTCAGTTTGGCAAGTTAATTTTCTGGTCAACGATCTTGGAGCTCAGCTCGACGAAGGAAAAGTTTCAATTCGATGAATTTGGATCTCAGGTCGAGGAGAATTTGCTGAGGTTGACTAATTTCTCCCAGGTTCAGTTCGACTATTTCTCTAATTGATTTCAGTTCAACTAAGGCAGATGATTTTCAAATTATATTATAATATGTCTGTAATTCTATGATAATTAAAGCACAATACTCTTATGAATATAGCCGTTCCATGATAGCATTAATTATGGTCTTCACAGAGTTATTACTTGGCTTATTTTATTGTGACAGTTGGGGAAACTCATTAAAGACAAATTCCAGCCATTCAACTCCCGGAATTTCTGCAGTCAGTCAAGGAAAGGAATTCAAAATTCAAAGGCTGAAAGCTGCATGGAATATATATAAGGATTATTTTTTAAAAAGATAGAAGGAAGTCAGTTAGCTGTGACGAAAAAGAATTTTTTACAGCAAACTGAAAGAAGAATAGCTCTTATACAACTAAAATTCTTAATCAGTGTTTTGCTTCAGGGCTTTCAAGAGACAATCCATCAACATCTGTCTAAAAGCCTCCTGAAGATCAATAAGCAATCTGAAGCCTACACCTTGAGCAAAACTTCCATTCTCCTGAACTATTCTACATCTCAGGGGGAGCTTTGATAACAACAATAATCCACTTGTCTTCTCAGAACATTGAGAAAGAGAAGACAATATCAATTTTATTTTCTCACTGTGTACATGGTTTTAACTCCCTTCAAAAGTTATCCCTTTGGTTGTTAAGTCACCGCATCAAAAGACTTAGTTTGTGTTGAAGTTGGTGACCGGGCGGTCTAGCGGTCTATCTGGCAGTTTAAAGACCGCGCGGTCTGGCGGTTTGTCTCAACCGGCTTGGAGACCGGGCGGTCTAGCGGTCTACCCTAGCAATCTCTCTTTCTCTCTGGTGGTAGCCGTGTGGTTAGCCCTTCTGTCCAACCGCGCGGCATGTGCGGTTTGTTTTGTATAGTCCGCTTAGTCCTGTAAATCTTTAGTCCCACATCTCTTATTTGTATTCTCTCATCTCTCCTCCATTCTATATAAGGGAGGGCATAACTTTGTAATAGATACCTTTTTAGGATAATAAAGTTTCAGTTAAAACCATTTTGGTTTGTTTTTATTCGGTTCTTACATGGTATCAGAGGACTCGATCTACTCCTTCTGATTCTGTGCCTTCCCAGTCCGCGCGGCTTGTCTCGTCAGTTTTCACCCTGTCCGCGCGGCCTCTTCCTCTCCTTATTGTTGCCCTCTATATGCGCGACTGTTTGTTCCCTGTTCTAAGTCGCTGCCTCCTGTCGCAGCGACCTATTTTGTCCTGTCTCTATTCGCACGGCCTGTCCTCTAGCTGTTTGACTTCTTCTCCTTTACTTGGGTCTGCAGCTTGGTCGTGGCTTTTCTGGCCGCTGGTTTCTACCCTCGTGACCGTTGCAACTTTTCTTTTTCCTATCCGTGCGGGTTGTTTCCTAACCGCCCGACTTCCCTTTTCCTGCTCCTATGGCTCTTTCTGATGCCTCTACTGCCACCACCCCTGTCACCAATCCGGCTCCGCCTCTTCCACCTACTCCTTCCGGGAACCTTGGGACCGTTTCCAAGCTTGTTGGCTCCAACTACCCGGATTGGAGCGTCTCTTTCACCTTTCTACTTCGCTCCCAACGCAAACGCCACCATCTCGTTGATGACCCACCTCCTATTACTTCACCTCTCTTTGATGACTGGGATGCAAGTGACGCGCTTGCGCGTACTTGGCTCGCGAACAGTCTTTTCGATGAGTGCCTTCCCGTCATACGTCATGATGAGACGGTCAAGGCCGCTTGGCTTCATCTTGCCGCTCTGTACTCCAAGGGGGCTCAGACGTCCCGCATCTATACGTTGTATGCAGACCTCTTTGCCCGTCCTACCTTGTCTCCTGCTGCTGCCTACTAACAGGTTCAGGCTCTTGGGGCTGAGATTCTTCAGAATCGCCCCTTTTCTGCGGATTTGGCTCAACAACACAAGCACTTCCAGGATCTTCTGATTGTGTGTTATCTGCTCCGGCTTCCTGATACTTATGACATGATCCGCCAGCAAATTCTGGGTGAGGCAGAATCTCCTACCTTAGATGCCACCGCTGCCCGCATCGCTGCTGTCACCTCTCTCCTTCAGCGCCCACTTTTGCCCGCTCCTCCTCCACCTCCGGACAACTATTCTCATCACACTCAACGGAGTGGCTCTGGTAGCCGCAGTCACCAGTCCGGTGGCCAGGCTTCTTTCCGCTACCTCTGTTCTCATTGTGGCCGAACCGGACATACTTCCGAACACTGCTGGACGAAGCATCCCCATCTTCACCCCTCCGGTGACTCTTCCAAGCCGTCTGTCTCTATTGTAACATCCTCAGGTAGTGCCCACATGGTGACTCAAGGTAAATGGCTCATCGACTCTGGTGCCACTAATCACATGACGGGCAATCCTTAGTGCTTCTCTTTACTCGAACAACATGATCGGTTGCCCCCGGTCCTAGTTGCGGATGGTTCTCCCTCCCCAGTTCATGAGACGGGAGTGGTTCATGTTACTCCGTCACTACGGCTAGCGGACACTCTCTATGTGCCCAAGTTTCCGTGTAATCTATTGTCTGTTACCTCTTTATGCAAGCAGCTTCAGTGTTCTGTGACATTTACTCCGACTTCTTGTTCTTTTCAGGATCCGAGCTCCCACCGGACGATTGCTACTGGGACTGAGAGTGGCGGCCTCTACTTCCTCGACAACGTTTCCGCCTTGTCCGCCTTCTCCTCTTCTTGTACGGATCTTCTTCAGTGGCATCTCCGCCTCGGTCATCCTCCACCATGACTTCTACATCAGCTTCTGCCCCACCTCCCTCCGTCTAGTACTCCTCTCCAATGCGAAGCCTGTCAGCTCGGCAAGCATCACCGTTCCTCCTTCCCATCAAAGCAAGCTTGGGGCTCTACTCGTCCTTTTGATCTTGTCCACTCCGATATCTGGGGACCTGCTCCTACCCTCACCATTGGCCGTGGTAGTTCTTATTTGGTAACTTTTATAGATGATTTTTCTCGATGTACTTGGGTGTATCTCCTTCGAGATCGCTCTGAACTTTTAGATGTATGGATCTCTTTTTATCAGTTAATTAAAACTCAGTTTAATGTTTGTATTAAAACCTTTCGCTCCGACAATGCTAAAGAGTATTTGAGTCATGCTTTTACATCTTTTTGTGTGCAACATGGCATTATTCATCAGACTAGCTGTGTTTACACCTCCCAACAAAATGGGGTGGCGGAACGCAAAAACCGTCACCTCCTCGATGTGGCTCTGATGAGTACGATTATGATAGGCTTTTTACTATCATAATTGTAATCATGTCTACTATTTCCTACCCTTTTTTGTGTTGATTTCATGATAATAGTAAATAAATTGTCGTATCATAGATATAAGAGCATATTTAGAAGTCTTTGGTAGTTCTTGTAATAAACTATTTACTGAGTCTATCATTTTTCTATTGCAGGTAATGCCAACCAATGGACCTAAAAGTCTCGGAGCAAACAAAGGAGTTCACGGAGTCTACATGGCTGATGACAAGACGAAAATTTGGTGCACACGGCCAGACACACGGCCGTGTGCCTACCCGTGTCCTATGCACCTGGAGCTGAAGAATTTGGGCGCAAACGATGGAACCTCACACGGGTATGGTACACGCCCGTGTGCCTACCCGTGTCATCTTTGCACACGACTGCCAACCAACCCGTGTCTGAAGAACACGGCCGCACACACGACCGTGTCCATACCCGTGTCATCTGACACGGCCCACTACCAGACACGCCTGCTCGTGGGGAACCGCCCAGGAACCGCCTAGGAACCGTCCACACGGCCTGCCACACGGCCATGTGCGACCCCGTGTCCGACCTGTTTGCAAGGGAACTATAAATTTCCTGTAGAAAAAATTGTTTAGGACTTTTGGATCATTTCTGGATTGGAGAAATGCTGGAGGCCGAAGGGGAGCATCCAAGACAAGGAGGATTGAAGGGTATTCCTATGTATTTTCATTTAATCATTAACCCCTTTGAATCCTTCCTTTATCTTGATGATTTATCTTCAATTTATGTTTTAATTTGCATGAACTTCTCTTTGAACATTCTATTAATCATGTATCACCTTGTTTTTGTTACATTTGTAGTATTCTATTTGTGTTTATGCAATCAAACAAAGAGTTTAATCCTCCTTATGAATTACTTATTTGTTTTACACAATTTGCAATTGGCTAGATTGAGAAATTAGTTCTTTGCAATAATTTTGGTATGTTCATATTGTGATGATAATTCCCTTTGTAATTCAAACTTTATGATCGATAGATATTTTGTTTGGAAAATTAGAACACAAATAAAAGGATTCATGTTAATTTAGAGATAAAATTTATGAATTTATGTAGTAATAAAGGTACTTTACTTAATGCGAACTTGAGTGTTGTGAATTGTTCGAGAGAAAATTTACTATCTTAGGTTTAGATTTGGAATTGCTCGAGAGAGAATTTTGATGAAAAATTAACCTTTACATTGCACAAATGTAACAATCTTTTCATGTCATGATCGCTTAGAATTGAATTGATAAATGAATTTGTTCATGTAATTATTTAAAAGCTTCATGTTGTTATCGTTTTTATTTCTCCAATACTGAATCATCCAAATGGTCATAGTTAGGTTAATGTAGTTTAAATATCACTTTTGTTTAGAGGTATGATAATAAAGGGAGGGTGAGTACGAATAGTTGAAACGACCCTGTGGAATACGACACGAGATGCAGATTTCTCATATATTACGATTGATAGGTGCGCTTACCTGAATGCTAATTCAATCTATTTTAAATCCATCTACATAATTGTATTAGAATGTAAAATGAAATCACATTGAGTTATTACTTGTTAGCAAGAAAAATTATCAAGTTTTTGGCGCCGTTGCCGGGGATCGTTTTCAATATTTTGAAATCCTAATCTTTATTGATCTACCAATTTTCATTTATATAGTTGTAAATTAGTATTTGAATAATTATATTGCTTAATATTTTTTTTTGTAGTCTGTTAGTCTATAACCAGGGGCAGAAATTCTGGGCTAGCACCATTTCATCCTGACCCAGAACGAATTATCCATAACACTAACTTAAGGGATGTGGAAATTAATACCACAGATAATTCAAACGGACTATCAGAAGAGGAGACAGTAAACCAAGGAGAGAATCATCTTGAAAACTTAGATACCATGGCCAACTAAAATGAGCAAACCATGTCTGACTTTGCTAGACCTAATCTCCAAGGAACCGGGTCGAGCATCGTTAGACCACCGATAGCTACCAATAACTTTGAATTGAAGCCTAGTATGATACAAATGGTTCAACAGTATGCCCAATATGATGGCTTGCAAGATGAGGATCCTAACACCCACTTGGCCGAATTCTTAGAGATATGTGACACATTCAAGATCAATGGTGTTTCCAACGACGCCATTCGATTGAGATTGTTTCCATTTTCTTTAAGGCATAAGGCGAAGTAGTGGTTGAATTCCTTACCTAGAGGGTCGATCACTACTTGGGACATGATGGTTGAGAAGTTTCTGATGAAGTATTTTCCACCTGCGAAGACTGCGAAGTTAAGGAATGACATCTCTACATACATTCAATTGGAGTCTGAATTGTTGTACGACAGATGTGAACGATTCAAGGAGTTGTTAAGGAGATGTCCCCACCATGCTCTACCTTCATGGCTTCAGATTCAGACCTTCTATAATGGTCTAAATCCAGCCACCAAACAAATGATTGATGCGGCTAGTGGAGGAACTTTGAACAACAAGACACCTGAAGCGGTCAGCAGTTGATAGAGGACATGGCAATGAACAATTACCAATGGACTACAGTAAGACAAAAGCCTAGCAAGCTCGCAGGAATTTATGAAGTAGATGCCGTCACCGCCTTAGCTATTCAAGTGGAGAAACTTCACCAAAAGATGGACAACCTTGCCTTAGCATCACCTTCCATGGCACCTCAACAATGGGACCCTTCATGCACTGGAATGCCTGGATGTGAACCGCAAGTTCAAGTGCATGTTGACTATATGGTTAATAATATTAGACCACCTTTCAATCAAGCCAACAACCCATATAGCTCTACATATAATCCAGGATGGCGAAACCACCCCAATTTCTCTTGGGGAGGACAAGGAAATCAAGAGAAGCAGCCCATGTTTGGTCAACAACCACAGTTGGAACCAAGGAAGCCTACATTGGAAGATGTGCTTACCAAATTCATGCAAACTACCGATGTAGCCTTCCGGAATCAAGAGGGTTCAATTCGAAACTTGGAAAATCAGATTGGTCAGCTTGCAAGGATGGTTTCTGAAAGGCAGCAAGGAACACTTCCAGGGAATACAGAGATAAATCCAAGGGAGCATGCAAAAGCCGTTCAATTGAGGAGCGGAAAGGAGTTACAAGACCCAAGGCCTACAAAAGAAGCACCCCAAATGGAGTCTAGCGGTGAAGGACCAAGCGAGATGAACGTACAACCGATGGAGTACCAACCAACATTACCATACCCAGCAAAGCTTAACAAGGAGCGCATGGATGCGCAGTATGGTAAATTTTTATCTATGTTTAAGCAATTACATGTTAATTTACCTTTTTCTGAAATTATTCAAATGCCTAAATATGCAAAATTTCTTAAGGATTTGATTTCTAATAAAAAGAAAATAGAAGAATTATCATTAGTAACATTAAGTGAAGAATGTTCTGCTATTTTGCAAAATAAATTGCCACAAAAACTTAAGGATCCTGGTTCATTTTCAATTCCATGCTTAATCGGTGATTTACAAGTAAATAAGGCTTTAGCAGATCTAGGAGCAAGTATAAATTTAATGCCTTATAAACTATATCTGAAACTAGGCCTAGGAGAACTTAGCCCAACAATAATGAGTATTCAATTAGCAGATCGATCGGTTAAGTATCCTAAAGGAATAGTAGAAGATGTATTAGTTAAGGTAGATAAATTTATATTCCCTACTGATTTTGTTATTTTATATATGGATGAAAATGTCAAAGTACCACTCATACTAGGTCGTCCATTTCTAGCTACATCTAGAGCACTTATTGATGTTTTTGATGGTAAATTAGTATTGCGAGTAGGAGAAGATGAAGTCACTTTTCAAATTGGCAATACTATGAAACAATCCTTAGATAACGATGATTATTGCTATTTTTCTCATGGTATTGATGACTTTATGTCTTCTATAAATTCAAATTTTTATTATAAAGATCCTTTAGAAATTTGCATAACTAACAACTATCTAGAAGATGATAAAAATGATGACATTATTGAACATTTATTTTTTCTAGAAAATTGTGTTGCTATGAATAGAACAACGGAATATAGTTTAATTACTGAAGGAGATCATGAAATTCTTAAGAATAATACTAAGGATCCACCAATAGTAGAATTAAAAAAATTACCGGATCATCTTGAGTATGCATTCTTAGGAACAAATTCTTCGTACCCAGTTATCATATCTTCAAATCTTTCCAAACTTGAAAAAGAAAAATTGATAACTGTATTGAAGAAATGTAAAGGTGCAATAACGTGGCAAATATCTGATATAAAGGGTATTAATCCTTGTTTTTGCACTCATAAAATTCTTTTGGAAGAAAACTATAAGTCGTATATTCAACCGCAACGTAGGCTAAATCCTAATATGAAAGAGGTAGTTAAGGCTGAGATTGTGAAGTTATTAGATGCTGGTATTATATATCCTATTTCAGATAGTTCATGGGTTAGTCCTATCCAAGTAGTTCCTAAGAAGGGTGGCCTGACTGTAGTAGCAAATGATAGAAATGAATTAATTCCAACGCGAACAGTAACGGGTTGGCGTGTCTGTATAGACTATAGGAAATTAAACGATGCCACTAGGAAAGACCATTTCCCTCTTCCTTTCATTGACCAGATATTAGAACGCTTATCAGGACACTCTTATTATTGTTTTCTAGATGGACTTTCTGGATACTTTCAAATTCCTATAGCACCAGAAGACCAAGAGAAAACAACATTTACTTGCCCATTTGGTACCTTTGCCTATAGACATATGCCTTTCGGGTTATGTAATGCACCCGCCACATTTCAAAGGTGCATGCTAGCCATCTTTAACGAGTATGTTGAAGATATTATGGAAGTGTTCATGGATGATTTTTCGGTTTTTGGCGACTCCTTTGAGTTGTGTTTGAATAATTTAGAGAAAGTTCTTAGGAGGTGTGAGGAGACGAACCTAGCGCTTAGTTGGGAGAAGTGCCATTTCATGGTACAAGAAGGGTTAGTACTTGGCCATAAAATTTCAAGCCAAGGAATTCAAGTAGATAGAGCAAAAATAGAGACCATAGAAAAATTACCACCACCAACCTCCGTAAAGGCAGTGAGAAGTTTCTTAGGACACGCGGGATTTTACCGCCGTTTTATTAAAGACTTCTCTAAAATAGCTAAACCACTTACAAGGCTTTTAGAAAAAGACACACCTTTTATTTTTGAACAAGTGTGTCTACATGCCTTTGAGTTCTTAAAAGAAAAATTAATTAATTCTCCTATTATGATTGCACCTGATTTTAGTCAACCATTTGAGATCATGTGTGACGCTAGTAGTTTAGCGGTAGGGGCTGTTTTAGGACAACGCCGAAACAAACATTTTCACCCAATATATTATGCTAGTAAAACACTTAATAATGCACAGGAGAATTATACAACTACTGAAAAAGAACTCCTAGCAGTGGTATTCGCCTTTGATAAATTTAGATCATATTTAACATTGTCCAAAGTGGTAGTTTATATGGATCACTCTGCACTTAGATATTTGCTAGCCAAAGCGGAAGCAAAGCCTCGTTTAATCCGATGGGTTCTTCTTCTACAAGAATTTGATCTAGAAATTAGGGATAAACGAGGAGCGGAAAACTTAGCGGCAGATCATCTTTCACGTTTAGAAAACCCACTACGATCAATGTTAGATGAATCTGAAATTTCTGATACATTTCCTGAGGAATCGTTATTTGCCATATATACCAATATACATTTAGATTATCCATGGTTTGCAGATTATGCAAACTATCTTGTGGCTAAGGTCCTTCCAAAAGACTTTTCATATCAGCAGAAAAAGAAATTTTTCTCTGACTTGAAATATTACTTTTGGGAGGACACTTTTCTTTTTCGGATATGTGCAGATTCTGTTATAAGAAGGTGTGTATCAGCGGAGGAAGGTTGGAAGATTTTAGAGCAGTGTCATTCAGGTCCTGCTAGTGGTCACTATGGAGCGAATCGCTCCGCTAAAAAGGTTCTTGATTCCGATTTTTATTGGCCCCTTCTATTCAGGGATGCCCAAAGGTATGTACTTTCATGTGATTCTTGCCAAAAATCAGGTAATATTTCTAAATTATATGAAATGCCTCAAAAATTTATCCTTGAATGTGAAGTATTCGATGTGTGGGGTATAGATTTTATGGGACCATTCTCAGTTTCTTTTGGGAATAAATATATTTTGGTAGCTGTAGATTATGTATCAAGGTGGGTTGAAGCGCAAGCTTTGCCTACTAATGATAGTAGGGTTGTAATTAGATTTTTGAAATCCTTATTCACACGATTTGGCACACCACGTACACTTATTAGCGATAGGGGTTCACACTTTTGTAATCTACAACTAGACAAAGTATTAGAAAAATATGGAGTTACACATAGGATAGCCACTCCGTATCATCCTCAAACTAGTGGGCAAGTTGAAGTTTCCAATAGAGAGCTTAAGAGAATCTTAGAAAAATCTATAGAGGGAATAGGAAGCAGTGGTTTAGGAAACTTAACGACTGTTTATGGGCTTATAGGACCGCATACAAAACACCTATAGGGACCACCCCCTTTAGATTAGTCTACGGTAAATCTTGCCACCTACCTATAGAATTAGAACACAAATGTTGGGTACATTGGTCAAATGTACCTGATTTGAAGAAGCCTCACCTAACTCAATGATATACATCAGAATGTATTTGATGTTTGTTTGAGTTACTTGTGCAGGTTAGATATACACTGGACTGAAGCTGAAAATTTCTAAGTCCATGTGTCGACACCCAGAGGCATAGTGTCGACACTTGAGAAAGCTTGTGTCGACACCCAGACAAGCAGTGTCGACACATGGAGTCTTTGTGTCGACACCTGGGAAGAAGTGTCGACACCAGTCAGAAAGTGTCGACACTTGGAGCTGTGTCGACACTCAGTGTAGAAGAATGCAGAAAAGCTGTGTCGACACTTAGCAGAAGTGTCGACACCCAGAAGAGCTGTGTCTACACCAGAAAGTGTCGACACTTGAAGTGAGTGTGGACACTCAGCAAAAGTCTACAGATTCTAAGTACAAGTGTCGACACTCAACACAGTGTGTCGACACTATGCAGAAGACTCAGCACTGGAAGTAAGTGTCGACACTCAACACAATGTGTCGACACTTAGCTAAAGACTCAGTATTTGAAGAATGTGTCGACACTCAGCACAATGTGTCGACACACCACCAGAAGAGTCAACACTTGAAGAATGTGTCGACACTCAGCACAATGTGTCGACACATAACCAGAAGACTCAACACTAGAAGGAAGTGTCGACACAAGGAGATGTGTCGACACTTAGCAAAGAACAGAAAAGCTGTAAATTATTCTAAGTATAAGTGTCGACACTAAGGGAATGTGTCGACACTCAGCTGAAGAATCAAGAATGAAGACTTGTGTCGACACCAAGAATCAGTGTCGACACTTGACAGTTTCAACACATGAAGATGTGTCGACACAAAGGAGATGTGTCGACACTTAGAAGAATACAGATAAAGAATGAAGTATAAGTACTTGTGTCGACACTCAATTTCAGTGTCGACACATGCAGAAGAAACTGTGTCGAGACATACAAGGAATTGTGTCGACACCTTGTAGACTTGTGTCGACACTTACACAACATGTGTCGACACTTGGTCTATAAGTGTCGACACTTAAGAACAGAAAGTCTCGACACTATCTGACAGTTAGTGAGATTTCAAGAAGTGACTGGTTGACATGACAGCCGCCAATCCAGCCGGTCTACAGCAACTGTCAAAGAATTCAAAATTCTGTTATAAACCGGATCAGCCGGTTACCATGAAGGAAGCCTATAAATAGGCACCCACAGTTTACAGAAGAAGTCAAGTGAAGTTGTTAAGTGGTCAAGTTGTTCACAATCATTACTTGTTGTGAGAATAATTGAAGTGGTTGATCAGATTAAATCAAGAAGTGATACATAGAGGATCAACACAAGAAGATCAGGCAGTCCAACTGCAGATCTAAGTAGTTGGAGAGAGAGAGCTCCAACTAAGGATTCAGTCTTTGGAACTAAGGCTGAGAAGAACAATTCAGAGTCATCTGGATTTCAAGAAGCAGAGATCAAGGATCAACTGCAGAAGATTCAGACTAATTCAGTTCTACTCAAGAAGCTTTGAAGAAAGCTAAGTCAGTTTGGATCAAGCTGAGTTCTTCCAAGAACTCTTCAAGAAACTCTCAACTCCTCTCATCCTTTCTGAGTTGTAGAGTTAGCATTTGTAATTTCTATTTTAAACTTGTAAGATCCATAGGATCTGAGTGATTGTAAGCCTATTTTATAAAGGCTGAGGGTAGGGCTTGGTGCCTGAGTGTAGGAGTTGAAGAACTCTGAGTGTAGGCCTTGATTGGCTGAGTGTAGGCCTGGGTGGCTGAGTGTAGGCCTTTTGGCTGAGTGTAAGGCTTTGGGCCTGAGGTAGGAACCTTGTTGGGTTCTGAGCTAGTGGAGAAGTTTGGCCGAATCTAGTACACTTCTAGATAGGCGAAGGGGGAAAGTGGATGTACCCAAAGATTGGGGAACCACTATAAAATCTTGTGTATTCTGTGCTGTGATTGTATTGTGTTGAGAATTGCTGTGTGCTGTGATTACTTATTCAGAAATCTGTGTTATAAACTGTTGACTGCCAACAAAGAAACAAGAAAAGGATTAGGTCACCTATTCACCCCCCCTCTAGGTGTTTAGGTACCATATCTTTCAAGTGGTATCAAAGCGAGGTTACTCAAAATCAGGACTAACTGTCTGAGGAGATCCAGTTTGGCAGATTCAGTATAAGTCAGGAAACAGGAAACAGTTTCAAGAAAATCAAGAACATGGGTTCTTCAGAGAATCATAAGGAGTTGGGTTCAATGAAACTACCTATATGCAGAAAAGAGATCTTTGGGATCTGGAAAGAGAGGGTTAGGCTTTTTATGGAAGCCTCTGACCCTAGGATATACATCACAGTCAAAGAAGGGCCATATGTGCCCATGAAGATTTCAGTATTGGATGCAAATCAGAGGACTCCAAAGGATTTCTCTGAAATGACCAAGGATGAGATTGTCCTAGCAACCATGGACAAAAGAGCACAGAATATAATAGTTAGTGCAATTGATGATGCCACCTTCCAGAACCTTATTCACTGTAAAACTGCAAAAGAAATGTGGGACACCCTCATTGTCTATATGGAAGGTTCTGAAGAAGTAAGGCAAGATAGGAAGTCCTTGCTTAATCAAGAATATGAAAGCTTTAGGCAAGGAAGAGGGGATAGCATCACTGAATGCTACAAGAAATTTTATAGAATTGTAAATGAACTCATGTCATATGAAAGAGAGTTCACAAACTATGAGTTGAATGATAAATTCTTGAGGTCCCTCACCAAAGACTGGGACACCAAGATCTGTGCCATCAGAGAAATGGCAAAGTTGGGAGAAATTCCTCCTCCCACACTTTTTGGCAAGTTGTTATCTTATGAGATGCAATTGTCAGTGAGAAAAGAAGAAGAAAAGTCAACAAGGACTGAATACAGAGAAAAGACTGTTGCCTTTAAGTCAGATGTACCCAGAAAGAGCAGGACCAAGTCATCAACTCCTTCTCCTGAGGTAGTTGAATCAGAATCTGAAGAGTCAGAAAGTACAAGATCTACAAGCAGTGAAAGTGATGAAGAATTTGCTGCATTCACAAGACATTTTCAGAAGTTCCTTAAGAAGAAACAGTGGAGGTCTAGACCTTCATCTTCCAAAGGGAAAGAGGTTCAGTATCAGGAAAAGAAGCCTTCAAAGAAGGACAAGAAAAGGACCAAGACTAGTAAGGCAACTGGATCCAAGATAATTTGTTACTGCTGCAATAGACAGGGCCATGTTATTGCAGACTGTCCTGAAAGAAGGAAAGAATCCAGTGACAAAAAGAAAACACACTTCAAAGGAAAGAAGGAGAAGTCCTTTGTTGCAAAGAATGAGAAGACTCTTTCAGATATGTCTTCTTCAGACACTGAGACAGATGCTGAAGCCTATATTGGGCTATTTGCTGAAGAAGAAGAAGAGTTTATGCAGATCATGGAATCTATCTATGAGCAAGAAGACTGTCAAAGCCAAGGACTGATGGCTTTGACTGAAAGTACCAAAAACCTGGAGCAGCCAGGACCCAGTCAGGTACAAGGTTTAACTCAAAGTTCTGATTCCAGTTCTAGTTCAGAGTCAGATTATTCTTCATCAAGTGATGAGAATATATCTGAGTCTGAGGGAGATATTCATCAACTCCTAGATGAATATCAAGTACTATTGCAAGCCTATAAGAAAAGCAAGACCCTAGCCAAAAATTTGGCCAAGGAAATTGCTGATCTCAAGGCAGCTGCAATAGATTATGAGAAGAATTATGATCAAAAACTGAATGAAGTGGCCAGGCTGAAACACATTACTGTGATTCAGATGGGTACCATTACATTTAAGAATGATCAAATTAAGAAACTGGAGATTAATCTTCAGAAGGAGAAAGAGCTAGCAGCTAGGTTTTCAAAACCTAAATCAGTGCTACCCTTGATTGATGATTTTGTTCATCATAAAGGAAAGACTGGACTGGGTTTTGTTAATCCAGCTAGGACTGTTCAGGATCAGTCCAAGTCCAAGGGCAAAGCCCCAACATTCAACAAGACTGCTGTAGTTAAGACAGCTAAGTCAGAACCTAAGCAAAGGTACAACAAATTTGAATGTTGGTGCTGTGGCAAGGTTGGCCACTTTGCTTTGGATTGTTGGCACAATGCCAGTGCCAAGTTGAGTAGCAAGTTACCTGTTGGAAAGACAGCAGGTAGCTATGTCAATTTGCAAACTAACAATCACCAAGGACCCAAGTTTACTTTGGGTTCTAAGGTTCATTAATTTGTTTTGCAGGAGAATCCAAGTGGCCATACCCCTACATGGTACTTGGATAGTGGATGTTCCAGACACATGACTGGAACTAGGGGACTACTGAAGGACTACATCCCAATCAAAAATGGTCCAAAGGTGACCTTTGGTGGTTCTGAAAAAGGAATCATCAAAGGGTTTGGTAACATTTCTTCTAACCTTGTTACCATTACTCAAGTGGCTTATGTTAAAGGGTTGAAACACAACCTTATAAGTATAAGTCAATTAAGTGATGTAGGGTATGACATCTCATTTGTTAAAAATGGTTGTCATATCAAGAGATCAAGTGATCAAAAGATCATTTTGACAGGTTATAGGAAGAGAAATGTCTATTGTTTAGACATTATGGTTGAGAACAATAGTTCTCCAGTTTGTCTTGTAGCTGATGAGACAGTCTCTCAATGTGTCAAGTGGCACAAGAGGCTTGCTCATCTTAATTACAAGACTATTGGCAAACTCTTTAGTAAAGAGTTAGTGAGGAATGGTCCTCAAGTTAAGTGTGTCAAAGATGGCATTTGCTCAGCTTGTCAAAAGGGCAAGCAGACTAAATCCACCTTTAGAAGCATTGACAACAAGGATGCTGTGAGGTGTTTATACCTCTTGCATATGGATCTATTTGGTCCAATGCCAGTTCACAGCTTAGGTAGGAAGGTCTACACCTTTGTAGTTGTTGATGACTACTCAAGGTTTTCCTGGGTGTTCTTCTTAAAGCAGAAATCTGAAACACCTAGTGTCTTCCACAGTTTTGTTAGGCAAATTCAGAATGAATTGAACTGTACAGTGGTCAAAATTAGAAGTGACCATGGTACAGAGTTTCAATCTGAAAGCATGACAAAACTATGTGAAGACTATGGGATATTTCAAGAATTCTCTTCACCTAGAACACCTCAGCAAAATGGCATTGCTGAAAGGAAAAATAGAACCTTGATAGAGGCTGGTAGAACCCTATTAAGTGATTCATCACTGCCAGAATATTTCTGGGCTGAAGCAGTAAACACTGCATGCCATGTGATAAATAGGGCTACCATCACTAAAAGGTTAAACAAGACCCCCTATGAAGTAGTGAAAGGCAGGAAACCAAATCTATCCTATTTTAGGATTTTTGGTTGTAAATGCTTCATACTTAACAATGGGAAGTCTTACTTAACTAAGTTTGCTGCCAAATCCCAAGAGGGAGTGTTTGTTGGGTACAGCAGTAATAGTAAGGCTTATAGAGTCTACAACTTGACTACACAAGTTGTAGAGGAATCTGTGCATGTAGTTTTTGATGAGTCACAACTAATTAACAATGAGTTGTCTAGTAGTGTGTGCAGCCCCTCAGGTCTTATTAAGAAGATGGACAAGCTAACCATGGAAGATGTACCTGCTGCAAGACAGCAAGTAGAAGAAGATGGCTTATGTCCAGGGGGAGAATTACATGTACCAGGAGCTGAAGAAGTTCAAGGAACTCAGCATGATGAAGATGCTGAAGAAGTACAACCAGAAGTAAGGATGCCTCCAGCCAACAGGCATCTAAGAGATCATCCAGTGGAGCTGATCATTGGAGATCCAAGACAAGGTGTTCAGACAAGGAGCAGAAATCAGAATGCTGCAGTATATTCAAGTTTTCTGTCTCAAATAGAACCAAAGAAATTTGAAGAAGCAATACAAGATCCACAGTGGACTGAAGCTATGCAGGAAGAGCTAAACCAGTTCAAGAGGTGCAAGGTTTGGGACTTAGTTCCTAAGCCTAAAGATCACAATGTGATAGGAATAAAATGGATCTACAGAAACAAGTTAGATGAACAAGGAGTCATCATTAAGAATAAGGCAAGATTGGTTGCAAAAGGATATAGGCAAGAAGAAGGTATTGATTTTGATCAAACCTTTGCTCCAGTAGCCAGACTGGAAGCCATCAGGATGTTCTTGGCCTATGCAACCTACCAAGGATTCAAAGTATACCAAATGGATGTGAAGTCAGCATTCCTTAATGGTAATTTAAAAGAAGAAGTATATGTGGAGCAGCCTTCAGGTTTTGTTGATCCTACTCTTCCACATTATGTCTATAGACTTAGGAAAGCATTGTATGGGTTAAAGCAAGCTCCTAGAGCTTGGTATGAAACCCTATCTAGTTTCCTCATTGAGAACAAGTTCACAAGGGGGAAAATAGATAAGACTCTATTCCTTAGGGAATCTAGAGGCAAAGTAATACTTGTCCAAATATATGTAGATGACATTATATTTGGGTCTACTGAAAGTAGCCTTTGCAAAAAGTTTGTAAAGCTTATGCAAAGTCAATTTGAAATGAGTAGTATGGGAGAACTGAAGTTTTTCTTGGGTCTCCAAGTTAAACAGACTGAAAGTGGCTTGTCCATATGTCAGTCAAAGTTCACCCTAGAACTCATAAGGAAATATGGTATGGATTCCTCCAGTACCATGAAGACTCCTATGGGGTCAAGTATGTCTCTAAGCAAGGATGATGCAGGGAAACCTGTGGATGAAACCTTGTATAGAGGGATAGTTGGCTCCCTACTATACTTGACTGCAAGTAGGCCTGACATTATGTATGCTACATGTGTTTGTGCCAGGTATCAAGCCTGCCCCAAAGAGTCTCACTTGACTGCAGTCAAGAGAATCTTGAGATATCTAAAGGGCACACCTTATCTAGGCCTCTGGTACCCTAGGAATGGAGATTTTGATCTAACAGGCTATTCAGATGCAGACTTTGCAGGATGCAAAGAAGATAGAAAGAGCACAACTGGATCCTGTCAATTCCTAGGTGGAAGACTCATTTCATGGAGTAGTAAGAAGCAAACCAGTGTGGCCATCTCCACAGCTGAGTCAGAATATGTAGCTGCAGGAAGTTGCTGTGCTCAACTTCTGTGGATTCAACATCAGCTAGAAGACTATGGATGTCAGGTAAGTAGAACTCCACTTTATTGTGATTCTACTAGTGCTATTTCCATAGCTAATAATCCTGTATCACATAGTAGAACTAAACATATTGAGATTAAATATCACTTTCTTAGGGAGCATGTAGAAAGAAATGATATTGCACTTGAATATGTTAAAACAGATAATCAGATAGCTGATATGTTTACTAAGCCCTTAGAAGAAGCTAAGTTTAATAGGTTCAAAATTGAACTAGGTATGATAAACTTAGACTAAGTATACAGAACAGAAATTGGCTAAGTAAAAAGGTGTCGACACATAGACAAGTCTATGTCGACACAGAATAGTAAGTGTCGACACTTCAGGAAAATGGTGTCGACACATCTAGGAAGTTAGTGTCGACACTTCAGAATGTTAGTGTCGACACATGTCGAGTAGGTGTCGACACATCCAATAATGTGTCGACACTTAAGTTTTACTCAGAATTTTTCTAAGTAAAGTCTCGACACATGTCGAGTATAGTGGTGTCGACACTTAACCAAGTGTCGACACATAAAATCTGTTGACTAAATTAGTGTCGACACATGAGTGTCGAGACATTATAAGTCAGTGTCGACACTTATTGACAGTGTCGACACATCATTAGAAATTTATCCCGCCTGTTCGTCTTCAAACAAGAAAGGTATAAATAGGGTTCTGTCTTTGATTGTCGACACGCTTTCAAAGTTTCGAGACCTAAACTCTTGTGTCGACATTTCTCTCATCTCAAGACTAATTCTCAAAACCCTAATGGCTCCCAAGCTGGAAGAGAACGTAAACGAAGGCTATGAGCTTGTGCGCGGCACATTTGACGACAGCGACCAAGAAATCAAATCAGTGCTAACCCTAATTGTCAATTCTGGATTGGAATTCTTGGTTTCAGAACCAACGAAAATCTGGAAGAAGGAAGTCATTGAATTCCTTTCTGGCGCGTCTATAGATGACTCAGGTTTCAGGATTAAGTCAAGGGTGCATGGCACCAAGGTCAAGATTTCACCTAAGTCACTGAGAAAGGTACTTCAGCTACCTAAAGTTCAAGTTGAAGAGGAAGTAACTGCTTCTAAGACCAAGGAAGCTCTTACTTGGTGTGGACTGGATTCAAAGATGAAGGTGGGATCAGTCTTTCACAGGAAAGGTATGAATATTTAAGGCAAGTTCTTGTCTGAAGTAGTAGGCAAGGTTATACTGAGCAAGCCAGGAGGGCATGACAGGGTGTCTGCCTCCATGTTTGAAGTCATGACCAGAATCATCTTCAATCTGAAAACAGACTGGTCAATGGTGGTTTATGAGAAAGTAAAAGAAAGCCTGAAGAAGCCCAATCTGGGCAGGATACTAAGTCTCTACCTGGCTGGATTAATTCCAGAGGTAATGAGCACTGCTGCAGAATCTAAGATCAATCATATGAGGAGAATGGACTCCAGGATATTCTCTAGATGGGAAAGGGTGCTGGTGTCAAAGGAATTGACCACCCCTGAAAAGCAATCTTCTAAGAAAGACTCTCCTCCCAGGAAGAAGAGGAAGACTGCTGCTGTGCCTCAAGAGTCCTCCAGCAGCTCAGGCAGTGAAGAACATGTGGTCTTCACTCCTGAAAGTCCAGTAGATGTGGCTGCAGAGAAGACACCTGCTCCACAGGAGGCAGCTGACATCCAGGGGGAGCTTCCAGGTGTAGCAGAACCATCTACACTGGAGAGTGAACAAGCCACCCTCCTCATTCAAGAGGTACTTGTTGACCTTAATACTTTGAATTCTTCTATAACAAATTCTGATTTGTCTGATGATCATCAGCACCATCAGCCAGCAAGTACAGTACCAGATGTTGGTCTTCCTGACACATCTGTTGTACAAGAAGTTATCCCTGATAAAGAAGTTGCTGAACCAAGTACATCTCATGCACAGTCTCCAGCAGAATATACAATGGAAGATCTCTTTTTAAACTTAGATCAAGAAGATTTTGATATGGACAAGAATGCTGCTGATGCAGTAAAGGATGCTGCTGCTGAGGGGGAGAACATTGAAGGTGTGGAAGAGCCTATAAGGCTTGATACTGAGAAGGCACCTGGTGTGCAGACTGAAAAATCCTCAAGCCCTAAGGATAGGGTGAATATTGCCAGTACATCTGAGTCTGAAGATGATGAAGCTGAGCAAGATAAGAAGAAGAAGTTCTTTGTATTCAAGAGAAGGAGCCAGAGCTATAAGAAGGCTCTACAAACAGTTGCTCAACATTCCTTAGTTCAACAAGCTCCATCCACTGATTATAGTGCTCTACTGCTTGCAATGCAAATCAAGATGGATGAACAAAGGAAAGCCTTAGAAACTTATGTTGATGAAGGGCATAAGGCACTACAATCTGATCTGGGCCAGGAACTCAAGTCCATAAGGTTTGAAATGAACCTTAATAAAAGGGAAATGACTGATTGTTTTACCAAGGGTGCTAATGCTGTGGTATATCTGGCTAAACATCAAGAAACAATTAAAGAGAAAGTGGATGATATAGCACTCAAGCAAGGCTATGTGCTGGAGAATCAGTTAAGGATGAATGATAATCTGACTGCATCTCACAATGCAATAGTCACAGAACTCAAGAATAAGTCAAATGAACCTTCAACTTCCTCTGCTGCTGCCAAAGCTGATTTTGATAAGATATTTCAAGCAGAGATTGCTGCTGTACAGACTGCAATCAAAGACTCACAGAAGGTCATTTCAGAACAGCTTACAAAGCTTAGACCTTTCTTTAAAGAGGGCATAAGGTATTTGGATAGCCAAATCAGATTCCAGAAAGATGATGTGAGAGATCATGTGGCCCAAGAAGTCATAAAGGGGGAGAGAGTGTTAGTCAAGGCCAGTTCTGAGCATGCAAAATGGATTTCAAATTCTATCAGGGCTACACTTGGATATCCTCCCCTGTGTGATGACAATGAAGTAGCTGAATCTGGTATTCAAGGCACATATCTTGGAGGTGAGCAACAAGCAGTGGCTGATGTAATCTATCCACCTCCAGACTTTGAAATGATTCATGCAGATATTAGCACAATGTATAGTCCACCTGCTGGCAAGCCTAATATTATTCTGGAAAAGGTTGTTCAACCTATCACAGCTGCAATGCAAGAGGCTTTGGACAAGGAAGAAGAAACTAGGCTGTCAAAGAAGAAGTTTAGGGAAATTGCTGAGCAAAAGCCAGATTTTGAACAATGGAGCCCTACTTCTAGAAACATAATTCTCACAGCCTGGAAAGCTGCCAAGGACAATGCCCATGAGAGGAACAAGTGGTTCTCAGAGGCTGAATGGAGAAAGCATGAGAGTAGGCAGGAAGCAATTGTCCAATTTAGAAGGAAGGCTAAGTTAGGAAAGCTACCTCCAACAGCTGTGGAGCCTAGCAAGTACTTTCCTAAGCCCTATCATTATTTTGAAAGACAAAAGATCAAGGCTGAAGAACAGAAGAAGAAGGACTCTAAAGGGAAGAAGACTGCTGAAGCTGAGCCTGCTGCTGCTGCTGCTGTGAAAGCTCAAGTTAAAGCTGGAAAAGGCATTGTTATTAAAGAACCTGATCAGCACTAGATTAGGAATTAACTTGATGCTTGTTGTAATCTGTTAAGTGATAAACATTGTAATACTTCATTGAAAATGTATAAGGAACATTATTGGGACAGTATATGATAAATATAGTATGAATGTTCTGAAATATGTGTGTTTCTTAATTGTTCTGCAATATTTAATAAGTATACATGTGTGCTTTATTACATGTTCAAGTTTACCCTGTTGTCATTTATATGCTTTACATCATTTTGTAATTTTTAATTATGAGTGGTGTATATCATTGACTAAGGGTTATGACTTCTCCAAATAGGGGGAGATTGTTGGGTACATTGGTCAAATGTACCTGATTTGAAGAAGCCTCACCTAACTCAATGATATACATCAGAATGTATTTGATGTTTGTTTGAGTTACTTGTGCAGGTTAGATATACACTGGACTGAAGCTGAAAATTTCTAAGTCCATGTGTCGACACCCAGAGGCATAGTGTCGACACTTGAGAAAGCTTGTGTCGACACCCAGACAAGCAGTGTCGACACTTGGAGTCTTTGTGTCGACACCTGGGAAGAAGTGTCGACACCAGTCAGAAAGTGTCGACACTTGGAGCTGTGTCGACACTCAGTGTAGAAGAATGCAGAAAAGCTGTGTCGACACTTAGCAGAAGTGTCGACACCCAGAAGAGCTGTGTCTACACCAGAAAGTGTCGACACTTGAAGTGAGTGTGGACACTCAGCAAAAGTCTACAGATTCTAAGTACAAGTGTCGACACTCAACACAGTGTGTCGACACTATGCAGAAGACTCAGCACTGGAAGTAAGTGTCGACACTCAACACAATGTGTCGACACTTAGCTAAAGACTCAGTATTTGAAGAATGTGTCGACACTCAGCACAATGTGTCGACACACCACCAGAAGAGTCAACACTTGAAGAATGTGTCGACACTCAGCACAATGTGTCGACACATAACCAGAAGACTCAACACTAGAAGGAAGTGTCGACACAAGGAGATGTGTCGACACTTAGCAAAGAACAGAAAAGCTGTAAATTATTCTAAGTATAAGTGTCGACACTAAGGGAATGTGTCGACACTCAGCTGAAGAATCAAGAATGAAGACTTGTGTCGACACCAAGAATCAGTGTCGACACTTGACAGTTTCAACACATGAAGATGTGTCGACACAAAGGAGATGTGTCGACACTTAGAAGAATACAGATAAAGAATGAAGTATAAGTACTTGTGTCGACACTCAATTTCAGTGTCGACACATGCAGAAGAAACTGTGTCGAGACATACAAGGAATTGTGTCGACACCTTGTAGACTTGTGTCGACACTTACACAACATGTGTCGACACTTGGTCTATAAGTGTCGACACTTAAGAACAGAAAGTCTCGACACTATCTGACAGTTAGTGAGATTTCAAGAAGTGACTGGTTGACATGACAGCCGCCAATCCAGCCGGTCTACAGCAACTGTCAAAGAATTCAAAATTCTGTTATAAACCGGATCAGCCGGTTACCATGAAGGAAGCCTATAAATAGGCACCCACAGTTTACAGAAGAAGTCAAGTGAAGTTGTTAAGTGGTCAAGTTGTTCACAATCATTACTTGTTGTGAGAATAATTGAAGTGGTTGATCAGATTAAATCAAGAAGTGATACATAGAGGATCAACACAAGAAGATCAGGCAGTCCAACTGCAGATCTAAGTAGTTGGAGAGAGAGAGCTCCAACTAAGGATTCAGTCTTTGGAACTAAGGCTGAGAAGAACAATTCAGAGTCATCTGGATTTCAAGAAGCAGAGATCAAGGATCAACTGCAGAAGATTCAGACTAATTCAGTTCTACTCAAGAAGCTTTGAAGAAAGCTAAGTCAGTTTGGATCAAGCTGAGTTCTTCCAAGAACTCTTCAAGAAACTCTCAACTCCTCTCATCCTTTCTGAGTTGTAGAGTTAGCATTTGTAATTTCTATTTTAAACTTGTAAGATCCATAGGATCTGAGTGATTGTAAGCCTATTTTATAAAGGCTGAGGGTAGGGCTTGGTGCCTGAGTGTAGGAGTTGAAGAACTCTGAGTGTAGGCCTTGATTGGCTGAGTGTAGGCCTGGGTGGCTGAGTGTAGGCCTTTTGGCTGAGTGTAAGGCTTTGGGCCTGAGGTAGGAACCTTGTTGGGTTCTGAGCTAGTGGAGAAGTTTGGCCGAATCTAGTACACTGCTAGATAGGCGAAGGGGGAAAGTGGATGTACCCAAAGATTGGGGAACCACTATAAAATCTTGTGTATTCTGTGCTGTGATTGTACTGTGTTAAGAATTGCTGTGTGCTGTGATTACTTATTCAGAAATCTGTGTTATAAACTGTTGACTGCCAACAAAGAAACAAGAAAAGGATTAGGTCACCTATTCACCCCCCCCCTCTAGGTGTTTAGGTACCATATCTTTCAACAAATCATATTGGGCAATACGCTCCTTAAATTTTGACGCTAGTTCTATAGGAGAGAAGCGTAAACTTCAACTTAACGAATTAGATGAGTGGAGAACTATGGCCTATGAGAACTCCCGGATTTATAAGGAGAAAACCAAACTATTTCATGACCGTCACCTTCGCAAACCCAAGGTATTCCAAAAAGGTGACCAAGTCCTCCTTTATAACTCCAGATTACGTTTATTCCCAGGGAAGTTAAAGTCTAAGTGGTCCGGACCCTTCAAGGTTAAAGAAGTCTTTCCCTACGGTACCGTCGAGTTAACTCACCCTGAGAAGGGAGATTTTAAGGTTAATGGTCACCGACTTAAGCCTTATTATGGTGAAATCCCTATGGACTTCGCTCGTCTAGAGACTTGCCTCCGTCTAGATTAGTTTCATATTAACTATAGTAGGTGTTTTTAAGTATTCTTGTTTTAGTATAAATCTAATTAGTTGCAATGAAAAATTAAAGAAAAAAACTTTTAATGAAAAGAAATTTCTATCAAATTTTAATGAGAGAAAAAAACAATTTTCTGTAAAATTTTTTTTCAAAATGGGAGTGGCACACGGCTCCCCACACGCCCGTGTGGGTAGCCGTGTACAGGACACAGGCTCAGGCCCAGCCATGTGGATTAATTCCGGAAAAAGACCAATTTCATCCCGAGCACAACACGGGTTCGCACCAACCCGTGTTCATAGCCGTGTCTATCGCTCGACGATTGTCGAGACCGATGTGTTGAGACACCGGACACGGGCCTGTCGGATAACACATGGCCGTGTCACCATCCTACCCGTGTTTGTGTACCGTGCCAGCTGCGACACGGGGCACCACACGACCGTGTCGCAGCCCGTGTCCACCTGACGCGCTGTCCCCAGCCAGTTTGACCACACGGACCGAGGCAGCCCCGTGTTCCATGAGGCCTCGGATCCCCTAACACGGGTGCACACACGGCCGTGTGCGTACCCGTGTTCCAATTTTTTACACGGACCGACGCACCCCGTGTTCCACGAGGCTGCTGATTCCCTAACACGGGTTCACACACGCCCGTGTGCGAAACCGTGTGCATCCCCCTATAAATAAGGCCGTGTGGATTTCTTTTGTGCTCATTCCAATCCTCTCCCAGCACCAGTTCTTCCATAGCCTGATCCTCAAGGCGCCTCCTTTTCAAATTCTCGTCCCCCTTCACTTGTATTTTCCCCTTCTACATTATGTCTTCCGGAAGAAGTGGAGGTCACCGTCGCCGACCGGAATTACAAGTCTCAACGGAGAGGCGGGATGCCGCTGCTCCGCTAATTTTCAACGATGCATCACACACCGCCCGCTTCAACCGCTTGCAATCAAAAAAATTTCAAGACATACGTATAATTGATTGGAGCGTGCTTGAGGAGATAAACTTAGCTGAAGATGTCAGGGGGTTAATTTCTGTAACGGGGTGGGGTCAATTTTTTGCCATAGAGGAGTTAGGCTTTAGGGAACTCACTTTAGAGTTCCTATCTTCGTTTTATTCCAGCTTTCGGCCTAACTTCATCGATGCGCCGCACGCGCCCGAGGGGATAGTTTCATTTCGAGTGGGTGGCACATTTTATACACTCACCATACTCCAGTTCACCCAATATTTAGGGGTGTATGAAGAGTCGTTCCTTTTCAGTGCTGCCTACCCCGAGCTCCACTTCGAACTCCCCAACCGCGATATGGCCGGTGGTATCTGGCGCCAGATTTCTTTTGACACTGGCGCCTACGAGGCCAAGAGATCTAAGGCATCTAAATTGATTTCTCCCGCTCTCCATTACATCCACCACCTCCTCAGCCACACGTTGAGCGGCTGGGGCGAAAGCTCCGGAGTTGTCAGTAGGCAAGACCTGTTATACCTATACAGCATGACTTCACGATATCCTCTACATCTCGGTTATCTTCTAGCCCAGTTCATTCTCCATCAGGCTGACACCCCTCGTATAGGGTCTATTTGCGTAGCACCCTACATTACTCGACTCGTGAAGAATATGGGCATCTTTTTAGCCCTCCCCCAGATGACAGTGGTCGCCAAGACCGTGCCTATCACGATGGCTAGTCTTCGCGCCCTCCGCCTCGTCACCGCCCGTCAGGGCCGGGGAGGGTTATATATTCTATTGCTCGACGTGGACCGCATGTACAGGATGACAGTGATGATGAGGTAGATCCCGAACTCGATGTGCCGTTGGTGCCTCCACCCCATTCCACCTACGCTCATGGCGAGTCGTCTACTGCACCTCCTCCACCTCGTTCACGATACTCGCGCGAGTTCCAACAGTTTTTCGACACCGAGCTATCGCCGCGCCTACAGGACATTAAGGAGTCGCAGAAGCGGACCGAGGACCTCCTCATACAGATCAGAGACCACCTTGGGCTCGCCCCTCGCCAGCTGCCAGCTCCAGCCCTGCCTTCCTTCCCAGACGATACGACAGACCACCATGCTTACTTCTGATATGTATCGATGTAGTGCTATCTTTATGTATCGTATCTTGTATTTTTTTTTCTATATCAGTGTATTCAGTTCTGTCAGCTATTATATATTAGTGCATTCTATTACAACTCCTGTTTCTTTACTGTGCTCTTCTACTTATTATGATAGCAGTTTGTTTTTCTTATATCATCATGAAATCACTCTATGTTCGCTTTTTTACTTTGTACTGAGGACATTGCAAATCTTAAGTCTGGGGGTAGAATGGTTATTCATGTGGTTACAATTGATTCTAATCTACTTATCATAATACTCAAGTTGTTATACCCCCCTTACAAATTTTTGTTTGATCGTTTAAGCTCTCATTATTCTTTCATTTGGGATTATAAATATTTAATTTAACTTCGCACACTGATTAAAATGAATTGATGTAGACTCATAGAGTATTCAACTTTGTTGATTTCGTAATTAAGCATAGAAATTTTTTTAGCTTAATTTTCTCTATATAATTTAATTTTAAGATTACTCCTCTATATTAGTAACTATCCAACACTCTATTTTAGAAAATATAGTTATCTATAATAAAGTGAGTCGATGAGTGTAACATTTTTATAATTTGGTATTAGGGCTTTAAAATTAAAAATTACTCCCTATTGATGTCTAGGACTCACCCTCTAGCATTCCTCAAAACATTACATAAGTTAACTAGTAAGGGCGGAAATGACTTAGGCCTCCTATTGGATAGCTTGAGCCTTGTTATCCCAACACCTTTAACATGATACCCTTGCACACCCAATTTGAACCTAATCCCCATCCTTTTGATGCTCTACTATTAAAATTCACCAAGGCCAAATCCTTACCTATTAGCACACCTATCATTGATGCCTGCTTGGAATGATTTGTTCATTGTGATATGTGGCCTGAGTGCGTGTATCCTTGCACCCACTTGGAATGATCCCTACTTTGAACAAAAAAAAAAGACAGTGATATGTGGCCTGAGTGCGTGTATACCAGCACCCACTTGGAATGATCCCTACTATGGTCCCATGGTAATATATATATATATATATATATATATATATATATATATATATATATATATATATATATATATATATAAAAAATAATAGAGTGCCCTTCAAAATGTGGGAAATATACAAATTGCAAAGCCTGAGGGGTGTTTACATAAAATTGAAATATGTTAAGGTATCTTCCAACATAAGGCTCAATCAAGATTTAGGTGTGAAAAATTCATCGAACTTATCCTTCATTACCTCACCTTTAATCTTCTATCCTAAGCCAAAAAGGCTCCACCAAAAATCAAGTCCTAAGGATCCAACCTTACTAATTCTAAATTGTGCTGTGATGAGGGTGTAAAAAGGGTAAGCTCATGATTATCAGTAAGAGTACTTATAAGTTTTGAAACACTAATACGTATCTTATAGAGATTGTTATTTTCTCCTCATATTTGTTAAAGATGACTATACTTTTATTTCTAAAAGCGAGTGAGAGATAGTTAAAATGATATATTAGAGGAATTTTAAGATAAATCTATATTTAGAAAAGTCTGCTAAATTATTTCCTACGCGATTACATCATCAAAGTTCTCTTAAATTCATAGCAACCAGTGTGTGGAGGCAAAATTATTTAATGGTAACCCAAGTGTTTGAATTAGTTTGCTTAGGGACAAGCAAACATCTAAGTCTGGGGGTATTTGATGAGTACGATTATGATAGGCTTTTTACTATCATAATTGTAATCATGTCTACTATTTCATACCCCTTTTTGTGTTGATTTCATGATAATAGTAAAGAAATTGTCGTATCTGTTGAAACCGGAATCCGGTCTCTTGTGGAGTTCGACCCTTGGGGAAGGGGTGGTCTCGCGCCTACTTTGCTCCTGCAAGAAAAACAACGAGAGAGACAAGAGAAAACAGACCCAAGGGCTCGGCAGGGAGGTCCCACCACAAACCCGGAAGATCTCTGAGCGCTTCCCCTCCTTAGCCAAGAGCCGAGCTAAGGTACCCTCAGAGAACGCTTGAAAATGAGAGTAAGGAGGCACTGAAAAAGCGTACCCTCTGAGGTACCCCTTGGGTCTTATTTATAGATTTTCAGAATCTGAACTGCCAATAACCAAAAGGACTGACCTGGAAATACCAAAAAGGCCCCTGGTTGGGTCTGCCAACAGCCAAACTCCGCTGTTTTGGATAGCTATGCGCAGTCCAACCTGGTCTGCCAACAGCCAGGCTCCGCTGTTCTGAATAGCTATTCGCACCCATGGGGAGTCAGTTCGCCTCCGATTCCACCCGCGGGAGGCGGGCGCGAACTGGCTCTGGGGCTCGCCTATCCTCACTGGGCGAGTGCGAGCCGGTATGGGCGAGCTGCATGTCTTCTGCCGAGCGGATCGGCAGCCTGATCGCGTGTGGGGGGGGGGGGGGGGGGGGGGGGGGGGGAGGTTGGCCGGCGGGTCGCCAACCGCGGGTCCAGCTCGCTCGCCGCGGGTCGCCAGCCCGCTCGCCTGAGATGGGCGGGAGCGGGTCAGCCCTCCTGCCATATAGCCCGTTTTGCCGCCCTGGCACGGGTCACGGGGCCGGGCCCGCTCAACCTCCCGGGCTGGGCCCGCTCGCCGGACACAGGGTTGTACACAATCCCCGCTCTTTTCGAGCTTGAATCAAGCTCGGAAAGAATCATCCAACCCGCGTGTTCGGCGAGCACTGTGCTGAGCTGGTAGGGAATCTTTTGGTGGGCCCCCACTGTCCGGCTATAAATACATACCGCCGACCCCTGTAGGAGGCTCCCCAGATCCCTTTATTTTCTCTGAGCAGACTTTTGTTTCTCGATGCCGGTTAGCGAAGAGGTGCGAGCTCGCCTGGCGGCAGCGGTCCTGCAGACTCAGGAGGAGGCCCTCGAGGCCGCCCCATGGCTAGTACGCGGATCTTCCGGCCCTCTCTTCAGGCCGGCGAAGGGAAAGATTGTTAGGCGTTCTCTGGCGGGTGACTGCCCGGCTTCCAGCTCGGCGGCGGGTGCTGAGGTCGTCCCTGGGGTACGTGGCCTTCCGCGGATTATCGCTGTCTTTCTGATTTTCTGTTTTGCAGGTAATTCCCTGTGAGGAGGTGGAGAACCGGGGAGAGGATCGTCCCCCTCCTCCGTCGCCTGAGAAGGTCGCGAGTTCTCCAGGTCTGGACCGCCCACCTCCGGAGACCCCCCACCCGCCGGCTTCCCACGGACTGGGAAAATCCCTCGAGACCCTCGAGGGGGAAACCTTTCGGGGTCGGCCGGGCTCTTCCCACCTATCCGCCGATGCGGGCGACGTGCCAACCCCTGGTGAGCTGGTATTTACTGCTGGGCTTCGTCTCTTGCTCGCTCCTTCTGACTCGCCCTGTTTGCAGGCTATAAAAGGGCCTCCTCTGAAACCGAGATGAGCGAAGGATATTCGCCCCCGCCCGACGTGGGCAGTGTTTCTGACTACCTGGGCGACCCGACCGATGCGGTCGGGATGAAGAGGCAGGTGACGCGGCTATTCCAGAAACACACACTGCTGTTGAAGGAGATCATGAGGAGGGTCGATGAAGACAAGGCCGAAACTGAGGCCCGGCTCGCGGCCTTGGAGGGCCCTCCGCGTGAAGCGGAGGACGACGACGTCACCTCGCCGGCCGTGCATATAACGCAGGCCGAGGGACATCTTAGGAGCGCCATAGAGCAGGTCGGCATGGCTCAGCGGGAACTGGTTGCGGTTCGCGATTACCACGATCCTCGCGTGCTGCCGCGATCGGGAACGAAGAGGCGGCACAGGTGGAAGTGGGTCGAGTACTGACCCAGCCTTCTGCCCCTCGCTTGCGGGATACCGCCGGGTTGTTGTCCTTTCGCAGTTATCTTGTATTTGTAACCGCTAGCGACTCTTTCAGCCCGCCTATGGGCCTAACTCTTTTATTGCTGAGACGTATCGAAATTATCGTGCTGTTTTTATTGTTTTTCGTGGGCGGGTTAAGGGAAAGGTCTGTTCTTCCTTTTGCGCAGATCGGGGCGAGGGCGAGCCGAGGAGCTCGCCGGACGGGAGTCTCCCGTCTCGCGCGGAACAGCGTGCGGGTGCGGGTTGAGGCTTGCCCGCGCTGGTCTCTTGCGGTTGCAGCCGGGCGAGAGCCGTGCCGAAGCGACCTTTGAGGTGCGGTCGCGTGCGGGAAGTCGAACCGTCGGGCTGATTTTTGGCTATCCGCACCCCATCTTTCGGCGGGAAGTTTCCCGCCCTCTTTCTTTCCCTATAAATAGGCCTTGCCGGCCCTTATTTCTCCATCGATTCCAAACCCTCCTGCTTCCCGTTCCCCGCGGAGTACCGTCTATGCTCGCCTTCTGTCTCTTCTTCTCGCGTTCGGCGGCGACTCAATGGGAATGGGAGGAGGCGGCGGCGACGTGGACGGCCGAAGCAAGTGCGCTTGGACCTTCTCCGAGCACGATTTTCCTCGTGCCGTCCTCTCCGAGCGTGAGTACCTGGATGCCCTTGGCGACCACGTTCCGTCAGGCTTTTCCGCGAGGCGACCCGGGGATGGGGAGAAGATCAACGACCTGTCTAGGGACGAGCTCGCCATTCCTCTCGCTCACTTTGAGGTGGGCCTGCGACTCCCCCTCTGGCCCGAGGTGCGACAGGTGTTGAAGTATTTCGGGGTTGTCCTGGGCCAGATGACCCCAAACTCCATCGCCGTCATGGTGGGGTTCGCCTGCTTCCTGCGAGAGGAGCGAGTGGAGTTCAGCCTCGCCGTGTTCCGGAAGATGTTCTCCTTCCGGGCGAATCAAGACGGGACGGCCTACTTCTCCAGCGCCCACCTCAAGGTGCGGGAGACAGTAAACAAGAGTCACAATTGGCTCAAGAGATTCCTGTTCGTCAAAGGGGACTTTGGCAACGTCCCCTTCTCGCCGGTGCAACTTAGCGAGGCGAGCTACCGGCCCCCCAGCCTAGGCGGTCACGAAGCTGACCTGTGCGCGTTCTTCGCTGGGAAGAATTTTGAGGTTGCGTTCCTGCGCCGCCACCTTGACGACCTTGCCGCTGTTCCGCCGGGGGGAGGTTTGTCACTCACCGCTGTTATACCTTATTCCCTTTCTTCCTTTATCTCACCCCTTCCTTTTGTCAGGCGAGCGCGACATCCCTCTTCACCCTCCTTACGAGAGTGCTCGCATTCCCCCCGGGGTTCTCGCCCGTGCGCAGGCCGCGGATGCCGCCCAGCGCGACATCCCCTCAGTCCCGGCCAAGAAGCGGCCGGGTGGCGGACAGCCAGCCCCTCCGCCGAAGGTGGCGAAGACCGTGGATCAACAACTCACCGCGAGCCAAAGAAAGGGCAAGGCCCCCACAGTCCTGCCGACTGAGGGCCCCTCGCCCCCGCTGGTTGCTTCGACCGGCGACTCCCCGGTCAGGGCGACGGGCACCTCCGCGTCGCCGGGCGGGTCTCAAGCTGCTGCGGAGCCGGTGCCGAGAGGGCATCGTAACTTCGGCTATGGCGAGAGGTACCAGGACGAGCTCGGCATCCCGCTCCTGGCGTGGGATAAGGAGTCGAACCGCGCGACGATCTCGACCCTGCTGCCGAGCTGGATGGAGCAGGATACCATCGGCGGGGAGGCGTACAACTTCTCCTTTGTCCTGTACTCGCGCGAAGACGCCGCCATTTATGACAAGGAGGAGACGCGAGTGCTGATTCATGAGAGCGCACGGGCCCAGCTGCGCGGTCTGGAACTGGCTCACATGGTGGGGAGGCGCTGCACCCAGGTGGAGCGGAACGCCGCGTCCATCCAAAAGATGGCGGATGAGAGGGAAGTGGCCCGAAAGCTCGCTCAGGCGGACGCGGACCTTCACAGGGGGCGAGCCGACGCTGCCGAGGAGACCCTCGCGCAGTACCTGGGCGGGGGGTGGTACGTGCTCAACCTGAATTACCCTTTCCCCTTTTCGCGGGCACAGATCACGATTATTCTTATTCCTTTCCCCAGGATGCGGCGACGGCGAGCCGGATGGGTGCCGAGATCGCCACCCTTGGCCAAGAGAAGGCGGCGTTGGAGGCGCAGGTACGCGAGCTGGAGGCCGCCGCCGCTGTCCCTCCTCCAGACAGCAGGGTCTGCCCGCGCGAGCACCTCTCCGACTACGACCTGGAAGTGCTAATGCAAAAGAACGCAGCCAGCGCAGCGAAATACACGATGCAAACGCTGCGGCGCACGGATCTGCTTACGAGCGAGGCAGCGGGACTCTCGGCGGAAGACGTGGTGCCGGCGCTGTTTCTCCCCGTGCCGGAGCCTTGCGACAAAGACTTCCAGCCCATTTAGGATTTCTCGACCCAGATCCCGCGTCTTCCCTGCCTTTTGTAATTTACTTTTCAGAAGAACATTATTATGTACATGTCTGTTTTGAGATGTATGCGCGGGTTGCGCCTGTACTTCGTGTTTTTTAGCCATTGCTCTTTTTATAAGTGCTCTCTCGCCCGCTTATTTCTCCAACGACGTTATCGCCGGATGGCGCGACCTGCCCCCCGCGGCCTGGTTCGGACGAGGCGGCTGCCCGTCCGCCGAGCGAGGCGAGCCAGTTCGTCCCTCGAGCGAGGCGAGCCGGCTCGTCCCTCGGCCGTATGCTTATTTCCCTGAGGGCTCTCGCCCAGGCTTTTGCGTTTACCCGGCCGCCTCTCCTGGGGCTTGAGGGTGGGGCTATGCTAGGCCCTTTCTCCCTTTTTTCTGACTAACCCTTGTGATTCCGACCTGCTGCTCATGCCTTTCGAGTAATTCCCGGCCTCGCCGGCTAGGTGGGAGTCCGACAACGTGATTTGTTCTGGGTTGCAGGTTATCGCCTACTGAGTCATTCCATCGAGTGACTTCCGGCCCTGCCAGCTAGGTGGGAGCCTGGCAGCGGGATCTTCTCGAGGCTAGGGATGACACCGAGTGACTTCCGGCCCTGCCAGCTAGGTGGGAGCCTGGCAGCGGGATCTTCTCGGGGTCCAAATACATTCCATCGAGTGACTTCCGGCCCTGCCAGCTAGGTGGGAGCCTGGCAGCGGGATCTTCTCGAGGCTAGGGATGACACCGAGTGACTTCCGGCCCTGCCAGCTAGGTGGGAGCCTGGCAGCGGGATCTTCTCGGGGTCCAAATACATTCCATCGAGTGACTTCCGGCCCTGCCAGCTAGGTGGGAGCCTGGCAGCGGGATCTTCTCGAGGCTAGGGATGGCACCGAGTGACTTCCGGCCCTGCCAGCTAGGTGGGAGCCTGGCAGCGGGATCTTCTCGGGGTCCAAATACATTCCATCGAGTGACTTCCGGCCCTGCCAGCTAGGTGGGAGCCTGGCAGCGGGATCTTCTCGAGGCTAGGGATGACACCGAGTGACTTCCGGCCCTGCCAGCTAGGTGGGAGCCTGGCAGCGGGATCTTCTCGGGGTCCAAATACATTCCAATTTTCTGAGCAAGCTGGCTATGGCGATTCTGGGGGGGGGGAGAAAGAGGAATTCATTATAACAAATCGTGTTGCTTACAGGTGCTTAGGGAAAAAACCTCTTCAGGTCGTCTCCACTCCAGGTGAGATTCAGGGTCTCGCCCTCTACATTTTGAAGCCGATAGCCCCCTGACTTCAGAGCTTCTTTCACAATGAATGGCCCCTCCCAGCTGAGGTTGAGCTTCCCTATGGACGCTGACCTTCCAGCCGCGTCTACCTTCTTCAGCACCAGGTCCCCTTCCGCGAACTGCTTGATCCTGACATGTTTGTCAAAGTATTTTGCCATTCTCCTTTTGACCTCCTCCTGTCGGATGGCCGAGAGGTCCCTCAACTCTTCCACCATGTCAAGGGAGAGTCTTAGCTCCTCCTCGTTCTCGGCTTGCCATTCCTCTCGGCCCTCTCTGGCTGTTCCGACTCGCGGCGTTTGGACCTCAAATTCTATGGGGAGCACCGCCTCGCACCCATGGGAGAGCTTGAAGGGGGTCTCCCCCGTGGCCATGTTTGGGGTGGTTCTAAGGGCCCAAAGAACGGCGGGGAGCTGCTCCACCCAGCTCCCCCTCAAGTTTTCCACCTTCTTCTTGAGGAGATTGACGATGATCTTGTTCGCCGCCTCCACCTGCCCGTTGCTCCTGGGGTGATGGACCGAGGCGAACCTGAGGTCGATTCCAAGCTGCTCGCAGAAGCTGGTGAACTCGGCACTGGCGAACTGGGGTCCGTCATCGGTGACGATGGCTTGCGGCATCCCGTGGCGACAGATGATATCCCCCCAGACGAAGTTCCTGATCACTTGGGAGGTCACCTTGGCCAACGCCTTCACCTCCATCCACTTTGAGAAGTAGTCGATCATCACTAGGAGGAACCTTCGCTGGCCGCTGGCCTGGGGGAACGGTCCAACCAAATCCATTCCCCAGATTGCAAAGGGCCAAGGGGCCGTGATACTCTTGAGTTGTTGGGCCGGCTGTAGTTGGAGGGGGGCGAATAGCTGGCACTTATGGCATCTCCTTGCGAATTCTGCGGCGTTCCGGCCCAGGGTGGGCCAGAAATACCCTTGTCTGACTATCCTTCCTTCCAAGGTCCGGCTCCCGGAATGACTCCCGCACTCCCCGGAGTGGACTTCTTCTAGGATCCTCTGTGCTTCACCCTCGGCTACGCAGCGAGCCAACATCCCGGAGAGGGTCTTCCGATACAGTTGCCCGTCCTTAAGGAGGTAGTAAGCTGACTTGTGCCTTAGCTTCTTCCTGTCCACCCCCTCCGGATATTCTCCCGTGGAGAGGAAAACTACTACTAGATCCATCCACGAAGGCTGCTGATCGATCTCCATGAGCTCTCCTTCTTCGATGGAGGGGCGGAACAGGTCGGTGATGGTGCCCCCTGCTCGGGGGCCGTGCTTCGCCAGTCGGTCGGCCTGTTCATTCTCTCCCCTCGGCACGTGTCGGATGGAGAAGGTCTGGAAGGTCCCTATGACCCCCTTCGCTTTGGCCAAGTATAATTGCAAAGTGGGCTCCCTTATCTCGAACTCCCCGTTGATCTGGGAAGCCACCACCATGGAGTCGGTTAGGACCTCCACGTCCAGCACCCCCAGCACTCTGGCCAGGCGCAGCCCCGCTATCACTGCTTCGTACTCGGCCTGGTTGTTGGTAATGGGGAAATGCACCACCACCGTCTGCTCAATCTGAGTCCCTTGAGGGCTCTCCAGAACCACTCCTATCCCGAGAGAATGCCTTCCTGAGGCTCCGTCCACCCTCACCTTCCAAGGAGTCGGGCAAGTGAGCTCCTCCTCTGCTACTTCTACCACGTAGTCGGCCAGGAAGTCGGCCATCGCCTGAGCTTTGATCGAGAGCCGCGGAACGAAGGAGACGTCAAACTCGCTTAGCTCCACCGACCACTTGGCCAGCCGGCCTGAGTGCTCCACCCCCTCGAAGATGTTGCGGAGAGGATGGTCGGTCACTACTCGGATCGAGTGTGCCTGGAAGTAAGGCCGCAGCCTCCGGGCCGAGATGATTAATGCGAATGCAAGCTTCTCCAGGATCGGATACCGGAGTTCGGCCTTCCTCAGGACCCGGCTGACATAATAAATGGGGAGCTGTCTCTTCCCCTCTTCACGTACTAAGACGGAGCTCAAGGCCTCTGCCCCGACCCCGAGATATAAGAACAAGTCTTCACCCTCCTTCGGCCCCTGGAGCAGCGGGGCCTGTGTTAGCTGCGCCTTGAGGGCCTGGAACGCCTCCTCACATTCCTTAGTCCATTCGAACCTCTGGCCTCCCCTCAGCGTTTTGAAGAAGGGGGAGTACTTCTCCCCTGCCCGAGAAAGGAAGCGGCTCAGTCCTGCTAGCTTCCCTGTCAACCGTTGGACCTCCTTTGTATTCCGCGGGGGCCCCAGCTCCAGGATAGCCTTGACCTTGTCTGGATTCGGCTCGACCCCCTCGGGGGTGAGGAGGTGCCCCAAGAACTTCCCCCGGCTAGCCCCGAAAACACACTTAAGGGGATTCAACCGCATTTTATATCTGCGCAGGGTGGCGAACGTCTCCTCCAGGTCCCGGAGGTGGGAGTCCATGTCTCGGCTCTTGATCATGAGGTCGTCCACGTACACCTCCAAGTTCCTTCCCTTCTGCTCCTTAAAGACCCTATCCATCATCTTTTGGTAGGTGGCCCCGGCGTTCTTCAACCCGAACGACATCATCTTGTAGCAGTAGCAACCGTCCCCTGTGATGAATGAGACATCCTTGATGTCCGGGGGGTGCATCCTGATCTGATGGTAACCTGAAAAGGCATCTAAAAAACTCATTACAGAAAAGCCGACGGCTGAATCAACCAGCGCGTCGATCCGAGGCAAAGGGTAACAGTCCTTAGGACAAGCTTTATTAAGAAGGGAAAAATCGATACACAACCACCAGCGGCCGTCTCCTTTTTTGACCATCACAACGTTGGAGACCCAGCCGGGGTACTGAATTTCGGACACGAAGCCAGCTTTGAGAAGCTTCGCCACCTCCCCCCTGATGGGTTCCGCCAGCTTGTCCGCCGTGGACCTCTTCTTCTGCTGGACGGGGCGTGTTCCCGGGTCCAGGTTGAGGCGGTGGCAAGCCACGTCCGCGTCAACCCCCGGCATCTCCGCGGCGCTCCAGGCGAAGATGTCCACGTTCTTCTGGATGCACTCCAGCATCCTGCCCTGGTCCTCCGGGGTCAGCCCCCCGCTGATGCGGATCTTCTCCACCCTGCCTCCGTGGGTGAGCACTTCCAGCTCCACCACCTCCTCTGCGGCCTCCAGCCTGGACTGCTCCCCCCATCCTTCGGCGCCCCCTTCCTCCAGAACGGGGACCTCTACCTCCAGCTCCCCTCTCACGGTCCTTACTTCGACCACTTCCTCTAAACCCCCTCCTTCCTCCTTCTCTACGCAGCCCTTCACCCCCAGCTCCACCTCTCCGGCTTCCTGCTCGTCCTCCTCCATCCTCCGCCCCATCTCCTCGGCTCCTTCCTGCCAAGATATGGTGTTCACCGCGGTGACGTAGCATTCCCGTGCTACCTTCGGGTCCCCCCTAACCCTGACCTGCACCCCCTCAGCGTTGAACTTCAAGCACTGATGGAAAGACGAGGGGACGCAGCAGAAGGCGCTGATCAGGGGCCTCCCGAAGATTGCACTGTAGCTGCTGGGGGCGTCCAAAATGACGAACTTGCAGTTTCGGGACTGCCCCCCCCGGGTGACATGGAGGCCGACTCCTCCCTCTACCTCCTTCCTTTCTCTCGAGAACCCGAACAGGGGCCCGTCCGAGGCCAGCACCCTCTTAGCCTCCACCTGCATCGCGTCAAATGCCTTTTTGAAGACGACGTTCACGGAGCTCCCATTGTCCACGAGGATTCGAGAGACAGTGAAGTTCTCGATGGCGGCCTTGATGACCAGCGCATCATAGAACGGATCCTCGTGGTCCGGCATATCACTTCTGGAGAAGGTGATCCTCTCCTCTGGCGGCGGGGTTTGGGATGTAGAGGCGACGCTCCGCCGGTACATGGTGTGGAGACTTGCCTTGCGGGAAGCCTCGATCCCCACTCCCCCGTGGATCACTCCGATCCCTCCTCGGGTCCCCACGTCCACCCGGTCTTCACAGCGATCCTCCTCCGCCCGAGGCAGGACCTCCTCGATCCTCACTTCCTGCCGCGCCTCCTCCTGCTGCTGCTGTCGCCCCCTGTTCCCTCTCATCTCGAAGAACTCTGGGCATGTGGCTGTTGCGTGCCCCTCTTCTTGATGGAAGTCGTAGTAGGGCAGCTCCACCCTGAACTCCCTTCTCCTCCTTCTCATGATCCCCCTCCTGGCTCCCAGAGCTATGGCCATGGCCTCCTCCTGATCGGGGAGCCGGGGCCTCTGACCCTGCCTCCAGCCCGGTGGGTGGAACTGGTCCTGTATTCCCTGATAGTGACCCCTTCCGAAGTTCCCCCTCTGTGGCCCCTGCCCCTGCCACTCAGGCCTCCAGCCCAGCCGACGGTCGGGCTCCTGGTGCCCCCACCTCGGTGGCTGCTGCCATTGGGGCTGCCTCTGCTACCTCTGCTCCCTTTGCCTAAGCTCCCCCCTTCTCTCTTCCTATCCTCTTCCTCCCTTCGACTCCTTTTCCTCCTCAGTAGCCCACCTGGCCAACTTCCTTGCAAATTCCGGGTTCGACGCCTCCCCGTCGACCTCTCTCGCCGCCCTCTCCATCAGCTCCTCGTAGGAGAGGGGGGGAATTCTCTTCAGCTCCATGCGGAAGAAACCCTGCTGCAGGCCCAGGGTGAAGGCCATCATCAGACTGTGGCCCGGCATCTCCTGGACCTGGGTAACCTCCTCCTGGAACCGATCCACATAGCTCCCCAACGTCTCGTTCACCCCCTGCTTTATGTGGAACAGGGACTCAGACTCCTTCTTCCTCTTCTTTGAGGTAGTGAACCTCAACATGAAACCCCGACGCAAGTCTTCGAAGCAATAAATGGAACTAGCCGGCAGTTGGTGGAACCACTCCCTTGCCTTCTCTCGGAGGGTGATGGCGAAGAGACGACACTTGAATCCGTCCGACATCTGACGAATGGAGACTACATCCTCGAACCACTGGACGTGCTGAACCGGGTCTCCCTTCCCGGTGTAGTAGGACATCTCGGGCTCCCTGAACCCTTCTGGCACTGGCGCTGAGGAGACCAGCTCGCTGAATGGACTGCTTCCAACCACCGGGCGAGCCGGCGAGTCCCGCGAGCCCAACTCGCCGAATCGACCTCAGCCTGCCGAGCCCGGGAAGAGCTCGCGCCCCGAGAGCTCGCTCCCCCAGCCTTCCTCAGCCACTTCCTTCCCGGCTCGCCTGCCAGGAGCGTCTTCGCCTAAAGAGGGGGCGGCCGCGATCTGGGATGCCGGAGTCGAGCACTCGGCCCGCACGCCGAGTGCGATCTTGACGAGGTCCAGCACCTCATTCCTGAAGTCTTCAAACATTCCCACTGTTGCGAGAGGCGGAGGGGGCGGCGAGTTCTGCCTGTCGGATCCTTGACCTCCCGTCATTGAGCTCGCCGAAGCTTTTCTGCACTGACCACTGTCCACGCTCACCGCACCAAAATGTTGAAACCGAAATCCGGTCTCTTGTGGAGTTCGACCCTTGGGGAAGGGGTGGTCTCGCGCCTACTTTGCTCCTGCAAGAAAAACAACGAGAGAGACAAGAGAAAACAGACCCAAGGGCTCGGCAGGGAGGTCCCACCACAAACCCGGAAGATCTCTGAGCGCTTCCCCTCCTTAGCCAAGAGCCGAGCTAAGGTACCCTCAGAGAACGCTTGAAAATGAGAGTAAGGAGGCACTGAAAAAGCGTCCCCTCTGAGGTACCCCTTGGGTCTTATTTATAGATTTTCAGAATCTGAACTGCCAATAACCAAAAGGACTGACCTGGAAATACCAAAAAGGCCCCTGGTTGGGTCTGCCAACAGCCAAACTCCGCTGTTTTGGATAGCTATGCGCAGTCCAACCTGGTCTGCCAACAGCCAGGCTCCGCTGTTCTGAATAGCTATTCGCACCCATGGGGAGTCAGTTCGCCTCCGATTCTACCCGCGGGAGGCGGGCGCGACCTGGCTCTGGGGCTCGCCTATCCTCACTGGGCGAGTGCGAGACGGTATGGGCGAGCTGCATGTCTTTTGCCGAGCGGATCGGCAGCCTGATCGCGTGTGGGGGGGGGGGGGGGGGGGGGGGGGTTGGCCGGCGGGTCGCCAACCGCGGGTCCAGCTCGCTCGCGGCGGGTCGCCAGCCCGCTCGCCTGAGATGGGCGGGAGCGGGTCAGCCCTCCTGCCGTATAGCCCGTTTTGCCACCCTGGCGCGGGTCGCGGGGCCGGGCCCGCTCAACCTCCCGGGCTGGGCCCGCTCGCCGGACACAGGGTTGTACAGTATCATAGATAGAAGAGCGTATTTAGAAGTCTTTGGCAGTTCTTGTAATAAACTATTTACTGAGTCTATCATTTTTCTATTGCAGGTAATGCCAACCAATGTACCTAAAAGTCTCGGAGCAAACAGAGGAGTTCACGGAGTCTACATGGCTGATGACAGGATGAAAATTTGGTGCACACGGCCAGACACACAGCCGTGTGCCTACCCGTGTCCTATGCACCTGGAGCTGAAGAATTTGGGCGCAAACGATGGAACCTCACACGGGTATGGTACACGCCCGTGTGCCTACCCGTGTCATCTTTGCACACGACTGCCAACCAACCCGTGTCTGAAGAACACGGCCGCACACACGGCCGTGTCCATACCCGTGTCATCTGACACAGCCCACTACCAAACACGCCTGCTCGTGGGGAACCGCCCAGGAACCGCCTAGGAACCGTCCACACGGCCTGCCACACGGCCGTGTGCGACCCCGTGTCCGACCTGTTTGCAAGGGAACTATAAATTTCCTGTAGAAAAATTTGTTTAGGACTTTTGGATCATTTCTGGATTGGAGAACTGCTGGAGGCCGAAGGGGAGCATCCAAGACAAGGCGGATTGAAGGGTATTCCTATGTATTTTCATTTAATCATTAACCCCTTTGAATCCTTCCTTTATCTTGATGATTCATCTTCAATTTATGTTTTAATTTGCATGAACTTCTCTTTGAACATTCTAGTAATCATGTATCACCTTGTTTATGTTACATTTGTAGTATTCTGTGTTTATGCAATCAAACAAAGAGTTTAATCCTCCTTATGAATTACTTATTTGTTTTACACAATTTGCAATTGGCTAGATTGAGAAATTGGTTCTTTGCAATAATTTTGGTATGTTCATATTGTGATGATAATTCCCTTTGTAATTCAAACTTTATGATCGAGAGATATTTTGTTTGGAAAATTAGAACACGAATAAAAAGATTCATGTTAATTTAGAGATAAAATTTATGAATTTATGTAGTAATAAAGGTACTTTACTTAATGCGAACTTGAGTGTTGTGAATTGTTCGAGAGAAAATTTACTATCTTAGGTTTAGATTTGGAATTGCTCGAGATAGAATTTTGATGAAAAATTAACCTTTACATTGCACAAATGTAACAATCTTTTCATGTCATGATCGCTTAGAATTGAATTGATAAATGAATTTGTTCATGTAATTATTTAAAAGCTTCATGTTGGTATCATTTTTATTTCTCCAATACTGAATCATCCAAATGGTCATAGTTAGGTTAATGTAGTTTAAATATCACTTTTGTTTAGAGGTATGATAATAAAGGGAGGGTGAGTACGAATAGTTGAAACGACCCTGTGGAATACGACACGAGATGCAGATTTCTCATATATTATGATTGATAGGTGCGCTTGCCTGAATGCTAATTCAATCTATTTTAAGTCCATCTACATAATTGTATTAGAATGTAAAATGAAATCACATTGAGTTATTACTTGTTAGCAAGAAAAATCATCAGGCTCGCACATTGATGACACAGATGCATGTCCCTCGCTCTTATTGGGGATGTGCTGTTCTCCTTGCCTGCTACCTCATCAATCGCATTCCATCCACCATTCTCCACGGGAAAACACCATTCTCCATTCTGTATCCGGGCCAGGAGCCTTTTCCTCTCCCTCTCCGAATCTTTGGATGCACTGCATTTGTGCATACCCCATCTGCCACCCGTGACAAGCTATCCCCTCGCTCCACCAAATGTGTCTTTCTGGGGTACTCCACCACTCAGAAAGGCTATTGTTGCTTTAACCCTGTTCTTCGTTAGCAGTTCGTCTCTGTTGACGTTACCTTCTTAGAGAATGCCTCCTACTTCTCGGCTGAATCCTCCTCTCTTTTCCCCGCTTCCTCTCCTCTTCCCCTAGCTTCTGATTCTCCTGCTATTCCCTTCTTTCCCTCGTCTCCTACCGAGATATCCACCCCTCCGCCATCTCCGTCACCTCCTCTCGCTCCACCTCTCTCTCCCACTTCTCCACCTCCGTCTCCATCCTCTCCGCCGCCCTCGCTCTCTTCTCCCAGGCCAGCTCTCTTTGCCACGGACGCTCCGGATACCGAGGTGGCCGCCGACTTGGATCTCCCTGTGGCTCTTCACAAAGGGGTGCGGACATGTACCCTACACCCCCTTGCTGCTGTTGTTTCATATGATCGTCTTACCCCTTCTCGCAGGGCCTTTGCGCTGGCTATCTCTGCCACTGCCATGCCTCGTTCCTATCAGGAGGCCCTTGCTATTCCCCACTGGAAGCTGGCCATGGACGAGGAAATGGCGACCCTCACGGAGAGGGGTACATGGACTCTTGTTCCTCCTCCCTTCGGTACTGATGTTGTTGGCTGTCGCTGGGTCTTTGTGGTCAAATTTGGCCCAGACGGCACTGTGGATCGGTATAAGGCTCGCCTTGTTGCTAAGGGCTTTACTCAGACCTATGAGGTTGATTACTTCGACACCTTCTCCCCCGTGGCTCGTCTCAGCACTATCCGAGTCCTTCTCTCTGCGGCGGTCAATAGGGATTGGACGATTTCTCAGCTGGATGTCAAGAATGCCTTCCTTTATGGTGATCTTCACGAGGCCGTTTACATGGATAAACCTCCTGGGTACGTTGCTCAAGGGGAGACACGAGTATGCCGGCTGCAGAAGGCAATTTATGGCCTCAAGCAGAGCCCTCGAGCTTGGTTTGACAAGTTCAGCGGCATCGTGGCGGCCGTTGGTTTTGCGCGAAGCTCTGCTGATCACTCTCTATTTATTCGCAAAACTCCTTCGGGGATGGTTGATCTTGCTGTGTACGTCGATGATATTCTTCTCACTGGCGATGACCAGGAAGGGGTAGCCCTGACAAAGCGACATCTTCGCCAACATCTTATCACGAAAGATATGGGCTCTCCAAAGTACTTTCTGGGGATCGAAATCTCTCGGAAGCCCGACTCCTTAGTTCTCTCTCCGCGTAAGTATGCCCTTGATCTTTTAAAAGAGGCAGGATTGACTGGAGCAAAACCTGCCCGATGCCCCATGGCAACTGGAGAAGACAAAACCTGGACAGATGATTCTCCTCCTCTTTCATATAGTTCGCGGTACATGCGTCTGGTTGGTAAGCTCATATATCTCACAGTGACCAAGCCCGACATTTCCTATGCTGTGGGCAAGGTGAGTCAATTCATGCAAGTTCCTAGGGAGTGCCATCTACAGTCCGCCTTGCGGATCTTGGAGTATGTCAAAGCAGCGCCTGGGAAAGGATTACTTTTTTAGAAGAATGGTCATCTGAGGATTGAAGCATACTCAGATGCAAGTTATGCTGATGACAAAGGGGATCGCAAGTCAACCTCAGGTTTTTGCACCTTTGTTGGGGGAAATCTGGGGAGCTGGAAGAGCAAGAAGCAGTCTGTTGTCTCCAGGTCCAGTGCAGAAGCTGAGTATCGCAGTATGGCGTCGACCACTTGTGAGTTAAAATGGCTGCGGGCTCTCATGCTAGATTTAGGAGAGGTCTACAACCATCCTCTACCTATGTTCTGTGATAACAAGGCCGCCATATACATCTCCAAAAATCCGGTCTTCCATGAAAGAACAAAGCATATTGAGGTCGACTGTCATTTCATTCATGAAGAGATCTTAAAGGAACAAATTTGCACTCCCTTTGTCACTTCTGATAAAGAGCTGACTGACATCTTCACCAAGCCAGTTTCCGCCTCGTTTCTTCATGTTTGTGACAAGCTGGGCATGATCGATATATATGCTCCAGCTTGAGGGGGAGTGTTGAAGTTGGTGATCGGGCGGTCTGGCGGTCTGTCTGGCGGTTTAAAGACCGCGCTGTCTGGCGGTTTATCTCAGCCGGCTTGGAGACCGGGCGGTCTAGCGGTCTACCCTGACAATCTCTCTTTCTCTCTGGTGGTAGCCGTACGGTTAGCCCTTCTGTCTAACTACGCGGCTTGTGCAATTTGTTTTGTATAGTCCGCTTAGTCCTGTAAATTTTTAGTCACACATCTCTTATTTGTATTCTCTCATCTCTCCTCCATTCTATATAAGGGAGGGCATACCTTTGTAATCGATACCTTTTTTGGATAATAAAGTTTCAGTTAAAACCATTTCGGTTAGTTTTTGTTCGGTTCTTACAGTTTGGTTTTTGGGCACCTAATCAAAAGCTCAAGGGGTTGCTAGATCTCCCTTAGAAAATAGATTTTGTGGTGACAGGGCACCTGAGCAAAAACCTGTGGTGGTAGGGCACATAATCAAAAACCTGTAGTGGATTCCTACCAGGGTGGTAGAAGAGTGGATGTACCCAGGTTTGTTGCGGAACCACTATAAATTTTCTTGTATCGTCTGGTTGTGCTCTATTCTTTATTTTGCTGTACTATGATATATACATCCTTTTCTTGTATATATATATATCATCTATTTTAATCCGCTGTGTAAAAATAACTTAAAGTTTTTTAAAACACTATATTCACCCCCCTCTAGAGTAAAGATAAGATCTATCCCTCACTTTTAGATCCCATTTCCTTGGTAGCAAAATGCTGAAGCAGATGCTTCTTAGTCATGTCAATACCATTTCTATCATCCCCTGTAAGAAGAATGTCATCCACAAAAATTGCAAGAACAACCAGACCAATAAAGGTTTTGCGGATGAACAAAGAGTGATCTGCAGCACTCAGAGCAAACCCAATCATAGAAAGAACTTCGTTAAACTTGTCAAATCAGGCCCTGGGACTTTGCTTAAGACCATAGATTGCCTTTCTCAATTTACAGACCTGAGACTCCCATAGAGCAACATACCCAGGAGGTTGCTCCATATAGATAGTTTCGTGCAAATCCCCATAAAGAAAGACATTTTTGACATCCAACTGAGATAGTTTCCAGTACCGATTGGCAGCTACCAAAAAAAGAACACGGATCGTAGCAATCTGAGCAACAAGAGAGAAAGTATCAAAGAAATACACACTGTAGGTTCGAGTAAACCATTTGGCAACAAGTCGGGCTTCGTAACGATCAATAGTGATGTAAGACCCCATTTTTTTTCTTTAAAAACCACCAGGGTCTTATGCCCAGAAACACCATTTTGTGGTGACACCGACTCTTGGGAAGGTAGGCACTACAAAACGCCGATCCTGTCGGCCTTTACGATCACCAAAGAGAAAGAGAAGTATACACATAGTTTGGATAAAACTAAGTCCACAATCATATGTAATATATGTAAAGGAAAATCACATCAAGTCCACATATAATAAAAGTACTGAAATAAAACAGTACAAAGAAACATAAATGGGCTCAAGCTCGGTACATCAAATCCTCTCTATAACCACTCGAGGAAGCTAAGTAAACTAATCACTCACAGAAGTTAAGCAAACTAATCACTCACGGAACCAGTAGCTGGTGATCCTGTACTAGACTGGACCACCTCCATGAGCACAGTATTCTGCTGGTGCTGTGTCCCCTGCTGCTGCTCCTTGTCTCCCATCCAGAGTCCCTGGAATGTTGTGGTCCGAAAACCGTTAGTAAAAAAGACTAAGTCCTATCATCCCCTACCCCTCCCACATGGCTCCTAAGCACCGATAGGGGAGGAGGAAAGGGAAGCTATGAAGGTGGAGAATAAGCAAAGCAGGTGATGGTGGAACTATTCTAGCAGTTAATTATAATGTATATACAACTAAGGATGGAAGGTACAAGCTAGCAGTTCTATAATAGTAAGCAGTAAGGTAAACAGGTAGAGTAAGCATCACATGTAAGAAAGACATACTAAGAAGTAAGTAACCTTAACTTATATGAATGCCTATACAAACTTATAAGTTAAGGGGTCTTTTGCAAGGCTTCCATCGTATAAAATGTTCCACACCAATTTATACGATGGGGTGTCAGGTTTAAATGCAAGTATGAGTGTAGTGCTATGTTATGCCATGATTCATGCAAGTGCAACTCACGCACACGACTCTATGCGCACAGACCTTTAGTTCCCCCAATTTGGGCAGCTAGCTTCACTCCCAGGAACCTCCGTAGTGGCAAACAGAGACAGTGGGTCGGGTCCCCACTCCTAGGCGGGTATCCGCACTACTAGGCCTAGCCCTTACGTACGCCTCTAGAAGGACACAACCTAGAGTCACCACATACTAATGTTGGCCATATCCACCAGACATTCTTTGGCTAAGTGTTAACCACACCCACCGAGTCAACTTATCGATGTCGGTGTGAATGAGCGTCCAATACCGAAGACCCAACACCTTATTTTTGTATCCAAAACCTTCCGAGCCACGGGCTCCCCGGACTTTCCAGTCCATTACATCTACCTTCCGAACCTACCATTCGGATGACTAATCAAACTAACCTAGCCAACCTTCCGAGCTACCGGGGTGTGTGAATGTGAAAAACCCTAGTTATACTAGTTGCTGTTAAACATTGATTTTACTTACGGTTTAGGTTAGCCCAGGACTTCCCAAGGTATTCCATGTGAAGGGATCTCGAGGACACTAGGAACTACGATGGGCTGAATCCCAAAGTTCCCTTTCGCAAGGCACTTACTATTATTGGTTATTACCTATTACCCGATCCCTTTAATCATTTTGTTAGAACTAACCCTAATGTATTTGACTCTTCCTCTCCACAGGAAAGACGATCTTTCGTCAAACCCAAGCACCACCTACTCTAGTTATCCCTTCATTATTCCCAATGATGAACTCCTTGGTACCTGACCTCAACCAATAACCTAATATCCAACTCTCTGAGTTTATGTTGTGTACATTGGAAAATGTGTACCAGATTTGAAGAAGTCTCACCTTACTCAATGATATGCATCAAGGTGTATTTGATGTGTTTTTGAGTTTATATGTGCAGGTATGTAAATGAAGGAATGCAGGAAAAATTCTAAGTCCATGTGTCGACACCTAGAGAAGCTGTGTCGACACTTATGAAGGCCAGTGTCGACACTGGAGAAAAGCTGTGTCGACACTTGGAGTTAATTGTGTCGACACTTGGAAAGGCTGTGTCGACACCATAATCAACTGTGTCGACACCAGAAGGAATGTGTCGACACACAGTGAAGCTCAGTCGACTCACAATAGAGCATTTGTCAACATCAACTGTGTCGACACCCAGAGAAAGTGTCGACATACAGAGAAGCAAAGTCGACATCAACTGTGTCGACACCAAAAGGCAGTGTCGACACACAGAGAAGTATAGTCGACATCAAATGTGTCGACACATAGAGACAGTGTCGACACACAGAAGTATTTGTCGACATCAACTATGTCGACACACAGTACTTGTGTCGACACACAGTAAGCTTCAACAAAGTTAAAGTAAAGAAATACTTGTGTCGACACAAAGGATATGTGTCGACACACAGCAAGTTTCAACAAAGGTTAAAGAAAAGAATGCTTGTGTCGACACACAGAATCAGTGTCGACACATTCTAAAGAAGCAGTGTCGAGAAGCTGTTACAACAATAAAAGAAGTTATGTCGACACCACCAATGCTAGTGTCGACACTTAGTCCACTTGTGCAACACCCCCTATCCTTCACATAGCATATAGCAGTAGGTCCGGCCGGGGCCCGACGCCGTATGCCACAGACAGACCGAGTGGTTACTTATGGAAACCATCCAACCAATCTCAACGTCCTACACAGAGCATTCTAGCGGAAGCATTATATTAAAGTTGTAACAAGAACCCAGCATCAAAGCATGAATGTCTACTAGAACAAATTAGGAATGTTATACAAAAATACCCAAAACAAGCCTTAAGGCCTTACAAAATGTTTCACTTGAATATTACATGTTTTACAAACCACGACACGCAGGCCGGTCATACATGAATAAAACAGAAAACACTTCCATTTGGGCCTTCGAGGGCCGGCTTCGCAAAAAGGGGCTTTAGCCCGCTATTGACCGCTTGGTCCAGCTGCACCTGCAAGCAACAAACCACCGCACGGTGGCAAAACAAGGCAACGGTCAGCTATGCTGACCAAATTATAACGATCCCGCCCCCAACTCGGGGCGGCGATGCTCATTCCCTGCATTTCATTAGCATAAGCGAGCAATAAGCACATATAGCCATTTCATCACAGACGTTGGCTCGCACGGCCACACGCCCCATGCTCTCAGGGCACATTCTCGGTGAACCGGTCGATGTCACGTCAATTAAAGCCATAGACATTCCGGACTCACCACCGCCACTTGGACGGCCAAACCTTTGAGCAATTTGTCTTCCTGGCCTGGGTCACGACAATTTAAGCCATTGACCGCCAAAGACCCTAATCTATGCCAACGGTAAGTGCCACGTGCCTTTAGGTCTCTTTAACCGAACGACATAGAACGGGTACGGCTCCATCTAACCCGTGCTCACATCGCAACGACAATTTAAGCCATTTGCGCGGGTCAAACTTCCGCCGAGTCCCATTTCCATCACAAGTCACATAACCCGGTTATGTTCAAGTTGGCTCTCAAGCCACCAAGTTGGCAAGATCTCGTATCCGCCCAGTTTTCCGGGTGCACCTTTGGGTTAGTCCCCAAGGCTCCCTGCTGCAATCTACCGCGTAGAAAACCCGAAAAACAACCAATAGCACGGAGTCTTCTCCGGCATTATGCAATGCAACATCACCGATCCAGACCAACATGTCCGGATAGGCTTCACACATCATGCCTATGTCCGTTCTCGCTTACAGACTCTAAACAACAGGGACTTCACATATCTACCCGAAGGAACGCCTCCAACTCTCCGCAAACTCGCGAGAGCGGGCTTCCTATGCTAAGAAAGAGAGCTACTCATGCTCAAGATGAGGATCGTTACAATTTCGTTCCTCTTTGGCGCCATTGAAAAGTAATCTGATGAAAACCGCCGCACTAGCGTTGCCTCCGTGGATCCGGAGTCGGCTCGCGATTCGGAGCTCCGAAGCTCCTCCAATGGCGGGATCGAGCTCCTTCTTCCTCCCTTGGCTCTCCTCTCTCTCTAAGGCTTTAGAAAGAGAACACTTAAGAAAAAGTGAGGGTTTTCTAAGTCAAAACCCGGGTATATCCCTTCAGGAACAACCCCCAGCTGTCGGATCTCAACATAAGGAAACGAACGGCCTTGATTTGGGGCTGAAATGCCCAATCTGGACCGAACACGGCCTGGCACACGCTCGTGTCCAGGGCCGTGTGCCGCATTCGCCGTCAAAATCGAATCTCCTGGAACCTCACACGGGTATCGAACACGCCCGTGTTCGAGCTGACATGCCCGTGTTCCACCTCACACGGCCGTGTGGCCGGCCGTGTACCCCATGATTTTTCCCCAAAATCAACCCGAGCACTGCACGGGTTCTAGGACACGCTCGTGTCCTTACCCGTGTCACCTTGACACGCCTGGACACCAGGCCGTGTACACGGTCTCGACATTTTGTCGAGCGAAAATCGTCGATCTGATGACACGGCCTTGGACACGCCCGTGTCCTAGGCCGTGTGCCTTGTCTCGATGAATCGTCGAGTAAAGCTCGTCGAATCCCCGGGACGATCGTCGAGACAGGTCGACATGCCCTGCGACACGCCCGTGTCGCAGGCCGTGTGCCTTGTCTCGACGCATCGTCGAGCCAATCTCGTCGACTCCGCGGCTAAGTGTCGACACGGGTCGACACGCCCTGCGACACGCCCGTGTCACAGGCCGTGTGCCCAGTCTCAACGAATCGTCGAGAGAATCTCGACGACTTCGCGGCTAAGTGTCGACACGGGTCGACACGCCCTGGGACACGCCCGTGTCCCAGGCCGTGTGCCTGCTGCCAGAACCCAAACTGGCCCAAAACGTCCCCCCTTCGCTCCTTTGAGTTTCAGGGCGTTACAACTCTCCACATCTTAAAAGAATTTCGCCCACGAAATTACATAAAGGAAAGACATTTACAAAATCAAAATTTTGTACCTGAGCGAAACAACTCCGGATACTCGTCAAGCATAGTCTGCTCTCGCTCCCAAGAGAGCTCCTCACGACCGCTATTGTCCCACCGAACCTTGACCATCCTGATCTCTTTATTGCGTAGCCGCTTGACCTCCGAGTCCTCAATCCGCACGGGCTTGACCTTTGTCGTTAGCCCACTATCCACCGGCACTTGATCAACCGTGATCACTTGCGTAGGCTCTTGCACCGCCTTCCGAAGTACCGAAATGTGGAATACATCATGTAATCCACTAAGCTCCACTGAAAGCTTCAACCGATAGGCCGCTTCCCCAACTCGCTCCAGAACCTCGAACGGTCCAAGGTACCTCGGGCTTAGCTTTTTCAATCGCCGCACCCGCGAGACACCCTTGAACGGCTTGATCTTTAGGTACACATAATCGCCCACATCGATCTCCACGTTCCTGTGCTTGGCATTATAGTATTTTGCTTGCCGGTCCTGAGCGATAAGCAACCTCTCCCGAATGGTTCTCACCAAAGAAGTAGCATCATCCACTTCCGATCGCTTATACAACTTTGACTCACCCGTTTCTAACCAAGACAACGAAGTGCGACATCTTCTACCATATAGGGTCTCGAAAGGCGCCATCTAAATACTCGCTTGGTAGCTGTTGTTGTATGCGAACTCCACCAAATAAAGGTGGTCTTCCCATTGATTTCCAAAATCGAAGACACACATGCGGAGCATGTATTCCATGGTTCTATTGACTCTCTCGGTCTGCCCATCCGTTTGCGGGTGGAAGGCTGTGCTGAATTTCAGCTTTGTTCCCAACATTTGTTGCACCAGCCTCCAATCATTTGACGTGAACCGCCCATCTCGGTCACTCACGATGCTGCGGGGCACACCATGAAGCCGTACTATGTTATCCACATAAAGCTTTGCCAACTTCTCCACCGGATCATCCTTCCTATGCGGAATAAAATGCGACACCTTTGTTAATCGATCAACAACCACCCAAATGGCGTCGTTCCCCTTTTGCGACCTTGGCAAACCGTGCACAAAGTCCATAGAGATGTCGTCAAATTTCCACTCCGGAATAGGCAAGGACTTAAGAAATCCTCCCGGCTTTTGGCACTCCGCCTTTACCAAGGCGCAAGTTTGGCACTTGGCTACGTATAGCGCCACATCCTTCTTTAAACCCGGCCACCAAAACAGTTTCTTCACATCACGGTACATCTTCGTGCTCCCCGGGTGAATTGAGTACTTGGTATGGTGTGCCTCGTACAACAACTCCACCCGTAAATTGCCCACACTTGGGACGCACAAACGACCGTCTTTCCAAAGCAACCCGTCCTCCACGACGAATTGGGAATTTGACCCATCCAGGGCCTCTACCATGAATTGCTTCATATGAGCATCTATATCCAAAGCCTGCCGAATACGATCAGCCAGGTCATATTGGACTTCAGTCCAATTCAGAACTGCTTCAGCACTTGATTGCCTGTCCACACAAACAATCTCCAACGCCTCCAACTCTCGCACCAACCGCTCATCGTGCACCAATAGCCAATTGGCTTGAGCTGGGGCTCGGCAACTCAATGCGTCCGCAACCGCATTCCCTTTGCCAGGCACGTAGTGGATTTTGAAGGTATAGTCCCCCCAGGAACTCCATCCACCTACGCTGCCGCATATTCAGATCTTTCTGATCAATGAGATACTTCAGGCTCTTGTGATCGGTGTAGATATCAATCTTCACACCGTACAAATAGTGCCTCCACAGCTTCAAAGCAAAAATCACGGCCGCTAACTCCAAGTCATGGATCGGATAATTCCTCTCGTGCACTTTTAGCTGTCTCGAGCCATAATCTATCACGCTTCCGTGCTGCAGTAGCACGCAACCCAAACCGCTGCCTGAAGCATCGCTATATATCTCATAGCCTTCGGTCCCAACCGGCAAACTCAGCACAGGCGCCGTGGTCAACCCACACTTCAACTCCTCAAAAGCTCGCGCGCACTCCGGCGTCCAAACGAACTTATGCTCCTTCCTCGTCTAAGTAGTGAGAGGTAACGCTATCCGCGAGAAGTTCTCTACGAAGCGCCTATAATAGCCGGCAAGCCCCAGAAAACTCCGGACTTCCGCTACAGTAGCAAGCTCAGGCCACTCCCGTATCGCAACAATCTTCGCCGGATCCACAGCAATACCCTCTCCACTTACTATATGCCCGAGGAACGCCAATGAGGATAGCCAAAACTCGCACTTCGAGAACCTGGCATACAACTGATTTCTCCTTAGCGTCTCACACACCAAATGAAGATGCTTGAAGTGATCTTCCTCACTTTGTGAGTACACCAAAATATCGTCGATGAAGACGATCACGAAATGGTTCAAGTACTCCCTGAACGTCCTGTTCATCAAATCCATGAACACTGACGGCGCATTAGTCAGCCCAAACGGCATGACCGTAAACTCATAATGCCCGTATCTCGTACTAAACGCTGTCTTCGGGATATCACTCTCCCTTATTCACAGCTGATAGTACCCAGCCTTGAGATCTAACTTCGAGTACACCGTCGACCCGACTAACTGATCAAAAAGATCATCAATCCGGGGGATCAGGTACTTGTTCTTCTCCGTCAGCTTATTTAGCTCCCGATAATCAATACATAGCCTCAAGCTTCCGTCCTTCTTCTTAACAAAGAGGACCGGTGCGCTCCAAGGCGAAGAACTCGGGCGCACATACCCTTGCTCCAACAACTCTTGCAGTTGAACTTTCAGCTCCACCATTTCCTTAGGCGCTAGCCGATAAGGAGATCGTGACACAGGCTTTGCACCTGGCACTAGCTCGATCGTAAAATCTATCTCCCGCTGAGGCGGGGCTCCAGGAAGATCTGCGGGGAACACATCAGGGTATTCCGATACCACTGAAATACAATCCAACGCGGGCTTCGGCTTTGCAACCTCCACTAGTGTAAAGAATAGTTCTGCACCAGCACGAACCGCCTTCACCACCTGAAGAGCAGACATCAATGTCTTGCTCGACCCCTTTAAGCCCGTAAAAGTCGTCTCATGACTTGCTCCCAGCTTAACTTCCTTTCTACCGCAATCTATATGGGCCTGCTGCTCCGAGAGCCAGTCCATGCCAAATATGACGTCGAACTCCACTAACGGAAGTAAAGATGCCCGCAGGTCGAACTCCTGCTCCCCAATACGAACCTTAACATCGCAGATCCTATCCGCTCGCATCGAACACCCATTGGGCAACAACACATCCAACTTATCCTTCGCCATCGAAGAAGGGACTCCGATGCGTGATATAAATCCTTCGGACAAGAAGGAGTGTGAAGCTCCCGTATCGAAGAGTGCTCGTGCCGGATTTTCGCAAATCAATACAAATCCTAAACAAGTAGCGGTAAGGTAACATGTGCATAACAAGTATTTAAAGAAAGTGACCTGCTATAAATTAAACCGTACCTGTCACCACATCAGCTTGTTTAATGGCCTCCTGTTGGCCAAGATTATAGACCCTTGGTTGGGCCGGAGCATAATGGGATGCGGTCGACTCCATCGCCTTTCCCTTTTCTTCATAAGTAGCTCCCGGCCTCCTCTCGGACTTAGGACGTCCGCTCCAACAATCACGGGCAAAATGCCCCGTCTTTCCACATGTAAAACACGCACCCGGGGTCCGACTCGTAGTCGCCCTAGAAGCACCAGAAGGAGCTGGACCCGAAGTCCTATGCTTCTTGAAAGACGTCCGATAGCCGGACTTTGAAGTAGTCGGCACTTTGAATTCAGATTTCTTCTCACCCAAGCTTTTCTTTGCTTGTACGTTCTTCATGTCCTTCTCCAAGGACCGGGCAGTATTGACCAAGGTTAAGAAACCCTGAGTCATCGGCCCCGAAAGTAGTAGTCTCAACGCATCCCTCAAGCCTTCATAGAAGCGATTAGTCTTGCGCTCCTCATCCATGATGGTGGAGCTAGCATAACGACTCAGACGAGTAAACTCGTGGAGATATTCATCTACGCTCCTCTCACCCTGTACCAACTTCAGGAACTCATTCTCCAACGCTATCTTCTGCGTCGAAGGCAGGTATCTAGCCAAGAACAATCCCGAGAACTCTTCCATCGGAACGTCTACAAGTTGTCTACCTCTCAAATGATGCAGCTCCAATCCTTCCCACCACATTCTCGCTTCACCGTCCAAAAGGAACGTAGCGATGGTGGTCATTTGCCACTCCTCCGTCTCCGTCGTTGTCATGAATCTCTTCACCCTGGAGAGCCAGTCTTTAGCCTGAGATGGGGTTCCCAACCCCGAGAATAACGGAGGGTTAAAGCTCATTACATGCTTTAGCTGCCTCTCAGTTGCCCTCCTTGGCACTACCGGTTCCACAACCACTTTCTCCACCCTCCTCGGCTCAGCCTCTTGAAGAGGTACTTGCTCCATCACAGGAGCGGGCTGCTGCGTCTGCCTTCCAGGCTGCGCATTAATCACGGCCAACACCGCTTCAGCCACCAATCGAATATTCTCAGCCGACAGAGGTGTTGCGGGAGAAACATCCGGTGCACTAATAGCCTCAGAAACTCGGCGTTCTGACGGCCCAACACCACTTCTGGTCACCTATAGTGGTACAAAAACACCGTTAAGCGACCACATAAAATTGCAAACAGCAATTATAGGAACACGCAGGTTCCTCAAATACGAGTATTTTCATTCCTAAGTGGACATTCATGGGTTCTTTTACCATTATAACGATGACACCCACAATGTGCTCACCACCCCTTAAAAAGAATTCGTCCACGAATTCAGATTAAGCCCAACCAAAACCAGTAGTCTGATACCAAATTGCAACACCCCCTATCCGTCACATAGCATATAGCAGTAGGTCCGGCCGGGGCCCGATGCCGTATGCCACAGACAGACCGAGTGGTTACTTATGAAAACCATCCAACCAATCTCAACGTCCTACACATAGCATTCTAGCGGAAGCATTATATTAAAGTTGTAACAAGAACCCAGCATCAAAGCACGAATGTCCACTAGAACAAATTAGGAATGTTATACAAAAATACCCAAAACAAGCCTTAAGGCCTTACAAAATGTTTCACTTGAATATTACATGTTTTACAAACCACGGCACGCAGGCCGGTCATACATGAATAAAACAGAAAACACTTCTATTTGGGCCTTCGAGTGCCGGCTTCGCAAAAAGGGGCTTTAGCCCGCTATTGACCGCTTGGTCCAGCTGCACCTGCAAGCAACAAACCACCACACGGTGGCAAAACAAGGCAACGGTCAGCTATGCTGGCCAAATTATAACGATCCCGCCCCCAACTCGGGGCGGCGATGCTCCTTCCCTGCATTTCATTAGCATAAGCGAGCAATAAGCACATATAGCCATTTCATCACATACGTTGGCTCGCACGGCCACATGCTCCGTGCTCTCAGGGCACATTCTCGGTGAACCGGTCGATGTCACGTCAATTAAAGCCATAGACATTCCGGACTCACCACCGCCACTTGGACGGCCAAACCTATGAGCAATTTGTCTTCCTGGCCTGGGTCACGACAATTTAAGCCATTGACCGCCGAAGAGCCTAATCTATGCCAATGGTAAGTGCCACGTGCCTTTAGGTCTCTTTAACCGAACGACATAGAATTGGTACGGCTCCATCTAACCCGTGCTCACATCGCAACGACAATTTAAGCCATTTGTGCGGGTCAAACTTCCGCCGAGTCCCATTTCCATCACAAGTCACATAACCCGGTTATGTTCAAGTTGGCTCTCAAGCCACCAAGTTGGCAAGATCTCGTATCCGCCCAGTTTTCCGGGTGCACCTTTGGGTTAGTCCCCAAGGCTCCCTGCTGCAATCTACCGCGTAGAAAACCCGAAAAACAACCAATAACACGGAGTCTTCTCCGGCATTACGCAATGCAACATCACCGATCCAGACCAACATGTCCAGATAGGCTTCACACATCATGCCTATGTCCGTTCTCGCTTACGGACTCTAAACAACGAGGACTTCACATATCTACCCGAAGGAACGCCTCCAACTCTCCGCAAACTCGCGAGAGCGGGCTTCCTATGCTAAGAAAGAGAGCTACTCATGCTCAAGATGAGGATCATTATAATTGCGTTCCTCTTTGGCGCCATTGAAAAGTAATCGGATGAAAACCGCCGCACTAGCGTTGCCTCCGTGGATCCGGAGTCGGCTCGCGATTCGGAGCTCCGAAGCTCCTCCAATGGCGGGATCTAGCTCCTTCTTCCTCCCTTGGCTCTCCTCTCTCTCTAAGGCTTTAGAAAGAGAACACTTAAGAAAAAGTGAGGGTTTTCTAAGTCAAAACCCGGGTATATCCCTTCAGGAACAACCCCCAACCGTTGGATCTCAACATAAGGAAACGAACGGCCTTGATTCGGGGCTGAAATGCCCAATCTGGACCGAACACAGCCTGATACACGCCCGTGTCCAGGGCCGTGTGCCGCATTCGCCGTCAAAATCGAATCTCCTGGAACCTCACACGGGTATCGAACATGCCCGTGTTCGAGCTGACACGCCCGTGTTCCACCTCACACGGCCGTGTGGCCGGCCGTGTACCCCATGATTTTTCCCCAAAATCAACCCGAGCACTGCACGGGTTCTAGGACACGCTCGTGTCCTTACCCGTGTCACCTTGACACGCCTGGACCCCAGGCCGTGTACACGGTCTCGACATTTCGTCGAGCGAAAATCGTCGATCTGATGACACGGCCTTGGACACGCCCGTGTCCTAGGCCGTGTGCCTTGTCTCGACGAATCGTCGAGTAAAGCTCGTCGACTCCCCGGGACGATTGTCGAGACAGGTCGACACGCCCTGCGACACGCCCGTGTCGCAGGCCGTGTGCCTTGTCTCGACGCATCGTCGAGCGAATCTCGTCGACTCCGCAGCTAAGTGTCGACACGGGTCGACACGCCCTGCGACACGCCCGTGTCGCAGGCCGTGTGCCCAGTCTCAACGAATCGTCGAGAGAATCTCGACGACTTCGCGGATAAGTGTCGACACGGGTCGACATGCCCTGGGACACGCCCGTGTCCCAGGCCGTGTGCCTGCTGCCACAACCCAAACTGTCCCAAAACGTCCCCCCTTCGCTCCTTTGAGTTTCGGGGCGTTACAACTTGTGTCGACACTTAGTCTATTTTTGTCGACACATAATGAAGATCAGTCTCGACATTTTCAGACAGAGACAGTGATTTCAAGAAGTGACTGGATGACTTGACAACTGCCATTTCTAACCGGTCAACTACTACTGTCAGAGCTGTCAGAAGGTTGTTAGAAACCGGATCAGCCGATTACCATAGAGGAAGACTATATAAAGGCTTTCTCCTTCAACAGAAAGTGATGATCAATCATTGAAGAATACAGATTCTGAGCAATAAAGAGGGAAGTAATAATACAAAAGATTTTCGACAGAAGATCTAGAAGAAGTTGGAGAGATGGAGAGCTCCATCTAAGAAGAGCAGTTGCTGAACCAGGCTGCAAAAAAGATTCAGATTGCGATCTGAATCTCAAGTCAGAAGCTGATTGAAGATCATCTTCTCAGGAGATTCAACCCTACTGAGTTCAGATTCAAGAAGCTTTGAAGAAAGCTAAGGGAGGTTGATCTCTACCATCAAGTTCTTCCAAGAACTGTTCAAGAAGCCATCCATCCCATCTCTATCTATATGGGTGGTAGTTAATTACTTTGTTTAATCAAATTTCTATAAGATCTATTATAGATCTGAGCTGTAAGCCTATTTTATAAAGGCTGAGTGTAAGAGATTTAGATCTCTGAGTGTAGGTCTTGTTGAAGACTGAGTGGTAGGGCTTTGTGCCTGAGTTGTAGGAGACTGTGTTCTCTGAGTGTAGGCCTTGGTGAAGGCTGAGGTAGGGCTATTTGCCTGAGTTGTAGGAGTAGGGACACTCTGAGTTATAGGAACCTAGTTTGGGTTCTGAGCTGCTGTAAGATATGAGGATCTGTGGTGAAGTGCAGAAGTTAGGCAGAATCTAGTACACTGCTAGATAGGCGAAGGGGGAAAGTGGATGTACCCAGACCTTGGGGAACCACTATAAAAATCTGTGTGCAATCTGTATTATGATATTTCTGTGAATATTTTTGTGTTAGCTGTAGAATTTTCAATTGCTGCTTAAATTACAGAACAGATTTTCTGCCTTAAAAGTAAAAGAAAAAGTACACCTATTCACCCCCCCTCTAGGTGGTTAGGCACTAATTCTTTCAAGTGGTATCAAAGCGAGGTTACTCAAAGAAGGACTTAACAGTCAGAGTTAGATCTCAAAGGCAGATTCAGATTCAAGAAATCAAGAAAATGGGTTCTGGTGAGAATCATAAGGAACTAGGTTCTATGAAACTACCCATATGCAGAAAGGAAATTTTTGGCATCTGGAAAGAAAGGCTCAGGCTGTTTATGGAGGATTCTGATCCAAGGATCTATATTACAGTCAAGGAAGGTCCTTATGTTCCAATGAAGGTATCAATTCTGGATGCAAACCAAAGAATTCCCAAGGATTATTCAGAGATGACCAAGGATGAGATCATGTTGGCCACTATGGATAAGAGAGCCCAGAATATCATAGTAAGTGGCATAGATGATTCTACCTTTCAAAATTTGATTCACTGCAAGACTTCAAAGGAAATGTGGGATACTTTGATAGTCTATATGGAAGGTTATGAGGAAGTAAGACAAGATAGAAAATCTATGCTAAACCAGGAATATGAAAGTTTCAGACAAGGAAAGTCTGACAGCATAACTGAGTGCTATAAAAAGTTTTATAGAATAATTAATGAGCTGATGTCCTATGGAAGAATTTTCAGTACCTATGAACTGAATGATAAATTCCTAAGATCCCTGACAAAGGATTGGGACACCAAGATTTGTGCCAGTAGAGAAATGGCCAAACTTACAGATATCTCTCCACCAACCTTGTTTGGAAAACTGCTATCATATGAGATGCAGCTAATGACAAGGAAAGAAGAAGAGAAAAGTGCAAAAGGTGAGCATAGAGAAAAATCTGTGGCCTTCAAGGTTGAAGCCACTAAGAAAAATAGGAGGATGTCTCCATCACCTCATAGGATAGTTGCTGACATTGTTTCAGAGAATTCAGACAACCAAACTTCAGAAAGCAGTGACTCAAATGAAGATTTTGCTGCCTTCACTAGGCAGTTTTAGAGATTTCTGAAAAAGAAGCAGTGGAAGTCTAAGCCTTCCACATTTAAGCCTAAAGATGACTATTATCAAAAGAGGAAGTCATCTAGGAAAGACAGGAGCAAGTCTACAACATCAAATATTGTTTGCTACTGTTGTAATAGGCCTGGACATGTAGTAGCTGAGTGTCCAGATAAAAGAAAAGAGACTGCAGTTAAGAAGAAGAGTCAACACCAGAGCAAGAAAGAAAAGTCCTTTGTTGTTAAGAAGGAAAAGACCTTGTCAGACCAATCTACTTCAGAGTCAGAATCTGAAGCTGAGGCCTACATTGGTCTATATGCAGCAGATGAAGAAGAAGAGTTTCTCCAGGTGTTGAACTCAATATATGAACAAGAAGACCATCAGTGTAAGGGACTGATGGCTGTATCAGAAGAAGACAAATACCAGGATCAGCCTGGTCCTAGTAAGGTACACTGTCTTTCTAGAATTTCAGATTGCAGTTCTGAGTCAGAGTCAACAACATCTGCATCAAGTGATGTGGATGGGTCTGAGTCTGAAGGTGATATTCATCAGTTGATTGATGAATATGGAGACTTGCTGCAGGCACTTAAGAAGAGCAAAAACTTGGCCAAATCTCAGGCTAAGGAAATTGCAGATCTTAAGATAACTGCATTAGATTCAGAGAAGTTGCTGGATCAAAAGTTGAATGAGATAGCCAGACTGAAAAACATTACTGTTATTCAGATGGGTACTATCATATTTAAGAATGATCAAATAAAGAATCTAGAGATTAGACTTCAGAAAGAAAAAGATTTGGTGGCTAGTTACTCCAAGCCAAAATCAGTTTTACCCTTGATTGATGAGTTTGTGTCTCAAAAGGGTAAAGTAGGATTAGAGTTTAAGAGGACTGCATGGACTGCTATGTCCAAATCTAAAGGTAAAGCCCCAGCACAAAACAAGAAGCCTGCTGTAGACAATTCAGCTAGGGTTGTACCTAAATAAAGGTACAACAAGTTTGAGTGCTGGTTTTGTGGCAAGATATGCCACTTTGCCTTAGATTGTTGGCACAATTCTAGTGTCAAAGAGAGTAGCAATCTGCCTGCTAGAAGAGCTACAGACAGATTTGTTAAATTTCAGACTAACTTGAACCAAGGACCCAAAAGTTATTTGGGTTCTAAGGTTAAGTAATCTGTGTTGCAGGTGAGTCCAAGTATCCATGCCCCAATATGGTACTTGGACAGTGGATGTTCCAGACACATGACTGAAACAAGGGGGTTGCTGAAGGACTACACACCTATCATGGATGGCCCTAAAGTAACATTTGGTGGTTCAGAAAAAGGAATTATCAAAGGCTTTGGTAACATTTCTAGTAATAAGATTACAATCACTCAAGTGACCTATGTAAAGGGTTTGAAACACAACCTAATCAGCATAAGTCAGCTGAGTGATTTAGGTTATGATATTTCATTTGTCCAAAATGGGTGTCATATCAAAAAGTACAGTGATCAAAAGGTCATATTGACAGGATATAGAAAGAGAAATGTTTGTTGTCTTAACTTTAAGTGTGAGAACAATGTTTCTCCTATTTGTCTTGTAGCTGATAAGAGAGTCTCACATTGTGTTAAATGGCACAAGAAGCTGGCTCATCTTAACTATAAGACTATTGGCCAACTCTTTAGCAAAGAGTTAGTGAGGAATGATCCTCAAGTTAAGTGTATAAAGGATGGGATATGTTCAGCTTGTCAAAAAGGCAAGCAGACCAAATCCTCCTTTCATAGCCTTGAAAACATGGATTCAGTGAGGTGTTTATACCTCTTGCATATGGATATTTTTGGTCCTATGCCAGTTCATAGTCTAGGTAGGAAGTTCTACACTTTTGTGATGGTAGACGACTATTCTAGATATTCCTGGGTGTTCTTTCTAAGAAAAAAATCTGAAACCCCAAGTGTCTTATATAGTTTTGTTAAACAAATTCAGAATGAGTTGGACAGTACAGTGGTCAAAATCAGAAGTGACCATGGTACTAAATTTCGGTCTGAAAGTATGACAAGACTGTGTGAAGAATTTGGAATTTTTCAAGAATTTTCCTCACCTAGAACACCACAGCAAAATGGTATTGCTGAAAGGAAGAATAGAACATTGATAGAGGCTGGTAGAACTCTATTGAGTGACACTTCTCTCCCAGAATATTTCTGTGATGAGGCAGTAAACACTGCATGTCATGTGATCAATAGGGCTACTATCACCAAGAACTACAAAAAGACTCTCTATGAGATTGTAAAGGGCAGAAAACCAAACTTATCCTATTTTATGATCTTTGGTTGCAAGTGCTATATACTTAACAATGACAAGTCTTATCTAACTAACATTGCTGCCAAATCCCAAGAGGGGATATTTTTTGGGTACAACAACAATAGTAAACTTATAGGGTCTACAACTTGATTACTCAAGTTGTAGAAGAGTCTGTACATGCAGTCTTTGATGAAACGAGACTGATTAACTGTGAGTTGCCAAGTAGTGTTTGCAGTTCTACAGGTTTAAATGAGAGAATGGACAAGCTTACCATTACAGAGGATTCTACTGCAAATCAGAAAGTGGAAAATGGTGGCTGTTGTCCAGGGGGAGTACAAGACTCTCTAGATACTGAAGAAAACCAAGAGGTGCAGCTTAATGAATAGGCTGGAGGTGTACAACCTGAAGATAGACTACCTCCAGCTAATAGACACTTAAAGGATCATCCATCAAACCAGATAATTGGTGATCCAAGACAAGGAGTGCAAATAAGAAGCAGGAATCTAAGCACAGTTCTTTACTCCAGTTTCCTATCACAAGGGAACCAAAGAAATTTGAAGAAGCTGTTCTAGACCCACATTGGATTGATACCATGCAAGAGGAGCTGAATCAGTTCAGAAGGTGCAAGGTCTGGAAGCTTGTTCCTAAACCAAAAGATCACAACATCATTGGAACAAAGTGGATCTTTAGGAACAAATTGGATGAGAATGGGATCATTGTGAAGAACAAAGCAAGACTTGTTGCAAAAGGATATAGGAAGGAAGAAGATATTGATTTTGATCAAACCTTTGCCCTAGTAGCAAGACTGGAGGCAATCAGGATGTTCATTGCTTATGCAACATATCAAGGTTTCAAGGTATTCCAAATGGATGTGAAATCAGCATTCATGAATGGAAATTTAAAAGAAGAAGTCTATGTAGAGCAGCCCTCAGGTTTTGTTGATCCTCTCAAACCTGATTATGTTTATAGACTTAGGAAAGCATTGTATGGGTTAAAAAAAGCCCCAAAGGCTTGGTATGAAACCCTATCTAGTTTCCTCATTGAGAGTAAATTCTCAAGGGGGAAAATAGACAAGACTCTATTCTTAAGGGAATCCAAAGGAAAGATTATCCTAGTCCAAATATATGTGGATGACATAATATTTGGGTCTACTGAAAGTAATCTTTGCAGAAAGTTTGCAAAACTTATGCAAGGAAAATTTGAAATGAGCAGTATGGGGGAACTTAAGTTCTTATTGGGTCTCCAAGTATGACAGACTGAAGATGGCTTGTCTATAACTCAGTCCAAGTTCACCCTGGAGTTAATAAAGAAGTATGGTATGGAATCATCCACTACCATGAGAACTTCTATGGAGTCAAGTGTGTCTCTTAGCAAAGATGATACAAGGAAACCTATAGATAAAACTTTATATAGAGGGATAGTTGGCTCCCTCCTATATCTGACTGCTAGTAGACCAGATATCATGTATGCTATATGTGTCTGTGCTAGGTACCAATCCTGTCCTAAAGAATCTCATCTGACTGCAGTCAAAAGGATTTTGAGATATCTTAAGGGCACACCTAATCTAGGCCTTTGGTATCCTAGGAATGGAGATTTTCTACTGACAGGCTATTCAGATGCAGATTTTGCAGGTTGCAAGGAAGATTGAAAAAGTACTACATGCACCTATCAATTTCTATGTGGAAGACTAGTGTCTTGGAGCAGTAAGAAGTAGACCAGTGTGGCAATCTCCACAGCTGAGTCTGAGTATGTGGCATTAGGAAGTTGCTGTGCACAACTATTGTGGATTTAACACCAGCTAGAAGACTATGGTATTTAAGTAAGTAGAACACCTTTGTTTTGTGATTCTACAAGTGCAATTTCTATAGATAATAATCCTGTTTCACATAGTAGGACTAAGTACATAGAAATTAGATACCATTTTCTTAGAGAACATGTAGAGAAAGAGGACATCTCTCTAAAATTTTTAAAAATTGATTATCAAATTGCAGACATGTTTACAAAGCCTCTGGATGAAACTAAATTCAATAAATTTAAAATTGAATTAGGCATGTTGAACATAGATTAGTTTCACAAAATTTGGCTAAGTAAAATAGTGTCGACACAAGAAGTTGTCTGTGTCGACACATAGAAATGGTGTCGACATTGCAGGGAAATGATGTCGACACATCTAGATAAGTAGTGTCGACACTTCAGGAAGTTGTGTCGACACATCCAGGTTAGCTATGTCGACACTGGGAATAAGTGTCGACATATAAGTTCTGTCGACTAAATTGGTGTCGACATATGTAGATGTCAGTGTCGACACTTTGGTTCAATACAGATTTCGTTGAGTGAAGTATCGACTAATCGTCGAATGTAGATGTATAAGTGTCGACACATCATAATTGGTGTCGACACATATAAGTCAACACTATTGTTGAGACTTAAGTAGTATGTGTCGACACTTTTCAACAGTGTTGACACATTAAGAGGATTTTGACGCGCCTTTTCACCTTCATTTTTAGAAAGGTATAAATAGATCTTCAACATTGTTTGTCGACACGCTCTCAATAGTTTCAAGACCAAAACTTTGTGTCGACATCTCTCTCATCTAAATTCAAGATTTCTCAAAACCCTAATGGAGCCTAAGCTTGAAGAGAACATCAATGAAGGATATGAGCTAGTACGCAATACATTTGACCATGCGAAACTAGAAATTAAGGAGGTAGTAACCCTAATTACTAAGAATGGGTTGGAGTATTTAGTTTCTGAGCCAACCAAGATTTGGAAGAAGGAAGTACTCGAATTTTATAGTGCAACTACGTTGGATTCAACTGGACTCAAGATAAAGTCTGCAGTTCATGGTGTGAAAGTTAAACTGACTATGAAGAGTTTAAGGAAAGTTCAACATCTACCTAGAACTCAAGAGGAAGAAGATGTACCTGCTTCAAAGCTAAGGGAAGCACTTCAATGGTGTGGCCTGAATTCCACCATGAAGATTGATTCAGTATTTAACAGTAAAGGCATGAATATGCAAGGAAAGTTCTTATCTGAATTGGTAGGCAAGGTGATTCTGTGCAAGCCAGGTAGGCATGATAGGATATCAGCTCACATGTTCAGCCTAATGACAAGGATCATCTTTAAACTAAACACAGATTGGTCAGCAGTGATTTTTGAAAAGGTTAAGGAAAGCATTAAGAAGCCCAATCTGGGTAGGATAATGAGTCTTTACTTAGCTGGAACTATTCCAGAAGTAATGGAACAAGCTGCTGGTTCCAAGATTAATCATATGAGGAGGATGAACATTAGGATTATCTCAAGATGGGATAGGGTCCTAACAAAGGACATGCCTGATGAGGAAAAGCAAGAAGTTCCAGAAAAATCAATAGCACAAGAAATTACTGCACAATACCCTGCAGATGAAGATGCACAGAGGCAGGGGGAGCAACCATCTGCTAGCCCCATCCACCTGGATCCACTCCAGGGGGAGCCTCACCATGAGGAAGTGCCTACTCACTTAGATAGTGAAATGGCAATACAAACAATTCTTGAGGTAATCAGTGAAGTCAATCAATCAATTTTCAATATTGAGAATGAAATGCTAAATGAATCTTTGATTGATATTGATCAGACAACTCAGTTACACAGTCAACCATAAGATATAATCTTGGAAGATACATCTATTGCTGCTGATGCTCCAGAGATAAGAGACTCTCCTATCCCTTCTCAACAAGAATTTACCCTAGAAGAGCTGTTTCCTGATTTAGTGTAGGCTAATATTGAGGGGGAGCAAGCTGGATTTGAGGGGGAGACAACTTCTTTTGAGGGGGAGCAAGTAGAAAGTCATGAGGAGACTGCAAGAAATGTGGAGGAGCTAATTAGAACTGAGGAGGAGCACAGGACTCAGGGGGAGCAACTTAAAACTGCACAAGATTTGCCTCCAAGTCCTAAGGATACAATTGATATAGCCAGTACCTCTGCATCTGAGGATGAAGAAGCTTCAAGAGCTAAGAAAAGGAAGCTCATGGTCTTCAAGAGAAGCAGTCAAAGCTACAAGAAGGCACTACAAACAATTGCTCCATAGCCTGCCCCAATAGCTGATTATAGCTCATTATTGGTGGCCTTGCAGATCAAAATGGATGAGCAAAGGGAGGCTCTAGAAAAGTATATGGATGAAGGTCATAAGTCACTTCAATTTGATTTGGCTCAAGATATAAAATCAATAAGATTTGAAGTGAATCAGTATAAGAAGGAAATGACTGATTGTTTCCATAAGGGTGGAAATGCTGTGGTTTTCCTAGCAAAGCATCAAGAGCAAATCAAGACTCAGGTTGATGACATAGTTCTCAAACAAGGATATGTCTTAGAGAATCAACTGAGAATGAATGATAATCTAACTGAATCCCATAATGTGATTGTTACTGAGATGAAGAATCTTGCTACTGCCCAAACTGATGCAATGACTAAGGCCAAGACAGAATTTGATAAGCAACTATAGGAAGGAATAGCTGCTGTCAAAATAGCTATTCAGGACTCTCAAAAGACTATTTCTGGACAGCTCCTGAAATTAAAGGCATTCTATAAAGATGGAGTCAATTATATGGATGAACAAGTTAGATTTCAGAAAGATGATCTTAGAGATCATGTTGCTAGAGAAGTCATAAAGGGGGAGAGAGTATTAGTCAAAGCTGGATCTGACTATGCTAAATGGATTTCCAATAGCATCAGAGCCACACTTGGCTATCCACCCCTTTGTGATGATGACAATGTGGCTGAATCTGGAGTGCATCCTGTAGATTTTGGATGTGAGCAAGCTGAAGTTGCTCAAGTAATCTACCCTCCAGCAGATTTTGAGATGATATATCATGAAGTACAATCTATGTACAACCCTCATGAAGGTGCTCAAAATGTGATCATAGAGGAAGTAGACAAGCTTGTGTCAGAGGCATTTTTGAAGGAACAAGAAGTTCTATTATCTAAGAAGAGATTCAAAGAACAGGTAGAGTTAAGGCCTGATTTTGAACAGTGGAGCCCTACTTCTAGAAATATTATACTGACTGCTTGGAAAGTAGTAAAGGACAATACTATAGATAGGGGCAAATGGTACTCTGAACAAGAGTGGAGAAAACATGAAGCCAGGCAAGAATCCATAGTACAATATAGAAGAAAGGCTAAACTTAGGAAGCTACCTCCTAATGCTCAGGAGCCTAGCAAGTATTTCCCTAAGCCTTATCATTACTTTGAAAGACAAAAGATAAGGGCTGAAGAGCTAAAGAAGAAAGACTTAAAGGGCAAGAAGCCAGTTAATGACAATGATGCTCCAGTTCAAGCCAAGATTCAATCCGGCAAGAGCATTGTCATCAAAGAGCCAGAGCAGCCTTAGTTTAGATTTTCTTAAGTTTACAATTTTGTGATCATTTGTGTTAAAATCCATGTAAACTTTTGATTAAAGAAACTTTTGGTAGCTGAAACAAATCTCTTATGAATGCTCATTGTGTTAGCATTATAATTTTGTGATGAAATATTTTATATGTTTTGCTTCAGTAGTTACCCTATCATATATTACTGTTATACATCATAATGTGTATTTGTTATGAATGATGTATATCATTGACTAAGGGTTATGACTTCTCCAAATAGTGGGAGATTGTTGGGTACATTAGAAAATGTGTACCAGATTTGAAGAAGTCTCAACCTACTCAATGATATGAATCAAGGTGTATTTGATGTGTTTTTGAGTTTATATGTGCAGGTTATGTAAATGAAGGAATGCAGGAAAAATTCTAAGTCCATGTGTCGAGACCTAGAGAAGCTGTGTCGACACTTATGAAGGCCAGTGTCGACACTGGAGAAAAGCTGTGTCGACACTTGGAGTTAATTGTGTCGACACTTGGAAAGGCTGTGTCGACACCAGAATCAACTGTGTCGACACCAGAAGGAATGTGTTGACACACAGAGAAGCTCAGTCGACTCATAGTGGAGCATTTGTTAACATCAACTATGTCGACACCCAGAGAAAGTGTCGACACACAGAGAAGCAAAGTCGACATCAACTGTGTCGACACCAAAAGGCAGTGTCGACACACCGAGAAGTATATTCGACATCAAATGTGTCGACACATATAGGCAGTGCCGACACACAGAAGTATTTGTCGACATCAACTGTGTCGACACACAGAACTTGTGTCGACACACAGCAAGCTTCAACAAAGTTAAAGTAAAGAAATACTTGTGTCGACACAAAGGAGATGTGTCGACACACATCAAGGATCAACAAAGGTTAAAGAAAAGAAGGCTTGTGTCGACACACAGAATCAGTGTCGACACATTCTAAAGAAGCAGTGTCGAGAAGCTGTTACAACAACAAAAGAAGTTGTGTCGACACCACCAAGGCTAGTGTCGACACTTAGTTCACTTGTGTCGACACTTAGTCTATTTGTGTAGACACATAATGAAGATCAGTCTCGACACTTTCAGACAGAGATAGTGATTTCAAGAAGTGACTGGATGACTTGACAACTGCCATTTCTAACCGGTCAACTACTACTGTCAGAGCTGTCAGAAGGTTGTTAGAAACTGGATCAGTCGGTTACCATGGAGGAAGACTATATAAAGGCTTTCTCCTTCAACAGAAAGTGATGATCAATCATTGAAGAATACAGATTCTGAGCAATACAGAGAGAAGTAATAATACAGAAGATTTTCGACAGAAGATCTAGAAGAAGTTGGAGAGAGAGAGAGAGAGCTCCATCTAAGAAGAGCAATTGCTGAACCAGGCTGCAAAGAAAGATTCAGATTGTGATCTGAATCTCAAGTCAGAAGTTGATTGAAGATCATCTTCTCAGGAGATTCAACCCTACTGAGTTCAGATTCAAGAAGATTTGAAGAAAGCTAAGGGAGGTTGATCTCTGCCATCAAGTTCTTCCAAGAACTATTCAAGAAGCCATCCATCCCTTCTCTCTCTATCTGGGTGGTGGTTAATTACTTTGTTTAATCAAATTTCTGTAAGATCTATTATAAATCTGAGCTGTAAGACTATTTTATAAAGGCCGAGTGTAAGAGATTTAGATCTATGAGTGTAGGTCTTATTGAAGACTGAGTGGTAGGGATTTATGCCTGAGTTGTAGGAGACTGTGTTCTCTGAGTGTAGGCCTTGGTGAAGGCTGAGGTAGGGCTGTTTGCCCGAGTTGTAGGAACCTGGTTTGGGTTCTGAGTTGCTATAAAATCTGAGGATCTGAGGTGAAGTATAGAAGTTAGGCTGAATCTAGTACACTGCTAGATAGGCGAAGGGGGAAAGTGGATGTACCCAGACCTTGGGGAACCACTATAAAAATCTGTGTGCAATCTATATTGTGATATTTCTGTGAATGTTTCTGTGTTAGCTGTAGAATTTGCAATTGCTGCTTAAATTATAGAACATATTTTCTGCCTTAAAAGTAAAAGAAAAAGTACACCTATTCACTCCCCTATAGGTGGTTAGGCACTAATTCTTTCAGTTTATTCTGCAGTTTTATTATGTGCAGACCATCCTAGGCTATATGATGTACATGATAGGAGGTACTCTATATTTTTATCCAAAAGCCTTATGATAATTAATGGGGGTCTATCATTTCTTGATTAGCATAAATCCAGAAATTTATAATTTTCTAATTAAATTTGACATTTAATTAATTTTTCCCAAAATTAATCCATGGGTGATTTGAACATGAAGTACTAGATTTACTTAGAGTAGGACCATTCAAAAATTATGAACACTGTAGGTTAACAAGATATCAGTGAATACTAAATATCATAAACTTTCATAAAACATTTAACCTCTAAATATTTATTCCAAAATAATTCATATAAATAGGGGTATTGAAGGAAGTAAAATACTAGTCCAAAAATTCCTCAAAATTTTGCAGAGCAACATTATAATCATATAACTTCACTTCCAAAGTTTCATGAAATTTCCAAGTCAATTGACCAGGTAAACGATTATCCTAAAGAAAACCATCATAAGACACTTTATGAAGACACACCCTTGTAAACTCAATTAAACAACATTTAATTATTTTCTATGCTTCTATATGCCATAATATGTACCTTGAATAAGTATCACAATGTTTCAGCAAGCTATGATATTTATTTCCTATTTATCCAATTAAGGTGCACTAGTTTACTTTACAAAGGAGGTACTACTAATAAAGCTTCAACCACTCCAAATAAACTACTAGTACTACCTAATAACATTTGATTATCTATTACAGACTTTCAAGCCATTCTACCACATATACATCATGATTTCATCATTAACATCAAAAGGGCAATATGGAAGTTACTACTACAAGAATCATCAACTGATCTCTAAACACCATAAGATAATTAACAGAGGTTAATAATACTATGAAATTGTCCATGCCAAAATATCATTAAGATTCAAGGTCATTTGACCCATAAGATAATTTCTAGGGTTTAAAGTCATAAATGCTTATTAAGTGGTTTATGTGGGGTGCATGTGTCTAAGTACCACCATATCCCTTCCTAGGGAATTTCACCACCCTAGGATCTCATGGAGTGATCCCCAAGTCTATCCAAGAACATAACCCTCTATGTCCTTCACAAGCCCCCCTAAGTTCATCCTTAGGGTTAAAACTTGGGTCCTAAGGCTAATCTACCCTAAACTACCCCATAATCCATATAAGGGTGTTAAATGTCGTGTCAAACCAGGGTCCAAAATTTTAACCTCTATTGAGGTGGTTTGTCCACTCAAACCCTCAAGGGGCACTTTGACCTAAATACCCCTTTTAGAGCAAGGCTAGGGTTTGCTTATTTCCAGACTAAATCATCACCAAATGGGATGAAAGTTTATACAGAGCCTTATGATGACCCCATGCACCACTCACCAAAATTTGGGAGGGTTTGGAGGTCATTAGACCTATTAAATAATTCCTATATGAATTATTAAATTCCTACCAAAACTTTAGGAAAGTTTTCCAAAAAATTCCCAATTTTTGATATGTTCTAGGTATATGTAAGAAAGATCACCATCCAAAAGTTCAAGTCATTTGGATAGATGGATTGATGGGGGAACTCAAAATAGTCTCTGGTCTAGCCTAGGTATAGTCCTCACCAAAATGAGTTCTGTGGTCAAACCACTTACCCAAAATGGCTGAAACCAATTTTAAATTAACGTAGACCCACAAAGCTACAATTTTCATGTTGACAACCTTTTCTGAAAAATCACCTAAGTATTTGTAATATTTAATTTAAAAACAACCCAAAAATAGGACAGAAATTAGTAAAACAAGAATTATTAAAATCAGATCCAGCACGGATCTTAAAGCAAATCCAACACTTCATGTTCATCTTCTTCCTCCAGCCAAGGGCTGGGATTGCCTGAACCTGGAGTAACTTCCAAGCCATTTCCCGGCCATCCAACCACCTCCCTGGCCGGCCACCATCGCCACCACCTTCATTGAGGTGGGGGCCATCGTCGGGCGGCGGCACGGCCGCCGGAGCGGCAGTTTCCGGCTAACCTGCGAGGTATAAAAAGCCATGAAAATCTGAAATCTTCCTCACCCGATCGGGCTCAATTGAGCCCGATTTCTCTCCTAATTGATCTACGATTCTTTCCCACAAAGAGAGGAGTAGAGGAGGACCTTCAACCGTGCTTGCCGACGTGTTTGGTGGTGGTGCGCCATGGCCACCGAGCTCCAAAAGCTTCCACCTCCCGATCTCTATCCTTGAGCAAAAGCAGTGATGTAAGGGCCTAAATCCACTGCTTATGATGCTCTGAAGATGATAAAGGGGTCAGTTGAGGTAGGGCAAGGGGCATGGCTTCAAAGCCATTAATTGCCATGAAAACTCAACTTCGGCCATGGTAGATTCATTGCACCCAGCCACTAGAAAGGGCTGGAAAGTCCCTTAATCTTCCCCTAATTGACCAGGGAGGAAGATTTCAGCAAGAAGAGAGGGCCCTTGGCCTTCCAAGCCATGAATGGTCTTCAATTCCCACTTTCTCTCTCCTCCATTAAAGGGGAAAATGGAACTTTTTTCTCTCCTAGTCATCAAGGCCGATTTTGATGATTAATTCAGCCTAATGGCACCCCACTAACTCATATTATTCATGGAAATAAGGTTTTAGACCAAGTGGATTGGGCTTGAGCTTGGGTTAGCCCACTTGAGCTTGTTTGACCTAGTATTAGGGCAGAGTTGACCTTAGTCAACATCACCATTTGGGTTGACTCCAATGGGTCCTTGGTGACCAATTGGCCTCCCCTAAGGTCTTGGAAGGCTTGGGTAGGGTTGGTTGGGCACCTTGGTGGTCACTTGACCCTTAGTTAGGGCACTTTGATCTTTTTTAGGCTAGGATTGACTTGGGTCAACTTAGCCTCTTTGGTTGACCTCAATGGGTCCTTGGTGACCCATTGGCCTCCCATAAGGCTTGGAAAGGTCTAGGTATGGTCAATTGGGCATATTAGAGGACAATTACCCTTAGTTAGGGCACCTTGCCCAATTTAGGGTCATGGTGGACTTGGGTATATTTGACCACTTTGGGTTCACCCCAAGGGATCTTTATGGCTCTAATGGACCCTCTAATGCGTTAGGGATGTTGTGGTGGGGTCATGGAGTGATGGTGAAGCCCTATGGTCATCCTAAACTATTGTTTAGAATTATACTATTTGCAGACCATGGTGATTTCCAACTTCATGCCTAAGCTCACTTGGTATTCTTGGGGTTCCTAGGATTTTGTCATGACCTAGTCATGACAAAACCACTCTTAGGGGTCTAGTTGGAAATGAGATGTTACAAGTACGATTAGGAAGAAATTTAATGACAATGACCCAACAAAAGCAATGACATCAACTCCTGGAGGGGTAGGAACAAGAGTCCAAGTACCCCGTTCAGCGAGAGTGTTCATCTCTTCATCCATAGAAGCTTTCCAATGAGGAATAACAAGAGCATCATTATAGGAAGCTAGAACAACATTTGCGGATAGAGCCAGAGCAAAACTCTGAGATGAAGGAGACAACCACGCATAAGAAACCACATCATGAAGAGGATGTTGAGTGCATAACCGAACACCTTTCCGCAGAGCAATCAGAAGATCAAGGTTCATTCGGTCTACAGTAGCAGCACCATCTGAAGAAGGGATAGCAGGCGTAGGTGTCGATGGTAGTAACTCAGGAGAAGAATCAGAGACAGTAGGAGAATCATAAAGAGAAGGAGAAAGAATAGGAGCAGGCTTTGTAAGAGGTGTCAACACAATAGGAGAAGAAGCAGAGTCATCAGAAGAGGGGAGAGTAGAGGGAGAGGAAAAGAACGGAACATCCTCAAAGAAAATAACATTTGCAGAAACATATTGTTTCCACAGAACAGGGTCAAAGGACCTGTACCCTTTCTATGTCGAGCAATAGCCCATAAAGATGCACTTAATAGAAAGAGGAGAGAGTTTGTCACGACCAGAAGAAGGAGAGTGAACAAACATTGTGTTGAAACCGAAATCTCGGTCTCATGTGGAGTTCACCCTCGGGGAAGGGGTGACCGCACACCTACTACCCTCAAGCGAATGATCTAGGCACAAGACTAGGAACACAAGGGATAGACCCAAGGTCTCAGCGTGGAGGTCCTGCCGCATACCTAGAAGACTAGCAAACTCTTCCCCTCCCAAGCCAAAGGCTGAGATAAGGCACCTTCGGAGGGCTCTCTTGGCCGACCGGAACCTCGAAGGAGAATTTCAAGACCAACTCTCTCTGACTAGAGGTGCCTCCTCGGGTCTATACAAAATGTTCCTCACCTGCCCTACCAATGGTGCAATCTCGCCGAGCAATTATTCTTTATGTAGCCTCAACTGGGCTGCAAACATCGCGACTCCACTATCCTAAAAGGCTGTCAACAGGCCATCAGGGGCTTCCCGACAACTATACCTCGGGGCCCCCACGAGGGCGAGCGGTTCACGAGAACACCGCCCGCCTAATACGAAGAAGAATAAACAACATACACAAGGCGTTAGAGGCATTATAAATAATTACAGGAATATGAATTCCATACTTCGGCACGCAGGCCGACAATATGAGCAAAAAATAAGTCTTCGAGGGCCGGCACAAGCTTGTGCTTAAGCCCGCTACTCCCCGCTTGGTACTGCAACACCTGTATGCAAAAGTCTCGACAAGCGAATGCCAGCTGAACAACCGTCGGCTAACATAAGCTGGCCAAATATAGTGTAGACACCCCTTTTTTTTGGGTGGAGGGGGGGGGGGGGGTGGGGGGGGGGGGGGGGGGGGGGGGGGGGGGGGGAGGGGCGCGTTGCTCAATCCCTGCAAACAGATAATATACAACTTCCTCGGTGTCTTCTTCGGAAACCACAGAACATCACAAATGCAGCTTACATATCTGGATGGGCTTCACACAGCATGCCTAAACCCGTACCCACGCTTCCTGGTGCTAATGCAATTAATAGCGGGGATGTGAACATCAACCCGTCAGAGAGCACCCTACCTTCGCCCGTCGGCAGAGAGGAGCTTCCATGCAAGTATGGTAATTAAGGGCTTCACCTGCCCGAGAATAAACTTCGTTGCCCTTGATGTGTGTTTGGCGGAGCCGCAACTAAACATCATGCAAAAGACTCGATGCCCGGAGAGGAGCTCCTAGCTATTTTTGCTGAAGGCGGTGCCGGCCCTAGCCCTCATCCCGATTTCCATTTTATTGGTTGGTCGAGCCCTACTGTACACGAGAGGGAGAGTAACGAGCTGTGCGGCGGTCTGGACAGAGAAAGCAAGAAGAGAGCTCAGGCTGCATTTGCCGGTGGCGACCTGGATAGGAGAAGTACTAGGCTCGGGCACCACTTCCGGGCGGTGGCCTAGACAGAAAAAATAGGAGGGGCCGGGCTGCACTCCTTCTTACGACGGCGGCCTGGACTGAAAGAGGTGGAGGCTCGGGCTGATCTCCTGGCGGCGGCCTGGACTAGAAGAAATGAAGGGGGCTCGGGCTGCCCCTCGTGGTCGGCGACGGTAAAGAAGCTAGGGCTCGGGTTGGATGTAGGTGGCGACGGGGAAGGAGAGTCGGGCTCGTCCTTGCTTTTGCCCTAGGCGGCGGCGACGAGAGATATCGGGATAAAGGGAGAGAGATCGGGATAGAGGGAGAGAGATTTGCCCCTTTTTCCATTTTTTCCTGCTGCCCCCACCCGATGCCCCCCTCTCTCTTCTTTATTTTCTTTCTTCCCTCTGCTGCTACCCCATGCCTGCCTTTCCTCTTCCTCTCTTTTCTTTTCTTCTGCCCGTACCGCCCTCCTGCCCCCTCTCCCCTTTTTCTTTTAATCAATCAAAACTTATATATATATATATATATATATATATATATATATATATATATATATATATATATATATATATATATATATATAATTTTAAGCCTATGCAAATAAAACCTCCGCACGCACGCACGAGGACCCGCACGTCTTCGAACGGGGTTGTACCACATTACCGCTCATAACATCCCCCGAGCCCGCCACTTGGGGAGGATTCCACTCAGCTGGATACGGGGTTGTACACAATCACTGCTCTTTTAGAGGTTGACACAAGCTCAGAAAGAAACAACCAACCCCAAGTACCTGGCGAGTGGGAGCTGACCCGAAAAAAAGTTTGAGAAATCTAACTTTGGCATTCTGAGCATATATAACAATTCCCACAATGTAGCTAGACGGGAAAAACTTCATTTCTACAGAAATTGCCAAGGGTCTTGCTCCTAATCACTCGGGGTTCTGCAAAAATTTCCAAGAACCAACCCTTTCCCCCCAGGTGTGCCTACAACCCTTCCAGCTAATGAGAGCCTGACAGCGAGTCTACCCGGGGCCGAGCAGCACTCGGGGTCCCTTACCCCCCCAGGCGAGCCTACGGACATGCCAGCTAGTAGGAGCCAGACAGCAGGTCTACTCAGGGCCGAGCATCACTAGGGGTCCTGCAAAGTATCCAAACTCTCTCCAAACTCTATCCCTTACCCCAAGTGTGCCTACAGCCCTGCCCAGCTAATGAGAGCCTGAGCAGCGAGTCTACCCGGGGCCGAGTAGCACTCGGGGTCCTGCAAAAATCTCCAAGAACCAATCCTTTCCCCCAGGCGTGCCTACAACCCTGCCAGCTAATGAGATCTTGACAGCGAGTCTACCTGGGGCCGAGTAGCACTCGGGGTCCCTTACCCCCCAGGCGAGCCTACGGACCTGCCAGCTAGTAGGAGCCAGGCAGCGGGTCTACCCAGGGCCGAGCATCACTCGGGGTCCTGCAAAGTATCCAAACTCTCTCCAAACTCCAAACTCTCTCCCTTACCCCCCAGGTGTGCCTACAGCCCTGCCCAGCTAATGAGAGCCTGAGCAGCGAGTCTACCTGGGGCCGAGCAGCACTCGGGTCCTGCAAAAATCTCCAAGAACCAATCCTTTCGCCCTAGGTGTGCCTACAACCCTGCCAGCTAATGAGAGCCTGACAACGAGTCTACCCGGGGCCGAGCAGCACTCGGGGTCCCATACCCCCAGGCGAGCCTACGGACTTGCCAGCCAGTAGGAGCCAGACAGCAGGTCTACCCGAGGCCGAGCATCACTCGGGGTCCTGCAAAGTATCCAAACTCTCTCCAAACTACAAACTCTCTCCCTTACCCCCCAGGTATGCCTACAACCCTGCCATCTAGTGAGAGCCTGACAACGAGTCTACCCGGGGCCGAGCAGCTCTCGGGGTCTAAGGCTAACGCCATCGAGTGACTTCCAGCCCTGCAGCTAGGTGAGAGCCTGACAGCGGGATCTGCTCGAGGTTTAAGGATGACACCGAGTGACTTCCAGCCCTTCCATCTAGGTGAAATCCTGACAGCGGTATCTACTCGGGGTCCAAGGATAACACCATCGAGTGACTTCCATCCCTGCCAGCTAGGTGAGAGTCTGACAGCGGGATCTGCTCGAGGTTTAAGGATGATACCGAGTGAATTCCAGCCCTGCCAGCTAGGTGAGAGCATGACATCGGGATCTGCTCGGGGTCCAAGGCTAACGCCATCGAGTGACTTCCAGCCTTGTCAACAAGGTGAAAGCCTGACAGCGGGATCTGCTCGAGGTCTGAGTGCACTTCACCCTTTCATATGAATTACTATGACAGAACTGACACATCAAGGAATTTTATTAAGAATAAGAAACCACTTACATACCTTAAGGAAAAAAGCACTTCAAAGTGGTGCAAATCCTACCCCGAGTGCTACAGGATTCCAACAACATCTATAGGATGGGCCGAATCTAGGTATGAAGACCTTACACACAAAGTGTCAGCGCACTACCCTGGTCGTCACCTGGTTCCACTTCTATAGTCATGACGTTCGCCTGAGTTCTTCTGTGCTGGTCACTCTCCACGCTCACTGCACCAAAATGTTGAAACCGAAATGTTGGTCTCCTGTAGAGTTCACCCGCGGGGAAGGGGTCACCGCGCACCTACTACCCTCAAGAGAATGATCTAGGAATAAGACTTGGAACACAAGGGATAGACCCAAGGTCTCAACGTGGAGGTCCCGCCGCATACCCGGAAGACTAGCAAACTCTTCCCATCACAAGCCAAAGGCTGAGCTAAGGCACCTTCGGAGGGCTCTCTTGGCCTACCGGAACCTCAAAGGAGAATCTCAAAACCAACTCTCTCCTGAATAGAGGTGCCTCCTCGGGTCTATACAAAATGTTCCTCACCCGCCCTACCAATGGCGCAATCTCGTCGAGCAATTATTCTTTACGTATCCTCAACTGGGCTGCAAACAGCGCGACTCCGCTATCCTAAAAGGCTGTCAACAGGCCATCAGGGGCTTCTAGACAACTATACCTCGGGGCCCCCACGGGGGTGAGCGGTTCACAAGAACACCGCCCGCCTAATACGATGAAGAATAAACAACATACACAAGGCGTCACAGGCATTATAGATAATTACAGGAATATGAATTCCATACTTCGGCACGCAGGCCGGTAATATAAGCAAAAAATAGGCCTTCGAGGGCCGGCACAAGCTTGGGCTTAAGCCTGCTACTCCCCGTGTAACGCCCCAAAACTCAAAGGAGCGAAGGGGGGGGGGGACGTTTTGGGCCAGTTTGGGTTCTGGCAGCAGACACACGGCCTGGGACACGGGCATGTCCCAGGGCGTGTCAAGCCTGTGTCGACACTGAGACGGGAAGTCGACACTTTGGTCTCGACATTATGTCGAGACTGGGCACACGGCCTGCGACACGGGCGTATCGCATGGCGTGTCGACCCGTGTCGACACTTAGCCGCGAAGTCGACACTCTGCTTCGACGAAGTGTCGAGATATGGCACACGGCCTGCGACACGGGCGTGTCGCAGGGCGTGTCAACCCGTGTCGACACTCATCCCGGGGAGTCGACACTTTGGTCTCGACATGGTGTCGATACAAGGCACACGGCCTAGGACACGGGCGTGTCCAAGGCCGTGTCATCAGGTCGACGATCTTCGCTCGATGAAGTGTCGAGTGTCGAGACCCTGTACACGGCCTGGGGTCCAGGCGTGTTGAGGTGACATGGGTAAGGACACGGGCATGTCCTAGAACCCGTGCAGTGCTCGGGTTGTTTTCGGGGAAAAATGATGGGGGTACACGGCCGGCCACACGGCCGTGTGAGGTGGAACACGGGCGTGTCAGCTCGAACACGGGCGTGTTCGATACACGTGTGAGGTTCCAGGCGAGCCGATTTTGACGGTGAATGAGGCACATGGCCCTGGAAACGGGCGTGTGCCAGGCCGTGTTCGGTCCAGATTGGGCATTTCAGTCCCGAATCAAAGCCGTTCGTTTCCTTATTTTGAGATCCAACGGCTGGGGGTTGTTCCTGAAGGGATATACCCGGGATTGGACTTAGAAACCGTCACTTTTCATAACTTATTATCTTTCTAAAAGCTTAGAGAGAGGGGAGAGCCAAGGAAGGAAGAAGGAGCTAGATCCGGCCATTAGAGGAGCTTCGAAGCTCCGAATCGCGAGCCGACTTCGGATCCACGGAGGCAAAGCTAGTGCGGTGCTTTTCATCCGTTTACTTTTCAATGGCGCCAAAGAGGAACGCTAGGGTAACGATCCTCATCTTGAGCATGAGTAGCTCTCTTTCTTTGCATAGGAAGCCCGCTCTCGCGAGTTTGCGGAGAGTTGGAGGCGTTCCTTCGGGTAGATATGTGAAGTCCCCATTGTTTAGAGTCCGTAAGCGAGAACGGACATAGGCATGATGTGTGAAGCCTACCCGGACATGTTGGTCTGGATCAGTGATGTTGCATTGCATAAATGCCGGAGAAGACTCCGCGCTATGGATTGTTTTTCGGGTTTTCTACGCGGTAGATTGCAGCAGGGAGCCTTGGGGACTAACCCAAAGGTGCACCCGGAAAACTGGGCGGATACGGGATCTTGCCAACTTGGTGGCTTGAGAGCCAACTTGAACATAACCGGGTTATGTGAATTGTGATTGAAATGGGACTCGGTGGAAGTTTGACCCGCGCAGATGGCTTAAATTGTCGTTGCGATGTGAGCACGGGTTAGATGGAACCGTACCCGTTCTATGTCATTCGGTTAAAGAGACCAAAAGGCACGTGACACTTGCCGTTGGCATAAATTAGGGTCTTTGGCGGTCGATGACTTAAATTATCGTGACCCAGGCCAAGAAGACAAATGATCATAGGTTTGGCCGTCAAAGTGGCGGTGGTGAGTCCGGAATGTCTATGGCTTTAATTAGCGTGACATCGACTGGTTCACCGAGAATGTGCCCTGAGAGCACAGGGCGTGTGGCCGTGCGAGCCAACGTCTGTGATGAAATGGCTATATTTATGTATTGCTCGCTTATGCTAATGAAATGCAGGGAAGGAGCATCGCCGCCCCGAGTTGGGGGCGGGATCGTTATAATTTGGTCAGCATTGCTGACCGTTGCCTTGTTTTCCCACCGTGCGGTGGTTTGTTGCTTGCAAGTGCAGCTGGACCAAGCGGTCAATAGCGGGTTAAAGCCCGAATGCGAAGCCGGCCCTTGAAGGCCTAATTGGAAGTGTTTACTGCTTTATTCATGTGTGACCGACCTGCGTGCCGTGGTTTGTAAAACATGTAATTTGAAGTGAAACATTTTGTAAGGCCTTAAGGCTTATTTTGGGTATTTTGTATAACATTCCTATTTTGTATTAGTGGACATTCATGCTTTAATGCTACGTTCTTTGTTACAACTTTTATAAAATGCTTCCGCTAGAATGCGCTGTTTAGGACGTTGATTGGTTGGATGGTTTCCATAAGTAACCACTCGGTCTGTCTGTAGTATATGACGTCGGGCCCCGGCCGGACCTACTGCTATATGCTATGCGACGGATAGGGGGTGTTACAATTTGGTATCAGACTACTGGTTTTGGTCGGGCTTAAACTGAATTCGTGGGCGAATTCTTGTTAAGGGGTGTTGAGCACATTGTGTGCGTCATCGTTATAATGGTAAAAGAACCCATGAATGTCCACTTAGGAATGAAAATACTTGTGTTTGAGGAACCTGCGTGTTCCTATAATTGCTGTTTGCAATCTTATTTGGTCGCTTAAGGGTGCTTTGTACCACTATAGGTGACCAGAAGTGGTGTTGGGCCGTCAGAACGCCGAGTTTCTGAGGCTAGTAGTGCACCGGAAGTTGCTCCCGCGACACCTCTATCGGTTGAGAACATACGATTGGTGGCTGAAGCGGTGTTGGCCGTGATAAATGCGCAGCCTGCAAGGCAGACGCAGCAGCCCGCTCCTGCGATGGAGCAAGAACCTCTTCTAGAGGCTGAGCCGAGGAGAGTGGAGCAAGTGGTTGTGGAACCGGTAGTTCCAAGGAGGGCAACTGAGAGGCAGCTTAAGCATGTTATGAGCTTTAACCCTCCGTCATTGTCGAGGTTGGGAACCCCATCTCAGGCTGAAGACTGGCTCTCCAGGGTGAAGAGAGTCATGACAGCAACGGAGACGGAGGAGTGACAAATGACCACCATCACTACGTTCCTTCTGGACAGTGAAGCGAGGATGTGGTGGGAAGGATTGGAGCTACACTTACTGAGAGGTAGGCAACTTGGTGATGTCTCGATGGAGGAGTTCTCGAGATTATTCTTGGCTAGATACCTCCCTTCGATGCAGAAGATAGCGTTGGAGAATGAGTTTCTGAAGTTGGTTCAGGGTGAGAGGAGCGTGGATGAATATCTCCATGAGTTCACTCGTTTGAGTCGTTATGCTAGCTCCACCATCGTGGATGAGGAGCGCAAGAGTAATCGCTTCTACGAAGGCTTGAGAGATGAGTTGAGATTACTACTTTTGTGGCCAATGACGCAGGGTTTCTTAACCTTGGTCAATACTGCCCAGTCCTTGGAGAAGGACATGAAGAATGTGCAAGCAAAGAAAAGCTTGGGTGATAGGAAATCTGAATTTAAAGTGCCGACTACTTCAAAGACCGGCTATCGGAGGTCTTTCAAGAAGCATAGGACTTCGGGTCCAGCTCCTTCTGGCGCTTCTGGGGCGACTACGGGTCAGACACCGGTGCGTGTTTTACTTGTGGAAAGACGGGGCATTTTGCCCGTGACTGTTGGAGCGGATGTCCTAAGTCCGAGAGAAGGCCGGGAGCTACTTATGAAGAGAAGGGAAAGGCGGTGGAGTCGACCGCATCCCATTATGCTCCGGCCCAACCAAGGGTCTACAATCTTGGCCAACAGGAGGCCATCAAATAGGTTGATGTGGTGATAGGTACGGTTTAATTTATAGAAAGTCAATTTCTTTAAATACTTGTTATGCACATTTTACCTTACCACTGCTTGTTTAGGATTTGTATTGATTTGTGAAAATCCAGCACGAGCACTCTTTGACACGGGAGCTTCACACTCCTTCTTATCCGAAGGATTTATATCACGCATCGGAGTCCCTTCTTCGATGGCGAATGATAAGTTGGATGTGTTGTTGCCCAATGGATGTTCGATGCGAGCAGATAGGATCTGCGATGTTAAGATTCATATTGTGGAGCAGGAGTTCGACCTGCGGGCGTCGTTACTTCCGTTGTTGGAGTTCGACGTCATATTTGGCATGGACTGGCTCTCGGAGCAGCAGGCCCATATAGATTGTGGTAGCAAGGAAGTCAAGCTGGGAGCAAGTCGTGTGACGACTTTTACGGGCTTAAAGGGGTCGAGCAATACGTTGATGTCTGCTCTTCAGATGGTGAAGGCGGTTCGTGCCGGAGCAGAACTGTTCTTTACACTAGTGGAGGTTGCAAAGCCGAAGCCCGCATTGGATTGTATTTCAGTGGTATCAGAATACCCTGATGTGTTCCCCGCAGATCTTCCTGGAGCCCCGCCTCAGCGGGAGATAGATTTTACGATTGAGCTAGTGCCAGGTGCAAAGCCTGTGTCACGATCTCCTTATCGGCTAGCGCCTAAGGAAATGGCGGAGCTGAAAGTTCAACTGCAAGAGTTGTTGGAGCAAGGGTATGTGCGCCCGAGTTCTTCGCCTTGGAGCGCACCGGTCCTCTTTGTTAAGAAGAAGGACGGAAGCTTGAGGCTATGTATTGATTATCGGGAGCTCAATAAGTTGACGGAGAAGAACAAGTACCCGATCCCCCGGATTGATGATCTCTTTGATCAGTTAGTCGGGTCGACGGTGTACTCGAAGTTGGATCTCAAGGCTGGGTACTATCAGCTGCGAATAAGGGAGAGTGATATCCCGAAGACAGCATTTAGTACGAGATACGGGCATTATGAGTTTACGGTCATGCCGTTTGGGCTGACTAATGCGCCGTCAGTGTTCATGGATTTGATGAACAGGACTTTCAGGGAGTACTTGGACCATTTCATGATCGTCTTCATCGACGATATTTTGGTGTACTCGCAAAGTGAGGAAGATCACTTCAAGCATCTTCATTTGGTGTTGGAGACACTAAGAAGAAATCAGTTGTATGCCAAGTTCTCGAAGTGCGAGTTTTGGCTATCCTCAGTGGCGTTCCTCGGTCATATAGTGAGTGGAGAGGGTATTGCTGTGGATCCGGCGAAGATTGTTGCGATACGGGAGTGGCCTGAGCTTGCTACTGTAGCGGAAGTCCGGAGTTTTCTGGGGCTTGCCAGCTATTATAGGCGCTTCGTAGAGAACTTCTCGCGGATAGCGTTACCTCTCACTACTTTGACGAGGAAGGATCATAAGTTCGTTTGGACGCCGGAGTGCGCGCGAGCTTTTGAGGAGCTGAAGTGTCGGTTGACCACGGCGCCTGTGCTGAGTTCGCCATGTGGGACCGAAGGCTATGAGATTTACAGTGATGCTTCGGGCAGCGGTTTGGGTTGCGTGCTACTGCAACATGGAAGTGTAATAGCTTATGGCTCGAGACAGCTAAAAGTGCATGAAAGGAACTATCCGGTCCATGACTTGGAGTTAGCGGCCGTGATTTTTGCCTTGAAGCTGTGGAGACACTATTTGTACGGTGTGAAGATTGATATCTACACCGATCACAAGAGCCTGAAGTATCTTATTGATCAGAAGGATCTGAATATGCGGCAGCGTAGATGGATGGAGTTCCTGGGGGACTATACATTCAAGATCCATTACGTGCCTGGTAAGGGGAATGCGGTTGCGGACGCATTGAGTCGCCGAGCCCCAGCTCAAGCCAATTGGCTATCGGTGCATGATGAGCGGTTGGTGCGAGAGTTGGAGGCGTTGGAGATTGTTTGTGTGGATAGACAATCAAGTGCTGAAGCAGTTCTGAATTGGACTGAAGTCCAATATGACCTGGCTGATCGTATTCGGCAGGCTTTGGATATGGATGCTCATATGAAGCAGTTCATGGTAGAGGCTCTGGATGGGTCAAATTCCCAATTCGTCGTGGAGGACGGATTACTTTGGAAAGACGGTCGTCTGTGCGTCCCAAGTGTGGGCAATTTACGGGTGGAGTTGTTGTACGAGGCACACCATACCAAGTACTCGATTCACCCGGGGAGCACGAAGATGTACCGTGATGTGAAGAAACTGTTTTGGTGGCCGGGTTTGAAGAAGGATGTGGCGCTATACGTAGCAAAGTGCCAAACTTGCGCCTTGGTAAAGGCGGAGTGCCAAAAGCCGGGAGGATTTCTTAAGTCCTTGCCTATTCCGGAGTGGAAATTTGACGACATCTCTATGGACTTTGTGCACGGTTTGCCAAGGTCGCAAAAGGGGAACGACGCCATTTGGGTGATCGTGGATCGATTAACGAAGGTGTCACATTTTATTCCGCATAGGAAGGATGATCCGGTGGAGAAGTTGGCAAAGCTTTATGTGGATAACATAGTACGGCTTCATGGTGTGCCCCGCAGCATCGTGAGTGACCGAGATGGGCGGTTCACGTCCAATGATTGGAGGCTAGTACAACAAATGTTGGGAACAAAGCTGAAATTCAGCACAGCCTTCTATCCGCAAACGGATGGGTAGACCGAGAGGGTCAATAGAACCATGGAAGACATGCTTCGCATGTGTGTCTTGGATTTTGGAAAGCAATGGGAAGACCACCTTTATTTGGTGGAGTTCGCATACAACAACAGCTACCAAGCGAGTATTCAAATGGCGCCCTTCGAGGCCCTATATGGTAGAAAATATCGCACGCCGTTGTCTTGGTTAGAAATGGGTGAGTCAAAGTTGTATAAGCGATCGGAAGTGGAGGATGCTGCTTTTTTGGTGAGAACCATTCGGGAGAGGTTGCTTATCGCTCAGGACCGGCAAGCAAAGTACTATAATGCCAAGCACAGGAACGTGGAGTTCGCTGTGGGCGATTTCGTATACTTAAAGATCAAGCCGTTCAAGGGTGTCTCGCGGGTGCGGCGATTGAAAAAGCTAAGCCCGAGGTACCTTGGACCGTTTGAGGTTCTGGAGCGAGTTGGTGAAGCAGCCTATCGGTTGAAGCTTTCAGTGGAGCTTAGTGGTTTACATGATGTATTCCATATTTCAGTACTTCGGAAGGCGGTGCAAGAGCCTATGCAAGTGATCGCGGTCGATCAAGTGCCGGTGGATAGTGGGCTAACGACAAAGGTCACGCCCGTACGTATTGAGGACTCGGAGGTCAAGCGGCTACGCAACAAAGAGATCAGGATTGTCAAGGTCCGGTGGGACAATTGCGGTCGTGAGGAGCTATCTTGGGAGCGAGAGCAGACTATGCTTGACGAGTATCCGGAGTTGTTCCGCTCAGGTAAAAATTTTGGTTTTGTACATGTCTTTCCTTTATGTAATTTCGTGGGCGAAATTCTTTTAAGAGGGGGAGAGTTGTAATGCCCCAAAACTCAAAGGAGCGAAGGGGGGGACGTTTTGGGCCAGTTTGGGTTCTGGCAGCAGGCACACGGCCTGGGACACGGGCGTGTCCCAGGGTGTGTCAAGCCTGTGTCGACACTGAGACGGGAAGTCGACACTTTGGTCTCGACATTGTGTCGAGACTGGGCACACGGCCTGCGACACGGGCGTGTCGACCCGTGTCGACACTTAGCCGCAAAGTCGACACTCTGCTTCGACGAAGTGTCGAGACATGGCACACGGCCTGCGACACGGGCATGTCGCAAGGTGTGTCAACCCGTGTCGACACTCGTCCCGGGGAGTCGACACTTTGGTCTCGACATGGTGTCGAGACAAGGCACACGGCCTAGGACACGGGCGTGTCCAAGGCCGTGTCATCAGGTCGACGATCTTCGCTCGACGAAGTGTCGAGTGTCGAGACCCTGTACACGGCCTGGGGTCCAGGCGTGTTGAGGTGACACGGGTAGGGACACGGTCGTGTCCTAGAACCCGTGCAGTGCTCGGGTTGTTTTCGGGGAAAAATGATGGGGGTACACGGCCGGCCACACGGCCGTGTGAGGTGGAACACGGGCGTGTCAGCTCGAACACGGGCGTGTTCGATACCCATGTGAGGTTCCAGGCGAGCCGATTTTGACGGCGAATGAGGCACACGGCCCTGGACACGGGCGTGTGCCAGGCCGTGTTCGGTCCAGATTGGGCATTTCAGTCCCGAATCAAAGCCGTTCGTTTCCTTATTTTGAGATCCAACGGCTGGGGGTTGTTCCTGAAGGGATATACCCGGGATTGGACTTAGAAACCCTCACTTTTCATAACTTATTATCTTTCTAAAAGCTTAGAGAGAGGGGAGAGCCAAGGAAGGAAGAAGGAGCTAGATCCGGCCATTGGAGGAGCTTCGAAGCTCCGAATCGCGAGCCGACTTCGGATCCACGGAGGCAAAGCTAGTGCGGTGCTTTTCATCTGTTTACTTTTCAATGGCGCCAAAGAGGAACGCTAGGGTAACGATCCTCATCTTGAGCATGAGTAGCTCTCTTTCTTTGCATAGGAAGCCCGCTCTCGCGAGTTTGCGGAGAGTTGGAGGCGTTCCTTCGGGTAGATATGTGAAGTCCCCATTGTTTAGAGTCCGTAAGCGAGAACAGATATAGGCATGATGTGTGAAGCCTACCCGGACATGTTGGTCTGGATCGGTGATGTTGCATTGCATAAATGCCGGAGAAGACTCCGCGCTATGGATTGTTTTTCGGGTTTTCTACGCGGTAGATTGCAGCAGGGAGCCTTGGGGACTAACCCAAAGGTGCACCCGGAAAACTGGGCGGATACGAGATCTTGCCAACTTGGTGGCCTGAGAGCCAACTTGAACATAACCGGGTTATGTGAATTGTGATGGAAATGGGACTCGGTGGAAGTTTGACCCGCGCAGATGGCTTAAATTGTCGTTGCGATGTGAGCACGGGTTAGATGGAACCGTACCCGTTCTATGTCATTCGGTTAAAGAGACCTAAAGGCACGTGGCACTTACCGTTGGCATAGATTAGGGTCTTTGCCGGTCGATGGCTTAAATTGTCGTGACCCAGGCCAAGAAGACAAATGCTCATAGGTTTGGCCGTCAATGTGGCGGTGGTGAGTCCGGAATGTCTATGGCTTTAATTGACGTGACATCGACCGGTTCACCGAGAATGTGCCCTGAGAGCACGGGGCGTGTGGCCGTGCGAGCCAACATCTGTGATGAAATGGCTATATTTATATATTGCTCGCTTATGCTAATGAAATGCAGGGAAGGAGCATCGCCGCCCCGAGTTGGGGGCGGGATCGTTATAATTTGGTCAGCATTGCTGACCGTTGCCTTGTTTTGCCACCGTGCGGTGGTTTGTTGCTTGCAGGTGCAGCTGGACCAAGCGGTCAATAGCGGGCTAAAGCCCGAATGCGAAGCCGGCCCTTGAAGGCCTAATTGGAAGTGTTTACTGCTTTATTCATGTGTGACCGGCCTACGTGCCGTGGTTTGTAAAACATGTAATTTGAAGTGAAACATTTGTAAGGCCTTAAGGCTTATTTTGGGTATTTTGTATAACATTCCTATTTTGTATTAGTGGACATTCATGCTTTAATGTTGGGTTCTTTGTTACAACTTTTATAAAATGCTTCCGCTAGAATGCTCTGTGTAGGACGTTGATTGGTTGGATGGTTTCCATAAGTAACCACCCGGTCTGTATGTAGTATATGGCGTCGGGCCCCGGCCAGACCTACTGCTATATGCTATGCGATGGATAGGGGGTGTTACACCCCGCTTGGTACTGTGACACCTGTACGCCAACATCTCGACAAGCGACTGCCAGCTGAAATATCGTCGGCTAACATAAGCTGGACAAATATATTGCACACACCCCTTTTTTTCGGGGGGGGGGGGGGGGAGAGGGCGCGTTGCTCAATCCATACAAAAAGATAATATACAACTTCCTTGGAGTCTTCTCTAGGAACCCCAGGAGATCACCAATCCTTCTTACATATCCGGATGGGCTTCACAAAGCATGCCTAAACCCGTACCCACGCTTCCAGGTGCTAATGCAATTAATAGCTGGGAAGTGAACATCAACCCGTCAGAGAGCACCCTTCCTCCGCCCGGCTTGCGGAGAGGAGCTTCCATGCAAGTATGTTAATTGAGCGCTTCACTTGCCCAAGAAAAAACTTCGTTACCCTTGACGCGTGTTTGGCGGAGCCGCAACTGAACATCATGCAAAAGACTCGATGCCCGGAGAGGAGCTCCTAGCTGTTTTTGCTGAAGGCGGTGTCGGCCCTAGCCCTCATCCCAATTTCCATTTTCTTGGTTGGTCGAGCCCTGCTGTACACGAGGGAGAGGAACGAGCTGTGTGGTGGTCTGGATAGAGGAAGCAGGAAGAGTTTTCGGGCAGCACTTGCCGGCGGCGGCCTGGACAGGAGAAGTAGGAGGCTCGGGCACCACCTCCGTGCGGTGGCCTGGACAGAAGAAATAGGAGGGACTGGGCTGCGCTCCTCCTTACGGCGGTGGCTTGGACTGAAAGAGGTGGAGGATCGGGCTGATATCCAGGCGGCGGCCTGGATTAGAAGAAATGGAGGGGGCTCGGGTTGCCCCTCGTAGCCGGCGACGGGAAAGAAACTAGGGCTCGGGTTGGATGCAGGCAGCGACGGGGAAGGAGAGTCGGGCTCGTCCTTGCTTTTGCCCTAGGCGGTGACGATGAGAGAGATCGGGATAGAGGGAGAGAGATCAGGATAGAGGGAGAGAGATTTGACCCTTTTCCTTTTTTTCCTGCTTCCCCCACCCGATGCCCCCTCTCTCTTCTTTATTTTCTTTCTTCCCTCTGCTGCTACCCCATACCTGCCTTTCCTCTTCCTCTCTTTTCTTTTCGTCTGCCCGTACCCCCTCCTGCTCCCTCTCCCCTTCTTCTTTTAATCAATCAAAACTTATATATATATAAGTTAATATATATATTGTAATATAAAATATATATATATATATAAATTTTAAACCTATGCAAATAAAACCTCCGCACGCACGCACGAGGACCCGCACGTCTTCGAACAGGGCTGTACCATATTGCCGCTCATAACATCCCCGGAGCCCGCCACTTCTAGAGGATCCCACTCTGCCGGATACGGGGTTGTACAACATTGTATGTGTACACCGCTCATACATTCATTAAGGCTTTTCTTTAGAATGCATAGCACTGCATACATATCATATCATTGCATAAGCACACATGCCAAGTTAAAGATCTACATGATGACATATGTACACACATGATTTGAAATAAAAATGTAATAATTCATGCACTCATATAATAGGTACAAGAGTCATAAGGATGAGGGTGTTTCCCCCTAAGTAGGACATGACATCATTTATTTTAAATCCCAGAGCAAGCTAGCAGTATGAGCAAGTATCTAAGGTTGTATGTCTGAGCTAAGTTGTAAGTCTAGCAAGTTACGCTAGGTGTTGATAGATCGTTTATTGTTTGTTTAGAATGCCGCCTAAGCGTCCGGTGATGAGGACTACTCCCCAGTCAGAGGGAGAATCTTCTGGTGCCCAGAGTGAGGCTATAATAGAGGGATTGTGATAGAGCAATGAGGCCCTGTCGATGTAGATGCTGGAGATGTAGTTGCAAATTCAGTCATTGTTGTCAGTCATGGCGAGTCAGTCGCAGAGGGCGCAAGAGCCCGTCGTGGATCTAGCTGTTCCCGTTACCCCCCCCCCCCCACTCCTCTGGTTCCCCCGACGGTGTTGCCACCAGAGATGACTTTCATTTCAGACTTTCGAAGGTTAGGACACCCTACGTATGATGACAAGACAGATTTTATGGCATTAGATGACTGGATGATTTCCATCGAGGAGATGTTCACCTACTCTGGTATCTCTACGGACCAGAGAGTGATGGTTGCCACTTATCAACTCAAGGGCATGGCCATGAGTTGGTGGTTGAGGGAGAAAGAAAGCTTGAAGGATGGATGCTCGTGGGAGTCCTCCAAGGAGTTACTATTGAAGAAGTTCCTGCCGTCTGTGGAAAGAGACCGGCTGATGAATGATTTCCTTCACTTGAAGCAGAGGTAGCTTACTGTCAGTGAATACGAGGTGGAGTGCAGTAAGCTGAGCCGCTTTGCTCCTAACTTGGTGTCTTTAGAATCCAACTGAGTCAAGCGATTTCTGGGTGGTCTTCAGAATGACATCCAGCAGCTTACCAGTTCCTACGGATCCGAGACTTATTCTGAGGTGGTAGAGGCTGCTCTGAAGGTGGAATCCATTGACAATGCCAAGGTCAGAGGTCAGTAGATGAGGAAGGATAAGAAGAAGTTCGTTGAAGGTAAGGAATCACAGGAATCTAGGACTATTGAGAAGAAAAGTGGCAAGGAAGTGTAGAGTTTTTGTGGTCGGGCAGGCCACCCATTCAAGAGATGTTACCAGAGACTGGGAGCTCGGAAGCAAGAGCAGGTGCACGCGATTCATGGCGCTCCTAAAGAGAGATTAGTTTGTTCCAGTTGCAACAAGACGGGGCATGACGCAGCCCATTGCTGGAAGGACAAGACATGTTATCTATGTGGGCGGAAGGGGCATGTCAAGTCCCGTTGCTCGCAGGCTCAACCCCCATTGCAGCCAGTGCCACTTCAGGCCTTGCTGCCACAACAGATCTTGGACAAAGGGAAGGGCAAGTTGAACGTGGTGTCCGCGGATGAAGCTCAGACATCAACCCAAGTTATTTTAGGTTAGATCCTAACCTAGTTTTATTTTCTAGGTATGATCTAAATGTCAACGCCCTCTTCCCTTAGTCATATATTTAATCTTATAGGAAAGTTTAAGGTAAGTAACCGCTGGGTGCGTGTCCTTTTCGATTCCTGTACTACCAGCTCGTTCGTGGCTAGATCTTTTGTACAGCGTCACCGTTTCACCCTCAATCCTGTTGGCGACCTGTTCTGTGTCAAGTTCCCCTCAGGTGATTCCGTGGTGTCAGATCAGGGAATTCAGGGTTGTCCAGTCCAGTTGGGAGATTTTGTCGCGGTTGTGGATCTAAAGGTTATAGACTTGGAAGATTTTGATATAATACTAGGCATGGATTGGATATCGAAGTACGATGCAGTATTCCAGTGCAAGGTCAGGCGCTTGGACTTCAAGGTTGATGACGGTCAACACAGGAGCATTTATGGTTATTCACACCAAGATTCCCCGATCATTTCCGTTGTAAGTGTTCAAAAGCTTTTGAATTCAGGATGCTTTGCCTGTTTGGTTTCAGTGTTGGCGACCGTTGTTAGTTTGCCTCTTGTGGAGGAGATTACTGTAGTGCACGAGTTTCCGGACGTGTTTCCTGATAATCTTCCTGGTCTTCCGCCTGAGAGAGATGTTGAGTTTGTCATAGATTTATAACTGGGTACCCGTCCTATCGCTAAGGCTCCGTACCGTATGGCTCCGCGTGAGTTGGGAGAGCTGCGTACCCAGTTAGACGTGCTGTTGCAGAATGGTTTCATTAGGCCAAGTTCGTCACCATGGGGTGCTCCCATTCTGTTTGTAAAGAAGAAAGATGGATCAACGAGGTTGTGTATTGATTACAGAGAATTAAATAAAGTGACCATCAAGAACATATATCCTTTGCCGAGAATCGATGATCTGTTTGACCAGTTGCTTGGTAGCTCTGTATTTTCCAAGATTGATTTGCGTTTGAGTTATCATCAGTTCAGGATTCGTGAGGCAGACATTCAACGAACTGCTTTTTGTTCGCGACATGGACATTTCGAGTTCTTGGTAATGTTTTTTGGATTGACTAATGCACCCGCCACATTCATGGATTTGATGAACAGAGTATTCAAGGACTTCCTGGATCATTTTGTCATCGTGTTTCATAGATGACGTTCTAGTCTACTCCTGCAATACTAGAGAGCATGCACAACACTTGCGTCTGGACTTGTCAACCTTGAGAGAGAATAAGTTGTATGCTAAGTTGAGCAAGTGCAAGTTTTGGCTACCTCAAGTCTCCTTTCTAGGGCATGTGGTGAATAAGGACGGGATAACAGTTGACCCGAATAAGATAGCCGCAGTGATGGATTGGAGTAGACCTACCACTCCCAAGGAAATAAGAAGTTTTCTAGGGCTGGTAGGCTACTATAGAAGGTTTGTGGAGGGACTCTCTACACTGTCTGTGCCATTGACAAAATTGACGCAGAAGCATGCAGCCTTTACTTGGAGTGATGAGTGTGAAGAGGTATTCCAGGAGATGAAGAGGATGTTATGCACTGCACCAGTCTTGACCCCGCCTACTGAAGGACTGGAGTATGCTGTGTATGTGGACGCTTCACATGTTGGGCTTGGATGTGTGTTGATGCAAGAGGGGTAGGTTATTGCGTATGGGTCTAGGCAGCTAAAGGTTCATGAATGGAATTACCCTACGCATGACCTGGAATTTACAGCAATGATCTATGCCCTCAAGTTGTGGAGACATCTGTTGTATGGCGCTATATCCAAGATTTATACTGATCATAAAAGTTTGAAATATGTCTTCACACAGAAGGAACTGAATTTGCGCCAACGTAGATGGCTGGAGGATGTGGCAGACTATGATGTTGAGATCCAGTACCACCCGGGCAAAGCTAACGTGGTAGCCGGCGCCCTGAGCAGGAAGATGGCTAAAATTTTTAACCTTTCGGTGGATTCACTGGTGGAAGAATTTCTACTGATGGGAATTTCAGTGGGAAGTGGCAGCTCGACTAGTGAATTAGAAGTGTTAGAGCCTTCATGGATTACGCGTACTAGATTGCATCAAAAGGAGGATCCAGATCTGTTGCATCTTTATAGTAGAGCTGCGAAGGGTGAGTTGCTAGAGTTTTCTATTGATGATATGGGAACCCTGAGATACCGTGGTATGCTTTGCATTCCCGCTGTTAAGGATATTAGTTATCAGTTGTGCAAGGAGGCACATGGTTTTAATATGGCCTACCGCCCTGTTCGACCAAGATGTACGAGGATCTGAAACAGATTGTTTGGTGGATGGGTATGAAGGGTGATATAGCAAGGCTTGTATCTGAATGTTTCACCTATAAGTGAGTTAAGGCCGATCATGGAAGGCATGGAGGAAAGTTAACACCTTTGGAGATCCCGAGTTGGAAATGACAGAGTATCTCGATGGATTTTATTATGGGGTTACCGAGATCTCCCAGAGGGCATGACTCAGTTTGGGTGATCGTGGATAGAATAACGAAGAGTCCTCACTTCATGCCATTCAAGATTGACTACTCCATGAAGAAAATAGCTGAATTGTATTTGGACGAGGTCATCAGGTTGCATGGAGTACCTGTCAGTATTGTATCTGATCGAGACTCCAGGTCCACGTCCCATTTCTGGAAGAGATTACAAGAGGGGTTGGGTACCGACTTGAGGTATTCCACCACCTACCATCCGCAGACGAATGGAAAAACGGAAAGAGTAAATCAGATCGTGGAGGACATGATTAGATGTTACATTTTGGACCAAGTTTGAGCGTGGGATCAGCGTCTGCGGCAAATGGAGTTTGCCTACAATAATAGCTACCAGGAGAGCTTGCAAATGGCTCCATTTGAAGCTTTATATGGGAGACGTTGCATGACTCCTTTATTTTGGGCTGAGGTTGGTGAGAGATCGTTGCTAGGTCCGGAAGCCCTTGAAGAGATGGAAATTTCAGTTAGGCTCATCCGAGAGAAGCTTCGGGTAGCCCAAGAGCACTATGAAAAGTATGACAATCGGCGCAGGACCGATTTGGAGTTTGCCGTCAAGGATATGGTTTTCCTAAAAGTTTCCCTAATGTATGGTGCGAAGCGATTTGGTAAGAATCATAAGTTGGACCCGAGATATGTGGGACCCTTTAAAATTGTTGAGCGGATTGGTGTTTCAGCTTATAGGCTGGACCTGCCAGCGAATTTTCGCGGAGTGCATGATGTTTTCCATGTGAGTCAGCTGCGGAAGTGCGTGTTGAGCGACAGGCAGATTCTCGATGTTGTGCCCCAGTTGGAGCCAAACCTCTCTTTTGTGGAGGTGCCTGTTCGTATTCTGAATTTTCAAGAGCGTGTGTTGCGAAGAAAGACCATCCCCATGGTTAATGTCCTTTAGAGAAATCAAGACGTCGAGAGTGCGGCGTGGGAATTGGAGTCGGCGATGAGGGAATCTCATCTACACCTCTTCTCTTAATTTCGGGTATGTCTTTATGTTTTTCAGTCATGTTTGATTTTATCATTTTGAGTTGATTTTGGAGTTGGATTAAGTTTCAGGACGAAACTTTTTTTTAGGGGGAGTGACTGTAACGCCCCCAATCTTTTCAATGATTGTATTTGTATGGGCATCGTCATATTTAAGACATCGTGACGTTACTTTTAACGTAGAGTTGTCGACGCTTTGCCATTAAAGCATTTTCGCGTCCGTGCGGTCGAGTCGGCTGAATTCTTGTTGTATGGGAAAATTTTGCATTTGGGATCTAAGTTAAGTAATTATGGACTTGCTCGTCGAGTTTCATCGTGGTTCGAGCGATGTTTGGGCTTCCTTTTTGAACTCGGTTTCCCTTGTTCATAATGACTTTTACTATTCGTTTATATAGTTTAATTTTCTTGTATTTTTGTAAATAAGTTACTTTTCTCGCTAAGGGTTGTCTGAGTTCTCGAGTATTCAGGAATTTCTCTCGAGTACTCAGGTTTTCCTCTCGAGTGGTTCTTGTTCTTCTCGTGTGCTGCTTCTCGAGTGGCTGGTTGGTACTCGGGTGACCTACTCAAGTGCCCTTCTTAGGACTCGAGTAACCTACTCGAGTACCCTTCTTAGTACTCGAGTAACCTACTCGAGTGCCCTTCTTAGGACTCGAGTAACCTACTCGAGTGACCTTCTTAGGACTCGAGTAACCTACTCGAGTGCCCTTCTTAGGACTCGAGTAACCTACTCGAGTGCCCTTCTTAGGACTCGAGTAACCTACTCGAGTGCCCTTCTTAGGACTCGAGTAACCGACTCGAGTGCCCTTCTTAGCACTCGAGTAACCTACTCGAGTGCCCTTCTTAGGACTCGAGTAACCTACTCGAGTGCCCTTCTTAGGACTCGAGTAACCTACTCAAGTGCCCTTCTTAGGACTCAAGTAAGGTACTTGAGTGCTCTTCATAGGACTCGAGTAACCTAGTCGAGTGCTCTTCTTAGGACTTGAGTAGATTTGTCTACCACTCGATTACTGCTTTCCTTCCACTCGTGTAGCCTGTTTTCTGTAACACCCCCTATCCGTCACATAGCATATAACAGTAGGTCCGGCCGGGGCCCGACGCCGTATGCCACAGACAGACCTGGTGGTTACGCATGGAAACCATCCAACCAATCATCGTCCTACACTGAGCATTCTAGCGGAAGTAGTTTATAAAAGTTGCAAATAAGAACCCAACACTAAAGCATGAATGTCCACTAACCAAAATAGGAATGTAATACAAATACCAACATTAGCCTTAAGGCCTTACAAAATGTTTCACTTGATATTACATGATTTACAAACCGCGGCACGCAGGCCGATCATACATGAATAAAATAGTAAACACTTCCAAATAGGCTTTCGAGGGCCGGCTTCGCAAAAAGGGCTTTAGCCCGCTATTGACCGCTTGGTCCAGCAGCACCTGCAAGCAACAAACCACCGCACGGTGGCAAAAAAGGCAACGGTCAGCAATGCTGACCAAATTATAACGATCCCGCCCCCAACTCGGGGCGGCGATGCTCCTTCCCTGCATTTCATTAGCATAAGCGAGCAATATATATATATAGCCATTTCATCACAGACGTTGGCTCGCACGGCCACACGCCCCATGCTCTCAGGGCACATTCTCGGTGAACCGGTCGATGTCACGTCAATTAAAGCCATAGACATTCCGAACTCACCACCGCCACTTTGACGACCAAACCTATGAGCAATTTGTCTTCTTGGCCTGGGTCACGATAATTTAAGCCATCGACCGCCGAAGACCCTAATCTATGCCAACGACAAGTGCCACGTACCCTTAGGTCTCTTTAACCGAACGACATAGAATGGGTACGGTTCCATCTAACCCGTGCTCACATCGCAACGACAATTTAAGCCATTTGCGCGGGTCAAACTTCCACCGAGTCCCATTTCCATCACAATTCACATAACCCGGTTATGTTCGAGTTGGCTCTCAGGCCACCAAGTTGGCAAGATCTCGTATCCGCCCAGTTTTCCGGGTGCACCTTTGGGTTAGTCCCCAAGGCTCCCTGCTGCAATCTACCGCGTAGAAAACCCGAAAAACAATCAATATCCGTGACAGGTAATGCTATCCGTGAGAAGTTCTCTACGAAGCGCCTATAATAGCCGGCAAGCCCCAGAAAACTCCGGACTTCCGCTACCGTAACAAGCTCAGGCCACTCCCGTATCGCAACGATCTTCGCCGGATCCACAGCAATACCCTCTCCACTCACTATATGACCGAGGAACGCCACTGAGGATAGCCAAAACTTGCACTTCGAGAACTTGGCATACAACTGATTTCTCCTTAGCGTCTCTAACACCAAATGAAGATGCTTGAAGTGATCTTCCTCACTTTGTGAGTACACCAAAATATTGTCGATGAAGACGATCACGAAATGGTCTAAGTACTCCCTGAAAGTCCGGTTCATCAAATCCATGAACACTGACGGCGCATTAGTCAGCCCAAACGGCATGACCGTAAACTCATAATGCCCATATCTCATACTAAACGCTGTCTTCGGGATATCACTCTCCCTTATTCGCAGCTGATAGTACCCAGCCTTGAGATCCAACTTCGAGTACACCGTCGACCCGACTAACTGATCAAAAAGATCATAAATCTGGGGGATCGGGTACTTGTTCTTCTCCGTCAGCTTATTGAGCTCCCGATAATCAATACATAGCCTCAAGCTTCCGTCCTTCTTCTTAACAAAGAGGACCGGTGCGCTCTAAGGCGAAGAACTTGGGTGCACATTCCCTTGCTCCAACAACTCTTGCAGTTGAACTTTCAGCTCCGCCATTTCCTTAGGCGCTAGCCGATAAGGAGATCGTGACACGGGCTTTGCACCTGTCACTAGCTCGATCGTAAAATCTATCTCCCGCTGAGGCGGGGCTCCAGGAAGATCTGCGGGGAACACATCAGGGTATTCCGATACCACTGAAATACAATCCAACGCGGGCTTCGGCTTTGCAACCTCCACTAGTGTAAAGAACAGTTCTGCACCGGCACGAACTGCCTTCACCACTTGAAGAGCAGACATCAACGTCTTGCTCGACCCCTTTAAGCCCGTAAAAGTCGTTTCACGACTTGCTCCCAGCTTGACTTCCTTGCTACCGCAATCTATATGGGCCTGCTGCTCCGAGAGCCAGTCCATGCCAAATATAACGTCGAACTCCACTAACGGAAATAAAGATGCCTGCAGATCGAACTCCTGATTCCCAATACGAATCTTAACATCGCAGATCCTATCCGCTCGCATCGAACACCCATTGGGCAACAACACATCCAACTTATCCTTCGCCATCGAAGAAGGGACTCCGATGCGTGATATAAATCCTTCGGACAAGAAGGAGTGTGAAGCTCCCGTATCGAAGAGTGCTCGTGCTGGATTTTCACAAATCAATACAAATCCTAAACAAGCAGTGGTAAGGTAACATGTGCATAACAAGTATTTAAAGAAATTGACTTGCTATAAATTAAACCATACCTGTCACCACATCAGCCTGTTTGATGGCCTCCTGTTGGCCAAGATTATATACCCTTGGTTGGGCCAGAGCATAATGGGATGCAGTCGACTCCACCGCCTTTCCCTTCTCTTCATAAGTAGTTCCCGACCTTCTCTCGGACTTAGGACGTCCGCTCCAACAGTCACGGGCAAAATGCCCCGTCTTTCCACAAGTAAAACACGCACCCGGGGTCCGACCCGTAGTCTCCCCAGAAGCACCAGAAGGAGCTGGACCCGAAGTCCTATGCTTCTTGAAAGACCTCCGATAGCCGGACTTTGAAGTAGTCGGCACTTTGAATTCAGATTTCTTCTCACCCAAGCTTTTATTTGCTTGTACATTCTTCATGTCCTTCTCCAAGGACCGGGTAGTATTGACCAAGGTTAAGAAACCCTGCGTCATCGGCCCCGAGAGTAGCAACCTCAACTCATCTCTCAACCCTTCATAGAAGCGATTAGTCTTGCGCTCCTCATCCACAATAGTGGAGCTAGCATAACGACTCAAACGAGTGAAGTCGTGGAGATATTCATCCACACTCTTCTCACCCTGAACCAACTTCAGAAATTCGTTCTCCAACGCTATCTTCTGCGTTGAAGGGAGGTATCTAGCCAAGAACAATCTCGAGAACTCTTCCATCGAGACATCACCAAGTTGCCTACCTCTCAATAAGTGCAGCTCCAATCCTTCCCACCACATTCTCGCTTCACCGTCCAAAAGGAACGTAGCGATCATTTGCCACTCCCCCGTCTCCGTTGCTGTCATGACTCTCTTCAACCTGGAGAGCCAATCTTCAGCCTGAGATGGGGTTCCCAACCCCGAGAATAACGGAGGGTTAAAGCTCATTACATGCTTAAGCTACCTCTCAGTTGCACTCCTTGTCACCACCGGTTCCACAACCACTTGCTCCACTCTCCTCGGCTCAGCCTCTTGAACAGGTTCCTGCTCCATCACAGGAGCGGGCTGCTGCGTTTGCCTTGCAGACTGCGCATTTATCACGGCCAACACCGCTTCAGCCACCAATCGTATGTTCTCAGCCGACAGAGGTGTTGCAGGAGCAACATCCGGTGCACTACTAGCCTCAGAAACTCGGCGTTCTGACGGCCCAACACCACTTCTGGTCACCTATAGTGGTACAAAACACCGTTAAGCGACCAAATAAAATTGCAAACAGCAATTATAGGAACACGCAGGTTCCTCAAACACGAGTATTTTCATTCCTAAGTGGACATTCATGGGTTCTTTTACCGTTATAACGATGACACACACAATGTGCTCACCACCCCTTAAAAAGAATTCGTCCACGAATTCATCTTAAGCCCGACTGAAACCAGTAGTTTGATACCAAATTGTAACACCCCCTATCCGTCACATAGCATATAGCAGTAGGTCCGGCCGGGGCCCGACGCTGTATGCCACGGACAGACCTGGTGGTTACGCATGGAAACCATCCAACCAATCATCGTCCTACACAGAGCATTCTAGCGGAAGTAGTTTATAAAAGTTGCAAATAAGAACCAAGCACTAAAGCATGAATGTCCACTAACCAAAATAGGAATGTAATACAAATACCAACATTAGCCTTAAGGCCTTACAAAATGTTTCACTTGATATTACATGATTTACAAACCGCGGTACGCAGGCCGGTCATACATGAATAAAACAGTAAACACTTCCAAATAGGCCTTCGAGGGCCGGCTTCGCAAAAAGGGCTTTAGCCCGCTATTGACCGCTTGGTCCAGCAGCATCTGCAAGCAACAAACCACCGCACGGTGGCAAAACAAGGCAACGGTCAGCAATGCTGACCAAATTATAACGATCCCGCCCCCAACTCGGGGCGGCGATGCTCCTTCCCTGCATTTCATTAGCATAAGCGAGCAATATATATATATAGCCATTTCATCACAGACGTTGGCTCGCACGGCCACACGCCCCGTGCTCTCAGGGCACATTCTCGGTGAACCGGTCGATGTCACGTCAATTAAAGCCATAGACATTCCGGACTCACCACTGCCACTTTGACGGCCAAACCTATGAGCAATTTGTCTTCTTGGCCTGGGTCACGACAATTTAAGCCATCGACCGCCGAAGACCCTAATCTATGCCAACGACAAGTGCCACGTACCCTTAGGTCTCTTTAACCAAACGACATAGAACGGGTACGGTTCCATCTAACCCGTGCTCACATCGCAACGGCAATTTAAGCCATTTGCGCGGGTCAAACTTCCACCGAGTCCCATTTCCATCACAATTCACATAACCCGGTTATGTTCAAGTTGGCTCTCAGGCCACCAAGTTGGCAAGATCTCGTATCCGCCCAGTTTTCCGGTTGCACCTTTGGGTTAGTGCCCAAGGCTCCCTGCGGCAATCTACCACGTAGAAAACCCGAAAAACAATCAATAGCACAGAGTCTTCTCCGGCATTTATGCAATGCAACATCACCGATCCAGACCAACATGTCCGGGTAGGCTTCACACATCATGCCTATGTCCGTTCTCGCTTACGGACTCTAAACAATGGGGACTTCACATATCTACCCGAAGGAACGCCTCCAACTCTCCGCAAACTCGCGAGAGCGGGCTTCCTATGTAAAGAAGGAGAGCTACACATGCTCAAGAAGAGAATCGTTACCCTAGCGTTCCTCTTTGGCGCCATGGAAAAGTAAGCGATGAAAAGCACCGCACTAGCTTTGCCTCCGTGGATTCGGAGTCGGCTCGCGATTCGGAGCTTCGAAGCTCCTCCAATGGCTGGATCTAGCTCCTTCTTCCTTACTTGGCTCTCCTCTCTCTCTAAGCTTTTAGAAAGATAGTAACTTATGAAAAGTGAGGGTTTCTAAGTCCAATCCTGGGTATATCCCTTCAGGAACAACCCCCAGCCGTTGGATCATCAATTAAAGAAATGAACGGCTTTGATTCCAGGCTGAAATGCCCAATCTGGACCGAACACGGCCTGGCACACGCCCGTGTCTAGGGCCGTGTGCCTCATTCGCCGTCAAAATCGAATCACCTGAAACAACACACGGGTATCGAACACGCCCGTGTTCGACCTGACACGCCCGTGTTCCACCTGACATGGCCGTGTGGCCGGCCGTGTACCCCCATCATTTTTCCCCGAAAACAACCCGAGCACTGTACGGGTTCTAGGACACGCCCGTGTCCTTGCCCGTGTCACCTCAACACGCCTAGACCCCAGGCCGTGTACACGGTCTCGACACTCGACACTTCGTCGAGCAAAGATTGTCGAACCGATGACACGGCCTTGGACACGCCCGTGTCCTAGGCAGTGTGGCTTGTCTCAACACAATGTCGAGACCAAAGTGTCGACTCCCCGGGACGAGTGTCGACACGGGTTGACACGCCCTGCGACACGCCCGTGTCGTAGGCCGTGTCCCATGTCTCGACACTTCGTCCAACGCACAGTGTCGACTTCGCGGGCTAAGTGTCGACACGGGTCGACACGCCCTGCGACACGCCCGTGTCGCAGACCGTGTGCCCAGTCTCGACACAATGTCGAGACCAAAGTGTCGACTTCCCGGCTGAGTGTCGACACAAGCTTGACACGCCCTGGGACACGCCCGTGTCCCAGGCTGTGTGCCTGCAGCTAGAACCCAAAACTGGCCCAAAACATCCCCCGTCGCTCCTTTGAGTTTCGAGGCGTTACATTTTCTACCTCCCGAGTACCTATAACTTGTCTCGAGTGGTCTGTAGCCCATCTCACGTAGTCCGTTGCTATTTGCGTTCGACAGCTTTTTTGAGGGTCAAGTCAATGTCGTATAGAAAATTAGTTAACATGAAAGTTGTTCGCCTCGACGAGATCTACAACTTTCATGTTAGGCACTTTTTGATTTGAAGCAATCCTAAACCTCTATGTTCCTTTTTCGCGCACCCGCTCGTAAATAGTCCGTTTTTAGACAAAACTTATTTATATATATATATATATATATATATATATATATATATATATATATATATACACACACTAGTGCCCGACACGGGGTTCCACCCTTATGGATACGCGCCACAGTACCTGGCCCGTGACGGCGGGCTTCGCCCGCACCTGGCTGCGCCCGCCCCCAGATAGCTGAGCCCCCGACACGGGGCTCTGCCCCTATGGCCACACGCCACAGTACCCGGCCCGTGACGGCGGGCTTCGCCCGCACCTAGCTACGCCCGCCCCGCGGCGGGCTGCGCTCGCCCCCGGGCGGGATTAAAAAAATATACTATTAAATTATATTTCAAAAAATATAATATTTAATTATATTTTAAAATTATAATATTTAGAAAATATATTAAAAAAATATAATATTTAATTATATTTAAAAAATATTTAAAAATATAATATTTAATTATATTTAAAAAATAATTAAAAATATCAAAAATATATTTAAAAAAAACCTAGGCGGGATTAAATCCCGCCTATACTTTGGCAGGATTAATCCCGCCTGGGATTGTATTAATCCAAGACGGGATTTAGTCCCACACCGCCTGATATTGTTTTGCTTTTTGGGTATATAAAGATTTCTGCCTGTTTGGATGTAAAACTGTGATTGCAGGCACAAAGCCGTGAGGTTGGCGGGTTTGCTAGTCTAGCGGGCGGGCCTGCGCTTTGCGGGGCACCATAACATTCACTGCGGGCGGGCGAGCGGGCATGCATTTTTAGAAATTTGGGCTTAATTTCGAACTGTGATGATGGGTTGTAGGGTTCCCTACAAAATATGTAGATTTGAGAGGCCCTATATAAGTTTAGGAGACCTAAGAAAAAATGTGAACGACCATGATTCGTTGTTGTGATCAACGACAGCGATTAAGTTTTTGGTTTATATTCAACGGTCGTGATCGATCGTGATCTGATTCTACAATTCAAAACTACTTATGTATAATAGATAAAGATATACTCTTATTAGAGAAAAAAAAGAGACTTCATCTTCCCAAACTTTCTAAACCGAACCAGAGCGGCGTGAGCGAGAGAGAGAAATATTTTTGTGAACCTTCCAGTCACTGCCGACGGAGCTCCGGTGCTCAAAATCTTCATCCGAACATAGATTCAGAAAGCTCTCGACAATATCTAGGCAATCGTGGTAAACTTTCCCATTTCGTGAACTTTTTCTGTTAGGGATTTTTGACCCTAACTTCTATTTCGTGAGTTAAGGCCGATCATGGAAGGCATGGAGGCAAGTTAACACCTTTGGAGATCCCGAGTTGGAAATGGGAGAGTATCTCGATGGATTTTATTATGGGGTTACCGAGATCTCCTAGAGGGCATGACTCAGTTTGGGTGATCGTGGATAGACTAACGAAGAGTGCTCACTTCGTGCCGTTCAAGATTGACTACTCCATGAAGAAAATAGCTGAATTGTATTTGGACGAGGTCATCAGGTTGTATGGAGTACCTGTCAGTATTGTATCTGATCGAGACTCTAGGTTCACGTCCCATTTCTGGAAGAGATTACAAGAGGGGTTGGGTACTAACTTAAGGTATTCCACCACATACCATCTGCAGACGAATGGACAAACAGAAAGTGTAAATCAGATCGTGGAGGACATGATTAGATGTTACATTTTGGACCACCTTGGAGCGTGGGATCAGCATCTGCGGTAAATGGAGTTTGCCTATAATAATAGCTACCAGGAGAGCTTCCAAATGTCTCCATTTGAAGCTTTATATGGGAGACGTTGCAGGACTCCTTTATTTTGGGCTGAAGTTGGTGAGAGACCGTTGCTAGGTCCGGAAGCCCTTGAAGAGATGGAAATTTCAGTTAGGCTCATCTGAGAGAAGCTTCGGGTAGCCCTAGAGCGCTATGAAAAGTATGCCAATCGGCGCAGGACCGATTTGGAGTTTGCCGTCAAGGATATGGTTTTCCTAAAAGTTTCCCTGATGTCTGGTATGAAGCGATTTGGTAAGAATCATAAGATGGACCCGAGATATGTGAGACCCTTTCAAATCATAAGTTTGTCTAATGTTTTCCATGTGAGTCAGCTGCAGAAGTGCGTGTTGAGCGACAGGCAGATTCTCGATGTTGTGCCCCAGTTGGAGCCAAACCTTTCTTTTGTGGAGGTGCCTATTCGTATTCTGGATTCTCAAGAGCGTGTGTTGCGAAGAAAGACCATCCCCATGGTCAATGTCCTTGGGAGAAATCAAGACGTCGAGAGTGCGACGTGGGAATTGGAGTCGATGATGAGGGAATCTCGTCCACACCTCTTCTCTTAATTTCGGGTATGTATTTATGTTTTTCAGTCATGTTTGATTTTATCATTTTGAGTTGATTTTGGAGTTGGATTAAGTTTCAGGACGAAACTTCTTTTTAGGGGGAGTGACTGTAACGCCACCTATCTTTTCGATGATTGTATTTGTATGGGCATCGTCATATTTATGACATCGTGGCGTTACTTTTAACGACGAGTTGTCGGCGCTTTGCCGTTAAAGCATTTTCGCGTCCGTGCGGTCGAGTCGGTTGAATTCTTGTTGTATGAGAAAATTTTGCATTTGGGATATAAGTTAAGTAATTATGGACTTGCTCGTCGAGTTTCGTCGCGGTTCGAGCGATGTTTGGGCTTCTGTTTTGAACTCGGTTTCCCTTGTTCATAATGTCTTTTACTATTCATTTATATAGTTTAATTTTCTTGGATTTTTAAATAGGTTACTCTTCTCGCTAAGGCTTGTCTGAGTTCTCGGGTATTCAGGAATTTCTCTCGAGTACTCAGGTTTTCCTCTCGAGTGGTTCTTGTTCTTCTCGTGTGCTGCTTCTCGAGTGGATGGTTGGTACTCGGGTGACCTACTCGAGTGCCCTTCTTAGGACTCGAGTAACCTACTAAGTACCCTTCTTAGTACTCGATTAACCTACTCGAGTGCCCTTCTTAGTACTCGAGTAACCTACTCGAGTAACCTACTCGAGTGCCCTTCTTAGGACCTGAGTAACCTACTCGAGTGCCCTTCTTAGGACTCGAGTGACCTACTCGAGTGCCCTTCTTAGGATTCGAGTAACCTACTCGAGTGCCCTTCTGAGGACTCGAGTAACCTACTCGAGTGCCCTTCTTAGCACTCGAGTAACCTACTCGAGTGCCCTTCTTAGCACTCGAGTAACCTACTCGAGTGCCCTTCTTAGGACTCGAGTAATGTAACAACCCCATCCGTTCATATGATATATTCTAGAAGGTCCGGCCGGGGCCCCACAGGATATACCACAAAACAGTCGGTGAAGGTACAGGATGATAACAGAGTAGCGCATCGCACCTATCACAAGCATTCTAGCGGAAGCCTAAACTACTTGAACTCCTCATGAATGTCCAAACATAAAACTCCACATTTTATATATATATAGGAATGTCTTACAATATGAACAAGCGCTGGCCTTATGGCCTTACATAGCTTTCACACAGTGGCCTAAACAGATTGGCGCGCAGGCCGGCCACAATAAAAGAACACACACAAAAGAACACACTTAGCCTTCGAGGGCTAACAGTAGCAGCAGCAGCAACACCAGCAGGAGCATCAACCTCTATGCATCCCACTCGGCTCTCCAGCACCTGTGCAAGGAGAATCCTCCCAACGGTGGCAAACAAAAGCAACGGTCTGCGTTCAGCTGACCAAATTATAACGACCCTACCCCTTCTCTCGGGGCAGCGATATTTTTCCCTGCAGGCATATCATATCACAAGTATGGCAAGCTATATCATCAAAAGGTGCTTTCACGCACACAAGCCATCACAACCGTTCGCCACCCGGCCCAACGGTCCGTGCACTCAGGGCACATTCTTGGTGTTCTGGCAACCTCTTGCCCACCACCGTATCAGGGTTATCACCCAACGGTAAATCTCTTGAGCATTTACTCCATGGCGTGCAGCCGGAGTTAGTCCTCGGACACCGGGATGGCCCGTAGCCCCCCGTTGTGTCATGGCGCGCAGGCCGAAGACTCTTGCTATGCGCTCCAACAGACCGCACTTTTTGGTCTCACGTCAGACGGACATAGCGCAGGTCGGATCCTCCACCCCCCCGTTGCTCAAATCGCCTTGCCTTTTCCGCGTACAGCGTACTTATGGCTATATCAAAGGCGCGGGTCGGTCTCACCAATCCTGTTCTTGGCATTCAAGCCTGGGTATGTCACTATACCCATTTCCTCACAGTAACAGCGGGTCTTTCCTGGGCACACCAGTACTTCCTGTGACTCCCGTCACAGGTGGACACCGCAAATTACAAATGTCAGGGGTCTTTCCTGGGCACACCAGTACTTCCTGTGACTCGCTTCATAGGTGGACACCCTATGACATCAAGCATCCCAAAAATGGCCTTTCCTGGTCCCACCAGTACTTCCTGTGCCTCATTCACAGGTTGGACCCAAAACATCACATGGCTATTTTCCTGGGCTACCACCCCAGTACTTCCTGCTACTCCTTTTCGCAGGTATAACCCGTAGACTCCGTACACTACACGTTTATCACGGAGTCTTCTCCGGTTCGTATGCAACATCACCAATCCAGACCAACCTGTCCAGATGGGCTTCACACAGCATGCCTATTCCGTACTCCATTTCCGGATCTATATGCACAACAAAGGGGATTTCAAGAATCACCCAAACGACTCCCTAAAAGCAGCCACCTCTTGGTGGGGGAATCAAAAGATATGCCAAAACCGAAGCCTTCACATGGCTAGGAAGAAAAGTCGTTACCCTTGACGATCGCTTCGGTGCCATGGCCTCCAAGCTAGCTTGCAAGACTCGCAAGAGCGTTTCCTCCGCAACGCTGGCTTCGGATCTCTCGTCGGTAAACCGCAGCACCACCAGCAGCAGCCCTCTTTCCTTCTTCCTCCTCCTTTCTCTTTCTCTTTCTCTCTCTTGAAGAAAGATGAAGGCCAAAGCAAAGTGAGAAATCATTCTCTGATTTCGGCCCTTAAGGAAAAAGAAGAAGAAGCTTCAGCCCTTGGATCCAGACTGAAGGAATGGACGGCCACGATTCTGCCAAAAACACACACAGTGGCCTACAATATGAACAAGCGCTTGCCTTATGGCCTTACATAGCTTTCACACAGTGGCCTAAACAGATTGGCGCGCAGGCCGGCCACAATAAAAGAACACACACAAAAGAACACACTTAGCCTTCGAGGGCTAACAGTAGCAGCAGCAGCAACACCAGCAGGAGCATCAACCTCTATGCGTCCCGCTCGGCTCTCCAGCACCTGTGCAAGGACAATCCACCCAACGGTGGCAAACAAAAGCAACGGTCAGTGTTCAGCTGACCAAATTATAACGACCCTACCCCTTCTCTCGGGGCAGCGGTATTTTTCCCTGCAGGCATATCATATTACAAGTATGGCAAGCTATATCATCAAAAGGCGCTTTCACGCACACAAGCCATCACAACCGTTCGCCACCCGCCCAACGGTCCGTGCACTCAGGGCACATTCTTGGTGTTCTGGCAACCTCTTGCCCACCACCGTATCAGGGTTATCACCCAACGGTAAATCTCTTGAGCATTTACTCAATGGCGTGCAGCCGGAGTTAGTCCTCGGACACCGGGATGGCCCGTAGCCCCCTGTTGTGTCATGGCGCGCAGGCCGAAGACTCTTGCTATGCGCTCTAACAGACCGCACTTTTTGGTCTCACGTCAGACGGACATAGCGCAGGTCGGATCCTCCACCCCCCCGTTGCTCAAATCGCCTTGCCTTTTCCGCGTACAGCGTACTCATGGCTATATCAAAGGCGCGGGTCGGTCTCACCAATCCTGTTCTTGGCATTCAAGCCTGGGTATGTCACTATACCCATTTCCTCACAGCAACAGCGGGTCTTTCCTGGGCACACCAGTACTTCCTGTGACTCCCGTCACAGGTGGACACCGCAAATTACAAATGTCAGGGGTCTTTCCTGGGCACACCAGTACTTCCTGTGACTCGCTTCACAGGTGGACACCCTATGACATCAAGCATCACAAAAAGGGCCTTTCCTGGTCCCACCAGTACTTCCTGTGCCTCATTCACAGGTTGGACCCAAAACATCACATGGCTATTTTCCTGGGCTACTACCCCAGTACTTCCTGCTACTCCTTTTCGCAGGTATAACCCGTAGACTCCGTACACTACACGTTTATCACGGAGTCTTCTCCGGTTCGTATGCAACATCACCAATCCAGACCAACCTGTACAGATGGGCTTCACACAGCATGCCTATTCCGTACTCCATTTCCGGATCTATATGCACAACAAAGGGGATTTCAAGAATCACCCAAACGACTCCCTAAAAGCAGCCACCTCTTGGTGGGGGAATCAAAAGATATGCCAAAACAGAAGCCTTCACATGGCTAGGAAGAAAAGTCATTACCCTTGACGATCGCTTCAGTGCCATGGCCTCCAAGCTAGCTTTCAAGACTCGCAAGAGCGTTTCCTCCGCAACGCTGGCTTCGGATCTCTCGTCGGTAAACCGCAGCACCACCAGCAGCAGCCCTCTTTCCTTCTTCCTCCTCCTTTCTCTTTCGCTTTCTCTCTCTTGAAGAAAGATGAAGGCCAAAGCAAAGTGAGAAATCATTCTCTGATTTCGGCCCTTAAGGAAAAAGAAGAAGAAGCTTCAACCCTTGGATCCAGACTGAAGGAATGGACGGCCATGATTCTGCCAAAAACACAGATTTTGACCCGACACGGCCTCGAACACGGCCGTGTGCCTCAAGCGGTGGTTAACCGACTTATCCAAACCAGTGACACGCCCACGGGACACGCCCGTGTCATGGGCCGTGTCACCAACAGGCCTTCAGACACGCCCGTGTCTGTGGCCGTGTACCTGGGGGAAAAAATCTCAAATCATCCCGAGACTTCACACGGCCTGTGACACGCCCGTGTCCCAGGCCGTGTGCCCAGACACGGCACAAAGACACGCCCTGTCGAAATCCTTCGGCGGGCTGAGTTCGTCGCCTGATTTGACACGCCCTGTGACACGCCCGTGTCACAGGAGAAAAACTCGTCGAGAATGCGACACGGCCTTGGACACGCCCGTGTCCTGGGCCGTGTGCCTCCCTCTCGACGCATCATCGAGAGAAAAATCGTCGAGACAAAGCCCAATCGTCGACACAACCTCGACACGCCCTGCGACACGCCCGTGTCGCAGGCCGTGTCACCTGACACGCCCTGGGACACGCCCGTGTCCCAGGCCGTGTCACACAAAAATGCCTGTTTCTGAACTTTGGGCTGTGACAAGTAAACTACTCGAGTGCCCTTTTTAGGACTCGAGTAACCTACTCGAGTGCCCTTCTTAGGACTGGAGTAACCTACTCGAGTGCTCTTTATAGGACTCGAGTAACCTAGTCGAGTGCTCTTCTTAAGACTCGAGTAGATTTGTCTACCACTCGATTACTGCTTTCCTTCCTCTCGTGTAGCCTGTTTTCTACCTCCCGAGTACCTATAACTTGTCTCGAGTGGTCTGCAGCCCATCTCATGTAGTCCGTTGCTATTTGCATTTGACAGCCTTTTTGAGGGTCATGTCAATGTCGTATGGAAAAATAGTTAACATGAAAGTTGTTCGCCTCGACGAGATCTACAACTTTAATGTTGGGCACTTTTTGATTTGAAGCAATCCTAAACCTCTATGTTTATTTTCCGCGCACCCGCTCGTAAATAGTCCGTTTTTAGACAAAACTTTATATATATATATATATATATATATATATATATATATATATATATATATATATATATATATATATATATACTAGTGCCCGACACGGGGTTCCACCCCTATGGCTACGCGCCACAGTACCTGGCCCGTGACGGCAGGCTTCGCCCGCACCTGGCTGCGCCCGCCTCGCGGCATGCTGTGCCCGCCTCGCAGCGTGTTGCGCCCGCCCCCCGGATAGCTGAGCCCCCGACACGGGGCTCTGCCCCTATGGCCACACACCACAGTACCCGGCCGGTGACGGCGGGCTTCGCCCGCACCTGGCTACGCCCGACCCGCGACGGGTTGCGCCCGCCCCGGACGGGATTAAAAAAATATAATATTAAATTATATTTCAAAAAATATAATATTTAATTATATTTTAAAAAATATAATATTTAGAAAATATATTAAAAAATATAATATTTAATTATATTTAAAAAATATTTAAAAATATAATATTTAATTATATTTAAAAAATACTTAAAAATATTAAAAAAATATTAAAAAAACCTAGGTGGGATTAAATCTCGCCTAAGTTAGGTGGGATTTAATCCCGCCTAAGCAGGCGGGATTAAATCCCGCCTATACTTTGGCGGGATTAATCCCGCCTGGGATTGTATTAATCCAAGACGAGATTTAGTCCCACACCGCCTGATATTGTTTTGCTTTTTGGGTATATAAAGATATCCAGCTGTTTGGATGTAAAAATGTGATTGCAGGCACAAAGCGGTGAGGTTGGCAGGTTTGCTAGTCTAACGGGCGGGCCTGCGCTTTTCGGGGCACCATAACATTCACTGCGGGCGGGCGAGCGGGCTTGCATTTGTAGAAATTTGGGCTTAATTTTGAACTGTGATGATGGGTTTTAGGGTGCCCTACAAAATATGTAGATTTGAGAGACCCTATATAAGTTTAGGAGACCTAAGAAAAAATGTGAACGACCATGATTCGTTGTTGTGATCAACGGCTGCGATTAAGTTTTTGGTTTATATTCAACGGTCGTGATCGATCGTGATCTGATTCTACAATTCAAAACTACTTATGTATAATAGATAAAGATATACTCTTATTAGAGAAAAAAAAAACTTCATCTTCCCAAACTTTCTAAACCGAACCAGAGCGGCGTGAGCGAGAGAGAGAAATTATTTTGTGAACCTTCCGGTCACTGCCGACAGAGCTACGGTGCTCGAAATCTTCATCCGAACATAGATTCGGAAATCTCTCGACAATATCTACGCAATCATGGTAAACTTTTCCCGTTTCGTGAACTTTTTTTATGGATTTTTGGCCCTAACTTCTATTTCGTCCACTCTTGTTCAGATTTTGACTTCTCTCGAGTCCCTTAGTCCCGATCCGTGGCGAGGTGTGATTTGGAGACTTTCTCTAGTAACACCAAGCCAAGTGGCTCCTTTTCTTTTTCTTGTTCTCCTTAAGTTTTCATGGTAAGATTTTCATCATATATCATTTTCCCCATTTCTTTAGGGTATAAGATGTTAAAACTTTTAGGCTTACGCTTAGGGTAAATTGTTTTTGACGCCGTTGTGTGTCGGATGCATTGCACTTAGTTTAGGTCGATTATAGGTTGTGGTCTTCGATTTAGTGTTGCAATACTTATGTGCTGTACCGATTTTGAGATCGTGATGTTGGGGGTATGAGTGTTGGTTGTGGTTAGCATACCACCCAACCGGGAGGCCCCTTCTTTCTGTGGATCATCACAGTGGGGGTATGCTTAGTTTCTCCTTTCCTGGACTGTTGGGTTCTGGTTGTCCCTATTTGACCATATTTGTGGACCACAATACCGATTGTGAGATGGTTGAGGATCCAGAGTTGGGCTTAGGGAACTTGAGGTCATCGCCCTCTCCGGCCTGCAACACAGTCATACCACGTGTTGATGATCCACCCTCTTCCGAGCCGTATTGTGCTCAGTTGTTTTTCTTGTGGTTTATGCCACAGTTTGCTATATTTTGCTGATTATGCCCAGACTTGTTCACCTACGCACTTGGTGTATTCTTTTTAATTTAGAGGTTATTATATTGGCTAACCTTTCTCTACTTATTCTATTTGGCTAATTGTTGCTGTTTTTTTCGCATTCTTCCTCCTTGGGTTGGGTTTGGTACACCCTCCTTTGTTTAGCTTACTCACTTGCTTACCTATTCTTTTGCCACTTGTTTTTTTGTTTGTTGAGGTGTTCTTCTCTTGAATGCCTCAGGTTTAGGGCTGTAGCCGGTGTTGCGGCTGAGTAGTTTTGTTGCTGGGTTTGCTGAGGGTGCCTCGAGGTTGCAAGGTAGCTTTTGTTCTTTTGTAGTATGCTTTAGACTTGAGAACTTTTAGTGGGTTCATGTCAGGTGTTTGACGCCCACTGATTATTTAATGTCATTCTTGGATATTTGGCTAGTTGCTAGTGTCTACTTTTGTGTTAGTAGTTCTTGCTCTCTGGGAGGGATTTATGCTAGGATGCATATAGGTATTTCCAGCTATAAAAAACCAACTATTATTACTATATCATGCACATCATATTTTAAAACACTAAATCACTATATTTAAATAACGTACAAACTAATTCATTATCATTGCTATAAATTTAGTGTAATGCATGCCTTGAGTTTTTTTTGGATACTAGACTCATGTAGGATGTCTAACCTGTTTACTCTAGCATTTTCCGCTGTATTTAACCACTTTTCTTCTGGTGGACTCGTGAGCCACTAAGCCGAGGGATACGACTAATTGCCTAACTTAAAATAAACTTCTTCAATAAAACATTTAAATCATATTTTAGTATTGAGTCGGAGTGTTACCTGAGTGTCTGAAGTTATCCCCTACTGACATGGCATCATGACGCGCATTTTCCCTTACTGTTATATTTCATCGTTATGGTGAAAATGCGGGTTGTCACCTTTGGTATCAGAGCCAGGTTTTGCTAGAGGGGAAGTTGGTTTGGTAAGTTGGTCGAATAACTTGCCCTCAAGCAAAACTCTCGGCGTGCTATTCATTGCATACACACACTGGTATGTCATCAACAGATCTTGATGGAAGCATGAACACTACACTCATAGCACAAAAGAAGAAGTATATGGGGCATATTATGTAGTATGGGATGCATAACATGTTTTTGTATATGGATCCATCATAGGTGGTGACATGTGATGGTTATGTAATATGAGATGCATAACCACCATCACATGGATGCCCATTAGCACGTTTTAGCTTTTTTCATTACATACAATATTATGTAGTATGAGATGCATAACATTGTATGTGTACGCCGCTCATACATTCATCAAGGCTTTTATTTAGAATGCATAGCACTGCATACATATCATATCATTGCATAAACACACGTGCCAAGTTAAAGGTCTACAGGATGACATATGTACACACATGATTTGAAATAAAAATGTAATCATTCATGCACTCATATAATATGTATAAGAGTCATAAGGATGAGGGTGTTTCCCCTAAGTAGGACATGACATCATTTATTTTAAATCCCAGAGCAAGCTAGCACATGAGCAAGTATCTAAGGGTTTATGTCTGAGCTAAGTTGTAAGTCTAGCAAGTTACGCTAGGTGTTGATAGATCGTTTATTGTTTGTTTAGAATGCCGGCTAAGCATCCAATGACAAGGACTACTCCCCAGTCGGAGGGAGAATCTTTTGGTGCCCAGAGTGAGGCTGTAATAGAGGGATTGCGACAGAGAAATGAGGCCCTGTCGAGGCAGATGCTGGAGATGCAGTCACAGATTCAGTCGTCATTGTCAGTCGTGGCGAGTTAGTCACAGAGGGTGCAAGAGACCGTCGTAGATCTAGCTGTTCCCGTTCCCCCTGCTCCTCTGGTGCCCGGGCGGTGTTGCTACTAAAATGACTTTAATTTCACACTTCCAAAGGTTAGAACCCCCTACGTATGATGCCAAGGCAGATTTTATGGCATTAGATGACTGGATGATTTCCATCGAGGAGATGTTCACCTACTCTGGTATCTCTGCGGACCAGAGAGTGATGGTTGCCGCTTATCAACTCAAGGGCATGGCCATGAGTTGGTGGTTGAGAGAGAAAGAAAGCTTGAATGATGGATTCTCATGGGAGTCCTTTAAGGAGTTGCTGTTGAAGAAGTTGTTGCCATCTGTGGAAAGAGACCGGCTGAGGAATGATTTCCTTCACTTGAAACAGAGGCAGCTTACTGTCAGTGAATACGAGGTGGAGTTCAGTAAGCTAAGCCGCTTTGCTCCTGACTTGGTGTCTTTAGAATCCAACCGAGTCAAGCGATTTCTGGGTGGTCTTCGGAATGACACCCAGTAACTTACCAGTGCCTACGGATCCGGGAGTTATTCTGAGGTGGTAGAGGCTGCTCTGAAGGTGGAATCCATTGACAATGCCAAGGTCAGAGGTCAGCAGATGAGGAAGGATAAGAGGAAGTCTGTTGAAGGTAAGGAATCACAGGAATCTAGGACTATTGAGAAGAAAAGAGGCAAGGAAGTGTGTAGTTTTTGTGGTCGGGTAGGCCACCCATTCGAGAGATGTTACCAGAGACTGGGAGCTCGAAAGCAAGAGCAGGTGCATGCGATTCATGGCACTCCCAAAGAGAGATCAGTTTGTTCCAGTTGCAACAAGATGGGGAATGATGCAGCCCATTGTTGGAAGGACAAGACCTATTATCTCTGTGGACAGATGGGGCTTGTCAAGTCCCGTTGCCCGCATGCTCAACCCCCGTTGCATCCATTGCCACTTCAGGCCTTACCGCCACAGCAGCTCTTGGACAAAGGGAAGGGCAAGTTGAACGTGGTGTCCGCGGATGTAGCTCAGACGTCGACCCAAGTTATTTCAAGTTAGATCCTAACCTAGTTTTATTTTCTAGGTATGATCTAAATGTCAACGTCCTATTCCCTTAGTTGTATATTTAATCTTATAGGAAAGTTTAAGGTAAGTAACCGCTGGGCTGCGTGTCATTTTCAATTCCGGTGCTACCCACTCGTTCGTGGCTAGTATCGTTTGTAGAGAGTCTACCGTTTGACCCTAAATCTGTTGGCGACCAATTCTGTGTCAAGTTCCCCTCAGGTGATTCCATGGTGTCAGATCAGGGAATTCAGGGTTTTCCAGTCCAGTTGGGAGATTTTCTCGCGGTTGCAGATCTAAAGGTTATAGACTTGGAAGATTTTGATATAATCCTGTGCATGGATTGGCTATCGAAGTACGATGCAGTAATCCAGTGCAAGGTCAGGCGCTTGGACTTCAAGATGTATGACGGTCAAGCAGGAGCATTTATGGTTATTCACACCAAGATTCCCCGATCATTTCCGCGGTAAGTGCTCGAAATCTTTTGAATTTAGGATGCTTTGCCTGTTTGGTTTTAGTGTTGGCGACCGTTGTTAGTTTGCCGCTTGTGGAGGAGATTGCTGTAGTGCACGAGTTTCCTGACGGTTTCCTGATAATCTTCCTGGTCTTCCGCTAGAGAGAGATGTTGAGTTTGTCATAGATTTAGAACCGGGTACCCGTCCTATCACTAAGGCTCCGTACCGTATGGCTCCATGTGAGTTGGGAGAGCTGCATACCCAGTTAGACGAGCTGTTGCAGAACGGTTTCATTAGGCTAAGTTCGTCACCATGGGGTGCTCCCGTTCTGTTTGTAAAGAAGAAAGATGGATCAATGAGGCTGTGTATTGATTACAGAGAATTACATAAGGTGACCATCGAGAACAGATATCCTTTTCCGAGAATCGATGATCTGTTTGACCAGTTGCATGGTAGCTCTGTATTTTCCAAGATTGACCTACGTTCGGGTTATCATCAGTTGAGGATTCATGAGGCAGACATTCCACGAACTGCTTTTCGTTCGCGACATGGACATTTCGAGTTCTTGGTAATGTTTTTTGGATTGACTAATGCACCCGCCGCATTCATGGATTTGATGAATAGAGAATTTAAGGACTTCCTGGATCATTTTGTCATCATGTTCATAGATGACATTCTAGTCTACTCCCGCAATGCTGGAGAGCATGCGCATCACTTGCGTCTGGTCTTATCAACCTTGAGAGAGCATAAGTTGTATGCTAAGTTGAGCAAGTGCGAGTTTTGGCTACCTCAAGTCTCATTTCTGGGGCATATGGTGAATAAGGACGGGATAACAGTTGACCTGGATAAGATAGCCGCAGTGATGGATTGGAGTAGACCTACCACTCCCAAGGAAATGAGAAGTTTTCTAGGGCTGGTAGGCTACTATAGAAGGTTTGTAGAGGGATTCTCTACACTGTCTGCACCATTGACCAAATTGATGCAGAAGCATGCAGCCTTTATTTGGAGTGATGAGTGTGAAGAGGTATTCCAGGAGCCGAAGAGGAGGTTATGCACTGCATCAGTCTTGACCCTGCCTACTGAAGGACTGGAGTATGCTGTGTATGTGGACACTTCGCATGTTGGTCTTGGATGCGTGTTGATGCCAGAGGGCAAGGTTATTGCATATGGGTCTAGGCAGCTAAAGGTTCATGAACGGATTACCCTACGCATGACCTGGAATTTGCAGCAATGATCTATGCCCTCAAGTTGTGGAGACATCTGTTGTATGGTGCTATATGCAAGATTATACTGATCATAAAAGTTTGAAATACGTCTTCACACAGAAGGAACCAAATTTGCGCCAATGTAGATGGCTAGAGTATGTGGCAGACTATGATGTTGAGATCCAGTACCACCCGGGCAAAGCTAACGTGGTAGCCGACGCCCTGAGCAGGAAGATGGCTAAAATTTTTAACCTTTCGGTGGATTCACTGGTGGAAGAATTTCTACTGATGGGAATTTCAGTGGGAAGTGGCAGCTCGAATAGTGAATTAGAAGTGTTAGAGCCTTTATGGATTATGCGTACTAGATTGCATCAAAAGGAGGATCCAGATCTGCTCCATCTTTATAATAAAGCTGTGAAGGGTGAGTTGCCAGAGTTTTCTATTGATGATATGGGAACCCTGAGAAACATGGTAGGCTTTGCATTCCCGCTGTTAAGGATATTAAGTATCAGTTGTGCAAGGAGGCACTTGGTTCTTATGTGGTCTACCACCCGATTCGACCAAGATGTACCTGGATCTGAAACAGATTGCTTGGTGGATGGGTATGAAGGGTGATATAGCAAGGTTTGTACCTGAATGTTTCACCTATAAGAGAGTTAAGGCCGATCATGGAAGTCCTGGAGGCAAGTTAACACCTTTGGAGATCCCGAGTTGGAAATGAGAGAGTATCTCGATGGATTTTATTACAGGATTGCAGAGATCTCCTAGAGGGCATGACTCAGTTTGGGTAATCGTGGATAGACTGACAAAGAGTGCTCACTTCGTGCCGTTCAAGATTGACTACTCCATGAAGAAAATAGCTGAATTGTATATGGACGAGCTCATCAGGTTCCATGGAGTACCTGTCATTATTGTATCTGATCGAGACTCCAGGTTCACGTCCCATTTTTGGAAGAGCTTTCAAGAGGGGTTGGGTACGGACTTGAGGTATTCCACCGCCTACCATCAGCAGACGAATGACAAACGGAAAGTGTAAATCAGATTGTGGATGACATGATTAGATGTTAAAGTTTGGACCACGGTGGAGCCTGGGATGAGTGTCTACGGCTAATGGAGTTTGCCTACAATAATAGCTACCATGAGAGCTTGAAAATGGCTCAATTTGAAGCTTTATATGGGAGACGTTGCAGGACTCCTTTATTTTGGGCTGAGGTTGGTGAGTGACCGTTGCTAGGTCAGGAAGCCTTTGTAGAGATGGAAATTTCAGCTAGGCTCATCCGAGATAAGCTTCAGGTAGCCCAAGAGCGCTATGAAAGTATTCCAATTGGCCAAGGACCGATTTGGAGTTTGTCGCCGAGGATATGGTTTTCCTAAAAGTTTCCCCGATGTCTGGTGTGAAGCGATTTGGTAAGAATCATAAGTTGGACTCGAGATATATGAGACCCTTTCAAATTGTTGAGCGAATTGGTGTTTTAGCTTATAGGCTGGACCTGTCGGCGTATTTTCCCGGAGTGCACGATGTTTTCCATGTGAGTCAGCTGCGGAAGTGCGTGTTGAGCGACAGGTAGATTCTCGATGTTGTGCCCCAGTTGGAGACAAACCTTTCTTTTGTGGAGGTTCCTGTTCGTATTCTGGATTCTCAAGATCGTGTGTTGCGAAGAAAGACCATCCCCATGGTCAAGGTCCTTTGGAGAAATCAAGACGTCGAGAGTTCGACATGGGAATTAGAGTCGGCGATGATGGAATCTCATCCACACCTCTTCTCTTAATTTCGGGTATGTCTTTATGTTTTTCAGTCATGTTTGATTTTATCGTTTTGGGTTGATTTTGGAGTTGTATTAGGTTTCGGGATGAAACTTATTTTTAGGGGGAGTGACTGTAACGCCCCCGATCTTTTCGATGATAGTATTTGTATGGGCATTGTCATATTTATGACGTCGTGGTGTTACTTTTAACGTCGAGTTGTCGGCGCTTTGCCGTTAAAGCATTTTCGCGTCCGTGCGGTCGAGTTGGCCGAATTCTTGTTGTATGGGAAAATTTTGCATTTGGGATCTAAGTTAAGTAATTATGGACTTGCTCGTCGAGTTTCGTCGCGGTTCAAGCGATGTTTGGGCCTCTGTTTTGAACTCGGGTTCCCTTGTTCATAATGTCTTTTACTATTCATTTATATAGTTTAATTTTATTGGATATATGCAAATAGGTTACTTTTCTCGCTAAGGCTTGTCTGAGTTCTCGAGTATTCCAGAATTTATCTCGAGTACTGAGGTTTTCCTCTCGAGTGGTTCTTGTTCTTCTCGTGTGCTGCTTCTCGAGTGGCTGGTTGGTGCTTGAGTGACCTAATCGAGTGCCCTTCTTAGTACTCGAGTAACTTACTCGAGTCCCCTTCTTTGTACTCGAGTAACCTACTCAAGTGCCCTTCTTAGGACTCGAGTAACCTACTTGAGTGCCCTTCTTAGGACTCGAGTAAACTACTCTAGTGCCCCTCTTAGGACTCGAGTAACCAACTCGAGTGCCCTTCTTAGGACTCGAGTAACCTAGTCAAGTGCCCTTCTTAGCACTCGAGAATCCTACTCGAGTGCCCTTCTTAGCACTCGAGTAACCTACTCGAGTGCCCTTCTTAGCACTCGAGTAACCTACTCGAGTGCCCTTCTTAGGACTCGAGTAACCCACTCGATTGCTCTTCTTAGGACTCGAGTAACCTACTCAAGTGCTCTTCTTAATACTCGAGTAGATTTTTCTACCACTCGATTACTGCTTTCCTTCCTCTCGTGTAGCCTGTTTTCTACCTCCCGAGTACCTATAACTTGTCTCGAGTGTGATAGTGCAAGTTAGATCTGAGATACTCTAGAGGGGGGTGGGGTGGGGGGTGGGGGTGGGGGGGGGGGTGAATAGAGTATGGTGCCTGCTAAAAACTTTTTACAATAGTTTTTGTATTCCTAAGTGAACAGGGAAGCAAATGAACTACAACAACTAACTAAACACAGAGCAATCACAAACCACAGCCAGAAACAAAAGAAAATAAGCAACCAAATGACAAAAGGAGCTATAGTGGTTCCCCAATCAATCTGGGTACATCCACTCTTCTACCACCCTAGGTAGGAATCCACTGTAGGATGAGTTGATCAGGTGTCCTGGGCACCAATGAGCTTTTGATAAGGTACTCAAAAACCAAACCAGCTTTTTTGATCAGGTGTCTTGCCACCACTGAGTTTTGACAAGGTCTTAGAAACCAACACAAACTTTTGAAGGGAGTTTGATAAACCCTTTACAACAGAGAGAGAGAGGGAGATGATCTTCTCTGTCAACAATCAGAGAGAAGATAGTGGATGTTGTCAAAGCTCCCCCTGAGATATGTAGTTGTTTAGGAAGTGAAGCTTTGCAGTAGTGTGATAGGCCTTCAGAAGATTTGACCTCCAGCAAAAGATGATTTCACCAGCAACTGAAATGTGTGATATCTGGAGTCTTGAATGATGATGGCCTTTGAACACTGGAATCAAGAGAGATCTGAAAATTTCAGTATGTTGATCTCCTTTTGTGATGGTGTTCTTGTATGAATTCTAAGACTGAGAATGTCTTCAACTCTTTTTCTTTCTCTTGTGTAATTGTTGTTGTTGTAAGAGTTGTTGTTGCAGAATATGTGTATCAGAGAAGAAATGAAAAACTGATCTTTTATTCCTTAGATCTGAATAGAATATTCCTCTGTCCAAGATAGCCGTTAGCCTGTCAATAAATGACTTCCTTAACTGCATTTTGTCTTCTGGAGGAAAGTCCAATAAAACATTCCTTTGAAAATCCCTTGAAACTTGCTCCAGATTAATTGAAAACGGCTACAAGATCGTTGAAATAAATGCTGAGAATAATTCCACAACTGTCTGAATTTGAATCTGAAAAACGTCGAACTCTTCAGAAAAACGTTGACCTGAGCTCCACTATCGTTGAACTGAGCTCAGAGACTGGACTTAGACTGAAACAGAGATCGTCGATCTGAGCTCAACTATCGTCGAACTGAGATCAGAGATAGAGAAACAAACTGGAGTCAAGAACGTCGATCTGAGCTTGAAGATCATCGAATGGAGTTCGACGACTCGTTGAAGTTGAGCTCAGAGATCGTCGAATGGAGTTCGACGATTCGTCGAAGTGAGCTCAGCGATCGTCGAATGGAGTTCGACGATTCGTCGTACTGAGCTTGACGAAATGACTTAGTCTCCAGAACTGTAAACTATGGTCTTGAGGGCAGCTTCCAAACCTAAATACTAACCCTTAGAATCAATTCTAATTGACCTTTAGATCTATACAAGGAGGTCAAAATAGATTTCCTAAAATACATAGTGATCCTTGCCCAAATCAGTAATAGGGTGTTCCAACAATCTCCCCCTATTTGGGTTAGGATTACTATTTACAGATATTGGAAAAATAAAAGCATACAAAGCAGAAATATAACAAACAAGACATTGCAGAAATACAAACATTATCTCAGATAGTTCAGAAAACAAAATATACTGTCATCTTACAGAATCATTCTTTTTCCTTGCTCTTTATAAGTACTATTTCTCTGTTGGGATTGAGAGCTTCTTTCTTAGATCTTCTATCATCAGCTGCACCAAGAGAGGTTTGATGCTTTGGCCTGGGCACTACAGCTTCTGGGTGCAACTTCATATAGCTTTCTGAATCAAAAAATTTACTGGAGGAGTATCTCTCAAGTTCCTTCTTCCGTTGATCTGATAAAGTAGTTATATTTGATGTATCTTTTCCTTATTCTCTAGCTTTCTTTATTTGGTCCTGGGTAGCCAATTCTTTCATCCTAGCTGTCCATGAGGTGGGATTATTTTCAGGATCCTCAAATGGAACAGGAGGCTCATATCTGTTTGAAGAATTGTCTGGAGGAGCTCTGGAAGAGACTAGTTCTTTGAGCTTATAAGGAAAGGGACCAGAAGTAGTGTCATATGGACCTTGTCCTTCCCTTGGGTAAGGATGTTGCCTGGAATACCCTTTAGAATAAACTTGGAATTCTCTTTGATTTCCTCTGTATTGTCCTCTTCTGGACTGGTAACCTCTAGATTGACTTCCTCTATACTGGGATCTACCTTGAGGTTGAAATGAAGTTTGGCTTCTGGCAGTAGATTGGAAAGCAGAACTACCACCTGCACCTACATCAGGTGAGGGAGGAGGAGGAGGATTGAAATGGGAAGATCCTTTGTCATACTTTCTTTTCTTCTTCATAGCTTTCAGTTGATTCCTAGAGTATTGCATCCAAGGTTCTGTGATAGGGCAATCATGCAGTATGTAGTAAGGAATGTCATTTGTATCTTTCACTTTTTCTGGAGGAACTCTCTTCAAAGATTTGCTTCTGACTTTCCTTTTCCTTGTAATTTTAGCAGAGGAATCATCTGAGTCAGTCCTAAACTGATCACTGTCTGAGCTTGGAGGATTATCATACACTGCATCAATCCTTTTGAGATAATCTTTCTGTTGTTGAGACTGAGCAGAAGAGACAATAGAGACAACAACAGTAGTAGCAGCAACAGCAGGAAGAGGGGTGGAAGCAATACTGGCAAAAGAAATTACATCAGCAAATTCAGATACAAAACTTTCAGCAACAGGAACAACATCAGCAGTAACAACAGGCTCAAAATCAAATGCCTCTGTCATATGCATATCCTTAGATACTAAAATAGTAGTAACAGAACTAACAGAAATATCAACATTAGCAGTAGGAACAGCAACAGTAAGAGCAACAGAAACAGAAGGAGCAGCAGTATAGAGGGAGTTTATATAGGAGCTTATTAAGCTGGTATCACAGCTGGAAATAAGCACAATGGCCTTAGAGAGATATTCAGATTGCTAGTCTTCAGTGTGCTGGACTGGAAGGCAGTTGAAATATACAGAATCAAAAACTGATAACAGTGACCTGAGGTCCACTGTGATAACTGCAACTGGAGCTGTTGAAGCTTGGACTAAAGATACAACAGCAAGAGGAGCAACAACAGGCAATCTATCAGCTTCATAAGGCATCTCCCCCTGCCTAGATTCAGTGAGAACTGGATCAAGGCACCCAGAATAAGGGATTGCTTGAGGAGGAAGAAAAGAGGAGAGCCTGACAGATAGTTCATGAACTATTTTTAGAAGGGGAGCCAAAGAGGTCTCCAGCAATAATGACAGCCTTGGAGCTATCAGCTCATAGAGCCTGTCTGCAAGAGCTGGAAGATCTACTTGCTCAAGATGGACTTGAGTAGAGGTAGGAATTGAAGTTGGAGCAACAGGAGATGTTGGTGGGGAACTTGTGGATGGTGGAAATGATGGTTGAGAAATTGGAATTGTGGAGATGGAAGAGAGTGGAATGGAAATGGATGGTGTGAAGGATGGTTGTGCAATGATGTCCTGAAGTAGTTGTTGATAAGAGGTGGATGAGGATGGTGGCTCAAGAGGGGATGAGGGAGAACCATCCATATAGGAATCATCTAGAAGGTTGAAAGATGGAATATGAGATGATGAGTCAATATCCAGGTGGGGATAGTGCTGTAGAGAATGGAAGAGTTCTTCAGTGAGTGGTGGAGTTGGAGAAGGAATTGAAGTTGGAGATGGGGTGGAAATTGTGATGGTGGATGTGACTGTTGTAGATGAAACAAGAGGTGGAGGAGGAGGAGAAGAAGCAGGCAAGTCTTCTGCAGGGGCAGAAACTTGAGGGGAAGAGACTGAAGCAGTCCTTGTGCCTAAAGTAGAAATTGTAGAGGGCCTGCTAGGCTTGACAATCTGCCTGTCCCACTTTCCAAATAGGGCACAGGTAAGCCTCTTGGAGGCATTAATGTGCATCCCACTGGAAACTAGCAGTGCAGGGCATCTGTTCTGAAGAAACAGCCCTAATATCCTACCAAAATTAACAAAGTTCTTGTTAATTTTCTTCTTGATTAAGTCAAAGAAGACTTCTCCCCAGTTCTGTTATTTCTTGTCCACCAGGGCACCCATCAAGCAGAGCTGATACCTAGATATGGTATCATGAGCTGAGTGTTTGTCCAACAATACTTTTCCAACAACATCAGCAAGAAATCTGTACTCAACAGACAGATTTTTCTTAAGCAATTTGCTAGGTTTTGCTTCTGAGTGTCCCATCCATTCAAGCATATTAGAAAATTCCTCTCCAGAAAGTTCAACAGAATCTTCTCCAGATTTTAATTGAAAAACCTCTGTCAGGGCAACAGGTGTTAGAGATACTTGGGTTCCTGAGATGCTTCCAACCACTGTATTCTGATCCAGGTTATGGGCAGTATACACCCATTCTTTTATCTCATCTGCAGCTAATTTGATCCTTGTAGTCATGATGGTAACTAGATGTTGTTCTTTGAAAAGTTCCAGAATGTCTTTGAAAATTTGATCACTGTTGTTGAAAGAATCCATGTCGATGTCAAATCCAGCATCAAATTTCATTGCGGCCAAGATGACAACTGAAATGTCCATTGATTCCTGCAAAAATGAACAAACAAACGACCAAGTGTAGAGAAGTTTGGAGGGAAAGAGAAAATTTGCAGAGAGTATGAAAGCGCAAAGAGAGAACGACGACCGAAAAAATGAGTTTTATATTAGGGTTTGGCGCAGAAAAGGAAAGATCGCTGAACTCTGTTCGACGATCTGGGCTTCTAAAGGAATCTGAAAGGTCTTCAACATCGTCGATCTCCGTTCGACGATATTTGAGAGCGTCGAGCTCCGTTCGACGATCGCTGACCTGAACAAAAGATAGTCGAGCACTATCTGAGAAGCGCTGAACTCTGGTCGACGATTTTGGAAATCGTCAATCTCCGTTCGACGATCGTGGGGAAAATCGTCGAGCGTAGTTCAGAGATTAGAAACACTCTATACACTAGAAAAAGCATTTTTATTTGCCTAGTCTTGGTCAATTTTAGAGTTTTAAAATCTTGGACATTATTTTAGACTTCCTCCATCTAACATTCCTAACTGATTCAGGAAGAAAGTGTGTTTCTTTTCATCCAAGAGTTTGGTGAAAATATCTCCCCTTTGCAAATCAGTTGGGATATATTGAAGTTCAATTTTATTTTTCTTAACATTATCCCTTAGAAAGTGATGCCTAATTTCTATATGTTTTGTCCTACTATGGAGGACTGGATTTTGTGCTATGGATATAGCACTAGTATTATCACAAAAGATTTTAGACTTCTCTAAGTTGTAGCCATAGTATAGGAGTTGATTTTGAATCCACAATATTTGTGAACAACAACTACCTGCAGCCATATATTCAGCTTCAGCAGTGGAAGTTGACACAGATGTTTGTTTCTTGCAAAACTAGGAGACAAGTATGTCACCAAGAAACTGACAAGTTCCACTGGAGCTTTTCCTGTCTATTCTGCATCCAGCATAATCAGCATCTGAGAATCCAGTTAAGTCAAATGCTGAATCTTTTGGATACCAGAGACCTAGATTTGGACAACTTTTTACATACCTAAGAATCCTTTTTATTAAGGTTAGGTGTGCCTCTCTAGGGCTCACTTGGAATCTAGCACATATGCATGTAGCAAACATTATGTCAGGTCTACTAGATGTAAGGTACAATAAAGAGCCAATCATTGTGTTGGAACACCCTATTACTAATTTGGGTCAGGATCACTATGTCTTTAGGAAATCTGTTTTTACCTCATTGTATAGATCTAAAGGTCAATTAGAATTGAGTCTAAGGGTTAGTAGTTAGGTTTGGAAGCTGCCCTCAAGACCAAGGTTTTTCAGTTTGGTGACTAAGTCATTTCATCGAGCTCAGTACGACGAATCGTCGAACTCCAATCGACGATCGTTGAGCTCACTTCGACGGATCGTCGAACTCCATTCGACAATCGCTGAGCTCAACTTCAACAAATCGTCGAACTCCATTCGACGATCTTCGAGCTCAGTTCGACGATCTTGACTCCAGTATTGATTCTCTATCTCTGAGCTCAGTTCGACGATAGTTGAGCTCAGATCGACGATCTCTGTTACTGTCAAAGTCCAAATCGCTGAGCTCAGTTCGACGATAGTAGAGCTCAGTTCGACGTTTTTCTGAAGAGTCAAATGAATTTCAAGATTCAAATTCAGACAGTTAAGGTGTTATTCTCAGCAATTAATTGAGAAGATCTTGTAGCCGTTTTCATTTATTCTGGACCAAGTTTTAAGGAATTATCAAGGAATGTTTCTTTGGACTTTCCCCCAGAAGACAATTGCAATTAAGGAAGTCATTTAATGACAGGCTAATGGCTATTCTGGATAGATGATCATTTTCTATTCAGAACAAAAGGAATAAAAGACAAGATTTTTTAATTCCTGATAAGAAGTAGAGAACAAAAATCAAGAAGAAGAGAGTGCACAACAAGAACAAGAACAAAAATATTCTCTGCTACAACTCTTCTCTGGAACTACATCTTTCTCAACAACAATCACTCAAGAGAAAAAGAAAAAGAGCTGTAGACATTCTCTGTCTAAAAGATTCACACAAGAACACCATCACCAAAAGGAGATCAACAAATCTGAAATCTTCAGATCTCTTTTGATTCAAGTGTTCAAGGCCATCATCTTTCAAGACTCCAGACACCTAACATTTCAGCTGTTGCTGAAATCATCAATTGCTGGAGATCAAATTTCTGAAGGCCTATCACCCTACTGTAAAGCTTCATTTCCTGAACATCTCAAGAACTCAGGGGGAGCTTTGACAACATCAATATCCACATAGTCTTCTCAGCTGCTTTGAGAAAGAGAAGACTTCCATCACTCTCTCATCCCCATCTCTGTAAAGGGTTTTTCAAACTCCCTTCAAAAGTTTGTGTGTGGTTTTTGAGCACCTTATCAAAAGCTCATTGGTGGCAAGACACCTGATCAAAAAATCTGGTTTGGTTTTTGAGCACCTTATCAAAAGCTCATTGGTGCCCAGGACAACTGATCAACTCATCCTGCAGTGGATTCCTACCTAGGGTGGTAGAAGAGTGGATGTACCCAAGTTTAGGGGAACCACTATAGCTCCTTGTGTCTTCTGGTTGCTTGTCTTTATTTTTGTTTCTAGCTGTGATTGTTTTGTGATTAGATAGTTTCTGTGTTTAGAATTAATATTTGCTTCCCTTGTTCACTCAGATTACAACAACTGTTGTAAAAAGTTTTTAAGCACCAAACTCTATTCACCCCCCTCTAGAGTATATCAGATCTAGCTCACACTTTCACATTGCTCTATATGTTGTCTGATCAACAAGTTTCCCATGTTCATCAGCATCCAATACACCATTAGTAGTCATAGGTGTTTTCATACATGATGCTTCAGACATACCAAATTTCTTAACCAATTCTTTTGCATACTTGGTTTGAGAAATAAATATGCCTTCAGCATGTTGTTTGATTTGCAATCCTAGAAAGAAGGATAGCTCACCCATGCTACTCATTTCAAATTTAGAATGCATTAGGTTGGAAAACCTTCTGCACAAATTTGAATCAGTAGAACCAAATATAATATCATATACATAGATTTGCACTAGTAGGGTATGGGACTTATGGGTTCTAATAAAAAGAGTTTGGTCTACTCTACCCCTTATAAACTCATTTTTCAGAAGAAAGCATGCTAGAGTCTCATACCATGCTCTAGGAGCTTGCTTTACACCATACAATGCTTTGTGCAATTTGAAAACATAATCAGGATGAGTTGAAGAGATAAAACCTGGGGGTTGTCTGACATAGACTTCTTCTTTGATATCTACATTGAGAAAAGCACTCTTTACGTCCATCTAGTATACTTTGAATCCTTTGTGTGCTGCATATACTAAGAAGATTCTTATGGCCTCTAACTTTGCAACTGGTGCAAAGGTCTGGTCATAATCTATCCCTTCTTCTTGAGAGTACCCTTGAGAAACTAGCCCTGCCTTGTTCCTTACAATGACTCCTTGATCATCCATTTTGTTTCTGAACACCCACTCTGTTCCAACAATGGAGTGATCCTTTGGCCTTGGTACTAGTTCCCAAACTTTGTTCCTTTCAAATTGATGCAACTCTTCATGCATTGCAATGATCCAGTGTGGATCTTGCTCTGCATCTTGAATGGATTGAGGTTCAATTTGAGAAAGAAAGCAAGTGTGCATCAGGTTTTGGTTGACCTGATTTCTGGTTTGCACACCAGCTGAGATGTCTCCAATCACTTGGGAGATTGGATGGTCTCTTCATGTTACTAAATCAACAGGAGATGTTGATTGTTCACCAACCTGTGTTGTTGTTTCCTCTTGTGGTACAACAACTGACTCTTCAAGAAGTTTCTCTTCAAGATGTTGACTGTCTTCTTCATCTTCAGTGCTTTCCTCTTTTTGAATGATTTGTAACCTATCCAAGTCTTCAGCAAGAGAGTGTACCTGCAAAGGTTCTATGGTAGAAGTATTTTTCTCCTTGAAAGACATGTTAGATTCATCAAAATATATATGAACAGATTCTTCAATTTTGAGAGTAGATTTATTATATACCCTATAAGCTTTACGGATCATGGAGTATCCCAGAAACACTCCTTCATCAGCTTTAGCTTGAAATTTTGCTAAGTATTTCTTGTCATTATTGTGAATGTAACAAATACAATAAAAAATTTTGAAGTAATCTACTTTAGGTTTCTTCCCTTTGAGTAATTTATAGGGAGTCTTGCCCTTCAGTTTATGTATTAAACTTCTATTCAACACATAGTTGGAGGTGTTCACTGCCTCTGTCCAAAAAGATAGAGGAAGGTGAGCATCTGACAATAATGTAGTAGCAGATTCAATAAGGGTTCTATTTTTCCTTTCAGCTACCCCATTTTGTTGAGGAGTTCTAGGAGCTGAGAAAGTGTGCCTGATCCCTTTACTCTGACAGAACTCTTGCATAAGAAGAGAATCAAACTCTGTCCCATGATCACTTCTGATCAGGGCAATGTGAGTATTGAACTCACTCTGTATGTATTTGAGAAACTCTGTCAAACACTTAAAGTTATCATACTTCTTCCTCAGAAAGAACACCCATGTGAATCTAGAGAAGTCATCTACAACCACTAAAGTATAAGATTTCCCTCCTAAGCTTTGTACTGTAATGGGTACAAAAAGATCCATGTGTAACAGATACAAAATCCTAGGTGAATCACTGTTATTAAGTGACTTGAAACTATTTTTGGTTTGCTTGCCTAATTAATAAGCCTTGTAGAGTCCTTCCTTCTTATAGGGGCCAGAAGGTAGTCCTCTAACAAGGTTGTCCTTGGATAGCCTAGCAAAGGTTCTAAGGTTTATATGTCTTAGTCTCTTATGCCATAGTTCATTACGTCTACTAATAGAGTTAGACAAGCAAATATCTACTTCAGTTGAAAGAAAGTCTACTAAATAGATGTTACCATTCCTTTTACCTGTCAACACAGTTGTGTTGTCCTCTGATTTGATCTTGCATAAGGATTTGCTGAAAGTCACTTGGTAGCCTTCATCACATAGTTGACTGATACTGATCAAGTTGTGCTTCAGTCCTTCCACATATGCTACTTTCTTGAATGTGACTGTGCCAATCTGGACTGCACCATATCCTTTTGTTAGTCCAAAGTTTGGATCACCAAATATTACTTTGGGTCCAAGCTTGGCTTTGAAGGATATGAAATTGTCCTTGTTTCCTGTCATGTGCTTTGAGCACCCACTATCCAGATACCATTGCTGGTTTGATGTTGGATAGGTCTTCACTTACACATAAAATAATTTGCTTGTTTTTAACCCAGTTTACCTTGGGCCTAGGTTGATAACCTTTGAATTCAGAAATAAAGGACATCTCTGGTTGACTCTTATAACCTTCAGGATGATATCTCCTTGGAGGTATTATCCATTCAGTATAAGGGTTAAATCTTTGGGATGAAGGACCCCTAGGTTTGTAATTTGATTTACCTTTGAAAAAGTTTTCAAAGCTCTGATCTCTGCTCGACGATCGCTGAGCTGAGTTCGACGATCTTGGGTCAGATCGTCGAGCTCCGTTCGAAGATCGACTGTGGCAGAGTTCAGGGTTTAGAGATCGTCGACCTGAGTTCGATGATTTAGCCTGAGATCGTTGATCTGCATTCGACGATCGTCTAGCTCCGTTCGACGATTTCTGTTGAACTCTTGTTTTCTTTGGTAAGTCAGAATTCTTGCTAGCTACCTCTACAACTCCCTTACCTTTATCAGAGATAAATTTAATTGGGGTTGTTAGTACTATAGGTTGGCTGGATGAAGCACCCAAGCCCAGTGTACTATTGAATCTTGAGTTCAGTGTGCTTGTGATGTCCATTAGCTTGATACTTCTCCCATTAAGGGATTCTTCAACCTTTTTGGCCTTTGATAGCTCACTTTTCAGTGAGGCTATGTGCTCCCTATAATATTCCAACTCCTCAGAGAGTTTGAGATTATCTGATTTTAAGGTACTGTGTTCAGATAATTGATTTCTGAGAGAAATGATTTCCTTCTCAGATTTTAATAAGTCTAAACATAGTGCTTTAAACTCATACTTAAAGTCCTCAGAATTAAAATCAAAAGAACTTATTACCTGATCCTCTTCAAATTGAGTCTCTGATTCTGATTCTGACTCTTCTGCATCAGAACTTTATTGTGAGGCATTGATAACCATCATGCAGAATTCCTTTTCTTCAGCATCATCTTCATCATAACTTGAGCTGGATGAAGCTTCTGATTCTTCTTCTGTCTCACTCCAAGTTTCAGCTACAAATCCCTTGTATGTTTGTTCTTGCTGGAGGAGGGTTTGTCATTGCTGCTCTTCTTGAAGTCCTTTTCTTTTCTCCTTTCTTTCCTGTCCTTTTTGTCCTTGTTTTTATTTTCTGGATAGTCAGGCACAATGTGGCCTGGTTTCCTGCAACCAAAGCAAATAATCTCTTTACTATTTGATTTGTCATACCTTGGCTTGTCATGCTCTCTGTATGATCTTTTCCTGAAATCCTTCCTGGCCATTTTGTAAAATCTTTTGGCCAGTAGGCTCAGCAGCTCTTCATTGCCAGTGACTTTGTCTTCAGGCTGATCTTCAATGGCTTTGAAAGCTATTGATTTCTCCTTTCTTATAGCTGGTGAGGCAGCCTTCTGCTCTTCTTCTCTATTCTTGATGAGCAGCTCATAAGACTTGAGCTTGCCCAAGAGAGCTTCAGTTGTGATCTCATTTAGGCTTCTGGCATCCTTGATTGGCCAGATCCTTGAGTCCCACGTGCTTGGGAAGTACATTAGGATTTTATCATTTAGCTCAGTCAATGAGATCTCTTTATCCAAAGTTTTCAGCTCATTGACTATGAGACTGAGTCTATTATACATGTCTGCTACTGACTCAGCTTCTCCTTTCTTGAAATTCTCATATTGGGTTATGAGGTGAGATCTTCTGTCTTTTCTCTCATCAGCAGATCCTAAGACTATCTCAGATAGCTTGTCCCAAATGTCCTTTGCTGAGTTGCATTCAGCTACCTTTTGGAATATTTCATCTGACATAGTCTGGGCTAGAATGTTCATAGATTTTGCATCTGCAAATTTCCATTTCTTGATCTCTGCATCTGTTCCTGATGGAGGTGGAATAGCACTTGTACTTGTATTCTCTGGAGGTCTTGGACACACTGTCAAAACAGAATTGAAAATGTCCTCATTAATAGAGTTCATGTACAGTCTAATCCTTGCCTTCCAAAGTGAAAACTTAGATAGATTGCACACTGGAGGTCTGGTGCTAGCATAATCTTTGTTTTGGGCCATGTTTTGTGAAGAAATAATTATAATAACAAAATCAAAACAAGCAGATCTAACTAGAGGGATCTTTGGGTTCAGGTGTTAACCTGTGCAACCACTAAGGTGTGGTATTTTAACCACCCCTGGAAGATATGGTATTTTTAACCAACCTCGGAAGATGTGGTATGTTTAAACAACCTCCCTCTGATACCAATTGAAAGTGCAAGTTAGATCTGAGATACTCTATAGGGGGGGTGAATAGAGTATGGTGCTTGCTAAAAACTTTTTACAACAGTTGTTGTATTCCTAAGTGAACAGGAAAGCAAATGAACTACAACAACTAACTAAACACAGGGCAATCACAAACTACAACCAGAAACAAAAGAAAATAAGCAACCAGATGACACAAGGAACTATAGTGGTTCCCCAATCAATCTGGGTACATCCACTCTTCTACCACCCTAGGTAGGAATCCACTGTAGGATGAGTTGATCAGGTGTCCTGGGCACCAATGAGCTTTTGATAAGGTACTCAAAAACCAAACCAGATTTTTTGATCAGGTGTCTTGCCACCACTGAGTTTTGACAAGGTCTCAGAAACCAACACAAACTTTTGAAGGGAGTTTGATAAACCCTTTACAGTAGAGAGAGACAGAGAGAGGGAGATGATCTTCTCTGTCAATAATCAGAGAGAAGATAGTGGATGCTGTCAAAGCTCCCTCTGAGATCTGTAGTTGTTCAGGAAGTGAAACTTTACAGTAGGGTGATAGGCCTTCAGAAGATTTGATCTCTAGCAAAAGATGATTTCAGCAGCAACTGAAATGTGTGATGTCTGGAGTCTTGAATGATGATGGCCTTTGAACACTGAAATCAAGAGAGATCTAAAAATTTCAGTATGTTGATCTACTTTTGTGATGGTGTTCTTGTATGAATTCTAAGACTGAGAATGTCTGCAACTCTTTTTCTTTCTCATGTGTAATTGTTGTTGTTGTAAGAGTTGTTGTTGTAGAATATGTGTATCAGAGAAGAATGAAAAACTGATCTTTTATTCCTTAGATCTGAATAGAATATTTCTCTGTCCAAGATAGCCGTTAGCCTGTCAATAAATGACTTCCTTAACTGCATTTTGTCTTCTAGAGGAAAGTCCAATAAAACATTCCTTTGAAAATCCCTTGAAACTTGCTCCAGATTAATTGAAAACGGCTACAAGATCCTTGAAATAAATGCTGAGAATAATTCCACAACTGTCTGAATTTGAATCTGAAAAACGTCGAACTCTTCAGAAAAACATCGACCTGAGCTCCACTATCGTTGAACTGAGCTCAGAGACTGGACTTAGACTGAAACAGAGATCGTCGATCTGAGCTCAACTATCGTCGAACTGAGCTCAGAGATAGAGAAACAAACTGGAGTCAAGAACGACGATCTGAGCTCGAAGATCGTCGAATGGAGTTCGACGACTCGTTGAAGTTGAGCTCAGAGATCGTCGAATGGAGTTCGACGATTCGTCGAAGTGAGCTCAGCGATCGTAGAATGGAGTTCGACGATTCGTCGTACTGAGCTCGACGAAATGACTTAGTCTTCAGAACTGAAAAATCTGGTCTTGAGGGCAGCTTCCAAACCTAAATACTAACCCTTAGACTCAATTCTAATTTACCTTTAGATCTATACAAGGAGGTCAAAACAGATTTCCTAAAAGACATAGTGATCCTTGCCCAAATCAGTAATAGGGTGTTCCAACAGAGTGGTCTGCAGCCCATCTCATGTAGTCCGTTGTTGTTTGTGTTCGAGCATCTTTTTGATGGTCAAATCAATGTCCTATGAAATAATGTTTAACATGAAAGTTGTTCGTCTCGACGAGATCTTCAACTTTCATGTCGGGCATTTTTTGATTTGAAGCCATCCTAAATCTCTATTTTCATTTTCCGCGCACCCGCTCGTAAATATTCCGTTTTTAGACAAATTTATATATATATATATATATATATATATATATATATATATATATATATATATATATATATATATATATATATATATATATATATATATATATATATATATATTAGTACCCGACACGGGGTTCCGCCCCTATGGCTATGCGCCACAGTACCCGGCCCGTGACGGCGGGCTTCGCCCGCACCTGGCTGCGCCCGCCCCGCGGCGTGCTGCGCCCACCCCCTGGATAGTTGAGCTCCCGACACGGGGCTCTGCCCCTATGACCACGCGCCACAGTACCCGGGCCGTGACAGCGGGCTTCGCCCGCAACTGGCTGCGCCCGCCCCCGGGCGGGATTAAAAAAATATAATATTAAATTATATTTTAAAAAATATAATATTTAATTATATTTAAAAAAATATAAAATTTAAAAAATATATTTTAAAAAATATAATATTTAATTATATTTAAAAAATATTTATAAATATAATATTTAATTATATTTAGAAAATAATTAAAAATATTAAAATAATATTAAAAAAAACCTATGGGGGATTAAATCCCGCTTAAGTTAGGCGGGATTTAATCTCGCCTAAGCAGGTGGGATTAAATCCTGCCTATACTTAGGAGGGATTTAAACCCGCATGCGGGAGTTAATCTCGCCTAACTTAGGCAGGATTAAATCCCGCCTAAGTTAGGCGAGATTTAATCCCGCCTAAGCAGGCAGGATTAAATCCCGCCTATACTTAGGCGGGATTTAATCCCGCAGGCAGGATTTAATCCCGCCTAACTTAGGCGAGATTAAATCCCGCCTAAGCAGGCGGGATTAAATCCCTCCTATACTTAGGCGGGATTAATCCTGGCTTGGATTGTATTAATCTCAGGCGGGATTTAGTCCCACACCACCTGAGATTATTTTGCTTTTTGAGTATATAAAGATTTCTGCCTGTTTGGATGTAAAGCTGTGATTGCAGGCTCAAAGTAGTGAGGTTGGCGGGTTTGCTAGTCTAGCGGGCGGGCCTGCGCTTTGCGAGGCACTATAACATTCACTGCGGGCGGGCGAGCGGGCTTGTATTTGTAGAAATTTGGGCTAAATTTTGAACTGTGTTGATGGGTTGTAGGGTGCCCTACAAAATATGTAGATTTGAGAGGCCCTATATTTGTTTAGGAGACCTAAGAAAAAATATGAACGACCATGATTCGTTGTTGTGATCAATAACTGCGATTAAGTGTTTGGTTTATATTTAACGGTCGTGATCGATCGTGATCTGATTCTACAATTCAAAACTACTTCTTTATAATAGATAAAGATATACTCTTATTAGAGGAAAAAAAAGAAACTTCATCTTCCCCAACTTTCTAAACCGAACCAGAGCGGCGTGAGCGAGAGAGAGAAATATTTTCTTGAACCTTCCAGTCACTGCCGACGGAGCTCCGGTGTTCGAAATCTTCAACCGAACATAGATTCGGAAAGCTCTCAACAAGATCTACGCAATCGTGGTAAACTTTTCCCGTTTTGTGAACTTTTTCTGTAAGGTATTTTTGGCCCTAACTTCTATTTCATCCACTCTTGTTCAGATTTCGACTTCTCTCGATTCCCTTAGTCCCGATCTGCGGCGAGGTGTGAGTTGGAGACTTTCTCTGGTAACACCAAGGCAAGTGGCTCCTTTCCTTTTTCATGTTCTCCTTAATTTTTCATGGTAAGATTTTCGTCATATATCATTGTCCCCATTTCTTTAGGGTATAAGATGTTAAAACTTTTAGGCTTACGCTTAGGGTAATTTTTTTCGACGCCGTTGAGCATCGGATGCATTGCGCTTAGTTTAGGTCAATTATAAGTCATGGTCTTCGATTTAGTGTTGCAATACTTAGGTGCTATACCTATTTGAGTGTTGGTTGTGATTATCATACCACCCAACCGGGAGGCCCCTTCTTTCTGTGGATCATCACAGTGGGGGTATGCTTAGTTTCTCCTTTCCTGGACTATTGAGTTCTGGTTGGCCCGGTTTGGCCATGTTTGTGGACCACAGTACCGATTGTGAGACGGTTGAGGATTCGGAGTTAGGCTTAGGGTGCTTGAGGTCGTCGCCCTCTCTGGCTTGCAACGCAGTCATACCACATGTTGATGATCCACTCTATTCTGAGCCGTATTGTGCTCAGTTATTTTTCTTGTGGTTTATGCCACAGTTTGCTAAATTTTGCTGATTATGCCCATACTTGTTCACCTTCGCACTTGGTGTATTCTTTTTAATTTAGAGGTTATTATATTGTCTAACCTTTCTCTACTTATTCTATTTGGCTAATTGTTGATATTTTTTTGCATTCTTCCTCCTTGGGTTGGGTTTAGTACACCCTCCTTTATTTGTCTTACTCACTTGCTTACCTATTATTTTGCCACTTGTTTTTTTTTTCTTGCTGAGGTGTTATTCTCTTGAATACCTCAGGTTCAGGGCTGTAGCCGGTGGTGCGGCTGGGTAGTTTTGTTGATGGGTTTGCTGAGGGTGCCTCGAGGCTGTGAGGTAGCTTTTGTTCTTTTGTATTATGCTTCAGACTTGGGAACTTTTAGTGGGTTCGTGTCATGGGTTTGATGCCCACTGATTGTTTAATGTCATTCTTGGATATTTGTCTTGTTGCTAGTGTCTACTTTTGTGTTAGTAGTTCTTGCTCTCTGGGAAGGATTTATGCTAGGATGCCTATAGGTATTTTCAGCTATAAAAAACCAACCATTATTACTATATCATGCACATCATGTTTTAAAACTCTAAATCATTATATTTAAATACCGTACAAACTACTTCGATATCATTGCTATAAATTTAATGTAGTGCATGCCTTGAGTTTTTTTTGGGATGCTAGACTCATGTAGGATGTCTAACCTATTTACTATAGTATTTTCCGCTGCGTTTAACCACTTTTCTTCTGGTGGACTCATGAGCTACTAAGTCGAGGGATACGGCTAATTGCCTAACTTAAAATAAACTTCTTCAATAAAACATTTAAATCATATTTTAGTATTGAGTCAGAGTGTTGTTTGAGTGTCTGCAGTTATCCCCTGCTGACATGGCATCATGACGTGCATTTTCCCTTACTTTGATATTTCGTCATTGTGGTGAAAATGCGGGTTGTGACACCTCTGTCTATCCACTGTTGAGTAGTTGCAAGAGTGTCTCCGTGCGGCAGTCGCAGTCAATGTGTTTCGGGGACTCGCCGGTGGAGGAATTACAGGCGTTGGAAGAAGTTGAATGAACGGTAGATGAGGCCGAGGAGGTGATGCGGCTGGTGTGATTTTTTTCTTAGTTTGTCATTAACATTTTGGTCTGTGTTTATACTTTTACCACCAACTATTAACAATGAGCTGCCAATAGCGTAAATAAGTTTGCCGATAACATCGTTCTTATTATTTGGATGAAGAAGAACCATGTCTATTTCCAACTCAGGCCATCCAATTCTGATCGTGATTTTAATTTTGATCGTAATTTCATCTTCGGTCTGAATTTCAATTCTGATTGGATTTGAAATTACGATCGGAATTGAAATTACGGTCGGAATTGAAACTACGATTAGATTCATGTACCTTTTAAGTATAACACAACACTAGTAATTTTAATTCTGACTACATTCAAGTATCTTTTATTGTAACACGTGAAAATATATTATTCCCATGGACAGAAAAAAACTATAATTTTTTTAATAGTTCTATCTGAGAAAGAAGCGTGCTCAATGTATTGTGGCTGTCCATAAACTAGAATTTAGTGTGAAGAAACAACACATTGTGTATTAGATGCATATCTGGATTATTAAAGTGGGGGAGTGTAGTTGCTCCAAAGCTAGTGCAAATATTTCAAAGATGCAGAATGTTGGGCAGTAAAGGTATTGCAAACTGAATACTCGCACAAGAAATTTGGCCAACATAACCTTCACTACTGATAAAGATTATCGGAATTGGGAGGTCGTCAAGTTTGTGGAGGAACATAATTACTCACCTGCATCAAAAAATGACACGCATTTGTTGTGATCTCTCTTCATAGGATATCTAATGTTCAAGCTAGTCTTCTTAAAAATTAGAGACGCATATAACTTCCTAGCCGATGAAGTTGGGGTGCTGAAAATTTGAGATTTTGTAAGAATGATTCATACAATTTTTTTTACCAAAAAGAAAAGTATTAATAGAAAGTGGTGACACAGTAAGTTTGTTGAAAATACTATAACAACGACAGTCTGGATAACAACATGTTATCTTATGATGTTCAGATAGATGAACTGAATAGGCTTACAAGTTTTTAATGTATTGACAGTCATAGTAATTTGATTATGATTGTTTTGGTGACGTTATCATACTTGATACAACATATAAATTGAACAAGTATAGTTTGTCTTGTGCACCATTTATTGCAGTTAACTATTATTGACATAATATTTTTGTAGACGAAGCTTTTATAGCACAAGAAACCCTCTTCTTTTCTAATAGGGGAGCTACAAACGCACACCTCGCATGCATATAAAATAATGATTTAGGATTAAACATTAAAGCATTGATGAACTGAACAAATATTGCAACAAAACTTACAAGGTTTGGCTTATGAAGCTTGAAACCTAAATTAGTACATAATTTTGCACTATAAGTGAGCTTAGAAGACCACAGTTGAACTTTAGGTCTTGCTAAATCGTCCTGTGTCGCTTGCAAAATAGTGTGTTCGAATTCTTACCACTAATACAATCAAACAACCTTCAAAGTATCTCAAGTTTATCTCTACTTTTATAGATGTAATCCTACTCAAGGGGCCAAACTGGGAATGGAGGGAGGTGTGGATGTCCTTGAGCCAATTATGAACTTTAAAATCTTCGAACCCCTTAAACATCTCCCAAAAAGTTGGGATTTTCAAATCTTTCAAAGGAAAGAAAAACACAATGTGCTTATTTAACTAAAACATTAACTCTCTGCTGCTCTATGGTTGGAGAGCTCTCTTCCCTTGCAAGCTTGGCTAACTCTTGTGCATATAGTTGGCAAGAAGAAGTATATTAAAATTAAAATCTTTGTCTCTATTTGGAAGTCTGAGAATAAAGGCTCCATCATTGGCTATTAGCTTGACATAATACTTCCAAAACAAGAATGCCTTCTTCTCGGTAGAATACACCCTCAACAAGAAGTATATAAGGGGAATATTTGGTGGAATATTTGGGTTGTTCAATAAGGGTAGTATTCTAGAACTTTGCAACAACAAACTGATTTCTTCAGAGATAATATCTTGTAGGGGCCTTGCATTTTCTTTAAAGTGGAAATAACACATCTTGAATATAGATAATTGTTTCTTAGCATCTACAATTTATAAGACCACAAAATTGAGATGAAACTATAATACGACTAGAATAAAAGAATTCGAATAGGAATATCTGAATTCTAATCAGAATGAAGTTGTAATACAACTGGAATGAAATTATAATGTAACCAGAATGAAATTGCATAAAAGAAAATTAACTGCATAATTAAAAAATGGGATTACAATTGGAAGGCAAAGTGAAACATAATACATCTTGTACAAAAAAAATTCAACTACATAATTAAAAAACAATCTTACGACTACAAGACATTTTGAAGCATACGTAATGTCGGTGAATAACTCCTTCGTTTAAAGAAACCTTAAACTATGGAATATTCAGAGACATTACAGAATAAGGGTTTGTAGTTTGTCGATCTTGTCTTGAAGGAGTCCAAGTACAATGGTGGGCGTTGGTTTCTTCCAAAGATGATTAGCCTCAATAGAATCAAAAAAACTTTGCAAGACGCTTATGCCTCGCCGTTCTAAAAATGAAAATGTCCCTGCCTACCGTAGTTCTCGCTTTAGTTAGTGATACGTAGAGTTTCTGATTTCACCTAAGCATTTTTTTAAAGTGGAGGGAGGTAAATGAGTTGTGCCCGATGATACTTGCTCTCCTACGCTGAGCATTGTACACTAAATGTGCCAATAAAATATTAAAATGTCAGGGCGACTGGAATAGAGAGTGAGAAAGCTCCGTAGTGAGGTGCCTCCATTAAGTACGGTTATATGATAACTTACGTAGTTCAACGTTAGTTAATGCGTAAAAGTTACTAATGATTTTAGTAAAAAGTGCTAAATAAAAGGCTAATTTTTATTATTGCAAAAATATAATCATTACATAGGTATGCCCCCTTATTTATAGAAAACGGAGAAAATGAGAGAGAATACAACAATCGATGTGGGACTGAAAACAAGTCCGGCGGCTTATGTGGTTTGACATGGTCAAACAGTACACTATACTATTGGAACACTTTCATATACAACAAGTAACTGTACACCAAGAGGCAACTAAGGAAAGCTGTCACACAACTAGGGAAAACCGCTGGAATAGGCCGACAGACCGCAACTGCGGGTTACCACCAGAACGCAGTTGCGGATAATCATCAAACCGCAGCTGTTGCAAGACATCAGACTGCAAGTGCGGGTTGCCACCGGACCATAGTTGTGGTTAACCATCTGTCTACTGTTGCGGCTCTATCCAGACCATTGCAGCTAACCACTAGACTGCAACAGCTAACCTCCAGACCATTGTGGCTAATATTCGATGCACTAATATGGCATCAAACTAACCTGCTGGAGATGCTAATACATGGACCGTTGCACCAATTTGCCAGATGGCTGAACGGACGGCCCTCAAGTCCACACCACCAGATCGCAGACCAAACAGGACGCTAGGCCAAATCGCCAGATTGCCGACTAGATGAGCCGATGTGACTAGTTCGGCTAACCGCCCGAACTCTGGTTCCAACACTCCCCCCCATGCTGGAGCATATATGTCAACCATTCCCAGCTTGCTACAAACTATTGTTGGGTTCATTGCCCATAATGTTCTCTAGATTGGATTTGAAGACGCATCACCATCAACACTAAGAGCATAGTTGCATTTGATGTTGTTTAAGCTCATGTTGTGCAGGATGTTCCATGGAACAAGTCTAGATAGATTGTCTAAGTGATGTGACAGGTGGTCATAAGGCAGAAAAGTGGACACCAAGAAAAGATGCTGGAATGGCAGGAATTTGCCTAAGTCCACATGCGTTTAGTGAAGCAAGCTCACTTAACGCCAGAGGTAAGAAAGAATGTTGTCAAGATATAAATATGGCTAAGTAGTTTGGCCTTGAGTTATGAAGACACACTCAACGCCACACAACAAAAAGGCTGTAAGTTAAACTTAGTCGAACTTAGTTCAAAATTCGTTGAACTAAGTTCAAAGTTCGCCGAGTTGAGCTCACCATTCGTCTAGCTAAAATTAGAGTTTGAGATTCTGAGTTCGTCAAGCTTAGTTTAGAATTCGTCGAACTGAGTTTAGAGTTCGTTGAGTTGAGCTCGTCATTCGTCGAGCTTAAGTCAGAGTTTGAGATTCTGAGTTCATCGAGCTCAGTTCAAAATTCGTCGAACTGAGATCAGAGTTCATCGAGCTCAGTTCACCATTCGTCGAACTCAGTTTAGAGTAAGGCAGATAGAGTTAGTCTATGCCTAAAGTTAAGAGGAAGATTTTGTCTAAGGTATAACCGCTGAGATAAGTGTTGGTCTCAGCATAATAGCTGAGACAAGTGTTGGTCTCAGCATAACCGCTGAGACAAGTGTTCGTCTCAGCAGAGAACAAGAAAGCACTAAGACAGTTAAGCTAGTGTTTTTAAACACAGAAAATTGGCTAAGGCAAAAAGCGTTGAGTGAGGAATGCTCACTCAACGCTCTCAATGCCTAAGATACTATAGAGGCAGAAAATTGGCTAAGGCAATAAACATTGAGTGAGGTATGCTCACTCAACGCTCTCAACGTCTAAGATGCTGTAGAGGCAGAAAATTGGCAAGACAAAAAGCATTGAGTGAGGCATGCTCACTCAACGCTCTTGTTGGGTATTGCATCCACAATAGCCCAGATTTGTATGAAGTCACCCTTAAACTAAGATGAATTAAGCTTGTATTTGATGCCCTTTTTGTTAAGTGTTTACAGGACTTAATTATTAAGTGTAGACTAATGTCAGTCTACAATAAGTTAACAAACACAGGACCATACAATGTAATCCCTCATTGTGTGATCAATGGTGTTGACTCATGTGTAGCATCTCTATTGGGACACACTTCTTTTTCAAGCACTAAGGGCAAGAGAAAAGATGGATGCTGAAAAACCAAGATTTTAAGTTTTTCCAGAAAAAGTGTAAGTCTTTTTCTCGAGTACTATAAGTTGTACTCGAGAAGACTTATGAAAATTCTCGAGTAAGACTTACCTTCATGTCGAGTAACAGAAGTTGTTGTCAAGAAAGCTTCTTGCTGTTCTCGAGAAGAGCCTTTGTTCTCGAGTAATATATGACATTTCTTCTCATGATATTTGTTCTCCAGATAAAAATTTTTCTAGGTCTTTTTCTCGAGAAGAATAAATTTATTCTTGAGAAGACTATAGTTTGTTCTCGAGATGCAGAATGTATTTGTCTAGAACCAGAGTATTTTTCTCGAGAGCTAGCTGTTTGTTCCCGAGATGATTATCTGTTCTCGAGAACCAGAATATTTCTTCTCGAGAACAAAATGATATTTTTCTCGAGTACTTCCTAACATTCTCGAGACTGCAGTTTTCCACCTCCACATATATTTCTAAGTATTTTTCTCGAGACAACCTTGTTGTTCTCGAGTACAAAGTGTTTCTTCTCGAGAACTATAAGTTATTTTTCTCGAGTAGTTTTCTTCTTTCCCAAGAAAGCTATTTTCTTCCTCCATATCACTTTTCTACAAGCCTTCTTCTCGAGAACTGCCTTATTGTTCTCGAGTAACAGAACTTATTAGTTCTCGAGTAAAAACTTTCTTCTCGAGAACACCCTGGTCTATTTTTCTGAAAATGTCTAAGTCCAGACAAACGATTATGTCAAACATAATTAATTCGTGATTGGCCCACGTGGATGTCATTAATGATGATTATGACCATTAGGGTAATCCTATAAAAGGTCTTGTCATTTTCGACTAATCCTAAGAAGTTCTCAAGAAAATTTTAAGAAGAATTTTTCAGCCGCCGCAAGAAGAAAATTCCAAGTTTCCTAAATCTGACTTTTCATTCCAAATCGAGAGCCACAAATCTTCTTCATCGGCAAGGGCTTTCAATCCAGAGAGATTCAGAGAAGATTGATTCACAAATCGAGATTACTATCAACAACAAATTCTCTACTTGATCGTGTGAGTCCAGAAGTTTTCAGATCAAGAAATTGCCTATTCTTCTTCAACTTATTTTGATAAAGCTGCAAAGTTCCAAGGAAGAAGAACAAGCAGAAGGATTTCAGATCTGAGACTATATCACTGTTTGTATTTATTTTATTCATTCTATTCTTGTAGGAGATCTCTCTCTGAGTTATAGGAGTTGTTTTCTTCGAGTTGTTATAGGAAATATTTATCTTCCAAGTGTAGATCCAGATTTGGGATCGAGTTGTAGGAACATTGTTCCAAGGTGTAGGATTGGTTTCAATCTGAGACTAGTGGAGTAGCCAAGTCTAGTGCTTTGCTAGATCGGTGTGTGGAAAGTGGATGTACCCAAGGTTGGGGAACCACTATAAATCTTTGTGACCTCTGTGATTGCTTGGTTGATTATCTGTGCGTAGCTCGTTATATTTTTTATTCCGTAAAAGAGGCACAACTCACCTATTCACCCCCTCTAGGTGATTTAGGTAAGACAACTTAAAACAATTTCAATTGGTATTAGAGCTAGGTTGTTCATAAAAATGTTAACACCTTGAACAGATCTGCCCCAAAGTTGTCTTTAGAGTTATCCAAGCATGGACAAGGCCAAGGATTTTGCCAAGCTTCCTCTTTGCCAAAGACTAACTTTCCCATGTGGAAAGAAAGGATAAAGTTCTTCGTGGAAGCTGTGGATCCAAGGATTTTCATGATTGCTGAAGAAGGTCCTTATGTTTCAATGACTATCACCACTATAGATCCTACCAAAAAGGTTCCTAAGAAATTGATGGATCTAGATAAAGGTGAGATTGCACATGTCTCATTGGACAAAAAGCCAAAAATATTATAGTAAGTGCAGTCGATAATTCTATGCTGCAGAATTTGATTCACTGCCAATCTGCTAAGGAAATGTGGAAGTCACTTATCACCTTGATGGAAGACACTGAAGAAGTTACGGATGACAAAAGATCCCTATTGAACCAAAAGTATGAAGCCTTCCGACAAGGATGAAATGACTCAATTGCAGATACATTTGAAAATTTCTTCAAGATTGTGAACGGCCTAAGAGTATATGGCCGGGTCTTCACAAATGGTGAGCTGAATGATAAGTTCCTAAGGTCCCTGACTAAGGAGTGAGACAATAAAGTCTGTGCTATTAGGGAGTTTGGGAAGTTGGCTGAGACTGAACCTCAGAACCTCTTCAGAGAGCTGATGTCATATGAGCTGCAGATAAATTCTAGAAAAGCTGAAGAAGAGAACGGTCATTTTCCAAGGAGAAGTCTGTCGTATTGAAGGTAGAAAGCTCAAGGAAGGTTAAAGCTGCTTCACCTGCTCCTGCACAAGAAGACATTGACGAAGAAACTTTAGAGCCAAGCACTTAAGGCTCAGAATTATCTGAAGGAGAGTTTTCTCTACTCTCGAGGCAATTCAAGAAATTCTTGAACAAAAAGAAGCAATAGGGAGGCAAGGATGCCTCGCACAGAAGATCACGACATGATGTTGATTGACACAGAAAAGGCTCAAGAGGCAATGATAGGTATCAATCTAAATTGAATAAACATATTTCTACTAACATTATTTGCTACTGTTGCAATAAGCTACGTCATGTCATCGTTGATTGCCCTCATAAGAAGGAGAGTGGAAAGAGAGAAGAAAAGAAATCCTCATATAATAAGAAGAGGACAAAAAGGAGCCTCGTAGCCAAGAAGGTCAAAACTCTTAGCAACTCGAACTCATCTGAGTCAAGTAAAGAAGAGGAAGTCTACTTCGGGCTAATGGCTCAAACTGATGATGAACAAGAACCCCAGTTCACTAGAAAGGTAAACTCTCATATTACTCTTTCTGATTCTGATGCTTCTAATCATGATCATGAGGACAGCTCTTCTGACGATGAGTCTGAACTCATGGCCCAGTATAAGGAGTTGATTAAGGCTTATGACAAATGTCATAGAGTCGTGAAAACTCAAGCCAAAGAGATAAATACTCTCAAGGCTGAAGAGAGCACTTTGAGAGAGGAAGTCGCTAAGACGGACTCACTCATAGAGAACTTCAATGCTGCCATTGAAGAATACAATAAGTCTCTCGAGCACCTTGACCTGAAAGAGAAGATCATCAAAGAGTTGGAAGAACAACTTGCTGCGAAAAATAAACTTGTTGAAAGTTTCTCAAAGTCCAAGACTGTCCTTCCTTTCATTACTAAATTCTCAGCTTAGGCCAAAGGTGCTGGCCCAGGCCATGTTGAAGCTCCTAGTAAATCTTCTAGGAGAAATAAGGTTGAGAGAAAGAATAAGGCGGCCAAGAAGGCTTTGGCTAACTAGAAGGGGAAAGCTCCTCAAGATCAGACCTCTTTTACGAAAGTTATATATCCAACGAATGAGTTTGATCTTGAATCATCCTACGTTCACTTTGCTAGGCCTACTTATGTAGAGCCGAAGTCTCGTTACTAAGGATGGACTCGTCCCCAGAACTTTGGTGAGAGTGTCTTTAAGGCACCTTATGAAGAGATTACTCTTCAGAGCTATGGCCCTTATAATTATGGTCATAACATCAAGAAGATACCAAAGGTAAAGCCTATTATAGAAAAGCCTCTCAAGGAGAAGAAGACATGTGATTGCCATCACCATGAAACTTCTTCCTCCAAGACTGCTGCCCCTGCTAGACCACAATCTCAAAAGGTCAAGCAGGAGAATATCAGGCAAAGATACAACAGGTTTGACTGTTGGTGCTGTGACAAAATTGGTCACTTTGCCATTGACTGCTGGTTTAATTCCAGAAATTTCGCAACTCCTCATGCTAGCAATGTAAGAAAGACCACTCATAATGCTAATACTCGTAGGGGGAGTGTTCTAACTAAAGACCAAGGACCCAAACGTGTTTGGGTTCCAAAGGCAAATTGATTTGTGACTGCAGGTATGTCCAAAGGCCACCAAAACTCCTATCTGGTACTTGGACAGTGGATGCTCTCGACATATGACCGGGATAAGAACCCTTCTTAAGAACTATTCTCCAGTCATGAACGGGCCAAAAGTCATCTTTGGAGGTTCAGACCGAGGAATTACGAAAGGCTATGGTATGATCACCAACGGTAGTGTATCCTTCTAAGATATGGTTTATGTTGAAGGACTGGAACACAATCTCATAAGCATAAGCCAGCTCTGCGATAAAGGATAGGTTGTTGAATTTCATGCTGATAAGTGCTTGATAAAATCGGTTGACAATATGAAAACGATTCTATCAGACACTTGAAGTATAAGTATATTTTGTTTGAATTTTATTTGTATAGACTCTTCTACACCAGTGTGCTTTTTGGCTATAGATAGTGCGTCTCTTGGTGACCAATAACACAAGAGACTAACACATATTAATTTCAAAACTATTAATAAATTATTTTCACTTAATTTAGTACTTGATGCCCCAAATGTCAAGTATGATAAAGATAAACCTTGTCATGCATGTGTAAAAGGAAAGAAAACAAGGGCTACTTTTAAAAGCATTATTGGCAAAGACTCGAATAGATGTTTACATCTACTTCATATGAACTTGTTCGGTCCACTATAAGTTTGAAGTTTAGGAGGTATGGACTATACATTGGTTATTGTTGATAATTACTCACACTTTACGTGGGTGTTCTTTCAAAATCACAAGTCAAATACCTTTGACATCTTTACTAATTTTGTTAGGCAAGTCCAGAGTGAATACAACTGTTCCGTAGTCAAAATCGGAAGTGACAATGGAACAGAGTTCAAGTCTGGGGCCATGACAGAATTTTGTGAAAACTTAGGTATCTTTCATGAGTTTTCCTCTCCTCGTACTACTCAACAGAATGAAGTAGCTGAGAGAAGGAATAGAACACTCATAGAGGCCTGCAGGACCATGTTAAGTGATGACTTACTACCATAATAATTTTGGGCTGAAGCCGTCAACACTGCATGCCACGTGTAAAATTGAGCACTCATAAACAAGAACCATAATAAGACACCTTACAAACTTCTAAAGGGCAGGAAACCGACTGTTGCATATTTTAGAATCTTTGGCTGTAAGTGCTTCGTCCTTAATAATGACAAGTATCACACTACCGAATTTAGTGAAAAGAGTTTTGAAGGTATTTTTGTAGCATATATGATATTTAATAGAAAAACTCTGGTTGTAGAGGAATCTATTCATGTTATAATTGATGAGACGAGCTTGCTATAAAGCAACTCTTCTAATGTGTTTGTTGAAGATGCAGGTTCAAAGCTGAATGAATTAAACTTAGATGAGCCAACTGAAGAAAAAAGGAGAAAAGTTCATCAAGATCACCACTTCGACCCCAATTGGATAGGTTGATGATCAAGATTAAGAGACCATTCAAGTTGATGAAGTCACTCTTGTAGTTGAAGAAGCTCCAGATGCAAGAACCTTAGAGCTAAAACACTTGAAAGATCACCCAATGGACCAAACTATAGGAGATCCCTGGGATGGTGTTAGAGCTCGTAGAGGTACAACTAATGAGAATTTATTTTTGAGTTTTCTATCACATGTTGAACCGAAGAAGTTTGAGGAAGCAAACTCAGACGCATAATGGATAATGTCAATAGAAGAAGAATTGAATCAGTTCAAGCATTGCCAAGTCTGGAAGCTTATTCCAAGACCCAAAGGTAAGAATGTCATCAGGACAAAATAGGTCTACAAGAACAAGATGGATGTGGATGGAACTATCATAAAGAACAAGGCTAGACTCCTCAGCAAAGTATACCAACAAGAAGAAAGTATCGACTTTGACCAGACATATGCTCTAGTGGCAAGGCTATATGCAATTAGGTTGTTCCTAACATATGATGCACTTAAGGGATTCACCGTCTATTAGATGGATGTGAAGTCTGCTTTCCTTAATGGTGACATAAAGGAAGGAGTGTATGTGGAACAACCACTAGGTTTCATTGATTTTAACTTTCCTAATCATGTCTACCTTCTATTTAAAGCTTTATATGGTCTAAAAGAAGCTCCTCGAGCTTGGTATGAGACGTTATCTAACTTTCTTTTTGAGAACAAGTTTTCTAGAGGAGAGATAGATAAGACATTATTTCTTAGGGAAATAAAATGTAAGATTTTGCTAGTGCAAATCTATATCGATGATCTTATATTTGGCTCTATTGATGACAAACTCTGCAAAAACGTTTTCAAAATTTATGCAAGGGAAGTTCGAAATGAGTAGCATGGGAGAGCTGTAGTATTTCTTAGGACTTCAAGTGAAACAATATGAAGATGGAATTTTCATCTCTCAGACAAAGTTCACAAAGGAGTTGATTAAGAAATTCGGAATGGAGAACGTAACCTCTTTGAGGACTCCAATGAGTTCAGCTATGTCTCTGAACAAGGATGATAAAGGGAAACCTTTCGATGAAACTAAGTACAGAAGCATAATTGGATCCGTGCTTTACCTTACTGTTAGTAGACCAGATATAATGTTTTCAACATGTGTGTGCTAGATTTCCAGTGAACTCTAAGGAATCTCACTACGCTACTACAAAGTGGATTTTGAGATACCTTAAAGGTACACCAAATTTTGGCTTATGGTACCCAAGAAGTAATGATTGCGAACTAATTGGTTTTTCAGATGCAGACTTTACAGGTAGTAAAGATGATAGAAAGAGTACTTCCGGGACTTGCCAATTCCTTGGAAGGAGACTCATTTCTTGGAGCAGGAAAAGGCAGAATTGTGTCGCAATCTCAACAGCCGAGTCAGAATACATTTCTACCGGTAGTTGTTGTGTACAATTGCTGTGGATAAAGAATTAGCTGGAGGATTACAATCTCAAAGTCCAAGACATCCCTTTGTTTTGTGACTTCTCTAGTGCGATTGTAATAGCCAACAATCCAGTGTCTTATAGCAGGACAAAGCACATAGAGCTGCAATATTATTTCATCCGGGAGCATGTGGAGCATGGGGACATAGATCTACAATATGTCCCAACAGATAGACAAATTACATATATCTTCACAAAGCCGCTGGATGAGGCTAAGTTCTCGTTTTTTAAAACAGAACTTGGCATGCTCAATAAGGATGACGGAGAATGAATACAACGACAACATGTAAGGTCAAGATCTGGTTTTACTTCAAAAAATCATAAAAATTCAGATTCTGGACTTCATTTCTCGAGTACAAGTATTTTACTCTAGAACAACAACTTCCTCTCAAGAACTACTAGAAGACTTCTCGAGTACAAAGAAATTATTTCTTGAGAAGAAGCATTCTAATCGAGAACAGGACATCTCTTCTTAAGAACAATATTTATTTCTACTAAAGACAAATGCTTCTTATACTCGAGTGCTACTGGATCACTTCTCGAGAACAACCATTCCTCTCGAGAAATGTGGGGTCTTTTTCCTCTTCAAGGTCAAGTTTTCATATCGGCACCCAGGCACCTAGCCACCTCTTCCAGGTGTTTTTAATGATTATTTATGTACTTAATCATCATAATTAGAGGTAAATATAGATAGAAATAAATCCAAAAGAAGCTTTAGTCTCGATTTCAAAACCCTTCTCGAGAAGAGCCATTTCGTCTTCCCTGTCATCGCCGTCTGCCGTAAGCCCATTTCTACCTTTTGCTGGATAGAAGATCAATTTCTCTACATCAATGGCGTCGTCCTCCAAGCTAGGGATTGGGAGTGAACTCCATTCTTCTAGGATTGCAGAAATTTCTGATGATTTCAGAAATGTTCTTCTACTCGACACAACCGGTTTGTCATTTGTTCTTGAACACCCTTGTAGAATTTTCACTTCTGAAGTAGAAGAATTCTTCCAAAATGCCAAGGTTAAGAGAAATGGCAATATCATTAAGTCTAAGTTTCAAAATTTTAAGGTTAGGATGTCTGCTCAGTCTATTTCTCAGTTTCTCCAAATTCCAGTCATAGATATAGAAGATGATTTAATAGGCAGTGATTATAAGAGAGCCTATAATTTATGTGGAAATCCTCAGTCTTCTAACACCATCAGAAGACAGTAAATGAATGCAGAAAGCAAGTTGCTAGCTGATATTCTAGGCAAAGTGTTGTTGTGTAAGACAAGTTCAATCAGTTATATCACTCCAGAATTCTTTGATATCATGACTGTAGTTATATGTAAAAAGAAATTCCAATGGGGAATGATGTTATTTGAAAAATTAAGGCATGCATTAAAAGTCCAAACTATGGAAGAATTATTTCTTTATATCTCAATCAAATGAATCCAACTGCTTTTCCTATAAAAACGGGAACAACCCTCCATCACATGAAGAAGGTGTCTATACACTCCATCCAGAGATGGGAAGTTAAGTTAAATAAGACTGACATAGCTCCAAAGGATATAGAAGATGTGGACAGGACCCCATCTCCTCCTTCACACCAAATAATTGATTCAGTTATTGAGGGGGAGCCTGCACCATCTTCTTCAGTTCCTCCAGTTCCTGCTACCTCATCAATTCCTCTTCAAAATGTTCCAGCTGTTGCCTCAGATTTTCCTCCTCTAGTCTTAGTTCCTGCTGCTGCTGCCATAGAATTACATCCTCCAGTTACTACTACTGTTGCTACAAGTTTAGCTTTAGAAGAGATTCCTGCTACAGATATTCCTACTGTTACAGATCTTCCCTCTACTGCTACTATTTTATAAATACCAGCCTCTATTCCATCTATTGTTGCTGTTTCCTCCTCCTTACTGCACTCTGACATAAAATTTCCTGCTGTTACTGAAGACATTCCTCATGATGATCTAACAGATGCCCATACTGAAGCCCAGCTTCTATTTACTAAAGAAGATATCAACAAGATGATTGAGAAACTTACTTCCCAAGAAGCTCCTTTCCATATCCCTGCAGATCACCCTCCATCCACATCACATTCTCCTAAGACTCTAGCTAAGTCTCCTGCTCATCCAGAAATATCTCCAACACAGTCTCAAGAAAATGAAGCTGATAAATCTCCAGTACATGAAGATGATAAGTCTCCTGCTGAAGATATGCATGCTGATGATGTTGTCTCAATCCATTACTCTGATGAAGAAACTCCAGTTGAAGCTACTGAACAAAGACTACCCAGTCTTCATTTTCAGATTCCTACCTTGCTGGCAACAACCAATGAAGATGAAATCAGCACAGTCAATAGAAGAAAATCCTCTACCTCTACTGTTGTGATTGAAGAAATCCTTCCTTGGACTATTCCTGCTCAGCCTCTTCCACCTCCTCAAAAAGAAGTCTTTCCTGAAGGTTCAATTCTAGAGAAAATTGAAACTATGCATACTGAACAGAGAAAGTATTTTGATGATTCTCTGAAAGTGGTCACTGATAAAGTCACAACTTTAGAAAAAGAAATGAGTCAAGGATTAGCTGAAATCCAAGACAAAACAGATGAGTTTAAAAGCTTCTGCAAATTGGTTGCAAAGCCATGGACCATACCATTACTAGCATTGGCACAGTCATGGAGTAATCTGTTACTCTTGCCAATAATCAAATTCTCCTGGACAAAAGAGGTGATGAAAGAAATTTCAAGACTTGTGAAGAAGTGGGTAAGTTCAAAGAAGATGTCAGCAACACCCTCTCTGTAGAAGTCAGAAAGGGGGGGGGGGGACAAAGTGAAGGAACTGCTAGAAAAATAAGTTGCAACTATGAAAAGTCAGTGGGAAGATCAATTAAAAGAAATTCAGACATCTGTTCTAAAGTAAATCAAGAGTACCAAGTTATATACTTATGATACTTCTGTTTGGATGCACAATCAACTGTTTCCTAAATTTGCGATGAATCCCAATGCCCCTCCTCCTGCAAATCTAGATGTCAACAGGACTACTTTCTCTCCTCCTTCAGAGTATTTTGATGGACCTCCTCCAGCACACTATGAAGGACCTCCTCCAGTTTACTATGAAGGACCTCGTCCTGATGTCTATGAACAGTTATGGGAATCTGAGCAAGCAGGACTGCCTCCTCATCCTCCAGAAGTTCAAATAGCAAAGAGAAGAAATTATGGTGATGGAGCCACTACAAGCAGATCTACTCGACATCCAGAAGCCCAAGGGAAGAGAACTCAAGAATGTACTGAAGTTTGAAGTCCAACCTCCAAGTCACTTATCTTGGAAACTCTGAAGTTAGTGATTGATTTTAATGAAGATAGGAATCTTCACTATAGCCCTCTCGAATGAGAGTTGTATGAGAAGTCCCTTACCAAGAGAAGAATCTATGACATGGAATATGGTAGAAACAACCCCAAGGCTCCACCTAGACCACCAAGGTACTTCCCCAAGCCATACAGTTATCACAAAAGATAGCAAGAGAAGCTTGAAAGTCAAGGAAAGCAACCTTCATTGGATCAGTAACCTGAAGATGATAGAAGTTCACTTTTGAAATTGTAGAATTTAATTCTCTTGGACAATTTTCTACTTATATGAACTTTTAATTCTGATCTAATTTTTTACATATTACTGCTTTTCTCTAAATTATCATGTTATTAGTATCTTTATGTGTTTTTCTCTTAATGAATTCACCTTAGTGTAGAGGGTTCTGACTTCTATAAATAGGGGAAGATTGTTTTGTATTGCATCCACAATAGCCCAGATTTGTATGAAGTCACCCTTAAACTAAGATGAATTAAGTTTGAATTTTATGCACTTTTTGTTAAGTATTTACAGGACTTAATTGCTAAGTGTAGACTAATGCCAGTCTACAATGAGTCACCAAACACGGGACCATACAATGTAATCCCTCATTATGTGATTCATGGTGTTGACTCATGTGTAGCCTCTCTATTGGGACACGCTTCTTTTTCAAGCACTAAGGGAAAAAGAAAACATGGATGCTGAAGAATCAAGATTTTAAGTTTTTCAGAAAAAGTGTAAGTCTTTTTCTCGAGTACTATAAGTTGTGTAACACCCCAAAATTTGTAGAGGGACGACCAGCATTTCTGGCCGAGTCGAACCGGGTTTGTTGAGAAGGAAAATTGGTTTCTGGTAGGAGGCACACGGCCTGGGACACGGGCGTGTCCCAGGGCGTGTCAGGCCCCAGTCGACATTTTGGTCGAGAGGTCGACGATTTTGGAGTCGACGATCATTGAGCAGAGAACACGGCCTGAGAAATGGGCGTGTCTCAGGGCGTGTTGAGCCCGTGTCGACGATCGGCCTGGGGAGTCGACGAATTTTGCTCGACGATGTGTCGAGACAAGGCACACGGCCTAGGACACGCGCTTGTCCAAGGCCGTGTCAGGCAGTCGATGAACTTTCCTCGACGAAGTGTTGAGACAGTGAACATGGCCTGGAGCCCAGGCGTGTTGAGTTAGACACGGGCAAGGACACGGGCGTGTCCGGTACCCGTGTGAGTCTCGGGTTATTTTCGGGGCTGTGTCGATGGAGGCACACGGCCGACCAGACGGCCGTGTCAGTTGGAACACGGGTGTGTCATGTCGAACACGGGCGTATCGGATGCCCGTATGTTGTTCCAGGGGCGTCTATTTTGACGGCGAATGGGGGACACAGCCCTGGACACGGGCGTGTCGTAGGCCGTGTTCGGCCCAGGTTTTGCATTTCAGGCCCGAATCAAGGCCGTTCGTTTCTTTAATTTGAGATCCAACAGCTGGGGGTTGTTCCTGATGGGTTATACACGGGATTGGACCCTTAGAAACCCTCATTTTATTTTGAGTGGTTCTCTTTCTAAGTTCTAGAGAGAGGGGAGAGCAAGGAAGAAGGTGAAGTAGGGATCCGGCTATTGGAGAGGCTTTAGTGCTCCAAATCGCGAGCCGAGACCAGATCCGTGGAGGCTAGATCATTTCGAAGGTTTTCATCCGGCTATTTTTCCATGGCTAGGAAGAGGAGTTGGAAGGTAACGACACTTCTCCTCTCGGTTTTAGGATGCGTGTTTTAGCATATTTTCTTTTCTATTTTTTGGGCACCAAACACTCAAATGAGAGGGGTTTGGGTCGCCAAGGTTCAAGAGGAACCTCCGGGTCGATTGAGTCCGTCCCCGGCATAGTTTGTGCATTAGAGATCCGCTCCGTTAGTGGATTAGGCATGTTGGGTGAAGCTGTAGTCGCGACCGTTAGTCCGACTCAGTGATGTTGCATATGAGGTTTAAGGGTTCGTAGAAATCCGCTGCGGCAAGGGGCCGTTTGTGATGTTCGTGTTGTTTGTGATGTTCTTCCCTTTATCTTGCATGAGTACGTGTGGCCGGTACCAGACAAGGTTAGCTCCTCATTGGCGGTAGATGGTTTCCTTGGTGAACAAGGTTAGCTCCGCATGAGTGGTAGATGGTTTCCTTGATGCGCGGGAACGCTGCAGTACTTATGAGGGATTAGGGAGGAAATGTCTTGGTTTGTGATGTGCCAAGACGTGGCTGTGTCTCCGTGGTCGGCTGGCTATCCCATGACGTGTAAGTCATGTGTGGAAAGTGTCCCGGCGAGACTAGCCCCCTTTGTGTGAGACTGATGAGAACGCCGAGCATGGGACAAGCCCGGGCAATGAGGCCATGAGCGGGTGGGGTCCAGCAAGGGTTCTTAGAATCGGTCAGTGTGTTGGACGAAATCCTGACATGAGAAGTCAGAGTTTGCCGGCAAGCCCGGGTCTGCGACCGTAAGCTGGTGGGCCCTTGGCAAGAGTTTCCGTGTGGCGACTTGTATGCCTTTGGGGGATTGTCGTTCCACTTTGTTTGCGGCTTTATGCTAATGGGGAGGTGATGAGTACCCAAATGATGTGATGTTGTGTTAGGTGTATACGCTATAGGGTGCCTTGGGTGAAGCCCGGGTGTTGCATTCATGTTGCATAGTAGGCCCTATTATTATATGCTCAACAATAGAGAACATGTATGATGTTTGAGACATCCAAGCCTGTTTCCTTAGTTTCTTTTCTTGCTTTTCATTATTGCATACGAAGTGCTAACTTGCAGGTTGGAGGAGTACCCCGGGGTCTGTTAGGGGCGGCCGGGAGGAGATGTGTTTGTTACACGGTTTGAGGTCAGCCTTTGCTGACCCACGTTACTAATAATTTTTATAGGGCAAGTATCGCAAGAAGGAGTTAGCTCGCCTGCCAGAAAGGCCTAAGCCTCATGAAGTGTTAACTCTTGATGTAGCTCTACTCTTTATGACATTGTATGTTTTGATGCCCTTGGTGACCGGCTTCCAGGCCGAGGTAGACTAGGTGTGCTTATGAACTTTCAGGACTGATGTATTATTTGAGTTTGAATTCACTCTTGTTGTAAGGCCTTGAGGCCATTTTGTTACTCTTGTAGGCGTGGATAACTTCTAGTCTCTTTTGTTGTTTTCGCTGTGATATTTTTTGAGTTTCGAGTTTGGATAGCTATATCATTTTATAACACTGAAGCTGTGCCGTTTGTATGTTGTGGGGCCCAGGCCGGACCCATATTATATGGTCATTATAGGGTAGGTGTTACAATTTGGTATTAGAGCCAGGTTCGATTCAAGGTCAGTGCGTAGAGAAGTTATCCACATTAGAGTAACACGGGACCATGAGTGTCCTTATGTTTAAGTCTTGAGATTAGAGATTGATCCCTTGTTTCTTGTTTTCTTGAAGAGTGCAAGCAATGAGGCGGGTACATCGAGAGCAAGAGAAGAACTTTCGGCGAGCAGTGCCACTGCTCCAGGTCTTTTGGGCACGGGTGTAGACCCGGCCGACTTCTGCCGCATGCTTGCAGAAGCGATGGTGGCAGCCCAAGCTGCAGCGGCAGCTCAGGTAGCAATCCTTGCTACACCAGACATGACGACGGCCGTGCCAGGCAGAGAAGCCAGGCGAGTGGAGACTTTGGCGGAAAGGGTGGTTGTCAGACATGGAGACCGACACATGAAGTATTTCCTGAGCTTCCATCCCCCGTCGTTCAAGGGAGTTGGTACGCCAACAGATGCAGAGGATTGGTGGGTTTGAATTCAAGAGCTTTTGAGGGCGGCAGAGACGCCAGAAGAAAAGAAATCTGAGTATGCGGCGTTCATGTTGGAAGGAGATGCCAAGTTATGGTTGGTGAGCCATAGCGGCCGCCAGTTCCCTGGACGCACCCCGTCGTTGGAGGAATTTGGGGATGCATTTTTGAAGAGGTACATTCCCGTTTCTACACGGTTGGCCCTTCAAAGGCAGTTTCTGCACTTAATGTAGATAGACAAGATGGTGGACAAGTATGTGAAGGAGTTCACCCGTTTGGGTCGTTACGCGGGAACGACGATGGCAGATGATATACAGAGGGATAACCTCTTCTACCAGGGGCTGAGGGAGAATCTGAGGCAACCCCTCATTTCCATGAAGAGAGCTGGTTTTAATGAGCTAGTTGAGGCTGCCAGGATATTGGAGAGTGATCTGGAGTGAACCCAACATCGTAAGGGTTTCACTCCCAAGCAAGGGGAAGGGAAGCCTCCCCAACCATAGGGAAAGTCTGAAGGGAGTAGGTGGAGGAAAAAGCCTCACACTTCCAGGTCTGGTGAGAAGAGAAAGTGGATGCCTGGAGGTTCTCACTCTAGGGGACCGCCGACATGCTATAACTGCGGTAAGGTGGGGCACATAGCTCGTGTTTGTCCTCAAGGAGGAGCGGAGCAAGAGGCAAGGCAGGAGCAGACTGTGTGCTCCGGCCCCAGTTCCACAGAGAAAGGGAAGATGGCGGAGTCAAGCGCTTCTCGGTTCTAACCAGTGCAACCAAGGGCCTACCACATTGGTCAGCAGGAAGCGATCCGCCAAACCGATGTGATGACAGGTAAGAGGAAATTTAAGTTTAATTTTGTGCTTCATACTTTTAGACTTTTATGTGTGATGTCTATGTTGTAGGCTTCGTATTAGTTTCCGGATACCCCGCTAAGGTATTGTTCGATACGGGAGCATCACACTCCTTTCTTGCGGAGAGCTTCATCCGGAGAATAGGAGTTAAGTCATTCTCGGCGGACGCGAAGCTGAAAGTGCACATGCCTAATGGGTCATCCATGTTCACCGGGGCCAAAGGGCGCATCTGTTGGGAGCTGGACGGAGTTGACTTCGTTTTGGTAGCAGCGGTTTTTACCATTGGTTGAGTTCGATGACATTTTGGGCATGGACTGGCTTGCAGAGTAGCGCGTTAGTATTGATTGCCTATATGAGGTAGTGACCCTAAGGAGCAAAGGGCAGGCGGAGGTCAAGTTTGAGGGCCTTTGTGGAGTGGCCTATTCCCTGATTTCGGCCATGCAGTTGATGTGGGCGGTTAACCAGGGTGGTGTAGCGTTGGTAGCGTTATTGGAGGTTCGCCTCTCCTAGTTGTCTATTGAGGAAGTGCCCGTAGTGGCAGAGTTCAAGGATGTGTTTCCGGATGAACTTCTTAGAGCGCCTCCTCGGCGGGAGATCGACTTCTCGATCGAGTTAGTGCCTGAGGCTAGGCCGGTGTCACGTCCTCCGTTTAGGATGGAACCAAAGGAGTTGGCTGAACTCAAAGTACAGTTACAGGAACTGTTGGAGAAAGGGTATATCAGACCCAGTTCTTCGTCGTGGAGCGCGCCGGTGTTGTTTGTAAAGAAGAAAGACGGTAGTATGCGACTGTGCATAGACTACCGAGAGCTGAATAAACTGACCGTTAAGATCAAGTATCCGATTCCTCGGATAGACGACTTGTTCGACCAGTTGGGGGGGTCGGTGGTGTACTCAAAATTGGACTTGAAGTCAGGCTATTATCAGTTATGAATTCGGGACGAGGACATACCAAAGACTGCCTTTGGTACGAGGTACAGACACTTTGAGTTTTCGGTGATGCCGTTCGGGCTGACGAACGCGCCATCTGTGTTCATGGATCTTATGAATCGAGTATTTCGGGAATACTTGGATTCTTTTGTGGTTGTCTTCATTGATGACATCTTGGTGTATTCCAAATCGGAGGTGGAGCATGAGACCCACTTGAGAGTGGTCTTGCAAGTGTTGAGGGAGAATCAGTTGGATGCAAAGTTCTCAAAGTGCGAGTTCTAGTTAGCGAAGGTGGCATTTTTGGGCCACGTGATTAGTGGGAATGGGGCGGCAGTGGATCCAACAAAAGTGGAAGCCATCAGAGATTGGCCAGTTTTGAGGACCGTGGCGGAAGTCCGAAGTTTTCTTGGACTAGCCGGGTATTATAGGAGATTCGTGGAGAATTTTTCGCGGATAGCTCTACCCCTCACCTCACTCACTCGTAAAGATCAAAAGTTTGTGTGGACTAAAGAGTGCAGGTAAGCATTTGAGGCACTGAAAGAGAGACTGATGATGGCTCCAATCCAAAGTCTACCGCAATGGACTGAGAGATTTCAGATCTTCAGTGACGCATCAGGATGCGGTTTGGGTTGCGTTTTGGTGCAATATGGCAAGGTGATAGCTTTTGGGTCTAGACAGCTGAAGCCTCATGAGAGGAATTACCCCGTCCATGACTTGGAGTTGGCGGCGGTAATTTTTGCGTTGAAAATATGACGACATTATGTGTATGGTGCAAGGGTGGTGATCTTCATGGATCATAAAATCCTGAAGTATCTCTTGGATCAAAAGGACTTGAACATGCGACAACGCAGGTGGGTTGAGTTTCTTGGAGACTATGAGGTGGAAATTCAGTATATGCCAGGTAAAGCCAATGTGGTGGAGGATGCCTTGAGTATAGAGTACTCGGGGCAAGCTAATTGGATCGAAGCTCATGATGAGCGGTTGGTACGGGAATGAGAGTCCCTTGGTTTGGAATGTGTGGCGAAAGGCGAGTCCAGCGTGGCTCGGTTGAACTAGATTAAAATGCAGAACGACTTGTCCGATCGCATTCGGGAAGCGACTCGATTGGATGTGGAGTTTCAACCATATGTGATGGAGGCTCAAAAGGGCGAGAGCAGCGCCTGGGAGATGATTGATGGGGTTCTGAGGAAGGACAGAAGGGTGTGTATACCGCAGTTCGGCAAACTCCGTGAGGAGTTGATGTTTGAGGCTCACTTCACAAAGTACTCCATTCACCCGGGCAGTACAAAGATGTACTTGGATATGAACAAATCCTTTTGGTGGCCGGGGCTGAAGCGGGACGTAGCTTTGTATGTGAGTCATTGCCAAACTTGCGCCTTGGTGAAGGTCGAATGTCAGAAGCCGGGCGGGTTCCTGAAGCCCCTTCCAATCCCTGAGTGGAAATTTGATGACATCTCCATGGATTTTGTACATGGTTTGCCTAGATCGCAGCAGAGTAATGATACTATTTGGGTGATCGTGGATCGCTTAACCAAGGTGGCCCTCTTCATCCCAAATCGGAAGGAGGATAGCGCGGAGAAGCTGGTGGAGTTGTATGTTCGCAACATTGTGCGACTGCATGGGATTCCTAAGAGCATAGTCAGCGATCGAGATGGACGGTTTACGTCCAAGGACTGGAGATTGGTTCAGAAGAGTTTGGGCACGAAGCTAAAGTTCAGTACGACGTTCCATCCTCAAACTGACGGGCAAACCGAAAGAACGAACCGTACTATGGAGGATATGCTGAGAATGTGCATTCTTGACTTCGGTAAGAAGTTGGAGGATCACCTCTTCATGGTAGAATTCGCGTACAATAACAGTTATCAAGCAAGTATAAAAATGGAGCCATATGAAGCTTTGTATGGGAGACGGTGTCGAACACAGATGTCTTGGACAGAGGCGGGAGACACCAAAATTTTGGGAAAGGAGGTGGTAGTTGACACTTGTGAGTTGGTACGGACCATTCAAGAGCGTATGAAGGTGGCGCAAGACCGGCAAGCAAAATACTTTAATGCTCGTCACAGGAAGTTGGAGTTTGCGGTAGGTGATTGTGTTTATTTGAAGATCAAGCCGTTCAAAGGCGTCTCATGGATTCGCCGACTCAAGAAGTTGAGTCCAAGGTTTTTGGGGCCTTTTGAAGTTGTTGAACGGGCGGGAGAAGCAGCCTATCAGTTGGCGTTGTCTGCGGAGCTGAGTGGATTGCACGACATTTTCCATGTCTCCGTCTTGAGGAAAGCCTTGGTGGAGGCTAGTGTGGTGATCGAGCCAGCATCGGTGTCGATAGAGGAAGACCTGAGGACGTGAGTCCGTCCAATTGCTATAGAGGATTCGGAGACTCGGCAGTTGCGGAATAAAGAGGTTAAACTCATGAAAGTCTGATGGGACAACTGCTGTCGTGAGGAGCACTCTTGGGAGCTAGAACAAGCCATGCTAGAAGAGTATCCAGAGCTCTTCAAATCAGGTACCATTTAAGTTTTGTTCCCTTTTGCTTTGTAATTTCGGGACGAAATTCTTTTAAAGGGGGGAGAGTTGTAACGCCCCAAAATTTGTAGAGGACGACCAGCATTTCTGGACGAGTCGAACTGGGTTCGTCGAGAAGGAAAATTGGTTTCTGGCAGGGGGCACAAGGCCTGGGACACGGGCGTGTCCCAGGGGGTGTCACGCCCCAGTCGACGTTTTGGTCGAGAGGTCGATGAATTTGGAGTCGACGATCGTTGAGTAGAGAACACGGCCTGAGACACGGGCGTATCTCAGGGCGTGTCGAGCCCGTGTCAACGATCAGCCCAGGGAGTCGACGAATTTTGCTCGACGATGTGTCGAGACAAGGCACACGACCTAGGACACGGATGTGTCCAAGGCCGTGTCAGGCAGTCGACGAACTTCGCTCGACGAAGTGTCGAGACAGTGAACACAGCCTGGAGCCCAGGCATGTTGAGTTAGACACGGGCAAGGACACGGGCGTGTCCGGTACCCGTGTGAGTCTCGGGTTGTTTTCGGGGCTGTGTCGATGGAGGCACACGGCCAACCACACGGCCGTGTCAGTTGGTACACGTGCGTGTCAGGTTGAACACATGCATGTAGGATGCCCGTGTGTTATTCCAGGCGCGTCGATTTTGACGGCGAATGGGGGATACGGCCCTGGACACGGGCGTGTCGCAGGCCGTGTTCGGCCCAGTTTAGCATTTCAGGCCCGAATCATGGCCGTTCGTTTCTTTAATTTGGGATCCAATGGTTGGGGGTTGTTCCTGATGGGTTATACACGGGATTGGACCCCTAGAAACCCTCATTTTCTTTTGAGTGGTTCTCTTTGTAAGTTCTAGAGAGAGGGGAGAGCAAGGAAGAAGGTGAAGTAGGGATCCGGCTTTTGGAGAGGCTTCGGTGCTCCAAATCGCGAGCCGAGTCCAGATCCGTGGAGGCTAGATCGTTGCGAAGGTTTTCATCCGGCTATTTTTCCATGGCTATGAAGAGGAGTCGGAAGGTAACGACACTTCTACTCTCGGTTTTAGGATGCATGTTTTAGCATTTTTTCTTTTCTAGTATTTGGGCACCAAACACTCAAATGAGAGGGGTTTGGGTCGCCAAGGTTCAAGAGGAATCTCCGGGTCGATTGAGTCCGTCCCCGGCATGATTTGTTCATTAGAGATCCGCTCCGTTAGTGGATTAGGCATGGTGGGTGAAGCCGTAGTCGCGACCGTTAGTCCGACTCGGTGATGTTGCATATGAGGTTTAAGGGTTCGTAGAAATCCGCTGCGGCAAGGGGCCGTTTGTGATGTTCTTGTTGTTTGTGATGTTCTTCCCTTTATCTTGCATGAGTACGTGTGGCCGATACCGGACAAGGTTAGCTCCTCATTGGCGGTAGATGGTTTCCTTGGTGAACAAGGTTAGCTCCGCATGAGTGGTAGATGGTTTCCTTGATGCGCGGGAACGCTGCAGTACGTATGAGGGATTAGGGAGGAAATGTCTTGGTTTGTGATGTGCCAAGGCGTGGCTGTGTCTCCGTGGTCGGCTGGCTATCCGGTGACGTGCAAGTCATGTGTGGAAAGTGTCCCAGAGAGACTAGTCCCCTTTGTGTGAGACTGACAAGAATGCCAAGCATGGGACAAGCCCGGGCAATGAGGCCATGAGCGGGTGGGGTCGAGTAAGGGTTCTTAGAATCAGTCAGTGTGTTGGACGGAATCCTGACATGAGAAGTCATAGTTTGCCGGCAAGCCCGGGTCTGCGACCGTGAGCGGGTGGGGCCTTGGCAAGAGTTTCCGTGTGGCAGCTTATATGCCTTTGGGGGATTGTGGTTCCCCTTTGTTTGCGGCTTTATGCCAATGGGGAAGTGATGAGTACCCAAATGATGTGATGTTGTGTTAGGTGCATACGTTATAGGGTGCCTTGGGTGAAGCCCGGGTGTTGCATTCATGTTGCATAGTAGGCCCTATTATTATATGCTCAACAATAGAGAACATGTATAATGTTTGAGACATCCAAGCCTGTTTCCTTAGTTTCTTTTCTTGCTTTTGATTATTGCATACGAAGTGCTAACTTGCAGGTTGGAGGAGTACCCCGGGGTCCGTTAGGGGCGGCCGGGAGGAGATGTGTTTGTTACACAGTTTGAGGTCAGCCTTTGCTGACCCACGTTACCAATAATTTTTACAGGGCAAGGATCGCAAGTAGGAGCTAGCTCGCCGGCCAGAAAGTCCTAAGCCTCATGAAGTGTTAACTCTTGCTGTAGCTCTACTCTTTATGACATTGTATGTTTTGATGCCCTTGGTGACCGGTTTGCATGCCGAGGTAGACTAGGTGTGCTTATGCACTTTCAAGACTGATATATTATTTGAGTTTGGATTCACTCTTATTATAAGGCCTTGAGGCCATTTTGTTACTCTTGTAGGCGTGGATAACTTCTAGTCTCTTTTGTTGTTTCCGCTGTGATGTGTTTTGAGTTTGGGTAGCTATATCATTTTATAACACTGAAGCTGTGGCGTCTGTATGTTGTGGGGCCCCGGCCGGACCCATATTATACGGTCATTACAGGGGAGGTGTTACAAGTTGTACTAAACAAGGGCTTATGAAAATTCTCGAGTAAGACTTGCCTTCATGTCGAGTAACAGAAGTTGTTCTCGAGAAAGCTTCTTGCTGTTCTCGAGAAGAGCCTTTGTTCTCGAGTAATATATGTCATTTCTTCTCGGGATATTTGTTCTCAAGATAAAATTTTTTCTAAGTCTTTTTCTCGAGAAGAATAAAGTTATTCTCGAGAAGACTATATTTTGGTCTTGAGATGCAGAATGTATTTGTCGAGGACCAGAGTATTTTTCTCGAGAGCTAGCTGTTTGTTCTCGAGATGGTTATCTGTTCTCGAGAACCAGAATATTTCTTCTCGAGAACAAAATGATATTTTTCTCGAGTACGTCCTGACATTCTCGAGACTACAGTTTTCCACCTCCACATATTTTTCTAAGTATTTTTCTCGAGACAGCCTTGTTGTTCTCGAGTACAAAATGTTTATTCTCGAGAACTATAAGTTATTTTTCTTTAGTAGTTTTTTCTTGAGAAAGCTATTTTCTTCCTCCATATCACTTTTCTCCAAGTCTTCTTCTCGAGAACTGCCTTATTGTTCTCGAGTAACAGTTCTCATTAGTTCTCGAGTAAAAATTTTTCTCGAGAACACCCTGGTCTATTTTTCAGAAATGTCTAAGTCCAGACAGACGATTATTTCAAACATAATTAACGCGAGATTGGTCCACGTGGATGTCATTAATGATGATTATGACCGTTAGGGTAATACTATAAAAGGTCTTGTCATTTTTGACTAACCCTAAGAAGTTTTCAAGAAAATTTTAAGAAGAATTTTTTAGCCGCCGCAAGAAGAAAATTCCAAGTTTCCTAAATCTGACTTTTCATTCCAAATCGAGAGCCGCAGATCTTATTCATCGACAAGGGATTTCGATCCAGAGAGATTCAGAGAATATTGATTCACAGATCAAGATTAGTATCAACGAGAAATCCTCTACTTGATCTTGTGAGTCCAGAAGTTTTCAGATCCAAAAATTGCCGATTCTTCTTCAACTTATTCTGATAAAGCCACAAAGTTCCAAGGAAGAAGAACAGGCAGAAGGATTTCAGATATGAGAATATATCACTGTTTGTATTTATTTTATTCATTCTATTCTTGTAGAAGATCTCTCTCCGAGCTGTAGGAGTTATTTTCTCCGAGTTATTATAGGAAATGTTTATCTTCCGAATGTTGATCCAGATTTGGAATCGAGTTGTAGGGAAATTGTTCTGAGGTGTAGGATTGGTTTCAATCTGAGATTAGTGGAGTAGCGGAGTCTAGTGCATTGCTAGATTGGTGAGTGGAAAGTGGATGTACCCAAAGTTGGGGAACCACTATAAATCTTTGTGTCCTCTGTGATTTCTTAGTTGATTATCTATGCATAGCTGTTATATTTTTTATTCTGCAAAAGACGCACAACTCACCTATTCACCCCCTCTAAGTGATTTAGGTAAGACAACTTAAAATATTTTCAATTACTCTCAATGCCAAAGAAGCAGGAAGATTTTGCTAAGGCAAAAAGCATTGAGTGAATCGTGCTCACTCAACGCTCTTAATGCCTAAGTTGAAGAAAGCTTTTCTTACGCAAAAAGTATTGAATGATGCAGACACACTTAACGCTCTCAACGCCAGAGAAGCAGGAAGAATTTGGCTAAGGCAAATGACGTTGAGTGAGGCTTGTTCACTTAACACTCTCAATGCCTAGATAGACATAATTCTGTCTAAGTGTTTTGGCGTTGAGTGATTGTTGGAACCCTAGTTCTGATTTGGGCAAGGACCATTCTTAGGATGTTTAGATTGACCCAAAATGTATAGTCATGGGTCATAGGTTTATTACCAGATCTTCCTCAGAAGGACTCTCCAGAATTGCTGAAAGAATTCCAAGAAATGCAGTCATGAACTCAGTTCGACGAACGTCGAACCCAGGTCGACGAACTCAGAGTTCCTTCTCTGAGTTCAGGTCGACGATCTCTGATCTCAATCAAGAAGTTTTGCTCGACAAAATCCAGCTGAGCTCGACGAACTCCGAGCTCAGGTCGACGATCACTGAACTCAAGACAGATTCTCAGCTCGACGAAATGGAAACAAAGCTTGACGATCTGCAAGCCCAGATCGACGAATTTTATGCGGTTTTCAGGCAGATGTTTTACAGTTGGCAGAATTAATTAAGGCATTTATAACTCTCATATTTAATGGAAATAGCCGTTCAAAGGCAACATTAAATGTGGGTTGTTTCAGAAGTTAATTCTGAATTAATTCCCAAGGCATCTTCTACTCTCTTGGGAATGCTTTAGCCATTATCAAGATAAATGAATTCAAATATTTGAATTTGACGGAAGAGAAGAAATAGGAAGATAAAAAATAGAATAGAGATACAGTGAAGGCTTTACTTTTACAGAGAAGGAGGAACTTTGCATCAATCAAGATATTCACAGAGCTCTTCATTTGCTCCAGGCTTTCAAGAGACACAAATCAATATTAATCTAAAAAGCTTGCTGGAGATCATCATCAATCTGAAGGCCTACACCATGAAGCAAAGCTTCCTTCTTTCCTGAACTATTCAACATCTCAGGGGGAGCTTTGACATCATCAACATCCACTAGTCTTCTCTCAGTGATTTGAGATAGAGAAGACAACATCATTTTTTTCCCTTTCCTATGTACAAGGTTTTTTCTCCCTTTAAAAGTAAACTCTTGGTGGCAGGGCACCTGATCAAAAACTTGTGTGTTTCTTTTTGGGCATGAAAGAAGGGTTGTTTTTGGGCATGAAAGAAGGGGGTAAGATCTGATTACTCTAAAGAGGGGGTGGGGGTGGGTGAATAGAGTATATTAAAAACTATTTGGCTATTTTTGAAATTATCAGAGTAAAAATGATACCAGTAGTAGTAATAGATAAAAAGAAAATGATCTAAACAAAACTACCACAACACAACAATCAAAACTATCACAGCATAACTAGCCTATCACAACCATAACAAGAACAATAAGAAAAAGGGCAACCAGATAACACGAGAAATTTTATAGTGGTTCCCCAACCTGGGTACATGCACTCTTCTACCACCCTGGTAGGAATCCACCAGCAGGTTTTAATCAGGTGACTGCCACCTTTGAGCTTTTGATCAGGTGCCCAAAAACCAAAATAAACTTTTGAAGGGAGTTAATAAACCCTTTTATAAGTGGCAGGAGAGAGATTGATGGTGTATTCTCTTTCTCAAACAACTGAGAAGACAAGTGGATTGTTGTTGTCAAGGCTTCTCCAGAAATCACTTGAAGCCTTACACATGGTGTAGTAGGTCTTCAGCCTTAACTTGTAGTAACCCAGGAACTTCTGACTGATAGTGATTGTTGTCCTTGAAAGCTCTTTGAGTTGAAGTTGAAGAAGACTCTTGATTTTGTATTTGTTGTTGTTCTTATTCTTCAGAAAAATCAAGGTAAAAACAAAGTGTTTCTCTACAGGAAAGTGTTTGAGACTGTTTCTGTATTTTTCTGTTTATTCTCTATGCTGTATTCTCTATGTTGCTGTCGACTAAAGAGAGAAAAATCTCTTTTATATTCTCTGTCCAAATTCTCCTTTGAATTTTGAATTCCCTGCATTAATTACTGATGGCTTGTAGAATGAAAATCGGCAGGAGAATATTTGCATTGATGAGTATCCCCAACTGTCCCAATTAATTAAGCAAGTAATTATCCTGATGAAGACCATGATCAATGCTGCCAGTAACGACTATATTCAGAGAATATAAGCATTAATTACTTCAGGAAATTACTGCTAAATAAGATGGAATAAAGGATAAAAAATGAGGAAAACTATAAGTATGGAACTGCAACAGAAATCGTCGACCATAAAATAGATTTCGTCGACCCAAGATCCAAGTTCGTCGAGCTAAGAAATCCTGTTCGTCGACCTGAGAAAACTTGTTCATCAACTTGAGATCCAAGTTCATCGACCAGAGCTCAGCTAACTGCATTATGTGAAAAACTTGCCAATTCTGTGGTCCAAGTTCGTCGAGCACAGATTCTATCTTCGTCGAGTTGAGTTTAGAGAAGATATTTTGGAAAGGATGTGTTGAAGTTGAAATCCAGACTTTGTCGACCTGAGCTTGAATATCGTCGAGCTCAACTCAGATAAATAACTCTGAGTTAGTCAATCAGTGATCGACGATCGTTAAGCTGATTTCGACGAACGTCAAACTTATATACTGAACTTGATTTTCTCTAAGTCTTCAGTTATCTGAGGTCTTCTGCTGGCTGGTCCATGTATGTTTTATCCTAAAGATTTATCCTAGACTCTAGGACTCAAAACACATGACCCTGGTTATACATTATGGGTCAGACATCCTAGTTAGTGAACCTAGCCCAAATCCAACTAGGGATCCAACAATCTCCCCCTATTTGGGTGAGGTCACTAAAATAAAATGAAAGAAAAACATTCACAAAGCTGGAAAAATATATCTGGCAGAAAATTGAAACATTCAGCAGATATGTATAATTAGTAGCTTTGTGACAGATAATAAATAAAGTTCAGACAATCAAAATTAAATAGAGTATATCATTTCTTCTTCTTCTTTTGCTTGTCATCTTTGTCTTTCTCAGAAGGCTGTGTAAATTTGATTTCTCTATTTGGATTAGCTACTTCTCTCTTGGACATGGTCATATCGGCAACTCCAATAATATTGAGAGAAGTGGCTCTGGGAACAACAGCCTCTGGATGCAGATTCATGTAAACATCAACATTAAAGAATTTATTAGCCTTTTCATACCTTTTCAATTCTTCCTTTCTGTAGATGACATAGTTGAGTACTGAGAAGGATCTCCCTTCAACTTTAGTATTATTGATCATTGATAATCCAACAAGCTCATGGAATCTGGCCATTCTTGAAGTGTTTTCAGTTTCAGAATCCACAAATGGAATAGGTGGAGATTCAGGCCTTTTTGGGCTTTCAGCTTTTTCTATTTCATAAGCTTATTATTGCTACAGTTGTTGCTATTGCTGATATTGTTGTTGTTGATGTTGCTGTCTGCTGGAATACCTGTGCTGACTGTTTTCTTGATATCTTGAGGATCTACCTTGATGTCTTTGATAAGTTTGAGCATAGGAGGTAAACCTCTGAGAACTGCTTCCTAAAGCACCAATAGAAGGTGGAGGAGGAGGAGGACCTCTCTAGTTCCTTTGAGGAGGAGGAGAGTACCTCCTGCTTTTCTTTCTGGCTTTTTGTTCATTCTTTGAAAGCCACATCCATACTGGCATCCCAGGATATGGAGTGATATTCTGTAGGATATAATATGGTATATCATGAGTGAGATTTGGTTTGGGAGCAGCAATGGGAACAACATTTCTCTTCTTTGAGACTTTCTTCTTGGCAGAGGAACTATCATCATTATCAAAATCATCATCATCCTCATCTTCATCAGCAGAAGATCCTTGAGGATTATCATATAAATCATCAAGAGCTTTTAGAATATCTTGGGAAATCTGTTTTTCACCCTGGGGTTGTACAGTAGATTCTGCAACTGCAACTTATGGAACAACTATTTCAGCAACGTTTTCAGAAATTAACTTATTTTTTTCTTCAATATCTACCATAATGATTTCATCTAAATCTGGCTTGGGACTGTCATCCATCTTGTAAGTGGGAGCTGAGACAGCCTCTGGAGAAGAAATATCCTTGGGAGCTGATACTATTGGAATCTCTGTAACTGCAAAACTTGCCTTTCGTTGCTTGGAAACTGTGGGGCTTATTGGTGAAGTATATGAAACAATAGCCATAGAAAGCTTTGAGCAGACTACTGGAAGGTAATTCAAATGAATTGTATCAAAAGAATTTAATAAGCTGAATAAATCAACTGTGAGATTGATAATGCAATCACCAACAGTTATTATTTCTGGCATAACTGAATCATCCATATCTATATCAGAATCAATTAGATCAATTATTTTAGTTGGAATAGCTGTTTCTTCGGAATCATCTGACATCACAGAATCTTCTGCTGCTGTCACAACTGGAGCTTCTTCATCACAGAGCATGTCCCCCTGACTGGTTTTAAGGGGTCCTGAAGCCAGTCCTCCAAAAGAAGGGACAGATGACAAAGCAGCAATTCTGGATGAAAGGGTGGTGATGGAAGCAGAAAGGGGAGCTATAGCATCAGTTATGAGCCTATTAAGGGTAGGAGAAATGAATGCAAGAAGATCTTTAGCAATATCAGAAAAAGTTAGATATAGAGATTCTGGAGCTGTAGAGGAATAAGGAGTGTGGTGTCCATAATTGGAACATATAGAGAAGGTACTGGACATATCTATATGTGTGTAGTCAGTAGTAGTGGATGGTATGTCAGTGTGGGGAACTGACATAATAACAGTTGAAGGAGTTGCAGTGGTAGAGGGTTGGACTGTGGTTGTGGGGGAAGAGATGGGGGAAGAGATGGGTTCCTGATGTGGAGATGGTGGAGGAAATAGTAGATTGAAGGTGTGGGATGACATAAATGTGTCTGGGTGTATGCTATTTAAATGCGGTGGAAGTGGAGATTGAGGTGGAGTGATGTGCTCCAGAGATGGAACTGGGGTAGATGCTGGTGTGGTTTGATGTTGTTGGTGAGTTGGTGGAGTATGAACTAGAGAAGATGATGGTTGTTGTTGATGATGAGGTGGTGGAGGAGAAGGAATGCTGGTGGAGGGGAGGATATCTTCTGGTGGTGGAGGAGTGGCTAGCACAGCCCTGGTGCTCTCAGAACTCCTTGTAGAGGATGAAGCCTTGGAGGGCTTTGTGATTTTCCTCTCCCATATGCCAAACAGGGTAGATGTAAGCCTTTTGGAGGCATTTATGAACACCATGGAGACCAGTAGTTCATGAGCCTTCTCATGAAGAAAGATTCCTAGAATCCTTCCAAAACAGACTTCCTTCTTGTTATTCTTTTTCTTGGTCAAATCAAACAATAATTTGCCCGAGTTTATGCTTTTCTTATCAACCAGAGCACCCATCACTAATAACTGGTGCCTGGTGATGTAGTAGTGGGCTGTATGTTTTGCCAATAGAACCTTTCCGACAACATCAGCCAAAAATTTGTACTCAGCAGACAAATTTTTCTTAAGTAGTTTGTTCGGGTTTTCTCCAGAATGACCCATCTTAATCAACATATTATCATAATCTTCACTATCCAGTTTTATTTCTTCATTACCATTCAGCAGACCAAAAATCTCAGATAAAATAGTATAGGAAATAGAAACTTTATTACTGGATATTGTTCCTATCATTATATCTTCCTCTGGTGTTGTAGAGGTAAACACCCATTCCTTAATCTCAGTCATTACTATTTTGATGCGTTGAGTCATGAACTTCTGTAGATTCTGCTCTACAAACAATTTCAGAATGTCCACAAAGATCTGGACAGAGTACTGAAATGATTCAAAATCAATATCAAATCCCATATCGAATTTCATTGCTGCAAGAGTATTTGCTGGAATCGCCATTATTTTCGCCTGCACAAGAAAAATAGAGATCAAGTACAAAGGAACAGAAAACGCGAGACGGAGCTCGAAGAAAGCCTAGATATATGGTTTTCAGAATATGAAGCGGCAGTCTCCACCCGACGAAATAAATAAAATTCTTTGATCTCAATTCGATGAAATATTTTATAGACAAAAGAGTTCGTCGATCTTAGTTAGAAGAAGTGAAAATATTTCGTCGAGCTCAGTTTAATGAAAGTTTTCTGAATCAATATCGTCGATCTCCATTTGATGAATAGAACTTCACTCACAGAGATTTTATCGGTCTCCGATCGATGAATGTCTCTAGAACTTTTCACAATTCATCGATATCCGTTCGACGAACTTTGAAAAATTCGTCAACCACAGACATAAATTAAATTAAGGCTTCTCCACATACCAAGATGATTTATAAAGAACATATGGTTCCTCTCATCTAAGGGTTTGGTGAAGATATCTGCTCTTTGCAAATTAGTATAGATGTAGACAAGCTTAATTTTATTTTTGTCCACACACTCTCTAATGAAATGATGCCTAATGTTTATATGCTTAGTTCTACTATGATGGACTGGATTTTATGCAATGGAAATTGCACTTGTGTTGTCACGTAGTAAAGTTGAATTATTTAAGTTGAAGCAATAATCCAGGAGTTGGTTCTGAATCCACAGCATCTGGGAATAGCAACTGCCAGCTGCTATATATTCTACTTCAGCAGTTGAAGTAGACACAGATGAATGCTTCTTGCAAAACCAAGACACTAGTCTCATACCAAGGAACTGGCATGTCCCTGAGGTACTTTTTCTGTCCAATCTACATCCAGCAAAGTCAGCATCTGAGTATCCAGTTAACTCAAACTCTAACTCAGTTGGATACCAGAGTCATATACTAGGACAACTCTTTATATATCTTAAAATCCTTTATAAGAAAGTAAGGTGTGATTCTTTAGGGTTCACTTGGAACCTAGTACAAAGATATGTAGTAAACATTATGTCAGGTCTACTTACTGTAAGATATAACAGGGACCCAACAATGGCCCTAGATAATTTCTAATCAACAGGTTTCCCATGTTCATCAGAGTCAATTACAACATTTGTAGCCATAGGTGTTTTCTTGGCTGAGGCATCTAACATCCCAAACTCTTTGATAAGCTCTTTAGCATACTTAGATTAGTATATAAAGATGCCATCAGGTAGCTGCTTCACTTGGAGACTAAGGAAGTAGGAGAGCTCACCCATGCTGCTCATTTCAAACTTTGAATGCATGAGGTCAAAGAACCTCTTGCATATTTTGGAATCTGTAGACCCAAAAATGATGTCATCTACATAGATTTGTACAAATAAAATTTTATCCTTATGGTGTCTAGTGAATTATGTCCTATCTACTATGCCTCTAGAAAATTTATGCTCTAAAAGAAAGCTAACTAAGGTTTCATACCAAGCTCTTGGAGCTTACTTTAGACCATAGAGAGCTTTATGCAATTTAAAAACATATGAGGGATAAGTAGGAGAAATAAAACCTGTAGGTTGTTCAACATAAACCTCTTCTTTAAGTTCACCATTCAGGAATGCACTCTTGACATCCATTTGGTAAACCTTGAATTTCTTATAGGTAGCATATGCAAGGAATATTCTGATTGCTTCTAGCCTTGCAACAGGTGCAAATATTTGATCATATTCAATCCCTTCCTCTTGCCTATAGCCTTGAGCAACCAGCCTCGCCTTGTTCCTTATTATGACACCTTGGGCATCTAGTTTGTTCCTAAATACCCATTTAGTTCCAATGACTGGGTAGTCTTTTGGTCTTGCAACTAAGTCCCAAACTCTGCATCTCTCAAATTGGTTGAGCTCCTATTACATTGCAACAATCCAATGGGGATCTTTCTCTGCATATTTAATGGATTGGGGCTCAATTTGAGATATGAAGCAGGTATGCATCAAGTTTTGGTTTAATTGATGCCTGGTCTGCACACCATCTAAAATGTCTCCAATCACTTGAGATACACGATGATCTCTAAGGGTCTGTTTGGCGCAGCTCTGGCGGCTGGAAAATCTCTATTCCAGCCGCCAGAGCTGCTTTATATGTGTTTGGGACAGCTTCCTGTGAAGAGCTTTTCAAAAATCTGGAGCTGTTTTGCAGCTCTTCAGAAATCTCCCTCCCCCCAGCTTCTGCTCTTGCAAAATAGCTTTCCCTCTCACAAGTTTTGGAAATCTAATGGTTTATTCAGTTGGAACATGCTTAGAGGTCGGACGGCCTTCCTCCGGCGATTCCGAACCCCTAACGGCCTTCCTCCGGCAATTCCGAGCCCCCGACATCCTTCCTCGGGCGATTCCGAGCGCACTTCTGCACAGAATACCCAAACACTCTGCAGCTTTTCAAAACTGCTCCCCAGAAATCTATTTTAAAATAGCTCTATCCAGACAGCAGCTTTTCAATCCGCCAGAGCTGTCCCAAACAGAGCCTAAGTGTGACTAATTCAGTATGTGGAGTTGGTTGTACAACAGCTTGTGGAATAAATTCCTCTTGTGGAATTATATTAGCTGTTGGAGGTTCTTCACTGATTCCACTGTCTTCATCTTCACTTTCTTCAGCTTCATTGTCTTCAGCAATTTGTGAAGAAGGATGACTAACAGCCTCTTTAGTGAGGGTCAGTTCATTTAACTTCTCACACAAGTTTGGTTCCTACAAGGAATTACTGGTAGAAGGATTCTACTCCTTGTAAAACATGTTAGTTTCATCAAATGTAATATGAACAGATTCTTCAATTTTCATGGTGGATTTATTAAAGACCCTATATGCTTTGCTTATTTGGGAATATCCAAGAAAAATTCTCATTTTTGGCTTGGCTTCAAATTTTCTAATGTGTTTCTTATCATTGTTGTGAATGTAACATAAATAACCAAATATTTTAAAATAGTCTACTTTAGGTTTCTTTCCTTTAAGTAGCTCATAAGGAGTCTTATTCTTAAGTTTGTGTATAAGAATTCTATTCAGTACATAATTTGTCGTGCTCACAGCCTCTGCCCAAAAGGATAGGGGAAAATGAGCATCTGTATGTAATGTGCCTACTGATTCAATTAGGGTTCTATTCATCCTTTCAGCAACGCCATTTTGTTGAGTTGTTCTAGGAGCTATGAAACAGTGTCTGATGCTTTCCTTCTCACAGAACTCTTGCATAAGAAGAGACTCAAACTCAGTACCATGATCACTTTTGATCAATGTAACTGGAGTAGAGTACTCAATCTGTATGTTCTTGAGAAAATCTGTAAGAACCTTGAAGTTATCAGACTTAGATCTCAGAAAGAATACCCAAGTGAATCTAGAGAAGTCATTTATAATCACTAAAGTATAAGATTTTCCTCCTAGACTTTATACTACAATAGGGCCAAAAAGGTCCATATGTAGCAAGTACAATGATCTGGGTGATTCACTTTTATTTACTGATTTAAATTTTTTTTAGTTTGCTTGCCTAATTGACAAGCCCTGCAAAGGCTTTCCTTCTTGTAGGAGCAAGAAGGCAATTCTCTAACAAGGTTGTCCCTAGAGAGTTTGACAATGTTTTTCAAATTTACATGACCTAATCTCCTATGCCAAAGGTCATTATTATTGCTAGTTAAATTAAACAGGCAGATTTAAAATTGACTACATAAACATTTCCTACTTTAGTGCCAGTCAAAACTACATGGTTATCTAAAGAAGTAATAATACAGGAAGTCTTAGTAAATGATACATGAAACCTTTCATCACATAATTGACTTATGGAGATAAGGTTATGCTTCAGTCCACTTACATAGGCTACCTTCCTGAAGGTGACATCTCCAATCTGGACTTTTCTATAGCCTTCAGTCTGGCCACAATTGGAGTCACCAAATATTACTTTTGGTCCTAACTTTGACTTATAGTGAGTTAAGTTGTCCCTATTCCCAGTCATTTGTTTAGAATAGCCACTATCCAGGTACCACTATTGCTCTGTGGTAGGATAGTCTTTCACATACAAATAAACAAATTAGCTATTTTTGACCCAGGTTTCCTTGGGTCCTTCTTTCTTTACATAACTGAAACTGAAAATAAAGGAATATTTAGGTTGGCATTTGTAACCTAAAGGATGATATCTCCTAGGTGGAATAATCCATTGATTTAATTGATTATTAGAGGATCTTGGTTAGTTATAAGTTTTAGAAAAATTAAAATTTCTGTTAAGTTGAACTGGGTTCGACGAATTTAAGTGAGTTCGTCGATCTGAGTTCGACGAATGCGGTTGAGTTCGTCGAACTCCACTCAGAGAATGAGAATATCCATTCTCTGGGCCCCAAAATCGTAAATCTCAGTTCGATGAACCATACTGGTTTCGTCGATCGTAGTTCAACGAATTATTATAATAGAAATCTGCGTTTGGAGTTCGTCGACTGGAGTTCGATGAACTGTACACATTTCGTCGATCTGCGTTCGACGAAATCTGTTGAACATTATTATTATTTGGATTTTTCTTATTTTATTTCTTTTTCTTATTCTTTGGTTTTAATTCAGTTTATTTAGTATTATTAATATTGTCTATTTTTTCTTTTCCTTTTTCTGATACAAATTTTATAGGTGTAGTTAATATATTTTTTTGATTTAGTGGGGGTTGGCTTGATGAAGCACCTAAGCTCAGCTTGCCATTTAACCTGACATTAACTGTACTTGTAATGTCCATCAACTTGATGCTTCTCCCATTTAGGGATTCTTCAAGTTTCCAAGCCTCAGCTGATTCAAATTTTAATGATATTATTTGTTCTTGAGCTAATGTTAATTCATCTTTTAATTTAATGTTTTCAGAAATATAGTTTTCGTATTCAAATAGCTTTTCCCAAAGCATTTTGATTTCTTTTTCAGAGTTTATTAAATCTATACACAAGGATTTAAATTCAGTTTTAAAATTATCAGAATTATAATCAAAAGATGATAATACCTGATCTGCCTCTGAATCAGATTCTTCATTATCCGACTCTTATGTTTGTTCCTTAGCATCTGATGGGCTGCAAGAGGCATTGATAGCCATGAGGAAAACTACCCTTGCCTTAGATTCTTCTTCATCTTCACTGGAGCTGGAAGATGAAGATTCCTCTTCAGTATCACTCCAGGTTTCAGCTAGAAAGCCCTTCTCTTTCTGTTTATGCTTGTTGGAGGAAGGCCTGCTGTAGTGCTGTTTCCTGGAGTCCTTCTCTCTTCTTCTTTCCTTCTTTTGATTCTCAGGACACTCTGAGATGAAATGTCCTAGCTTCTTGCATCCAAAACATACAATTTCTTTAGTGGGTGTTTTGTTATACCTGGGTTTGTCATCATGCCTGGATGACTTTCTCCTGAAGTCCTTCTTTGCCATTTTGTAGAATCTCTTGGTTAAGAGACTTAGGAGTTCTTCATTTGGTGTTGGAGCTTCAGTTTCTTCTACAGCTTTAAAGGCTATATTCTACTCCCTTCTTGCCGGTGGAGGAGTCTTTTGTTCTGCAGCTTCTCTGGACTTGATCAACTGCTCATAAGATTTGAGCTTTCCCAGGAGAGATTCCATGGAAATCTCATTCAAACTTCTAGCCTCCTTAATTGGCCATATCCTGGAGTCCCATGAGCTTGGGAAGCACATGAGGATCTTGTCATTGATCTTAGTGAGAGAGATGTCTTTGTCCAAGATCTTAAGTTCACTGATGATTGCAATTAATCTGTTGTACATGCCACCAACAGATTCAGCTTTATCTTTCTTGAAGTTTTCATACTGAGAGATAAGGGTTGATCTCATGTCCTTTCTCTCATCAACTGAACCAACAACCATCTGGTTTAGAGAGTCCCAGATTGCTTTTGTAGATGTGCATTCAGCCACCTTTTGGAATATATTATCTGAGATAGTCTGAGCTAATATATTCATGGCTATAACATCTTCAATCTTTGCCTTTTTTTGTGCACCTGCCCACTCAGGTGGTGGAACAACATGAGTGCTTGATGTTGATGTAGTAACAGCTATTGGTTAAGGAGGACCTGTCAAAATAGAATTATAGATGTCCTCATCAATAGAATTCATATACAGTCTAATTCTTGCCTTCCAGATTGCAAATTTATTCAAATTGTAGACTGGAGGTCTGGTGTTTGAATAATCTTTGTTCTGTGCCATGCTGTGAAATGATATAAAATTAAGATCAGATCTAACAAATGATCTTTTGGTTCAAGGGTTAGCTTGTACAACCAAAGGAACCTACTCTGATACCAATTGAAAGAGGGGGTTAGATTTGATTACTCTAGAGGGGGGGGGGGGGTGGTGAATAGAGTATATTAAAAACTATTTGGCTGTTTTTGAAATTATCAAAGTAAAAATGATACCAGTAGTAATAGATAAAAAGAAAATGATCTAAACTAAACTACCACAACACAGCAATTTAAACTATAACAGCATAACTAGCCTATCATAGCCACAACAAGAACAATAAAAAAAGGGCAACCGGACAACACAAGAAATTTTATAGTGGTTCCCCAACCTGGGTACATCCTGTAACACCCCCATCCGTCACATGGCATATAATAGAAGGTCCAGCTGGAATCCGACGCCATATACCACATATAGTCGGAAGAGTTACCAAATGAATATTCAAACTATCCAATTAAGACTACTCGTCCTACACAGAGCATTCTAGCGGAAGCTTTTAAAGTTGAAAGAACCAAAATCTTAAATCCAATATATATGAATGTCCACGACCACAACCATAGGAATGAACTCAAATACACTGAAAAGGTACATGGCCTTGTGGCCTTATAGATGTTCACTTAATAAAAACATGTCTTACATACATCGGCTCGCAGGCCGGCCACACATAATAAAAGTAAAAACAACTATTCTACGGCCTTCTAGGGCCAGCACAGCAACATGGGAACCAACCCGCTATTTGGCACTCAGCTCCGCAGCACCTGCAAGCACAATTCCACCGTACGGTGGCAAACAAAGCAACGGTCATCCAAAGCCGACCAAATTATAACGACCCCGCCCCTTACTCAGGACGACGGTGCTCTTTCCCTGCATATCATTAGCTTAATAAAAACTTTAAGCACAATTATATTATGCCACAGGTGTAGGCTCGTACGGCCAAACACCCCGTGCACTCAGGGCACACTAACGGTGAATCCTGACCAATCAGTGTCTTCACCACCATCCCAAAGATGGCAACCATGTGAGCATTTAGCCTTTCTGACCACCATCTAAGGCTCCCGACTATGCCAACGGCCAGTCCCCGTCTTCGGGTCTCTCGCACCGAACCACACAGCCTAGGTCTGATTCCACTTGCCCGTTGCTCACGCTGCCTAGTCAATTTAAGTCCTACACGCGGGCCAAGCTTCTCTCGGATCCCAAAATTTCCAAACAATCACATAACCCAGTTATGTTCAAGGCCGGTTCCCAGACCGCCAAGTTAGCAGAACACGTTTCTGCTCAGTTTTTCGGGTGCGCCTTGAAGCTAACCCCCAAGGATCCCTGCTGCAATCTACCGCGTAGAAACCCGAAAAACCAAAAGTACGGAGTCTTCTCCGACAAAACATATCAAATGCAACATCATCGATCCAGACGGTACACGACCGGGTAGGCTTCACACACAATGCCTATGCCCGTACTTACGATTCCAGACTCTATATGCAACACAAGGGGGACTATTCACATCAACCCCAAGGAACACCACGCACTCACCGCACACTCGCGGGATCGGGATTCCCTATGCAGAAAGAAAGAGCTTCACATGCTCAAGTTGAGAATCATTACCCTTGTAGTCCGTTTTGGCGCCATGGAAAAACTACACGGACAGAACTCTTCGCAACGAACTTTCCTCCACGGATCCGCTCTCAGATTTTGAAACGGTGCTCCGATGCTTCGCCGACACCCGAAAACCTCCTTCTTCTTCCTCTTCTCTCTAACACCTTGGAAAGAGAAAGCCTTGGAGAGAAATGAGGGATTAACTCCCCTATTCCCGGCCTTAACAGAGCAGGAAATCATCTGGGCCGTTGGATCTTAATTAAAGAAAATGAACGGCTCAGATCCGTTCAAATATCTCCAGACCTGGGCCGAACACGGCTTGGCACACGGCCGTGTCCCAGGCCGTGTACCTCGATCCAGGCACGATCATCGAACACAGAAAAGACACACGGGCTCAGATACGCCCGTGTCCAACCTGACATGCCCGTGTCGGGTCTCTCGACACGCCCGTGTCATGGGGCGTGTCACGCATAACCGCCACGCCAACCGGCACGTCCCAACTACACACGGGTACTGACATGGGTAGGCACACGCCCATGTCCAATGACACACCCATGTCATCTAGCCGTGTTCCTGGCCGTGTTCTTCTCCGGATAAAAACGACGAAAAATCACCAGCCAGACACGGTCTTGGACACGCCCATGTCCTAGGCCGTGTACCCCTATACAGGCACCAAAAACCCCTTTTTACGTGACGGACTCCAATACAATTTTCGGGGCGTTACAAATCTCCCCCACTTATGGAATTTCGTCCCGAAATTAAACAAAGGTACACAAATCTAAATAATACCTGAGTGGAATAACTCGGGGTATTCCTCCAACATAGCTTGCTCTCGATCCCAAGAAAGTTCCTCACGTCCGCAATTATCCCATCGGACTTTAACCTTACGGACCTCCTTGTTGCGGAGTCGTTTGACTGCAACATCTTCAATTTATGGTCAACTCATAATCAACTGGTACTTGATTATCTGCAATGATCTGTGAAGGCTCTTGCACCGCCTTACGCAACACCGATATGTGGAACACGTCATGCAGCCCACTCAATTCCGCCGACAGCTTCAATCTATACGCCGCCTCGCCAACACGCTCCAGGATTTCAAATGGTCCAAAGTATCTCGGACTCAGCTTCTTCAAGCGTCGAACCCGCGATACACCCTTGAACGGCTTGATTTTTAGATACACCATGTCGCCAACACTGAACTCCACGTTCCTATGTTTGGCGTTATAGTACTTTGATTGTCTATCCTGAGCGATCTTCAACCTTTCTTGAATTGTCCGTATCGCTGTTGTGGCATCCTCCACTGCTTGACGTTTATACAACTTCGATTCGCCTACCTCCAACCAAGACAATGACGTACGACACTTCCTCCCGTACAAGGCTTCGAAAGGCGCCATTCCAATACTCGCCTGAAAGCTGTTGTTGTACGCAAACTCCACCATATACAGGTGATCCTCCCAATGCTTTCCGAAATCTAGGACGCACATGCGAAGCATGTCCTCCATCGTCTGGTTGACCCTCTCGATTTGGCCATCCGTCTGTGGATGAAAGGCTGTACTCAACTTTAGCTTAGTACCCAACAGACTATGTACCAACCTCCAGTCATTCGACGTGAAGCGTCCATCTCAATCACTAACAATACTGTAGGGCACACCATGCAATCGTACAATATTATCCACGTAGAGTTTGGCTAACGTTTCCACCGGATCTTCCTTCCTGTTCGGAATAAAGTGCGACACCTTTGTCAACCTATCTACGACCACCCATATGGCGTCGTTTCCCTTCTGCAACTTCGGCAAGCCATGCACAAAATCCATAGATATGTTGTCAAATTTCCATTCTGGGATAGGAAGGGATTTCAAAAAACCTCCAGGCTTCTGGCATTCCGCCTTCACCAACGCGCAAGTACGACACTTGGCCACATAAAGTGCTACATCCTTCTTCAAACTCGGCCACTAGAATAATTTCTTCATGTCTCTATACATCTTCGTGCTTCCCGGGTGGATTGAGTACTTGGTATGATGAGCCTCATACATCAACTCCTCCCGAAGATTATCCGCATTGGAATGCATAGGCGACCGTCCTTCCTTAGCAACCCATCCTCAACAGCAAACTGGGAATTTGACCCATCCAAAGATTCTTCCAAGATCTATTTCATGCTGTTATCCTGAACCAAAACCCGCCGAACTCTATCAGCTAGGTCACATTGCACCTCTGTCCAAAACAGTTTCGCCTCAACACTAGATTGCTTGTCGACGCAAGATATCTCCAAAGCCTCCAACTCATGGACCAATCTCTCATCATGTACAGATAACAAGTTGGCTTATGCGGGAATCTTATGACTCAACGCATCCGCCACTGCATTGCCCCTTCCCAAGCACATAATGAATCTTGAAGGTGTAGTCCCCTAAGAACTCCATCCACCTCCGTTGCCTCATGTTCAGATCCTTTTGGTCCAACAGGTACTTCAAGCTCTTATGATCGGTATAAATGTCGACCTTTACACCGTACAGGTAGTGCCTCCAAAGTTTTAGAGCAAATATCACGACCACTTACTCTAAGTCGTGGACCGGATAATTCCTCTCATAAACCTTCAATTGTCGTGAACCATAGGCTATCACTCTCCCATGCTGTAGCAGAACACATCCCAAACCACTGCCCGAAGCATCACTATAGATCTCGAACCCTTCGGTTCCACTTGGCGAACATAAAATGGGCGCCGTGGTCAACCGCCTTTTCAACTCTTTAAAAGCCTGTTCGCACTCCGAAGACCACACAAACTTTTGATCCTTGCGAGTCAACGTCGTGAGTGGTAGCGCTATCCGCGTGAAGTTCACTACGAAGCGCCTATAGTAGCCAACAAGCCCCCGAAAACTCCGGACCTCTGCCACTGTAGTCAAAGCAGGCCACTCCCGTATCGCCACTATCTTCGCCGTATCCACAACTATCCCTTCTCCGCTGACAACATGACCAAGGAACGCTATCAAGGATATCCAAAATTCACACTTGGAGAACTTAGCATACAACTGATTCCTCCTCAACGTCTCCAACACCATGTGAAGATGATTGTAATGATCCTCTTCGCACCACGAGTACACCAGGATATCATCGATGAATACCATCACAAAACGATCCAGGTACTCTCTGAACATCCTGTTCATCAGATCCATAAACACAGATGGCGCATTCGTCAACCCAAACGGCATGACCGTGAACTCGTAATGCCCAAACCGCGTACTGAATGTTGTCTTTGGGATGTCGCTCTCCCTTATCCTCAACTGGTAGTATCCGGATTTCAGATCTAACTTCGAATATACCGTTGACCCAACCAACTGATCAAACAGATCGTCAATCCTCGGCATCGGATACTTATTATTCTCTGTAAGCTTGTTTAATTCCCGATAATCGATACAAAGCCACAAGCTCCCATCTTTATTCTTAACAAAGAGAACTGGTGCGCTCCAAGGCGATGAACTTGGACGCACATAACCTTGCTCTAGAAACTCTTGCAATTGCACCTTCAACTCCGCCATCTCTCTTGGTACTATCCGATATGGAGAGCGTGACACCGGTTTGGCGCCCGGTACCAGCTCAATGGTAAAATCAATCTCCAACTGAGGAGGGGCTCCTGGGAGATCATCTGGGAACACATCAGGATACTCAGATACGACTGGAATATTGTCAAGACTTGGCTTAGGCATCGAAGTCTGCACTAGAGTGACAAACAGCTCTGCCCAGACCGAACTGCCTTGATCACTTGAAGGGCTGACATCAAAATCTTACCCGACCCCTTCATGCCCGCAAAAGTCGTCTCCCGATCAGTGTCCAGACCCAACTTAACTTCCTTACGGTTGCAATCGATGCATGTACCCTACTCCGAGAGCCAATCCATACCGAAGATTACGTCGAACTCCACTAATGGTAGAATCAACGCTCGCAAAACAAACTCCCGGTCTCCAATCTGAATCTTCACTATGCAGACCCTATCCACATGCATTGAGCACCATAAGACAACACCACCTCCAAAACGTCTTTTGCCATCGAAAGAGATATTCCGACGTGCAAAACAATTCCTTTGGGTAAACGGAAATGCGAAGCCCCCTTAAACGAACGGTGCTCCCGCCGGATAAATGAAATTCAGAACAAAGCTTAGCACAAGTGGTTCTAGGCTAACATGCACAAAGGTAACAAGTGTCTAAAGCTAAATGCTAGAATTTTAAACCTTACCTGTCACCACGATCGCGTGCTTTCTGGCCTCTTGCTGACCCAGCCTGTACACATTAGGCTTCCACTCGGACATTAAGCATCCGCTCCAACATCTACGGGCAAAATGCCCCACTTTTCCGCAAATATAGTAAGCTCCTGGGACTCGACTTGTGGTTGCCCCCAACGCACCAGACGAAGGGGCTGAGTTCGAAGTCTTCAGCTTCTTGTTCCATCTGCAGACATCCAACTTTGAACTTGGCCCTTTGAACTGTGGTTTCTTAGTACTAGAGTCCTCACCTGCTCTTGACATAGCTTCCTTAATCTTCTGAGCACCATCCAAACATTCTCGGGCAAAGTGCCCTTTCTTGCCACAAGCTCGACAGTTGTACATAACTTTGCTAGTCCCAGCCTTAGCCCCCTCTTTGGATGTTCTGCGTGATGCAATCCTCCTAGGATTTGCAGAGTTCGATACCCTACTCACTGGCATCGGGTGAATCCTCCCCAAATCTACTTACAACGATCTAGCCGACTCCACCAAAGCTCGGAATCGCAATAGTTTTGGTCCTACCAGTAGGATTTGCAGCTCACCACGCAGCCCATTATAGAATCTATCAACTATAGACTGTTCGTTCTCCAATTCAAAGCATGGGTAGCGGCTTATGAAAAGGAACGCCTGCAAATAATCATCGACTGAGTGCGTACCATGCACTAAGGATATGTTCAATTGCTGGCCTGCTGGCCTTCTTAAAGTCCATTGATCCAACACACCACCCGACATTGGAGTCATCATAGGGACAAAGGGTTGCACATTGCTTCCCTGTCGTGCACTAGTCATAGCAAGCACCACTTCAACGATCCTTCTTATGGTTTCAAACGATGTAGGGTTCTCAAGCACGTCACTGGGTGCACTAAAATCCTCAGAAACCAGATGTTCTGTCGGCTCTGCGCCACTCCTGGTCACCTATAGTCGTACAAAATACCAATATATGATTAAACAGAATTGCAAAAAGCAACTATAGGAACACGCAAGTTCCTCAAAACAAGTGTATTTTTCATTCCTAAGTGGACATTCATCGGTTCTTTTTGATGTTATAATGATGACGCACACAAGTGCTCACCACCACTTAAAAGAATTCGCCCACGAATTCATTCAAGCCTGACCGTAACCAGAAGTCTGAACATGGCACACGGCCTGTGACACGGGCGTGTCGCAGGGCGTGTCGACCCGTGTCGACACTCGTCCCAGGAGTCGACGAATTTTGCTCGACGATGTGTCGAGACAAGGCACACGGCCTAGGACACGGGCGTGTCCAAGGCCGTGTCGTGAGGTCGACGAACTTCGCTCGACAAAGTGTCGAGTGTCGAGACCGTGTACATGGCCTGGAGCCCAGGCGTGTTGAGTGGACATGGGTTAGGACACGGGCGTGTCCAGGAACCCGGGTAGTTCTCGGGTTATTTTCGGAAGAAAATGATGGGGGCACACGGCCGCCCACACGGCCGTGTCAGGTGGAACACGGGCGTGTTAGGTCGAACACGGGCGTGTTTGATGCCCGTGTGTTATTCCAGGCGCGTAGATTTTGACGGCGAATGAGGCACACGGCCCTGGACACGGGCGTGTGCCAGGCCGTGTTCGGTCCAGTTTGGACATTTCAGTCCCGAATCAAAGCCGTTCATTTCTTTAATTGATGATCCAACGGCTGGGGGTTGTTCCTGATGGGATATACCCGGGATTGGGCCTTAGAAACCCTCACTTTTCATAAGTGGTTATCTTTCTAAATGTTGGGTACATTGGTCAAATGTATCTGATTTGAATAAGCCTCACCTAACTCAATGATATACATCATAATGTATTTGATGTTTGTTTGAGTTACTTGTGCAGGTTAGGTATTCACTAGACTGAAGCTAAAAGTTTCTAAGTCCATGTGTCGACACCCAGAGGGAAAGTGTCGACACTTGAGAAAGCTTGTGTCGACACCCAGACAAGCAGTGTCGACACTTGGAGTCATTGTGTCGACACCTGGGATGAAGAGTCGACACCAGACAGGAAGTGTCGACACTTGGAGCTGTGTCGACACTCAGTGAAGAAGTATGCAGAAAAGCTGTGTTGACACTTAGCAGAAGTGTCGACACCTAGAAGAGCTGAGTCTACATCAGAAAGTGTCGACACTTGGAGTTGTGTCGACACTCAGCAAAATTCTGCAGAGACAAAGGACAAGTGTCGACACTCAACACAATGTGTCGACACTCAATCAGCAGAGTCAACATATGAAGAATGTGTCGACACTCAGCACAATGTGTCGACACACAAACGGGAGAGTCAACACTTGAAGTAAGTGTCGACACCCAGCACAATGTGTCGACACTTAGCTAAAGACTCTACACTTGAAGTAAGTGTCGACACCCAGCACAATGTGTCGACACTTAGCTAAAGACTCTACACTTGAAGAAAGTGTCGACACAAGGAGCTGTGTCGACACTTAACAAAGAACAGAAAAGTTTACAAAATATTCTAAGTACAAGTGTCGACACTAAGGGAATGTGTCGACACTCAGCTGAGGAAACAAAATTAAAGACTTGTGTCGACACCAAGAAGTAGTGTCGACACTTGACAGTTTCAACACATGAAGATGTGTCGACACAAAGGACTTGTGTCGACACTAAGAAGAATACAGTTAAAGAATGAAGAACAAGACTTGTGTCGACACTCAATTTCAGTGTCGACACATGCAGAAGAATCTGGGTCGAGACATACAAGGAATTGTGTCGACATCTTGTAGACTTGTGTCGACACTTACACAACATGTGTCGACACTTGGTCTATAAGTGTCGACACTTAAGAACAGAAAGTCTCAACACTATCTGACAGTTAGAGAATTTCAAGAAGTGACTGGTTGACATGACAGCTGCCGATCCAGCCGGTCTACAGCAACTGTCAGAGAAATCAGAAGTCTGTTATGAACCGGACCAGCCGGTTACCATGAAGGAAGCCTATAAATAGGCACCCATAGTTTACAGAAACTGATTGATTGTTGTTATTACAAGTAGTGAGAATAATTGAAGTGTTTGATCAGATTAAATCAGAAAAGTGATACACAGAGGATCAACACAAGAAGATCTGGCAGTCTAACTGCAGATCTAAGAAGTTGGAGAGAGAGAGCTCCAATCAAGAATTCAGTCTTTGGAACTAAGGCTGAGAAGAAGGATTCAGAATCATCTGGATCTCAAGAAGCAGAGGTCAAGGATCAACTGCAGAGGATTCAGACTAATTCAGTTCTACTCAAGAAGCTTTGAAGGAAGCTAAGTCAGTTTGGATCTAACTGAGTTCTTCCAAGAACTCTTCAAGAAACTCTCAACTCCTCTCTTATTTTCTGAGTTGTAGAGTTAGTTATTGTAATTCAATCTTAACTTGTAGGATCCATTGGATATGAGAGAATTGTAAGTCTATATTATAAAGGCTGAGGGTAGGGCTTGGTTGCCTGAGTGTAGGAGTTAAAGAACTCTGAGTGTAGGCCTTGATTGGCTGAGTGTAGGCCTGGGTGGCTGAGTGTAGGCCTTGGTGGCTGAGTGTAAGGCTTTGGGCCTGAGGTGTAGGAACCTTGTTGGGTTCTGAGATAGTGGAGAAGTTTGGCCGAATCTAGTACACTGCTAGATAGGCGAAGGGGGAAAGTGGATGTACCCATAGATTGGGGAACCACTATAAATTTGTGTGTCTGTTGTGCTGTGCTGTGCTGTGGATTAACTGTTTATATTCTGTTATTGCTGTTAGCTGTAAAAATCTGTGAGATAACTGTCTTGCTGCCAACTAGGCTTCAAAAAGGTTTAGGTCACCTATTCACCCCCCTCTAGGTGTTTAGGTACCATATCTTTCAAGTGGTATCAGAGGGAGGTTCCTCAAAAAGGACTAACTGTCTGAGGAGATCCAGTTTGGCAGATTCAGTGTAAGTCAGAACACAGCTTCAAGAAAATCAAAAAACATGGGTTCTTCAGAGAATCACAAGGAATTGGGTTCAATGAAACTGCCCATATGCAAAAAAGAGACTTTTGGAATCTGGAAAGAGAGGGTAAGGCTGTTCATGGAAGCCTCTGACCCTAGAATCTACATCACAGTCAAAGAGGGGCCATATGTGCCCATGAAGATCTCAGTATTGGATGCAAATCAGAGGACTCCAAAGGATTTCTCTGAGATGACCAAGGATGAAATTGTCCTAGCCACTATGGACAAAAGGGCTCAAAACATAATAGTAAGTGCCATTGATGATGCAACTTTTCAGAACCTAATTCACTGTGAAACAGCAAAAGAAATGTGGGATACCCTCATTGTCTATATGGAAGGTTCTGAAGAAGTTAGGCAAGATAGAAAGTCCTTGCTTAATCAAGAGTATGAGAGCTTTAGGCAAGGAAGAGGAGATAGCATCACTGAATGCTACAAGAAGTTCTATAGAATTGTTAATGAACTCATGTCCTATGGAAGAGAGTTCACTAACTATGAATTGAATGATAAGTTCTTGAGGTCCCTAACCAAAGATTGGGACACTAAGATCTGTGCCATCAGAGAAATGGCAAAGTTGGGAGAAATTCCTCCTCCCACACTGTTTGGCAAGTTGCTGTCTTATGAGATGCAGCTGTCTGTGAGAAAAGAGGAGGAAAAATCAACAAGGACTGAGCACAGGGAAAGGACTGTTGCCTTCAAGTCAGAAGTACCTAGAAAGGGCAGGACTAAGTCATCAACTCCTCCTCCAGAGGTAGTTGAATCAGAATCTGATGAGTCTGTTAGCACAAAGTCTACAAGCAGTGAAAGTGATGAAGACTTTGCTGCATTCACCAGACATTTTCAGAAATTCCTGAAGAAGAAACAGTGGAGGTCCAGACCTTCATTTTCCAAAGGGAAAGAAGTTCAGTATCAGGAGAAGAAGCCTTCAAAGAAGGACAAGAAAAAGACAAAGACTAGCAAGGCAACTGGGTCTAGGATAGTGTGTTACTGCTGCAATAGACAGGGTCATGTTATTGCAGATTGTCCTGAGAGAAGAAAAGAATTCAGTGACAAAAAGAAGACTCACTTCAAAGGAAAGAAGGAGAAGTCCTTTGTTGCAAAGAATGAGAAGACTCTTTCAGACATTTCTTCTTCAGACACTGAGACAGATGCTGAAGCCTACATAGGGCTATTTGCTGAAGAAGAAGAGGAGTTTATGCAGATCATGGAATCAATCTATGAACAAGAAGAGTGTCAGTGCCAAGGACTGATGACATTGACTGAAAGTACCAAAATCCTGGAGCAGCCAGGACCTAGTCAGGTACAAAGTCCAACTCAAAGTTTAGATTTCAGTTCTAGTTCAGAGTCAGATTCATCTTCATCAAGTGATGGAAGTGTTTCTGAATCTGAGGGAGATATTCATCAGCTCTTAGATGAATATAAAGTACTGTTGCAAGCCTATAAGAAAAGCAAGTCCCTTGCCAAAAGTCAGGCAAAGGAAATTGCTGATCTAAAGGCAGCTGCAACAGACTTTGAGAAGGAATTTGATCAAAAGCTCAATGAGGTAGCCAGGCTGAAACACATTACTGTGATTCAGATGGGAACTATCACTTATAAAAATGATCAAATTAAGTTACTGGAGATCAATCTCCAGAAGGAAAGAGAGCTAGTTACTAGGTTTTCAAAACCTAAATCAGTGCTACCCTTGATTGATGAATTTGTTCATCATAAAGGAAAGGCTGGATTGGGTTTTATTAAACCAGCTAGGACTGTTCAGGATCAGTCCAAGTCCAAGGGCAAAGCCCCAACATTCAATAAGCCTGCTATAGTCAAGACAGCCAAGTCTGTACCTAAGCAAAGGTACAACAAGTTTGAATGCTGGTGTTGTGGCAAGGTTGGCCACTTTGCCTTGGATTGTTGGCATAATGCCAGTGCCAAGTTGAGTAGCAAGTTACCTGGTGGAAAGCCAGCAAGTAGCTATGTCAAGTTGCAAACTAACAATCACCAAGGACCCAAGTTTACTTTGGGTTCTAAGGTTCATTAATTTGTTTTGCAGGTGAATCCAAGTGGCCATACCCCAACATGGTACTTGGATAGTGGATGTTCCAGACATATGACTGGAACAAGGGGACTACTGAAGGACTACATTCCAATCAAAAATGGTCCTAAAGTGACCTTTGGTGGTTCTGAAAAAGGAATCATCAAAGGGTTTGGTAACATCTCTTCAAACCTTGTTACCATTACTCAAGTGGCTTATGTTAAAGGGTTGAAACACAACCTCATTAGTATAAGTCAGTTAAGTGATGTAGGGTATGACATCTCATTTGTTAAAAATGGTTGTCATATCAAGAGGTCAAGTGATCAAGAGATCATTTTGACAGGATATAGAAAGAGGAATGTCTACTGTTTAGACATTATGGTTGAGAACAATAGTTCTCCTGTTTGTCTTGTAGCTGATGAGACAGTCTCTCATTGCGTCAAGTGGCACAAGAGGCTAGCTCATCTTAACTACAAGACTATTAGCAAACTCTTTAGCCAAGAGTTAGTGAGGAATGGTCCTCAAGTTAAGTGTGTCAAAGATGGCATTTGCTCAGCTTGTCAAAAGGGCAAGCAGACTAAATCCACCTTTAGAAGCTTAGACAACAAAGATGTTGTGAGGTGTTTATACCTCTTGCATATGGATCTATTTGGTCCAATGCCAGTTCACAACTTAGGTAGGAAGGTCTATACCTTTGTAGTTGTTGATGACTACTCAAGGTTTTCCTGGGTGTTCTTCTTAAAGCAGAAATCTGAAACACCTAGTGTCTTCTATAGCTTTGTTAAGCAAATTCAGAATGAATTGAACTGTACAGTGGTCAAAATTAGAAGTGACCATGGTACTGAGTTTCAGTCTGAAAGCATGACAAAGCTGTGTGAAGACTATGGGATATTTCAAGAATTCTCTTCACCTAGAACACCTCAGCAAAATGGCATTGCTGAAAGGAAGAATATGACTTTGATAGAGGCTGGTAGGACCCTATTAAGTGATTCATCACTGCCAGAGTATTTCTGGGCTGAAGCAGTTAACACTGCATGCCATGTGATAAATAGGGCTACCATCACTAAAAGGTTAAACAAGACCCCCTATGAAATTGTGAAAGGCAGGAAACCAAATCTATCCTATTTCGGGATCTTTGGTTGCAAATGCTTCATACTTAACAATGGGAAGTCTTACATAACTAAGTTTGCTGCCAAGTCCCAAGAGGGAGTGTTTGTTGGGTACAACAATAATAGTAAGGCTTATAGAGTCTACAACTTGACTACACAAGTTGTAGAGGAGTCTGTGCATGTAGTTTTTGATGAGACAAAACTTATTAACAATGAGTTGTCTAGTAGTGTGTGCAGCCCCACAGGTCTTACTAAAAAGATGGACAAGCTTACCATAGAAGATGTACCTGCTGCAAGACAGCAAGTAGAAGAAGATGGCTTATGTCCAGGGGGAGAACTACATGTACCAGGAGCTGAAGAAGTACAAGGAACTCAGCATGATGAAGATGCTGTAGATGTACAACCAGAAGTAAGGATGCCTCCAGCCAACAGGCATCTAAGAGATCATCCAATAGAGCTAATTATTGGAGATCCAATACAAGGTGTTCAGACAAGGAGCAGAAATCAGAATGCTGTAGTATATTCAAGTTTTCTGTCTCAAATAGAACCAAAGAAATTTGAAGAAGCTATACAAGATCCACAGTGGACTGAAGCAATGCAGGAAGAGCTTAATCAGTTCAAAAGGTGCAAGGTTTGGGACCTGGTTCCTAAACCTAAAGATCACAATGTGATAGGAATAAAGTGGATCTATAGGAATAAGTTAGATGAACAAGGAGTCATCATTAAGAATAAAGCAAGACTGGTTGCAAAAGGATATAGGCAAGAAGAAGGTATTGATTTTGATCAAACCTTTGCTCCAGTAGCCAAACTGGAAGCCATAAGGATGTTCTTGGCCTATGCAACCTATCAAGGATTCAAGGTATACCAAATGGATGTGAAGTCAGCATTCCTAAATGGTAATTTGAAAGAAGAAGTCTATGTGGAGCAGCCTGCAGGTTTTGTTGATCCAACTCTACCTCATTATGTCTATAGACTTAGGAAAGCATTATATGGGTTAAAACAAGCACCTAGAGCTTGGTATGAAACCCTATCTAGTTTCCTCATTGAGAACAAGTTCTCAAGGGGAAAATAGATAAGACTCTATTCCTTAGGGAATCTAGAGGCAAAGTCATACTTGTCCAAATATATGTAGATGACATTATATTTGGGTCTACTGAAAGTAGCCTTTGCAAAAAGTTTGCAAAGCTTATGCAAAGTCAATTTGAGATGAGTAGTATGGGAGAACTAAAGTTTTTCTTGGGTCTCCAAGTTAAACAGACTGAAAGTGGTCTATCCATATTTCAGTCCAAGTTCACCCTAGAACTCATAAGGAAGTATGGTATGGATTCATCCAGTACCATGAAGACTCCTATGGGGTCAAGTATGTCTCTGAGCAAGGATGATGCAGGGAAACCTGTAGATGAAACCTTGTATAGAGGGATAGTTGGCTCCCTACTATACTTGACTGCAAGTAGGCCTGACATTATGTATGCTACACGTGTTTGTGCCAGGTATCAAGCCAGCCCTAAAGAGTCTCACTTGACTGCAGTCAAGAGAATCTTGAGATATCTAAAGGGCACTCCCTATCTAGGCCTCTGGTACCCTAGGAATGGAAATTTTGATCTAACAGGCTATTCAGATGCAGACTTTGCAGGATGCAAAGAAGATAGAAAGAGCACTACTGGATCCTGTCAATTCCTAGGTGGAAGACTCATTTCATGGAGTAGTAAGAAGCAAACCAGTGTGGCTATCTCCACAGCTGAGTCAGAATATGTAGCTGCAGGAAGTTGCTGTGCTCAACTTCTGTGGATTCAACATCAGCTAGAAGACTATGGATTTCAGGTAAGTAGAACTCCACTTTTCTGTGATTCTACAAGTGCTATTTCAATAGCTAATAATCATGTATCACATAGTAGAACTAAACATATTGAGATTAAATATCACTTTCTTAGGGAGCATGTAGAAAGAAATGATATTGCACTTGAATATGTTAAAACTGATAATCAGATAGCTGATATGTTTACTAAGCCCTTAGAAGAAGCTAAGTTCAATAGGTTCAAAATTGAACTAGGTATGATAAACTTAGACTAAGTTTACAGAACTAAAAATTGGCTAAGTAAAAAGGTGTCGACACATAGACAAGTCTATGTCGACACAGAATAGTAAGTGTCGACACTTCAGGAAAATGGTGTCGACACATCTAGGAAGTTGGTGTCGACACTTCAGAATGTTAAGTGTCGACACATGTCGAGTTGGTGTCGACACATTTAATGAGGTGTCGACACTTAAGTTTTACTCAGAATTTTCTAGGTAAAGTCTCGACTACATGTCGAGTAGTGTGGTGTCGACACTTAACCAAGTGTCGACACATAAAATCTGATGACTTAAACTTGTGTCGACACATATGTGTCGAGACATTATAAGTCAGTGTCGACACTTATTGCCAGTGTCGACACATCTTTAGTAATCCATCCCGCCTGTTCGTCTTCAAACCAGAAAGGTATAAATAGGGTTCTGTCTTTGTTTGTCGACACGCTTTCAGAGTTTCGAGACCAAACTACTGTGTCGACATTTCTCTCTTCTAAAGACTAATTCTACAAACCCTAATGGCACCCAAGCTCGAGGAGAATGTCAATGAAGGCTATGAGCTGGTTCGTGGCGCATTCGACGATGGCGATCAAGAAATCAAATCGGTGATAACCCTAGTCACCGATTCTGGATTGGAGTATCTGGTTTCAGAACCAACTAAAATATGGAAGAAGGAAGTACTCGAATTCCTTGCTGGAGCTTCTGTAGATGACTCAGGTTACAAGATCAAATCAAGAGTTCATGGCACCAAGGTCAAGATTTCACCCAAATCTCTGAGAAAGGTACTTCAGCTACCTAAAATTCAAGAAGAAGAGGAAGTGACTACATCCAAGACCAGAGAAGCACTTACCTGGTGTGGTCTAGATCCTAAGCTGAAAATAGGATCTGTATTCAACAGGAGAGGAATGAATACCCAAGGAAAGTTCCTGTCAGAAATTGTGGGGAAAGTTATTCTCAGTAAGACTGGAGGGCATGACAGGGTGTCAGCCTCCATGTTCAGTATTATGACCAGAATTATCTTCAACCTAAAAACAGACTGGTCAATGGTTGTCTATGAGAAAGTTAAGGAGAGTCTGAAGAAGCCCAATCTGGGCAGAATACTAAGTCTCTACCTGGCTGGTATAATACCAGAGGTAATGAGCAATGCTGCTGGTACTAAAATCAATCACATGAGAAGGATGGATATGAGGATATTTTCAAGATGGGAAAGAGTGTTGTCTAAGGAAGTTCCTACCCCAGAAAAGCAAGTTTCTAAGAAAGATTCCCCTCCAAAGAAGAAGAGGAAGATAGCTCATATGACAAAGGAGTCCTCCAGCAGTTCAGGTAGTGAAGAACTAGTTGTTTTCACTCCTGATAGTCATGAGGAAGAGGCAGTAGACAACACCCCTGCTGCTAAAGATGTAGCTGAGATTCAGGGGGAGCTGCCTCACACTAGCCCCATCCCTAGGGATCCAAGCCAGGGGGAGTCTCAAGCTGTAGAACAACCCTCTACACTGGAGAGTGAGCAAGCTACACTCATTATCCAAGAGGTACTTTCTGACCTCAATACTTTAGATTTTTCTGTAATAGATTCTGATTTGTCTGATGTCCATCAGCAAACTCAGCAAGCAAATCAAGAACCAGATGTTGTTCTCCAAGACACATCTGCTGTTGTGCAAAAAGTTCCTGATAAAGTAGTTGATGAACCCAGCACTTCTCCTGCACAGTTTCCAGCTGAATACACAATGGAAGATCTATTTCTTAATTTAGATCAAGAGGATTTTGACATGGACAAGCATGGTGCTGCTGAAGAGAAGGGTGCTGCTGTTGAGGGGGAGACACTGCAAGTTCAGGAAGAGCCTATAAGGCAGGAAAGTGAGAAGGCACTAGATGTGCAAGCTGAAAAACCATCAAGCCCTAAGGACAGGGTGAATATAGCCAGTACTTCAGAGTCTGAGGAAGATGAGGCTGCACAAGCTAAAAAGAAGAAACTCTATGTCTTCAAGAGGAGAAGTCAGAGTTACAAGAAAGCCTTGCAATCCATAGCCCCACAGCCCATAGTTCAACAAGCCCCAACTGTTGACTATAGTGCTCTACTGATTGCACTGCAAATCAAGATGGATGAACAAAGGAAGGCTATAGAAACTTATGTTGATGAAGGGCACAAGACCCTACAATCTGATCTGGCACAGGAAATCAAGTCCATAAGGTTTGAAATGAACCTTAATAAAAAGGAGATGACTGGCGGTTTTACAAAGGGTGCTAATGCAGTGGTCTATCTGGCAACCCACCAAGAGAAAATAAAGTCTCAATTAGATGATATAGCACTGAAGCAAGGCTATGTGCTGGAAAATCAGTTGAGAATGAATGATAATTTGACTGCATCCCACAATGCTATAGTCACTGAACTGAAGAATAAGCAAGCTGAATCTTCCACATCTGCTGCTGCAAAGGCTGAATTTGATAAAGCATTTCAAGATGAAATTGCTGCTGTCAAGACTGCAATTAAGGATTCACAGAAGGTCATTTCTGAACAGCTTACAAAGCTTAGACCTTATTTTAAGGATGGCATCAGGTACTTGGACAGCCAAATCAGGTTCCAGAAAGATGATGTAAGAGATCATGTTGAACAAGAAGTCATAAAGGGGGAGAGGGTGTTAGTCAAAGCTAGCTCTGACCATGCCAAATGGATTTCTAACTCCATCAGAGCTACACTGGGCTATCCTCCCCTGTGTGATGATGATAATGTAGCTGAATCAGGTATTCAAAGTGCATATCTTGGAGGTGAGCAACAGGAAGTAGCTCAGGTGATCTATCCACCTCCAGATTTTGACATGGTTCATGCAGAAGTAAGCACAATGTATAGTCCAACTACTGAAAAGCCTAATGTTGTTCTGGAAAAGGTTGTTCAACCTGTTACAGCAGCTATACAAGAGGCTATGGACAAAGAAGAAGAGACACGGCTGTCAAAGAAGAAGTTCAGGGAACTAGCTGAGCAAAAACCTGATTTTGAACAGTGGAGCCCTACTTCTAGGAACATCATTCTCACAGCCTGGAAAGCAGCCAAGGACAATGCACATGAGAGGAACAAATGGTTCTCAGAAGCAGAATGGAGGAAGCATGAGATTAGGCAGGAAGCTATTGTCCAGTATAGAAGGAAGGCTAAGTTAGGAAAGCTACCTCCTACAGCTGTGGAGCCTAGCAAGTACTTTCCTAAGCCCTATCATTACTTTGAGAGACAGAAAATCAAGGCTGAAGAACTAAAGAAGAAGGACTCCAAAGGAAAGAAGATTGCTGATACTGAGCCTGCTGCTGCTGCTGCTGTAAAAGCCAAAGTGCAAGCTGGGAAAGGAATAGTTATAAAAGAACCTGATCAGAATTAGACTAAGATTAGACTGAAGAATGTTGTAATCTGTTACATATAAACATTTTTTTAAATCATTGAAAATGTATTAAAAACAATGTTTGAACAGTTTTTGATAAATATATTTTTTTCATGATTGTTCAGAAGAATGTGTCTAATTCTTGTTTGTTATGTAATGCTGAATGAGTATACATGTGTGCTTTATTACATGTTTAAGTTTACCCTGTTAACATATACCTGCTTTACATCATTCTCTAATTTTTAATTATGAGTGGTGTATATCATTGACTAAGGGTTATGACTTCTCCAAATAGGGGGAGATTGTTGGGTACATTGGTCAAATGTATCTGATTTGAAGAAGCCTCACCTAACTCAATGATATACATCATAATGTATTTGATGTTTGTTTGAGTTACTTATGCAGGTTAGGTATTCACTAGACTGAAGCTAAAAGTTTCTAAGTCCATGTGTCGACACCCAGAGGGAAAGTGTCGACACTTGAGAAAGCTTGTGTCGACACCCAGACAAGCAGTGTCGACACTTGGAGTCATTGTGTCGACACCTGGGATGAAGAGTCAACACCAGACAGGAAGTGTCGACACTTGGAGCTGTATCGACACTCAGTGAAGAAGTATGCAGAAAAGCTGTGTCGACACTTAGCAGAAGTGTCGACACCTAGAAGAGCTGAGTCTACATCAGAAAGTGTCGACACTTGGAGTTGTATCGACACTCAGCAAAATTCTGCAGAGACAAAGGACAAGTGTCGACACTCAACACAATGTGTCGACACTCAATCAGCAGAGTCAACATATGAAGAATGTGTCGACACTCAGCACAATGTGTCGACACACAAACGGGAGAGTCAACACTTGAAGTAAGTGTCGACACCCAGCACAATGTGTCGTCACTTAGCTAAAGACTCTACACTTGAAGTAAGTGTCGACACCCAGCACAATGTGTCGACACTTAGCTAAAGACTCTACACTTGAAGAAAGTGTCGACACAAGGAGCTGTGTCGACACTTAACAAAGAACAGAAAAGTTTACAAAATATTCTAAGTACAAGTGTCGACACTAAGGGAATGTGTCGACACTCAGCTGAGGAAACAAAATTAAAGACTTGTGTCGACACCAAGAAGTAGTGTCGACACTTGACAGTTTCAACACATGAAGATGTGTCGACACAAAGGAGTTGTGTCGACACTTAGAAGAATACAGTTAAAGAATGAAGAACAAGACTTGTGTCGACACTCAATTTCAGTGTCGACACATGCAGAAGAATCTGGGTCGAGACATACAAGGAATTGTGTCGACATCTTGTAGACTTGTGTCGACACTTACATAACATGTGTCGACACTTGGTCTATAAGTGTCGACACTTAAGAACAGAAAGTCTCAACACTATCTGACAGTTAGAGAATTTCAAGAAGTGACTGGTTGACATGACAGCTGCCGATCCAGCCGGTCTACAGCAACTGTCAGAGAAATCAGAAGTCTGTTATGAACCGGACCAGCCGGTTACCATGAAGGAAGCTTATAAATAGGCACCCATAGTTTACAGAAACTGATTGATTGTTGTTATTACAAGTAGTGAGAATAATTGAAGTGTTTGATCAGATTAAATCAGAAAAGTGATACACAAAGGATCAACACAAGAAGATCTGGCAGTCTAACTGCAGATCTAAGAAGTTGGAGAGAGAGAGCTCCAATCAAGAATTCAGTCTTTGGAACTAAGGCTGAGAAGAAGGATTCAGAATCATCTGGATCTCAAGAAGCAGAGGTCAAGGATCAACTGCAGAGGATTCAGACTAATTCAGTTCTACTCAAGAAGCTTTGAAGGAAGCTAAGTCAGTTTGGATCTAACTGAGTTCTTCCAAGAACTCTTCAAGAAACTCTCAACTCCTCTCTTATTTTCTGAGTTGTAGAGTTAGTTATTGTAATTCAATCTTAACTTGTAGGATCCATTGGATCTGAGAGAATTGTAAGCCTATATTATAAAGGCTGAGGGTAGGGCTTGGTTGCCTGAGTGTAGGAGTTGAAGAACTCTGAGTGTAGGCCTTGATTGGCTGAGTGTAGGCCTGGGTGGCTGAGTGTAGGCCTTGGTGGCTGAGTGTAAGGCTTTGGGCCTGAGGTGTAGGAACCTTGTTGGGTTCTGAGATAGTGGAGAAGTTTGGCCGAATCTAGTACACTGCTAGATAGGCGAAGGGGGAAAGTGGATGTACCCAAAGATTGGGGAACCACTATAAATTTGTGTGTCTGCTGTGCTGTGCTGTGCTGTGGATTAACTGTTTATATTCTGTTATTGCTGTTAGCTGTAAAAATCTGTGAGATAACTGTCTTGCTGCCAACTAGGCTTCAAAAAGGTTTAGGTCACCTATTCACCCCCCCCCCCCTCTAGGTGTTTAGGTACCATATCTTTCACTAAAGCTTAGAGAGAGAGGAGAGCCAAGGAAGGAAGAAGAAGCTAGATCCGGCCATTGGAGGAGCTTCGAAGCTCCAAATCGCGAGCCGACTCCGGATCCACGAAGGCAAAGCTAGTGCGTTGCTTTTCATCCAAGAACGCAAGGGTAACGATCCTCATCTTGAGCATGTGTAGCACTCCGTCTTTGCATAGGAAGCCCGCTCTCGCGAGTTTGTGATGAGTTGGAGGCGTTCCTTCGGGTAGATATGTGAAGTCCCCGTTGTTTAGAGTCCATAAGCGAGAACGGACATAGGCATGATGTGTGAAGCCTAACCGGACATGTTGGTCTGGATCGGTGATGTTGCATTGCATAAATGCCAGAGAAGACTCCACGTGATTGGTTGTTTTTCGAGTTTTCTACGTGGTAGATTGCAACAGGGAGCCTTGGGGATTAACCCAAAGTTGCACCCGGAAAACTGGGCGAATGCGTGGTCTTGCCAACTTGTGGGCCTAGGAGCCAACTTGTACATAACTGGGTTATGTAATATTGTACGTTCGATTCACAGGCTTCGGGGAAACTTAACTCGTGCCGATGATATTTAAGTGTCGTGGCAAGTGAGCAACGGGTTGAGTGGGAACCGTTCCTGCTTTATGTCGAGGGCATAGTGGCCGGGTCTTGCCATTGATGACATTAAAGTGTCGTGACATAGGCTGTTGATGACATTAAAGTGTCGTAACATCTGCCTAAAAGACCAGTTTGCTCACGAGATATTGCCGTCCTGGAGATGGTGGTGAGTTAGCGGCTTAGACTGCGATCACCGAGAATGTGCCCTGAGAGCATGGGGCGTGTGGCCATGCGTGCCAACGCCTGTGATGTAATGAGTTGATATATTGCTCGCTTATGCTAATGATATGCAGGGAAGGAGCATCGCCGCCCCGAGTTAGGGGCGGGATAGTTATAATTTGGTCAGCATTGCTGACCGTTGCCTTTGTTTGCCACTGTGCGGTGGTTTTGTTGCTTGCAGGTACTGCTGGACCAAACGGTCATTAGCGGGCTAAAGCCCAAATTGCAACGCCGGCCCTCGAAGGCCTAACTGAGGTGTTTACTGTTTTAATCATGTATGACCGGCCTGCGTGCCGTGGTTTGTAAAACATGTAATAACAAGTGAACCATTTTGTAAGGCCTTAAGGCTTGTACTGGTGTATGTACAACATTCCTATTTGGTATTAGTGGACATTCATGCTTTTGTACTGGGTTCTTTATTGCAACTTAATAATCTGCTTCTGCTAGAATGCTCTGTGTAGGACGTAATGATTGGTTGGAAGGTTTCCATGAGTAACCACCCGGTCAGTCTGTGGTATATGGCGTCGGGCCCCGGCCAGAGCTACTGCCATATGCTATGCGACGGATAGGGGGTGTTACAATTTGGTATCAGACTACTGGTTTTGGTCGGGCTTAAACTAAATTCGTGGCAGAATTCTTTTTAAGGGGTGGTGAGCACATTGTGTGTGTCATCGTTATAATGGTAAAAGAACTCATGAATGTCCACTTAGGAATGAAAATACACGTGTTTGAGGAACCTGCGTGTTCCTATAATTGCTGTTTGAAATTTTATTTGGTCGCTTAACGGTGTTCTGTACCACTATAGGTGACCAAAAGTGGTGTTGGGTTGTCGGAACGTCGAGTTTCTGAGGCTAGTAGTGCACCAGATGTTGCTCCTGCAACATCTCTATCGGCTGAGAACATAAGATTGGTTGCCGAAGCAGTGTTGGCCGTGATAAATGCACAGACTGCAAGGCAAACGCAGCAGCCCGCTCCTGCGATGGAGCAGGAACCTCTTCCAGAGGTTGAGCAGAGGAGAGTGGAACAGGTGGTAGTGGAGCCGGTGGTGCCAAGGAGGGCAGCCGAGAGACAGCTCAAGCATGTCATGAGCTTTCGTCCTCCGGTATTCTCGGGGTTGGGAACCCCATGTCAAGCTGAAGACTGGCTCTCCAGGGTGAAGAGAGTCATGACAGAAACGGAGACGGAGGAGTGGCAAATGACCACCATCGCTACGTTCCTTCTGGACGGTGAAGCGAGAATGTGGTGGGAAGGATTGGAGCTGCACCTATTGAGAGGTAGGCAACTTGTTGATGTCTCGATGGAGGAGTTATCGAGATTGTTCTTGGCTAGATACCTCCCTTCGGCGCAGAAGATAGCATTGGAGAATAAGTTCCTGAAGTTGGTACAAGGAGACAGTACCGTGGATGAATATCTCCACGAGTTTACCCGTCTGAGTCGATATGCTAGCTCCACCATTGCGGATGAGGAGCGCAAGACGAATCGATTCTACGAAGGCTTGAGAGATGAGTTGAGGTTACTACTCTCGGGGCCAATGACGCAGGGTTTCTTGTCCTTGGTCAACACGGCCCGGTCCTTGGAGAAGGACATGAAGAATGTGCCGGCAAAGAAAAGCTTGGGAGAGAAGAGGTCGGAGTTTAGAGGGCCGAACACCTCAAAATCTGTGTTCCGAAAGTGGAACAAGAAAGCTAAGACTTCGGGTCTAGCCCTCTCTGCTGGTGCTTCTGGGGAGACTACGGGTCGGACCCCGGGCGCATGTTACAACTGTGGGAAGTTGGGTCATTATGCCCGTGAGTGTCGGAGCGGACGTCCCAATCTGAAAGGAAGCCGGGAGCAACTTACGAAGAGAAGGGCAAGGCGGTGGAGTCGACCACGTCCCACTATGCGCCTGCCCAACCAAGGGTCTATAATCTTGGCCAATAGGAGGCCATCAAATAGGCTGATGTGGTGACAGGTACGGTTTACTTTATAGCAAGTCAATTTCTTTAAATACTTGTTATGCACATATTACCTTACCACTGCTTGTTTAGGATTTGTTTTGATTTGTGAAAATCCGGCAAAAGCACTCTTCGATACAGGAGCTTCACACTCCTTCTTGTCCGAAGGATTTATATCACGCATCGGAGTCCCTTCTTCGATGGCGAAGGATAAGTTGGATGTGTTGTTGCCCAATGGGTGTTCGATGCGCGCGGATAGGATCTGCGATGTTAAGATTCGTATTGGGAATCAGGAGTTCGATCTGCAGGCGTCGTTACTTCTGTTGGTGGAGTTCGACGTTATATTTGGCATGGACTGGCTCTCGGAGCAGCAGGCCTATATTGGCTGCGGTCGCAAGGAAGTCAAGCTGGGAGCAAGTCGTGAAACGACTTTTATGGGCTTAAAGGGGTCGAGCAAGACGTTGATTTCTGCTCTTCAGGTGGTGAGGGCAGTTCGTGCCGGTGCAGAACTGTTCTTTACTCTAGTGGAGGTTGCAAAGCCGAAGCCTGCCTTGGATGGTATTTCAGTGGTATCGGAATACCCTGATGTGTTCCCCGCAGACCTTTCTGGAGCCCCGCCTCAACGGGAGATAGATTTTACGATTGAGCTAGTGCTAGGTGCAAAGCCTGTGTCACGATCTCCTTATCGGCTAGCGCCTAAGGAAATGGCGGAGCTGAAAGTTCAACTGCAAGAGTTGTTGGAGCAAGGGTATGTGCGCCCGAGTTCTTCGCCTTGGAGCGCGCCGGTCCTCTTTGTTAAGAAGAAGAACGGCAGCTTCAGGCTATGTATTGATTATCGGGAGCTCAACAAGTTGACGGAGAAGAACAAGTACCCGATCCCCCGGATTGATGATCTTTTTGATCAGTTAGTCGGGTCGACGGTGTACTCGAAGTTGGATCTCAAGGCTGGGTACTATCAGCTGCGAATAAGGGAGAGTGATATCCCGAAGACAGCGTTCAGTACGAGATACGGGCTTTACGAGTTTACGGTCATGCCGTTTGGGCTGACTAATGCGCCGTTAGTGTTCATGGATTTGATGAACAGGACTTTCAGGGAGTACTTGGACCACTTCGTGATCGTCTTCATCGATGATATTTTGGTGTACTCGCAAAGTAAGGAAGATCACTTCAAGCATCTTGATTTGGTTTTGGAGACGCTAAGGAGGAATCAACTGTATGCCAAGTTCTCGAAGTGCGAGTATTGGTTATCCTCAGTGGCGTTCCTCGGTCATATAGTGAGTGGAGAGGGTATTGCTGTGGATCCGGCAAAGATTGTTGCGATACGGGAGTGGCCTGAGCTTGCTACGGTAGCGTAAGTCCGGAGCTTTCTGGGGCTTGCCGACTATTATAAGTGCTTCGTAGAGAACTTCTCGCGGATAGCGTTACCTCTCACTACTTTGATGAGGAAGGAGCATAAGTTCGTTTGGACGCCGGAGTGCGCGCGAGATTTTGAGGAGTTGAAGTGTCGGTTGACCACGGCGCCTGTGCTGAGTTCGCCATGTGGGACCGAAGGCTATGAGATTTACAGTGATGCTTTGAGCAGCGGTTTGGGTTGCGTGCTACTGCAACACGGAAGTGTAATAACTTATGGCTCAAGACAGCTAAAAGTGCACGAGAGGAACTATCCGGTCCATGACTTGGAGTTAGCGGCCGTGATTTTTGCCTTGAAGCTGTGGAGACACTATTTGTACGGTGTGAAGATTGATATCTACACCGATCATAAGAGCCTAAAGTATCTATTTGATCAGAAGGATCTGAATATGCGGCAGCGTAGATGGATGGAGTTCCTGGGGGACTATACATTCAAGATCCACTACGTGCCGGGTAAAGGTAATGCGGTTGCGGACGCGTTGAGTCACCGAGCCCCAGCTCAAGCCAATTGGCTATCGGTGCATGATGAGCGGTTGGTGCGGGAGTTGGAGGCGTTGGAGATTGTTTGTGTGGATAGGCAATCAAGTGTTGAAGCAGTTCTGAATTGGACTGAAGTCCAATATTACCTGGCTGATCGGATTCGGCAGGCTTTGGATATGGATGTTCATATGAAGCAGTTCATGGTAGAGGCTCTGGATGGGTCAAATTCCCAATTCGTTGTGGAGGACGGATTGCTTTGGAAAGACGGTCGTCTGTGCTTCCCGAGTGTGGGTAGTTTGCGGGTGGAGTTGTTGTACGAGGCACACCATACCAAGTACTAGATTCACCCGGGGAGCACAAAGATGTACCGCGATGTCAAGAAACTGTTTTGTTGGCCGGGTTTGAAGAAAGATGTGGCGCTCTACGTGGAGAAGTGCCAAACTTGCGCCTTAGTGAAGGCGGAATGCCAAAAGCCGGGAGGATTTCTTAAGTCCTTGCCTATTCCGGAGTGGAAATTCGACGACATCTCTATGGACTTTGTGCACGGTTTGCCAAGGTAGCAAAAGGGGAACGACTCCATTTGGGTGGTCGTGGATTGGTTGATGAAGGTGTCGTATTTCATTCTGCATAGGAAGGATGATCCGGTGGATAAGTTGGCAAAGCTGTATGTGGATAACATTGTACGGCTTCACGGTGTGCCCCGCAGCATCGTGAGTGACTGAGATGGGCGGTTCATGTCCAATGATTGGAGGCTTGTGCAGCAAATGTTGGGAACAAAGCTGAAATTCAGCACAGCCTTCCATCCGCAAACAGATGGGCAGACCGAGAGGGTCAATAGAACCATGGAAGACATGCTTCGCATGTGTGTCTTGGATTTTGGAAAGCAATGGGAAGACCATCTTTATTTGGTGGAGTTCGCTTACAACAATAGCTACCAAGCGAGTATCCAAATGGCGCCCTTCGAGGCCCTATATGGTAGAAAATGTTGCACGCCGTTGTCTTGGCTAGAAACGGGTGAGTCAAGGTTGTACAAGCGATCAGAAGTGGAGGATGCTACTTCTTTGGTGAGAACCATTCGGGAGAGGTTGCTTATCGCTCAGGACAGGCAAGCGAAGTACTATAATGCCAAGCACAGGAACGTGGAGTTCGCTGTGGGCGATTGGGTGTACTTAAAGATCAAGCCGTTCAAGGGTGTCTCGCGGGTACGGCGATTGAAAAAGCTAAGCTCGAGGTACCTTGGGCCGTTTGAGGTTCTGGAGCGAATTGGTGAAGCGGCCTATCGGTTGAAGCTTTCAGTGGAGCTTGGTGGATTACATGATGTATTCCATATTTCGGTGCTTCGGAAGGCGGTGCAAGAGCCTTCGCAAGTGATCGCAGTTGATGAAGTACCGGTGGATAGTGGGCTGATGACAAAGGTCAAGCCCGTGCGTGAGGTCGACGAACTTCGCTCTATGAAGTGTCGAGTGTCGAGACCGTGTACACGGCCTGGAGCCCAGGAGTGTTGAGTGGACACGGGTTAGGACACGGGCGTGTCCAGGAACCCGTGTAGTTCTCGGGTTGTTTTCGGAAGAAAATGATGGGGGCACACGGCCGCCAACACGGCCTTGTCAAGTGGAACACAGGCATGTCAGGTCAAACACGGGCGTGTTCGATGTCCGTGTGTTGTTCCAGGCGCATCGATTTTGACGGTGAATGAGGCACACGGCCCTGGATACGGGCGTATGCCAGGCCATGTTTGGTCCAGTTTGGACATTTCAGTCCCGAATCAAAGTCGTTCATTTCTTTAAATGATGATCCAACGGCTGGGGGTTGTTCCTGATGAGATATACCCGGGATTGGGCCTTAAAAACCCTCACTTTTCATGAGTGGTTATCTTTCTAAAGCTTAGAGAGAGAGAGGAGAGCCAAGGAAGGAAGAAGAAGCTAGATCCGGCCATTGGAGGAGCTTCGAAGCTCCAAATCGCGAGCCGACTCCGGATCCACGGAGGCAAAGCTAGTGCGGTGCTTTTCATCTGCTTACTTTTCCATGGCGCCAAAGAAGAATGCGAGGGTAACGATCCTCATCTTGAGCATGTGTAGCTCTCCTTCTTTGCATAGGAAGCCCGCTCTCGCGAGTTTGCGGTGAGTTGGAGGTGTTCCTTCGGGTAGATATGTGAAGTCCCCGTTGTTTAGAGTCCGTAAGCGAGAACGGACATAAGCATGATGTGTGAAGCCTACTCGGACATGTTGGTCTGGATCAGTGATGTTGCATTGCATAAATGCCAGAGAAGACTCCGCGCGATTGGTTGTTTTTCGGGTTTTCTACTTGGTAGATTGCAACAGGGAGTCTTGGGGATTAACCCAAAGGTGCACCCGGAAAACTGGGTGGATGTGTGGTCTTGCCAACTTGTGGGCCTAGGATACAACTTGTACATAACTGGGTTATGTAATATTGTACGTTCGATTCACAGGCTTCGGGGAAACTTAACTCGTGCCGATGATATTTAAGTGTCGTGGCAAGTGAGCAACGGGTTGAGTGTGAACTGTTCCTGCTTTATACCGAGGGCATAGAGGGCGGGTCTTGCCGTCGATGACATTAAAGTGTCGTGACATAGGCTGTTGATGACATTAAAGTGTCGTAACATCTGCCTAAAAGACCAGTTTGCTCACGAGATATTGCCGTCCTCGAGATGGTGGTGAGTTAGCGGCTTAGACTGCGATCACCGAGAATGTGCCCTGAGAGCACGGGGCGTTTGGCCATGCGTGCCAACGCCTGTGATGCAATGAGTTGATATATTGCTCGCTTATGCTAATGATATGCAGGGAAGGAGCATCGCCGCCCCGAGTTGGGGGCGGGATCGTTATAATTTGGTCAGCATTGCTGACCGTTGCCTTTGTTTACCACCGTGCGGTGGTTTTGTTACTTGCAGGTGCTGCTGTACCAAGCGGTCATTAGCGGGCTAAAGCCCAAATTGCAAAGCCGGCCCTCGAAGGCCTAATTGAAGTGTTTACTGTTTTAATCATGTATGACCGGCCTGCGTGCCGTGGTTTGTAAAACATGTAATAACAAGTGAACCATTTTGTAAGGCCTTAAGGCTTGTACTGGTGTATGTACAACATCCTATTTGGTATTAGTGGACATTCATGCTTTTGTGCTGGGTTCTTTATTGCAACTTAATAATCTGCTTCCGCTAGAATGCTCTGTGTTAGACGTAATGATTGGTTGGAAGGTTTCCATGAGTAACCACACGGTCTGTCAGTGGTATATGGCGTCGGGCCCCGGCCGGACCTACTGACATATGCTATGCGACGGATAGGGGGTGTTACATGGTGCTCCAAAGTTGGTGCTAGATTGATCGGAGCAGCTGGAGCAGTTGGGGTTGTTGCTGGTTCAGAGTCTAGTCGTTGCGTGATCATAGCGAGCATTTGGTTGATTGCTTAGAACTGCTGAGCATTCTCACTGTGCGATTGTCCAAAGGCTTCCCAGAGAGGATCATCTCTAGGACTTGGAGCAAAGTTCTCGGCTGGTTGATGGTCTGGCATGGTTAGCTATCGCTGTTCACCGTCTGATCGGATCTGAAGGCCGCGTGTTAACTGTTGATGTGCGAAAATGGCACCGGGCAACTAATACGGGGGGAGTGTTTGATCTCACAAGCTAGGAGACGAAGAGGAGGAAGGTTGCGGAGGAAGAGGAAAGAAGGAAGCTTCTGAGTCCGCCTAGTCCGTGGCTCTTGTGAATTTGAGTCTGCTTGCATTGGAGATGGAGCCTGGCTATTGATGTTGGGGTTCAGCGGTGAATGGGGACTGGAAGTCTCGACCACACTTCAAGTCCGCCGAGCTCGCGATGAACGGGATGCTGCTGATCTTGACGGGTAGCCAGAGATGTAATCCGCTCTCAGTAGGCGGGCTGGGGAAGTCGGCTGCCCGTGTTGCTGGGTGACAAGGGATATACGACCTGTTGCCGGCCTGGGCGGGTAGGTAGTTGAGTCCGGCAGAGAGAGTCCTGCGGAGGCAACCTTATTGTTAAGCTAAAAGGGGAGCGGCCTGCAGAGGCGGACTACAGGAGCAATCCGCGGCCCCTGCGGACCAAGAGAAGGTGCGTGGCCTGGTCGGTCAGACTGCTGAGACTGGGCAAGACGCGCAGCCTGAGCGGATAGAGAATTCTGTCCGCCCTCCCTAGAGCATCACGGCCTCCAGGAGGAACCCGGGGCAGGCCGCGACGAGCGAGCAGGCTGCCTTGGGAAGGATCGCCGATTTTAGGGTTTACAATCCTCACATCTAAAAGCTTAATAACCTCAGCCTTAATGACTTCTTTCATTTTCAGGTTGAGTTGTCATTGAGGCAGGAATGTGTTGCATGAATTATTTTCAAGTAAAATTATGTAAGAGCAGAAGGAGGGGTTAATCCCCTTGATGTTAGATATCTACCAAGCTATGGCAAGATGATGGTTATTTAAAACTATAGTCAATTTGGAAATTTTTGAATCGCTCAATACTGAGGAGATGATATGTAAGACCCCCCCCCCCCATTTCGGAACACAAGACACGACTGAGGGGAGCCTTATACCTAGAACAACCACTTTGTGGTAGCGTCAGCACATGAGCTAACATGTAACACAAGATGCATATTTCGCCGGCTATTTCCAATATCATCTACCAAACCATCAGTAAAAAATTGTGATAGAATTGATCACAAGTCCATAATCCACATAAAGTATAAGAGTCATAATATAATATAACTAACAGGAAGCTACAATAGTTCTTGAAAACATCAGAGTACATATATTCCCAAAGGCTACATCAAGCGCTCAAACTCACGTCTGCTAAAGAAGGTAATGATAGTAATGTATCGTCAGGCTCTGCCCCCTAACATGGATGTCCTCATGCACATGGTGCTACTGCTCCTATGGTGTGTACTCCTAAAATAATGGTATAGAACCTGTTAGTCATAAGGCTAAGTGGTTTCACGTCCTCTCTCCAAATGACTCTTAGGTACCTGGCGGAAGGATGAAAAAGGGAAGCTGTAATATAATCAGTAATATAACAAGTAGGTGACAAGATGGTATACTTAATCCAGCAGTTAATATATCTATAGTTCAATAAGTAAGCAGGTAATAATAGAAGACATCTACATATGTATAAGAGCACAACTAATCTAGCAGTATAATAAGCAACACTTAAGTAAAAAGCATATAAAGAATTGAATTGAACTTAGCTTATAAAATGTTTATACAAATTTATAAGTTAAGGATCTGGTACATTATTAATTCATCACATAAAAGACCACATACTGATTTATATAATGAGTGTCTTATGCGGTACAATGCAGTACAATGCAATGCAATTAATGTATGATGACTCACATATGTTACTCACACCCTCTAACTTGTTATGTCGACATAGACTTTAGTTCCCAATTTTAGAGGCTAGCAAACCACTCAGACACCTCCCGTAGTGGCCAAACAGAGATAGTGGAGCTGGCATCTCCACTACTAGGCACGTATGCACACTACTATACTTAGGCCTCATGTACGCTTCAATGCTAAGAACCAAACCGCGGACCCTTGTGTTCTTGCTCGATCATCTGAGTCTTAAAAGGTACAGAAGGGGTCTTTGGGAAGTAAGCACAAAAGAGCCCAGCCTAACCATCCTGAGTCTATCTATCAACTTCCGTCGGTGTGACAACCGGCAAACCCGTAGACCCGATATAAGTAATCCTCGAAGCAAGATCAATAAGCATCCATATATTCCACATAACCATGAAAATCGATAGGGAAAATGCCTTATGGATTTAGCTTAACAAATTATGTTTAGTGATTTTACATCCTAGGTCTATTACACACGATATATAGAGAGGTCTTAGAAGCCCTACGGTGTCATTGATATAAAGGAAATATACATGGAAAACAGAATTGAAGAGAAAAATCCTGAAATACCAACATGTGCCGACTAGATCTCTACACAACATTGGCTGGAATTTGACGTTACTTTGAATAGAAGTCAGAGAAACTTAATCTGGATAAGTCGACAACACTTACAAATTAAATCAAAGTATGCTTTGACATAATATCGACGCAATGTCGTCTACCGAGATTTTCATACAAACAATCAAAAATCGATGTTGCTTCGGCTAGAACTCGATGTTACGTCGACTAGATTTCTTAACAGAATTTGTTTTGTGGCTTCAATCGTATTTAAATCAATAAGGGGTTTACATAAAAGATTCTTGGAGATGTTAGAGGTAGTCGATCTATATATATGATGAGTTATAAAGGAATAATAATATTGTTAAGTGATCATTCGTAATTTATTAAATTGATTTTCAATCAGTAGACGATCAAGAAAATATATATCAGATCGTGACAAGATTGAATTTGATAGAGAAAGTTTGGAAGATCATCATCATCAATTGAATCTCTTCCAATATCAGTCAATTGGTTTGATAGTTGCTGAGTCTGATTAGATAATTAGTACTTCTTCTTTTCAAGAGGAAATTACGTCAGATTCATAGAGGATTTTGAAAGATCATCTGTATATTGGGCTTATAGCCTTTGATATTTAGAGATTCATAAGAAGTTTCAGAGATCATCATTGATTATCCTCGGAGACCTGAAGAGAGACCACAAATAGAAGAATCATTCTAACTCAAATATTCTCTTATTTTTCTATTTATATTAGAGAAAAGAGTTTTGTGAATCCCTCATCAAAAGATTCTGTGAGAGGTTATAAGAGTCTCCTTGAGAAAAGACTCGAATTATAATTGTTTCAAGATCTCCTTATCAAAAGATCTGGTGTGGTTCTAAGAGTCTGCTAATCAAAAGACTCAAACACTGTGATAGTGAATTCCTACCAAGGGGATAGAAGAGTGGATGTACCCAGATTTAGGGGGAACCACTATAATCCTTGTGTCTTCCGTGATTTTGTTTCTTTCTTATTTTTTGTTGTGTTGTGTTGTGATTTTACTTTACTGCATCTGATTCTGGATAATTGTTTATGTGAATGCAAATTTTCTGATTAGAATTAAGTCTTTAAAGATAATTTTTAAACTCTATTCACCCATCCCTGTTTAGAGAAAACTCTGAAGATTATAGCAATTGTACTCCCATTTAAATTAGTATCAGAGGAAGGTTAATCATTAATAGGCTAATCTATAGGAGATTAATCTATATTAAGGTTAACACCTTGATGAAAATATCATTTCAGTTGCAACAATATATTCACATACACATTTACTATAATGCCTTCAAATTCTTTCAAAGGATTTGCATCAACGAGACCACCAATATGTAATCATGATAAGTTTACACTCTAGAAAGCCATGAACAAATTGTATATGAACTCTATTAGTGAAGGATTTTTTGAATCAATCTTGACAATACCACTAATGTCATATAGAAGGGATGCAGAAGGCAATATAGCTACAGAACCAGTACCAAGAAATGAATGGACTGATGTGGAAAATAGAATTAAAGATTGTCATGCAAAATCCATAAATATCTTAGTCTCTACCATGTCAAATGACATATTTCAAAAGGTTACAAAATGTCTCTTAGCAAAAGACATATGGGAATCTCTGTCAAGAATTGTTTATGGAAGTATAGATGAAAGGAAGGATAGAAGATCACTTCTAATCTTACACTATGAAAATTTCCAAAAGAAATTTGATGAATCTGTAGTAGAGATGTATGACAGATTTAGCATGATAATTAATGAGTTAAAATGATTGAACAAATACATATCTCTTATAAAATTAAATGACAAGTTACTCATATGCTTCCTTAGTACATGAGACTCTAGAATTTGGGCAATAAGAGAAGCTAGATATCATAAAGATTACTATAGATGCTCTACTTGGAAAGTTGAACTCATATGAACAACTATTGAAAATTAGAGTTGAAACTGAAGCAAAAGAAAATAGCCTATCATCAAAAGAAAAGTCAGTAGCATTCAAAGTTTCTGAATATGAACCATCTGTTATAGAAAATGAAATGTTCAATCTTCTAAAAAGAAGACTCAAAAATGGATTAAATCAGAAGGTTCAAGAAGATGAGATAGAAGTATGAGAAAACCAAAGTTTGACGAAACTCCTAATAAGGAGATAATTTGCTTTACCTGTAGAAAACCTGGATATATATCAACTGAGTGCCCAGAATAGCAAAAGGAAATTTCTAGCTCAAAGGATCAAAAGAGGAAATATCTAAAAAAGAAGGATAAGAGAAATGGAAGAGGCTTTATACTTGAAACCTGGAGTGACAAGAGCTCAGAATCCAGTTCTTCATCAGGTAATGAAGATGAAAAAGATGCAGAAGAAGCTTATCTCATGGATCTGGATATTGATTCTGATCATGGTTCTATTGAGGCACTAGATTATTTTCATAATATAGACTTTACTTTTGTGATTTTAAAATATATTTTAGAGAAATTTGTATAGATCAGATAGAATCCAAATATCAGGTTGAACTTTTAGAAAAGAATTAGATAATCTTATATCTGGAAGTCATTATCATAAAAATTATAACTATATGGTTCAATTAAGAAAATTAGAAAGTCAAAAAGTAAATCGTATTATTGAAAAATAATGAAATGCAAGTCAAGTTAACTAAGATAAAAGATTTAGATAATATTATGAAGATAAGAAATCATGATGAAAATCAAATAAATGATGTATCAAATGGCACTATGCATAATAAAACATTAGTTTTGATTAAAAATAAAAATAATCAATGCACAAATAAAAGTGTAAATCAAACATTGATAGAAAACAATAAAAGTATTTTGAAAAAAAACACAGATTATTCAACCTTTGAAAATCACAGACTAGAAACAAGATTCATCAAAATATAAATCAAAATTCATAAAACAAAATTAAAAAAAGTAGAATTTAGGTCTTCTCAGCGAAAATTCCAAACAAACAACAAGTCTAATACTAATTTTATTTTTGATAATCACATCAACAACTAGTCTAAGAAAAGGGCATGAAACCAAAAGTTGTTGGAATAATCAACCTATCTATTACTATCCAAATGAATATTTTAATAAACCTACGTATGCATTTATAACTTCTTTTAATGGTAAAAGGAACAATTGGTCAATGGTAATTTGAGTCCCAAACAACCTTTATTCAATGAAAGCAACGAAAAATATTCTTATATGAATAATATAAACATATATAATTCATTGATTCTACTTCTGGGAAAAACCTGCAAGAGAATTAAAATATATTTTTTCACTCAATGTAACATCGAATAGAAGTCGACAGAATGTCAAATTATATTCGATGTAATGTCCAGGAGTCGGTGCTTATGAAAAGTTTTAAGGTCATTCAACGCAATATTAATGTTATTCAACACTTGCGTCGATTATGACTAAAATCCTAATATGTCAAAATAACTTGATGAAACATCAACTATAAAAAGTTATACTGAATTATTGATACCCTAATCTGTCGATGTTTCATCTATGGTTATATAATACGTATTTTATTCAAAACTCTTCATCTTCCAGGCTCTCTATTTTTTACTTTCACGTTTTCTTTTTGTTAAGAACATTTGCAGGAAACACAATAGCGCCAAAGACAAATTCAAGTTCAATGTAGATCTGTAATCATTTAGTGCGCACTACAACATTTTTGGTCTTTAGCAACAATTGAAAATTGTTGCCTAAAACCGTAAAGTGTTGCCAAAACATTGACAACCGTTGTCATAGGGGTGTATGCTTATACACGTGTTACCAAAGACCTAAGGCAAGAGTTTTCACCTTTTAGGCAATATTACTTGAAACTGTTGCATATACCTTAGTAAAAGCAACAGTGTTTAGATGGATCTATTGCAACTTTTTCAAAATATTGCCCTGTAGAGTTACATTCAATAAATGTTGCCAAAACTATTTAATTAATAAAAAAATACATTTAAAAACACATAAAAATAGATTGAAACTTCAAAAACCAACAGGTTATATCATGAAACTTTTTTATACCGCATAAATATATTACAATTTAACAAAACAAATATTTTCATTTATAATAATGTTGCCCATGCTTTATCATTAAATTAACAATCCATCATTTAGCATCAAAATTTACCAAAATACATCAAGATAATTAAATATTACAATACACAAAAACAAAATTATCTAAATCAGCTTAAACATCAAATGATCTTCATGGTATGGGGTCATCATATTGCAACTCCTCATTTTTCTCCCCAACATCAAGAACTTTCTACACAAAATAAAGTTCAAGGACACCTGTTCACTGTTGAACAGCTCTTCTGCAACAACTTCTTGCTTTTTTCGCTTCTTTTCATCTCTCATGTATTCTAATTCATCTCTTCCATAGTCACCTTCCCTACTAATGACTCAGCTTTCAGTATAATTCCTTAAACGCATACCTACAGATGTTTGGAAATATAAGATTAGACAAAATTGTTATGTTGTTTTCAATTTTACCCTTCATTTGAAATAAATCAAAAGATTTTTTGAAATTGACCCAAAAGTTTATAACTTGTTTGGAAAAAGCCCCCTATCTAATATTACATCAAGAAAACTAATAAAATATGTCTACATGGTTTTAGCAGGACATGCGATAAAATAAAAATAATTGAATGTTAAATATGAAAAATAAATAATTTTTTTGCTTGGGATGGAGGCTTCTATGCCGGAGAAAGAGTGGAGAGTTTAGGGAGGCCTAAATTAGGGTGTGATAAGAAAATAATTTATTTACATCTAACGATTAATTTGTTGTCGTGTGACCTTGAGGTCGCTGATTTGAGTCCTGGAAGCAAACTCTTGCAAGAATGGAGGGTCTACCTTCATTTCATGCTTGTGGTGGGACCCTTCCCCGAACCCTCATTATGCGGGGATGGTTTGTGCATGTGGCTTCCCTTTATTAATGTTTAAGTGTTTACTCTGACATGAGTGCAATCAGTTCCGCCAAGGCATTTTCTATTATGATTCATGATGAAAGATTGGGGAGACTTAAGTCCGTTTGGCACGGTGGCGGCGGTGGTGAACACGGTGGTTTTAAACAGTCATTCATGAATGTCCGACCACATCAAAAGAACTCCATCCACTTTTATGTTTACATGTAGTTTTTTTTCCTTTGTGGTGGTCATAACTGTTATCATACCTAACACATATTGTATGGCGATGGCATTTTTGTCAAAACTCACCGGAGTAAAAACGCTGATCCAAATGGAGACTTATTTCAAAATGATCAGAATTTTTTGGGTTGAATTTCAAACAAAAAATGTAAGATTTATTTCAAATTGAGTATAAAGTTAGGTAACAATTTTGCCTAAAAATTGAAATGCAAGTATCTTGTATGGATCTTTTGAAAATGGAATTAGGTTTATAAAGTTGTTTCCTGAAGCAGTCTCCCTCTATAAATTTAACAAAAAATATTAAAAAAAACCAAAAAAACTAATCAAATATTTATACACCCATGAAGCTCCAAATAAAAGTGTGTTCAAATATACTAACGAGAGACCTTTTACCTTTTTGAAGCGTTTGTAATTGATAGAGTTTGCTACGTTTGATGATAACTGCTCAATCAATGGGCTTGTATTTCTTACCAAGAGGTCTTTACTATATATAATATTAGAATTTTAATGTCTGTCCATGTGATTCGTTTCACTTTTGTCTAGTTTTTGCACAAGGATAACATCTGCTTTAGAAATCTCCTCTACATTGTTGTTCTCAAGGTGCTACCCTACATGTTTTTCAGAAGTATGATTCCCAACATAGTTCTCTTTCACAGATTCAGATTTTATATTGAACACAACATGATTTGACAATGCATCGCTTTCTCTGACAGAATTAGATTTGATATTGGTCACAAAGTGACTTAATAATACTGTGTCCATCTTGTTAGCTTTGAATCACTTTATCTTTGCTCATTTTGTGCAGGTGGAAGGCAAGAACGGGAAGAACAAAAACACAAAAGAAAGCAGAATAAACTTGATAAGATCCATTCATAAAACAAGCCGGTGCCATGGGCTATATAGTATCCCAGGAAACAATACATTTAATGAGGATTTTTGGGCAATGGAAAGACACTTAATAACTACTTGCTTTATTACATCAACCATCCTTTACTGCAGATTAATGACTACATCGGGCTCAAGGTACACCGGGCTCAAGGTTCATGCATTCCAATACCCCCTCTTGAACCGATGGTGAGGTGAGTTTCATTTTGTCTCTGAGTTCTCTGAATCGGTGCCGCCCTAAAGCTTTGGTAAAAATGTCGGCAATCTGCTCGTCGGTTGGACAATATTCAATCTTCACCTTCTTCTTCTCAATCTTTTCACGAATAAAATGGAACTTAATTTCAATATGTTTGGTTTTATTGTGAAAAATGGGATTTTTAGAGAGGGCAATTGCTGAGACAGTATCACTTTTTATCAGAATTTCCTGATTCTCTAATTCCCCCAGTTCTTCAAGCATTCTTTGCAGCCATAGTCCTTCACATACAGCAGCATTGATGGGCATATATTCGGCCTCAGTAGTTGATAACGCGACTGTTTGTTGCTTCCTTGAGCTCCATGAAATTGGGTTGTTGCCGTAGTAGAAAATATATCCCCCGGTACTCCTTCTATCATCCATGGAACCTCCCCAGTCGGAGTCACAAAAACCCGTGAGCTTTGGGTTCAGATCTTGGGTGAAAAGGAGACCGAAATGCAGAGTCCCTTTGATGTAATGAAGGACACGCTTAGCACTATTCATGTGGCATTTAGAGGGCATGCTCACAAATCTTGACAGCATGTTTACTGCATACTCAAGATCAGGGCTAGTGTTCGTGAGGTATATGAGAGACCCAATTAAACTCCTATACGCCCCTTCATCTGCTCTTTCTTCCCCTTCTTTTGTTTTACACAGTTTTTCACTTGTGCACATGGGTGTTAGGCAGGGATTACAATCACTCATTTTATACTTGCTCAGCAATTCTTTAGCATAGTGCTCTTGGAAGATAAAATATGAGCTGGAAATGTACTGGACTTGCATGCCCAAGAAAAATTTTAAATGGCCAAGGTCAGTCATCTCATATCTTTGCTACATTTTAGTTTTGAAGGTGTTGATTAAGTCCATACTTCCTCCAGTGATTAGAAGATCGTCCACATATAGGCATACGAGGAGTTGTTCCCTATGTGATGCAGTTTTGATGAAAAGAGATGGCTCATTTTTGCTTGCTTCTAGGCCTTCTTTGCTGAAAAATTCTGTAATATTGGAGTGCCAGGCACGGGGAGCCTATTTTAAACCATAAAGAGCCTTGTGTAATTTGAGAACATAATCTTCTTTCCCTTTTTTGATGTACCCTTCAGGTTGTGCCACAAATACTTCTTCTGATATATAGCCATTTAGAAACGCCGATTTAACATCAAGGTGGTAGATAGGATAGTTGTTGTTTGCGGCTATGGCAAGAACCAGGCGTACAGTATCCATGCGTGCCACTGGAGCAAAAATTTCTTCATAATCTCTTCCAAACTTCTGAGAATAGCCTTTGGCCACAATTCTTGCTTTGTGTTTAATGATTTCTCCTTCAACATTGCACTTAAGATTGTACACCCATTTTAACCCTATAACTTCTTTGTTTACGGGTCTTGGGGTCAAACTCCATGTAACATTCTTTTCTACCAAAGCTATGTCTTCATTCATAGCCTTTTTCTAGTCTTCATGTGCAACAACTTCAGTGTAGCAAGTTGGTGTTGAGTTGAATAAAGCAAAGTGAGAATTTTCATAAATCTCCTGAAGTGATCTTGTTTTTGGGGGCAGTGATGACTAAGGTGAGTTATTTAGTGAAAGGTCATTGTCACTGCTATCATTAGTTTCAGCAGTCTCCTAGAAGGAGTTCCCAGTGAGCTCAACCGAGATGCTGGAAGGTTGATCATCAACAGCAAAGTCTGAGCCCCAATCCCAAGAGTCATCCTCATGAAACACAACATCTCTGGAGATGATAAGTCTCCTAGAAATGTGTTCTAGCAACCTGTATGCCTTTTTATCCCTGCTATAGCCTAGGAAAATGCATTTTGTGCTTGATGCCTCAAGCTTGTCCCTCTTTTCTTTCAGGATATGTGAATAGGCTATGCAGCCAAAAGTTTTGAGGTGCCCCAGGGAAGGCTTCCTATTATGGAGGGCTTCAAAAGGTGTTACATCATTCAGTGCTTTTGTTGGAGCTCTGTTCAATATATAGACTGCAGTGCTTGCAGCTTCAACCCATAGAAACTTTGGTATCCTCTTGTGATGATGCATGGCGCGCCCCATCTCCATCACTGTTCGGTTACGTATCTCTACCACCCCATTTTGTTGGGGTGATCCAGGGACTGTCAGCTCATGTTTGATGCCGCTGATCTTGCAGAAATGCTGGAATTCATGTGATGTGAATTCACCACCATTATCAGTTCGAATGGTTTTCACATTCTTCTCTAGATGTTTTTCTACTTCTCTTTTCCAGTTAAGAAAGCAAGAAAATGCATCAGATTTATTTTCTAGAAAATGAATCCACATATACGTGCTGTAGTCGTCAACTAGGAGGAAATAGTACTTCTTTCCACTCAGAGATTCAGCAGAACTGGGCCCCCATAGATCACAATGCACGAGCTCAAGAGGCTGTGAGCTTTTGTGATCGGAATTAGGGAAGGGTTGTCTGTGAGAATTGCATCTTGCACAGGAGTCACAGTGGATGTGATGAACCTCCATATGTGGCAATCCATGGGCTAGCTTTCTTTCAATGAGAGTCTTAATGGATTCGTAGGTGAGATGTCCCAAACGATAGTGCCAAGAGGTTGCAAGATCAGTGTTGCAACCCGTTGTGGAGAGGGCAGCCTGATCTAGAGAGCATAGGGATAAGGGAAATACACGGTTTTGGGACATTTTAACCATGGCAGCCATCATACCACTTTCATCAATTATTTTGCAAGAGTTTGATTGGAAGGTGACTGAGTAGCCTTTTGTTAAGAGCTGCCCAACACTTAATAGGTTCTGAGCTAGATTTGGAGCGTATTGAACATCGTCTATCTCCTTCAGCTCCCCAGTTGAGTCTTTAACTAATATGCTTCCCTTTCCCTCAATACTCCTTGTATTCCCATCTCCTAGAAACACTTTGGATTTAAAAGAATCATCAAATTTTGAAAAGAGATTTCGGTTGTTTGTCATGTGACTGGAACATCCGGAATCAATGAACCAATGTGAGTTTGCATCAGTGGCTTCACAACTAGAGGCAAGGAAAAGTTTTTCTTCAGCCTCTTTTGCATTTTCAGTGAATTTCACTTCTTCTTTTGTTTTAAACCAGCAGTCCTTGTCGAAGTGTGTTGGTTTTTTGCATCTTTTGCACTTGTAGTAGCATTTCGAAGTGTCATGTGTGCCTTTCTTACAGAGAGTGCAGTATATACCAATATTTGCACTATTTCTTGTAGCTTCAGATTGCTTTTGAAAGGTTTTGATTTGTTGGTTTTGATTGTGTTGTGTGGATGGCCCCCCTTTCTGAGTAAAGGTCTTCTCAAAGTGTTTGCGTCTTTGATCATTATGTTTTCCAAGATGCATTTTAGTTTGCAAGGCTTGGTCAAGAGAAAATGAACGTCTTTTTAGTCGTTCTTCATGGGACTGTATCTTCCCGGTGAGGGCTCCAATAGAGAGAGTTTCCAAGTCATTACTCTCTTCGATTGCAGCGGCTATATGATCATAAGACATTTGGAGACTTCTAAGGATTTTGAGGATGATTTCATTGTCTGGTATTGGTGCCCCAAGATTACTCCACTGATTTGTAAGGTTGGTAATCTTTGGCAGGTAATCAAAAATTGACTCATCATCTTTCATATTGATAGCGTCAAATTGTCTTCTCAAATTTTGTCTACGGATGGTGATTACCTTTTTGTCGCCTTGATAGGCCTCCTTCAATGTACTCCATGCCTCTTTTATCGTCTTGGCTCCCATGATGCGAGGAAAAATGTTTGGGGTGACAGCTTGTTGGATCAAAAGCAGTGCCAAGGAGTTTTTTTGTTTTTCTTCCTTGGGTATGCTTGCCTTCTCTCCTTCTTTAGCCTTCCCAGTGACAGTTTCCTTAGGCCCCTTCTCAACGATTTCCCAAAGATCTTGGGAATCAAAAAATGTTTGCATTCTGATGGCCTAATAGTCATATGTCTCCCCATTGAATATTGGGATAGATGCATGACCTAAGGGAATAGAGCCGGTGCCGGTAGATGATGAGCTCATGATGCCAAGTGCGGATTTGTGCAGGATCGAAATAAAGCTCTGTTAGAGCTCTGATACCACTGTTAGCTTTGAATCACTTTATCTTTGCTCATTTTGTGCAGGTGGAAGGCAAGAACAGGAAGAACAAAAACACAAAAGAAAGCAGAATAAACTTGATAAGATCCATTCATAAAACAAGACGGTGCCATGGGCTATATAGTATCCCATGCAACAATACATTTAATGAGGATTTTTTGGGCAATGGAAAGACACTTAATAACTACTTGCTTTATTACATCAACCATCCTTTACTGCAGATTAATGACTACACCGGGCTCAAGGTACACCGGGCTCAAGGTTCATGCATTCCAATACATCTCGACATCAGAATCTGCTACAATTGTCTCATCCGTGGAATGGGATGAAGAAATAATAATTGCATTTTTATTTTAGTCACAATAAACTTAACACAACAAAAATATGATTTTGATGTTATTTGTTCAAAATCTGGCAAAGATGTATTGCATGAGCTACTCTCAATTTTGGTTAAATTTCTCTAAAAAACATAGAATATAATAAACACTATCAGCTATACTCAGATTTAATTGTGATGGCAGCAGCAGAGGATTCTCGGGAGGGATATACTTTCTCCTATTTGGGCTTAATTTAACAAAATGATGCTTTTTTTTATTTTTAACTCATTTCAAAATGAAATAATTACTTTTTAGGAAGTTTTGAAAATAATTGTGGAATTTGAATTGCATGTTAGTATCTGATTTCATACTGAAAATGAAACCACCACTTTTTAGGGAGTTCTGCAGAGACATGCACAACTAGAAATCAAGAAGCTATCTACATCAAAAAACTATTGGATTTAACAAATAAAATAGTTTATGGAACATGCTAATTTCAAGCAATCATGTAAAGAATAGATTCATTCTCCTCCTAACTTTGTTTCCTAGTTCACAGATGCTTAAAGAACAATGCCAAACCCATCCATCCACTTTTCCATTAGAAAGATGAATAAGAAGAAACCAACAATCAACTTTACTGCTAGAACAATGAGTCAAAAGTCACACATGCAACTTTTGAATTTTTAGACAGTGCAATTGGTGAGCTAAAGCATTTAACAATGGATAGGGAAATAGGAATAGTAATCTATCAATAAAAAATACGTACTAGAAGGAATCTAGAAAAACGATGATTCCAATTGTCCAGAAAAGATAGCAGCCATTAGTTTGATGTCAGTGATTCTATATAAAGAAGAAAACTCTCAAAAGTGGTCGAATTCACTTGCAAATTTTCTCGGAGTTACAAGAACCACATGGTTATTTTTTTATCTACTGAAATCTAAAAAATTTATTAGTCAGATAAACAAGTTAGAAGAAATATGACAATAACAAAATAATGAGAATTATGAAGAAAAGTATGAAAGCAAATAGGCACCAATCAACCAACATAATCTTAAACAAGTATAGTGCTAGAACTATAATATATGGGTGCCAAATAAACATTAATAAATATTGCAACCTTAATAAATCTCAAAAAATTATCAAATATGCAAAACAACTAAGATGAGCATGCATTAAAAATTATTTGTTTTATTCCTCTAAATGCAATAAACCTAAAGTTGTTAACTAAGTGAAATACTACATGAAAATTGAAACCGAAATAATCACCTACTGTGATTTAGGGCATGACCTAATAAGGAAGCAGTTGCGGTATGCTGCGAGACAGGGCTTGTCATGTATGAAGGTATCGAGGAACAAAGGAAGCAATTCTCGTACTGGGACTCGCGGCAGAGGAGGGGCCTCACGACGCGGCTCTACATCTAGTGAAAAAAGGCATGCAATTTTTCGATTTAGGGCATTGCGTCGAAGTCGCCCCTCACAGAGAGGGAATAATACCTTGTAGATGTTGGAGGAATAATCACGTCGCTGACATGGCTGGAGAGAAGGAATAAGGAGAGGCACTTGGCTCGATTAGGTCACCCAATGCAGTTCTTGGCAGATAGAACAAGAGCGGCTTGACTACGGGAGACTCAGAGGACCACCTTGCAGATGCTAGAGGAAGAGAAGTTGGAATCCATTTCTTGCCATTGGTCTGGCCTGAGGAAGATGTCATTGAGGGGGATCAACAGGAGGGATGTTGTCGATGGGGAGAGAAGATGTCGTTGAGGGGGATCAAGAGGAGGGATGTTGTCGATGGGGAGAGAAGATGTCGCTGAGCGTGATCTCTTGCAGTGTTGCTGGGACAGAAGATCGGGAATGGATAATTGTGAATTCCCTAGCGTCTAAACAGGAATATCAGGATTTAGTTGGATTTTGCGAAACGCATGGATGTGCTCGACGGGTTTGTGGTTTGTGTTAGAAATATTGTTTTTATAAATATAATTTTTAAAGAAATAATTTGGGGTGGGAGAATAATAATTTTGGTTAATCTAAAAAAGGTTGGGCAATACTTTTAACGTATTGCAAATTAATTTTTAAGAAGACAATATATCATAATTATTGCCTAAAGTGAATCGTCAAGGGCAACATTTCAAAAATGTTCCCTATAAGGGATTAGAGAATAGTTTTTGAATGTTGCAGAAAAAGTATTGCCTAAAGATGTTAACCTATTGCAACACTTATAAATTGTTCTCTATCACGATTTAGGCAACATTTTTATAAATGTTGTCAAGCCAGGTGTTGTTAAATACCAAAAATATTGTAGTGGCGGCATCAGAAAATTTCTGAAGAATTCTAAAAGTATTCACTAATTCAGGTCTTGATAATATTATTTCAACACGATGCAGACTTTTTGAGACAGAGCTTGTAGAGTTTGTTACAAATGCTCAATGCAAAGAGGGTGGTTCATTGACTTGAACAATTGTAACACAGAAGTTAATAGGAGTTCTGGTACTTGGTAAAAATATTAATTGGGGAGAAATGATCATGAAACTTATTGGTTACAAATACAGACAAGGGAATAATGCTTACATGACTATAATGAGTCAAGTACTGCTGAGATTTTTTCAACATTTATGTATATCCAAGGGAATACCAATACCACCAGGAAAGAAATTGGCAATTACTTTTTTCACAAAATGGACAAGACAAATAGCTAAATCAAAATCTCAAAAGGAGTCTATACCTTCACCTTTTTAGTAAATTGTAATTAACAATATACCGGTCCCACCAGAGCAAATTATTCAAGAAGCACAGACTGATACAATAATACACTTGACTCCTGCCAATGACAACACAATAAATCTACACTCAGTCATTCCTTCAACTACCAACACTCAAATAGTTGATTCATCAATGCTTTATCTTTTATGATTAAAGAGCATACTTCTCAAAAAGAATTACAGTGTATGGTATATAATCTTAACTGGATTTGGTTACTGCTTCAGTACAGTTCATACAAGCAAAGATCTCTTCTATCGATATTACAAGATCATTCTTAACCTCTCTTGCTCATGAGGCCAAGAAGGGAGATAATTAGGAATAGGAAGAAGAAGAATTTAAAGAGGTCACATCATCCTTACTTGGACCTGATTTACTCAAAATTGTTGGAAATGAAAAATGTGTTGACTGAGTTTGCCTTAGAATATGCATCAACTGTTCCAACTGACATGTCAAAAAAAGTTAGTGATGATGAAGATGAAACTCCAATTATTTACAAAAGAACAGTAAATGTTTTTGTTTTGAAAATTTGAGACCATGCAGTTGTAGTTCTATATCATATTTTCTACCACATGAAGAACTAGATGTGCTCTGTATGAATAAAGGTTCTTGCACCAAGACAAACATGTGGTGAAATTAGCAGATGAAATGGATGAAATCAAGAAATATATCGGGGAGTTGGTAAGAATAAAAGTAGAACTAAGTGAAGTTTATAAGACTGCTCAGTGCGACTGGAAAAGAATAATTTTTGTACACGAGTTCATCAAAGACAAACCTGATCACTGGAAAAATCAAAGTCTAAAGAAGTACATTCAATTGACAAAAGATAAACTGCTGGAGAAACTATACAGTTACTTACTTGAAGTGTTCGTTTTTGAGTCTACAACTGATGTCTGAAAAAAACAAAGATCAAGATCAAACTGATGCATTTATTCAGAGACAGACAGAACGGTCATAAAATCACGTTTGTAAGAAATTCTAAGAAAACCAGATTAATTTAGTTGCCTTATATATATCCTTTATTATTCTTATTTATCATGAGTGCATGCTAAGTCAATTTTTGTAATTTTTATTGTTGTACATTTGTAAAATCACATTTGAAGTTTTGTAAAATTTGTTAAGTTAAATTGGAGGAGATTGTTGGGAAAAAAAACTTATGATTTAGCTTAACAAATTATGTTTAATAATTTTACATCATAGGTCTATTATACATAATGTATAGAGAGAGTAATTTGGTCTTGGAAGTCCTAGAGTGTCATTGATATAAAGGGCATATACAAGGCATACTGAATTGAATAGAAAAATCATGAATTGCCAATATGCGTCGACTAGATCTCGACGCAATGTCGACTAGAATTCAATGTTACTGTGAATAGAAGTCAGAGCAGTTTAATCTGGATAAGTCGACGACACTTAAAGAATAAATTGGCATATATTTCGACATGATATCGATGGAATATCGTCTACAGATTTTTTTCATACAGATAGTTAGAAATCAATGCTGCTTCGACTAGAACTCGACGTTATGTCGACTGGATTTCTTAACAGAATTTGTTTTATGAATTCAATCTGATTTAAATCAACAAGTGGTTTACATAACAGATTCTTGGAGACGTTGGAGGTAATCGATATAAAAATGATGAGTTACAAAGAAATAATAACACGGATAAGAGATCTATCACAGTTTATTAAATTGATTATCAATCAGCAGACGATCAAGAAAATATATATCAGGTCGTGGGAAGATTGAATTCGACAGAGAAAGCTTGAAAGATCATCATCATCAATTGAATCTCTTCTAATATCATTCGATTAGTTTGATAGTTGCTGAGTCTAATTAGAGAATTAGTACTTCTTTTTCTCGAGAGGAAATTGCATCAGAATCAGAGAAAAATTTGAAAGATCATATGGAAATTGGACTTATAGTCTTTGATATTTTGATATTCAGAGATTCATTAGAAGTTACAAAGATCATCATTGATTGTCCTCAGAGATCTGAAGAGAGGACACAAAGAGAAGAATCATTCTAACTCAAATCTTCTCTTATTTTACTGTTTGTATTGGAGAAAAGAATTTTGTGAATCCCTCATCAAACGATTCTGTGAGAGTTTCTAAGAGTCTTCTTGAGAAAAGACTCAGATTGTAATTGGTTTAAGATCTCCTTATCAAAAGATATGGTGTGGTTCTAAGAGTCTCATAATCAAAAGAATCAGACATTATGATAGTAAATTTCTATCAAGGGAGTAGAAGAGTGGATGTACCTAGATTGAGGGGAACTACTATAATCCTTGTGTCTTCTGTGATTTTATTTTTGTATTATTTTTTATGGTTATGTGCTGTGATTTTACTTTGTTGCATCTGATTCTAGATAATTATTTATGTGAATGCAAATTTTGTGATTAGAATCAAGTATTTTAAGATAATTTTTAATCTCTATTCACCCCCCCCCCACTCTAGAGAGACTCTGAGATTATAGCAATTGTACTCCCATTTCAAAATCCCATGTTCAATTTATGCTATCAAACACCCAAGGACTCTAACCTAGTCCTTAATATAGCACATTTTTTATAAGTACAACCAGAGCTAATCAACACCCAAGGACCAAGTCCTTACCCTCAAGCCCTAGGATATAAGCATATCCAATAGCTTACACCAAGCCATCACTGCTACCTATATTATGTCTACCTAACTCTAGTACAGTGGAACGTGTAAGTCATAAGGAAAACTCATCGAGATCCTATAGGACTACTTGTGTAAAAGGAGTGGTATTACTAATGTAATCATTCATCGAACGTCTCATCATGAATAGTAATTCATATTAAGCCTTCAAGTATTCATCACATCCGAACACCTGGGTAAAAGGAGTGGTATTACTAATGTAATCATTCATTGAACGCCTCATCATGAATAGTATAATCCCCGAGGTACATACTCCTACATTGTTTAAATATTATCCTCTACATTAGTGGCAACTCGTATGTCTTATAAGTCTTCATTGTTTGACTGACGTGAGTGTAAAAAAGCAGATCATAAAGAATGATCTTCATAAGTCCAATATTTTTGAAGAATCATCCATGAAGTAGATGATTAAGTATTCTATTTTTACGAGTACAGCTAAGTCGTGTCTTATCATCATGAAAGCATGTAGAAACAACCTTCAATAACATGTTTAGGTTCACTACATGATTTGCCCCAATATTTATATCAACCACCTACAATATCGTATTAGAATCATAACAAAAATCTTTATATACAATGTAAATTAGAACACTATTCAAATCACTACTTTACCTAAAGTATCCTGCACATACTTATTCTCCTACAGCGTCATCATACGAGTGATTAATTATGTGGTCATATCAAACCCAAATCCCTTGAAATTTCTATCATATGTCATGGTTAGCATCTTGAGTGTTTCCAAAAAATTTTAGTTCATTCGGATAACATAATAACTATTTACCGCAGAATAATTTATAATATAATATTGACAAAATAACATCTAGTATATATCCAAAAATTATGAAACTTAATAGGGGTGTCCACATTGTCGTCAAGCATTTATCTACCAATTTTCAAAACCTTTCGAGAAAGCTTTTTAGAGAAATTCATAAAACATCAAAATCTATATGTATGTGGTTGGTTAATAAAATAAGAATTAAGAGAGCTACAGTTCACCATAAAGAATGTGCCACCCCAATCTGAAAAGGAAGGACTACAACTTTCATGTTAAATTTGAGGTCTAGATCCAAGTACCTCAGACCTAAAATGTGGATCGAAGTGAGCCGCACACACTAGACAGATTCTATCTACTAATATTTAATATATTCTGCACATATCTAAAAGTTGATCGGAAAACATCAAGTCATCTTCTTCCTCCAGCCTGGGACTGTGATTTCCCCAACCTAGAGCCTAAAAAAACGCTCACATCAGTCATCTTATTTCCCCATTCGACCAACCAACACCACCATCCCTTCCTCGTACATGAGGTGCATCGACGGGCGGCGAATCGATCGCTGGAGGTGTCCGGAATAATAAAAAAAAACACAGAATTCATCCATCCCTCCATGGCTTGCTCTCATATGAAACTGAATCGAATTCGATGTCTCGCTTGGTTTTGATCTGTGAAACTAGCACCAAGGGAGGGGGGAAGATCACCAAATGTCTATGCGTGATGTTGTCCCCTTCAGTTATTTTATTCTCCCGGTTCGACAAATGATGTTGTCCCCTTCAGTAAAGGCTGATTATAATGGATCTCCACACATCATTAAATCTATGAGTTTAAATTTCACCCTTTTCAGAAAGTATGGGTCAATGGCGCCCTTGGCAGTAAGCTGATGTTGCTGTGAGGAGAAGAGGACTGCTCGACAAAAGGTTTCAAGGACTGCTGCAAGGGCTCTTGTAGGGACTTAGAGAGGACGTCGGACATTGGATAGATTCCTGACCGGAGAAAGAGAGGGGATCGGAGCTGATATTCGACCATGGAAGAGGAAGTGGTCGGCCAGATCTGGACTGGAAGAAGAGTTCGATGGAGGAGCTTGAATGTGAAGAGCATCTCGAGTGGAGGCGCTGCTCAGGTAAGGCCTAATCTTGTCATAGGAGACGTAGGAGTTGAGGAGAACAGTTGGGCTCGGCTTCGCCGGAGGAAGAACATAGCAGCAGCTCGTCGGATAGACGAGGAGATCGCCGACCAAGAAAGAAGAGGTGACTCGGTTTGGTGGTACTCGTCCATGGATTTGCCGACCTTGAGGAAGAAGGTGGATCTCTGAGAGTGGATCTGGGAGATAGATTGATACAGGGGGGCTTGATGGCGGGCTGTTGCCGGGAGAAGTCGGGCGGGCTGTTGCTGGGAAAAGTCGCGCAAGATTTCTAACCTAAAACTTTATGTATTTATAACACAGTATTATTATTACTATTATTATTTCATTCTGATTATGATTTAGGAGCTCAATTAATCGGGGGCAAAAAATTCGGGCCCCGAAAGTCCGCCCGGGCACGGGCCGGCAAAAGCCTGGCGAGCCCGGCCCGGGAAAAGCACGGTCCGAGTCAAGGTCGGGCTTGGGTGTCTTACCGGGCCCCCATTTTAGTCGGTTATCCGGTGTGGTGCCCGGCCCGGGCTGGGCCGGGCAAAGCCCGGTCGCCGAGCTAGCGTGAGCCCGACACTCGGTCTGCGGAAATCCCGCCAATTAGGCGGGATTTTAATCCCGCCTGGAAATCAGGCCTGCCCGGGCCCGACCTGGGCCGGCTTGAAGGGCCTTATCGGGCCCCCACTTTGAGGGGGAGCCCGATCCCGGCCTGGCCCAATTGGCAAAAAGCCCGGGCCGAATCCAGTAGGAAAAAACCCCGGGCCAAGCCCGGCCCGATCGAACTTTTTGAGCACGACTAAGCCCAATCACCATGTAGTTAAATGCGTATAGATTTCTCTAGGGATCTTGGAATTTGCCTCGGACATGCTCTTTTTGACTGTCTCTAGGCATGTATCCACCAGATTTATCTGCAATCCAATCCGAGTTCGTATGCTCATTTTACGCTCCCTAGAGCGTTTGCGACCAATTTACTTATGCTTCAAAACTGCCAAAATGGTGTCAGAATCGTGAACGAGCGACTCCGCTGGACTCCTATTATTGTCACGTGTCTAATAAAACTATCCGAAATCAATTCCGAGTTTGTTTGCTCAATTTCACCAATTTGCATAAATGTGCTATTTGCAAATCACGTTATTTGATCTCGTGCATGCGCTATAATTTTTTCCCGAGTGACACGCTACCTTCACGGCAACATGGGCTTTCTAGGCATTGCTACCGTCAGCGATATACCTACTGCATAACATTAGTGCTTCTGCTACCCGATTTTACTTTTGATTCTTCACCGTTGGGAAATGGGGTGTGGAACCCTCTCATAAGTCGATATTTGTTTTTAGGCTGCGTTTGACATGACTTATTTTATCCGTTGAGGTTGGACAAAAACGTCATTGTCTTGCCAAACCTGCTCCAACCCAGTTTTTTTGTAACGGTAGTAACATTTGGCATACCGAACATGCATTTTATGACAATGACGTTTTTGTCCAACCTCACCGAAGCAAATAAGCCACGCCAAACTCAGCCTTCGTCTTGGGACAAGCAAGAGATTAAGTCTGGAAGGTGAGGGGGCCATGTCACGCCTTTTTCGTCCATTGCTCTGAATAGCGTCCAGTACACTTCAAGTTATGTCGAGTACTTATCGACGTATCATCGAGTTTTATTCGACATAGGTTGTGTTGAGTACTTATCGATGCAACATCGAGTTCAATTTGACGCATGTCGACTGAAGCTCATATGTATACATATTAGTTTGGAACTATGACCAGATGATCCTGTAGCAATCTCTTCTAATTGCAATTTCTTAACTTAAATCATGCACCTATGTTAACCATAACTCAACCATGACAGCCTAACGGCCCGAGGACTTTTACCTAGTCCAAGCGGACACGTACTGACATAAGTCAATCGGGGGGTCTAGCTCGAATTGAGATGTTACATGATAACAGGGAGTTTTGAATCTTTTTCTAAGAATATAACGTAGGTGGTTGGGAACTTTCTTTAACTCGGGGGTGGGTGGTATTTCGTAAGAAGTTATGATCTAAAAAAAATTGCAAAGTGTTGTGGCTCAGGTGGTGCGGGGAGAGAAACTTCTAAACAGAAAAGTTCGGTGAGCTGTGAATCGTCACAAGATGATAAGACTAAATCAGAGAGTGAAGAAGACTCATTTTCAAAACATTCATCCAAGTAGAAATATGAATTGTCATTAGTTAGGGAATTTTGCATCGAGGGTTTTATACTAAATGTAACTTCATCATCTCCAACCCGAAGGAGAAGCTTTTCATTACTTATATCGATAATTGCACGGGAGGTGGCAAAAAGGGGGCGGTCGAGTCTGAGGTGTACTTCGATATCCTATTCGATATCAAGAATGACAAAGTCCATCAGAAAGATAAACTTGTCAACCGTGACGAGCACGTCCTCCACTATCCCTATCAGATATTCAATTGATCGGTTTGCAAGTTGGATACAAATTGGGGCGGTTCTAGAATTTCCTAATCCTTACCTTTGAAACAAAGGGAAGTCATCGTATTTATGCTTGCTTCAAGATCAGTTAAAGCGTATTTTAATAACGAATTGCCAAATAAAGACAGGATGGAGAATCGTCCCGGCTCATTTACTTTTTGGGGAAATTTGTTGAGCACAACCGCGGAGCATTCCGCATTGAGAGAATTACTCAAAATATCCTCAAGTCTCTTTTTGTTGGAGAAAAACTTCTTGAAATATTTTGCGTATTTAGGCATTTGAGAGATATCCTCGTATAAGAGAACATTAATGTGAATTTGTTTTAATATTTCAAAAAACTTTTTATAATTTTTTTTCGTTGCGCTCATTCCTAAGTTTAGATGAATACAAAATATTTGAACTAGAAGTGTGCAGAGGTAAAGTAGAAAGCAAATTTGAAGCTAAAATAGGAGGAGTAGAGACGAGTACCTTAGGTTCAATAATTTTTGAAGTTACCTCCTTTCCGCTGCACAGGGTGATCACGTTCACACTTTCCCTTGGATTCGGTTCGATGTTTCCTAGTGGAGCTCCATGCTGGCGCTTAGAGAATATTTTAACTAGCTGTCCAACTTAATTTTCTAAGTTTTTACTCTATCCAGTGAGATTCTGAATGTTGGACTCACTTATATGAACATATTTGGCAAAGTCCTCTTCAAGTGGAGAGGGCTTAAGTGGTTGTGGTGGAAAGCCAAGTGGATTTAGATTTAGAGGTGTATATAAGTTTAAGGGACGATGAGCATCCTCCTTGTGCTAAGTATAGGTTTAAGGGACGATGGGAAATTTAAGTGGTTGTGCTTAGACATCGATATGGATTCCTATAACCCGTATTGTAGGTGTTATTGTACGCATCGGTGCTCGGGTTAAAGGAAGGCCGATGAAAATTTCCCATGTTGTCAACTTGTTCTTCAATTAAATTACTATTAGCCCAAGGAGGAGTGGCGGAGGAAGTAGACATCCCCACTATTTGCTTACTTAAGCGCTCAACTTGTAAAGCTAGACTTGACACAACATCACTATATAAAGCCTAGCAGACTTGCTAGGTCGTGCACGAGGCCCATTCCATTGGTAGGCGTTCATGGTAATCTCCTCGAAAATCTCTTGAGCAGGTTCCGGGGTCTTATTATTTAAAGTACCCCCGACATCTGCATCAATCAATTGCCTCATTTGGAAATTCATGTCGTTATAAAAGGTTTTTACTTGATGTCAAGTAGGAAGTGCGCGGTGAGGGCATCTACGCAACAACTTCTTGAAGCGCTCTAAAAGTGAGGGATAGATCTAACTAACTCTGGAGGGGTGAATAAAGTATATTAAAATTTTTCTTTGTTTTTACAGCGGATTAAAATAGGTGATATATATATATATATATATATATATATATATATATATATATATATATATATATATATATATATATATATATATATATAAAGAAACATCACAGTACAAAAAATAAACAAGTAAAGCACAATCAGACGACACACAGAATTTATAGTGGTTCCCCAATAAACCTGGGTACATCCAATCTTCTACCACCCTGATAGGAATCCACTATAAGTTTTTGCTCAGGTGCCCTATCACCACAGGTTTTTGATCAGGTGCTCTGTCACCACAGGTTTTTGATCAGGTGCCCTATCACCACAAGAACTATTTTCTAAGGGAGATCTAGCAACCCTTTGAGCTTTTGATCAGGTGCCCAAAAACGAAACCAACCCTTTTGATCAGGTGACATGAGAACCAAAAGGTTTAACTTTTGAAGGGAGTTATAACCCTGTACATAGTGAAAGAAAATAAAATTGTTGTTGTCTTCTCTGTCTTAAATCTCCGAGAAGATTAGTGAATTTTGTTGATGTTGTCAAAGCTCCCCTTGAGTTGTATAAATCTTATCAGGAGTGGAAGCTTCGCTTCAGGGTGCAGGCCTTCTTTGAGAACTTCTTCTTCCAGTAAATGTTACTAAGAGATTGAACTTCTTATCTCAGTTTGAAGATGTGTTTCTGGAAGGAAAGCTTGAAAACATAAGATGATGAACAAGATGTTTCTGTCTCTATCTCTTGTTCTCTGATTGCAGATTTTCTCTTTCCTCTTCTCCTTGTTCTAGGCAATCTTCTAAAATTTACTTTATATATTGATTGCAGATTCAGAACTATTTGAATTTTAAATTCCTTGAAATCTTTTACATAATTTCTAGGAATTGGAATTGCTAATTTTGTCTTGAATGTATTTCCGTAACTATCCCAGTAAATATGGTAGAGTAATAACTGTGTGAAATTCACAATTAATGCTGCCAAGAAACTGCTATATTTTTAAGAATATTGAGCATTAATTAACAGAGTATTACTGTCTTAATATCTGAAATCAAACTACTTTAGTCGAACTGAGAAACTGCAGAGAAGATTAGTCTAACAGAACTTGGAAGGAGTTAGTCGAACTCATCAAAGATTTTGTCGACCTGAGCTCCAAGTTCGTCGAACTGAGATAGCACTTCGTCGAGCTGAACATCTGATATAAGATCACAGTTCGTAGATCTCAACTAAACTTTCGTCGAGCTCAACTCAGAGAAGGAATTCTGAGTTTGTCGATCTGAGATCGACGATCATCAAGCTGAGTTCAGCTATCGTCGAACGCCTTTTCTGCATTCTTTAAATTGCTTTTCCTTTAAGTCTTCTTTCTCTAAGGTCTTCTGAAGGTAGGTTCCAACAATCTAATCTCATGTGACTGACCTTAACCCTGAAACTAACTTATTACCCTAGACAATACATGTTGGGTCATCTTAACAATCCTAATAATGAACCTAGCCCAAATCACAAGTAGGGTTCCAACAATCTCCCCCTATTTGGGTGAGATCACTATAAAAATAAAAAATAAAGAAAATCACAAAGTAATAAAAATATCTGACAGAATTATAGAACTTCTGCAGATATAAACAATTGTGCCTTGTGATTATACATATGCAATAATAAAATTCAAAAAAATGCATAAGCAGAAAATTATGACTTTTTCTTTGGAGCATCTTAAGAAGGAGCAGGTTTTGAGAAGACCATTATTCTTTTGGGGTCCTCTGCTTCTCTTTGAGTCATCTTCATGTCTTCAACACCAAGAATTTTTACTGATGTGGCTCTAGGCACTATTGCTTCTGGATGGAGACTCATATAAGTATCAACATTAAAAAGATTTTTCTTTTCATACCTTTCTAATTCTTTCTTCCTGTGGAAAGACATTGTTGAATATTGAGAAGTTTCTTTTCCTTCTTCTCTAGCTTTCCTTATCTGTGAAAGTGCTATAATTTCCTTGAATCTGGTCTTCCTAAAATTAGGATCCATTTCTGGATCATAGACAGGAGACAGTGGTATTTCTGGACTTGATTTTTCTTGCTGATTATCTTCAGATGTTTACTGTTGACTGCTTTTATTTCTTTGTTGATGTTTGTTACTTTGGGATCTGTGCTGTCGTCTGCTACTGCTGTGAGATGGTCTGGAATGATGAGAAATTGTACACCTTTGAACTTGAGAAATATTTCCTACTGATCCTGCTGTAGGAGGAGGAGGACCTCTCCTAAATTGTGGAGGTGGAGAGTATCTCCTACTCTTCTTACTAGCTTTTAGCTCATTATTTGAATACCTCATCTAGTGAGGAGTGTTTGGAGTGAGAGTAATGTTGTGCAGAATATAGTAATGGGTGTCTGCAGTAGGAGGGGGTTTAGGAGCAGCCCTGGATGGAACCTTCTTCTTAAGTTTTCTCTTTTTAGAAACAGAATTTTCTGAGTCATCTGACTCTTCATCATCATCAGATTCATTAGCAGGATTATCATAGAGAGTATTAATTTATTTAAGCATTTCAGCAGAAAATACTGAATGTGTCTGTGGCTGTATATCTGTATTTATTGTTTCAGCCTGTGGCTGTACAACTATATCATCCTTTTCAGCCTGAGGCTGTGGCTCTATAATTTCTGTATCTGTCTTCAAACATGAAATCATCAAGATTGGGCATGGGGGATTCAGCCCAGCCAAAGGTTGGAGGTGAGAAAACCTTTGGCTCTATAACAGTTACTTGTTCTGTAGTATTCTCAATAACTGTAAAACTTGTCCTTAGTTGTTCCAAAACTATATGGACTTATTGGAGCTGTATAACTTACTATTGTTTTAGAATAATTGTTATAAATTGGTAAGATGCTGCTATAAACTGTATCAAAAGAATAAAGTAATGAAGAAATATCAACTGTGGGATTAATGATAAACTCACCAACAGTGAATATTTCTAGGGTTGAAAAATCTACTGCTTCTTCTTCTATACAAATTGAAGTCATTTCTGCATCTGCTTCTGGAACTACTAGGAGTTTCTTTATTAACTGCTGGAATTGCTGGAGGTATTGCTGGAGCTTCTTCATGAACTGCTGGAGCTTCTTCATTGGACATCTCCCCCTGCCTGGATTCAGAAATACCTGAACCCAGGCCCCCAGAAGTAGGGACATTAGATGAGGAAGCTAGCTTAGAAGAAAGTTCAAATATGGTTGCTACAAGAGGATAAATGGCTTCAGCTATGAGTTTCTTGAGTGTAGGGGTAATAAACTCGAGAATGTTTGCAGATATATAAGAAAAATCAACATACATTTAATCATTTGGATTAGTAGATGTGGAAGGTTGGTTGGCAGTAGAAGAGGATGGCTTGGAGCAGATTGGATAGAAGCTGAATGCTTGTGGAATTGAGCATGTTGGAAGTGTTGGAATGCTGGAGGTTGAGACATAAGGGAGGATAGTATTTTCCTGAATATGTGAATGAGGTGGAGATGTATGTATTTAAGGTGAAAGAGGTGGATTGTGTTGTGGAGATGGAGATGAAAGTAGATCAAAAGTTGGAGATGAAAGTATTTGATCTATATGAAGAGAAGTGGATGGTCTGTCATCCAGATGTGATGGTAGATGTCATGATAGAGGAGAATAAGGAGGTGGAGATGGTCTATCCTCAGGAATGTGAATTGGTGAGCGTGGAGGGGATGGTGGTCTGGATGGAGAGATAGGAGGGATGGAAGTAGAAGGTACAATTGTGGATGGTTGTTGAAGTGTAGGAACATCAACAAGTGGAGTTGATGAAAGAAATATAGAATGATGTGGAGATGGAGGATAGGGAATGTGAGGTGCAGGAGCTTCTGCTGGGTTTGGAGAAGTGGCTATTGCAGCCCTGGTGTCCTCAGAAGCTCTAGAGGAGGAGGCCCGGGAGGGCTTGGTGATAACCCTCTCCCATATTCCAAAGAGGGCTGATGTGAGCCTCTTGTAAGCATTAATGAATGTGGTCTGGGAGACCAATAATTCTGGGCACTTGGCTTGCAAGAAAAACCCAAGTATTCTCCCATACCCAACATCTTTCTTATTTATCTTCTTCTTGATAGAATCAAACAGTATAACTCCCCAGTTGATTGATTTTTGATTTATCAGGGCACACATTAGAAGAAATTTGTTCCTGGTTATGTTGTCGTGGGCAGAGTACTTGTCCAAGAGTATCTTTCCAACAACATCTACTAAGAACTTGTATTCAGTAAACAAGTTCTTTTTCAACATTTTGTTAGGGTTTCCCTAGGAGTGACCCATTTTAGCAAGCATATCATCAAATTTAGCACTGGACAATTCTATATCATCTTATTCACCATTAACAAATCCAAAAATTTCAGATGAAATTTCTGGTGAAAGAGAAATCTGATGTCCTGAGATAGATCCAATGAGAACTGGAGTTTACTGAATCTTTGTTGTATAAACCCATTCTTTAATCTCCTGCACTGTAAGCTTTATCCTTATTGTCATGAACTTCCTTAACTATTGTGTCTCAAACAAATATAAGATATTTTTGAAGACTTTATTGGAATTGTTAAATTTTCTCAACGTGGTCAGCAAGATAGCCCAAACGCAAAATTAATATCTTCGGAACTACCCAGTTCTCACGTTGAACCAACGGAAAACCAAGGAACAAAGGTTAAACCCAACAAACAATGGAAGCACAAGCAGTTCTTTTATGCACTCACTTCTTTACAACACGAGGCATACATAGCGAGACATGATTTCGCTAATATAACAGCTGTAAACAGAAAGCACCAAAACAAAACAAGCTGGGGCGGACAGCACCGGAGTCCGCCGAGACCGTCGAGGTCGCCGAGATCGCCCGAATTTAGCCGCAATCCGCCGAATATCCACGGAGTCCGCCGAAGCAGCGAGGCCGCGCGGACAAACCGTTATTCGTCTCCTGCTGAAGCTGAACTGAGGAACACCCCCTACCCGCCTGTGTTGAAATTTGTGAAGTGGAAGTGGGTGACGGGACAGGCCGCGCGGCTTGTGCGGACAGCTTTGGCGGACTGGGCGGACTGGGCGGACTGAGGTTGCGGCCTGGTGAAAAGTCTGGTGGAAGCCGGCTGTGTTCTGAGCGGGTTGTGGCATGGAGTCCGCGGTTTGGTGCGGCCTGGTATCTGCGGATAGAGAGGCTTGCGGACTGGTGCTTTGCTCAGTGGTCGCGGGTGCAAGCTTGTGCTGTTGGCGGGTTGGTTCAAGTTCGCGGGAAGCCTTGTGGACTGGTGTGTCCACGGTTGGGGCTGTTGCGGACTGGGCCTTGAGCTTGGCTGAGGCCTTGTCGAGCTCAGGTGTTACAGCAGGTCTTGCTGTGGAGACCGGTTGGCGGACTGATGTTTGGAGTCCGGCTTGGTGCTACTGCGTTGAACAAGTGCGAGGAGCTCGCGGACTGGTTGCGGTCTGTGCTAGGGTGTTTGGCGGACGGGACGTTGTGTCCGCCATGCTCGCACTGGCCCTTGATGGTTTTGGACTTGGTCACACTTGGTGTCAAGTTCATGGTGTCCGCCGTATCCGCCAAGTCCGCTGTGACCGGGCGGACTGTTGCTGTTTGCCTTTGGTCGTGGACTTGTGGCGGATTGAGGTGTGAGTCTTGCGGACTGCCTCGGGTTGGTGCGGACTGCCATTGAAGAGGGTGCTGTCCTGAAGCAGTTGGAGCTTTGCGGGCTGGTGCCTTGTCCGCTTAGCTTGGGCGGACTGGAGAGGGTTCGTCATTGGTTGTCCTTGCTCCTGGCGGTTTCCCTTGGTGACTGGCTAAGTCCTCGCGGACTGAGCGGACGGTCGTTTGTATTCGCGCGGGCTAGGGCGGTGTCGCTATCTCATGGGCGGTGACCACACTCCTCACCTGCCCTATAAATAGGACCCCCCTGGCACATCTACAGTAACCTAAGTAACGTGAGTGAACAGTAAATTGGGTTGGGCGAGTGCTGCGGTCTGTGTTTTTCAGTCCGCGCGGATTGTTTCAGGCTGACGGTTTGCTGTGTGCAGGTCGCGCGGATAACTTCAAGGAGCCAGGAGTTTGGCTGTGACTGCGGTCAGTGCTTGGAAGTGTGCGGTCTCTGCGGACTCAGCAGGAGGTCGCTCTGCGGCTTGTCAGTTCTGTTTCAACTTTCCCAGTTTCAATAACCTGTCCGCCGGCTTCAGGCGGGTAGGGGAGTTCCTCAGTTCGGGTTCAGCAGGAGGCGAATAACGGTCTGTCCGCGCGGCCTCGCGGTCTCGGCGGACTCCGTGGTATTCGGCGGATTGCAGCATAGCTTGGGCGAGCTCAGCGGTCTCGGCGGTCTCGGCGACCTCGCGGTCTCGGCGGACTGGAGTGCTGTCCGCCCGGCTTGTTTTTTGGTTCTTTCTGTTTACAGCTGTAATACTAGCGAAATCATGTCTCGCTATGTATGCCTCGGATTGTAAAGAAGTGAATGCATAATAAGACTTTCTTGTGCTTCCATTGTTTTGTTGGGTGCAACCTCTAGTCCTTGGGTTTCCGCAGGTTCAGCGTGCGAACTGGGTAGTTCCGAAGATATTAATTTGGTGTTTGGGCTATCTTGCTGACCACGTTGAGAAAATTTAACATTGGTATCAGAGCGAGGTTTCTGAGGTTGCGGAGGTTCAGTTGCGTGAGCGGAGGTCAGCCAGTGTTGTTACTCAGTGATTGAGTTGTGATCAACCTGTGTTGTTGCTCGGAGCTGCTGAAGGGTACCAACAGGTGATTGCAATGGAAGGAAGCTTAGCAAGAGGTCTTGGCATTGAACTCTTAACGCCGACTAACTATAAAAAGTGGAAGTCGTGCATGAAGAGTTATCTTCTAGGCGAGGAGCTGTGGGAAGTTGTCGGTGGAGACGACAGACAGGAAGTAACTGCTGTTTTCGGTACTGCTAAACAGGTGAGGCTCTGGAGAAGAACTAATGCTAAGGCAGAGTTTGTTCTGAAGAGAGCTGTCTCTCCGGAACTGTTTGATCACATCATTGGGTGTGAGTCGGCTGCTGATATTTGGACAACCATTGATGAGTTGTTCAATAGGAAGAATGTGGCGCGGCTTCAGTTCCTGGAGAATGAGTTGGCCAGGGCAACTCAGGGAGACCTTTCCATCTCCAGGTACTTCTTAAAGATGAAGAGCTTGTGTGCTGAGCTGTCGGCACTGGATCCTGATGAGCCTATCTCTGAGGCAAAGATGAAAAGGCACATTTTCCGCGGCTTGCGGAAGGAGTATGTGGCCTTTGTTACGTCTGTTCAAGGGTAGGCTACTCAGCCGTCTCTGCTGGAGCTGGAGAATCTGCTTGCCTCGCAGGAGAGCTTAGCAAGGCAGATGGCTGGAGTGAATCTGAATCAGGAAGGCAGCGAGGCTCTCTTCTCAGGCAAGAAGAAGGATGGGAAGGGAAGAAGAAGAAGAAGGTGCAGGCCGCTGGTGAGAAGGAGACTTCAACTTCGTATCCGCCGGAGAGGAGCAATGCTCCTAAGGACTGGAAGAAGAATCTGAAGTGCTACCGGTGTCATCAGCGAGGGCACTTCAAGCGGGACTGCAAGGTCAAACTGCAGCCTGGGCATGCTGCGGGAAAGGAGGAAGCTTGCTCGCGAAGTGAAGAAGCAGAATGGGGAGGAGCTTTCATGACGGGCACTTGTGTCCGGGCCTTATCTGCTGAGGACTTCAACAGCGAGTGGATCGTCGACTCCGGGTGTGGTCATCACCTCACCGGAGACAAGTCGAAGTTCACCTCCATGCAGGCTTACTCAGGTAATGAAGCTATTATCACTGCTGATAATACTGTTTATGCAGTAGAGAAGGAGGGGGTCGTGTCTTTGGGTAGTGATCAGGGGCCACTCACGTTAAGGAGTGTGTATCACGTGCCGGGCATGAAGAAGAACCTCTTCTCGGTGACCAACGCGGTGGACGCTGGGTATCACGTTCTGTTTGGGCCAACAGACGTGAGGTTCCTTCGCAACGTATCAGCGGTGAAGGCTGATGTTGCTCATGTTGGGAGGAGGGTGAAGAACTTGTTTGTTCTTTCCACCAGTGCCTATGTTGATAAGATGAGAGCCAATGATAGTGCGGCTATCTGGCATGAGAGGCTGGGGCATGTTGGCATGGACAAGCTAAAGGCAATGGCGAGTAGAAGTCTGGTGAGGGGGTTGCCGATGTTGTCCTCCTTTGGTGATGGGCATGTTTGTGCGGGCTGTCAATACGGTAAGGCACATCGCCTTCCGTTTGATAAATCTCAAACAAGGAGCAAGAAACCATTGGAGTGTATTCATGGCGACCTGATGGGACCGACTGTTACTGCCAGCCTTGGTGGAAGCAAATACATGCTTGTCTTGGTTGATGACTACTCAAGGTATACTTGGGTGTACTTCTTAAAGGAGAAGTCGGAAGCCTTCCGTTTGTTCGTGGAGTTCAAGGAGTTGGTAGAAGGCCGGCTTGGCTTGCGGATTAAGAAGTTTAGAACTGATAACGGGGGGGAGTTTGTCTCTTCCGAGTTTTCTAACTTCTGCAGGAAGCACGGGATCCAACGGGAGCTTACATGTGCTCACACTCCACAACAAAATGGGGTAGCGGAGCGGAAGATCCGTCATTTGACGGAAACCTGCAAATGCTGGCTGCATGCGAAAGATATCCCGAGGTCCTTTTGGGCGGAGGGAATGTCTTGTGCTGCATATGTTATCAACCGGATGCCACTCAGCCCTATCAACATGAAGACTCCTATTGAGCTGTTGCTGAAGGAGAAGCCGAGTGTTGGACACCTTCGGGTGTTCGGTTCAACTTGCTACGTGCATGTCCCGGATGCTTCACGGACAAAGCTGGATGCGAAGGCAAGGAAACTTGTCTTTGTTGGCTATGATGAGCGGAAGAAGGGATGGAAGTGCATGGACCCTGTGACGAAGAAGTTCGTGGTGTCAAGAGACGTTGTCTTTGACGAGCTGACGTCATATGGAGGTGGCTCGGTGGAGCCTACCGGAAGTAGCAAGGTTGAGGAAGCACCGGTGGAGGCTGCTGAAGGCTTGGAAGAGGAGCTTGCTGTTTCTCCAGCAGCTCCTGTTGCTTCGAACTCCGAGGCTGAGCCTTCTGGCTCAGGAAGCAGGGGGAGCACTGCTCAATGCTTGCCCCAGGTAGGAGTGGAGCCTGAAGAAGCAACGGAAGCCGTGAGCAAGGAGCCATGTCTTCGGAGATCGAAGAGGGTGGTTAAGCCACCGGCTCGGTACTGTGATGGGAATGCAGTGAGCTTTGTCTCCTGCTTCTTTGCGGGTCCTCTGGATGAGCGAGAGCCTGCAAGCTTCAACGAGGCCACTGGAGTGAAGGAGTGGGAAGGTGCCATGAAGGAAGAGATTGATGCTCTGAAGAAGAATGAAACCTGGGACCTTGTGCCCAAGGTTGATGGCATTACTCCGGTTACTTGCAAGTGGGTGTATAAGTTGAAGAAGAAGGCTGATGGGAGCATTGATCGTTTCAAGGCTCGCCTGGTCGCTAGAGGATTCTCACAGCAGTATGGAGAAGACTATGAGGAGACATTCAGTCCAGTTGCGAAGATGACGTCTGTAAGAGTGGTGATCGCCTTGGCTGCTAGCAAGGGATGGAGGTTGTGGCAACTCGATGTGAAGAATGCCTTTCTTTACGGAGAGATTGACAAGGACATCTTCATGGATCAGCCGCTTGGTTTTGTCTCTGAGAAGCATCCGGACTATGTCTGCAAACTCAGGAAGGCTCTCTATGGGTTGAAGCAAGCTCCTCGAGCGTGGTATGGGAAGATTGCAGAGTACCTGCAGTTCTGTGGATACCTGGCTTCTAACTCGGATTCTAGCTTGTTCGTCAAGAAGAAGGGAGAGCTAAGAGTCTTGGTCCTACTGTATGTGGATGATATGATCATCACAGGGAACTCGGAGGAGGAAGTAGCAAGGCTCAAGGGAGAGCTTGTTATACGCTTCGAGATGAAAGACTTGGGAGAGTTGCATCACTTTCTTGGTCTGGAAGTGGAGAGGAAGGAGTGCGGGATTCTCATTAGCCAGAAAGGGTATGCTGATCGTATTGTGAAGCGGTTTGGCATGGGCGAAGGGAAGAAGTGCTCTACTCCACTGGAATCTGGGCTGAAGCTTCGACGAGATGAGGGAAGGGTGCTTAATGATCCCTTGGTGTTCAGGGCTCTTGTTGGGAGCTTGATCTATCTGACGATTACAAGGCCGGATATAGCTTATGCTGTTGGCCGAGTAAGTCGGTATATGGCTGAACCAAGGCAATCTCATCTAGTGGCGGCGAAGGGAATTCTGAAGTATGTCAAGGTGACTTCTGAGATGGGACTACTCTATGGAAGGGATGCGGAGTTTGCGTTGCTCGGGTACACGGATGCTGACTATGGCGGTGATTCGGATGATCGAAGGTCTACTTCAGGTTATGTGTTCACTTGCGGTTCAGCTAGCATCTCGTGGTGTAGCAAGAAGCAGGACTCGGTGTCGGTTTCAACCACGGAGGCGGAGTATAAGGCTTCGGCCTTGGCTGCTCGGGAAGCCGTTTGGTTGAGGAGGCTCATAGAGGATGTTCATGAAGAAGTGCAAGGGCCTACTTTACTCCGGGGTGACAATGAGAGTGCTCTCAAACTGGTAAACAATCCAGTGTGTCACGCCAGGACCAAGCATATAGAGATTGATCACCACTTCATCAGGGAGAAGGTGTTGGAGGGGTCTCTGCTGCTCGGGCATGTTCGGAGTGAAGATAATCTTGCTGACATATTCACGAAGCCGCTGTCGACGGGGCCTTTTGAACGCTTGCGCAGCTTGCTGGGCTTGGTCACCACTTCTCACTTCCAGGGGGAGTGTTGAAATTTGTGAAGTGGAAGTGGGTGACGGGACAGGCCGCGCGGCCTGTGCGGACAGCTTTGGCGGACTGGGCGGACTGGGCGGACTGAGGTTGCGGCCTGGTGAAAAGTCTGGTGGAAGCCGGCTGTGTTCTGAGCGGGTTGTGGCATGGAGTCCGCGGTTTGGTGCGGCCTGGTATCTGCGGATAGAGAGGCTTGCGGACTGGTGCTTTGCTCAGTGGTCGCGGGTGCAAGCTTGTGCTGTTGGCGGGTTGGTTCAAGTTCGCGGGAAGCCTTGCGGACTGGTGTGTCCACGGTTGGGGCTGTTGCGGACTGGGCCTTGAGCTTGGCTGAGGCCTTGTCGAGCTCAGGTGTTACAGCAGGTCTTACTGTGGAGACCGGTTGGCGGACTGATGTTTGGAGTCCGGCTTGGTGCTACTGCGTTGAACAAGTGCGAGGAGCTCGCGGACTGGTTGCGGTCTGTGCTAGGGTGTTTGGCGGACGGGACGTTGTGTCCGCCATGCTCGCACTGGCCCTTGATGGTTTTGGACTTGGTCACACTTGGTGTCAAGTTCATGGTGTCCGCCGTATCCGCCAAGTCCGCTGTGACCGGGCGGACTGTTGCTGTTTGCCTTTGGTCGTGGACTTGTGGCGGATTGAGGTGTGAGTCTTGCGGACTGCCTCGGGTTGGTGCGGACTGCCATTGAAGAGGGTGCTGTCCTGAAGCAGTTGGAGCTTTGCGGGCTGGTGCCTTGTCCGCTTAGCTTGGGCGGACTGGAGAGGGTTCGTCATTGGTTGTCTTGCTCCTGGCGGTTTCCCTTGGTGACTGGCTAAGTCCTCGCGGACTGAGCGGACGGTCGTTTGTATTCGCGCGGGCTAGGGCGGTGTCGCTATCTCATGGGCGGTGACCACACTCCTCACCTGGCCTATAAATAGGACCCCCCTGGCACATCTACAGTAACCTAAGTAACGTGAGTGAACAGTAAATTGGGTTGGGCGAGTGCTGCGGTCTGTGTTTTTCAGTCCGCGCGGATTGTTTCAGGCTGACGGTTTGTTGTGTGCAGGTCGCGCGGATAACTTCAAGGAGCCAGGAGTTTGGCTGTGACTGCGGTCAGTGCTTGGAAGTGTGCGGTCTCTGCGGACTCAGCAGGAGGTCGCTCTGCGGCTTGTCAGTTCTGTTTCAACTTTCCCAGTTTCAATAACCTGTCTGCCGGCTTCAGGCGGGTAGGGGAGTTCCTCAGTTCGGGTTCAGCAGGAGGCGAATAACGGTCTGTCCGCGCGGCCTCGCGGTCTCGGCGGACTCCGTGGTATTTGGCGGATTGCAGCATAGCTTGGGCGAGCTCAGCGGTCTCGGCGGTCTCGGCGACCTCGCGGTCTCGGCGGACTGGAGTGCTATCCGCCCGGCTTGTTTTTTTGTTCTTTCTGTTTACAGCTGTAATACTAGCGAAATCATGTCTCGCTATGTATGCCTCGGATTGTAAAGAAGTGAATGCATAATAAGACTTTCTTGTGCTTCCATTGTTTTGTTGGGTGCAACCTCTAGTCCTTGGGTTTCCGCAGGTTCAGCGTGCGAACTGGGTAGTTCCGAAGATATTAATTTGGTGTTTGGGCTATCTTGCTGACCACGTTGAGAAAATCTAACAGCCTGAAGCCGGCAGACAGGTTATTGAAGCTGGCAAAGATGAAACAGAACTGACAAGCCGCATAATGACCTCCTGCTGAATCTGCAGAGACCGCACACTTCCAAGTACTTGACCGAAGTCAAAGCCAAACTCCTTGCTCCTTGAAGCTACCCGCGCGACCTGCACACATCAAACGTCAGCACTGAATCAATCTGCGCGGACAGACAAACTCAGAGCGCAGCTCCTTGCCCACCCAACTTACTATTCACTCTAGTTACTGTAGATGTGCCAGGGGGGTCCTATTTATAGGCGAGGTGAGGAGTGTGGTCACCGCCCTAGAGATAACGACACCGCCCTAGCCCGCGCGATAGCAAAAACACCGTCCGCCGAGTCCGCAAGGACTTAGCCGGATACTAAGGAAAACCTCCAGGAGCAAGGCAACATTGGCGAATCCTCTCCAGTCCGCCCAAGCGATGCGGACAAGGCATCAGCCCGCAAAGCTTCCGACCACTGCGGGACAGCAACCCCCTTCAATGGCTGTCCGCACCAACCCGAGGCAGTCCGCAAGACTCAAGCCTCAATCCGCCACAAGTCCACGACCAAAGACAGACAGCAACAGACCGCCCGGTCACAGCGGACTTGGCGGATACGGCGGACACCATGGTCTTGGCACAGATTGTGACCAAGTCCAAAAACCATCAAAGGCCAATGCGAGCATGGCGGACGCAAACCCCCGCCCGCCAAACATCAAAGCACAGACCGCCAGCAGTCCGCAAGTTCCTTGCACTCCTGCCCCATCGCAGCAGCCATCTCCCGGACTCCAAACTCAGTCCGCCAAAGACCTCCACAGCAAAACACCTGTTGTAGCACCAGAGCTCGACAAGGCCTCAATCAAGCTCTAAGCTCAGTCCGCAACAGCCCATACCGCGGACACGCCAGTCCGCAAGCTCCCAGCGAACACGAGCCAAATTGCCAAACCGCACAAGCTTGCACCACGACCACTGAGCAATGCACCAGTCCGCAAGCCTCTATCCGCTCAGGACGCTCCTTGGCTAAACCAAAGCCAACGTCCTAATCCGCAGACACCAGGCCGCACAGTCCGCGGACTCCAAGCAACAACCCGCTCAGAAGACAGTCAGCTTTCCACTAGACCTTCCACCAGGTCGCACATCACAGTCCGCCCAGTTCGCCTAGTCCGCCAAAGCTGTCCTCCCAGGCCGCCCGGCCTGTCCCGTCAACCACTTCCACTTCACAAAATTCAACACTCCCCCTTGAAGTGGGAAGTGGCGACCAAGCCCAGGAAGCTGCGCAAGCGCTCAAAGGGCCCCTTCGACAGTGGCTTCGTGAAGATGTCAGCAAGATTATCTTCACTCCGAACATGCCCGACCAGCAGAGACACCTCCAACACCTTCTCCCTGATGAAGTGGTGATCAATCTCTATATGATTGGTCCTGGCGTGACATACTGGATTGTTAACCAGTTTGAGAGCACTCTCATTATCACCCCGGAGTAAACTAGGCCCTTGCACTTCTTCATGAACATCCTCTATAAGTCTCCTCAACCAAACGACTTCCCAAGCAGCCAAGGCCGAAGCCTTATACTCCGCCTCTATGGTTGAAACCGACACCGAGTCCTGCTTCTTGCTACACCACGAGATGCTAGCTGAACCGTAAGTGAACACATAACCTGAAGTAGACCTCCGATCATCCGAATCACCGCCATAGTCAGCATCCGTGTACCCGAGCAACGCAAACTCTGAGTCCCTTCTATAGAGGAGTCCCATGTCAAAAGAATCCTTGACATACTTCAGAATTCCCTTTGCCGCCAGTAGATGAGATTGCCTTGGTTCAGCCATATACCGACTTACTCGGCCAACATCATAAGAAATATCTAGCCTTGTAATTGTCAGGTAAATCAAGCTCCCAACAAGAGCCCTGAACATCAAGGGATCAAGAAGAACCCTACCCTCATCTCGTCGAAGCTTTAGCCCAGGTTCCAGTGGAGTATAGCACTTCTTCCCTTCGCCCATGCCAAACCGCTTCACAATGCGATCAGCATATCCTTTCTGTCAAATGAGAACCCCGCACTCCTTCCTCTCCACTTCAAGACCGAGAAAGTGATGCAACTCTCCCAAGTCTTTCATCTCGAAGCGTATAGCAAGCTCAGCCCTGAGCCTTGCTACTTCCCCCTCCGAATTCCCTGTGATGATCATGTCATCCACATACAGCAGGACCAAGACTCGTAGCTCCCCCTTCTTATTGACGAACAAGCTTGAATCCGAGTTGGAAGCAAGGTATCCACAGAATTGCAAGTACTCTGCAATCTTCCCATACCACGCTCTAGGAGCTTGCTTCAACCCATAGAGAGCCTTCCTGAGTTTACAAACATAGTCCGGATGCTTTTTAGAGACAAAACCAAGCGGCTGATCCATGAAGATATCCTTGTCAATCTCTCCGTAAAAAAAGCATTCTTCACATCGAGTTGCCACAACCTCCATCCCTTGCTAGCAGCCAAGGCGATCACCACTCTTACTAAAGTCATCTTCGCAACTGGACTGAATGTCTCCTCATAGTCTTCTCCATACTGCTATGAGAATCCTCTAGCGACCAGGTGAGCCTTGAACCGATCAATGCTCCCATCAGCCTTCTTCTTCAACTTGTACACCCACTTGCAAGTAACTGGAGTAATGCCATCAACCTTGGGCACAAGGTCCCAGGTTTCATTCTTCTTCAGAGCATCAATCTCTTCTTCCATGGCATCTTCCCACTCCTTCACTCCAGTGGCCTCGTTGAAGTTTGCAGGCTCTCGCTCATCCAGAGGACCTGCAAAGAAGCAGAAGACAAAGCTCACTGCATTCCCATCACAGTACCGAGCCGGTGGCTTAATAACCCTCTTCGATCTCCGAAGGGTCGGCTCCTTGCTCACTGCTTCCGTTGCTTCTTCGGGCTTCACTCCTACCTGGGGCAAGCATTGAGCAGTGGTCCCCCTGCTTCCTGAGCCAGAAGGCTCAGCCTAGGAGTTAGAAGCAACAGGAGCTGCTGGTGAAACATCAAGCTCCTCTTCCAAGCCTTCAACAGCCGCCAACGGTGCTTCATCAACCTTGCTACTTCCGGTTAGCTCAACTGAGCCACCTCCATATGACGTCAGCTCGTCAAAGACAACGTCTCTTGACACCAAGAACTTCTTCGTCACAGGGTCCATGCATTTTCATCCCTTCTTCCGCTCCTCGTAGCCAACAAAGACAAGTTTCCTTGCCTTCACATCCAGCTTTGTCCGTGAAGCATCTGGGACATGCACGTAGCAAGTTGAACCGAACACCCGAAGGTGTCCAACACTTGGCTTCTCCTTCAGCAACAGCTCAAGAGGAGTCTTCATGTTGATAGGGCTGAGTGGCATCCGGTTGATGACGTAAGCAGCACAAGACATTCCCTCCGCCCAAAACGACCTTGGGATATCTTTCGCATGAAGCCAGCATTTGCAAGTCTCCGTCAAATGACGGATCTTCCGCTCCGCTACCCCATTTTGTTGTGCAGTGTGAGCACAAGTAAGCTCTCGTTGGATCCCGTGCTTCCTGCAGAAGTTAGAAAACTCGGAGGAAACAAATTCACCCCCGTTATCAGTTCTAAGCTTCTTAATCCGCAATCCAAGCCGGCCTTCTACCAACTCCTTAAACTCCACAAACAACTGGAAGGCTTCCGACTTCTCCTTTAAGAAGTACACCCAAGTATACCTTGAGTAGTCATCAACCAAGACAAGCATGTATCTGCTTTCACCAAGGCTGGCAGTAACCGTCGGTCCCATCAGGTCGCCATGAATGCACTCGAATGGTTTCTTGCTCCTTGTTTGTGATTTATCAAACGGAAGGCGATGTGCCTTACCGTATTGACAGCCAGCGCAAACATGCACATCACCAAAGGAGGACAACTTCGGCAACCCCTTCACCAGACTTATACTCGCCATCGCCTTAAGCTTGTCCATGCCAACATGCCCCAACCTCTCATACCAGATAGCAGCGCTACCATTGGCCCTCATCCTATCAACATAGGAATTGGTGACAAGAACAAACAAGTTCTTCACCCTCCTCCCTACATGAGCAACATCAGCCTTCACCGCTGATACGTTGCGAAGGAACCTCACGTCTGTTGGCCCAAACAGAACGTGATAACCAGCGTCCACCGTATTGGTCACCGAGAAGAGGTTTTTCTTCATGCCCGGCACGTGATACACACTCCTTAACGTGAGTGGCCCCTGATCACTACCCAAAGACACGACCCCCTCTTTCTCTACTGCATAAACAGTATTATCAGCAGTGATAATAGCTTCATTACCTGAGTACGCCTGCATGGAGGTGAACTTCGATTTGTCTCCGGTGAGGTGATAACCACACCCGGAGTCCACGATCCACTCCCCATTGAAGTCCTTAGCAGATAAGGCCCGAACACAAGTGCCCGTCATAAAAGCTCCGCCCTATTCTGCTTCTTCACTTCTCGAGCAAGCTTCCTCCTTTCCCGCAGCATGCCCAGGCTACAGTTTGACCTTGCAGTCCCGCTTGAAGTGCCCTCATTGATGACACTGGTAGCACTTCAAGTTCTTCTTCCAGTCCTTAGGAGCATTGCTCCTCTCCGGCGGATATGAAGTTGAAGTCTCCTTCTCATCAACGACCTGCACCTTCTTCTTCTTCTTCCCTTCCCATACTTTCTTCTTGCCTGAGAAGAGAGCTTCGCTGCCTTCCTGATTCAGGTTCACTCCAGCCATCTGCCTTGCCAAGCTCTCCTGCGACGGAAGCAGATTCTCCAGCTCCAGCAAAGACGGCTGAGTAGCCCACCCTTGAACAGAAGTAACAAAGGCCACATACTCCTTCCGCAAGCCGCGGATAATGTGCCTTTTCATCTTTGCCTCAGAGATAGGCTCATCAGGATCCAGTGCCGACAGCTCATTACACAAGCTCTTCATCTTTAAGAAGTACTTGGAGATGGAAAGGTCTCCCTGAGTTTCCCTGGCCAACTCATTCTCCAGGAACTGAAGCCGCGCCACATTCTTCCTATTGAACAACTCATCAATGGTTGTCCAAATATCAGCAGCCGACTCACACCCAACGATGTGATCAAACAGTTCCGGAGACACGGCTCTCTTCAGAATGAACTCCGCCTTAGCATTTGTTTTTCTCCAGAGCCTAACCTGCTCAGCAGTACCGAAAGCAGCAGTGACTTCCTGCCTGTCGTCACCACCGACAACTTCCCACAGCTCCTCGCCAAGAAGATAACTCTTCATGCACGACTTCCACTTCTTGAAGTTAGTCGGCGTTAAGAGTTCAATGCCCAGACCTCTTGCAAAACTCCCTTCCATTACAACACCAGTTGGCAACCGTTCAGAAGCTCCGAGCAACAACATAGGTTGATCACCACTCAATCACTGAGTAACAACACTGGCTGACTTCCGCTCACGGAACTGAACCTCCCTCTGATAAAATGTTAAATTTTCTCAACGTGGTCAGCAAGATAGCCAAAATGCCAAATTAATATCTTCAGAACTACCCAATTCTCACATTGAACCAGCGGAAAACCAAGGAACAAAGGTTAAACCCAACAAACAATGGAAGCACAAGCAGGTCTTTTATGCATTCACTTCTTTACAACACGAGGCATATATAGCGAGACATGATTTCGCTAGTATAACAACTCTAAACAGAAAGCACCAAAACAAAACAAGTCGGGGCGGACAGCATCGGAGTCCGCCGAGACCGCCGAGGTCGCCGAGATCGCCCGAACTTAGTCGCAATTCGCCGAATAGCCACGGAGTCCGCCGAAGCCGCGAGGCCGCGCGGACACACCGTTATTCGTCTCCTGTTAAAGCTGAACTGAGGAACACCCCCTACCTGCCTGAAGTCGGCGGACAGGTTATTGAAGCTGGCAAAGATGAAATAGAACTGACAAGCCGCAGAGCGACCTCCTACTGAATCCGCAGAGACCGCACACTTCCAAGTACTTGACTGAAGTCAAAGCCAAACTCCTGGCTCCTTGAAGCTACCCGCGTGACCTGCACACAGCAAACGTCAGCACTAAATCAATCCGCGCGGACAGACAAAGTCACACCGCAGCTCCTTGCCCACACAACTTACTGTTCACTCTAGTTACTGTAGATGTGCCAGGGGGGTCCTATTTATAGGCGAGGTGAGGAGTGTGGTCACCACCCTAGAGATAGTGACACCGCCTTAGCCCGCGCGATAGCAAAAACACCATCCGCCGAGTCCGCAAGGACTTAGCCGGATACCAAGGAAAACCGCCAGGAGCAAGGCAACATTGGCGAACCCTCTCCATTCCGCCCAAGCGATGCGGACAAGGCATCAGCCCGCAAAGCTTCCGACCACTGCAGGACAGCAACCCCCTTCAATGGCTGTCCGCACCAACCCGAGGCAGTCCGCAAGACTCAAGCCACAATCTGCCACAAGTCCACGACCAAAGGCAGACAGCAACAGACCGCCCGGTCACAGCGGACTTGGCGGATACGGCGGACACCATGGTCTTGGCACAAAGTGTGACCAAGTCCAAAAACCATCAAAGGCCAATGCGAGCATGGTGGACGCAAACCCCCGTCCTCCAAACACCAAAGCACAGACCGTCAGTAGTCCTCAAGTTCCTCGCACTCCTGCCCCATCGCAGCAGCCATCTCCCGGACTCTAAACTCAGTCCGCCAAAGACCTCCACAGCAAAACACCTGCTGTAGCACCAGAGCTCGACAAGGCCTTAGTCAAGCTCTAAGCTAAGTCCGCAACAGCCCATACCGCGGACACGCCAGTCCGCAAGCTCCCAGTGAACACGAGCCAAACTGCCAAACCGCACAAGCTTGCACCACGACCACTGAGCAATGCACCAGTCCGCAAGCCTCTATCCGCTCAAGCCGCTCCTTGGCTAAACCAAAGCCAACATCCTAATCCGCAAACACTAGGCCGCACAGTCCGCGGACTCCATGCAACAACCCGCTCAGAAGACAGCCGGCTTTCCACTAGACGTTCCACCAGGCCGCACATCACAGTCCGCCCAGTTCGCCTAGTCCGCCAAAGCTGTCCGCCCAGGCCGCCCGGCCTGTCCCGTCAACCACTTCCACTTCAGAAAATTCAACAGGAATGGCTGAAGGAATCCAGGTCGTTGTCGAAGCAGGCATCAAATTTCATTTCGGAAAGGGTCTCCGCCAAAATCTCCATTGCCTGCAAAAATAAGAGATCAAGTGCAAAAGAACTGGAAAGCACGAGATGGAGTTCGATGAAAACCTTATTATAAGTTTTCAGAAGATAAAAAGGTGAACTCCATCCGACGAAAAAGTAAAAACTTCGAACTCAGTTCGACGAAAATTCTCATAAAGAAATAAAAGCGTCGATCTAAGTTTGAAGAGGGGGAAAATAATTTGTCGTTCTCCGTTCGATGAAAAAATTTTCAGAAACAAACTTCATCGATCTCCGTTCAATGAAAAATTTTCTGAAACAAATTCATCGATCTTCGTTCGACGAAAAAGTTTTGCAAAGGAAGGTTTTTCGATCTCCGTTCGACAAACAGTCCACGAAGAGTTCATAGTTCGTCGATCTCCATTCGATGAAAAATGAACAGTTCGTTGACCAAAGACAAAAATCAAATTAAAGCTTCTCCATTAATCATACCTAGCTGATTTAGGAAGAACAGATGTTTCTTTTCATCTAATGGTTTGGTGATAATGTCTGCTCTTTGTAAATCAGTAGAGATAAAGACAAGTTTAATTTTATTTTTGTCCACACAATCTCTAATGAAATGATGTCTAATCTCTATATGTTTTGTCCTACTAAGATGCACTGGATTTTGTGCAATAGAAATTGTACTGGTATTATCACAATGGATAGTTGAATTATTTAAGTTGAAACTATAATCCCAGAGCTGATTTTGAATCCATAAAATTTGTAAACAACAACTAGCAGCTGCTATGTATTCAGCTTCAGCAGTTGATGTTGACACAGAAGTTTGTTTTTTGCAAAACCAGGACACAAGCATATCACCAACGAACTGACAAGTTCCTAATGTGCTTTTCCTGTTAACTCTACATTCAGCAAAGTCAACATCTGAGAATCCAGATAATTCAAATTCTGACTCAGTAGGATAACAGAGTCCTAGATTAGGACAACCCTTTATATATCTTAAAATTCTTTTTAATAAAATAAGATGTAATTCTTTATGATTGACTTGAAATCTAGCATAAATGCAAGTATCAAACATAATATCAGGTCTACTAGATGTAAGATACAATAAGGACCCAACAATAGCCATATATGTTTTTTGATCAACTAGCTTGCCCTGCTCATCAGAATCAACTACAGCATTGGATGTCATGGGTGTTTTCTTGGCTGAGGAATCTATCATTCAAAATCTTTTAAGTAGCTCATTAGCTTATTTTGACTGGGATATAAAGATAGCATCTGGGGTTTGCTTCACTTGAAGACCAAGGAAGTAGGATAGTTCACCTATGCTACTCATTTCAAACTTTGAATGCATCAGGTCAGAAAACCTTTTACAAAGTTTGGAATCAGTAGAGCCAAATATTATATCATCTAAATATATTTGGACTAGCAAAATTTTTGACTTATGATGTCTAATAAACAAAGTTCTATCTACAATATCTCTAATGAACTTATGCTCTAATAGAAAGATATCTAAGGTCTCGCACCAAGCACTTGGAGCTTGCTTTAGACCATAAAGAGCTTTATGAAGCTTAAAAACATAAGATGAATGAGTGAGGAGATAAAATCTGGAGGTTGTTCAACATAAACTTCCTCTTTTAGTTCTGCATTGAGGAATGCACTTTTGATAGCCATCTGATAGACCTTGAACTTTTTGGATGTTGTATATGCAAGAAAAATTCTGATGGCTTCAAGTCTTGCAACATGAGCAAAGGTTTGATCATAGTCAATGCCTTCTTCCTGTGAATAACCTTGGGCTACCAGCCTTTCTTTGTTCCTCATAATTAATCTTTGTGCATCCAGCTTGTTCCTAAAGACCCATTTAGTTCCAATGACTGGGTAGTCTTTGGGTCTTGGAACTAAATCCCAAACTCTACACATCTCAAATTGATTGAGTTTCTCTTGCATTGCAATAATCCAGTGGGGATCTTGCACTGCATCTTTTATGGATTGAGGGTCAATTTGAGAAATGAATCAAGCATGCATCAGATCTTGGTTGAGTTGATGTCTTGTTTGCACATCAGCGGATATGTCTTCAATCACTTGAGATAAAATGCTCATTAGTTTCCCTAGCACATGGGATTCAAGAATCTGCCAATCAGAGACGCCAGAAGTGTAAATGAAATCTCAACAGAGACCTTGTTGGACAAGCTCAAATCTTATGAGAAGCTCATCAAAACCAGAGAAGCTGAACAAAAGACTTCACCCTCAGTGAAGAAAGAAAAGTGCATTGTTTTTCAAGCAACTGAAGAGGAAGAACAACTTCCTGAGAATGAAGAGCTCATGAGTCTACTGGCTAAGAGATTCTACAAGATGGCCAAAAGGGACTTTAGAAAAAGATTTTCGAGGAAACAAGACAAACCAAGGTATGACAAAACACCAACTAAAGAAATTGTTTGTTATAGTTGCAAGAAAATAGGACACATTCTTCCAGAGTATCCTGAAAAGCAAAAGAAGGATAAGAAGAAGGAGAAATATTACAAGAAGCACTCCAACAAATCCTCTTCCAGTAAACAAAAAAAGAAGGACATAGGCTTTGCAGCTGAAACGTGGAGTGATATAGACTCTAAATCTTCATCAAGTACAAGTGAAGATGAAGAACAGGCAAAGGCTAAAGAAGTGTGCTTGATGGCAATCAATGCATCATGCATCAATTATAATTCTGAATCTGAGTCAAAAGAGGACCAGGAAATATCAACCTTTGACTTTACATCAAATCAATTTAAAAAATGTTTTAAATTACTATGTAATGACTTGATAAAGTCTGAGAAGGAAATAAAACTTCTCAGAAACAAATTAACTGAGATAAACAACTTATCTTCTGAGAACTCTAAACTTAAAGAAGATTTGTAAATTCTTAAGGAACAGGTAGTTTCATTAGAAAAAAATTACTGAGGCAAAGATGTTTGAAGAATTCCTAAATGAGAGAAGTATCAAACTGATGAATATCACAAGCACAGTTAATGCTAAATTAAACGGCAAACTTGGTGTGGGAGCTTCATCCAGTCAACCTCACCTTCTACAGAAAAATATTTTAACTACATCTATCAAATTTATTTCTAAGAAAGGAAAAGAGAAATTTGAAGATATAGATAAAGCTATTGATGTCTTACAAAAGAATAAGCCTAAACAAAATAAAAATATTCAGAAAAATCATGTTCAACAAATTTTGTCGAACCAAGATCGACGAAATCAATATTATTCATCGAACAGAGCTCGACGAAAGCTGACACAGGATTTGAATATGACTACTCATCAAATGGTGCTCGACGAAATCAATACTATTCGTCGAATAGAGATTTTTCTAACAGAAATTTTAATTTTTTTCACAAGAATAATTAGACACAAAGATTTATAAATTCTTTTACTCAGAGGATTATTCCTCCTAGAAGATATCATCCACTTGGCTATAAGGATAAACCTGAGTGTTCTTATATTTCTAATTATTATGAAAGAAAACTAGGACCTAAGGTAATCTGGGTCAAAACACCTAATTTGTTTTATGCAGGAAACAACTATCCTACCACATAGGAACAATGATGTTTGGATAGTGGATGTTCAAAACATATGATAGGAAGAAAGGATAATCTAAAAGATTTTAAAGCAAAACATAAACCTAAAGTCATCTTTGGAGACTCCAACTGTGGACAACTGTGGACAGACAGAAGGCTATGGTAATGTCAAGGTTGGAGTAGTTACCTTCAAGAAGGTAGCTTATGTGAAAGGTCTCAAGCATAACCTAATCTCCATCAGTCAATTATGTGATAAAGGTTATCAGGTATCTTTTAATAAATCATTATGTTTTATTACAACTAGTTTAAACAAAATTGTTTTAACTGGGATTAGACAGGGTAATATGTACTTAGTTAATTTTAACTCTGCAAAATCTGAAATCTATTTATTTAATCACATGAGTAAAACTAATAATCTTTGGAATAAAAGATTAGGACATATAAACCTTAGAACTATAGCTAAATTATCTAAGGATAACCTTGTCAGAGGACTATCTTCTGGTTCCTACAAGAAGGAAGGACTTTGCAGGGCTTATCAATTAGCTAAGCAAACCAAAAATAGTTTTAAATTCATTTATAAAAGTGATTCACCCAGAATTTATATCTGCTACATATGGACCTTTTTGGACCTATTGCAATACAAAGTTTGGGAGACAAATCTTACACTTTAGTGATTGTTGATGATTTCTCTAGATTCACATGGGTGTTCTTTCTTAGAAACAAGTCAGATAACTTTAAAGTTCTTACAGACTTTCTTAAGAACATCAAGATTGAGTACTCTACTCAGATTGCATTTATCAGAAATGATCATGACACTGAGTTTGAGTCTCTTTTGATGAAAGAATTCTATGAGAAAGAAGGTATCAAGCATTATTTTTCTGCTCCAAGAACGCCTCAACAAAATGGGATAGCTGGAAGGAAAAAAAACCCTAATTGAATCTCCTAGAACATTACTTGTAGATGTTTATTTACACCAATACTTTTGGGCAGAGGCAGTAAACACAACAAACTTTGTTCTTAACAGAAGTCTGATTCATAAACTGAAGGGTAAGACTCCCGATGAATTACTTAAAAATAAGAAACCTAAAGTAAGTTTTTTTTAGAGTTTTTGGGTGTAAGTGTTATATTCACAATAATGATAAGAAACACTTAAGAAAATTTGAAGCCAAAGTTGCAGAAGGAATATTTCTTGGATATTCTCAAGTCAACAAGGCTTATAGAGTCTTCAATAATTCTATCCTTAAGATAGAAGAGTCTTTACATGTCTCTTTTGATGAAACTAACATGTTTTATAAGGAGAAGAACACTTCTACCATAGATTCTTTTCAGTTACCAAATCTGTGTGAGAAATTAGAAGAGGATACAATACATCCTTCTCAATAGATTGCTGATGATGTCAGTGATGAAGAAGATTCAGAAATATATGCTGAAAATATTGTGGCTAATGAAATTCCACCAGAGGAATTAGCACCATAAATAGTTGAAGAACCAACTCCACCTGTTGACTTTGTCTCACTTAAAGATCATCCTAGATCTCAAGTGATTGGAGACATATCAGTTGGTGTGCAAATAAGGCATCAATTAAATCAAGATCAGATGCATGCTTGTTTTATTTCTCATATTGAAACTCAATCCATAAAAGATGCAGAACAAGATCCCCACTAGATCATTGCAATGCAAGAGGAACTCAATCAGTTCGAGAGATGTAGAGTTTGGGGCTTAGTTCCAAGACCCAAAGACTATCCAGTCATTGGAACCAAATGGGTCTTCAGAAATAAGTTGGATGTTCAAGGAGTTATTGTAAGAAATAAAGCTATATTGGTAGCTTAAGGATACTCACAGGAGGAAGGCATAGATTATGATCAGACTTTTGCTTCTGTTGCAAGATTAGAGGCTATCAGGATATTTCTTACATTTATAGCATTCAAGAAGTTTAAAGTATATTAGGTGGATGTGAAGAGTGCTTTTCTAAATGGAGAGATCAAAAAGGAAGTGTATGTAGAATAATCACCAGGTTTTATCTCTCCAACTCACTCTTCTTATGTTTTTAAACTCAATAAAACCCTTTATGGCCTTAAACAATCTCCAAGAGCTTTGTATGAGACTCTTGCTAGTTTTATTTTAGAAAATAAATTTAGTAGAGGCATGATACATAAAACATTATTTTGTAGACATCATAAAACCAAAATTTTACTAGTACAAATATATGTTGACGATATGTTGGATCCCTAGTTTGATTTGGGCTAGGTTCACTAACTTAGGATGATGTGACCCAACATGTATAGTAAGGATCAAAGTTGTGTCCTAGAATCTAGGTCAAGTCCTAAGAGTCAACATCACATGGACAAGCCAACATCAGACTGCCAGAGACTCAATACATAAAGTTTTCCTCAAGATTCAGAGAATTCTCAAGAGACTAAGTAAAATGAGTTTGGCATTCGTCGAACTCAGGTTGACGATAGTCATTCTCAGCTCGATGATCTTAGAGAAATATTCTCTGAGCTGAGCTCGACGAACTTCAGTCCAGATCGACGATCCTTGGATTTCACCTTCAGAATTCTAAGTCCAGACTGTTCTCTTGGCTCAGGTCGACGAAACTAGTTCTCAGGTCGACGAACTTCATTCTTTGGTCGACGATCTCTTGACTCAGTCTTCAACATTTCAAGTTCAATTGATTCTCCTGACTTAGGTTGACGAACTTAGTTCTCTGGTCGATGATCACTGGACTCTCTACTTCACCTTTCTGATTCCAGAAGTTATTAATTTGTCTAAGTCCAGAATTGTTCTTTCCTTGCTGGGGGAGGAGTTCTGTGTTCCACTGCCTTTCTGGACTTGATTAGCTGTTGAAGAAACTGAAGCCCCAATAGTCAATGAAGAGCTGATGAGTCTCTTTGCCAAGAGATTCTTCAAACTGGCAAGGAAAGACTTTAGAAGGAAGTCATCCAGAAATGATAACCAACCAAGGTATGACAAAACCCCCACAAAAGAGGTAGTGTGTTATGGGTGAAAAAAAACCAGGACATTTCATGTCTGAATGTCTTGAAAATCAAAAGAAGGAAAGAAGAAAAGAGAAAGAATCGAGAAGCAAGCACTACAACAAGCCCTCTTCCAGCAAGCACAAAAAGAAGGTCAAAGGATTTGTTGCTGAAACATGGAGTGACACAGAAGTTGAATCTACATCTTCCAGCTCCAGTGAAGAAGAAGAGGCCAAGGCAAAGGAGGTGTGCCTCATGTCAATTGGTGCAAGAAGCAACAGATCAGATATAGATGAATCTGATGATGAAGAAAATCTGTCAGCTGAAGATCAGGTAATAACATCTTATGATTTTGAATCTGTTGAATTTAAATTTGAATTTAAAAACTTATGCTTAGATTTGATAAGCTCTGAGAAAGAAATCAAACTTATCAGAGATAAATTGAATGACCTGGATAAAATCACCTCTGAAAATACAACTCTGTCTAGTGAACTAAAATCTGCAAATGAACAAATCAGTTTTCTGAAATCAGAACTCAGCAAAGCTAAGATGTTAGAAGAATCATTAAATGGCAGAAGTTTGAAATTGCTAGATATAAATAGCATAGTTAATGCTAGAACAAATTACTGTAGATTAGGATTAGGAGCCATATCTAGTGAAGTAACCCGAATCCAAAGGAATCATCTTTCAAAACCAGTAAATTTCATCTCTAATAAAGGAAAGAAAAACACTGAACAAGTAAATAAAGGTAATAAAATTCTGGAACAAATTGAAGCTAAGGATAAAATTAAAAATCAGAAGAATGATAAAAATAACAATGTTCAGCAGTTATTGTCGAACCCAGATCGACGATATCGGAACAGATCGTCGAACTCAAAACGACAATCTCTGAACACAAACTACAATAATAATCATTCGTCTAACTACGATCGACGAACTTTGTATGGTTCGTCGAGCAGAGGTCGACGAACGTGGGGCACAAAGAATGAACACGTTCATTCTCTGGGCAGAGATCGACGATCTCAACCCAATTCGTCGAACTCTGGTCGACGAACTTACAATAGTTTGTTGAACCCAGGAAGACTTAATCAAAACTGTAACAGCAACTCACATGTTCCTAAGAAACCTTTTAATCTACTAGCTGATTGGATCATCCCAACTAGGAGATATCACCCCCTAGGATATAAGTCCCAACCTGAATTCTCTATCATTTCTAGTTTTTCTTATCAACTATACAAAAGACCCAAGGTAACCTAGGTCAAAAACCATTAACTGTTTTTTATTGCAGGTGAAGAATTGTCCAGGGGTAAATCAAACTTGGTACCTGGACAGTGGCTGCTCCAAACACATGACTGGAAGCAAGGACATCTTAATCAACTATAAGTCCAAACTGGGGCCAAAAGTTATCTTTGGTGACTCCAAATGTGGTCAGTCAGAAGGATTTGGAGAAGTGAGAATAGGAGCTGTCACATTCAAAAAGTGGCATATGTAAGTGGACTCAAGCATAACCTCATCTTCATAAGTCAGTTATGTGATGATTGTTATCAGGTACATTTTAACCCATCCACTTGTTCTATTATTGATAAAAACAACCAAACACTTTTAACTGGAAGTAGACAAGGCAACATATACTTAGTAAATTTTCTTTCTGCCAAAACTGATATCTGCTTACTTAACTAGTAGTCAAAATGATTTATGGCACAAAAGAGTAGGTCATGTAAATCTAAAAATCATTGTTAGGCTCTCTAAGCACAACCTTGTTAGAGGTGTACCTTCTGATCCCTACAAGAAGGAATGTCTCTGCAGGGCTTGTCAATTAGGCAAGCAAACTAAAACTAGTTTTAAATCTGTTAATAAGAGTGATTCACCTAGGATTTTGTACTTGCTACATTTGGATCTCTTTGGACCATTGTTGTACAAAGCCTAGGAGGGAAATCCAACACTTTAGTTATAGTGGATGACTTCTCTAGGTTTAGTTGGGTACTCTTTCTGAGATCAAAGTCAGATACATTCAAGGTTCTTACAGATTTTCTCAGGACCATACAAATTAAGTTCTCTACTCATGTTGCATTGATCAGAAGTGATCATGACACAGAGTTTGAGTCTCTTCTTATGCATGAGTTCTGTGAGAAGGAAGGTATCAGGCATTGCTTCTCAGCTCCTAGAACTCCCCAACAAAATGGGGTAGCTGAAAGGAAAAATAGGACACTCATTGAAACTGCAGGTACATTGCTTGCAGATGCTTACATGCCCCTAACCTTTTGGGCAAAGGCTGTCAGCACAGCAAATTATGTCCTGAACAGGAGCTTAATTCACAAACTAAAGAACAGGACTCCCTATGAATTGCTCAAAGGGAAAAACCTAAAATAAACTATTTTAAAGTATTTGGTTGTACCTTTTATATACACAATAATAACAAGAAATACATTAGAGAGTTTGAGGCTAAGGCTGAAGAGGGAGTTTTTCTAGAATACTCCCAAATAAGCAAGGCCTATAGGGCTTTTAACAAATCAACATTGAAAATTGAAGAGTCTATTCATGTTTCATTTGATGAGACTAATATGTATTGCGAGAAGAAAGAAGTTTCTACCAATAGCAACTTGCAGGTACCCCACTTGTGTGAGACCTTGGATGGACTAAAACTTACCCAAAAGGTGTCAACTCATCCCTCTCCACAAGTCATTGAGGAAAGTGAAGAAGAAGAAGTTGAAGTTAATGAATCTATACCAACAGCACATACACTTCCACAGGAGGAATTAATTCCAAATATTGTTGCACAACAAACTCCACCCACTGATTTTGTCACACTTAGGGATCACCCCAGATCTCAAGTGATAGGAGACATATCAGCAGGTGTACAGACAAGGCATCAACTTACACAAGATCTGATGCATGCTTGTTTTCTCTCTCAGGTTGAACCTCTTTCTATTCATGATGCTGAGCAGGATCCCCACTGGATTCTTGCAATGCAGGAGGAACTAAGCCAATTTGATAGATGTAGAGTTTGGGATTTGGTTCCAAGACCCCAAAACTATCCAGTTATTGGAACCAAATGGGTTTACAGAAACAAGCTAGATGCTCATGGAGTTATTGTGAGAAACAAGGCTAGACTTGTTGCTCAAGGATATAGGCAAAAATAAGGAATTGATTATGATCAAACATTTGCACCTATTGTAAGGTTAGAAGCCATAAGAATATTCCTTGCCTATGCAGCATACAAGAGGTTCAAGGTCTTTCAAATAGATATGAAGAGTGCTTTTCTAAAGGGAGTACTACAAGAAGAGGTTTATTAGATCAAATTGATTATGATCAAATAGATGTCAAGGTCTTCCAGGTTTTGTTTCTCCAACTTACCCTTCTCATGTTTTTAAATTCCATAAGGCTATTTATGGTCTAAAGCAAGCTCCAAGAGCTTGGTATGAGACTTTAGCTAGTTTCTTATTAGATCATAAATTTACAAGAGGAGCTGTAGATAAAACTCTTTTCACTAGACATAATAAGGACCAAATCTTGTTAGTACAAATCTATGTGGATGATATTATATTTGGCTCTACAGATTCCAAATTATGCAAGAGGTTCTCTGACATCATGCATTCTAAATTTGAAATGAGTAGCATGGATGAGCTTTCCTACTTCCTTGGTCTCCAAGTGAAGCAGCTCCCTGATGGCATCTTCATCTCTTAAGCAAAATATACTAAAGAACTTCGAAAGAAGTTTGGGATGGCTGATGGCTCAGTAAAGAAAACTCCCATGGCTACCAATGCTGTTGTGGACTCTGATGTACCAGGGAAACCTGTGTATCAGAAACTTTATAGGGGCATTGTTGTGTCCCTATTATACCTCACAGCAAGTAGGCCAGACATTATGTTTGCCACATGTCTTTGTGCTAGGTTCCAACTGAACCCTACGAGATCTCATCTAATTTTGCTGAAAAGGATTTTGAGATATATAAAGAGTTGTCCTAATCTAGGCCTATGATATCCTGCTGAATCAGAATTTGAATTAACTAGATACTCTGATGCTGATTTTGCTGGATGCAGGTTAGATAAAAAAAGTACTTTAGGAACTTGCCAGTTCCTAGGTATGAGATTAGTATCTTGGTTTTGTCAAAAGCAAACATCAGTGTCAACCTCAACTGCTGAAGCAGAATATATTGCAGCAGGAAGCTGTTGTTCACAGATGCTTTAGATACAAAATCAGCTACTAGATTATGGGTTCAACTTAAATAATTCAACACTACTCTGTGATAATACAAGTGCTATAGCTATAGCCCAGAATCCAGTTCACCATAGTAGGACAAAACATATTGATTTAAGACATCATTTCATTAAGGAGTGTGTAGACAAAAATAGAATCAAGCTTGTCTATATCTACACTGATTTACAAAGGGCTGATATATTCACTAAACCCCTGGTTGAGAGAAATCATATGTTCTTTGTGAATCAACTTGGCATGATCAATGGAGAAGACTTTATTTGATTTCTGTCTACAGTCGACGAATTTTCCATAGTTCGTCGAACGGAGTTCGACGAACCGTGGAAAGTTTGGGAGACATTCGCCGAACGGAGATCGACGAACTCTCTGTGAGTGAAACAATATTTGTCGAACGAAGTTCGACGAACTTGCTTCAGAAGATATTCGCCGAACAGAGTTTGACGAATTATTTTTAATTCTTCAGGACAAGATCGACGAATTATTTCCATCAAACTTATTTCGTCAATCTCAGCTCGAAGAATTAATTTCATTTTCGTGGAACGAAGTCTGTCGATTCATATTCTTGAAAACCTTATATCTAGATTTTCTTCGACCTCCATCCCACGCGTTTTGTTCTCTTGCACTTGATCGTCATTTCTCTCTTTTGTAGGTGATTCCATGGAGATTCCAGCAGGAGCTCTAGCCGCTATGAAGTTTGACACTGGCTTTGATGTCGACTTCGAATTGTTCTAGCACTCAGATCCAATCTTCTTGTATATTCTGGAACTTCTGGAAGAACAGAATCTGAAGAACTTGATGAATACAAGGATAAAGCTAGCAGGACCAGAAATCAGGGAATGGGTGTATACCTCATCCACTTCTGAGGACAATACCATGACATGATCAATTGCGGGTAACACTGTCTCCTTAACTCCTGTGGTTTTAACTGAAATATTTGGTTTGACAAATGGTAAAGAGGACTTATAAATTTATTCTGAAGAGTTTGATATGATGCTTAATCTGATGGGTTATGCTGGTGATAACCCAAATAAACTGTTAAAGAAGCATCTGTCTGCAGCATACAAGTTCCTGGCGGACATTGTTGGAAAGATCTTGCTTGGCAAGCATACTGCCCATGACTACATCATAAGACATTAGTTCTTGGTCATGTTTGCAGTCATAAATAAGAATCAAGTTGACTGGGCTCAGATATTCTTTGATCTGATAAAGAAGAAAAATACCAAGAAAGAAGTGTGTTTTGGAAGGATCCTAGGGATCTTCCTCAAGGAAAAGGCTGCTGAATCACTGGTCTCCCAGACCATATTCATCAATGCCAGTAAACGGCTCACCTGTGCCTTGTTTGGTAGGTGGGAGAGGACAATCATAAAGCCCACTAAGGCTTCTACCTCTTCCATCCCAGCTTCTAAAGGCACCAAGGCTGTTAAATCCACTCGCCTACCTGCTGAAGAGCTTCATCCCACACCACCATCTCTTCCAGCTTCCCTTCCAGCAACACACATTCCTTCCTCTCCCATTATCTCTTCAACAGCAGAACAACAACAACATCCTCATGTTCCTACTCCACCTCCATCTCCACATGCTTCCCCAGCTTCATCTCCACCAATTGACCTCACTGACCTTCCATATTCCCCTCTTCAAGAAAAACAACAACCAATATCTCCTGATTCCCCCCATGACACTTACATTCCTACACCACCACAATCTCCTCTTCCCCCACATCTATCTTCCATATCATCTTACCATCTACCAACAACAGACACCATCATACAAGATGTCACCCATCCATCCCCATCCACATTTACCATCTCTCCAGATGTTTAACTACCTGATGCTCCACTCTCTATCCCTCCCATGGTTCCAACTTCTACACCTTCTACACTACCATCTCCCACTCCATCATTGGATCCCTCAACCATATTTTCCATCCTTTCCATCATCACTCCCCTCTTCAAGTCCCTTATAGCAGAGGCCATTACACCTCTTGCTACCACCATATCTTCTCTCTTTGACAAAATCTCTGCTCTTACTGCTGCCCACTCCTCAGTCAGGGGCATGGCTTCGGGCCCTACTAAAACCATGCAGGGGGAGATGCCTGATGATGAAGCAGCAGCTCCAGCTCCAGCTCCAGCACCAGATGCTTCAGCTACAACAACAACAGCAGCTTCAGACATATAAGCAGAATGTACAGAATACATAGATACAAATTTGATTGATAAAGATTTGATTGATTTTATTGAGACTGTTATGGATTTTCAATCAGACTCTGAAGAACCTAATACTATTGGTGATTTCATTCTTAATCCCACAGTTAATTTAGAAAAATTGTTGAGCATTTTTTATACTGTACATATGCATTATCTTCCAGCTGAGATCACTAAGCCATCATTGGCTATTATACCTTATACTGCCCCCATCTCTTTAAAAGTTGTTAAGCAACTTAAGGACAGTCTTGCTATTACACAATCAGAAATCACTTCACCTCCAGAAGTAGTAGTTGTTTCCTCTTCCCCACTAATATCTTCAGCGCCAACTTTTGTAATGGATGACTCTCCAATGTCAGATCTAGATGAATTGATCTTGGTTGATATTGCAGAAGAAAATAAGGCAGCAGCTGAAAGCTCTGTCCAAATTAGTTCTGATTTTTGTGTAGGTTCTCCTCCAACTTCTGCTGAAACTCCAAGTCTTGTTGTAACTCCTGCTCCTGCTCCAGAAAAACATGTTATCTCTGTTAAAGCCTTGAAAGCTCTGGATGCTCTATATGATATTCCTCAGGATTCTGACAATGATGATGATAAAGATGAGGATGAAGATTCAGATGAGGAGGATGCAAAGAAGAAGATGCAAGATTCAAAGAAAAGGAAAGCTCCTCCTCCTCCTGCTCCCAAGCCCAATCCAAACAATGACACCCCTTTTTATATTCTTCAAAAGATACAAAGGGATGCCAGCATGGATGTGGCTATCCAAAAATCAGCAGAAATAAAGGAAGAAGAGTAGAAGGTACTCTCCTCCACCAGTTTAAAGGTATAGGAAAGATCCACCACCTCCTCCTCCTCATGCAGCTGGTGCTTCTGGTTCTAGTTCTCAAAGATCTGCCTCTATGCAAATATATCAAAGACATCAAGGGAGATCTCATCATGAAAGAAGCCATCACAGACAACAATCTTCAGGAAAACAACATCAACAGCAACAACATCAAAAAGCTGAATGTCCTAAAAGGCCGCCCTCTCCTCTTGTTCCTTATGAAGATCCAGAAACAAGCAACACAGCTAGAATGGCCAGGTTCCAGGAACTGGTAGGCCTCTCTATGATCAACAAGGAAAAGGCTGAAGGAAAGGATACTTCTGAATACACTACAATGTCCAAGTACAGGAGAGAAGAACTGAAAAGGTTTGATAAGGCTAACAAAATTTTTAATGTTGATGATTTAATGAAATTGCATCTTGAAGTAGTGGTCCCTAGAGCTACATCTCTGAAGATTATAGGGGCTGCTGACATGACAACGACTATGACACATACTTCAAATCCAAACAGGGAAATAGTCTTCACCAAGCCAGGAGACAAGGGCAAGGACATAAAGTATCAGGAGAAAAAGCAAAAGAAGTGAAATATGAACTATTTTGTTTGTCTTTCTATCTTAAACTATCTCTTATTGTCTGAACAAAGCTTTTATGTAAATATATATGCTGCATGTGTTAATTATCCCTGCCAGATATATCTTTTTCCTACTTTGTTTGCTTTATATTTTCATTTTGAGTATATTAGTGACCTCACCCAAATAGGGGGAGATTGTTGGATCCCTAGTTTGATTTTGGCTAGGTTCACTAACTTAGGATGATGTGACCCAACCTGCATAGCAAGGGTCAAAGTTGTGTCCTAGAATCTAGGTCAAGTCCTAAGAGTCAACATTACATGGACAAGCCAACATCAGACTGCCAGAGATTCAAGACATAAAGTTTTCCTCAATATTCAGAGAATTCTCAAGATACTAAGTAAAATGAGTTCGTTGTTTGTCGAACTCAGGTCGACGATAGTCATTCTTAGCTCGACGATCTTAGAGAAATATTCTCTGAGCTGAGCTCGACGAACTCCAGTCCAGATCGACGATCCTTGGATTTCACCTTCAGAATTCTAAGTCCAGACTGTTCTCTTGACTCAGGTCGACGAACCTAGTTCTCAGGTCGACGAACTTCATTCTTCAGTTGACGATCTCTGGACTCAGTCTTCAGCATTTCAAGTTCAATTGATTCTCCCTACTTAGGTTGACGAACTTAGTTCTCTGGTCGACGATCACTGGACTCTCTACTTCACCTTTCTGATTCTAGAAGTTATTAATTTGTCTAAGTCCAGAATCATTCTCAGCTCGACGAATTCAAGGTTCTCCAGACTTATCTCGACGAACACCATTCTTCGGTCGGTGAATCTTTGGACTACCACAGCATTCTGTCGAGACCATGTTCTCCAGTCTCAGGTGGACGAACCCTTGTTCTCTGCTCGACGAATTCTAGAACCAGAAAACTTATGTCGACACTAGAAGAACTTATGTCGACACCAAGATCATCAGTTGACATTGTGGAAAGGCTCTGTTGACACAATATAGAAGATTTGTGTCAACACACAGGAGCAATTATGTCGACACAGGATATTTGACAACTCCAGAATAATTATTGAACTCCAGTCGACGAACATATTTACCAGCTTGACGAATAGGCAAAGATCAAAAGAGACAGCAGTTCAGTTCTCAGTTCGACGATCATGGAACTCAGCTCGATGAACAGAAGATGTCTGGTTGACGAATACAATATCTCAGCTCGACGAACTGTGAACTCAGTTCGACGAATTCTGCTATATGCTCGACGATTCCAGACTTAGTCATTTTCGGCCTTCTGTCCCCACTCTAATGTTATAATTCCTAGGTAATTAATGCTCTAACATTCTCTGAATGTATCTGTTAGAATGAGCATTAATTATGGTCTTCTCTAGGATTATTGCTTGCTGTTTTTCCACGGGACAATTGGGGAAATAAATCAATGCCGATTATTCTCAAGGCCGTCAGCATTAATTAAAGAGAAATTCAAATGTTTGAAAGATACAGAAGAAGAGAATAACGGAAATAGACAGACAGATAGAAACACAGTGAAGTAATCAAGAGAGACACAGAGAAAGCTTCACCCAGAATACTACTGATTAAGAAGCATACAAAAATTTGAAGAAGAATCAAGTAGAACACATTTTTGAAATCAAGAGTCTTCCTATTCTTCTTCTCCAGGACCTTGCTAGAAACATTTAAGCACTATCAGTCTAAAGCTCTTGAATCAAGTCTCTCAAATTGAAGGCCTATCATCATGTGCAAAGCTCTAGATCTCATGTATCCTTTTTCATCTTAGGGGGTGCTTTGACAACATCATTGAATCCACATAGTCCTCTCATTGTGATTGAGAAAAGAAGACTTCAATCACTCTCTCACCCCCACCTCTATAAAGGGTTGTCATATCCCTTTAAAAGTGATTCCTTGGTTGCAAGTCTCCTGATCAAAAGACTTGGGTGGGTTTTTGAGCACCTGATCAAAATCTCATTGGTGTCAGGCACCTGATCAAAAATCTGAGTGGATTCCTACCAAGGGTGGTGGAAGAGTGGATGTACCTAGGTTGGGGAACCACTATAAAATTCTTGTGTCGTCTGGTTGTCTCCTTTTATTTTGTTCTTGTTGTTCTTGTGATTTAGGTTTATTGTTTGCTAGGTTATTAATTTCTGCACTTTTGATTTACAGCAAAAGCTGTAATAGTAGTTAAGAAATTTTAAAAAATACTCTATTCACACGCCCTCTAGAGTATTTATGATCTAACACTCACTTTCACGATATAATTTTTGGCTTTACTGATTCTAAACTATGCAAACGATTCTCTGACCTAATACATTCCAAGTTTGAAATAAGTAGCATGGGTGAACCATCCTACTTTCTTGGTTTACAAGTGAAGCAAACATCACATGATATTTTCATATCTCAGTCTAAATATGCTAAAGAGCTTACCAAAAGATTTGGGATGTCAGATGCCTCCTCTATGAAAATACCTATGCCTACTAATGTTGTTGTTGACAATGATGAACAAGGAAAACCTATTGATCAGAAAATATATAGGACTATTATTGGATTCTTATTATATTTAATATCAAGTAGACCTGATATTATGTTTGCAACCTGTATTTGTGCTAGGATCCAAGTTAACCATAAAGAATCTCACTTAATTTTAGTAAAAGAATTTTAAGATATATAAAGGGTTGCCCTAATTTAGGACTCTGGTTTCCTATTGAGTCAGGATTTGAGATAACTGAATTTTCAGATGCTGATTATGCTTGATGTAGAGTTGACATAAAAAGCAAATCAGGAACTTGTCAGTTTCTTGGTGATAAGCTTGCGTAATGGTTTTGCAAGAAGCAAATCTCTGTGTTTGCTTCAACTGCTAAAGCTGAATATATTACATCTGGTAGTTGTTGTTCACAGATTTTGTGGATTCAAAACCAACTGTTAGATTATGGTTATAACTTAAATAATTCAACTATTTTCTATGATACTACTAGTGCAATATCAATTACACATAATTCAGCCCTTCATATTAGGACTAAGCATATAAAAATAAGACATCATTTTATAAGAGACAATGTAGACAAAAATAAAATTAAACTAGAATTTATTTCTCCTGATTTTCAAAGAGCTGATATTTTCACTAAACCTTTAGATGAAAAGAAACACATTTTCTTCTTAAATCAGCTATGTATGATTAATGGTGAATCTTTAAATTGATATTTGTTCTGAGATCGATGAACTTCAATTTTTTGTCGAACGGAGATCAAGAAAATTTGACGTTTCGTCGAACGGAGATCGACGAGTTGCGAACCTTTCATCGATCGACGAATTTCAACTTTTCATCGAACGGAGCTCGATGAATTGTTATCCATTCGTCTAACGGAGATCGACAGATTATATTTCCTCTGTGAAATGTTTCGTCGAACAGAGTTCGATGTTTTGCTTTTCGTCGGTCAGAGTTCTCCTTTTCAACTTCTAAAAACTTATAATTAGGTTTTCATCGAATTTTATCCTGAGCATTTTCATTTCCCTTGCACTTGATCTTTTTGTTTTACAGGAAAATGACGATTTCTCAGGCGACTCTCTCTGCAATGAAATTTGATGTCGGATTCAACATCGATATGAACTCCTGCCACTTAGATCAAATCTTTCAAGATATTTTGTAACTGTTTGAGGCTTGGCAACTGCGTAATTTTATGACCACCAAGGATCAAACTCCCCGTCACAGAGATAAAAGAATGGGTTCATATAACAAAGATTCCTGATCAAACAACTATTACTGGATCTTTCTCAGGGAATCAGGTTTCTCTAACCCCAGCAATTTTATCTGAACTTTTTGGATTTGTTAATGGAGATGAAGATATAGAATTATCTAGTTCTGATATTGAGATAATGCTGAATAGAATGGGTCATAATCAAGGAAACCCTAGCCACTTACTGAAGAAAAATTTTCTATAAATATAAATTCTTAGATGATGTAGTTGGAAAGGTTATTTGGGGAAAACACACTGCTCATAATTATGTGACCAGGCACTAATTCCTATTGATGTGTGCTCTGGTAAATCAGAAGAATTGTTGGGTATTACATCCACAATAACCCAGATTTGTATAAACTCACCCTTGAATTATGATGAATTGAGTTTGTATTTGATGTCCTTTCTAGTTGAGTGTTTACATGATATATTTGTCAAGTGTAGACCAATGGCAGTCTACAATGAGTCACCAAACATAGGACCATACAATGTAATCCCTCATTGTGTGATCTATGGTGTTGACTCATGTTTATTCTCTCTAATGGGGCACACTACTTTTTCAAGCACTAAAGCCATGGGAGAAAGGATGGTTGTTGTATTTTTGAAGAAAATAAGTTTTCAGTTTTACAGAAAAATTTCTAAGTCTTTTTATCGAGTAGGAACTTTTGTACTCGAGAAGAACTTTAGTTTATACTCGAGTAAGATTTGTCATGTATTCAAGTTGCAGAAGCAGTTCTCGAGAAATTTTAGTGTTGTTCTCGAGAAAGCCATGTGCTCTCGAGTACTCCATGACTTTCGTTCTCGAGTTACTTTTTTCCAGTCAAAATATTTGTCTAAGTCGTTTTCTCTAGAAGCCACATGTTATTTCTCGAGAAGGACAATATTACTTCTTGAGAACCAGAAGTCATTTCTAGAGTAACAGATTCCCTTCTTGAGTAATAGTATAATTTTCTCGAGAACAAAAGTTCATTTTTCTCGAGTACTTCTTTTCTTTCTCGAGATGCCTAAATTCAACCTTTATATTTTTTCCAAGTCATTTTCTTGAGAAGGCTATGTTTAGTTCTCGAGAAATAGAAAACCTTTCTCAAGACCTAGAATATTTTTCTCGAGAGTCAGACATCTTTTTTCGAGATACTTCTTTGTTCTCGAGTACCAGAGTACTTGTTCTGGAGAACAAAAATATATTCTTCTCGAGTACTTACTTTCATTCTTGAGACAACTGATTCCACCTCCACATTTTTTCCTAAGTATTTTTCTCGAGATCCTCATCATTCTTTTCGAGAATCAGAAAATTTCTTCTCGAGTACAATTCTTCTTCTCGAGAAATGCTGAACTGTTTTCTGAAATTTTTCTAAGTTTCGACAGACGTATTTTCAAATGTGATTAACAGGTGATTGGTCCACGTGTCATGCATTTAATGTGATTATGTCCATTAGGCAAGTCCTATAAAAGGTCTTATCATAATCGGTCAACCCTAAGAAGAAAAACCTAAGTATTCTGAATCAGAAATTCTCTTTCCAAAATCGGAAGCCGCCGCTATTCATCGTCTGTATCACCGATCTGCTTTCGATCCAGAGATTCAGAAGACGAGATTCAACAGATTAAGATCTCCTACATTGACAGATTTGTTTCTTGATTGTGCTAAGTCCAAAGCTTTCAGATCCAGAGATTTAGTTGTGTCTTCTTTAATCTATTTCTGACAGAGCTTCAAATTTTTAAGGAAGAAGAAAGGCTGAAGATTCAGATCTGGAATTCTACTGTTTGTATATTTCTTTGTAAATCATTTTATTCTTGTAGTAGATTCTTCTCCGAGTTTTAGGAGCTTTGTTCTCCAAGATTTTGCAGGAAGTTTCTCTTCCGAGTGTAGATCCTGTTTTAGGGATCGAGTTGTAGGAACCTTATTCCGAGTGGTAGGATTGTTTTCAATCCGCGAATAGTGTAGCCGAGTCTATTGTATTGCTAGATTGGTGAGGTGGAAAGTGGATGTACCCAAGGTTGGGGAACCACTATAATTCTAGGCGTCGTATGTGTATGCTTGCTTATTTTTCTGTGCATCACCCGTTCAATTTTTATTTCGCAAAAAGATGCAGAACTCACCTATTCACCCCCCTCTAAGTGATTTAGGTACACAACTTAAACATTTTTCAATTGGTATCAATGCAAGGCTGTTCATCAAAAGGTTAACACCTTGAACAGATCTGCCCCAAGTTGTCTTTTGAGTAATTCAATCATGCACAGAGCAAAGGATTTTTCAAAGCTTCCTTTATGCACAAAGACAAATTTTCCCATGTGGAAAGAAAGAATTAAATTTTTCATGGAAGCTACAGACCCAAGAATCTTCATGATTGTGGAAGAAGGTCCTTATATTCCTATGATGGTCTCCACTATTGATCCCACAAAGAAAGTTCCAAAGAAGCTGATGGATCTTGATAAGGATGAGATTGCACTTGTCTCCTAAGACAAGAAAGCCAAAAATATCATCGCAAGTGCAGTCGATGATTCTATGCTACAGAACCCGATTCACTACCAATCTGCCAAGGAATTGTGGCAGTTTCTCATCATCTTGATGGAAGGTACTAAAGAGGTTAGGGATGATAGAAGATCCCTCCAGAATCAAAAATATGAAGCATTCAGACAAGGTCCCAAGGATTCAATTGCAGATACTTTTGAAAGTTTCTTCAAGATTGTTAATGGCCTCAGAGTATATGGCCGGGTCTTCACTAATGGAGAATTGAATGATAAATTTCTAAGGTCCCTAACTAAGGAATGGGACAACAAAGTCTGTGCAATTCGGGAGTTTGGCAAGCTGGCTAGACTGACCCTCAAAATCTCTTCAAAAAGCTTATGTCATATGAGCTGCAAATCAATTCAAGAAAAGCTGAAGAAGAGAAGAACCGATCTTCATCCAAGGAGAAGTCTGTCGTACATAAGGCAGAAAGCTCAAGGAAAGTCATAGCTGCATCACCTGCTCCTACACAGGAAGAGACTGAAGAAGAAGCTTCAGATCCAAGTACCTCAGGCTTAGAGCTATCATAAGGAGAGTTTTCTCTCCTTTCAAGGCAGTTCAAGAAGTTCTTGAACAAGAAGAAACAGTGGAGAGACAAAAATGCCTCGTCTAGAAGATCACGTCATGATGGTGATCGTCACAAGAAAGGCTCAAGTAACCAAGAAAGGTATCATTCTAAACAGAACAAACATATTTCTTCAAACATTGTTTGTTATTGTTGCAACAAGCCAGGACACGTCATTGCTGATTACCCTCATAAGAAGAAGGAGGGTGGAAAAGAGAGGAGAAAAATCTTCTTACAACAAGAATAGAACTGAAAGAAGCCTAGTAGCCAAGAAGGGTAGGAATCTCAGCTACTCTGACTCATCTGAGTCAAATGAGGAAGAGGAAGCCTACTTTGGGCTAATGGCACAAACATATGAGAAAGAAGAACCCCAGTACACTTGGAAGGTAAAATCTCATACTCCTCTCTCTGAATCAGATGGTTCTGACCATGATCATGAGGACTGCTCTTCTGACGATGTGTCTGAACTCATGGCTTAATATAAAGAGTTAATTAAGGCTTACGACATATGTTGAAAAGTTGTGATATTTCAGATCAAGGAGATTAAATCACTCAAGGCTGAAGAGGGCACTCTGACAGAGGAAGTCGCCAAGACAGACTCACTCAGAGAGAATTTCAATGATACAATTGAAGAGTATAATAAGGCTCTCGAGCACCTAAATCTGAAGGAGAAAATCATCAAAGAATTGGAAGAACAACTTGCAGCTGAAAAGAAACTTGTTGAAATTTTCTCCAAGACCAAGACAGTCCTTCTATTTGTTGCTGAATTCTCAGCTCAGGCCAAAGTTGCTGGCTTAGGCCATATAGATGCTCCTAGTAAATCTTCTAGGAGAAATAAGGCTCAACGGAAGAATAAGGCTGCCAAGAAAGCTTTGGCCAAGGAGATAGGGAAAGCTCCTCAAGATCAAACTTCATTCAAAAAGGTTTTCTTTCCAACTAACGAGTTTGATCTTGACTTCTCCTACGGTGACTTTGCTAGGCCTACTAATCTAGAGCCCAAGTCTCAGTACCAAGGATGGACTCGTCCCCAGAACTTTGGTGAAAGTGTCTTTAACGCACCTTATCTGGAGATCACTCTTCAGTGCTACGACCCTTATAGTTATGGTCACAACATCAAGAAAGCACCAAAAGTAAAACCCGTTGTGGAAAAGCCTCTTATGGATAAGAAGTCATGTGAGTGCCATCAACATGGACCGCTCACAGTGTTAACACACGTAGGGGGAGTATGCTAACTATAGACCAAGGACCCAAACGAGTTTGTGTTCCTAAGGCAAACTGATTTGTGTATGTAAGTATGTCCAAAGGCCACCAAAACTCCTATCTGCTATTTGGACAGTGGATACTCTCGGCATATGACCGGGACTAGAAGCCTACTCCAGAATTATTCTCCAGTCATGAATGGTCCAAAGGTCATCTTTGGAGGTTCTGACAGAGGAAGTACTAAAGGCTACTATATGATTACTAATGGTAGTGTATCCTTCTCAGATGTGGCTTATGTTGAACGATTGGAACACAATCTTATAAGCATAAGCCAGCTCTACAATAAAGGATACATAGTAGAATTTCATGCAGACAAGTGCTTGATAAAATCGGTAAACAATTTGGAAACAATTCTATCAGGCATTCGTAGTAGAAATATATTTTGCTTAAATTTTATTTGCATAGACTCTTCTACGCTAGTTTACTTTTTGGCTAAAGATAGTGCGTCTCTTGGTGACCAATGACACAAGAGATTAGCACATATTAATTTCAAAACTATTAATAAATTATTTTCTCTTAATTTAGTACGTGATGCCCCAAATGTCAAGTGCGCTAAAGATAGACCTTGTCACGCATGTGTAAAAGGCAAGCAAACAAGGGCTACCTTTAAAAGCATTATTGTCAAAGACTCTAATTGGTGTTTACACCTACTTCATATAGACTTGTTCGGTCGACTACATGTTAGAAGTTTGGGAGGTAAGGATTATACATTGGTTATTGTTAATGATTACTCTCGCTTTGCGTGGGTGTTCATTCTAAAACACAAGTCAGATACTTTTGATATCGTTACTAATTTTTTCAAGCAGATCCAGTATGAATACAACTGTTCCGTAGTCAAAATCAGAAGTGATAATGGAACAAAGTTCAAGTCTGGGCCCATGATAGAATTCTGTAAAAGCCTAGGTATCTTTCATGAGTTTTCCTCTCCTCGTACTCCTCAATAGAACAGAGTTGCTGAGAGAAGGAATAGAACACTCATAGAGGCTTGCAGAACCATGTTGAGTGATGCCTCACTACCAAAATATTTCTAGGCTGAAGCCATCAACACTGCATGTCACGTGTAAAATCGAGCACTCATAAACAAGAACCATAATAGGACACCTTACGAACTACTAAAGGGCAGGAAATTGACTATTTCATATTTTAGAATCTTTGGTTGTAAATGCTTCATCCATAACTATGTTAAGTATCACACCACTAAATTTAGTGAAAAAAGCTTTGAAGGTATTTTCGTAGGTTATAGTAGTCATAGCAAGATATATAGGATTTTCAATAAGAAAACTATGGTTGTAGAAGAATCTATTCATGTTGAATTTGATGGGATGAGTCTGCTGCAAGGCAGCTCTTCTAGTGTGCTTATTGAAGATGTAGGTTCAAAAATAAAAGACTTAAACATGGATGAGTTGACTGAAGCAAAAGATCAAAAGTTCATCAAGATCACCACTCCAACCCCAATTGGAGAAGTTGATGACCATGATGAAGACATCATTCAAGTTGATGAAGTCACTCCTGCGGTAGAAGAAGCTCCAGATGCAAGGACTCTAGAGCTCAGACACTTGAAGGATCATCCAATGGATGAAATCGTAGGAGATCCCCGGGATGGTGTCAGAACTCGTATAGGTACTCCTAATGAAAATTTATATTTGAGTTTTCTCTCACAGGTTGAACCAAAGAAGTTTGAGGAAGCAAACTCAGACTCATCTTGGATAATGGCATGGAAGAAGAATTGAATCAATTCAAGAGTTGCCAAGTCTGGATGCTTGTTCTAAGACCCGAAGGTAAAAACATTATCAGAACAAAGTGGGTCTACAGGAACAAGATGGACGAGGACGGGACAATTATAAAGAACAAGGACAGACTCGTCGCCAAGGGATATAGATAAGAAGAAGAAATCGACTTCGATTAGATGTATGCACCAGTGGCAAGGCTGGAGGCAATCAGGTTATTCATAGCATATGCAGCACTTAAGGGATTCACTGTCTATCAGATGGATGTGAAGTCGGCCTTCCTTAATGGTAACATAAAGGAAGAGATGTATATGCAACAACCTCCAAGTTTCGTTGATTCTAACAATCCTGAGCATGTTTATCTTTTATTTAAAGCTTTATATGGTTTGAAACAAGCTCCTCGAGCTTGGCATGAGATGTTGTCTAACTTTCTTCTTGAGAACAAATTCACAAGAGGAAAGATAGATAAGACATTATTTCTTAGGGAAATAAAAGGCAAGATTTTGCTAGTGCAAATCTATATCGATGACATCATATTTGGCTCTACTGACGACAACATTTGCAAAACATTTTCCAAACTTATACAATGGAAGGTCAAAATGAGCAGTATGGGAGAGCTGAAGTATTTCTTAGGACTTCAGGTGAAACAATCTGAAGATGGAATTTTCATCTCTCAGACAAAATTCACCAAGGAGTTAATTAAGAAATTCAGAATGGAGAACGCAACCTCTATGAGGACATTAATTGGTTCAACTATGTCTCTGGACAAAGATGAGAAAGGGAAACCTTTTGATGAAACCAAGTCCAGCAGCATAATTGGATCCTTAATCTATCTTACTGCTAGTTGACCGGACATAATGTTTTCACCATGCATGTGTGCTGATTTCAAGTGAATTCTAAGGAATCTCACTATGCTGCTTCAAAGCGGATTTTGAGATACCTTAAAGGTACACCAAATCTTGGCTTAAGATACCCAAGAAGTAATGAATGCGAACTAATTGGTTTTTCAAATGCAGATTTTGCAGGAAGCAAAGATGATAGAAAGAGCACTTCCAGAACTTGCCAATTCCTTGGAAGGAGGCTCATTTCATGGAGCAGCAAAAAGCAAAATTGTGTCGCAATCTCAACGTTCGAGTCAGAATACATTTCTGTCGGCAGTTGTTGTGCACAATTACTATGGATAAAGAACCAACTTGAAGATTACAACTTGAAGGTCAAGGACATTTTTTTGTTTTGCGACTCCTCCAGTGCAATTGCAATAGTCAACAACCCAGTCTCTCACAGCCGGACAAAGCACATAGAGCTGCGGTACCACTTCATCCGGGAGTATGTGGAGCATGGAGACATCAATCTCCAATATGACTCAACTAACAGGCAGATTGCACATATATTCGCAATGTCGTTGGACGAGGCCAAGTTCTCGTTTTTCAAAACAGAACTTGGCATGCTCAACAAGGAAGAATAGAAATGGAATAAAAGGTCTCAAGCAAGTTCAAGATCAGGTCATACTTCAAAATCAAGAAAATTTCAAAGTATGGACTTCATTTCTCGAGTACATCACTTGTACTCGAGAACGGCGGAATTAATTCTTGAGAACAAAAGCTCTACTCGAGAACAAGAAGAAATCTACTCGAGAACATGGATTACTGTACTCGAGAACTTGAAAATTTCTACTCGAGAACAAGAAGAATTATACTCGAGTGCTAATTATCTTCTTCTCGAGAACAACAATCCATCTCGAGAAATCAGATTGGAAATTTTTCATCAACTTCAAATTTTTCCTACGGCCACCCGGGCACTTCACCACCATATTCCAGATATTTTTAATGTTATTTATATCATTTATTATCAAAATTAAAGGAAAATATAAATAGACTTAGGTCCAAGAATTTCTATTCCCGATTTCAAATCTCTCTCTCTCTCTCGAGAAAAGACGCTTCACCTTATCCATCTCCACCGACTGCCGCATCAAGCCCCTTCTCCATTCGCCGACCAGCCAACATCACTTTCTCCACATCAATGGCATCCTCTTCCAAGCTCGGAATCAGTAGCGAACTAGTTTCAACAGGGATTGGCGAAATTTCAGATGATTTCAGGAATGTTCTAATCTTACTCGATACCGATGGTTTATCGTTGGTTCTTGAACATCCCTGCAAGGTACTCACCTCTGATGTCGAAGAATTTTTCCATCATGCCAAAGTCAAGCGCAGTGGCAAAGTACATAAATCAAGGGTTCGAGATATCAAGGTAAAGATGACTTCTACCTCTGTTTCAAAATTTCTACAGTTACCTGTGTTCGATGAACAAGGCGATCTAGTAGAAATAGATTAAGAAAGGTCCTACAGTTTCTGTGGCCTTCCCCAATCAACCCACACTGTTTACAGACAGTTCATGCATGCAGAAAGTAAGTTGCTGGCGAATTTTCGGCTTAGATAAGTTTTGCCTTAGGCTAATTTTTGGCTTTTTTGCAGCTGAACCGGATTTTCGGGAATTGCATCAAATCAACTTAAATGGGCCGCATCCTTTAAAAAAGACTCGTTTAAAGTAATATTAGGCAGTCCAATGTCGGGCCAACACATGGCTAGACAGTTACCCTAATTTCTCACAATAAAAGGGACATGCAGAAAACCCTAGCCTTATTTTTATCACTTTTCCGAGCAGTTGTCTCTGACAAGCCCGACGAAATAGTGAAGCCGTCAGAGTCGATTTCTGGAAGAGAATCCTCTCTTTCTCTCCTTCCCGTGAAGAACGAAAACCAACGAGGCAGAAGAAGATGCCGCAAAGAAGGGTGACAAGATCCATGGTTGGAAACCTCGAAAATGCCGGAACTGAGGTGAGCTTCCTACCCTCTACCTTGGTGCTAGATCTATAGTTATTTCTAGGAGAGATGTAGACTCAACGGAGTTTGGCTTGCGAGGCGAAGATCTCCTAGGAGGAGGCCGGCTAGGACTTGTGTCCTGTGGTAGAGTGTTCAACCTTTCCTCACTTCAAATGAAGTTTGTGGACTGGGATCGTGAAGATAGATGGCCTCAAGAGGGTGAATAAGGGTGGATAAAAATCCATGAGAAGTGTTGAAATAAATAATTAGAAGATGAAGACGAGCCAATGCCATTCGTCCCGCTTCAAGATGTGCGCAGAAATCTGTTTTCTGCGCGCAGCGAGCTTCAAGTCAGTTTTCGGACATGATGCGGCCAGATCTGGGTTGTAGGCTGAACAAGAAAGATGTAGCACACGGAAAGACCTTTCCAACGAGGTGTTACATGCCTTCACCGGATTCCTGTAGCCTCAGGAATCACAGATCTAAGTTTTTGTACAGTATTCTTTCCTGCATATATAGTTCTCGGGTTTGTTTTGAATCGGCTTTGGGTTTGGTAGAGAGATTATAGTATAATAATGTTAATGTTTTGTTGAATAAGTAATTGTGATAAAATATGTTAATGACATTTGTTGGATAGATCCTTAATGAACAAATGATGTAGTAAAGTGTACATGAACGAGGTGATTTGGTGGGGGTTAATTAACGAATGGATTGACGAGTTGGGATGATAGGAATGATTTAAATATTTTAACCGATAAGGATGTACTTGATAATGGAAATACGATGAATAATGATGAGGTTGTCTTGAGGTTTGCTATACATAATTTGTAGTAATTGCGATGAACAAATATTTGTTGACATTTAGTTGGTAGATCCATATGTGCACAAACGGTTTGAACTTGGTAAAGGGATTATATCCAACTGATGTTAAAGTTAGGTGACCATAGTCTATATGTAATTATGATAACCAAGTGGTTAGTGAATATGGAAGTACTATTGTTCAGAATGCTTGGTTCTTAAGAAAGGAACTACGTGAGGTTAATGTCTGGCCATGTAGTATGATAGTTAATGGAATGAGTATAGTAGTTCACTGCTTAGAGTTGCGTCTCCCTACAGGTAGCAGTGTGGGATAGGTGTGTTGTATATGGTGGCTTGACACCTATGTAAATGATGAACCCTTGTGTGGTAAGGATATGTGGAAGGGTTGGAAGTTTGAGGGTGTTGCTGCACTAAAATGACATGCAGATAAAGGACTCGGTGTGGAGCCCTTATGTGTTGTTGAGCACGAAATGTGATTAAATAAAAAGGAATCGATGTGGAGCCCTTATATGTGAAATTGCATGCGGTGTGAGTCGACACGTGGTGTCGTAATCCTGGGTTTAAGGATAGTGTGGCAGGTATACGGGCTCGCCAGTCGTCACACTAACGGGAGTCGATAGATAGACTTACGCATTTGGGCCTTGGTCCTTGGTGCTTACTTCCTAAGGCACCCTCCGTGGTATTGGATGGTTGGACTTCGTCCTTTGGTGATTTGTTCATAGAGGCACCTTCCGTGCCATGATGATAAGCCAGTTGGGCTGGGCTCTCGGTGCACATCTACTCGAGGCCCCTTCTGAGCCGTAGTACGCATGTGAGCTCTGCTATTGTGTTCTTAGCATTGAGGTGTACGGAGGCCTAGGATTGGTAGTGTGGATTCCCTCCTAGTACTGGAGAAACCCACTCCCCTGTCACCGCCTGGTCATGACGGTTGACGCCTGAGAGGTTAGCTACCTGCTCGAAAAGTTGGAACTACAAGTCTGTGTCGACATAGCGGTTGCATGCGCATGATCATGGGTGAGTAATTGCATTTCATTCATGGCATTACATTACATAGCATACGCAAGATCCTCATCGTATAAGTTTGTATGAGCACTCTTACACAATGAGTTACTTTACTGCTGAGCCAATCCTCATCTTATATGTCTGTATGGGCATTCATATAATTGAGTTACTTTCTATTGTAGTTCTATATTTTCATACTGCTGTACATGGTAGAACTGCTAGAGTAGATTGCTTACTCGTTCATTATACTATTGATAAACATTGATATTGCTCACTCTTGTACCACCTATTTGTACTATTACTCTTATATATATATATATTACTTGTCCTTTTCTCCGCCCGATGCCGAGGTGTTGGAACCCCTCATTTGGATTTGGCCTAGGTTCACTACTTAGGATGTTTGACCCACCTTGTATAGCCAGAGTCAAGTTTGTCAGTCCTAGAGTTTAGGATAGTCTTTAGAATCAACCTTCATGGACCAGCCTACAGTGGACTTCAGGAGACTCAAGACTTAGAAGATTTCAGAGTTCAAATCATTAGTTCAAAGTTCTTCGAACTCAGCTCAACGATCGTTGATCACAGATCGACAAACTTAGAGTTCTTTCTCTGAGTTGAGCTCGATGATATTCGAGCTCAGATCGACGATTTCTTCCTCAAGACAGATTCTCTGATCGACGAACTTGGAGCCCAAAATTAACAAGATATTTCCATATTGATGTTCCCTGAGCTCAGGTCGACGAACTCTGCTTGAGACAGATTTCTCTAATCGACGAACTTGGAGCACAGAGTTAACTAAATATTTCCATATTGATGATCGCTGATCTCAGGTCGAAGAAGAGGATTTCTCAGCTCGACAAACTTGGAGTTCAGGTCGACGAAATCCGCCCTGAGTTCGACGAATTCTGTTCAGAGCCTAAATGTTATGTTTTCCTTATATGTACCTCTCTTCATTCCATCCTAAGTCAATAATTCTCTGACTAATTAATGCTTAAATTCCCTAAGAATATAGCCGTTTAAGGCAGCATTAATTATGGTTTTCATCAGAGTAATTACTTGACTTATTCTCGGGATAGTTGGGGAAATACAATTAATGTCAGTTATTCCAGCCGTTCTCCTTCCCAGTTTTCCAGCAGTAATTAATGGACTCATTTCAAATTCTGAAGAAAAATTGCAGCAACATATATTTAGAAAATTTCTTTTCTTCTGGGACACATATAGAGATACAGATACACATACACAGAGCAAACACAAATACAGCACACAGAATAGAGAGTGCCAACTACCAGAGAGATACTAAGATTTTGACCTTCTCTCTGAAAAGAAATTCTGTTTGCTCTTGCACGTTCAAGAAAACTGAAGAAGAACATTATCTATAAAATCAAGAGTCTTCTTCAACTTCTGATCCAGAAATCTTCAGAGATAATTATTCAACATCTGTCTACAAGTTCCTGGACATCTTCAAGACAAGGCTGAAGACCTACATCCTGAGCAAAGCTCCAGTCTTCCTGAACATATCAACATCTCAGGGGGAGCTTTGACACCAGCAATCCACTAAAGTATTCTCAGTTGTTTAGAGAAAGAGAACACAACATCACCTTCTTAACCTCCTATGTAAAGGATTTATTAACTCCCTTTAAAGGTTTTTGTTGGTTTTTGGGTACCTGATCAAAAGACTAAAGGGTTGTCAGATCTCCCTGCAAATAGATCTTGTGATGACAGGGCACCTGAGCAAAAACCTATGTTGGCAGTCACCTCATCAAAAAACTACTAGTGGATTCCTACCAGGGTGGTAGAACAGTGGTTGTACTCAGATTTGGGGAACCACTATAAATTCTTGTGTTGTCTATGTGCTCATTCTTCTTTATTTTGCTGTGCTGTGATTGTGTGATTTAGCTTAGTCCATTTTTCATTTTATATAACTACTACTATCACTAATTTACTGATAAATTATAAAAATAGTAAAAAAATTTTAAATCACTCTATTCACCCACCCTCTAGAGTATATTAGATTTATCCCCTATCTTTCAATTGGTATCAGAGCAATGTCTATTTTGTTGTACAAGGTAACGCTTGAACCAACAGATCCTTCTAAGATTAAAACTTCTATAGCATAATACTTATATCATGGCACAAAACAAGGACTATGCAAGCACCAGACCTCCTGTAAGACCCCCTCCCATATCCCAAAACACGGTACGAAGGTGGTCTTATGCCCAGAACAGCCGTCTTGCGGTAACATTAGCACACAGGCTAACCTATACCACAAGACGCCTATCCTGCCAGCTACAACCAATACCAATATATGCCAACCCAACGAAAATAATAATAAGAGAAGTCAAATCCACACAAAGCATATATGTCCAAAAGTACATCAAATAAAGAAGCTAAAACATGCTTCTACAATATCAGAGTATAGCTAATAAAGGCCCAAAAGGCTATATCAGAGGCGTTCAACACTCACATCTGTAACTGACGGTAGCGACGGTACCGTCCCTTCAGGCCCTGTCGTCTTGGCCTGGCTCTCCTGCTGCATAGTCTGCGGCTACTCTACCTGCGGGGTGACCTCCTAAAAAAGGAAGATGTAGCAACTGTTAGTCGAAAAGACTAAGTGGCTTCACATCCGCTCCCGCGACGACTCCTCGGCACCGGGCGGAGAAAGGAACAAGGCTACAATATATAACAAGTAAGGTAACAGTTATAAGCATATGGTAATAGTATAATAAGATTAACAACATTATAATCTAGCAGTTCTACGTGAGCAACAACAATCATCAAGTACAAGTAACTACAGGAGGAAAGTAACTTAACTTATATGGATGCCCGTACAATCTTATAAGTGAATGATCAGTTTACATAAAGTAACTCATCGTATAAGAGTGCCCATACAAACTTATATGATGAGGATCTTGTTGTTCAATGTTATGAAATGGTATGTATGCTATGAAATGACTCACCCATGTTCTAGCACATGCAAACGCTATGTCGACACAGACTATAGTTCCCACTATTCGAGCAGTTAGCTAAACTCTCAGGCATCAACTGGCGTGGCCAGACGGTGACAGTAGAGCGGGCATCTCTATATTACTGCACTTAGGCCTCCGTACGCCTCAACACTAAGAACACAACAGCGGAGCCCATGCGTACTATGGCCCAGCGGGAGTCTCCGGTGGATGTGCACCGAGAACCAAGCCCCGAACTGGCCTTGTGTGACTCGGAAGGGGCCTCAAAAGTAAGCACGAGGACCCAACCCAACTGTTCACTTGGCACGGAAGGAGTCCCGGGACGTGAACACCGAGGACTAAGCCCAACCGCCCAAAGTCTATGTAATGTCCCGATTCGCGCTAGGCCCCCATGCGAGTTTTGAGTCAGGAGGGCAGGCATGAGTTCAGGAAAGTGGAGGAAAAAGGGCGGCACTTGTGAACGGGAGAAGTTAGTCCAGAGCAGGTTACACGCCCTGGGTCACGGGAATGACCCAGGGGCGTGACTAAAGTACTCGAGTAGCTGCCGAGGTTACTCGAGTAGTTTCAAAATACTCGAGTAAAATGGGTTACACGCCCTGGGTCACGGGCGTGACCCAGGGGCGTGATTGAAGGTACTCGAGTAGCTGCCGAGGTTACTCGAGTAGTTTTCAAAGTACTCGAGTAAAGTGGGTTACACGCCCTGGGTCACGGGCGTGACCCAGGGGCGTGACTGAAGGTACTCAAGTAGCTGCCGAGGTTACTCCAGTAGTTTTAAAAGTACTCGAGTAAAGTGGGTACACGCCCTGGGTCACGGACGTGACCCAGGGGCATGATTGAAGGTACTCGAGTAGCTGCCGAGGTTACTCGAGTTGTTTTCAAAGTACTCAAGTAAAGTGGGTTACAGGCCCTGGGTCACGGGGGTGACCCAGAGGCGTGACTTAAGATACTCGAGTAGGTTATTAAGGTACTCGAGTAGGCGGCTGGTTCTCGAGTGAGAGGGTTACATGCCCCATGTCACGGGCGTGACCATGGGCGTGAACATGGGCGTGAGCTGGGCGTGTTCTCCATTAGACGATTTTAGTTGAGTTCGACGAATTTCGGTCGACGATGGGCGTCATGCCCGGTGTCACGGGCGTGACCATGGGCGTGACCATGGGCGTGACCAGGACGTGTTTCATCATGTCGAGTATCGAATCGGCGTCGTAACCGCCCGTAATGCTTCGCTCGAGCAGGACACGGGTAAGGACACGGGCGTGTCCCTACCCGTGTCATATTATATATATAAGGAACAGTGGAAAACCTTAGCCATTTCACTCTTCTTCCCAGCCGTATTTTTCTGAGAGAAGTCCTGTAGAAAAGGAGAGTTTGCTGGAGGAAGATCTAGGGAAGAAAATCCGCCAACGCCGCGAAGGAGAGGATGTCGCCGCGAAGAATCACAAGATCTATGGCCGGAAATGGAACCGCTGGAAATGAAGTGAGTTTCCTACCCTCTCCCTTGGTGCTAGATCTATAGTTATTTTCCTAGGCGAGACATCGACTCAAGAGAGTCTTGATGGAGAGGAGTTTTCTAGGAAAGGCCATGCTAGGACTTGTGCCCTAGGTTTTAGATCTCTTCAACCCCTCCCTTCTTCTATGTGATGATAGGGATGGTTTCGTGAAGGGTACTGGCCTCTTGAGGTTGAATAAGGGAGGATGTTTTCTGGAATGATTTGGGAAGATCTCCTTGAGTGGGAAGATGAACTGATGCCGTTCATTCCACCTTAAGATGCGTGCAGAATCTGTATTCTGCGCGCAGTGAACTCCGTGGCCATTTTTAGGTGTGATATGGCCAGATCTGGGCTTTTTCTAAACACGAAAGTCGAAGCCCTTGGAAATACCTTTCCAACGAGTGGCTGCATGACTTCAGGTGACGTCTATAGCACAGGAAAGTCTGAACGAAATTGGTGTTCGATAAATCCTGCGTGCAGAAATTGTGCTCTATATGCAGCGGGCTTCAAGTTTGATTTTAAATAGGATAATTCCAAATCTGGGTTGAGGTATGAATACGAAAGTTGTAGCCCACTGAAAGACCTTTCCATCGAGGGGTTACATGCCTTCACCGGATTCCCGTAGCCTCAGGAATCTCCGGCTGAAGTTGCTGTCCAGATTAATCTGCACTTAAAATTCTGGGTTTTTATATAATATGGATTTGGGTTTGGTGAAATCGATGCTGCAAAATAGCTTGAGGCTTTGATGAAATATTTCATGATTAACCACCGTAATGCTATGAATGATGAATCTTTTTAGTTAGATTTCATACAACTAATTGTGAAGCAAGCTTTATTGAAAGAATTGACTTGATAAAATTTGGTAAGTTGTGTTAGATGCATATATTGTTATATCATGTTGGAAATAGATTTCTTACAATCGAATTGTGATGCACGATTACTTGAACGGAATGACTTGATAGAAATTGGTAGATTTTTACATGCGCATCATATATGTATTATGTTGGATCATTTGGAAAGTCATGTGGAAGAATAAATTATGGCCATGAGTATGTTTGACCAATGGAATGAGTTTAGTAGTCCTATACTTAGAGCGTTGTCTCCCTACGAGTAGTATTATGAAAGGTTGTAAGTGTGGTGTTGACCGTCGCAAGCCTGGATAGCTTGAGATGAGACAAATAGACGGTTGGGCTTGGTCCTCGGTGTTCACATCCCGGGGCTCCTCCCGTGCCAGGTGGATGGTTGGGCTTGGATCTCGTGCCTTACTTCTGAGGTTCCTTCCATGCAATGATAAATATGGAATTTGCATGTGGTGTGAGTCGACACGCGGTGTCGTAATCCGGGGTTAAGGATAGTGTGGCAAGTCTACGGGCTCGCCAGTCATCATACCGACGGGAGTCGATAGTTAGACTTTGGGCGGTTGGGTTTGGTCCTCGGTGTTCACGTCCCGGGGCTCCTTTCGTGCCAGGTGAACGGTTGGGCTTGGTCCTCGTGCTCACTGCAAGGCTCCTTCTGGGTCACACAAGGTCAGTTCGGGTCTTGGTCCTCGGTGCACATCTACCCGAGGCTCCCGCTGGGCCATAGTACGCATGGGCTCCGTTGTTGTGTTCTTAGCGTTGAGGCGTACGGAGGCCTAGGTGAGGTAGTGTGGATACCCGCCTAGTAGTAGAAGTGCCCGTTCTACTATCACTGCCTTGCCACGACGGCTGATTCCTAAGAGGTTAGCTACCTACTCGAAAAGTGGGAACTACAGTCTGTGTCGACATGGCAATTGCATGTGTGTGATCATGGGTGAGTCATTGCATAGCATACAGACCATTTCATATCATTGCACAACAAGATTCTCATCGTATAAGTTTGTATGGGCACTCTTATACGATGAGTTACTTTATGCAAATCGACCCTTAACTTATAAGCTTGTATGGGCATCCTTATAAGTTAAGTTACTTTCCTGCTGTAGTTTTCTTATACTTGATGTTATACTAGCTCTTGTAGAATTGTTAGTTTATACATTGATAGCTCTTGTAGAACTGCTAGTTTATACATTGATACTCGTGTACATTGCCACCTGCTTGTACCTTTTATACTTACTATATATTGTACTCTTGTTCATTTTCCCCGCCCGACGCCGAGGAGTCGCCGGGGGAGCGGATGTGAAACCACTTAGTCGTTTCGACTAAAGGTTGCTACGTCTTCATTTTTAGGAGGCCACCCCGTAGGTAGAGCAGCAGCAGGCGTTGCAATAGGACAGCCAGGCCAGGACGACAGGGCCTGAGGGGACGGTACCGTCGGTACCGTCGGTTACTGATGTTAGTACTTTGATACTCTGATGTAGCCCGTTTGGGCAATGTTTAGCTGTACTCTGATATATTGTAGAAGCATGTTTTAGCTTCTCCTTTATTGATATATTTGGACATTATTACTTAGTATGGATTTGACTTATCTTGTTATTATATTTGGTTGTGTTGGCATGTATTATTGATATTATTGGAGCCGGCGGAATAGGCGTCTTGTGGTACAGGTTGGCCCGTGTGCTAATGCTACCGCAAGGCGGCTGTTTCGGGCTTAAGACTCCCACTTCGTGCCATGTTTTGGGATCCGGGAGAGGGGGGGGGGTCTTACAAATGGTATCAGCTTGCCACGATCCTCAACTAAGAAGTCATTAAACAATGGTGCCACCCCCGTTCGATTATTCAGCTTGGGGACAAACTGACTTAACGGAAGCAGTGGTGTGCCCATATGTAATTCACATTAAGTTTGTCTAACTTTTCCCTTAAGTTTAGCCAAGCTGACCACAAATTGTCGTGTACGTGTAGGTTCCACTGCATGTTAAGCCAATGGGTGGTACTCCTACCCCTCCTATACCCACTCAGTTCCAACAGTCTAAGTTGGGGAAAACACTCACCACCATTCTTGATGCTTTTAAGGCGCAACAGCCTCCGGTGCAACAACAGGCCCCGGGCTCAAACTAGCTGAGCACCTTCCGAGCTCTCTCCCCTCCCGTCTATCGTGGGACGGAGTTAGCCGTATGTATGGAGGAATGGCTCGACACAGTAGAAGAGCTATTGGCTGGTATCTGTTGCCCAGCCAACATGGTCGTGTCATTGGCAGTGTCCGTCTTAGAGTTACATGCTAAGAGATGGTGGAAGTCCCTTATGGGCTCTACCTTCCATGACCGAGTCTATACAAAGATAAGTTGGAGCGAATTTTTAAGTGTTTTCTTGGAGCACTTCATTCCTACTTCGGCCCGAGATGAGCTTGAGCAGAGGTTTCTACTAATGAAGTAGGGATCAAACTCAGTTACGGAATACCAGCCGGAATTCCAGCATCTTGTAAGGTTTGCAAACTCTTACGAGTTGGACGATAGAGGTTATGCCAAACGTTTTTACAAAGGGCTGCGAGATCCCCTAAGGCAGTCCCTTTTGTTTATAGCGGATGGAAGTTTGGCGGAGATTATTGACATGGTGAAGAGGTTGGAGGCGGATCACTTGAGTAGTGGCAAGAGGCCTGCAGAAGGCGTTATGGAGGCCGGTCCGAGCAATAGGAGGAGACAGTATCGTAGAGGAGGAGGGGGATATCAGAGGGATGGAGGGCGTTTCCACCGAAACTATAGAGTGGAGCACCCAGTCCAGCAGCCGGTCGCGCTGCCTCCACCACCACAGGCTCAGTAATTTAGGCAACTAGAGGGGCGTCGTGGGTTGGTGTGTTTCGAGTGCAATCAACCGGGCCACATTAGACGCTACTACCCACAGCTGTATGGGAACGTCCCTCCTGATCTCCAACCCGCTCTCCCTCCCGCTCTCCCTCCAGCAGCCCCACGAGGACGGGGATATATGCGTGGTCGAGGACGAGGACTACAAAGAGGAAACCCCGGCCCGGTCCGGGATCAGGTGTATGCGCTGGACATGGCACAAGAGCGGAATCCCCAGGATGTTATAGCTGGTACGTGCAGTTAACCTTCTCAAATTTTGTCATTTAATTTAAACTATTTAAGACATACTAGATACCTAGTGGTTGAGTTTGGTTATTGGTACTTAAGCACCGTGGTAATTGGTGGGAAGACGGCCTATGCGCTGTTCGATACCGGTGCCTCACACTCTTTCGTGTCCGAAGATTTCATTAAAGGTATGGAGGGCATACAATACTTTTCTGGAATAGCCGGACGAGTGCGCCTCCAGGACGGCTCGGAGATGATCTCTACTGCCAAGTGCGAGTTTGAGATATTTATTGAAGGAAGGGCTTTTGATATGCCTGCCACGGTCCTGAAGATGCCGGAATTCGACATCATTTTGGGCATGGCGTGGTTGAATTGGCACTTCGAGAGGATCGACTGCACGGAGAAGAAGATCTATTCGAGGCATGGGGACACCGAGGTTATCTTCCAAGGTATTAATTTCGCACCCCGTATGCTCTTATCTTCAGTTCGGGCTGTAAAGGCCCATATGAAAGGGGATGAGGTCTTCATGATCTGGTTTGAGTTGAAGGAGGGAGCATTGGAGTTAAAAGATGTTCGGGTAGTGCAGTACTTCCCTGAGGTGTTCCTAGAGAAACTACCAGGGTTACCCCCTCATAGAGAAGTCGATTTCTAGATTAACCTAGTACCGGGTGCCAAGCCTGTATCCAAGGCCCCTTACCGAATGGCCCCAAAGGAACTCGTGGAGTTTAGAGTTCAATTGCAAGAATTGGTGGAGTCAGGGTTCGTTCTCCACAGTTCGTCACCCTGGGGAGCCCTTGTATTATTTGTGAAGAAGAAGGATGGAACCATGCGCTTGTGTATAGACTATCGGGAACTCAACCGGCTGACGGTGCGGAACACTTACCCGCTACCTCAGATCGACGAGTTGTTCGATCAACTAGTGGGAGCGCATTAGTTTTCTAAGCTGGACTTGCGCTCGGGATACTATCAATTGAGAATACAGGAGGAGGACATCCAGAAGACGGCCTTCAGTTCAAGATATGGGTTGTATGAGTTCATGGTAACGTCGTTTGGGCTAACAAATGCCCCTTCGGCTTTTATGAGCCTAATGAACAAGGTATTCGAACCCTATTTGGACGTATTCGTCATCGTCTTCATCGATGATATACTGGTCTACTCAAAGACGGAGGAGGAACATACCGAGCACTTGGCCTTGGTTCTGAAGAAATTAAAAGAGCATGCTTTGTTTGCCAAGTTCAACAAATGCGAATTTTGGCTCAAAGAGGTTGCCTTCTTAGGCCATGTAATCAGTGGAGCTAGACTAGCGGTGGATTCGGCCAAGGTGCGTGCCATGAAGGAATGGTCGCCCTTGAAGTCGGCGGCCGATGTACGAAGCTTTCTTGGACTTGCTGGGTACTACTGCAAGTTCGTGAAAGGATTCTATAAGATTGCCCTTCCTCTTACTTCTTTGACGAAGAAGGGTGTGTCATTTGAGTGGACACCTCAATGTGAAGCAGCATTTCAAGAGTTGAAGGATAGTCTTACCTCCGCCCCCATCCTTGCACTTCCATCTGGGAAGGAAGGATTTCAAGTTTGCACGGACGCGCCATATCAAGGGATGGGAGCGGTATTGATGCTGCACGGGCATGTGATTGCTTATGCTTCAAGGCAACTGAAGAAGCATGAAATTAATTACCCGATTCACGATTTGGAGTTGGGAGCAGTGGTGTTCGCCTTGAAGGTTTGGGGGCACTATCTATACGGCGTCCACTGTGAGATCTTTTCAGATCATAAAAACTTGAAATATGTTCATACACAGAAGGAGCTGAACTTGAGGCAACGGTGGTGGTTAGAATTTCTATGCGACTATGAGTTTACCATGAACTACCTCCCCGGAAAGGCGAACTCGGTGGCTGATGCGTTGAGTAGAAAAGTGTCGGGCTCTAGCCCAGAGTCTCGGTTGATGAGCATGGAGTTGGCTCGGATGATCGAAGAGATGGATATTACCTTGATATTCAAGGCACCTTCGGCAGAGTATACAGAATTTTTGGCAAGCATGAGCATAATTTGTGATATTCGGGACCGGATTCGGGTGGAGCAAGGAATGGATGCGGCTTTGGCTCCGGCAATTAAATCAATTGAAGAAGGAACTACCGACGAGTATACACTCAAAGACGGCCTCGTTTACTTTCGCGTCCGGCTCTACATTCCCAAGGGCGGAAAAATTCGGGAGGATATTTTGAGAGAGACACATAGCTCTCAATATTCAGTGCACCCAGGAATTGCTAAGATATACGCCGGTTTGTGGAAAACCATGTGCTGTCCGGGAATGAAGAAGGATGTCCGGTATTATGTTACTCAAAGAGTGAAGGCTGAATGCAAGAGTCCCGACAGTTTGTTGCAGTCGTTGCCCATCCCTGAATAGAAGTTCGAGGATATCTCCATTTACATTGTCCATGGGTTACCTCGCTCACGCTGCGGGAATGATTCGGTGTGGGTTATTGTTGATCGGCTGATAAAAGTAGCCTGGTTCATTCCCATGATGAAAGAGGCTCAGGTGGACGTCTTGGTACGCCTCTTCGTGGAGCATTTTGTACGATATCATGGCATGCATAAGACGATCATTTCTGACCGTGACAGTCGCTTTACTTCCAAGGAGTGGAAGGCGGTACAGGCGTATTTGGGCTCACGCCTTACATTCAGCACCGCATTTCATCCTCAAACGGACGGGCAGTCTGAATGGACCATTAGGACATTGGAGGATCTGCTGAGATTATGTGTGTTGGATAGGGGTGAGCCGTGGGAAAGACTCATACCACTGGTGGAATTCTACTACAACAACAGTCATCAGGCGAGCATCGGTATGGTACCTCATGAAGCGCTTTATGGTATAAGGTGTAGAACTCCCTTGTCTTGGGTGCAAGATGAAGAACCGAAGACCTTGGGTATTGAGTATATTGATGATATCGATGTAGTGGTTAGGCTGATAAGAAATCGTATGTTGGAGGCTCAAAGTCGGCAGACGAAGTATTACAATGCAAAGCACCGGATGGTGGAGTTCCAAGTGGGAGATAAAGTGTTCCTCAAGATTTGACCGATGCATGGAGTGTCGCGGGTGCGTGGGGTGAAAAGCTCAGCCCGAAATATGTTGGGCCTTATACTATACTGGAAAGGATTGGCCCGTTGGCCTATCGGTTGGAGTTACCACCAGAACTAGAGAATCTCCACGACGTGTTCCATGTGTCGTCGCTTCGAAAGGCATTGTTGCGGCCCGATCAATATATTCCCACTACTGATGGTGCAGTGGCGTCGGATAGGTCTGTGCGACTAGAGCCAGTGCGGATTGTTGACAACGACACCAGAACATTGAGCCGCAAAAGTGTTCCCTTGGTGAAGCTACAATGGTCCAATCATGGGAGGGAGGAGTTTACCTGGGAGCCGGTGGACTTGATGCAAAAACACTACCCGGGATTATTTCCTCCACGTAGTTTTGTTTAAAGGAATATTTATTTTCTGTATGCTTGTCTTCCCCATAGCCCTAGCCTGATTTCGGGGACGAAATCTTTTATTTTGTTTATAGGATTTGTAACGTCCCGATTCACGCTAGGCCCCCATGCGAGTTTTGAGTCAGGAGGGAAGGCTTGGGTTCAGGAAAGTGGAGGAAAAAGTGCGGCACTTGTGAACGGGAGAAGTTAGTCCAGAGCAGGTTACACGCCCTGGGTCATGGGCGTGACCCAGGGGCATGACTGAAGTACTCGAGTAGCTGCTGAGGTTACTCCAGTAGTTTCAAAATACTCGAGTAAAATGGGTTACACGCCCTAGGTCACGGGCGTGACCCAGGGGCGTGATTGAAGGTACTCGAGTAGCTGCCGAGGTTACTCGAGTAGTTTTCAAAGTACTCGAGTAAAGTGGGTTACATGCCCTGGGTCACGGGCGTGACCCAGGGGCGTGACTGAAGGTACTCGAGTAGCTGCCGAGGTTACTCGAGTAGTTTTCAAAGTACTCGAGTAAAGTAGGTACACGCCCTGGGTCACGGGCGTGACCCAGGGGCGTGACTTAAGATACTCGAGTAGGTGATTAAGGTACGGGCGTGACTCGAGTAGGCGGCTGGTTCTCGAGTGAGAGGGTTACACACCCCATGTCTCGGGCGTGACCATGGGCGTGATCATGGGCATGACCTGGGCGTGTTCTCCGTTCGATGATTTTAGTTGAGTTCGACGGATTTTGGTCGACGATGGGTTTCACGCCCGGTGTCACGGGCGTGTCAATGGGCGTGACCAGGGCGTGTTTCGTCGTGTCGAGTATCGAATCGGCATCGTAACCGCCTGTAACGCTTCGCTCGAGCGGGACACGGGTAAGGACACGGGCGTGTCCCTACCCTTGTCACATTATATATATAAGTAACAGTGGAAAACCCTAGCCATTTCACTCTTCTTCCCAGCCGTACTTTTCTGAGAGAAGTCCTGTGGAGAAGGAGAGTTTGCTGGAGGAAGATCTAGGGAAGAAAATCCGCCAACGCCGCGAAGGAGAGGATGCCGCTGCGAAGAATCACAAGATCTATGGCCGGAAATGGAACCGCTGGAAATGAAGTGAGTTTCCTACCCTCTCCCTTGGTGCTAGATCTATAGTTATTTTCCTATGCGAGACATCGACTCAAGAGAGTCTTGATGGAGAGGAGCAGTTTTCTAGGAAAGGCTATGCTGGGACTTGTGTCCTAGGTTTTAGATCTCTTCAACCACTCCCTTCTTCTATGTGATGATAGGGATGGTTTCGTGAAGGGTACTGGCCTCTTGAGGTTGAATAAGGGAGGAGGTTTTCTGGAATGATTTGGGAAGATCGCCTTGAGGGGGAAGATGAACCGATGCCGTTCATTCCGCCTTAAGATGCGTGCAGAATCTGTATTCTGCGCGCAGCGAACTCCGTGGCCATGTTTAGGTGTGCTATGTCCAGATCTAGGATTTTGGGTAAACACGAAAGTTGAAGACCTTGGAAATACCTTTCCAACGACTGGATGCACGACTTCAGGCAACGTCTGTAGCCACAGGAAAGTCTGAACAAAAATGGTGTTCGATAAATCCTGCGTGCAGAATTTGTGTTATGTACGTAGAGGGCTTCAAGTCTGATTTCAAATAGGATAATTCCAAATCTGGGTTGAGGTCTAGATACGAAAGTTGTAGCCCACGAAAAGACCTTTCCATCGAGTGGTTACACGCCTTCACTGGATTCCCGTAGCCTCAGGAATCTCCGGTGGAAGTTGCTGTCCAGATTAATCTGCACTTAAAATTCTGGGTTTTTATATAATATGGATTTGGGTTTGGTGAAATCGATGCTGCAAAATAGCTTGAGTCTTTGATGAAATATTTCATGATTAACCACCGTAATGCTATGAATGATGAATCTTGTTAGTCAGATTTCATACAAATAATTGTGAAGCAAGCATTATTGAAAGAATTGACTTGATAGAATTTGGTAAGTTGTTTTAGATGCATATATTGTTATATCATGTTGGAAACAGATTTCTTACAATCGAATTGTGATGCACGTTTACTTGAACGGAATGACTTGATAGAAATTGGTAGATTATTACATGCGCATCATATATGTATTATGTTGGATCATTTGGAAAGTCATGTGGAAGAATAAATTATGTTCATGAGTATGTTTGACCAATGGAATGAGTTTAGTAGTCCAATACTTAGAGCATTGTCTCCCTACGGGTAGTATTGTGAAAGGTTGTAAGTGCTGTGTTGACCGTCGCAAGACTGGATAGCTTGAGATGAGACAAACGGAAGGTTGGGCTTGGTCCTTGGTGTTCACGTCCCGGGGCTCCTCCCGTGCCAGGTGGATAGTTGGGCTTGGATCTCGTGCCTTACTTCCGAGGCTCCTTCCATGCCACGTTAATATGGAATTTGCATGTGGTGTGAGTCGACACGCGGTGTGGTAATCCTGGGTTAAGGATAGTGTGGCAGGTCTACGGGCTCGCCAGTAGTCACATCGACAGGAGTCGACAGTTAGACTTTGGGCGATTGGGCTTGGTCCTCAGTGTTCACGTCCTAGGGCTCCTTCCGTGCCAGGTGAACGGAAGGGCTTGGTCCTCGTGCTGACTCCGAGGCTCCTTCCAGGTCACACAAGGTCAGTTCGGGGCTTGGTCCTCAGTGCACATCTACCCGAGGATCCCACTGGGCCATAGTACGCATGTGCTCCGCTGCAATGTTCTTAGCGTTGAGGCGTACGGAGGCCTAGGTGAAGTAGTGTAGATACCCGCCTAGTAGTAGAAGTGCCCGTTCTTCTGTCACCGCCTGGCCACGGCGGCTGATGCCTGAGAGGTTAGCTACCTGCTCGAAAGGTGGGAACTACAGTCTGTGTCGACATGGCAATTGCATGTGTGTGATCATGGGTGAGTCATTGCATAGCATACATACCATTTCATAACATTGCACAACAAGATCCTCTTCGTATAAGTTTGTATGGGCACTCTTATACGATGAGTTACTTTATGCAAATCGACGCTTAACTTATAAGCTTGTATGTGCATCCTTATAAGTTAAGTTACTTTCCTGCTGTAGTTTTCTTATACTTGATGTTATACTAGCTCTTGTATAATTGTTAGTTTATACATTGATAGCTCTTATAGAAGTGCTAGTTTATACATTGATACTCGTGTACCTTGCCACCTACTTGTACCTTTTATACTTACTGTATATTGTACTCTTGTTCCTTTCCCCGCCCGGTGTCGAGGAGTTGCCGGGGGAGCGGATGTGAAACCACTTAGTCGTTTCGACTAACGGTTACTACGTCTTCCTTTTTAGGAGGCCACCCTGCAGGTAGAGCAGCAGCAGGCATTGCAGCAGGACAGCCAGGCCAGGATGACAAGGCTTGAGGGGACGGTACCGTCGCTACCGTCGGTTACTGATGTTAGTACTTGGATACTCTGATGTAGCCCGTTTGGGCAATGTTTAGTTGTACTCTGATATATTGTAGAAGCATGTTTTAGCTTCTCCTTTATTGATATATTTGGACATTATTACTTAGTGTGGATTTGACTTCTCTTGTTATTATATTTGGTTGGGTTATCATGTATTATTGATATTGTTGGAGTCGGCGGAATAGGCGTCTTGTGGTACAGGTTGGCCCGTGTGCTAATGCTACCGCAAGGCGGCTGTTTCGCGCTTAAGACTCCCCTTCGTGCCGTGTTTTGGGATTCGGGAGGGGGGGGGGGGTCTTACAGTCTAACTGTCAACTCCCGTCGGTGTGACGACTGGCGAGCCCGTAGACCTGCCACACTATCCTTAACCTGAGATTACGACACCGCATGTCGACTCACACCACTTGCAATTCCACGTCACCGTGGCATGGAAGGAGCCTCGGAGAAAACACGAGGTCCAAGCCCAACCATCCACTCGGCACGGAAGGAGCCCCGGGAAATGAACACCGAGGACCAAGCCCAACCATCCGACTTTGACTCATCTAATCGTTATCCCAACTAGTGACGGTCAACACCGCACCTACATCCTTTCACACTGCTACCTGTAGGGAGACGACACTCTAAGCATTGGACTACTAAATTCATCCCGTTAATCAAACATTCACATGGCCATATATTATCCTCCTACATGTCATTCCAAATGATTTCAACACATTATAAACATGATGAGCATTTATATTAGTCTACCAATTTCTTTCAAATCATTTCGTTTAAGTATGCCTCGCTTCACAAATAAATTATGTGGAATCCAATTAATAAACTTCATCATTCATTGGACTAAGATGGTTAACATAAAAGAGTTCACCAAACCTCAAGTTAATTTGCAACATTATCTCTACCGAGTCGAAATCCAATATTATTCCAAACCCATAATTTAAGTACAGGATAAATCTGGATAGCAAATTCAACCAAGGATTCCCGAAGGAACATGAATCCGGTGAAGACATGTAACCCCTCTATGGAAAGGTATTTCCATGGACTACAACTATTATGTTCAGACCACAACCCAGATTCAATAGTATCATACCTGAAATCAGCCTTGAAGTCCGCTGCGTACAAAACACTATTTCTGCATGCAGGATTTATCGTACGTCATTTTTGTTCAGACTTTCCTGTGGCTACACACTTTGCCTGAAGTCGTGCAACCACTCGTTGGAAAGGTATTTTCAAGGACTTCAACTTTTGTGTTTAGGCGAAAGCCCAGATCTATCCATATCGCACCTGAAAATGGCTAAGAAGATTGATGCGCACAGAACACAGATTCTGCACGCATCTTAAAGCGGAATGAACTACATCGGTTCATCTTCCTCCTCATGTCGATCTTCCAAAATTACCTCCAGAAATTCTTCCTCCCTTATTCACCCTCATGGGGCCATGAATCTTCACGAAACCATCCTCCATCTTCACATAGAAGGTTGGAGAGGTTGAAGACACACTAACCTTAGAGCATAAGCCCTAGAACGGCCTCTTCCTAGACAAATCATCATCTCGTTAGTGTAGACTCTTTTGAGTCGACATCTCACCTAGATATCTACAAATCTAGCACCAAGTGAGAAGTGAGAAAGCTCACCTCATTTTCGGCGTTTCCACCATTTCCGGCCATGGATCGTGTAACTCTTCTTGGCGGCATCTTCTCCTTCACGGTGATGGCGGATCTTCTCCCCTAGGACATGCTCCAGCAATTTCTCCCTCTCTACAGAGGTTCTCTCAGAAAAATGTCTATAATGAGGAGTGAAAACGGCTAGGATTTTCACTGCCCTTATAAATGAAAAGTGACACGGGTAGGGACATGCTCGTGTCCTTACCTGTGTCCTGCACGGGTGAAGCGTCGACGACGGTTTTAGTGTCGGTTCAATACTCGACACGGGTAGGGATACGCCCGTGTCCCTACCCGTGTCCACATGACACGGCCGTGTTCTCTGGCCATGTCCTTTTCTAGACACGCTTCGTCGAACTCAACTCGACACATACACGGGTAGGGACACGCCCGTGTCACTACCCGTGTCCTTCTCAGGGACACTTCGTCGATCTCAACTCGACGCACACGAGTAGGGACACACCCGTGTCTCTACCCGTATCCTCCTCGGGATACACCTCGTCGAGCTCTACTTGACACACAAGGGTAGGGACACGCCATATCCTTACCGTACCATCATGCACACGGGTAGTGACACGCCCGTGTCACTACCTACCCGTGTCCTTCTTTGGACATACTCGAGTCGTCGACTCGAGAGCAGGGTTCTCCCACACGGGTAGGGACATTCCCGTGTCTCTACCCGTGTCCTATTATGAACTGATTTCTCCTCCCATTTACAAGTGCAGCCCAGTTGCCAGCACTCCCCTGAACCCAAGTCAGCTCTCCTGACTCAAAAATACATACGAGGGGCCTAGTGCGATTCAGGACGTTACAGCTCCAGTTTGCAACTTGAACAAGTTTGCTATTTGGAAGGCAAAAATTAAGTTATACATGAACTCCATTGATGAAGATATTTTTATTTTTGTTTTGACAGGTCCACCAGCTCTAGTGGCTGCATCTACTACAACTTCCAGCACTCATGCTATTCCACCACCTGAGTGGACAGATGTAGAGAAGAAGGCCAAGATACATGATGTCAAGGCCATGAACATTCTGGCTCAGATAATGTCAGATGACATTTTCCAGAAAGTGGCAGAGTGCACCTCATGTGAAGCCATCTGGGATTCCCTAAACCAGATGGTTGTTGGATCTATAGATGAGAGAAAAGATAGGAGATCTAATCTCATCTCCCAGTATGAGAACTTCTAGAAGGAAGAATCTGAGTCAGCGGGTGATATGTACAATAGACTTAGCTCAATTGTCAATGAGCTAAAAACCATGGACAAGGACATAACCCTGACTGAGATCAATGACAAGATTCTCATGTGCTTCCCTAGCTCATGGGATTCCATGATCTGGCCAATCAAGGAGGCCAGAAGTCTGAATGAGATCACTACTGATTCTTTATTATGAAAGATCAAATCTTATGAGCAGTTGATGAAGACCAGAGAAGCTGCTGAGCAGAAAACCTCCATACAAGGGAGAAAAGAGCCAAACATTGCCTTCAAAGCAATTGAAGGATCAGAAGCTGCACCTGCTAATGATGAGCTTATAGCTCTTCTGGCAAGATGATTCTACAAGATAGCAAGAAAGGAATTCAAAAGAAAATCATCCAGACAGGATGACAAATCAAGGTATGACAAAACACCTACTAAAGAGATTGTGTGTTTTGGATGCAGGAAACCTGGACATATCATTTCAGAGTGTCCAGAGAACAAGAATAAAGAGAAAAGAAAAGAAAAGGGATCCATAAGGCATTACAGCAAGCCCTCCTCCAGCAAGTACAAAAGAAATGACAAGGGATTTGTTGCTGAAACCTAGAGTGATTCAGAAGAAGAATCCTCATCTTTTAGATCAAGTGAAGAAGAAGAGGAAGCAAAAGCAAGAGAAGTTTGCTTGATGGCTATCAATGCATCAAGCAGCCTTTCTGAAGATGAGCAATCTGAAAAAGAATCAGAATCTGAAGAGGATAAAGTAATCTCTTCATTTGATTTTAGTTCAGATAGCTTTAGAATTGAATTCAAACTATTATGTAAAGATTTGATTAATTCTGAGAAAGAAATTAAAAGACTCAGAGATAAGATAACTAAACAAGACAGTCTTCTATCTGAAAACATCAAATTAAATGATGAACTAACTATTGCAACTGAACAAATCATGTCACTAAAATCTGAATTAGCTGAGGCAAGACAACTTGAAGAATCCCTAAATGGGAGAAGCTTCAAGTTGATGAACATCACAAGTACAGTAAATGCTAGACTTAATGGCAAGTTGGGCTTGGGTGCTTCATCAAGCCAACCCTCATTAATTCAGAAAAATATTCTATCAACTCCTATAAAATTCATAAAATTAAAGGGTAAAAAAAAGCTAAATGAAGATAATCAACCAATTGAAGTCACTCAGAAGACCAAGAAAAAGAGAAAGAAAAATAAGAAATCTTATAAAAACTACGTTCAATAGTTTTTGTCGAACTTAGATCGACGAAATGCTTACAGTACGTCGAACTCCAATCGACGAACTCTGAACGCAGAATTCTCTTGTAACTATTCATCGAACTATGATCAATGAAACTAATACAGTTCTTCGAACTACGATTGACAATATTTGGGCAAAGAAAATGAATACCTTCATTCTCTGAGTGGAGTTTGACGAACTCATCGCATTTCATCGAACGTAGATCGACGAACTTATCAAGATTCGTCTATACCAGTTCAATTTAACAGAAACTCAAATTTCCCTAAAACTTATAATTAACCAAGATCTTTCATTAACCAATTTAATCAGTGGATAATTCCACCAAGAAGATATCATCCCCTAGGATATAAAAACTAACCTGAATACTCTTATATTTTCAGTTTTAATTATGAAAAGGAACAAGAACTCATGGTAACCTGGGTCAAGAATATCTAATCTGTTTAAATGTAGGTGAAAGACTATCCCACCACAGAGAAACAGTGGTACCTGGATAATGTCTGTTCAAAGCACATGACTGGCAGCAAAGATAACCTAATCAACTATAAGTTCAAGCTAGGTCCAAAATTAATATTTGTTGACTCCAATTATGGCCAAACTGAAGGCTATTAGAAGGTTAAAATTGGAGGTGTCACTTTCAGGAAGGTAGCATATGTAAGTGGACTGAAGCATAGCCTAATATCTATAAGTCAATTATGTGATGAAAGATTTCAGGTAATATTTAATAAATCCTCCTGTATTATTACTTCAGTAGATAACCAAGTTTTGTTAACTGGAACTAGAGTAGGAAACATTTATGTAGTGAACTTTAAGTCTGCTAAGCCAGAAATATGCATGTTTAATCAAACTAGCAACAACAATGAACTTTGGCAAAAGAGATTAGGACATGTTAATCTGAAAAATATTGCTAAACTCTCTAGGGACAACCTTGTTAGAGGATTGCCTTCTTGCCCCTACAAGAAGGAAAGTCTTTGCAGGGCTTGTCAATTAGGCAAGTAAACCAAAAACAGTTTTAAGTCACTTAATAAGAGTGATTCACCTAGAATTCTATATTTGCTCCATATGGATCTTTGTGGACCCATTGTTGTAAAGAGCCTGGGAGGGAAGTCTTATACCTTAGTGATTGTGGATGACTTCTCAATGTTCACTTGGGTGTTCTTCTTGAGGAATAAGTCTGATAACTTTAAGGTTCTTACAGATTTTCTTAAGAGCATAAGGATTGAGTATTTTACTTCAGTTGTATTGATCAGAAGTGACCATGGTACTGAGTTTAATTGTGTCTCTTCCCATGCCATAATTCTGTGAGAAGGAAGGAATCAGGCATTGTTTCTCTGCTCCTAGAAATCCTCAACAAAATAGTGTAGCAGAAAGGAAAAACGCGACACTGATTGAAGTTGTAGGCACATTACTTGCAGATGCTTACTTGCCACTATCCTCTTGGATAGAGGCTGTAAGCACAACAAATTATGTACTGAATAGGAGCCTGATACATAAGCTTAAGGGAAAGACTCCCTATGAATTACTTAAAAGAAAGTAACCTAAAGTAGATTACTTTAGAATTTTTGGTTGTTTATGCTACATTCATAACAATGACAAAAAATATATTACAAATTTTAAAGCCAAGGATACAATGGGAATTTTTCTAGGATATTCCAAAGTCAGTAAGACATATAGGGTATATAATAAATCAACTATGAAAATGGAAGAAACTATACATATATCATTTGATGAAACTAACATGTCTTGAAAAGAGAAGAATCCTTCTATTAGTGAAACTTTGCAGGTTCCACACTTATGTGAGAAGTTGGATAAGTTGACGCTCACAAATGAGAATGTCGCTGTAATGCCTCGAAACTCAAAAGAGCGACGGTTATCGTGTCAGACCAAGTTTGGAACTTGGTAGGGGTTACACGGCCTGGGACACAGGCGTGTCCCAGGGCATGTAATGCTTGGGTCGACGATCTAGCCGAAAGGTCGACTAATTTTGGAGTCGACGATCGTCGAGCAGCGAACACGGCCTGAGACACGGGCGTGTCCCCAGCCGTGTCCTTCATGGGTTGAAGCCGGCCGCGGCGGGGGAGACACACGGAGTAGCACACGGGCCGTGTCGGGTAGACACGGGCTTGTTAAAATGCGACACGGGAGTGTCGAGTACCCTTGTCCCTTTTAAGTGTTTTTCAGTCCTTTGTCGATGGAGTAACACAACACACTACATGGTCATGTACTGTATGATACGGGCGTGTCAAGTTTGATACGGGCATGTCGGGTACCCGTACTTTTCGGGACCCGTCGATTTCGACATCAAATGGGGAACACGACCCTGTATACGGGCGTGTCCCAGGCCGTGTTCGGCCCAGATTTTGGATTTCAAGTCCGGATCGTGGCCGTCCGTTTCCTTATTTCGGGATCTGACGGCTGGGGGTTATTCCTGCTGGGTTATACCCAGTAATAGTGTTTTAAAAGCATCATTTCTCTTACTAAATCTCTTTCTAAAGTTCGAGAGAGGGGAGAGCAAGAAAGAAGAAGGTGGCTAGATCCGGTCACTAGCGGAGCTTCGAAGCTCCAAATCGCAAGCCGACTTTGGATTTACGGAGACGAGGACAACGAAGTGCTTTTCATCTGCATAGATTTCCATGGCGCCAAGGAAAAATGCTAGGGTAACGATTCTCATCCTAGGATATGTGAAGTCCTCTTTTCCTTTGCATAGGAAGCCCGCTTTCACAAGTTTGTGGTGAGTTTGAGGCGTTCCTTCGGTTATACATGAATAGTGTAACACCCCCTATCCGTCGCATAGCATATAGCAGTAGGTCCGGCCCGGGGCCCGACGCCATATACCACAGACAGACGGGTGGTTACGTATGGAAACCATCCAACCAATCTCACGTCCTACCTACACAGAGCATTCTAGCGGAAGCAGTTTATAAGAGTTGTAAACAAGAACCCAGCATAGGAGCATGAATGTCCACTAATACCAAAAAATACCCAAAATCGGCCTAAGGCCTTACAAAGTGTTTCACTTGAAAATTAACATGTTTTACAACCACGGCACGCAGGCCGGTCATACATGAATAAAGCAGTAAACAACTTCTACTTGGCCTTCGAGGGCCAGCTTCGCAAAAAGGGCTTTAGCCCGCTATTGACCGCTTGGTCCAGCTGCACCTGCAAGCAACAATCCACCGTACGGTGGCAAAACAAGGCACGTTCAGCAATGCTTACCAAATTATAACGATCCCGCCCCCAACTCGGGGCGGCGATGCTCCTTCCCTGCATTTCTTAGCATATGCGAGTAATATAAAACCATAGCCATAACATCACAGAACTTTGCTCGTAAGGCCACACGCCCGGTACACTCAGGGCACATTCTCGGTGAATCGGTCGATGTCACGTCAATTAAGCCATTAACATTCCGGACTCACCACCGCCACTAAGACGGCCAAACCTATGAGCAATTCGTCTTCTTGGTATTGGTCACGTCAATTTAAGCCATTGACCACCGAAGACTCACATCTATGCCAACGGCGAGTGCCACGTAACCTTAGGTCGCTCTAACCGGACGACATAAAGCGGGTACGGCTCCATCTAACCCGTGCTCACTTCGCAACGATAATTTAAGACACTTGCGCGGGTCAAACTTTCACCGGTCCCAATCTACCGCAAGTCACATAACTCAGTTATGTTCGAGTTGGCTCTCAGGCCTCCAAGTTGGCAAGAGCTCGTATCCGCCCAGTTTTCCGGGTGCACCTTTGGGGTAGTCCCCAAGGCTCCCTGCTGCAATCTACCGCATAGAAAACCCGAAAAACAAACCATAGCACGGAGTTTTCTCCGGCCTTATGCAATGCAACATCACCGATCCAGACTAACATGTCCCGGTAGGCTTAACAACCAAAATGCCTATGTCCGTTCTCTGCCTATACGGACTCTAAACAACGGGGACTTTACATATCTACCCGAAGGAACGCCTCCAACTCTCCGCAAACTCGCGAGAGCGGGCTTCCTATGCTAAGAAGGAGAGCTATTCATGCTCAAGATGAGGATCGTTACCGTTGAGTTCCTCTTTGGCGCCATCGAAAAGTAATCGGATAGAAATCACCGCACTTGCGTTGCCTCCGTGGATCCGGAGTCGGCTTACGATTCGGAGCTCCGAAGCTCCTCCAATGGCGGATCTAGCTCTTCTTCCTCCAATGGCTTTCCTCTTTCTTCAAGGGTTTGGAGAGATGAAAAGGTGTGAAAAGATTGGATTTTTCTAAGTCAAACCCGGTTATATCCTCTCAGGAAACATCCCCAGCCATTGGATCTCAACCTAAGAAAACGAACGGCTTTGATTCGGGGCTGAAATGCCCAATCTGGGCCGAACACGGCCTGGCACACGCCCGTGTCCAGGGCCGTGTGCCGCATTCGCCGTCAAAATCGAATCTCCTGGACTCTCACACGGGTATCGAACACGCCCGTGTTTGAGCTGACACGCCCGTGTTCCAACTGACACGGCCGTGTAGCCGGCCGTGTACCCCATGATTTTTCCCCCGTTTTCAACCCGAGCACTGTACGGGTTCTAGGACACGCCTGTGTCCTTGCCCGTGTCACCTTGACACGCCTGGGCCGCAGGCCGTATACACGGGACATTTCGTCGAGGGAAGATCGACGACTCGATGACATGGCCTTGGACACGCCCGTGTCCTAGGCCGTGTGCCTTGTCTCGACGATCATCGAGTGAATCTCGACGACTCCCCGGGACGATCGTCGACACGGGTCGACACGCACGCCCTGCGACACGCCCGTGTCGCAGGCCGTGTGCCCATTCTCTCGACGAATCGTCGAGTATAACTCGACGACTTCATGGCTAAGTGTCGACACGGGTCGACACGCCCTGCGCCACGCCCGTGTCGCAGGCCGTGTGCCCATTCTCGACGAATCGTCGAGTATAACTCGACGACTTCGCGGCTAAGTGTCGACACACGCTTGACACGCCCTGGGACAACGCCCGTGTCCCAGGCCGTGTGCCTTCTGCCAGAACCCAAACTGGCCCAAAACGTCCCCCCCTTCGCTATTTTGAGTTTTGGGGTGTTACAAATAGTCCCCATTGTGTACATGTAGAGACCGTAATCGAGAATCAGACATAGGAATGATGTGTGAAGCCTACCCGGACAACTTGGTCTGGATCGGTGATGTTGCATTGCATGAATCGCTGGAGAATACTCTGCATGAATTGTTGTTTTTCGGGTTTTCTACGCGGTAAATTGCAACAGTGAGCCTTGAGGACTAACTCCAAGGTGCACCAGGAAAACTAGGCAGATGCGTGATTCTGCCAAACACGGTGGCCTAGGAGCCAACTTGTACATAACTGGGTTATGTAAAGTGTGTGATCGATTTGGGACTCGGGAAAGCTTGACCAGCGCATATGACTTAAATTGACATTGCGATGTGAGCAACTGGTTAGGTGGAACCGTACCCACTCTATGTCGTTCGGTATGAGCCATTGGCATAGATGGAGGTTGTTAGATGGTCTATGGCTTAAAATGACGTGACCAATGCCAGAAAGACAAAATGCTCGCAAGATTGGCCATCCAAGTGGCGGTGGTGATATCGAGATGTATATGGCTTAAATTTACGTGACGTTGCCCGGTTCTCCGAGAATGTGCCCTGAGAGCATAGGGTGTGTGGCCGTGCGTGCCCACGCCTGTGATGAAGTGTTTACACTATAATGCTTGGTTATGCTAACAAAGTGTAGGGAAAGGAGCATTGCCGCCCCGAGTTTGGTGGCGGGATCGTTATAATTTGGTTAACATAGTTGACCGTTGCTTTTGTTTGGCACCGTTGCAGTGGATTGTTGATTGCATGTGCTGCGGAGCCGAGCGGTAAATAGCGGGCAAAAGCCCAAGTTGCTGAGCCGGCCCTTGAAGGCCAAATTTTGAGTGTTTACGTGTTTTATTCATGTGTGACCGACCTGTGTGCCGTGGTATGGAAAATACTGTAATTTGAGTAAACAATTGTAAGGCCTTAAGGTCATTGTACTTATGTATTGTAAGTTCATTCCTATGAGGTTTTGTAGTGGACATTCATGCTTGTGTCGGGTTCTTTGTTTTGCAACCTTTTAAATTGCTTCCGCTAGAATGTACTCCTGTGTAGGATGTTGATTCTTAGTTGGACGGTTTCCATTGAGTAATCTTCCGGTCTGTCTATGGTATATGACATCGGACCCCGGCCGGACCTACTGCTATATGCTATGTGACGGATAGGGGGAGTTATAATTTGGTATCAGAATACTAGTTTCGGTTAGCCTTAAATGAATTTGTGGATTAATTCTTTTAAGGGGAGGTGAGCAAATGTGTGTGCGTCATCGTTATAACTCAAAAGGACCCATGAATGTCCAGTTAGTAATGAAAATACACGTGTTTGAGGAACCTGCATGTTCCTATAATTGCTATTTTTAATTTTGTTTGGTCGTTTAATGGTTTTTTGTACAACTATAGGTGACCAGAAGTGGTGCAGGGCCGTCAGAACGCCCGGTTTCTAAGGCTAGTAGTGCACCAAATGATGCTCCTGCAACACCTACCTCGGCTGAAACCCTACGATTGGTTCTATGGAAGCCGTGGTTTGCCAAGAACAATGCGTAGCCTGCAAGGCAATGCAGCAGCCCGCTCCTACGATGGAGCAAGTACCGCTTCAAAGGGATGAACCGAGAAGAGTTGAGCAGGTAGTGGTGGAGCCTTTGGTGCCGAGGAGAGCAACCGAAAGACAGCTCAAACATGTTATGGGATTTAATCTTCCGGTGTTCTCGGGGTCGGAACCCCATCCCAAGCTGAAGATTGGCTCTCCCAAGTGAAGAGAGTCTGACAGCGACGGAGATGGAGGAGTGGCAGATGGACCACTATAGCTACGTTCCTATTGGATGAAGACGCTAGGATGTGGTGGGAGGGTTGGAGCTGCATCTCTTTAGGGAAAGGCAACTTACGGACGTCTCGATGGTGGAGTTTTCGAGATTGTTCTGTCTAGGTA